>OX451739.1:90083339-92897333 GCA_948472305.1 Vicia faba | reverse complement strand
CGTCATAAATATGGTGAATAAAAATAATATCGAGTTTGATCATTTAATTTTAACTATAACCAATATATATCAATATGCTTCATTAATTTAAAGACTTTTAACTTAGTTACTTAGTGATGAAGAAACCTAAAATTTGGTGACGGATAAGAGGAAATCTATTGAAATGTTTTACATATATTATACCATAATATAATGTGAATATGTTGAATAAAAATAATGTCAAGCTTTATCATTTAAATTTAATTATTACCAATATATAAAAATATGTGTCATTAATTTATAGTCTTTTAACATAGTTTCTTAGTGATGAAGAAACCTAAAATTTTTTGATAAAGAAGAAGAAAAATATTGAAAGTTTTTACCTCTATTACACCATATTAAATTATAAATATGGTGAATAAAAATAATATCGAGCTAGATCATTTATCTTTAAATATTACCAATATATATATATATATAAAATACGTGTCATTAATTTATAGTCATTTAACTTAGTTTCTTAGTAATGGAAAAACCTAAAATTTGGTGATAAAGAAGAAGAAAAATATTGAAAGTTTTTACCTTATTTACACCATATTACATCATAATTATGGTGAATAAAAACAATATCGAGCTTGATCATTTAATTTTAACTATAACCAATATATATATCAAATATGCATCATTAATTTAAAGACTTTTTAACTTAGTTACTTAGTGATGAAGAAACCTAAAATTTGGTGACGGATAAGAGGTAATCTTTTGAAATATTTTACATATATAAAACCATAATATAATGTGAATATGGTGAATAAAAATAATATCGAGCTTTATCATTTAATTTTAATTATTACCAATATATATAAAATACGTGTCATTAATTTATAGTATTTTAACTTAGTTTATTAGTGATGAAGAAACCTTAAATTTTGTGATGGAGAAAATGAAAAGTATTTAAATGTTTTACATATATTTTGCCATAATCTAAGGTGAATATGGTGAATAGAAATAATTACGAGATTGATCATTTATTTTTAGTTATTACAAATATATAAAAAATATGTTTCATGAATTTATAGTCTTTTAACTTAGTTACTTAGTGATGAAGAAACCTAAAATTTGGTTACGGAGAAGAAACAATCTTTTGTAATTTTTTATATATATTATACCATAATATAATGTGAATATGGTGAATAAAAATAAAATCTAGCTTGATCATTTAGTTTTAATTATTACCAATATATAAAAAATGTGTGTCATTAATTTATAGTCTTTTAACTTGGTTTCTTAATGATGAAGAAACCTAAAATTTGGTGATAAAGAAGAAGAAAAATATTGAAAGTTTTTACCTCTATTACACCATATTACATTATAAATATGGTGAATAAAAATATTATCGAACTTGATCATTTAATTTTAATTATAACAAATATACATCAAATATGCATCATTAATTTAAAGACTTTTAACTTAGTTCCTTAGTGATGAAGAAATCTAAAATCTTGTGACGGAGAAGAAGATAGCCTTGTAAATATTTTACATATATTATATCATAATATAATGAGAATATAGTAAATAAAAATAATATCGAGCTATATCATTTAACTTTAATTATTACCAGTATATATAAAACATGTGTCATTAATTTATAGTCATTTAACTTAGTTTTTTAGTAATGAAGAAACCTTGAATTTTGTGATAAAGAAGAAGAAGAATATTGAAAGTTTTTACCTTATTTACACCATTTTACGTCATAAATATGGTGAATAAAAATAATATCGAGTTTGGTCATTTAATTTTAACTATAACCAATATATATCAAATATGCATCATTAATTTAAAGACTTTTAACTTAGTTACTTAGTGATGAAGAAACCTAAAAATTGGTGACGGATAAGAGGAAATCTATTGAAATGTTTTACATATATTATACCATAATATAATGTGAATATTGTGAATAAAAATAATGTCAAGCTTTATCATTTAAATTTAATTATTACCAATATATAAAAAATATGTGTCATTAATTTATAGTCTTTTAACATAGTTTCTTAGTGATGAAGAAACCTAAAAAAATTTTATAAAGAAGAATAAAAATATTGAAAGTTGTTACCTCTATTACACCATATTAAATTATAAATATGGTGAATAAAAATAATATTGAGCTAGATCATTTATCTTTAAATATTACCAATATATATATATATATATATATATATATATATATATATATATATATATATATATATATATATATATATATATATATATATATATATATATATATATATATATATATATATATATAAAATACGTGTCATTAATTTATAGTCATTTAACTTAGTTTCTTAGTAATGGATAAACCTAAAATTTGGTGATAAAGAAGAAGAAAAATATTGAAAGTTTTTACCTTATTTACACCATATTACATCATAATTATGGTGAATAAAACAATATCGAGCTTGATCATTTCATTTTAACTATAACCAATATATATATCAAATATGCATCATTAATTTAAAGACTTTTAACTTAGTTACTTAGTGATGAAGAAACCTAAAATTTGGTGACGGATAAGAGGCAATCTTTTGAAATATTTTACATATATAATACCATAATATAATGTGAATATGGTGAATAAAAATAATATCGAGCTTTATCATTTAATTTTAATTATTACCAATATAAAAAAAAATGTGTCGTTAATTTATAGTCTTTTAACATAGTTTCTTAGTGATGAAGAAAACTAAAATTTTGTGATAAAGAAGAAGAAAAATATTGAAAGTTTTTACCTCTATTACACCATATTACATTATATATATGGTGAATAAAATAAATAGAGAGCTAGATCATTTAACTTTAATTATTACCAATATATATAAAATACGTGTCATTAATTTATAGTTATTTAACTTAGTTTCTTAGTAATGAAGAAACCTCAAATTTCGTGATGGAGAAGATGCAACATATTGAAATGTTTTACATATATTATGCCATAATATAATGTGAATATGATTAAAAAAATAATATCGTGCTTTATTATTTAATTTTCATTATTACCAATATATCTAAAATACGTGTCATTAATTTATAGTATTTTAACTTAGTTTATTAGTGATGAAGAAACCTTAAATTTTGTGATGGAGAAAATGAAAAGTATTTAAATGTTTTACATATATTTTGCCATAATCTAAGGTGAATATGGTGAATAGAAATAATTACGAGATTGATCATTTATTTTTAGTTATTACAAATATATATAAAATATGTTTCATGAATTTATAGTCTTTTAACTTAGTTACTTAGTGATGAAGAAACCTAAAATTTGGTTACGGAGAAAAAACAATCTTTTGTAATTTTTTATATATATTATACCATAATATAATGTGAATATGGGGAGTAAAAATAAAATCTAGCTTGATCATTTAGTTTTAATTAATACCAATATATAAAAAATGTGTGTCATTAATTTATAGTCTATTAACTTGGTTTCTAAATGATGAAGAAACCTAAAATTTGGTGATAAAGAAGAAGAAAAATATTGAAAGTTTTTACCTCTATTACACCATATTACATTATAAATATGGTGAATAAAAATATTATTGAACTTGATCATTTAATTTTAATTATAACAAATATACATCAAATATGCATCATTAATTTAAAGACTTTTAACTTAGTTCCTTAGTGATGAAGAAACCTAAAATCTTGTGACGGAGAAGAAGATAACCTTGTAAATATTTTACATATATTATATCATAATATAATGAGAATATATTAAATAAAAATAATATCGAGCTATATCATTTAACTTTAATTATTACCAGTATATATAAAACATGTGTCATTAATTTATAGTCATTTAACTTAGTTTTTTAGTAATGAAGAAACCTTGAATTTGGTGATAAAGATGAAGAAGAATATTGAAAGTTTTTACCTTATTTACACCATATTACGTCATAAATATGGTGAATAAAAATAATATCGAGTTTGATCATTTAATTTTAACTATAACCATTATATATCAAATATGCATCATTAATTTAAATACTTTTAACTTAGTTACTTAGTGATGAAGAAACCTAAAATTTGGTGATGGATAAGAGGAAATCTCTTGAAATGTTTTACATATATTATACCATAATATAATGTGAATATGGTGAATAAAAATAATGTCAAGCTTTATCATTTAAATTTAGTTATTACCAATATATAAAAAATATGTGTCATTAATTTATAGTATTTTAACATAGTCTCTTAGTGATGAAGAAACCTAAATTTTTTTGATAAAGAAGAAGAAAAATCTTGAAAGTTTTTACCTCTATTACACCATATTAAATTATAAATATGGTGAATAAAAATAATATCCAGCTAGATCATTTAACTTAAAATATTACCAATATATATATATATATATATATATATATATATATATATATATATATATATATATATATATATATATATATATATATATATATATATATATATATATATATATATATATATATATATATATAAAATACGTGTCATTAATTTATAGTCATTTAACTTAGTTTCTTAGTAATGGATAAACCTAAAATTTGGTGATAAAGAAGAAGAAAAATATTGAAAGTTTTTACCTTATTTACACCATATTACATCATAATTATGGTGAATAAAAACAATATTGAGCTTGATCATTTAATTTTAACTATAACAAATATATATATCAAATATGCATCATTAATTTAATGACATTTAACTTAGTTACTTAGTGATGAAGAAACCTAATTTTGGTGACGGATAAGAGGCAATATTTTGAAATATTTTACATATATAATACCATAATATAATGTGAATATGGTGAATAAAAATAATATCGAGCTTTATCATTTAATTTTAATTGTTACCAATATAAAAAAAATGTGTCATTAATTTATAGTCTTTTAACATAGTTTCTTAGTGATGAAGAAACCTAAAATTTTGTGATAAAGAAGAAGAAAAATATTGAAAGTTTTTACCCATATTACACCATATTACATTATAAATATGGTGAATAAAATTAATATCGAGCTAGATCATTTAACTTTAATTATTACCAATATATATAAAATATGTGTCATTAATTTATAGATATTTAACTTAGTTTCTTAGTAATGAAGAAACCTTAAATTTCGTGATGGAGAAGATGCAACATATTGAAATGTTTTACATATATTATGCTATAATATAATGTGAATATGATAAAAAAATAATATCGTGCTTTATTATTTAATTTTCATTATTACCAATATATCTAAAATACGTGTCATTAATTTATAGTATTTTTAACTTAGTTTATTAGTGATGAAGAAACCTTAAATTTTGTGATGGAGAAAAATAAAAGTATTTTAATGTTTTACATATATTTTGCCATAATCTAAGGTGAATATGGTGAATAGAAATAATTATGAGATTGATAATTTATTTTTAGTTATTACCAATATATAAAAAATATGTTTCATGAATTTATAGTCTCTTAACTTAGTTACTTAGTGATGAAGAAACCTAAAATTTGGTGACGGAGAAGAAACAATCTTTTGTAATTTTTTATATGTATTATACCATAATATAATGTGAATATGGTGAATAAAAATAAATTCTAGCTTGATCATTTAGTTTTAATTATTACCAATATATAAAAAATGTGTGTCATTAATTTATAGTCTTTTAACTTGGTTTCTTAGTGATGAAGAAACCTAAAATTTGATGATAAAGAAGAAGAAAAATATTGAAAGTTTTTACCTCTATTACACCATATTACATTATAAACATGGTGAATAAAAATATTATCGAACTTGATCATTTAATTTTAATTATAACAAATATACTTCAAATATGCATCATTAATTTAAAGACTTTTAACTTAGTTCTTTAGTGATGAAGAAACCTAAAATCTTGTGACAGAGAAGAAGAAAACCTTGTAAATAATTTACATATATTATATCATAATATAATGAGAATATAGTAAATAAAAGTAATATCGAGCTATATCATTTAACTTTAATTATTACCAGTATATATAAAACATGTGTCATTAATTTATAGTCATTTAACTTAATTTTTTAGTAATGAAGAAACCTTGAATTTGGTGATAAAGAAGAAGAAGAATATTGAAAGTTTTTACCTTATTTACACCATATTACGTCATAAATATGGTGAATAAAAATAATATCGAGTTTGATCATTTAATTTTAACTATAACCAATATATATCAAATATGCATCATTAATTTAAATACTTTTAACTTAGTTACTTAGTGATGAAGAAACCTAAAATTTGGTGACGGATAAGAGGAAATCTATTGAAATGTTTTACATATTGGGGAGTGAAGGTGTTTTGGTTACGTTCTTCAGCCTAACCTACCTTGGTACCTTGGTGGATAGAGCAACTAGATCGCTTAGACAATTCTTTATTGCCCCTGTTTCTGATGTCATCTGTAATTAGTCCTTTGTTTCGCATGCAAACATTCGTAATTAGCAATTAATATCAAATGCATATATCAAAAATGAACTTTGGACGTTCTTTGCAAAACAAAAACAGAAAAAGGAAAAACGATGGGTAATTTGTCTGAAAAATTGAACTTGTATTGATTTTGAAATTTGCCTGTAAATAGGCGTTTTATGTACAGGAGGCTGACGTCCTAGTAAGAGAACTCCGCCGAGCAAAATAGAGTTTATACAATTTTGTGAAAAGGAAACAAAACAGCTATGTGAAAAATAATCCCACTGGGTTCCAACTCTGCTATCGCCTTTATGTCTTCAAGCGTCTCATCACTTTGCTGCTTTAGTTGAAGATGAAGCTGATTGATTGTGTCGTCTGAGCCCGATAGTTGATGTCGAATTCTAGATGCAAGGTGATCCAATGAGACATAGTATTACGCTTTATCCCTAACTTTTGCCTGGACCGCCCTTTCGGGTTTTCAGTCCACCGGGATACCCATTTTTGCCCAAGCCGCCTTTTCAGGTTTTCGAGTTGCCGGGTGTACAGATTTTTTCATTTCATCCCTTATTTTTGCCCGAACCCTTTTGGTTCGCCGGGAAGCCCTTATTTTTTCCTAGGTGTGTCAACCTAGCGGGTCTTTAATTCATGCGTAGTATCTTTTTACTATGTCTGCATTGGCGGGGTGAGGAAGGTCGTCACCATCCATGGTGGTTAGGATCATAGCTCCTCCTGAGAAGATACTCTTAATCACAAATGGCCCTTCGTACGTAGGGGTCCATTTTCCCCTGGGATCACCTTGAGGTAGAATGATGCGTTTGATTACCAGGTCCCCAACTTGATACTCTTGTCGTCTGACTTTCTTGTTAAATGCCTTGATCATCCGTTTTTGATACATCTGACCATGACAAATAGCAGTGAGTCTCTTTTCGTCGATTAGGTTTAATTGATCAAGCCGAGTCTGGATCCAGTCATCTTTGCTCAAACCTACATCCTTCATTATCCGGAGAGAGGGTATCTAGACTTCAATATGCAAGACCGCCTCCATGCCATAGACCAAGGAAAAGGGAGTTGCCCCTGTTGACGTCCGTGCTGAGGTATGGTACCCATGAAGAGCAAACGGCAACATTTCGTGCCAATCTTTGTAGGTCACTGTCATCTTTTGCACAATCTTCTTGATGTTCTTATTAGCTGCTTCTACAGCCCCATTCATCTTCAGCTGATAAGGAGAAGAGTTGTGGTGCTGTATCCTGAATTTCTCGCAGAGCTCGGTGATCATCTTGTTGTTAAGATTGGTACCATTATCCGTAATGATCCTCTCAGGTACACCGTATCGACAGATCAGGTTGTGCCAAATGAACTGTGCCACACGTTCTTGGTTACGGTAGCATAGGAAGCTGCTTCAACCCATTTCGTGAAGTAATCAATCGCTACTAAGATGAAGCGATGCCCATTGGATGCCGTAGGTCTGATTTCGCCGATCATATCAATGCCCCACATTGCAAAAGGCCAAGGTGCTGTCAAGACGTTCAGAGGAACCGGAGGAATGTGCACCTTATCAGCATAGATCTGGCATTTATGACAAGTTCGAGAATGTTGATAACAGTCGGCTTCCATTGTGGACCAGAAATATCCTGCCCGAAGGATTTTCTTTGCCATGGTATGTCCACTAGAATGGGTTCCGAAGGTACCTTCATGTAGCTCTGCCATGATCCTTTCTGCTTCAGTCTTATCCACACAACGCAGTAAGGTTGAATCATGGTTTTTCTTGTAGAGAATGCCGTTGCTGAGGAAGAACTTCGCCATAAACCTTCTCAGGAACTTCTTATCATTAACAGATGCGCCTTAGGGGTATTCTTGAGCTTCAAGGTACCTCTTCACTTCATGATACCAGGGTTTTTATGTTACCTTTTCGGTCTCGAGATCGCAGCAATGTGCAGGTTCATCCAGCTTCCAAATAATGACCCGGTGCACCTCGTTGTCCCATTTGACTTTGAACATGGAAGACATTGTAGCCAACGCGTCCGCCAACTGATTCTCCTCTCTTGGGAAGTGTTCAAAAGTTATCTCCTCGAAGTGGGGAAGCAATGTCAGCACATACTCCTTGTAAGGAATAAGATTTGGGTGTTTCGTATCCCACTCGCCTTTGATCTGATTGATCACGAGAGCGGAATCTCTGAAGACACTTAGAAACTTGATCCTTAAGTCAATTGCAGCTTGAAGACCCATGATACATGCCTCATACTCTGCCATGTTGTTGGTGCAGTTGAAACATAGCCGGGCGGTGAGTGGAGTATGAGTGCCTTTAGGGGATATGATCACGGCGCCGATATCATTACCCAAAGCGTTTGAGGCTCCATCAAAGTGCATAGACCATCGGGATCCTTCCTCAGGTCCTTCATCCGGTCCAGGTACTTCACAATCAGTCACTACCATGATATCCTCGTCTGGAAATTCAAAGTTCATCGACTGGTAATCGTCCATTGCCTGGTGCGCCAAATGGTCTGCCAATACACTTCCCTTGATTTCTTTTTGAGTTGTGTACTGGATGTCATATCCCGTCAAGATCATTTGCCATCTGGCTATTCTTCCGGACAAGGCAGGTTTTTCGAATATGTACTTGATTGGATCCATTTTTGAAATCAAAAGAGTGGTGTGAGTCAACATATACTGTCTCAGCCGGCGAGCAGCTCATACCAAAGCGCAGCAAGTTTTCTCGAGCAGTGAGTACCGGGTCTCACAGTCGGTAAACTTTTGCTAAGGTAATAAATGGCGTGTTCTTTTCGGCCAGACTCGTCATGCTGCCCCAACACACACCCCATTGAGTTGTCCAGTACTGTCAAGTATAAGATTAGAGGTCTCCCTTCAACCGGCGGCATAAGAATGGGTGGTTCTTGGAGATACTCTTTGATCTTTTCGAAAGCGGCCTGACATTCATCGTTCCAACCGTACTACTTGATCTTTCTTCAGCAGCTTGAAGATTGGTTCACAGGTAGCAGTTAGATGCGAGATGAATCGGGCAATGTAGTTTAACCGTCCTAGAAAGCCTCTGACTTCTTTCTCTGTCTTGGGAGTTGGCATCTCTTGTATGGATTTCACTTTGACAGGGTCCACTTGAATACCTTTGTCGCTTACGATGAAACCTAGCAATTTTCCAGATCTCACCCCAAAGGTGCACTTGTTTGGGTTCAACCTCAGCTTGTACAACTTCAGACGGTCAAACAGCTTCCGTAGATGGTCAAGGTGTTCCTCCTCAGTTTGGGACCTTGCAATCATATCGTCGACATATACTTCAATCTCATGATGGATCATGTCATGAAATAAAGCAACCATGGCACGTTGGTAGGTTGCCCCAGCATTTTTCAACCCAAAAGGCATGACCTTGTAGCAAAAGGTGCCCCACTGAGTAACAAAAGTGGTCTTCTCCATGTCTTCAGGAGCCATCTTGATCTGATTATAACCGGAGAAGCCGTCCATGAAGGAGAATACTTTATGCTGAGCAGTGTTGTCAACCAGAACGTCAATATGAGGCAGAGGGAAATCATCCTTAGGGCTCGCCCTGTTCAAATCCCTGTAATCAACACACATTCGGACCATACCATCCTTCTTCGGCACTTGAACCACGTTGGCAATCCACTGAGGGTAAGAAGTCACTGCTAGAAACCCGGCATCAAATTGTTTCATAACCTCAGCTTTGATTTTCTCGGACATTTCTGGACGCATACGGCGGACCTTCTGTTTTACCGAAGGGCAGTCTTCCTTGGTAGGCAGGTGATGAACCACAATGTCGGTACCCAACCCAGGCATGTCTTCGTAGGACCAGGCAAAGATTTCCACGTAGTCATGCAGTATCTGAATCAACCGTTGTTTCACACTGAGCTCTAGATTGGCACCAATCTTGACTTCCTTTCTGTCTGTCTCAGTACCCAGATTTACCATTTCCACTGGCTCTTCATGTGGCTGAATGGCCCTCTCTTCCTGGAGTAGCAGCCTTGCAAGCTCACCAGGCACTTCGTAATCATCTTCACCTTCGTCTTCGGCTAAGTTGATCGGATTTTCGAACTCATAACTGGCAGTAGCAGAGCCGTTACCAGTGAGATCCAGAGAGGATTGGAACCTGTATAAGTGAGTGTGTGTAAATATAGCTGTTTTGTAATATATAATAAAGAAAGAAAAGGAGCGCAAGATTTTGAAATGCAACAAACGTCCAATGTTTTTATTGATGATATATGAAAATGACACACAAAAGCCCTCACAAATGAAGCCACGGTGCCCCGGGTAGGACACCGAGCCATAAAAGTTTCAACATATTGTTTGTTACAAATTGAAAACAAAAGAGTTCATTACTGAGTGACAAAAGTAATAGGTGTGAAATCTTTGGCAGTCCAGTTGCTTGGTCCACTGTCGGTTGTTGGATAGATCCAGCTGTCGAATTCAGATTCCTCCACGTCATCTTCAATAGCATTTACTCATGGGTTGGTGATGAACACAAGAGGTCTTCCAATCCTTGCTTTACGAACAGCCTTCTGAGCCTCTGTAGTGAAACCCATCCCAAACTTGTCAGTCTTCGGAGTGAAAGCAGGAAGTCGGCCCCAGTTTGCACACTCACCCTTCTCAATCACAGCCCGGACATCCTTTAAGGAAGCCATCTTCAAAGGAGAGTCTTCAATCACAGTTTCAGCTGATGCCAGTGTCTGAGGCACCTCTTCAAAATGTTGAAAAGGGGTTTCAATGAACTCCCCATCCATCTCTATGTACCGGAACGAGTTGAGGTGGCTGACCATATACTCTTCCTCCCCCTGAACTGTAACAATCTTCCCTCTGACCGGGTACTTAAGCTTCTGATGTAGTGTGGAGGTCACAGCTCCAGCCTTGTGGATCCATGGACGACCCAGCAAACAAGAATAGGATGGTCGGATGTCCATCACATAGAAGGTAGAATCAAAAACTTGAGAACCAACCCTGATTGGAATGTCAACTTCCCCATGTACCATCCTTTTCGAACCGTCAAAGGCCCGGACCACAATGTTACTAGGCTTGAGCTCCAAACCCTCACAATCTAACCTGTCTAGGGCCTTCTTGGGTAATACGTTCAATGAAGAACCGATGTCTACCAACACATGGGCAAGAGTAGTGCCCCTGCATTCAATGGAGACATGCAGGGCGTCGTTATGGTTCTTTCCTTTGGCAGTCAGATCGGCGTCAGAGAAGCCCAACCCATTATCGGCAGTCAAGTTGGCCACACAATCGGTAAATTGATCAGCAGATGTTTCTTGTGGCACATGGGCCGTCTTCAGGAAGGAGATCAGAGCCTTGGCGTGGGCCTCTGAACATAACAACAGTGATAGCATAGAAATCTTTGATGGGGTGTGCCCCAACTGCTCAACTACGTTGAAATCACTCTTCTTGATAATCTTGAGAATCTCTTCCATCTCTTGCTGGGAAGCTTCAACATTGGTTGTCTTTGGTGCCTCCGTCAGGGCAGGCATATCAGTAGCAATCCCTTTGCCCCGAGCGTCAGATGACTCGGCAGCAGGGGTAGAAACAGGAACTTGATCAGGAAGGGGAGCAGGCACACTTGCTGGTGTGATGATAAGAGGTCTCTGAATAACTGGAGGTGCAATATCTGGTGAGAACAACCTACCACTGCGAGTAATTTTGGCAGGCCCGGTGATGTTGCTGACACCGGTACTAGTATCAAACTCTTGCTTTACTCCAAGAACATAAACATCTGCCCCATAGTGCCATGGGACAGCTTTGTCGGATGTATAGGGGAGAGGCCCCGGAACAGTGATGATGATAGGAGCAATCTTCTGAGTGGACATGATTTTGACAGGCTTCTTTGAAGGAGCCTTAGGAGGTTTGTTGAAAATAATGACAATAGAAACTTCTTCAGTAGGGACAGCAGGAACAACAATCTTCTCGAACAAGATTTCTTTGTTATCCATCAGGCTTTGGATACCTGATTTCAGCAAAGGACAACCAATAGGTGAAACAGCACATAGAAGGCAACCTTTACCACATCCCGGAAATAAACCGGCTAGAAACAGGTTCCTTTTGACGGTCAATAACGGAGTAGCAATATCTTCCATGGAGGCTACATACCGGTCTTCTTCCACAGCGTTCACTCCATGCTGGGGCATGGGAGCAGTCACAACATTGGGCCTTTCGGGCGCCTCAAACTGTATTTCCTTAGCGTCAATAAGTTCCTGAACCTTATTCCTCAGAGCCCAGGAATCGTCCGTAGTATGCCCCGGGCTATCAGAGTGATAAGCGCAACGGGCGTTGGGGTTGTACTTTGGAGAAGCTGTGTTCACTACCTTCGGAGCTTCTTTGACAGTTACCAGATTGGTTGACAGTAGTTGCGGAAAAATCTGAGACAGGGTCATACTGAGCCGAGTGTACTGCCTCTTGGGTCTCTCACCCCTTGGTTGGTTATATTGCTGAGGAGCAGCAGCAGGCTTTGAAATTACCAACGCGTTGACAGTTTGGCGGCATTCTGGTTTAACTTGTCTTCTGGGACCATAAACAGCATTGGCTTCCTTCTTGAAGGGCTTCCTTTCAGTACTCGCGGAGGCACCTTTCTGTATCTTCCCCGACTTGATACCAGCTTATATCCTCTCACCGGTTAAGATCAGGTCTGTGAACCCAGCAGAAGAATTACCAATCAGGTGGTTAAAGAACGAACCAGACAGGGTCCCCAGGAACATGTCAACAAGTTCACGGTCAATCAGCGGTGGCTGCACCCTACCAGCCAGGTCTCTCCATTTTTGCGCATACTCCTTGAATCCTTCGCCCGTCCCCAGTGACATACCCTGGAGTTGGGTACACGTGGGAGCGAGGTCGGACTTGTACTGATACTGTTTATAAAATGCAGTAGCCAAGTCCTCCCAGTTTTGAATACTGGCTCCATCCAGCTGATAGAACCATTCGAGTTGAGCCCCTGAAAGGCTATCCTGAAAGAAATGGATCCATAGGTTCTTGTCTGCAGTGTAAGGTTGGATCTTCCTTACATATGATCTGAGATGCATCTTCGGGCAGGACAGCCCGTCATATCTTGCAAAAATTGGCACTTTGAACTTCGGGGGAATCACAATTCCAGCAACTAATCCCAAGTCTTCGAAATCTAAGTCGGGAACTCTCTGCAGCTCCATAGCTGCCAACCTGTCTTCCAAGCTTTTGTACTTATCGTCGGCGGGCGGATATTGTTGTTCTGAGTAGTCTTCGTCTTCTTCAGCCTCCTCTTCTTCAACTTCGGATTCAGACGGCACCGCAACCCCTTTTCCTTTACTGGTTCCCTCTTCAGATGTAGGGGAAAATTCAAGAACTCTTCTGGCTTCTCCCTCAAACCTTCTTCCTAGGGTAGCCACCCCGACTCTTTTCTTCTTCTTTTTCACTTGCTCTTTGTTCCCAAGCAGGGCCTTTAGATCCTCCTGACCCTTTGCCAAGGTCATCAGGAGATGTTGAAACTGTGAGTTTTGAGACTGCAAGTCTTTGACCGTCTGTTCGAGATCCATCTTACTGAAATAAACAGCAGAAAGATAAGGAAACCTGGTGTGGAGACCTGCTTATGCGCATGATGAATGATATGTTTGTTTATGCAATGCATTCAAGGATTTAGAAAATTCAAGATTGTTGCAAACAAAAAGAACACACGTCATATTAATAAGAAGAAATTTTGTCAGTACATAAATGCCCCATGGGCCAAATATTACAAAAAAAAACTTCTCAAGGTAAAAAGACGTTGCGCATCCTCTTTGGTGCAATGTAGGTGTTGAGGGTCTCTTCCTCGTGGAGTCGGCGGGTAAGCTTCAAAACCTTCTTCTCACTGGCGTAGAAGCTGGCTTCAAAAGTGTTCCGTTCCTCCTTGAGTTGGATCCAACTCTTCTGCATCTCCTCCCACGATGTAGGCATGTCAGGATATAGGATGGTGTAGGGAACCTCTCCTTCCTTAACGGGCTCTTTAATCACAGGGAGAACATGAGAATAAGGCATCATTAGACTCTGGGCTCGGGTTCGTACCCACTTGAGATAAGGCTCAAGAGGGATGGAGTTCTTGTGCCCCAGTGTCTTGTTGTCTACCTTGTTAGGCATCCTCCAAGCTCTGATGAATCTTTGGCGAAGTCCTTGTGCATCGTTGTCGAAGTCAAAAACTAGGTCAGGAATCAACATGTCGTGAGGGCCATCCCTCTGTGCATATCCAAATTGTCTCAAAGCTAGACAAGGGTTGTAGGTAATGCCTCCTCTAATGCCAAGCAATGGAACATTAGGGAACTCTCCACAACGATCGATGATGATGGCATTTTCTCTGGACCGAGAGCACCAATGTACATCAAAGTAAGTGAGGGTCATCAACCGTTGTGACCACCTTAAGCCTTGGTCATTCTTCAAGACAGATTGTGGAAGGTGCGAAATAAACCACCTTGCAAGGAGAGGAGTACAACACATGAGAACACCCCTCTTTCTCATTGTTCGTGTGTAAAATGAGTGAAGAATGTCCCCAAGTAATGTTGGTATTGGATTCCTGGATAAGAAGATCTTGACGGCGTTGACATCTATAAGCTGGTCAGGATTTGGGAACAGGACCAACCCATAAATGAGGAGCGCCACAATTTCTTCAAAGGCTTGTAGATCCAATGAATTCCAACACTCTTGTTCCTTCTCAAACAAGAATTTTGCCAAGAAGCCTTTGACACCGCTTCTAGTTTCCCAATGCCCCTTGATGTCAGATGGTTGCAAGTGTAGTGCTTGAGCAACATCTTCAGGCTTTGGTTCTTTTTCCGTACCGTTGTAGGGTAGTTGATTTAGAATAGGAATTCTCAAGAGTTGAGAAAATTCCTCCAAAGTGGGCACCAATTGGTAGTCGGGGAAAGTGAAACAGTGGTGAAGGGGGTCAAAGAACTGGAACAACACCTTTACCATGTCCTCTTCAATGTTGGTGTTGACTAGGCTGAGCAGTCTACCATGTCTTTCACTGAAGGGAAAGCTTTCTGGAATTCTGGATGTGAGCTCCTTGAGTTGAGGAGGGATTCTCACAAGGTTGACTTGGATAGTTTTCCTGCGAAGAATTTCCATGACCTACAAAACAAGAACAAAGATGAAGATCTAAACCCTTGAAATGGTTAGTGGATGCATATGATGCTTTATGATGTTTATGATGTATGCACAAACATATGTACAAGCAATTCACACAAAACCCTAGTTTCAGGCTTGCACGAGGTTTCATAGGTAAGTACCCTCTTGAGTGAAGTTGGCTTAAAAACCTGTCCTATAAATAGTAACTGGGTTCTAAGGAGCTCAATATCACTGGATTGTTTTCCATGTTCATTGTTTTGGTTTAGCCACTTAACTAGCGACCAAAATATTCCAAGAAAATAACCCTCAATGAGTGTAGTATCGAGTATCTACCAACTTTGGGCAGCACCAAAGCCGGTCATCTCACTACCCCTAATAAAAGGCCAAGGTGGTCAAGTAAGGTTCTAGGTCATTAGTGCTTAGTGACATCACTCAGCGGCCCCGTACTCTCCTTGATTGAACTCAAGGGTTACCGGTACTCACAAATATGTCGCACTAATATAGCTATTACTTCAACCGTGTTGGTATACCCCGCACAGTTTCCACAACGTATTGCTATCTATGAATGTTTCCCCAAATCCGGGTGTAGGATTTCAAGCCCAAACAAAGGAACCAAAATATAAAGCAATCAAAGCAAACAATTAGTCATGCAAAAGGGTGATCTAAGCCCTAAGGTTACTCCACTTTAAAATATCCCCAGCAGAGTCGCCAGTTTTGTGATACGGTGGGAGAACTGACTTGGGTTTTGCGTTTGTTTTCGCAAATGTTTCAGTTGAGCAAGAGTCGCCACCGACTTTTTATTTTATCCTAAGGAAAGGTTAAAAAGCACAGCAAAAACCTTTGAGATGTTTTCTTGGGTTCGGGGAGTAGATTATAGAAAGGGAAGGTATTAGCACCCTTTCTATCCATGGTTATCCATGGGCTCTTAGTTACTTGCTTAGATCACTTGCCTTGTGTTTTCAATTGTTTGAAATCACTACTACGGAAAAGGGCTTTTAAAGCGCTTATTTTGGCCTTTAAAAGCGCTTAAAAGCGCTTTAATAGCTGGCGCTGGCGTAGGTAACAAAAGCGCTTCTAAAAGCGCTCTGGTAGACCCCCCCTTTAAGAGCGCTTTCCTGGAAAAAGCGCTCTGGTAGGACCCCCTATAAGAGCGCTTTCCTGGAAAAAGCGCTCTGGTAGACCCCCCTTTAAGAGCGCTTTTCCCAGAAAGCGCTGCCAAAGACCAGTAAAAAAGCATAAAAAATTAAAAAAAAACGCAGCATACAAAAGCGCTTTTGGAAAAGCGCTCTGGTAGGCCCCCCTATGAGAGCGCTTTTTCTGGAAAAAGCGCTCTGATAGGCCCCCCTATAAGAGCGCTTTTCCAAAAGCGCTTTTGTATGCTGCGTTTTTTTTTAATTTTTTATGCTTTTTTACTGGTCTTTGGCAGCGCTTTTACTAAGAAGCGCTTTAGTAGGTGGACCTTTAAGAGCGCTTTTTAAAAGCGCTGTCGTTTCTAAATGAGGTATTTTTATGTGCAGCCTATAATTTAATCCTCCCAGTCGACCTGTAATGTTTTCGACCTGTAATATTTTCGACCTGTAATATATTTTTGACCTGTAATATATTTTCGACGCTATTATTTCAGCCATCAGTAAGACAATATATATACTAATATAATACCATTATAATATCCAAAATTATATATATACATCATTACATCAATAATATTATAGTTCAAATCGACACAAATCCTACATGAAAAATTGCTTAATATAATATTGACACAAATCTTCTTTAATTTCTTCCAACTTAAGCTTCGGGTACCCAGCAGCACGGAATTCGTCAAGGTACTACAAAACAAAAACATAATATAAATGATATATTTAGTTAAATGTAATAAATTATATGAAATTATCTTAAGTTATAAATTCATACCGTGAGCGGAATCTCTAATTGATTCGCCTGAAGGATTTCTTTCATGAACCTCAAAACAAAGTATCCGCAATCATGACTGTTTCGCTGTTGCGGACACTACATAATAAAACAAATAAGATTCTATAGTTGTCTTGTTTTACCAAGTAGCATAAATATTATAAGCAAAATTGTGAAAAGTAATGTACCTGCACTTGGATCCAAGTGATGTTGTTTGATTTAGTCCGGGATACCTGTGCGTCCCGTTGACTACGGAACACTTGTATTGATCTAATTATTAAATATATAAAAGCATATGTTTAGATCAATCCCACAAATAAGAAAATATATAAATATACACGAATATATATTTAGAACGATCCCACTTACAAATCAACGATTTCCTTCATAGCCGGATAATTGGTCCATTCACCATTTACCGAATTCAGATAATACACGACTTCTCTTATCGGGTTGATAGCAAGCAGCAACCAGTGTGCTCTATAAATTAAAACAATAGGTTATATGAAAATTTTGCTATACACAAAAGAAACAGAGATTAGATGAACCAAGAATGAGAAACTAACCCTACTGGTCGGGTATTATACGCCCAAAGATGCAGACTTTCTGTATTGCCGGTGGACATGAATCTATCTACTAAGCGCTGTCTAACTGATTCCGGTTCCGAAGCAATTGTCATTCCGCTGCAATGGGCGGAAGACACGAAACGGAATCTGTTAGACAATGCAGTCCCGCGCAACACTCTGTCATACAACAACCTTAAATAAAAACATAATAAACATTAGATTATTTTCATTGAAATGTGTAAATAAATTATATTGTGGGACTAATTAAATAATATATCGGATGAGTGAATATTACCGGATGTATGAGTGCATATTACTGACGCCTAGTTGATCATGCCTAAAAATCTCTTCCAAGTCATCAATTGTAATATGTGACGGGAATTCAATACCGAAGACACTTTCATCCATGTTGATTTCACGTAAACCACCATCCTTCAAATCGGACATATCAACCATTGTTGCGAGTGTCGAACGGTATCGAGGCACAAAAGCACCGCCTTTTTTTGCCGCTTGCTTCGGAGGACCAGTGGGTGGTACGCTACGAACCTGCTGCGTCACTTGTTGTGACTCCCGAGCGGATGCCTAAAAATCATATAAGTTAGGTAAAATATAAAATCATGCAGATTTATATTCAGACTATATATTAACACTTTAAATGTACCTCTTTTAGTGATGCAACAGACTCCTCCTCCTGTAAAATCCCTTTACCCTTAATTGCGGGTTTTATAGGAGCAGTCTAAAATTAAAATGTAAAAAATAATTAATAAACGGTTTAGAATTGACATTCGAAAACTAAATGATTCATAATCGTTTTCAGTATACCTCATCACTAATGGTAATGAGCTCCGAGGGCCATGCAACAAATGATCCTATTGCATCTCGCAGCAATGTCGTCTCTGAGACCATGTCAGGTACCGGTAGAATCGCATCACGATCTAATACAACATCCACCGATACTTTCAGGTGTCCATCCGGGAGCGGTCTATGGTGAAGTAAATCTCCCGAAGTGTTGTGCACTTTTCCCTTGCCAACTAGTCGATAATTCGGTGACGATAAGTATAGTTGGCAAGATGAAATGCCCTAAACAAATAGAAAATATAAAGTCATTATCATTAATAAAATAGAACAGTTTGTAAGGAAAAAAACTTATAATTACCTCGGGAAATTTCTTTTGATAGTTGATACTAGCCTTATCACTAGTTTCTCTCACCGATGAAGTGTTGCAATTTTCTCTCATATACATATCTTTATCTCTTTGCAATTCAGAGACCTGTGCTTGCAATTCCTGCAACTTTTGCAACACTTCTTCATTGGTAAGATTTGATCTTCTCCTAGAACTCTTATAAAAAGAGGTTGGAGTCACACCATGACCCTTACCCCTCACCCGACCGGGATACTCGGGAGCATCTAGTACTCTACTAAGTACGCTCTCCTCACCGGTGGATGCCGATTGCGACAAGGTCTCCTGTAATTCATTTACATTTAAATAATTATTAGTGGAGATAAAAAATCATTTATATATTAAAAAACATTTGATTTAATTAAAGACACAGTATTATACTTACACATTCAGTATAAACTCTCTGAACATCGGGATCGACAGCTTGATTCTTGCCCACACGAGCTTCCTTCCACAACACATGTACAGGAAGTGAAGCTTCCTCACTTTTAGTCTCCTCTAACTATGCATTGACACAAACGATAAAATCGTCAATCAAAACATGCACATGTAGACAATTAATTAAAACGCATTTCTATTTACTTACAATTTTATCCTCTAAGCGTGCATATCCCAAACGCCCTTTTTTGTATGGATACGCGGGTTTGGATGCTCTCTCACTATTCGTGGCACTCTTTTTCTGAAAAGCTTCATCTCTTTGCTTTACAAACTCAGCCCAATCTGCTTCATCAATGAAGGTCGCATACTTTGTTGGCCGTCCCGGTGCCTCTTCAAGAAATTTTCCATCTTTATCCTTAAGATAGGTGTTTGTCAAAAAACTTTTCCACCCTCTATATCTTTTGCCGGCCAAACTAAGTATGTAGCTTTTACGTTCATCTGGTATCTCAAAAGTCCTCTGCAAAAAAACGTACGCATAGTGTGTTAGTATAAGTAATTTAAACAATTTATCGTCAAGATAATAACAACAATTAACCATATATGATATATACCTGAAGCTCTTCCCAAATCGCTTGTTTTTTCTCCTCCAATTCTAAATTTTTCGTTTTCGATTTCCAGGTAGCTACGGAGACCGGAATATGCATACGGACAAGTGTACCAATATAACTTGTCAACTTTGCAGAATTAGGACCAATTGGTTGTTTATCAGAATTCCATTCCAATCGGTATACTAATCCTTGGTCTCTATGTCGAATGATTCCCTTCATAATAGTGATGCCTCGTGCAACCTCTTTTGCTTCAGTATCAGGTGGAGCATTTGTATCCGAAGCAACTCTTTCTTGTGAGTTTTCTTGTGAGTTTTCAGGTGGGTTTTCAGGTGGAGCATCTCTATCTGGAGCCATTGAACCTGTATCAAACAAACTAAAGCACATTAGTACACTATTAACACTAACTTTATCACTAACGTCTCTTTCTTTTCTTGGTAGGATTGTGTACTACGCGTCTCTTAACAATGCGGACGGTTGGATTGATCCAAATACCCTCATTATGATCATTTCTAATACAAGATTCATTCTCATTTTGATCGTTTCTTGTACAAGATTCAATGCCAACACCAATATCACCTTGATCTTCAATTTTTTCATCAACTATTTTGTTAGATAAAAGCACTATAGACCATTTCGTACTTGTCGGATCATTGACATAGAACACTTGTTTAGCTTGAGAGGCTAGAATGAAAGGCTCATCTTTGTACCCTACCCTATTGAGATCCACTTGCAAAAATCCTGACTTATCCATTCGTACGCCACTATTATTTTCAACCCACTTGCAACCAAATACAGGAATCTGAAACTTCGCGTAATCAAACACCAAAATGCGCTCGATAACCCCAAAATATGACAAATTTGCAAATTTCGGATTTAAGTCATTCGCACTTGATATGTGCATAGCTTCAGCTACCAAGGTAACACCACTATTTTGCATAGTACTTTTATCATCCTGTTCTTTGGTATAAAATGTGTATCCATTAATTGCGTATGCGCTATAAGAAAGCACAATTACAGATGGACCATAGGCTAAACATCTCAACCTTTCTGTTACTGAAGCAGGATCTGAACGATACTTTGAATAAATATGATCTCTAAACCACGGTATGAAACTTCGATTGTGCTCTCGTACTATCCAGTTCTCATTTCTATTTGGATTTAAATCTCGGAGAACAACTTTGTGCATTTCAACAAACGGCTCAACCTCAATCTCATTGTGCAGAACATACAAGTGCACTTGATCCCGTTCGACCATTGATACTGTCACAACTTTATTTCCAATTAGCCTTTTTCCTTCTTTTTTTTCGACAATATGAGATTTGGGGAGTCCAATTGATTGAACATTTGACAGATATTCAGTACAAAACTCAACCGCTTCTTCAGCAACGTATCGCTCGGCAATACAACCCTCTGGTCGACTTCTGTTTTTCACGTACCCTTTTAATATTTTCATATAACGTTCAGCAGGGTACATCCATCTCATATAAGCTGGTCCGCACAGTTGTGTCTCTTTCACAAGATGAACGACTAGATGAACCATTATGTCAAAAAACGAGGGAGGAAAATACATTTCAAGATCACATAAAGTAACAACTATCTCATTTTGCAATGTTGGTAAGATCGCGGGATCGACCACCTTACTGCAAATAGACCTGAAGAAGAAACACAGCTTAGTTATTGCGCTTCTTACTTTTTCTGGCAGAATAGAACGTATACCTATTGGTAAAAAATGTTCCATTATAACATGGCAATCATGCGTCTTCAAACTCTTTAACTTGAGGTCTTTCATGGACACAAGTCTTCTAATATCTGAAGAGTAGCCTTCTGGAACTTTTACTTCACTGAGGAACTTACACAATGTTTTCTTCTCCTTTCTAGATAGAGTGTAAACAGCAGGTGGCAGATATGTTCGTCTTCCTTTCGTCACGGGCCCCAATTCAGTTCTCATCCCCATGTTTACCATGTCATTCCTTATGTTAACGCCATCCTTAGACTTTCCTTGTATATTGAGTAGCGTACCTATAACGCTGTCAAATACATTTTTTTCAATATGCATAACATCCAGGAAATGTCTTACGTACAACGACTTCCAATATGGAAGTTCAAAGAAAATTGACTTCTTCTTCCACCCACCCTTGACAATTGAATGTGCAAAAGGCTTGCCAAACTGAGTGCTCACATCTTTCACCTTTTCAAAAATTTGATCACCTGACAAAAAAGGCGGGGCTGTACGATGTTCGGCCTCTCCATTGAATGCTTTTCTCCACCCACAGTAGTGATGATTAGAATTTAAGAATCTACGATGGCCGAGAAAGACATTCTTCTGACAAAGCGCCAATCGTGTCGTATCGGTTTCATCTTCACAAACAGGACACGCCTTTTGACCCTTGTTGCTGTACCCGGATAGATTTCCGTATGCTGGAAAATCATTAATTGTTCCAAACAACATCGCCCTCAAGTTGAAACTTTCTTTCCTATACCCATCGTAAACCTCCACACCTCTCTCCCACAAAAACTTTAAATCTTCGATTAAGGGTGCCAAGTATACGTCTATGTCATTCCCTGGTTGTTTAGGCCCAGAAATTAGCATAGATAACATCATGTACTTACGCTTCATACATAGCCACGGAGGTAAGTTATAAATCATAAGAATCACAGGCCATATGCTATGCGAGATACTTTGAATACCATGCGGGTTCATTCCATCAGTAGACAATGACAACCGAAGGTTTCTTGCTTCTTTTCCAAATTCAGGATATTCAGTATCAACTTTACTCCATTGTGGTGAGTCTGCCGGATGTCGCAACTTTCCATCAATAATTCTTTCATCTGCATGCCAAGTCAAGTGTCTTGAATCGGTCTCACTACGATACATGCGTCTAAATCTCGGAATTATAGGAAAATACCATAAGACTTTAGCAGGAGACAACTTTTTCTTATATCGAGGGGCACCACATTTAGGACACTCATTCAACGCTGCATACTCGTTTCGAAACAAAACGCAATCGTTTGGACATGCATGTATCTTATCATAGCTCATTCCAATAGAAGACAACATCTTTTTGGCTTCATACGTTCGATTGGGAAGAACATTATCCTCTGGTAGCATATCTTTCATAAGGGCTAATAACTCTGTGAAACTTTTATCCGACCATCCATTGTCCGCCTTTAAGTTGTACAACTTTAACACCGCAGACAATCTTGTGAATTTTGAACAACCAACATACAACGGTTTCTCTGCATCGCTTACCAACCTCTCAAACATTTTGGGACAATCCGCAAGATCTTCTTCAAGCGCTTCTGTAATCTCTTCGACTCGATCACAATCGTATGTGTCTGTGCAATCGTCGTTTGAAGCATACTTCCTATTACAACTCGACTCAGCATTCCCGGTACTTTTCTCACCATGCATTGTCCAACATGTATAACTTCTATCAATTCCAAACCGTAGTAAATGAGATCCCAACTGATTCCCGTCAACCTTACCCCCGGCATAACAGCAACCCAAGCAAGGACACGGCATTCGAAGCGGGTCTTTGGAGTGCGCAACCGCAAACTCAACAAATTCCCATACCCCTTTCTCGTACTCTTTCGACAATCGGTTTGAATTCATCCATGTCTTATCCATGTCTTAATTAAGCTAAACAAAAACGGTCAAACTTTCACTCTTCACAAGTAACCCCTATGGCGAATTCAATTCACAAAGTTAGTAAGTACCTCACTTAACGATAAACGAAATTGACATCATGAATATTCCACATGCATGTCGAAATAATGAGTATTACTTAATATAATCTAAAAGTAAAATATTATAATTTAATTACATTACTTTTCTTTCTTAATAATAAATAGATAAATATATGAAATTAAAATTGTAAGAAATCTCTTTTAAATAAAAAGATGTTTTAAGTTTGAACTTAATTTTTGATAGTCTTGTTTAAAATTTTTATTGTATGTGTAGTAGATGTGTCAACAAATATCAAAATACAATGACTAAAATTATGAGTCCACGAGGAAAGATGATAATACAATTTATATGTAATAATTACTATTCTAAGCAAACAAGAGCTTTGTTTGAAAAATGTTTTGAACATAAAAAAATATAAAGTAAAAATAACAATGATAGAAAGTTTTTGGGGGGTTAGGATGTAATTAGTGATTCAAATTCAACATATCAGGTAATCAAAGTCAGTTCAAGCATGTGCTAAACAACTCATAACTAATTACTAACTAGTGAAGTCGGATATAAACAAAAACACAACCGCAGCTCATGAATTCCACTCAACTATAATCATTAGAAATTCACACTGAGCCGGAAAATAAAAGTAAAAACAATCAGTTATTCAAGTCAGTTCAAGAATAGGATAGAAACCTTTGAAAATGTTGAGAGCGTCCCGCGTACACTACGATCAAGGACAGTTCAAATTTCTTCAATCGGAGAAAGTTTCACAGCTTTTTCCTACCACAATCGATATTAAATCGTTGAACTATCCGCTGCATGATTTGAATGTAAACAACATGTTAAACTTAGGAGTAACTAAAAACAAAACATTTTCATTGACAATACAGATCACATTCCCTTATTTGTTTCCACCATACTAGTAAGCAAATGACGAATGGCAGCAACGCAAGGTTCTTTCAGCCACCTTTTTGTCCAACTGTTGTATAAGAAAAGTATGTTAATTAATTGGAATGTAAGCTTACTAGATAGATTTCTGTACATGTTGAAGAAGTTACCTCTAGTTCGTTTGCAATTATATCAACATCTGCTGCATTTATCTTAACAGCAGCTAATTCTTTCTCCCTGTGATTCAATCAAAATTCATACTAAGGTTCAGAGAGAGAAGAAAAACAAATCATAAATGCAGGATAAATGAGAGTGACAATGGAGCTTTCAATTTTTATATACATAATAAATTCCCGGGTCTTTTTAATTTCACTTATGTAAAAATTAAAACTTCAGAACTACACATATATTTTACTTGATATTTCTATTAGTAATACAAAAATTATATTTCAACATATACACCAGAACAACAGAAAAGAGTTTCAACACTCTTATAATAATTGAAGTAACATTTAAAGATTCACTTAAATAAGACCAAATATATCATCAACATTTATCACCATTTTTCAAAAAATGCACAAAAACTTTCAACACAAATCTGCTACACCTTGACTCACCTTGACACCGAAAAGCAAAACATTAAACATTACACTAGAATTTTAAATACAATATTGCTCCAATTTGACATTAGGCATCAGGGTGCATCACATTTTCAAAACTATTACATCTTACTATCAGATTATTAAAATATATCATGTCATTTTCAAAACTATTACATGCTTTGTATTATCCATGTGATCGATCATATTTGTCTCACTTTCACATTAAAACCAAGAGGTAAAATCTTCAAGCAACACTCTAATAGAAACTGAATTAACATTTGAAGATTCACTTAAGTAACACCTAAAATATCATCACTTCAATTAGCAATTGGATCATAAATAATCTTCAAGAAGTTTGTCATGACTGTTTCATTTCATGCTAGAAGTATATAATCTTTCTTTGGAGTGTTTTCAAATTCATAATCCTTGAACCATAAGTTTATAATAATGGCAGAAGCATGAGAATATTACAAAATATCATCATTTCAAACTCATAATTACAACTCAGGTTACCTTTAAACAATAACTTAAGCGTCTAAAATGATGGAATTTGGAAAAACCCAACTCTTTCTTAGAGTGTTTACAAATTCTTAATTTTTGCACTTTTACCTTATAATGGTGGCAGAAGCATCACAAAAAATTCCATTAAAATAAGCCACATTTCAAATTCCAAATATTGACACCATTACCTTAAAATGATTGCAGAAACAAGTAATACAAAATATTCCATTGAAAACTGCAGACAAGATTCAACAAATTCTTTCTCCAAAGAATGACTAATTTCTCTAACAGGGTTGCAACTAAGAGTTACATGAGATCTATTTTCTAGCCTCATAATCTTAAACCTAATAGAGTTCACTAACTCATTATAACATTAAACACATGCATATTGATTTACATATACAGTTGCGTATGTAAAGTAAACCAAAAATTAAAGCAAAGAATCTTACCAAGGTGGAGAAGACGGAATGACCGGCGGCGGCGACGACTGAAGAGGAAGGAACGAACGGCGGCGACGACGACTGAAGAGGAAGGAACGAACGGCGGCGACGGCAGAAATGAAGAAATGAAGAAGCTCTGAACGAAAGAAATGAAGAAGATTTAGGGATTTTTAATTTTATTATAAAAACAACCTACGAAAGCGCTTTTAAAAAGCGCTGGCATAGGTCCCCCTTTCAAAGCGCTTCTGAGGTAAAAAGCGCTTTCGTAGGTCCCCCTTTCAAAGCGCTTTTCAAAAGCGCTGGCATAGGGTTCCCTACCAAAGCGCTTTTCAAAAGCGCTTTCGTAGGTTAGATATTTCAAATACCTATGAAAGCGCTTTCTGAAAAGCGCTTTGGTAGGGAACCCTATGCCAGCGCTTTTAAAAAAGCGCCTTCGTAGGTTTCCCTTTTTTTTAATTTTGTTTTTTGTGAAGGCTATGGCAGCGCTTTTTCAATAAGCGCTTTAGTAGAGGCGCTGCTAAAACTTGTTTTTTGCGTAGTGAATGGTGCTTTGTGTGTGGGTTTGAAAATGTTTTGAAAAGAGGCCAATGTGGTGGCAACCTTTGTAATGATTCATGTTTGAATGTATACAAAGGTGTATGTCTTTTGAAAAGTTTTCAATGTTTTTGAAAGTTGTTTTGAAAGTGTGTTGTGATGTGTGTTTTGAAAAATAGGCAAGTGTTTTTGCAAGTTTGATCAAGTAACTAAGAGTGGTCTACCCCTAAATTTACTCAAAGGTTTTTTCTATGTTTTTAACCCTTTTAACAATTTTGTTCCACCATTGTATTTGGTGGACAATCTTGTGTTAGGATGTTAACGGGACGGGCGCGGGTCATCGTTTAGACCATGATTGCAATGGTGCCAAGTGTCTTTGGCAATTTTTCCTTTAAGGGACTTGATCATTTTTAGGCAACTTTCGAAAGCGTCATCGAGGGACTATGATCATTTGAATTGTTTTTGTTTTGCCAAAGAAACTCAACATGCAACATGGCCCATTATTGAAGGCAACAAGTGGAGTAACCCTAAGGGGTGCAAGTGTGATTGGTGTTGTCCATTTTCATGCTTTTTGTCTTTGAATTAGGTCAAGCTATTTGTTGTTTTTGATTTGCATACAAAACCCTAAGTCTATCATGGCATATTTAGAAAGCTTTTAAATGCGAAACTTAAAGTCCTAAATTATTACAACATAATTATGGGATGGGGGGTACAAATGTTCAAATGGGGGATATTTAGCAAGAAATTTAAATCTAAGCTACTACATCCAAATTGAATATACAAGTTAATTTAATTGTACAATAATTAAATAAAAATACAATAAATATGCAAGATGCAAAAAATGATTTTTATATGTGTGTAAAAGTATTTTTTATGTGACAAATAAACAAAAATAAAAAGGATTAATTTTTGGATTTTTTCATGGTTTTAGGGCAAAACCCTAATTTTGCTAAATAAAGAGTATTTATTATTTTTTATATACAATATTTATTAATTATATACAAAAAATAAATAAAAGGAAGTATATTGTAAAAAAGTGATTTTTGAGGTCAAATATTAATAAAAATAAAAATGTATTATTTTTGTATTTTTATCCTAAATATTCTAATAAATATATAAGTATTTATATTATTTACTAAATATATTAAATATGTACAAAAAATAAAATATTTATTATTTACAAAAAAAAAGTATATTTTTTAGAAAATGTTTTCAAAAGGTAAAATAAAATAAAATTAGAAAATAAAAATGTATTTGTATTATTTTTAGTATTTTAAATAAAAAGAGTATTATGTTTATTTACATACACATATCAAATAAAACAAATAAATGCCTAAAAAATACCAAAAAAAAAAGGTGGAAAATATTTTTAATGTTTTTATATATTTTAACAAAAAATAACAAGTCAGAATCAAAAAGAAAAAGTCAAAAATGATAAAAATAAAACACAATGGGCCAAGGGGGTGTATGTATGAAATAGTGGTGCAAACAGAAAAAATAGGCCAGGCCCAGCCCAAAGGACTTTGTCTTCAACCTCCAGCCATTTTCAAACAAAAACGCGCGCCTTCTTGTTCATCTCCCTAACTTCTGATTCTTTGATCCTTTGACAAATCTTAAAACATGAAACTTGTAGAGCTTGAAGCCACGATTCTAAACATATAAAAAAGTTGTTCTAACTCTCAGAAATGAGAGAGAATTTCTTCTCCCCCAATTCCTGACCTAGATTTTTTCAGATATTCAGTTTCAAAATTCTCTCAGTACACACAACATAAATGAAAAGTAACTATATGGATGGCTTCAGGGATATGATTAGAACATGCTTTCTTCACAAACTTAAGCCTAACTATGCCTGGATAGAGAGATAGAAGTTCAAAGTTTTACCTGTTCAGCTTGAGTCGTGTACAGCAATGGAGGTACTTTCAATGCAATGTGAGGACTTGTACAGTTTGCTTGAGGTCCAGGGATGCTTCCTCTATGCTTGGCTTGCTTTGAATCCTTCTGAATCAAGCTATGTAACTCAACTTGCACAACTGAAAAAATGAAAATGGTGAACTTGGTTAGAGGTGTTACAGTCTGTAGCTAGGGCTTGGGATAGCTTGTATGGATGTTATGGAGTGTGTATGAACAAACTTTGGCCAAAATGCACGAGCAAACTGAGTTGTGCAACTCAATCTGCAGGGATGCCCTGTTTTGTGCAGCAAAATGGTGTTTTGATGTTTGGGGAGGTATTGAAGATGGTTGGCTCGTGTTTCAGGTCAGGTTTGATGTTTAGAATGTGTTCAAGAAGTTTGTTTAGGCTAGTTCTTGCAGTAATGTGAGATGTGCTTCAATATGCAAAGTTTCTTCTCTCTTAAGCAAAAGTTGCCAAGTTAGGTTGTAGGCTCATACAGGCCCCTCAAGCATGCTGCATAATCTTTCCTTGATCAGTGGGATTAGTTCATAAACTTGTGCCTCAAAGATTTGCTTTGGTACTTCTTTGATTTTCTTTTGACATAAAGCCATGCTTTACAAGAATAGATAAAATGCTTTTTCCAAATATGGCTTGATTTTGTGTGTATTGTCCAAATGCACAAAATAATGCTAGAACACAATGGATTGGAATTTAATTATTAAGTGTAAGAAGGATTAGAGGCCTGTAACTAGCTTGTGCAAGCTGATTTCAAAAATGCCCAAGTTATGAACATGCATTTGGCCATGAATCAAAGTGACTTTTGCCCATATTGACAAATTCGATTCTCCCTAACCACAAGGGTGTTTGAGAAGTTCTTGGACCATTTGGAAATCTTGGAATGTGTACTACAATCCATCTTTGTAATGCAAGTTGAAATTCCAAGTGGAAGCATGTGAAAAGTGGCCATGAAGTTGGGCAAAAATCCTGCCTAGAATAGGTCAAAATTTTTCTAAGTTAATAATGTTTTGCACCCCTATTCCAAAAATCATAACTTGAGCTACAAGCTTCTTTTGAGGAAACTTTGTGAATCAAAGTTGTAGATTTTGCAATGGACTACAACTTTCATGTTTTGAGTTTTGTTTTAATCCAAATACATCTTGATGAAAAAATGGGACAAAGTTAGGAAAAAATTAGGAATTTTCATAACTTAGAAAAATTCCAAGTTATGAAATTTCTTCATTTCAAACCCTAATTTGTGATTTTTGATTCCTTGATGAAAAAGTTTCATAATTTGACATGTTTTGATAAAAAATGAATCTTGACACTTGATTTTGACCAAAAAGTCAAAGTTTGACTTTTCAGTACACAGTCAAATTTTGCTCAGTTGACTGGAAAATTCATCTGTCAATCTTGTGCATTTGGGATCTTTTGAACTTGTTGAATGTGTCAAGACCATGTCATTGGGTCCTTGAGTCCATATGTTAGCTTGGTTTGCCATTGGCTAGGTCAAACAGTCAAAAATTACCTTTGTGTAGTCAAAACCCTAAAAATGACCATTTTGCCCTTTTGGTGATCTGATCAAATTTCTTGTGGAATTGTGATCCAAACTTGATCAAATGGTCCATATGAGTTCATAATGTTGATGTGGGTCAAAAATCATGAGGTTTGACTGTCAATTGACCACAGTTGACTTTTTCCCCAATACAGCTGATTTCTAGGTCAACTGTCCAATTGACTGGGTAAAGATTGGAATCAAGGCTTGAAACTTGGTATGGATAAACTTGTGGGTCCAACATGAAGCATGAAAGTCACTTTAGGCATTTTAGGTTAAAACATATTTGTGCAAACTCAAACCCTAATTTGGGTCAACAGTGCATTGAGCAGAGCAAACCCTAGCTTGATCTTGAGCTCCAAGGGTCTTGTGATGAGAAAATGTTGAGGAAATGGGAGGGAAAATTTTGGGGTACAACACAAGGGCTTTATTATGAGAAGATGGTCGGAAGTATCTCTTCGGGGTTCTCAGACCTAGTAACTATCGAAGAAAGAATCGAGACTGGAATAAAAAGTGGGAAGATATCAAGGGGACCATCAAATGCTCCCTACAATTCAAAAAGGCCTGCTTCAAACTTCCCCAAAGGAAAAGAGGGGGAAATTAATGCTGTAGCATCATAACCCAGGGTACAACAACCATTAGTGATTCAACAAGGGCAGCAACAAGGCAGAAGGCCACCCAGGAAATTTGATCCACTCCCTATGCCACTTAGCCAGTTATTGCAACAGCTGATTAAGGCATCTTTGGGGGAAATCAAGCCTCTAGCTCCTCCAGTCGGGCCACTCCCACGAAGATACGATGCCAACGCCAGATGTGAGTATCATGCTAATTCTCCTGGACATACCATAGAGCAATGTTGGCCATTCAAGCATAAGGTCCAAGACTTGTTAGAATCTCAAGAAATCACTTTTGAGAAACCTAACATCAAATTAAATCCTATGCCTCCACACGACGGGCCGTCAATAAATGTAATTGAAGTAGTCACTAACTTAGGGGCAACCAAATGAGCAAAAACCTCGATAAACTTGCTGAAGGAATATCTGTTGGGATATGGATTCCTGCTAGAACACAATGAAGCTTTCGAGTGAATGCTACAAAAGCTAGTGGACAAGGGGATAGTCCATTTCGAACCATACCCTGAAAATGAACATAAAGCTACTCTGAAGGGTGAAGCACGCTTTCCTCCGATCCAAGAGACCTTTATAGAGCATGGCGTGCATGTGGCGAAAATACCCGACAAAGCCAACACCAAAGGGGCAAATGAATTCATCCGAGAATGCGCCCCAGGAGAAAAACTCAAAAGATGGACTGCCGTGGAGATTCCCGAGATCTTTTTCTTTCCTAAGTAATTTTTCTTGTTTTTAAAAGAACCTATGTCAAGCCCGGGGCATAGGGGTTGCTTGTAAGGGTTCCCCCATTTTGTTTCAGACAATATTTATGATTAATAAAAGTTATATTTTGTTTTTAATTAAGATCCCTTTTTTTCTTTCTCTTGCATTTATATCTTGAATTTAAAAATGGCAATACTTTCTCTGCATATGCATTTTCAAATTCATATACTAAATCTGCACCAAAACATGATAAGTGTGCAAGTTCATGCCCAACGCCACCGATAATGTTACTGCTGCGACCCGATATAATTGTGATGCTCCTATCAACCAAGCTAAAGAGGAAGTGATGAATATCTTGAACTCTCTAAGAAAATGGCGAGGGAAATAGAGAAAAAGGCCGACAACATACAACCGTATCAAGAGGCTATTAAGGTTGTTAATCTAAGTACAAAGGAAGAAATCAAGCTAAGGGGCAATGTTAGAGTGGAGCCACAAAGAAGCTGATCAAATTATTGCACATATTTGCTTTTTACTACAAAAATAGACCAAGGTTAGATACAGACATGATGGTGGACATATCACCTCTCTAAAGAAAGTTGTTCGCCAGTTAAGAAAAAAAATAAGCGACTACGAAATGCCATGACCTGACGAAAAACCTGAGCCAGGGGCACGTTGGACATTCACGTTCAACGGGGCTTCAAATACATTAGGGCACGATATAGAGGAAGTTTTGGCTTCTCCAAAGAGGGCTCACGAGCCATATACCAAGTCAACGGAGAATGGGATACTAAACATCCAAAACTGATTCCATATCGGGATCATGTTTTGAAAATTGACTGTGGAATTCGCAAAGATCACTTTCAATGACACCCCACGAGAAAAAAATATCTAATGGCGGACATTATGGCAACTATATCAGCTATGAACCACGCATCACAAACAGACACTTCGAAGAGCCCGCACATTGCCCTGCTATTAAAAAATGACAATATAATAAGCCTTGGTTTTATGACGTCAAGAAGTACCTCAAAAAACAAGAACATCCAGAAAATGCCTCTAGCATCGACAAGCAAACTCTACGAAAATTAGCCTCGAAATTCTTTCTGAGTAACAGTGTACTCCACAAGAGGAACTACAACATGGTCTAATGCTCAAGAAGATTTTGCTACCTTGCCTCGACTCACGTGGTAAATGGGCACCCAACTACGAAGGTCCATACATAGTCAAAAAAACATTTGTCGATGGTAGTCTTATCCTCACAACAATGGATGGGGAAGAACTACCGCATTTGGCAAACTCAGACGCAGTAAAAAATACTATGTATAAAAAGCTCGCTAAGCTCGAACCCTAAAAGGGTGACTTAGGCAAAAAGGGAGTGCCCCGGTGGATCGAAAACCCTAAAGGGCGATCCAGGCAAAAATTAGGGGCATATAACAAAAAAATTTATCCCGGTGGATTGAAAACTCGAAAGGAAAATCCAGGAAAAAATTAGGTATTTCATGCAAAGAAATAAAGAGCAAAAAGACTGCGATCTAAGAACTGCGACTATGAACCACAAAGGGAGAGATGGATCTGAATCATACAACTCAGAAGCAAAGGAGATAAGATCATTAAAAGGATATTGGGGAACATCAACAACAATTACCATTTTTATTGTCATTTAGAGTTGTAAAACTTTCTGTAATTACCTCTTTCTAGGAATTGCATCTTGTATTCTCGCCTATTCAGAGGCATATCAATAAAATATTTGCATGCTTTGCATCTTTCAAATTGCATTTTTTTCTTTTCTCAGACTTGTTTACAAAATACTACGATCATTACTTGTGAATATTGTCTTGAAATCATTTCAGGGGATTAACAAAATAAAAGCATTTGACAAAACATCGAAAAAACATTTTGGTTAGAAAAATATTGAAAGAAAATCCACGTCTACATCAACGCACATGGTTATGCCCACGTCTACGCTCACAAGACAAAAGTCCATACACACGTCTACGCCTATGCTTGCACTCACAATACGAGGGCTATACACACATCCATGCACATGGCTACTCCTACGTCTTGCAACACAAAAGTCTATACACATGTCTACGCCTATGTCTATACTCACGATGTAAAAAGTATACGTCCACACATACGTCTGCGCCTATGCTTGCACTCACAATACAAAGTCTACACACATGTCCATGTCTACGCATATGCCATTACCTACATCTACGTCTACACCTGCACTTACAATACAAAAAATCAATGTTCAAAATTTTGCTAACATTGTTCACTACGTCAAAATTCAACAAAGCTATGACGACACAACATACAACGCCAGGGGATCGGTAACTCTAAGCCAATGGTTTAAAGGAGAGAATGCCAGGAATAGTCTTCATAACATTTCAAGGCATACACTCATCTTACGCATATTTCATCCATACATTTTCCAAAGCATACATACACCATACATTTTTTGCATACAATACGCATATATTCAGGGTTCCATATCAGTGTCAAACATCATACATTTTGCATACATCCAAACATATCAATATCAGACACCACACATATGTATCATACAACAAACAAACAGCCTCACCCTAGATTTAGTTATCTAAGGGTCAACCAACAAAATACTTCTCCTACGATTCAACCTGTCACCTAAGTCTTCATGCCGTGACATGTTCAGTCCATCACCTAGTCTTCCTGCAGTGATGAGTTCCTTACAAACTCAAATCATCGCCTCAGACTTCATGCAGCGATGTCCAAAAACAAAATCTTATCGCCTCAGACTTCACGCAGTGATTTATGAACCTAACCCATTGCCTCAGACTTCATGCAACAATGTGTTTCTTTATTTTGTGACACAGATCATCGTCTCAGACTTCATGCAGCGATGCTCGAAAATACAAAACCCAGCCTATCGCTTCAGACTTCACGCAGCGATTCGCGAACCAAGCCCATTGCCTCAGACTTCATGCAGTAATGTGTTTCTTTATTCCGTGACACAGATTATCGCCTCAGACTTCACGTAGAGATTTGTGAACCTAACCCATTGCCTCAGACTCCATGCAGCAATGCGTTTCTTTATCCCACGCTCCAGACCATCGCCTCAGACTTCATGCAACAATGTTTGAAAACCAAAATTTATCTCATTACCTCAGACTTCATGCATTAATGTGCTTCTTTATTCTAAGCTCCAAACCATCGCCTCAGACTTCATGCAGCGATGTCCAAAAACCAAATCTACCTTATCATCTTAGACTTCACGCAGTGATTTGTGAACCTAACCCATTGCCTCAGACTTCATGCAACAATGTGTTTCTTTATTCCAAGTTCCAAACCATCGCCTTAGGTTTCATGCAGCGATGCTCAAAAACAAAATCTAGCCTATCGCCTTAGACTTCACGCAGCGATTTATGAACATAACCCATTGCCTAAGTCTTCATGCCACAATGTGTTTCTTTATTCCATAACACAGACCATTGCCTCAGACTTCACGCATCGATTTACAATTTAAGCTCATTGCCTAAGACTTCATGCAACAATGCGTTTCTTTATTCTGTAACACCGATCATCGCCTCATACTTCATGCTGTGATGCTCGAAAGAAAACAAAAGTCTAGCCCATCGCCTCAGACGTTATGCAACAATTTGCAAACATAACCCATAGCCTCAGTCTTCAAGCAGCCATGCATCATCAATCATTGTTGTATTCATCCTCCAAATGGGTCAATGATCAAAACAAAACCAAGACATACGAAATTGCGCTCTTAAAACGACATGCCTCATTATCAAACCCTGGTAAGCGATACATCGTCAGCTTTTCCTACTTCCTTGAGACTTGTAAGGGTATGCTATATCAGTGTAACCTTATGTTTGTCGGACAAATTTTGGGATACTTCAAGTATTCAATGAACTTCCAATCAGAATACGAAAGACTCGAGTTTTCTCACGCTATTCGACTGAAAGATAATTGAATAGGGGCTGCTGTCGTACCCCAAATTTGTCCTATCTCGATGATTTTATTTTTCGAGATTAAAATTGAAGAAATATTCAATTAAAGATGGTACATCAGTATCTGATGGTCCATTTTTATCCGACTAGGGGGTGTACCTTAAATTCATGAAAGCGGGGCTTTCTAAATCAGAAAGACTCGTGTATCCGTGAACCCATTTGTGTAGCATGTTGGCCAATGGCCCATGCGATTCGAAAATGTAAAGTTATTTCAGAATAATAACTACTAAATAGTTGTTATTATTGAAATTAAAATTTCTATTAAATAATAATTGAATTTATTAAAGAAATTTAGGTGTTACTTTATTATTAGTAAAAAGGGTGGGGGTAATTTACTTAGTTGACCCATTTCTATTTTTGTTATCCAAATAGAAAAAGGGGGTGTGTTTATCAATATAAGACCCTTTAGGATGGCCCGTTTTATGAGTAGAGAAGAAAATAAATATATTGTTAAAGAAAGTTGTTTGTTGTTTTAAAATAAATGAATAATGTTTGGAATCTAACGTTTCTTTTTACAACAACGTTTTAGTCTTTAAATGAAATTTGTTTAGTTATTAAAAGTTTTAATCAAATAAAACAAAATGGGGAGCTGGGTTGGTTAATTGCAATACCAAGACCAAGTGATATAAAAAAACTGGTTTTCTGGATACAAAAAAAATAAAAAAAAATATAGCTAAGGCCCAATCAGTAATTAACGCAAGGTCCAAAGTCATCTAATAAACAATTATTGTGTAAAATTTTCTAACTGGAGTTGTAGCAATCAAGGAGGCAAACACGTGTTTTCATCAATTAGAATTTACTGTTGGGATCAATCTAATTTAAGGCATAATTATGTTGCAAATCATATCTTGTTATCTAAAAGCCCAGAATTTCTGAGGAACGAAAATATTATCAATCTTCATTACACCAGATCGAATACACATAATCAACAAAGCCTAGAATGCTTATTACAAATCCAATCCATAATACAAAAATCAAATCTGAACTGAATCCAAACAAATATATTCTAAATCAAATTTCCAAAATCTTTTAACATAATTAAATCAATTACAGTAAAAAAACCCAGATCAATTGGAATCATCTAATCCCTAAATCTACGCTATCTAAATTGTAACAACAAAACCCTAAAAAACCTATATATACAAAGAACAGAGAGATACAGAGAGGAGGGGGACGAATCAAAATACAGAGGCGAAGCTTGACACAGGGGACAAAAGAACAAGGGAAAGAATTATTGGAGAAAGTTCTGAGCGAAGGAAATTCAAACCGAGCTTTTGCATTGAAGATTGAGGAAGACGTGATTAGGGTTTCAATCTCTGAAACCCTAATCATCACTGATAATCGCGTCTCCACTAAACCCTTGGAGCATCGTTGAGTCGTCTTTACACTCGAATCACCGCCATCAGCCACCACCTTTAAACATCGCCAAGAACTGTAAGTTGAAGAAGAAGGGTTAACATTCAGAAAGCTCGAGGTCAAAGATTAAAAAAAAAACTATGAAAGCGGTAAATAAGCCTAGCTTTTTATTTGTTCTTGTATTTGGGTTTTACGGTTTGGATTTGTGTTGGGGTTGCAGAAGGGTTGATCCTCGGCTGCTGCGGTGATGGGTAGATAAGGGTTGGGGAGTTAGGGTTCAAGGAGAAAGGGATATGTGTTCAGCGAAAGAAGTGAGAGACAAACATTTTACTGTAAAAAAAAATGTTAAACAAGATATGTTATCTGTTTCACTCCAGTACCCGCATGCCCACAACAACTAATATGTGCCTTCAATCTTATCCACGTGATCTTGATCAAAAGGCCAGAGGCCAAGTCTGCATGATAGCTAACGTACGCCCATGCACACCCAACAAACTGAACCTCTCCAAAGCTGTAACGGGCTTAGGCCCAATACTGTCTGCACCCCCTTCTGCCACTTTGCTAAACCATGAAACCCTTCGCACCCTCATGTCCAGTAAACGTGATGGGCTTAGCCCAGAATCCTAATTGCACCCCCTGCATTTACTTGCTAACTATTTATACACCCCCCCCCTTTTAAGTTTAACTAAATTAATTAATTTTCTATTTTCTAATAATTCATATATTTTTTTAATTATTATTATTATTATTGATTATAATTGTTATGATTATTAATATTAATTCTTATATTATTATTATTATTATCATGTTTTTATTTATTATTTATCATATATAACAAATTATTTTTATTTAAAAGCTCATGAACATTATTTTCTATTATTGCATTCAATATTTTTATATCATGCATTAATCAAGAATTTTGCAATTAACGCAGTTAAAAAACACTAACAAATCATCAAACTATTTTTTCGCAATCAACTAAGCTAATCAATTGTTTTTTGCAAAAGGGTTTCAAACAAATTTTGACTTACCGCGCATTTAGTCAAAATCTCCGCAATCACTACTTCCGACCAAAGTGTGAGGTGATTCACAGTACGTTTGCGACCCCTAAAAAAACACCAACCCCGTACGAACTACGAATTAGGACTCTGATTCCTCTTAAGAGGATACGTAGGCATACGATCAAAAATCGTAGCGAGTTCCCCTATAATAAATTTAAACCCTTCCCTTATAAAAAAATTAAACTCGCTCCTAATTAAAATTTAAAATCCTCTTCTACCCGAACTTAAACCTAAAACCTAATATCCTTGTGAACAAGGTATATGAAAGGTTCCTAACACCTTCCTTTCGTCTAATAAGAGTCTGAAACCTAGAATCTCTGTCTGCGAATTAGGGTTTTCTGTTAGATTCCCTTCCATAGGATAAAAACTAATAGTGGTGTCTCTGATTTAAAAACCAGTTACAACAGCTTCATCATAAAACTCTCAACCAAATCTCATTTAGAAGAAAATTTAATTCTCTACAACTTTGTCTCTCTAAGCTTAAGGCTAAAAATGCTTCATTTGAGAGATATGAGACAAAACATTACATGTCATTTTAAAAGTCAACAAAAAGACACTTTTTGTCAAGGCACTTTACCTCAGGATAGAGGCTTCAAATGAAAAAATTATCAACACTAAGGTTGTAGGGGACATCTTGAGCTTTCCAAAAAGTCAAAGATCACCTTTATATGATAAAAATTGAGTGACATGTGATTGGTGCAAGTTGGGCAATTTTGAGAAAATGCATGAAATCCAAATTGAGCAAACTTGAATTTTTAGACTAATGGGCCTATCTTTTAAAGTCCAAATGTGTTCCTGACCTCATAGAGGACCTCTAAGTCAATTCATGCATCCTTTTAATTTTTATTTCATTTATTATGATTTTTATTCATTTAAATTCAAAATTAAATCAAATAAATAATAAATTAATGTATAAGGCATAAAAGGTTTGTTATTCGCACATTTGGATAAAACCAAAAAAAATTCACTTCTCTCACCGTATTACAGTGTGATATGGGTTGCATGATGTCGTATTAAATGTTATGACATCTTAACTGATGTGCGGTCTCTTGAGGGGAGTATTTATTATTTGTGATAGGGTGAGTAATGATCATGTCTGAAGTTGTCGGTCATATTGCCTTGATGGTGAGCTATTGTGGTTCTGATTTGTGTGTTTGATTTATTTTCAAACCTATGTTGTTCTATTGTCATCTGGATTGTAGTGCCTGTGTGCAAGGGTTTTTAAGTTATGCCTGAAGGGTGCTGAGGTGTTTTTTTATTCGTGTTCTACTGCATGCGTATCTGATGTAAAACCTGTGGTAGTTCCTTGTGTATATGTAGTTAAGGCTTTAGAAAGGACAATTCTTGGAATACCAAAAAGGGAAAGGCATTATGATCTAGTCTCCTTTGAAGGTTTATCCTATGATGTTGTGATATTTGGAAGATAGCTTTAACCAGTGTATTAAAGGAACTTCCAAAGGTGGTTGACAAAACGAGTTCTGGAGGAAAATTGATCAAGGAATATTTTGTTTCTCTGGGAGAAGTAATGGCTTCAGAACCAAGCTCAATAACGTGTTCATTAGAAAGGGTACTGATGCTCTTCTAGATGTTGGATCAACAAAGTGTGCAGAACCTTGTTGGACAAAGAAATGGCATAACATATGCTATGGGTGCTAAACAGATATGTGTTGATCACATATGTTTAAAACCTTCTCTTGAATTTGAAGAGGCGTTTGGGTTGTATGTATAAGAAGTTTCTATCCAAGAAACACATCTTAGATGAGTGGTCTGGTCAATAGATGATCAACCTATTGATTACTTCTTGGGTCAGTTTATTTCTGATCTAAGTAAGTAGGAGTGCAATTTCTAAGCTCTAACTTCTAGTGGAGATTCATTATCTCAACCAGGTTCTTCATATATGGAGGTTAAGCTCATATGTCGAGGACATATTCTCTGACATCTGGAAGATTCTTTTAATCAAAAGGAGCCAGATTTATGTGATCTTGCTTGTGGCTACTTTTCTCTAATGAAATAGGATAAGATTGAGTTATAGAAATGAGACTTTAAGTAGTAACTGATCTGGATGACTAGCTGGTGGTTCTCTTAAACAAGATGGAGGATGGTCACTCAAACTTGAGATCATTATCAAGTCTGTGAGAACATGGAACTCGTGTTCTATTGGAGTTGAAAAGACATCCAAGGTAGGATGACTTATGGAAGTCTAAAAGATAGAGCTCTAATATTCTATTATGCAATATGAATGACTAGTGGATTGTGTGTAATATATTTGAATCATCTTGAGATAAGTTAATTTTGAAATATTAACTCTCAGGTGTGTGGAATGTGGATTGCTACATATATCTGTGATTTGGCCATGGAGAATGATTCGTCTACTGTTGTATGGCTCTCATGTGTTATATGCAAAGGGATGCGTGTGTTACTATAGATGTTATCTCCTGAACCATAGTAAATGATAAAATCCTGAGATTGAGATTGATGTCTGAATTGGTATTGGAACATCATCTCAGTGATTACTTTTCCAGAAAAGGAAGTTGTTCTTGAAGTTCATGGTGTGTGGATTGCTGATCACCATTAGATTCTAAATTGGAATGTCTGACCATGGTGGAGTATAAAGTTAAGCGACAGGTGGTTTATGGAATGAATATCAGTTATAACTGTTTGAATTCGCGCGTGCTAGTGGATTGCAGAAGAAGGGTGTCAGACTAAATGTCCTACCATTTGTGAGGTGATAGCCCTATCTGCTGATTATACCTCTGAGGGAAACTGTGAAGGAAAGAACGTGAGGAAATGTTCCTCTCATGTGGTTGTGCATATGACTTATGTAAAATCCTTTGTGCTTGGAATCTTCCTAACTAAAGAAGGGAGTTGTGTATTTGTCAAATGTACTGGTGCAAGATTGCAAGATGAACATGATGCTTCAGAAAATGTATGAGAGTTTATTTCTCTCCACGGGTTTTTGGTGTTTTGCAAAATGATGTTGTAAATCATGCTTTTTGATGGTTGGTTTGGGAGATGCTTGGATTATGAATATGAAACTTGATGCTCAACACTAGTTTGAGGAGTAGATTTTCTAAATATGGTGAAGTAGGATGTAAAGCTTCTGACCATATCTACAGTGGTGTGTATGGTAAATGCATGACTACTATCATTTTGAAGAATTCACTTGTACTAGCAACTGCTAGTGGGTGCAAGGGGAGAGTATCAGATAAATTGGTTTGATCTGTGTGCTTATGAGGAGGTGGGTTCTTCTGCTACAAGTATCTCTAGAAAATATTGTTTAAGTATGGATCTTTTGAAGCAAGCAAACTGAGATTTTTTTGTATATGAGTAATGTCAAACCCAATGTGCATCACATGTTGTCCATCCAAAGAGACATGACAACGTGTGTGGATCTGTAAGGCCATTTATCAGATATGTCCTTGTTAAGTGAGTATGTTAGGGTGTGCTCTCAAGGAACTGTAGTATTTGGATCAGGATTGATCTCACAGTGTGTGAACGTGTCCAACAAGTGTATGATGTGGTAGCCCTCCACTATGTGAAGTACTTCATGTGATGTCATCTGATGCTCAAGTGTTCATCTTCAGCAGGAGCACCGTTTATCCATGACATGGGGAGCTAAATACTTGTCTATGGATTATTGTTAAAATAGTGCAGACCTTATGAAGCTTGTATGATGTTCAAGATTGTGGAGATTATATACCTCTTGTGAGGTTATGATGTCAGACAATATGTCATGACATAGGATTACTAGATGTAGCTCATTGTGCTCTTGACATGGTATATTTGGTTCTAGCCATATGATGTTAATTGATTGAGTCATATGTACACATGCCTTTTAGGATTACTCTGAGAGACAATGTTCTTGAATGGGAGAATTTATTTTATCTGTAGATTTAGGTGGAACTCAAAATGTTTTGGTTGATGAGAAATGTCACACATGATGTCTTAATATCTTGGTATGTTTCACTAACTCTGGCTGAAAGAAGTATGCTTAGAGTCCAATGGATGACATTGTGAGTATGGGTCAAAACATGTGCGTCTATAGTTGATTACTGGACATCTATGTGAAACATTATTTACTTATTGCTGAAGGAGTTTTTATCTATTTTGAGAAGACAAAGGGAAGTAGACAAGGTCTGATTGGATGTCAAGACATTGTTCAGGACTCGGTTATTTTGAGACTAACAAGGGAGTATTTTGGACGGTGTAATCAAGTATATTTAAGGAGGAAGTGTGAAACGTGTTTGTTGACTATGCATGCATTTATTAGAACTACCTTTTCTAGGTGAATCAGTCCAGAGTAAATAAAGGCATTCAAAACTGACTTGGACAATGCATATTTACTTTTGGTGTAATTATCTTCCTCAAATAACGTTCTCTTTGACAAAGACCATTGTCACAGTCGAGAATCATAAATTCCTAAGTAACTTCTTAATTATTTAAATAGGACATCCCATCCCTTATATCATCTTGTGTTTGGTTGCTTTCATAATAGTAATTATGTCTTTTGTCGATGTATGGGGATTATTGTTTGGGTATGGTTTTGTGGTGGCTTTGTTTGTCAATTTTTGGCTAAAAAGGGGGAGAAAGGTTATGTTTATGTTCCTCTTGCACTTCTTGTCTGGAGTTTGTTCATGTTTGTGTTGCAAGGGTGTTGGGTAGGATACTCGTATCTGAGTCCACTCTTTGTTTTTTTTTTGTCTTATGATTTGAGTTATGAACACAGTTGAGTCTTGTGTTATGAGTTACCCGGAGCTAGAATCTGCACGTGCAGGTTGGTATTTGGTTGCTTCTTAAGGGTCCTTTTATGCTCCCTGGGAGGAAGATTTATCCCTCAGTGACAAGTAAAGGTTCCTGGATTAAGGGGGTGTCGGTTATCTTCTTCTTCATGTACACCAAATGACTTCGAGACTTTTTATCCATTCATCTTGAGTTTTCTGTACTATGGTGTTGAGTTTTATGTGTTATAATGGAGTTGTTTTGACTATTGTGAAGAGATGTTAAATATGATGTCCTGACATCATGTAGTCTGAGATTATTATTTCTCTATGTTGTTGTGTTTAGTAGCTTCTGAAGATTAACTCTTTGACATTTATTTTAGATGCTAATGTCCCAAGATGAGAGATATATTTGATGAGTGTATGATCACTGCTGGATTTCTGATTTTTGTTTTTTCTTCAAATCTATTGTTGCTGAAATCTAAGTTATAGTTTGTTTATTTGTTTTAGCCAAAATTTTCCAAAGGGGAGTTGTTAATTCTCCATTTTTACTATTGAAATTGAAGATACTAAAGTTAATGATCCCATTATTGACAATATTGTTGGGACCAGTAAAGTTACTAGAAGTTGAAGGGTTTTCTCTCCCGAAATATCTCCAAAGACTGTCGCCACACCAATTCACGTTACCGCTACCGAGTCAACTACAAAGACTCGGGTCAAAGAACAAATGACGGAGCCTGCCCAGACGGGGGAACCTAAAGAAGCTACCACTGAAGATACATCTAGGAAAGAGTTGGAGAGGTATTAAAGATCATCTAGAAAAGTGATTATAAGATCGTTGAACAGTTGGGATATACTCCCTCTAAGATCTCCATGTTATCCCTATTATTATGTTCAGAAGCCCATACCCGGGCTTTGGTGAAGTTCTTGAAATCCACTCACGAGTCACAAGAAATATTTGCTGACTGATTTGAAAATTATGTTGATAGCCTAACAACAGATAACAGGCTGGGATTTTCTGATGCTGATTTGACTCCTAAAGGAAGAAACCATAACAAGGCTCTGTATATCTCTATTAAATGCATGGACACTTCTTTAGCTCATGTGTTGGTTGATACGGGTTCCTCGTTGAATTTATTAGCAAAAGGTTCTCTAGACAGGCTTGATTATGAAGGGGTTACGTTGAAACCGAATGATATTGTGGTGAGAGCCTTTGACGGTTCAAAAAGGATGGTGCACAGAGAGGTGGATCTTCCGATTAGAGTATGTTCGCAGGTATTCGACTCTACCTTCTATATAATGGATATTCGATCGGCCTATTCCTGTTTACTTGGATGCCCCTAGATTCATGAGGCAGGTGTTGTCACCTCTACGTTGTATCAAAAGCTGAAATATCCCGTGAGAGGAAAGGTTGTCATAGTTTGTGTGTAAGAGGAGTAAATGGTGAGTCACTTGAACTTATTCAAGTATGTTGAGATGGACGGAGAATTCATTGAAACCCCTTTCCAGACTTTTGAAGTTATTCCTCGGACGACTACCATTACTGAAGATGTTTCTACTATTCCCAAGGTTACCAGGGTGCCGCCCATAATGGCTTCTTTGAAGGACGCTAGAGCTATAGTAGAAGAAGGTGGTTGCACTACTTGGGGTCAGCTTCCTGACATTCCTTACAAGTCTGACAAATTTGGTTTGGGTTTCACTATAGAGGCTAAGAGGGCTGTGTGTCGTGCTCGTACTGGAAGATCACCATCGCGTCAACAACAATGGAGTTAACGCAATAGAAGATGCTGATGGTGACTATGATCTAGACAGTTGGATTTTTCCCTCTACCGACAATGGACTCAGCGACTGGAAGACTGAAGACGTTATACCAATCTCCTTTAGTCATGAGTAAATGATACTTTCTATTTTATTGCTTTCAAGTTTGGTTATGTAATTTTAAAAACAATAACTTTAAGCCTTGTGTCTTACCCGGAGCACAACAATTCATTTGTTAAGGTTGTCATTTCATTAACATATTTTCATTCAATAAATCATTGGATGTTTTGTATTCAAATTTTGTGCTCTTTTAATATTTCTTTTATTTTATCACTTTCAAAATATCTATGTGTTCTTACACACACCCGCACAACAAATTGTATATTCACGTCCACTCTGGATCCCATTGATAACAATTCTGCTATTGCCACTTATGACTTCAAAAATCCGATCTACCAAGCCGAGGACGAAGGTGAGGAAGATTGTGAAGTACCCAGAGAACTTGCCAGACTATTAATGCAAAAGGAAAAGGCTATACAACTGCATAAAGATCCAGTCAAGGTTGTAAACCTGGGTACCATAGAAGACATGAAAGAAGTCAAGATAGGTGCCAACCTAGAGGACAGTGTCAAGAACAGATTAATCCATATGTTGCATGACTATGTTGAGATCTTTGCTTGGTTATATGAAGACATGCCAAGGCTCGATACTGATATTGTGGTTCACCGTCTACCGATGAAAGAAGGTTGTTCTCCAATAAAGTAGAAGGTTCGTTGGATGCATCCCGAGATGTGCGAAAAGTTCAAGGCTGCAGTTATGAAGCAATTCAATGTTGGTTTATTAGCTGTTATGTCCTATCCTCAGTGGGTTGCAAATGTGGTGCTAGTACCTAAAAAGGATGGCAAAGTGCGTATATGTGTAGACTATAGGGATCTGAACAGGGTGAGCCCCCAAAGATGACTTTCTGCTTCCACATATTCATGTTCTGGTTGACAACACCACTCAACACAAAGGCTTTTCCTTCATGGATGGTTTCTCAGGTTATAATCATATCAATATGGCACCTGAAGACATGGAGAAGACTACTTTTGTAACACAGTGGGGCACTTTTTATTATAAAGTTATGCCTTTTGGTTTAAATAACGCCAGTGCAACATATCATATGCTATGGTAGCCTTGTTCCATGACATGACACATCACGAGATAAAGGTTTGTGTTGACGACTGTAATACGGTGGGAGAATTGACTTGCTTGTTTTGTGATTGATCGTAATTGTTACGGATTAGCAAGAGTCGCCACTGTTGTACCCCAAAATTTTCTCTCTCATGTTCTCCAAGATTGTCTCTTACATAGATGGTTATAAACACTTGATGGAAGAAAATAATTTTTTTTTGAAGATGAACAAAGGTGTCTTCAATTGGCATCTGAACAGGATGTTCTTTGATTGGCATCTAGACAAAGAGCTTTGATTGGGCGTCTGGGACCCTTCGAGCAATATGTGTCTCACAAGCTTTGATTGGGCATTTGAAACCCTTTGATCAAGCTTTGGTCCATCAGCTTCGATTAAGCATTGGGCCCCCTTCAATCAAGTTCAGTTTGCAAGGCACACAAGGCCAAGACTTCTTCAGATTTGCCTTTAACCCACTAGGCAGAAAACTTCCTTCGACCCACAAGGCAAATACCTCATTCGTGCCTGATTCAATTCACTATGTAATGGCCTCTTTTATGCTTTCTTTGGCCTCCCTCATGCTGGCGTCCACAAGGCATTAGCTGCCTTTGTGTCAGCTTCGATTGGGCAATGGTCCCCTTTGAAACAGTTCTGATTCAATGAATCAAAAGACGCACATTTTTCCACACTTCGACACGCATGATAGTCCATTCAAAGACGCATTTGTGTGGTCCCTTTGAAGAAGCATTCATTGGTCCATTCGAAGGATACATGATTATTGAAAACAAGTTTGCTTTGTGATGAGTCTTGGTCCAAGATGCTTGCTGGCTAAAATCCTGCATGCTGCCAAGCCCAAGCCCCCTGCACAAGTACATTCCTGCCAAAGGAAGCTTCGATTAGGCTAGTTGAGTAGTGTCAGAGCAATCAAAGAGAGCGAACTTAGGGGCTGATCAAAGAAGCCATGATATTGAGGCCTTGTACAATTTGAATCAAGATCCAGATTCCATCAAAAAGTAAAGATCTGAGGGGCTTTCAAAGAAGCCCTGATAAGGGAAACTCTGAACAGGTTCGAATTGGAATTTAGAATCATCAAAAAGAACAATGCTCTAACAAAGAGAATTCTGGGCAATTCAAGTTGATGCAGATGGTGAATTAATTGAAGAAACTCTAACAAGGGAAAACTCTAAACAATTGGAATTCAGAGTCATCAAAGATCTGAGCAATTCGAATTGATGAGGATGGACTCAATCAAAGGAGCTATAAGAACAAAACCAGAGCGATTCGAAGGAGGAAACTCATGGGCCAATCGAAGAGCAAGGCTAGAAGGTATTCAAAAGAGTCAAATATGTCCAGGTTCACTCAAGATTTCAAAATGGCATGGATAATCCAAAAAAGGCAATCCTTTAATTTTTCTGATTTTGCCTTCAAAGCCTGATTAATGGATGTCCCTTGCCATTTCCACTCCCCTCAAACTCCTATAAGTACAGGCCTAAGGCACATTGCAAAGGGAGGAGAAAAAAAACCATACAAAGATCAAAAACACTCTTGCCACACTGTGTTACGGTGGGAGAACTGACTTGGTTATTTTTCTTTTTGTCGCAAATGTTGCGGTTAGTAAGAGTCGCCACTGACTTTTCTTTTATTCAAAAGGAAATGTGAAAAAGCACAGGAAAGACCTTTGAGATTGTTTCTTGAGTTTGGGGGGTAGATTATGAAAAGGGAAGGTATTAACACCCTTTTCATCCATGGTTTTCAATGGGCTCTTAGTTACTTGCTTGATCACTTGCTTTTGTTTGAAAAAATGTGCTTTGTGTGGTTTTTTGAAAAGGCGCCATCGTTTAGGAAAACTTTGTAATGATTCTCATTCGTAAGAATGTATACAAAGTGTTGATATTTTGAAAATGTTTTCAAGTTTGAAAGATGTTTTTGAAAGTGTTGGTGTTTGTTTTGAAAATAGCAAGGATGTTTTTGGTTTTGAAATTGAGCAAGCAACTAGGAATAATCTACCTACTCAAAAGTCTTTCATGTTTATTTCCTCTTTCCTTTGACATTGTCATCTTACCATTGATTTGGTAAGTAACCCTATCTTTGGATGTAAACGGGACGGGCGTGGGTCATTGAATAACGATGATTAGCAATGTTGCAAGGTATCTTAGCATCTTTCTTTAGGGACTAAGATCATTTTTAAAAGGCAACATAGATAGCGTCATCGTGGGACTATGGTCTTGTATTTTTGCTTGTTTTTGCTAAGATACCTCACATGCATAATATGGCCATTTTTATAAGGCAACCAAGTGGATTTTACCCTAGGTGTGCTTGTGTGCAAGTGTATTGATTTTCATGCTTTGTTTAGTCTTTGATTAGGGTTTGCTACTTGTTGATTTTATCTTCTCATACAAACCCTAATTACTAGCATTGATATAAAGCGATAAATTGCGAAAAGTAAAATTACTACACTATTACATCATTAGGGGAGGGGTGTAAAAATTTACAAATGGGGATTGCAAGAAAATTAAACCTAATTATCTATTACAACCATATTGAATATTGTACAAAATTGAAAATAAAATGCAATAATATAAATGGAAAAAGAAATGTTTTTTTTTTGTTTTTTATGAAAGGGATTTTGTCTTGGCCTAATTAAACAAAATGATTAATTAAAATAAAATTAACTTAAACTAATTAAGAAAAGAAATTAATTTGAAAAGGATTTTTAGGTTTTTTTATGAAAAGGTTTTAAATTAATGAAAATAAAATGAAGATTAATTAATTAAAATAACCTAAGTTCTAAATTAATTTTAACTAAGAAAATAAAATAATATACTAATTTATCCTAAGTCTAAAAATTATTTATTTAAGACAAAAAGGAATTAATTTTTTTTAAGAAAATGTTTTTTAGTCTTTTTGTTTTATGGAAAAAATAAGATACATAAGTATAAATAATAAATAAAAATAAATTTGGATTTTTTATGATTTATGAAAATAATAATAATAATAATAATAATAATAATAATAATAATAATAATATTAAAGAAGAAGAAAAGAAATAAAAACAAACATAAGAAAAAAAGAAAATAATTAAAGAAGTCAAACTATTATCTGGTCGGGTCCAGGCTTCAATAATAACTTGAAAATTGCGTTAATATCTGGTCGGGTCCAGGCTTCGGCAATTGAAGAAGTCAAACTATTATCTGGCCGGGTCCAGGCTTTAGTAATAACTTGAAAATTGCGATAATATCTGGTCGGGTCCAGGCTTCATAGTATCCTTTTGGAAATAGTAAAGGCTTTGTTGACGGCTTTACTGGGGATCAAGGGTTGTGGCCCTATGATTTGCAATAATCTGAAAGGAAAATTCAAACTGGAGAGTGTAGACTCAGTCGGGTAGGACAGACTCAGCTTGGGGAGGATACGCACAGCTGGGGAATAACGGGCTCAACTGGGGAGGATGGACTATGCTGGGGGAATACAGAATCGGTTGGGGGGGATGTACTCGGCTGGGGAATTTTGTGGTTCCTCGATTGTTGTTGGGGAAATAAACCATGTTGGGGAAATAAACTGTTGGGGAAATAAACCCCGTTAGGGAAATAAACCCTATTGGGGAAGTGAGTTTCTTTTAGGAAGAGATCCACGAGGCTTCGACTTGTAAAAATCGACTTAGCTGGAGAGAGAGCTGCCAAGAGATTGAGACTCTGGTCGGGGATTATCCTATGCAAAGAGACTTTGTGAGTAACTTTGTTGGGGAAAGGTTTATTGTAGTCGTCCTTGTGGGGATAATGATAATGAGACAACTCTGTGGGGATATTTCATATACATTAAAGAGATGCTTGTTGCTGCTTAGTAGGACACATGTGCCAAATAGTTTTAATTATGTTCATATGCATATGTTCATTCAATTTTAGTCATTGGACAAATTTGCATTCAAAATAAAGACATAAATTTTGCACTTCAAAGTATATTTGTATTGATATTTTTCCCATGAATAGGCGTTTTTGTACAGAGAGACGGAGATCCTAGTAAGAGGAAATCGTCGAAAGGAAAACAAAATTGAGAATGAAAACAAATAGCCATGTGAAATGATCTCATTTCCTTCCAACTCTACTATTTCCCCAATGTCTTCGAATGTCCCTTGCCGTTGATAGAAGTTCATTGGATTGATCTTGGACCGTTTGAACTTGGACCTTGGTGATAAAATTGATTGTGTTGATTCCATGGGACATAGTCATACGCTTTTAATCCTTAACTTTTGCCTGGACCGCCTCATTCAGAGGCCTCATTCATAATTCTCAGCGAGGGAATCTGAACTTCCACTGGCAAAACAGCTTCCATGCCATAGACTAGAGAAAAGGGAGTTTCCCCAGTTAATATTCTATCTGAAGTACGGTAGCCATGTAGAGCAAACGGAAACATCTCATGCCAATCCTTATAGGTTACTACCATTTTCTGCATAATCTTCTTGATATCTTTGTTGGCCGCTTCGACTACGCCATTCATTTTCGGTCTATATGGAGAAGAATTGTGATGCTTGATCTTAAACTGAGTGCAAAGCTCAGTGATCATAGCATTATTGAGGTTAGTCCCATTTTCGGTGATGATCCTTTCGGGGATACCATAATGGCAGATGAGGTTGTGTCTGATGAATCTGGCTACCACATTCTTGGTGACTGAGGCAAATGAGGCGGCTTCGACCCATTTGGTAAAATAGTCGATAGCAACAAGAATAAAGCGATGTCTGTTGGAAGCGGTGGTCTTGATCTCTCCAATCATGTCAATGCCCCACATTACAAATGGCCACGGAGCGGTCATGACATTCAGAGGGATAGGAGGCACATGGACCGTGTCAGTGTAGATTAGGCATTTATGACAAGTTCTTGAATATTGATGGCAATCAGTCTCCATCGTTGACCAATAGTAACCGGCTCTTAAGATTTTCTTAGCCATCGTATGTCCACTTGAGTGAGTACCGAAGAGACCATCGTGCATGTCTTCCATGATCTCCTCTGCCTCCTTCTTGTCCACACATCGAGTAGAGTTGTATAATGTTTGCGCTTGTACAATATCTCGTTACTTAGGAAGAATTTGGTTGCAAATCTTCGCAAGAACTTTCTGTCATTGATAGATGCCCCCTCTGGATACTCTTGTGCTTCAAGGTATCTCATCACCTCATGGTACCATGGCTTTTCCGCATCAGTGTCAAGCTCATAGCAATGTGCAGGTTCATTGAATCTTTCAATTATTATCATAGGGGCTTCGTTATCCCATCTGACCTTGAACATTGAAGACATGGTTTTCAAAGCGTCAGCCAACTGGTTTTCTTCCCCGGGGAAGTGATCTCTTCGAAGTAAGGAATTAGGGATAGCACAAGTTCCTTGTAAGGGATAATATTAGGGGGTTTAGTGTCCCAATCTCCTTTTACTTGGCTGATCACTAGGGCGGAATCCTCGAACACATCCAAATGCTTGATCCTTAAGTCAATAGCAGCTTTCAGACCTAAGATGCATGCTTCATACTCGGTCATATTATTTGTGCAATCGAAGCATAGTCTAGCAGTGGAAGGAGTGTGGAAACCTTCAGGATAGATGATCACAGCACCAATTCCGTTACCTAAGGCGTTGGAAGCCCCATCGAATACCATAGTCCATTGGGATCCTTGTTCAGGTTCGTCATATGGTCCAAGTTTCACACAGTCGGTCACCAGCAGATGTTCTCATCATAGAAGTCGAAGTTCATTGAATGATAATCATCCATATCTTGATGGGCCAAATGATCTGCTAGTACACTTCCTTTGATGGCCTTTTGAGTCGTATATTGAATGTCATACTCAATCAATATCATTTTCCATCTGGCTATCCCGGAAAGGGAAGGTTTCTCGAAGATGTACTTGATTGGGTCCATCTTAGAAATCAATAGAGTGGTATGAGTCAACATATACCATCTTAGCCGGCGAGCAGCCCACGCCAGAGCGCATCAAGTTTTCTCGAGCAGTGAATATCTGGTTTCACAGTCGGTAAACTTTTTGCTCAGGTAATAAATATCATGCTCTTTTCGGCCAGACTCGTCATGTTGGCCCAAAACACACCCCATAGAGTTCTCTAATACTGTCAAGTACATGATCAAGGGTCTTCCTTCAACTGGAGGCATGAGAATAGGAGGTTCTTGTAGGTATTCTTTGGTTTTGTCAAAGGCAATCTGGCACTCATCATTCCAACTGACTAACTGATCTTTCTTTAAGAGTTTGAAGATTGGCTCACAAGTAGCAGTCAAGTGTGATATGAAACGAGCAATGTAATTGAGACGACCCAGGAATCCTCTGACTTCTTTTTCAGAATGAGGGACTGTCATTTCTTGGATGGCCTTTACCTTGTCAGGATCAACTTCAATGCCTTTATTGCTGACAACAAAACCTAGAAGCTTTCCAGATCGTACTCCAAACGTGCATTTATTAGGGTTTAACCTTAGTTTGTATTTCTTCAACCTCTCAAATAATTTGTACAGATGATCAAGATGTTCTTCTTTGGTTTGTGATCTGGAAATCATATCATCCACATATACCTCTATCTCATGATGAATCATGTCGTGAAATAAAGCTACCATAGCCCTTTGATATGTTGCCCCTGCATTCTTTAAACCGAACGACATGACCTTGTAGTAGAAGGTGCCCCATTGCGTAACGAAAGTAGTCTTCTCCATGTCTTCGGGAGCCATCCTTATTTGATTATAGCCTGAGAAGCCATCCATGAATGAGAAGACTTTATGTTGAGTAGTGTTATCAACCAAGACGTCAATGTGTGGTAAAGAGAAGTCATCCTTGGGGCTTTCCCTATTTAGATCCCTTTAGTCTACGCACATGCGAACTTTTCCATCTTTTTTCGGCACCGGTACCACATTGGAAACCCATTGAGGATAGGATGTTGTTGTACCCCAAAATTTGCCCTCCCATATTCTTCAAGAATTTGCCAAGTCAAGCTGCAAAATTCCCCATGGGTTGCACAGTGTAAGGATCTCCTAAACAGTCAAGATTAGGGTTTGTGTTCTGATCAAGAAATTGAAGTTTCCAAAGGCCCAATTAAGTCTCATATGCCTACAAATATGGTCAAGCATCCTCATACCAAGTTTCAAGACTTTCAGCACAAAATTGCACAGTCAAAAACCCTAATTGCACTACAGTCAACTGTAGGGGCAAAATGGTCATTAGACAGTCAAAAGTTCAAATTTTTGGTCAACATATCATTTTGAAGCCACAAACATCATTTGATCAATGCTTGATCATGATTCTCAAAGCTTGGCTAAAAAAATCATCAAGATACAAAAGTTTCCTTATTTGGACAGTTGAAAAAGTCAACTGTAAATTGACCAGGGCATAACTTTCACATGGATTATCATAAAAATTCCATCCAAAGCTCATTTTGAAGAGAAAGACATTTCCTACAACTCATCTTCATATTTCAAGTCCAAGAAATGCTCTCACAAAAAGTTATCAATTTCAACATTATAGGTCATTTTCAAAAGTCAACAAAAAGAGACTTTAAGTCAAAGACCATAACTTGAGATTGGTAAATCAAAATGACATGGGACCAAAGACATTGGTTAGAGGACTCAAATACCTTTCCAAAATGTCCAAGAACATGAGAAAAGCTTAAAAATTGAGCAAGTTATGCCTTGTAGAAGTTGGGAAATATTTGGATATTTTGAAAAGTCAACATTGATTCAAATGACCTAAAATTGCTAATGGGCCCATTTTTCTTCCACAAATCATCATCCATAGCATATGCACGACTACTTGGCCCAAAGGGAAGTCTTTATTCATTTTTTATTTATTTATTTGAATTTTTATTTATAATAATTCATTTAAATCAAATTAAATATATGAAAAATGTCTAACCTAATTTTTTTCAATCTTTTTGTGCACATTATATCATCCATAATTCGTGCATATCCCAACATGGAAAGATTTGGATTGATTGGTATGATTGAGAACAAAAAACACTTGGAAAAGATTGAAAAAAGATATTGAAAATCAAATTTTCAAAATCAATGAATGCAATGGATTTGTTCTATTTTTCTTGACCTAATGGACTCAATACAAAAGCCAAAAGACAACCCTAATGCTCATACACACTAAGCTGCGCAGAAGAGCATAAACAAAACTTGAAAATTTGGTCTAAAAACTGAATTCTGAAAACAAACTTGCAGGAGGTTTCAAGCCCAGATTTCCTTTCCATTAGCTTGCTGAAGGTTCATAGGACATATTCCAATCACTAACGCTCGTCAAAACCTCAGGAATCGGTATACAGAATTCAATATGTTTCATGAAAAATGCACATTCGTATTTTGATTTGCAGGCATCCTCATAACATTTTATTCATTGATTCATGTTCCTTATGAAATTCTGAAGCTAACCAATATATTTAATTGCATTTTTATGTGCTACACGCGATTATGCCATGATTGTTTTCTAGGGTTTACAGAGCTTCAAATTAGGGGTTTCAAGATGAGGCAAAATTAGAACACCACAGGGCCATGGTTGTGATCAGCGCGTCTGGACGAAGGGAATACATGTGTCGCGCTCAATTTATGAGCGTTCCATGCCTAATCGTTATTTCCTTGAATGGTATCTTAGGCAACGCGTGAAAACCGTTGCTTATGTTGTTATTGTTTCAGGAAAAATAAAACACAATGAAGAAGATGGTGTGGTGGCAAGACGTGATAAGCTGGTTTGAATTTCGCGCGCAGAAGCCCCACTAACGCTTGTTTTTATTTATTATATTTGTTGTTTATTATATATTAACATGTACAAATTGGCTCAGCTGGCAAGCGTTGTGTGGGTTAACGTCCAAGACCTGGGTTCGAGCCCCAGGTCTGCATGTTTTCAATATTATTTTTCCATTAACATTCACATGTAGCGCCAACGTTGAGGATTATGACGCACTATCACTATCCAACGTCCACGCGTCTAGCAGATTCAAATCAAAGGCTGAGAGTTGGAGAACACAATAAGTCCTAGTCAACGCATCACACGCGCCCAGCAAAAGTCAACAAGGCCATGTTAAATGGGCCTGAATTGCTTGGGCTATACCTCCATATTGGGGACTACCACCCCCCTAGGTTTGCCATATCTTTTTTTATTTAATTTAATTCTATTTCTTTTAATAATTGTTTTGTTCAATTTAACTATTTTTACAAAATATAAAATATCATAAAAATCAGAAAAGAATTAAAACAATAAATAATTTTTATTTTAGTATTTTCTTAAATAAATTTGCATGTAATTGAATTTAGTTTTAAATTAGGTTGCAATTTTAATTCTTTTAATAAAAAATCTAAAAAATGTAGAAATAAGTTTAATTAATAATTTTTCATCCTTTTTATTTTTCTTTCCTAAATATATCAAATAATTAAATATTTTATTTTCATAATTAAAATTGTAAATTAATTAGGGTTTAATTTAGGTTAAAAACTTCAATATTTTTCTTAATAAATTAAAAATAATTAGAATTAGGGTTTGCATCTTATTTAAATTTTAATTAATTCTTTTTATATTAAATCTTAAAATACTAAAAAATACCAAAAACAAGTCCTTTCTTTTTTTTATTAATTAACTTCGTCATTAATTTGATTTTTGCAAAAGGGTCCAACGCCCTCGTTTCGTTCTTAATTTCTTATTAATTTACATTTTTATTTTATTTCGTTTAAATATTTATGTATCTCTCCCAAGGCCTTGTAACATTTTAATTACTTCTCACGCTTTTAATTTCTTTATTTTATGTCAAATCGGGTCCTGGTTAATTTTGGCGATGTGGACCCGCGCCGTTTGTAATAGCTTAGAATTTACTTTCCTTGCAACTTTTAACTGTTAATCAAATGACATGAAAGAATGTATGGATAAAATAAAAACACGCGTAGAACACCAATAACATGACAAGATAAATGCAAATGAATCTGACACACAAATCACACACCACCCCTAGGGTACGCCTCACTGTTGCCTTGCCTCGAAAGGTGATCGTCGAGTAGAGGATGTCTTAGTAAGTCCTCATGATCCGGGAACCTGGCATGAGGGTAGCTTCTAAAGTGTCTTCCCATTGCTCTGGTGATCACCATGTCCCGAACCTCGAATTGACCCGAACACCTCCAACGGTGGTGCTACCTATCTCTCAATGGTGGGATGGCACTACTTTAAAGGACATCTACACAGACGAATTCCTTAGGGTAGGTAGACGACTCTAGATACTTGCTCTAAATTTCAAAACAAAAATCAAAAATACTTTTCACACCGACACCTTTTCAAAAAGCTTTCGAAAGCAATTTTTCAAACACTCTTGAGGACCGATACAAGAGTCGAACTGGAATTTTCAAAGAAACTTTTTTTAAAACCCACAGTTGAAAAGCAAACAAACCATTTTTGAAAACACAAATGAGCAAGTATCTAAGAGCCCATGGATAACCATGGATAGAAAGGGTGCTAATACCTTCCCTTTCTATAATCTACCTCCCGAACCGAGAGCAATCTCTTTAAGGAATTTTTCTGTGCTTTTGTCCTTTCCATTTGGAGAAAATAAAAGACGGTGGCGACTCTTGCTTCCGCGACATTTCGCGAACCAGCGTTAAACAGTCAGTTCCAGATCCACCGATCACAGAACTGGCGACTCTGTTGGGGATATAAACTTAAAGTGAGGGGTACCTTAGGGTTAGTTCATAACTGTGTTTTCAATTGTTTTCCTTGTGTGCTTTAAATTGTGGGACTGTCTTGGGAGTTCTATAGATCCTAACCTGGATCTGGGGATACCTTCTTAGAAAGTAGCAACAAGGCTGTGAGGGAACTGTGCGGGGTATACCGACATGGTTGAAACAGTCTGCTACGTTGATGTGGCACTTTGGTGTGTACCGGTAACCCTTGAGTTCAGTCAAGGAGAGTACGGGGCCTCCGCGTGGTGTCGTGAAGCATCAACAGACCTTAGGAACCTTAATTGAACTATCTTGGCCTCTTTAGGGTAGTGAGATAACTGACTTTGGTGCAGTCCGAGGTTGGTTGATACTCGATACTACACTCAATTGAGGGTTGCTTTCCTGGAATATTTCGGTCGCCACTTCAGTGGCTAAATCGAAACGATGAACAATGAAAGCAATCCAGTGATATTGGGACCCTTAGAACCCGGTTACTTCTAATAGGACAGGTTGAACCCACCAACTTCAAGAGGGTAATACCCAGACCCCATGCTGGCCTAAACCCTAAGGGGTTTCTCTTGTGTGACTTGTGTGCCTTCGTACTTGACTATTTGCATGCGTGTTGTCTGACACTTGAGTTACTTGCAGGTTCTGTTTATAGTCCTTAATTGGGACTCCTAACAGGGTTACTAAGTTCTTGCAGGTTTCGTTTATAGTCCTTAATTGGGACTCATAACAGAGTGTACTGAATTTCTTGCAGGTTTTGTTTATAGTCCTTAATAAGGACTCATAACAGGGTTTACCCATATTACCCCATGCATCATGACATCATATCATTGCATACATCCTAACCCATTTCAAGGATCTCAAGGGCTTGTGATGCAGGTCATGATGAATCAAACATCTAGCAAGGGGCAAAGGGGATTTATTTTCCTCTAGACAAGGTTGTCAGGGGCTATGACCCACTGGATATGGTGAGCCTTTGACCCTTGACGAAGGACTCTCAACAACATGAAGTACCTTCAATCAAGCTACCGGACCCAAGTTCTAACAAATTTTCTTGTTTATCCCGCGAGGTCCTTGAAAACATTGCATGCATGTCATACATATCATTGCATAACAGGTACCCTTTCTCTGCAGGTTGCTTACCTTCTTCGCTGTTTATTTCAGCAGTCTCGTCATGAATCCTGAATCCTCAACCGAGCACACTATCAAGGCCCTCCAGGCTCAGAACGCCCAGTTCCAAGGGCTGATCATGAATTTGACCCAGGGGCAACAAGATCTGAAGGCTCTGCTCTTGAAGAAGGAAAAGAAGAAGAAGAGGACTGTTTTGTTCAGCCCTAGACGCAGATCTAGGAATACACTGCAGGATGAAACTGAGAGGACAACCCCATCTGTGGGGAAGGGCAGTCATCAAGAGGAAAGGATTCCCAGTCCAGTGGTCTCCGACAGCGAGACAGATTTCAACGACGAACAGTACCCTCCGGCTGAGGATAGATACAAACAGTTGGAAGACCGGCTAAGTGCTATGGAAATACAAAAAGTGCCTGGCCTGGACTTCGAGGATCTAGGTCTGTCTTCTGGGGTAGTGATCCCGCACAAGTTTAAGGCACCTGCCTTTGCTAAATACGACGGGGCATCCTGTCCTAAATTGCATCTCAGGGCTTACACAAGGAGGATCCAGCCCTATACAGCTGACAAAAACTTATGGATCCATTTCTTCCAAGAGAGTCTTTCAGGGACTCAGCTCGAGTGGTTCTATCAATTGAATGGAGCCAACATCCATACCTGGGAAGACCTAGCCACTGCTTTCTACAAGCATTACCAGTACAATGCCGACCTTGCTCCTACACGTACCCAACTCCAGGGTATGTCGCTAGGGTCAAGTGAAGGTTTCAAGGAATACGCGCAGAGATGGAGAGACCTTGCTGGAAGGGTGCAGCCTCCATTAACCGACTGGGAACTCGTTGATATGTTCTTGGGGACCCTATCCGGGCCATTCTTCAATCATCTCATTGGTAATTCATCTGCAGGATTTACCGACCTCATCCTGACTGGCGAAAGAATTGAAGCTGGTATCAAGAGTGGGAAAATTCAAGAGGCCACACCTTCTGATACTCACAAAAAGCCTTACACGGGAAAGAAAGAATCTAATGCTGCATACAGCCAAAAGAGTCGTCGTGACCAACATGTAGGGGCAGTCATGATCTCTGGTTCTGCACCACGCCGCCAACCACAAAAGGGAAATCAGCGAAGGCCGGACGAGCCTAAAAGACAATTCACCAACATTAACATGCCATGGTCACAAGCATTGCAGCACATGTTGAAAATGAACCTGATTGCGGTGATCAACCCTCCTGCAAATCCCAAGACCTCCTCCCCAAGCTACAACCCGGAAGCGAGGTGTGCTTATCATTCTGATAGCCCGGGGCACGATACTGAGGACTGTTGCACACTGAAGTACAAGATTCAGAACATGATCGATGCCAAAGAGATCGAGTTCGAGCCTGCCGAGACTCCCAACGTGATCACTGCTCCATTGCAAAACATGGCTAGGGTCGAGAGATTTTTGTTCATTTGAATTCAAGTTGTATTTTTCTTTTCTTGTTCAGATAAACAATTATCATGTTAAACTCTTTTATTTCATGAATGCACTACACATGTCTGTCTTGATTTAATTATGTTTACTATGCTTAAAACTACTTTCATATTTTCGTGATGGTCAACTCTTAATTGAAAATTCTAAGCCTCTTGAGGGAGGATGACGAAAACGATACCACAATGTACAGTATGCTTTTGAACAGACCCCGCTGATGAGGTACAGGCATTGTTTCAATCCCTAAACACTGGAGTTATAAGGATGATAATCCCTCGTCAACCCATCTGAGCCAAAGAAGTAGGAGTTTTTCTTTTCGAAATTTAAAACCCTTAATCATAACCGGGGGCAGGGTAGTTCTCTCAGTTGATCCAAGTGCATGACGAATGGCACCGAAGAGATCTTTACAAAACGAAGAAAGACAGTGATGGTTCAGAACAATCATAAAGACAGGCAGTCATTACCAAAATCAAAAAGCCCAAAGAGTCAAAACCTATAAAGGGGACTTACGAAACTGGGGCATCCCGCTGACTGTAATCACAAAGGAAACAGTTCAGGCAAAAAAAAGAAAGGGATAATTAAATCAAAAAGAAAGAGGTCCTACAAAACCTCAACAAAAAAAAAGGGGAGATGACTGCCTATTCAAAATAAATCGTCAACATCCGAACCATCACCGGAAAATCAGAGCAAAAACTCAAACAAGGTCTAACGTATGATCAACTGAGTTTAGGTTTGGAGAACATCACGAAGAGCGGGTGGGTACAAATAATTTGAGCCTTTATCCTTTGTTTCTTAAACCGTGAACCAGGCCACGTTATAACCCTTAAAAGTCCTAGCTGAAGCATGGGTTAGTCCGAAAGCATACTATTACAAAGGTATCCTGACTCCTGAAGGTTTGCTGTAAAATCTTGAGTTGACACCGCATTGTATTACAAAAAATGCATTTTCAAAATTCAAGACAGACATAGGCTTTTGCATTCTTAAAATAACCTTGTTTGCATATGACTATTTGTTTGAACAGCAGGGAAATTCGCACGATGAACACCTTGTGAACAGAAGTACCTCCAATCAAGGGGCACAGTAGGAGCATTGCCCATCATCTGGGGCAGGACAAAATACTTCCAACAGGGGCAACTCCCTACATTCGGAAAGCACGGACATAGTCGAAAAAATACTACGCAAAATCAAAGACCCGCTAGGTTGACACACCTAGGCAAAAATAAGGGCTTCCCGGCGAACCAAAAGGGTTCGGGCAAAATGAAGGGATGAAATGAAAAAATCTGTACACCCGGCAAGTCGAAAACCTGAAAAGGCGGCTTGGGCAAAAATGGGTATCCCGGTGGACTGAAAACCCGAAAGGGCGGTCCAGGCAAAAGTTAGGGATCAAAGCGTACGACTATGTCCCGGCATCTCGTCACTTGTCTACCCAAAGATTTGTCAAAGTACCCTCACAGGTATTCTCTTCCCTCACCTCCGAAACAGGGGCAATAATGAGTTATCCAGGCGATCCAATTGCTCTGTTAACCAAAGTACAAAGGAAAGATCAACATAGGGACGATTACCATCTACCTCTACAAATTCCAGATCGTGGGTTAACATCCAAAACCAAACAGGACAACCATCCACTTAATCAAAATCATGCAACCCTACACCGGTTCCTTCTCAATTTTCAGACAAAGTCTTACACAGACTCACCCTCCACAAGTAACCTAACCCCGGTTCCTCCCAGAAATCTTACACGGATTTATCCCAAGGTAACCTAACCCCGGTTCCTCCAGAAATCTTACATGGATTTATCCCAAGGTAACCTAACCCCGGTTCCTCCCAGAAATCTTACATGGATTTATCCCAAGTAACCTAACCCCGGTTCCTCCTAGAAATCTTACATGGATTTATCACAAGTAACCTAACCCCGGTTCACCAAGAAGTTTTACACGAACTTATCCTACAGTAACCTAACCCCGGTTCCTCCAGAAGTCTTACATGGACCTATCTCAAGATGACCTTACCTCGGTTCGTCAAGAAGTTTTACACGAACTTATCCTGCGGCAACCTAACCCCGGTTCCCCCAGAAGTCTTACATGGATTTAGCTCAAGATAACCTCACCCCAGTTCATCAAGAAGTTTTACACGAACTTACCTCACCAGGCAACCCTACACAGGTTCTCCTTCTCCGGACGTAGTTTTACACGAACTCGACATCAAGCAACCCTACACCGGCTCCCTCTCTTCAAGATGCAGTTTTACATGGACTCGTCACCCAGAAACCCTACACAGGTTCTCCCTTTCCTAAAAACGGAGTTTTTACACGAACTCATCATCAAAGTAACCCTACACAGGTTCCTTCTCCATTTCAGATGCGGTTTTACACGAGCTCATCAACAGGAAACCTTACATATGTTCCCTCTTTCAACTTACAAAATTACAGTTCAAAATCTCCCCAGGAGAGTCCAATCCAGTTCCCCAGGAAGGTTGGAATTCATATCCCCAAGCAGTAAGCTTATCCCCAGTAAATTCTGGAAGCTTATCCTCGCAGAGCACGAACGCATCGTCCGGCTTTATTCAAAGAGTTATTTCCTTAACAGGATATAACTGGGTTATCCTCAGCCAAAAGCCACGGAAAGAGCGTCCTCGACGAAGTCTTCTTACCCCAGCGAAGTCCATCAACACTTCCAACAACAAGGGTATCCCCAGCAAATTATTATCAACACTCAGCAAGGCATCTCTCTTCCCACAGAGTATTGCTTCCCAGCATGGTCGCTAGAGTATCTTTTCTCCCCGCAGAATCTTCCATTTGCCAAGTTTATTCCGCAACGGAGTCATCTTCTCCTACCGGTATTCTTGCAGTTATCATCCCCAGCGGAAGCAAAATCTATTCTTCAACATCAGCCCAGGATATGACTTCCCGGCACCCGTCAAGGATTTACTTTCCTAGACGAAAACATACATTCATAAAACATCACATACATCATTATAGCATGCATAGACGCATTATATCATGCAAATCTCATTTATGTTGAGAACATCATTGCTTGATCCATATCATGCATTGCATATGACTGAACTTTACCTTTCAGGAAAGATGCAGTTGAAATTCTCAATCATATTTCAAGACCTAGACCGGTTCAGTTAATCGACTCCAAAGATTTCTTATCCAGTCCCAGGCCTTCTCTAGTCCAGCTAAATCGACTCCTAACAGATTTTTCTGATAAAGACTCAGTAGAAGTTATCCCAGATTATAATTTCCTATGGTTCCCTCTCCGACGGTGAGTGAGGTGATAATTCCTTTTCAGATGGTTCCCTCTCCGACGGTGAGTGAGGTGATAATTCCTTTTCAGATGGTTCCCTCTCCGACGGTGAGTGAGGTGATAATTCTTTTTCCTATGGTTCCCTCTCCGACGGTGAGTGAGGTGATAATTCCTTTTCAGATGGTTCCCTCTCCGACGGTGAGTGAGGTGATAATTCCTTTTCAGATGGTTCCCTCTCCGACGGTGAGTGAGGTGATAATTCCTTTTCCTATGGTTCCCTCTCCGACGGTGAGTGAGGTGATAATTCCTTTTCAGATGGTTCCCTCTCCGATGGTGAGTGAGGTGATAATTCCTTTCAGATTATAATTCCCTAGGGTTCCCTCTCCGACGGTGTGTGAGGTGATAATTCCTTTCAGATTATAATTTCCTATGGTTCTCTCCCCGACGGTGCGTAAGATGTAATTCCCTTTCAGATTATAGTTGCCTATTGGTTCTCTTCCCGATCCTGCGAAGATGGTAATTCCCACCAAGATTTTCTCGACTAGCGTTGTTGAAGTTAAAGTCACTCAAGGTTCTCTTACCGTTCGTGTTAAGGTAGTAACCATCCCTGGTTCATTCATCATCTTTTGAAGCTCCAGACCCAGCTCCTGTAACCAGTCAGGACACATCTATACCAAGCATCTGAAAACCAGCTCCTGCAACGTGTCAGGTACTCATTTTTCTTTTGCAGGTATGCAGGTTCTCGCTAAGGAATGTCTTACGCGATCAACATCCAGATGGCATCTATAAGCCCATCATCCTATCCAGCAACCTCTAAATGGCATCTATAAGCCCATTCCATTCATCACTGCAACTATGTGAGCGCAAATTTCTGGGCACTCTAGTGTTCAATCATCTTCTACCCTCGGATTACGAAAGGCACGTCAGCCAATCTGCATCCTCAGGTCTAAGAAGATTGAACAGGGGCAACTGTTGTACCCCAAAATTTGCCCTCCCATATTCTTCAAGAATTTGCCAAGTCAAGCTGCAAAATTCCCCAAGGGTTGCACAGTGTAAGGATCTCCTAAACAGTCAAGATTAGGGTTTGTATTCTGATCAAGAAATTGAAGTTTCCAAAGGCCCAATTAAGTCTCATATGCCTACAAATATGGTCAAGCATCCTCATACCAAGTTTCAAGACTTTCAGCACAAAATTGCACAGTCAAAAACCCTAATTGCACTACAGTCAACTGTAGGGGCAAAATGGTCATTTGACAGTCAAAAGTTCAAATTTTTGGTCAACATATCATTTTGAAGCCACAAACATCATTTGATCAATGCTTGATCATGATTCTCAAAGCTTGGCTAAAAAAAATCATCAAGATACAAAAGTTTCCTTATTTGGACAGTTGAAAAAGTCAACTGTAAATTGACCAGGGCATAACTTTCACATGGATTATCAGAAAAATTCCATCCAAAGCTCATTTTGAAGAGAAAGACATTTCCTACAACTCATCTTCATATTTCAAGTCCAAGAAATGCTCTCACAAAAAGTTATCAATTTCAACATTATAGGTCATTTTCAAAAGTCAACAAAAAGAGACTTTAAGTCAAAGACCATAACTTGAGATTGGTAAATCAAAATGACATGGGACCAAAGACATTGGTTAGAGGACTCAAATACCTTTCCAAAATGTCCAAGAACATGAGAAAAGCTTAAAAATTGAGCAAGTTATGCCTTGTAGAAGTTGGGAAATTTTTGGATATTTTGAAAAGTCAACATTGATTCAAATGACCTAAAATTGCTAATGGGCCCATTTTTCTTCCACAAATCATCATCCATAGCATATGCACGACTACTTGGCCCAAAGGGAAGTCTTTATTCATTTTTTATTTATTTATTTGAATTTTTATTTATAATAATTCATTTAAATCAAATTAAATATATGAAAAATGTCTAACCTAATTTTTTTCAATCTTTTTGTGCACATTATATCATCAATAATTCGTGCATATCCCAACATGGAAAGATTTGGATTGATTGGTATGATTGAGAACAAAAAACACTTGGAAAAGATTGAAAAAAGATATTGAAAATCAAATTTTCAAAATCAATGAATGCAATGGATTTGTTCTATTTTTCTTGACCTAATGGACTCAATACAAAAGCCAAAAGACAACCCTAATGCTCATACACACTAAGCTGCGCAGAAGAGCATAAACAAAACTTGAAAATTTGGTCTAAAAACTGAATTCTGAAAACAAACTTGCAGGAGGTTTCAAGCCCAAATTTCCTTTCCATTAGCTTGCTGAAGGTTCATAGGACATATTCCAATCACTAACGCTCGTCAAAACCTCAGGAATCGGTATACATAATTCAATATGTTTCATGAAAAATGCAAATTCGTATTTTGATTTGCAGGCATCCTCATAACATTTTATTCATTGATTCATGTTCCTTATGAAATTCTGAAGCTAACCAATATATTTAATTGCATTTTTATGTGCTACACGCGATTATGCCATGATTGTTTTCTAGGGTTTACAGAGCTTCAAATTAGGGGTTTCAAGATGAGGCAAAATTAGAACACCACAGGGCCATGGTTGTGATCAGCGCGTCTGGACGAAGGGAATACATGTGTCGCGCTCAATTTATGAGCGTTCCATGCCTAATCGCTATTTCCTTGAATGGTATCTTAGGCAACGCGTGAAAACCGTTGCTTATGTTGTTATTGTTTCAGGAAAAATAAAACACAATGAAGAAGATGGTGTGGTGGCAAGACGTGATAAGCTGGTTTGAATTTCGCGCGCAGAAGCCCCACTAACGCTTGTTTTTATTTATTATATTTGTTGTTTATTATATATTAACATGTACAAATTGGCTCAGCTGGCAAGCGTTGTGTGGGTTAACGTCCAAGACCTGGGTTCGAGCCCCAGGTCTGCATGTTTTCAATATTATTTTTCCATTAACATTCACATGTAGCGCCAACGTTGAGGATTATGACGCACTATCACTATCCAACGTCCACGCGTCTAGCAGATTCAAATCAAAGGCTGAGAGTTGGAGAACACAATAAGTCCTAGTCAACGCATCACACGCGCCCAGCAAAAGTCAACAAGGCCATGTTAAATGGGCCTGAATTGCTTGGGCTATACCTCCATATTGGGGACTACCACCCCCCTAGGTTTGCCATATCTTTTTTTATTTAATTTAATTCTATTTCTTTTAATAATTGTTTTGTTCAATTTAACTATTTTTACAAAATATAAAATATCATAAAAATCAGAAAAGAATTAAAACAACAAATAATTTTTATTTTAGTATTTTCTTAAATAAATTTGCATGTAATTGAATTTAGTTTTAAATTAGGTTGCAATTTTAATTCTTTTAATAAAAAATCTAAAAAATGTAGAAATAAGTTTAATTAATAATTTTTCATCCTTTTTATTTTTCTTTCCTAAATGTATCAAATAATTAAATATTTTATTTTCATAATTAAAATTGTAAATTAATTAGGGTTTAATTTAGGTTAAAAACTTCAATATTTTTCTTAATAAATTAAAAATAATTAGAATTAGGGTTTGCATCTTATTTAAATTTTAATTAATTCTTTTTATATTAAATCTTAAAATACTAAAAAATACCAAAAACAAGTCCTTTCTTTTTTTTATTAATTAACTTCGTCATTAATTTGATTTTTGCAAAAGGGTCCAACGCCCTCGTTTCGTTCTTAATTTCTTATTAATTTACATTTTTATTTTATTTCGTTTAAATATTTATGTATCTCTCTCAAGGCCTTGTAACATTTTAATTACTTCTCACGCTTTTAATTTCTTTATTTTATGTCAAATCGGGTCCTGGTTAATTTTGGCGATGTGGACCCGCGCCGTTTGTAATAGCTTAGAATTTACTTTCCTTGCAACTTTTAACTGTTAATCAAATGACATGAAAGAATGTATGGATAAAATAAAAACACGCGTAGAACACCAATAACATGACAAGATAAATGCAAATGAATCTGACACACAAATCACACACCACCCCTAGGGTACGCCTCACTGTTGCCTTGCCTCGAAAGGTGATCGTCGAGTAGAGGATGTCTTAGTAAGTCCTCATGATCCGGGAACCTGGCATGAGGGTAGCTTCTAAGGTGTCTTCCCATTGCTCTGGTGATCACCATGTCCCGAACCTCGAATTGACCCGAACACCTCCAACGGTGGTGCTACCTATCTCTCAATGGTGGGATGGCACTACTTTAAAGGACATCTACACAGACGAATTCCTTAGGGTAGGTAGACGACTCTAGATACTTGCTCTAAATTTCAAAACAAAAATCAAAAATACTTTTCACACCGACACCTTTTCAAAAAGCTTTCGAAAGCAATTTTTCAAACACTCTTGAGGACCGATACAAGAGTCGAACTGGAATTTTCAAAGAAACTTTTTTTAAAACCCACAGTTGAAAAGCAAACAAACCATTTTTGAAAACACAAATGAGCAAGTATCTAAGAGCCCATGGATAACCATGGATAGAAAGGGTGCTAATACCTTCCCTTTCTATAATCTACCTCCCGAACCGAGAGCAATCTCTTTAAGGAATTTTTCTGTGCTTTTGTCCTTTCCATTTGGAGAAAATAAAAGACGGTGGCGACTCTTGCTTCCGCGACATTTCGCGAACCAGCGTTAAACAGTCAGTTCCAGATCCACCGATCACAGATGTCATAGCTAGGAACCATGCATCAAATTGTTTCATCACTTCAGCTTTGATCTTTTTAGACATATCAAGCCTCATGCGATGAACCTTTTGTTTAACAGGAGGGCAGTCCTCTCTTTTCAGCAGATGATGAACTACGACGTCGATATCCAACCCAAGCATGTCTTTATAAGACCAAGAGAATACTTCCACATAATCATGCAACATCTGAACCAACCTACTCTTGACACTGCTTTCCAAATTAGCGCTGATCCTGATTTCCTTCTTATCTGACTCAGTACCCAGTTTGATAACTTCAACTAACTCTTTGTGCGGTTGAATAGCTTTTTCCTCTTGTAATAGAAGTCTGGATAGCTCTCTCGGTATGTCACAATCTTCCTCGCCTTTGTCTTCGGCTTGGTTGATAGGACATTCAAAGCCATAGTCGGCAATAGTAGAGTCATTGGTAATATGATCCAGAGTGGATGTGGACCTGTAAGAGTTTGTGCGTGTGCATGTAAGATACATGGCTATTTTAAAAAAAATGTATTTGCAAGAAAGGAAAGACAATGAACAAAAATGTTTGAATGCAAAAGAGTCCAATGTACTAAATGATCATATGATTAGATGAACATAAATAAAACCCTTGACAAATGGACCAAAGTGCCCCGGGCCAGGAAATGGCTGAAAAGTCATTGTTAAAATATTACAGACAACATATTCTTGAATTGAAAGAAAAGCAATAACAAGTAGATTACTCCTCAATGAAGGAGATGGGCATAAAGTCCTTTGTATGCCAATTCTTCAGCTCCATTGTAGTTGGATACACCCACTCTTCAAATGCAGCTCCTTCTTCAGAATCACCCACGACGTTAACTTCATTGACACCCTTATCATGTTTTAGCATCGGAGTGGTAATTACATTCGGAGTTGGAGGAGGATCAAATTCAATACTTTTGTTATCAATCAAATCCTGGATTTTGTTCTTCAAGGCCCAGCACTGGTCAGTCTCGTGCCCGGGGTTGCTGGAATGGTAAGCACACTTAGCGTTCGGATTATACTTTAGTGACGAGGTGTCAGGGTTGGCGGGAGGATTGCACAATGTCATTAAATTAGCCTTGAGCACATGTTGAAGGGCTTGAGACAGTGACATGCCTAACCTCGTAAATTGTCTTCTTGGAGTTTCAAAACGTTGATGATTTGCAGATGGTCTTGGAGTAGGAATTGGATTGGAAATTCTGACAGCATTGACAGACGGGTGATCGTTCTTCTTGGTATGGGCCCTTTCCCCATACACAACATTGACTTCCTTCTTTGCAGCAAAAGGTTTCTTGATAGGATTGGGAGTGGAGGTAGATGCCACAGAGATCTTCCCACTTTTGATGCCACTTTCAACTCTTTTGTCGGTTAAGACCAATTCCGCGAAACCAGAAGAAGAGCAGCCAACCAACAGATTAAAGAAAGGACCAGATAAAGTGCCCATGATTATGTCGATGTGCTCCCTATCAGTCAATGGAGGTTGGACCCTAGTAGCAAGGTCTCTCCACTTTTGTGCATATTCCTTAAATCCTTCATTCTTCCCTATGGTCATATCTTGCAACTGAACCCTCGTTGGCGCTAAGTCGGCGTTGTACTGATACTGATGGTAGAAGGCAGTAGATAAATCCTCCCAAGTATTGATACGAGAACCATCTAACTGATAAAACTATTCAAGTTGCATTCCAGCCAAGCTCTCTTAGAAAAGTGAACCCAGAGCTTCTTATCAGTAGTGTGTGGCTGTATCTTGCGCACATAAGATTTCAAATGGAGTTTTGGAAAAGAAACCCCATCGTACTTTGCAAAGATTTGTATTTTGAATTTGTGGCGAATGACTACCCCAGAGATCAAACCCAAATCATAAAAATCTAAACCGGGGATGGCTTGGATTTCAACAGCTTTCAATCTGTCTTCTAACTGCTTGTATTTGATATCAGCGGGTGGATACTGCTCGTTGAAATAATCATCATCAGATAGTTGATTAGATACAGTCAGCCTGAGTACTCTTGACCTCACCAATATGGTTCTCGTCCTCTTCAGATGAATCTCCTCCTACTGGGATTTGACGGACTGTCTCCTTGAACCTTCTACCCATGTTGAGTAAAGCTTTCTTCTTTGGCTTCTTCTTAACGGCCAGCAAAGCCATCATATCTTGCCGCCCCTTGGCTAGGGCTAGTAGAGTCTCCTGAAACTGAGAATTCTGGGTTTGGAGATCCTAGACAGTTTTCTCTAGATCCATCTTGCTGAAATAAACAGCAGCAAAATAAGGAAACATGTTATGTGAAAACCTGTTATGTTATGATGCATGGAATATGTATATGCAAATGATTTCAAGGATTAATGAAATTTAAATTTGTATAGACAAAAGAATGAACAAACGTTAATTCTCATTAGACAAAACAAGAAAGATTACATCATGCCTCTTGGGCTTACAAAATAACTTTCTAAGATAAAAAGACCGAACGCATCCTCTTTGGCGCGAGATAAGCGTTTACACTTTGCTCTTCTTGTAGCTGCTTCGTAAGCTCCAAGACCCTCTTTTCACTAGCATAAAATTGATCCTCGAAAGTATCTCGTTCTTCCTTCAGCTGGATCCAACCCCTTTGTAAGTCTTCGAGAGAGGTAGGCATGTCGGGATAGAGGATAGTGTAGGGAACATCTCCTTCCACAACAGGCTCTATGATTACTGGGAGAATGGAGGGATAAGGCATCATAAGACTTTGAGCACGAGCTCGTACCCATTTGAGGTAAGGCTCAAGAGGGATGGAATTATTATGCCCCAATGTCTTACTATCTACCTTGCTAAACATCCTCCAAGCTCAGATAAATCTCTGACGGTAACCTTGATTGTCATTCTCGTAGTCAAATACCAAACCTTGGATAAGCATCTCATATGGACCATCACTCTGGGTGTAACCAAACTGTCATAGGGATAAGTAGGGGTTGTAAGTGATACCTCCTCTAATGCCAAGCAAAGGGACATTAAGGAATTCTCAACAATGGTCGACGATAGTAACATTCTCCAAAGAGCGGAACACCAATGAATATCTGAATGTTTGAGCGTCATCAACCTATGTGACCACCTTGAACCTTGCTCATTCTTCAATACAGATTGGGGAAGATACGAAATAAACCATCTTTCCAAGAGAGGACTACAACACATAAGGATACCTCTTTTCCTCATAGCGTGAGTGTGAAAGGAATGTAGGATGTCCCCTAGAAAAGTAGGCACCGGGTTATGAGACATGAAGATTTTGACGGTGTTCACATCTATGAGTTGGTCAAGATTTTGAAACAAAACCACCCCATAGATGAGGAGAGCCACAATTTCCTCAAAGTCTTGCAAATCCAAAGAGTTCCAACTATTTTGGGCTTTCTCAAATAAGAATTTTGCTAGGAAACCTTTGATACCACTCCTTGTTTCCCAATTAGTTGTGATATCAGATGGTTGCAAGTGTAGAGTTTGAGCAATCTCTTCTGGCTTTGGATCTCTTTCCGTACCGTTGAAAGGTAGTTGATTGAGAATGGGAATCCTCAAGAGCTGGGAGAATTCTTCCAAAGTTGGCACAAGTTGATAATCAGGAAATGTGAAGCAATGGTGTAAAGGATCAAAGAACTGAAAGAGCACCTTCATCATGTCTTCATCAGTGTTGGAGGTGACCAAGTTTAGTAGGAGACCATGTCTTTTGGTGAATGGAGAATTTTCAAGAATCCTTGATGCTAGCTCTTTAAGTTGTGGAGGGATCCTTACAAGATTTACTTGAATGGTTTTCCTGCGAATAGAATCCATGTCCTACAAAATAGAACAAAGATAAATCCCAAGATCCTTGAAATGGTTAGTGAATATGAGTATGATGTTATGATTTTTATGATGTTATGTACAAGTAAATATATACAAACAAAGCAAACAAGTCCTTAGGTTTAGGCTTGCATGGAGTCTTATAGGTAAGTACCCTCTTGAAGTTTAGTTGGCTCAAACATGTCCTAGTAATAGTGACCGGGTTTTAAGGAGCTCAATATCACTCGTTTGTTTCCTTGGGCATTGTTTCAGTGCAAGCCTCTTCAATGGCGATCGAAATATCCCAAAAAACCAAACCTCAATGAGTGTAGTATCGAGTATCTACCAACTTCGGACTGCAACAAAGTCGGTCATCTCACTACGTCCTAATAGCCAAGTTGGTTAAGTAAAGGTTCTAAAAGTTCATTAGTGCTTCATGACATCACTCAGCGGCCCCGTATTCTCCTTGACTACTCAAGGACTACCGGTACCCACAAATATGTCGCACTAACGTAGCTATTGCTTAGACTGTGTCGGTATACCCCGTAAAGTTTCCACAACATATTGCTACTTACCTATAAGGTATCCCAAATCCGGGTAGAGGATTCAAACCCAAATAAAGAACCATAATGTAAAGCACACAAGTCAAGCAAAGAAAGCAAGTAAATGTGATCTAGCCCTAAGGTAACCCCACTTTTAAACATTTCCCCCAGCAGAGTCGCCAGTTCTGTGATACGGTGGGAGAACTGACTTGGTTGTTTTACGTTTTATCGCAAATGTTACGGTTAGCAAGAGTCACCACCGACTTTTCTTTTATCCAAAAGAAAAAGTGAAAAAGCCCAGGAAAGACCTTTGAGATTGTTTCTTGATTTCGGGGGGTAGATTATAAAAAGGGAAGGTATTAGCACCCTTTTCATCCATGGTTTTCCATGGACTCTTAGTTACTTGCTAGATCACTTGCTTTTGTTTGAAAAATGTGCTTTGTGTGGTTTTTTGAAAGTATTTTGAAAATGCATCATTGTTTAGGAAAACTTTGTAATGATTCTCGTTCGTAAGAATGTATACAAAATGTTGATCTTTTAAAAATGTTTTCAAGTTTGAAAGATGTTTTTGAAAGTGTTGGTGTTTGTTTTGAAAATAGCAAGAATGTTTTTGGTTTTGAAATTGAGCAAGCAACTAGGAACAATTTACCTACTCAAAAGTCTTTCATGTTTATTTCCTCTTTCCTTTGACATTGTCATCTTAACATTGATTTGGCAAGTAACCCTATCTTTGGATGTACACGGGACGGGCGTGGGTCATCGTATAACCATGATTAGCAATGTTGCAAGGTATCTTAGTATCTTTCTTTAGGGACTAAGATCATTTTGAAAAGGCAACATAGATAGCGTCATCGTGGGACTATGATCTTGTATTTTTGCTTGTTTTTGCTAAGATACCTCACATGCATAATATGGCCATTTTTATAAGGCAACCAAGTGGATTTGATCCTAGGGGTGCTTGTGTGCAAGTGTATTAATTTTCATGCTTTGTTTAGTCTTTGATTACAGTTTTCTACTTGTTGATTTTATCTTCTCATACAAACCCTAATTACTAGCATTGATATAAAGTGATAAATTGCGAAAAGTAAAATTACTACGCTATTACATCATTAGGGGAGGGGGTGTACAAATTTACAAATGGAGATTGCAAGAAAATTAAACCTAATTATCTATTACAACCATATTGAATATTGTACAAAATTGAAAATAAAATGCAAGAATATAAATGGAAAAAGAAATGATTTTTGTTGTTTTTTATGAAAGGGATTTTTTCTTGACCTAATTAAAGAAAATGATTAATTAAAATAAAATTAACTTAAACTAATTAAGAAAAGAAATTAATTTGAAAAGGATTTTTAGGTTTTTTTATGAAAAGGTTTTAAATTAATGAAAATAAAACGAAGATTAATTAATTAAAATAACTGAAGTTTTAAATTAATTGTAACTAAGAAAATAAAATAATATAATAATTTATCCTAAGTCTAAAAATTATTTATTTAAGAAAAAAAGGAATTAATTTGTTTTAAGAAAATGTTTTTTAGTCTTTTTGTTTTATGGAAAAAATAAGATATATAAGTATAAATAATAAATTAAATTAAATTTGTATTTTTTATGATTTATGAAAATAATAATAATAATAATAATAATAATAATAATAATAATAATAATAATAATAATAATAATAATAATAATAATAAAAATATTAAAGAAGAAAATAAATAAAAACAAAAATAAGAAAAAAAGAAAATAATTAAAGAAATTTGGGCCAGGGGTGCACAAGCAAATTAGAGTTAGTAAAAGAAAAAACAATAGGCCCAAATGCTGAAAGCCCAGGCGCTGCAAACAAAAAAATGTCAAAGTGAAAAAAATGGAAAAAGGTCACGCTGGGGCTTGAACCCAGGACCTCATAGGTCACGCTGGAAAAAAAATGAAAATTGCTCCATTTTGTCACACGAATCCAACCATATAAATATCATAAGCTATAAATCAAAGATGAATGAGAATTTCTAAAAGTACCAAATTCTGACCTAAACATTTCAGAAATTTCAAACTCAAATTTTCCTAGCTCAATCAAAATAAATAAAATCTATGGACATGTATAGTTTCAGGGCAATGATGTCTACATTTTATCTTCACAAATGCAAGCCTAAAAATGCCTAAATATGAAGATAAAAGTTCAAGAAAAATACCTCAAAACTGGAAATCGTGAAATGGATTTGAACTTGTTTCAGGCAGTGGTGATGATCAGGTTAGCTTCCTTGGACCTCTAGGAAGCTAATGCAATGGCTGGCTTGAGCTGAGGGTGGCTGGAATGGTCTGGAGAAGTCCAACTGTGATGCTCTGTTTTTGAACTTGGAAATGGATGAAGATGGTGTTACAGTTGTGTAACAGGGATATGGATGGCTTATGTATGATGTTTGGAAGCTTTTGGTAGCAAAAGGCCAAGAAATGCATGAGTGAAATGGAAGTTTGAAGTTCTTGGTCAGAATATGCAACAATGGTGGTTTTTGATGCAGTTCTGGGTTTTGGAAGTTTTTAGAGCTTGTGTATTCGTGTGTTATGTTGCAATAGACTTGTGTTTTTGTATGGAAAAGGTTGGAGAGCTATTGCACAAAAGGTTTCTGAGTTATAGGGTTATGGCTCAATTGCTTGATTTTTAAAAAAAGTGAACAAAAATATGGTTTCAAGGCAGCAAGTACAAGCATGTAGGGTGGTTGACAACTTTAAACAAGCTTGTCTGACTTTGTAGAGGAAGCTTGTGCAAAGGGAACAAGTGCAAAGCTCAATGCAAGTTGACTTTGCATAAATCTTGCTTTATGTAAATGGCAATGGTGCCTTTGTGCCATTAATGGAAAATTTACTTGGATAAAGCTTGAATCAAGTGGATAATAGCTCAAAAGCAAGTGTAATCTTCTGATTATGGAGAAATCTTGAGGTTTAGAGGCCTGCAAAGCAATATTGTGCATCATAGGTTTGAAATTTGAATTTTGTTCATCACAAAATGACTTGTAATTTAAGTTTGAAAACCCTAACTTCATCTCTTCGATTCTCCTTGCTCACAAATGATCTCAAGGAGTTCTTGGACATTTTGGAAATCTTTTAATGTGCTCTACAACCCCTCTTTGAATCACTTTTGAAAATTCCCTTTGGAACTATATGAAAAAGTGCCATAAAGTTAGGCGAAAATCCTGACCAAAACTAGGGCAAAATTTCACTAAGTGTTTAATTTCATGACCATGACTTTATGAATTAATAACTTTAGATCTAAGAATTTTTAGAAGAAGTTGTGTAAAGAAATGTTTTATATATCATGGAGATCTACAACTTTCATGTTGAAAGTTTCTTTTGAATCATCTTGCATCATGGTGAAAAATTGGCTCAAAGTTGTGAAAAAACATGAAGTTTTAAACACTTAGAAAAAATTCCAAGTTAGAAAACTTTGACTTTTCAAAATGAAATCTTGACTTTTTGATTTCTTGATGAATAAGTTTCATATTTTTACAGGGTTTGATGAATTGTGATCTTTGACATTGGATTTTGACCAAAAAGTCAAAGTTTGACTTTTCAGTGTACAATTGACTTTTGATCAGTTGATTGAAAATTCACTGCCGATCCAATTGATCTTGAGCAATGTTTTGGGTCATGCCATTAGGTAAAAATGATGCAATTGAACTCTTGAAATCATGCTTCAAACCAATTGACCATTTTCTAGGTCAAAAATCAAAAATTGCCTTTCCTCGGTCAAAACCCTAATTTTGACCATTTTGCCCTTTTGATGATTTGATCAAATTTCTTGAGGAATTATGGTCCAAACTTGATCAAATGATGCATATGAGTTTATAATATTGATGTGGATCAAAAATTATGAAGTTTGACTTTAAATTGGCCATAGTTGACTTTTTCCCCAATACAGTTGATTTTTAGGTCAACTGCTCAATTGACTAAGCAAAAGTGTGATCCAAGGCTTAAAACTTGACATGAGTAATCTTGGGAGTCCATAATGATCCATTAAAGTCATATGAAGCATTGAAAGTTCAATTATCCTTGTGAAATCTCAAACCCTAATTTTGGTCATCAATGCTTAAGGAGGTGTCTTGAGCTGATCAACCCTAGTGCAGTCTTTAACCAAAAGAGATCTTTGTGAGAAAATATTTGATAAGTGAGAGGGAAAATTTTTGGGTACAACACACACTCACACCACTACACATACTACAGACATTTGCCAGGAGACTAGGGACATTCGCCAGGAGACTATGGACATTCGCCAGGAGACTACACATATATTACCTTACACGCATACACATCCTAAGAGAAGAATACCAAAAATTCTAAAAATTCAACAAGATCACACCACACTTGCCTCTCTCCTTTCGGATCCAAGAGCATCCAACAACCCCAGTCCATACACAAGTTCCAGTTTCAAGCAAGGTAAGTCCTCTTGACCTTGCATCTCTTGTTTCAGCATAACATGTAAATAGCCTTTGACTTGTGTTGTACCCCAAAATTTTCCCTCTCATTTCACTCAAGACATGCCTCTTGAGATCCCCAACTTGCCCCAGGATGACTAAGAATTGACAAGACAAATTCTCCTCCTAAGGCAATAAACCTCAAACTAGTGTTTCAATTTTAAGCAGGATATGTGAGCTCCATAGGTCTCAAGTGCTTTCCATGGTCCTAATACTCCTTCAAGATTATCCATGCCAAATTTCATGCCTTGCACAACAAGTTTGCTCAGTCAACTGCTCAAATGCCTGGAAATCAACTATATTATGTCAAAAGTCAACTGTGGCCTATATACAGTCAAACTTCAAGATTTTTGGTCAATGTCAACATTCTGAAGTAATATCCATCATTTGATCAAGGGTTGATCATGATTCCTCAAGAAATGCTCCTAACTCATCAAAAGTCAAAAATGGCAAAGTAGGGTTTCTATAGGAAAAGTCAACTAAACTTTGACCAGGCATAACTTTCTCATACTTTATCAGAAATTTTTCCATCAAGGCTAATTTTGAAGAGAATCCAATTCCCTACAACTTCTCTTCAGCCTTCAAGCTCAGACATTATAGGTCCTTTCCAAAAGTCAACAAAAACACCTTCTGGGTCAAAGCTCCTTACATGAATATGGAAGATCCAATTGAGATGAAACTAAAAAGGTTGTTTAGATGACATCCTAAGCTCTCTAAAAAGTCCAATAACACCCTCTTAGGGTTAAAAATGAGAGAGATGTGCATTGCTAAAGTTTACCAATTTATGGAAAAGTGCATAAAGCCAATATTGACCAAACTTGAATTTTCTCCAAATGGGCCCATCTTTTCATGCTTGAAACTTAGTTCCAACATGTCCCACGACCTTTGAGCTCATTCATACATTATTTGATTACTTATATTATTTATTTTGATATTTTATTCATTAAAATTCAAAATTAAATAAATAAATAAGGGAAATTATGTAAGATATGATTTGAGAATCTTTTTCTCATCAAATAAGGGGTAAGATATGCTGGCAAATCAAAGGAAAATCGTGGAAGGAAGAAAGATTGGATTTGTTCCAAAACAAGCCAAAAATCAAATAATTGGAAAGAAGATATTTCTCATCAAAGCATGGATCTTTTTCTACAATTGTAAACCTAATATGATTCACTACATAAGCACATCAACCCTAGACCAAAAGAACACGTGAAAGCTGCCTCCACAAACCCTAGAAAATTCCAAATTTTCTCAAAGAGACGTGCTACTTGTATCACATGATCCAGGCATCCTTAATCCATTACAGGTGTTCCATTATTACCGTGAGGTTCCCATGAACTTGTTTCAACCATTACTCAAGCCAGATCGTGCCCAAAATCTCTTCTTCAAGTGTCACCGGTTTGGTATGCTTTCGTGAATTCAAACCTTTTGGTCATGCAATATAAATGAATTATTTGTACATACATGTGTTCATGCTAATATTTATGACTATCTAGAACCATTATATGTGAGATCTAACGCAAGGATGAAGGTTTGTCATTGTTAGGGCAAAGCTTCAGTCAAGCTTCGTTTTTAATAATATAAGGAATTTCAGGCAAGACAAACCCCACCATCATATTCGCAAGGGCCTAATTAGTCTAGTAGGGTTGTTTTTATGTTTGTTTTCATTAAAATTCGTAGGTTTAGATTTTTGTTCAAACAGAGAAGATGACCAGAACCACCATCCAGGGTGGTTTGACCGGCCAAGGACTTTGCATGGTGTGATACGGTGGGAGAACTGACTTGGGTTTTGCGTTTGTATTCGCAAATGTTGCGGTTAGCAAGAGTCGCCACCGACTTTTTATTTTATCCTAAGGAAAGGTTAAAAAGCACAGCAAAAACCTTTGAGATGTTTGGGTTCGGGGAGTAGATTATAGAAAGGGAAGGTATTAGCACCCTTTCTATCCATGGTTATCCATGGGCTCTTAGTTACTTGCTTTAGATCACTTGCCTTTTGTTTTCAATTGTTTTAAATGGTGCTTGAATGTGTGTGGTTTTGAAAATGTTTTGAAAAGATGCCAATGTGGCGGCAACCCTTGTAATGATCCATGTGGGGATGTATACAAAGATGTATGTCTTTTGAAAAGGTTTTCATTTGTTTTTGAAAGTTGTTTTGAAAGTATAGTGATGTGTGATTTTGGAAATTAGGCAAGTGTTTTGTTTTGCAAGTTTGATTCAAGTAACTAAGAGGTTATCTACTCCTAAATTTCTCAAAAGATTATTGCTATGTCTTAACCCTTTTAACAAGTTTGTTCCACCATTGTATTTGGTGGACAATCTTGTGTTAGGATGTGAGAGGGACAGGCGCGGGTCATCGTTTAGACCATAATTGCAACGGCGTTAAATGTCTTTGGGCAATTTTCTTTAAGGGACTTGATCATTTGTTTTTGTTTGTTTTGAAAAGTTTTGTCGAGGGACTATGATCATTCAAATTGTTTGCTTTGCCCAAAGAAGTTCAACATACAATATGGCCCATTTATTTGAAGGCAACAAGTGGAATACCCTAGGGGGTGCAAGTGTGATTTGTGTGTCCATTTTCATGCTTGTTTATCTTGTATTAGGTCAAACTATTTTTTATCGTTTTTTTCGCATACAAACCCTAATTCTAACATGTTATCATTAGAAAGCAATAAAGTGCAAAATTAAATTTACTAAGCTATTACAAAACCAAATATGGGAAGGGGGGTACAAATGTTCAAATGGGGATATTGACAAGAATTTAAATCTAAATTATTACATCATTTTGAATATTTGCAATTTAATCAATGTACAAGAAATTAAATAAAAATGCAAGATGCAAAAGAAATGTTTTGTATATATATGAAAAAAATATTATTTATATAAAAGAGAAAAGAAAATAAAAATATATTATTTTTTTGGAGTATTTTGAATTTAGGGCAAAAACCCTAATTTTAAAGAAAATGCATTATTATCTAATTTAATACAACTATTTATTTATTATTTATAAAAATAAAATAAAATGAAGTATATTATGGAAAAAGTATTTTTGTATCAAATATTAATAAAAATAAAAATTCAAGTATTTTTATATTTTTAACTTAAATATACTGTTAAACATATATATATATATATATATATATATATATATATATATATATATATATATATATATATATATATATATATATATATATATATATATATATATATATATATATATATATATATATATATATATATATATATATATATATATATATATATATATATATATATATATATATATATATATATATATATATATATATATATATTAAATCTTAAATATGTATTATACACAAAACAAATATTTATTTAATATTTTAATAAAATAAATAAAAAGAGTATTTTTTATGTGAAATATTTTCAGAAGGTAAATAAAAATAAAAAATGTATTTACACTATTTTTCTATTTATTCTAATAATAGTATATATATATTTATGTATAAACAAAGAAATAAATCAAATAAATATGCCATAAATTCAAAAAAGGATGGAAAAAATATTTTTATGTTTTTTATATCATGAGAAAAAATAAACAAAGTCAACCAAAAAAGAAAAAGTCAAAAAGAGTCAAAAATGAAGCAAATGGGCTCAGGGGGTGTGAATCAAAATAAATGGTGTGAATAGGAAAAAATTCCAGGCCCAGCCCAGAAGACCTGTCTTCTTCAACCTCTGAACAACATCCTTCAAGTAAAACACGCGTTTTTTATCTCTGGATTCCTGGACTTTCAAGCAAAACTCATAACATGAAAAGTGTAGAGCATTAAGAGACGGTTTCAACCATATAAAGAACTTGACCTATCTCTCTAAGATGAGGGAGAATTTCTCCTCCCCCAAATCCTAACCTAGTTTTTTATCAATGTTCAGAACCAAAATTCTCTCTACTCAGGCAAAAGAAATGAAATGTAAAGATATGTACATGTTCAGGGCTATGAGTAGAACCTTGTTTCTTCACAAACTTAAGACTAAAGATGCATAATAAGAGAGATACGAGTTCAAAGTTTTACCTGTGCAGTTGAACTTCAATCTGGAGAATGAGGAACTTTCAGTGCAATGTGATGATTGGAAAAGCTTCCTTGAGGTCCAGGGATGCTGTTTCAATGCTTACTTTGTCTTGAGAGCTTCTGAATCAAGCTATGGAACTTCAACTGCAAAAGGAAAAAATGAAAATGGTGGAAACTGTTAGGGTGATTACAGGTCAGGTTTTAGGCCATGGCTAGCTTGCATATGTTGTAAGGAAGGTAGAGGAACAAGTTTGGACAAGAATGCTCGAAGGGATTGAGAGATAGCACTCAATCTGCAGGGGTTCCCCTGTTTGTGCAGTTTCAAGGTGATTAGGGCAAAGGGAATGTTTTAGATGGCAAGGGCTCGTGTGTTAGCTTGGATATGTTCTTCTGAATGTGTTTGATAGCTTTTGTGTTGTGTTTCTATGCTGAGATTCAAGTTGTCACAAGTTATGGTCTTTTCTTCTATGTTAAGCAACAAAATGCCACTTGATGTTTCTAGCCTGTACAGGCCCTCCCACTATGTTGCTATCCCTTGCCTTGATCAGTGCAATTTTCTCACAAACTTGTGCCAAGAAGATCTTGATTGTACCACTTGGATTGCAAACTTGACATAAAGTTCTTCTTTTCAAGAATGGAAATAGTGCTTTTTCTAGTTTAGGCTTAATTCCTTGTGTAATGACCAAAGGCTTAGAATAACAACTTTGTTCAATGGTTTAGCATTAAATTTATGAGTGTCAAAGGGTTTTAGGGCCTGCAATGTAGCACAAACTATGCTGATTTGAAAATGGTCCAAGTTATGAACATGTTTTGATGAAGAATAAAAGTGAATTTTTGCCAACTTGTGAAATTCGAATCTCTCAAGTTATGAAGTTGTTTGCTAAGTTCTTGGACATTTTGGAAAGCTTGGAATGTGTACTACAATCCATCTTTGAAATTCAAATTAAAATTCCAAGTGGAAGGGTATGAAAAGTGGCCTTGAAGTGGGGTAGAAAACCTTGTCAAAATAGGTTAAAATTTCACTAAGTTAAAAATGGTTTAGTGCCCTTATTCAAAAAATTGTAACTTGAGATACAAGCTTCAAATGAGAAAACTTTGTGAATCAAAGTTGTAGATTATGCAACAAGCTACAACTTTCATGTTTTTACTTTTGTTTGAATCCAAATGGATATTTGTGAAAAGGTGGGGCAAAGTTGGGAAAAAATTAGGGTTTTTCATAACTTAGAAAAATTCTAAGTTATGAAAAATTCCATTTTCAAACCCTAATTTGCATTTTGTGATTTCTTGGTGAACAAGTTTCATGATTTGGCATGTTTTGATGAAAAATGAATCTTGACTCTTGATTTTGACCAAAAAGTCAAAGTTTGACTTTTCAGTATACAGTTAAAATTGATCAATTGACTGGGAAATTCAATTGTCAATCTTGTGTACTTGGGATCTTTTGAGCTTGATGAATGTGTCAAGACCATTTCATTGAGTCCTTGAGTCCATATGTGAACTTGGTTTGTCATTGGCTAGGTCAAACAGTCAAAAATTGCCTTTGTGCAGTCAAAACCCTAAAAATGACCATTTTGCCCTTTTGATGATCTGATCAAATTTCTTATGGAATTGTGATCCAAACTTGATCAAATGGTTCATGTGAGTTCATAATGTTGATGTGGATCAAATTTCATGAGGTTTGACTGTCAATTGGCCACAGTTGACTTTTTTCCCAATACAGCTGATTTCTAGGTTAACTGTCCAATTGACTGGGCAAAACTTGGAATCAAGACTTGAAACTTGGTATAGGTAAACTTGGGAGTACAATATGAAGAATTAAAGTCATCTTAGGCATTTTAGGTCAAAACATCTTTGTTCAACCACAAACCCTAGTTTGAGTCCACAGTGCAAGGAGAAGTCTTGAGCAGAGGAAACCCTAACTGGATCTTGATCTTCAAAGGTCTTGTGATGAGAAAATGTTGAGGAAATGGGAGGGCAAATTTTGGGGTACAACAGTTGCCCCTGTTCAATCTTCTTGAACCTGAAGAGTTAGATTGGCAAGTTTGCCTTTCGTGACTCGAGGGTAAAAGGAGATTGGACACTAGAGTGCCCGGAAATTTGCACTCGCATGTTGAGGTATCAGCAATGTGATGTCAGGAATGGACTTATAGATGTCATTTGGAGAGGTAGTAGATAGGGAGATGGGCTTATAGATGCCATCTGGAGACGTGACAGAACCTTGTCGGGAATGGGCTTGTAGATGCCATTTGGAAGTGTCGATCGCATAAGAGATTCCTTAGTGAGAACTTGTGTATTTGAGAAAGACGGATGTTTTCCTGGCTTGTTACAGGTGTTTGATCCTCAGTCTTCTTATGCAGATATGCCCTGGCTGGACACAGGTATTGAATCTACAATTGGTTGCTCACAGATATGCCCTGGCTGGATACAGGAGTCGAATCAGGAAATAGTCGTTAATAGACGTGCCCTGGCTGGATACAGAAATCGAATCTTCGGACTCTTCAGACGTGCCCTGGCTAGATACAGGAATCGAGTCTGGAAACGCGGTCCACAGATATGCCCTGGCTGGATACAGGAATCGAATCTGGAGATGTTATAGTTGATAGATGTGCCCTGGCTGGATACAGGAATCGAATCTTCGAACTCTTCAGACGTGCCCTGGCTAGATACAGGAATCGAGTCTGGAAACTGATCACTCTCAGATGTGCCCTGGCTAGATACAGGTATCGAATCTGGAATTGTGACAGTTGAAGGTAATTGTTTTTGGGATTGTCTTTTTCCTGAAAAGGCAAAAACGTAAGTTGTATGCAATGTCATGATGTATGATATGCATGATATCATGATGTTCAACATGAGATAGTGTTGTATGCGTTTCATCATGTATGTAAGCAAGATGTATGAAAATGTGAAATGTTTATGGATGTAATTTCGCCTTAGGAAAATAAATCCTTGACGGTCGGCCGGAGAATTGCTCTGTGGAAGAGATACTTGGCCGAAGTTTTGATGCGAGGCCTGTTGAGGACTCTAATGATGGATTCCGCCGGGGATACCGACGATAAACTCCGCTGGGGATTGAAGGAACTTTGCCGAGGGCGGTCTTCCGTGGTTTTTAGCTGAGGATAACCCAGTTATAAGTCCTTGTGAGGAAATAACTCTAATAAAACTCGGGAGAGACGTCCGTGTTTTATAGGGAACAAGCTTCCGGAATCTACTGGGGATGAGCTTTAAGACCTGCCGGGGAATGTTGTGCCTTCTCAGGATTGTCGGGGAGTCAACTCCGCTTGGGGAAAGTATTGCTGAATCTTGATTTTACTCTGCGGGGAGCTGAGATGATCTGGCCACATTCTTCAGTTGAACCTACCTTGGTGCCTTGGCGGACAAAATAACCAGACTGCATTAGACAACTTCAATTGCCCCTGTCTCTGATGTCACCTGTAATCGATCTCTCGTTTCATATGCAAATATTTATGAATTAGCAATTTAATGTCAAATGCATATATCAAAAATGAACATTGGACGTTCTTCGCAAGACAAAACAGAAAAAGGAAAACAATGGTGATTTGTATGGACAAGTGAATTTGTATTGATTTAAACTTTGCCTGTGAATAGGCGTTTTTTGTACAAGAGGCTGACGTCCTAGTAAGAGGATATCGCCAAATAGTATAGAGTTTACAATTCGAAAAAGGAAACAAAACAGCTATGTGAACAATCCCACTGGGTTCCAACTCTGCTATTGCCTTTATGTCTTCGAACGTCTCATCGCTTTGCTACCTAGTTGAAGATGAAGCTGATTGGTCAATGCCGAAATCTGGAGCCAGATAGTTGATGCCGAATTCCGGATGCGAAGTGATCCAATGAGACATAGTGTTACGCTTTCATCCCTAACTTTTGCCTGGACCGCCCTTTCGGGTTTTCAGTCCACCGGGATACCCATTTTTGCCCAAGCCGCCCTTTCAGGTTTTCGACTTGCCGGGTGTACAGATTTTTATTCATTTCATCCCTTATTTTTGCCCGAACCCTGTTGGTTCGCCGGGAAGCCCTTATTTTTGCCTAGGTATGTCAACCTAGTGGGTCTTTTATTTATGCGTAGTATTTTTTCACTATGTCTGCATTGGCGGGGTGAGGAAGGTCGTCACCATCCATGGTGGTTAGGATCATGGCTCCTCCTGAGAACACACGCTTAACCACAAATGGCCCTTCGTAAGTAGGGGTCCATTTGCCCCGGGGATCACTTTGAGGAAGGATGATGCGTTTGATTACCAGGTCCCCAACTCGATACTCTTGCGGTCTGACTTTCTTGTTAAATGCCCTGATCATCCGTTTCTGATACGTTTGACCATGACAGATAGCAGTGAGCCTCTTTTCGTCAATCAGATTTAATTGATCAAGTCGAGTCTGGATCCAATCATCTTCATTCAAGTCTGCATCCTTCATTATTCGGAGAGAGGGTATCTGGACTTCAATTGGCAAGACTGCCTCCATGCCATAGACCAAGGAGAAGGGGGTTGCCCCGGTTGACGTCCTTGCTGAGGTGCGGTACCCATGAAGAGCGAACGGTAACATCTCGTGCCAATCTTTATATGTCACCGTCATCTTCTGCACAATTTTCTTGATATTTTTATTGGCTGCCTCTACAGCCCCATTCATCTTCGGCCGGTAGGGAGAAGAATTGTGGTGCTGTATCTTGAATTGTTCACAGAGTTCAGTGATCATTTTGTTATTGAGATTGGTACCATTGTCCGTAATGATTCTTTCCGGGACTCCGTACCGACAGATCAGATTATGCCGGATGAAACGTGCCACGACGCTCTTGGTTACTGTGGCATAGGAAGCTGCCTCAACCCATTTCGTGAAGTAATCGATCGCCACCAAGATGAAGCGATGCCCATTGGATGCCGTTGGTCGGATCTCACCGATCATATCGATGCCCCACATTGCGAAAGGCCAAGGTGCCGTCAGGACATTCAAAGGAACCGGAGGGATATGCACCTTGTCAGCATAGACCTGGCATTTATGACAAGTTCGGGAGTGTTGGTAACAATCGGCTTCCATTGTGGACCAGAAATATCCTGCCCGAAGGATTTTCTTAGCCATGGTGTGTCCACTGGAATGTGTTCCAAATGTACCTTCATGCAGTTCTATCATGATTTTCTCCGCTTCTGCCTTATCCACACAACGTAGCAGAGTTGAATCATGATTCCGTTTGTAGAGAATGCCGTTGCTGAGGAAGAATTTTGCAGCAAACCTCCTCATGAACTTCTTATCATTGACAGATGCACCTTCAGGGTATTCCTGAGCTTCCAAGTACCTCTTCACCTCATGATACCAGGGTTTTTCAATAACCTTCTCAGCCTCGAGCTCGCAACAGTATGCCGGTTCATCCAACTTCCAGATTATGATTTGGGGAGCCTCATTGTCCCATTTAACTTTGAACATTGAAGACATCGTAGCTAGGGCGTCCGCTAGCTGATTCTCCTCTCTAGGGAAGTGCTCAAAAGTTATCTCTTCAAAGTGGGGAAGCAAGGTCGACACATATTCCTTGTAAGTAATAAGATTCGGGTGTTTCGTATCCCACTCGCCTTTGATCTGATTGATCACGAGAGCGGAATCTCTGAAAACACTTAGAAATTTGATCCTTAAGTCGATTGCAGCTTGTAAACCTATGATACATGCCTCATATTCTGCCATGTTGTTGGTGCAGCTGAAACATAATCGGGCGGTGAGTGGGGTATGAGTTCCCTTGGGAGATATGATTACGGCGCCGACGCTGTTACCCAAAGCATTGGAGGCTCCATCAAAATGCATAGACCATCGGGATCCTTCCTCAGGTCCTTCATCCGGTCCAGGTACTTCACAGTCAGTTACCACCATGATGTCTTCGTCCGGAAAATCAAAGTTCAATGATTGGTAATCGTCCACAGGTTGGTGTGCCAAATGATCTGCCAGTACACTTCCCTTAATTGCTTTCTGAGTTGTATACTGGATGTCATATTCTGTCAAGATCATTTGCCATCTCGCTATTCTTCCAGACAGAGCGGGCTTTTCAAATATGTACTTGATGGGATCCATCTTTGAAATCAATAAAGTAGTGTGAGTCAGCATATACTGTCTCAGCCGGCGAGCAGCCCATACAAGAGCGCAGCAAGTTTTCTCAAGCAGTGAGTAACGAGACTCACAGTCGGTAAACTTTTTGCTCAAGTAATAAATAGCGTGCTCTTTTCGGCCAGACTCGTCATGCTGCCCCAGCACACACCCCATTGAATTGTCAAGTACTGTCAAGTATAGTATCAGAGGTCTTCCTTCCACCGGTGGCATGAGGATGGGTGGCTCTTGGAGATATTCCTTTATCTTTTCAAAGGCGGCCTGACATTCATCATTCCAGCGTACTACTTGATCTTTCTTCAGCAATTTGAATATTGGCTCACAAGTAGCAGTCATATGTGAGATGAATCGGGCAATGTAATTCAGTCGTCCTAAGAAACCTCTGACTTCTTTCTCTGTCTTTGGAGTTGGCATCTCTTGTATGGCTTTTACCTTGGCAGGGTCCACCTGAATACCTTTATCACTTACAATGAAACCTAGCAATTTTCCGGATCTTACCCCAAAGGTGCATTTGTTGGGATTCAACCTCAGCTTGTATAACTTGAGCCGGTCAAACAACTTCCTCAGATGGTCAAGGTGCTCCTCCTCAGTTTGAGACCTTGCAATCATGTCATCAACGTATACCTCAATCTCATGATGGATCATATCATGAAATAAAGCAACCATGGCACGTTGATAGGTTGCCCCAGCATTTTTCAATCCGAATGGCATGACCTTATAACAGAAGGTGCCCCACTGAGTTACAAAGGTAGTCTTCTCCATATCTTCCGGAGCCATCTTGATCTGGTTATACCCTGAAAAACCATCCATGAAGGAGAACACCTTGTGTTGAGCTGTATTGTCAACAAGGACATCAATGTGAGGTAGGGGGAAGTCATCTTTGGGACTGGCTCTGTTCAGATCCCTGTAGTCAACACACATTCTGACTTTACCGTCCTTCTTCGGTACTGGCACTACATTGGCAACCCACTGAGGGTAAGAAGTCACTGCGAGGAACCCGGCATCAAACTGCTTCATAACCTCGGCCTTGATCTTTTCAGACATCTCTGGTCGCATCCGTCGGACTTTTTGCTTTACCGGAGGGCAATCTTCCTTGGTTGGCAGGTGGTGAACTACAATGTCGGCATCCAAACCAGACATATCTTCATAGGACCAAGCAAAAATCTCCATGTAGTCTTGTAGCATCTGGATCAATCGTTGCTTCACGCTGAGCTCTAGATTGGCACCAACCTTGACCTCTTTCCTATCTGTCTCAGTACCCAGGTTAATTGTCTCCACCGACTCTTCATGTGGCTGAATAGCTCTCTCTTCCTGGAGTAGCAATCTCGCAAGTTCACCAGGCACTTCGCAATCATCTTCACCTTCGTCCTCGGCCAAGTTGATCGGATTTTCGAAGTCATAACTGGCGGTAGCAGAGCTGTTACCAGTGAGATCCAGAGTGGATTGAAACCTGTATAAGTGAGTGTGTGTAAATATAGCTGTTTTGCAATATATATAACACAAAAAAGGAAAAGAGCACAAGATTTGAAATGCAACAAACGTCCAATGTTTTGATTGATGATATATGAAAATGTCATACAAAAAGCCCTCACAAATGGAGCTACGATGCCCCGGGTAGGACACCGCGCCAACAAAGTTTTAACATATTGTTTGTTACAAATTGGAAATCAAAAGAAATTAATTACTGCGTGACAAATGTGATAGGGGTAAAATCCTTTGCTGTCCAGTTGCTTGGTCCGTCGCTGGTAGTCGGGTAGATCCAACTGTCGAACTCTGCTTCCTCTACATCCTCCTCGATAGCATTCACCCTTGAGCTGGAGATAAACACCGGAGCCTTTCGGACCTTCTCCTTGCGCACAGCCCTTTGAGCCTCTGCAGTAAAGCCCAGCCCAAACTTGTCGTTCTTCTGAGTGAAGTCAGGAAGCTGACCCCAGTTTGCACAATTGCCTTTCTGAACCACATCCCGGGCATCCCTTAGGGAAGCCATCTTCAAGGAAACATTCTCTTCGACTGTTGTCTCTGCAGCTGCTGAAATTGGATGTACCTCCTCGAAATGCTGAAAGGGGGTTTCAATAAACTCCCCATCCATCTCAATGTATCTGAAGGAATTCAAATGGCTCACCATATACTCCTCTTCTCCTTGCACAGTGACGATCTTCCCTCTGACGGGATACTTCAGCTTCTGGTGCAAGGTGGAGGTCACTGCCCCAGCTTTATGGATCCAAGGTCGACCCAGTAGACAAGAGTACGATGGACGTATATCCATCACATAAAAAGTAGAGTCAAACACTTGAGAGCCCACACGAATAGGGATGTTAACCTCTCCATGAACCATCCTTTTAGAACCGTCAAAGGCCCTGACGATGATATTGCTGGGCTTCAGTTCTAGGCCTTCATAATCCAAACGGTCTAAAGCCTTCTTCGGTAGAACATTCAAGGAAGAACCAGTATCCACCAATACATGCGCCAGAGTAGTGCCCCTGCATTCGATAGAGACATGCAGGGCATCATTGTGGTCTCTTCCTTTCGCGGTCAGGTCAGCATCTGAAAAACCCAAGCCATTGTCTGCTGTCAGATTTGTTATGCAATCAGTGAACTGGACTGCAGATGTCTCCTGCGGCACATGGGCCGTCTTGAGAAATGAGATCAAGGCCTTAGCATGGGCCTCGGAGCATAGCAATAAGGAGAGCAAGGAGATCTTGGAGGGTGTATGCCCCAGCTGCTCGACAACATTGAAATCACTTTTCTTTATTATTTTCAGGATCTCCTCCATTTCTTGTCGGGAGGCTTCAGCATTTATGGGTATTGGTGCCTCCATCCGGGCAGGCTCTTCTTCAATCCCTTTGCCCCGAGCATTTGATGACTCGGCAGCAGGGGAAACAATTTGATCAGCAACAGTAACAGGTACACTTGTAGGTTTTATAAGGAGGGGTTTTCGAATAGCGGGCGGTGCAATGTCAGGCGAGAAGAGCCTGCCACTGTGGGTGACCTTGGCTGGACCAGTGATATCGCAGATACTGGCGCCAGCGTCGAATTCTTGTTTGATTCCATTTACATACACGTCTGCCCCATAATGCCAGGGGACAGCTTTATCAGACACGTAGGGGAGAGGCCCCGGAACAGTAATAATCACAGGTGCAACAATCATGATTTGAACAGGCTTCTTCGGGGGAGCCTTGATTGGATTATTGAAGATGGTAACCACAGAAACTTCTTTTGTCGGAACCAACTGAACAACAGACTTTTTGAATAGAATTTCCTTGCTATCCATTAGGCCTTGGATGCCTAACCTCAGCAAGGGACAACCAGACAGGGAAACAGCACAAAACAGGCAACCTTCACTGCAACCCGGAAATAAACCGGCCCGCAGTAGGTTCTTCTTAACGGTCTTCAGAGGGGTGACAACTTCATTTACCGAAACAGCGTACATTTCTTCCTCAATGGCATTTACTCTATGCTGGGGCATATGAGCAGTTACAACATTTGGTCTCTCCGGCGCTTCAAACTGAATTTCCTTTGCGTCGATCAGATCTTGCACTTTGTTTCTCAAGGCCCAACAATCATCAGTAGTGTGCCCGGGACTATCAGAATGATAAGCACACCGGGCATTTGGGTTATACTTAGGAGACGCAGTGTTGACGACCTTAGGAGCTTCTTTGAGGGTCACCAGGTTGGTGGATAACAGTTGGGGTAAAATTTGAGATAAGGTCATACTCAGCCGAGTATACTGCCTCTTGGGCCTTTCGCTTCTTTGTTGATTGTACTGCTGAGGAGCAGCAACAGTTTTGGAGATGACCAAAGCATTGACGGCTTGGCGACTTTCGGGCTTGACTTGTCTTCTAGGACCATAGACGGCACTTGCTTCTTTCTTAAACGGCCTCTTCTCAGCACTTGTGGAGGCAGCCTTTTGTATTTTGCCTGACCTGATGCCAGCTTCAATTCTTTCTCCCGTCAATATCAAATCTGTAAACCCAGCGGAGGAGTTACCAACCAAATGATTGAAAAACGGACCAGACAACGTCCCTAGAAACATGTCAACCAGCTCTCGATCAGTCAGTGGAGGCTGCACCCTGCCAGCCAAATCTCTCCATTTTTGAGCGTACTCTTTGAACCCTTCACCTGTTCCTAGAGACATACCCTGAAGTTGGGTACGCGTAGGAGCGAGATCAGAATTGTATTGGTATTGTCTATAGAATGCGGTTGCCAAATCTTCCCAGTGTCGGATGCTAGCTCCATCTAGTTGGTAGAACCATTCAAGCTGTGACCCCGAGAGGCTATCTTGGAAGAAGTGAATCCAGAGGTTCTTATCTGCCGTGTAAGGTTGGATTTTCCTTACGTACGACCTCAGATGCAGCTTTGGGCAGGAGACCCCATCATACTTGGCGAAGGCAGGCGCCTTAAACTTGTGTGGAATTACTACCCCAGAAGATAACCCCAAATCTCCGAAATCCAGTCCCGGCACATTCTGAATTTCCATGGCGCTTAAGCGGTCCTCCAATTGCTTGTACCTGTCAGCAGCAGGTGGGTATTGTTCGTCATTATAGTCCGTCTCGTTGTCGGAGATTGCGGGACTAGGAGCTCCTCCCCCTTGGGGACTGTTTTTCTCAGCAGAAGAAGTAGTTGGATCAGCTTCATTGTGGAGTGTGTTCCCAAATCTGCGTCCGGTGTTGAACAGCGCAGTCCTTTTTTTCTTCTTCTTCTTCATGAGTAGAGTCTTCAACTCTTGCTGACCTTGTGCTAGGCTTAGGACCATCTCTTGAAACTGTGCACTTTGGGCCTGAAGGGCCTTGATTGCTTGCTCACTGGAGGAGTCTGGATTCATGATGACTGTGCACACAAACAGCGAAGAAAATTAAGCAACCTGTGAAATAGGGTACCTGCTATGCATATGGTGCAATGGAATGCGTATGTATGCAATGCATTCAAGGATTTAGAATATTCAAAATTTGTTGTAGACAAAAAGGAACGCACATCATATTAATAAGGAGAAGTTTGTTAGTACATAAATGCCCCATGGGCTAAATATTACAAAATGACTCCTCAAGGTAAAAAAACATTGCGCATCCTCTTTGGCGCGATGTAGGTGTTGAGATTCCTTTCCTCGTGCAGTAGGCGGGTGAGTTCCAGGACCTTCTTTTCACTAGCATGTAGACTGGTCTCAAGAGAATTCCGTTCTTCCTTAAGCTGGACCCAGCTCTTCTGCATTTCTTCCCAGGAGGTGGGCATGTCGGGATGTTGAATGGTGTAGGACGCCTCTCCTTCCAAGACTGGTTCTTTGATCACAGGAAGCATATGAGGATAAGGCATCACTAACTTCTGGGAGCGGGCTCGTACCCACTTGAAATAAGGTTCCAACGGGATGGAGTTCCTGTGCCCCAGTGTCTTGTTGTCTATCCTACTTGGCATCCTCCAAGCTCTGATAAATCTCTGACGAAGTCCTTGAGTATCATCGTCGAAGTCAAAAACTATGTTAGGAATTAACATGTCATGAGGGCCATCCCTCCGAGCATAACCAAACTGTCTCCAAGCCAGGCATGGGTTGTAAGTAATACCTCCTTTGATTCCAAATAAAGGAACATTAGGGTACTCCCCACAACGATCAATGATAGTGATGTCTTCCCTAGACCTAGGGCACCAATGTATATCTGCATGCGTGAGAGTCATTAACCGTTGTGACCATCTCAAACCCCGCTCGTTCTTCAAAACTGATTGCGGAAGATGCGAAATAAACCACCTTCCCAGGAGAGGAGTGCAACACATAAGGACACCCCTTCTTCTCATGGTTTGAGTGTAACATGAGTGAAGGATGTCCCCCAGCAACGTAGGTATAGGATTCCTGGTCATGAAGATCTGGACAGCACTGATATCAATAAGCTGATCTGGGTTAGGGAATAACACCAAACCATAGACAAGGAGGGCCATAACTTCTTCAAAAGCTCATAGGTCAAGGGAGTTCCAACATTCTTGGGCCTTCTCAAACAGAAACTTGGCTAAGAAACCCTTGATACCACTTCTGACTTCCCAATGTCCCTTGAGGTCAGATGACTGTAGGTGCAAGGCTTTAGCAATCTCTTCAAGCTTGGGCTCCTCTTCCGTACCGTTGTAGGGTAGTTGATCAAGGATAGGGACCTTCAGGAGTCGGGAGAACTCTTCCAATGTAGGCACCAATTGATAATCCGGAAAAGTGAAACAGTGATGCAGAGGGTCAAAGAACTGGAACAGGACTTTTATCAAATCCTCCTCAATGTTGGTGTTAACCAAGCTGATGAGTCTTCCATGTCTCTCACTGAATGAAGAACCCTCGGGAATCCTGGACATAAGTTCCTTAAGATGAGGAGGGATCTTTACAAGGCTAATCTGAATTGTCTTTCTGCGAGCAAATTCCATGTCCTGTAAAACAAGAACAAAGATGAAGATTCGAAACCCTTGAAATGGTTAGTCAATGCTCATGATGTTGTATGATGCCATGATGTTATGATTAAATACACCACAAATATTCACAAAGGCAAACATGGTAAGGCACACAAGTCACACAAGACAAACCCTTAGAGTTTAGGCCTGCATGAGGTCTGGGTATTACCCTCTTGAAGTTTGGTGGGCTTAACCTGTCCTATTAGAAGTAACCGGGTTCTAAAGGTCCCAATATCACTGGATTACTTTCATTGTTCATCGTTTCGATTTAGCCACTGAACTGGCGACCGAAATATCCCAGGAAAGCAACCCTCAATTGAGTGTAGTATCGAGTATCAACCAACCTCAGACTGCACCAAAGTCAGTTATCTCACTACCCCTAAAAGGCCAAGATGGTTCAATTAAGGTTCCTAAGGTCAGTTGATGCTTCACGACACCACGCGGCGGCCCCGTACTCTCCTTGACTGAACTCAAGGGTTACCGGTACACACCAAAGTGCCACATCAACGTAGCAGACTGCTTCAACCATGTCGGTATACCCCGCACAGTTCCCTCACAGCCTTGTTGCTACTTTCTAAGAAGGTATCCCCAGATCCGGGTTAGGATCTATAAAACTCCGATACAAAGCCCACAAATGTAAAAGCAAACAAGACAATCAATTGAAAATAAACGTGATCTAAGCCCTAAGGTTACTCCACTTTAAAAAATATCCCCAGCAGAGTCGCCAGTTCTGTGATACGGTGGGAGAACTGACTTGGGTTTTGCGTTTGTATTCGCAAATGTTGCGGTTAGCAAGAGTCGCCACCGACTTTTTATTTTATCCTAAGGAAAGGTTAAAAAGCACAGCAAAAACCTTTGAGATGTTTGGGTTCGGGGAGTAGATTATAGAAAGGGAAGGTATTAGCACCCTTTCTATCCATGGTTATCCATGGGCTCTTAGTTACTTGCTTTAGATCACTTGCCTTTTGTTTTCAATTGTTTTAAATGGTGCTTGAATGTGTGTGGTTTTGAAAATGTTTTGAAAAGATGCCAATGTGGCGGCAACCCTTGTAATGATCCATGTGGGGATGTATACAAAGATGTATGTCTTTTGAAAAGGTTTTCATTTGTTTTTGAAAGTTGTTTTGAAAGTATAGTGATGTGTGATTTTGGAAATTAGGCAAGTGTTTTGTTTTGCAAGTTTGATTCAATTAACTAAGAGGTTATCTACTCCTAAATTTCTCAAAAGATTATTGCTATGTCTTAACCCTTTTAACAAGTTTGTTCCACCATTGTATTTGGTGGACAATCTTGTGTTAGGATGTGAGAGGGACAGGCGCGGATCATCGTTTAGACCATAATTGCAACGGCGTTAAATGTCTTTGGGCAATTTTCTTTAAGGGACTTGATCATTTGTTTTTGTTTGTTTTGAAAAGTTTTGTCGAGGGACTATGATCATTCAAATTGTTTGCTTTGCCCAAAGAAGTTCAACATACAATATGGCCCATTTATTTGAAGGCAACAAGTGGAATACCCTAGGGGGTGCAAGTGTGATTTGTGTGTCCATTTTCATGCTTGTTTATCTTGTATTAGGTCAAACTATTTTTTATCGTTTTTTCGCATACAAACCCTAATTCTAACATGTTATCATTAGAAAGCAATAAAGTGAAAAATTAAATTTACTAAGCTATTACAAAACCAAATATGGGAAGGGGGGTACAAATGTTCAAATGGGGATATTGACAAGAATTTAAATCTAAATTATTACATCATTTTGAATATTTGCAATTTAATCAATGTACAAGAAATTAAATAAAAATGCAAGATGCAAAAGAAATGTTTTGTATATATATGAAAAAAATATTATTTATATAAAAGAGAAAAGAAAATAAAAATATATTATTTTTTTGGAGTATTTTGAATTTAGGGCAAAAACCCTAATTTTAAAGAAAATGCATTATTATCTAATTTAATACAACTATTTATTTATTATTTATAAAAATAAAATAAAATGAAGTATATTATGGAAAAAGTATTTTTGTATCAAATATTAATAAAAATAAAAATTCAAGTATTTTTATATTTTTAACTTAAATATACTGTTAAACATATATATATATATATATATATATATATATATATATATATATATATATATATATATATATATATATATATATATATATATATATATATATATATATATATATATATATTAAATCTTAAATATGTATTATACACAAAACAAATATTTATTTAATATTTTAATAAAATAAATAAAAAGAGTATTTTTTATGTGAAATATTTTCAGAAGGTAAATAAAAATAAAAAATGTATTTACACTATTTTTCTATTTATTCTAATAATAGTATATATATATTTATGTATAAACAAAGAAATAAATCAAATAAATATGCCATAAATTCAAAAAAGGATGGAAAAAATATTTTTATGTTTTTTATATCATGAGAAAAAATAAACAAAGTCAACCAAAAAAGAAAAAGTCAAAAAGAGTCAAAAATGAAGCAAATGGGCTCAGGGGGTGTGAATCAAAATAAATGGTGTGAATAGGAAAAAATTCCAGGCCCAGCCCAGAAGACCTGTCTTCTTCAACCTCTGAACAACATCCTTCAAGTAAAACACGCGTTTTTTATCTCTGGATTCCTGGACTTTCAAGCAAAACTCATAACATGAAAAGTGTAGAGCATTAAGAGACGGTTTCAACCATATAAAGAACTTGACCTATCTCTCTAAGATGAGGGAGAATTTCTCCTCCCCCAAATCCTAACCTAGTTTTTTATCAATGTTCAGAACCAAAATTCTCTCTACTCAGGCAAAAGAAATGAAATGTAAAGATATGTACATGTTCAGGGCTATGAGTAGAACCTTGTTTCTTCACAAACTTAAGACTAAAGATGCATAATAAGAGAGATACGAGTTCAAATTTTTACCTGTGCAGTTGAACTTCAATCTGGAGAATGAGGAACTTTCAGTGCAATGTGATGATTGGAAAAGCTTCCTTGAGGTCCAGGGATGCTGTTTCAATGCTTACTTTGTCTTGAGAGCTTCTGAATCAAGCTATGGAACTTCAACTGCAAAAGGAAAAAATGAAAATGGTGGAAACTGTTAGGGTGATTACAGGTCAGGTTTTAGGCCATGGCTAGCTTGCATATGTTGTAAGGAAGGTAGAGGAACAAGTTTGGACAAGAATGCTCGAAGGGATTGAGAGATAGCACTCAATCTGCAGGGGTTCCCCTGTTTGTGCAGTTTCAAGGTGATTAGGGCAAAGGGAATGTTTTAGATGGCAAGGGCTCGTGTGTTAGCTTGGATATGTTCTTCTGAATGTGTTTGATAGCTTTTGTGTTGTGTTTCTATGCTGAGATTCAAGTTGTCACAAGTTATGGTCTTTTCTTCTATGTTAAGCAACAAAATGCCACTTGATGTTTCTAGCCTGTACAGGCCCTCCCACTATGCTGCTATCCCTTGCCTTGATCAGTGCAATTTGCTCACAAACTTGTGCCAAGAAGATCTTGATTGTACCACTTGGATTGCAAACTTGACATAAAGTTCTTCTTTTCAAGAATGGAAATAGTGCTTTTTCTAGTTTAGGCTTAATTCCTTGTGTAATGACCAAAGGCTTAGAATAACAACTTTGTTCAATGGTTTAGCATTAAATTTATGAGTGTCAAAGGGTTTTAGGGCCTGCAATGTAGCACAAACTATGCTGATTTGAAAATGGTCCAAGTTATGAACATGTTTTGATGAAGAATAAAAGTGAATTTTTGCCAACTTGTGAAATTCGAATCTCTCAAGTTATGAAGTTGTTTGCTAAGTTCTTGGACATTTTGGAAAGCTTGGAATGTGTACTACAATCCATATTTGAAATTCAAATTAAAATTCCAAGTGGAAGGGTATGAAAAGTGGCCTTGAAGTGGGGTAGAAAACCTTGTCAAAATAGGTTAAAATTTCACTAAGTTAAAAATGGTTTAGTGCCCTTATTCAAAAAATTGTAACTTGAGATACAAGCTTCAAATGAGAAAACTTTGTGAATCAAAGTTGTAGATTATGCAACAAGCTACAACTTTCATGTTTTGACTTTTGTTTGAATCCAAATGGATATTTGTGAAAAGGTGGGGCAAAGTTGGGAAAAAATTAGGGTTTTTCATAACTTAGAAAAATTCTAAGTTATGAAAAATTCCATTTTCAAACCCTAATTTGCATTTTGTGATTTCTTGGTGAACAAGTTTCATGATTTGGCATGTTTTGATGAAAAATGAATCTTGACTCTTGATTTTGACCAAAAAGTCAAAGTTTGACTTTTCAGTATACAGTTAAAATTGATCAATTGACTGGGAAATTCAATTGTCAATCTTGTGTACTTGGGATCTTTTGAGCTTGATGAATGTGTCAAGACCATTTCATTGAGTCCTTGAGTCCATATGTGAACTTGGTTTGTCATTGGCTAGGTCAAACAGTCAAAAATTGCCTTTGTGCAGTCAAAACCCTAAAAATGACCATTTTGCCCTTTTGATGATCTGATCAAATTTCTTATGGAATTGTGATCCAAACTTGATCAAATGGTTCATGTGAGTTCATAATGTTGATGTGGATCAAATTTCATGAGGTTTGACTGTCAATTGGCCACAGTTGACTTTTTTCCCAATACAGCTGATTTCTAGGTTAACTGTCCAATTGACTGGGCAAAACTTGGAATCAAGACTTGAAACTTGGTATAGGTAAACTTGGGAGTACAATATGAAGAATTAAAGTCATCTTAGGCATTTTAGGTCAAAACATCTTTGTTCAACCACAAACCCTAGTTTGAGTCCACAGTGCAAGGAGAAGTCTTGAGCAGAGGAAACCCTAACTGGATCTTGATCTTCAAAGGTCTTGTGATGAGAAAATGTTGAGGAAATGGGAGGGCAAATTTTGGGGTACAACAGTTGCCCCTGTTCAATCTTCTTGAACCTGAAGAGTTAGATTGGCAAGTTTGCCTTTCGTGACTCGAGGGTAAAAGGAGATTGGACACTAGAGTGCCCGGAAATTTGCACTCGCATGTTGAGGTATCAGCAATGTGATGTCAGGAATGGACTTATAGATGTCATTTGGAGAGGTAGTAGATAGGGAGATGGGCTTATAGATGCCATCTGGAGACGTGACAGAACCTTGTCGGGAATGGGCTTGTAGATGCCATTTGGAAGTGTCGATCGCATAAGAGATTCCTTAGTGAGAACTTGTGTATTTGAGAAAGACGGATGTTTTCCTGGCTTGTTACAGGTGTTTGATCCTCAGTCTTCTTATGCAGATATGCCCTGGCTGGACACAGGTATTGAATCTACAATTGGTTGCTCACAGATATGCCCTGGCTGGATACAGGAGTCGAATCAGGAAATAGTCGTTAATAGACGTGCCCTGGCTGGATACAGAAATCGAATCTTCGGACTCTTCAGACGTGCCCTGGCTAGATACAGGAATCGAGTCTGGAAACGCGGTCCACAGATATGCCCTGGCTGGATACAGGAATCGAATCTGGAGATGTTATAGTTGATAGATGTGCCCTGGCTGGATACAGGAATCGAATCTTCGAACTCTTCAGACGTGCCCTGGCTAGATACAGGAATCGAGTCTGGAAACTGATCACTCTCAGATGTGCCCTGGCTAGATACAGGTATCGAATCTGGAATTGTGACAGTTGAAGGTAATTGTTTTTGGGATTGTCTTTTTCCTGAAAAGGCAAAAACGTAAGTTGTATGCAATGTCATGATGTATGATATGCATGATATCATGATGTTCAACATGAGATAGTGTTGTATGCGTTTCATCATGTATGTAAGCAAGATGTATGAAAATGTGAAATGTTTATGGATGTAATTTCGCCTTAGGAAAATAAATCCTTGACGGTCGGCCGGAGAATTGCTCTGTGGAAGAGATACTTGGCCGAAGTTTTGATGCGAGGCCTGTTGAGGACTCTAATGATGGATTCCGCCGGGGATACCGACGATAAACTCCGCTGGGGATTGAAGGAACTTTGCCGAGGGCGGTCTTCCGTGGTTTTTAGCTGAGGATAACCCAGTTATAAGTCCTTGTGAGGAAATAACTCTAATAAAACTCGGGAGAGACGTCCGTGTTTTATAGGGAACAAGCTTCCGGAATCTACTGGGGATGAGCTTTAAGACCTGCCGGGGAATGTTGTGCCTTCTCAGGATTGTCGGGGAGTCAACTCCGCTTGGGGAAAGTATTGCTGAATCTTGATTTTACTCTGCGGGGAGCTGAGATGATCTGGCCACATTCTTCAGTTGAACCTACCTTGGTGCCTTGGCGGACAAAATAACCAGACTGCATTAGACAACTTCAATTGCCCCTGTCTCTGATGTCACCTGTAATCGATCTCTCGTTTCATATGCAAATATTTATGAATTAGCAATTTAATGTCAAATGCATATATCAAAAATGAACATTGGACGTTCTTCGCAAGACAAAACAGAAAAAGGAAAACAATGGTGATTTGTATGGACAAGTGAATTTGTATTGATTTAAACTTTGCCTGTGAATAGGCGTTTTTTGTACAAGAGGCTGACGTCCTAGTAAGAGGATATCGCCAAATAGTATAGAGTTTACAATTCGAAAAAGGAAACAAAACAGCTATGTGAACAATCCCACTGGGTTCCAACTCTGCTATTGCCTTTATGTCTTCGAACGTCTCATCGCTTTGCTACCTAGTTGAAGATGAAGCTGATTGGTCAATGCCGAAATCTGGAGCCAGATAGTTGATGCCGAATTCCGGATGCGAAGTGATCCAATGAGACATAGTGTTACGCTTTCATCCCTAACTTTTGCCTGGACCGCCCTTTCGGGTTTTCAGTCCACCGGGATACCCATTTTTGCCCAAGCCGCCCTTTCAGGTTTTCGACTTGCCGGGTGTACAGATTTTTATTCATTTCATCCCTTATTTTTGCCCGAACCCTGTTGGTTCGCCGGGAAGCCCTTATTTTTGCCTAGGTATGTCAACCTAGTGGGTCTTTTATTTATGCGTAGTATTTTTTCACTATGTCTGCATTGGCGGGGTGAGGAAGGTCGTCACCATCCATGGTGGTTAGGATCATGGCTCCTCCTGAGAACACACGCTTAACCACAAATGGCCCTTCGTAAGTAGGGGTCCATTTGCCCCGGGGATCACTTTGAGGAAGGATGATGCGTTTGATTACCAGGTCCCCAACCTCGATACTCTTGCGGTCTGACTTTCTTGTTAAATGCCCTGATCATCCGTTTCTGATACGTTTGACCATGACAGATAGCAGTGAGCCTCTTTTCGTCAATCAGATTTAATTGATCAAGTCGAGTCTGGATCCAATCATCTTCATTCAAGTCTGCATCCTTCATTATTCGGAGAGAGGGTATCTGGACCTCAATTGGCAAGACTGCCTCCATGCCATAGACCAAGGAGAAGGGGGTTGCCCCGGTTGACGTCCTTGCTGAGGTGCGGTACCCATGAAGAGCGAACGGTAACATCTCGTGCCAATCTTTATATGTCACCGTCATCTTCTGCACAATTTTCTTGATATTTTTTATTGGCTGCCTCTACAGCCCCATTCATCTTCGGCCGGTAGGGAGAAGAATTGTGGTGCTGTATCTTGAATTGTTCACAGAGTTCAGTGATCATTTTGTTATTGAGATTGGTACCATTGTCCGTAATGATTCTTTCCGGGACTCCGTACCGACAGATCAGATTATGCCGGATGAAACGTGCCACGACGCTCTTGGTTACTGTGGCATAGGAAGCTGCCTCAACCCATTTCGTGAAGTAATCGATCGCCACCAAGATGAAGCGATGCCCATTGGATGCCGTTGGTCGGATCTCACCGATCATATCGATGCCCCCACATTGCGAAAGGCCAAGGTGCCGTCGAGGACATTCAAAGGAACCGGAGGGATATGCACCTTGTCAGCATAGACCTGGCATTTATGACAAGTTCGGGAGTGTAGGTAACAATCGGCTTCCATTTGTGGACCAGAAATATCCTGCCCGAAGGATTTTCTTAGCCATGGTGTGTCCACTGAGAATGTGTTCCAAATGTACCTTCATGCAGTTCTATCATGATTTTCTCCGCTTCTGCCTTATCCACACAACGTAAGCAGAGTTGAATCATGATTCCGTTTGTAGAGAATGCCGTTGCTGAGGAAGAATTTTGCAGCAAACCTCCTCATGAACTTCTTATCATTGACAGATGCACCTTCAGGGTATTCCTGAGCTTCCAAGTACCTCTTCACCTCATGATACCAGGGTTTTTCAATACCTTCTCAGCCTCGAGCTCGCAACAGTATGCCGGTTCATCCAACTTCCAGATTATGATTCGGGGAGCCTCATTGTCCCATTTAACTTTGAACATTGAAGACATCGTAGCTAGGCGCGTCCGCTAGCTGATTCTCCTCTCTAGGGAAGTGCTCAAAAGTTATCTCTTCAAAGTGGGGAAGCAAGGTCGACACATATTCCTTGTAAGTAATACAGATTCGGGTGTTTCGTATCCCACTCGCCTTTGATCTGATTGATCACGAGAGCGGAATCTCTGAAAACACTTAGAAAATTTGATCCTTAAGTCGATTGCAGCTTGTAAACCTATGATACATGCCTCATATTCTGCCATGTTGTTGGTGCAGCTGAAACATAATCGGGCGGTGAGTGGGTATGAGTTCCCTTGGGAGATATGATTACGGCGCCGACGCTGTTACCCAAAGCATTGGAGGCTCCATCAAAATGCATAGACCATCGGGATCCTTCCTCAGGTCCTTCATCCGGTCAGGTACTTCACAGTCAGTTACCACCATGATGTCTTCGTCCGGAAAATCAAAGTTCAATGATTGGTAATCCGTCCACAGAGGTTGTGTGCCAAATGATCTGCCAGTACACCTTCCCTTAATTGCTTTCTGAGTTGTATACTGGATGTCATATTCTGTCAAGATCATTTGCCATCTCGCTATTCTTCCAGACAGAGCGGGCTTTTCAAATATGTACTTGATGGGATCCATCTTTGAAATCAATAAAGTAGTGTGAGTCAGCATATACTGTCTCAGCCGGCGAGCAGCCCATACAAGAGCGCAGCAAGTTTTCTCAAGCAGTGAGTAACGAGACTCACAGCCGGTAAACTTTTTGCTCAAGTAATAAATAGCGTGCTCTTTTCGGCCAGACTCGTCATGCTGCCCCAGCACACACCCCATTGAATTGTCAAGTACTGTCAAGTATAGTATCAGAGGTCTTCCTTCCAACCGGTGGCGATGAGGATGGGTGGCTCTTGGAGATATTCCTTATCTTTTCAAAGGCGGCCTGACATTCATCATTCCAGCGTACTACTTGATCTTTCTTCAGCATATTGAATATTGGTCTCACAAGTAGCAGTCAGATGTGAGATGAATCGGGCAATGTAATTCAGTCGTCTAGGAAACCTCTGACTTCTTTCTCTGTCTTTGGAGTTGGCATCTCTTGTATGGCTTTTACCTTGGCAGGGTCCACCTGATACCTTTATCACTTACAATGAAACCTAGCAATTTTCCGGATCTTACCCCAAAGGTGCATTTGTTGGGATTCAACCTCAGCTTGTATAACTTGAGCCGGTCAAACAACTTCCTCAGATGGTCAAGGTGCTCCTCCTCAGTTTGAGACCTTGCAATCATGTCATCAACGTATACCTCAATCTCATGATGGATCATATCATGAAATAAAGCAACCATGGCACGTTGATAGGTTGCCCCAGCATTTTTCAATCCGAATGGCATGACCTTATAACAGAAGGTGCCCCACTGAGTTACAAAGGTAGTCTTCTCCATATCTTCCGGAGCCATCTTGATCTGGTTATACCCTGAAAAACCATCCATGAAGGAGAACACCTTGTGTTGAGCTGTATTGTCAACAAGGACATCAATGTGAGGTAGGGGGAAGTCATCTTTGGGACTGGCTCTGTTCAGATCCCTGTAGTCAACACACATTCTGACTTTACCGTCCTTCTTCGGTACTGGCACTACATTGGCAACCCACTGAGGGTAAGAAGTCACTGCGAGGAACCCGGCATCAAACTGCTTCATAACCTCGGCCTTGATCTTTTCAGACATCTCTGGTCGCATCCGTCGGACTTTTTGCTTTACCGGAGGGCAATCTTCCTTGGTTGGCAGGTGGTGAACTACAATGTCGGCATCCAAACCAGACATATCTTCATAGGACCAAGCAAAAATCTCCATGTAGTCTTGTAGCATCTGGATCAATCGTTGCTTCACGCTGAGCTCTAGATTGGCACCAACCTTGACCTCTTTCCTATCTGTCTCAGTACCCAGGTTAATTGTCTCCACCGACTCTTCATGTGGCTGAATAGCTCTCTCTTCCTGGAGTAGCAATCTCGCAAGTTCACCAGGCACTTCGCAATCATCTTCACCTTCGTCCTCGGCCAAGTTGATCGGATTTTCGAAGTCATAACTGGCGGTAGCAGAGCTGTTACCAGTGAGATCCAGAGTGGATTGAAACCTGTATAAGTGAGTGTGTGTAAATATAGCTGTTTTGCAATATATATAACACAAAAAAGGAAAAGAGCACAAGATTTGAAATGCAACAAACGTCCAATGTTTTGATTGATGATATATGAAAATGTCATACAAAAAGCCCTCACAAATGGAGCTACGATGCCCCGGGTAGGACACCGCGCCAACAAAGTTTTAACATATTGTTTGTTACAAATTGGAAATCAAAAGAAATTAATTACTGCGTGACAAATGTGATAGGGGTAAAATCCTTTGCTGTCCAGTTGCTTGGTCCGTCGCTGGTAGTCGGGTAGATCCAACTGTCGAACTCTGCTTCCTCTACATCCTCCTCGATAGCATTCACCCTTGAGCTGGAGATAAACACCGGAGCCTTTCGGACCTTCTCCTTGCGCACAGCCCTTTGAGCCTCTGCAGTAAAGCCCAGCCCAAACTTGTCGTTCTTCTGAGTGAAGTCAGGAAGCTGACCCCAGTTTGCACAATTGCCTTTCTGAACCACAGCCCGGGCATCCCTTAGGGAAGCCATCTTCAAGGAAACATTCTCTTCGACTGTTGTCTCTGCAGCTGCTGAAATTGGATGTACCTCCTCGAAATGCTGAAAGGGGGTTTCAATAAACTCCCCATCCATCTCAATGTATCTGAAGGAATTCAAATGGCTCACCATATACTCCTCTTCTCCTTGCACAGTGACGATCTTCCCTCTGACGGGATACTTCAGCTTCTGGTGCAAGGTGGAGGTCACTGCCCCAGCTTTATGGATCCAAGGTCGACCCAGTAGACAAGAGTACGATGGACGTATATCCATCACATAAAAAGTAGAGTCAAACACTTGAGAGCCCACACGAATAGGGATGTTAACCTCTCCATGAACCATCCTTTTAGAACCGTCAAAGGCCCTGACGATGATATTGCTGGGCTTCAGTTCTAGGCCTTCATAATCCAAACGGTCTAAAGCCTTCTTCGGTAGAACATTCAAGGAAGAACCAGTATCCACCAATACATGCGCCAGAGTAGTGCCCCTGCATTCGATAGAGACATGCAGGGCATCATTGTGGTCTCTTCCTTTCGCGGTCAGGTCAGCATCTGAAAAACCCAAGCCATTGTCTGCTGTCAGATTTGTTATGCAATCAGTGAACTGGACTGCAGATGTCTCCTGCGGCACATGGGTCGTCTTGAGAAATGAGATCAAGGCCTTAGCATGGGCCTCGGAGCATAGCAATAAGGAGAGCAGGGAGATCTTGGAGGGTGTATGCCCCAGCTGCTCGACAACATTGAAATCACTTTTCTTTATTATTTTCAGGATCTCCTCCATTTCTTGTCGGGAGGCTTCAGCATTTATGGGTATTGGTGCCTCCATCCGGGCAGGCTCTTCTTCAATCCCTTTGCCCCGAGCATTTGATGACTCGGCAGCAGGGGAAACAATTTGATCAGCAACAGTAACAGGTACACTTGTAGGTTTTATAAGGAGGGGTTTTCGAATAGCGGGCGGTGCAATGTCAGGCGAGAAGAGCCTGCCACTGTGGGTGACCTTGGCTGGACCAGTGATATCGCAGATACTGGCGCCAGCGTCGAATTCTTGTTTGATTCCATTTACATACACGTCTGCCCCATAATGCCAGGGGACAGCTTTATCAGACACGTAGGGGAGAGGCCCCGGAACAGTAATAATCACAGGTGCAACAGTCATGATTTGAACAGGCTTCTTCGGGGGAGCCTTGATTGGATTATTGAAGATGGTAACCACAGAAACTTCTTTTGTCGGAACCAACTGAACAACAGACTTTTTGAATAGAATTTCCTTGCTATCCATTAGGCCTTGGATGCCTAACCTCAGCAAGGGACAACCAGACAGGGAAACAGCACAAAACAGGCAACCTTCACTGCAACCCGGAAATAAACCGGCCCGCAGTAGGTTCTTCTTAACGGTCTTCAGAGGGGTGACAACTTCATTTACCGAAACAGCGTACATTTCTTCCTCAATGGCATTTACTCTATGCTGGGGCATAGGAGCAGTTACAACATTTGGTCTCTCCGGCGCTTCAAACTGAATTTCCTTTCCGTCGATCAGATCTTGCACTTTGTTTCTCAAGGCCCAACAATCATCAGTAGTGTGCCCGGGACTATCAGAATGATAAGCACACCGGGCATTTGGGTTATACTTAGGAGACGCAGTGTTGACGACCTTAGGAGCTTCTTTGAGGGTCACCAGGTTGGTGGATAACAGTTGGGGTAAAATTTGAGATAAGGTCATACTCAGCCGAGTATACTGCCTCTTGGGCCTTTCGCTTCTTTGTTGATTGTACTGCTGAGGAGCAGCAACAGTTTTGGAGATGACCAAAGCATTGACGGCTTGGCGACTTTCGGGCTTGACTTGTCTTCTAGGACCATAGACGGCACTTGCTTCTTTCTTAAACGGCCTCTTCTCAGCACTTGTGGAGGCAGCCTTTTGTATTTTGCCTGACCTGATGCCAGCTTCAATTCTTTCTCCCGTCAATATCAAATCTGTAAACCCAGCGGAGGAGTTACCAACCAAATGATTGAAAAACGGACCAGACAACGTCCCTAGAAACATGTCAACCAGCTCTCGATCAGTCAGTGGAGGCTGCACCCTGCCAGCCAAATCTCTCCATTTTTGAGCGTACTCTTTGAACCCTTCACCCGTTCCTAGAGACATACCCTGAAGTTGGGTACGCGTAGGAGCGAGATCAGAATTGTATTGGTATTGTCTATAGAATGCGGTTGCCAAATCTTCCCAGTGTCGGATGCTAGCTCCATCTAGTTGGTAGAACCATTCAAGCTGTGACCCCGAGAGGCTATCTTGGAAGAAGTGAATCCAGAGGTTCTTATCTGCCGTGTAAGGTTGGATTTTCCTTACGTACGACCTCAGATGCAGCTTTGGGCAGGAGACCCCATCATACTTGGCGAAGGCAGGCGCCTTAAACTTGTGTGGAATTACTACCCCAGAAGATAACCCCAAATCTCCGAAATCCAGTCCCGGCACATTCTGAATTTCCATGGCGCTTAAGCGGTCCTCCAATTGCTTGTACCTGTCAGCAGCAGGTGGGTATTGTTCGTCATTATAGTCCGTCTCGTTGTCGGAGATTGCGGGACTAGGAGCTCCTCCCCCTTGGGGACTGTTTTTCTCAGCAGAAGAAGTAGTTGGATCAGCTTCATTGTGGAGTGTGTTCCCAAATCTGCGTCCGGTGTTGAACAGCGCAGTCCTTTTTTTCTTCTTCTTCTTCATGAGTAGAGTCTTCAACTCTTGCTGACCTTGTGCTAGGCTTAGGACCATCTCTTGAAACTGTGCACTTTGGGCCTGAAGGGCCTTGATTGCTTGCTCACTGGAGGAGTCTGGATTCATGATGACTGTGCACACAAACAGCGAAGAAAATTAAGCAACCTGTGAAATAGGGTACCTGCTATGCATATGGTGCAATGGAATGCGTATGTATGCAATGCATTCAAGGATTTAGAATATTCAAAATTTGTTGTAGACAAAAAGGAACGCACATCATATTAATAAGGAGAAGTTTGTTAGTACATAAATGCCCCATGGGCTAAATATTACAAAATGACTCCTCAAGGTAAAAAAACATTGCGCATCCTCTTTGGCGCGATGTAGGTGTTGAGATTCCTTTCCTCGTGCAGTAGGCGGGTGAGTTCCAGGACCTTCTTTTCACTAGCATGTAGACTGGTCTCAAGAGAATTCCGTTCTTCCTTAAGCTAGACCCAGCTCTTCTGCATTTCTTCCCAGGAGGTGGGCATGTCGGGATGTTGAATGGTGTAGGACGCCTCTCCTTCCAAGACTGGTTCTTTGATCACAGGAAGCATATGAGGATAAGGCATCACTAACTTCTGGGAGCGGGCTCGTACCCACTTGAAATAAGGTTCCAACGGGATGGAGTTCCTGTGCCCCAGTGTCTTGTTGTCTATCCTACTTGGCATCCTCCAAGCTCTGATAAATCTCTGACGAAGTCCTTGAGTATCGTCGTCGAAGTCAAAAACTATGTTAGGAATTAACATGTCATGAGGGCCATCCCTCCGAGCATAACCAAACTGTCTCCAAGCCAGGCATGGGTTGTAAGTAATACCTCCTTTGATTCCAAATAAAGGAACATTAGGGTACTCCCCACAACGATCAATGATAGTGATGTCTTCCCTAGACCTAGGGCACCAATGTATATCTGCATGCGTGAGAGTCATTAACCGTTGTGACCATCTCAAACCCCGCTCGTTCTTCAAAACTGATTGCGGAAGATGCGAAATAAACCACCTTCCCAGGAGAGGAGTGCAACACATAAGGACACCCCTTCTTCTCATGGTTCGAGTGTAACATGAGTGAAGGATGTCCCCCAGCAACGTAGGTATAGGATTCCTGGTCATGAAGATCTGGACAGCACTGATATCAATAAGCTGATCTGGGTTAGGGAATAACACCAAACCATAGACAAGGAGGGCCATAACTTCTTCAAAAGCTCATAGGTCAAGGGAGTTCCAACATTCTTGGGCCTTCTCAAACAGAAACTTGGCTAAGAAACCCTTGATACCACTTCTGACTTCCCAATGTCCCTTGAGGTCAGATGACTGTAGGTGCAAGGCTTTAGCAATCTCTTCAAGCTTGGGCTCCTCTTCCGTACCGTTGTAGGGTAGTTGATCAAGGATAGGGACCTTCAGGAGTCGGGAGAACTCTTCCAATGTAGGCACCAATTGATAATCCGGAAAAGTGAAACAGTGATGCAGAGGGTCAAAGAACTGGAACAGGACTTTTATCAAATCCTCCTCAATGTTGGTGTTAACCAAGCTGATGAGTCTTCCATGTCTCTCACTGAATGAAGAACCCTCGGGAATCCTGGACATAAGTTCCTTAAGATGAGGAGGGATCTTTACAAGGCTAATCTGAATTGTCTTTCTGCGAGCAAATTCCATGTCCTGTAAAACAAGAACAAAGATGAAGATTCGAAACCCTTGAAATGGTTAGTCAATGCTCATGATGTTGTATGATGCCATGATGTTATGATTAAATACACCACAAATATTCACAAAGGCAAACATGGTAAGGCACACAAGTCACACAAGACAAACCCTTAGAGTTTAGGCCTGCATGAGGTCTGGGTATTACCCTCTTGAAGTTTGGTGGGCTTAACCTGTCCTATTAGAAGTAACCGGGTTCTAAAGGTCCCAATATCACTGGATTACTTTCATTGTTCATCGTTTCGATTTAGCCACTGAACTGGCGACCGAAATATCCCAGGAAAGCAACCCTCAATTGAGTGTAGTATCGAGTATCAACCAACCTCAGACTGCACCAAAGTCAGTTATCTCACTACCCCTAAAAGGCCAAGATGGTTCAATTAAGGTTCCTAAGGTCAGTTGATGCTTCACGACACCACGCGGCGGCCCCGTACTCTCCTTGACTGAACTCAAGGGTTACCGGTACACACCAAAGTGCCACATCAACGTAGCAGACTGCTTCAACCATGTCGGTATACCCCGCACAGTTCCCTCACAGCCTTGTTGCTACTTTCTAAGAAGGTATCCCCAGATCCGGGTTAGGATCTATAAAACTCCGATACAAAGCCCACAAATGTAAAAGCAAACAAGACAATCAATTGAAAATAAACGTGATCTAAGCCCTAAGGTTACTCCACTTTAAAAAATATCCCCAGCAGAGTCGCCAGTTCTGTGATACGGTGGGAGAACTGACTTGGGTTTTGCGTTTGTATTCGCAAATGTTGCGGTTAGCAAGAGTCGCCACCGACTTTTTATTTTATCCTAAGGAAAGGTTAAAAAGCACAGCAAAAACCTTTGAGATGTTTGGGTTCGGGGAGTAGATTATAGAAAGGGAAGGTATTAGCACCCTTTCTATCCATGGTTATCCATGGGCTCTTAGTTACTTGCTTTAGATCACTTGCCTTTTGTTTTCAATTGTTTTAAATGGTGCTTGAATGTGTGTGGTTTTGAAAATGTTTTGAAAAGATGCCAATGTGGCGGCAACCCTTGTAATGATCCATGTGGGGATGTATACAAAGATGTATGTCTTTTGAAAAGGTTTTCATTTGTTTTTGAAAGTTGTTTTGAAAGTATAGTGATGTGTGATTTTGGAAATTAGGCAAGTGTTTTGTTTTGCAAGTTTGATTCAATTAACTAAGAGGTTATCTACTCCTAAATTTCTCAAAAGATTATTGCTATGTCTTAACCCTTTTAACAAGTTTGTTCCACCATTGTATTTGGTGGACAATCTTGTGTTAGGATGTGAGAGGGACAGGCGCGGATCATCGTTTAGACCATAATTGCAACGGCGTTAAATGTCTTTGGGCAATTTTCTTTAAGGGACTTGATCATTTGTTTTTGTTTGTTTTGAAAAGTTTTGTCGAGGGACTATGATCATTCAAATTGTTTGCTTTGCCCAAAGAAGTTCAACATACAATATGGCCCATTTATTTGAAGGCAACAAGTGGAATACCCTAGGGGGTGCAAGTGTGATTTGTGTGTCCATTTTCATGCTTGTTTATCTTGTATTAGGTCAAACTATTTTTTATCGTTTTTTCGCATACAAACCCTAATTCTAACATGTTATCATTAGAAAGCAATAAAGTGAAAAATTAAATTTACTAAGCTATTACAAAACCAAATATGGGAAGGGGGGTACAAATGTTCAAATGGGGATATTGACAAGAATTTAAATCTAAATTATTACATCATTTTGAATATTTGCAATTTAATCAATGTACAAGAAATTAAATAAAAATGCAAGATGCAAAAGAAATGTTTTGTATATATATGAAAAAAATATTATTTATATAAAAGAGAAAAGAAAATAAAAATATATTATTTTTTTGGAGTATTTTGAATTTAGGGCAAAAACCCTAATTTTAAAGAAAATGCATTATTATCTAATTTAATACAACTATTTATTTATTATTTATAAAAATAAAATAAAATGAAGTATATTATGGAAAAAGTATTTTTGTATCAAATATTAATAAAAATAAAAATTCAAGTATTTTTATATTTTTAACTTAAATATACTGTTAAACATATATATATATATATATATATATATATATATATATATATATATTAAATCTTAAATATGTATTATACACAAAACAAATATTTATTTAATATTTTAATAAAATAAATAAAAAGAGTATTTTTTATGTGAAATATTTTCAGAAGGTAAATAAAAATAAAAAATGTATTTACACTATTTTTCTATTTATTCTAATAATAGTATATATATATTTATGTATAAACAAAGAAATAAATCAAATAAATATGCCATAAATTCAAAAAAGGATGGAAAAAATATTTTTATGTTTTTTATATCATGAGAAAAAATAAACAAAGTCAACCAAAAAAGAAAAAGTCAAAAAGAGTCAAAAATGAAGCAAATGGGCTCAGGGGGTGTGAATCAAAATAAATGGTGTGAATAGGAAAAAATTCCAGGCCCAGCCCAGAAGACCTGTCTTCTTCAACCTCTGAACAACATCCTTCAAGTAAAACACGCGTTTTTTATCTCTGGATTCCTGGACTTTCAAGCAAAACTCATAACATGAAAAGTGTAGAGCATTAAGAGACGGTTTCAACCATATAAAGAACTTGACCTATCTCTCTAAGATGAGGGAGAATTTCTCCTCCCCCAAATCCTAACCTAGTTTTTTATCAATGTTCAGAACCAAAATTCTCTCTACTCAGGCAAAAGAAATGAAATGTAAAGATATGTACATGTTCAGGGCTATGAGTAGAACCTTGTTTCTTCACAAACTTAAGACTAAAGATGCATAATAAGAGAGATACGAGTTCAAATTTTTACCTGTGCAGTTGAACTTCAATCTGGAGAATGAGGAACTTTCAGTGCAATGTGATGATTGGAAAAGCTTCCTTGAGGTCCAGGGATGCTGTTTCAATGCTTACTTTGTCTTGAGAGCTTCTGAATCAAGCTATGGAACTTCAACTGCAAAAGGAAAAAATGAAAATGGTGGAAACTGTTAGGGTGATTACAGGTCAGGTTTTAGGCCATGGCTAGCTTGCATATGTTGTAAGGAAGGTAGAGGAACAAGTTTGGACAAGAATGCTCGAAGGGATTGAGAGATAGCACTCAATCTGCATGGGTTCCCCTGTTTGTGCAGTTTCAAGGTGATTAGGGCAAAGGGAATGTTTTAGATGGCAAGGGCTCGTGTGTTAGCTTGGATATGTTCTTCTGAATGTGTTTGATAGCTTTTGTGTTGTGTTTCTATGCTGAGATTCAAGTTGTCACAAGTTATGGTCTTTTCTTCTATGTTAAGCAACAAAATGCCACTTGATGTTTCTAGCCTGTACAGGCCCTCCCACTATGCTGCTATCCCTTGCCTTGATCAGTGCAATTTGCTCACAAACTTGTGCCAAGAAGATCTTGATTGTACCACTTGGATTGCAAACTTGACATAAAGTTCTTATTTTCAAGAATGGAAATAGTGCTTTTTCTAGTTTAGGCTTAATTCCTTGTGTAATGACCAAAGGCTTAGAATAACAACTTGGTTCAATGGTTTAGCATTAAATTTATGAGTGTCAAAGGGTTTTAGGGCCTGCAATGTAGCACAAACTATGCTGATTTGAAAATGGTCCAAGTTATGAACATGTTTTGATGAAGAATAAAAGTGAATTTTTGCCAACTTGTGAAATTCGAATCTCTCAAGTTATGAAGTTGTTTGCTAAGTTCTTGGACATTTTGGAAAGCTTGGAATGTGTACTACAATCCATCTTTGAAATGAAAATTAAAATTCCAAGTGGAAGGGTATGAAAAGTGGCCTTGAAGTGGGGTAGAAAACCTTGTCAAAATAGGTTAAAATTTCACTAAGTTAAAAATGGTTTAGTGCCCTTATTCAAAAAATTGTAACTTGAGATACAAGCTTCAAATGAGAAAACTTTGTGAATCAAAGTTGTAGATTATGCAACAAGCTACAACTTTCATGTTTTGACTTTTGTTTGAATCCAAATGGATCTTGGTGAAAAGGTGGGGCAAAGTTGGGAAAAAATTAGGGTTTTTCATAACTTAGAAAAATTCTAAGTTATGAAAAATTCCATTTTCAAACCCTAATTTGCATTTTGTGATTTCTTGGTGAACAAGTTTCATGATTTGGCATGTTTTGATGAAAAATGAATCTTGACTCTTGATTTTGACCAAAAAGTCAAAGTTTGACTTTTCAGTATACAGTTAAAATTGATCAATTGACTGGGAAATTCAACTGTCAATCTTGTGTACTTGGGATCTTTTGAGCTTGATGAATGTGTCAAGACCATTTCATTGAGTCCTTGAGTCCATATGTGAACTTGGTTTGTCATTGGCTAGGTCAAACAGTCAAAAATTGCCTTTGTGCAGTCAAAACCCTAAAAATGACCATTTTGCCCTTTTGATGATCTGATCAAATTTCTTATGGAATTGTGATCCAAACTTGATCAAATGGTTCATGTGAGTTCATAATGTTGATGTGGATCAAATTTCATGAGGTTTGACTGTCAATTGGCCACAGTTGACTTTTTTCCCAATACAGCTGATTTCTAGGTTAACTGTCCAATTGACTGGGCAAAACTTGGAATCAAGACTTGAAACTTGGTATAGGTAAACTTGGGAGTCCAATATGAAGCATGAAAGTCATCTTAGGCATTTTAGGTCAAAACATCTTTGTTCAACCACAAACCCTAGTTTGAGTCCACAGTGCAAGGAGAAGTCTTGAGCAGAGGAAACCCTAACTGGATCTTGATCTTCAAAGGTCTTGTGATGAGAAAATGTTGAGGAAATGGGAGGGCAAATTTTGGGGTACAACACATGGCATATTAGGATTCTGTGATTGGTTCGCTCAAATATCAGGGGCCCACTTTGGGCGCGCATGTTTTACAGTCAGCATTTAGGACCAGTTTTAATATTTAATCAATTGTTTGTGGTTAGGTTAATGGAAGTATCACCGTCCTAACGGTAGAAGTAGCAGGCTTAAGGATTTGTTATGGGCAAGGGCAGGGGTTCAATCCCTACCTCTTGCATAATTTTTTCCTGAATTATTCTTGCAGATCCAATGTTCCAAGGACTTAGAGTTTTTCTTAATAAAATTAATTTTTGCAAATTAATTTAATTAACTTTAATTTGTTTTCCTTAATTTAAAATAAATTAGAGATTAGGTTAAATTTCAAATCTGTTTTCATAAAAAACATCAAAATATTTTTAATAGGCAATTAGACATTTAGGGTTTAAAACTTATTCTCGTCTCAATTTTTGCGCATTATTTTTCATATGATTATTTTTTATTATGTATTGTTCCTGATTTGTAATAGTTTAATTAGGGTTTTCAGTTTCTGCACGTTACTTTTCAGTCATTATTTATGTAACTACACCAAAGCCTTGTAACAGCTGTAGGAACTTTATTTCTCACATTTATATTTCTTATATGCTTGTATATAAACTGTTAGTAAATTAGGCGTGCTTGACAAGAGTTAATCAATTAATCATTAGGTCACTAATCTCAAGATAAAATACCTGAAAAAAGCACATTGTTGCACACTTGCACCCCTAAGGTACTCCTCACTTTGGTTGCCTTCAGAAATGGTCATGTCCCTCGAACATAGGGATATCTTAGCAAATACCCTCAGTTTAAAAGTCATCATAAAGATCATGGTCCCATAATGTCCCTCGAGTTGCCTACGAGAAATGATCTTGTCCCTCGATGTTGCCTACATGATGACAGTCCCTTCGAAATGCTAAGGTATCCTTACATGTTGCCTTCAATGAACATAAATGTCCCTTTCGATAGTCCCTCAATATCCAATGATAGGGCTACCTACTCACTAATAGTAGGATAACACTATCTAAAGGAAATAAGGAAAAGAACGCCATTTTTCGAGTAGGTTGTTAAGTACTTGCTCAAATCTAATTCCTTTTCACACTTACACACTTTCAAATTTCTTTTCAAAAACGCTTTATCACACTCTTGAGGACCAATACAAGAGTTATCATAAAGCAAACAAGTTTTCAAAACACACAAACACGAAAATAGTTTTCAAAAATGAGCAAGTACCTAAGAGCCCGTGGAAAACCACAGATGAAAAGGGTGCTAACACCTTCCCTTTCCATAATCTACCCCCTTACTCAGAAAATCTCAAAAAAGGTCTTTTTCTGTTCTTTTCACCCTTTCCTTTGTTGGATAAAAGAAAAGTCAGTGGCGACTCTTGCTTAGCGAGACATATGCGAACAAAAAATGCAAAACCGGTATTAGCAGTCGGTTCTTCCACCATATCACAACTTGTTTTTCATTTCAACATAACATGTAAATAACCTTTCACTTGTTTTTCGTTTCAGCATAACATGTAAATAGCCTTTTAGTTATATTCTTCGTTTCTGTCCTTTTTGTTTGTTTGCTTATCTTGTCCAAATATATGTTGGAACTAACCTGTACAGACCCAATTGAAAGACAAAAAAGGTGTGAATGAAGGATATACACTCATGCTGCTATGCAGGTCCATATTGCTTCATAGTCTAATCGAAATAAGTAGAGAAGGTTGCAATCGAAGGTTGCTCACACCAACTCCCAAGCTCAATCGAAAGAAGCAGGAAAGGGTCCAATCGAAGGTTACTCATACCAACTCCCAAGCTCAATCGAAAGAAGCAAGAAAGGGTGTAATCGAAGGTTGCTCATGCCAACTCCCAAGCTCAATCAAAAGAAAGCAAAAGAAGGGTGAGTCGAAGAAGTCTACTGCCTGGATCGAAGGACTCACTTCCCCTCTTTATTTTATTCTTGTTTTTACATTTTCTTGCCTTTCAATTTGGTTGTAATATCGTAAGACACTTATTTTCCTCATTTTCTATTGCTTTCATATTAACTGCTAGATGTATGACTAATAGGATTGTATGGAAAATATTAAAATCAAAACACTAGCAAACCTAATAAAAAAGACAAAAATAACTGAATACAACACATTTGCACATATACACCTCTAGGGTACCCCACTTCGGTTGCCTTCGGAAAATAGTCACAACTCTCGAAACGTGAGAGATTTTAGTGGCTACCCTCTGGTTCAAAAAGATTATAAGTCCCTCGATGACCCTCTCGACGTTGCCTCGGTAAAGATATGATCTTAGAATCCTATGGTAGCTATTAAAGCTTCTTGCCTAGTTGCCTTTGTGACTATAAAAATGTCCCTTCGAATGTCCCTCAAACATCCAATGACAGGGCTACCTACTCACTAATAGTAGGATAACACTGTCTAAAGAATAAGAGGAAAATAAAGAACCTTTTCGAGTATAAGTAGATAGTTCCTAGATCCTATTCTCAAAATAAACTTTTTACACCTACACAAAAATATTTCAATAACACTTTCAAAAACATTCGTTTTGTCAACACTCTTGAGGACTGATACAAGAGTTATCATAAAGCAGATCGCCGCACTAAGGCATTTTCAAACTACTTTTTTTCAAAGCACAAGGTATTTAAAAAATGAGCCAAGCATCTAAGAGCGCGTAGAAAACTATGGATGGAAAGGGTGCTAACACATTCCCTTTCCATAATCTACCCCCATTACTCAAAATTCTCAAAAAGGTCTTTTTTTGTTCTTTTCACCCTTTCCTTATTTTGGATAAAAGAAAAATTGGTGGCGACTCTTGCTTACCGCAACATTTGCGAATACAAAATGCAAAACCAATATAATAGTCGGTTCTGCCACCGTATCGCAGAACTGGAGACTCTGCTGGGGACTTGAATAAAAAGTGGGGTTACCTTAAGAGTTAGTTCATTTTAAAATTGTTTTAATTGCTTGCTTTATATGCTTTACTTTTGAGGGTTTTGTTTGGGTTGTTACTAAAAGATCCTACACCTGGATCTGGGGAACCTTTTTAGGTAAGTAGCAATAAATCATGGAAGTTATACGGCATAGACCGATATGGACGAAGTGATGGCTATGTTAGCATGATACTCTGGCTTGTACTAATGTTCCTTGAGTCAGTCAAGGATAACATTAGGTTTCCTTATAGTGTCATTAAGTGCTAACTGAACTTTAGAACCTTTAATTGACTCATCCTAAGCCATTAGAAAGTAGTGAGATGACCGGCTTTGGTTCCGACCGAAGATTGGTTGATACTCGATTCTACACTAATTAAGACTAGACTTTTGGGATATTTTGGCCACAATACTTTGGTGCTTGAGCTAGAACAATGCCTAAAAGAAAGGTCAATGATATGAGACTCCTTATAACTCGGTTACTATTAATAGGACAGGTTGAACCAACTAAACTTCAAGAGGGTACTTACCTATGGAATCCATGCAAGCCTGAACCTAAGGCTACTTGTGTGATTTGTTTGCTTTCATTATCTAACGACCTGAACTCTTTACAGGGTTTCGTTTATTATCTGATGATATGAGTCATTGTCCAATAACCTGGATTTCTAGCAAGACATACTTGTCTTCATCACCCTACATTTTTTCTTGATGCATAACATACTCATCATAGCATCATATCATAGCATTTCCTTAACCATTTCAAGGATCTCAAGGCCCTGTGATGCAGGTTATGATGAACCAGACACCTAGCAAGGGGCAAGGGGATTTATTCTCCTCTAGCAAATGTCGTCAAAAGACCAAAGTACAACAACTTGAGTCAGGGGCTATGACCCACTCAACATGGTGAGAATGATTCTCATAGAAGGACCTTCAACAATATGAAAATTCTTCAATCTAAGCTACAATTGGGTTCTAACATCTTCTTGTGTTTACCCCGCAAGATCCTCGAAAACATTTACACATCATGCATGTCATTACATAACAGGTCTTCCAGTACAAATTTCTCATGTTCTCGCTGTTTATTCTAGAAAATAAAATGGCCCTCGAACAGAAAAATAGAGATCTCCAAACTCAAGAGGCTCAGTTCAAGGAAACGTTCCTAAACCTATCCAAGGGGCAATAAGAGTCGAACGCACTCCTCACTGGGAACTTGGCCAAGAAAAGTCCTGAAGACAGCAAGGATGAACAGTTGGAACAACTGCAAGCTGAGATAGAAGCAATGAAAATCCATATGCTGGGGCAGATGGCTCTTATCCAAAGCCTAGACCGGGGACAAGAAGAGTTGAGAGCCCTTATCAGCAAACTTTATCAAGATGGATGCAACCGTATGAAACAAATAGTCGAGGCTGGGGATCAAGTCATTAATCAGCCCTTGATGAGACAAGAAGTGGGTTTGGTGGAGAGTGGACCTTTCTGAGTTGCTTTTACGTCACGAACCCAACCGCCACCTCGCCAACAGTGACATGGTAATCAGCGTAAGCGGGATACATCCAATAGGCAATATACCGAACTCAACATGCTGATGTTGCAAGTCTTGTAACACATGTTGAAGTTAAATTTGGTCACCTTGAAGGATCCTCCTCAGAATCCTAATATTTCCGCTCCTACTTACCATCCCAATGAAAGGTGTGCATATCACTCCGACATCCTGGGGCATGATACTGATAAGTGTTGGACATTGAAATATAAAATTCAAGACCTAATCGATGAGAGAGCGTTGGAATTTGCACAAGATGGTCAACTGGAATTCTTATGCCATTCCTCAAAGGCACACCATCTGAAGTGATAAGCTAAGACAAAGAGGCTTTTTGTCCATTTAGAATTTTCAATTTGTAATTTCTTTTGATTATTCGAACATTTGTTTCATATCAAACTTTGTTATTTCATCAATATATTGCATATGTTTGTCTTGAATCAATTCATTCATAATCACTATATTCAAACTGAGTTTTTACTTCCTTTTTGTGATATTCAACTCTCGATTAAAAGCTCTGAGCCTTTAGAGGGAGGATGACGAAAACGATACTACAATATCATACAGTGTACTTTTGAACAGATCCCGCTGACGATGTACATGTGTTGTTTTAAATCCTAAATAGTGGAGTTATAAGGAAGACAATCCCTAGTCAATCCCTTTGAGCCTAAGAAGTGGGAGTTTTTTCTTTTCACACAAATTAAAACCCTTAATCATAACCTGGGGCAGGGTAGTTTTCTCAGTTAATTCAGATATGCATTCAGTCGTAAACTCTACCTACATACACGACCAATAGTGTAGAAGATGCTCTCCAAAAGATGGTGATGGTTCCACAAAATCATCAAGACAGACAATCATTATCTCTCAAAATAAAAGTCCGCTAAGTCAAAACTTATGAAGGAGACTTAAGAAAAAAACTGGGGCATCCTGCTGACTATAATCACAAAAGAAATAGTTCAGGAAAAAGTAGGGATAACAAAATCAAAAAAGAGGTCCTGCAAATCCACAACAAAAGAGAAAAGGTTACAAAAATGACTGCCTCTTCAAAATAAACTTTCAGTGTCTGAACCATCACCAAAACATCAAGGATAAGATATCAGACTCAATCGGGATTTAAACGCACAATTAACTAAGAATAGGACTGAAGAACATCACAAAGAGCGGGTTGGGTACAAATAAAATTTGAGCATTTATCCTTTGTTTCTTAAAACTGTGAACCTGGCCACGCTACAACCCTTAAAAGTCCTAACGGAAGCATGGGTTAGTTCGAAAGCATACTATTATAACGGTATCCTGACTCCTGTAAGGTTTGCTATTAAATCCTGAGTTGATATCACACTCCTACAAAATTTGTTTGTTTTACTAAAAAATTAATTTTCAAACTTCAAGACAGACATAAGCTTTGCATTCTTAAAATACCATTGTTTTCATATGACTATTTGTTCAACAACAGAGAAATTCACACGATGGATATTCGATGAACAGAAATCCTCTCAGTGGACAGAATCACCTCAGATGGAAAGACATTCCAGTGATAGGCCTTTCATAATCAAGGGGCATAGCATAGTGTCCAGCTGATCTGGGGCAGTCAAGTCAAGGTTCAAGGAATCTCTCAAAAATGCCAAATAGTCAGGGGTAGATCTCCATCTGAACTACTTGGGGCATTAAACATGAATTCCAATAATGAATCCTATACAATCAAACAAACATCTTCTGGCAGTATGGCAACACTTACTACTATGGACAATGGCAATTCTTCGTACCCGGTGAATGTGGACATAGTCGGAAAATACTACACATGAACAAAGACCAGCTAGGTTGACTGGACTAGGCAAAAATAAGGGCATCCCGACGAACCAAAAGAGTTCAGGAAAAAATTAGGGATATACATATGAAAAAATTTGTACACCCGGCAAATCGAAAACCTGAAAAGGCGTCTTGGGCAAAAAAGAGTATCCCGATGGACTGAAAATCTGAAAGGACAGTCCAGGCAAAAGTTAGGGATTAAACCGTACGACTACATCCCGTCATCTCGTCACTTGTCTATTAGTAGAAGGTTTAATAACCTGATCTGCATTAACCAAGAACTCCAAGAGTTGGGATAACAGTTAAACCATCCACAAAATCACTGGCAGATATTTTCTCCAACAGGTACAGAGGCAGGGGCATTCTCCTACAAGGTCACCTCCATATTCTCAGCATGCAGCCTAATGGTGTCAGGTGTTCTCATATCCCCGACGGAGCAAGAATCTCCAAATTACTGCTCCAACATCTAAAAATTTCCCAGTGAAGTCACCAAGCTTCTCAGGATTCCCCAACAGGATTTCACAAAATCCCCAAACAGTTCACAGAGTTTTCCTTCCCCAACAGAGTTTATTTCTCTAACAATGGAAGTTCATCTCCCAACGTTTCAACTTCAACAAATTTGAGACCCACATTCTTCATCCCCAATAACAATCAGGGATTTATTCTCCCTAGTTTAACAATACAGTAACGGAATGACTGACGCGTTCATACATCATTTTACAATTATCATAGCATATGCAACACGAATGAATATATATCAAATCTCATTTATTTTGAGAGCATCATTTTCACTTCATGCATCATGACATTGTATACAGCTAACTCTTTATCTTTTCAGGTAAAAGTCTATAAATAGACAAATATCATCAACTACTTACATGACCAGAAAAATTTCTCGTACCCTGTTAAGGTAGCAATCGTCGAAGATTCCTTCATTATCTATTGAGGTAGTAATCGTCAAAGATTCCTTCATTATATGTTAAGGTAGAAATCTTCGAAGATTCCTTCATTATCTGTTGAGGTAGTAATCGTCAAAGATTCCTTCATTATCTGTTGAGGTAGCAATCGTCAAAGATTCCTTCATTATCTGCTGAGGTAGCAATCACCAAAGATTCCTTCATTATAGGTTGAGGTAGAAATCGTCAAAGATTCCTTCATTATCTATTGAGGTAGCAATCGTCGAAGATTCTTTCATTATCTGTTGAGGTAGCAATCGTCAAAGATTCCTTCATTATCTACTGAGGTAGCAATCATCAAAGATTCCTTCATCGCCTGCTGAGGTAGTAATTGGCCAAGATTCCCTCATTATACGTCACAATCAAGCTTCATACTCACTGTGATACGGTGGCAGAACCGACTGTTAATACTGGTTTGGGCTTTTTCTTTGCAAATGTCGTGGTAAGCAAGAGTCGCCACCGACTTTTATTTCATCCAACAAAGGAAAAGGAAAAAGAACAGAAAAAACCTTTTTTCGTGATGTTTCTGAGTACGGGGGTAGATTATAGAAAGGGAAGGTGTTAGAACCCTTTCTATCCATGGTTTTCCATGGGCTCTTAGGTACTTGCTCATTTTGAAAACTGCTTATGTGTGCTTGTTTTGAAAAGTTTTGTTTTGCTTCGTGTTAACCCTTGTTTCTATCCTCAAGAGTGTTACGAAGTTGTTTTTGAAAACTTTGTTTGAAAAGTGTTGGTGTGAAAGTTTTTGTTTGTTTGAGCAAGTACCTAGGAACTAATCTACCTACTCGAAAAAAGTCTGTTCGTTTTCCTTTTAGACAATGTTATCCCATAATTGAGAAATAGGTAGCATCAGTGTTGGAGTTTTTTAGGGACATTCGAAGGGACATGTACGATCACAAAAGCAATGTTAGGAAATGTTAGTAATCATCCTAAAGCCTTAAAGATCTTTTTCCGAGGCAACATCTGAATGGGTCAAGTTAGATCTTTCGGGGCTAGAGGACAACCACTAACAAACCCTATACTTCATGACCATTTACCGAAGGTAACCGGAGTGGAGTAAACCCTAGGAGTGAGCATGTGCGAGTGTAATTTCCAGTTAATTTATCTTTTCACATTTAGGGTTTTCTACCGTATTAATTTCAATTTGTCTTTCCATACAATCCTATTAACATACATCTAAGCAGTTTATAGTTTGCGAAAATTAAAAGTGCAGAAAGTTTAAAGTCCTAGCTATTACAAGGCTTTTGCAGATACATAATTATTTTGACCGAAAATAAAGATGTGGAATTGAGACCCTAATTACTATTACAAACCCGAAACAATTACAATAATAATAAAAAGGAAACTAAAAAATGTGCGCGGCGAATTAAATGCGAGAATAACAAGGAAACCTAAAAGTCTATTTGAAAAAATGATTTGGTTATTTTTTGAGAAAAATTAGATTATGTACAAAATTAAACCCTAATTCTAATTATTTTTAATTATAAAAAGAATTAAATTGCCTTAATTTTAATTAAACTAATTAATTAAGGAAATAAAATATTTTTTATGAAAAAAAATGATTTTTATGTTTTTTTGTGATTTTTTAATTTAATGATAAAAAATGATTTTGTGTGTTGTTTGTAAAAAGAAAATAATTAATGAATAATTAAAAAAGAAAATAAAGAGAAAATAATTAAAGAATTGGGCCTGTGTTATAAGCTGAATGGGGGTGCATTGTTGACTTTGTGCCAAGCCCATTAGCTGAGCCCACTCTTTGCGCCTGATTCTGTGTTGGCCATGCTTGGAGATGTACCATAGGGACGCATCATGAGGCGCTGGATTGGTGATGGTGATGATCCAATGGCTGGATGGCTGGAGTGTATGGTGAGCACTTGGAAATGTGGAGTATGGAATCTGTAATCAAATATTAGGAAAATAACAAAATGCTGGGACCTGGGATCAAACCCAGGTCCTCCCACTCAATACCGCGCACGCCTTGCCATCTGGGCTACAGTGTTTTGTTATGACTATAATAATAACAATGTATATTATATAAAAACAAAGTGGATAACTGAAACAAAAAAACATGCGCCCATTATTCAAATAGGCCAATGATAGTTAGACATGTTAGCTTCTTCTTCCCCTGTTCGTCGTTTTAGGTGTGATACCTTTACCTATGGACAAACTTCTGTAACTATAACCCTGCAAGCTTCAAAAATTCATAGCAAGCATGATAAATCAATTGTGAGTACATAGATCAATTCGTCTTGATCTTATGAGCATCATGGTACCCTTTTCTTGGGCCAATTTAACCTGTATAGAAAAACCCTAAAACGGCAAAGCAAACCTAACAATGGTGACCATCAATATACGCATCAAACACACAATTAAATAAACCAAAACATCCCAAATGACGATACAACCACAATGCTATGCTTAAAAGTGATTAATCATGCATAAATTATCAAACTCAGATTCAAGAAATAAGCCAAACCATGAGGACCGTGTAGGCTGATTCTGGGCTCGTGGAGGCGTGCAACCGATTGGAAAACGTTCTGGAGATGTCTAGGAATCTATTAGGAGCTTTGGAATGGCTTTAATTGACCTCTAGGTTAGAAAATGATTCACCATTTTCTTGCAAATTTTTGAGTTTTGTTCTGGCGTTTTACGACCTACAATCCCCGTTCTTTTGGCTTGCTGCGCATTGTATTTGTACTAGAGCATATTAGGTCAACAAAAACAATTTGTATCTTGGTAAATCATGGAGATTTGATTTGATTTTTCTCCTTATATGATATGTTTCCAAAATAGGCCTAATCATGCCAATTTTGTTTCAATCATCCCTTGCACGATTTGATATGCTATGCCAGCCTAATTGGATTTGATTCATACAAAAATTTGATCACAAAACCAATCTTTGATATTTTCTATTATTTATTTGATTTAATTTAACTTTTAAATAATAAAAAATCAAAATAAATAAATAAATAAAGCAAAAAATGTGTGGATGCTGCTTTGGGTCGTAGACCATGTCACAAGAAAGATGCAATCATGAAAAGCTAGGCCCATTTTACAAAAAATGCACTTTTGAGCACATTTGACTTTTGACAATTTTCCAAAAATGGCCAAATTTGACAATGTATATCTCCTCCAATTTTAACCCTAGAGAGGTGTTCTTGGACTTTTTAGAAATCTTAGTATGTCCCCTAAACAACCCTTTTGGTTTCATCTCAATTGGGTCTTCCATGTTCATGTGAGAAGCTTTGACCCAAAAGGTGTTTTTGTTGACTTTTCAAAAGGACCTATAATGTAGAAATTCATATCTTTTGATGAGTGCATATTTTGAACTTGTGGGCTGAAGATGAATTGTAGGGAACTGCATCCTCTTCAAAACGAGCCTTCGATGAATTTTTTTTGATAAAGTATGAAGAAGTTATGCTTGGTCAAAGTTTGATTGACTTTTCCCGAGAAACCCTAATTTAGCAACTTTTGGGTTTTAATGAATTTAGGGGCATTCCTTGAGAAATCATGATCAACCCTTGATCAAATGATGGATATCTCTTCAAAATGTTGATATTGACCAAAAATCTTGAAGTTTGACTGTATGTGGGCCACAATTGACTTTTGACCTAGTACAATTGATTTTCAGGCATCTGGGCAACTAATTGAGCAAACTTCTTGTGCAAGGCATGAGACTTGACATGGATGATCTTGAGGAAACATTAGGCCCATGGAAAGCATTTGGTCCCTTTTGAGTTCACACATCTTGATAAAAATGGAAACCCTAGTTTGAGATTCATTGCTTTAGGAGAGAGTTTGTCTGGTCAACTCTTGGGCATCCTTGAGCAAGTTGGGAACCTCAATGGGCATGTGTTGAATAAAATGAGAGGGAAAATTTTGGGGTGCAACAGCTGCCCCTGTTCAATCTTCTTAAACCTGAGGATGTAGATTGGTTGATCTGCCTTTCGTGATCCGAAGGTGGAAGAGGATTGAACACTAGAGTGCCCTGAAATTTGCACTCGTCTGAAATGATACTTGGTTGTGTAGGTAATATTGGGAATGGGCTTACAGATGCCATTTGGAAAAGATGACAGAAGATCATCGGAGATGGGTGTTGTATCCCAAAATTTTCCCTCCCATATTTCTCAATACATTTCAAGTGAGGTCCTCAAATTGCTCAAGGAAGTCCAAGGGTTGACCAGACAAACCCTCTCCTAAGGCAGTCTACCTCAAATTAGGGTTTCATTTTGCATCAAGATGTTTAAGTACAAAGGATCCCAAATGCTCACCATTGTCCTAGTATGTTCTCAAGATCATCCATGTCAAGTTTCAAGCCTTGCAGAGGAAGTTTGCTCAGTCAATTGCGCAAAGGGATGAAAATCGACTGTGCTATGGCAAAAGTCAACTGTGTCCTATATACAGTAAAACTTCAAGATTTTTGGTCAACATTCTCATTTTGAAGTGTTATTAATAATTTTATCAAGGTTTGATCATGATTCCTCAAGGACTACTCACAATTCATCAAAATCCAAAAGTTGCTAAATTAGGGTTTTGTAGGAAAAGTCAACTCAACTTTGACCAAGCATAACTTTCTCATACTTTATCAAAAATGACCCATCCAAAGCTCATTTTGAAGAAGATGAAATTCCCTACAATTAATCATCATCTCCCAATTTCAAAATATGCACTCACAAGAAGATATAAATTTGGACATTATAGGTCATTTTGGAAAGTCAACAAAAACACCTTTTTTTCAAAGATTCATACATGAACATGGAAGACTCAATTGAGATTATACCAAAATGGTTGCTTAGAGGACATCTTAAGCTTTCTAAAAAGTTAAAGAACACATCTCTAAGGTCAAATTTGAGGGAGTCATGCATTGGCAAAGTTGACCCTTTTTGCAAAATTGCCAAAAGTCAAATGTGTCCAAAATTGCAATTTTTGTCAAATGGGCCCAACTTTTTGTGCTTGAATTGAGTTTGTAACATGATCCACGACCCATGATCCTTCCCAATTGTCTTTGTTTTATTTTTATCATTTATTTTGATTTTTATTTCAATTAAATTAAATTAAATCAAAATAAAATCATGAAAATATCAAAACTAATCAAAGCTTGAGATTTTGTGCATGTTTAGGTCTCTTATACAGCTGGGAAGAGAATCAAATCGTGCAAGCTTCATTTGGACACAAAAAGATTGGATTTGGCTTGATCTGGAAAGATTTACATAAGAATCAAATCATGATTCAATCATCTCAATTGAGAAAGATTTGAAGCAAGTTTGTAACCTAATTTATTCTAGGGTACATATAGGACAAGTGCAGATCAAAAACAAAGGAATGGGAGGCGTGAAAAGAGAAGAACAAATCTCAAAATTTCAAAGGAAAGTTGCAATCTAATTTCTCAATTCCAGGCATCTTCAAGCCATTCCAAGCATACCATTCATTTGTTGGGCATCCAAGGACTCTATCCCAATCATTAGCAAGCATTTTCATGCCCAGATACGCGTTATAAGTATCCCACAACCTCTATGATTTTTTGAAATCGTATCTCATAAATCTGGCATTGTTAGCATATTTTACGGATATATTCTGAATCCTTGAAACATTTGCAAGCTAAAGATAATACTCAATTGCGTTTTTCTTAACCATACAGAAAGTTGCCATGATTAGGGTTTAGGTTTCGTTTTTAGGGGTTTTGCTTGCAGGAACAATTAGCCATGGAGAGTGGTACCATGATGCTCGTGAGGTTGCAACGAGTTGATTGATACCACTGGTATTGATTTATCATGCGTGCATAGGTTTTTAGAGGATCACGGGGCTGTACCTACGCCCAGGCAACTATAGGTAAAAGTTAGATCTTTTACCAACAGAGAGAGGAAAAAGAAGGATGGCGTGGCACTCCCTGATTCGCTTATTCAAAATTCGCGCGTTTTGAAGTATATTATTTTGTTTTTTACAATATAATCATTGTTTGTTATTCCATGTACAAGAAAGAGTGCTAGCTCAGATGGTCAATGTATAAGGGAAATTGCCAAAGGGCCTAGGTTTGATCCCCAGGTCCCCATATTTGCCAATATTATTTTCTTTTACATCATCAAGTACACATGCATGCAAGGAGACCATTATACGCCCTCAAATATCCAGCCAACCAGATGTCCAGCATGCCAAATCCAAGGGCCATCCTTTGGAGGTCCACAATGCACCCTAGTCAAGCAAGCATACAGGATCTGGAAAGTCAACATGGGCCAAGGAGTTTTGGGCTCATAAATTGCAATTCAAACCCCCCTCTTTGCCAACACAACCAGGCCCATTTCTTTTTCTTTTATATTTTTCATTCTATTTAATTTCTTTATTTAAATTATTTACTAACATAAAATTAATTCTTTTTTACAAAATCATAAAATCAATTTCACAAGTTTAGATCTAAGTTTTATCTTTATCAAAATTAATTTGATATTAGTTTAATTTAATTGTAGGGTAATTCTAAACTTTTTTGTAAATAATTTAAAATCAATTAGAAAATTAGGGTTTATTCTTGATTTAATTTTTTAGTTCTTTTCTTAATAAATCAAACCACAAAAATAGGTCAAAATTAATTATTTTTCTTAATTTAAATTAACTAGTAATTAAGTTTGTATTTATTTAATTAAAACCTTATTTTCTCAAAATAATAAAAAAAACAACAAAAATATGATTTTTCTTTCAAATAGGTTTAGACGGGGTCAAAACCCCAATTTCCCTCGTTCTCGATTCATCGCGCGTGCTTTATTATTTTTACCATATTAATGTAATTGCTTATGGTATGTAATAGTTTAATTAGGACTTTTCGTTTATTTATCATTTTACGGTTTTTTTTTTGGCTATGTAATTAATCACCCTCCCCGAAGCCTTGTAATAGCGTAGTTTTATTTTCCGCATTTTAATTCTCGCAAATATTAAACTCTTAGATGTATGATAATAGGATTGCATGACAAGACTGTATGTTAATTTTTAAAATGGTTAGCAAACCCTAAATGTGCAAAGATAATAGCTTGAAATCAAATCACTCATACATGCGCACTCCTAGGGTATACTCTCACTTCGGTTGCCTTCGGTAAATGATCATTAAGTATAGGGTGTTTTAGTGATTGTCCCGTTCGGAAATGTTGCCTCGGAAATGTTGCCTCGAATATGATCTTAAGACACTAGGGTTATTACTAAGACGTCCTAACATTGCTTTAGTGATTGTACGTCCCTTTCGAATTGACCCTTACAACTCCAATGACGGTGCTACCTACTCAGTAATAGTGGGATAGCGCTGTCTAAAGGAAACAAGAACAAAAGCATTCTTTTTTCAAGTAGGTAGATGCTAGTAGGTACTTGCTCAAAATGAACTTTTTCACATTTACACTATTTTCAAGCAAAGTTTTCAAAAACACTTCGCAACACTCTTGAGGACTGATACAAGGGTTAAAATGAAGTAAGACAAAAAAATTTCAAAACACACAAACACGGAAGCAATTTTTAAAATGATGAGCAAGTACCTAAGAGCCCATGGAAAACCACAGATAAAAAGGGTGCTAATACCTTCCCTTTCTATAATCTACCCCCCGTACTCAAAATCTCGAAAAAGGAATTTTTTTGTGCTTTTGTCATTTCCAGTTGGATAAAATAAAAGTCGGTGGCGGCTCTTGCTTATCGCGACATTTTGCGAACACAAACGCAAAATACAAACCAGCATTTTCCTAAAACAGTCCGGTTCTGCCACCGTATCACAGAACTGGCGACTCTGATGGGGACTAAATAAGTAGGGGATTAGTTCATCATAAATTGTTTCTCTTGTTTGTTTTGGTTGCTTTACTTTTAAGTGTTTTTGTTTGGGAGTTACTATAGATCCTAACCTGGATTTGGGGAATACCTTTTAGGTAAGTAGCAATAAACTGTGAGGGCACTGTATGGCGTAGACCGATACGGTTGAAGCAGTAGCTATGTTGATGTGGCACATTGCTTGGTACTGGTATCCCTTGTGGAGAAACAATGAGAATACGGGGCCGTTACGTGTGTCGTTAAGCATCAACTGACCTTAGAACCCTTAATAGACCAACTTGGCCATTAGGAAGTAGTGAGATAGTCGGTCTCGGTGTAAAGCTGGGAACTGGTTGATACTCGATGCTACACTCATTGAGACCATACTCTCGAGATAGTTCTGTCTGCAAGAAAAGATTGCGTGAGCTGAAACCATGACCGATGGAGGATTGTCAATGATATTGAGAACCTCTAGAACCCGGTTACTATTTCTAGGATAGGTTGAAACCAACTGAACTTCAAGAGGGTAATACCTAGACCTCATGCAAGCCTTAAACTTAAGGGTTATTGTGTGACTTTTTTGCCTTTGTCATGTCTGTTATCTGCTATACATGTTGTTTGTTTTACCATGACATCATGCATCATAACATAGCACGCATACTTCATTATACTAACCATTTCAGAGACCGAGGGGATTTATCTTTGTCTTATTTTGCAGATTATGTCTTCCATGCGTAGAAACACCATCCGAGTAAACTTTGTGCAAATACCTGTTCAACTTAAAGAGTTAGCCTCAAAAGTTTCTGAGACTTCTTCATTCATTAAGAGACATGGTCAGCTTCTTAGCTTGGTTACCTCAAAGTTTGATGACCAGACGATGAGTGTGCTTTTCCAGTTCTTCGATCATGTGCATCATTGCTTCACTTTCCCAGATTATCAGCTAGTTCCCACTTTGGAAGAGTTCTCGCACTTATTGGGAAAATGCCCTTCCCAAGTTTGGAAGAGACTCCTAGACCAGAAGACATTGCTTCAGCTCTACATTAGAAACGGGATGATATAGTATCTAATTGGGAGACACGAAGCAGGGTTGAAGGTTTCTTAGCCAAGTTTCTGATGGATCAAGATCAGTTATTCTGGGATAACTTGGATTTTCAGGCTTTCGAAGACACCTTGGCTCTCCTTATCTACGGTTTGGTTCTCTTCCCGAATCCAGATTCCTTTATGGATGTGAATGCGGTTAAGATCTTCCTGTCTCGCAATCCTGTGTCTACTCTTTTGGGTGATATCCTGTATTCCCTATATACTCGTACTGTGCGTAGAAGAGGGACCCTCATGTGTTGCATGCCTTTGCTGGCGAGGTAGTTTATTTCGCACCTCCCCAAGTCCATATTGAAGAATGAAGAGGGTTTGGGATGGTATTACAGGTTGATGTCACTTGCCCATACAGACATTCTTCGGAGTTCCAAGTCTATGGAAAGCACTACTGTCATTGATCGTTGTGGGGGATACCCTAATGTCCCGTTGCTTGGAATCAGAGGGGGTATAACCTACAATCCCTGCCTAGCTTTACGACAATTTAGTCGTGCTCGGAGAGACGGTCCTCATGAGCTGCTTCTTACAGACATTACATTTGACTACAACAAGGACGTTGACGAGCATCGACAAAGGTTTATACAAGCCTGGGGCATGGTGAATAGATCTGACCCTCAAGAGCTAGGACCAAGGACTTCTCTCCCTATGCAGCCTTACCTCCAGTGGGTCCGAGCTCGAGCCCAGAAGCTTGGGATGCCTTATGAAGCTGTGTTGCCAGTAATTTTGGAGCCTACCAATGAAGAGGGCATTCCTTATACAGTCCTTTATCCCTACATGCCCACTGATCTAGGGGCATTGAAGAGATCCTGGATTCAGCTGAAGGAGGAGAGGGATACCTACCGGGAAAAGTACCATGAGCAAGAAAGGAAGATCTTGAAGCTCACCAGGTAACTCGTGAATGAAAGAACGATCAATGACTACGTCAGCACGAAGGGGAAGCGTCCATGGGATTTCTGATTTTTCTTTTTATAGTTTAGACTTGTTTTCCATTTATTTCTTTGTAACGCCTCAAAGGCATTGTTCAACATTTTTACAAGTTAATCTAATAAAGTTTGTTTTATTTTTGTTTTACAAATTTAAATCTCCCAAAGTCTTTGAAATCATTACATACGCATCCCATTATCATGCACGCCATTACAGGTACCATTACAGGTTTCTCATCTTCTTCGCTGTTCATTTCAGCAGTTATGTCTTCTGATCAAGCTATCAAAGATCTTCAGGCACAAAATGCCCAGTTCCAAGAGATGTTCTTAAGCTTGGCTAAAGGGAAATAGGATTTGAAAGCTCTCATCCTGAAAGAGAAAGAGAAAGAGAAGAAGAAGAAAGTCGTTCTTCTGAGTATGGGTAAAAGGTTTGGGGATAGGCTGAAACAACAAGCTGATTTGTCCTTTTCATCCAAGGAAGGGGAGAACCAAGAAGAAGAAAAGGGCCCCAGTCCTGCCATTTCTGATAATGACACTAATTATGATGAAGAGCAATATCCTCCTGCTGAGGATAGGTACAAACAACTAGAAGACCGTCTGAGTGCTATGGAGATTCAGAGGATCCCTGGTCTGGATTTCAGAGAGCTAGGATTGGTATCAGGAGTGGTGATTCCTCATAAGTCCAAAGCTCCAGTTTTCGCTAAGTACGATGGAGTATCCTGTCCTAAACTCCATCTCTGTTCTTATGTCTGGAAAATTCAACCCCACACTGCTGATAGAAATTTGTGGGTGCATTTCTTTCAAGATAGTATGTCAGGGACTCAGCTTGAATGGTTTTATCAATTGGAAGGAGCCAATGTCTGAAATTGGGAGGACCTTGTTGCTGCTTTTTACAAGCAGTATCAGTATAACACCGACCTTGCTCCCACTCGTACTCAACTTCAAGGTATGTCTATGGGTGCAAGCGAAGGTTTTAAGGACTATGCTCAAAAGTGGAGAGATTTGGCTGGAAGAGTCCAACCCCCTCTGTCTGATAGGGAGTTGGTTGACATGTTTCTGGGAACGCTATCGGGTCCATTTTTCAATCATCTGATCGGCAGTTCGTCATATGAAATTGATTTTGACTGGACAGAGAGTAGAAGCTGGTATCCGAAGTGGTAAGATACAGAAAGGTACTTCATCAAGTGCAAAAAAGAAGCCTTTCACCGGTAAGAAAGAAGCTAGTGCATTTTACGGCTCGAGGAGCCAAAGCAGACCTGAACACCGTCAAGCAGTAAATGCGGTAGTGATATTAAGACCCACAGTTGCCCCACAATGCAACAATCAGCAAAGAATGGAGAGACCGCAAAGACAGTACACTCGGCTTAATATGACCTTGTCTCAAATTCTACCACAATTATTGAAGACCAACATGGTAACTCTGAGGGAAGCCCCGAAGAATCCCAGCACCACATCTCCGCTATATAACCCGAACGCCCGTTGCGCCTATCACTCGGATACCCCGGGTCATGATACAAACAACTATTGGGCCTTGAAGAATAAGGTGCAAGATTTGATCGAAGCTAAAGAAATTGAGTTTGACGCTTCAGAGAAGCCCAACATCATGACTGCTCCCATGCCCAAACACGGTCATGGAGTAAATGCTATAGACGATGATTTATTTGTGACCTCCGTGGAAGAAATTTCTACTCCTTTGATGACAGTTAAGAAGAATCTCTTGTTGGCCAGTTTATTTCCGGGCTGTGGTGAAGGTGGCCACATGTGCTCAAATCTGCCTGCTGGTTGCCATTCATTGAAATCAGGTATTTAGCGCATGATGGATAACAAAGAGATCCTGTTCGAAAAGAATGTAATACCGTTGATTCTAATTCAAGATGTTGCCATCATAACCATATCCGCCAATCCTTCCAAGGCTTCCTCGAGAAATCCTGTTAGGATTACATCTGTCCCAAGAGTTGCCCCGTTAATAATTATTGTCCCTGGTCCTAGCCCATACACTTCGGATAAGGTTGTCCCTTGACACTACAGTGCAGATGTGTATTACCATGGAGTTAAACAAGACTTGAAGATTGAAGAAGCTGATGCTGATGTCAGCAATATTGTCGGGGCTAACAAGGTCACCAGAAGCGGAAGACTCTTTTCTCCCGAGATTTCCCCTCCGGATGCTCACAAACCTGTTGTCATTCCATCTGCTATCCCAGTGCCTATTACAGTTATGACCCCTGTCGCCGAGCTATCTGGAACTCGGGGCAAAGAAATCACAGGTGAGCCTTCCCGGACAGAGGCACCTAAAAAGATCATCGTAGAAACCTCTAAGCAGGAGATAGAGGAAATTTTGAGAATTATCAAGAAGAGTGACTACAATGTAGTCGAGTAGCTGGGGCAGACCCCATCTAAAATATCCATGTTGTCCTTGTTATTATGCTCTGAAGCCCATGCAAAGGCTTTAATTTCTTTCCTCAAAACTGCACATGTGCCGCAGGAAACTTCTGCCGATCAATTCAAAGACTGTGTAGCTAGTTTGACTGCCGACAATGGGTTGGGTTTCTCAGATGCAGATCTGACTGCTAAAGGAAGAAATCACAATGATGCTCTGCACGTCTCAATCGAGTGCAGGGGCACTACTATGGCCCATGTACTAGTGGATACCGGTTCCTCTTTGAATGTTTTTCCAAAGAAAGCATTAGACTGTCTGGATTGTGAAGGTTTGATTCTGAAGCCGAGTAATATTGTGGTCAGGGCTTTCGACGGGTCAAAAAGGATAGTGTACGGGGAGGTGGGCGTCCCAGTTAAAGTTGGCTCTCAGACTTTTGCATCTACTTTCTATGTGATGGATATCCGACCATCATATTCTTGCTTGTTGGGTCGCCCGTGGATTCATAAGGCTGGGGCAGTAACTTCTACCCTCCATCAAATGTTGAAATATCCAGTAAAGGGGAAGATTTTTACGGTGCGAGGAGAAGAGGAATACATGGTTAGTCATCTTAACTCCTTTCGCTATGTGGATATGGATGGAGAGTTCATCGAAACCCCGTGTCAGAACTTTAAAGAGGTTCCCCAGACTTTGGCGTCGACTGAAGTTGCTGCTGACAAACCTCCGATGAAGATGGCTTCCCTCAAGGATGCCAGGGCTGTAATTGAAAAAGGTGGGTGTGCAAATTGGGGTCAGCTCCATGATTTCATACACAAGAATGATAAGTTTGGTTTGGGCTTTAATGCAGAGGCTCAAAGGGCTGTTCGGCACGCGCAGATTGGAAGACCTCCTCTGCACATCAGTAATCAGGGAGTGAATGCAATTGAGGATGATGAAGAAGATTTAGATATCGACAGCTGGATCTACCCTACAACCAATGGTGGATTGAGCAACTGGACGGCGAAGGACTTCGTACCCGTTTCTTTTATTACACAGTATTAGACTTTTGTTTTGAGATTTGTAATAAACAGTTTAAAACTTTACGGCCCGGTGCCTTGCCCGAGACACCTTGGCTTTGTTTGTGAGGGCTTATTATTTGTCATTTTCATATATCATCAATAAAGCATTGGATGTTTTCTTGCATTACAAATTTTACGCTCCTTGTTTTTCTTTTCTATCTCGCACTTTATCAAAACAGCTATTGTCTTACACACACTCACATATCATAATGCAGATCCACATCCCCTCTGGATCCCATTGATAACAACTCTGCTACTTCCGGTTATGACTTCGAGAATCCGATCAACCAAGCCAAGGACGAAGGTGAGGATGATTGTGAAGTGCCTGGGGAACTTGCTAGACTATTACTACAGGAAGAGAGGGCCATACAGCCTTATGAAGAGCCAGTGGAATCAGTGAATTTGGGTACAGAAGAAGACAAGAAAGAGGTAAAGATAGGTGCAAATCTGGAGCCTAGTGTCAAACAACAGTTGATACAGATGCTACACGACTATGTTGAGATCTTCGCCTGGTCCTACAAAGATATGCCTGGTTTGGACACTGATATCGTGGTACACCGCCTGCCAACTAAAGAAGACTGTCCTCCGGTAAAACAGAAGGTTCGCCGTATGCGCCCTTAGATGTCTGAGAAAATTAAAGCTGGGGTCATAAAACAGTTTGACGCGGGATTTCTAGCTGTCACTTCTTACCCACAGTGGGTCGCCAACGTTGTTCCAGTACCTAAGAAAGATGGTAAGGTACGGATGTGTATGGATTATAGATATCTGAACAGGGCAAGCCCCAAGGATGATTTCCCACTTCCTCACATCGATGTTCTGGTCGATAATACCGCGCAACATAAGGTCTTCTCCTTCATGGATGGTTTTTCTGGTTATAATCAGATTAAGATGGCTCCTGAGGACATGGAGAAGACAACCTTCATTACGCAGTGGGGCACCTTTTGCTATAAGGTCATGCCGTTCGGATTAAAGAATGCTGGGGAAACTTATCAGCGTGCCATGGTCGCTTTGTTCCATGACATGATTCACCATGAAATTGAGGTTTACGTTGATGACATGATCGCAAGATCCCAGACTGAGGAGGAACACCTTGACCATCTCCAGAAACTGTTCGACAGGTTGAGGATGTATAAGCTAAGGTTGAACCCGAACAAATGCACCTTCGAGGTAAGGTCTGGTAAGCTGTTGGGTTTCATTGTTAGTGATAAAGGTATTCAAGTGGATCCTGCAAAGGTGAAGGCTATATGGGAGATGCCAGCTCCCCGAATGGAAAAGGAAGTCAGAGGCTTTTTGGGACGTCTGAACTACATCGCCCGGTTCATTTCACATATGACTGCTACTTGTGAGCCAATCTTCAAGCTGCTGAAGAAAGATCAAGTGGTAAATAGAATGATGAATGTCAGACCGCTTTCGAAAGGATCAAGGAATACCTCCAAGAACCGCCAATTCTGATGCCTCCAATTGAAGGAATACCTTTGATCTTATACTTGACAGTACTGGATAATTCAATGGGGTGCATGCTGGGACAGCATTATGAGTCTGGCCAAAAAGAGCATGCTATTTACTACCTTAGCAAAAAGTTTATCGACTGTGAGACCCGATACTCACTGCTTGAGAAAACTTGTTGCGTTTTGGCATGGGCTGCTCGCCGGTTGAGATAATATATGCTGACTTACACCACCTTATTGATATAAAAAATGGATCCAATCAAGTATATCTTCGAAAAGCCTTCCTTATCCGGAAGAATAGCAAGATGGCAGATGATCTTAACCGAGTATGACATCCAATACACAACCAAAAAAGCAATCAAGGTGAGTGTATTGGCGGATCATTTGGCGCATCAGGCCGTGGACGACTACCAATCCATGAATTTCGAGTTCCTGGATGAGAACATCATGTTGGTGACCGATTGTGAGAAACCTGGACCAGATGAAGGAGCCGGGGAAGGATCCCGATGGTCTATTTATTTTGATGGAGCATTAAACGCATTGGGAAATGGCATCGGCACTGTGATTATATCTCCTGAGGGCTGTCACACTCTGTTCACCGCCCGGTTATGTTTTAACTGCGCCAACAATATGACGGAGTATGAAGCGTGCATCATGGGTCTTCAAGCTGCTATTGAACTAAGGATTAAGTTCTTGAGTGTATTCGGAGATTCCGCTCTAGTGATCAGTCAGATCAAAGGAGAGTGGGATACGAAACACCCAAATCTTATTCCTTACAAAGAGTATGTATTGACATTGCTTCCACACTCCGAGGAGATAACCTTTGAACACTTCCCGAGAGAGGAGAATCAGTTAGTGGACGCGCTAGCTACCATGTGTGATCGGTGGAAATAGAACTGACTGTTTTTTAAGCTGGTTCGCGAAATGTCGCGGTAAGCAAGAGTCGCCACCGTCTTTTATGTTCTCCAATATGGAAAGGACAAAAGCACAGCAAAATTCCTTCTTTGAGAATTTTTCTCGGTTCAGGAGGTAGATTTATAGAAAGGGAAGGTGTTAGCACCCTTTCTATCCATGGTTATCCATGGGCTCTTAGGTACTTGCTCTTATGTTTTCAAAATTTGTTTGCTTTTCAAGTGTGTGTGGGTTTTGAAAAAGTTCGTTTGAAAAACTTCTAAGTAACTCTTGTATCAGTCCTCAAGAGTGTATGAAGTGTTTTGTTTGAAAACTTTTTGAAAGTGTGGGGTGCGAAAAGATGTTTTGTTTGTTTGAAAAGAGCAAGTACCCAGGAGAATCTACCTACTCTAAGGAATTAGGCTGTGTAAGAGTCCTTTAGACAGTACTATCCCACTATTGAGAAGTATGTAGCACCGTCATTGGAGGTATTCAGGTCAATTCGATTAAGGGACAGTGTGGTCACTGAAGCAATGGTAGGACACCTTAGAAGTAACCCTAATGTCCTAGATCCTTTTTTATCCGAGGCAACCGTTCCGAGGCGATTGGATCTTTTAGACAGAAGGGCGACCTCTAAGACACCCTATACTTGATGACTACGTTCGAGGCAACCAGTTAGGCGTACCCTAAGAGTGGCATGTGCATGTGTATTGAATTCAGTTTATGTTTATCTTTGCATGTTATTTGTGAGCTACAGATTGATTTTTATTTTTCATACATTCTTTCATGCATTTTTTAAACAGTTAGGAGTGCGGAAAATAAATTGCGGAAAGGTAAATCTAACTATTACAAGGCGCGGGTCTATACATCGCCAAAAACAAAAACCCGTTTTGAAAATAAGAATGCGGGAAATAGTAAATAAAGATATAAACCTAATTAACTATTACATTTCCGGAAGCAGTTACGTAAATAATAAAAATAACGAATTGAAACTAAAATGCGCGCGAAAGAATGAATCAGGATGTCCTAAGGGTTTTGACCCTTTTTGCAATTAATTAAAAAAATTAAGCCTAACTACTAATTAATTAATTTAATTAAAAGAAAAATATTTTTTTGTGTTTTTTATGTTTTAATGAAATAAAATAAAAAAAGAATTAAAAATGTCAAAAGAAAAGCCTAAGTCTAAATTTGTTTTTATTTATTGTAAAAAAGGTATTAAAGTTAACTAATTAAACTAATTTAATTTAATTTACATTTATTTACAAAATAAGCTAATAAATAATAAAAATGTCTTTTTTTTGTTTTTCTGAATTTTTTTATGAAAATGTTAATTAATTGATTAATTAAATAATACTAATAATAATTACTAAAGAAAATAAAAAGAAAAGGAAAATAGAAAAAGAAATAGAAACCAATGGGGGTGTTGAACCATTGGGAGGTGAATCTGGAATTTCTGTGGCCCATTTGCAACAAGCCCTTTTGACTTTTAGAATTGTCCATGCTGGCTTGACTGGGGAGCATGGTGGTCATCCATCCCATGGCCATTGGATTGATCTTTGAAGCCACTTGGCGCATGATCTGTGAGGTGTATGATGATCACTACTTGGAAGCCTGCATAGGATTAGGTAAAGAAAAATGGAAACAAATTATTTGGGGGACCTGGGATTCGAACCCAGGTCCCAGCGCTCAATGCTCATTCGCCCTGCCACTACACCAATTGACTTAATTGTAATAATAATAAGAAAATAATATTATATGGAATAAAGGCAATATCCTGGAAATAAAAGAAAACACGCGCGTTGGTTTGAAATGGGCCAGTGATGTTCTTCCATGTCTTCGTCTCTTTCGTTTTCCTGCAATAAAATAAAACAGATAGCGGGGGTTTTTAACCCCCACAAAATGGAACGACAAAAAATAGCGAATAGAGCTATGCTCTATATAAATTGTTCGCAAGGGTCTGAGTGTGTTCGTCTCGTCAAGCCGGTTTCAACCATGGGCATCTCAAGGTCTAATTTTTCTGATACAGCAAAGCCCCAAATTCGCAGCTTGGAAACCCTAGATTTTGACAATGGTATTTTTTGATTCATGACACCATAATCCAATTGAACCACACCATTAGTTTCCTGTGAGCTCTAACGACATAAAACAACCAAGAAATTATATCAATGATGCATGAATTATGAATTACAACTGTGAAAATAAATTCCAAATCGTGTGACTGTAAACGGCGTTTCCTTGAGCTTTAAAGCTTGTTTCTGATTGCAAAATGTTCCTGGGAGTGTTAGAAATACGTTTGAATCTTTAAATTGCTGTGAAAGGGGCTGGAGGATTGAAAACAGTTTTGGCTTTTTTGCTTGATTTTTCAATATTGGTTATGGTTTGCAACAGCTTTTTTTCGTGAAATGTATTAGGTTTTGGTTCAGCATATGTATGGGAATGCATTTAGGTCAGCAGCTGAGCCAATGATCCATTGTATTGATGTCTTGAGATTTTGGTTTATCACCATTAAAGGACTTTCCAAACTTGGTTCAAAACCATGATTTTGTGCACAAAATAGCCTTACACGAATTTGGTAGCTGGCATATCATACATAAAAGCTATTCAAACCAAAAATATGCCACTCAATTAATTTTTTTGATTTTATTTGAATTATTATGGATTAAAATGAATTAAATCCATAAAAATTAAATAAAAATGAAAAAATAAATGTTTGGTCTTAAAATTAATCATGGGATACGTGTATGGCATGACAAGGCTGAATCAAGTGGAAGAAAGTGGGCCCTTTTGTCAGAAATTGAAGTTTTAAGGATAGTTGACTTTTGCCATTTCACAAAAATTTCCCAACTTCTCCAATGCATATCTTGCTCAATTTTGATCATATGAACATGTTCGTGGACATTTTAGAAAGGTCTTGAAGTCCTCTAACCAATTCCTTTGGTCCCATGTCATTTTGATTTACCAATCTCAAGTTATGGTCTTTGACTTAAAGTGCATTTTTGTTGACTTTTGAAAATGACCTATAATGTAGAAATTGATAACTTTTTGTGAGAGCATTTCTTGGACTTGGAATGTGAAGATGAGTTGTAGGAAATGTGATCCCCTTCAAAATGAGCATTGGATGGGATTTTTATGATGAACCATGAAAAGGTTATGCCTTGGTCAAGTTACAGTTGACTTTTCAGCTGTCCAAAAATGGAAACTTTTGCATCTTGATGATTTTTGAGCCATTCTTGTGGAATCATGATCAAGACTTGATCAAATGATGATTGTGGCTTCAAAATAAGATGTTGACCAAAAATTTTGACTTTTGACTGCCAAATGACCATTTTGCCCCTGCAGTTGATTGTGAAGCAATTAGGGCTTTTGACTGTGCAACTTGATGTTGTGAGTCTTGAAACTTGACATATAGGTGCTTGAAAATGTATATAGGCATATAGGACTTGATTGAGCCCTTTAAAATCTCAACTTCCTTGCAAGAAACAAAACCCTAATTTTGACTGGCTTAGGAGGATGTTTGACTGTGTAACCCTTGAGCAGACTTGAGCAAATTTAGATGATGCTTGTCAAAACTTTGAAGAATATGGGAGGGAAAATTTTGGGGTACAACACCATGTCTTCTATGTTCAAAGTCAGGTGGGACAATGAAGCTCCCCAAATTACCATTGAGAGGTTGGACGAACCCGCACATTACTGCGACATTGAGACTGAAGAGGCAGTAGATAAACCTTGGTTTGACGATGTAAAGAGGTATCTTGAGGCTCAAGAGTACCCCGAGGGTGAATCTGTTAATGACAAGAAGTTCTCGAGAAGGTTCGCTGTGAAGTTCTTCAATAGTAATGGGATCCTCTATAAGTGTAACCATGATTCAACCTTACTGCGATGTGTGGACAAAAGTGAAGCAGAAAAGATCATGGCAGAGTTACATGAGGGTACCTTCAGAACTCATTCCAGTGGACATACCATGGCAAAGAAGATCCTACGGGAAGGATATTATTGGTCCACTATGGAAGCCGATTGCTATCAGTATTCTTGGACCTGTCATAAGTTCCAAATCTATGTTGATAAGGTGCACGTACCTCCAGTTCCTCTTAACGTCTAGACAAATCCTTGGCCTTTTGCAATGTGGGGCATCGACATGATTCGCGAGATCAGACCTACTGCATCCAACGGGCATCGTTTTATACTGGTAGCTATTGATTACTTTACAAAGTGGGTTGAGGCAGCTTCCTTTGCTACAGTAACCAAGAACATCATGGCGCGGTTCATCCGACACAATTTGATATGTCGATATGGTGTACCAGAGAGGATCATCACTGACAACGATACAAATCTCAACAATACAATGATCACCGAGCTCTGCAAACAGTTTAAGATTCAGCATCACAACTCTTCTCCCTACTGGTCGAAGATGAATGGGTTGTTAAAGCAGCTAATAAGAATATCAAGAAGGTTATGCAGAAGATGACGGTGACATACAAAGACTAGCACGAGATGTTACCATTCGCTCTTCATGGGTACCGTACCTCAGCATGAACTTCGACAGGGGCAACACCCTACTCTCTGGTATATTGCATGGAGGCAGTCTTGCCCATTGAAGTCCAGATACCCTCTCTTCGGATTATGAAGGATGCAGGTTTGGGCGAAGACAACTGGATCCAGACCCGACTTGATCAGCTGAATCTAATCGACAAAAAGAGACTTACTGCTATTTGTCATGGTCATACATATCAAAAGCAAATGATCAAGTCATTTAACAAGAAATTCAAATGACAAGAGTATCAAGTTGGGGATATGGTGATCAAACGCATCATACTGCCATAAGGTGATCCCAGGGGAAAATGGACCCCTACGTACGAATGGCCATTTGTGGTTAAGAACATTTTCTCAGGAGGAGCTATGATTCTAACCACCATGGATGGTAACGACCTTCCTCACCCCGTCAATGAAGACATAGTGAAAAAATACTACACATAATCAAAGACCCGCTAGGTCGACTGGCCTAGGCAAAAATAAGGGCTTCCCGGTGAACCAAAAGGGTTCGGGCAAAAGTAAGGAACGAAAATGAAAAAAGACTATACACCCGGCAAGTCGAAAACCTGAAAGGGTGGCTTGGGCAAAAAAGGGTATCCCGGTGGACTGAAAACCCGAAAGGGCGGTCCAGGAAAAAATTAGGGATCAAAGCGTAACAATATGTCTCATTGGATCATCTTGCAACCAGGCTTCGGTATCGACTATCAAGTTCGGGCGGCGCCAATCAATCTGATCTACCTTCAACCAAGTAGCAAAGTGATGAGACGCTCGAAGATATAAGGACAATAACAGAGTTGGAACCCAGTGGGATTATTTCACATAGCTGTTTTTCTTTCTTTTACACAAATTGTATAAATTCTGTTTGTTCGGCGGGTTCTCTTACCAGGACGTCAGCCTCTTGTACAAAACGCCTATTACAGGCCAACTTCAAAAATCAATACAATTCATTTTCACAAAGAAATTTCAAATTGTTTTTCTTTTTCTATTTTTTTTTTGCAAGAACGTCCAATGTTTCATTTTTGGTATATGCATTTGACAATAATTGCTGCTCATAAATATTTACATACGAAACCAAAAGACAATTACTCGTAATTCCGGGAACAAGGGCAAACAAGAGGTGTCCAAACCTTACAGTTGCTTTACCCATCAGGTACAGGGATAGAGCCAGCTTGAGAAAATGACTATAGGCACATACACTCCCTGCAGAGTAGGAAGGGTCTGAAGACAGTGGTGTTAGCTCTCCCCAGCCGAAGTTCATAATCACGAATAAGTCGGCAAAATTCTCCCCAAGCAGAGTTCATCTATCACCAGCAACAGAAGATTATCCCCAGTGGAGTTTATTTCTTCCATAAACAGAAACTCAATCCCCGACAGGATTCATTATCACCAGCAACAGTAATTCATTCCCAGCTGAGTTTGTTTCTCCAAATCAGCAAATCTTCTTACAGAGCATCTCTCTTCCCCACAAAGTCATTCTCTCGCCAATTTATTCTCAAATTATCTTCGGTCATTACCCCCAGCGAGAACGAGGAACTCAACTCCTTGTATTCTCCAGCAGCAATCCGGGATTTATTTTCCCCAGCCAGAAAACATCACGAGAACTTTTGCATATCCATACATCATGGCATACGCATACGCATCATACAGCACAATCTCATTTATTTTGAGAGCATCATTACTCAATACATTTCATACATCATGACATTATATACAACTAACTCTTTACCTTTCAGGGAAAGATACAATCAAATTCTCACAAGTTGTCTCTGGTTTAGTCAAATCGGTGCTAAGATTTCTATTCCAGTTTAAGCTATGAAGCCCGGATCCGACCGGATAATATCTTGATTTCTCTATCATATTGTGAACCCCGGGTGTGATCGGTGGAAATAGAACTGACTGTTTTTTAGCTGGTTCGCGAAATGTCGCGGTAAGCAAGAGTCGCCACCATCTTTTATATTCTCCAACATGGAAAGGACAAAAGCACAGCAAAATTCCTTCTTTGAGATGTCTCTCGGTTCGGGAGGTAGATTTATAGAAAGGGAAGGTGTTAGCACCCTTTCTATCCATGGTTATCCATGGGCTCTTAGGTACGTGCTCTTATGTTTTCAAAAATTTGTTTGCTTTTCAAATGTGTGTGGGTTTTGAAAAAGTTTCGTTTGAAAAATTTCTAAGTAACTCTTGTATCTCTCCTCAAGAGTGTATGAAAAATTGGTTTGAAAACTTTTTGAAAGTGTAAGTGTGAAAAGTATTTTGTTTGTTTTTGAGAGAGCAAGTACCCATGAGAATCTACCTACTCTAAGGAATTAGGCTGTGTAAGAGTCCTTTAGATAGTGCTATCCCACCATTGAGAGGTAGGTAGCACCGTCGTTGGAGTTATTCGGGTCAATTCGATTAAGGGACAAGTGTGGTCACCAAAGCAATAGTAGGATGCCTTAGCGGTAACCCTAATGTCCTAGATCCTTTTTATCCGAGGCAACCGTTTTGAGGCAACTGGATCTTAGACAGGAGGGCGACCTCTAAAACACCCTATACTTGACGACCACGTTCGAGGCAACCAGTGAGGCGTACCCTAGGAGTGGCATGTGCTTGTGTGTTGTTTCGGTTAATGTTTATCTTGTACATGTTATTTGTGAGCTACGGGTTGATTTTATTTGTCATACAAGTCTTTCATGCATTTTTAACAGTTAAGAGTGCGGAAAATAAAGTGCGGAAATATGAATCTACGCTATTACAAGGCGCGGGTCTATACATCGCCAAAAACATAACCCGTTTTGGAAAATAAATGCAGAAAATAAAGAAAGCGGTAAGTCCTAATTAACTATTACATTTCCGGAAACAGTTACATAAATAATCAAAATAAGAATAATGTGCGAAAAGAAATTTAATCGGGACGTCCTTAGGGTTTTGACCCTTTTTGAAAAAAGAATTTAAGTTTTGTCCTTTTTTGCAATTTAATTAAAATATTAAACCTAGTACTAATTAATTATTTAATTAAAGAAAAAAAAGTGTTTTTGTGTTTTTTAATATTTTAATGAAAAATAAAAAGAAAAGAAATTAAAAGTCAAGAGAAAACCCTAATTCTAACTGTTGTACCCCAAAATTTGCCCTCCCATATTCTTCAAGATTTGCCAAGTCATGCTTCAAATCTCCCCAAAGGTTGCACAGTTCAAGGGCCTCCTAAGCAGTCAAAATTAGGGTTTTGGTTCTGATCAAGAAAATGAAGTTTCCAAGGGTCCAATCAAGTCTCACATGCCTATAAATATGGTCAAGCATCCTCATACCAAGTTTCAAGACTTTCAGCACAAAATTGCACAGTCAAAACCCTAATTGCACTACAGTCAACTGTAGGGGCAAAATGGTCATTTGACAGTCAAAAGTTAAAAATTTTGGTCAACATCTCATTTTGAAGCCACAAACATCATTTGATCAATTCTTGATCATGATTCTCAAAGCTTGGCTCAAAAAATCATCAAGATGCAAAAGTTTCCTTATTTGGACAGTTGAAAAAGTCAACTGTAAATTGACCAGGGCATAACTTTCACATGGATTATCAGAAAAATTCCATCCAAAGCTCATTGTGAATATAAATACATTTCCTACAACTCATCTTCATACTCCAAGTCCAAGAAATGCTCTCACAAAAAGTTATCAATTTCAACATTATAGGTCATTTTCAAAAGTCAACAAAAAGGGACTTTAAGTCAAAGGCTATAACTTGAGATTGGTAAATCAAAATGACATGGGACAAAAGGCATTGGTTAGAGGACTCAAAGACCTTTCCAAAATGTCCAAGAACATGAGCAAAGCTTAAAAATTGAGCAAGTTATGCCTTGTGGAAGTTGGGAAATTTTTGGATATTTTGAAAAGTCAACATTGATTCAAATGACCTAAAATTACTAATGGGCTTCTTTTTTCTTCCACAATTCATTATCCAAATCATGCACACGACCATTTGGCCCAAAGGGAAGTTTTTTATTATTTTTATTTATTTATTTGAATTTTTTATTACAATTAATTCATTTAAACTAAATAAAATATGGAAAAATGCTAAACTAATGAAATAAAATCTTTTTGTGCAGAAAATACTCTCATTGGACACTCAAAATTCGTGCATGATCAATTAGGGAAGGATTGGATATGATTGAGAGCAAATGTGCATGAAAAGATTTGAAAATATCATGGCTTAAAAATCAAATATTACATTCATCAATTCATGGATTTTGGACCAATTTTATTTGACCTAATCATTCCATACATAAGCCTGATCAAAACCCTCGTGCTCATGGACTGAAAGCTGTGCCATACATAGAAAACAAAACTTGAGTTTTTTGTTGAAAAAAGTGAAATCTGAAAACCAATTTCCAGGACGATTCAAGGCCAAAGATCAGTTCCATTAGCTTCCTTAAGGATCATAGAACGTGTTCCAATCATTACCTAAGTCCCATACTCAAGAAAACATGAAATCACCATTGAAGTTGGTAAGGAAAATTCCAAAATCGTTTTCCATCATTCATGCATTTTTAACATGTTTCATTGTTGTTTTTGTGTTTAGAATGATGTTTACAAGCTAACTGCATAATTTGATTGGAGTTTCATGCCAAAACGAAGAAGCCACCATTATCATATTTTAGGGTTTCAGGCTTGGAAATTTAGGGCTTTTCACTCAAGGAACAATTGGGGCATGATAATGGCACCATCAGGTTCAGGAGCTTCACGACAATCACATCCATATGTCGCGCCTAATTTCTAATGAGAGGATTCCTATTCGCTATTTTCCAGAAACATGCCTTTTAGAACGGTGTAAAAACCGTTGCCAATGTTTTTATATTTTCAGGAAAATAAAACAATGAGGAAGATGACTCGGTGGCATAAGCTGAATGGCTGGTTCAAAATCTCGCGCGAAAAAAGAAGCGTTGGTGTTTGTTTGTTTTATTATATTTATTGATTATATTATTTACAGATAAACAAAATAGCACAGGTGGTGAAGCGCTTGAGTGGTAATGTTCAGGACCTGGGTTCGAGCCCCAGGTCCTCATCCCCTTTCATATTATTTTTCATTTAATATTCATATGCAGACTCAACATATTGGTCCACGATACACCCTCAAAATCAAGCTGGCCACGCGTTCAGTTTCATCAATTCAAAGGCACAAATTTGAGGAACATGATAAACCCTGGTCAACGCTGGTGCACGCTAGTGGAAAAAGTCTACCAGGCCTGAAGGTTGATGGGCCCAGATTGCTAAAAGAAACACCTCAAATTAGGGGCAGACCCCCTTAGGTTTACAAATCTTTTCTATTTTCTTTATATTTTATTATTTTTACTTTCTTTTAATTATTGTTTTATTAATTAATTTAATATTTTCACAATATACAAAAAACATATAAAAAATCAGAAAAGACGAAAAAAATAATAAATATTTTATTTTAGTATTTTTGTAAATGAATTGCATAATTAATTTTAGTTATTAGGTTTAATTGTAATATTTTCTTAATTAATTTAAAATTGGTAAAACTAGGGTTTATGATAAATTTTATTCCTTTTTTATTTTCTTTCATAATAATTAAGTATTTACTATTACTTATTTTTGTAATTAAATTGCATGTAAATTAATTAGGGTTAATTTTAGGTTAAACTTTAACATATTTTCTTAACAAATAAAAAATTTAGAATTAGGGTTAGCATGTTATTTTAATTAATTCTTTTTTTCCATTAAAACCAAAAAGTACTAAAAACAATTTCTTTTCTCTTTTTAATTAATTAATTCCATCATTTAATTTAATTTTGCAAAAAGGGTCCAACGCCCTCGTTTTAATTCTTATTTAATTCGCATATTTATTTCCTTTTTCTTTTAATATTTATGTATCTCTCCCAAGGCCTTGTAAATTAATTTCTCGCACCTTACTTTTCATTATTTCTTTATTTTCTGTCAAATCGGGTTCAAGAAATTTTGGCGATGTGGACCCGCGCCTTTGTAATAGCTTAGAACTTTTACTTTTCACAATTTTTAACTGTTAAATAAATGCATGCAAGAATGAATGACAATAAATAAAAACAAACGCATAGATCACTTTGACATGACAGGACAAAAATAAATGAACATGACACACAAATCACACACCACCCCTAGGGTACGCCTCACTGTTGCCTTGCCTCGAAAGGTGATCGTCGAGTAGAGGATGTCTTAGTAAGTCCTCATGATCCGGGAACCTGGCATGAGGGTAGCTTCTAAGGTGTCTTCCCATTGCTCTGGTGATCACCATGTCCCGAACCTCGAATTGACCCGAACACCTCCAACGGTGGTGCTACCTACCTCTCAATGGTGGGATGGCACTGCTTTAAGGACACTTACACAGACGAATTCCTTAGGGTAGGTAGACGACTCTAGATACTTGCTCTAATTTCAAAAACAAATCAAAAACACTTTTCACACCGACACCTTTTCAAAAAGCTTTCGAAAGCAATTTTTCAAACACTCTTGAGGACCGATACAAGAGTCGAACTGGAAATTTCAAAGAAACTTTTTTAAAAACCCACAGTTGAAAAGCAAACAAACTATTTTGAAAACACAAGTGAGCAAGTATCTAAGAGCCCATGGATAACCATGGATAGAAAGGGTGCTAACACCTTCCCTTTCTATAATCTACCTCCCGAACCGAGAGCAATCTCTTTAAGGAATTTTTCTGTGCTTTTGTCCTTTCCATTTGGAGAAAATAAAAGACGGTGGCGACTCTTGCTTTCGCGACATTTCGCGAACCAGCGTTAAACAGTCAGTTCCAGATCCACCGATCACAGAACTGGCGAATCTGCTGGGGACTTAACTTAAAGTGAGGTGTACCTTAGGGTTAGTTCATAACTGTGTTTTCAATTGCTTTCCTTGTTTGCTTTAAATTGTGGGACTGTCTTGGGAGTTCTATAGATCCTAACCCGGATCTGGGGATACCTTTCTTAGAAAGTAGCAACAAGGCTGTGAGGGAACTGTGCGGGGTATACCGACATGGTTGAAACAGTCTGCTACGTCGATGTGGCACTTTGGTGTGTACCGGTAACCCTTGAGTTCAGTCAAGGAGAGTACGGAGCCTCCGCGTGGTGTCGTGAAGCATCAACAGACCTTAGGAACCTTAATTGAACTATCTTAGCCTCTTTAGGGTAGTGAGATAACTGACTTTGGTGCAGTCCGAGGTTGGTTGATACTCGATACTACACTCAATTGAGGGTTGCTTTCCTGGAATATTTCGGTCGCCAGTTCAGTGGCTAAATCGAAACGATGAACAATGAAAGCAATCCAGTGATATTGGGACCCTTAGAACCCGGTTACTTCTAATAGGACAGGTTGAGCCCACCAACTTCAAGAGGGTAATACCCAGACCCCATGCTGGCCTAAACTCTAAGGGTTTCTCTTGTGTGACTTGCGTGCCTTCGTACTTGACTACTTACATGCTTGTTATCTGACACATGAACTACTTGCAGGTTTTGTTTATAGTCCTTAATAGGGACTCATAACAGGGTACCTAAGTTTCTTACAGGTTTTGGTTTGCAGTCCTTAATTAGGACTCCTAACAGGGTTTACCGAGTTTCTTGCAGGTTTTGTTTTTAGTCCTTAAGTGGGACTCATGACAGGTTTTACTTGAGTTTCTTGCAGGTTTTGGTTTGCAGTCCTTAATTGGGACTCGTAACAGGGTTTACCTACATTACCCCATGCATAGCATGACATCATACCATTGCATACATCCTGCATAAAAAACTAATCCATTTCAAGGATCTCAAGGGCTTGTGATGCAGGTCATGATGAATCAAACATCTAGCAAGGGGCAAAGAGGATTTATTTTCCTCTAGCCAAAGTTGTCAGAGGCTATGACCCACTTGATATGGTGAGCTCTGACTCCTGAAGAAGGCCCCCCTAACCAAGGTTGTTTGGAAATCAAAACCAGACATGATGATTAAAGTCAGGGGCTATGACACACTGGATATGGTGAGCCTTTGACCCTTTGAAGAATGACTCTCAGCAATATGAAGTGCCTTCAATCAAGTCACCAGTTTCCAATGCTAACAATTTTCTTGTTTACCCTGCGAGGTCCTTGAAAACATTGCATGCATATCATACACACCATCATAACAGGTATCCTTGTTGCAGGTCACTTACCTCTCTCGCTGTTTATTTCAGCAATGGCTTCCCAACAAGATAACCAGGACCTTCACACTCAAGAGACTCAATTCAGGGAAATCTTCCTAGGCCTATCCAAGGGGCAGGAAGAGTTGAGGACACTCTTCATGGGGAATCTGATCAGAAAGAGTCCTGAAGATGACAAGGACGAACAACTGAAACATCTACAAGTTGAGGTAGACACATTGAAAACCCAGATGCTGGGGCAAAGGGCCCTCATTCAAGGTTTAGCTCAGGAGCAAGGAGAGCTGAGGGCCATGATCAGTCAGCTTCCTCAAGGCATGAAGCAACCAGCCCAAGTCAGGGACCCGGTCATTAATCAACTTCCAAGAGGTCAAAGGTTTGGACCTCCCCAAGCTGCTACTACTTCACAGGTCCAACAACGACCTCGCCCAGAACAACGGGCTGATCAGAGCAAACCAGACAAGCCTAAAAGGAAGTTCACCAAGATCAACATGTCGCTGGATCAAGCACTACAACAAATGTTGAAGGCAGGGCTGGTCACCTTAAGGGCTCCTCTCCGGAATCCAAACACTTCTGCTCCTAACTATCACCCCAACGATAGGTGCACATACCATTCTGATAGCCAGGGGCATACTACGGACAACTGTCGGCCTCTCAAAAACAAGATTCAAGACATGATCGACGCTGGAGAGATTTAGTTTAAAGTACCCAAGACTCCCCACGTGATCACTGCTCCCTTGCCAAAACATGGATAGGATTGAGAAATTTTTGTTCATTCGAACGTTCAAGTTGCAATTTTCTTTTGTTCAAACATTTACTCATTGTTAAACATTGTTATTTCATTAATGCATCGCATACGTCTGTTCTGACACAATATATTCGTATTCACTAAATGCAAATTATTTTCATATTTTTCTGATGATCAACTCTCGATTTATAATTCTAAGCCTCTTGAGGGAGGATGACGAAAATGATACCGCAATCTACAGTATGCTTTTGAACAAACCCCGCTGATGAGGTACAGGCATTGTTTCAATCCCTAAACACTGGAGTTATAAGGATGATAATCCCTCGTCAACCCCTCTGAGCCAAAGAAGTAGGAGTTTTTCTTTTCGAAATTTAAAACCCTTAATCATAACCTGGGGCAGGGTAGTTCTCTCAGTTGATCCAGGTGCATAACGAATGGCACCAAAGAGGTCCTAACAAAAAAGAAAGACAGTGATGGTTCCGAATAATCAATAAAGAAAGGCAGTCATTATCTTTCAAAATAAAAAAAAAAACCATTAAGTCAAAATCCATGAAGGAGACTTACAAAACTGGGGCATCCCGCTGACTGTAATTCCAAAAAAGGAAACAGTTCAGGCAAAAAAAAGAAAGGGATAACAAAAATCAAGAAAGAGGTCTTACAAACCCTCAACAAAAAAGGAATGACTGCCTATTCAAAATAAGTTATCAACATCCGAATCATCACCGGAAAATCAGAGCAAAGATTCAATCAAGGTCTAACGCACGATCAACTGAGTTTAGGTTTGAAGAACATAACGAAGAGCGGGTGGGTACAAATAAAATTTGAGCCTTTATCCTTTGTTTCTTAAACCGTGAACCAGGCCACGTTATAACCCCTAAAAGTCCTAGCTGAAGCATGGGTTAGTTCGAAAGCATATTGTACGAAAGGTATCCTGACTCCTTAAGGCTTACGGTAAAATACGGAGTTGACATCACGTTTTACAAACAATCACTTATTTTATGAAAAAGAATGCATTTTAAAAATCTTCAAGACAGACATAAGCTTTGCATTTTTAACATAACTTTGTTTACATATGACTTTTTGTCTGAACAGCATAGAAGTTCGCACGACGGAAGTTTAATGAACAGAAGCGCTTCCAATCAAGGGGCATGACATGATCATTATCCATTATCTGGGGCAGTCCAATCAAGATTCGGAGAATCTCTCAAAGGCCAATTAGCCTAGGGCAAATCTCTGTCTAGATCACTTGGGGCATTCCAACAACGAATCTTGCCTGATCAAACACCTTCTGGTGGCGTAACAAAACACTTCTGACAGGGGCAACTCCCTACATTCTGAGAACATGGACATAGTCGAAAAGATACTACGCCAAATCCAAGACCCGCTAGGTCGACGTACCTAGGCAAAAATAAGGGTTTCCCGGCGAACCAAAAGGGTTCGGGCAAAATGAAGGGATGAAATGAAAAAATCTGTACACCCGGCAAGTCGAAAACCTGGAAAGGCGGCTTGGGCAAAAATGGGTATCCCGGTGGACTGAAAACCCGAAAGGGCGGTCCAGGCAAAAATTAGGGATCAAAGCGTACGACTATGTCCTGTCATCTTGTCACCTGCCTACCAGAAGAAGGTTGGTCCATCAACAACTATCAGCCCCTCACAGGTCTTCTTCTCCAACCTCAGAAACAGGGGCAATAAAGAGTTGTCTAAGCAATCTAATTGTTCTGTCCTCCAAGGTATCAAGGTGAGTTCAGCTGAAGAACATAACCAGTACATCCCAATTCCCCAGAGAGTGAGCCAGCAAGTCAGTACACTCTCTTCAAGCAAAGCTACTATCAAACCTTAAGGAAGTTGAGTATCCCCCACAGATCTCAACATTCCCCAGCAGCAGTATACGTATATTCTTAACAAGCATCCCCGGCAGTCTTGGTCTAAAGATTGTTCCCCGGCGGTATATCAAACATTCAAAGGAATCACTTCCCCCACAGTTCAAAACTTCCCCAAGAGAGTCCAATCCAATTTCCCCAGGAAAGTTGGAATTTATCTCCCCAAGCAGTAAGCTTATCCCCAGTAGATTCTGGAAGCTTATCCTCGCAGAATACGAACGCGTCGTCCGGCTTTATTCAAAGAGTTATTTCCTTACCAGGATATAACTGGGTTATCCTCAGCCAAAAGCCACGGAAAGAGCGTCCTCGACGAAGTCTTCTTATCCCCAGCGAAGTCTATTAACACTTCCGATACAACAAGGGTATCCCCAGCAAGTTACTATCAACGACTCAGCAAAGTATCTCTCTCCCCACCGATTATTGCTTTCCAGTAAGATCGTTAGAGTACCTTTCTCCCCGCAGATTATTGTCCCCCAGCGAGATCGTTAGAGTACCTTTCTCCCCGCAGATTATTGTTCCCCAGCGAGATCGCTAGAGTACTTTTCTCCCCGCAAAGTTATTCCATTCGCCAAGTTTATTCCCCAACGGAGTTATCTTCTCCTACCGGTATTCTTGCAGCTATCATCCCCAGCGGAAGCGAAATCTATTCTCCAACATCAGCCCAGGAGTGACTTCCCGGCACCCGTCAAGGATTTACTTTCCTAGACGAAAAATACATTCATAAACATCGCACTTCCATACATCATTATAGCATGCATAGACGCATCATATCTTACAAATCTCATTTATGTTGAGAACATCATTGCTTGGTCCATATCATGCATTGCATATGACTGACCTTTACCTTTCAGGAAAGATTCAGCTAAATTCTCAATCATATTTCAAGACTCTAAGACCTTATCTGGTTCAGTTAAATCGACTCCAAAGATTTCTCTGGTTATTATCCAGTCCAAGGCCTTCTCTGGTTCAGTTAAATCAACCCCAAACAGATTTTTCTGATAAAGACCCAGTTGAAGACATTCCAAGACCTAGACCGGTTTAGTTAATCGACTCCAAAGATTTATTATCCAGTCCAAGGCTTTCTCTAGTCCAGTTAAATCGACCCCAAACAGATTTTTCTGATGAAGACTCAGTAGAAGTTATCAAAGGTTTTTCTCAATGAATGTTATTGAGATTATAATTTCCTATGGTTCTCTCCCCAATGCTGCGGAGACGATAATTCCATTCCAGGTTTTTCTCAACGAATGTTATTGAGATTATAATTTCCTATGGTTCTCTCCCCAATGCTGCGGAGACGATAATTCCATTCCAGGTTTTTCTCAATGAATGTTATTGAGATTATAATTGCCTATGGTTCTCTCCCCAATGTTGCGGAGACGATAATTCCATTCCAGGTTTTTCTCAATGAATGTTATTGAGATTATAATTTCCTATGGTTCTCTCCCCAATGCTGCAGAGACGATAATTCCATTCCAGGTTTTTCTCAATGAATGTTATTGAGATTATAATTTCCTATGGTTCTCTCCCCAATGCTGCGGAGACGATAATTCCATTCCAGGTTTTTCTCAATGAATGTTATTGAGATTATAATTTCCTATGGTTCTCTCCCCAATGCTGCGGAGACGATAATTCCATTCTAGGTTTTTTTCAATGAATGTTATTGAGATTATAATTTCCTATGGTTCTCTCCCCAATGCTGCGGAGACGATAATTCCATTCCAGGTTTTTCTCAATGAATGTTATTGAGATTATAATTGCCTATGGTTCTCTCCCCAATGCTGCGGAGACGATAATTCCATTCCAGGTTTTTCTCAATGAATGTTATTGAGATTATAATTTCCTATGGTTCTCTCCCCAATGCTGCGGAGACGATAATTCCATTCCAGGTTTTTCTCAATGAATGTTATTGAGATTATAATTTCCTATGGTTCTCTCCCCAATGCTGCGGAGACGATAATTCCATTCCAGGTTTTTCTCAATGAATGTTATTGAGATTATAATTTCCTATGGTTCTCTTCCCAATGCTGCGGAGACGATAATTCCATTCCAGGTTTTTCTCAATGAATGTTATTGAGATTATAATTTCCTATGGTTCTCTCCCCAATGCTGCGGAGACGATAATTCCATCCCAGGTTTTTCTCAACGATTGCTTTTGAGATTACAATTTCCTATGGTTCTCTCCCCGATACTGCGGAGATGATAATTCCATCCCAGGTTTTTCTCAATAATTGCTATTGAGGTTGTAATCACCTATGGTTCTCTCCCTGATACTGCGGAGATGGTAATTCCCAAGATTTTCTCAACGATTGCTGTTGGAGTTAAAGTCATCCAAGGTTCTCTCACCGTTCCTGCTGAGGTAGTAACCACCCCTGGTTTATTCATCACCTTTTGAAGCTCCAGATTCGGCTCCTGTAACCAGTCAGGACATATCTATAAAAAGCATCTGAAGACCAGCTCCTGCAACATGTCAGGTACTCATTTTTCTTATGCAGGTACGCAAGCTCTCGCTAAGGAATCTCTTATGCGATCAACATCCAGATGGCACCTATAAGCCCATCCATCTTCCATCACCTCTTAGCATGGCATCTGTAAGCCCATCATCCTATTCATCAACATTTAAATACCATTATCACACTGCTACTATGTGAGCGCAAATTTCTGGGCACTCTAATGTTCAATCATCTTCTACCCTCAGATTACGAAAGGCACGTCAGCCAATCTGCATCCTCAGGTCTAAGAAGATTGAACAGGGGCAACTGTTGTACCCCAAAATTTGCCCTCCCATATTCTTCAAGATTTGCCAAGTCATGCTTCAAATCTCCCCAAAGGTTGCATAGTTCAAGGACCTCCTAAGCAGTCAAAATTAGGGTTTTGGTTCTGATCAAGAAAATGAAGTTTCCAAGGGTCCAATCAAGTCTCACATGCCTATAAATATGGTCAAGCATCCTCATACCAAGTTTCAAGACTTTCAGCACAAAATTGCACAGTCAAAACCCTAATTGCACTACAGTCAACTGTAGGGGCAAAATGGTCATTTGACAGTCAAAAGTTCAAATTTTTGGTCAACATCTCATTTTGAAGCCACAAACATCATTTGATCAATGCTTGATCATGATTCTCAAAGCTTGGCTTAAAAAATAATCAAGATGCAAAAGTTTCCTTATTTGGATAGCTGAAAAAGTCAACTGTAAATTGACCAGGGCATAACTTTCACATGGATTATCAGAAAAATTCCATCCAAAGCTCATTGTGAAGATAAAGACATTTCCTACAACTCATATTCATACTCCAAGTCCAAGAAATGCTCTCACAAAAAGTTATCAATTTCAACATTATAGGTCATTTTCAAAAGTCAACAAAAAGGGACTTTAAGTCAAAGGCTATAACTTGAGATTGGTAAATCAAAATGACATGGGACCAAAGGCATTGGTTAGAGGACTCAAATACCTTTCCAAAATGTCCAAGAACATGAGCAAAGCTTAAAAATTGTGCAAGTTATGCCTTGTGGAAGTTGGGAAAGTTTTGGATATTTTGAAAAGTCAACATTGATTCAAATGACCTAAAATTACTAATGGGCTTCTTTTTTCTTCCACAATTCATTATCCAAAGCATGCACACGACCATTTGGCCCAAAGGGAAGTTTTTTATTATTTTTATTTATTTATTTGAATTTTTTATTACAATTAATTCATTTAAACTAAATAAAATATGGAAAAATGCTAAACTAATGAAATAAAATCTTTTTGTGCAGAAAATACTCTCATTGGACACTCAAAATTCGTGCATGATCAATTAGGGAAGGATTGGATATGATTGAGAGCAAATGTGCATGAAAAGATTTGAAAATATCATGGCTTAAAAATCAAATATTACATTCATCAATTCATGGATTTTGGACCAATTTTATTTGACCTAATCATTCCATACATAAGCCTGATCAAAACCCTCGTGCTCATGGACTGAAAGCTGTGCCATACATAGAAAACAAAACTTGAGTTTTTTGTGAAAAAAGTGAAATCTGAAAACCAATTTCCAGGACGATTCAAGGCCAAAGATCAGTTCCATTAGCTTCCTTAAGGATCATATAACGTGTTCCAATCATTCCCTAAGTCCCATACTCAAGAAAACACGAAATCACCATTGAAGTTGGTAAGGAAAATTCCAAAATCGTTTTCCATCATTCATGCATTTTTAACATGTTTCATTGTTGTTTTTGTGTTTAGAATGATGTTTGCAAGCTAACTGCATAATTTGATTGGAGTTTCATGCCAAAACGAAGAAGCCACCATTATCATATTTTAGGGTTTCAGGCTTGGAAATTTAGGGCTTTTCACTCAAGGAACAATTGGGGCATGATAATGGCACCATCAGGTTCAGGAGCTTCACGACAATCACATCCATATGTCGCGCCTAATTTCTAATGAGAGGATTCATATTCGCTATTTTCCAGAAACATGCCTTTTAGAACGGTGTAAAAACCGTTGCCAATGTTTTTATATTTTCAGGAAAATAAAACAATGAGGAAGATGACTCGGTGGCATAAGCTGAATGGCTGGTTCAAAATCTCGCGCGAAAAAAGAAGCGTTGGTGTTTGTTTGTTTTATTATATTTATTGATTATATTATTTACAGATAAACAAAATAGCACAGGTGGTGAAGCGCTTGAGTGGTAATGTTCAGGACCTGGGTTCGAGCCCCAGGTCCTCATCCCCTTTCATATTATTTTTCATTTAATATTCATATGCAGACTCAACATATTGGTCCACGATACACCCTCAAAATCAAGCTGGCCACGCATTCAGTTTCATCAATTCAAAGGCACAGATTTGAGGAACATGATAAACCCTGGTCAACGCTGGTGCATGCTAGTGGAAAAAGTCTACCAGGCCTGAAGGTTGATGGGCCCAGATTGCTAAAAGAAACACCTCAAATTAGGGGCAAACCCCCTTAGGTTTGCAAATCTTTTCTATTTTCTTTATAATTTATTATTTTTACTTTCTTTTAATTATTGTTTTATTAATTAATTTAATATTTTCACAATATACAAAAAACATATAAAAAATCAGAAAAGACGAAAAAAATAATAAATATTTTATTTTAGTATTTTTGTAAATGAATTGCATAATTAATTTTAGTTATTAGGTTTAATTGTAATATTTTCTCAATTAATTTAAAATTGGTAAAACTAGGGTTTATGATAAATTTTATTCCTTTTTTATTTTCTTTCATAATAATTAAGTATTTACTATTACTTATTTTTGTAATTAAATTGCATGTAAATTAATTAGGGTTAATTTTAGGTTAAACTTTAACATATTTTCTTAACAAATAAAAAATTTAGAATTAGGGTTAGCATGTTATTTTAATTAATTCTTTTTTTCCATTAAAACCAAAAAGTACTAAAAACAATTTCTTTTCTCTTTTTAATTAATTAATTCCATCATTTAATTTAATTTTGCAAAAAGGGTCCAACGCCCTCGTTTTAATTCTTATTTAATTCGCATATTTATTTCCTTTTTCTTTTAATATTTATGTATCTCTCCCAAGGCCTTGTAAATTAATTTCTCGCACCTTACTTTTTCATTATTTCTTTATTTTCTGTCAAATCGGGTTCAAGACATTTTGGCGATGTGGACCCGCGCCTTTGTAATAGCTTAGAACTTTTACTTTTCGCAATTTTTAACTGTTAAATAAATGCATGCAAGAATGAATGACAATAAATAAAAACAAACGCATAGATCACTTTGACATGACAGGACAAAAATAAATGAACATGACACACAAATCACACACCACCCCTAGGGTACGCCTCACTGTTGCCTTGCCTCGAAAGGTGATCGTCGAGTAGAGGATGTCTTAGTAAGTCCTCATGATCCGGGAACCTGGCATGAGGGTAGCTTCTAAGGTGTCTTCCCATTGCTCTGGTGATCACCATGTCCTGAACCTCGAATTGACCCGAACACCTCCAACAGTGGTGCTACCTACCTCTCAATGGTGGGATGGCACTACTTTAAGGACACTTACACAGACGAATTCCTTAGGGTAGGTAGACGACTCTAGATACTTGCTCTAATTTCAAAAACAAATCAAAAACACTTTTCACACCGACACCTTTTCAAAAAGCTTTCGAAAGCAATTTTTCAAACACTCTTGAGGACCGATACAAGAGTCGAACTGGAAATTTCAAAGAAACTTTTTTAAAAACCCACAGTTGAAAAGCAAACAAACCATTTTGAAAACACAAGTGAGCAAGTATCTAAGAGCCCATGGATAACCATGGATAGAAAGGGTGTTAACACCTTCCCTTTCTATAATCTACCTCCCGAACCGAGAGCAATCTCTTTAAGGAATTTTTCTGTGCTTTTTTCCTTTCCATTTGGAGAAAATAAAAGACGGTGGCAACTCTTGCTTCCGCGACATTTCGCGAACCAGCGTTAAACAGTCAGTTCCAGATCCACCGATCACACTAACCTATTTTATTTATTGTGAAAAAGAAGTTAAAATTACCTAATTAAACTAATTAATTTGTTAATATTTTATTTACAAAAATAACAATTAAGGTGAAATTTAATAATAATAATAATAATACAAATATTTTAAGTTTCTGATTTTATTATAGAAATAATTTGTTAGTTAATAATAATAATATTAATAATTAAAAGAATTAAAAAGAGAAAGAAAATAAAAAGGAAAATAAACCAGGTGGGGTGTTGATGGACCCAATGGAGGTATAGTTCTGGAAATTTAGGCCCAATAAGAAGCAAGCTTGTTTGACTTATGGAATCAGGTGCGTGCTTATTGACTGGAACGTACCATGGTCTTCATCTTCTGACCATTAGATTGGCATTGTGAGACACTTGGCAAGCTGAGCGCTGGAGTCCATGGTGGAATATTATTATGAATCTGCATAGGAACACATTATGAAAAATAACATAGAGTTTTTGGGTGGACCTGGGAATCGAACCCAGGTCCCAGTAGTTACCAAGCATGTCACCTTCCACTAAGCCACTGCATTTTCTTTGTTAATATAATGGATGATGAGAATAATATATAAAAAATCAACTATTCTGGAAACCAAGAAAAAGCGCGCCACATTTTTGAACGGACCAACCACGCGTGAACACGTCCTTCATCTTCTTCGTGAAACCTGCATAAAACATATCAAATAACGGGGGTTTTTAACCCCCACAAAGTGAAAATGCCAAAAATAGCGATTAGGTCTGTGCATGATATAAATAGGGCGCGAGGGTTGGGTTTGATTCGTCTGGCCTTGACGAATTCAACCATGTGCGTCTCAAGGTCTAATTTTGCTTATGCTGTAAACCCCCAAATTGGAAGCTTTGAAAACCTAGATTTCATCAATGGTGGTTTCGGTTCCAGGGCGTTTCAAGGCAATTGAACCATACCATTAGTTTCCTGTGGACTCATACAACACAAAACAAGCAACAAATTATGTTAATAATGCATGAACAATGAATTTCGATTCCAAGAAAATTATGCAAACCGTGAGTTCGTGTGGGGCGATTCCTTAGGCCTGAGCGCTTGGTTTTGATTCTAAAACGTTTCTGGGGACTTATGCAACGTATTAGAATTCTTAACTCGCTTTGAAAGGGCCTGGAAGGTGGAATTCAGATTTCAGTTTTCTTTGATTTTTTTCAATGTGGTAATGGTTCTTGCAGCAGCTTTTGCATGTTCATGGCATTAGGGTTATGTTGTGTGCATATATGGGAATAGAATTAGGTCAGCAGCTGGGCCAATGATCCATGGAATTAAGTTTTAGAGATTCTTGTTGACCACCATTAAAGAACTTTCCAAATTTGAAGCAAATCTTGGATTTTATGCACAAAAAGCCCCTAGCACGAATTTGTGAGCTGGCATATGATACATGAAAGTTGTTCAAATCCAAAAGATGCTATTTCATTGATTTTTAGATTTTATTTGAATTATTAAAGATTTAAAATGAATTAAATCAATAAAAATTAAATAAAATAGAAAAATAAATGTTTGATCTTGAAATTAAGCATGGGACACGTGTATGGCATGACAAGGCTGAATCAAGTGGAAGAAAGTGGGCCCTTTTGTCAAAAATTGAAGTTTTAAGGATAGTTGACTTTTGCCATTTCACAAAAATTTCCCAACTTCTCTAATGCATATCTTGCTCAAGTTTGATCATATGAACATGTTCTTGGACATTTTGGAAAGTTCTTGAAGTCCTCTAACCACTGCCTTTGGTCCCATGTCATTTGGATTTACCAATATCAAGTTATGGTCTTTGACTTAAAATGCCTTTTTGTTGACTTTTGAAAATGACCTATAATGTAGAAATTGATAACTTTTTGTGAGAGCATTTCTTGGACTTGTAATGTGAAGATGAGTTGTAGGAAATGTCATCCCCTTCAAAATGAGAATTGGATGGGATTTTTCTGATGAACCATGAAAAAGTTATGCCTTGGTCAAGTTACAGTTGACTTTTCAGCTGTCCAAAAATGGGAACTTTTGCATCTTGATGATTTTTGAGCCATGCTTGTGGAATCATGATCAAGACTTGATCAAATGATGATTGTGGCCTCAGAATAAGATGTTGACCAAAAAATTTGACTTTGGACTGTAAAATGACCATTTTACCCCTGTAGTTGATTGTGGAGCAACTAGGGCTTTTGACTGTGCAATTGGGCATTGCGAGCCTTGAAACTTGGCATATAGATGCTTGACAATGTATATGGGCCTATGGGACTTAATTGAGCCCTTGAAAACCTCAACTTCCTTGCAAGAACCAAAACCCTAATTTGGACTGGCTTAAGAGGATGTTTGACTGTGCAACCCCTTGAGAAATCTTGAACCATTTGAGGATGATTCTTGATAAACCTTGAAGAATATGGGAGGGAAAATTTTGGGGTAAAACACCGGGGAACGACCAGATAACAGTACCAAAAATACTACGAAGCCTAAAATCGACCAGATAGTGGTATATCACGAATTCAAAGCTATGAAGCCCGAAAATCGACCGGAAAATAGTTGAATCCCCAGCAAGTTACTGTGAAGCCTAGAAATCGACCAGATAGCAGTACAAGACACCATGAAGCCTGGAAGCGACCAGATAGTGGTATGTCATAAACACAAGCCGCGAAGCCCGAAAATCAACCGAATAACAGCTTAATCCTCAACAAGATACCATGAAGCCTGGAATCGACCAGATAATGGTATAAGATGTTGTGAAGCCTGGATTATAACTAGATAGCAGCAAAGAATACTATGAAGCTTGGAATCGACCAGATAGTGGTATATCTTTAATGCAAGTTATGAAGCCCGGATTCGACCGGATAATATCTTGATTTCTCCAAATACCATGAAGCCTGGACTCGACCAGATAATGGTATAGGAAACCGTGAAGCCTAGATTAGGACCAGATAGCGGCAAAGGATAATGAAGCCTGGGATACAACCAGATAACAGTATAAGGTACTGCGAAGGTCGGAATTCGACCGAATAACAGTTTACCCGACCAATTACTAAGAAGCCCGGAATCGACTGGATATTAGTATTGCCTTAAAATTCAAGTTTTAGCCCGGATACAACCGGATAACAACTTAACTCCTTCTGAAGCCTAGAGCACGACCAGATAAGAAGTGAGAAATTACGAAGCCTGGATTACAACCAGATAGCAAGTTTAATCTCATCCCCTCAGTAAGTCACTGTGAAGCCTGGATTACGACCAGATAGCAATCAGTCTTATTTTTCCTCAGCAAATCACTGTGAAGCTTGGAGCACGACCAGATAGCAGTCCATTTTCACCTTTTCGACCAAGAGGTGATTCCCCAGTAGAATAACGGACGACTAAAGCTCCTAAAATTCTAATTTTACCAAGACAGAGGCTAGCACTCCCCAACGTAGTCCTCCTCGACAACAGGTATACGAGCTCTCGCAAAGGAATCTCTTATGCGATCGACACTTCTCCTGATGGCATCTTTAATCCCATCGTTCGACACCAACCTCCAAATGGCATCTATAAGCCCATTCCCGACATCGCAAGATGGATACCACTTCATGTGAGTGCAAATTTTTGGGCACTCTAGTGTTCAATCATCTTCCACCCTCGAATTACGAAAGACAGACAAGTCAATCTACATCCTCAGGTTTAAGAAGATTGAACAGGGGCAGCTGTTGTACCCCAAAATTTGCCCTCCCATATTTCTCAATACATTTCAAGTGAGGTCCTCAAATTTCTCAAGGAAGTCCAAGGGTTGACCAGACAAACCCTCTCCTAAGGCAGTCTACCTCAAATTAGGGTTTCAGTTTGCATCAAGATGTTTAAGTCCAAAGGATCTCAAATGCTCACCATTGTCCTAGTATGTTCTCAAGATCATCCATGTCAAGTTTCAATCCTTGCAGAGGAAGTTTGCTCAGCCAATTACGTAAAGGGCTGAAAATCGATTGTGCTAGGGCAAAAGTCAACTGTGTCCTATATACAGTCAAACTTCAAAAAATTTGGTCAACATTCTCATTTTTAAGTGTTATTCATCATTTTGTCAAGGGTTGATCATGATTCCTCAAGGACTGCTCACAATTCATCAAAACCCAAAAGTTGCTAAATTAGGGTTTTGTAGGAAAAGTCAACTCAACTTTAACCAAGCATAACTTTCTCATACTTTATCAAAAATGACCCATACAAATCTAATTTTGAAGAGGATGAAATTCCCTACAATTCATCTTCAGCTCCCAAGTTCAAAATATGCACTCACAAGAAGATATAAATTTGGACATTATAGGTCATTTTGGAAAGTCAACAAAAACACCTTTTTTTGTCAAAGCTTCATACATGAACATGGAAGACTCAATTGAGATGAGACCAAAAGGGTTGCTTAGAGGACATCTTAAGATTTCTAAAAAGTCCAAGAACATATCTCTAAGGTCAAAATTGAGGGAGTTATGCATTGGCAAAGTTGACCCTTTTTGCAAATTGCCAAAAATCAAATATGCCCAAAATTGCAAAATAAAATCAAAATTGAGTTTGTAACATGCTCCACGACCCATGATCCTTCCCACTTGTCTTTGTTTTATTTTTATCATTTATTTTGATTTTTATTTCAATTAAATTTAATTAAATCAAAATAAAATCATGAAAATATCAAAACTAATCAAAGCTTGAGATTTTGTGCATGTTTAGGTTTCTTATACAGTTGGGGAGAGAATCAAATCGTGCAAGCTTCATTTGGACACAAAAAGATTGGATTTGGCTTGATTTGGAAAGATTTACATAAGAATCAAATCATGATTCAATCATCTTAATTGAGAAAGATTTGAAGCAAGTTTGTAACCTAATTCATTCTAGGGTACATATAGGACAAGTGAAGATCAAAAACAAAGGAATGGGAGGCGTGAAAATAAAGAACAAATCTCAAAATTTCAAAGGAAAGTTGCAATATAATTTCTCAATTCCATGCCTCTTCAAGCCATTCCAAGCATACCATTCGTTTGCTCGGCATCCAAGGACTCTATCCCAATCATTAGCAAGTATTTTCGTGCCCAGATACGCATTGTAAGTATCCCACGACCTCTATGATTTTTTGAAATCGTATCTCATAAATCTGGCATTGTTAGCATATTTTATGGATATATTCTGAATCCTTGAAACATTTGCAAGCTAATGATAATACTCAATTAGGTTTTTGTTAACCATACAGAAAGTTGCCATGATTAGGGTTTAGGTTTCGTTTTTAGGGTTTTGCTTGCAGGAACAATTAGCCATGGAGAGTGGTACCATGATGCTCGTGAGGTTGCAACGAGTTGATTGGTACCACTGGTATTGATTTATCATGCGTGCATATGTTTTTGGAGGATCACGGGGCTGTACCTACGCCAAGGCAACTGTAGGTAAAAGTCAGATCTTTTCTCAACGGAGAGAGGAAGAAGAAGGGTGGCGTGGCACTCCCTGATTCGCTTATTCAAAATTCACGTGTTTTGAAGTATATTATTTTGTTTTTTCCAATATAATCATTTTGTTATTCCATGTACAAGAAAGCGCGCTAGCTCAGATGGTAAGTGTATAAGGGAAATTGCCAAAGGGCCTGGGTTCGATCCCCAGGTCCCCATATTTGCCAATATTATTTTCTTTTACATCATCAGGTACACATGCATGCAAGGAGACCACTATACGCCCTCAATGTCCAGCCAACCAGATGTCTAGCATGCCAAATCCAAGGGCCATCCTTTGGAGGTCCACAATGCACCCTAGTCAAGCAAGCATACAGGATCTGGAAAGTCAACGTGGGCCAAGGAGTTATGGGCTCAGAAATTGCAATTCAAACCCCCCTCTTTGCCAACACAACCAGGCCCATTTCTTTTTCTTTTATATTTTTCATTCTATTTACTTTCTTTATTTAAATTATTAACTAACATAAAATTAATTCTTTTTTACAAAATCATAAAATCAATTTCACAAGTTTAGATCTAGGTTTTATCTTTATCAAAATTAATTTAATATTAGTTTAATTTAATTGTAGGGCAATTCTAACCTTTTTTGTAAATAATTTAAAATCAATTAGAAAATTAGGGTTTATTCTTGATTTAATTTTTTAGTTCTTTTCTCAATAAAACAAACCACAAAAATAGGTCAAAATTAATTATTTTTCTTAATTAAAATTAACTAGCAATTAGGTTTGTATTTATTTAATTAAAACCTTATTTTCTCAAAATAATCAAAAAAACAACAAAAATATGATTTTTCTTTCAAATAGGTTTAGACGGGGTCAAAACCCTAATTTCTCTCGTTCTCGATTCATCGCGCGCGCTTTATTATTTTTACCATATTATTGTAAATGCTCATGGTATGTAATAGTTTAATTAGGACTTTTCGTTTATTTATCATTTTACGGGTTTTTTTTTGGCTATGTAATTAAGCCCCCTCCCCGAAGCCTTGTAATAGCGTACTTTTATTTTCCGCATTTTAATTCTCGCAAATATTAAACTGTTAGATGTGTGATAATAGGATTGCATGACAAGACTGTATGTTAATTTTTAAAATGGTTAGCAAACCCTAAATTTGCAAAGATAATAGCTTGAAATCAAATCACTTGCACATGCGCACTCCTAGGGTATACTCTCACTTCGGTTGCCTTCGGTAAACGATCATTAAGTATAGGGTGTTTTAGTGATTACCCTCTTGTCTAAACAAATATCAAATGTCCCGTTCGGAAATGTTGCCTCGGAAAGGTTTCCTCGGAAATGTTGCCTCGAATATGATCTTAAGACACTAGGGTTATTACTAAGATGTCCTAACATTGATTTAGTGATTGTACATCCCTTTCGAATTGACCCTTACAACTCCAACGACGGTGCTACCTACTCACTAATAGTGGGATAACGCTGTCTAAAGGAAACAAGAACAGAAGCATTCTTTTTTCGAGTAGGTAGATGCTAGTAGGTACTTGCTCAAAACAAACTTTTTCACATTTACACTCTTTTTAAGCAAAGTTTTCAAAAATACTTCGTAACACTCTTGAGGACTGATACAAGGGTTAAAACGAAGTAAGACAAAAACTTTTCAAAACACACAAACACGGAAGCAATTTTTAAAATGATGAGCAAGTACCTAAGAGCCCGTGGAAAACCACGGATAGAAAGGGTGCTAATACCTTCCCTTTCTATAATCTACCCTCCGTATTCAAAATCTCGAAAAAGGAATTTTTCTGTGCTTTTGTCCTTTCTAGTTGGATAAAATAAAAGTCGGTGGCGACTCTTGCTTACCGCGACATTTTGTGAACACAAATGCAAACCAGCATTTTCCTAAAACAGTCTGGTTCTGCCACCGTATCACAACGGGCTTAAAGATTCCATTCGTAAGATATGACGGAGAATCGTCGGAGATGTGCTTAAAGATGCCATCTAGAGGATATGACGGAGAATCGTCGGAGATGGGCTTAAAGATACCATCTAGAGGATGTTGATTTCCCGAGATATTCCTTGGTGGGAATTCCTATTCCTGTTGTTAAGGAGGAATCTGCTAAGGAATGTTGGTCTCTGTCTTGGGAGAAATAGAATTTTAGGAGCTTCAGTTGTCCGTTACTCTATTGGGGAATCATCTCTTAGTCGAGGAGATGAAAATGAACTGCTATCTGGTCGTGCTCTAGGCCTTACAGTGATTTGCTGAGGATAATAAGACGGACTGCTATCTGGTCGTGCTCCAGGTTTTACAGTGACTTACTGGGGAGATGAGATTAAACTTGCTATCTGGTCGTGCTACAGGCTTTGCAATTTCTCAATTCTTATCTGGTCGTGTTCCGGGTTTCAGAAGAAATTAAGTGGTTATCCGGTTGTATCCGGGTTTCAACTTGAATTTAAGGCATACTAACATCTGGCTGTTTCCAGGCTTCATAGTAATTGGCCGAGTAAACTGCTATCTGGTAGAATTCCAAGCTTCACAGTACCTTATACTGTTATCTGGTCATGCTCCAGGTTTCACAGTGTCTCTTTCTGTTATCTGGTCATGCTCCAGACTTCACAACGTCTCATATCATTATCTGGTCGTGCTCCAGGCTTCACGGTGTCTTATACCATTATCTAGACGTGTCCCAGGCTTCAATAATTTGGAGAAATTAAGATATTATTCGGTCGATTTCTGGGCTTCATAGCTTGAGTTTGAGATATACCATTATCTGGTCGATTCCAGGCTTCGCAGTATTTTGGAGAAATTAAGATATTATCTGGTCAATTTATGGGCTTCATAGCTTGAACTTGAGATATACCACTATCTGGTCGATTCCAGGCTTCGTGGTATTTTGTACTGTTATTCGTTCGTGCTCCAGGTTTCACAGTGTCTCTTGCCACTATCTGGTCGTGCTCCAAACTTCACAACATCTTATACCGTTATCTGGTCATGCTCCAGGCTTCAGTAAATTGGGGAAATTAAGCTGTTATTCGGTCGATTTCCAAGCTTCATAGCTTGAATTTGAGATATACAACTACCTGGTCGGTTCCAGGCTTCGTAGTGTTTTGTACTGTTATCCGGTCGTGCTCCAGGAATCACAATATCTCTTGCCGCTATCTGGTCGTGCTCCAGACTTCACAACGTCTTATGCCTTATCTGGTCATGCTCCAGGCTTCAGCAAGTTGGAGAAATTAAGATATTATCCTGTCGATTTCCGGGCTTCTTAGCTTGAATTTGAGATATACCACTATCTGGCCGATTCCAGGCTTCGTAGTATTTTGTACTGTTATCTGGTCGTGCTCCAGGATTCACAATATGATGTATTGTTGGTTGACTATTATCTGGTCAATTTCCGGGCTTCATAGCTTTTTTAACTGGAATAGAAATCTTAGTATCGATTTGATTGAACCAGGGAAAGGTCTTGAGTTGGCTACAACTGGGAGAGAAATCTTAGTATCGATTTGACTGAACCCGGGAGAGGTCTCAGATTAACTTTGACTGGTATAGAAATCAGGGGAGTCTTAGCGGCGATTCGGCCGACCCAGATGAAAGTTTTAGAATATCTTCAACTAGAATAAAAACCTTAGTGTCAGTTTGACTGAACCAGAGAAAATCTTGAAAAGTGTTGGAATATCTTCAACTGGAATAGAAACCTTGGTGTCGGTTTGATTGAACCAGAGAGAACTTGTGAGAACTTGATTGCATCTTTCCCTGAAAGGTAAAGAGTTAGTCGTATGTAATGTCATGATGTATGAAATGTATTGAGTAATGATGTTCTCAAAATAAATGAGATTGTGTTGTATAATATGTATACACATGTCATGATGTATGGATATGCAATGCTATTGTGATATTCTCTAGCTGGGGAAAATAAATCTGGACTGCTGCTGGAGAGTATAAGGAGTTGAGTTCTTCGTTTCCGCTGGGGATAGTGACTAAAGATGATTAGCTGGGGATTTACATCCATTCTACTTGAGAACATTCTGTCGGAGGAGACTCTGTCTGAGAATAATCCTGCAGGGGAATGACTCTATGGGGAAGAGAGATGCTCTGTTGGAAGATCTGCTGATTTGGAGAAATAAACTCAGCTAGGGATGAACTTCCATTGCTGGAGAGAAGAGCTCTGTTGGAGATTGAGCTTCCATTGTCAGAGAAATAAACTCTGCTCGGGAGATGGCTTTATAAACTGCTCATGGTTATAAAACTCGGCTGGGGAATGCAGATATCAGCTTTCTGAAGGAACCTGCTGGGGAAGGAATTCCTACTTGGGGATACGGAGGTCGGACCTTGGTTGTCTCGGCTCTGTGGGGAATATAGGTATCACTGGCTTGTATGTGATAGTGACTTTGCTCCCAACTGTCTCTGCCCCTTATACCATGCTGGAAAAAGTACATGCAGAGATTGTGTGGATGGATCTATGTCGTGATTATACTTGAACATGTATTTAATGAGTGTCAGGATGACATCCGTCTCTGGATCGTATCTGAACTGTATTTGAAACATGTGTTGGATAAGTGTCAGAATGACATCCGTCTCTGGATCGTATCTGAATTGTATTTAGAGGAGAATCTGGAGTAAGTATCGGGATAACATGCATCTATGGATCGTACCTGAACTGTTTCTAGAAGAGGAATCTGGAATAAGTACCAGGATAACATCCATCTCTGGATCGTACCTGAATTGTTTCTCAATGTATGAAAATCTTAAATAAGTAGCAGAATGACATCCGTATCTGGATCGTATCTGAACTGTTTCTTGATGTATGAAAATCTTGAATAAGTAGCAGAATGACATCCGTATCTGGATCGTATCTGAACCATTTCTCGATGTATGAAAATCTTGAATAAGTAGCAGAATGACATCTGTATCTGGATCGTATCTGAATCGTTTCTCGATGTATGAAAATCTTGAATAAGTAGCAGAATGACATCCGTATCTGGATCGTATGTGAACCGTTTCTCGATTCTGGTGCTCTTGATGAAGCTGATCAAGGTATAATAAGTATTCCACTAATAAACAGGTGACGGGACATAGTGGTACATTTTAAATCCCTAACTTTTTCCTGGACCTCCCTTTCAGGTTTTCAGTCCACCGAGATACCTTTTTGCCCAAGCCGCTTTTCAGGTTTTCAACTTGTCGGGTGTACAGATTTTTTTATGTATATCCCTAACTTTTGCCCGAACCCTTTTGGTTCGCCGGGATTTCCTTATTTTTACCTAGGTGTGTCAACCTAGCGGGTCTTTTTTTCATGCGTAGTATTTTCCGACTATGTCCATGCTTTCAGGATGTAGAGAGTTGTCACTGCCCATAGTGTTGTGTTGTAGTACTGTCAAAAATGTTTTCTTGATGGCACATGATTCATTGCTGGAATGCAGATCTACCCCTGGTTATTTGGCACTTTTGGAGAGACTTCCCCAGGTGTGTTTAGACATCATGTCATGCCCCTTGCTTATGGAAGACCTATTATTGGAAGTGTCTTTCCTGATGAGGTGATTCTGTCCATTGAGAGGATGTCTCTTCATTGAATATCCATTATGCGGATTTCTCTGCTGTCAAACAATTAGTCATATGCAAACAATGTCATTTAAAGAATACAAAACTCATGTATGTCTTGATTTTTTTTTGAAAATGTGTTTTGTGTAGTAAAATGAAATTTGCAAGAATGTGATATCAACTCAGGATTCGTAACAAAGCCTAGAGGAGTCAGGATACCTTTGTAACAGTATGCTCTCAAAGTAACCCATGCTTCAGCTAGGACTTTTAAGGGTTATAATGTGGCCTGGTTCACGGTTTAAGAAACAAAGGATAAAGGCTCAAATTTTATTTGTACCCAACCCGCTCTTCGTGATGTTCTTCAGTCCTATGCTTAGTTAATTGCGCGTTTAGATTCCGATTGAGTCTGGAATCTTTGCTATGATGCTTGGTGATGATTCAGAAATTGAACATTTGTTTTGAAAAGGAAATCATTTTTGTAATCTTCTTTTTGTCGAGGATTTGTAGTAACCTCTTCTTTTTTTTTCCGTTATCCCTTCTTTTGCCTGAACTGTTTCTTTTATGATTACAGTCAGCGGGATGCCCCAATTTTTCTCTTAAGTCTCCTTCATAGGTTTTGACTTAATGGGCTTTTATTTCGAGAGAAATGACTGCCTGTCTTGACGATTATATGTAACCATCACCGTCTTTTGTATTGGAAGGACGTCTTCGATGACATTCATTGTGTACGAAGCGGCAGATTGTGACTGAATGCGCCTCTGAATTAACTGAGAAAACTACCCTTCCCTAGGTTATGATTAAGGGTTTTAATTTGTGTGAAAAGAAAAACTCCTATTTCTTTGGCTCGAAGGGGTTGACTAGGGATTATCTTCCTTATAACTCCACTGTTTAGGATTTGAAACAACGCCTGTACATCGTCAGTGGGGTCCGTTCAAAAGCATACTGTAGAGATTGTGGTATCATTTTCGTCATCCTCCCTCTAAGGCTTAGAGTTTTTAATCGAGAGTTGAATATCACAAAAGGAAATAAGAACGCATTTTTGAAATAGTGAATACGAATGAGTTGATTTAAGACAAACATGTGCAACGCATTGATGAAATAACGAGGTTTGATATGAATAAATGTTCAAACAAATCAAAAGAAAATTACACATTGAAAATTCTAATGAACGAAAAGTCTTCTTGTGAGAACTTGTCACTTCAAATGGTATGCCTTGGAGGGATGGCAGAAGAACTCAACCTGACCGTCTTGTGCGAATTCTAGTGCTCTTTTACCAATCAGGTCTTGAATTTTATTTCTCAACACCCAACAACTGTTGGTGTCATGTCCAGGACTGTTGAAGTGGTACATACATCTTGCATTTGGATTGTACCTTGGGGAGGCTATGTTGGGATTCTGAGGAGGGTCCCTTAACATAACTAACTTGGCCTTCAACATGCGTTGCAATGCTTGAACCAATGACATGTTGATTTCGGTGAAGCGTCTTTCAGATGTATTCTTCTTATGCCGATTGCCCCGTTGTCGTTGGCGAGGTTGTAGTTGGGCTTGTGATGTAGTAGCAATCTAGAAAGGTCTGTTCCTGACCAAACCAACCTCTTCTCTCACTGGGGGCTGATTGATGCCTTGATCCACAATTTTAATTGTTTTTTTCATGGATCTGCATCCATCTTGGTGAAGCTTTTTGAGGAAGGCTCTTAGCCCTTCTTGTCCTCGAGCTAAGTTTTGGATAAGAGCCATCTTCCCCAGCATCTGGATTCTCATTGCTTCTACCTCATCTTGCAGTTGTTCCAATTGTTCATCCTTGTTGTTGTCAGGACGTTCCTTGGTCAGATTCCCGGCGAAGAGTGTTTTCAGGTCCTCTTGCCCCTTCGATAGATTCAGGAGAAATTCCTTGAACTGGGCATATTGAGCTTGGAGATTTCTGTTGTTTTGTTGGAGAGCCATTGCTGAAATAAACAGCGAGAACGTGAGAGGCCTGCTTTGAAACATGCTTATGCAATGATATGTATTATATATGTATGCAATGTTTTCAAGGATCTCGCGGGGTAAACACGAAAATGTCAGAAGTTGAATTTTGCAGCTTTGATTGAAGAACTTTGTATCGTTGAGAGTCCTTCTACGAGAGTCAAGCTCACCATATCAAGTGGGTCATAGCCCCTGACTCAAGTTGTTGAGTTTTGATCTTTTGACGAGATTGTCTAGAGGAAAAATAAATCCCCTTGCCCCTTGCTAGACGTCTGATTTATTATAACCTGCATCACAGTCCCTCGAGATCCTTGAAATGGTTAAGGAAATGTTAAGGCATGATGTTATGATGTGTATGCTATGCTTTTAAGCAAATGTGCAAAGTGATGTAAGCAAGTAAACCCTGTAAGAAATCTAAGTTATTGGATAATAACTTTAAACAAAACCTGCAAGGAACTCATGTTTTCAGGTAATAAAACTCTGCAAGTAGTTCAAGTTGAATGAACACAAGTCACACAAACAACCTCAGGTTTAGGCTTGCATGGGTTTTAAGGTCATACCCTCTTGAAGCTGGATTAGTTCAACCTGTCCTATAAATAGTAACCGGGTTCTAAGGGATCTCAATATCACTGATCTTTCCCCCAAGCCATGTTCAATCAACGATTGACTCATAATCAAACAAAACTCAGAAGTCAAACCTCAATGAGTGTAGCATCGAGTATTTGTCGACCTTGGGCATACACCAAAGTCGGCCATCTCGCTTCGCTACGTCCTACTGACCAAGTTGTGCAATTAAAGGTTCTAAGGTCAGTTGATGCTTTATGACACCATGCGGCGGCCCCGTAGATCTCCCTGATTGACTCAAGGGTTACGGGTACCAACAAAAGTGCCACATCAACGTAGCTACTGCTTCAACCGTGCCGGTATACCCCAGCACAGCTCCCTCATAATTTATTTCTAATTACCTAAAAGGTGTTTCCCGATCTGGGTGTAGGATCAAATAACCCAAACAGTTCCCATAAATATAAAGCAAGCAAGACAATCAAGAGGAAGAAATTAAATATGACCTAGATCCTAAGGTTTACCCCACTTTATATTTTATTCCCCAGCAGAGTCGCCAGTTATGTGATACGGTGGAAGAACCGACTGTTAATACTGGTTTGTGTTTTTTGTTTGCAAATGTCGCGGTAAGCAAGAGTCGCCACTGACTTTTATTTCATCCAACAAAGGAAAAGGAAAAATAACAGAAAAAACCTTTTTTCGAGATGTTTCTGAGTACGGGGGTAGATTATAGAAAGGGAAGGTGTTAGCACCCTTTCTATCCATGGTTTTCCATGGGCTCTTAGGTACTTGCTCATTTTGAAAACTTCTTGTGTGTGCTTGTTTTGAAAAGTTTTGTTTTGCTTCGTGTTAACCCTTGTTTCTATCCTCAAGAGTGTTACGAAGTTGTTTTTCAAAACTTTGTTTGAAAAGTGTAGGTGTGAAAAAGTTTTTGTTTGTTTGAGCACGTACCTAGGAATTAATCTACCTACTCGAAAAAAGTCTGTTCGTTTTCCTTTTAGACAATGCTATCCCATTATTGAGAAGGGACATGTACGATCACAAAAGCAATGTTAGGAAATGTTAGTAATCATCCTAAAGCCTTAAAGATATTTTTCCGAGGCAACATCCGAATGGGTCATTTTAGATCTTTCGGGGCTATAGGACAACCACTAACAAACCCTATACTTCATGACCGTTTACCGAAGGCAACTGAAGTGGAGTAAACCCTAGGAGTGAGCATGTGCGAGTGTAATTTTCAGTTAATTTATCTTTGCACATTTAGGGTTTTCTACCGTATTAATTTTAATTTGTCTTTCCATACAATCCTATTAACATACATCTAAGCAGTTTATAATTTGCGGAAATTAAAAGTGCGGAAAGTTTAAAGTCCTAGCTATTACAAGGCTTTTGCAGATACATAATTATTTTGGCCGAAAATAAAGATGCGGAATTGAAACCCTAATTACTATTACAAACCCGAAACAATTACAATAATAATGAAAAGGAAATTAAAAAATGCGCGCGGCGAATTAAATGCGAGAATAATTAGGAAACCTAAAAGTCTATTTGGAAAAATGATTTGGTTATTTTTTGAGAAAAAATTAGATTATGTACAAAATTAAACCCTAATTCTAATTATTTTTAATTATGAAAAGAATTAAATTGCCTTAATTTTAATTAAACTAATTAATTAAGGAAATAAAATACTTTTTATGAAAAAAAAATGATTTTTATGTTTTTTTTGTGATTTTTTGATTTAATGATAAAAAATGATTTTTTGTGTTATTTGTAAAAAGAAAATAATTAATGAATAATTAAAAAAGAAAATAAAGAGAAACGAATTAAAGAATTGGGCCTGTGTTATAAGTTGAATGGGGGGTGCATTGTTGACTTTGTGCCAAGCCCATTAGCTGAGCCCACTCTTTGCGCCTGATTCTGTGTTGGCTAAGCTTGGAGATGTACCATAGGGACGCATCATGAGGCGCTGGATTGGTGATGGTGATGACCCAATGGATGGATGGCTGGAGTGTATGGTGAGCACTTGGAAACGTGGAGTATGGAATCTGTAGTCAAATATTAGGAAAATAACAAAATGCTGGGACCTGGGATCGAACCCAGGTCCTCCCACTCAATACTATGCACGCCTTGCCATCTGGGATACAGTGTTTAGTTATTACTATAATAATAACAATGTATATTATATAAAAACAAAGTGGATAACTGAAACAAAAAAGCGCGCGCCCATTATTCAAATAGGCCAATGATAGTTAGACACGTTAGCTTCTTCTTCTCCTGTCCGTCATTTTAGGTGTGATACCTTTACCTACAGACAAACTTCTGTAACTATAACCTTGCAAGCTTCCAAAATTCACAGCAAGCATGATAAATCAATTGTGAGTACATAGATCAATTCGTCTTGATCTTACGAGCATCATGGTACCCTCTTCTTGGGCCAATTTAACCGGTATAAAAAAACCCTAAAACAGCAAAGCAAACCCTAACAATGGTGACCATCAATATACGCATCAAACGCGAAACTAAATAAACCAAAACATCCCAAATGATGATACAAACACAATGCTATGCTTAAAAGTGATTAATCATGCATAAATTATCAAACTCAGATTCAAAAAATCAACCAAACCGTGAGGATCGTGTAGGATGATTATGGGCTCGTGGAGGCGTGCAACCGATTGGAAAATATTTTGGAGATGTCCAGGAATCTATTAGGAGCTTTGGAATGGCTTTAATTGACCTCTAGGTTAGAAAATGATTCACCATTTTCTTGCAAATTTTTTAGTTTTGTTCTGGTGTTTTACGACCTGCAATCCCCATTCTTTTGGCTTGCTGCGCATTGTATTTGTACTAGAGCATATTAGGTCAACAAAAACAATTTATATCTTGGTAAATCATGGAGATTTGATTTGATTTTGCTCCTTATATGATATGTTTCCAAAATAGGCCTAATCATGACAATTTTGCTTCAATCATCCCTTGCACGATTTGATAAGTTATGCCAGCCTAATTGGACATGTCACAAGAAAGATGCAATCATGAAAAGCTAGGCCCATTTGACAAAAAAAAATGCACTTTTGAGCATGTTTGACTTTTGACAATTTTCCAAAAATAGCCAACTTTGACAATGCATATCTCCTCCAATTTTAACCCTAGAGAGGTGTTCTTGGACTTTTTAGAAAGATTGGGATATACCCTAAACAACCCTTTTGGTTTCATCTCAATTGGGTCTTCCATGTTCATGTAAGAAGCTTTGACCCAAAAGGTGTTTTTGTTGACTTTTCAAAAGGACCTATAATGTAGAAATTCATATCTTTTGATGAGTACATATTTTGAACTTGTGGGCTGAAGATGAATTGTAGGGAACTGAATCCTCTTCAAAATGAGTTGTGGATGGAAAATTTCTTATAAAGTATGAAAAAGTTATGCTTGGTCAAAGTTTGGTTGACTTTTCCTGAGAAACCCTAATTTAGCAACTTTTGGGTTTTGATGAATTTGGGGGCATTTCTTGAGGAATCATGATCAAAACTTGATAAAATGATGGATATCTCTTCAAAATTTTGATGTTGACCAAAATTCTTGAAGTTTGACTGTATGTGGGCCATAGTTGACTTTTGACCTAGTACAATTAATTTTTAGGCATCTGGGCAATTGACTGAGCAAACTTCTTATGCAAGGAATGAGACTTGATATGGATGATCTTGAGGACACATTAGGACCATGGAAAGCATTTGGGGCCTTTGGAGTTCACACATCTTGATAAAAATGGAAACCCTAGTTTGAGATTCATTGCTTTAGGAGAGAGTTTGTCTGGTCAACTCTTGGGCATCCTTGAGCAAGTTGGGAACCTCAATGGGCATGTGTTGAATAAAATGAGACGGAAAATTTTAGGGTACAACACTCACCAACATTTTCTAGTTCCAGATTAATACCTATAACAAGTCAGGAAAACTATTTGTGGACGATTGATTGTAGATTAATACCTGTAACAAGCCAGGAAAACTATCTACATGAGGAGATTGAAGATTAATACCTATAACAAGCCAGGAAAACTATCTTTCTTTCTCAGGTCAGAGATTAATACCTGAAACCAGACAAGATAACTATCTCAACGACCGACAAAAACAAGTTCCAAATTAATACCTATAACAAGCCAGGAAAACTATATGTGGACGACTGATTGTAGATTAATACTTGTAACAAGCCAGGAAAACTATCTACATGAGGAGATTGAAGATTAATACCTGTAACAAGCCAGGAAAACTATCTTTCTTTCTTAGGTCAGAGATTAATACTTGAAACTAGATAGGATAACTATCTTAACAACCGACAAAAACAAGTTCCAGATTAATACCTGTAACAAGCCAAGAAAATTATCTGTGGATGATCGATTGTAGGATAATACATGTAACAAGCCAGGAAAACTATCTACATGAGGAGATTGCAGATTAATACCTATAACTAGCCAGGAAAACTATCTTTCTTTCTCAGGTCAGAGATTAATACCTGAAACTAGACAGGATAACTATCTCAATGACCGACAAAAACAAGTTCCAGATTAATACCTGTAACAAGCCAGGAAAACTATCTGTGGATGATCGATTATAGGTTAATACATGTAACAAGCCAGGGAAACTATCTACATGAAGAGATTGAAGATTAATACCTATAACAATCCAGGAAAACTATCTTTATTTATCAGGCCAGAGATTAATACCTGAAACCAGACAGGACAACTATCTCAACGACCGACAAAAATATTCCAGATTAATACCTGTAACAAGCCAGTAAAACTATCTGTGGACGACTGATTGTAGATTGTGATACGGTTGGAGAACTGACTTGAGTTTTGCGTTTGTATTCGCAAATGTTGCGGTTAGCAAGAGTCGCCACCGACTTTTTATTTTATCCTAAGGAAAGGTTAAAAAGCACAGCAAAAACCTTTTGAGATGTTTTCTTGGGTTCGGGGAGTAGATTATAGAAAGGGAAGGTATTAGCACCCTTTCTATCCATGGTTATCCATGGGCTCTTAGTTACTTGCTTAGATCACTTGCCTTTTGTTTTCAATTGTTTTAAATGGTGCTTGAGTGTGTGGGTTTTGAAAATGTTTTTGAAAAGAGGCCAATGTAGTGGCAACCTTTGTAATGATCCATGTGGGGATGTATACAAAGATGTATGTCTTTTGAAAAGGTTTTCATTTTGTTTTGAAAGTTTTGTTTTGAAAGTTTTGTTTTGTGTGATTTTTAAATTTGGCAAGTGTTTTGTTTTGCAAGTTGATTCAAGTAACTAAGAGGTTATCTACTCCTGAATTTCTCAAAAGATTATTGCTATATTTTAACCCTTTTAACAAGTTTGCTCCACCATTGTATTTGGTGGGCAACCTTGTGTTAGGATGTGAGAGGGACAGGCGCGGGTCATCGTTTAGACCATAATTGTAACGACGTTAAATGTCTTTGGGAAATTTCTTTAAGGGACTTGATCATTTGTTTTTGTTTGTTTTGAAAAGTTTTATCGAGGGACTATGATCATTCAAACTGTTTGCTTTGCCCAAAGATGTTCAACATACAATATGGCCCATTTATTTGAAGGCAACAAGTGGAATACCCTAGAGGGTGTAAGTGTGATTTGTGTGTCCATTTTCATGCTTGTTTATCTTTTATTAGGTCAAACTATTTTTTATCGTTTTTTCGCATACAAACCCTAATTCTAACATGTTATTATTAGAAAGCAATAAAGTGCGAAATTAAAATTACTAAGCTATTACAAAACCAAATATGGGAAGGGGGGTACAAATGTTCAAATGGGGATATTGTCAAGAATTTAAATCTAAATTATTACATCAATTGGATATTTGCAATGCATAATTAAATGTAAATTAAATAAATATGTGAAATGCAAAAAAGGAAAGTTTTTTATGTGTATGAGAAAATATTATTTATGTAAAAGGAAAAAGAAAATAAAAATGTATTATTTTTTTTTGAATATTTTGAATTTAGGGCAAAAACCCTAATTTTTAAGAAAAGGTATTATTTTCTAATTTAATTCAACTATTTATTTATTATGTACAAAAATAAAATAAAATGAAGTGTATTGTGAAAAAAAGTATTTTTATATCAAATATTAATAAAATGAAAAAAATCAAGTATTGTTATATTTTTGTCTTAAATATATTAATAATCACATATATATATATATATATATATATATATATATATATATATAACCCTAAATATGTATTATTCTAAAAATAAATATTTATTTAATATTTTAATAAAATAAATAAAAGTGTATTTTTTGTGTGAAATATTTTCAGAGAGTAAATAAATAAAAAAATAAAAATTGTATTTACATTATTTCTTATTTATTCTAATAATCATATATATGTATTTATGTACAAACAAAGAAAATAAACAAATAAATATGCAATAAAATGCAAAAAATGATGAAAAAAATATTTTTAATTTTTAAAAGTCATGAGAAAAAATAAACAAAGTCAGCCAAAAAAGAAAAAGTCAAAAATGTTAAAAAATGAGCAAATGGGCTCAGGGGGGTGTAAACATGAAAATGGGGTGTGAAAAGAAAACAAATCCAGGCCCAGCCCAGACCACTCCTTCTTCAACCTCTGTACAACCTTCTTCAAGCTAAAACACGCGTTTTTTATCTCTGGATTCCTGGACTTTCAAGCAAAACTCATAATATGAAAAGTGTAGAGCATTAAGAGACGGTTTCAACCATATAAAGAACATGACCTATCTCTCTAAGATGAGGGAGAATTTCTCTCCCCCTCTTTTCTGACCTAGTTTTTATACCATTTTCAGAGCTCAAATTCTCTCTACTCAGATAAAAGAAATGAAAAGTAAAGCTATGTACATGTTCAGGGCTATGAGTAGGACCTTGTTTCTTCACAAACTTAAGACTAAAGATGCCTAATAAGAGAGATACGAATTCAAATTTTTACCTGTGCAGTTGAACTTCTATGTGGAGAATGAGAGACTTTCAGTGCAATGTAATGATTGGAAAAGCTTCCTTGGGGTCCAGGGATGCTTTTTCAATGCTTACTTTGTTTTGAACCTTCTTGTATCAAGCTGTAGAACTTCACCTGCAAGTCAAAGATATGAAAATGGTGGAAGTGGTTAGAGCAACTACAGATCGTGCCTTAGCTTCTGGATAGTTTGCATATGTTATGAGGAAGGTATAGGAACAGGTTTTGATCAAAATGCTCGAAGGGATTGAGAGATAGCCCTCAATCTGCAGGGCCTGCTCTGTTTGAGCAGTTTTGTGGTGTTTCTGAGATGGAGAGTGTTTGAAAGGCAAAAGGCTCGTGCAAAAGCTTGGTTGGGTGATCTTGAATGTGTTTGATATCTTTTGTGTTGTGTGTGTAAGCTGAGATTCAAGTTGGCACAAGTTATGGACTTTTCTTCTTTTCTAAGCAACAAAAGCAAATTGGTGTTCTAGGTCAGTATAGGACCCCCTAATGTGCTGCATCAACATCTCTTGATCAGTGTGTTATGCACATAATCTTGTGCTAAGCAGATCTTCTATGTACTTGTTTGATTTACCAATTGACATAAAGCAAACTTTTGTAAAAATGGAAAGTTCACTTTATCCAAAAATGGATCAATCTTGTGTATAATGCTTGAATTCATGGAACAACACTTAGACACAATGAACAAGCATTAAATTAAGGAGTGTAATGTGGTTTAAGGACCTGCAAAGTAGCACAAACTATGCTGAGTTCAAATTTGCCAAGTTTATGAACATGTCTTGATGAAGAACAAAAGTGAATTTTTGCCAACTTGTGAAATTCGAATCTCTCAATTTATGAGGTTGTTTGATGAGTTCTTGGACATTTTGGAAAGCTTGGAATGTGTACTACAATCCATCTTTGAAATGCAAATCAAAATTCCAAGTGGAAGGGTATGAAAAGTGGCCTTGAAGTAGGGTAGAAAACCTTGTCAAAATAGGTCAAATTTCACTAAGTTAAAAGATGGTTTAGTGCCCTTATTCAAAAAATCATAACTTGAGATACAAGCTTCAAATGAGAAAACTTTGTGAATCAAAGTTGTAGATTATGCAACAAGCTACAACTTTCATGTTTTGACTTTTGTTTGAATCCAAATGGATCATGGTGAAAAGATGGGGTAAAGTTGGAAAAAAATTAGGGTTTTCCATAACTTAGAAAAATTCTAAGTTATGAAAAATTCCATTTTCTAACCCTAATTTGCATTTTGAGATTTCTTGGTGAATAAGTTTCATGATTTGGAATGTTTTGATGAAAAATGAATCTTGACTCTTGATTTTGACCAAAAAGTCAAAGTTTGACTTTTCAGTATACAGTCAAAATTGATCAATTGACTGGGAAATTCAACTGTCAATCTTGTGTACTTGGGATCTTTTGAGCTTGATGAACATGTCAAGATAATTCCATGGGGTCCTTGAGTCCATGTGGGAGCTTGGTTTGTCATTGGCTAGGTCAAACAGTCAAAAATTGCCTTTGTGCAGTCCAAACCCTAAAAATGACCATTTTGCCCTTTTGGTGATCTGATCAAATTTCTTGTGGAATTGTGATTCAAACTTGATCAAATGGTCCATGTGAGTTCATAATGTTGATGTGAATCAAATTTCATGAGGTTTGACTGTGAATTGGCCACAGTTGACTTTTTTTTCAATACAGCTGATTTCTAGGTCAACTGTCCAATTGACTGGGCAAAACTTGGAATCAAGACTTGAAACTTGGTATAGGTAAACTTGGGAGTCCAATATGAAGCATGAAAGTCATCTTAGGCATTTTAGGTCAAAACATCCTAGGGTAAATACAAACCCTAATTTGAGTCCACAGTGCAAGGAGAAGCCTTGAGCAGAGGAAACCCTAACTGTATCTTGATCTCCAAAGGTCTTGTGATGAGAAAATGTTGAGGAGATGGGAGGGCAAATTTTGGGGTACAACAGTTGCCCCTGTTCAATCTTCTTGGACCTGATGAGTTAGATTGGCAAGTTTGCCTTTCGTGACTCGAGGGTAAAAGGAGATTGGACACTAGAGTGCCCGGAAATTTGCACTCGCATGCTGGAGTCTCAACAACGTGGTGTCGGGAATGGGCTTATAGATGCCATTTGGAGAGATGGTGGATAGGGAGATGGGCTTATAGATGCCATCTGGAGACGTGACAGAACCTTGTCTGGAATGGGCTTATAGATGCCATTTGGAAGTGTCGATCGCATAAGAGATTCCTTAGCGAGAATTTGCGTATTTGAGAAAGACGGATGTTTTCCTGGCTTGTTACAGGTGTTTGATCTTCAGTCTCCTTATGCAGATATGCCCTGGCTAGATACAGGTATCGAATCTACAATCGGTTGCTCACAGATGTGCCCTGGCTGGATACAGGAGTCGGATCTGGAAATAGTCGTCAATAGATATGCCCTGGCTGGATACAAGAGTCGAATCTTTGAACTCTGCAGACGTGCCCTGGCTAGATGCAGGAATCGAGTCTGGAAATGTGGTCAACAGATATGCCATGGCTGGATACAGGAATCGAATCTGGAGCTGTTGTAGTTGATAGATGTGCCCTGGCTGGATACAGGAATCGAATCTTTGAATTCTGCAGACGTGCCCTGGCTAGATACAGGAATCGAGTCTGGAAATGTGGTCAACAGATATGCCCTGGCTGGATACAGGAATCGAATCTGGAGCTCTTTAGACGTGCCCTGGCTAGATACAGGAATCGAGTCTAGAAACTGATCACTCTCAGATGTGCCCTGGCTAGATACAGGTATCGAATCTGGAATTGTGACAGTTGAAGGTAGTTGCTTTTGAGATTGTCTTTTTCCTGAAAAGGCAAAGACGTAAGTTGTATGCAATGTCATGATGTATGATATGCATGATGTCATGATGTTTAATATGAGATGTTGTATGCGTTTCACCATGTATGTAAGCAAGATGTATGAAAATGCGAAATGTTTATGAGTGTAATTTCATCTTAGGAAAATAAACCCTTGACGAACGGCCGGGAAGCTGCTCTGTGGAAGAGATACTTGGCCGAAGTTTTGATGAGAGGCCTGTTGAGGACTTTAATGACGGATTCCGCTGAGGATAATAATGATAAACTCCGCTGAGGAACTCCGAATATGAACTCTGCTTGGGAATACTAAGGATAGACTCCGCTGGGGATTGAAGAAACTTTGCCGAGAGCGGTCCTCCGTGGCTTTTAGCTGAGGATAACCCAGTTATAAGTCCTTGGGAGGAAATAACTCTAAATAAAACTCGGGCGAGACGTCCGTGCTTCGCCGGGGATAAGTTTGCAGGATCTACTGGGGATGAGCTTTAAGACCTGTCGGGGAATGTTGGGCTTCTTCAGGATCGACGGGGAATCGACTCCTGCTTGGGGAAAGTATTGCTGAACCTTGTTTTACTCTGCGGGGAGTTAAGATGATTTGGCCACATTTTTCAGTTGAACCTACCTTGGTGCCTTGGCGGACAAAACAACTAGACTGCATTAGACAACTCCACATTGCCCCTGTCTTTGATGTCACCTGTAATTAATCTCTTGTTTGATATGCAAATATTTATGAATCAGCAATTTAATGTCAAATGCATATATCAAAAATGAACATTGGACGTTCTTCGCAAGACAAAACAGAAAAAAGGGGAAACAAATGGTAATTTGTATGGACAAGTGAATTTGTATTGATTTAAACTTTGCCTGTGAATAGGCGTTTTTTGTACAAGAGACTGACATCCTAGTAAGAGGACATCGCCAAATAGTATAGAGTTTACATTTTGAAAAAAAGAAAACAAAACAGCTATGTGAACAATCCCACTGGGTTCCAACTCTGCTATTGCCTTCATGTCTTCGAACGTCTCATCGCTTTGCTGCTTAGTTGAAGATGAAGCCGATTGGTCAATGCCGAAATCTGGAGCCAGATAGTTGATGCCGAATTCCGGATGCGAAGTGATCCAATGAGACATAGTGTTACGCTTTTATCCCTAACTTTTGCCTGGACCGCCCTTTCGGGTTTTCAGTCCACCGGGATACCCTTTTTTGCCCAAGCCGCCCTTTCAGGTTTTCGACTTGCCGGGTGTACAGTTTTTTTTTCATTTCATCCCTTATTTTTGCCCGAACCCTTTTGGTTCGCCGGGAAGCCCTTGTTTTTGCCTAGGTATGTCAACCTAGCGGGTCTTTTATTTATGCGTAGTATTTTTTCACTATGTCTGCATTGGCGGGGTGAGGAAGGTCGTCACCGTCCATGGTGGTTAGGATCATGGCTCCTCCTGAGAACACACGCTTAACCACAAATGGCCCTTCGTAAGTAGGGGTCCATTTTCCCCGGGGATCACTTTGAGGAAGGATGATGCGTTTGATTACCAGGTCCCCGACTTGATACTCTTGCGGTCTGACTTTCTTGTTAAATGCCCTGATCATCCGTTTCTGATACGTTTGACCATGACAGATAGCAGTGAGCCTCTTTTCGTCAATCAGATTTAATTGATCAAGTCGAGTTTGGATCCAATCGTCTTCATTCAAGTCTGCATCCTTCATTATCCGGAGAGAGGGTATCTGGATCTCGATTGGCAAGACTGCCTCCATGCCATAGACCAAGGAGAAAGGAGTTGCCCCGGTTGATGTCCTTGCTGAGGTGCGGTACCCATGAAGAGCGAACGGTAACATCTCGTGCCAATCTTTATAGGTCACTGTCATCTTCTGCACAATTTTCTTGATATTTTTATTGGCTGCCTCTACAGCCCCATTCATCTTCGGCCGGTAGGGAGAAGAATTGTGGTGCTGTATCCTGAATTGTTCACAGAGTTCAGTGATCATTTTGTTATTGAGATTGGTACCGTTGTCCGTAATGATTCTTTCTGGGATGCCGTACCGACAGATCAAATTATGCCGGATGAAACGCGCCACGACGCTCTTGGTTACTGTGGCATAGGAAGCTGCCTCAACCCATTTCGTGAAGTAATCGATCGCCACCAAGATGAAGCGATGCCCATTGGATGCCGTTGGTCGGATCTCACCGATCATATCGATGCCCCACATTGCGAAAGGCCAAGGTGCCGTTAGGACATTCAAAGGAACTGGAGGGATATGCACCTTGTCAGCATAGATCTGGCACTTATGACAAGTTCGGGAGTGTTGGTAACAATCGGCTTCCATCGTGGACCAGAAATATCCTGCCCGAAGGATTTTTTTAGCCATGGTGTGTCCACTGGAATGGGTCCCAAATGTACCTTCATGCAGTTCCATCATAATTTTCTCTGCTTCAGCCTTATCCACACAACGTAACAGAGTTGAATCATGATTCCGTTTGTAGAGAATGTCGTTGCTGAGGAAGAATTTTGCAGCAAACCTCCTCATGAACTTCTTATCATTGACAGATGCACCTTCAGGGTATTCCTGGGCTTCCAAGTACCTCTTCACCTCGTGATACCAGGGTTTTTCAGTCACCTTCTCAGCCTCGAGCTCGCAGCAGTATGCCGGTTCATCCAGCTTCCAGATTATGATTCGGGGAGCCTCATTGTCCCATTTAACTTTGAACATTGAAGACATCGTGGCTAGTGCGTCTGCTAGCTGATTCTCCTCTCTGGGGAAATGCTCAAAAGTTATCTCTTCAAAGTGAGGGAGCAAGGTCGACACATATTCCTTGTAAGGAATGAGATTCGGGTGTTTCGTATCCCACTCGCCTTTGATCTGATTGATCACGAGAGCGGAATCTCCGAAGACACTTAGAAACTTGATCCTCAAATCGATTGCAGCTTGTAAACCCATGATACATGCCTCATATTCTGCCATGTTGTTGGTGCAGCTGAAACATAATCGGGCGGTGAGTGGAGTATAAGTCCCCTTGGGAGATATGATTACAGCGCCGACGCCGTTACCCAAAGCATTGGAGGCTCCGTCAAAATGCATAGACCATCGGGATCCTTCCTCAGGTCCTTCATCCGGTCCAGGTACTTCACAGTCAGTTACCACCATGATGTCTTCATCCGGAAAATCAAAGTTCAATGATTGGTAATCGTCCACAGGTTGGTGTGCCAAATGATCAGCCAGTACGCTTCCCTTAATTGCTTTCTGAGTTGTATACTGGATATCATATTCTGTTAAGATCATTTGCCATCTCGCTATTCTTCCAGACAGAGCAGGCTTTTCAAATATGTACTTGATGGGATCCATCTTTGAAATCAATAAGGTAGTGTGAGTCAGCATATACTGTCTCAGCCGGCGAGCAGCCCATACAAGAGCGCAGCAAGTTTTCTCAAGCAGTGAGTAACGAGACTCACAGTCGGTAAACTTTTTGCTCAAGTAATAAATAGCGTGCTCTTTTCGGCCAGACTCGTCATGCTGCCCCAGCACACACCCCATTGAACTATCAAGCACTGTCAAGTATAGTATCAGAGGTCTTCCTTCCACCGGAGGCATGAGAATGGGTGGCTCTTGGAGGTATTCCTTTATCCTTTCAAAGGCGGCCTGACATTCATCATTCCAGCGTACCACTTGATCTTTCTTCAGTAATTTGAAGATTGGCTCACAAGTAGCAGTTAGATGTGAGATGAATCGGGCAATGTAATTCAGTCGTCCTAGGAAACCTCTGACTTCTTTCTCTGTTTTTGGAGTCGGCATCTCTTGTATGGCTTTTACCTTGGCAGGATCCACCTGAATACCTTTATCACTTACAATGAAACCTAACAATTTTCCGGATCTTACCCCAAAGGTGCATTTGTTGGGATTCAATCTCAGCTTGTATAACTTGAGTCGATCAAACAACTTCTTCAGATGGTCAAGGTGCTCCTCCTCAGTTTGAGACCTTGCAATCATGTCATCTACATATACCTCAATTTCATGATGGATCATATCATGAAATAAAGCAACCATGGCACGTTGATAGGTTGCCCCAGCATTCTTTAATCCGAATGGCATGACCTTATAACAGAAGGTACCCCACTGAGTCACGAAGGTAGTCTTCTCCATATCCTCTGGAGCCATCTTGATCTGATTATACCCTGAAAAACCATCCATGAAGGAGAACACCTTGTGTTGAGCTGTATTGTCAACAAGGACATCAATGTGAGGTAGGGGGAAGTCATCCTTGGGGCTGGCCCTGTTCAGATCCCTGTAGTCGACACACATTCTGACTTTACCGTCCTTCTTCGGTATTGGCACAACATTGGCAACCCACTGAGGGTAAGAAGTTACTGCAAGGAAACCCGCATCAAACTGTTTCATCACCTCGGCTTTAATCTTCTCAGACATCTCTGGACGCATCCGTCGAACTTTTTGCTTTACTGGAGGGCAATCTTCCTTGGTTGGCAGATGGTGAACTACAATGTCGGCGTCCAAACCAGGCATATCCTCATAGGACCAAGCAAAAATTTCCATGTAGTCTTGTAGCATCTGGATCAATCGTTGCTTCACGCTGAGCTCTAGATTGGCACCAATCTTGACCTCTTTCCTTTCTGTCTCAGTACCCAGGTTAATTGTCTCCACAGGCTCTTCATGTGGTTGAATAGCCCTCTCTTCCTGGAGTAGCAGTCTTGCAAGTTCACCAGGCACTTCGCAATCATCTTCACCTTCGTCTTCGGCCAAGTTGATCGGATTTTCGAAGTCATAACTGGCGGTAGCAGAGCTGTTACCAGTGAGATCCAGAGTGGATTGAAACCTGTATAAGTGAGTGTGTGTAAATATAGCTGTTTTGCAATATGTATAACACAGAAAGAAAAAGAGCACAAGATTTGAAATGCAACAAACGTCCAATGTTTTGATTGATGATATATGAAAATGTCATACAAAAGCCCTCACAAATGGAGCTACGATGCCCCGGGTAGGACACCGAGCCAACAGAGTTTTAACATATTGTTTGTTACAAATTTGGAAATCAAAAGAAATCAATTACTGCGTGACAAATGTGATAGGGGTAAAATCCTTTGCTGTCCAGTTGCTCGGTCCGTTGCTGGCAGTCGGGTAGATCCAACTATCAAACTCAGCTTCCTCCACATCTTCCTCAATAGCGTTCACCCTTGAGCTGGAAATAAACACCGGAGCCTTTCCAATCTTCTCTTTGCGCACTGCCTTCTGAGCCTCTGCAGTAAAGCCTAGCCCAAACTTGTCGTTCTTCTGAGTGAAATCAGGAAGCTGACCCCAGTGTGCACAATTGCCCTTCTGAACCACAGCCCGGGCATCCCTTAGGGAAGCCATCTTCAAGGAATCATTCTCTTCGGCCATTGTCTCTGCAGCTGCTGAAATTGGATGTACCTCCTCGAAATGTTGGAAGGGGGTTTCAATGAAATCTCCGTCCATCTCGATGTACCTGAAGGAATTCAAATGGCTCACCATATACTCCTCTTCTCCTTGCACAGTGACGATCTTCCCTCTGACGGGATATTTCAACTTCTGGTGCAAGGTGGAGGTCACGGCCCCAGCTTTATGGATCCAAGGTCGACCCAACAGACAAGAATACGACGGACGTATATCCATCACGTAAAAGGTAGAGTCAAACACTTGAGAGCCCACACGGATAGGGATGTTAACCTCTCCATGAACCATCCTCTTTGAACCATCGAAAGCCCTGACGATGATATTGCTGGGTTTCAACTCCAGGCCTTCATAATCCAGACGATCTAAAGCCTTTTTCGGAAGAACATTCAAGGAAGAACCAGTGTCCACCAATACATGTGCCAGAGTAGTGCCCCTGCATTCAATAGAGACATGCAGGGCGTCGTTGTGGTCTCTCCCTTTTGCGGTCAGGTCAGCATCTGAAAAACCCAAGCCGTTGTCCGCTGTCAGATTCGCTATGCAGTCAGTGAACTGGACTGCAGACGTCTCTTGCGGCACATGGGCCGTCTTGAGAAATGAGATTAAGGCCTTAGCATGGGCCTCGGAGCATAGCAATAAGGAGAGCAGGGAGATCTTGGAGGGTGTATGCCCCAATTGCTCGACAACATTAAAATCACTTTTCTTTATTATTTTCAGAATCTCCTCCATTTCTTGTCGGGAGGCCTCAGCAGTTATGGGTATCGGCGCCTCCATCCGGGCAGGCTCTTCTTCAATCCCTTTGCCCCGAGCATTTGATGACTCGGCAGCAGGGGACACAATTTGATCAGCAACAGGGCTAGGTAAATTTGCAGGTTTTATGAGGAGGGGTTTTCGAATAGCGGGCGGTGCAATGTCAGGCGAGAAGAGCCTGCCACTACGGGTGACCTTAGCTGGACCAGTGATATCGCAGATACTGGCACTAGTGTCGGATTCTTGCTTGATTCCATTTACATACACGTCTGCCCCATAATGCCAGGGGACAGCTTTATCAGACACGTAGGAGAGGGGCCCTGGAACAGTAATGATCACAGGCGCAACTGTCAAGATTTGAATAGGCTTCTTCGGGGGAGCCTTGATTGGATTTTTGAAAATGGTAATCACTGAAACTTCTTTCATCGGAACCAATTGAACAGCAGTCTTTTTGAATAGAATCTCCTTGCTATCCATTAGGCCTTGGATGCCTAACCTCAGCAGGGGACAATCAGATAGGGAAATAGCACAGAATGGGCAACCTTCACTGCAACCCGGAAATAAACCGGCCCGCAGTAGGTTCTTCTTAACAGTCTTCAGAGGGGTAACAACTTCATCTATCGAAACAGCATACACTTCTTCCTCAATGGCATTTACCCTATGCTGGGGCATAGGAGCCGTTACAACATTCTGTCTTTCCGGCGCTTCAAACTGAATTTCCTTTGCGTCGATCAGATCTTGCACTTTGTTTCTTAAGGCCCAGCAATCATCAGTAGTGTGCCCGGGACTATCAGAATGATAAGCACACCGGGCATTCGGGTTGTATTTAGGAGACGCAGTGTTGACGACCTTAGGAGCTTCTTTGAGGGTCACCAGGTTGGTGGATAATAGTTGGGGTAAAATTTGAGATAATGTCATACTTAGTCGGGTATACTGCCTCTTGGGCCTTTCGCTTCTTTGTTGATTGTACTGCTGAGGAGCAGCAACAGGTTTGGAGATGACCAAAGCATTGACGGCTTGGCGACTTTCGGGCTTGACCTGTCTTCTAGGACCATAGACGGCGCTTGCTTCTTTCTTAAATGGCCTCTTCTCAGCACTTGTAGAGGCAGCCTTCTGTATCTTGCCTGACCTGATGCCAGCTTCAATTCTTTCTCCTGTTAATATCAAATCTGTAAATCCAGCGGAGGAGTTACCAACCAAATGATTGAAAAACGGACCAGACAAAGTCCCAAGGAACATATCAACCAGCTCTCGATCAGTCAATGGAGGCTGCACCCTGCCAGCCAAATCTCTCCATTTTTGAGCGTACTCTTTGAACCCTTCACCCGTTCCTAGGGACATACCCTAAAGTTGGGTACGCGTAGGAGCGAGATCAGAATTGTATTGGTATTGTTTGTAGAATGCGGTTGCCAAATCTTCCCAGTGTCGGATGCTAGTTCCATCTAATTGGTAGAACCATTCAAGCTGAGACCCCGAGAGGCTGTCTTGGAAGAAGTGAATCCAGAGATTCTTATCCGCCGTGTAAGGTTGGATTTTCCTTACGTACGACCTTAGATGCAGCTTTGGGCAGGAGACCCCATCATACTTGGCGAAGGCAGGCGCCTTAAACTTGTGTGGAATGACTACCCCAGAAGATAACCCCAAATCTCCGAAATCCAGTCCCGGCACATTCTGAATCTCCATGGCGCTCAAGCGGTCCTCCAATTGCTTGTATCTGTCAGCAACAGGTGGGTATTGTTCGTCGTTATAGTCCGTCTCGTTGTCGGAGACTGCGGGACTAGGAGCTCCTCCCCCTTGGGGACTATTTTTCTCAGCAGAAGAAGTGGTTGGATCAGCTTCATTGTGGAGTGTGTTCCCAAATCGGCGTCCGGTGTTGAACAATGCAGTCCTCTTTTTCTTCTTCTTCTTTAGGAGTAGAGTCTTCAACTCTTGCTGACCTTGGGCTAGGCTTAGGACCATCTCTTGAAACTGTGCACTTTGGGCCTGAAGGGCCTTGATTGCTTGCTCACTGGAGGACTCTGGATTCATGATGACTGTGCAAGCAAACAGCGAAGAAGATTAGGCAACCTGTGAGATAGGGTACCTGCTATGCATATGGTGTAATGGAATGCGTATGTTTTATGTTTTCAAAGACAAACAAGATTCAACTTTGTAGACAAAAAAGGGAAACACACTTCATTAGATTAAAATTTTTCAATTGTTCAACAATTTGCCCTTAGGCATTACAGGAATGAAAAATACGGAAGAGGAAATAAAACTACAAAAGGAAATAATCAAAGCTCATCAATGCTCCCATGGCCTCCTCCTCTCAGTGCTGATGTAGTTGTTCAGGACACGTTCTTCCTCCAATTGCTTAGTCAGCCTTTGGATCTTCCTTTCCTGCTCGTTGAACTTCTCCCGATAGAAATCCCGTTCTTCCTTTAGTTGTGCCCAAGATCTCTTCATTGTATCAAAATCAGTGGGTATCTGAGGAGGGAGGACAGTTGGAGGAACCCCATCTTCATTGGGAGATTCCAGGATGATTGGTCTGACGGCTTCGTATGGCATACCCAACTTCTGAGCACGGATGCGGACCCATTTGCAATAGGGTTCCAATGGCAGAGAAGTCTTTGGTCCTAACTCATGTGGGTCAGCTTTGTGAATTCTGTCCCAAGCTCTAATGAATCCCTGGCGTAGTTTGTCACTGTCTGCCTGAAACTCAAAATGGAAGTGAGGAACCAGCATCTCATGAGGCCCATCTCCTCTGGCTCTTCCAAACTGACGGAGAGCTAAACACGGATTGTAAGAGATTCCTCCTTGGATACCAATCAACGGGACATTAGGGTATTCTCCGCAACGGTCGATAACAGCTACCTCATCCAAACCTCTGAGAGTCCAAGTGATATCCTTATCTGTGAGAGACATTAACCTCCGAGCCCAACCTTTTCCTTCTTCATTCTTCAGCACGGACTTAGGAAGGTGCGAAATAAACCACCTTACTAGCAAAGGAGCACAACACCACGGAGTCCCCCGTTTTCGAGCAGTACGAGCATAGAGTTGTTGTAGAACGTCACCCAAGAGAGTGGGTACCGGATTCCGAGACATGAAGATTCTTATGACATGGATACTGATAAAGGTGTCAGGGTTGGGAAACAATACCAGACCATAGATCAAAAGAGCCAGAATATCCTCATATGCCTTGAAGTCCAAGTCATTCCAGAAATCATTAGCCTTGCCAACCAAAAATTTGACCAAGAAGCCCTTGATCCCATTTCTAGTTTCCCAATTGGACAACACCTCTTCTTTGGTCAAGGGGAGAATTGCAGCAATCTCTTCAGGCCTAGGAGTTTTTTCCAAACCAGTGAAAGGAGTTTGTTCCAAGACAGGAATCCCAAGCAAATAAGATAATTCTTCCAGGGTAGGAACCAGCTGGAAGTCTTGAAAGGTGAAACAGTGATGCAGAGGGTCATAAAACTGGGTCAGAACACTTATCAATTGTTGGTCCCATTTTGCAGTGATCAAGCCAAGGAGGGAACCATGTCTGTTGATGAAAGAGGTAGTGTTTGGAATCCTTTCAACCAGATCTTTGAGTAAAACTGGTGGTTGAACAAAGTTGAGCCGGACAGTATTTCTACGCACGGGCATCATAATGTCCTACAAAACAGAGCAAAGGTGAAACCTTTTTGTCTTTGAAATGGGTTAGCCTTTTACACAGGATGCATGCAATGGTATGATGGAATGATGCTATGATGAAACACACCACAAATATTCACATAGACAGGTAAGGCACACAAGTCACACAAGATACCCTTAGGTTTCAGGCCAGCATGAGTTTCAGGTATTACCCTCTTTTGGTTTCGTTGGTTAAAACCTGTCCTATCAAAAGTAACCGGGTTCTAGAGGATCTCAAATCATTGGCTACCCTCAATCGGTCATAACTCCAGCATCGCAATCTTTTCTCGCGGCCAGAACCATCTCGAGAGTTTAGCCTCAATGAGTGTAGCATACTGCTACTGTCCTAATAGCCAAGTTGGTCAATTTAGGGTTCTAAGGTTGGTTGGTGTTTAATGACTCCTTAGAAGACCTATATTCTCCCCGTTACAACACAAGGGATATAGGTACAGACTAAGATGCCACACCAACGTAGCCACTGCTTCACCCATGTCGGTCTACGCCGGACAGGTCCCTCACAGATTATGCTACCTAAAAAGGGTATTTCCCAGATCCGGGTTAGGATCTATGAACTCCGATGCAAAGCCCACAAATATAAAAGCAAACAAAGCAAGCAATTGAAAACAAAAGTGATCTAAGCCCTAAGGTTACTCCACTTTTAAAAGTTATCCCCAGCAGAGTCGCCAGTTCTGTGATACGGTGGGAGAACTGACTTGAGTTTTGCGTTTGTATTTGCAAATGTTGCGGTTAGCAAGAGTCGCCACCGACTTTTTATTTTATCCTAAGGAAAGGTTAAAAAGCACAGCAAAAACCTTTTGAGATGTTTTCTTGGGTTCGGGGAGTAGATTATAGAAAGGGAAGGTATTAGCACCCTTTCTATCCATGGTTATCCATGGGCTCTTAGTTACTTGCTTAGATCACTTGCCTTTTGTTTTCAATTGTTTTAAATGGTGCTTGAGTGTGTGGGTTTTGAAAATGTTTTTGAAAAGAGGCCAATGTAGTGGCAACCTTTGTAATGATCCATGTGGGGATGTATACAAAGATGTATGTCTTTTGAAAAGGTTTTCATTTTGTTTTGAAAGTTTTGTTTTGAAAGTTTTGTTTTGTGTGATTTTGAAATTTGGCAAGTGTTTTGTTTTGCAAGTTGATTCAAGTAACTAAGAGGTTATCTACTCCTGAATTTCTCAAAAGATTATTGCTATATTTTAACCCTTTTAACAAGTTTGCTCCACCATTGTATTTGGTGGGCAACCTTGTGTTAGGATGTGAGAGGGACAGGCGCGGGTCATCGTTTAGACCATAATTGTAACGACGTTAAATGTCTTTGGGCAATTTCTTTAAGGGACTTGATCATTTGTTTTTGTTTGTTTTGAAAAGTTTTATCGAGGGACTATGATCATTCAAACTGTTTGCTTTGCCCAAAGATGTTCAACATACAATATGGCCCATTTATTTGAAGGCAACAAGTGGAATACCCTAGAGGGTGTAAGTGTGATTTGTGTGTCCATTTTCATGCTTGTTTATCTTTTATTAGGTCAAACTATTTTTTATCGTTTTTTCGCATACAAACCCTAATTCTAACATGTTATTATTAGAAAGCAATAAAGTGCGAAATTAAAATTACTAAGCTATTACAAAACCAAATATGGGAAGGGGGGTACAAATGTTCAAATGGGGATATTGTCAAGAATTTAAATCTAAATTATTACATCAATTGGATATTTGCAATGCATAATTAAATGTAAATTAAATAAATATGTGAAATGCAAAAAAGGAAAGTTTTTTATGTGTATGAGAAAATATTATTTATGTAAAAGGAAAAAGAAAATAAAAATGTATTATTTTTTTTTGAATATTTTGAATTTAGGGCAAAAACCCTAATTTTTAAGAAAAGGTATTATTTTCTAATTTAATTCAACTATTTATTTATTATGTACAAAAATAAAATAAAATGAAGTGTATTGTGAAAAAAAGTATTTTTATATCAAATATTAATAAAATGAAAAAAATCAAGTATTGTTATATTTTTGTCTTAAATATATTAATAATCACATATATATATATATATATAACCCTAAATATGTATTATTCTAAAAATAAATATTTATTTAATATTTTAATAAAATAAATAAAAGTGTATTTTTTGTGTGAAATATTTTCAGAGAGTAAATAAATAAAAAAATAAAAATTGTATTTACATTATTTCTTATTTATTCTAATAATCATATATATGTATTTATGTACAAACAAAGAAAATAAACAAATAAATATGCAATAAAATGCAAAAAATGATGAAAAAAATATTTTTAATTTTTAAAAGTCATGAGAAAAAATAAACAAAGTCAGCCAAAAAAGAAAAAGTCAAAAATGTTAAAAAATGAGCAAATGGGCTCAGGGGGGTGTAAACATGAAAATGGGGTGTGAAAAGAAAACAAATCCAGGCCCAGCCCAGACCACTCCTTCTTCAACCTCTGTACAGCCTTCTTCAAGCTAAAACACACGTTTTTTATCTCTGGATTCCTGGACTTTCAAGCAAAACTCATAACATGAAAAGTGTAGAGCATTAAGAGACGGTTTCAACCATATAAAGAACATGACCTATCTCTCTAAGATGAGGGAGAATTTCTCTCCCCCTCTTTTCTGACCTAGTTTTTCTACCATTTTCAGAGCTCAAATTCTCTCTACTCAGATAAAAGAAATGAAAAGTAAAGCTATGTACATGTTCAGGGCTATGAGTAGGACCTTGTTTCTTCACAAACTTAAGACTAAAGATGCCTAATAAGAGAGATACGAATTCAAATTTTTACCTGTGCAGTTGAACTTCTATGTGGAGAATGAGAGACTTTCAGTGCAATGTAATGATTGGAAAAGCTTCCTTGGGGTCCAGGGATGCTTTTTCAATGCTTACTTTGTTTTGAACCTTCTTGTATCAAGCTGTAGAACTTCACCTGCAAGTCAAAGATATGAAAATGGTGGAAGTGGTTAGAGAAACTACATATCGTGCCTTAGCTTCTGGATAGTTTGCATATGTTATGAGGAAGGTATAGGAACAGGTTTTGATCAAAATGCTCGAAGGGATTGAGAGATAGCCCTCAATCTGCAGGGCCTGCTCTGTTTGAGCAGTTTTGTGGTGTTTCTGAGATGGAGAGTGTTTGAAAGGCAAAAGGCTCGTGCAAAAGCTTGGTTGGGTGATCTTGAATGTGTTTGATATCTTTTGTGTTGTGTGTGTAAGCTGAGATTCAAGTTGGCACAAGTTATGGACTTTTCTTCTTTTCTAAGCAACAAAAGCAAATTGGTGTTCTAGGTCAGTATAGGACCCCCTAATGTGCTGCATCAACATCTCTTGATCAGTGTGTTATGCACATAATCTTGTGCTAAGCAGATCTTCTATGTACTTGTTTGATTTACCAATTGACATAAAGCAAACTTTTGTAAAAATGGAAAGTTCACTTTATCCAAAAATGGATCAATCTTGTGTATAATGCTTGAATTCATGGAACAACACTTAGACACAATGAACAAGCATTAAATTAAGGAGTGTAATGTGGTTTAAGGACCTGCAAAGTAGCACAAACTATGCTGAGTTCAAATTTGCCAAGTTTATGAACATGTCTTGATGAAGAACAAAAGTGAATTTTTGCCAACTTGTGAAATTCGAATCTCTCAATTTATGAGGTTGTTTGATGAGTTCTTGGACATTTTGGAAAGCTTGGAATGTGTACTACAATCCATCTTTGAAATGCAAATCAAAATTCCAAGTGGAAGGGTATGAAAAGTGGCCTTGAAGTAGGGTAGAAAACCTTGTCAAAATAGGTCAAATTTCACTAAGTTAAAAGATGGTTTAGTGCCCTTATTCAAAAAATCATAACTTGAGATACAAGCTTCAAATGAGAAAACTTTGTGAATCAAAGTTGTAGATTATGCAACAAGCTACAACTTTCATGTTTTGACTTTTGTTTGAATCCAAATGGATCATGGTGAAAAGATGGGGTAAAGTTGGAAAAAAATTAGGGTTTTCCATAACTTAGAAAAATTCTAAGTTATGAAAAATTCCATTTTCTAACCCTAATTTGCATTTTGAGATTTCTTGGTGAATAAGTTTCATGATTTGGAATGTTTTGATGAAAAATGAATCTTGACTCTTGATTTTGACCAAAAAGTCAAAGTTTGACTTTTCAGTATACAGTCAAAATTGATCAATTGACTGGGAAATTCAACTGTCAATCTTGTGTACTTGGGATCTTTTGAGCTTGATGAACATGTCAAGATAATTCCATGGGGTCCTTGAGTCCATGTGGGAGCTTGGTTTGTCATTGGCTAGGTCAAACAGTCAAAAATTGCCTTTGTGCAGTCCAAACCCTAAAAATGACCATTTTGCCCTTTTGGTGATCTGATCAAATTTCTTGTGGAATTGTGATTCAAACTTGATCAAATGGTCCATGTGAGTTCATAATGTTGATGTGGATCAAATTTCATGAGGTTTGACTGTCAATTGGCCACAGTTGACTTTTTTTCAATACAGCTGATTTCTAGGTCAACTGTCCAATTGACTGGGCAAAACTTGGAATCAAGACTTGAAACTTGGTATAGGTAAACTTGGGAGTCCAATATGAAGCATGAAAGTCATCTTAGGCATTTTAGGTCAAAACATCCTAGGGTAAATACAAACCCTAATTTGAGTCCACAGTGCAAGGAGAAGCCTTGAGCAGAGGAAACCCTAATTGTATCTTGATCTCCAAAGGTCTTGTGATGAGAAAATGTTGAGGAGATGGGAGGGCAAATTTTGGGGTACAACATAGATTAATACATGTAACAAGCCAGGAAAACTATCTACATGAGGAGATTGAAGATTAATACCTATAACAAGCCAGGAAAATTATCTTTCTTTCTCGGGTCAGAGATTAATGCCTGAAACCAGCCAGGACAACTATCTCAACAACCGATAAAAAAGCAAGTTCCAGATTAATACCTGTAACAAGACAGGACAACTATCCGTGAACGATTGATTTGTAGATTAACACCTGAAACCAGACAAGAAAACTATCTACATGACCAGACGAAGCACTCTTACATGGGCTCCTTCTCATATATCTCTGGATGTAGACTAACATAGACTCATCCTGAAATAACCCTACACATGCTATTTCTAACACATTTCCAGACAATAGTTAACTTCATCCTCCCCAGCAAGTTACTGTGAAGCCTGGAGTTCAACCAGAAAACAACAAACTTTTATCTCTCCAGTCCAGAGATAACTCGTCAGTAGAGCCATGGACAACTAAAGTTCCTAGACTCTATTCCCCGCAGAGTTTTCCTCAAGCGGGAAAACAACAGAAATCAACATTCCCTAGTTAACTCCTCCTCAGACAGTAGGAACAAGAATTCCCTACAAAGGGACCTCTTATGAAGTCAGCACCTACTCTGGATGGCATCTTTAATCCCATCTCCGACAACTCTCAGTCATCTTCTCCAAATGGCATCTTTAATCCCATTCTCTACACAATCAACCATCACATCATCGAGTGCAAATTTCTAGGCACTCTAGTGTCCAATCATCTTCCACCTTCAGATCACGAAAGGCAAACAAGCCAATCTAAATCTTCAAATTTAAGAAGATTGAACAGGGGCAACTGTTGTACCCCAAAAGTTTCCCTCTCATGTTATCCAAGATTGTCTCTTACATAGATGGTTACAAACACTTGATGGAAGAAAATAAAAAAAATTTGAAGATGAACAAAGGTGTCTTCAAATGGCATCTGAACAGGATGTTATTGTATTGGCATCTAGACAAAGAGCTTCGATTGGGCGTCAGGGACCCTTCGAGCAATATGTATCTCACAAGTTTCGATTGGGCATTTAAAACCCCTCGATCAAGCTTTGGTCCATTAGCTTTGATTAAGCGTTGGGCCCCCTTTGATCAAGTTCAGTTTGCAAGGCACACAAGGCCAAGACTTCTTCATATTTTCCTTTAACCCACTAGGCAGAAAACTTCCTTCGACCCACAAGGAAAATACCTCCTTCGTGCCTGATTCGATTCACTAGGGAATGACCTCTTTTATGCTTTCTTTGGCCTCCCTCGTACTGGCATCCACAAGGCATTGCTGCCTTTGTGCCAGCTTCGACTAGGTAATGGTCCCCTTTGAAATAGTTTTGATTCAATGAATTAAAAGACGCACAACTTTCCACACTTCGACATGTATGATAGTCCCTTCGAAGGCACATTCATGTGGTCCCTTCGAAGAAGCATTAATTGGTCCATTCGAAGGACACATGATTATTGAAAACAAGTTTGCTTTTTGATGAGTCTTGGTCCAAGATGCTTGCTAGCCAAAATCCTGCATGCTGCCAAGCCCAAGCCCCCTGCACAAGCACATTCCTCCCAAAGGAAGCTTCAATTGGGATAGTTGAGTAGTGTCAGAGCAATTGAAGAGAGTGAACTTAGGGGCTGATCAAAGAAGACAAGATGTTGAGGCCTTGTACAATTCAAATCAAGATCCAGAGTCAGTTGAAAAGTAAAGATCTGAGGGGTTTTTGAAGAAGCCCTGGTAAGGGAAACTCTGAACAGGTTCGAATTAGAATTCAAAATCATCAAAAAGAACAATGCTCTGATGAAGAGAATTCTGGGCAATTCGAATTGATGCAGATGGTGAATTAGTTGAAGAAACTCTGACAAGGGAAAACTCTGAACAATTGGAATTCAAAGTCATCAAAGATCTGAGCAATTTGAATTGATGAGGATGGATTTAATTGAATGAGCTATAGGAACGAAACCAAAGCCATTCGAAGGAGGCAACTCAGGGGCCAATAGAAGAGCAAGGCTGGAAGGTATTCGAAAGAGTCAAATGCGTCCAGGTTCACTCAAGATTTTAAAATGGAATGGATAATCCAAAAAAGGAAATCCTTTAATTTGTCTGATTTTGCCTTCAAAGCCTGATTAATGGTTGTCTTTCCATTTCCACTCCCCTCAAACTCCTATAAGTACAGGCCTAAGGCACATTGCAAAGGGCGGAGAAAAAAACCATACAAAGATCAAAAACACTCTTGCCACACTCACACCACTACACATACTATAGACATTCGCCAGGAGACTAGGGACATTTACCATGAGACTATGGACATTCACTAGGAGACTAGAGACAGAGGCCCAGGAACTACACATATATTGCCTTACACGCATACACAACCTAAGAGAAGCATACCAAAAATTCTCAAAATTCAAGAAGATCACACCATACTTGCCTATCTCCTTTCGAATCCAAGAGCATCCAGTAACCCCAGTCCACACACAAGTTCCAGTTTCAAGCAAGGTAAGTCCTCTTGACCTTGCATCTCTCATTTCAGCATAACATGTAAATAACCTTTCACTTGTTTTTCGTTTCAGCATAACATGTAAATATCCTTTCACTTGTTTTTCGTTTCATCATGACATGTAAATAGCCTTTTAGTTATATTCTTCGTATTAGCATAACATGTAAATAGCCTTTTACTTATATTCTTCGTTTCTGTCCTTTTTGTTTGTTTGCTTTTCTTGTCCAAATATATGTTGGAACTAACCTGTACAGACCCAATTGAAAGACAAAAAAGGTGTGAATGAAGGATATACACTCATGCTGCTCTGCAGGTCCATATTGATTCATAGTCTAATCGAAAGAAGCAGAGAAGGTTGCAATCGAAGGTTGCTCACACCAACTCCCAAGCTCAATCGAAAGAAGCATGAAAGGGTCTAATTGAAGGTTACTCATACCAACTCCCAAGCTCAATCGAAAGAAGCAGAAAAGGGTGCAATCGAAGGTTGCTCACGCCAACTCCCAAGCTCAATCGAAAGAAAACAAAAGAAGGGTGAATCGAAGGAGTCTACTGCCTGGATCGAAGGACTCACTTCCCCTATTTATTTTATTCTTGTTTTTACATTTTCTTGCCTTTTGTGATACGGTGGGAGAATTGACTTGAGGTTTTGCATTTGTTTTCACAAATGTTTCGGTTGAGCAAGAGTCGCCACCGACTTTTTATTTTATCCTAAGGAAAGGTTAAAAAGCACAGCAAAAACCTTTGAGATGTTTTCTTGGGTTCGGGGAGTAGATTATAGAAAGGGAAGGTATTAACACCCTTTCTATCCATGGTTATCCATGGGCTCTTAGTTACTTGCTTAGATCACTTGCCTTTGAGTTTCAATTGTTTGAAATGGTGCTTTGTGTGTGGGTTTGAAAATGTTTTGAAAAGAGGCCATTGTTGTGGCAACCTTTGTAATGATCCATGTTTGAATGTATACAAAGGTGTGTATCTTTTGAAAAGTTTTTCAATGTTTTTGAAAGTTTGTTTTGGAAGTGTTTGTGGAGTGTGGTTTTGAAAAGTAGGCAAGTGTGTTTTGCAAGTTTATCAAGTAACTAAGAGTTGTCTACCCCTAAATTTACTCAAAGGTTTTTTCTATGTTTTAACCCTTTTAACAATTTTGTTCCACCATTGTATTTGGTGGACAATCTTGTGTTAGGATGTTAACGGGACGGGCGCGGATCATCGTTTAGACCATGATTGCAATAATGCCAAGTGTCTTTGGCAATTTTCCTTCAAGGGACTTGATCATTTTTAGGCAACTTTCGGAAGCGTCATCGAGGGACTATGATCATTTGATTTGTTTTGTTTTGCCAAAGAAACTCAACATGCAACATGGCCCATTATTGAAGGCAACAAGTGGAGTAACCCTAGGGGTGCAAGTGTGATTGGTGTTGTCCATTTTCATGCTTTTTGTCTTTTGTTTAGTCAAGCTATTTGTTTGGTTGATTTTTGCATACAAACCCTAGGTCTATCATGGCATATTTAGAAAGCTTTAAAATGCGGAATTTAAAGTCCTAAATTATTACAACATAATTATGGGATGGGGGGTACAAATGTTCAAATGGGGATATTTAGCAAGAAATTTAAATCTAAGCTATTACAATCCAAATGGAATATACAAGTTATTTAATTGTACAATAATTAAATAAAATACAATAAATATGCAAGATGCAAAAAATGATTTTTATATGCATGTAAAAGTATTTTTCATGTGTCATATAAACAAAAATAAAAAGGATTAATTTTGGATATTTTCCATGGTTTAGGGCAAAACCCTAATTTGCCAAATAAAAAGTATTTATTATTTATTATATGCAATATTTATTAATTATATACAAAAAATAAATAAAAAGGAAGTATATTGTAAAAAAAGTGATTTTTGAGGTCAAATATTAATAAAAATAAAAATGTATTATTTTTATATTTATCCTAAATATTTAATAAAAGATAGATAAGTATTTATATTATTTACTAAATATATTAAATATGTAAAAATAAAAAATGTTAATTATTTACAAAAAAAGGTATATTTTTTAGAAAATGTTTCCAAAATGTAAATAAAAAAATAATAACTAAAAAATATATTTTGTATTATTATTTTTAATGTTTTAAACAAATAGTATTATATTTATTTATATATGTAACTAAATGAAACAAATAAATATCAAATAAAATGCAAAAAATGTGAGAAAAATATTTTTAGTGTTTTTTCATGCTTGAATAAAAATATAAAATCAGAATCAAAAATAAAAAATCAAAAATGACAAATATATCACACAATGGGCCAGGGGGGTGTAAAATGAAATAAGGGGTGCAAAAAGCAGGTTGACTCAGGCCCAGCCCAAGTCAACTCTGTCTTCAACCTCTAGCCAGATTCAAACAAAAAACGCGCGCCCTTCTTCCATCTCTGCAATCTCTTGATTCCTTGACTTTTAACAAAAACTCACAACACAAACATTATAGAACATCATGTCACGATTTCAAACATATAAAAAAGTTGTTCTAACTCTCAGAAATGAGAGAGAATTTCTTCTACCCCAATTTCTGACCTAACTTTTCTTCCATGTTCAGGTTTAAAATTCTCTTAGCACACACAATATAAATGAAAAGTAAATATATGGGTAGCTTCAGGGCCATGAGTAGAACATGCTTTCTTCACAAACTTAAGCCTAAATATGCTTGGATAGAGAGATAGAAGTTCAAACTTTTACCTGTTCAGCTTGAATCGTGTACAACAATGGAGGTGCTTTCAATGTAGTGTGAGGACTTGTACAGCTTGCTTGAAGTCCAAGGATGCTCCTCCAATGCTTGGTGTGCCTTGAATCTTACTGTATCAAGCTATAGAAGTCAACATGCAAGAGAGAAAAGTGAAAATGGCACGTTTTGCTAGAGGTGTTACAGTCTGTTTCCAAGGCTTGGGATAGTTTGTATGGATGTTATGGAGTGTGTTTGAACAAGCTTTGGCTAAAACGCACGAGCAAACTGAGTTGTGCAACTCAATCTGCAGGGATGCCCTATTTTGTGCAGCAAAATGGTGTTTTGATGAATGATGAGGTTTGGAATATGGTAGGCTCGTGTTTCAGGTCAGTTGGATCAAGTGAAAAGTGTTTACAAAGTTTGCTTGAGTTGGTTCTTGAAAGAATGAGAGATGTGGTTCAATATGCAAGTTTTCTTCTAAGATAAGCAAAGATAGTCAAGTTGGGTTATAGGCCAAGGCAGGTCCCTCAAGCATGCTGCATAATCTCTCCTTGATCAGTGGGATTAGTCCATAAACTTGTGCCTCAAAGATCTGCTTGTACTTCCAAGATATGGACTTTGACATAAAGCATTGCTTTTTCAAAATGGCAAAGTTACTTTTTTCTAATTATGGATTAATTTTGTGTGTAATGACCAAATGAACAAAATAACATCTTGGCACATTGGTTTGGCATTTAATTATTGAGTGTGAGAAGGGTTAGAGGCCTGTAATCTAGCTTGTACAAGCTGATTTCAAAAATGCCCATGTTATGAACATGCATTTGGTCATGAACAAAAGTGACTTTTGCCCAACTTTGCCAATTCGATTCTCCCTAACCACAAGGGTGTTTGAGAAGTTCTTAGACAATTTGGAAAGCTTGGAATGTGTACTACAATCCATCTTTGTAATGAAAGTTGAAATTCCAAGTGGAAGCATGTGAAAAGTGGCCATGAAGTTAGGCAAAAATCCTGCCTAAAATAGGTCAAAAAATTTCTAAGTTAAGAATGTTTTGCACCCCTATTCCAAAAATTATAACTTGAGCTACAAGCTTCTTTTGAGGAAACTTTGTGAATCAAAGTTGTATATTTTGCAATGGACTCTAACTTTCATGTTTTGAGTTTTGTTTGAATCCAAATACATCTTGATGAAAATATGGGACAAAGTTAGAAAAAAAATTAGGAATTTTCATAACTTAGAAAATTTCTAAGTTATGAAATTTCTTCATTTCAAACCCTAATTTGTAATTTTTAGTTTCTTGATGAACAAGTTTCATAATTTGACATGTCTTGATGAAAAATGAATCTTGGCACTTATTTTGACCAAAAAGTCAAAGTTTGACTTTTCAGTATACAGTCAAATTTTGATCAATTGACTGGAAAATTCATCTGTCAATCCTGTGCATTTGGGATCTTTTGAACTTGTTGAATGTGTCAAGACAATTTCATTGAGTCCTTTAGTCCATATGTGAGCTTGGTTTGCCATTGGCTAGGTCAAACAGTCAAAAATTGCCTTTGTGCAGTCAAAACCCTAAAAATGACCATTTTGCCCTTTTGGTGATCTGATCAAATTGCTTGTGGAATTATGATCCAAACTTGATCAAATGGTCCATATGAGTTCATAATGTTGATGTGGGTCAAAAATCATGAGGCTTGACTGTCAATTGACCACAGTTGACTTTTTCCCCAATACAGCTGATTTCTAGGTCAACTGTCCAATTGACTGGGCAAAGATTGGAATCAAGGCTTGAAACTTGGTATGGATAAACTTGTGAGTCCAACATGAAGCATGAAAGTCATTTTGGGCATTTTAGGTCAAAACATCTTTGTGCAAACTCAAACCCTAATTTGGGTCAACAGTGCAAGGAGGAGTCTTGAGCAGAGCAAACCCTAACTTGATCTTGAGCTCCAAGGGTCTTATGGTGAGAAAATATTGATGAAATGGGAGGGAAAATTTTGGGATACAACAGTTGCCCCTGTTCAATCTTCTTAGACCTGAGGATGTAGATTGGCTTGCGTGCCTTTCGTGATCTGAAGGTGGAAGATGATTGAACACTAGAGTGCCTAGAAATTTGCACTCGCATACTGGAGTATCAGCAATGTGATGTCGGGAATGGGCTTATAGATGCCATTTGGAGATAGGATGGATAGGAGGATGGGCTTATAGATGCCATCTGGCGACGTGACAGAACCTTGTCGGGAATGGGCTTATAGATGCCATTTGGAAGTGTTGATCGCGTAAGAGATTCCTTAGCGAGAACTTGCGTACTTTGAGAAAGGAAGATGGTTTCCTGGCCTGTTACAAGTGTTGATCTTCAGTCTCTCCATGCAGATATGCCCTGGCTAGGTACAGGTATTAAATCTACAATTAGTTGCTCACAGATGTGCCCTGGCTAGATACAGGAATCGAATCCGGAACTTCAAAAGGTTGCTTACAGACGTGCCCTGGCTGGATACAGATATTGAATCTACAATCAATCGCTCACAGATATGCCCTGGCTGGATACAGGTATCGGATCTGGAATTTGTCGTCTACAGATATGCCCTGGCTGGATACAGGTATCGAATCTGGAATTTGTCGTCTACAGATATGCCCTGGCTGGATACAGGTATCGAATCTGGAATTTGTCGTCTACAGATGTGCCCTGGCTGGATACAGGTATCGAATATGGAAATTGTCGTCTACAGATGTGCCCTGGCTGGATACAGGTATCGAATCTGGAATTGGTCGTCTACAGATATGCCCTGGCTGGATACAGGAATCGAATCTCTAAACTCTTCATGTAGACATGCCCTGGATGGATACAGGTATCGAATCTACAATGAAACACTCACAGATATGCCCTGGCTAGATACAGGAATCGAATCTGGAATTGTGACAGTTGATAGTAATCATCTTTGGATTGGCCTTTTTCCTGAAAAGGCAAAACATTAGTCATATGCAATGTCATGATGTATGAAATGCATGAGGTCATGATGTTTTCAAGAATAAATGAGATTGTGTGATATGATGCGTATATGCATGCGTCATGGTGTATGATAATGTGATGAATGTATTTATTTTCGTCTAGGAATATAAGTCCTTGATGAATGCCGGGAAATCAAATCCTGGGCTGATGTTGAAGAGTAGAGTTCTTCGCTTCCGCTGGGGATGATGGTTGCAAGAATAAACCGGTAGGAGAAGATGACTCCGTTGGGGAATAAACTTGTTGGAGAGATTACTCTGCGGGGAATTACTCTGTGGGAAGAGATACTTCGCTGAGGTTTTGATGAGAGCTCCGCTGGGGATTCCACTGGTAAGTTATGTTGGGGAACTTGATGAACTCCGCTGGGGATAGGAAGAACTTTGTCGAGGACGATCTTTCTGTGGTAATTAGCTGAGGATAACCCAGTTATAAGCTCTGGTGGGAAATAACCTTTGAATGTAAGCCGGGGAGATGCGTTCGTACTCTGCAGGGGATAAGCTTCCAGAATCTACTGGGGATAAGCTTCTAGAATCTACTAGGGATATGGATTCCACTCTCCTGGGGAAACTTTGGGCTGCACTGGGGAATGGTTCCACTGGATGTCTGGTATTTTACCGGGGAACAAATCTTATATTAAGACTGCCGGGGATGCTTGCTGAGGAATGTCTATACTCCGCTGGGGAATGTTGAGATCTTCTGGGGATACCCAACTTCCTTAAGGTTGACGGTAGACTAACTCTGCTTGAGGAGAGTATCGCTGACTTGCTGGAGATACTGTCCCTTTTCAGGGCTGATGGGGGACCAACTCTGCCTGGGGAGAGTATTGTTGAATCTCGTCTTATTCAACGGGGAGTGAAGGTATCCTGGTTACGTTCTTCAGCCGAACCTACCTTGGTACCTTGGTGGACAGAGCAACTAGATCGCTTGGACAACTCAATACTGCCCCTGTTTCTGATGTCACCTGTAATTAGTCCTTTGTTTCGCATGCAAATATTTATGGGTTAGCAATTAATGTCAAATGCATATATCAAAAATGAACATTGGACGTCCTTTGCAAAACAAAAACAGAAAAAGGGAAAACGATGGGTAATTTGTCTGAAAAATTGAACTTGTATTGATTTTGAAATTTGCCTGAAAATAGGCGTTTTATGTACAGGAGGCTGACGTCCTAGTAAGAGAGCGCCGCCGAGCAAAATAGAGTTAACAATTTTGTGAAAAGGAAACAAAACAGCTAAGTGAAAAATAATCCCACTGGGTTCCAACTCTGCTATCGCCTTTATGTCTTCAAGCGTCTCATCACTCTGCTGCTTAGTTGAAGATGAAGCTGATTGATTGGCGACGTCTGAACCCGATAGTTGATGCCGAATTCTGGATGCAAGGTGATCCAATGAGACATAGTATTACGCTTTATCCCTAACTTTTTCCTGGACCGCCCTTTCGGGTTTTCAGTCCACCGGGATACCCATTTTTGCCCAAGCTGCCTTTTCAGGTTTTCGACTTGCCGGGTGTACAGATTTTTTTCATTTCGTCCCTTATTTTTGCCCGAACCCTTTTGGTTCGCCGGGAAGCCCTTACTTTTGCCTAGGTGTGTCGACCTAGCGGGTCTTTAATTCATGCGTAGTATCTTTTTACTATGTCTGCATTGGCGAGGTGAGGAAGGTCGTCACCATCCATGGTGGTTAGAATCATAGCTCCTCCCGAGAAGATATGTTTAACCACAAATGGCCCTTCGTACGTAGGGGTCCATTTGCCCCTGGGATCATTTTGAGGAAGGATGATGCGCTTGATTACCAGGTCTCCGACTTGATACTCTTGTCGTCTGACCTTCTTGTTAAATGCCCTGATCATCCGTTTTTGGTACGTCTGACCATGACAAATAGCAGTGAGTCTCTTTTCGTCAATTAGGTTTAATTGATCAAGCCGAGTCTGGATCCAGTCATCTTCGCTCAAACCTGCATCTTTCATTATCCGGAGAGAGGGTATCTGGACTTCAATAGGCAAGACTGCCTCCATGCCATAGACCAAGGAAAAGGGAGTTGCCCATGTTGACGTCCTTACTGAGGTACGGTACCCATGAAGAGCAAACGGTAACATTCCGTGCCAATCTTTGTAGGTCACTGTCATCTTCTGCACAATCTTCTTGATGTTCTTATTCGCTGCTTCTACAGCCCCATTCATCTTCGATCGGTAAGGATAAGAGTTGTGGTGCTGTATCTTGAATTGCTCGCAGAGCTCGGTGATCATCTTGTTGTTAAGATTGGTACCATTGTCCGTAATGATCCTTTCCGGGACGCCGTATCGACAGATTAAGTTGTGCCGAATGAATCGTGCCACGGCGTTCTTGGTTACCGTAGCGTAGGAAGCTGCTTTAACCCATTTTGTGAAGTAATCAATCGCTACCAGGATGAAGCGGTGCCCGTTAGATGCCGTAGGTCTGATTTCGCCGATCATATCAATGCCCCACATTGCAAAAGGCCAAGGTGCTGTCAAGACGTTCAAAGGAACCGGAGGAATGTGCACCTTATCAGCATAGATCTGGCATTTATGACACGTCCAAGAGTGTTGGTAACAGTCGGCTTCCATTGTGGACCAGAAATATCCTGCCCGAAGGATTTTCTTTGCCATGGTATGTCCACTGGAATGTGTTCCGAAGGTACCTTCATGTAGCTCTGCCATGATCTTTTCTACTTCAGTCTTATCCACACAACGCAGTAAGGTTGAATCATGGTTTCGCTTGTAGAGAATGCCATTGCTGAGGAAGAACTTTGCAGCGAACCTTCTCAGGAACTTCTTGTCATTAACAGATGCACCCTCGGGGTATTCTTGAGCTTCCAAGTACCTCTTCACTTCATGATACCAAGGTTTCTCAGTTACCTCTTCAGCCTCGAGATCGCAGCAATGTGCAGGTTCATCCAACTTCCAAATAATGATTCGGGGCGCCTCGTTGTCCCATTTGACTTTGAACATAGAAGACATCGTAGCCAACGCGTCCGCTAACTAATTCTCCTCTCATGGGAAGTGTTTAAAAGTTATCTCCTCGAAGTGGGGAATCAACGTCAACACATATTCTTTGTAAGGAATAAGATTTGGGTGTTTCGTATCCCACTCGCCTTTGATCTGATTGATCACGATAGCGGAATCTCCGAAGACACTCAGAAACTTGATCCTTAGGTCGATTGCAGCTTGAAGACCCATGATACATGCCTCATACTCCGCCATGTTGTTGGTGCAGTTGAAACATAGTCGGGCAGTAAGTGGAGTATGAGTGCCTTTAGGGGATATGATCACAGCACCGATACCATTACCCAAAGCGTTCGAGGCTCCGTCAAAGTGCATAGACCATCGGGATCCTTCCTCAGGTCCTTCATCCGGTCCAGGTACTTCATAATCAGTCACTACCATGATATCCTCGTCTGGAAATTCAAAGTTCATCGACTGGTAATCGTCCACTGCCTTGTGTGCCAAATGGTCTGCCAATACACTTCCCTTGATTGCTTTTTGAGTCGTGTACTGGATGTCATATTCCGTCAAGATCATCTGCCATCTTGCTATTCTTCCGGACAAGGCAGGTTTTTCGAATATGTACTTGATTGGATCCATTTTTGAAATCAACAGAGTAGTGTGAGTCAACATATACTGTCTCAGCTGGCGAGCAGCCCATACCAAAGCGCAACAAGTTTTCTCGAGCAGTGAGTATCGGGTCTCACAGTCGGTAAACTTTTTTCTAAGGTAATAAATGGTGTGTTCTTTTTGGCCAGGCTCGTCACGCTGCCCCAGCACACACCCCATTAAGTTGTCCAGTACAGTCAAGTATAAGATTAGAGGTCTCCCTTCAACCGGCGGCATAAGAATGGGTGGTTCTTGGAGATACTCTTTGATTCTTTCGAAAGCGGCCTGACATTCATTGTTCCAACGTACTACTTGATCTTTCTTCAGCAGCTTGAAGATTGGTTCACAGGTAGCAGTTAGATGCGAGATGAATCGGGCAATGTAGTTCAACCGTTTCTCTGTCTTGGGAGTTGGCATCTCTTGTATGGCTTTTACTTTGGCAGGGTCCACTTGAATGCCTTTGTCGCTTACGACGAAGCCTAGCAATTTTCCTGATCTCACACCAAAGGTGCACTTATTTGGGTTCAACCTCAGTTTGTACAACTTCAGACGGTCAAACAGCTTCTGTAGATGGTCAAGGTGTTCCTCCTCAGTTTGGGACCTTGCAATCATATCGTCGACGTATACCTCTATCTCGTGATGGATCATGTCATGAAATAAAGCAACCATGGCACGTTGGTAGGTTGCCCCAACATTTTTCAACCCAAAAGGCATGACCTTGTAGCAAAAGGTGCCCCACTGAGTAACAAAAGTGGTCTTCTCCATGTCTTCAGGTGCCATCTTGATCTGATTATAACCGGAGAAGTCGTCCATGAAGGAGAATACTTTATGCTGAGCAGTGTTATCAACCAGAACATCGATATGAGGCAGAGGGAAATCATCCTTAGGGCTCTCCCTGTTCAAATCCCTGTAATCAACACACATTCGGACCTTACCATCCTTCTTCGGCACTGGAACCACGTTGGCAACCCACTGAGGGTAAGAAGTCACTGCTAGAAACCCGACATCAAATTGTTTCATAACCTCAGCTTTGATTTTCTCGGACATTTTTGGACGTATACGGCGGACCTTCTGTTTTACCGGAGGGCATTCTTCCTTGGTAGGCAGGTGATGAACCACAATGTCGGTATCCAACCCAGGCATGTCTTCGTAAGACCAGGCAAAGATTTCCAAATAGTCATGCAGCATCTGAATCAACCGTTGTTTCACACTGAGCTCTAGATTGGCACCAATCTTGACTTCCTTTCTGTCTGTCTCAGTACCCAGATTTACCGTTTCCACTGGCTCTTCATGTGGCTGAATGGCCCTCTCTTCCTGGAGTAGTAGTCTTGCAAGTTCACCAGGCACTTTGCAATCATCTTCACCTTCGTCTTCGGCTAAGTTGATCGGATTTTCGAAGTCATAACTGGCAGTAGCAGAGTCGTTACCAGTGAGATCCAGAGTGGATTGGAATCTGTATAGGTGAGTGTGTGTAAATATAGCTGTTTTGCAATATATAATGAAGAAAGAAAAGGAGCGCAAGATTTTGAAATGCAACAAACGTCCAATGTTTTTATTAATGATATATGAAAATGACACACAAAAGCCCTCACAAATGAAGCCATGGTGCCCTGGGTAAGACACCGAGCCATAAAAGTTTCAAAATATTGTCTGTTACAAATTCAAAACAAAAGAGTTCATTACTGAGTGACAAAAGTAACAGGTGTGAAGTCTTTGGCAGTCCAGTTGCCTGGTCCACCGTCAGTTGTTGGGTAGATCCAGTTGTCGAATTCAGATTCCTCCACGTCGTCTTCAATAGCATTCACTCCCGGGTTGGTGATGAACACAGGAGGTCTTCCAATCCTTGCCTTACGAACAGCCCTCTGAGCCTCTGCGGTGAAACCCAAACCAAACTTGTCGGTCTTTGGAGTGAAATCAGGAAGTCGGCCCCAGTTTGCACACTCACCCTTCTCAATCACAGCCCGAGCATCCTTTAAGGAAGCCATCTTCAAAGGAGAATCTTCTTCAGTCAGTCTCTGCTGACGCCAGTGTCTGAGGCACCTCTTCAAAGTGTTGAAAGGGGGTCTCAATGAACTCCCCATCCATCTCTATGTACCGGAACGAGTTGAGGTGGCTGACCATATATTCTTCTTCCCCCTGAACTGTAATAATCTTCCCTCTGACCGGGTACTTAAGCTTCTGATGTAGTGTGGAGGTCACAGCTCCAGCCTTGTGGATCCATGGACGACCCAGCAAACAAGAATAGGATGGTCGGATGTCCATCACATAGAAAGTAGAATCAAAAACTTGAGAACCAACCCTGACTGGAATGTCAACTTCCCCATGTACCATCCTTTTCGAACCATCAAAGGCCCGGACAACAATGTTACTAGGCTTGAGCTCTAAACCCTCACAATCCAACCTGTCTAGGGCCTTCTTGGGTAATACGTTTAATGAAGAACCGGTGTCTACCAACACATGGGCAAGAGTAGTGCCCCTGCATTCAATGGAGACATGCAGGGCGTCGTTATGGTTCTTTCCTTTGGCGGTCAGATCAGCGTCAGAGAAGCCCAACCCATTATCGGCAGTCAAGTTGGCCACACAATCGGTAAATTGATCAGCAGACGTTTCTTGTGGCACATGGGCCGTCTTCAGGAAGGAAATCAGGGCCTTGGCATGGGCCTCTGAACATAACAACAGTGATAGCATAAAAAATTTTGATGGGGTGTGCCCCAACTGCTCAACTACATTGAAATCACTCTTCTTGATAATCTTGAGAATCTCTTCCATCTCTTGCTGGGAAGCTTCAACATTGGTTGTCTTTGGTGCCTCCGTCAGGGCAGGAAAATCAGTAGCAATCCCTTTTCCCCGAGCGTCAGATGACTCGGCAGCAGGGGTAGAAACAGGAACTTGATCAGGAAGGGGAGCAGGCACACTTGCAGGTGTGATGATAAGAGGTCTCTGAATAGCTGGTGGCGCAATATCTGGTGAGAAGAGCCTACCACTGCGAGTGATTTTGGCAGGCCCGGTGATGTTACTGACGCCGGTACTAGTATCAAACTCTTGTTTTACTCCAAGAACATAAACATCTGCCCCATAGTGCCACGGGACAGCTTTGTCAGATGTATAAGGGAGAGGCCCCGGAACAGTGATGATGATAGGAGCAATCTTCTGAGCTGACATGATTTTGACAGGCTTCTTTGAAGGAGCCTTAGGAGGTTTGTTGAAAATAGTGACAATAGAAACTTCTTCAGCAGGGACAGTAGGAACAACAATCTTCTCGAACAAGATCTCTTTGCTATCCATCAGGTTTTGGATGCCTGACTTCAACAAGGGACAACCAGCAGGTGAAACAGCACATAAATGGCAACCTTTGCTACATCCTGAAAATAAACCGGCTAGCAACAGGTTCCTTTTAACAGTCAACAACGGAGTAACAATCTCATCCACAGAGGCTACATACAGGTCTTCTTCCACAGCATTCACTCTATGCTGGGGCATGGGAGCAGTCACAACATTGGGCCTTTCGGGCGCCTCAAACTGTATTTCTTTAGCATCAATAAGGTCCTGAACCTTATTCCTCAGAGCCCAACAATCATCCGTAGTATGCCCCGGGCTATCAGAGTGATAAGCGCAACGAGCGTTGGGGTTGTACTTTGGAGAAGCTGTGTTCACTACCTTCGGAGCTTCTTTGACAGTTACCAGGTTGGTTGACAGTAGTTACGGAAAAATCTGAGATAGGGTCATGCTGAGTCGAGTGTACTGCCTTTTGGGTCTCTCACCCCTTGGTTGGTTATACTGCTGAGGAGCAGCAGTAGGTTTTGAAATTACCAACGCGTTGACAGTTTGGCGGCGTTCTGGTTTGATTTGTCTTCTGGGACCATAAACAACACTGGCTTCCTTCTTGAAGGGCTTCTTCGAGGAGGCACCTTTCTGTATCTTCCCCGACTTGATACCAGCTTCTATCCTCTCACCGGTTAAGATCAGGTCTGTGAACCCAGCAGAAGAATTACCAATCAGGTGGTTGAAGAATGGACCGGACAGGGTCCCTAAGAACATGTCCACAAGCTCACAGTCAGTCAGCAGTGGCTGCACCCTGCTAGCCAGGTCTCTCCACTTTTGCGCATACTCCTTGAATCCTTCGCCCGTCCCCAGTGACATACCCTGGAGTTGGGTACGCGTGGGAGCGAGGTCGGAATTGTACTGATACTGTTTATAAAATGCGGTAGCCAAGTCCTCCCAGTTTCGAATACTGGCTCCATCCAGCTGATAGAACCATTCGAGTTGAGCCCCTGAAAGGCTATCCTGGAAGAAATGGATCCATAGGTTCTTGTCTGCAGTGTAAGGTTGGATCTTCCTTACATATGATCTGAGATGCATCTTCGGGCAGGATAGCCCGTCATATCTTGCAAAAATTGGCACTTTAAACTTCGGGGGGATCACAATTCCAGCAACTAATCCCAAATCTTCGAAATCTAAGCCGGGAACTCTCTGCAGCTCCATAGCTGCCAACCTGCCTTCGAAGCTCTTGTACTTGTCGTCAGCGGGCGGGTATTGTTGCTCTAAGTAGTCTTCGTCCTCTTCATCCTCTTCCTCTTCAGCTTCGGATTCCGAAGGTACCGCAGCCCCTTTTCCTTTACTGGTTCCCTCTTCAGACGTAGGGGGAAATTCAAGAACTCTTCTGGCTTCTCCCTCAAACCTTCTTCCCAGGGTAGCCACCCCGACTCTTTTCTTCTTCTTTTTCACTTGCTCTTTGTTCCCAAGAAAGGCTTTTAGATCCTCCTGACCCTTTGCCAAGGTCATCAGGAGATGTTGAAACTGTGAGTTTTGAGACTGCAAGTCTTTGACTGTCTGTTCGAGATCCATCTTACTGAAATAAACAACAGAAAGATAAAGAAACCTGGTGTGGAGACCTGCTTATGCGCATGATGAATGATATGCTTATTTATGCAATGCATTCAAGGATTTAGAAAATTCAAAATTGTTGCAAACAAAAAGAACACACGTCATATTAATAAGAAGAAATTTTGTCAGTACATAAATGCCCCATGGGCCAAATATTACAAAAAACTTCTTAAGGTAAAAAGACGTTGCGCATCCTCTTTGGTGCGATGTAGGTGTTGAGGGTCTCTTCCTCATGGAGTCGGCGGGTAAGATCCAAAACCTTCTTCTCACTGGTGTAGAAGCTGGCTTCAAAAGTATTTCGTTCCTCCTTGAGTTGGATCCAACTCTTCTGCATCTCCTCCCATGATGTTGGCATGTCAGGATATAGGATGGTGTAGGGAACCTCTCCTTCCTTAATGGGCTCTTTAATCACAGGGAGAACATGAGGGTAAGGCATCATTAGACTCTGGGCTCGGGTTCGTACCCACTTGAGATAAGGCTCAAGAGGGATGGAGTTCTTGTGCCCCAGTGTCTTGCTGTCTACCTTGTTAGGCATCCTCCAAGCTCTGATGAATCTTTGGCGAAGTCCTTGCGCATCGTTGTCGAAGTCAAAAACTAGGTCAGGAATCAACATGTCGTGAGGGCCATCCCTCCGTGCATATCCAAATTGTCTCAAAGCCAGACAAGGGTTGTAGGTAATGCCTCCTCTAATGCCAAGCAATGGAACATTAGGGAACTCTCCACAACGATCGACGATCATGACATTTTCTCTGGACCGAGAACACCAATGTACATCAGAGTGAGTGAGGGTCATCAACTGTTGTGACCACCTTAAGCCTTGGTCATTCTTCAAGACAGATTGTGGAAGGTGCGAAATAAACCACCTTGCAAGGAGAGGAGTACAGCACATGAGAACACCCCTCTTTCTCATTGTTCGTGTGTAAAATGAGTGAAGAATGTCCCCAAGCAATGTTGGTATTGGATTCCGGGATAAGAAGATCTTGACGGCGTTGACATCTACAAGCTGGTCAGGATTTGGGAACAGGACCAACCCATAAATGAGGAGTGCCACAATTTCTTCAAAGGCTTGTAGATCCAATGAATTCCCAATGCCCCTTGAGGTCAGATGGTTGCAAGTGTAGGGCTTGAGCAACGTCTTCAGACTTTGGTTCTTTTTCCGTACCGTTGTAGGGTAGTTGATTAAGAATAAGAATTCTCAGGAGTTGAGAAAATTCCTCCAAAGTGGCCACCAATTGGTAGTCGGGGAATGTGAAACAGTGGTGAAGGGGGTCAAAGAACTGGAATAACACCTTTACCATGTCCTCTTCAATGTTGGTGTTGACTAGGCTGAGCAGTCTACCATGTCTTTCACTGAAGGGAGAGCTTTCCGGAATTCTGGATGTGAGCTCCTTGAGTTGAGGAGGGATTCTCACAAGGTTGACTTGGATAGTGTTCCTGTGAAGAATTTCCATGACCTACAAAACAAGAACAAAGATGAAGATCTAAACCCTTGAAATGGTTAGTGTATGCATATGATGCTTTATGATGTTCATGATGTATGCACAGACATATGTACAAGCAATTCACACAAGACCCTAGTTTCAGGCTTGCATGGGGTTTCATAGGTAAGTACCCTCTTGAGTGTAGTTGGCTTAAAAACCTGTCCTATAAATAGTAACCGGGTTCTAAGGAGCTCAATATCATTGGATTGTTTTCCATGTTCATTGTTTTGGTTTAGCCACTTAACTAGAAACCAAAATATTCCAAGAAAACAACCCTCAATGAGTGTAGTATCGAGTATCTACCAACTTCGGACTGCACCAAAGCTGGTCATCTCACTACCCCTAATAAAAGGCCAAGACGGTCAAGTAAGGTTCTAGGTCATTAGTGCTTAGTGACATCACTCAGCGGCCCTGTACTCTCCTTGATTGAACTCAAGGGTTACCGGTACTCACAAATATGTCGCACTAATATAGTTATTGCTTCAACCGTGTCGGTATACCCCGCACAGTTTCCACAATGTATTGCTATCTATGAATGTTTCCCCAAATCCGGGTGTATGATTTCAAGCCCAAACAAGAGAACCAAGATATAAAACAATCAAAGCAAACAATTAGTCATGCAAGAGGGTGATCTAAGCCCTAAGGTTACTCCACTTTAAAATTTTCCCCAGCAGAGTCGCCAGTTCTGTGATACGGTTGGAGAACTGACTTGAGGTTTTGCGTTTGTTTTCGCAAATGTTTCGGTTGAGCAAGAGTCTCCACCGACTTTTTATTTTATCCTAAGGAAAGGTTAAAAAGCACATCAAAAACCTTTGAGATGTTTTCTTGGGTTCGGGGAGTAGATTATAGAAAGGGAAGGTATTAGCACCCTTTCTATCCATGGTTATCCATGGGCTCTTAGTTACTTGCTTAGATCACTTGCCTTTGATTTTCAATTGTTTGAAATGGTGCTTTGTGTGTGGGTTTGAAAATGTTTTGAAAAGAGGCCATTGTTGTGGCAACCTTTGTAATGATCCATGTTTGAATGTATACAAAGGTGTGTATCTTTTGAAAACTTTTTCAATGCTTTTGAAAGTTTGTTTTGGAAGTGTTTGTGGAGTGTGGTTTTGAAAAGTAGGCAAGTGTGTTTTGCAAGTTTATCAAGTAACTAAGAGTTGTCTACCCCTAAATTTACTCAAAGGTTTTTTCTATGTTTTAACCCTTTTAACAATTTTGTTCCACCATTGTATTTGGTGGACAATCTTGTGTTAGGATGTTAATGGGACGGGCGCGGGTCATCATTTAGACCATGATTGCAATAGTGCCAAGTGTCTTTGGCAATTTTCCTTCAAGGGACTTGATCATTTTTAGGCAACTTTCGAAAGCGTCATTGAGGGACTATGATCATTTGATTTGTTTTGTTTTGCCAAAGAAACTCAACATGCAACATGGCCCATTATTGAAGGCAACAAGTGGAGTAACCCTAGGGGTGCAAGTGTGATTGGTGTTGTCCATTTTAATGTTTTTTGTCTTTTGTTTAGTCAAGCTATTTGTTTGGTTGATTTTTGCATATAAACCCTAGGTCTATCATGGCATATTTAGAAAGCTTTAAAATGCGGAATTTAAAGTCCTAAATTATTACAACATAATTATGGGATGGGGGGTACAAATGTTCAAATGAGGATATTTAGCAAGAAATTTAAATCTAAGCTATTACAATCCAAATGGAATATACAAGTTATTTAATTGTACAATAATTAAATAAAATACAATAAATATGCAAGATGCAAAAAATGATTTTTATATGTATGTAAAAGCATTTTTCATGTGTCATATAAACAAAAATAAAAAGGATTAATTTTGGATATTTTCCATGGTTTAGGGCAAAACCCTAATTTGCCAAATAAAAAGTATTTATTATTTATTATATGCAATATTTATTAATTATATACAAAAAATAAATAAAAAGGAAGTATATTGTAAAAAAGTGATTTTTGAGGTCAAATATTAATAAAAATAAAAATGTATTATTTTTATATTTATCTTAAATATTTAATAAAAGATAGATAAGTATTTATATTATTTACTAAATATATTAAATATGTAAAAATAAAAAATGTTAATTATTTACAAAAAAAGGTATATTTTTTAGAAAATGTTTCCAAAATGTAAATAAAAAAATAATAACTAAAAAATATATTTTGTATTATTATTTTTAATGTTTTAAACAAATAGTATTATATTTATTTATATATGTAACTAAATGAAACAAATAAATATCAAATAAAATGCAAAAAATGTGAGAAAAATATTTTTAGTGTTTTTTCATGCTTGAATAAAAATATAAAATCAGAATCAAAAAGAAAAAATCAAAAATGACAAATATATCACACAGTGGGCCAGGGGGGTGTAAAATGAAATAAGGGGTGCAAAAAGCAGGTTGACTCAGGCCCAGCCCAAGTCAACTCTGTCTTCAACCTCTAGCCAGATTCAAACAAAAACGCGCGCCCTTCTTCCATCTCTGCAATCTCTTGATTCCTTGACTTTTAACAAAAACTCACAACACAAACATTATAGAGCATCATGTCACGATTTCAAACATATAAAAAAGTTGTTCTAACTCTCAGAAATGAGAGAGAACTTCTTCTCCCCCAATTTCTGACCTAACTTTTCTTCCATGTTCAGGTTCAAAATTCTCTTAGCACACACAATATAAATGAAAAGTAAATATATGGGTAGCTTCAGGGCCATGAGTACAACATGCTTTCTTCACAAACTTAAGCCTAAATATGCTTGGATAGAGAGATAGAAGTTCAAACTTTTACCTGTTCATCTTGAATCGTGTACAACAATGGAGGTGCTTTCAATGCAGTGTGAGGACTTGTACAGCTTGCTTGAGGTCCAAGGATGCTCCTCCAATGCTTGGTGTGCCTTGAATCTTACTGTATCAAGCTATAGAAGTCAACCTGCAAGAGAGAAAAGTGAAAATGGGACATTTTGCTAGAGGTGTTACAGTCTGTTTCCAAGGCTTGGGATAGTTTGTATGGATGTTATGGAGTGTGTTTGAACAAGCTTTGGCCAAAACGCACGAGCAAACTGAGTTGTGCAACTCAATCTGCAGGGATGCCCTGTTTTGTGCAGCAAAATGGTGTTTTGATGAATGATGAGGTTTGAAAAATGGTAGGCTCGTGTTTCAGGTCAGTTGGATCAAGTGAAAAGTGTTTACAAAGTTTGCTTGAGTTGGTTCTTGCAGGAATGAGAGATGTGGTTCAATATGCAAGTTTTCTTCTAAGATAAGTAAAGATAGTCAAGTTGGGTTATAGGCCAAGGCAGGTCCCTCAAGCATGCTGTATAATCTCTCCTTGATCAGTGGGATTAGTCCATAAACTTGTGCCTCAAAGATCTGCTTGTACTTCCAAGATATGGACTTTGACATAAAGCATTGCTTTTTCAAAATGGCAAAGTTACTTTTTTCTAATTATGGATTAATTTTGTGTGTAATGACCAAATGAACAAAATAACATCTTGGAAAATTGGTTTGGAATTTAATTATTGAGTGTGAGAAGGGTTAGAGGCCTGTAATCTAGCTTGTACAAGCTGATTTCAAAAATGCCCATGTTATGAACATGCATTTGGTCATGAACAAAAGTGACTTTTGCCCAACTTTGCCAATTCGATTCTCCCTAACCACAAGGGTGTTTGAGAAGTTCTTGGACAATTTGGAAAGCATGGAATGTGTACTACAATCCATCTTTGTAATGCAAGTTGAAATTCCAAGTGGAAGCATGTGAAAAGTGGTCATGAAGTTAGGCAAAAATCCTGCCTAAAATAGGTCAAAAAATTTCTAAGTTAAGAATGTTTTGCACCCCTATTCCAAAAATTATAACTTGAGCTACAAGCTTATTTTGAGGAAACTTTGTGAATCAAAGTTGTATATTTTGCAATGGACTCTAACTTTCATGTTTTTAGTTTTGTTTGAATCCAAATACATCTTGATGAAAAAATGGGACAAAGTTAGAAAAAAATTAGGAATTTTCATAACTTAGAAAATTTCTAAGTTATGAAATTTCTTCATTTCAAACCCTAATTTGTAATTTTTAGTTTCTTGATGAACAAGTTTCATAATTTGACATGTCTTGATGAAAAATGAATCTTGGCACTTTATTTTGACCAAAAGGTCAAAGTTTGACTTTTCAGTATACAGTCAAATTTTGATCAATTGACTGGAAAATTCATCTGTCAATCCTGTGCATTTGGGATCTTTTGAACTTGTTGAATGTGTCAAGACCATGTCATTGATTCCTTGAGTCCATATGTGAGCTTGGTTTGCCATTGGCTAGGTCAAACAGTCAAAAATTGCCTTTGTGCAGTCAAAACCCTAAAAATGACCATTTTGCCCTTTTGGTGATCTGATCAAATTGCTCGTGGAATTATGATCCAAACTTGATCAAATGGTCCATATGAGTTCATAATGTTGATGTGGGTCAAAAATCATAAGGCTTGACTGTCAATTGACCACAGTTGACTTTTTCCCCAATACAGTTGATTTCTAGGTCAACTGTCCAATTGACTAGGCAAAGATTGGAATCAAGGCTTGAAACTTGGTATGGATAAACTTGTGAGTCCAACATGAAGCATGAAAGTCATTTTGGGCATTTTAGGTCAAAACATCTTTGTGCAAACTCAAACCCTAATTTTGGTCAACAGTGCAAGGAGGAGTCTTGAGTAGAGCAAACCCTAACTTGATCTTGAGCTCCAAGGGTCTTGTGGTGAGAAAATATTGATGAAATGGGAGGGAAAATTTTGGGGTACAACACCTTTCAATTTGGTTGTAATAGCGTAGGACACTTATTTTCTGCATTTTCTATTGCTTTCATATTAACTGCTAGATGTATGACTAATAGGATTATATGGCAAAGTTTAAAATAAAAACGCTAGCAAACCTAACAAAAAAGACAAAAATAACTGAATACAACACATTTGCACATATACACCTCTAGGGTACCCCACTTCGATTGACTTCAGAAAATAGTCAAAACTCTTGAAACGTGAGAGGTTTTAGTGGCTACCCTCTGGTTCAAAAAGATCATAAGTCCCTTGATGATCCTCTCGACGTTGCCTCGATAAAGATATGATCTTAGAATCCTAGGGTAGCTACTAAATCTTCTTGCCCAATTGCCATTGTGACTATAAAAACATCCCTTCTAATGTCCCTTAAACATCCAACGATAGGGCTACCTACTCACTAATAGTAGGATAGCACTGTCTAAAGGATAGGAGGAAAAGAACGAACCTTTTCGAGTATAAGTAGATAGTTCCTAGATGCTATGCTCAAAACAAACTTTTTACACTGTTATACCCCAAAATTTGCCCTCTTATTTTCTCAATAAATCACCCTGGATCCCCAGGTTTACTTCCATCCAATCCCGAGCTTTGAATTACAAAATTTTCAAGAAAGTCGCCTACAAGGGCAAAATAGTCATTTTCATATTAAAAGGTCAAACTTTGACTTTTGGATCAGAATCAAATCTCTGAAATCACATTTCATCAAAACATGTTAGAATATGAGGTTTATATCATCAAAAAGTTCAAAAGCCAAATTTCTAAATACTTGGGATTTTTCTAAGTATTTAAGAAAAAATGACACTTCAGAACTTCTGAGCCAGCCTCCAGGCAGGCGCAGTCAGAAGTTGTAAACATGGTTCAGCACATAGTCTTCAGTCAGAACTTGGCTTTTCAGCATCTACACAAGTTCAATCAGAATTTCTAGGGTAATGCAAAGAAGGTAATAAAGCGTGATACGAAGCCTAAAAAACTCCTTCAGAACATGTTGGAGCCAGAAGGTAAGAGGATCAGAAGATTAGATGCTACGCTGAAGCAGAACTTCTAATCCAGAGTTTGCAAAGGTAAATCAGAGAAGGTTACTGGAAAACCTGGGGAATCCTTCAGAACATGCTGAGGCAACAAAGTACAAAGATTAGAAGTTGGATGTTTGTCCTAAATGGAACTTTTGATCCAGAATTAAGCAATGATGCAAAATCTCACATTACAAGATTTTTGATTTTGACAAATCTCATCAGCATTTAATGCTCATTAATGCTCAACACCACTTTTGAGTCTTTGTCCAAAGGATCTCTCCACGTGTAGTGTAGAAATACTTTTGTACAGAATAGGTAAAGGCCCGTGCGCTAATTTTTACTTGTAGGTTCATTTTTCCTTAATCCCTGCTTGCTAATCCAGCCTAAGCTAAAAAATTGTCAACTATCAAACCTTTTTTGGAACTTGCTTCAAGAGCAAGTCAGCATCTAGCGTATGATGTTGGCGCTACTTGACATTTCAAACACACAAAACTTTGCCTATAAATAGAACACCATTGGTCACTGAGAAAGCCCCAGAAAAATTTGTGAAAGAGGTCAAAATTTTGAGAAAGAAAAGCCTTGAACCCCTGCCAAAATTCCAAGAGTTCCAAGAACTGTAAAACACAACATATAAAACCTCATTAACTTTTGATTCCTTGCATTCAAAACTCCACATGTTCTAAATCATTTCTTGACTAAAAAACATCCACACGGTTTCTGATCCACACGTTGGAAACTGCGTAAGTTGTCGGGTTCATATTGCTATACATTTTCCATCCACCCATTCAAAGAAGTCAGAACATCACCTCCTTGCCATCCCCAGAAGTTGAAAACTTTCAACTTGCTAAGTGCGTGAAGAAGCTGTTCAGAGCATTATCAGAGTTAAGGTTAACTCCGGTTCACAGAACTTCTTCCAACGGCAAGGTAAGTTTCTGTTGACCCTCACCACATTACTTAAGCATTACCAGATTTACGTGCTCAAAAATACAATGTAGATATCCTGTTTCTGATGTTGTACATATTCTGAGATTTCATGCACCTTCCTGTTTAAGTAGAGGATAAATCAGTTCAGAACTTCTTGGAGAGACTAGAGCTCAGAGTTAGGATTAGCAAATGCATGCTTGCCTCTGGTTTATAGTTATGATATTTCTTATCTTCTGAAACGTTATGACACCTACTATAATTGTTTTGTGCATGTCTTATGTTTTATGGAGAAATAACTAAATCACAGATGTTCTGACTAGCATAGAGAGAGAAACCAAGTTCTACCAGTGGTCTCAGAACTTCTGAAGTCTGTTTGTTTCCAGTGGTATCAGAACTTCTGAAGCTTGTTTTTGTTACCAATGGTATCAGAACTTCTGAGAACTACTATGTTCCCGGTGGATTCAGAGCTTCTGACCCTATACATTTTCACTAACAGGTTTCTGTTTTGCAGCGTTCCAAGGTTAGAACCTCTGACTTCATTTTTATCAGCAACACGCTGATTCTTTTTCCTTTTTTTATTTATTATTTTGCTATCACACTCCATTCCATTAATCAGCAACCATCAAAAATATTTCCTTCACACTTTATTTTGGTTTCTTAAAACAAAAGATCAAAAATATTTTCCTAAAACAAAAGAAGTTCGTTTCCACATTTTCTTGTATATTCTTATGCATTTCAATATGGTTGTAATAATAACTTAGGATTTATTTTTACTTGCAATCCCCATTCATAAATTTGTACCCCCATCCCCTAAATATTGTAATAGTGTAGGACTTTACATTTCTGCAATTTATCGCTTTCAAATATAAATGCTAGTATTTAGGTGTGTATGGCAAGGCATGAAAACAACAAAATAGATGACCCTAATCAAAGACTAAATGCATGCAATCAAACACATCTTGCACACATGCACCCTTAGGGTAATCCCACTTTGTTTCCTATCAGAAAAATAGTCATGTCCCTCGAATATGGGCGTTTTAGCAAAGACCATCGATAAAAGATCGTAGTCCCTCGATGACCCTCGATGTTGCCTTCGGTAAACGATCTAGTCCCTAAATGACATTGCTAAAACATCCCATATGATGCCTTCTATGACTATACAAACGTCCCATACTCGTCCTTTCATATCCAACGATGGGGCTTCTTGCCAAATCAATGATAAGATAACAACATCTAAAGGAGGAGGAAAAGCATATCTAAGACCTTTTGTGTAGATAGGTTCTCTCTCGGTTACTTTCTTGCTCACAACAGAAACTTTTCATACACCTACACTTCCACTTTGAAACATTTTCTAAACAAACACCTTGTACGAGTTCTTATAGAGACGAGAACCGTTGCAAAGACATTTTCAAAATAACTTTCAAAAACACATCTCACAAACACATCTTTGAACTGTTTTCGAAACAAGTACTTTGTATGCATTCTTATAGAAACGAGAATCATTACAAAGTTACATTTTCAAAATACTTTCAAAAACCACACCACAAGCACATTTAAACAAAAGCAAGTGATCTAGCAAATAACTAAGAGCCCATGGAAAACCATGGATGGAAAGGGTGCTAATACCTTCCCTTTTCATAATCTACCCCCCGAACTCAAGAAACAATCTCAAAGGTCTTTCCTGTGCTTTTTCACCTTTCCTTTTGGATAAAAGAAAAGTCAGTGGTGACTCTTGCTAACCGCAACATTTGCGATAAAACGCAAAACCTCAAGTCAGTTCTCCCACCGTATCACAGAACTGGCGACTCTGCTGGGGACCTTTATAAAAGTGGGGTTACCTTAGGGCTAGATCACATTTATTTGCTTACATTATTTGATTTGTTTGCTTTACATTATGGTTCTTTGTTTGGGTTTGAAATCCTCTACCCGGATTTGGGATACATTATAGGTAAATAGAAATACATTGTGTGCGGGGTATACCAACATGGTATAAGCAATAGTTATGTTAGTGTGACATATTTGTGGGTACCGGTAGCCTTTGAGTCAATCAAAGAGAATACGGGGCCGCTGAGTGATGTCATGAAGCACTAATGAACTTCTAGAACCCTTACTTGACCAACTTGGCCTTTAGGATGTAGTGAGATGACCGGCTTTGGTGTAGTCCGAAGTTGGTAGATACTCGATACTACACTCATTGAGGGTTGGTTTCTTGGGATATTCCGATCGCCATTAAAGAGGCTTGAGCTGAAACAATGACCAAGGAAACAACCCGGGGATATTGAGTTCCTTAGAACCCGGTTACTATTATTAGGACAGGTTTGAGCCAACTAAACTTCAAGAGGGTACTTACCTATAAAACCCCATACAAGCCTAAACTAAGAACTTATTTGTTTTAATTGTATAAGCATACTTGTACATAACATCATGGACATCATGAGCATCATATGCATCCACTAACCATTTCAAGGATTTTAGAGATTCATCTTTGTTATTGTTTTGTAGGATATGGATTCACTTCGTAGGAAAACTATCCAAGTCAACCTTGTAAGAATTCCTCCACAACTCAAGGAGCTAGCTTCAAGGATCCTTGAGAACTCTCCATTCACCGAGAGACATGGTCGTCTACTCAACTTGGTCACCTTCAACACAGATGAGGATATGTTGAAGGTGCTCTTTTAGTTCTTTGATCCTTTGCACCATTGCTTCATATTTCCCGACTATCAGCTTGTGCCTACTTTGGAAGAATTCTCTCAACTCTTGAGGATTCCCATTCTCAATCAACTACCTTTCAACGGTACGGAAAGAGACCCAAAGCCAGAAGAGATTACTCAAGCTCTACACTTGCACTCATCTGATGTCACAACCCATTGGGAAACTAGAAGTGGTGTCAAAGGCTTCTTAGTAAAGTCCCTGTTTGAGAAAGCCCAAAGCTGTTGGAATTCCCTAGACTTGCAAGCCTTTGAGGAAATTGTGGCTCTTCTTATCTACGGGATGGTCTTATTTCCCAATCCTGACCAAATCATAGATGTGGGTGCTGTCAAAATCTTTATGTCACGCAATCTGATGCCTACATTGTTAGGGGATATCCTACACTCTTTTCACACTCGCACAATGAGGAAAAGAGGTGTCCTTATATGTTGCACTCCTATCCTTGCAAGATGGTTTATTTCTCATCTTCCCCAATCAGTCTTAAAGAATGAGCAAGTATTAAGGTGGTCACAAAGGTTAATGATGCTCAAACATTCAGATATTCATTGGTGCTCTCGATCCAAAGAGAATGTTATCATTATTGACCGTTGTGGGGAATTCCCTAATGTCCCTCTACTTGGCATTAGGGGAGGAATCACCTACAATGCATGCTTAGCTCTAAGATAGTTTGGTTATGCCGGAACGGATGGCCCACATGAGATGCTGATTCAAGGCTTGGTATTCGAATACGACAACGACAATCAAGGTCTTCGCTAGAGATTCATCCGAGCATGGAGGATGATAAACAAGGTGGATAGAAAGACTTTGGGAAACAAGAATTCCATCCCTCTTGAGCCTTACCTCAAGTGAGTATGAACCCGCGCTCAAATTCTTATGATGCCCTATCCTTCCATTCTCCCGGTGATCATTGAGCCTGTTAAGGAAGGAGAAGTTCCATACACTATCCTACATCCTGACATGCCCATATCTCTTGAAGACCTACAAAGGGATTGGATATAGCTCAAAGGAGAGCGAGATACTTTCGAAGCCCAATTCTACGCAAGCGAGAAGAAGGTTTTGGAACTCACTAGGCTACTTCATGAGGAGCAGACTCTAAATACCTACATTGCACCAAAGAGGATGCGCACTACTTTTTTTTATCTTAGAGTGTTGTATTATTTTGCCCAAGGGGCATTGATGTACTCAAACTCTATCTTATTAATATAATGTGTGTTGCTTTTTGTCTAAAACAAACTTGAATCTTTAAAAATCCTTAAAAACATTACATATGCACATATCATTCATCATAACATAAACAGGTCTTTTGAAACGAGTTTCCTCATCTCTCTACTGTTTATTTCAGTAAGATGGATCTCGAACAGACAATCAAAGATCTTCAAGTTCAAAACACACAGTTTCAACAGTTACTCATGACCCTAGCCAAGGGGCAAGAAGAGTTGAAGACTCTATTAGCTGAAGAAAGAAAGAAGAAAAAAAAGAAGGTCACTAGGGTTTTGAACATGGGGAGAAGGTTTCAGGGACAGACTAGAAGAACCTTGAATTTTGCAACAACTTTCGGGGAAGGAGTGGGGAAAGGAAAAGAAACAGCGGTTCCGTCAGAATCTGAAGAGGAGGAAGAAGAGGAAGACTACTCCGAGGAACAGTATCCTCCAGCAGATGATAAGTACAGACGTCTTGAAGAGCATTTGAGCGCTATGGAAGTACAAAAGGTTCCAGGTCTAGACTTTGAAGAATTGGGACTAGTATCGGGAATTGTGATCCCACTGAAGTTCAAAGTGTCGTTTTTTGCAAAATATGATGGGATGTCATGTCCTAAGATGCATCTCCGTTCATATGTAAGAAAAATCCAACCCCACACCTCCAATAAAGACTTGTGGGTGCATTTTTTCCAAGATAGCCTATCTGGAACACAACTCGATTGGTTTTACCAATTGGAAAGAGCCAACGTCCACAACTGGGAAGATCTTGCCGCAGCTTTCTATAAGAAATACCAATATAACGCTGATCTGGCCCCTACCCGTACTCAACTTCAGAGTATGGCTATGGCTTCCAATGAGGGTTTTAAGGATTACACGCAGAAATGGAGAGATCTAGCTGGGAGAGTACGACCCCCTCTGTCTGAAAGAGAGTTGGTGGATATGTTCTTTGGCACTCTATCAGGCCCTTTCTTCAACCATCTGATTGGAAGCTCATCTACAGGATTTACTGAGTTAATACTAACCGGAGAGAGGGTGGAAGCTGGCATAAATAGTGGAAAGATTAAGAAGGATTCATCTTCTTCTACAGCTGTGAGGAAGCCTCTTGTTAGGAAGAAAGAAGTAGCTGCTGTATATCCACAAAGGAACCAAGGGAGAGCCGAACGCCGACCAATGGTAGGGGCTATTATGATCCCAAAGCCTATGTATGATCAACCAAGAAGTAATCAGCCAAGGGTGGAAAGGCATGTCCGACAATTCACCAAAATCAATATGACTCTATCCCAGGTTTTATCGCACCTTCTGAAATCCAATTTGGTAACTTTAGAAGAAGCTCCAAACAACCCCAACACCGCGTCCCCTCATTATCACCCAAATGCCAGATACACATATCATTCTGAAAGTCTGGGTCATGACACTAACAACTGTGGGCCCCTGAAAAACAAGATTCAAGACCTTATAGAGGTAAAAGAGATTGAGTTTGATGTGCCCAAGAAGCCAAACGTCATTTCTACTCCTATGCCTAGACATGGCAATAACACCAATGTTGTTGAAGAAAATTTGTTTGTTACCATAATTGATGAACTCTTGAATCCACTCCCAATCATTAAGATAAACTTGTTAAAAGTCGATGTATTCCCGGGTTGTAATGAAGACTGCTGTCTCTGCTTATCCTCACCAACTATTTGTCCTTTGTTGAAAATAGGCATTCAATGCTTGATAGACAACAAAGAGATTCTGTTTGAAAGCACTCCTGTTTCAACTGTTCTTGTTGAAGACATTTCAATCATAACCATCTCTGCCAATTCTTCCAGGGTCCTCAAAAGACCCGTTAGAATTACATCGGTTCCAAAAACTACTCCTCTTATAATCACAATGTCTGGGCCAGTCTGTGATACGGTGGCCAGAACCGGGACTTATTTCCCTTTTTTTAGGGATTTGCTGGTTTGCGTTTTGCGTTTGTGTTTGCAAAATGTCGCGGTAAGCAAGAGTCGCCACCGACTTTTATTTTATCCAACAAGGAAAGGAAAAAAGCACAGAAAAATTCCTTTTTCGAGATATTTCTGAGTACGGGGGGTAGATTATAGAAAGGGAAGGTATTAGCACCCTTTTTATCCGTAGTTATCTACGGGCTCTTAGGTACTTGCTCATCATTTTAAAAATTGTTTTCTTTGTGTTTGTGTGATTTGAAAAGCTTTTGTTTTGACTTCGATTTAACTTTTGCTTCTGTCTTCAAGAGTGTAACGAAGTGTTTTGGAAACTTTGTTTGTAAAGGAGTGTAAGTGTAAAAAAAGTTTGTTTGGATTGAGCAAGTACTTAAGAACTAATTTACCTACTCGAAAAAAGAATCGTTCTATGTTCGTTTCCTTTAGATGGTGCTATCCCACTATTAATGAGTAGGTAGCACCATCGTTGGAGTTTTGAGGGTCAATTCGAAAGGGACGTACGGTCACTAAAGATATGTTAGGACGTCTTAATAGTAACCCTAATGTCTTAGATCAATTATTCGAGGCAACAATTCCGAGGCAACCATTCTGAGGCAACTTTTCCGAATCGAGACTTTGATCTTTGTTTAGACAAAAGCACGACTACTAAAGCATCCTATACTCAATGATCGTTTACCGAAGGCAACCAAGTGGGAGTGTACCCTAGGAGTGCGCATGTGCGAGTGATTCAATTTCAGATTATTTATCTTTGCACATTTTAGGGTTATCTAATTGTTTTAAAGTTAATCATATATTCTTGTCATGCATCCTAATATCATACATCTAACAGTTAATATTTTGTAGAATTAAAAATGCAGAATTTAAACTACGCTATTACAAGGCTTTGAGTATTTACATAGCCAAAAACAAACTCTTTGAAAATAAAGCGATAAAAGTAAAGACCTAATTAACTATTATAACTTGTAGGTAGTTACAATAATAGGGTAAAAATAATAAAATAAAGCGCGCGACGAAAATTAGAACGAGAGCGAACTAGGGTTTTGACCCTTCTAACCTAACCAAAAGAAAAAAAATGTTTTTTTGTTGTTTTTAATTATTTTTAAGAAAGGGATTAGGTTTTAAAATTAAGTACAAAAATCAATTAGTTAATTAAATTAATTAATGAAAAAATAAATAAATGGCCTATTTTGTGTTTTTTGGTTAATTTTGGGAAAAGAAAATATAATTAAATTAGAAATAAAAACCTATTTGTTCTAATTAATTTTAATTATGTTTATAAAAAGAATTAAAGTTATCTAGTATTAACAACCTAATTAAATTAATTAATTTTTTGATAAAAAATAAGATCTAAACCTAATTTGATGAAAAGTATTATTTTGTGATTTTTTGATAAAAAGAAAATAATTAATTTGTTAGTAAAATAAATAAATAAATTAAATCAAATGAAATAAATATAATATAAAAAAAAAGAATAAAGAAAGAGATTGGGTCTGAGAAGCAATCTGAAGGGGGTGCAAATAGTAAGCCTTGGCCCAAAACAAAAGAGGTCTGTTTTGACTTTCTGTGATCCCATGCAATGCATTGACTGAGCCTCATGGTGTTCTTCCATTGATAGCCTTTCGATTTGGCCTTCAGGACACTTGGCACTCTGGATCATGATGGACCATGGTGGTCGCTGGCCTCATGTACATGCTGGATCCTGAAAAGGCAAAATATATGAAAGAAAGGGGGGACCTGGGATTCGAACCCAGGCCCTGATGCATTATCCAACTACTCCACTACCACTGCGCCACTTGCTTTAGTTGTTATAATAATACAAAACAATAATTATATTATAAACAAGCGTAATATGGAAAAATTCATGCGGAAATTCAAACGATCCAATGGGAAGGCGCTACCAAATCATCTTCTTCTCTTCTCCGTGGGTAAAAGTCCCAGACTTTTACCTACAGACGTTTGTCCATTGCTATAGCCCCTGTAAATATCCAAACTCAACACAAGCGTGATAAATAAAAACGAAGGCCATGGATAGCTTCGTCTGGCCTTGCTGATCACATTGGTGGCCCTTTCATGGCCTAATTTTGCCTGTAAACGAAAATCCTAAATTGAACCATAAAACCCTAGCTATGGTGAAATCCAATACAAGCCATGAAAATGCAATCAAATGTTACAGGAAGCTTGCAAACATGATGGTGATCAAGAATATATCATTAATTCATACTATCAATGTCTAAATCATGCAAACCGAATTCAAGAAATAAGCAATGTCATGATGGACTTACAGCGAGATATAGGGCTTGAAAACGCTTGTTCTTGATTGCTTTTGCTTGCTAGGGATCCCAGGAAGCGATTGGAATGGTCCAAGGGTCTTGAATTGGCCTCTAAGTAGGAATTCGTGTTTGCACTTTTTCTTATTTTATCAAGTTTTGTTTCTGGTTCATAGGCCTGCCTCCCTAGCCTCTTTTGGTCTACCTTTCTTCTATATGTATTGAGGAATATATTAGGGTTGAAAACCTGGCCTCAATCTTCCTCCATCAATGTCCTTGATCTTGATTTGATTCACCTTAAAATCTTTCCAAAAATAGGCCTAATCCAATCTTTTTTTGCACACCATGCCTTTACACGAATTTCATCTCATGCTAGCTGGAATTTAAGACCTGAAACAAGCACAAGATCTTTGAATTTCAATGTTTTGGATTTTATATGATTTGTTTTGATTTAAAATGATTTAATTCAAATAAAAATCAAAATAAATAATATAAATAAGATAATGACAAGTGGAAAAGGCTAGAGCTCTTGGACTATGTTTCCAACTCAAAACAAGTGAAAAAGATTGGGCCCATTTGGCAAAATTTGGAGTTTTAGGCATAGTTGACTTTTGGCAATTTTGCAAAAAAGGTCAACTTCACCAATGCATAACTTTCTCAATTTTGACTCTTTGAAGGTGTTCTTGGACTTTTTAGAAATCTTGAGATGTCCTCTAAGCAACCCTTTTTGTCTCATCTAAATTTGATATTCCATGCTCATGTATGAAGATTTGACAAAAAAGGTTTTTTTGTTGACTTTTCAAAATGACCTATAATGTCCAAATTCATAACTTCTTGTGAGTGCATATTTTGAACTTGGGAGATGAAGATGGATTGTAGAGCATGGAATCCTCTTAAAAATGAGATTTGGATGTGTCATTTATCATAAAGTATGAGAAGGTTATGCTTGGTCAAAGTTGAGTTGACTTTTCCTACAAAACCCTAATTTAGCAACTTTTGGTTCTTGAGGAATTATGATCAACCCTTGATGAATCATGATCAACCCTTAATAAAATGATGAAATATACTTCAAAATGAGAATGTTGACTAAAAATCTTAAAGTTTGACTGTATGTAGGCCACAGTTGACTTTTGCCCTAACACAGTCGATTTTCAAGCCTTTGAGCAATTGACTGAGCAAACTTTCTCTGTAGGGCTTGAAACTTGACATGGATGATCTTGAGAACATATTAGGACATTGGTAAGCATTTGGGATCCCTTAGACTCAAGTATCTTGATGCAATATGGAACCCTAATTTGAGGTATACTGCCTTAGGAGAGATCTTGTCTGGTCAACCCTTGAACTTCCTTGAGCAATTTGAGGACCTTACTTGACATGTTTTGAGAAATATGGGAGGGAAAATTTTGGGGTACAACATCTGCCCCTGTTCAATCTTCTTAAACCTGAGGATGTAGATTGGCTTGCGTGCCTTTCATGATCCGAAGGTGGAAGATGATTGAACACTAGAGCGCCTAGAAATTTGCACTCGCATGAAGTGGTGTCCGTCTTGCGATATCGGGAATGGGCTTATAGATGCCATTTGGAAATTGCTGACGGGGGATGGGTTTAAAGATGCCACCCGAAGGAGCATTGATCGCATAAGAGATTCCTTAGCGAGAGCTTGTATGCATGTTGTTGAGGAAGATTCCGCTGGGGAATGTTGATCTCTGTCTTGAGAGAAATAGAATTTTAGGAGCTTCAGTCGTCCGTTATTCTACTGAGGAATCATCTCTGTTGAAATTTAGGAACTTTGGTCGTCCGTTATTCTACTGAGGATTCATCTCTATTGAAATTTAGGAACTTCGGTCGTCCGTTATTCTACTGAGGAATCATCTCTGTTGAAATTTAGGAACTTCAATCGTCCGTTATTCTACTGAGGAATCATCTCTGTTGAAATTTAGGAACTTCAGTCGTCCGTTATTCTACTGAGGAATCATCTCTGTTGAAATTTAGGAACTTCGTTCGTCCGTTATTCTATTGAGGAATCATCTCTGTTGAAATTTAGGAACTTCGGTCGTCCGTTATTCTACTGAGGAATCACCTCTGTTGAAATTTAGGAACTTCGGTTGTCTGTTATTCTACTGAGGCACAATCTCTGTTGAAATTTAGGAACTTCGGTCGTCCGTTATTCTACTGAGGAATCATCTCTGTTGAAATTTAGGAACTTCGGTTATCCGTTATTCTACTGAGGAACCATCTCTGTTGAAATTTAGGAACTTTGATCGTCCGTTATTCTACTGAGGAATCATCTCTGTTGAAATTTAGTAACTTCGGTCGTCCGTTATTCTACTGAGGAACCATCTCTGTTGAAATTTAGGAACTTCGGTCGTCCGTTATTCTACTGAGGAATCATCTCTGTTGAAATTTAGGAACTTCGGTCGTCCGTTATTCTATTGAGGAACCATCTCTATTGAAATTTAGGAACTTCGGTCGTCCGTTATTCTACTGAGGAATCATCTCTGTTGAAACTTAGGAACTTCAGTCGTCCGTTATTCTACTGAGGAATCATCTCTATTGAAGAGGAAAGTTGAGAATGAACTACTATCTGGTTGCGGTCCAGGATTCATAGTGATAAGACCGACTGCTATCTGGTCGTAATCCAGGATTTACAGTGACTTACTGGGGAGATGAGATTAAACTTGCTATCCGGTCATAGTCCAGGCTTCACAATAACTTGCTGAGTTGTAATCCGGGCTTTACGGCTTGCTGGGGACTAAACTATTATTCGGTCGTTCTCTGGGCTTCATAACTTAAAGATAAACCACTATCTGGTCAAATCAAGGCTTCGTGGTGTTTGATACTACTATCTGATCGTAATCCGGGCTTCACAATATGCTGTAGAGATTAAGATACTATCCGGTCGAATCCGGGCTTCATAGCTTGAATTTTGTGAGAATTTGATTGTATATTTCCTGAAAGGTAAAAGTTAATTATATGCAATACATGACATGTATCTAGCAATGATGTTCTCAAAATAAATGAGATTGTGTTGTATGATGTTTATGCGTATGTCATGATGTATGGACATGCAACTGTTTTTATGATAGTCTCTAGCTGGGGAAAATAAATCTCGGATTGCTATTTGGAGAAAAGAGTTGAATTCTTCGTTTCCGCTGGGGATAGTGAATAAAGATGATTGTGAGAATAAACCTGCAGGAGAGGATAACTCTGCTAGGGAATAAACTGTCGAGGAAATGACTATGTGGGGAAGACAAACTCTGCTATAGGACCTGTTGATTTTGGAAAAATAAACTCGGTTGGGGATGAATTACCGTTGTTGGTGATGATGAACTCTGTTGGGAATTGAGTTTTTGTTTGTGAAGGGAATGAATTCCGCTGGGGATGATTTTCAGGGGCGACTTCAATGGGGATAATCTTTTAGACTCTACTGGGACAGTCTTCCAGACTCTACTAGGGATAATCTCCAAACTCCAGTGGGGATAATTTTCTAGTGCTGATGATAGATAAACTCTGCTTGGGGAGAATATTGTTGATTCATTCGCAGTTGCGAGCCTCAGCTGGGGAGAGTGGTGTCCTGTTCGGGACCGCTAAAATCATTGTCTTTTTCTTACTCTGCGGGGAGTGAATGTACCTTCAGTCGTTTTCTCCAACTAGGTTTATCCCTATACCTGGTGGATAGAGCAACTGTATGGTTCAGACATTTCTCGCTTACCCCTGTTCTTGATATTACGAGTAATCGTCTTTTGTTTCGCATGTAAATATTTACGAGCAACAATTATTGTCAAATGCATATATCAAAATGAAACATTGGACGTTCTTGCAAAACAAAACAGAGAAAGGAAAACAATTTGAAATTTCTTTGTGAAAATGAATTGTATTAACCTTAAAGTTGGCCTGTAAATAGGCGTTTTTGTACAAGAGGCTGACGCCCTAGTAAGAGAATGCCGCCGAACAAACAGAATTTATACAATTTGTGAAAAATAAGGAAAAAACAGCTATGTGAATAATCCCACTGGGTTCCAACTCTGTTATTTCCTTTATGTCTTTCGAGCATCTCATCACTTTGCTACTTGGCTGAAGGTAGATCAGATTGATTAGTGTCTGTCTGAGCTTGATAGTTGATACCGAAGTCTGGTTGCAAGGTGATCTAATAAGACATAGTGTTACACTTTGATCCCTAATTTTTGCATGGACCTCCCTTTCGGGTTTTCAGTCCACCGGGATACCCTTTTTTGCCCAAGCCGCCTTTTCAGGTTTTCGACTTGCCGGGTGTACAATTTTATTTTATTTTCATCCCTTATTTTTGCTCGAACCCTTTTGGTTCGCCGGGAAGCCCTTATTTTTGCCTAGGCCAGTCGACCTAGCGGGTCTTTGATTATGCGTAGTATTTTTTCACTATGTCTGCATTGACGGGGTGAGGAAGGTCGTCACCATCCATGGTGGTTAGAATCATGGCTCGTCTTGAGAAAATGTTCTTAACCACAAATGGCCCTTCATACGTAGGGGTCCATTTGCCCCTAGGATCACCTTGTGTCAGGATGATGCGTTTGATCATCAGATCCCCAACTTGATAATCTTGTCGTCTAACTTTCTTGTTAAATGCCTTGATCATCCTCTTTTGATACGTCTGACCATGACAAATAGCAGTAAGTCTCTTTTCGTCGATTAAATTCAGCTGATCAAGCCAGGTTTGGATCCAGTCGTCCTCACTCAAACCTGCATCCTTCATAATTCAAAGAGAGGGTATCTGAACTTCAATAGGTAAGACTGCTTCCATGCCATACACTAAAGAGTAAGGTGTTGCCCCTGTTGAAGTTCGTGCTGAAGTACGGTACCCTTGAAGAGCAAATGGTAACATCTCATGCCAATCTTTGTATGTCACCTTCATCTTCTGCACAATCTTCTTGATATTCTTATTAGCCGCTTCAACAACCCCATTCATCTTCGGTCGGTAAGGATAAGAGTTGTGATTCTATATCTTGAACTGCTTGCAGAGCTCGGTGATCATAGTGTTGTTAAGGTTTGTACCATTGTCCGTAATGATCCTCTTTGGTACACCGTATCGACAGATCAGATTGTGCCAAATAAACCGTGCCACGACGTTCTTGGTCACTATAGCAAAGGAGCTGCCTTAACCCATTTTGTAAAGTAATCAATTGCTACCAGGATGAAACGATGCCCGTTGGACGCAGTAGGTATGATCTCACCAATCATATCAATGCCCCACATTGCGAAAGGCCAAGGTGCCGTCAAAACGTTCAGAGGAACTGGAGGTATATGCACTTTATCAGCATAGACTTGGCACTTATGATAGGTCTGAGAATGCTTATAACAGTCGGCTTCCATAGTGGACCGATAATATCCTGCCCGTAGGATCTTTTTTTCCATGGTGTGTCCACTGGAGTGAGTCCCGAAAGTACCTTCATGTAACTCTACCATAATCCTTTCCGCCTCGTTCTTATCTACACATCGCAGTAAGGTTGAGTCATGGTTACGCTTGTAAAGGATATCATTACTGATGAAGAACTTCGCAATGAACCTCCTCAGAAACTTCTTATCATTAACAGATGCACCCTCGGGGTACTCCTGAGCCTCAAGATACCTCTTTACCTCGTGAAACCAGGGTTTATCGGCCACCTCTTCAGTCTCAATGTCGCAACAATGTGCAGGTTCATCCAACCTATCAATGGTAATCTGGGGAGCCTCATTGTCCCACCTGACCTTGAACATAGAAGACATCGTAGCTAGCGCGTCCTCCAACTGATTCTCCTCTTTTGGGAAATGTTCAAAGGTTATCTCCTCAAAGTGCGGAAGCAACGTCAATACATACTCTTTGTAAGAAATAAGATTTGGGTGCTTCATATCCCACTCGCCTTTGATCTGACTGATCACGAGAGCAGAATCTCCGAACACACTCAGAAGCTTAATCCTCGGGTCAATAGCTGCTCGAAGGCCCATGATGCATGCTTCATACTCCGCCATATTGTTGGTGCAGTTAAAACATAATCGGGCGGTGAACGGAGTATGACAGCCTTCAAGAGATATGATTACGGCGCCAATGCCATTACCCAAAGCGTTTGAAGCTCCATCAAAGTACATAGACCATCGGGATCCCTCCTCAGGTCCTTCATCTAGTCCAGGTGTTTCACAGTCAGTCACCAACATGATGTTCTCATCCAAAAACTCGAAGTCCATAGACTGGTAATCATCCACGGCCTGATGAGCCAAATGATCTGCCAACACACTCCCCTTGATTGCTTGTTGGGTCGTCTATTAGATGTCATACTCAATCAAGATCATTTTCCATCTTGCTATTCTTCCGGATAAAGCAGGCTTTTCGAAGATATACTTGATTGGATCCATATTTGATATCAATAGAGTAGTGTGAGATAGCATATACTGTCTCAACCGGCGAGCAGCCCATGCCAAAGCACATCAAGTTTTCTCAAGCAGTGAGTATCGGGTCTCACAGTCGGTAAACTTTTTGCTAAGGTAGTAAATAGCATGCTCTTTTCGGCCAGACTCGTCATGTTGCCCCAGCACACACCCCATCGAATTGTCGAGTACTCTCAAGTATAGGATCAGAGGTCTCCCTTCAACTTGAGGCATCAGAATAGGTGGCTCTTGGAGATACTCCTTGATCCTTTCAAAATCGGCCTGACATTCATCATTCCATCTTACCACTTGATCTTTCTTCAACAGTTTGAAGATTGGTTCACAAGTAGCAGTCAGGTGCGAAATGAATCGGGAAATATAGTTTAGACGTCCCAAAAAGCATCTGACTTCTTTTTCCGTTCGGGGAGCTGGCATTTCCTGTATAGCCTTCACCTTTGCAGGATCCACTTGAATACCTTTATCACTAACGACGAAACCTAGCAGCTTACCAGACCTCACCCTGAAGGTGCACTTGTTCGGGTTTAACCTCAGCTTGTACAATTTCAACATGTCAAATAGCTCCTGAAGATGGTCCAGATGTTCTTCCTCAGTTTGGGATCTTGCAATCATGTCGTCAACGTATACTTCAATCTCATGATGAATCATGCGGTGGAACAAAGCGACCATGGCGCGCTGATACGTTGCCCCAACATTCTTCAAACCGAATGGCATGACCTTATAGAAAAAGGTACCCCATTGCATAACAAACGTTGTCTTCTCCATGTCTTCGGGAGCCATTTTAATCTGATTGTAACTGGAGAAACCATCCATGAAGGAGAAGACCTTATGATGTGCGGTGTTGTCGACCAAAACATCAATGTGAGGCAGAGGGAAATCATCCTTGGGGCTTGCCCTGTTCAGATCCCTATAGTCAACACACATTCGAACCTTACCATCTTTCTTCGGCCCCGGAACCATGTTGGCAACCCACTGCGGGTAAGAAGTAACTGCAAGAAAACAGGAATCAAACTGTTTCATAACCTCAGCCTTGATTTTCTCAGACATCTCTGGGCGTATTCGGTGAACTTTCTGTTTCACTGGAGGACAGTCTTCTTTGGTTGGCAAGCGATGAACGACAATATCGGTGTCCAACCCAGGCATATCTTCATAAGACCAAGCAAAGATCTCAACATAGTCACGCATCATCTGTATCAACCGTTGCTTGACACTAGACTCCAGATTTGCACCGATCTTGACCTCTTTCTTGTCTTCTTCTGTACCCAGATTCACTAATTCCACTGGCTCTTCATGGGGTTGTATGGCCCTCTCTTCCTGAAGTAACAGTCTAGAAAGTTCACCAGGCACTTCGCAATCATCCTCATCTTCGTCCTCGGCTTGGTTGATCGGACTTTCGAAGTCATAAATGGCAGTAGCATAGTCGTTATCAGTGGGATCTAGAGTGGATGTGGACCTGTATTATGATATGTTAGTGTGTGTAAGGCAAATAGCTGTTTTAATAAAGTGCAAGATAGAAAAGAAAAACAAGGAGCGCAAAATTTGTAATGCAAGAGAACGTCCAATGCTTTTATTGATGATATATGGAAATGACAAATATTAAGCCCTCACAAACAAAACCACGGTGTCTCAGGCAAGGCACCGGGCCGTAAAGTTTTAAACTGTATATTACAAATCTCAAAACAAAAGTCTATTACTGTGTAATAAAAGAAATGGGCACGAAGTCCTTTGCCGTCCAATTGCTCAAACCACTGTTGGTAGTCGGGTAAATCCAGCTGTCAATATCTGACTCTTCTTCATCAACCTCAATTGAATTCACTCCCTGATCATGCTTGGGCATGGGTGCAGTTATGATGTTAGGCTTTTCTGGTGCATCAAACTCGATCTCTTTAGCTTCAATCAAATCTTACACTTTATTCCTCAAGGCCCAACAATTGTTTGTATCATGCCCTGGGCTATCGGAGTGATAAGCACAGCGAGCGTTCGGATTATACAACGGTGATGTAGTATTGGGATTCTTCAGAGCCTCCCTTAGAGTTACCAAGTTGGTCTTCAACAATTGCGGCAAAATTGGAGATAGGGTCATACTGAACCGAGTATATTTCCTTTGCGGTCTCTCTACTCTTTGCTGATTGTTGCGTTGTGGGGCAACAGTTGGTCTTGATATTACTACCGCGTTCAGTGCTTGGCGGCGCTCAGAACGGTTTTGGCTCCTCGAGCTGTATACTTCACTAGCTTCTTTCCTGAAGGGCTTCTTCTCTGTACTTGACGAAGCACCTTTCTGTATCTTGCCACTTTTAATACCAGCTTCAACTCTCTCCCCAATCAAAATCAATTCAGTGAACCCAGATGATGAACTTCCGATCAAATGATTGAAATATGGACCAGACAAAGTCCCAAGAAACATATCCACCAACTCCCTATCAGACATAGGGGGTTAGACTCTTCCAACAAGATCTCTCCATTTCTGAGCGTAGTCCTTAAAGCCTTCTCCTGTACCCATAGACATACCCTGAAGTTGGGTACGCGTGGGAGCAAGGTCGGCATTATACTGGTATTGCTTATAAAAATCAGCAACAAGGTCCTCCCAGTTGTGGGCGTTAGCTCCTTCCAGTTGATAGAACCATTCAAGTTGAGTCCCTGACATACTATCTTGAAAGAAATGAACCCACAGGTTTCTATCAGCAGTATATGGTTGAATCTTTCTAACATACGAGCGGGGGTGTAACTTCGGACAGGATACCCCATCGTACTTAGCAAAGACAGGAGCTTTAAACTTGTGTGGGATCACCACCCCAGATGCCAAACCCAAATCTCCGAAGTCCAATCCAGGTATCTTCTGGATCTCCATTGCACTCAACCGATCTTCGAGTTGCTTATATCTATCCTCAGCAGGAGGATACTGGTCTTCATCAAAATTTGGGTCATTATTAGAGACCACAGGACTAGGCTCCTTTGTTTCTTCTTGATTTCCTCCCCCTCCAGATGAATGGGACAAATTAGTTTCATGTCGCAAATTGTTCCCGAATCTGCGACCCATATTCAGGAGGATCACCTTCTTCTTCTTCTTCCTCTTCTTCTTCTTCTTTTCTTTCAAGATGAGAGACTTCAAATCTTGCTGCCCTTTGGCCAAATTCAGGAACAGCTCTTGGAATTGTGCATTCTGAGCTTGAAGAGCATTGATGGCTTGATCAATAGGTGTTTCAGAAGACATGATTGCTGAAATAAACAGCGAAGAAGATAAGAACCCTGTAATGGTACCTGTAATGATGTGCATGATAATGAAATGCGTATGAGATGATTTCAAAGACTTTTGGAGATTCAAATTTGTAAACCAAAATAAAACACACTTTATTAGATTAAATTAGTAACAATGTGTAACAAATTCCTTTAAGGCGTTACAAAAGAAATACTGAAAAACAAATCTAAACTAGAAACAATAAAAGACATCAGAAATCCCATGGTCGTTTTCCCTTCATGCTGACATAATCGTTGATTGTCCTCTCATTCTCAAGCTGCCTTGTAAGCTTCAGGATCTTCCGTTCCTGCTCATGATACTTTTCCCTGTAGGTATCCCTTTCTTCCATTAACTGGATCCAAAATCTCTTTAATTCCCCAAGCTCAGTAGGCATGTATGGATGGATGACCGTATAAGGAACACCTTCTTCATTAGTATGCTCTATGATCACCGGCAAAACAACTTCATATGGCATCCCTAGCTTTTGAGCACGGGCTCGAACCCACTGGAGATATGGTTGCATCGGGAGAGAAGTCTTCATTCCTAGCTCATGTGGGTCAGACCTGTTCACCGTGCCCCAAGCTCGTATAAACATGTGGCGATGTCCCTCAACATCCCCCTTGTAATCAAAGACAATGCCTGTAAGCAGCAGCTCATGGGGACCATCTCTTTGAGTGCGTCCAAACAGTCGTAAAGCCAAGCAAGGATTATAGGTTATACCCCCTCGAATTCCAAGCAACGGAACATTAGGTTATTCCCCATATCGATCAATGATAGCTACCCTCTCCATATCCTTAGAACTCCACAGGATGTCCGTATGAGCAAGGGACATAATTCTATAAGCCCAACCTACGCCTTCCTCATTCTTCAATACAGATTTGGGGAGGTGCGAAATAAACCACCTCGCCAGCAGCGGCGTACAACATAAGAGGGTTCCCCTTCTCCACATAGTACAGGTATAGAGAGCATGTAGAATATCACCTAGAAGAGTAGGCACTAGGTTACGAGACATGAAGATCTTGACCGCGTTCACATCTATGAAAGAGTCTGGATTCGGGAACAGAACCAAGCCGTAGATGAGGAGAGCTGGGATGTCTTCAAATGCTTGAAAGTCCAAACTATCCCAGAACTGTTGAGCTTGATCAATAAAAAACTTAGCCAAGAAACCTTTAACCCCACTCTGAGTCTCCCAGTTAGACACTACATCAGCCATTTTTAGATGTAGGGCTGAAGCAATATCCTCTGGACTAGGAGCTATCTCCAAACCTGTAAAGGGTGTCTGCTCGAGGATAGATATACCCAGTAAATCAGAAAATTCCTCCAAAGTAGGGACTAACTGATAGTCCAGGAAGGTGAAATAGTGATGCAATAGATCAAAGAACTGGAATAACACACTCATCATTTGCTCATCCAACTTTGAAGTGACCAAGATAAGGAGGTGACCATGTCTTCTAACAAATGAAGAAGTATCAGGAACCTTTGAGGCTAACTCTCTGAGCTGAGCAGGGATTTTCACGAAGTTGATTCGAATGGTATTTCTGCACATAGAAGCCATGATCTACAAAACAGAACAAAGATGAATCCCCTCGGTCTTTGAAATGGTTAGTCTAATGAAATATGCATGCGATGTCATGATGCATGATGTCATGATAAAACACACAATAGGTATCACAGATAGCAAACATGGTAAAGGCAAATAAGTCACACAAGAGCCCTTAAATTTCAGGCTGGCATGGAGTTTAGGTATTACCCTCTTGCAGTTTAGTTGGTTCAACCTGTCCTAATAATAGTAACCGGGTTCTAGAGGTTCTCAATATCACTGACCATCCTCCATCGGTCATAATTCCAGTCACACAATCTTTTCTCGCGGCCAGAACCATCTCGAGAGTATGGTCTCAATGAGTGTAGCATATCGCTACTTCCTATGGCCAAGTTGGTCAATTATAGGTTATAAGGTCAGTTGATGCTTAATGACCCATTAGTAGCCCCATACTCTCCTTGTTGCTCCACAAGGGGTATCGGTACCAACTAATGTGCCACATCAACGTAGCTACTGCTTCAACTGTATCGGTCTACGCTGTACAGTTCCCTCACAGTCTATTGCTACTTACCTAAAAGGTATCCCCAGATCCGAGTTAGGATCTATAGTAACTTCGATACAAAGCCCACAAAGATAAAGCAATCAAATCAAACAATTGAAAACAATATGATGAACTAATCCTAAGGTACACCCCACTTATTTAGTCCCCAGTAGAGTCGCCAGTTCTGTGATACGGTGGCCAGAACCGGGACTTGTTTCCCTTTTTTTTAGGGATTTGCTGGTTTGCATTTTGCGTTTGTGTTTGCAAAATGTCGCGGTAAGCAAGAGTCGCCACCGACTTTTATTTTATCCATCAAGGAAAGGAAAAAAGCACAGAAAAATTCCTTTTTCGAGATATTTCTGAGTACGGGGGTAGATTATAGAAAGGGAAGGTATTAGCACCCTTTCTATCCGTAGTTATCTATGGGCTCTTAGGTACTTGCTCATCATTTTCAAAAAAAATTTCTTTGTGTTTGTGTGATTTGAAAAGCTTCTGTTTTGACTTCGAATTAACTCTTGCTTCTGTCTTCAAGAGTGTAACGAAGTGTTTTGGAAACTTTGTTTGTAAAGGAGTGTAAGTGTGAAAAAAGTTTGTTTGGATTGAGCAAGTCCTTAAGAACTAATCTACCTACTCGAAAAAAGAATCGTCCTATGTTCGTTTCCTTTAGACGGTGCTATCCCACTATTAATGAGTAGGTAGCACCAATGTTGGAGTTTTGAGGGTCAATTCGAAAGGGACGTACGGTCACTAAAGCAATGTTAGGACGTCTTAGTAGTAACCCTAATGTCTTAGATCAATTATTTGAGGCAACAATTCCGAGGTAACCATTCCGAGGCAACTTTTCTGAATCGGGACTTTGATCTTTGTTTAGAAAAAAGGACGACCACTAAAGCATCCTATACTCATAACAAAAACTTTTCATACACCTACACTTCCACTTTGAAACATTTTCGAAACAAACACCTTGTACGCGTTCTTATAGAGACGAGAACCGTTGCAAAGACGTTTTCAAAATCACTTTCAAAAACATATCTCACAAACACATATTTGAACTATTTTCGAAACAAGCACTTTGTATGCATTCTTATAGAAACGAGAATCATTACAAAGTTACATTTTCAAAATACTTTCAAAAACTACACCACAAGCACATTCAAACAAAAGCAAGTGATCTAGCAAATAACTAAGAGCCCATGGAAAACCATGGATGGAAAGGGTGCTAATACCTTCCCTTTTCATAATCTACCCCCCGAACTCAAGAAACAATCTCAAAGGTCTTTCCTGTGCTTTTTCACCTTTCCTTTTGGAAAAAAGAAAAGTCTGTGGCAACTCTTGTTAACCGTAACATTTGCGATAAAACGCAAAACCTCAAGTCAGTTCTCCCACCGTATCACAGAACTGGCGACTCTGCTGGGGACCTTTATAAAAGTGGGGTTACCTTAGGGCTAGATCACATTTATTTGCTTACATTGTTTGATTTGTTTGATTTACATTATGGTTCTTTGTTTGGGTTTGAAATCCTCTACCCGGATTTGGGATACATTATAGGTAAATAGCAATACATTGTGTGCGGGGTATACCAACATGGTCTAAGCAATAGTTATGTTAGTGTGACATATTTGTGGGTACCGGTAGCCTTTGAGTCAATCAAAGAGAATACGGGGCCGCTGAGTGATGTCATGAAGCCCTAATGAACTTCTAGAACCCTTTACTTGACCAACTTGGCCTTTAGGATGTAGTGAGATGACCGACTTTGGTGCAGTCCGAAGTTGGTAGATACTCGATACTACACTCATTGACGGTTAGTTTCTTGGGATATTCCGGTCGCCTTTAAAGAGGCTTGAGCTGAAACAATGACCAAGGAAACAACCCAGTGATATTGAGCTCCTTAGAACCCGGTTACTATTATTAGGACAGGTTTGAGCCAACTAAACTTCAAGAGGGTACTTACCTATAAAACCCCATACAAGCCTAAACTAAGAACTTGTTTGTTTTACTTGTATAAGCATACTTGTACATAACATCATGGACATCATGAGCATCATATGCATCCACTAACCATTTCAAGGATTTTAGAGATTCATCTTTGTTCTTGTTTTGTAGGATATGGATTCACTTCGCAGGAAAACTATCCAAGTCAACCTTGTAAGAATTCCTCCACAACTCAAGGAGCTAGCTTCAAGGATCCCTGAGAACTCTCCATTCACCGAGACATATGGTTGTCTACTCAACTTGGTCACCTCCAACACATATGAGGATATGTTAAAGGTGCTCTTTCAGTTCTTTGATCCTTTGCACCATTGCTTCACATTTCCCAACTATCAGCTTGTACCTACTTTGGAAGAATTCTCTCAACTCTTGAGGATTCCCATTCTCAATCAACTACCTTTCAACGGTATGTGTGATCGATAGAAATAGAACTAACTGTTTTGGAATGCTGGTTCGCGTTTGCGTTTCGCAAAATGTCGCAGTAAGCAAGAGTCGCCACCGTCTTTTATTTTCTCCAACAAGGAAAGGACAAAAGCACAGCAAAATTCCTTTTCGAGATGTTTCTCGAGTTCGGGAGGTAGATTATAGAAAGGGAAGGTGTTAGCACCCTTTCTATCCGTGGTTATCCACGGGCTCTTAGGTACTTGCTCACTATGTTTTCAAAATGTTTTGCTTTTCTTGTGTTTGTGGGTTTTGAAAAAAGTTTTGTTTGAAAACTTTGATTTAACTCTTGTATCTGTCCTCAAGAGTGTATGAAGTATTGTTTGAAAACTTTGTTTGAAAAAAGTGTAAGTGCGAAAAGTATTTTTGTTTTGAACGAGCAAGTACCTGAGAACCTATCCCTACTCAAAAGAAATTAAGCTGTGTAAATATCCTTTAGACAGTGCTATCCCACTATTGAGAAGTAGGTAGCACCGTCGTTGGAGTTTTCGGGTCAATTCGATTTTAGGGACATGTGGTCACTAAAGCAATGGTAGGACGCCTTAGCGGTAACCCTAATGTCTTAGATCGTTTTTTATCGAGGCAACCGTTTCGAGGCAACTTTGATCTTTAGACAGGAGGGCGACCTCTAAAACACCCTATACTCAATGACCACGTCGAGGCAACCAAGTGAGGCGTACCCTAAGAGTGGCATGTGCGAGTGTGTCAAGTTTCAGTTAAGTTATCTTTGCACATGTTATGGTGAGCTACGATTGATTTTATTTTAAGAGAAGTCTTGTCATGCATAGCCTAGTTAGCATAATCTAGCAGTTAATAGTTGCGGAAAATAAACTAAGCTATTACAAGGCGTCGGGTATTTACATCGCCAAAAACAAACCCTTGAAAAAGTAAATTGCGGAAAATAAATAAAAGCGATAAAAAGGTCCTAATTAAAGCTATTACATCCTCGGAGCAATTACATAATTGGAATAAAAATATGAATCAAGAATAATCATACGCGCGAGAAAAATTGTATTGAATCGGAGAGTTTTTTAGGGTTTTGACCCTTTTTTGAGAAAGAAAGAGTTTTTTTGTTATTTTGCACTTAATTAAATTAATCCTAAACTAATTAATTAATTAAATAAAAGAAAGATATTTTTTGAGTTTTTTATGTTTTTTAGGGAAATAAATAAAAAAAATAACATGATCAAAAGTCATCAAAAACCCTAATTCTATGTTGATTTTAATTTATTGTGAAAATATTGAAATTAACCTAATTAAAAAACTAAATTAATCATGTTAGTGTTTATTTACAAAAATAACTAATTAAATTTAATAAATAAAAATATTTTTTATGTTTTCTGGATTTTTATTATGAAAATAAATATTAATTTGTCAGTTAAAATAATAATTATAAAAATAATTAAATGAAAGAAATAAAAAAGAAAAGAAAAGAAAATAAACTTGAAGGGGGGTGCTGGGCCTGATTTATGGTGGAAAGAGCAATTCTTGGCCCATTAACAATTCCAGCCTCATTGACTTTTGCAACTCCCTGCATGCTCATTGACTAAAGTGTATGGTGATCTCTCACTCATGGCCACTGGATCTTGGCTTGGACACACATGGCGTGCTGAGAATGGAAGCATATGGTGGACCTTTCTTGTGAAACCTGCATGTGAATATACAAAGAAAAATAGAATAAGTGCTTTGGGGGACCTGGGATTCGAACCCAGGTCCCAATGCTCACATGCCAACGCCTTTGCCATCCAACCGAGCTGCTTCAGTTATCATTAAAATAAGGATCAATTATTATATTAGGAAATTAATCAATATGCTGTAAAACAAAAACAACGCGCGCTTTTTCAAACTGTCCAATGGTATGTCAACACATCATCATCTTCTTCATTTTTTCTACACAATTTAGAATCAGATAGCGGGGGTTTTTAACCCCCACTAACCCCTGCAAGGAAAAATAGCGATTAGCACCACAGTACATATAAATATTTCGCGAGGTATTGGGCTTGTTCGTCTTGGCCACACGAGTTCAGTCATGTATCTCATGAGTCCTAATTTTGCCTGGTTCAGAAAGCCCTAATTCAAAGCTCAAGAACCCTAAAAAATCAGTCATGGCATTCTTCGATTCAAGGCGTTTCAGTTCAATTCAATTATACCATTAGCTTCGTATGGTCTATAACAACACAAATCAAACACAAAAGCATGTTAAATATGCATGAATTAAGAAATACGATTCTGAATAAAAAAGGCAAACCGTGAAACTGTGTGCAACGATTCTTTGAGCTTTGGTGCGTGAATTCAATTGCAAAACGCTCCTGACACTTCCTGCAATGTGTTTGAATGAATAAATCGCCTTGAATTGGTCTGGAATGCAAGAATAGGTTTTCACTTTTCTTGGAAATTCTTGGAATTGGACAGGGTGGTTTCTGCAGTTTTTTCACGTCCTCTAGGTCAGGGTTTGCTTGCTTGTATATAAGGGAAACAAATTAGGTCAAAAAGCTGGGCCAATATCCATTGCATTGATGTTTGAATCCTTGATTGAAAAATCAAATATTCTTGATTTTCATGATTAAACAAACTTGCCAAAATTGGATTTTTCTGTATCTTTGACTTGTGCATGAATTTTCCAGCATGTTTTGATCAGATTTGCTTCACAAGTTGATTTAAAAAATCAAATCTTCTATTTTCCTACAATTTAAATTAATTAAATGAATTAATATTAATTAAAAATCCAATTAATCAATAAAAATAAGAAAATAAATTCAATTAATCTTGATGGGTCGTGCATAGGTCATGGGTGAAGTTTCAAGAAGAGATTTGAGGCCCATTAGCAAAAAGAAGGTGTTTTGAGCAAAGTTGACTTTTGCAAATTCATGAAAATTTCCCAACTTCTCCAATGCACAACTTGCTCAATTTTGATCATATGACCATGTTCTTGGACATTTTGGAAATATCTTGAAGTCCTCTAACCAATGCCTTTGGTCCCATGTCATTTGGATTTACCAATCTCAAGTTATGGCCTTTGACTCAAAATGTACTTTTGTTGACTTTTGAAAAGGACCTATAATGTAAAAATTGATAACTTTTTATGAGAGCATTTCTTGAACTTGGAGTGTGAATATGGATTGTAGGAAATGGCATCCTCTTCAAAATGAGCTTTGGATGGAATTTTTCTGACAAACCATGAAAGAGTTATGCCCTGGTCAAGATACAGTTGACTTTTCTACTGTCCAAAAATAGTAACTTTTTGCACCTTGATGATTTTTGAGCTATTCTTGTGGAATCATGATCAAGGCTTGATCAAATGATGATTGTGGACTCAAAATAAGATGTTGACCAAAAATTCTGACTTTTGACTGCAAAATGACCATTTTGCCCTTGCAGTTGACTATAGGTCAAATGGAGCTTTTGACTGTGCAAATTGGCACTATGAGTCTTGAAACTTGGCATGTAGGTGCTTGAGAGTGTATATAGGCCTATGAGACTTGTTTGAAGCATTGAAAACCCCAAATTCCTTGAAAGAACCAAAACCCTAATTTCAGCTGTCTTAGGAGATGGTTTGACTGTCTACCTCTTGAGCCATCTTGAGTAATTTGAAGATTATTCTTGACAAATCTTGAGGAATATGGGAGGGAAAATTTTGGGGTAAAACAGTTGCCCCTGTTCAATCTTCTTAAACCTGAGGATGTAGATTGGCTTGCGTGCCTTTCGTGATCCGAAGGTGGAAGATGATTGAACACTAAAGTTCCCAGAAATTTGCACTCGCCTGGTGTAGTATCAGCAATGTGATGTCGGGAATGGGCTTACAGATGCCATTTGGAGAGATGATGGATAGGAGTATGGGCTTATAGATGCCATTTAGAGATTGTTTGTTGAGTTGTAACTTGGTAGGTTGAAAGAAGGAACCTGTGTAGGGTTGCTTGATGATGAGTCCGTGTAAAACTGCATCTGAAAGAGAAGGAACCGGTGTAGGGTTGCCTGATGATGAGTCCGTGTAAAACTGCATCTGAAAGAGAAGGAACCGGTGTAGGGTTGCCTGATGATGGGTTGTCTTCATTGACGGGTTGTCTTCATTGACGGGTTTGAGAGAGTGACAGAATGACATTCGAGTCTGGATCGTATCTGAACTGTGCTTGAATGAGTGGCAGAATGACATCCGAATCTGGATCGTATCTGGACTTTATTTGAGAGAGTGACAGAATGACATCTGAATCTGGATCGTATCTGAACTGTACTTGAAATTGAGATCTGTATGAGTAGCAGAATGACTTCCGTGTCTGGAACGTATCTGTGCTATAACTGGGATCTGGATAAGTGATAGAATGACTTCCGTGTCTGGAGTGTATCTGCACTTGAAGTTGATAGTTGAATCTGAATGAGAAATAGAATGGATTCCGTGTCTGGAGTGTATCTAGTCTGTATCTAATTGCTGACGTCTGAATGAGTAGTAGAATGACCGCCAAATCTGGATCGTATCTGGATTGTCTCTTGAATGAATCTGGAATAAATATCAGAATGTCGCCATATATGGGTCACATTTGAACTGTCTCTGGAAGGAATCTGGAATAAGTATTAGAATGTCGCCATGCTTGGGTCACATCTGAACCATCTCTAGAAGGAATCTGGAATAAGTATCAGAATGTCGCCATGCTTGGGTCACATCTGAACCATCTCTAGAAGGAATCTGGAATAAGTATCAGAATGTCGCCATGCTTGGGTCACATCTGAACCGTCTCTGGAAGGAATCTGGAATAAGTATCAGAATGTCGCCATGTCTGGGTCACATCTGAACCATCTCTAGAAGGAATCTGGAATAAGTATCAGAATGTCGCCATGCTTGGGTCACATTTGAACCATCTCTAGAAGGAATCTGGAATAAGTATCAGAATGTCATCATGCTTGGGTCACATCTGAACCATCTCTTGCTCAATGGAGTAAACTGATGAGGTTATAGAACTGGTCCGTACTATGACGGAGGAGAACATCAAGATCTAGGAACTGACTCGTGCTCAATGGAGTATACCATTGAGGTTATAGTACTTGTCCACCCTATGATGTAGAGAAACTGTCGAGATTAAGAACCTTATCTGAACTTCAACCGAGGATAATCCGATTGAGATTTAAGAACTGGTTAAATCTTTGACTAAGCTGAGAACTTAACTGCATCTTTCCTGAAAGGTAAAGGTCAGTCACATGCAATGCATGAGATGGATCAAGCAATGATGTTCTCAACATAAATGAGATCGTATGATATGATGCGTATATGCATGTATCATGATGTATCAAAATGTGATGTTTTAGCTGGGGAAAATAAATCCCGGAGCTGCTGGAGAATAGAGTTAAGTTCTTCGTTTCCGCTGGGGATGGTGAATGAAGATGATTGTGAGAATAAACCTGCAGGAGAAAAGGACTCCGTTGGGGAATAAACTTGATGAAGAGATTACTCTGAGGGGAATTACTCTGTGGGAAGAGATGCTTTGCTGAGATTTTAACGATAACTCCGCTGGGGATTCCGTTGATAAGCTCTGTTGGGGACTTTGATGATGAACTCCGCTGGGGATAGAAAGAACTTCGCTGGGGATGATCTTTCCGTTGCACTTTGCTGAGGATAACCCAGTTAGACTCTTGTGGGGATAACCTCTGAATATGGCTGGGGAGAGATATTTGTACTCTGCAGGGGACAAGCTTCCAGAATCTACTGGGGAGATGATTCAACTCTATCGGGGAAGCTCTTTAGACTGCACTGGGGAACGACTCCACTAGGGTATCTTGTATTCCGCCGGGGGAACATTCTTATACTCTGTTGAGGAATGTTAAGACTACCGGGGACGCTTGCTGAGGAATATCTGTATACTCCGCTGGGGAATATTAAGATCTACTGGGGATATCCAACCTTTTCGGGACTGATGGTAGACTAACTCTGCTTGGGGAGAGTATTGTTGATTTGTTCATAGTTGCAAGTCTCAGTGGGGAGAGCTATTACTGTCTTACTCTTGGGGAGTGAAGGTATCTGGGTCATATTCTTCAGCCGAACCTATCTTGTACCTGGAGGACAGAGCAGCTTGTACAGTTCAGACAATTCTTATTGCCCCAGTTTCTGCGGGAGAAGAAGGCCTATGAGGTGCTTGATAACTGTCGATTGACAAATCTTCTTCTGGTAGGCAAGTGACGAGATGACGGGACAAAGTCGTACGCTTTGATCCCTAATTTTTGCCTGGACCGCCCTTTCGGGTTTTCAGTCCATCGGGATACCCTTTTTTTGCCCAAGTCGCCTTTTCAGGTTTTCGGCTTGCCGGGTGTGCAGATTTTTCATTTTCATCCCTCATTTTTGCCCGAACCCTTTTGATTCGCCGGGAAGCCCTTATTTTTTCCTAGGCCAATCAACCTAGCGGGTCTTGGATTATGCGTAGTATTTTTTGACTATGTCCACGTTCTCAGAGTGCAGGGAGTTGTCACTGTCGGTAGTATTGTGTTGCCATACTACCAGGAGATGTTTGATCATGCAAGATTCGTTGTTGGAATTCATGTCCAATGCCCCAAGTGACTCAGGCGGAGATTTGCCCCTGGCTATTTGGCATCTTGAGAGATTCCTTGAATCTTGACTTGACTGCCCCAGATGATGGACAATGGTTATGTCTTCCCCTTGGTTGGAAGTGTTTCTTCCACTTGAGGTGACCCTTTTTATTGAAAAGGTTTTTTTTTTGTTCACTAGATATTCTTCGTGCGAATTTCTCTGCTGTTTGAACAAATAGTCATATGCAAACAATGTTATTTTAAGAATGCAAATCTTATGTCTGTTTTGAAGTTCTTTGAAAATGCAGTTTTCAAGCGAAATTTTTTTTTTTTGTAAAATGTGATGTCAACTCAGGATTTTATAGCAAGCCCTACAGAAGTCAGGATACCTTTTGTAACAGTATGCTTTCGAACTAACTCATGCTTCAGCTAGGACTTTTAAGGGTTATAATGTGGCCTGGTTCACGGTTTAAGAAACAAAGGATAAAGGCTCAAATTTTATTTGTACCCACCCGCTCTTCGTGATGTTCTTCAATCCTAAATTCAGCTAATCGTGCATTGGATCTTGTTTGAGTCTTTGCTCTAATATTCCGGTGATGGTTCGGATACTGATAGTTTATTTTGAATAGGCAGTCATTTCTTTTTGTTGAGGGTTTGCAGGACCTCTTTCTTTTGATTTGTGTTATCCCTGTCTTTTTGCCTGAACTGTTTCTTTTGTGATTACAGTCAGCGGGATGCCCCAGTTTTTGTAAGTCTCCTTCATAGGTTTTGACTTATTGGGCTTTTATTTTGAGAGACAATGACTGCTTGTCCTTACGATTATATGGAACCATCACTGTCTTTTTGTCTCGGAAGGACTTCTTTGATGCCATTCATTGTGCACCTGGATCAACTGAGAAGACTACCCTGCCCCAGGTTATAATTAAGGGTTTTAATTTTTTGTGAAAAGAAAAACTCCAACTTCTTTGGCTCAAAGGGGTTGACTAGGGATTATCTTCCTTATAACTCCACTGTTTAAGATTTGAAACAATGCCTGTACCTCATCAGCGGGATCTGTTCAAAAGCATATTGTAAAGATCGTGGTATCGTTTTCGTCATCCTCCTTCAAAAGGTTTAGAATTTTTAATCGGGAGTTGAACATCACAAAAAAAATGAAAGCAATTTGAATATAGTGAATACGAATGGATTGATTCAAAATAGACATATGCAATGCATTAATGAAATAAAAAGTTTGCCATGACAATAATTGTTTGAATAAGCACAGAAAAATACAACTTGAAAATTCAAATAAAACAAAAGCCTTCACTGATTTGGCATAGGAGCAGTGATTATGTTTGGAGTCTCTGGAGGGTCAAACTGGATTTCTTTGGCATCAATCATGTCTTGAACCTTATTCTTCAGGGCCCAACAGTTGTTTGTGTCATGTCCCGGACTGTCAGAGTGGTATGCACACCTTTCATTGGGATGATAGGTAGGAGCGGAAGTGTTTGGATTCCGGAGAGGAGCCCTTAATGTAATCAGCCCTGCCTTCAACATTTGCTGTAGTGCTTGAGTCAGTGACATGTTGATCTTGGTGAATTGTCTTTTAGGCGCGACCTCCTTACGTTGATGCCCCTGTCTTTGTTGAGCAGGCGTAGGATTAGAGATCAAGATTTCTCCTACGCGTTGGTCATGATGACTCTTTTGACCATACACACTATTAGACTCCTTCTTCCCATTGTAGGGCTTTTTCTGAGCATCGGAAGGTGTAGCTTCTTAAATCTTCCTGCTTTTGATGCCAGCTTCAATTCTTTCACCAGTCAAGATAAGGTCTGTGAACCCGGCTGAAGAGTTTCCAATCAAATGGTTAAAGAATGGACCAGACAGGGTCCCCAGAAACATATCAACAAGTTCACGATCAGTTAAAGGTGGCTGCACCCTTCCGGCAAGGTCTCTCCACTTTTGAGCATACTCTTTAAATCCTTCACCCGTCCCCATTGACATACCCTGGAGTTGGGTACGCGTAGGAGCGAGGTCGGAATTATATTGATACTGCTTATAGAACGCAGTAGCCAAATCCTCCCAGTTACGGATACTGGCTCCATCCAGCTGATAGAACCACTCGAGTTGAGTCCCTGAAAGACTGTCCTGGAAGAAATGGATCCACAAATTCTTGTCAGCGGTGTAAGGCTGGATCTTCCTTACATATGACCGAAGGTGCAGCTTTGGACAGGAAGCTCCGTCATATTTGGCAAAGGCAGGTGCCTTGAATTTATGGGGAATCACCACCCTAGAGGATAGACCTAGATCTCTGAAGTCCAGACCGGGCACGTTCTGTATCTCCATAGCGTTCAAGCGGTCCTCCAACTATTTGTACCTATCCTCAGCAGGAGGATACTGTTCTTCATCATAATCCGTCTCGTTGTCGTAGATCACGGGACTAGGAACCCTTCTCTCTTGTGGGTTGTCTTTCCCTACAGATGAGGTAGTCAGGTCAACCTCATTCTGCAGTCCATTCCCACATTTGCGTCCAGTGTTGAATAAGATGGTCCTCTTCTTCTTCTTCTTCCTCTCTTTCAGAATCAGGGTCTTCAAGTCCTGCTGACCCTTAGCTAGGCTCATGACCAACTCTTGAAAATGGGCATTCTGGGCCTGGAGGGCCTTGATAGCTTGTTCAGTGGAAGGTTCAGTAGACATGATGATTGCTGAAATAAACAGCGAAGAAGATAAGTGACCTGTAATGGTACCTGTAATGCAATGATATGTATGATATATGTATGCAATGTTTTCAAGGATCTCGTGGGGTAAACAAAGAAACTTGTTAGAATTTGAATCTGGTAGCTTGATTGAAGGAACTTCATGTTGCTGAGAATCCTTCTTCGAGAGTCAGGCTCACCATATTGAGTGGGTCATAGCCCCTGACTCAAGTTATCATGTTTTGATATCCAAACAACCTTGGCTAGAGGAAAATAAATCCCCTTTGCCCCTTGCTAGACATTTGATTCATCATGACCTGCATCACAGACCCTTGAGATCCTTGAAATGGGTTAGTCCTTATGCAGGATGTATGCAATGTTATGATGTTATGATGTTATGTACAGGTATGCAAAAGTAAGCAGGTGTATATACAGACAGTCATATTCACACAAAGCAAACAAGTCCTTAGGTTTAGGCTTGCATGGGGTTCGTAGGTAAGTACCCTCTTGAAGTTAGTTGGCTCAAAACCTGTCATATAAATAGTAACCGGGTTCTAAGGAGCTCAATATCATTGGATTGTTTTCTATGTTCATTATTTTGATTTAGCCACTTAACTGGCGACCAAAATATTCCAAGAAAACAACCCTCAATGAGTGTAGTATCGAGTATCTACCAACTTCAGACTGCACCAAAGTCGGTCATCTCACTACCCCTAAAAAGGCCAGGATGGTCAAGTAAGGTTCTAAGGTCAGTTGATGCTTCGCGACACCACGCGGCGGCCCCGTACTCTCCTTGACTTAACTCAAGGGTTACCGGTACTCACCAAAGTGCCACATCAACGTAGCTACTGCTTCAACCATGTCAGTATACCCCGCACAGTTCCCTCACAGTTTGTTGCTACTTCTAAAGGGTATCCCCAGATTCGGGTTAGGATCTATAAAACTCCGATACAAGCCCACAAAGTTTAAAGCATACAGAGCATACAATTGAAAACATGGTGATCTAATCCTAAGGTACACCTCACTTATATAAGTCCCCAGCAGAGTCGCTAGTTCAGTGATCGGTGGAAATAGAACTGACTGTTTTGGAATGCTGGTTCGCGTTTGCGTTTCGCAAAATGTCGCGGTAAGCAAGAGTCGCCACCGTCTTTTATTTTCTCCAACAAGGAAAGGACAAAAGCACAGCAAAATTCCTTTTCGAGATGTTTCTCGAGTTCGGGAGGTAGATTATAGAAAGGGAAGGTGTTAGCACCCTTTCTATCCGTGGTTATCCACGGGCTCTTAGGTACTTGCTCACTATGTTTTCAAAATGTTTTGCTTTTCTTGTGTTTGTGGGTTTTGAAAAAAGTTTTGTTTGAAAACTTTGATTTAACTCTTGTATCTGTCCTCAAGAGTGTATGAAGTATTGTTTGAAAACTTTGTTTGAAAAAAGTGTAAGTGCGAAAAGTATTTTTGTTTTGAACGAGCAAGTACCTGAGAACCTCTACCTACTCAAAAGAAATTAAGCTGTGTAAATGTCCTTTAGACAGTGCTATCCCACTATTGAGAAGTAGGTAGCACCGTCGTTGGAGTTTCGGGTCAATTCAATTTTAGGGACATGTGGTCACTAAAGCAATGGTAGGACGCCTTAGCGGTAACCCTAATGTCTTAGATCATTTTTTATCGAGGCAACCGTTTCGAGGCAACTTTGATCTTTAGACAGGAGGGCGACCTCTAAAACACCCTATACTCAATGACCACGTCGAGGCAACCAAGTGAGGCGTACCCTAAGAGTGGCATGTGCGAGTGTGTCAAGTTTCAATTAAGTTATCTTTGCACATGTTATGGTGAGCTACGATTGATTTTATTTTAAGAGAAGTCTTGTCATGCATAGCCTAGTTAGCATACATCTAGCAGTTAATAGTTGCGGAAAATAAACTAAGCTATTACAAGGCGTCGGGTATTTACATCGCCAAAAACAAACCCTTGAAAAAGTAAATTGCGGAAAATAAATAAAAGCGATAAAAAGGTCCTGATTAAAGCTATTACATCCTCGGAGCAATTACATAATTGGAATAAAAATATGAATCAAGAGTAATCATACGCGCGAGAAAAATTGTATTGAATCAGAGAGTTTTTTAGGGTTTTGACCCTTTTTTGAGAAAGAAAGAGTTTTTTTGTTATTTTGCACTTAATTAAATTAATCCTAAACTAATTAATTAATTAAATAAAAGAAAGATATTTTTTGAGTTTTTTATGTTTTTTAGGGAAATAAATAAAAAAAATAACATGATCAAAAGTCATCAAAAACCCTAATTCTATGTTGATTTTAATTTATTGTGAAAATATTGAAATTAACCTAATTAAAAAACTAAATTAATCATGTTAGTGTTTATTTACAAAAATAACTAATTAAATTTAATAAATAAAAATATTTTTTATGTTTTCTGGATTTTTATTATGAAAATAAATATTAATTTGTCAGTTAAAATAATAATTATAAAAATAATTAAATGAAAGAAATAAAAAAGAAAAGAAAAGAAAATAAACTTGAAGGGGGTGCTGGGCCTGATTTATGGTGGAAAGAGCAATTCTTGGCCCATTAACAATTCCAGCCTCATTGACTTTTGCAACTCCCTGCATGCTCATTGAATAAAGTGTATGGTGATCTCTCACTCATGGCCACTGGATCTTGGCTTGGACACACATGGCGTGCTGAGAATGGAAGCATATGGTGGACCTTTCTTGTGAAACCTGCATGTGAATATACAGAAAAATAGAATAAGTGCTTTGGGGGACCTGGGATTCGAACCCAGGTCCCAATGCTCACATGCCAACGCCTTTGCCATCCAACCGAGCTGCTTCAGTTATCATTAAAATAAGGATCAATTATTATATTAGGAAATTAATCAATATGCTGTAAAACAAAAACAACGCGCGCTTTTTTCAAACTGTCCAATGGTATGTCAACACATCATCATCTTCTTCATTTTTTATGCACAATTTAGAATCAGATAGCGGGGGTTTTTAACCCCCACTAACCCCTGCAAGGAAAAATAGCGATTAGCACCACAGTACATATAAATATTTCGCGAGGTATTGGGCTTGTTCGTCTTGGCCACACGAGTTCAGTCATGTATCTCATGAGTCCTAATTTTGCCTGGTTCAGAAAGCCCTAATTCAAAGCTCAAGAACCCTAAAAAATCAGTCATGGCATTCTTCGATTCAAGGCGTTTCAGTTCAATTCAATTATACCATTAGCTTCGTATGGTCTATAACAACACAAATCAAACACAAAAGCATGTTAAATATGCATGAATTAAGAAATACGATTCTGAATAAAAAAGGCAAACCGTGAAACTGTGTGCAACGATTCTTTGAGCTTTGGTGCGTGAATTCAATTGCAAAACGCTCCTGACACTTCCTGCAATGTGTTTGAATGAATAAATTGCCTTGAATTGGTCTGGAATGCAAGAATAGGTTTTCACTTTTCTTGGAAATTCTTGGAATTGGACAGGATGGTTTCTGCAGTTTTTTCACGTCCTCTAGGTCAGGGTTTGCTTGCTTGTATATAAGGGAAACAAATTAGGTCAAAAAGCTGGGTCAATATCCATTGCATTGATGTTTGAATCCTTGATTGAAAAATCAAATATTCTTGATTTTCATGATTAAACAAACTTGCCAAAATTGGATTTTTCTGTATCTTTGACTTGTGCATGAATTTTCCAGCATGTTTTGATCAGATTTGCTTCACAAGTTGATTTAAAAAATCAAATCTTCTATTTTCCTACAATTTAAATTAATTAAATGAATTAATATTAATTAAAAATCCAATTAATCAATAAAAATAAGAAAATAAATTCAATTAATCTTGATGGGTCGTGCATAGGTCATGGGTGAAGTTTCAAGAAGAGATTTGAGGCCCATTAGCAAAAAGAAGGTGTTTTGAGCAAAGTTGACTTTTGCAAATTCATGAAAATTTCCCAACTTCTCCAATGCACAACTTGCTCAATTTTGATCATATGACCATGTTCTTGGACATTTTGGAAAGATCTTGAAGTCCTCTAACCAATGCCTTTGGTCCCATGTCATTTGGATTTACCAATCTCAAGTTATGGCCTTTGACTAAAAATGTACTTTTGTTGACTTTTGAAAAGGACCTATAATGTAAAAATTGATAACTTTTTATGAGAGCATTTCTTGAACTTGGAGTGTGAATATGGATTGTAGGAAATGGCATCCTCTTCAAAATGAGCTTTGGATGGAATTTTTCTGACAAACCATGAAAGAGTTATGCCCTGGTCAAGATACAGTTGACTTTTCTACTGTCCAAAAATAGTAACTTTTTGCACCTTGATGATTTTTGAGCTATTCTTGTGGAATCATGATCAAGGCTTGATCAAATGATGATTGTGGACTCAAAATAAGATGTTGACCAAAAATTCTGACTTTTGACTGCAAAATGACCATTTTGCCCTTGCAGTTGACTGTAGGTCAAATGGAGCTTTTGATTGTGCAAATTGGCACTGTGAGTCTTGAAACTTGGCATATAGGTGCTTGAGAGTGTATATAGGCCTATGAGACTTGTTTGAACCATTGAAAATCCCAAATTCCCTGAAAGAACCAAAACCCTAATTTCAGTTGTCTTAGGAGATGGTTTGACTGTCTACCTCTTAAGCCATCTTGAGTAATTTGAAGATTATTCTTGATAAATCTTGAGGAATATGGGAGGGCAAATTTTGGGGTACAACAGTATGGAAAGAGACCCAAAGCCATAAGAGATTACTCAAGCTCTACACTTGCACTCATCTGATGTCACAACCCATTGGGAAACTAGAAGTGGTGTCAAAGGCTTCTTAGCAAAGTCCATGTTTGAGAAAGCCCAAAGCTGTTGGAATTTCCTAGACTTGCAAGCCTTTGAGGAAATTGTGGCTCTTCTTATCTACGGGATGGTCTTATTTCCCAATCCTGACCAACTCATAGATGTGGGTGCTGTCAAAATCTTTATGTCACGCAATTCGGTGCCTACATTGCTAGGGGATATCCTACACTCTTTTCACACGCGCACAATGAGGAAAAGAGGTGTCCTTATGTGTTGCAATCCTATCCTGGAAAGATGGTTTATTTCTCATCTTCCCCAACCAGTCTTAAAGAATGAGCAAGGATTAAGGTGGTCACAAAGGTTAATGACGCTCAAACATTCAGATATTCTTTGGTGCTCTCGATCCAAAGAGAATGTTATCATTATTGACTGTTGTGGGGAATTCCCTAATGTCCCTCTACTTGGAATTAGGGGAGGCATCACCTACAACCCATGCTTAGCTCTAAGACAGTTTGGTTATGCCCGAAGGGATGGCCCGCATGAGATGCTGATTCAAGGCTTGGTATTCGAATACGACAACAACAATCAAGGTCTTCGCCAGAGATTCATCCGAGCATGGAGGATGCTAAACAAGGTGGATAGAAAGACTTTGGGACACAAGAATTCCATCCCTCTTGAGCCTTACCTCAAGTTAGTACGAACCCGCACTCAAATTCTTATGATGCCCTATCCTTCCATTCTCCCGATGATGATTGAGCCTGTTAAGGAAAGAGAAGTTCCATACACTATCCTACATCCTGACATGCCCACATCTCTTGAAGACCTACAAAGGGATTGGATACAACTCAAAGGAGAGTGAGATACTTTCGAAGCCAAATTCTACGCAAGCGAGAAGAAGGTTTTGGAACTCACTAGGCTACTTCATGAGGAGCAGACTCTAAATACCTACATTGCACCAAAGAGGATGCGCACTAATTTTTTTATCTTAGAGTGTTGTATTATTTTGCCCAATGGGCATTGATGCACTCAAACTCTATCTTATTAATATAATGTCTGTTGCTTTTTGTCTAAAACAAACTTGAATCTTTAAAAATCCTTAAAAACATTACATATGCACATATCATTCATCATAACATAAACAGGTCTTTTGAAACGAGTTTCCTCATCTCTCTACTGTTTATTTCAGTAAGTTGGATCTCGAACAGACAATCAAAGATCTTCAAGTTCAAAACACGCAGTTTCAACAACATGACCCTAGCCATGGGGCAAGAAGAGTTGAATACTCTATTAGCTGAAGAAAGAAAGAAGAAAACAAAGAAGGTCACTGGGGTTTTGAACATGGGGAGAAGGTTTCAGGGACAGACTAGAAGAACCTTGAATTTTGCAACAACTTCTGGGGAAGGAGAGGGGAAAGGAAAAGAAACAGCGGTTTCATCAGAATCTGAAGAGGAGGAAGAAGAGGAAGACTACTCCGAGGAACAGTATCCTCCAGAAGATGATAAGTACTGACATCTTGAAGAGTGTTTGAGCACTATGGAAGTACAAAAGGTGCCAGGTCTAGACTTTGAATAATTGGGACTAGTATCAGGAATCTTGATCCCACTGAAGTTCAAAGTGTCGTTGTTTGCCAAATATGATGGAATGTCATGTCCTAAGATGCATCTCCGTTCATATGTAAGAAAAATCCAACCCCACACTGCCAATAAAGACTTGTGGGTGCATTTTTTCCAAGATAGCCTATCTGGAACATAACTCGATTGGTTTTACCAATTGGAAAGAGCCAACGTCCACAACTGGGAAGATCTTGCCACATCTTTCTATAAGAAATACCAATATAACGCTGATATGGCCCCTACCCGTACTCAACTTCAGAGTATGGCTATGGCTTCCAATGAGGGTTATAAGGATTACGCGCAGAAATGGAGAGATCTAGCTGGGAGAGTACGACCCCCTCTGTCTGAAAGAGAGTTGGTGGATATGTTCTTAGGCACTCTATCAGGCCCTTTCTTCAACCATCTGATTGGAAGCTCATCTGCAGGATTTACGGAGTTAATACTAACCGGAGAGAGGGTGGAAGCTGGCATAAATAGTGGAAAGATTAAGAAGGATTCATCTTCTTCTATAGATGTGAGGAAGCCTCTTGTTGGGAAGAAAGAAGTAGCTGTTGTATATCCACAAAGGAACCAAGGGAGCTGAACACCGACCAATGGTAGGGGCTGTTATGATCCCAAAGCCTACGTCTGATCAACCAAGAAGTAATCAACCAAGGGTGGAAAGGCCTGTCCGGCAATTCACCAGAATCAATATGACTCTATCCCAGGTTTTACCGCACCTTCTGAAATCCAATTTGGTAACTTTAGAAGAAGCTCCAAAGAACCCCAACACTGCGTCCCCTCATTATCACCCAAATGCCAGATACGCATATCATTCCGAAAGTCCGGGTCATGACACTAACAACTATTGGGCCTTGAAAAATAAGATTCAAGACCTTATAGAGGAAAAAGAGATTGAGTTTGATATGCCCGAGAAGCCAAACGTCATTTCTGCTCTTATGCCTAGACATGGCCATAACACCAATGTTGTTGAAGAAAATTTGTTTGTTACCATAATTGATGAACTCTTGAATCCACTCCCAATCATTAAGATAAACTTGTTAAAAGCCGGTGTATTCCCGGGTTGTAATGAAGACTGTCGTCTCTGCTTATCCTCACTAACTATTTTCCCTTTGTTGAAAATAGGCATTCAACACTTGATATACAACAAAGAGATTCTGTTTGAAAGCACTCATGTTTCACCTGTTCTTGTTGTAGACATTTCAATCATAACCATCTCCGCCAATTCTTCCAGGGTCCTCAAAAGACCCGTTAGAATTACATCGGTTCCAAAAACTACTCGTCTTATAATCACAATGCCTGGGCCAGTCTGTGATACGGTGGCCAGAACCGGGACTTATTTCCCTTTTTTTAGGGATTTGCTGGTTTGCGTTTTGCGTTTGTGTTTGCAAAATGTCGCGGTAAGCAAGAGTCGCCAATGACTTTTATTTTATCCAACAAGGAAAGGAAAAAAGCATAGGAAAATTCCTTTTTCAAGATATTTCTGAGTACGGGAAGGTACTAGATATTTATGAGCACAGATATTTCTGTATATCCAGAAAAATTATTTTATAGAAAGGGAAGGTACTAGCACCCTTTTTATCCGTAGTTATCTACGGGCTCTTAGGTACTTGCTCATCATTTTCAAAATTGTTTTCTTTGTGTTTGTGTGATTTGAAAAGCTTTTGTTTTGACTTCGATTTAACTCTTGCTTCTGTCTTCAAGAGTGTAACGAAGTGTTTTGGAAACTTTGTTTGTAAAGGAGTGTAAGTGTGAAAAATGTTTGTTTGGATTGAGCAAGTACTTAAGAACTAATCTACCTACTCGAAAAAAGAATCATTCTATGTTCGTTTCCTTTAGACGGTGCTATCCCACTATTAATGAGTAGGTAGCACCATCGTTGGAGTTTTGAGGGTCAATTCGAAAGGGATGTACGGTCACTAAAGCAATGTTAGGACGTCTTAGTAGTAACCCTAATGTCTTAGATCAATTATTCGAGGCAACAATTCTGAGGCAACCATTCCGAGGTAACTTTTCCGAATCGGGACTTTGATCTTTGTTTAGACAAAAGGACGACCACTAAAGCATCCTATACTCAATGACCGTTTACCGAAGGCAACCAAGTGGGAGTGTACCCTAGGAGTGCGCATGTGCGAGTGATTCAATTTCAGATTATTTATCTTTTCACATTTTAGGGTTATCTAACTGTTTTAAAGTTAATGATATATTCTTGTCATGCATCCTAATATCATACATCTAACAGTTAATATTTTGGGGAATTAAAAATGCGGAATTTAAACTACGCTATTACAAGGCTTCAGGTATTTACATAGCTAAAAACAAACCCTTTGAAAATAAAGCGATAAAAGTAAAGACCTAATTAACTATTACAACTTGTAGGTAGTTACAATAATAGGGTAAAAATAATAAAATAAAGCGCGCGATGAAAATTAGAACGAGAGTGAACTAGGGTTTTGACCCTTCTAACCTAACCAAAAGAAAAAAAATGTTTTTTTGTTGTTTTAAATTATTTTTAAGAAAGGGATTAGGTTTTAAAATTAAGTACAAAAATTAATTAGTTAATTAAATTAATTAATGAAAAAATAAATATATGGCCTATTTTGTGTTTTTTGGTTAATTTTGGGAAACTAAAATATAATTAAATTAGAAATAAAAACCTATTTGTTCTAATTAATTTTAATTATGTTTATAAAAAGAATTAAAGTTATCTAGTATTAACAACCTAATTTAATTAATTAATTTTTTGATAAAAAATAAGATCTAAACCTAATTTGATGAAAAGTATTATTTTGTGATTTTTTTATAAAAAGAAAATAATTAATTTGTTAGTAAAATAAATAAATTAAATGAAATAAATATAATATAAAAAAAAAGAATAGAGAAAGAGATTAAGCTTGAGAAGCAATCTGAAGGGGGGTGCAAATAGTAAGCCTTGGCCCAAAACAAAAGAGGTCCGTTTTGACTTTCTGTGATCCCGTGCAATGCATTGACTGAGCCTCATGGTGTTCTTCCATTGATAGCCTTTGGATTTGGCCTTCATGACACTTGGCACTCTAGATCATGATGGACCATGGTGGTCGCTGGCCTCATGTACACGCTGGATCCTGAAAAGGCAAAATATATGAAAGAAAGGGGGGACCTAGGATTCGAACCCAGGCCCTGATGCACTATCCAACTACTCCACTACCACTGCGCCACTTGCTTTAGTTGCTATAATAATACAAAACAATAATTATATTATAAACAAGTCTAATATGGAAAAATTCACGCGGAAATTCAAACTATCCAATGGGAAGGCGCCAGCAAATCATCTTCTTCTCTTCTCCGTGGGTAAAAGTCCCAGACTTTTACCTACGGATGTTTGTCCATAGTTATAGCCCCTGTAAATCTCAAAACTTAACACAAGCGTGATAAATAAAAACGAAGGACATGGATACCTTCGCCTGGCCTTCCTGATCATAATGGTGGCCCTTTCATGGCCTAATTTTGCCTGTAAACGAAAATCCTAAATTGAACCATAAAACCCTAGCTATGGTGAAATCCAATACAAGCCATGAAAATGCAATCAAATGTTACATGAAGTTTGCAAACATGATGGTGATCAATAATATATCATTAATTCATGCTATCAATGTTTAAATCATGCAAACCGAATTCAAGAAATAAGCAATGTCGTGATGGACTTACAGCGAGATATAGGGCTTGTGAACGCTTGTTCTTGATTGCTTTTGCTTTCTAGGGATCCCAGGAAACGATTGGAATGGTCTGAGGGTCTTGAATTGGCCTCTAAGTAGGAATTCGTGTTTGCACTTTTTCTTGTTTTTTCAAGTTTTGTTTCTGGTTCATACGCCTGCCTCCCTAGCCTCTTTTGGTCTGCCTTCCTTCTATATGTATTGAGGAATAGATTAGGGTTGAAAACCTGGCCTCAATCTTCCTCCATCAATGTCCTTGATCTTGATTTGATTCACCTTAAAATCTTTCCAAAAATAGGCCTAATCCAATCTTTTTGTGCACACCATGCCTTTACACAAATTTGATCTCATGCTAGCTGGAATTTAAGACCTGAAACAAGCACAAGATCTTTGAATTACAATGTTTAGGATATTATATGATTTGTTTTGATTTAAAATGATTTAATTCAAATAAAAATCAAAATAAATAACATAAATAAGATAATGACAAGTGGAAAAGGCTAGAGCTCGTGGACTATGTTGCCAACTCAAAACAAGTGAAAAAGATTGGGCCTATTTGGCAAAAATTAGAGTTTTAGGCATAGTTGATTTTTGGCAATTTTGCAAAAAAGGTCAACTTCACCAATGCATAACTTCCTCAATTTTGACTCTTTGAAGGTGTTCTTTGACTTTTTAGAAAGCTTGAGATGTCCTCTAAGCAACCCTTTTGGTCTCATCTCAATTTTATATTCCATACTCATGTATGAAGCTTTGCCAAAAAAGGTGTTTTTGTTGACTTTTCATAACTTCTTGTGAGTGCATATTTTGAACTTGGGAGATGAAGATGGACTGTAGAGCATGGAATCCTATTAAAAATGAGCTTTGGATGTGTCATTTATCATAAAGTATGAGAAGGTTATGCTTGGTCAAAGTTGAGTTCACTTTTCCTGCAAAACCCTAATTTAGCAACTTTTGGTTCTTGAGGAATTATGAGCAATCCTTGATGAATCATGATAAACACTTGATCAAATGATGAAATATACTTCAAAATGATAATGTTGATTAAAAATCTTTAAGTTTGACTGTATGTAGGCCACAATTGACTTTTGCCCTAACATAGTCGATTTTCAAGCCTTTGAGCAATTGATTGAGCAAACTTTCTCTGTAGGGCTTGAAACTTGACATGGATGATCTTGAGAACATATTAGGATATTGGTGAGAATTTGGGATCCCTTAGACTCAAGTATCTTGATGCAATATGGAACCCTAATTTGAGGTAGACTGCCTTAGGAGAGAGCTTGTTTGGTTAACCCTTGAACTTCCTTGAGCAATTTGAGGACCTTACTTGACATATTTTGAGAAATATGGGAGGGAAAATTTTGGAGTACAACATAGTCCCATATGAATCAGACAAAATTGTGCCGTGGAATTACGGTGGGGACATTTATTACCATGGCATCAAACAAGATGGGTTGGCCGCCAAAGAAATAAACTCCGAAGAAGAAGACTCTGACATTAGCAATATTGTCGGAACCAGTAATATTACCCGAAGCGGTAAAATCTTCTCTCCAGAAATTGCCCACCAAAGGCAATTTTTGGACCCGTGGCTACTCCAAAGGTTACCTCCGTACCAATAATCATATCTGCAAGTGCTTCTATCGACAAAGACGACACAACCTCTGCCGTTATCCCTACCAACACTCCTACTACTGAAACTCGAGGGAAAAGTATTCAAGAAGAGACGGTCCGGACGAAGGCTCAACCACTGACCATCCCCGAAACCTCCAAGAAGGAAATGGAGGAGATCCTGAGAATAATAAAGAAGAGCGACTACGACGTAGTTAAACAGTTGCGGCAAACTCCCTCCAAAATCTCCATGCTAGCATTATTGTTGGGCTCCGAGGCACATGCGAAAGCCCTGGTGAAGTTTCTGAGCCTCGCCCATGTGCCTCAAGAGACATCGGCTGACCAATTTCAAGACTGCGTGGCCAGCTTGATGGCGGATAACGGCCTAGGCTTCTCAGATGTTGATCTGACACCAAGGGGAAGAAAGCACAATGAGGCATTGCATGTCTCTATGGAATATAGAGGAACAACTATGGCCCATGTCTTGGTGGACACTGGTTCATCTTTGAATGTTTTACCAAAGAAGGCTCTCGACAGACTAGACTGCGAAGGACTGACGTTGAAACCCAGTAACATAGTCGTAAGAGAATTTGATGGCTCAAAGAGGATGGTCCACAGGGAGGTGGATATCCCCATAAAAGTTGGGACTCAAACTTTCAACTCAACCTTCTATGTAATGGAAATCCACCCCTCTTACTTCTGTCTTCTAGGACGACCATGGATCCATAATGTCGACGCTGTCACCTCTACACTGCACTAGATGCTGAAATATCAGGTCCAGGGAAAGATTATCACGGTCCACAGAGAGGAAGAATATATGATTAGCCACCTCAATTCCTTCAGGTATGTGGAATTGGATGGCGAGTTCATTGAAACTCCTTTTCAACATTTCAAAGAAGTCCCCAAAGAGGTAGCAGTAACCAAGATTGTGTCCCAGATTCCCAAGATTACAAGACCTCTACTCCAGATGTCATCTCTAAAGGACGCCAAGGCAGTAGTAGAGGAAGGAGGATGCACCATCTGGGGGAAACTTCCGGATATTCCGCATAAATATGACAAGTTTGGTTTAGGGTTCACTTCAAGTGCTCAGAAGGATGTACGCCATGCCCGTGCTGGAGGGCCACCCTTGAAGATTAGCAACCGAGAGGTCAATGCGGTGGAAGATGGTGAAGAGGATTGCAGCTTGGAGGATTGGATCTTTCCTACTGTCAACGGAGGACTTCACAATTGGGAAGCCCGACTTTGTCCCAATAACTTTCATCCCTCAGTAATTTATCTTTGCATTTCTGTTGGACTTGTAACATTCACAAACAATTCACACATTTAAAACCTTGTGTCTTTCCCGAGGCACAATGGTCCATTTGTAAGGGTTTTTATTTCATATTCATATGACATTCAATGAATCATGGACGTTTTTCACATACAAACTTTTGTGCTTATTGTTTTTCTTTTACATCTTATTTTCTAAGGATGGCTATACCCTTACACACACCCACACTCACAAATGCAGGTATCCCTCCATTTCGGATCCCATGGGTAACGATACTGTTATGGCCTTTTATAACTCTGAGGATCTAATCTACCAAGCCGAAGACGAAGGTGAGGAAGATTGTGAAGTATCAGGGGAACTGGCCAGACTACTACAACAAGAGGAAAGAGTTATTCAGCCTCACGAGGAACCAGTGGATACAATAAACTTGGGTACCGAGAAGGATAAAAAAGAAATCAAGGTGGGTGCCAATCTGGAGCCCAGTGTCAAGGAGCGTTTGATTCAGCTGTTGCATGATTATGTTGAGATCTTTGCCCGGTCATATGAAGACATGCCAGGACTTGATATAGACATTGTGGTACATCGTCTACCTACAAGAGAGGATTGTACACCAGTAAAGCAAAAAGTTTGCCGCATGAGACCTGATATGTCAGAGAAGATCAAAGCGGAAGTCATGAAACAATTCAATGCTGAATTCTTGGCCGTCACTTCCTATCCCCAATGGGTTGCCAACATTGTTCCCGTGCCTAAAAAGGACGGCAAAGTACGAATGTGCGTGGACTATAGAGATTTGAATAGGGCCAGCCCTAAAGATGATTTTCCACTCCCCCACATGGATATCCTGGTTGACAATACGACTCAACACAAAGTGTTTTCCTTCATGGATGCATTCTCAGGTTACAACCAAATCAAAATGGCACCTGAGGACATGGAGAAAACAACATTTGTCACAAAGTGGGGCACATTCTGCTACAAAGTGATGCCATTCGGACTGAAGAATGCTGGGGCAACCTATCAGCGCGCCATGGTAGCTTTGTTTCATGACATGATACATCATGAAATAGAGGTCTATGTAGACGATATGATAACCCGGTCACAAACGGAAGAAGAGCACCTTAATCACTTGCAAAAGTTGTTTGAGAGATTGAAGGGGTACAAACTAAGGTTGAACCCAAACAAGTGCACATTTGGAGTATGGTCCGGTAAACTCTTAGGTTTTGTCGTCAGTAACAAAGGTATTGGGGTCGACCCTGCCAAGGTTAAAGTGATACAAGAAATGCCTGCTCCTCATACTGAGAAGGAAGTCAGAGGATTCTTGGGATGCCTGAACTATATTGCCATATTCATTTCTCACCTAACGGCTACTTGTGAGCCAATCTTCAAACTATTGAAGAGAGATCAAGTAGTCAAATGGAATGATGAATGCCAAACTGCTTTCGACAAAATCAAAGAATACTTGCAAGAGCCTCTTGTTTTGATGCCACCAGTCAAGGGAAGACCACTGATCATGTATCTGACCATTTTAGAAAACTCAATGGGGTGTGTATTGGGGCAGCATGACGAGTTTGGCCGAAAAGAGCACGCTATTTACTACATGAGCAAAAAGTTTACCAATTGTGAAACCAGATATTCACTGCTTGAGAAAACTTGATGCGCCCTGGCATGGGCTGCTCGTCGGCTAAGACAGTATATGCTGACTCATACTACCTTGTAAATATTTAAGATGGATCTGATAAAATACATCTTCGAGAAGCCTGCTCTTTCTGGGAGGATAGCTAGATGGCAAATGATCCTAACAGAATACGATATACAGTATACTACCCATAAAGCTATAAAGGGTAGTGTATTGGCTGATCATCTTGCTCATCAAGCTGTAGAAGACTATCAGTCCATGAAGTTTGAATTCCCGGATGAAGACATCATGACATTAGACAACTGTGAAGAAATCAGGCCATATGACAGACCTGAACAAGGATCCCGATGGACCCCTGTTCTTTGATGGGGCATCCAATGCACTTGGTAATGGTATTGGCGTTGTACTCATATCTCCAGAAGGGTGTCATACTCCATTTACTGCTAGACTTTGCTTCAATTGTACAAATAACATGGCAGAATACGAAGCGTGCATCTTTGGTCTCAGAGCTGCCATAAACTTGGGAATCAAATCCTTAGATGTGTTTGGAGATTCAGCTTTGGTCATCAGTCAGATCAAAGGGGAATGAGACACTAAGCACCCAAATCTTATCCCTTACAAAGAACATGTTTTGACATTGCTACCACATTTTGAGAAGATTACCTTCGCGCATTTCCTGCGAGAAGAAAATCAGCTAGCAGATTCTCTAGCTACAATGTCATCTATGTTTAAACTTAATTGGGATAATGAGGCTCCCCATATCACCATTGAACGAATGGATGAACCAACACATTGTCACGAGATTAATACTGAAGAGGTAGTGGACCAGCCTTGGTTTCAAGAAGTCAAGAGGTATCTCGAGGCTCAAGAATATCCAGAAGGAGCTTCAATCAACGATAAGAAATTCTTAAGGAGATTCTCTGCTAAGTTCTTCCTTAGTAATGGCATCCTGTACAAACGCAATCATGACTCCGTTCTGCTATGGTGTGTGGATAAGATTGAGGCTGAAGAGATCATGGCTGAATTACATGAAGGTACTTTTGGCACTCACTCCAGTGGACATACGATGGCGAAGAAAATCCTACGAGTAGGCTATTACTGGTCTACCATGGAAGCAGATTGTTATCAACACTCTCGGACCTGTCATAAATGTCAAATTTATGCTGACAAGGTGCACGTACCTCCAGTTCCTATGAATGTCTTGACGGCTCCTCGGCCCTTTGCTATGTGGGGAATTGATATGATTGGAGAGATCAAGCCTACAGCCTCCAATGGACACCGTTTCATCCTAGTGGCCATTGACTATTTTACCAAGTGTGTTGAAGCAGCTTCTTTCGCTTCCGTTACCAAGAATGTTGTTGCCCATTTCATCAAGCAAAATCTCATTTGCCGGTACGGTATCCTGGAAAGGATCATCACTGACAATGATACAAATATTAACAACACTATGATCACCGACTTGTGCGAGCAATTCAAAATTCAGCATCACAATTCTTCTCCCTATCGGCCAAAGATGAATGGTGTTGTCGAAGCTGCAAATAAAAACATTAAAAAGATCATACAAAAGATGACAGTCACATACAAAGACTGACATGAGATGCTACCATTCGCTCTCCACGGGTACCATACCACAGCTAGCACATCAAATGGGGCAACACCCTATTCTTTGGCATATGGCATGGAAGTTGTCTTGCCTATTGAGGTTCAAATCCTCTCTCTGAGGATTATGAAGGATGCAGGTTTGAATGAAGATGATTGGATCCAGACTCGACTTGATCAACTGAACTTAATTGATGAAAAGAGACTTACTGTTGTTTGCCATGGTCAAATGTATCAAAAACGGATGATCAATGCTTTCAACAAGAAAGTCAGACGCCAAGTATATCAAGTTGGGGATCTAGTGATCAAACGTATCATCTTGCCACAAAGTGATCCCAGGGGAAAATGGACTCCTACCTATGAAGGACCATTTGTAATCAAAAGCATATTCTCCGGTGGGGCAATGATATTGACCACCATGGATGGCAACAACCTGCCACACCCTGCAAACGCGGACATAGTAAAAAGATACTACGCATAAGAGATCCGCTAGGTTGACACACCTAGGTAAAACAAGGGCATCCCGGCGAACCAAAGAGGTTCGGGAAAAAATTAGGGATAAAATAAAAAAAGTTGTACACCCAGCAAGTTGAAAACCCGAAAGGGCGACTTGGGCAAAAAAGGATTTCCCGGTGGGCTGAAAACCCAAAAGGGCGGTCCAGGTAAAAGTTAAGGAATTAAAGCGTACGAATATGTCCCGTCGGATCTCTTTACGGACAACCTTTGACTTCCACGGACAAACTCGGAGTTTCTGATCAATTCAATCATCTTCGAACGAAGCAATAAATAGACAAGATATTCGGAGATATAAAGGCTATAGTAGAATGGGAACCCCATGGGATTATTACACATAGCTATCTTTCTTTGTATACATTTTTCTTATTTTGTGGCACCATTCTCTTACTAGAATGTCTGTCTCCTTTGTACAAAATACTCATTCAAAATCAATACAAAGATACCCCTTTGAAAGTGCAAAAAACTATTTGTCTTTTTCTTTACTCTTGTGTTTTGTTTGCAAAAACGTCCAGTGACTCATTGATGAACATGTGCATTTGAACATAATTACTGTTTACAAACAAACAAGATGAGAAAGACAATTACTGATAGGTTGAAAAGACAGGAAAATGTCTCTAGGATATTCCATAGGTAACCCCCACAGTACGTCATTTGAATCTCCAGCGGAACAAATTTCAATTTGTTAATCCCCAGTAGAAATCATCAAATTTCTCAAGATTCCCCAAACGAATCTTACAAGCAGTACATGGCATTACCCTTACAATGGAATTTACTTCTCTCAACAAGAGTTCATCAGTACTTCAAATTCGCCATGGAAATTCGACATATCCTCATCAGCGTTCAGGGATTTATTTTCCTCAATCATACAACAATACAGCAAATCAGCTTACATGCGCATACATTACATCCACATATCATAAAGCAACTACATTGCATCATACATTTCATGCAATATAACTTTGTTTCAGCTAATGTTTTACCCTTTTTAGGATAAGATTAAATAGCTTCCATTAATAATATGCAATCAGATACAGTTCAGATACGCTCCAGACACGGATGCCATTCTGATACTCATTCAGATTTCAACTTTTGACACAGTTCATATACGCTCCAAGATACGGATGACATTCTGATACTCATTTAGATTCTACTTTTGATACAGTTCGGATACGCTCCAGACCCGAAAGCCATTCTGATACTCATTCAGATTCAACTTTTGATACAGTTTAGATACGCTCCAGACACGGAAGCCATTCTGATACTCATTCAAAGACACCTCCTGATACAGTTCAGATACACTCCAGACACGGAAGCCATTCTGATACTCATTCAGATTTCAACTTTTGATACAGTTCAGATACGGATACGCTCCAGAACCGGATGCCATTCTGATACTCATTCATATTTCAAGATCAGATACAGTTCAGATATGCTCCAAGACACAAATGTCATTCTGATACTCGTTCAGATTTCAACTTTTGATACAGTTCAGATATGCTCCAAGACACGGATGCCATTCTGATACTCATTCAGATTTCAACTTTTGATACAGTTCATATACGCTCCAGACACGGATGCCATTCTGATACTCATTCAGATTTCAAGATCAGATACAGTTCAGATACGCTCTAAGACACGGATGCCATTCTGATACTTGTTCAGATTTCAAGTTTTGATACAGTTTAGATACGCTCCAGATCCGGAAGCCATTCTAATACTCAATCAACTTCAGATACAGTTCAGATACGCTCCAAACACAGATTCCATTCTGATACTCATTCAAATTTCAACTTCAGATACAGTTCGGATACGCTCCTGATCCGGAAGCCATTCTAATACTCAATCAACTCCTGATACAGTTCAGATACGCTCCAAGACACGGATGCCATTCTGATACTCATTCAGATTTCAAGTTTTGATACAGTTTGGATACGCTCCAGATCCGGAAGCCATTCTAATACTCAATCAACTCCTGATACAGTCCAGATACGCTCCAGACACGGACGCCATTCTGATGTTCAACTTACAGATTAGCATTCTTGGATGGCATCTACAAGCCCATCTCCAGCAAGATTCTATCACCGCTCCAAATGGCATCTACAAGCCCATCTCCAGCAAGATTCTATCACCGTTCCAAATGGCATCTTTAAGCCCATTCCTCCTATCACCGCCGAGTGAAAATTTCTGGGCACTCTAGTGTCCAATCATCTTCCACCTTCGAGTCACGAATGGCAAATCTCGCCAATCTAACCCTTCAGGTTAAAGAAGATTGAACAGGGGCAGCTGTTGTACCCCAAAATTTTCCCTCTTATTTTCTCAAGAAATCACCCTGGATCCTCAAGTTTACTTCCATCCAATCCCGAGCTTTGAATTACAAATTTTTCAAGAAAGTCGCCTGCAAGGGCAAAATAGTCATTTTCACATTAAAAGGTCAAACTTTGACTTTTGGATCAGAATCAAATCTCTGAAATCATATTTCATCAAAACATGTTGGAATATGAAGTTTATATCATCAAAAAGTTCAAAAGCCAAATTTCTGAATACTTGGGATTTTTCTAAGTATTTAAGAAAAAATGACACTTTAGAACTTCTGAGCCAGCCTCCAGGCAGGCGCAGTCAGAAGTTGTAAACATGGTTCAGCACATAGTCTTCAGTCAGAACTTAGCTTTTCAACATCTACGCAAGTTCAGTAAGAATTTGCTAGGGTAATGCAAAGAAGGTAATAAAGCGTGATACGAAGCCTAAAAAACTCCTTCAGAACATGTTGGAGCCAGAAGGTAAGAGGATCAGAAGATTGGATGTTACGCTGAAGCAGAACTTCTAATCCAGAGTTTACAAAGGTAAATCAGAGAAGGTTACTGTAAAACCTGGGGAATCCTTCAGAACATGCTGAGGCAACGAGGTACAAAGATTAGAAGTTGGATGTTTGTCCTAAATGGAACTTCTGATCCAGAATTAAGCAATGATGCAAAATCTCACATTACAAGATTTTTGATTTTGACAAATCTCATCATCATTTAATGCTCATTAATGCTCACAACCCCTTTTGAGTCTTTGTCCAAAGGATCTCTCCACGTGTAGTGTAGAAATACTTTTGTATAGAATTAGGTAAAGGCCCATGCGCTACTTTTTGCTTGTAGGTTCACTTTTCCTTAATCCCTGCTTGCTAATCCAGCCTAAGCTAAAAAATTGTCAGCTATCATACCTTTTTTGGAACTTTCTTCAAGAGCAAGTCAGCATCTAGCGTATGATGTTGGCGCTACTTGACATTTCAAACACACAAAACTTTGCCTATAAATAGAACACCATTGGTCACTGAGAAAGCCCCAGAAAAATTTGTGAAAGAGGTCAAAATTTTGAGAAAGAAAATCCTTGAACCCCTGCCAAAATTCCAAGAGTTCCGAGAACTGTAAAACACAACACATAAAACCTCATTAACTTTTAATTCCTTGCATTCAAAACTCCACATGTTCTAAATCACTTCTTTACTGAAAAACATCCACACAGTTTCTGATTCACACGTTGGAAACTGCCTAAGTTGTTGGGTTCATATTGCTATACATTTTCCATCCACCCATTCAAAGAAATCAGAACATCACCTCCTTGCCATCCCCAGAAGTTGAAAACTTTCAACTTGCTGAGTGCGTGAAGAAGCTGTTCAGAGCATTATCAGAGTTGAGGTTAACTCCGGTTCACAGAACTTCTTCCAGCGGCAAGGTAAGTTTCTGCTGAACCTCACCACATTACTTAAGCATTATCAAATTTACGTGCTCAAAAATACAATGTAGATATCATGTTTCTGATGTTGTACATATTCTGAGATTTCATGCACCTGCCTGTTTAAGTAGAGGGTGAATCAGTTCAGAACTTCTTGGAGAGACTAGAGCTCAGAGTTAGGATTAGCAAATGCATGCTTTCCTATGATTTATAGTTATGATATTTCTTATCTTTTGAAACGTTATGACACCTTCTATAATTGTTCTGTGCATGTCTTCTGTTTTATGGAGAAATAACTAAATCACAGATTGTGATCGGTGGATTTAGAACTGACTGTTTAACACTGGTTCGCGAAATGTCGCGGAAGCAAAAGTCGCCACCGTCTTTTATGTTCTCCAACATGGAAAGGACAAAAGCACAGCAAAATTCCTTATGAGATTGTCTCTCGGTTCGAGAGGTAGATTTATAGAAAGGGAAGGTGTTAGCACCCTTTCTATCTGTGGTTATCCATGGGCTCTTAGGTACTTGCTCTTATGTTTTCAAAATGTTTGCTTTTCAAAATGTGAGTGGGTTTGAAAAAGTTTCTTTGAAAGATTTCAGAATAACTCTTGTATCTGTCCTCAAGAGTGTTTGAAAAAATTGTTTTGAAAGCTTTTTTGAAAGTGTCGGTGTGAAAAGGTTTTTGTTTGTTTTTAGAGAGAGCAAGTATCTATGAGTCATCTACCTACCCTAAGGAATTAAGCTGTGTAAACGTCCTTAAGGTAGTGCCATCCCACCATTGAGAGGTAGGTAGCACCACCGTTGGAGGTGTTCGGGTCAATTCGATTGTAGGGACAGTGTGGTCACCGAAGTAACAGTAGAACACCTTAGAAGCTACCCTTATGTCCTTGATCCTTTTTTAATTCGAGGCAACCGTTTCGAGGCAACTGTTTCGAGGCAACTATTTCGAGGCAACTGTTTCGAGGCAACTGGATCATGGACATAAGGACTTACTAAAACGTCCTATACTTGACGACCACGTTTCGAAGGCAACAGGTGAGGCGTACCCTAGGAGTGGTGTGTGTATTTGTGTGTTGTTTTCAGTTTAACAGTTATCTTTGATCATGGCATTATGAGCTACGCTTGTTTTTAATTAGCATACATTCTTTCATACAAAGTTAGAATTCAAGAGTGCGGAAAATTAAATGCGGAAGGATAAAGGCTACGCTATTACAAGGCGCGGGTTTATACATCGCCAAAATACAAAGACCCGTTTGATAAAAATGCGGAAAGTAAATAAATGCGATAAACTTAATTACTATTACATCCGGAAAGCAGTTACATAATATTCAAAAGAAAATAATGCGCGAAAAGAAATTAAAATTGAACGTCCGAGGGTTTTGACCCTTTTTTGCTTGAAATTAAATTGAATTAAGACTTAATTATTATTTAATTAAAGAAGATGTTTTTTATGTTTTTTGGTGTTTACTGAAATAAAGAAAAAGAATTAAAGAAAACCCAAGTTCTAAATTATTTTAAATTATTAAAGAAAAAGGTCAAAATTAGGCTAATTAACTAAATTATTTAATTTACATGTTTATTTACAAAAATAATAGTTAATAATAATAATAAATAATGAGGAAGAATTAATTAAGAAAAAGATAAAATGTCAAAACCTAATTCTATGTATTTTTTATTTATTAAGAAAAGTGTTAAAATTAAACCTAAATTAAACTAAAGTTAATTATTAAAATTTATTTACAAAAACATTTTAATGGTGAAATTAAATATAATTAAACATATTTGTATTTTTGTTTTTTTTCTGTTTTTATTATGAAAAGAAAATTATTTTAGGTGATTAAAATAAAAATAACTAAAGCAAATCAAAGAATTAAAAAGAAAAGAAAATTAATTTAAATATACAAACAGAGTGGGGTGTCTGGCCCAAATGGAGGTGACACTGCAGCAATTTTGGCCCATTGAACAAAAGCCTTATTGACTTTCCACGCTTGTGTGTACGTCCATTGACTGAGCTCTACCATGAACTTCATTCTGAGGCCCTTGGATTAATCATCATGTCCACTTGGCAGGCCTAAGCATGAGCGTGTATGGTGAGCCCTTGAGTGAGCGCTGCATAGGAAAGCATTATAACAAAAATCATGAATTAAGTGGGGGGACCTGGGAATCGAACCCAGGTCCCTATACCTGCAAGACACGTCCTCCAACCACCAGGCCATTTGCGTTTGTTTGTAAATATAATAGATAGAAAATATAATATACAAAAAAACATTGGTTAATGGTATAAGACAAAAAGCGCGCCAAAGTTTGAATCTCCCAATAGCGTCAGGCCACGTCCATCTTCTTCCTTGTTTTCCCTGCAATTGTAAAACAAGTGCGGGGGTTTTAAACCCCTACTAAGTGGAACAGTGAATAATAGCGAATAGGAGAGGAGGACATATAAAAAAGGCGCGATGGTCTCATTTGAATCGTCTTGAGCTGCTGAATTCAGTTGTATAGGTCTAAAGCTCCAATTTTTCCATACAAGGAAAGCCCTATTTTGAAGCTTCTGAAACCCTAGGTTTCATCAATGGCAGATTTCGATTCAAGCGGTTTTAGAACAATTAAACTATGCCAAACGCTTCAGGAAGATGTTAGTAGCATAAATCAATAATTAAAACACATGAATGATGCGTGGAAATTAAAATTCGATTATGAAATATTTGTGAAGACACGTGACTTTGTTCTACCATTTCTTTGAGTATGGAAGCTTGTTCTTGATGCCAATAGTTTCCTAGCAATGGCAGTAATGCAATGGAAAAGATTTCAAGCCTTGAATCGTACTGCAAGTGTGATTTCAGTTTCACCACTTTCCTTCAAAATTTGCAAATTGGTTCTCTCTTCTCAGCAGCTTTTTCGTCCATCCTTGAGTAGGGTTTCACTCAGCCTTTGTATGTGAACGAAATTAGGTCAAGAAACAAGCCCATAAGTCCATGAATTAATGTTTTGAATCTTTGATTTTCATCATATATTTTTCAATCTTTTTTCATTGAAATCTTTGCCAATCATGGATGATTTTCCTTTTTTGGATGTGAAACGACTTGGCCAGCTTGCCCTAGTATGATTTGCTGCACAAAAAGATTTGAAAAAGCATTATTTGATTTTTCTCATAATTAAATCTAATTAAATGAATTAATAAGGATAAAAATTCAATTAATTAATTAAAAATAAGAAAATAAATCCCTTTGAGCTCAATGGGTCGTGCATAGGCTTTGGGGTAATGATTCAAGAAAGAATTTGAGGCCCATTAGCAATTTTGAAGTGTTTTAGGCAAAGTTGACTTTTGAAAATTCCCAAAAATTTCCCAACTTCTCCAATGCATATCTTGCTCAATTTTGAAGCTATGAACATGTTCTTGGACATTTTGGAAAGGTCTTGAAGTCCTATAACCAATGCCTTTGGTTCCATGTCATTTTGATTTACCAATCTCAAGTTATGGTCTTTGACTTAAAGTGCCTTTTTGTTGACTTTTGAAAATGACCTATAATGTTGAAATTGATAACTTTTTGTGAGAGCATTTCTTGGACTTGGAGTGTGAAGATGAGTTGTAGGAAATGTCATTCTATTCAAAATGAGCTTTGGATGGGATTTTTATGATAAACCATGAGGAAGTTATGCCCTGGTCAATTTGCAGTTGACTTTTCAGCTGTCCAAAAATAGAAACTTTTGCATCTTGAGACTTTTTGAGCCATGCTTTGAGGAATCATGATCAAGAATTGATCAAATGATGATTGTGGCTTCAAAATAAGATGTTGACCAAAAAATTTGACTTTTGACTGTCAAATGACCATTTTGCCCCTGCAGTTGACTATGAAGCATTTAGGGTTTTTGACTGTACAATTTGATGCTGTGAGTCTTGAAACTTGACATGTAGGTGCTTGACAATGTTTATGGGCATGTGGGACTTGATTGGACCCTTGAAAACCTCATTTTCTTTGCCAGAACCAAAACCCTAATTTTGACTGTGTTAGGAGGCAATTGGACTGTGCAATCCTTGAGAGATTTTGAAGCTTGATCTTGGCAAATCTTGAAGAATATGGGAGGGCAAATTTTGGGGTACAACAGTTGCCCCTGTTCAATCTTCTTAGACCTGAGGATGTAGATTGGCTGGCGTGCCTTTCGTGATCCAAAGGTAGAAGATGATTGAACACTAGAGTGCCCAGAAATTTGCACTCACATAGTAGAGTGTCAGCAGTGTGATGTAGGGAATGGGCTTATAGATGCCATTTGGAGAAATGGTGGATAGGAGGATGGGCTTATAGATGCCATCTGGAAGTGTGACAGAACCTTGTCGGGAATGGGCTTATAGATGCCATTTGGAGACTGTTGGTATGTGGATGGGCTTATAGATGCCATCTAGGTGTTGATCGCGTAAGAGATTCCTTAGCGAGAACTTGCGTACCTGAGAAAGAAAATAATTACCTGGCCTGTTACAGGAGTTGATCTTCAAACTCTTCATGTGGATGCGCCCTGGCTAGATACAGGTATCGGATCTTCAAGCTCTTCAGACGTGCCTTGGCAGGATACATGAATCGAGTCTGGAATTAGTCGTCAACAGATACACCCTGGAAAGATACAGGAATTGGATCTTCGAACTCTTCAGACGTGCCCTGGCAGGATACAGGAATCGAGTCTGGAATTAGTCGTCAACAGATACACCCTAGCAAGATGCAGGAATCGGATCTTCGAACTCTTCAGACGTGCCCTGGCAAGATACAAGAATCGAGTCTGGAATTAGTCGTCAACAGATACACCCTGGCAGGATACAGGAATCGGATCTTCAAACTCTTCAGACGTGCCCTGGCAAGATACAGGAATCGAGTCTGGAAAATAGTCGTCAACAGATACACCCTAGCAAGATACAGGAATTGGATCTTCAAACTCTTCAGACGTGCCCTGGCAAGATACAGGAATCGAGTCTGGAATTAGTCGTCAACAGATACACCCTGGCAAGATACAGGAATCAGATCTTCAAACTCTTCAGACATGCCCTGGCAGGATACAGGGATCGAGTCTGGAATTTGTCGTCAACAGATACACCCTGGCAAGATACAGGAATCAGATCTTCAAACTCTTCAGACGTTCCCTGGCAAGATACAGGAATCGAGTCTGGAATTAGTCGTCAACAGATACTCCCTGGTGAGATACAGGAATCGGATCTTCGAACTCTTCAGACGTGCCCTGGCAGGATACAGGAATCAAGTCTAGAATTAGTCGTCAACAGATACACCCTGGCAAGATACAGGAATCGGATCTTCAAACTCTTCAGACGTGCCCTGGCAAGATACAGGAATCAAGTCTGGAATTAGTCGTCAACAGATACACCCTGGCAAGATACAGGAATCGGATCTTCAAACTCTTCAGACGTGCCCTGGCAAGATACAGGAATCGAGTCTGGAATTAGTCGTCAACAGATACACCCTGGCAAGATACAGGAATCGGATCTTCAAACTCTTCAGACGTGCCCTGGCAGGATACAGGAATCGAGTCTAGAATTAGTCATCAACAGATACACCCTGGCAAGATACAGGAATCGGATCTTCGAACTCTTCAGACGTGCCCTGGCAGGATACAGGAATCGAGTCTGGAATTAGTCGTCAACAGATACACCCTGGCAATACAGGAATCGGATCTTCAAACTCTTCATACGTGCCCTGGCAGGATATAGGAATCGAGTCTGGAATTAGTCGTCAACAGATACACCCTGGCAAGATACAGGAATCGGATCTTCAAACTCTTTAGACGTGCCCTGGCAAGATACAGGAATCGAGTCTGGAATTAGTCGTCAACAGATACTCCCTGGCAAGATACAGGAATTGGATCTTCAAACTCTTCAGACGTGCCCTGGCAAGATACAGGAATCGAGTCTGGAATTAGTCGTCAACAGATACACCCTGGAAAGATATAGGAATCAGATCTGGAATCACGACAGTTGATAGTAATCATCTTTGTATTGATCTTGGTCCTGAAAAGACAAAATGTTAGTTGTATGCGATGTCATGATGTATGACATGCGTGATGTTCTCGAGAATAAATCAGATTGTGTGATATGATGCGTATGCATGCTATAATGTATGAAGATATGATGTTCATGAATGTATTTTTGTCTAGGAAAGTAAATCCTTGACGAATGCCGAGAGCTTGAATCCTGGGCTGATGTTTGAGGAATAGAATTATTTGTTTCCACTGGGGATGATGGTTGCGAGAATACCGGTAGGAGAAGATGGCTCCGTTGGGGAATAAACTTAGCGAATAAATTACTTTGCGGGGAGATAACTCTGTGGGGAAAGAGAGGTACTTTGCTGAGGTTGATGATAACTCCGCTGGGGATACCATTGTTGCTCTGTTGGAAGTTTTGATGAACTCCGCTGGAGGATAGGAAGACTTCACCGGGGACGATCTTTATGTGGCAATTGGCTGAGGATAACCTAGTTATAAGCTCTGGTGGAGCATAATATTTGAATTAACCCGGGGAGGCGCGTTTGTGCTCTGTAGGTGATAAGCTTCCAGAATCTACTGGGGATAAGCTTCAAGACCTGCTGGGGAGATTGATTGAACTCTCCTGGGGAGACTTTTCAGATTGGACTGGGGAAGTGGCTCCGCTGGATGTCTGGTATTCCGCCGGGGAACAATCTTAGATCAAGACTGCTGGGGATGCTTTCTAGGAATGTTTGTATACTCCGCTGGGGAATATTGAGATCTTCTGGGACTAATCCAACTTCCATAAGGCTGACTGTAGGCTAACTCTGCTTGGGGAGAGTGTTGCTGACTTGCTGGAGGTATTGTGCCTTCTCTGCTCGGGGGGAGTATGGCTGAACCTTGGCTCACTCTCTGGGGAATTAAGGCATCTTGGTTACATTCTTCAGCCGAACTTACCTTGGTACCTTGGTGGACAGAGCCATTAGATTGCTTAGACAACTCAGTATTGCCCCTGTTTCTGATGTTACCTGTAATTAATCCTTTGTTTCGTATGCAAATATTTATGAGTTAGCAATTATTGTCAAATGCATATATCACAATTGAACATTGGACGTTCTTCGTAAAACAAAACAGAAAAAAAAAAGGAAAAACAATTGGCAATTGGTCTGAAAAGTGAATTTGTATTGATTTTTGAATTTGCCCGTAAATAGGCGTTTTATGTACAAGAGGCTGACGTCCTAGTAAGAGAACGCCGCCGAACAACAGAGTTTATACAATTTGTACAAAGAAAACAAAACAGCTGTGTGAAAAGAATAATCCCACTGGGTTCCAACTCTGCTATCGCCTTTATATCTTCGAGCGTCTCATCACTTGGCTGCTCAGTTGAAGATGAAGCTGATTGGTCGATGCCGTCTGAACTTGATGTTGATACTGGATTCTGGATGCAAGGTGATCCAATGAGACATAGTATTACGCTTTAATCCCTAACTTTTGCCTGGACTGCCCTTTCGGGTTTTCAGTCCACCGGGATACCCATTTTTGCCCAAGCCGCCTTTTCAGGTTTTCGACTTGCCGGGTGTACAGATTTTTTTCATTTCATCCCTTATTTTTGCCCGAACCCTTTTGGTTCGCCGGGAAGCCCTAATTTTTTCCTAGGTATGTCAACCTAGCGGGTCTTTTATCATGCATAGTATCTTTTTACTATGTCTGCATTGGCGGGGTGAGGAAGGTCGTCACCATCCATGGTGGTTAGAATCATGGCTCCTCCTGAGAACACATGTTTAACCATAAATGGCCCTTCGTACGTAGGGGTCCATTTGCCCCTGGGATCACTTTGAGGAAGGATGATGCGTTTGATTACCAGGTCCCCAACTTGATACTCTTGTGGTCTGACTTTCTTGTTAAATGCCCTGATCATCCGTTTTTGGTACGTTTGACCATGACAAATAGCAGTGAGTCTCTTTTCGTCAATTAGGTTTAACTGATCAAGTCGAGTCTGGATCCAGTCATCTTTGCTCAGATCTGCATCTTTCATTATCCGGAGAGAGGGTATCTGGACTTCAATCGGCAAGACTGCCTCCATGCCATAGACCAAGGAAAAAGGGGTTGCCCCGGTTGATGTCCTTGCTGAGGTACGGTACCCATGAAGAGCAAATAGTAACATCTCGTGCCAATCTTTGTAGGTCACTGTCATCTTCTGCACAATCTTTTTGATATTCTTATTCGCTGCCTCGACAACCCCATTCATCTTCGGCCGGTAAGGAGAAGAGTTGTGGTGCTGTATCTTGAATTGCTTGCAGAGCTCAGTGATCATCTTGTTATTAAGATTGGTACCATTATCCGTAATGATCCTTTCTGGGACACCGTATCGACAGATCAGGTTATGCCGAATGAACCGTGCCACAACATTCTTGGTTACAGTAGCATAAGAAGCTGCTTCAACCCACTTTGTGAAGTAATCAATCGCCACCAGGATGAAGCGATGCCCGTTGGATGCCGTAGGTTTAATTTCGCCGATCATATCAATGCCCCACATTGCAAAAGGCCAAGGTGCAGTCAAGACATTCAGAGGAACTGGAGGAACGTGCACCTTATCTGCATAAATCTGGCACTTGTGACATGTCCGAGAATGCTGGTAACAGTCGGCTTCCATTGTGGACCAAAAATATCCTGCCCGAAGGATTTTCTTTGCCATGGTGTGTCCACTGGAATGTGTTCCGAAGGTACCTTCATGTAGCTCTGCCATGATCTTTTCTGCTTCAGTCTTATCCACACAACGCAGTAAGGTTGAATCATGGTTTCGCTTGTACAGGATGTCGTTGCTAAGGAAGAACTTCGCTGCGAATCTTCTCAGAAACTTCTTATCATTGACGGATGCACCTTCAGGGTATTCTTGAGCTTCCAAGTACCTCTTCATTTCATGATACCAAGGTTTCTCAGTTACTACCTCAGCCTCAAGATCACAATAATATGCAGGTTCGTCCAACTTCCAGATAATGATCCGGGGAGCCTCATTGTCCCATTTGACTCTGAACATAGAAGACATCGTAGCCAGCGCATCCGCTAACTGATTCTCCTCTCTTGGGAAGTGTTCAAAAGTTATCTCTGTGAAATGGGGGATCAATGTCAACACACATTCTTTGTAAGGAATAAGGTTTGGGTGTTTCGTATCCCACTTGCCTTTGATCTGATTGATCACGAGAGCGGAATCTCCGAAGACACTCAGAAACTTGATCCTTAAGTCAATCGCAGCTTGAAGACCCATGATGCATGCCTCATACTCCGCCATGTTGTTGGTGCAGTTGAAACATAGCCGGGCAGTAAGTGGAGTATGAGTGCCTTTGGGGGATATGATCACCGCGCCGATACCATTACCCAAAGTGTTGGAGGCTCCTTCAAAGTGCATAGACCATCGGGATCCTTCCTCAGGTCCTTCATCCGGTCCAGGTACTTCACAATCAGTCACTACCATGATGTTCTCGTCAGGAAATTCAAAGTTCATTGACTGGTAGTCGTCCACTGCCTGGTGTGCCAAATGGTATGCCAATACACTTCCTTTGATAGCTTTCTGAGTCGTGTACTGGATGTCGTATTCTGTCAAGATCATTTGCCATCTTGCTATTCTTCCAGACAGAGTAGGCTTTTCGAATATGTACTTTATTGGATCCATCTTTGAAATCAACAGAGTAGTGTGAGTCAGCATATACTGTCTCAGCCGGCGAGCAGCCCATACCAAAGCGCAGCAAGTTTTCTCGAGCAGTGAGTATCGGGTCTCACAGTCGGTAAACTTTTTGCTAAGGTAATAAATGGCGTGCTCTTTTCGGCCAGACTCGTCATGCTTCCCCAGCACACACCCCATTGAGCTGTCAAGTACTGTCAAGTATAGTATTAGAGGTCTCCCTTCAACCGGTGGCATAAGAATGGGTGGTTCTTGGAGATACTCTTTGATTCTGTCGAAAGCGGCCTGACATTCATCATTCCAACGTACTACCTGATCTTTCTTCAGCAGCTTGAAGATTGGTTCACAGGTAGCAGTTAGGTGCGAGATGAATCGGGCAATATAATTCAGACGTCCTAGAAAGCCTCTGACTTCTTTCTCTGTCTTGGGAACTGGCATCTCTTGTATGGCTTTAACCTTGGCAGGGTCCACTTGAATACCTTTGTCGCTCACGACGAAGCCTAGCAACTTTCCAGATCTTACCCCTAATGTGCACTTGTTCGGGTTCAACCTCAGCTTGTATAATTTCAACCGGTCAAACAACTTCTGCAGATGGTCAAGGTGTTCCTCCTCAGTTTGGGACCTTGCAATCATATCGTCGACATACACTTCTATCTCATGGTGGATCATGTCATGAAATAAAGCAACCATGGCACGTTGGTAGGTTGCCCCAGCATTTTTCAATCCAAAAGGCATGACCTTGTAGCAGAAGGTGCCCCACTGAGTAACAAAGGTAGTCTTTTCCAAATCCTCAGGAGCCATCTTGATCTGATTATAACCTGAAAAACCATCCATGAAGGAGAACACCTTGTGCTGAGCAGTATTGTCAACCAGAACGTCAATGTGAGGCAGAGGGAAATCATCCTTGGGGCTTGCCCTGTTCAGATCCCTGTAGTCAACACACATTCGGACCTTACCATCTTTTTTCGGTACCGGAACCACATTGGCAACCCACTGAGGGTAAGAAGTCACTGCTAGAAACCCGGCATTAAATTACTTCATAACCTCAGCTTTGATCTTCTCGGACATCTCTGGACGCATACGGCGGACCTTTTGTTTTACCGGAGGGCAGTCTTCCTTGGTAGGCAGGTGATGGACCACAATGTCGGTATCCAACCCAGGCATGTCTTCGTAAGACCAGGCGAATATCTCCACATAATCATGCAACATCTGAACCAACCGTTGTTTTACGCTGAGCTCTAGATTGGCACCAATCTTGACTTCCTTTATGTCTGTCCCAGTACCCAGATTTACCGTTTCCACTGGCTCTTCATGTGGCTGAATGGCCCTCTCTTCCTGGAGTAACAGTCTTGCAAGCTCACCAGGCACTTCACAATCATCTTCACCTTCGTCTTCGGCTAAGTTGATCGGATTTTCGAAGTTATAACTGGCAGTAGCAGAGTCGTTACCAGTGAGATCCAGAGTGGATTGAAACCTGTATGAGTGAGTGTGTGTAAATATAGCTGGTTTGCAATATATAAAGAAGGAAAGAAAGAAAGGGAGCACAAGATTTGAAATGCGAAAAAACGTCCAATGTCTTTATTCATGATATATGGAAATGACAAGTAATAAGCCCTCACAAATGAAGCCACGGTGCCCCGGGTAAGACACCGGGCCATAAAGTTTCAATTTATTGTTCATTACAAATAAAACAAAGGAATTCATTACTGGGTAACAAAAGTAACAGGTATGTGGTCCTTTGCAGTCCAATTATTCAGTCCACCGTCAGTCGTCGGGTAGATCCAGCTATCAAACTCAGATCCCTCCGCATCGCCTTCAATAGCATTCACTCCCGGGTTGGTGATGAACACGGGAAGTCTTCCAATCCTTGCTTTGCGTACAACCCTCTGAGCCTCTGCAGTAAAACCCAGCCAAAACTTGTCAGTCTTAGGAGTAAAATCAGGGAGCCTGCCCCAGTTAGCACACTCACCTTTCTCAATTACAGCCCGGGCATCCTTCAAGGAAGCCATCTTCAAAGGAGAGTCTTCTTTAATTACCGTCTCAGCTGACGCCAATGTTGGAGGCACCTCTTCAAAATGTTGAAAGGGGGTTTCAATGAACTCCCCGTCCATCTCTATATACCGGAACGAGTTCAGATGACTAACCATGTATTCTTCCTCCCCCTGCACCGTAACAATCTTCCCTCTGACAGGGTATTTGAGCTTCTGGTGTAGAGTGGAGGTCACAGCCCCAGCCTTGTGAATCCAAGGTCGACCCAGCAAACAGGATAAAGATGGACGAATGTCCATCACATAGAACGTTGAATCAAAGACTTGGGAACCAACCCGGATCGGAATATCTACTTCACCATGAACCATCCTCTTCGACCCATCAAAGGCTCAGACGACGATGTTACTAGGTTTCAACTCCAAACCCTCACAATCCAACCTGTCTAAGGCCTACTTGGGCAATACATTCAGGGAAGAACCGGTGTCCACCAACACGTGTGCGAGAGTAGTGCCCCTGCATTCTATGGAGACATGCAGGGCATCATTGTGGTTCTTTCCCTTAGCGGTCAGATCAGCATCAGAGAATCCCAACCCATTGTCAGCGGTCAAGTTGGCCACACAATCAGTGAATTGATCAGCGAACGTCTCTTGTGGCACATGAGCCGTCTTCAGAAATGAAATCAGGGCCTTGGCATGGGCCTCTGAGCACAACAACAGTGAAAGCATAGAGATCTTAGAGGGGGTATGCCCCAGCTGTTCAACGACGTTGAAGTCACTCTTCTTAATAATCTTAAGGATTTCCTCCATCTCTTGCTGGGAGGCCTCAACATTGACAGTCTTCGGTGCCTCCATCTGGGCAGGCATATCAGCGATCCCTTTGCCCCGAGTGTCAGACGACTCGGCAGCAGGGGTAGAAACTTGATCAAGAGGGGAAACAGGCGCACTTGTAGGCGTGATGATAAGAGGTCTTCGGATAACTGGTGGCGCAATGTCAGGCGAGAAGAGCCTACCACTGCGAGTAACTTTAGCGGGACCGGTGATGTTACTGATACCGGTACTGGTGTTGAACTCCTGCTTTACTCCAAGTACGTACACATCTGCCCCATAGTGCCATGGGACAGCCTTGTCAGACTTATAGGGGAGGGGCCCCGGAACAGTAATAATGATGGGTGCAACAGACATGATTTTGACTGGCTTCCTCGGGGGAGCCTTGGTAGGATTGTTGAAGATGGTGACAACAGATACTTTTTCAGTAGGAACAATAGGAACAGCGGTCTTTTTGAACAGGATTTCTTTGCTATCCATCAGGTTTTGGACGCCTGACTTCAGCAACGGACAACCAGCAGGGGAAACGGCACACATAAGGCAACCCTTGCTACAACCCGGAAATAAACCGGCTAGCAACAGGTTCCTCTTGACAGTCAATAAAGGAGTAGCAACATCATCCACATAAACTGCATACAGGTCTTCCTCAATAGCATTTACTCCATGCTGGGGCATAGGAGCAGTCACAACGTTGGGCCTCTCGGGCGCCTCAAACTGTATTTCCTTGGCGTCGATAAGGTCTTGAACCTTATTTCTTAGGGCCCAGCAATCATCAGTAGAATTCCCCGGGCTATCAGAGTGATAAGCACAGCGGGCGTTGGAGTTATACTTCGGAGAGGTTGTATTTACCACCTTCGGAGCTTCTCTGACGGTTACCAAGTTGGTCGATAGCAGTTGCGGCAAGATCTGTGACAAGATCATACTAAGCCGAGTATATTCTCTTCTGGGTCTCTCACCCCTTGGTTGGTTAGGTTGCCGAGGAGCGGCAACAGGCTTTGCAATTACCACTGCGTTGACAGTTCGACGACGTTCCGGTTTATTTTGCCTTCTAGGCCCATACACAGCACTGGCTTCCTTTTTAAAAGGCTTCTTCTTAGAACTTGAGGATGCACCTTTCTGTATCTTCCCTGATTTCAAACCAGCCTCTATCCTTTCCCCAGTCAGAATGAGGTCTGTAAACCCTGCCGACGAATTGCCAATGAGATGATTGAAGAATGGCCCGGATAGGGTCCCCAAGAACATGTCCACTAGTTCACGGTCAGTTAACGGTGGCTGCACCCTGCCAGCCAGGTCCCTCCATTTCTGCACATACTCTTTAAAACCTTCTCCTGATCCTAGCGACATACCCTGGAGTTGGGTACGTGTAGGAGCGAGGTCGGCATTATACTGATACTGCTTATAAAAAGTAGTAGCCAATTCCTCCCAGTTACGAACCTTGGTTCCATCCAGCTGATAGAACCATTCGAGATGAGTCCCTGAAAGACTCTCCTGGAAGAAATGGATCCATAAGTTCTTGTCCACAGTATACGGCTGAATCTTCCGCACATAAGATCTGAGATGTAGCTTAGGGCAGGACGCCCCGTCATACTTTGCGAAAGATGGTGCTTTGAACTTATGTGGGATTACCACACCAGAAGATAGACCCAGGTCTCCGAAATCCAACCCAGGCACCTGTTGAATTTCCATGGCATTTAGGCGATCCTCTAACTGCTTATACTTGTCTTCAGCTGGAGGATACTGTTCCTCATTAAAATCAGTATCGTTGTCAGAGACCACCGGACTAGGAAACCTTCCCCCCTGGGGACTGCCTTTCCCTACAGAAGAACCAGCTTGATTAACCTCATTCTGCAGTGTGTTACCAAACCTCCGGCCAGTGTTGAATAGTACAGTTCTCTTCTTCTTCTTCTTGACCAACATAGCCTTCAATTCCTCTTGACCTTGGGCTAAACCCATGATTAGCTCTTGGAACTGGGCGTTCTGAGCCTGAAGGGCCTTGATGGATTGCTCAGTAGATGATTCAGGATTCATGATGCTGAAATAAACAGCGAAGAACATTAAGCAACCTGAAAAGAAGAATACATGTGATGCACATGATGAATGGAATGCGTATGATTTACGTTTTCAAAGACAATCGGGATTCAACTTTGTAAACAAAAAGGAACACACTTTATTAGATTCAATTTTGAAATTTAGATTGTTCAACAGATTGCCCTTAGGCGTTACATAAAATGGAAATACTGGAAAGGGAAATAAAAACTGTAAAAGAACATCCAAAGTTCATCATTGATCCCAGGGTCTCCTCCTCTCAGTACGGATGTAGTCATTCAAGGCCCGCTCGTTCTCCAACTGCTTTGTCAGCTTCTGGATCTTCAATTCCTGCTCGTTGAACTTTTCCCTATAAGAATCCCGTTCTTCTCGTAGTTAAGATCTTTTTAGTGTATCAACATCAGTAGGTATCTGAGGGGGGAGAACAGTTGGAGGAGCCCCATCTCTATCAGGATACTCAAGAATGATGGGTCTGACAGCTTCATATGGCATACCTAAATTCTGAGCACGGATGCGGACCCATCTGTAGTAGGGTTCCATAGGTAGAGAAGTCTTCGGTCCCAACTCTTGTGGGTCAGCTTTGTGAATTCTGTCCCAAGCCTTGATGAACCTACGACGTAGCTCGTCACTATCTACCTGAAACTCAAAACTGATGTGAGGCACCAACATCTCATGAGGCCCTGCTCTTCTGGCTCTTCCAAACTGACGGAGAGCTAGACATGGATTATAAGAGATCCCTCCTTGGGTACCAATCAGAGGAACATTAGGATATTCTCCGCAACGATCAATAACAACTACCTCATCCAAACCCCTGAAAGTCCAAATGATGTCATTATCAGTGAGAGACATTAACCTATGAGCCCAACCTCTTCCTTCTTTGTTCTTCAGCACGAACTTAGGGAGGTGCGAAATAAACCACCTCACTAGTAAAGGAATACAACACCACAGAGTTCCTCGTCTTCGGGCAGTACGAGCATAGAGTTGTTGCAGGATATCACCCAGGAGAATGGGCACAGGGTTCCGAGACATGAAGATCCTTATGACAGTGATGTTAATGAAGTTATCCGGATTTGGAAATAGAACCAGACCATAGATTAAGAGAGCCAGGATGTCTTCATACGCCCTAAAGTCTAAGTCATTCCAGAAACTGTTAGCTTTACCGATCAGAAACTTGGCCAAGAAACCCTTAACTCTTCTTCTGGTCACCCAATTGTCCATTACCTCTTTGTGGGTCAAAGGGAGGGCTGCAGCAATCTCCTCAAGCCTAAGAGTCTTTTCCCAACCAGTGAAGCGAGTTTGATCCAAGATAGGGATGCCAAGCAAATCAGAGAACTCTTCCAGGGTAGGGACCAGCTGGAAGTCTTGAAAGGTGAAACAGTTATATAAGGGATCATAAAACTGGGTCAGGACACTCATCAGTTGTTGGTCCCACTTTGCAGTGACTAAGCCGAGAAGAGAACCATTCCTCTGGATGAAGGAAGTGGTGTTTGGAATTCTGCTAACCAACTCTTCAAGCAACTCAGGTGGGTGAACAAAATTGAACCGGATAGTATTCCTTCGCACAGGCATCATGATGTCCTACAAAATAGAGCAAAGGTGAAACCCTCTTGTCTTTGAAATGGTCAGTCCTTATGCAGGATGCATGCAATGTTTATGATGGCATGATCTTATGATAAAGCACACCACGAATATTCACAAAGGCAAACATGATAAGGAACACAAGTCACACAAGACAGCCCTTAGGGTTTAGGCCAGCATGGGGTCTAGGTATTACCCTCTTTCAGTTTGTTGGTTAAGACATGTCCTATCAGAAGTAACCGGGTTCTAGAGGATCCCAATATCACTGACTACCCTCAATCGGTCATAACTCCAGCATCGCAATCTTTTCTTGCGGCCAGAACCATCACGAGAGTTTAGCCTCAATGGGTGTAGCATACTGCTACTGTTCTATTGGCCAAGTTGGGTCATTTAAGGTTCTAAGGTCGGTTGGTACTTAATGACTCCTCAGAAGACCCATATTCTCCTCGTTGCGACACAAGGGATATCGGTACAGACCAAGGCGCCACACCAATGTAGCCACTTCTTCACCCATGTCGGTCTACGCCGGACAGGTCCCTCACAGCTTATGCTACCTAACAGGGTATCCCCAGATCCGGGTTAGGATCTATGAAACTCCGAGATAATGCCCACAATAATAAAGCAAACAAACACAGCAATTGAAAACACAAGTATGATCTATCCTAAGGTACACCTCACTTTATATATCCCCAGCAGAGTCGCCAGTTCTGTGATCGGTGGATTTAGAACTGACTGTTTAACGTTGGTTCACGAAATGTCGCGGAAGCAAGAGTCGCCACCGTCTTTTATGTTCTCCAACATGGAAAAGACAAAAGCACAGCAAAATTCCTTATGAGATTGTCTCTCGGTTCGGGAGGTAGATTTATAGAAAGGGAAGGTGTTAGCACCCTTTCTATCCGTGGTTATCCACGGGCTCTTAGGTACTTGCTCTTATGTTTTCAAAATGTTTGCTTTTCAAAATGTGAGTGGGTTTGAAAAAGTTTCTTTGAAAGATTTCAGAATAACTCTTGTATCTGTCCTCAAGAGTGTTTGAAAAAATTGTTTTGAAAGCTTTTTTGAAAGTGTCGGTGTGAAAAGGTTTTTGTTTGTTTTTTAGAGAGAGCAAGTATCTATGAGTCATCTACCTACCCTAAGGAATTAAGCTGTGTAAACGTCCTTAAGGTAGTGCCATCCCACCATTGAGAGGTAGGTAGCACCACCGTTGGAGGTGTTCGGGTCAATTCGATTGTAGGGACAATGTGGTCACCAAAGTAACAGTAGGACACCTTAGAAGCTACCCTTATGTCCTTGATCCTTTTTTAATTCGAGGCAACCGTTTCGAGGCAACTGTTTCGAGGCAACTATTTCGAGGCAACTGTTTCGAGGCAACTGGATCATGGACATAAGGACTTACTAAAACGTCCTATACTTGACGACCACGTTTCGAAGGCAACAGGTGAGGCGTACCCTAGGAGTGATGTGTGTATTTGTGTGTTGTTTTCAGTTTAACAGTTATCTTTGATCATGGCATTGTGAGCTACGCTTGTTTTTAATTAGCATACATTCTTTCATACAAAGTTAGAATTCAAGAGTGCGGAAAATTAAATGCGGAAGGATAAAGGCTACGCTATTACAAGGCGCGGGTCTATACATCGCCAAAATACAAAGACCCGATCGATAAAAATGCGGAAAGTAAATAAATGCAATAAACTTAATTACTATTACATCCGGAAAGCAGTTACATAATATTCAAAAGAAAATAATGCGCGAAAAGAAATTAAAATTGAACGTCCGAGGGTTTTGACCCTTTTTTGCTTGAAACTAAATTGAATTAAGACTTAATTATTATTTAATTAAAGAAGATGTTTTTTATGTTTTTTGGTGTTTAATGAAATAAAGAAAAAGAATTAAAGAAAACCCTAGTTCTAAATTATTTTAAATTATTAAAGAAAAAGGTCAAAATTAGGCTAATTAACTAAATTATTTAATTTACATGTTTATTTACAAAAATAATAGTTAATAATAATAATAAATAATGAGGAAGAATTAATTAAGAAAAAGATAAAATGTCAAAACCTAATTCTATGTATTTTTTATTTATTAAGAAAAGTGTTAAAATTAAACCTAAATTAAACTAAAGTTAATTATTAAAATTTATTTACAAAAACATTTTAATGGTGAAATTAAATATAATTAAACATATTTGTATTTTTGATTTTTTTTCTGTTTTTATTATGAAAAGAAAATTATTTTAGGTGATTAAAATAAAAATAACTAAAGCAAATCAAAGAATTAAAAAGAAAAGAAAATTAATTTAAATATACAAACAGAGGGGGGTGTCTGGCCCAAATGGAGGTGACACTGCAGCAATTTTGGCCCATTGAACAAAAGCTTTATTGACTTTCCACGCTTGTGTGTACGTCCATTGACTGAGCCCTACCATGAACTTCATTCTGAGGCCCTTGGATTAATCATCATGTCCACTTGGCAGGCCTAAGCATGAGCGTGTATGGTGAGCCCTTGAGTGAGCGCTGCATAGGAAAGCATTATAACAAAAATCATGAATTAAGTGGGGGGACCTGGGAATCGAACCCAGGTCCCTATACCTGCAAGACACGTCCTCCAACCACCAGGCCATTTGCGTTTGTTTGTAAATATAATAGATAGAAAATATAATATACAAAAAAACATTGGTTAATGGTATAAGACAAAAAGCACGCCAAAGTTTGAATCTCCCAATAGCGTCAGGCCACATCCATCTTCTTCCTTGTTTTCCCTGTAATTATAAAACAAGTAGCGGGGGTTTTAAACCCCCACTAAGTGGAACAGTGAATAATAGCGAATAGGAGAGGAGGACATATAAAAAAGGCGCGATGGTCTCATTTGAATCGTCTTGAGCTGCTGAATTCAGTTGTATAGGTCTAAAGGTCCAATTTTTCCATACAAGGAAAGCCCTATTTTGAAGCTTCTGAAACCCTAGGTTTCATCAATGGCAGATTTCGATTCAAGCGGTTTTAGAACAATTAAACTATGCCAAACGCTTCAGGAAGATGTTAGTAGCATAAATCAATAATTAAAACACATGAATGATGCGTGGAAATTAAAATTCGATTATGAAATATTTGTGAAGACACGTGACTTTGTTCTACCGTTTCTTTGAGTATGGAAGCTTGTTCTTGATGCCAATAGTTTCCTAGCAATGTCAGTAATGCAATGGAAAAGATTTCAAGCCTTGAATCGTACTGCAAGTGTGATTTCAGTTTCACCACTTTCCTTCAAAATTTGCAAATTGGTTCTCTCTTCTCAGCAGCTTTTTCGTCCATCCTTGAGTAGGGTTTCACTCAGCCTTTGTATGTGAACGAAATTAGGTCAAGAAACAAGCCCATAAGTCCATGAATTAATGTTTTGAATCTTTGATTTTCATCATATATTTTTCAATCTTTTTTCATTGAAATCTTTGCCAATCATGGATGATTTTCCTTTTTTGGATGTGAAACGACTTGGCCAGCTTGCCCTAGTATGATTTGCTGCACAAAAAGATTTGAAAAAGCATTATTTGATTTTTCTCATAATTAAATCTAATTAAATGAATTAATAAGGATAAAAATTCAATTAATTAATTAAAAATAAGAAAATAAATCCCTTTGAGCTCAATGGGTCGTGCATAGGCTTTGGGGTAATGATTCAAGAAAGAATTTGAGGCCCATTAGCAATTTTGAAGTGTTTTAGGCAAAGTTGACTTTTGAAAATTCCCAAAAATTTCTCAATTTCTCCAATGCATATCTTGCTCAATTTTGAAGCTATGAACATGTTCTTGGACATTTTGGAAAGGTCTTGAAGTCCTATAACCAATGCCTTTGGTCCCATGTCATTTTGATTTACCAATCTCAAGTTATGGTCTTTGACTTAAAGTGCCTTTTTGTTGACTTTTGAAAATGACCTATAATGTTGAAATTGATAACTTTTTGTGAGAGCATTTCTTGGACTTGGAGTGTGAAGATGAGTTGTAGGAAATGTCATTCTATTCAAAATGAGCTTTGGATGGGATTTTTATGATAAACCATGAGGAAGTTATGCCCTGGTCAATTTACAGTTGACTTTTCAGTTGTCCAAAAATAGAAACTTTTGCATCTTGAGACTTTTTGAGCCATGCTTTGAGGAATCATGATCAAGAATTGATCAAATGATGATTGTGGCTTCAAAATAAGATGTTGACCAAAAAATTTGACTTTTGACTGTCAAATGACCATTTTGCCCCTGCAGTTGACTATGAAGCATTTAGGGTTTTTGACTGTACAATTTGATGCTGTGAGTCTTGAAACTTGACATGTAGGTGCTTGACAATGTTTATGGGCATGTGGGACTTGATTGGACCCTTGAAAACCTCATTTTCTTTGCCAGAACCAAAACCCTAATTTTGACTGTGTTAGGAGGCAATTGGACTGTGCAATCCTTGAGAGATTTTGAAGCTTGATCTTGGCAAATCTTGAAGAATATGGGAGGGAAAATTTTGGGGTACAACACAGATGTTCTGACTAGCATAGAGAGAGAAACCAAGTTCTGCCAGTGGTCTCAGAACTTCTAAAGTCTATTTTGTTGCTAGTGGTATCAGAACTTCTGAAGCTTGTTTTTGTTTCCAATGGTATCAGAACTTCTGAGAACTATTGTGTTCCCGGTGGATTCAGAGCTTCTGACCCTATACATTTTCACTAACAGGTTTTTGTTTTGCAGCGTTCCAAGGTCAGAACCTCTGACTTCATTTTTATCAGCAACACGCTGATTCTTTTTCCTTTTTTTTATTTATTATTTTGCTATCACTCTCCATTACATTAATCATCAAACATCAAAAATATTTCCTTCACACTTTATTTTGGTTTCTTAAAACAAAAGATCAAAAATATTTTCCTAAAACAAAAGAAGTTCGTTTCCACATTTTTTTGTACATGCTTATGCATTTCAATATGGTTGCAATAATAACTTAGGATTTATTTTTACTTGCAATCCCCATTCATAAATTTGTACCCCATACTCTAAATATTTTAATAGCATAGGACTTTACATTTCTGCAATTTATCGCTTTCAAATATAAATGCTAGTATTTAGGTGTGTATGGCAAGGCAAGAAAACAACAAAATAGACGACCCTAATCAAAGACTAAATGCATGCAATCAAACACATCTTGCACACATGCACCCTTAGGGTAATCCCACTTTGTTGCCTATCGGAAAAATAGTCATGTCCCTCGAATATGGGCGTTTTAGCAAAGACCCTCTATAAAAGATCGTAGTCCCTCGATGACCCTTGATGTTGCCTTCAGTAAACGATCTAGTCCCTAAACGACATTGCTAAAACGTCCCATATGATGCCTTCTATGACTATACAAACGTCCCATACTCGTCCCTTCACATACAACGATGAGGCTTCTTGCCAAATCAATGGCAAGATAGCAACATCTAAAAGAGGAGGAAAAGCATATCTAAGACCTTTTGAGTAGGTAGGTTCGCTCTCGGTTACTTGCTTGCTCACAATAAAAACTTTTCATACACCTACACTTTCACTTTGAAACATTTTCGAAACAAACACCTTGTACGCGTTCTTATAGAGACGAGAACCGTTGCAAAGACGTTTTCAAAATCACTTTCAAAAACACATCTCATAAACACATCTTTGAACTATTTTCGAAACAAGCACTTTGTATGCGTTCTTATAGAAACGAGAATCATTACAAAGTTACATTTTCAAAATACTTTCAAAAACCACACCACAAGCACATTCAAACAAAAGCAAGTGATCTAACAAATAACTAAGAGCCCATGGAAAACCATGGATGGAAAGGGTGCTAATACCTTCCCTTTTCATACCCCCCGAACTCAAGAAACAATCTCAAAGGTCTTTCCTATGCTTTTTCACCTTTCCTTTTGGATAAAATAAAAGTCGGTGACGACTCTTGCTAACCGCAACATTTGCGATAAAACGCAAAACCTCAAGTCAGTTCTCCCACCGTATCACATACACCTACATAAAAACATTTCAAAAACACTTTCAAAAACATTCGCTTTGTCAACAATCTTGAGGACTGATACAAGAGTTATCATAAAGCGGATCGCCGCACTAAGGCATTTTCAAACTACTTTTTTTTGAAAGGACAAGGTATTTAAAAAATGAGCTAAGCATCTAAGAGCCCGTAGAAAACTACAGATGGAAAGGGTGCTAACACCTTCCCTTTCCATAATCTACCCCTTACTCAGAAAATTCTCGAAAAGGTCTTTTTTTGTTCTTTTCACCCTTTCCTTAATTTGGATAAAAGAAAATTCGGTGGAAACTCTTGCTTACTGCAACATTTGCGAATACAAAATGCAAAACTAGTATAACATTCAGTTCTGCCACCGTATCACTGCCACCGACTTTTATTTTATCCAATAAAGGAAAGGGTGAAAATAATAGGAAAGACCTTTGAGATTATTTTCTTGAGTTCGGGGGGTAGGTTATCAAAAGGGAAGGTGTTAGCACCCTTTTCATTTGCAGTTATCTACGGGCTCTTAGTTGCTTGCTAGATCAAAAATGCTTTGTTTGAAAACGTGTTTGTGATGGGTGTAAGTTTGAAAATATTTTGCAAAATTCCTTTGTTGCGGCAAACTTTGTAATGATTCTCGTCTCTATAAGAATGCATACAAAGTGTTGGTTTTGAAAATAGTTCAAAGAGATGTTTGTTTTTGAAGATGTTTTTGAAAGTGTAAGTGTGGAAATGGTTTTTGTTTAGTGAGCAAGCAACTACGAGCGTCCTACCTACTCAAAAGGTTTATGTTCTTTTCCTCCTCCTTTAGATGTTGCTACCTTACCATTGATTGGTAAGAATCCCCATCGTTAGATGTGAAGGGACGGGGTGGGTCATCGTATAGTCATAGAAGGCAACTTATGAGACGCTTTAGCAATTTTCGTAAGGGACTAGATCGCTTACCGAAGGCAACATCGAGGGACATTGAGGGACTACGGTCTTTTTTATCTAGGGTCTTTGCTAAAACACCCATATTCGAGGGACATGACTATTTTTCGAGGCAACAAGTGAGATTACCCTAGAGGTGCACGTGTGTGAATAATGTGTTTGATTGCATGCATTTTTGTCTTTGAATTTAGGGTTGTCTACTTGTTAATTTTTATCTTTCCATACACACCCTAGTTACTAACAATTTATATTAAAGCGGTAAATTGCGGAAATTAAAGTCCTAAGTTATTACATCACTTTAAGGGATGTGGAATACAAATGCACAAATGGGGGTGGAAAGCAATAAAGTCCTAATTATTACAACCATATTGAATAGCAATGAAAGAAAATATATAGAAAATATAAAGACAAAAAATAGTAAAAAAGAGAAAAATAAAAGAAATCCTGGATCGAAGCATGTGTTCTTCGATTCAGACCCCTTTTGTTTTCTTTCGTTTAGGATTATAAGTTAGTGTGTATCGAAGCATACACCCTTTGATTCACACACCCTTTCCTTTCGTTTGGGCTTTCAAATCAGTGTGTATCAAAGCATACACCCTTTGATTCACACACCTTTTTTTTGTTTTCTTTCGTCTGGGACTGGATAACAGTATGGGTAGAAGCCATGCTAATATTGTTTCATGGTCTATACAGGTTAGTCTTTAACATATATTTGGACAAGAAAAGAAAATAGACGAAAGGGTAGAAACGAAAAATAAACAAAATATTATTTACATGCTTGAAACGAAAGGTTTAAAGTCAGGAAGACTTACCTTGAATCTGGAGTTGGTGTTTTTGGACATGAGTTGCTTCCTTCGAATACTCTTGGATTCGAAAGAAAAGAGATGTTGTCTATGTTGATTTTGGGTTCGAATGAAAAGAAACAAAGGTGTAGGTTTTTTCGTTCTGGGTTTATAAGTGTTTTAAATGTTATCTCCTATCTTTGTCTTGCCAACAAATCTCTCTCCAGCCACTAAAAATCCACCCTTAGATGTGTTGTGAAACATATTATTTATAGAAGAGTTTGGCTGAGATTTGGGGGGGGGGGGAACAAATGAAATTTGAACAATTTGGGTATGCTTTTTTCATAGCTTTCGAGGTACAGCTCTCATATGCTAGTTTGGTGCAAATTAGGAGCAGCATAGCAGGACTGCTTTGCAGCAGTTTTGGAGTGTTGTGGCAGCTTGGTACAAGACTATTTCATAGCAATACGTCAGGCTTGGGCTTGGCAGCATATAGGACTTTGTTCAACAGCCTTCGACCAGACTCAACAAAAGACAAAACAATACTTGTTTCCACCAATTGTGAGTTCTTCAAATGGACCCATTGTATGTCCTTCGAATGGACCAATTGAATGTTATTCGAATGGACCATATTGCATGTCCTTCAAATGAACCATATTGTAGGTTCTTCGAATCCACCAAATTCATGTTCTTCGAATAGGCCACCTAATATGTGCTCTTCGAATCCACCAAATTCATGTTCTTCGAATAGGCCACCCAATATGTGTTCTTTGAATCCACCAAATTCATGTTCTTCGAATAAGCCTTTTGTATGTTCTTTGAATCCACCAGTTGTGTTTCATAATATAGAAACTATGTGTGTTAAAGAGTTTAAAGGTGGAATCGAAGTAAGCATGGAGGAAGCCATTGCCTTGTGGATGCTAGCATGAGGGAAGCCCCTTGCCTTGTGGATTCTAGCAGGAGGGAAGCCATTGCCTTGTGGCTGCTAGCATGAGGGAAGCCATTGCCTTGTGATTGCTAGCATGAGGGAAGCCATTGCCTTGTGGCTTCTAGCATGAGGGAAGCCCTTGCCTTGTCAAAGCTTTGTGAAATCGAAGCAAACTTGAAGGAAGCCAAATTCCATTCGAAGCTTGGGAAATTGAAGCAAGCTTGAAGGAGGCCAAAGTCCAGTCGAAGCTTGGGAAATCGAAGCAAGCTTGAAGGAGGCCAAAGTCCATTCGAAGCTTGGGAAATCAAAGTAAGCTTGAAGGAGGCCAAAGTCCAATCGAAGCTTGGGAAATCAAAGCAAACTTGCTCTTCTTCAATTTAATGCTTGAAAGCCCAATATGATCCATGGAAACTATATGGGGCATCAAAAATCCAATTGCACTTGTGCAAATTTGAACTTTTGAAAATCCTTGTGAGAAAATGTCTTGAAAAGAGAGAGGGAAAATTTTAGGGTACAACAAAGACATGATAGCTAGATCTTAGACTGAAGAGGAACATCTTGACCACCTACACAAGTTGTTTGAGAGACTGAAGAAGTACAAGTTGAGGTTAAATCCGAACAAGTGCACTTTTAGGGTGAGATCCAGTAAACTCCTAGGTTTTGTTGTCAGTGGTAAAGGTATTGAAGTTGATCCCACCAAGGTCAAAGCCATTCAAGAAATCCTGCTCCCCGTACTAAGAAGGAAGTCTGAGGTTTCTTAGGATGACTGAATTATATTGCCAGATTTATTTCTCACTTGACCGCTACTTGTGAGTTGATCTTCAAATTACTGAAGAAAGATCAAGTAGTGAAATGAAATGACAATTGCCAGATAGCTTTTGACAAAATCAAGGAGTACCTCCAAAAACCTCTGACTTTGATGCCACCAGTTGGAGGAAGACCTTTGATCATGTACCTAACAGTGTTAGAGACCTCAATAGGGTGTGTACTGGGGCAACATGACGAGTCTGGTCGAAAAGAGCATGCCATATACTACCTTAGCGAAAAGTTTACCGACTGTGAAACAAGATACTCACTGCTCGAGAAAACTTGTTACGCTTTGGCATGGGTTGCTCGCTGACTAAGATAATATATGTTGACTCATACTACTATGTTGATCTCTAAGATCGATCCTATAAAATATATATTCGAGAAACCCGCTCTATCCGGGAGAATAACAAGATGGAAAATGGTCTTGACAGAATACGACATTCACTATACCAATCAGAAAGCAATCAATGGAAGTGTACTGGCAGATCATTTGGCTCATCAAGCCATAGAAGAATATCAATCTATGAACTTCGAGTTCCCATATGAGAATATCATACTAGTTACAGCTTATGAAGAACCCGGATCGTTTGAAGGACCTGAGCCAGGATCCTGATGGACTATGGTTTTTGATGGAGCTTCCAACCCACTTGGTAATGGGATTAGTGTTGTGATTATTTCTCCCAAGGGTTTCCATACGCCATTTACCGTTAGACTGTGTGTAATACGGTGGGAGAACTAACTTGGGATGTTTTGCATTTGATCGCAATTGTTATGGATAACAAGAGTCGCTATCGACTTTTCTTTTATCCAATAAAGGAAAGGGTGAAAAGAACAGGAAAGAACTTTGAGATTATTTTCTTGAGTTCGGGGGGTAGATTACGAAAAGGGAAGGTGTTAGCACCCTTTTCATCCATAGTTATCTATGGGCTCTTAGTTGCTTGCTAGACCATTTTTTTTGTTTGAAAGTGTGCCTTGTGGTGGTTTTTGAAAGTATTTTTGAAAAACGCCTTCGTTTAGGAAAACTTTGTAATGATTCTCGTTTCTATAAGAATGTATACAAAGTGTTGGACTTTTGAAAATATTTCATGGAAAGTGTCGGTGCATTTGAAAAAGGTGTTTGTATTTGAAAATGAGCAAGCAACTAAGAACGTTTCTACCTACTCAAAAGTCTTTGTTCTTTTCCTCCTCATTTAGATGTTGCTATCTTACCATTGATTGGTAAGAAGCTTTATCTTTGGATGTAAAGGGACGGGTGTGGGTCATCGTATAGTTATGATAGCAATGTTGTGAGATATCTTAGCATTTCTCTGGAGGGACTAAGATTATTTGAAAGGCAACATTTGAAGCGTCATCGAGGGACTATGATCTTGTATTTTTGATTGTTTTTGCTAAGATATCTCACGTGCATACATGACCATTTTCATAAGGAAACAAGTGGAGTTAACCCTAGGGGTGCATTTGTGAATAGTGTTTGTATTTCATGCTTGATTTATCTTTGAATTAGCGTTTTCTAAGCATTGATTTTATCTTCCCATACAAATCCTAATTACTAGCATTTATATAAAAATGATAAATTGTGGAAAATAAATATCCTACGCTATTACAATTATTTGGGGAACGGGGTATACAAATTTACAAATGGGGATGCAAGAAATTAAAGTCCTAATTATCTATTACAACCATATTGAAATAATGTACCAGAATTGAAATGTAAAATAGATTTGTTTTGTTTTGGTTAAGAGAATAAATAAATTGGCTTAAGAAAATATTTTTTAGTCTTTTTATTTTAAAAGAAATAAAACAAAGTGTATGAATACAAAGTGTTTTTTGGTGTTTTTTATTAATGAAAATAAAAGTGATGATAAAATAAAAAGAGAATAAGAGTCAGAATCAGCATGTTGCTGAAATAATAGAGAACAAAAGCTCTGACTCAGGTATGCTGCAAGTCAGAAAGAAAATGTTAGCAGGAACGGGGAGGCCAGAAGTTCTGGATTTGGACGCACTAAAGTTTTGGGGTCCTTGAGAACAAAGGAAAGCCTAGAAGTTATGATTTCCTAGAAACTCTAGTGTTACTGGAGGGTTAGAAGTTCTGGATGTTGGGAGAGCCAAGAAGTTCTGATGCAACTGGAAACCTAAAAGTTCTAGTGTTACTGGAAGGCTAGAAGTTCTGGTAATGGGTAAGTGAGGTGTCAATGCTGTTGGGTGGGAATATCTAGAAGTTCTGGTCCAGGATCACTATTTTGACAAACAAATGGGAGGGGGTTTATCCAGAAGTTTTGGTCCAGGGTTATTGTTTGACAAATGATGGGGTAAAAATGTTAATAAATAAACATAAAAAGATGTTTCTGGGGCTAGAACTCAGGAACCTTAACACTAATGTCTTATGTGCGCGCTCTCTACCACTGGGGTTGCTATACATCAGTTATTAGAAGCAAAAACATAAACATATATTACAAAGTAAGTTCTAATGAACTTCATCTCCTTCTCTATGCCAACCAGAGTATCTGCAACTTAGTCATTTCTCAACAAAAATGGAAAATGCAAACATAGCAGTTATGGCAGATTTTATCATGGTTTCAGAAATACAAAACATCCAAACTGTAAACCAGCAGCAAGCATGAATTTTGCTAATCCTAATTGTGAACCCTAATTTCCTCAAGAAGTTCTGATCTGAAATTCTCTCTACTTAGGCCATATACATGAAATCTATAAATATGTACAGAATCAGAGTCATGATATCTACATTGTGTTTTTGAAAATGTAAGCCTAACAATGCCTAAGTAATGAGGTAGAAGTCAGAAGAAACTTACCTTGCAGCTGGAAATTGTTCTGTGAACTAGAGCCTGGTTCTGACTGTTGTGATGTTCTGATTAGCTTTCTCAAGTTCCCAGAAAGCTAGAACAACCCTTAACTTGAGCTATGAATAGTGGTAAAGTTCTGGAGCAGTCAAGGTGCAAAGTTCTGGCTTTTTTGAAACAGAGAGTGGTGAATATTGTTTTACAGTTTGAAAATCGAAGTTGGGACAACTTCTATGTGTATTTCGGAAACTGTATGGATGATTTGTGGAGAAGTACACTCAGAAGCAAAAGTAAAGTATGGGCCCAGCATAAACTTTGTACAAAATTTTACTTTCCAATGACAGTAGTGGTACTTCTATGCCACACGTGGGGAAATCCTTTGGATAAAGACTCAAAAGTGGGTGTGAGCATTAAATGATGATGAGATTTAACAAGTAAGAAGACTTATAACCTGAGATTATATAGCTTAGCTTGAAACTGGATCATAAGTTCAACATGAACGTAACTTGGATTAAGAACAAATATCCAACTTCTGATCTTTGATTCTCCCTGCTCCAGCATGATCTGAAGAAGTTCCTAGACTTTTCAGAAAGCTTGTAACATGATTTGTAAACCCTCTTTGAATTACTCTTGCAAACTCTGATCGTACCTACGTGAGAACTGGCCCAAAAGTTCTAACCAAATTCTGACTTGGAAATGCTCAGAATTTACTAAGTGCTTTAACTTCATGGATGTGTCTTCAAGGATTTATAACTTGAAATCCCAACATTTCTAGAAGATGTTTTGTTTTGAAATGTTCTAGATCTCGTTGAGATCTACAACTCTTGTGTCAGAAGTTCTTCCTGGATCATCTTGCATTATGAAGAAAATCTGGCCAGAAGTTCTGAACATATCATACTTTCTTAACACTTAGAAAAATTTCCAAGTGTTTAGAACTTTGACTTTTTTCAAGCAAATTTGACTTTTGATCTTCTTAATGAAACAAACTTCATATTTTAACGTATCTTGATGAAATGTGATTCTTGAAACTTGATTTTGATCCAAAAGTCAAAGTTTGACTTTTCAATGTGTATTTTGACCATTTTACCCTTGTGCCAATTCCAAACCTAAATTGAGGTATCAGTGCTGCAAACTTGAGTCATGGAAGATCTTATGAGAAAATCCTTGAGGAATGAGAGGAAAAATTTTGGGGTACAACAGCTTCCCCTGTTCAATCTTCTTAAACCTGAAGAGTTAGATTGGCGAGCCCGCCATTCATGACTTGAAGGTGGAAGATGATTGAACACTAAAGTTCCCAGAAATTTACACTCGATAATGTGTTAGTTGACTGTGTAGGAAATGAGCGTAAAGATGCCATTCAGAGTGACTGGGGAAGGTATCAAGATAAATCTTTTGGTTAATTTATACTGAAATAGTAGATGTCTTTTGCCTGCTGATCTTTCCTGCAAGGAAGGGGGATTAGTTGCATGCAGATGTATGCATGGTGTAATGATGTTCTCAAAATAAATGATATTATGTTGTATGCATTTGTCATGTATGCTTTATGGTTTATGAATGTGATGCATTTATTGTAGCGCGTCTTTGTTTAGGAAAATAAATCCTTGACAACATGATGGGGAACCTTGGGAGACTGAATCCCAAACTGTTGTTGGAGAGTAGGCGTATCTTCAACTTTGTTTAGACTATTTCTGCTGGGGATTCCTGTTCTATTGTTTGAGGATAAATTCGCTGGAGAATATTGACTTTGGCTCTTTGCATGAGGAAACTCTATGGGGGAGTGTTGATTTCTGCTTGGAGGAATAAAGTTCAGGAACTTTGGTTGTCCATTTCTCTACTTGGGGAATTATTCATGACTGGAGAGCATCAAAAGTTAGCTATTATTTGGTCGAAATCCAGGCTTGGCAGCAAATTGTTGGGGATAAAGAAGTTGATTTTTATCTGGTCGTATTCTAGGCTTCGCATTGACTTGCATGGGAAAATGTGAATTAAATTGTTATCTGGTCGTATTCTAGGCTTCACAGAAAATTGCTTGAAGTTGAACTATTATCTGGTCGGGTTCCAGGCTTCACAGTGTCTTACTGGGGAAGATTAAATTAACTATTATCTGGTCGTATTCCAGGCTTTGCAGAAAATTACTTGGGAGAGTGAAGTTAAACTGTCATTTGGTCGGATTCCAGGCTTCCCAGCAACTTACTAACATTAAACTGTTATCTGGTCGGATTCCAAGTTTCGTAGGTTTCTGAGTTGCATGAAGTTAATTGCTATCTGGTCAGATTCTAGGCTCCGCAATAACTTACTTGAATTAATATCTAGTCGGGTCCAGGCTTTATAGTAACTTGGTGGCAAGGAAGAAGTTGAATTGATATCTGGTCAGATTCTAGGCTTCACAGTAACTTGATTGAAAGGATTGAAATTGAACTGATATCTGGTCGGGTTCAGGCTTCACAGTAACTTGTTTGAAAAGATTGAAATTGAACTGATATTTGGTCAGGTCCAAGCTTCACAGTAACTCACTTGAAACGATGAAGTTGAACTGATATTTGGTCGGGTCCAGGCTTTACAGTAAATCACTTGAAAGGATGAAGTTGAACTGATATATGGTCGGGTTCATACTTCACAGTAACTTGCTGGGGGTAGAGGCAAACTCTATTGGGGAAAAGAAGTTAAACCCTTGTCTGGTTGAGTCCAGGTTTTTCAATATCTTGAGGAGTTAAACTATCATCTGGTCGGGTCCATGCTTCATAGTGTCTTGAAAAGTTAAACTATTATCTGGTCGGGTCCAGGCTTCATGGTATCTTGAGATGTTAACTATTATTTGGTCGGGTCTAGGCTTCATAGTAACTGAAGGTCGTTTAAGTAGGAAATGATTTCGTTGAGGAGTGTATTGTTTTGTTGGGGAATAAACCTTGTTGAAGAGATTATTTGATGACATGCTAGCAAGGTGAATTATTTAGGAAGAAGTTCACAAGGCTTCTTCTTTTAAGACCAACTCGGCTGAGGAGAGGGTTGTCGAGAGATTGATACTCTGACCGAGGTTTGCCTAAATCCAACTTTGTGGATAACTCTGTTGGGGAAAAGTTTTATTGTAGCAGGCTTCATGGGGATAACGCTAATGAGATAACTCTGTGGGGATATCTCAACTGCATTAAACAGATGCTCATTGCTGCTTAGTAGGACACATTTTTTAAATAATTTAAACATGTTCATATGCATATGTTCATTCAATTTTAGTCATTGGACGTCTTTGCACTAAAAACAAAAACAAAAAATTTGCACTTCAAAGTATATTTGTATTGATGTTTTGCCCATGAATAGGTGTTTTTGTACAAGGAGACGGAGATCCTAGTAAGAGGAAATCGTTGAAAGGATAACAAAATTGAAAACAAAAACAAAAACCATGTGGAAATGATCTTTGTATTCTAACTCTACTATTGCCCCCAATGTCTTCGAACGTCCCTTGCCATTGACAGAAGTTGATTGGATTGATCTTGGACCGTTTGAACTTGGACCTTGGTAATAAAGTTGACTATGGTGATTCCACGGGATATAGTCATACACTCTCAATCCTTAATTTTTGCCTGGACTGCCCTTTCGGGTTTTCAGTCCACCAGGATACCCATTTTTGCCCAAGTCGCCCTTTTGGGTTTTCGACTTGCCAGGTGTACAATCTTTTGCATATATCCCTAATTTTGCCCAAACCTTTGGTTTGCCAAGATGCCTTTATCTTGCCTAGGTGTGTCAACCTAGCGGGTCTCTTATGCGTGGTGTTTTTTAACTATGTCCGCGTTCACAGGATGTGGGAAATCTTCATCGTCCATAATAGTCAGCATTATGGCACCACCAGAGAAAACTTTCTTGACAACAAATGGCCCTTCGTAAGTGGGAGTCCATTTTCCCCTGGGGTCGCCTTGGGGGAGAATGATGCGCTTTATTACCAAGTCACCAGCTTGATATACTCGAGGCCTGGTCTTTTTTTTGAAAGCCTTGATCATACGTTTTTGGTACATCTGACCATGACAAACAGCAACAAGTCATTTTTCATCGATCAAGTTCAGCTGATCCAATCTTGTCTGAATCCATTCGTCTTTGCCTAAGCCTGCTTCATTCATAATCCTTAGTGAGGGAATCTAAACTTCCATTGGCAGGACAACTTCCATGCCATAGACCAAGGAAATAAGAGTTTCCCCAGACGATGTCCAAGCTGAAGTACGGTAGCCATGAAGAGCAAACAGTAACATCTCATGCCAGTCTTTGTAGGTTACCACCATCTTCTGCATAATCTTCTTAATGTCTTTGTTGGCTGCTTCCACTGCGCCATTCATTTTAGGTTTATAAGGAGAAGAATTGTGATGCTTGATTTTTAACTGAGTGCAAAGTTCTGTAATCATAGCATTGTTGAGATTGGTCCTATTGTCAATGATGATCCTTTCGGGGATACCATAGCGGCAGATGATGTTATGCTTGATGAATCTGGCTACAACGTTCTTTGTGACTGAGGAAAATGAAGAAGCTTTGACCCATTTGGTGAAATAATCGCTAGCGACCAGAATGAATCGATGTCCATTGGAAGCAGTGGGTTTAATCTCTCCAATCATGTCAATGCCCCACATTACAAACGGCCACAGAGCAGTTATGACATTTAGAGGAATAGGAGACACATGGACCTTGTCAGAATAGATTTGGCACTTGTGGCAAGTCCTTGAGTGGTGATGGCAATCAGTCTCCATTGTTGACCAATAGTAACCAGCTCTTAGGATTTTCTTAGCCATATTATGTCCTCTAGAGTGAGTCCCAAAGAGACCATCATGAACGTCTTCCATAATTTTCTCTGCCTCCTTCTTGTCCATACATCGGAGTAGAGTAGAATCATGGTTGCGTTTGTACAGGATTCCATTTCTTAGGAAGAATTTGGCTGACAATCTTCGTAAGAAATTTTTATCATTGATGGATGCTCCTTCGGGATACTCTTGTGCTTCAAGGTATCTCTTCACCTTATGGTACCATGGCTTCTCGACGTCAGTGTCAAGATCATAGCAGTGCACAGGTTCGTCGAATTTCTCAATTGTAATCATAGGAGCTTCGTTGTCCCATTTGACCTTGAACATAGAAGACATTATGGCCAAAGCATCCGCTAACTGATTTTCTTCTCTAGGGAAGTGCTCAAAGGTGATTTCTTCAAAGTACGGAATTAGAGATAACACAAGCTCCTTGTAAGGAATAAGATTAGAATGCTCAGTGTCCCAATCTCCCTTTACTTGGCTAATCACTAAAGCGGAGTCTTTGAATACATTCAAATGTTTGATCCTTAAATCAATGGCAGCCTTTAGACCCAAAATGCATGCCTCATATTCAACCATGTTATTTGTACAATTGAAGCACAATCTAGGAGTGAAATGGTGTGGCAACCCTCAGGAGAAACTATCACAGCACCAATTCTGTTACCCAAAGTGTTGGAAGCCCCATTAAAGACCATAGTCCATCGGGATCCTTGTTCAGGTCTATCATATAGTCCAGGCTTTACACAATCGGTCACTAACATGATACTCTCATCCGGGAAGTCAAAGTTCATAGATTGGTAATCATAAACAGCTTGATGGGCAAGATGATCTGCCAATATACTTCCTTTGACGGTCTTTTGTGTTATATATTGAATATCATACTCAATCAAGATCATTTGTCATCTAGCTATCCGTCCGGAAAGAGCAGGTTTCTCAAAGATGTACTTGATGGGATCTATCTTAGAAATCAATAGAGTGGTATGAGTAAACATATATTCTCTTAGCCAATGATCAGCCCATGCCAGAGCGCAATAAGTTTTCTCGAGCAGTGAATATCTGGTTTCACAGTCGCTAAACTTTTTACTCAGGTAGTATATCCCATGCTCTTTTCATCCAGACTCATCATGTTGGCCCAACACACACCCCATAGAATTTTATGGCACCGTCAAGTACATTATCAAGGGTCTTCCTTCAACTGGAGGCATGAGTATATGAGGTTCTTACAGATATTCCTTGATTTTGTCGAAGGCAGCTTGGCATTCATCATTCCATCTTAATACTTGATCTTTCTTCAAAAGCTTGAAGATTGGCTCACAAGTAGCAGTTAAGTGAGATATGAAACAGGCGATGTAGTTAAGACGACCCAAGAATCCTCTAACCTCCTTTTCAGAATGGGGGACTAGCATTTCTTGAATGGCTTTTACCTTTGCAGGATCAACTTCGATGCCTTTACCACTGACAACAAAACCTAGAAGCTTTCTCGATCGTACTCTGAATGTGCACGTATTAGGGTTCAACCTCAACTTGTATTTTTTCAGCCTCTCGAATAGCTTGTATAGGTGATTGAGATGCTCCTCTTCAGTTTGTGACCTTGCGATCATATCATCCATATATACCTCTATTTCATGATGGATCATATCATGAAACAAAGCTATCATAGCCCTTTGATATGTTGCCCCTGCATTCTTCAATCCAAATGGCATGACCTTGTAACAAAAGGTGACCCATTGCATAACAAAGGTGGTCTTCTCCATGTCTTCAGGGGTCATCTTAATTTGATTATAGCCGGAGAAACCATCCATGAAAGAGAAGACCTTATGTTGAGCAGTGTTATCGACCAAGACGTTAATATGTGGTAGAGGGAAGTCATCCTTGGAGCTTTCCCTATTTAGATCCCTATAATTTATGCATATACGAACTTTTCCATCTTTCTTCGACACCGGCACCATGTTCGCAACCCAATGGAGATAAGACGTCACTGCTAGGAATCCTGCATCGAATTGTTTCTTCACTTCAGCTTTTATCTTTTCAGACATATCAGGCCGCATGCGACGAACCTTTTGCTTAACAGGAGGAAAACCTTCCTTTGTTGGCAGACGATGAACTACAATGTCGGTATCCAGCCTTGGCATATCTTCATACGACCAAGAAAACACTTCTACATAGTCATGTAACATCTAAACCAATCTACTTTTGACATTGCTTCCTAGGTTGGCGCCGATCTTGACCTCTTTCTTGTCTGTCTCGTTACCTAGGTTGATGACTTCAACTGACTCTTCATGCGGCTGAATAGCTTTTTCCTCTTGCAATAGTAGTCTGGCTAGTTCTCCCGGTATTTCATAATCTTCCTCGCCTTCGTCTTCGACTTGGTTAATTGGATGTTTGAAGTCATAGTTGGCAATAATAGAGTCATTGGCAATAAGATCCGGAGTGGATGAGGACCTGCAAGAGAGAGTGTGTGTGTGTGCGTGTGTGTGTGTGTGTGTGTGTGTGCATGTAAGATACATGCCTATTTGAAAAGTGTATTAAAGAGAAAGAAAGACAATGAGCTCAAAAATTTGAATGCAAAAAGTCCAATGGTTTATATTGAATGATCATATGATAAAATGAACATAAATAAAACCCTTAACAAATGGACCATAGTGCCCCGGGCAAGGCATATGGCTTAAAAGTCATTATTTAATATTACAGATAAAAGGTTCTTGAATTGATAAAAAGCAATAAACAAGTAATTACTCCTCAATGGAGGAGATGGGAACGAAGTCTTTTGCGTGCCAATTGTTGAGCTCTGTTGTAGTAGGGTATACCCATTCTTCAAATGCACATTCATCATCAAAATCTTCCACAGCGTTTACTTCATGATTTACAATACAGAGTGGGGTTTTTCCCGCACGAGCGCGCCTCACTTCCCTTTGAGCCTTGATAGTGAAATCCAAACCACATCTGTCTTCTTTGAATGGGATCTCGGGGAGTTTCCCAGAGGTATCACAGCTTCCTTCTTCGACTGCGGTACAAGCATCTTTAAATGAAACCATCTTTGGCACAACCTTATCAGCTTTGGGCATGTTAGGGGAAATTTTGGCAGTAGCAACCATAGGTGGAACAACTTCAAAAGCTTGACATGGGGTTTATATATATTTGCCATCCATCTCCATATATTTGAAAGAATTGAGGTGGCTTACCATGAACTCTTCCTCACCACAAACAGTGATGATCCTCCCCTTGACTGGATATTTTAGCTTTTGGTGAAGGGTAGATGTTACTGCCCCTGCTCCATGAATCCAAGGGCGACCCAGCAAACAGGAGTAAGCAGGACGGATGTCCATGATGTAGAAAGTAGAGTTGAAAGTCTGTGATCCCACTTTGATCGGGAGATCCACTTCTCCATGAACTGTCCTTTTGGACCCATCGAAAGCCCTCATAATAATATCACTCGGCTTCAACACTAGTCCTTCACAGTCTAAACGGTCCAAAGCCCCCTTTGGGTAGCACGTTTAGAGAAGAGCCAGTGTCAACCAGAACATGTGCTAGGGTAGTCCCCTTACATTCAATAGAAACATGCAGAGCTTTGTTATGGTTTCTTCCTAGTGGTGTCAGATCAGCATTCGAGAACCCCAAACCGTTGTCGATCGTTAAGCTTTCCACACAATTTTCAAACTGGTCAGTTATGGTCTCATGTGGGACATGGGCCTTCTTCAAGAATTTGATCAATGCCCGGGCATGAGCATCAGAGAAAAGTAGCAAATATAACATGGAGATCTTGGAAGGGGTTTGCCCTAGCTGTTCCACTATCTTGAAATCACTCCTCTTTATAATTTTCAAGATCTCATCCATTTCTTGAGCAGAAGGTTCCTCAGCAGCAATGTCTTTTGTAGGCGTCTCTGTCTCAACAGGTTTAACTACTTTCTCTTTACCTTTAATGCCAGCATCGGGCTTAGCAGCGGTGATGCAGACAGGTGTCGTTGTAGCAGTTGGCGGTGAAATGTTGAGTGAAAAGATTCTCACAGTTCTAGTCACCTTACTAGAGCCAGTAATATTAACAACATCATCAACCTTGCTTTCTTCAATCCAAGCATCTTTCTTTATTCCATGGTAAATAAAACACCTCAGCACCGTAGTTCCATGGCACTGCTTAGTTGGAAGAGTATGGAATTGGCCCAGGGGAAATAATTATCAGAGGAACAATGGTCGGTTCATTCGAAATCCTGATAGGACCCTTTGAAGAGATCCTAAGAGGCTTGTTTGAAATTGTTATGATGGAGAGGTCTTCAATCTTATTGGTCAAACTTTTGGCGAATGGAGTTTTCTCAAATAGGATCTCATGGCTATTCATCAGGCATTGAACGCCTTCCTTCATCCATTTGCATCCATTAATTTGTGTGGCGCAGCAATCACAATCCTTCAAACAGCTAGGGAAAACCCCGGCTTTCAGCAGATTCTTTTTGACAATGGTTAACGGAGTGGTTAAGTATTTGATGGAGGAAACAAAAATGGTGGCTTTCCATTGCATTGACACCTTTGCCATGGTTTGGCATTGGTGTCGTTATCACATTGGGAATTCTAGGTGGATCTAATTCAATTGTCTTGTTGTCTATTAAGTCTTGAATTTTGTTCTTTAGTGCCCAACATTGGTCGGTCTCATGCCCGGGACTATTCGAGTGATATGCACACTTGGTATTTGGATTGTGTTGTACCCCAAAATTTTCCCTCCCATTTTTACTCAAAACATATTCCTAGAGGTTCTCAATTGCTCAAGTTGACTAAAGACTGACCAGACAAATCCTCCTCCTAAGACAATGAGCCTCAAACTAGGGTTTCACCCCTCATCAAGATGTTTGAGTTCCAAGGGTCCTAATTGTTTCCATTGCCCTAATATATCCTCAATATCATCCATGCCAAGTTTCATGCCTTTCACAAGGAGTTTGCTCAGTCAACTGCTCAAATGCCTGAAAATCAACTATGTTAGGTCAAAAGTCAACAGTGGATTATTTACAGTCAAACTTCAAGATTTTTGGTCAACATCAACATTTTGAAGTGATATCCATCATTTGATCAAGGGTTCATCATGATTCCTCAAGGAATGCTCCTAATTCATCAAAACTAAAAAGTTGCTAAATTAGGGTTTCTACAAGAAAAGTCAACCAAACTTTGACCAGGCATAATTTTCTCATACTTTATCATAAATTTCTCATCCGAGGCTCATTTTGAATAGAACTCAATTCCCTACAACTCATCTTCAACCCTCAAGTTCAAAAAATGCACTCATGAAAAGATATAAATTCAGACATTATAGGTCATTTTAAAAAGTCAACAAAAGCACTATTTGGGTCAAAGCTTCTTACATGAACATGGAAGATCCAATTGAGATGAAACCAAAGAGGTTACTTAGAGGACATCCTAAGATTTCTAAAAAGTCCAAGAACACCCTCTTAGGGTTAAAATTGAAAGAGATATGCATTGCTAAAGTTGACCAATTTTTGGAAAAGTACATGAAGTCAATATTGGCCAAACTTGAATATTTTCCAAATGGGCCCATCCTTTTATGTTTGAAACTTGTTTCTAAAATGGTCCACGACCTCCAAACCCACCCATGAATTATTATATTATTTATGCTATTTATTTTAATATATTTTATTCATTAAAATGCAAAATTAATTAAATAAATAATAGAAATAATATAAGATTTGATTTCAAATCTTTTTCTCATCAAATAATGGGCAAAATGTGTTGGCCTATCAAAGAAAATTCGTGGAGAGAAGAGAAGATTGGATTTGGTCTAAAAAAAAGTAAAAAATCACATAATTGAAAGAAAATATTTTCTCATGAATGCTTGGATTTTCCTCTACTTTTGTTGACCTAATGTGATATACTATATAGTCACAAACCTTCCAGTCCTAAAGGGTACGCACAGCTACTACAGAAAGCCCTAAGAAAGTTTTCAAAATTATTCAAAGTGGTGCAACTCGAACTCTTCTTCTCCAGCTAGTTTCAATCACTCACATCCATCCATTCACGTTCCCGAGACTCTCAGCAAGCCAACCCATCCCTCCTTGAAGGCCAAAGCACACAGGAATTCCCTCTCCAACAAATCACGGTTTTCCAACTTCTCATAATTCAAACTTTTTATTCATGGCATATAAATAATTTTTTTCATATATTTGTGTTTAATATCATGTTTGCAAGTGTTTAGAACCATCATATAAGAGTTTGGACGTGAAAACAGAGAAACGCCATTGTTAGGGCACGAAGGTCCATCTCCTTCGTATCTGGACTTACAGGCTGTTTCAGTCAAAACAGACACCACCATTGGATTCCTGGGGAAATTCTAAGGGGGTACAGTCCTTTTTATGCTTTGATATGACGTATTTCACAGATTCCAGATTCTTGGGTCACCAGAGAAGGTGACCGGGACCACTGTGGTCGGTGGCTTGACTTTTGCAGTCGGTGGTCCAGGCATGCGTGACTGTTTCCAGGTGTCCCATTGGCTGGATCCAATAAAGGGGTTCCTCTCTCCATGTCTGAATGGCTCTTTGAATCACCAGGGGCCCACAATGGTTGTGTGTCCAGTTTGACTCAGCACTAGATCTATTTTCCCTTATATTATTTTTTTTATTATATCAACGAATGAGTAGCTAGCGCAGATGGTCAAGGAAGAGAGGTGTAAAGCAAACGTCCTGGATTCGATCCCAGGTGTGTGCTTTTGTGTTTTTCTTGTTATGTCTTTGCAGATCCCATGCGCCAACAACCCAGCGCTCACCATGCACCCTAAGATCCATCACCACTGGATCATCCTTGCCCAGATCCAAACGGCCAGCAAAGAGCAGTGCATGGTATACTCCCTGAAAGTGAACCACACTAAACCAGGCGCAGCCTTGGGCCACCAGCAGGATTGGGCCTGAACAAATTCAATTCACACCCCCAGAAATACTTTCACATCAGGCCCAATTTAATTCTTTCTTAAATTTCTTTTATTTGTTTAATTATTTGTTTTAATTATTTTTACAAAAAAATCATTTTTTTAATTAAATCAAAGAATCACAAAAGTCACAAAAAATTAGAATTAGTTTTTTATATAAAAAAATTTAGTTGCATTAATTAATTAGATTAACTAGGATAACTTAAATGCTTTTTCATAATTAAAATTAATTAGAAATTAGGTTGATTTGAAAAATTAATTATTTTCTCTAAAAAATATAAATAAATAATACTTTTCTCTATTTACTAATTAAATATCTTTAATTCAATTTTAGTTCCGTATTTAATTTTGTCGCGCGCGTTTATTTCATTATTTTCCTAATTAATGTAATTGCTCCTTGTTTGTAATAATTTAATCAGGTTTAAATTTCTGCATCTAATTATGTAATTGCCCCAAGGCCTTGTAATAGTTTAGGAACCCTTATCTTTCTGCAATTTATTTTCCGCGTGATAAACTGCTTAGATGAGTCGCTAATAGGATTGTATGGAAATATAACGGTTAAATGAACATAGAAAACCCTAATTGTAAAAAGATAAATAAACTGAAAAATAAACACTTGCACATGCTCACTCCTAGGGTTTGCCCCACTTTGGTTGCCTTCGGTAAATGATCATGAAGTATAGGGAGTCTTAGTGATTGTCCTCTAATCCCAAAAGATCAAAAATGACCCATTCGAATGTTGCCTCAGAAAGATCTTTAGGACTCTAGGGTAATTACTAAGGTTTCCAAACCATTGCTTTAGTGATTGTATTTGTCCCTTTCGTCCCTTTCGATTGTCCCTTAAACTCCAACAATGAGCTACCTACTCCTTAATAGTAGGATAGCATTGTCTAAAGGAAATAAGAAAATGAACAGTCTCTTTTTCGAGTAGGTAGAAATTTTTAGGTACTTGCTCAAAACAACATTTTTTACACTTACACTTTCAAACAAGCTTTTCAAACTAAAGTTTTCACAAACATTTTGTCACACCCTTGAGGACTGATACAAGGGTTACCATAAAGTGAAACGCCGCACTAAGGCAAAATTTCAAAACTTTTTTAAAAACAGAAACACACGAAATCAATTTCAAAAATGAGCAAGTACCTAAGAGCCCATGGAAAACCATGGATAGAAAGGGTGCTAATACCTTCCTTTTCTATAATCTACCCCATATTTAGAAACATCTCTAAAAGGGTTTTTTATGTTCTTTTCCCTTTCCTTTGTTGGATGAAATAAAAGTCGGTGGCGACTCTTGCTTACTGCGACATTTGCAAACAAAAAAAAACAAACCAGTAAAATAGTCGGTTCTGCCATCGTATCATAGAACTGGAGACTCTGTTGGGGATCTATTAAAGTGGGGTATACCTTAGGATCTAGGTCATTTTTAAAATTGCTTTCTTGTTTGTTTTGTTTGCTTTATCTTTAAGGGTTTTTATTCGAGTATTGTTGAAGATCCTACACCCGGATCTGGGGACAATTTTTAGGTAAACAACAATAGATCGTGGAGACTGTACGACGTAGACCGATATGGTTTAAGCGATGGTTGTGTTGGTGTGACACTTTGGTTGGTACCGGTATCCTTCATGTGGAAACGAGGAGAATACAAGGCCGCCGCATGGTGTCGTGAAGCACTAACGGACCTTAGAACCTTAGTTGAACAAACTTGGCCATTAGAAAGTAGTGAGATAGCCGACCTCGGTATAAAGCTAAGGATTGGTTGATACTCAATACTACACTCATTGAGATCAGACTTTTGGGATATTTCGGCCTTAAGAAAATATTTCCTGAGCTGAAACAATGCCTGATAAAGGATGATCAGTGATATTGAGAATCCTTAGAACCCGGTTACTTTTCTAAGATAGGTTTGAAACCAACTAAACTTCAAGAGGGTATTTACCTTTGACCTCATGCAAGCCTTTGAACCTAAGGCCTATTTGTGTGCTTTGCTTGTGTGTGATTTACTCTGTTTGAATATAACATCATGCATCATAACATAGCATCCATTCTTATTACACTAAACCATTTCAAGGATCGGGGGAATTTATCTTTGTTCTGTTTTGCAGATCATGGCTTCCGCTCGTAGAAACACTATATGAATCAGCTTTGTGAGAATACCTCTCCAACTCAAGGAGCCAGTATCAAGGGTTCTTGAAACTTCTTCGTTCACTAAGAGACATGGTCGACTTCTCAACTTGGTTACTTCGAGCTTTGATGAAAAGATGATGGTTGTACTCTTTCAGTTCTTTGATCCCAAGCACCACTGCTTCACCTTTCCAAACTATCAGTTGGTGCCTACCATGGAAGAGTTATCTCAATTATTGAATCTACCCATCCTTGACCAGGTGCCTTTCACAAGTTTAAAAGAGGTTCCTAAGCCAAAAGTCATTGCCTCTGCTTTGCATCTGAAACGGGCCGGCGTGGTATCCAATTGGGAAACAAGAAGCGGAGTCAAGGGTTTTCTAGCCAAGTTCTTAATAGAGAAGGCCCAGCTGTTTTAGAATGATTTGGACTTTCAAGCTTTTGAGGAGGTTTTGGCTCTTCTAATTTATGGGTTATTATTGTTCCCTAATCCAGACTTACTCATTGACGTGAATGCTATCAAGATCTTCTTCTCTCGCAACTTTGTACCTACTTTGCTTGGAGATATCTTGCATGCTCTCCACACTCGTACCATGAAGAGAAGAGGGGTTCTTATGTGTTGCATGCCACTACTGTCGAGGTGGTTTATTTCTCATCTCCTTAAGTTAGTGCTGAAGAATGAAGAAGGTTTGGGTTGGTCACAAAGGATAATGTTACTTTCTCATGCGGATATTCTCTGGTATTCCCGATCTATGGGAGATATTTCTATTATTGACCGTTGCGGGGAGTTCCCTGATGTCCCATTACTTAGCATTAGGGGAGGTATAACAATCCTTGTTTGGCTCTGCGACAATTTGGTTACGCTCAATGATAATTTGGTTACGCTCAAAGGGATGGTCCTCATGAGATGCTTATCCAGGGAATTGTATTTAACTATGAGGATGATGATCAAGGGTATCGCTAGAGGTTCATACGAGCCTGGAGCATGATAAACAGATCTGACGTCAAGACTTTGGGACTGAAGGCATCCATTATATGGAACCTTATCTCTAATGGGTACGAGCTCGTGCTCAGAAACTTATGATGCCCTACGTAGCCGTCTTACCAGTGATTGTGGAGCCCATTACTGAAGCGGATATTCCCTACACGGTTCTTCATCCTGATATGCCCACCGATCTTGAAGAACTACAGAGGTTCTGGGTTCAATTGAAGAAGGAGCGTGATACTTATATGGACCAGTTCTATGCCCAGGAGAAGAAAGTTTTAGAGCTCACAAAGCAGCTTCATGAGGAAAGAAGCCTTAATGTCTATCTCGGCACGAAGAGGAAGCATCCATGGGAAACTTGATTTCTTTTAGTTTTTTAGAATTTTCAATTGTAACGCCTAAAAGGCAATTGTGTTTTGAATTCTACTAATAAAATATTTGTTTCATTTTGGTTCGCAAATTTAAATTTCCCAAAGTCCTTGAAATCATTGTATACACATGCCATACATATCAATGCATAAACAAGTATCGTAACAGGTTTCTCATCTTCTTCGCTGTTTATTTCAGTAATAATGTCTTCTGAACAAAGTACCAAGGATCTTCAGGCACAAAATGCCCAATTTTAGCAAATGTTCGTAGCCTTGGCTAAGGGGCAGGAAGATCTGAAGGCCCTTATTCTGAAAGAGAAGAAGAAGAAGATCGTTGGTGTCCTAAATCTAGGCAGAAGATTCAAGGGGTCGTTGAAGCAACCGGTGGATCTGACCTCCTCATCCAAAGAAGGGGAGAATCAACAGAGAGAGATAAGGGAGGAGGACCCTAGCCCAGAGGTTTCTGATAATGACACAGACTACAATGATGAACAGTATCCTCCTGTTGAGGATAGATACAAACAGTTAGAGGATCGTCTAAGTGAAATGGAGATCCAAAGAATACCATGGCTAGATTTTGAAGAGATGGGTTTGGTATCTGGGGTAGTCATCCCACAGAAGTTCAAGGCTCCGGTATTTCAGAAGTATAATGGGGTGTCTTGTCCCAGGCTTCATCTTCGTTCCTATGTGAGGAAGATTCAGCCTCACACTGCTAATAGGAACTTGTGGGTCCATTCCTTTCAGGACAGTTTGTCCGGGACTCAGCTTGAGTGGTTCTATCAGCTGGAGGGAACCAATGTCCGCAATTGGGAAGATTTGGCTGTTGCTTTTTATAAGCAGTATCAATATAACGCTGACCTTGCCCCTACCCGTACTCAACTCCAGAGTATGTCCATGGGTGCAGGCGAAGGTTTCAAGGACTATGCGCAGAAGTGGAGAGATCTGGCGGGGAGAGTCCAACCCCCTTTGTCTGATAGGGAGTTGGTTGACATGTTTCTTGGTACACTGTCTGGTCCGTTCTTCAATCATTTGATTGGTAGCTCCTCAGCTGGTTTCACCGAGATGATATTGATTGGAGAAAGGGTAGAAGCTGGGATCCATAGTGGTAAGATCCGGAAAGATACCTCGTCAAGTACAGTGAAGAAGCCATTCACGGGTAAGAAGGAGGTCAATGCCATTTATAGCCAAAGAGGTCAGAGAAGAGCGGAGCGCCATCCAACGGTAGGGGCTGTGATGATACCTAGGCATGCGGTTACTCAACAACGAAACAATCAGCAAAGGGTAGAAAGACCACAAAGGTAGTTCACCCAGATTAATATGACATTTGACTGAGGTTTTACCCCATCTGTTAAGATCCAACTTGGAAACCTTAAAGGAGGCTCCCAAGAATCCTAACACCACATCTCCTCGGTACAATCCAAACGCTCGGTGTACTTACCATTTTGAGAGTCCAGGCCATTATACAAATGATTATTGGGCTCTAAGGAATAAGGTACAGGATTTGATCGAAGCAAAGGAGATTGAGTTTGATGCTCCGGAGAAGCCTAATGTCATAACTGCTCCCATGCCCAAGCACAACCGTGGAGTTAATGTCATTGATACTGATATGTTTGTTACCTCTGTTGATGAAGTTTCCACTCCTCTCATGAGTGTCAAGAAGAATTTGTTACTAGCCGGTTTATTTCCGGGTTGTGGTGAAGGTTGCCACATGTGTTTATCTCTATCCTCTGGTTGTTATTTGCTGAAAGCAGGTGCTCAATGTTTGATGGATAGTAGATCGATTGTGTTTGAAAAGACTCTGATTCCGACTGTTCCGCATGAAGATGTTGCTATCATAGCCATTTCCGCCAATCCTTCCAAGGTCTCCTCTAAAAGACCTGTTAGGATTACACCTGCTCCAAGAATTGCTCCGCTAATAATCACTTTTCCTGGTCATGTACCGTACTCCTTGAACAAAGTTGTCCTTGGAATTATGGTGCCAACGTTTACTATCATGGCGTCAAATAGGATTTAAAGACTGAAAAGGCTAATCCCGATGTTAGTAACATTGTCGGGACCAGCAAAGTTTCCCGAAGTGGAATGGTTTTCTCTCCCGAGATCTCCCCAAAGACTATGGCTAAGCCTGTTATTATTCCATCTATTGTTCCTGCCAGTACTTCTGTTACTACTCATATCCTTACTTCAGTTGTTACCCCTGCCTATAAGTCATCTGGGACTCGGGGCAAAGAAGCTATAGGTGAGCCTGCTCGGACGGAGGCACCTATAAAAGTTGTTTTGGAATCCTCTAAGCAAGAAATGGAGGAAATTTTAAAAATAATCAAGAAGAGCGACTACAATGTGGTCGAGCAGCTGGGGTAAACCCTTCGAAGATATCATTGTTGTCTCTGTTGTTGTGTTCTGAGGCCCATGCAAAGGCTTTGATTGCATTTCTCAAGACTGCACATGTACCGCAAGAAACCTCCGCTGACCAATTCAAGGACTGTGTAGCCAGTTTAACTACTGACAATGCGTTGGGTTTTTCAGATGTCGATTTGACACTAAATGGGAGAAAGCATAATGATGCTCTGCATGTCTTGATCAAATGCAGGGGCACTAATATGGCTCATATTCTGGTAGACATTGGATCGTCACTGAACGTTCTGCCTAAGAAGGCTCTTAATCGGCTAGATTGTGAAGGCTTGACCTTAAAGCCCAGTAACATTGTGGTGAGGGCTTTTGATGGGTCAAAAAGAATGGTGCACGGGGAGGTGGACATCCATGTTAAAGTGGGTTCCCAGACCTTTGAATCCACCTTCTACGTGATGGATATCAGGCCATCATACTCTTGTTTGTTGGGTCGTCCTTGGATCCATGAAGCTGGGGTCGTTACTCCTACGCTAGACCAAATGTTAAAATATCCAGTGAAAGGGAAGATTGTCACCGTACATGGTGAAGAGGAGTATATGGTAAGCCACCTGAACTCTTTCAGGTATGTGGAGATGGACGGGGAATTCATAGGGACCCCTTGTCAAAATTTTGAAGAGGTTCCCCAGATCATGGCATCAACCGAGACTATCACCAGCACCAAGCCTCATTGAAGATGGCTTCTCTCAAGGATGCCAGAGCAGTAGTTGAAGAAGGTGGGTGTACCATTTGGGGATAGCTCCCTGATTTTCCTCATAAAACTGACAAATTTGGTTTGGGCTTTACTTCAGGAGCTCAAAGGGTTGTTCGACGTGCTCGGGCTGGAGGACCTCCCCTACGCATCAGCAATCGTGGGGTTAACGTTGTAGAAGACAATGACGGGGATTCTGATATTGACAGTTGGATCTACCCTACTACCAATGGTGGACCTAGTAACTGGACGGCCAAAGATTTTGTGCCGATTTCTTTTGTTCAACAGTAATTGTCTTACTTGTTTTTCGAATTTGTAATAAACAATATAAACTTTATGACCTTGTGTCTTACCCGAGGCACAATGGTTTATTTGTGAGGGTTATTATATGTCATTTTCATATATCATCAATAAAACATTGGAGGTTTCTTACATACAAATTTTGCGCTCTCTGTTTTTCTTTTCTACCTTTTCACTTTATCAATACAGATATGCTCCTACACACACTAACATATCAAACTGCATATCCATATCCACTTTGGATCCCATTGATAACAGTTCTGTTATTTCCAGTTATAACTTTGAAAATCCAATCAACCAAGCTGAGGACGAAGGTGAGGAAGATTATGAGGTACCGGGAGAACTTGCTAGACTGTTACAGCAGGAAGAAAGGGCTATACAGCCCCATGAAGAGCCAGTTGAGATGATAAACTTGGGCACAGAGGTAGACAGAAAAGAAGTCAAGATCGGCGCAAATATGGAGATTAATGTCAAACAGCGGTTGATATAGATGTTGCACGATTATGTTGAGATCTTCGCATGGTCATACAAAGACATGCCTGGTTTATACACTAACATAGTGGTTCCTCGTCTACTGACTAAAGAAGATTGTCCTCCGGTAAAGCAAAAGATTCGCCGTATGCGCCCTGAAATGTCAGAGAAGATTAAAGTGGAGGTTATGAAACAGTTCAACACTGGGTTCTTAGATGTCACCTCCTATCCGCAGTGGGTTGCTAACTTCGTTCCGGTACCTAAGAAGTACGACAAGGTATGAATGTGTGTGGACTACAGAGACCTTAACAGGGCAAGCCCAAAGGATGACTTCCCGCTTCCCCACATCAATGTTCTGGTTGACAACACCGCACAACACAAGATCTTTTCCTTCATGGATGAGTTCTCTGGGTACAACCAGATCAAGATGGATCCCGAAGACATGGAGAAGACAACCTTTATCACGTAGTGGGGAACCTTCTGTTACAAGGTGATGCCTTTTGGATTAAAGAATGTTGGGGTAACTTATCAGCGAGCCATGGTAGCTTTGTTCCACGACATGATTCACCATGAAATAGAGGTTTATGTTGATGACATGATAGCCAGGTCTCAAACCGAGGAGGAGCACCTTGATCATCTACAAAATTTGTTTGACAGGTTGAAGACGTACAAGCTGAGACTGAATCCGAACAAGTGCACCTTCGGGGTAAGGTATGGTAAACTTCTCGGGTTCATCGTCAGTGACAAAGGTATTCAGGTAAACCCTGTAAAGGTGAAGGCCATACAAGAGATGTCGGCTCCTCGTACTGAGAAGGAAGTTAGAGGTTTCTTGGGACGCCTAAATTATATCGCCAGGTTCATTTCACATCTGACTGCTACTTGTGAGCCGATCTTCATACTCCTGAAGAAAGATCAAGTGGTAAAGTGGAATAACGAATGCCAGACCTCTTTCGAAAGAATAAAGGAATACCTTCAAGAACCACTAATTTTGATGCCTCTGATTAAAGGAAGACCTTTGATATTGTAATTAACAGTGCTAGACAATTCAATGGGGTGTGTGATGGGGCAGCATGACGAGTCTGGTCGAAAAGAGCACGTAATATACTACCTTAGCAAAAAGTTTACTGACTGTGAAACCTGATACTCACTGCTCGAGAAAACTTGTTGCGCTTTGGCATGGGCTGCTCGCCGACTAAGACAGTATATGTTGACCCACACTACTTTATTGATATCTAAGATGGATCCAATCAAGTACATCTTCGAGAAGCCCGCCCTCTTCAGAAGAATAGCAAGGTGGCAAATGATCTTAACCGAATACGATATCCAATATACAACCTAGAAAGCAATCAAGGTAAGTGTATTAGCTGATCATTTGGCTCATCAGGTCGTGGATGACTACCAGTCCATGAATTTTGTGTTCCCGGACGAGAATATTATGCTAGTGACCGACTATGAAGAACCTGGACCGGATAAAGGACATGAAGAAGGATCCCGATGGACCATGGTTTTTGATAGAGCTTCCAACGCACTAGGCAATGGCATTGGCGCTGTAATCATATCTCTTGAGGGTTGTCATACTCCTTTCACCGCCCGACTATGCTTCAACTGTACTAATAACATGGCGGAGTATGAAGCCTACATCATGGGTCTCAAAGCTGCTATCGACCTAAGGATCAAATTCTTGAGCGTCTTCAGGGATTCAGCCTTGGTGATAAGTCAGATCAAAGGAGAATGGGATACGAAGCACCTGAATCTCATCTCGTACAAAGAGCACGTGTTAACATTGCTCCCACACTTTGAGGAGGTAACCTTTGAACATTTCCCATGAGAGGAGAATCATTTAAAGGACGCTCTAGCTACCATGTCTTATATGTTCAAAGTTAAGTGGGAATACGAAGCTCCCCGAGTCACTATCTACAGGTTGGATAAACCAGCATACTACTGTGAAATTGATATTGAAGAGGTAGCAGACAAACCTTGGTTTCACGAATTAAAAAGGTATCTCGAGGCTTAAGAGTATCCTGAGGGGGAATCTGTCAATGACAAAAAGTTTCTGAGAAGGTTCGCCATGAAATTCTTCCTCAGTAATCGCAACCATGACTCTACCTTACTGCAGTGTGTAGACAAGAGAGAAGCGGGGAAGATTATGGCATATGTACATGAAGGTACCTTCGGAACCCATTCAAGTGGACATACCATGGATAAGAAGATCCTACGGGCAGCATACTATTGGTTCACTATGGAAGCAGATTGTTATCAGCATTCCCGAACTTGTCATAAATGCTAGATCTATGCTGATAAGGTGCATGTGCCTCTGGTTCCCTTAAATGTTTTGACGGCTCCTTGGCCCTTTGCAATGTGGGCATTAACATGATCGGAGAGTGTTGTACCCCAAAATTTGCCCTCCCATATTCTTCAAAGTTTGCCAAGTCAAAGCTTCAAAATCTCCCCAAGGGTTGCACAGCTCAAGGGCCTCCTAACAGTCAAAATTAGGGTTTTGGTTTTGACCAAGTAAATGAAGTTTCCAAAGGTCCAATCAAGTCCCATATGCCTACAAATATGGTCAAGTGTTCTCACACCAAGTTTCAATACTTACAGTACAAAATTGCACAGTCAAAACCCTAATTGCACTACAGTCAACTGTAGGGGCAAAATGGTCATTTGACAGTCAAAAGTTCAAATTTTTGGTCAACATCTCATTTTGAAGCCACAAACATCATTTTATCAATGCTTGATCATGATTCTCAAAGCTTGGCTCAAAAATCATCAAGATGCAAAAGTTTCCATATTTGGACAGCTGAAAAAGTCAACTGTAAATTGACCAGGACATAACTTTCACATGGATTATCAGAAAAATTTCATCCAAAGCTCATTTTGAAGATAAAGACATTTCCTACAACTCCTCTTCATACTTCAAGTCCAAGAAATGCTCTCACAAAAAGTTATCAATTTCAACATTATAGGTCATTTTCAAAAGTCAACAAAAAAGGACTTTAAGTTAAGGGCCATAACTTGAGATTGGTAAATCAAAATGACATGGGACCAAAGACATTGGTTAGAGGACTCAAGGACCTTTCCAAAATGTCCAAGAACATGAGCAAAGCTTAAAAATTGAGCAAGTTATGCCTTGTGGAAGTTGGGAAATTTTTGGATATTTTGAAAAGTCAACATTGCTTCAAATGACCTAAAATTGCTAATGGGCCTCTTTTTCTTCCACAATTCATTATCCAAGGCATGTGCACGACCATTTGGCCCAAAGGGAAGTTTTTCTTCATTTTTTATTTATTTATTTGGATTTTTATTATTAATAATTCATTTAATTAAATAAAATACATGAAAAATACTAAACCTAATTTTCTAAATCTTTTTGTGCATAAAATAATCTCAATATTTCGTGTACAATCAAATATGGAAGAAATTATGATGATTGGATATGATTGATACTGTTGTACCCCAAAATTTGCCCTCCCATATTCTCCAAGAAATTGCCAAGTCATGCTTCAAAATTCCCCAAGGGTTGCACAGTTCAAGGGCCTCCTAAACAGTCAAAATTAGGGTTTTTGTTCTGATCAAGAAAATGAAGTTTCCAAGGGTCCAATCAAGTCTCACATGCCTACAAATATGGTCAAGCATCCTCATACCAAGTTTCAAGACTTTCAGCATAAAATTGCACAGTCAAAAACCCTAATTGCACTACAGTCAACTGTAGGGGCAAAATGGTCATTTGGCAGTCAAAAGTTCAAATTTTTGGTCAACATCTCATTTTGAAGCCACAAACATCATTAGATCAATGCTTGATCATGATTCTCAAAGTATGGCTCAAAAATCATCAAGATGCAAAAGTTTCTATTTTTGGACAGTTGAAAAGTCAACTGTAACTTGACCAAGGCATAACTTTTTCATGGTTCATCAGAAAAATTCCATCCAAAGCTCATTTTGAAGAGAAAGACATTTCCTACAACTCATCTTCATACTTCAAGTCCAAGAAATGCTCTCACAAAAAGTTATCAATTTCAACATTATAGGTCATTTTCAAAAGTCAACAAAAAGGGACTTTAAGTCAAAGGCCATAACTTGAGATTGATAAATCAAAATGACATGGGACCAAAGACATTGTTTATAGGACTTCATGACCTTTCTAAAATGTCCAAGAACATGATCAAAGCTTAAAAATTGAGCAAGATATGCATTGGAGAAGTTGGGAAATTTTTGTGAAATGGCCAAAATCATTTATCCTTGAAATCTCATTTTTTGACAAAAGGGGCCCACTTTTTCCACTTGAATTAACTTGGCCATGCTTCCCACGTGTCCCACCTTTTATTTCATATTTTTTAATTAATTTTTTCATTTTTTATTGATTTTATTGGATTTAATTAATTTTAAATCTTTTAAAATCAAAAGAAAATCAAAAAGCTTAATTAAATGGAATATTTGGCCTTAACTAACTTTGATTTATCATTATGCAACCTACCAAATTCGTGCAAAGGGCCAAAAGAGAAAGAATTCAAAAATGAGTCAAAAAAGGAAATTTGGTTATGGAGGTTTATGAAGAATCATGAAATTGAATGTGTTGCATTAAGAGGACATAATTCCTTTTGATTCACATTGCCTAATGCTTATACAAGTGAGACAAAACGAAATTGAGACCTAAGCTGTACCAGAACACAAAGAGCAAACTCATACTTTTGGCAAAAAATCTCAAAACTGAAAACACTTCTAGAGCCCGTTTCAACCTCTCATTCTCATCCAAACAGGTTACTGACACCTTAAGGAAACTATAGCCATCAAATTCAGACCTTCAAACGCCAAGAACAGGTATAACCAAGTCCAACTTTCCTTGAAATTTTTGGTATTCGCATTTCAATATTCATGCCATATTTATCATTTTTGATCATGGATTTGGACTAATATGATTGTTCTGAAGCTGTTAGCATGATTCAATTGGGTTTTCCAAGCCTGTGCACGATTTCACCATGAACAAAAGCTAGGGTTCCTGAAGCTTAAAATTAGGGCTTTAGTTATGTGGAAAAATTGGACTTTGACACCGGCATGAATGAAATCGTGGCAACATGAGGATTCCATTTTTGTTGTCGCGCTCAATTTATGTTTAGGCATGGCCTATTCGCTATTTTCAAATAGCTTGAGTTTTGGGGGGGTTCAAAACCCCCGCTATTTCATTTTCGTTACAGGTACATTGGGGAAGATGACTGTGTGTCACGCTGTGAATGGCTGGTTTGAATCCAGCGCGCACTCTTTTTTATTTTATAACACTAACATGTATTTTCTTTTATATTATTTGTTTCTTATATAATATACAAGGCGCGTTAAATGGCTCAGTGGCAGGCATAGGCGTTGGCAAACTACAGGACCTGGGTTCGAGCCCCAGGTCCCTCACTATTTCCATGTTATTTTTCATGTGATGTTTCCATGCAGTTTCAATGATTGAATACCATCATACGTCCCTCCATCAAGCCGTCCATTTGGTCAGTCTCATTCATCCAAGGGTTCAGATCTAAGGAACATGATGGGTCCTAGTCAAAGCTACCACACGTGGCCTGAAAAAGTCAACAAGGCCTCCAGTAAATGGGCCAGAAATTGCTGAGCCAACCTCCAAATTAGGGGCTTCACCCCCTTAGGTTTTGCAATTTTCTTTACATTCTTTGTTTTTTATTATTTTTATATTCTTTTAATTATTGCCTTCTTTTAATTAATTAATATTTTCATGACATATAAAAAACACAAAAAAAAAATCAGAAAAGATAAAAATAATAAATATTTTATTTTAGTATTAATTTTGTAAATAAATCCCATAATAAATTTAGTTTTAATATTAGGTTTTTTAATTTAAATTCTTTTTTCTCAATAACCAAAAAATAATAAAAAAATAGACCTTTAGCACTTTTTATCTTTTTTTAATTAATTAAATATTTTTATTATAAGTATCATTAACCATTAATTTTATAAATAAATTTTATAATTAATTAGTTTTAATTCTAGGTTTTAACTTTAATGCATTTTCTTTAATAAATTAAAAAATAGTTAGAATTAGAATTACTTGACTTTTAATTCCAATTTAATTTTTTCTTTAATGTCATAAATACAAAAACATAAAAAATTAGTTCTTTCTTTTTATTTAACTTAATTATTTTAATAATTTTATTTTAACTCTTTTAAAGGGTTCAACGCCCTCGCATTCGATTACATTTTTGTTTCGCGCGTTTTATTTATTTCTTTGTTGTAAATATAATGTATTTGTTCCAAAGCCCTGTAATAGTTAATTAGGCATTTATTTTCTATACTTTATTTTAAATCGGGTCTGGATTAATTTGGCGATGTAGACCCGCGCCTTTGTAATAGCGTAGGACATTTATCTTTTCCGCACTTTAAATTCCCGCACCTTTAACTGTTAAACAATAACATGAAAGAATGAATGCCCAAAAATAAAATCACAACGTAGATCACCAATGTATGACAAGACAAACAATAAACTGAAAATGACACACAATTCACACACCACCCCTAGGGTACGCCTCACTGTTGCCTTGCCTCGAAAGGTGATCGTCGAGTAGAGGATGTCTTAGTAAGTCCTCATGATCCGGGAACCTGGCATGAGGGTAGCTTCTAAGGTGTCTTCCCATTGCTCTGGCGATCACCATGTCCCGAACCTCGAATTGACCCGAACACCTCCAACGGTGGTGCTACCAACCTCTCAATGGTGGGATAGTACTACCTGAAGGACAATTACACAGCTTAATTCCTTAGGGTAGGTAGATGACTCATGGATACTTGCTCTTTTCAAAAACAAATCAAAATACTTTTCACACCTTACACTTTTCAAAAAAAGCTTTCAAAACAAACTTTTCAAACACTCTTGAGGACTGATACAAGAGTCGATCTGAAATCTTTCAAAGAAACTTTTTTTAAAACCCACATTGAAAAGCAAACAAAAAAAATTTGAAAACACAAATGAGCAAGTATCTAAGAGCCCATGGATAACCATGGATAGAAAGGGTGCTAACACCTTCCCTTTCTATAATCTACCTCCCGAACCGAGAACAATCTCTATAAGGAATTTTTCTGTGCTTTTGTCCTTTCCATTTGGAGAAAATAAAAGACGGTGGCGACTCTTGCTTCCGCGACATTTCGCGAACCAGCTTTAAAACAGTCAGTTCCAGATCCACCGATCACAGAACTGGCGACTCTGCTGGGGAAAATACTCTTTAAAGTGAGGTGTACCTTAGGACTAAGATCACTGTGTTTTCAATTGCTTTGATTTGTTTGCTTCAAATTGTGGGACTGTCTTGGGAGTTCTATAGATCCTAACCCGGGTCTGGGGATACCTTATTAGAAAGTAGCAACAAGGCTGTGAGGGAACTGTGCGGGGTATATCGACATGGTTGAAGCAGTCTGCTACGTTGATGTGGCACTTTGGTGTGTACCGGTAACCCTTGAGTCAATCAAGGAGAGTACGGGGCCTCCGCGTGGTGTCGTGAAGCATCAACAGACCTTAGGAACCTTAATTGAACCATCTTGGCCTCTTTAGGGTAGTGAGATAACTACTTTCGTGTACTCCGAAGTCGGTTGATACTCGATACTACACTCAATTGAGGGTTGTTTTCTTGGGATATTTTGATCGCCAGTCAGTGGCTAAATCGAAACGATGAACAATGAAAGCAATCCAATGATATTGAGATCCTTAGAACCCGGTTACTTTGATAGGACAGGTTTGAGCCCACCAACTTCAAGAGGGTAATACCCAGACCCCATGTCGGCCTAAACTCTAAGGGTTAGTCTTGTGTGACTTGTGTGCCTTACATGTTTGCCTTTGTAAATATTTGTGGTGTGTTTAATCATAGCATCATAACATCATACAGCATCATATGCATCCACTAACCATTTCAGGGGTTCGAATCTTCATCTTTGTTCTTGTTTTGTAGGACATGGAAACTATCCGCAGAAAGACAATTCAGATCAACCTTATAAGGGTCCCTCCTCAGCTTAAGGAGCTTACATCCAGGATTCCCGAGAACTCGTCATTCAGTGAAAGGCATGGTAGACTCATCAGCCTGGTCAATACCAATATTGAGGAAGAGATGGTAAAGGTCCTTTTCCAATTCTTTGACCCTCTGCATCACTGTTTTACTTTCCCGGATTATCAGCTGGTGCCTACTCTAGAAGAGTTTTCCCAGCTTCTGAAGATTCCCATTCTCAATCAACTACCCTACAACGGTACGGAAAGGGAACCAAAACTTGAAGAAGTGGCTAAAGCATTATGCCTACAACCATCTGACATCAAGGGGCATTGGGAAGCCAGAAATGGTATCAAAGGATTCTTGGCAAAATTTCTGTTTGAGAAGGCCCAAGAGTGTTGGAATTCCCTTGACCTACAAGCCTTTGAAGAAGTTGTAGCCCTCCTTGTTTATGGGTTGGTGTTGTTCCCTAAACCAGATCAGCTTATAGATATCAGTGCTGTCAAGGTCTTCATGTCCAGGAATCCTATACCTACGTTGCTGGGGGACATCCTTCACTCATGTTACACTCGAACCATGAGAAAAAGGGGTGTTCTTATGTGATGCACTCCCCTCCTGGGAAGGTGGTTTATTTCGCACCTTCCACAATCGGTTTTGAAGAACGAGCGAGGTTTGAGGTGGTCACAACGGTTGATGACTCTTACACATGTAGATATACATTGGTGTTCTCGGTCCAGAGAGGATGTCACTATCATTGATAGTTGTGGGGAGTACCCTAATGTTCCTTTACTTGGAATCAGAGGAGGTATTACTTACAACCCGTGCCTGGCTTGGAGACAGTTTGGTTATGCTCGGAAAGATGGCCCTCATGAGATGTTAATTCCTGACATAGTTTTTGACTTCGACAAGGATACGCAAGGACTTCGCCAGAAATTTATCAAAGCTTGGAGGATGCTCAGCAAAATAGACAGCAAGACCCTGGGGCACAGGAACTCCATCCCATTGGAGCCTTATCTCAAATGGGTACGAGCCCGCTCCCAGAAGCTGGTGATGCCATATCCTCATGTTCTCCCCGTGATCAAAGAGCCAGACTTGGAAGGAGAGGTGTCCTACACCATTCAACATCCTGACATGCCCACATCCTGGGAAGAGATGCAGAAGAGTTGGATCCAGCTTAAGGAAGAACGGAATTCTCTGGAAACCAATCTACATGCCAGTGAGAAAAAGGTCCTGGAGCTCACCCGCCTACTGCACGAGGAAAGGAATCTCAATACCTATATTGCTCCGAAGAGGATGCGTAGTGTCTTTTGGGACTGATCTGCTTTGTAATGTTTGCCTATGAGGCTTTAATGTACTGAACAATTATTTCCTTAATGATAACGTGTGTTCCTTTTTGTCTACAACAAATTTGAATTTTCGAACTCTTGAATGCATTGCATAAACACATATCATTCATCATATGCATCACAGGTACTCTTCTTTTCAGGCTGCTGACTGTTCTTTGCTGTTTATTTCAGCATCATGAACCCTGAATCATCAACCGAGACATCTATCAAGGCCCTTCAGGCGCAGAACGCCCAATTTCAGGAGCTGATCATGGGTTTGGCTCAAGGTCAAAAAGAGCTTAAGGCTATGCTTCTGAAGAAGAATAAGAAGAAGAAGAGGACTGTGCTATTTAACACTGGGCGCAGACTCGGGAACACCTTGCAAAATGAGGCTGAGAGGACTACTCCATCTGTGGGGGAAGGTAGTCACCAAGAAAGGGAGGTCCCTACTCCTGTGGTCTCTGATACTGAAACAGACTTCAACGACGAACAGTACCCTCCTGCTGAAGACCGGTACAAGCAGCTGGAGGACAGATTAAAAGCTATGGAAATTCAGCGTGTGCCTGGACTGGATTTCGGAGACTTGGGGTTATCTACTGGGGTGGTGATTCCACACAAGTTCAAGGCACCCGCCTTTATGAAGTATGACGGGCCTTCCTGTCCCAAGATGCACCTCCGTTCTTATGTAAGGAAGATCCAGCCTTACACAGCAGACAGGAACTTATGGATCCACTTCTTCCAGGAGAGTCTTTCAGGGACTCACCTCGAATGGTTCTACCAGCTGGATAGAATCAACATTCGTAACTGGGAGGATCTGGCCACTGCTTTTTACAAGCAGTATCAATATAATTCCGACCTCGCTCCTACGCGTACCCAACTCCAGGGTATGTCGCGAGGGTCGGGTGAAGGTTTTAAGGAGTACGCACAGAAATGGAGAGATCTGGCTGGCAGGGTGCAACCACCATTGACAGACCGGGAGCTGGTGGATATGTTTTTGGGGACCCTATCTGGTCCATTTTTCAATCATCTCATTGGTAATTCCTCTGCTGGGTTTACTGATCTGATCCTGACTGGTGAAAGGATCGAGGCCGGTATAAAATCGGGGAAGATACAGAAGGTTGCCTCCTCCAATGCTGAAAAGAAACCCTTCAAAAAGGAGGCTAGTGCTGTATATAGCTCCCAGAGACCAGAGAGACCTGAGCGCCGCCAATCTGTCAGTGCGGTAATGATTGCCAAGCCTGCTGCCGCTCCTCGGCCGACCAATCCTCAAAGGGCTGAAAGACCCCGGAGAGAGTTTACCCGTTTGAGCATGACCTTATCACAGATCCTGCCACAGTTGCTATCCACCAATTTAGTGACTGTCAGAGAGGCTCCGAAGTTTCCCAATACTACATCTCCTAAGTACAATCCAAATGCTCGTTGTGCTTATCATTCTGATAGCCCGGGGCATAACACAGATGACTGTTGGGCCCTAAAGAATAAGGTTCAGGACCTTATTGACGCAAAGGAGATACAGTTTAAGGCGCCCGAGAGGCCGAATGTTGTAACCGCTCCCATGCCCCAGCATGGAGTGAATGCTGTTGAGGAGGATTTGTATGTAGCTTCGGTGGACGATGTTGCTACTCCGCTGCTGACGGTCAAGAGGAATCTGTTGCTAGCCGGTTTATTTCCGGGATGTAGCAAAGGTTGCCCTCTATGTGTTGCTTCCCCTACTGGTTGTTCTTTGCTGAAGTCAGGCGTCCAAAACCTGATGGATAGTAGAGAGATTTTGTTTAGAAAGACTGCTGTTCCTGTTGCTCCTGTTGAAGAAGTTTCAATTGTTACCATCTTCAACAACCCTTCCAAGGCTCCTTCAAAGAAGCCTGTCCAAATTTTGTCGGTTCACAAGATTGCTCCCATCACCATTACTGTTCCGGGGCCCATCCCCTACAAGTCTGATAAGGCTGTCCCATGGCACTATGGGGCATATGTTTACGTTCTGGGTGTGAAACAAGAGTTCAACATTGATACTGGTGTCTCCAACATAACCGGGCCTGCTAAGGTCACTCGTAGTGGAAGGCTATTTTCACCAGACATTGCTCCTCCGGTAATTCAGAGGCCTTTGATCATCACACCTGCCAGTGTGCCTGTTTCCCCCCCTGACCAAGTTTCCACCCCTGCTGCCGAGTCATCTGGTACTCGGGGCAAGGGGATTGCTGCTGATGTGCCTGCCCGGATGGAGGCACCAAAGACAATTATTGAGGCTTCCAAGCAGGAGATGGAGGAAATCCTCAAAATAATAAAGAAAAGTGATTTCAACGTTGTCGAACAGCTGGGGCACACCCCCTCCAAAATCTCCATGCTGTCACTGCTGCTGTGTTCAGAGGCCCATGCCAAGGCCCTGATTGCTTTCTTAAAAACGGCCCACGTACCCCAAGAAACATCTGCTGATCAGTTCACCGACTGTGTGGCCAACCTAACCGCTGACAATGGCCTGGGTTTCTCTGATGCCGATCTGACAGCGAAAGGGAAGAACCATAATGATGCCCTGCATGTCTCCATTGAATGCATGGGCACTACTCTTGCTCACGTGCTGGTTGACACAGGTTCTTCATTAAACGTGCTGCCCAAGAAGGCTCTGGATAGGCTGGACTGTGAGGGTCCAGAGCTCAAACCAAGTAACATTGTTATCCGGGCCTTTGACGGGTCCAAAAGAATGGTACATGGTGAGGTGGACATCCCAATCAGGGTTGGGTCACAGGTATTTGATTCGAAATTCTATGTGATGGACATCCGTCCATCCTATTCTTGTTTGCTGGGTCGCCCATGGATCCACAAGGCTGGAGCTGTGACCTCCACGTTGCATCAGAAGCTCAAGTACCCGGTCAGGGGGAAGATTGTAACAGTGCAAGGGGAAGAGGAATACATGGTCAGCCACCTCAACTCCTTCAGGTACGTGGAAATGGATGGGGAGTTCATTGAGACCCCCTTTCAACATTTTGAGGAGATGCCACAAACGTTGGCAGCAGCAGAAGCAGTGGTCGAAGAGGTTTCTCCTTTGAAGATGGCCTCCTTAAAGGACGCCCAGGCTGTGATTGAAAGAGGTGAATGTGCAAACTGGGGCAAGCTCCCTGACTTTACTCCTAAGACTAACAAGTTTGGGTTGGGTTTCACCACAGAAGCTCAGAAGGCAGTGCGCAAGGCGAGAATTGGAAGACCTCCTGTGCTCATCACCCACTCAGGAGTGAATGCTATTGGAGAGGAAGACGAAGTGGAAGAGTCAGAGTTCGATAGCTGGATCTACCCGACGACTGAGGATGGATTGACCAACTGGACTGCTAAAGACTTTACACCCATAACTTTTGTTCCCCAGTAATGAACTTCTTTGTTTTGGATTTGTAATAAACAATAACTTGAAACTGTATGGCCCGGTGTCTTACCCGGGGCACCTTGGTCTTATTTATGAGGGCTTTTGTTTGTCACTGTCATATATCATAAATAAAAGCATCGGACGTTTTTCACATTTCAAATTTTGCGCTCCTTTTCTTTCCTTTCTTTACATATTGCAAAACAGCTGTATTTACACACACTCACTCATACAGGTTTCAATCCACTCTGGATCTCACTGGTAACGACTCTGCTACTGCCAATTATGACTTCGAAAATCCGATCAACTTAGCCGAAGACGAAGGTGAAGATGATTGCGAAGTACCTGGCGAGCTCGCAAGACTGTTACTTCAAGAGGAAAGGGCAATTCAACCCCATGAAGAGCCAGTGGAAACAATAAACTTGGGTACTGAGGCAGACAGGAAAGAGGTAAAGATTGGTGCCAACCTAGAGCTCAGCGTGAAGCAACGGTTGACTCAAATGCTGCATGATTATATGGAGATCTTTGCCTGGTCCTACAAAGACATGCCTGGGTTGGATACCGATATTGTGGTCCATCACTTGCCAACTAAGGAAGATTGCCCTCCGGTTAAGCAAAAGGTCCTCCGTATGCGTCCAGAGATGTCTGAGAAGATCAAAGCCGAGGTTATGAAGCAGTTTGATGCCGGGTTTCTTGCAGTGACTTCTTACCCTCAGTGGGTTGCTAATGTGGTGCCAGTACCTAAGAAGGACGGTAAGGTCAGAATGTGTGTCGATTACAGGGACCTGAACAGGGCCAGCCCCAAAGATGACTTCCCTCTACCTCATATTGACGTCCTTGTTGACAATACAGCTCAGCATAAGGTGTTCTCTTTCATGGATGGCTTTTCAGGTTACAATCAGATCAAGATGGCTCCTGAAGACATGGAAAAGACTACCTTTGTTACTCAGTGGGGAACCTTCTGCTACAAGGTCATGCCTTTTGGACTGAAGAACGCTGGGGCAACCTACCAACGTGCCATGGTTGCTTTATTTCATGATATGATCCATCATGAGATAGAAGTGTATGTTGACGACATGATCGCAAGGTCCCAGACTGAAGAAGAGCACCTAGATCATCTGCAGAAGTTGTTTGACCGGTTGAAACTGTACAAGCTGAGGTTGAACCCGAACAAGTGCACCTTCTGGGTAAGATCCGGAAAGGTGCTAGGCTTCGTTGTGAGTGACAAGGGTATTCAAGTGGACCCTGCCAAGGTTAAAGCTATTCAAGAGATGCCAGCTCCTAAGATAGAGAAAGAGGTCAGAGGCTTTTTAGGACGCCTGAATTACATTGCTCGCTTCATCTCACACCTGACTGCTACCTGTGAGCCAATCTTCAAGCTGCTGAAGAAAGATCAGGTAGTACGCTGGAATGATGAATGTCAGGCTGCTTTTGACAGAATCAAAGAGTATCTCCAAGAACCACCCATCCTTATGCCACCGGTTGAAGGGAGACCTCTGATACTATACCTGACAGTACTTGACAACTCAATGGGGTGTGTGCTGGGGCAGCATGACGAGTCTGGCCGAAAAGAGCATGCCATTTATTACCTTAGCAAAAAGTTTACCGACTGTGAGACCCGATACTCACTGCTTAAGAAAACTTGCTGCGCTTTGGTATGGGCTGCTCGCCGGCTGAGACAGTATATGCTGACTCACACTACCTTGTTGATCTCAAAGATGGATCCTATAAAGTACATATTCGAAAAGCCTGCTCTGTCTGGGAGAATCGCAAGATGGCAAATGATCTTGACGGAATATGACATTCAATACACGACCCAGAAAGCCATCAAAGGAAGTGTATTGGCAGACCACTTGGCACATCAGGCCGTAGACGACTATCAATCAATGAACTTCGAGTTTCCGGATGAAAGCATTATGATAGTGACTGATTGTGAAGTACCTGGACCGGATGAAGGACCTGAGGAAGGATTCCGATGGTCTATGCACTTTGACGGAGCCTCCAATGCTTTGGGAAACGGTATTGGCGCTGTAATTATATCTCCTCAAGGCACTCATACTCCCCTCACTGCCCGACTATGTTTCAACTGTACCAATAACATGGCGGAGTATGAGGCATGCATCATGGGTCTTCAAGCTGCGATCGACTTAAGGATCAAGTTTCTGAGTGTCTTCGGAGATTCCGCTCTTGTGATCAATCATATCAAAGGAGAGTGGGATACGAAACATCCGAATCTTATTCCCTACAGAGAATGTGTGTTGACATTGATCCCCCACTTCACAGAGATAACCTTTGAACACTTTCCAAGAGAAGAGAATCAGTTAGCGGACGTGTTAGCTACAATGTCTTCTATGTTCAAGGTTAAATGGGACAATGAGGCGCCCCGGATCATCATCTGGAAACTGGACGAACCGGCATACTGTTGCGATCTCGAGACTGAATTGGTGACTGAGAAGCCTTGGTACCATGAGGTGAAGAGATATTTGGAAGCTCAGGAATACCCTGAAGGTGCGTCTATCAACGATAAGAAGTTTCTGAGAAGGTTCGCAAGGAAGTTCTTCCTTAGTAACGGCATCTTGTATAAGCGAAACCATGATTCGACCTTACTGCGTTGTATGGATAAGACTGAAGCAGAAAGGATCATGGAAGAGCTACACGAAGGGACCTTTGGTACACATTCCAGTGGACATACAATGGCAAAGAAGATCCTTCGGGCAGGGTATTACTGGTCCACAATGGAAGCTGACTGCTATCAACATTCCAGGACATGCCATAAGTGCCAGATTTATGCAGACAAGGTGCATGTTCCTCCAGTTCCTCTGAATGTTCTGACTGCGCCTTGGCCGTTTGCAATGTGGGGCATAGACATGATCGGTGAGATTAAACCTACGGCATCTAACGGGCATCGCTTCATCCTAGTGGCGATTGATTATTTCACGAAGTGGGTTGAGGCAGCCTCCTACGCTACGGTAACCAAGACTGTTGTGGCACGGTTCATTCGACATAACCTGATCTGTCGATACGGCATCCCAGAAAGAATCATTACAGACAACGGTACCAATCTGAATAATAAGATGATCACTGAGCTCTGCGAGCAGTTCAAAATACAGCACCACAATTCTTCTCCTTACAGACCGAAGATGAATGGGGCTGTAGAAGCAGCAAATAAAAACATCAAGAAAATCGTGCAGAAGATGACAGTGACTTATAAAGATTGGCACGAGATGTTACCGTTCGCTCTCCATGGGTACCGTACCTCAGCTAGGACGTCGACCGGGGCAACTCCTTTCTCTTTGGTTTATGGTATGGAGGCAGTCTTACCGATCGAAGTGCAAATACCCTCTCTCCGGATAATGAAGGATGCAAATCTGAACGAAGATGATTAGATCCAGACACGACTTGATCAGTTAAATCTTATTGATGAAAAGAGACTTGCTGCTATCTGTCATGGTCAGGCGTATCAGAAACGGATGATCAGGGCTTTTAACAAAAAGGTCAGACCACAGGAATATCAAGTTGGGGATCTGGTAATCAAGCGAATCATCCTTCCTCAGAGTGATCCAAGGGGCAAATGGACCCCTACGTACGAAGGGCCATTTGTGGTTAAACATGTGTTCTCAGGAGGAGCCATGATTCTAACCAACATGGATGGTGACGACCTTCCTCACCCCGCCAATGCAGACATAGTAAAAAGATACTACGCATAAAAAGACCTGCTAGGCTGACATGCCTAGGCAAAAATTAGGGCTTCCCGGCGAACCAAAAAGGGTTCGGGCAAAATGTAGGGATGAAATGAAAAAAATCTGTACACCCGGCAAGTCGAAAACCTGAAAAGGCGGCTTGGGCAAAAATGGGTATCCCGGTGGACTGAAAACCCGAAAGGGCGGTCCAGGCAAAAGTTAGGGATAAAAGCGTAATACTATGTCTCATTGATCACTTTGCATCCAGAATCCGGTATCTACATCAAGTTCAGACGGCATCGATCAGTCAGCTTCATCTTCGTTTAGGTCATCAAGTGATGAGACGCTCGGGGATATAAAGGCAATAGCAGAGTTGAAACCCAGTGGGATCATTCATTTCACACGGCTGTTTTATTTTCTTTTGTACAAAATTTGTATAAACTCTTCTGTTCGGCGGCGTTCTCTTACTAGGACGTCAGCCTCTTGTACATAAACGCCTATTTTCAGGCCATTCAAAATCAATACAAATATACTTTTCAGTTAAAAGTGCCAATTGTTTTTCCTTTTTTCTGTTTTGTTTTGCGAAGAACGTCCAAGGTCAATTTGTGATATATGCATTGACAATAATTTGCTAACTCATAAATATTTGCATACGAAACAAAGGATTAATTACAGGTAACATTAGAAACAGGGGCAATAAGGAGTTGACTAAGCAATCTAATTGTTCCGTCCACCAAGGTATCAAGGTAGGTTCAGCTAAAGAACATAACTAGATACCTTAATCCTAATTCCCCAGAGAGTGAGCCAACAAGCAATATATTCTCCTCAAGAAGTCATACAATCAAATCTTAAAGAAGTTGGGTATCCTCCCGCAGAGCTCAACATTCCCCAGCAGCATACACATATTCTTAAACAAGCATCCCCGGCAATCTTGATCTAAGATTGTTCCCCGGCGGTATATCAAACATTCAGTGGAAGTGACTTCCAATATAGCTCAAAACTTCCCCAGGAGAGTCCAATCCAGTTTCCCCAGGAAAAGTTGGAATCCATCTCCCCAAGTAGTAAGATTATCCCCAGTAGATTCTGGAAGCTTATTCTCGCAGAGCACGAACGTGTCTCCCGACTTTATTTAAAGAGTTATTTCCTTACCAGGATATAACTGGGTTATCCTCAGCCAAAAGCCATGGAAATATCGTCGTCGACGAAGTCTTCTTATCCCCAGCGAAGTCTATCAGCACTTCCAACACAACAAGGGTATCCCCAGCAAGTTATTATTAACATTCCAGCAAAGTATCTCTCTCCCCACCGAGTACTGCTCCCCAGAAAGGTCGCTAGAGTGCTTTTCTCCCCGCAGAGTTATCCATTCGCCAAGTTTATTCCCCAACAGAGCTATCTTCTCCTACCGGTATTCTTGCAACTATCATCCCCAGCGGAAGCAAAGATCTAATTCTCCAACATCAGCCCAGGAGTGACTTCCCGGCACCCGTCAAGGATTTATTTTCCTAAGACGAAAAAAATACATACATAAACATCGCACTTCCGTACATCATAGCATGCATATACGCATCATATCTTACAAATCTCATTTATGTTGAGAACATCATTGCCTGGCCCATATCATGCATTGCATATGACTGACCTTTACCTTTCAAGAAAGATTCAGTTAAATTCTCAATCATATTCCAAGACCTAGACCGGTTCAGTTAATCGACCCTAAGATTCTCTGTTTCTTATCCAGTCCAAGGCCTTCTCGAGTCTAGTTAAATTGACCCCAAACAGATTTTTCTGATAAAGACTCAGTAGAAGTTATCCATGGTTCTCTCCCCGATCCTGCGGAGGTGGTAATCCCAGATTCCGCTCAATGATTGCTGTTGAAGTGAAGTTATCCAAGGTTCTCTCAATGTTTGCTGTTGAGGTGGTAATCGCCTATGGTTCTCTCCCCGATACTGCGGAGGTGGTAATCCCAGATTTCGCTCAACGATTGCTGTTGAAGTTGAAGTTATCCAAGGTTCTCTCAATGTTTGCTGTTGAGGTGGTAATCACCTATGGTTCTCTCCCCGATACTGCGGAGATGGTAATTCCCACCAAGATTCTCTCAATGATTGCTATTGAGGTTATAGTCGCCTATGGTTCTCTCCCCGATCCTGCGGAGGTGGTAATCCCAGATTTCGCTCAACGATTGCTGTTGAAGTCGAAGTTATCCAAGGTTCTCTCAATGTTTGCTGTTGAGGTGGTAATCTCCTATGGTTCTCTCCCTGATCCTGCGGAGGTGGTAATCCCAGATTTCGCTCAACGATTGCTGTTGAAGTCGAAGTTATCCAAGACTCTCTCAATGATTGCTGTTGAGGTTGTAGTCGCCTATTGGTTCTCTCCCCGATCCTACGGAGGTAGTAATCATCCCAAGATTTTCTCAACGATTGCTGTTGAAGTTAAAGTCATCCAAGGTTCTCTCACCATTCATGTTGAGGTAGTAACCATCCCTGGTTCATTCATCATCGTTTGAAGCTCCAGATTCAACTCCTGTAACCAGTCAGGACACATCTACACAAAGAATTTGAAGACCAGCTCCCGTAACAGGTCAGGTAATCATCTTTCTTTTTTTGCAGGTACGCAGGTTCTCGCTAAGGAATCTCTTACGCGATCAACATCCAGATGGCATCTATAAGCCCATCCACCTTCCATCATCTCTTAGCATGGCATCTATAAGCCCATCATCCTATCCATCAATCTCCAAATGGCATCTATAAGCCCATTCCACCATCATACTATTATGTGAGCGCAAATTTCTGGGCACTCTAGTGTTCAATCATCTTCCACCCTCGGATTACGAAAGGCACGTCAGCCAATCTGCATCCTCAGGTCTAAGAAGATTGAACAGGGGCAAATGTTGTACCCCAAAATTTGCCCTCCCATATTCTTCAAAGTTTGCCAAGTCAAAGCTTCAAAATCTCCCCAAGGGTTGCACAGCTCAAGGGCCTCCTAACAGTCAAAATTAGGGTTTTTGTTCTGACCAAGTAAATGAAGTTTCCAAAGGTCCAATCAAGTCCCATATGCCTACAAATATGGTCAAGTGTTCTCACACCAAGTTTCAATACTTACAGTACAAAATTGCACAGTCAAAACCTTAATTGCACTACAGTCAACTGTAGGGGCAAAATGGTCATTTGACAGTCAAAAGTTCAAATTTTTGGTCAACATCTCATTTTGAAGCCACAAACATCATTTTATCAATGCTTGATCATGATTCTCAAAGCTTGGCTCAAAAATCATCAAGATGCAAAAGTTTCCATATTTGGACAGCTGAAAAAGTCATCTGTAAATTGACCAGGACATAACTTTCACATGGATTATCAGAAAAATTCCATCCAAAGCTCATTTTGAAGATAAAGACATTTCCTACAACTCCTCTTCATACTTCAAGTCCAAGAAATGCTCTCACAAAAAGTTATCAATTTCAACATTATAGGTCATTTTCAAAAGTCAACAAAAAAGGACTTTAAGTTAAGGGCCATAACTTGAGATTGGTAAATCAAAATGACATGGGACCAAAGACATTGGTTAGAGGACTCAAGGACCTTTCCAAAATGTCCAAGAACATGAGCAAAGCTTAAAAATTGAGCAAGTTATGCCTTGTGGAAGTTGGGAAATTTTTGGATATTTTGAAAAGTCAACATTGCTTCAAATGACCTAAAATTGCTAATGGGCCTCTTTTTCTTCCACAATTCATTATCCAAGGCATGTGCACGACCATTTGGCCCAAAGGGAAGTTTTTCTTCATTTTTTATTTATTTATTTGGATTTTTATTATTAATAATTCATTTAATTAAATAAAATACATGAAAAATACTAAACCTAATTTTCTAAATCTTTTGGTGCATAAAATAATCTCAATATTTCGTGTACAATCAAATATGGAAGAAATTATGATGACTGGATATGATTGAGACCAAATATGCTTGAAAAAAGATTTGAAAATAATGGCTTGAAAATCAAATATTTGTTTCATCAATTCATGGATTTTTGATTAGTTTCTCAACCCTAAATCATTCACAGGTACATATACATGCTAACCCTATTCAGAATCACCTCTAAGCTGCGCCATATCCAAAGAATAAAACTTGCACTTTTGTAAAAAAACTCAAGAACTGAAAACCTATTTCTAGGACGATTCAAGGCCAAAGATCGGTTCCATTAGCTTGTTGAGGCTTCAAAGAAGGGATTTGGATCAAAAACCATAAGCTTTAACACCAAGAAAAGTGAGAATAATCGCACCCTGTACAGAAAATTTTTCATATGCTTGCATCATGATTCATGCGATTTCAATGCTTGTTAATGTTTGATTTATGTTTCTTGAATGATTCTAAAGCTAACCCATTTGTTTAATTGCATTTTTATCACTCATATGCGGTTTCACCATTGTTGGATATTAGGGTTCTTAAGCTTTCAATTTGGGCATTTCTTAACGCTGTAAAATTAGACCACCACGATGCCATGACCATACTCAGCGCACTTGGACGAAAGGAACAGGACCCTCGCGCTCAATTTATGAGCCTCCCTGAGCTAATCGCTATTTTCCCAAATGGCCTATTTTGGAACGGTGTAAAACCGTCGCTGATTGTTCTTTGTTTCATAAAAAAAATAAAGCCAACGAAGAAGATAATGAAGTGGCGAGCGGTGGTTGGTCCGTTTAAAAATTCGCGCTAAAAGGTCACTAACACGTTGTTTCATATTATAATAATTGTTTGTTGTTTAATATACAGAAAGTGCAAAGCAGCATAGTTGGCAAGCGAGTGCGTTGGTAATCTTCAGGACCTGGGTTCGATCCCAGGTCCCCCACCCCTTCAATATTGTTTTTCCATTAATATTTCTATGCAGCATCTCTCTTGAGGAACACCATACACTCAACATCCAGGCCCTCCATGTGCTGGCTGAGATCAATCCAAGGGGCACAACTTGCAGCGTATCATGGGCCTTAGTCAACCAGGTGCATGGGAATGTGAAAAAGTCAAATAAGGCCTTGAGAACTTTGGGCCAGCCATGCTAACAAGCCCTCCAATTTGGGGACAGAACCCCCCCTAGGTTTGCAATCTTCAATATTTTTTTATTCTTTTTATTTCAATTATTATTCTATTCAATTAATTCTTTTAATTTAATTTTTCATAAAAAAACATAACAACAATAAAAAATCAGAAAAAGACAAAAATTAAATATATTTATTAGTATTTTTGTAAATAAAGTTCATTAATTAACTTAGTTTCTAATCTAGGTTTTAACCTTAACTTTTTTAATAAAAATCTAAAATTGGTAGAATTAGGGTTTGTAATAATTTTTATCCTTTTTTCTTTTCTTTCATAATAATTAAATATTTCCTATTATTTATTTTTGTAATTAAATTACATGTAAATAATTAGATTAAGTTTAGGTTGAAATTTAATTCTTTCTTAATAAACTAAAAAAACAACTAGAATTAGGGTTAGCATTTCATTTTTAATCTTTCTCATAAAAATACATAAAAAACATAAATACCAAAAACTCAAAAAGAAATAATAATTTCTTTTTTCTCTTTAATTTCATTAGTTTAATCATTTAATTTAATTTCATTAAAAAGGGTCCAACGCCCTCGTTTCCAATTTTAATTCCTATTCGCGCATTTTTATTTATTTCCTTCTTTTAAATATTTATGTAACTCTCCCAAAGCCTTGTAAACTTAATTTCTCGCACTTTATTTTATTTCTTTATTTACTTTCCGTCAAATCGGGTCCTGGATTTTAATTTTGGCGATGTGGACCCGCGCCTTTGTAATAGTTTAGAACTTTCAATTTCCGCATCTTTTTTAACTGTTAAATAAATGCATGCAAGAATGAATGACAAAAAATAAAAACAAACGCATAGATCACCCATAACCTGACAAGACAAAAATAAATGAATCTGACACACAAATCACACACCACCCCTAGGGTACGCCTCACTGTTGCCTTGCCTCTCGAAAGGTGATCGTCGAGTAGAGGATGTCTTAGTAAGTCCTCATGATCCGGGAACCTGGCATGAGGGTAGCTTCTAAGGTGTCTTCCCATTGCTCTGGTGATCACCATGTCCCGAACCTCGAATTGACCCGAACACCTCTAACGGTGTTGCTACCTACCTCTCAATAGTGGGATGGCACTACTTTAAAGGACATTTACACAGACGAATTCCTTAGGGTAGGTAGTCGACTCGTGGATACTTGCTCTAATTCAAAACAAAACAAATCAAAAATACTTTTCACACCAACACATTTTCAAAAAGCTTTCGAAAGCATTTTTCAAACACTCTTGAGGACCGATACAAGAGTCGAACTGAAATTTTCAAAGAAACTTTTTAAAACCCACAGTTGAAAAGCAAACAAACCATTTTTGAAAACACAAGTGAGCAAGTATCTAAGAGCCCATGGATAACCATGGATAGAAAGGGTGCTAACACCTTCCCTTTCTATAATCTACCTCCCGAACCGAGAGCAATCTCTATAAGGAATTTTTCTGTGCTTTTGTCCTTTCCATTTGGAGAAAATAAAAGACGGTGGCGACTCTTGCTTCCGCGACATTTCGCGAACCAGCGTTAAACAGTCAGTTCCAGATCCACCGATCACAGAGAGATTATACCTACCGCTTCCAATGGACATTGCTTCATCCTGGTGGCCATTGATTACTTCACGAAGTGGGTTAAAGCTGCCTCATTTGCTACTGTGACCAAGAACGTTGTGGCGCGACTTATCAAGCATAACCTGGTTTGTCGTTACAGTGTGCCAGAGAGAATCATCACTGACAATGGTTGAATCTCAACAACACGATAATCATCGGACTCTGTAAACAGTTCAAGATCCAGCATCATAATTCTTCCCCTTACCGGCCGAAGATGAATGGTGTTATCGAAGCTGCTAACAAGAACATCAAAAAGATCATACAGAAGATGACAGTGACATACAAAGATTGGTTACCGTTTGCTCTTCATGGTTACCGCACCTCAGCGTGAACATCGACAGGGGTAACACCTTACTCTCTGGTATATGGCATGGAGGTTGTCCTACCTATTGAGGTACAAATCCCTTCTCTAAGAACTATGAAGGATGCGGGTTTGACCAAAGACAAATGGATCCAGACTCGACTTGATCAACTGAATTTGATCGATGAGAAGAGACTTACTATTATATGTCATGGTCAAATGTATCAAAAACGGATGATCAATGCTTTTAACAAAAAAGTCAGACGCCAAGAATATCAAGTCGGGGATCTAGTGATCAAGCACATCATACTGCCGCAAGGTAATCCCAGGGGCAAATGGACTCCCATATACGAAGGGCCATTTGTGATCAAAAACCTTTTCTCGGGTGGAGCCATGATTCTGACCACCATGGACGGTGACGACCTTCCTCACCCTGTCAATGCGGACATAGTGAAAAGATACTACGCATGATTAAAGACCCGCTAGGTTGATTGGCCTTGGCAAAAATAAGGGCTTCCCGACGAACCAAAAGGGTTCGGGCAAAATTAGGGATGAAAACGAAAAAATTTGTACACCCGGCAAGTCGAAAACCTAAAAGGGAGGCTTGGGCAAAAAAGGGTATCCCGGTGGACTGAAAACCCGAAAGGGCGGTCCAGGAAAAAGTTAGGGATGTAAAGCGTATCACTATGTCCCATTGGATCACCTTGCGACCAGACCTCGGTATCAACTATCAAGCTCGAACGGCACCAATCAATCTAGTCAGCTTCAGACAAGCAACAAAGTGATGAGACGCTCGAAGACATAGCGGCAATAGCAGAATTGAAACTCAATGGGATTATTTCACATAGATGTTTTCTTTTCTTTGTACACAATATTGTATAGCTTTCATTTTTGTGGCAGCGTTCTCTTACTAGAGCGTCAGCTTCCTTGTACAAAAGCGCCTGTTATAGGCCAACTTCAAGAAATCAATACAAGTTATTTTTTACAAAACCGTTTGTTTTTTTCTTTTTCTATTTTGTTTCCCAAAAATGTCCAATGGTTTATTCTTGACATATGCATTTGAGTATAATTGTTGTTCACAAATATTTGCATAGGAAATGGAAAGACAATTGCTCGTAACCTAAGAAATAGGGGCAAAAAGCTAAAACAAAAAAAATCATGTCAAGCCCGACAATTACTCTGTTCAGCAGGTACAGGGGCAAAGACAGTCTTGAAACAAGGTCATCTCATCATACGACCCCGTGACATCTACACTCCCCACAGAGTAAAGGAAACCAAAGCTTTATCATCAGTTTCCCCAAACAGGAGTTACTCTCCCCAGCCAAGTTCCTTCAGAAAATTGACATCTATGTTCCCCAGCCGAATTTTATAGTCACGAGCGGTTCATAAATTTGTCTCCCAAGCAGAGTTTATTTCTCTGAATGTAGAAGCTCACCCCCAACAGAGCTTATTACTTCAGCTACGGAAGTTCACCTTCCAACAGAGTTATTCCCCCACAGAGTTATTCTCAAGCAGAGTCTCTCCCCGAAAGAATATATGTAAACAAGGAACAAATCCCCAGCATAGTCATCTCTGATTCACCATCCCCAGCGGAAATGAAGGGTTCAACGTCCTAATGATCTCCAGCAGCAGTCTGGGATTTATTTTCCCCGACTAAAAATTACCTCAAGAGCATCTCATATTCATACATTATTACATGCACATGCATACTTCATACAGCATAATCTCATTTATTTTGAGAACATCATCACATAATACATTGCATGCATCACATACAATTAACCCTCTACCTTTTCAGGAAAGATGGTTATCATCAACAATTCCAACAATTCAAGATTAAATCCATGAAGTTATACACGTCACATCTGCAGACAACTAATGGAAAATCAGTTCCCAAAACCAAACGGGTCAACTAACCTACGTTATCAGATGAAGTAACCCTACTATCCAGGTTCCTTCTCATAGCCCTACTATCCAGGCTTTCATTTCAAAGTAACCCTATTATCCAGGTTCCTTCCCATAGCCCTACCATCCAGGCTTTCATTTCGAAGTAACCCTAATATCCAGGTTCCTTCTTATAACCCTACTATCCAGGCTTTCATTTCGAAGTAACTCTATTATCCAGGCTTCCATTTCGATGTAACCCTACTATCCAGGTTCCTTTCCATATCCCTATTATCCAGGCTTTCATTTCGAAGTAACCCTACTATCCAGGTTCCTTCTTATAACCCTACTATCCAGGCTTCCATTTCGAAGTAACCCTACTATCCAGGTTCCTTCCCATAGCCCTACTATCCAGGCTTTCATTTCGAAGTAACCCTAATATCCAGGTTCCTTCTTATAGACCTACTATCCAGGCTTTCATTTCGAAGTAACCCTACTATCCAGGTTCCTTCCCATAGCCCTACTATCCAGGATTTCATTTTGAAGTAACCCTACTATCCAGGTTCCTTCATATAGCCCTACTATCCAGGCTTTCATTTTGAAGTAACCCTACTATCCAGGTTCCTTCTCTTTTATCTCCAGACAACAGTTTACAACACTGTAAGACCTAGACCCGACCAGATACGGTCAATTTCATATTTCCCTAGTAAGTCGTTATGCAGTCTAGACCCTGACCAGATATACAGTTCACTTCCGCCTCCTCAATAAAGAGTTAATTCCCTAGTAGAGTAATGTACAATTGAAGCTCCTAGACTCTACTTCCCAGGACATAAATCAACACTCCCCGGTGAAGTCCTCCTCAACAACAGGTACATGAATTCTCGCCAAGGAATCTCTTATGCAACCGATCTTTTCTGGATGGCATCTTTAAGCCCATCTCCGACGATTCTCCGTCGCTTTCCAAATGGCATCTGTAAGCCCATTCCTGATATCACCAATCAATATTACTTCATGCGAGTGCAAATTTCTGGGCACTCTAGTGTTCAATCATCTTCCACCTTCAGATCACGAAAGGCAGACCAGCCAACCTACATCCTCAGGCTTAAGAAGATTGAACAGGGGCAGTTGTTGTACCCTAAAATTTTCCCTCCCAATTTTACTCAAAACATATTCCTAGAGGTTCTCAATTGCTCAAGTTGACTAAGGATTGACCAGACAAATCCTCCTCCTAAGACAATGAGCCTCAAACTAGGGTTTCACCCCTCATCAAGATGTTTGAGTTCCAAGGGTCCTAAGTGGTTTCCATTTCCCTAATATGTCCTCAATATCATCCATGCCAAGTTTCATGCCTTGCAAAAGGAGTTTGCTCAGTCAGTTTCTCAAATGCCTGAAAATCAACTGTGTTAGGTCAAAAGTCAATTGTGGCTTATTTACAGTCAAACTTCAAGATTTTTGGTCAACATCAACATTTTTAAGTGATATCCATCATTTTATCAAAGGTTGATCATGATTACTCAAGGAATGCTCCTAATTCATCAAAACTCAAAAGTTGCTAAATTAGGGTTTCTACAGGAAAAGTCAACCAAACTTTGACCAGACATAACTTTCTCATACTTTATCATAAATTTCTCATCCAAGGCTCATTTTAAATATAATTAAATTCCCTACAACTCATATTCATCCATCAATTTCAAAAAATGCACTCATGAAAAGACATAAATTCAGACATTATAGATCATTTCAAAAAGTCAACAAAAACACCTTTGGGTCAAAGCTTCTTACATGAACATGGAAGATCCAATTGAGATGAAACCAAAGAGGTTACTTGGAGGACATCCTAAGCTTTCTAAAAAGTTCAAGAACACCCTTTTAGGGTTAAAATTGAAAGACATATGCATTGCTAAAGTTGACCAATTTTTGGAAAAGTGCATGAAGTCAATATTGGCCAAACTTGAATTTTTTTCCAAATAGGCCCATCCTTTTATATTTGAAACTTGTTTCTAACATGGTCCACAACCTCCAAACCCACCCATGCATTATTATATTATTTATGCTATTTATTTTGATATTTTATTCATTAAAATGCAAAATTAAATAAATAAATAATAGAAATAATATAAGATTTGATTTCAAATTTTTTCTCATCAAATAATGGCCAAAATGTGCTGGCATATCAAAGAAAAATCGTGGAAAGAAGAGAAGATTGGATTTGGTCTAAAAAAAAGTAAAAAATCACAAAATTGAAAGAAAACATTTTCTCATGAATGCTTGGATTTTCCTCTACTTTTGTTGACCTAATGTGATATACTATATAGTCACAAACCTTCCAGCCCTAAAGGGCACGCGCAGCTGCTACATAAATCCCTAAGAAAGTTTTCAAAATTATTCAAAGTGGTGCAACTCGAAGTCTTCTTCTCCAGCCAGTTTCAATCACTCCCATCCATCCATTCACGTTCCTGAGACTCTCAACAAGCCAACCCATCCCTCCTTGAAGGCCAAAGCACACATGAACTCCCTCTCCAACAAATCACGGCTTACCAACTTCTCATGGTTCAAACTTTTTATTCATGGCATATAAATAATATTTTTTTCATATATTTGTGTTTAATATCATGTTTGCAAGTGTTTAGAACCATCGTACAAAAGTTTGGACGTGAAAACTGAGAAACGCCATTGTTAGGGCATAGAGGTCCATCTCCTTCGTATATGGACTTACAGGCCGTTTCAGTCAAAATGGACACCACCATTGGATTCCTGAGGAATTTCTAAGGGGGGTAGGGTCCTTTTTATGCTTTGATATAACATATTTTGTAAGTTCCAGATTCTTGGGTCACCGGAGAAGGTGATCGGGACCACCGTGGTCGGTGGCTTGACTTTTGCAGGCGGTGGTCCAGGAACGCGTGGCTGTTTCTAGACGTCCCATTGGATGGATCCAATAATGGGGTTCCTCTCTCCATGTTTGATTGGCTCTTTGAATCACCAGGGCCCCATAATGCCTGTGTGTCCAGTTTAACTCATCATTAGATCTATTTTTCCCTTATATTCTTTTTTTGTTATTATATCAACGATTGAGTAACTAGCGCAGATGGTCAAGGAAGAGAGGTGTAAAGCAAACGTCCTGGGTTTGATCCCAGGCGTGTGCTTTTGTGTTTTCCTTGTTATATCTTTGCAGATTCCATGCGCTACACAACCCAGCACTCACCATGCACCCCAAGATCCATCACCATTGGATCATCCTTGCCCATATCCAAACGGCTAGCAAAGAGCAGTGCATGGTATACTCCCTGAAAGTGAACCACACTGAACCAGGCGCAGCCTTGGGCCACCAGCAGGATTAGGCCTGAACAAATTCAATTCACACCCCCAGAAATACTTTCACACCAGGCCCAATTTAATTCTTTCTTAATTTTCTTTTATTTGTTTAATTATTTGTTTTAATTATTTTTACAAAAAATCTTTTTTTTAATTAAATCAAAGAATCACAAAAGTCACAAAAAATTAGAATTAGTTTTTTATATAAAAAAATTTAGTTGCATTAATTAATTAGATTAATTGGGATAACTTAAATGCTTTTTCATAATTAAAATTAATTATAAATTAGGTTTATTTGCAAAATTAATTATTTTCTCTAAAAAAATATATAAAAAAAATACTTTTCTCTATTTACTAATTAAATATCTTTGAATTCAATTTTAGTTTCGTATTTAATTTTGTCGCGTGCATTTATTTCATTATTTTCCTAATTAATGTAATTGCTCCTGGTTTGTAATAATTTAATTAGGTTTAAATTTCTGCATCTAATTATGTAATTTCCCCAAGGCCTTGTAATAATTTAGGAACCCTTATCTTTCTGCAATTTATTTTCTGCACGATAAACTGCTTAGATGAATGGCTAATAGGATTGTATGGAAAGATAACGATTAAATGAACATAGAAAACCCTAATTGTGCAAAGATAAATAAGCTGTAAAATAAACACTTGTACATGTTCACTCCTAGGATTTTCCCCACTCTGGTTGCCTTTGGTAAATGGTCATGAAGTATAGGGAGTCTTAGTGATTGTCCTCTAGTCCCAAAAGATCAAAAATGACCCATTTGAATGTTGCATCGGAAAGATCTTTAGGACTCTAGGGTAATTACTAAGGTTTCCAAACCATTGCTTTAGTGATTGTATTTGTCCCTTTCGATTGTCCCTTAAACTCCAACGATGGAGCTACCTACTCCTTAATAGTAGGATAGCGCTGTCTAAAGGAAATAAGAAAATGAAAAAACTCTTTTTCGAGTAGGTAGAAATTTTTAGGTACTTGCTCAAAACAACATTTTTTACACTTACACTTTCAAACAAGCTTTTCAAACTAAAGTTTTCACAAACATTTTATCACACCCTTGAGGACTGATACAAGGGTTACCATAAAGTGAAATGCCGCACTAAGGAAAAATTTTAAAACTTTTTCAAAAACACAAACACACGAAAGCAATTTCAAGAATGAGCAAGTACCTAAGAGCTCATGGAAAACCATGGATAGAAAGGGTGATAATACCTTCCCTTTCTATAATCTACCCCCCGTATTCAAAATCATTAGCAAAAAGGTTTTTTCTGTTCTTTTCCCTTTTCCTTTGTTGGATGAAATAAAAGTCGGTGGCGACTCTTGCTTACCGCGACATTTGCGAACAAAAAAACGCAAACCAGTAAAACAGTCGGTTCTGCCACCGTACCACGGATTGTATTTAGGTGAGGAGGTATCTGAATTGGACGGAGGATCACGCAGTGTCACTAAGTTAGTCTTTAACAGGTATTGTAAGGCTTGGGATAACGACATGCTTATACTTGTGAATTGTCTTCGTGGACCCTCAAATCGTTGATGATTGGAAGATTGTCTTTGAACAGGAGTTGGGTTGGAAATCCGAACAACATTAACGGACGAACAGTTATCCTTCTTGGTACGGGACCTTTCCCCATACACAACATTAGCTTCTTTCTTCCCAGTGAAGGGCTTCTTTACGGGATTGGAGGTGGAAGCAGATGCTATGTGGATTTTCCCGCTCTTGATACCACTTTCGACCCTTTCACTGGTCAAGATCAGCTCAGCGAAACCGGATGAAGAACAACCAACCAATAAGTTGAAAAATGGACCAGATAGTGTACCCATAAACATATCAATATGTTCCCTATCTGTTAATGGTGGTTGGACCCTACTGGCAAGATCCCTCCACTTTTAGGCGTACTCTTCGAACCCTTCATTTTTACCCATCGTCATGTCTTGTAGTTGAACTCTAGTCGGAGCCAGGTCGGCATTGTATTGGTATTGGTGATAGAAATCAGTGGCCAAGTCTTCCCATGTATGGATACGGGAACCCTCCAATTGGTAAAACCACTCTAGTTGAGTCCCAGCCAAGCTTTCTTGAAAGAAGTGGACCCAAAGTTTCTGGTCGGCGGTGTGCGGTTGTATTTTGCGCACATATGATTTCAGGTGAAGCTTTGGGCAGAAAACCCCATCATATTTAATGAAGACTCGTATCTTGAATTTGTGGGGAATGACAACCCCAGATATTAAACCCAAATCATCAAAATCCAAACCAGGGATGGCTTGAATTTCAACGACCTTCAATTTATCCTCTAGTTGCTTATACTTTTCATCGGCAGAAGGATACTGCTCGTCAAAATAGTCTTCATCGTCAGACACTCGATCATTGATACACCCAGCCTAGGTACTCCTTACTTCTCTAATTTGATTTTCGTCTTCCTCAGACGAATCCTCAACTACTGGTATCTGGAGGGTCGACTCTCTGAATCTTTTACCCATGTTAACTAGGGCTTTCCTTTTTGGTTTCTTTTTGGATTCCAGCAACGTCATCAACTCTTGTTGCCCCTTGGCCAGGGTCAGCAGAGTCTCGTGAAACTGGTATTTTTGTGCTTGCGGGTCTTTCATTATTTTCTCGATATCCATCTTACTAAAATAAACAACAAAGAGATAAGGAAACCTGTCGTGGAAAACCTGTTATGCTATGATGCATGAAAAATGTGCATGCAAATGATTTCAAGGATTTATAAAATTTATATTTGTCTAGACAAATAATGAACAAATGTCAATTTGCATTAATTAGTTCAAAATGGTTACAACGTGCCTCTTGGGCTTACAAAGTAAATTTCTAAGATAAAAAGGTCAAACGCATCCTCTTTGGTGCAAGGTAGGCGTTCAAGCTCTGTTCTTATGTAGTTGCTTTGTAAGCTCTAAAACCCTTTTCTCACTTGCATAGAATTGAGCTTCGAAGGCATCTCGCTCTTCCTTTAGTTGAATCCAACCCTTTTGCAGGTCTTCAACAAAAGTAGGTATGTTGGGATGGAGGACAGTATACGGGACTTCTCCTTCAGCAACAAGTTACATCATAATTGGTAGGATGGAGGGGTAAGGCATCATGAGCTTCTGAGCGCGAGCTCGTATCCACCTAAGGTAAGGTTCAAGGGGAATAGAATTCTTGCGTCCCAGCGTCTCACTACCTGCTTTATTTACCATCATCCAAGCTCGCACAAACCTCTGATGGTAGCCTTGATCATCGCTCTCGTAGTCGAACACCACTCCTTGGATGAGCATATCATGAGGACCATCTCTCCGGGCATACCCGAACTGTCGTAAAGCTAAGCAAGGGTTGTAAGTGATACCTCCCCTAATGCCAAGCAGAGGGGCATTAGGGAATCCCCACAATGGTCAATGATAGAAGTATCTCCCAAGGATCTCGAACACCAATGAATATCAGAGTGGGTGAGGGACATCATCCTTTGAGACCATGTCAATCTTTGCTCGTTTTTCAATGTTGATCGAGGTAGGTGTGAAGTAAACCGCTTGGAGAGTAGGGGAATACAACACAAGAGAGTACCTCTTTTCTTCATGGTGCGGGTATGAAAACAATGAAAGATATCTCCTAGCAAGGTAGGTATAGGATTACGAGAGAGAGAAAGACTTTGATGGCATTCACATCTATGAATTGGTCTGAATTGGGAAATAGAACTAAATCGTAGATGAGAAGGGCCAGGACGTCTTCAAAGGCTTGAAAATCCATATCTTCCCAGAATGAACGAGCCTTCTCCAACAAGAACTTTTCTAGGAACCCTTTAACTCCGCTTCTTGTCTCCCAATTTGCTATAATGTCGGCTCTCTTCAGATGTAGAGCTTCGGCAATGACTTCAGATTTTGGAATCCCTTCTAAACTGATGAATGGTGCTTGATCAAGCACGGGCACTCCTAATATTAGAGAGAATTCTTCTAGTGTTGGAACCAACTAATAGTCAGGAAAGGTGAAGCAATGATGCACGGGATTAAAGAATTGGAAGAGCACGCACATCATTTCTTCTTGGAAATTAGAGGTAGCCAAACTGAGGAGTTGACCATATTTCTTGGTGAAAGGAGAGTCTTCTGGAACCCTAGATGCTAATTCTTGGAGTTGAGGGTGTGCTTTCACAAAGCTGATTCAGATGGTATTCCTTCGGACGGGATTCATGGCCTACAAAACAAAATAAAGATAAATTCCTAAATCCTTGAAATGGTTAGTGAGAATGCTTATGATGTTATGATGTTTATGATGTTATGTACAAGTAAGAAAGTTGTTATGTACACAAAAAGCAGACAAGTCCTTAGGTTTAGCTATTCTCCTTGATTCAACACAAGGGATATCGGTACCAATAAATGTGTCACACTAACGTAGCCATTATTTCAACCATATCGGTCTACGCTGTACAGTTTCCACAATCTATTGCTACTTACCTAAAAAGTGTCCTAGATCTGGGTAGAGGATCAAAACAAGCCCAAATAAGGAACCAAAATGTAAAGCAAACAAGTCAAACAAAGAAAAGCAAGTAAAGGTGATATATCCCTAAGGTAACCCCACTTTTGAGATATCCCCAGCAGAGTCGCCAGTTCTATAATACGGTGGGAGAACTGACTTAGGATGTTTTGCGTTTGATCGCAATTATTGCGGATAGCAATAGTCGCCACCGACTTTTCTTTTATCCAATAAAGGAAAGGGTGAAAAGAACAGGAAAGACCTTTGAGATTATTTTTTTGAGTTCGGGGGGTAGATTATGAAAAGGGAAGGTGTTAGCACCCTTTTCATCCATAGTAATCTATGGGCTCTTAGTTGCTTGCTAGACCATTGCTTTTGTTTGAAAGTGTGCCTTGTAGTGGTTTTTGAAAGTATTTTTGAAAAGCGCCTTCATTTAGGAAAACTTTGTAATGATTCTCGTCTCTATAAGAATGTATACAAAGTGTTGGACTTTTGAAAATATTTCATGGAAAGTGTTGGTGCATTTGAAAAAGGTGTGTGTATTTGAAAATGAGCAAGCAACTAAGAACGTTTCTACCTACTCAAAAGTCTTTGTTCTTTTCCTCCTCCTTTAGATGTTGCTATCTTACCATTGATTGGTAAGAAGCTTTATCTTTGGATGTAAAGGGACGGGCGTGGGTCATCGTATAGTCATGATAGCAATGTTATGAGATATATTAGCATTTCTCTTGAGGGACTAAGGTCATTTGAAAGGCAACATTTGAAGCGTCATCAAGGGACTATGATCTTGTATTTTTTATTGTTTTTGCTAAGACATCTCACGTGCATACATGACTATGATACGGTGGCAGAACCGACTATTATACTGGTTTGTATTTTTTGCTCGCAAATGTCGCAGTAAGCAAGAGTCGCCATCGACTTTTCTTTTATCCAACTAAGAAAAGGGTGAAAAGAACAAAAAAATACCTTTTTCGAGATTTTTGAGTAAGGGGTAGATTATGGAAAGGGAAGGTGTTAACACCCTTTCCATCCATGGTTTTCCATGGGCTCTTAGGTACTTGCTCATTTTTTAAAATTGCTTGTGTTTTTGTGGTTTGAAAAGTTTTGAAAATGCCTTAGTGCGGCAATTCACTTTATGGTAACTCTTGTATCAGTCCTCAAGAGTGTGATAAAGTGTTTTGAAAACTTTGTTTGAAAGTGTGGTGTGAAAGTTTGTTTGAGCAAGTACCTAACAGTTATCTACCTACTCGAAAAAAGAATGTTCTTTTCCTCTTATTCTTTAGACTGTGTTATCCTACTATTAGTGAGTAGGTAACCCTAGCTGTTGGATGTTGAGGGACTATCGAAAGGGACGTAATGGTCATTGAAGGCAACATGTAAGGATACCTTAGCATTTCGAATGGACTATCATCATAAGATCAGTTCTCGTAGGCAACTCGAGGGACATTTAGGGACTATGATCTTTATGATGACTTTAAACTGACGGCCTTTGCTAAGAGTATCTCTATGTTCGAGGGACATGACAATTATTTCTGAGACAATCAAGCGGGAAATACCCTAGGGGTGCAAGTGTGCAATAGTGTGCTATTTCAGATATTTTATCTTGCAGTTTAATGATCTAAGATTGATTGATTAAGCATACATGCCTAGGTTGCTAGCAATTATATACAAGCATATAAAATATAAAAGCGAGAAAATAGAGGGTCCTACGCTATTACAGGGCTTTGGTGTAGATACATAAGGAATTGACTGAAAGTAAAATTCAGAAAAAAAAACCCTAATTAAGCTATTACAAACTGGGCACAGTTACATAAATAATAAAAATTAATCATACGGCAAAAATAATTACGCGTGAGAATAAAAAATTGAAATAAGTTTAAACCCTAAAAACCCTAATTTGATCATTGAAAATATTTTTGAGATTTTTTGTGAAAAAAATTTGAAGTTTGACCTAATTGTTCTAATAAAATTTTAATTAATGAAACAAATTAAAGTTGATGAAATTAATTAATTTCAAAAATTAATTTATTGAAAAAAAACTAAACCCTATTTTTTGTGATTATTTTTTGATTTTATGAAAAAAAATTGATTTGAAATAAAAACAATTGAAATAATTAGATAACAAAAGAGAATTAAATAAAAAAAGAATAGAATGGGCTTGAGGGATGTAAACCCAAGTTGGAGGGTGCATGCTGATTTTTTGTCCAAAGCCCAATCCAGTTGGCCCATAGTTGTGTGTGATTCAGTGTGGTCGTGCCAGGAGTGTCCACCATGGGGAGCTTCATTGGAAGCATTAGATCTGGGCGCTGATTGGTCCCAGGATGATGATTTGGAGGCCTAGGGTGTGCGCGGTTGGAAGAATAACATGGAATCTGCAAAGAATTATTAAGAAAAATAACATGTAGGAGGCAGGGATCAAACCCTTGACCTCCTACACACGCGCGCTAAAAAGCCTTCACTTGTACCACTGAGCCAATTATTCAATCATTAATATAAACAAATAATGGATATTATATGTAATGAGAGGTCAGTGTAATAACTAGAATGCGCGCCATTCAAACTACCCAACCAGGTTTTGACACGCAGTCATCTTCTTCGTTGGGACTGTCATTTTAGACTAAGGCCTTTACCTATAGACAAGCATTGTAACTATAAACCTGCATATCTCAAAAATCATAATCATGCAATAAAAATTTAATCCAAGAATACAAATCAAATGGGTTTGATCTCGTGAGTACAATGATACTCTTCTTTTGTCCTAATTTTGCCTGAAATAAAAAACCCTAAAACGAAGCTTCAAACCCTAGCAATGGCATCCAGTCAAATATGCATCAAAACACACAATTAAATATGCAAACATGTTCTAAATGATCATATAAGCATGATTGTATATTTAAAAATCATTTATCATGCGTATATTTCAAAAACCAATTTCAAGAACAAGAGCAAACTGTGATACTTATATAGGTTGTTTCTTGGATGTGTTGATGCATGTGAGTGGTCCAGATAGCTTCCAAATATGCCCAGGAATGGATTACAGTCTTTGAAATGCCTTGAATCTCCCTCTAGAGCAAAACTCGATCACCACTTTTTTTCAAAATTTTGAGCAGTCTTGTGGGTGTTCTATACGGCTAAATCCTCTCTTTATGATCAGGGTTTATTATGCATATATAGTAGAAGAAATTAGGTTAACAAAACTGAACTGAATCTTGAAGATTGAGTGAGAAAAGATTTGATTTGGGTCTTGTATTTTTTGTTTCTAAAATAGGCCAAATCTTGCTATCTTTACTCCAACGCGTTTTCTCTTTTGATTTTCCAGCATATTCATCCCTTATTTGATTGAGAGAAGATTGAAGAAGTGAAAAACACAAGAAGGGGGTTGAATTGTAAAACTGAAAATCAATGCAATGAACACGATATTTTTATCCTGGTTCGTTTGATCTCAAACTACTCCAGTCCACCCGTCAAGGTGATTTCGCCTCTCTCCAATGAGGTCTTAATCCACTATATTCAACTGAATATTACAATCTGCTTTAACAACTGCTAAAGCCTTCTTGATGCAAACCACAACCCGGTTTGTCAAGGAATCACTTTCTTACACAGAATGGAAATCTAGGTGTGTGAGTGTTTTCTACAAAAACAGTTTATCACAACTGTGATATTACACAACTTAAGCTTATGAAACTAGATTGCTAAAATATAATTGAGTAAGGAATTATGGAGCTTTTTAGCAAACTGAGAATGAGAAGATGTAGAATAGCTTTTAGGCGTGGAAATAGTTGTAGAGCATTAGCCAATTCAATCTTCATTGTCTTGTTTATATAGCACTGAATTTGTTGAACGTTGGAGCAATATTCTTGATTCAATGCCAATAACAAACTTTCCTTATTGAGCAGATCTTGTCTGGAATGATGTCGTTGGTAATAATTCGCTTTGAATGCACAGTACCGTTGCTACTTAAAGCGTGTTCTGAATTTGGCTCATTCTGACTCTGCTTAAGTGCTGATGAATTATTGTTGTCTTTATCAGAGTGTTGAGCGCAGTTCTGTTCATCAAGCTTCAGCAATCGCATGAGTTGTTCTTCTGATTCTGGTATTCTGATATAGCAACTTCTGATGCTGATGTTAATAACCAATATTCTGATGCTGATTAAGTGTACTCCTGCTGATACCTATCAGAGTTTCTGCAAAACAGAAGGTAATATTTTAGGTAGCAAATAGTTCTTATATGAATCACATAATTAATATATAATTTCATTTTTTTATCATCAAAACTTAAACTTAGGGTAGTAGATTCAAACTTTGTTCTAACAATCTCCCCCTTTTTGATGATGACAAAAACTAGATATTTTTAATGGAAAATAACGTGAAAGAGTATCAGAGATAACTATATGATAAGATGTATCAGAGTAAGAAGTTATCAAAGATAAGGGATAAAGAGATATCAGAGTTGAGAGATACTCCCCCTGAATTTATTACTTCCCTTTTTAATTCCAAGAGTTCTTCAGGATCAGATCTTTATTGTCTTTCTTTGATCATCAGAATATTAGAGCTTTGACTATCAGAAGCTTTAGATCAGAATATTAGAGCAGAGCTTCAGATCAGAATATCAGAGCTTTATCAGAGCTTTGCTTTGGATCAGAGTATCAGAGCTTTAGTCTTTAGTGAGTTAGAGAGCTTTCTTGTACCTGTAGACTTAAGCAAAAACAGAAGAAAACATTCAAGTATATCAGAGTTAGAATGTTTGAGATTTTCTGTCTTAGTAATCCGTTATTGAAAAAATATGTTTCTTATTCTCCCCCTTTTTGTCAGCAATCAAAAAGTGTAAGTGATGTGCTAAAACATTTAGATCAGAAAAACTTGTCATATTAAAATAGTCAGAGCCAGACAAAACAGTACAGAAGATATGCAAAGAAAACATGAAAATGGCATGAATGAAAATCTAAGGTTGGGGAGGAAGGCGTGTGAACAGAGTCTCCAGCATTGCTTTAATCTGATCAGTAGTCTCATTCTGCTTGTGCACCATGCTGACTACTGTGTCTATCTTGCTGTCCTACACGTCCATCCTTTCTTTCATCTTCTGGTCATTTTCATCCATCCTTTGCTGCAGACGGATATCATTCAGCTTCAGCTCTTCCAGAGTCTTCCTGTCCAAGGCATCTTGAGAAACATCAGAAGCAGGGAGCTTCTGAGAGCTTTCTGCAACATCTTCAGCTTGACTGGCTTCAACTTGAATAGTCTGATCTTCTTCTGGCTGCACCTTTGAAGCTGGACGCTTCTCATACCATGGCTCACTATCCAGAAGGAGCATGTCTTCTTTCAGCAGCTGACTTCCTACTTCGTTCAGAAGCTTGCTGAAATTCTGCTGTGCTTGCTCGTAATTGATGTCTTGCAATTTTAGAGCTTCAGCATGTACCCAAATTTTGAATTGTGACCAGAGCTGGTCAGAGGCAGCTGGATCAATCATTCCAGGACAGACTTGCTTCAGAGAAGCAATCCACTGCTGCAAACCTGTTTCAAAATTCATAATGCCAGGGCCAACATCTGGCTGGTTTGGTTTTGGAATGGCTATTTTATTTTTCAGATCAGCAAGACGGTCAAGGATTGTTAAATCTATGAAGGTCCTGCTGGGGTCTTCTGTGGTTTGTTTGGGAGCTGTTTGTTTGGGAGATGGAGTGGGAGAATCAGAAATAATGATTGGACTGTTTGGGGTTTTGGGAGTGTTTGGTGGTGTGGATTCTGGCGAGGATGGCAGCTGGGCCATGGTTACTGTTGTTCCACATGGCAGCTGGATTGCCAGAGGTTGTGGTTCAGAGGATTGAGGAGAATGAGGTTCAGGAGATAGAGGAGATTTGGCAATATTTGGTTCAGTGTTTGGATTGTTGGGAAGGTTATCAGAAGCACGTTGATCAATGTCAGACAGAACTTTGTCAAGTGCTGATGTTATTGAAATTGTTGGTTTGGGATGTTTGGTGCGGGGTCTTCTGAGTTGTAGTGCCTCAGAAGGGTCATCTTCTGGTTCGGTTTCATCTATTGTTGGGATGGGGATTGGGATTTCTTGAGAAGTTGGAGTGGGAATTGATGTTGGAATAGCAGAAGAATTTAAAACAGAAGCAGCAGATAAATTACCTCTTTTCTTGGGTGTCTGCTGGGATGTTCCTTCTGAAGGGGCCTTCCTTTTCTTTGTCTTATTTAGTGTAACTTCTGGTTGAGGTTGGTGCAGATCTTTGATATTCAGCTTGGGATCTGTACCATCAGCCTTGCACGCGTCTAGGTATCTGAGAACCACCACTGGTTTAGATTCTATCTCAGAAAATAAAGGAAAGTCACTCAGTGGGACTCTTCTGCTGGTGATGTCAGCAATAGGAGTAACGCTGGGTTCCTTTCTGATATTCTCTATTAACTTCATTTTCTTCAGATTCTTCGCGTTCAGAGGCTTCCCAACCGTTGGTTCAATGGTGCTTAACTCTTGAGCTTCTATCAGGTGCTCTATCAGCCTATTCTCAGTCAGAATATCTGATATTAACCTTCCAAAGGGTATCCAATCCCTCTTTGTTCTTTCTTCTTCCATGGTTTCCTTCATGCTTGTTCTGAGGTGATTAAACAGAAGATGAGCCAAGTTGATTTTTACCTTCTGATTGATAAAATAGATCAGAAACTACTGATCTATATTTATGTAATCAGGGGAACTAGTTGGCTTCCTATGATTAAAACACCCCAGAATTATCTTCGCCCAAACTCTGTGGTGATCCTTGAGGTCTCTGATTTTGCTGCTGGGCACCCCATGGGTGAAAATCCTTTCTGCTATGACACCCACATCAGAGCATCTTTCAGCCATATATATACAGCGGACGCCACCGCCACTGTAACCAATCAATTTTGCTATGTGATCCTCAGTGATCACAATCTTCTTCCCCATTATGTAGGAGGTGACTTGATGCGTTGAAGCAGTTGCATGAATCCAGAACTCCTTGACTAATATTGGGAATTTTGGTCCAACCAACCTGTCAAAATATCTCTCCCATTTATGTGCCCTAATTTCTTCTGTCAAGTCAAAACCATTCTCTTTCAGACTGCCAAAATCAATAATCAGTTCAGACAACACTTCAAGATTCTTCACTGGAGTAAGGAGTGTTCTGAATGGAACTTGGTACTGTTCAGAGGATGCTTTCTTCTGAGAACCTGCAGAAGCACTGCTGGAGGTTGCCATGTTCACACTTAGGGTTTTTCTGAGAAACTGAGAAAAAAAGGGTTTAAACTTGAAAGAGATGAACACAGAGAAAATGCAGAAAATATTTGAGAGATAATGAGAAACTGTAAAAGATTAATGTGAGAAATTAACGTTCTTAAATAGATTTCACAATATTTTGAAATAGTAAACGTTTTCAAGAAAGAGAAATAAAATCATGATTACGTTTTAAAAACATGATTACTTTCATTTAATGCTTGCTGATTTTGGGGGATTTAAGAAAGATACTTGAAACGGTTACCAGACATGTGTCTCAATGCACCCAATCAGCATTTTGCCTTCTCATAAGTGTGCACGCGTTCTGCTTCAGAGATTTGCTGATGATTGGATGACACTTGTTTGATTTAGTGATCAGCACGTCTATCTTTGAGCTGAAACGCTCAGATCTTTAAGACTAGCATCTGATACAATCTGCATGTTCTATCTTTCTGAAAAGAGATTGATCAGAAGTTCACAGTAAAACAAATACATTCTGAAGATAAATATATGGAATTAAAACATTTTCACTCTGGGAAGATTTTCATGCTGAGATGTTTCAGAATGAAATTGAACCTATCTTCAGAAAGGGGTTTAGTGAAGATATCAGCCCATTGATGGTCTGTATCTATAAATTTTAAGTTCAAAATTCCTTTCTGAATATAGTCCCTAATGAAATGATGTTTTATTTCTATATGCTTAGCTCTAGAATGTAAAATAGGATTCTTACTTAAGCAAATAGCAGAAGTATTGTCACAGAGTATAGGGATGTTACTCTCAAAAATCTGGAAGTCTTCAAGCTGACTTTTCATCCAGAGCATTTGTGTGCTATATCCTGCTACTGCTATGTACTCAGCTTCTGTTGTTGATAGCGCAATTGTAGATTGCCTTTTGCTGGACCAAGAGATCAGATTTTCTCCCAGAAACTGGCAGCTTCCAGAAGTACTTTTACGCTCTACTCTGTCTCCAGCAAAGTCAGCATCGCAATAGCCTACTAAACTGTAATCACTGGATTTTCTATAAAACAAACCCAGATTAGTAGTACCTTTCAGATACTTGAAAATTCGCTTAACAGCTGTTAAGTGAGATTCTCTAGGATCTGATTGGAATCTAGCACAAATACATACGCTGAATAATATATCAGGTCTTGAAGCTGTCAGATAAAGGAGAGAACCAATCATACCTCTGTAGACTTTCTGTTCTACCTTTTTGCTTACCTCTTCTCTTTCCAGAATGCACGTGGGATGCATTGGAATCTTTGATGGCTTACATTCTGAGAGGTCAAATTTCTTCAGAAGATCTCTGATGTATTTGCTCTTATGAATGTAAGTTCCCTCTGGGGTTTGATTTATCTGAATTCCTAGAAAGAATTTAAGTTCCCCCATGAGGCTCATCTCAAATTCTGCCTGCATACACTTAGCAAATTTTCTTCCAAGAGAAGGATTAGTAGAACCAAAAATAATATCATCAACATAAATTTGACAGACTAAGATGTCATTCTTAACTGACTTACAGAATAAGGTAGTGTCCACCTTCCCTCTGGTGAATTCATTTTCTAACAGAAAGTTACTTAGTCTTTCATACCAAGCTCTGGGAGCTTGTTTCAGACCATATAGTGACTTCTTTAGTTTGAAAACATGTTCTGGATGTTTTGTATTTTCAAAACCAGGGGGTTGGTGCACATAAACCTCTTCTTCTATATAACCATTTAAGAATGCACTCTTGACATCCATCTGATACAGAGTGATGCCTCTATTAACAGCAAATGAAATTAAAAGTCTGATAGATTCTAACCTGGCGACTGGGGCAAAGGTTTCTGTATAGTCTATCCCCTCTTGCTGACTATAACCTTGTGCAAACAATCGTGCTTTGTTTCTGATGACTTCACCTTGTTCATTTAGCTTGTTTCTGAACACCCATCTTGTTCCAATGACGTTGAATCCTTTTGGTCTGGGAACAAGATCCCATACGTCATTTTTGGTGAATTGATTCAGCTCTTCTTGCATTGCCAGAATCCAGTCATTATCCAGAAGTGCTTCATCAATAGAAGAAGGTTCAATCAGAGACACAAGTCCCATGAGGGTTTCTTCAGAGTTTCTGAAGCTTGCTCTTGTTCTGATTGGATCTTCCTTTCTTCCTAAGATTGTTTCTTCTGGATGATCCAAGCTGCTTCTGGGTAATCTTTTCTGAGGTTGATCAACAACTGTTGTAGGATTGCTAGCAGTGCTCCTTTCAGACGTTGAAGGAGTGTCTGTGTTGAGAGCTTCTGATGACTTGTCTTCAGAACCTGTAAATTCAATTTCCATACCTGCAAAAACTTCATTCTGCTTTGACTTTTCAGAGTCAAGCTTATCGTCAAAACGAACACTGATTGATTCTTCCACAATCTGTGTTTCTGTATTGTATACTCTATACCCTCTTGAGCGTTCAGAGTATCCTAACATAATACACTTCTGTGCTTTAGAGTCAAACTTGTTCAAATAATTCTTTGTATTTAACATAAAACAGGTACATCCAAATGGATGAAAATATGAAATGTTGGGCTTTCTGTTCTTCCACAATTCATATGGAGTCTTTCCCAGAATAGGTCTTATTGAGATTCTATTCTGAATGTAGCACGTTGTGTTTATTGCCTCTGCCCAGAAGATCTTAGCAACGTTTGTCTCATTGATCATGGTTCTGGCCATTTCTTGCAATGTTCTGTTCTTTCGTTCTACAACTCCATTTTGTTGGGGAGTTCTAGGACAAGAGAAATCATGCAGAATGCCTCTATCATTAAAGAATGACTCAAAATCTTTGTTTTCAAACTCTCCACCATGATCACTTCTGACTTTAACGATTCTAAGATCCTTTTCATTCTGAACTTGGTTACAGAAGGTAACAAACACAGAGTGTGACTCGTCCTTGTGTCTTAAGAACTTTACCCATGTCCATCTGCTATAGTCATCTACGATTACTAACCCATACTTCTTGCCACTGACTGAAGCAGTTTTAACTGGTCCAAATAAGTCAATCTGCAGAAGTTCTAATGGCTTAGAGGTAGAAACAACATTTTTAGATTTAAAAGAAGGTTTTGCAAACTTGCCTTTCTGACATGCTTCACACAGAGCATCTGAATTGAACTTCAAATTAGGAAGTCCTCTGACCAGATTGAGTTTGTTAATCTGAGATATTCTTCTCATACTAACATGCCCCAATCTTCTGTGCCAGATCCACTGCTCGTTGTTAACAGACAGAAGGCACTTTACATTCTGACTTTTCAGTTCAGAAAGTTTGATTTTGTAAATGTTGTTTTTCCTCTTTCCACTAAACAGGATAGTCCCATCTTTCTGACTAACAGCTTTACATGATTTTTGATTAAAGATTATATCATAACCGTTATCACTTAATTGACTTATGGATAACAGATTATGCATTAATCCATCTACTAGCAGAACATTATTAATAGAGGGAAGATTTCCATTACCTACAGTTCCAGAGCCAATGATCTTTCCCCTTTGATTGCCTCCAAAGCCAACGTGGCCTCCAGGCTTAAGTTCCAGGCTTTGGAACATATGCCTTCTTCCCGTCATGTGTCGCGAGCAGCCAAAGTCCAGGTACCATGACTGGTGTTTCTGACTTGCTGCTAAAGATATCTGCAACATGTATTATTTTATCCTTAGGTACCCAGATTTTCTTGGGTCCTGATTTGTTAGATTTACCAAAACTCTTGTTTGGATTTTGGTTTCACAGAGTACTTACTGCTAGTGTATTTAATATCATGTGTGTGACCATACACAAAATGTGAATTCAGAGGTGTGTGTTTAATGGTTAAATCCATGACATTCTTTGGTGTAGGAACCTTACCTTGGTATCCTATTCCCTTCCTGCCGTTTCTGCTAACTCCATAGATCATTGAAGCCATTTTGCTTCTATCTATGCTTTTAGCAAGGAACTTCTGGAAACTGTGATCATACTCCTTGATGATCTCATCAGCGTTGCTGGGAGTTTCAGAAATTGGTTCCTTCTGAGAGTTTTGTAAAGTATTTTCTAATTTTGAAATTTTAATTCTCAGCTCAGAATTCTCCAATTTAAGACTCTCAGTCTTATTAGAGTCAGATTCAAGATTCCTTTTCAGGTCTCTGAATTTAACTCTAATCTGCTGATACCTTTCCAGAATTTCATTAAGGCTTTCAGCAAGTTCAACCTTGGTAAAATTAACAGCAAAGTTAGGAAATACCTCTTCAGTATCTGATTCTGAGTTTGATTCAGAAGCTTCACTATCTTCTGAAATGTTAGCCATGAGAGTTATGTTTGCTCTCTCATCATCTGATTCTGAGTCAGCTTCAGACGAGTCAGAGTCATCCCATGTAGCCATGAGACTTTTCTTCTTTTCTCTTCCAAACTTCTTTTTGGGCTTTTCCCTCTGAAGCTTTGGGCAGTCACTCTTGTAGTGTCCTTGCTCATTGCACTCGTAGCAGATGATGTCCTTGGTGTTTGGCTTTCTGCTTCCTGAGGAGCCTTCAGATCTTCTGTATCCAGAAGAAGAATCTGTCCTTCTGTATCTGGAAGAAGACTCGTTCTGATCAGATCTTCTGGGATTCCTGAACTTTCTTTGTCTCTGCTTCCACAGTTGATTCACTCTTCTGGAGAGGAGGGAGAGTTCGTCTTCTTCTAATGAGGATCCATCAGATGTTTCTTCAACTGCCTGCAAAACTTTAGACTCAGATTTTTTGTTAGATTTTAATGCTAAAGGCTTACCTTGCTTCTGGGGTTCATCAGCTTCTAGCTCTATCTCATGACTTCTGAGGGAGCTGATAAGTTCCTCTAGAGAAATTTTGTTGAGATCTTTTGCTAGCTTCAGAGCTGTAACCATTGGCCTCCACTGCTTGGGTAAGCTTCTGATGATTTTCTTGACGTGATCAGCAGTAGAGTAACCTTTGTCCAGAACCTTGAGACCAGCTACCAGAATCTGGAATCTTGAGAACATTGTTTCAATGGATTCACTTTTTCCATTTTGAACGCCTCATACTTCTGAATGAGCGCCAAAGCTTTAGTTTCTTTGACCTGAACGTTGCCCTCATGCGTCATTCTGAGTGAGTCAAACATGTCCTTTGATGTGTCTCTGTTGGAGATCTTTTCATATTCAGCATACGAGATGGCGCTGAGAAGGATGGTTCTGGCCTTGTGGTGATTCTTGAAGTCACGCTTTTGTTGGTCAGACATTGTTTTCCTATCAATCTTCTGACCGCTTGCATTCACAGGGTGCGTGTATCCATCTGTCACCATATCCCACAGATCAACATCATCTGCCAGAATGAAGCTTTCAATTATGTCTTTCCAGTAATCAAATTTTTCTCCATCAAAGACTGGAGGTTTGCCGCTGAATCTGTCTCTGTCCTCATGGTTGTCATTGCTGGTGTGAGAATAGTTTCCTGCCATTGTGTTTTTCTGACGCTGGATCTTGTACTGACACGGTTAAGTGTTTTAGCTCAGAACCAGGAGCTCTGATGCCAATTGAAGAAGTGAAAAACACAAGAAGGGGGGTTGAATTGTAAAACTGAAAATCAATGCAATGAACACGATATTTTTATCCTGGTTCGTTTGATCTCAAACTACTCCAGTCCACCCGTCAAGGTGATTTCTCCTCTCTCCAACGAGGTCTTAATCCACTATATTCAACTGAATATTACAATCTGCTTTAACAACTGCTAAAGCCTTCTTGATGCAAACCACAACCCAGTTTGTCAAGGAATCACTTTCTTACACAGAATGGAAATCTAGGTGTGTGAGTGTTTTCTACAAAAACAGTTTATCACAATTGTGATATTACACAACTTAAGCTTATGAAACTAGATTGCTAAAATATAATTGAGTAAGGAATTATGGAGCTTTTTAGCAAACTGAGAATGAGAAGATGTAGAATAGCTTTTAGGCGTGGAAATAGCTGTAGAGCATTAGCCAATTCAATCTTCATTGTCTTGTTTATATAGCACTGAATTTGTTGAACGTTGGAGCAATATTCTTGATTCAATGCCAATAACAAACTTTCCTTATTGAGCAGATCTTGTCTGGAATGATGTTGTTGGTAATAATTCGCTTTGAATGCACAGTACCGTTTCTACTTAAAGCGTGTTCTGGCTTTGGCTCATTCTGACTCTGCTTAACTGCTGATGAACTATTGTTGTCTTTATCAGAGTGTTGAGCGCAGTTCTGTTCATCAAGCTTCAGCAATCGCGTGAGTTGTTCTTCTGATTCTGGTATTCTGATATAGCAACTTCTGATGCTGATGTTAATAACCAATATTCTGATGCTGATTAAGTGTACTCCTGCTGATACCTATCAGAGTTTCTGCAAAACAGAAGGTAATATTTTAGGTAGCAAATAGTTCTTATATGAATCACATAATTAATATATAATTTCATTTTGTTATCATCAAAACTTAAACTTAGGGTAGTAGATTCAAACTTTGTTCTAACAAAGATTCTTTCGATTGTGAGATTTCTGGCTTGTTTTGGAACAAATCCCTTTCCTTCCTTCGAATCCGCCTTCCTTGCCAGCCTTAAACTCCAATTCGAACCAATCAAGATTTTCCTTATTAGAACCTTGTTCTCCTTAATGGTTCTGAGTAGAATTGTGCCAGCTTCCATACTAGGGCTCCTTCAATTGGACCACCCTTTGCTTCGATTTCCTATCCTTTTGAAGAGAATTCCCTGGTCGAATCAACTCTTGTGGAATTATGAACAAACAAGGCAAGAATCTGGCTTGAACATATTTTCCGAGTGCCCTCTTCATGGCCTCTTTCGAATGGCTTGGAAGGATTTCTTCGAATGGCCCTTGTCCAAATACCAATCGAAGGGTATCAATCGAAGAGTCCTTTGTTACGCCAATCAAAAGGCTTTGACACAATGTCCATCGAAAGGCTTGTCACAAGGCCAATCGAAAGGCCTTTTGCAGATGTCAATCGAAGGACCCTATGTGGATGTCAATCGAAATGCATTTTGGAGATGCCAATCGAAAGGCATTTTGGAGATGCCAATCGAAAGGCATTTTGGAGATGCCAATTGAAAGGCACTTTGGAGATGCCAATCGAAAGGCACTTAACCATCATTTGAAAATTTTCCTTGTCTTTAGGCAAAGGTTTGTAACCACCTATGCAAGAGGAAAATCTTGGAAAAACATGAGAGGGCAAATTTTGGGGTGCAACAGCTGCCCCTGTTCTATCTTCTTAAACCTGAGGATGTAGATTGGCTAGTATGCCTTTCGTAATCGGAAGGTGGAAGATGATTGAACACTAAAGTGCCCAGAAATTTGCACTCGTCCGAGATGATACTTGACTATGTAGATAGTATTGGGAATGGGCTTATAGATGCCATTTGGAAAAGATGACGGAAGATCGTCGGATATGGGCTTGAAGATGCCATCAGAATGTGATGGAGATTCATCGGAGATGGGTTTAAAGATGACATCCAAAACAATGATGATTTCATGAGATATCCCTTTGTAGGAATTCCTGCTCTTGCTGTTAAGGAGGACTCCGCTGAGAAATGTTGGTCTCTGTTTTGGGGAATATAATTTAGGAGCTTCAGTTGTCCATTACTCTACTAGGGAGTCATCACTTGATTTAAGAGACGGAAGTGAACTTCTATCTGGTCGGGATCCAGGCTTTACAATGACTTGCTGAGGATAATAAGGCTAACTGTTATTTGGTCGTGCTCCAGGATTCACAGCGACTTACTGGGAGAGATGAGATTAAACTGTTATCTGGTCAGGATCCAGGCTTCACAGTGTCTTGAATTATTGATTAACTATTATACAGTCAGTTTTCGGGCTTCATAGCTTCTTTAACTGCAATAGAAATCTTAGTATCGATTTGACTGGACCAGAGAAAGGTCTCGAGTTGTCTTCAATTGGGATAGAAATCTTAGTATAGATTAGAATAAACCAGGGGAAGGCCTTGAATTAACTTTGACTGGTATAATAATCAGGAGAATCTTAGTATCGATTCAACTGACCCAGACGAAAGTCTTAGAGCATCTTCAACTGGCATAGTAATCAGAGAGATCTTAGTGTCGACCTGTCTGACCCAGAGAAAATATTGGGTCAACTTTGACTGGATAGTAATCAGGAGAATCTTAGTAGCGATTCAACTGACCCAGACGAATGTCTTGGAATATCTTCCACTGAAATGGCAATCAGAGAGATCTTAGTGTCGAACTGTCTAACCCAAGGAAAATATTGTGAGGACATCTTTCTAAGGAAAATCCTGGAATAGCCCTTTGTTAGACGTAGCTTGTTGATTTGGTATTTTCCCTGAAAAAGGTAAAGAGTTAGTCATATGCAATGTCATGATGTATGAAATGCATTGTGACAATGTTCTCAACATAAATGAGACTATGTTGTATGCGATGTGTATGCACATGCCATGATGTATAAATATAGGATGTTATTGAGATGTTTCCCAGCCTAGGGAAATAAATCTCGGACTACTGCTGGAGAGTATTGGGAAGCTGAATTCTTCATTTCCGTTGGGGATGGTGAATGGAGATGACTATGCTGGGGGTTTACTCCTTTCTGTTTGTGAATATTCTGCCGGAGAGAGACTCTGCCTGAGAATAACTCTGTAGGGGAATAACTCTATTTGATAGAGGAGATGCTTTACTGGAATATTTTGCCGATTCGGAGAAATAAAATCTGCTTGGGAGAAGGTTCCGCGGTCAAAGAAATAAACTCTACTCGAGAGAAAGCTTTATAAACCGTTTGTGATTATAAAACTCGGCTGGGGAATATATATATTAGCTCTCTGAAGGAACTTTGCTGGAGAAAGTAACTCCTGTTTGAGGAAGCGGAGATCAAAACTTTTGGTTGCCTCTACTCAGTGGGGAACATAGACGTCACGCGGTCGCATGTAATGGGTGACTTCGTCTCAAAACTGTCTTTGCCCTTGTACCTGCTGGAAGGAGTAACTATCGGAATTACAAATTGTTTTTTAGACTTTGCCCCATTCCTTAAGTCATGAGCAACTATCCTTTTATTCTTATGCAAATATTTGTGAATAGCAATCATATTCAAATGCATATGTCAAGAATAAGTCATTGGACGTTTTTTGCAAAATAAAACTGAAAAAAGAAGGAAAAAAAAAGCAAACAGTTTTGTACTTCCAAAAAAGCGATTTGTATTGATTTCTGAAGTTTGCCTGTAAAAGGCGTTGTGTACAAAGAAGATGACGTTCTAGTAGGATAACATCGCCGTGAGAGTGAAGACTATACAAAGTAGTGTATAAAGAGAAGAAAACAGCTATTTGTAATAATCCCATTGAGTTTCAACTCTGTTATTGCCCTTATATCTTCTAGCGTCTCATCACTTTGCTACTTGTCCGAAGCTGACTGGATTGATTGGTGTCGTCTGAGCTTGATAGTTGATACTGAAGTCTGGTCGCAAGGTGATCCAATGGAACATAGTGATACACTTCAAATCCCTAACTTTTTCCTGGACCGCCCTTTCGGGTTTTCAGCCCACCGGGATACTCTTTTTTGCCCAAGCCGCCTTTTTAGGTTTTCGGCTTGCTGGGTGTACAGATATTTTTTGTTTTCATCCCTAATTTTTGCCCGAACCCTTTTGGTTCATCGGGATGCCCTTATTTTTGCCTAGGCCAGTCAACCTAGCAGGTCTTATTTATGTGTAGTATCTTTTCACTATGTCAGTATTAACAGGGTGAGGAAGGTCGTCACCATCCATGGTGGTCAAAATCATGGCTCCTCCTAAAAATATGCTTTTGATCACAAATGTCCCTTCGTATGTGGGAGTCCATTTACCCCTGGGATCACCTTGCGGTAGTATGATGCACTTGATCACTAGATCCCCGACTTGATATACTTGGCGTCTAACCTTTTTGTTGAAAGCCTTGATCATCTGTTTTTGATACATTTGACCATGACAGACAGCACTAAGCTTTTTCTCATCAATCAAATTCAGTTGATCAAGTCGATTCTGTATCCAATCATCTTCGATCAAACCCACATCCTTCATGATTCTCAAAGAATGGATCTGGACCTCAATAGGCAGGACAACCTCCATGCCATATACCAGAGAGTATGGTGTTTCCCCTGTCGACATTCGTGCGGAGGTGCGGTACCCATGAAGAGCAAATGGCAACATCTCATGCCAGTCTTTGTATGTCACTGTCATCTTCTATATGATTTTCTTAATGTTCTTGTTAGCAGCCTCCACAGTGCCATTCATCTTCGACCGGTAAAGGGAAGAATTATGATGCTGGATATTGAATTGTTTACAGAGTTCGGTGATCATCGTATTGTTGAGATTCGTACCATTGTCAGTGATGATTCTCTCTGGCACACCGTACCGACAAATCAGGTTATGCCTGATAAATCGTGCCACAATGTTCTTGGTAACAGTAGCAAAAGAGACAGCTTCAACCCACTTCGTGAAGTAATCAATGGCCACCAGGATGAAGTGATGCTCATTAGAAGCGGTAGGTCTAGTCTCTTTGATCATGTCAATGCCCCACATTGCAAAGGGCCAAGGAGCCGTTAATACGTTCAAGGGAACCAGAGGTACATGCACCTTATCAGCATAGATCTGGCATTTATGACTAGTTCAGGAATGCTGATAGCAGTCTGCTTCCATAGTGGACAATTGGAATCCTGTCCGCAGGATATTTTTATCCATGGCATGTCCACTCGAAGTGGTTCCAAAGGTACCTTCGTGTAGATTTGTCATAATCCTCTCTACTTCGCTCTTGTTTATGCACCGAAGTAAAGTAGAGTCATGGTTGCGCTTGTAGAGGATTCCATTACTGAGGAAGAACTTTATGGTGAACCTTCTCAGAAACTTCTTATCATTGACAAATGCCCCCTCGGGATATCCTTGGACCTCGAGATACCTTTTCACTTCATGAAACCAAGGTTTGTCTGCTGCTCCTTCAGTGTCGATCTCATAGAAGTATGCTGGTTCATCTAACCTCTCGATGGTAATTTGGGGAGCCTCATTATCCCACTTGACCTTGAACATTGATGACATGGTAGCTAGCGCGTCCGCTAACTGGTTCTCTTCTCGTGGAAAATGTTCAAAGGTGACCTCCTCAAAGTGTGGGAGCAATGCCAGTATGTGCTCTTTGTAAGGGATAAGATTTGGGTGTTTCGTATCCCACTCGCCTTTGATTTGACTTATTACCAAGGTTGAATCTCCGAAAATTCTCAAGAACTTGATCCTCAGGTCAATAGTAGCTTTGAGACCCATGATGCATGCTTCATACTCCGCCATGTTGTTGGTACAGTTGAAACATAATCTAGTGGTGAAAGGAGTATGACAGCCTTTAGGAGATATAATTACAGCACCAATGTGATTGCCGAGTGCGTTCGAGGCTTCGTCAAAAACCATAATCCATCGGGATCCTTCTTCAGGTCCTTCATCTGGTCCAAGTTCTTCATAGTCAGTCACTAGCATAATATTCTCGTCCGGGAACTCAAAATTCATGGACTGGTAGTCATCCACGGCCTGATGAGCCAAATGATCAGCTAGTACACTTCCCTTGATTGCTTTCTGGATAGTGTATTGGATATCATATTCGGTCAAGATCATTTTCCATCTTGCTATTCTTTCGGAAAGGGCGGGCTTCTCGAAGATGTACTTGATCAGATCCATCTTAGATATCAGCAAAGTAGTGTGGATCAACATATACTGTCTCAGTCGGTAAGCAGCCCATGCCAAAGCGCAACAAGTTTTCTTAAGCAGTGAGTATCTTGTTTCACAGTCGGTAAACTTTTTGCTAAGGTAGTATATTGCGTGCTCTTTTCGACCAGACTCATCATGCTGCCCTACCACATACCCCCATTGAATTATCTAACTTTGTTAAGTACATTATCAAAGGTCTTCCTTCAATCAGAGGCATTAGAATTGGTGGTTCTTGAAGGTATTCCTTGATTCTTTTGAAGGCAGTCTGGCATTCGTCATTCCATTTTACCACTTGATCTTTCTTCAGGAGCTTGAAGATTGGCTCACAAGTAGCAGTTAGATGGGAAATGAACCTGGCAATGTAATTTAGTCGTCCCAAAATGCCTCTGACCTCCTTCTCAGTGCGAGGAGCCGACATTTCTTGTATAGCCTTCAGTTTTGCAGGGTCTACCAGAATGCCCTTGTCATTAACAATAAAACCTAGCAGTTTAACAGACCTTACCCCGAAGGTGCACTTGTTTGGATTCAACCTCAGCTTGTACGTCTTCAACCTATCAAACAGCTTTTGTAAATGATCAAGGTGTTCTTCCTCAGTTTGAGACCTGGCTATCATGTCATCCTCATAGACCTCTATCTCATGGTGAATCATGTCATGAAACAAGGCTACCATGGCTCACTGATATGTTGCACCGGCATTATTTAATCCAAATGGCATCACTTTGTAGCAGAAAGTTCCCCATTGCATGACGAAGGTTGTCTTCTCCATATCTTCAGGTGCCATCTTGATCTGATTGTAACCAGAGAAACCATCCATGAAGGAAAAGATCTTGTATTGCGCGATGTTGTCAACCAGAACGTCGATGTGGGGGAGTGGAAAGTCATCTTTGGGGCTTTCCCTGTTTAAATCTCTGTAGTCCACACACATCTGTACCTTGCCATCTTTTTTAGGCACCGGAACTACGTTGGCCACCCATTGGGGATAAGAGGTGACAGCTAAGAACCCTGCGTTGAATTGCTTCATAACCTCAGCTTTGATCTTCTCTGGAATTTCAGGGTGCATGTGACAAACCTTCTGCTTTACCAGAGGGAAATCTTCTTTAGTTGGCAGACGGTGAACCATAATATTTGTATCCAGTCCCGGCATGTCTTCATATGACCAGGCGAAGATCTCGACATAATCATGAAACGTTTGTATCAACCGCTGTTAGACATTAAGCCCCAGATTTGCACTGATCTTGACTTCTTTTTTGTCTACCTCTGTGCCCAAGTTTATTGTCTCAATTGGCTCTTCATGAGACTGTATAGATCTTTCTTCCTGCTGTAATAGCCTAGCAAGTTCTCCAGGTACCTCACAATCTTCCTCACCTTCGTCCTCGACTTGGTTGATCGGATTTTCGAAGTTATAACTGGAAATAGCAGAACTGTTATCAATGGGATCTATAGTGGATATGGATCTGCAATGTGATACGTGAGTGTGTGTAAGAGCATAGCTGTATAGACAAAGTAAAAGTAGAAAAGAAAAACAGAGAGCGCAAAATTTGATGCATAAATGTCCAATGCTTTATTGATGCCATATGAAAGTGAAACATGATAACCCTCAAAAATAAACTGATGTGCCCCAGGTAAGATACATGGCCATAAAGTTATATTGTTTATTACATATCCAAAAAACAAGAAAGACAATTACTTCTGAACAAAAGTAATCGGTACAAAATCTTTTTCCATCCAGTTATTGGGTCCACCGTTGGTAGTAGGGAAGATCCAGCTATCCATGTCATTGTCATTGTCTCCGTCTTCTAAAGCGTTGACCCCATGATTGTTGATGCACAGGGGAGGTCTTCCAGCACGAGTATGTCGAACAACCCTTTGAGCCCCTGAAGAGAAACCCAAACCAAATTTATCAGACTTGTACGGAATATCAGGGAGCTGACCCCATATGGTAGACCCACCTTCTTCGACAACCGCTTTTGCATCCTTGAGAGAAGCCATCTTCAAGGGAGGTCTGGTGATCTTCGGCATATTGGTAATAGTTTCAGTTGCAGCCAGAGTCTGGGGTACCTCTTCGAAATTCTGGCACGGAGTCTCGATGAACTCACCATCCATTTCCACATATCTGAAGGAATTTAGGTGACTGACCATGTATTCTTCTTCGCCATGTACAATGATAATTTTCCCTTTGATCAGGTATTTCATCATCTAATGTAGAGTGGATGTAACAGCTCTAGCCCCATGTATCCAAGGGCGGCCCAACAAACAAGAATAAGATGGTCTGATATCCATCACATAGAAGGTAGATTCGAAAGTTTGAGAACCAACCTTGATAGGGACGTCCACCTCCCCGTGCACCATTCTCTTTAAACCGTCAAAAGCTCTCACTACAATATTGCTGGGCTTCAAAGTCAAACCTTTACAATCTAGTCTATCCAGCGCGTTCTTAGGCAGCATATTTAATGATGAACCAGTATCTACTAGGACATGGGCCAAAGTAGTGCCCTTGCATTCGGAAGAGACATGCAACGCATCATTGTGCTTCCTCCCTCTAGGAGTCAAATCAGCATCAGAAAATCCTAAACCGTTATCAGCCGTCAAACTAGCCACATAATCTTCGAATTGGTCAACAGAGCTTTCCTGGGGCACATGGGCAGTTTTCAGGAATTTCACCAAAGCCTTCGCATGAGCTTCAGAGCATAATAGCAAGGCTAGCATAGAGATCTTTGAAGGGGTCTGCCCCAGCTGTTCGACCACGTTGTAGTCGCTTTTCTTTATAATTTTTAAAATTGCTTCCTGTGATACGGTGGCAGAACCGACTGTTTTGACTGGTTCGCGTTTTGCGTTTTTTGTTCGCAAAATGTCACAGTAAGCAAGAGTCGCCACCGAATTTTATTTTATCCAATTCGGAAAAGGAAAAAGAACAGAAAAAACCTTTTTCGAGAATATTTCTGAGTACGGGGGGTAGATTATAGAAAGGGAAGGCGTTAGCGCCCTTTCTATCCATAGTTTTCCATGGGCTCTTAGGTACTTGCTCATTTTAAAATTGCTTGTGTATGTGCTTGTCTTGAAAAGTTTACTTCCTGATAACCCTTGTATCAGTCCTTAAGGATGTGACAAAGTAGTTTTGAAAGTTGTTTTGAAAGGTGTTTGTGTAAAAGTTTTGTTTGAGCAAGTACTTAAAAGTTAGTCTACCTACTCAAAAAAGACTGTTCGTTTTCCTTTAGACAGCGCTATCCCATTATTAAGGAATGGATAGCACCGTCGTTGGAGTTTTAAGGGACGTTCAAAGGGACAGATACGGTCACAAAAGTAATGTTAGGAAGTGTTAGTAATCATCCTAAAGCCTTAAAGATCTGTTTCCGAGGCAACATTCGAATGGGTCATTTGAGATCTTTCGGGGCTAGAGGACGATCACTAACAAACCCTATACTTCATGACCTCTTAACCGAAGGCAACCGAAGTAGAGTAAACCCTAGGAGTGAGCATGTGCGAGTGAGCTTTTTTCAGTTAGTTTGTCTTTGCACATTTAGGTTATCTACCATTTTAATTTTCAGACATTCTTGCCATACAATTGTATTAGCATACATCTAACAATTAATAATTGCGGAAATTTAAAAGTGCGGAAATATAAAACCTAACTATTACATGGCTTTCGCAGATGCAGAATTATTTAACTGAAAATAAAATGCAGAAATTAAAACCCTAATAAAAATCTATTACAACCTCAAAACAATTACATAAATAATAATCGAAACGGTAATTAAAACGTGCGATGAATTAAATGCGAAGAATTAATTAAGAGACCTAAAATCTAATTAAAAATAATAATAATTTGGTTATTTTTTGGAGAAAAATTAATTATTTACAACCCTAATTTCTAATTAGTTTTAATTATAAAAAGAAATTGAAATCAAACTAATTTAAACTAAATTAATTAATTAAAGAAAATAAAATATTTTATGAAAAATATTTTTTTATGTTTTTTGTGACTTTGGTTTGATAAAAATGATTTTTGTTATTTAAAAAAAAGAGTAAATAATAAAAGAGTAAGAAAATAAAATCAAATAAAAATATTAGAGATGGGCCTGTTTGCTGAAGAAATTGGGGGGTGTAGATATGAATTTTTGAGCCCAAGATGTGCTGAGCCCAAAGCCTTGCGCTGATCCAGTGAGGAGTCCTCCTGATGGTACACCATGGTCCCTGGCAGGTGGAGTCATTGGATCTGTTGATCATGAATGTGTTTAGATCTTGTGGTTGGATGATGGAGGTGCATGGTGAACGTTAGAGATGGAAACGCATGGGATCCTGTAAAGAAGAATAAAAACAAGGAAATTGCTGGGACCTGGGATCGAACCCAGGTCCTCTACCTTTTCCACCATTGCCTGCTTGCCATCTGTGCTGCATGATTTATTTGTTAATAGAATAACAACAAGTCATAATATGTGTGAAAACTTAAGTTAGTGGATAAAACAGAAAAAGCGCGTGTCAGTTTGAATGGCCCAGTGGTTGGCCGCCATGTTATCACCTTCTTCCTCAGTCCGTCATTTTAGGTATGATACTTATACCTACGGACATCTTCCATGGCTACAAACATGCAACCATGTGAGTTGCAGCACGCGATTCTTGATGCTCCAGGCCTTGCAAACGATTGAGACGACTTCAGTGCACGCCCAGGATGCGATTGCTGGCCTTAAATTGCTTTGAAAGGTCCTGTGGAGTGAAATCTGATCCCTACTTTTTGACAACTTTTTTGAGTTTTTTCTTGCTCTTTCACGACTGTGAAACCTTGTGTTATCCTTGGTTCTTGTTCATTATATATGCTAGAGCGAATTAGGGTTGCAAAAACAGATGATATCTTTGGAATTTTGGATGATTTGATTTGATTTTTCATCCATATGCAAACCTTCCATATTGAGCCAAATTATCCAATTTTTGTACCAATCAAGCTTGATTCTATTTGTTCTTGATATCTCGGCATAATTTGATTGAGATCCTGTCCAAAAATCATACCAAAACATATCTTTGATATTATTTACCAATTATTTGATTTTATTCAATTTTTAATAAATAAAAAATCAAAACAAAATGGAAAATGCAACAAATGACATATGGGTGGATATTTGGGTCGTGGACCATGCTATAAGTGAGGTGCAATCATAAAAGGTTAGGCCCATTCGGCAAAAAATGCATTTTTAAGCATATTTGACTTTTGGTAATTTTGCAAAAAAGGTCAACTTTGACAAGGCATATCTCTTCCAATTTTAACCCTAGAGAGGTGTTCTTGGACTTTTTAGAAATCTTAGTATGTCCCTTAAGCAACCCTTTTGGTATTATCTCAATTTAGTCTTCCATGTTCATGTAAGGAGCTTTGACCCAAAAAGTGTTTTTGTTGACTTTTCAAAAGGACCTATAATGTAGAAATTCATAGATTTTGATGAGTGCATATTTTAAAATTATGGGATGAATATGGATTGTAGGGAATTACATCCTCTTCAAAATGAGCCTTGGATGGAAAATTTCTGATAAAGTATGTGGAAGTTATGCTTGGTCAAAGTTTGGTTTACTTTTCCTAAGAAACCCTAATTTAGCAACTTGTGGGTTTTGATAAATTTGGGGCATTACTTGAAGAATCGTGATCAACCCTTGATCAAATGATGAAAGTCACTTAAAATGTTGATGTTGACCAAAAATCTTGAGGTTTGACTGTATGTGGGCCACAGTTGACTTTTGACCTAATACAGTCGATTCTCAAGCATCTTGGCAGTTGACTGAGAAAACTTCTTGTGCAATGCTTGAAATTTGACATGGAGGGTCTTGAGAACATATTAGGACCATGGAGAGCATATGAGGTCTTTGGATTTCACCTATCTTGATGAAAATGGAAACCCTAATTTGAGACACACTGCCTTAGGAGAGAGTTTGTCTGGTCAATTCTTGGGCAACCTTCAGCAAATTGAGGATCTCTAGGAGTATGTTTTGAGAAAAATGAGAGGGAAAATTTTGGGGTGCAACAGTTGCCCCTGTTCAATCTTCTTAAACTTGAGGATGTAGATTGGCTTGTCTGCCTTTCGTAATCTGAAGGTGGAAGATGATTGAACACTAGAGTGCCCAGAAATTTGCACTCGTATGAAGCGATACTTAATTTGGTGATATCGGGAATGGGCTTACAGATTCCATTTGGAAGTTACTAGAGAATTTTCGGAGATGGGCTTAAAGATGCCATCCAGGATGTGACGGAGAATCGTCGGAGATGGGCTTAAAGATGCCATCTAAGGATGTTGATTTCCTGAGATATTCCTTTGATGATAATTCATGTTCATGTTGTTGATGAGGAATCTGCTGAGGAATGTTGGTATCTATCTTGGGAGAAATAGAATTTTAGGAGCTTCAGTTGCCCGTTACTCTACTGGGGAAATCACCCTGCTTGAGGAAGCGGAAGTGAACTGCATATCTGGTCGAGGTACAGGCTGCGCTGAGACTTACTGGGGAAATGCGAAATTGATCGTGTTTGATCAGGTCCAGGTCTTACAGTGTTGTAGACTGCCATTTGGGGATAAGAGAAAAGAAACCTGGATGGTAAGTGTGATCGGTGGATCTGGAACTGACTGTTTAACGCTGGTTCGCGAAATGTCGCGGAAGCAAGAGTCGCCACCGTCTTTTATTTTCTCCAAATGGAAAGGACAAAAGCACAGAAAAATTCCTTATTGAGATTGTTTCTCGGTTCGGGAGGTAGATTTATAGAAAGGGAAGGTGTTAGCACCCTTTCTATCCATGGTTATCCATGGGCTCTTAGATACTTGCTCATTTGTGTTTTCAAAATTGTTTGTTTGCTTTTCAAGGTGAGTGGGTTTGAAAAAAGTTTCTTTGAAAATTTCAGTTCGACTCTTGTATCAGTCCTCAAGAGTGTTTGAAAAATTGCTTTTGAAAGCTTTTTGAAAGGTGTCGATGTGAAAAGATTTGTTTTGAAATTAGAGCAAGTATCTACGAGTTCTCTACCTACCCTAAGGAATTCGTCTGTGTAAATGTCCTTAAGGTAGTGCCATCCCACCATTGAGAGGTAGGTAGCACCACCATTGGAGGTGTTCGGGTCAATTCGAGGGTTCGGGACAGTGTGGTCACCAGAGCAATAGGAGGGCACCTTAGAAGCTACCCTCATGCCATGTTCATGGACATGAGGACTTACTAAAACATCCTCTACTCGACGACCACTTTTCGAGGGGCAAGGCAACAGTGAGGCGTACCCTAGGGGTGGTGTGTGATTTGTGTGTTATTTTCAGATATATTTGTCTTGTTCATGCATTGTGATCTACGTTTTGTTTTTATTTTTGGCATTCATTCTTTCATGCAAGTTATTAACAGTTAAAAGATGCGAGAAGGTAAAATTCCTACGCTATTACAAAGGCGCGGGTCTACATCGCCAAATTAATCCAAGACCCGATTTGAAATAAATAAAGTGTGGAAAAATAAATGTCCTAATTAATCTATTACAAGGCTTTGGGATAAATACAGTATATTCACAAAAGAAATAAAAATAAATGCGCGAGAAGGAATTATAATTGAATGCGAGGGTGTTGGACCCTTTGAAGAAATTAAATTGGAATTAAAGATTAAATTATTAAATGAGAAAAAAAAGAAATTATTTTTGGAGTTTTTGTATTTATAGAATTTTAATGAGAAAATTAAATGGAATTTAAAAGTTAATTAAAACCCTAATTCTAAACTATTTTTTAATTTATTGAAAAATGTTTAAATTGTACCCTAATTTACATTAATTATTTACGTGGCATATTTATTTATAAAAATAATTAATACTTAATAATGGTAAGAGAAAAGAAAAAGAATAAAAGTATTAAACCTTAATTCTACATTTTTTAGTTTATTAAAAACATTAAAATTCAACCTAAAATTAAAACTAAAATTAGTTAATAAAATTTATTTACAAAAACTATTTATGAATTAAATATTAAAACATATTTTTATTTTGACTTTTTCTGATTTTTTATATTTTATGAAAATTAATTTTGATGAATTAACTAAAATAAATAAAACAAATAAATAGAAAAAAAATGAAAAGAAAGAAAATAATATGCAAACCAATGGGGGGTGTTGACCCCAATTTTGGAGGTAAATTCCCAGCAATTTGGCCCATTTGAGGAAGGCCCTCTTGACTTTTCTGGGATGTGTGTGGCACGTTTGACTGATGCCCATGGTGGACTCCAGATCCTGACCTTCAGATCCATCTCCTGAGACGTGTGGCAAGCTTCAGCGCTGGATGTTTGGTGGACTTCTGGACACGTTGAGTACCTAATCACGTTGCAAGAAAAAATAGAAAGAAATATGGGGGACCTGGGAATCGAACCCAGGTCCCAAGGCTTGCCAACAACGCTTTCCACCAACTGAGCTGTTTAGCCACTTTGTAATAATAATGGACAACAATTAATATGATAAAAAATAAGGGTTAGTGATGTCCAACGAAAAAACACGCTGGAAATTTGAATGGCCCTATCACGTTGAGACAACTCAGCGTCTCCTTCATGGTTGCTTCGTTTTACCTGCAAATATGAGATAGATAGCGGGGGTTTTAAACCCCCACTAATCCTGAAACTGGAAAATAGCGATTAGGCCATACAAGCATATAAAAAGGGCGCGATGTGGTTGTTGTGTTCGTATGAAGATCATGAGTTCAATGGTACCAGTCTTATAGCCTAATTTTTCCAGAAGAACGAAGCCCTCTTTCACAGTCTCTGAAACCCTAAAAAGCTCTCATGGTAACTTTGCGTATAGGCAATGATAATTCAATTAAATAGTACCAATAGATTCAGAAGGTCCATGTTAGTATAAAACAACAATTAAAATGTATGAAAAATGTCCAGAAATTCAAACACGATTATGCATAATTTTGAAAGAGAAGCAACCCTGTTTTACCGATTCTTGAGGTTAGAGGCTATGGTTTTGATTCAGAAAGCTTCCTTGATGCCTTGGCAAGCTATTGGAATGGTTATTTTGCTTTGGAACAAACTCTAAGTGCGTTTTCAGTTTTGAACTTTTGACAAAAAAATGCAAAGTTTGTCTATGGTTTGAGGCGCAGCTTGAAGGTTCTGAGCATTAGGTTTAGGTTTATACTTATGTGAGGAATGAATTAGGGTACAAATTTCAACCAAAAACCTTTGCATTCAATGTTTTTGAGATTTGATTTCCATGGATCTTTTTCAATCTTTTCCATGCCCTTTTGATATCAATCATGGCCAAATCTTTCCAAATTGAGTGTGCACGAAATCTTGGAGTTATGATAGACCTATTAGCTGCATAAAAAGATTTAAAATGCATGCTTGAGTATTTTTGTCATATTTTATTTCATTAAATGAATTAATGGTGATAAAAATTCAAATAAATAATAAAAAATGATGAAATAAATCCCCTTTGGGTCAAATGGTCGTGCATAGCTCTTGGATGATGATTCTTGGAAGAAAATGTGGCCCATTAGCAATTTTGAGGCATTTGAAGCAAAGTTGACTTTTCAAAATTCCCAAACATTTCCCAACTTCCACAAGGCATATCTTGCTCAATTTTTAAGCTTTGATCATGTTCTTGGACATTTTGGAAAGGTATTGAAGTCCTTTAACCAATTCCTTTGGTACCATGTCATTTTGATTTACCAATCTCAAGTTATGGTCTTTGACTTAAAGTGCCTTTTTGTTGACTTTTGAAAATGACCTATAATGTTGAGATTGATAACTTTTTGTGAGAGCATTTCTTGGACTTGAAGTGTGAAGAGGAGTTGTAGGAAATGTCTTTCTCTTCAAAAGGAGCTTTGGATGGAATTTTTCTGATAAACCATGTGGAAGTTATGCCTTGGTCAAGTTACAGTTGACTTTTTCAACTGTCCAAATATGGAAACTTTTGCATCTTGAGACTTTTTGAGCCATTCCTTGAGAATCATGATCAAGCATTGATCAAATGATGTTTGTGGCTTCAAAATAAGATGTTGACCAAAAATTTGAACTTTTGACTGTCAAATGACCATTTTGCCCCTGCAGTTGACTGTTGAGCAATTAGGGTTTTTGACTGTGCAATTTTGTGCTGTGAGTCTTGAAACTTGACATATGGATGCTTGACAATGTTTATAGGCATGTGGGACTTGATTGGACCCTTGGAAACTTCAACTTCTTTTCCAAAATCAAAACCCTAGTTTTTTGACTGTTAGGAGGCCATTGAACTGTGCAACCCTTGGGGAGATTTTGAAGCATGCTCTTTGCAAATCTTGAAGAATATGGGAGGGCAAATTTTGGGGTACAACAGTTGCCCCTGTTCAATCTTATTAGACCTGAGGATGTAGATTGGCTGACGTGCCTTTCGTAATCCGAAGGTGGAAGATGATTGAACACTAGAGTGCTCAGAAATTTGTGCTCACATGTTGGCAGTGTGATGGTAGGAATGGGCTTATAGATGCCATTTGGAGATTGATGGATAGGCTGATGGGCCTATAGATGCCATCTGGATGTCGATCGCGTAAGAGATTCCTTAGCGAGAGCTTGCGTACCTGAAAAAGAAAATGATTACCTGGCCTGTTACAGGAGCTGGTCTTCAAACTCTTTGTATAGATGCGCCCTGACTGGTTACAGGAGTTAAATTTGGAGCTTCAAAAGGTAATGAGTGAACCAGGGATGGTTACTACCTCAACGGGACGGTGAGAGAACCTTGGACGATTACTACCTCAACAGGAACGCTGAGAGAATCTTGGGTGATTACTACCTCAACAGGAACGCTGAGAGAATCTTGGATGATTACTACCTCAACAGGAACGCTGAGAGAATCTTGGATGATTACTACCTCAACAGGAACGCTGAGAGAATCTTGGATGTCTTCTACTGGGATAAGAATCAGGGAGATCTTAGGGTCGATCTGACTGAACCGGAGAAGGCCTTTGACTGGATAAGAATCAGGAAAATCTTAGGGTCGATTTAACTGAACCGGGCAAGGTCTTGGAATATCTTCAACTGGATAAGAATCAGGGAGATCTTATGGTCGATCTGACTGAACCAGAGAAGGCCTTTGACTGGATAAGAATCAGGAAAATCTTAGGGTCGATTTAACTGAACAAGAGAAGGTCTTGAAATCTTCAACTGGATAAGAATCAGGGAGATCTTAGGGTCGATCTGACTGAACCAGAGAAGGCCTTTGACTGGATAAGAATCAGGAAAATCTTAGGGTCGATTTAACTGAACCGGACAAGGTCTTGAAATCTTCAATTGGATAAGAATCAGGGAGATCTTAGGGTTGATCTGACTGAACCAGAGAAGGCCTTTGACTGGATAAGAATCAGGAAAATCTTAGGGTCGATTTAACTGAACCGGGCAAGGTCTTGGAATATCTTCAACTGGATAAGAATCAGGGAGATCTTAGGGTCGATCTGACTGAACCAGAGAAGGCCTTTGACTGGATAAGAATCAGGAAAATCTTAGGGTCGATTTAACTGAACCAGGCAAAATTTTGAACATCGCTGAGAACTCAACTGGATCTTTCCTGAAAGGTAAAGGTCAGTCATATGCAATGCATGATATGGATCAAGCAATGATGTTCTCAACATAAATGAGATTTGTAAGATATGATGCATATATGCATGCTATAATGTATGGAAATGTGATGTTTATGAACGTATGTTTTTTCGTCTAGGAAAGTAATCCTTGACGGGTGTCGGGAAGTCATATCCTGGGCTGATGTTAGAGAATAGTGCTTTGTTGTCTCCGCTGGGGATGATAGTTGCAAAAATACCGGTAGGAGAAGATGACTCCGTTGGGGAATAAACTTGGCGAAGAGATTACTCTGCGGGGAATAACTACTCTAGCGCCCTTGCTGGGGAACAATACTCTGTGGGGAGAGAGGTACTTGCTGGGATGTTGATGATAACTTCGCTGGGGAATACCATTGTTGTGTTGGAAGCTTTAATAGACTTCGCTGGGGATAAGAAGACTAGGCCGAGGACGATCTTTCGTGGCTTTTGGCTGAGGATAACCCAGTTATATCCTGGTAGGGAAATAACCTTTTGAATAAAGCCGGGAGACGCGTTCGTGCTCTGCGGGGGAGAAGCTTCCAGAATCTACTGGGGATAAGCTTCCTGCTGGGGAGATGATTCAACCTTTCCTGGGGAAATCTTGATTGGACTCTCCTGGGGATATTTTGAACTATGTTGGGGAAGTGACTCCATTGAATGTTTGATTGACCGCCGGGGAACAATCTTAGATCAAGACTGTCGGGGATGCTTGTTTAAGGATATTTGTATATCGTGCTGGGGAATGTTGAGATCTGCTAGGGATACCCAACTTCCTTAAGGCTTGATAATATGGCTTTGCTTGGGGAGAGTGCACTGACTTGCTGGTTCACTCTCTGGGGGGTTAAGACATACTGGTTGTGTTCTTCATCCGAACTTACCTTGGTACCTTGGCGGACCGAGCAATTAGATCACTTAGACCACTCATTATTGCCCCTGTTTCTATGGGAGAAGGCACCTGTGGGGTGCTGATAGTTGTTGATGGACAAACCTTCTTCTGGTAGGCAGGTGACAAGATGACGGGACATAGTCGTACGCTTTGATCCCTAACTTTTGCCTGGACCGCCCTTTCGGGTTTTCAGTCCACCGGGATACCCATTTTTGCCCAAGCCGCCTTTTCAGGTTTTCGACTTGCCGGGTGTACAGATTTTTTCATTTCAACTCTTCATTTTGCCCGAACCCTTTTGGTTCGCCGGGAAGCCCTTATTTTTGCCTAGGTGTGTCAACCTAGCGGGTCTTTGATTACGCGTAGTATTATTTTCGACTATATCCACGCTCTCAGAATGTAGGGAGTTGCCCCTGTTAGAAGTGTTTTGTCAGGAAAGATTCGTTGTTGGAATGCCCCAAGTGACTCAGGCGGAGATTTGCCCCAGGCTATTTGGCCTTTGAGAGATTCTCCGAATCTTGATTGGACTGCCCCAGATGATGGACCATGATCATGTCATGCCCCTTGATCGGATGTGTTTTTGTTCACTAGGCTTTCATCGTGCAAATTTCCCTGCTGTTCAAACAAATAGTCATATGCAAACAATGTTATATCAAAAATGCAAAGCTTATGTCTGTCTTGAAGATTTTGAAAATGCATTCTTTTTCATAAAACAAATGAATGTTTGTAAAACGTGATGTCAACTCTGTACTTACTGTAGGCCTTAAGGAGTCAGGATACCTTTCGTAACAGTATGCTTTCGAACTAACCCATGCTTCAGCTAGGACTTTTAAGGGTTATAACGTGGCCTGGTTCACGGTTTAAGAAACAAAGGATAAAGGCTCGAATTTTATTTGTACCCACCCGCTCTTCGTGATGTTCTCCAAACCTAAACTCAGTTGATCATACGTTAGACCTTGTTTGAGTCTTTGCTCTGATTTTCGGTGATGGTTCGGATGTTGATAGTTTATTTTGAATAGGCAGTCATTCCTTTTTGTTATTGAGGGTTTGTGTGACCTCTTTCCCTTTTTTTGATTTCGTTATCCCTGGTTTTTTCCTGAACTGTTTCTTTTGTGATTACAGTCAGTGGGATGCCCCAGTTTTGTAAATCTCCTTCATAGGTTTTGACTTATTGGGCTTTTGTTTTTTTTTTCAAAGATAATGACTGCATGTCTTGACGATTATAGGGAACCATCATTGTCTTTTTTTTGTTTTGTAAGGACCTCTTTGGTGCCGTTTGTTATGCACTTGGATCAACTGAGAGAACTACCCTGCCCCAGGTTATGATTAAGGGTTTTAATTTTCGAAAAGAAAAACTCCTACTTCTTTGGCTCAGAGGGGTTGACGAGGGATTATCTTCCTTATAACTCCAGTGTTTAGGGATTGAAACAATGCTTGTACCTCATCAGCGGGGTCTGTTCAAAAGCATACTGTAAAAATCGTGGTATTGTTTTTGTCATCCTCCCTCAAGAGGCTTAGCATTATTAATCGAGCGTTGATCATCAGAAAAAATATGAAAATAATTTGCATATAGTGAATACGAATATATTGCTTCAAAACAGACGTATGCGATGCATTAATGGAATAACAACGTTTAACATGAGTAAATGTTTGAACAAAAGAAAATTACAACTTGAAAATCCTAATGAACAAAAGTCTTTTCATCTTTAGGGCTTGTTACTTCAAATGGTGAGCCTTGGAGGGATGGTAGAAAAACTCAGCCTGACCATCTTGTGTGAACTCCAATGCTCCTTCATCAATCAGGTCCTAGATCTTGTTCTTCAGAGCCCAACACTCATTTGTATCATGTCCTGGACTGGCAGAGTGGTAGGCGCACCTTTTATTGGGATGATAGGTAGGAGCTGCTGTGTTGGGGTTCCGGGGATGAGCCCTTAATGTGATCAGATTCAATCTCAACAGGCCTTGTAAAGCTTGAAACAGCGACATATTGAGCTGGGTGAATTGCCTCCTGGGCTTGTCTGGCTGAAGTTGGTGAGGTTGATGCTGAATTTGTGACACTGAAGCCATTTGAGGAGCTCTCTTATCCTCTTGCCTCAAAGGTGGTTGAATGATGATTGGCCCTTCAACCTTAGATGTTTGTCCCAGTTGGTTACCCCGAAGCAATTGATTGACGAGAACCTCGAGCTCATCTTGTCTTTGAGCTAAGTCTTGAATGATAGTCACTTGCCCCAGCATCTGGGCTCTCATTGCATCCACTTCAGCTTGCAGATGTTTCAGCCGTTCGTCCTCAGCGCTGTTCCTGACCAAAGTCTCCATGAGAAGTGTTCTCAGCTCCTCCTGCCCCTTGGATAGATTCAGGAGGATTTCCCCGAACCGAGTCTCTTGAGCAAGAAGGTCCTGGTTATCTTGTTGGGAAGCCATTGCTGAAATAAACAGCGAGAAAGGTAAGTGACCTGCAACAAGGGTACCTGTTATGCAATAATGTATATGATATGCATGCAATGCTTTCAAGGATTTCGCGGGGTAAACAAGAAAATCATTAGAGTTGGGATCCGATAGCTTGATTGAAGGAACTGCATGTTGTTGAGAGTCCTTCTTCAAGGGTCAAAGGCTCACCATATCCAGTGGGTCATAGCCCCTGACAACCTTGGCTAGAGGAAAATAAATTCCCTTTGCCCCTTGCTGGACAGTTGGTTCATCATGACCTACATCACAAGCCCTTGAGATCCTTGAAACGGATTAGTCCTTATGCGGGATGTATGCAATGGTATGATGTTATGCTATGCATGGGGTAATGTAGGTAAACCCTGTTATGAGTCCCAATTAAAGGGCTGTAAACAAAACCTGCAAGAAACTTAGTAAACCCTGTTATGAGTCCCAATTAAGTACTATAAACAAAACCTGCAAGAAACTCAAATGTCAGATAGCATGCAAATAATCAAGTTGGAAGGCACACAAGTCACACAAGAGAAGCCCTTAGAGTTTAGGCCAGCATGAGGTCTAGGTATTACCCTCTTTCAGTTTGTTGGTTCATACCTGTCCTATCAAAAGTAACCGGGTTCTTAGAGGATCCCAATATCATTGACTACCCTCAATCGGTCATAACTCCAGCATCGCAATCTTTTCTTGCGGCCAGAACCATCACGAGAGTTTAGCCTCAATGGGCGTAGCATACTGCTACTGTTCTAATGGCCAAGTTGTGTCATTTAAGGTTCTAAGGTCTGTTGGTGCTTAATGACTCCTCATAAGACCCATATTCTCCTCGTTGCAACACAAGGGATATCGGTACAGACCAAGGTGCCACACCAACGTAGCCACTGCTTCACCCATGTCGGTCTATGCCGGACAGGTCCCTCACAGCTTATGCTACCTAACAGGGTATCCCCAGATCCAGGTTATGATCTATATAACTCCCAAGACAGTCCCACAATGATAAAGCAAACAATTCAAAGCAATTGAAAACATAAGTATGAGCTATCCTAAGGTACACCTCACTTTAAAGTGGTCCCCAGCAGAGTCGCCAGTTCTGTGATCGGTGGATCTGGAACTGACTGTTTAACGCTGGTTCGCGAAATGTCGTGGAAGCAAGAGTCACCACCGTCTTTTATTTTCTCCAAATGGAAAGGACAAAAGCATAGAAAAATTCCTTATTGAGATTGTTTCTCGGTTCGGGAGGTAGATTTATAGAAAGGGAAGGTGTTAGCACCCTTTCTATCCATGGTTATCCATGGGCTCTTAGATACTTGCTCATTTGTGTTTTCAAAATTGTTTGTTTGCTTTTCAAGGTGAGTGGGTTTGAAAAAAGTTTCTTTGAAAATTTCAGTTCGACTCTTGTATCAGTCCTCAAGAGTGTTTGAAAAATTGCTTTTGAAAGCTTTTTGAAAGGTGTCGGTGTGAAAAGATTTGTTTTGAAATTAGAGCAAGTATCTACGAGTTCTCTACCTACCCTAAGGAATTCGTCTGTGTAAATGTCCTTAAGGTAGTGCCATCCCACCATTGAGAGGTAGGTAGCACCACTGTTGGAGGTGTTCGGGTCAATTCGAGGGTTCGGGACAGTGTGGTCACCAGAGCAATAGGAGGGCACCTTAGAAGCTACCCTCATGCCATGTTCATGGACATGAGGACTTACTAAAACATCCTCTACTCGACGACCACTTTTCGAGGGGCAAGGCAACAGTGAGGCGTACCCTAGGGGTGGTGTGTGATTTGTGTGTTATTTTCAGTTATATTTGTCTTGTTCATGCATTGTGATCTACGTTTTGTTTTTATTTTTGGCATTCATTCTTTCATGCAAGTTATTAACAGTTAAAAGATGCGAGAAGGTAAAAGTCCTACGCTATTACAAAGGCGCGGGTCTACATCGCCAAATTAATCCAAGACCCGATTTGAAATAAATAAAGTGTGGAAAAATAAATGCCCTAATTAATCTATTACAAGGCTTTGGGATAAATACAATATATTCACAAAAGAAATAAAAATAAATGCGCGAGAAGGAATTATAATTGAATGCGAGGGCGTTGGACCCTTTGAAGAAATTAAATTGGAATTAATGATTAAATTATTAAATGAGAAAAAAAGAAATTATTTTTGGAGTTTTTGTATTTATAGAATTTTAATGAGAAAATTAAATGGAATTTAAAAGTTAATTAAAACCCTAATTCTAAACTATTTTTTAATTTATTGAAAAATGTTTAAATTGTACCCTAATTTACATTAATTACTTACATGGCATATTTATTTATAAAAATAATTAATACTTAATAATGGTAAGAGAAAAGAAAAAGAATAAAAGTATTAAACCCTAATTCTACATTTTTTAGTTTATTAAAAACATTAAAATTCAACCTAAAATTAAAACTAAAATTAGTTAATAAAATTTATTTACAAAAACTATTTATGAATTAAATATTAAAACATATTTTTATTTTGACTTTTTCTGATTTTTTATATTTTATGAAAATTAATTTTGATGAATTAACTAAAATAAATAAAACAAATAAATAGAAAAAAAATGAAAAGAAAGAAAATAATATGCAAACCAATGGGGGGTGTTGACCCCAATTTTGGAGGTAAATTCCCAGCAATTTGGCCCATTTGAGGAAGGCCCTCTTGACTTTTCTGGGATGTGTGTGGCACGTTTGACTGATGCCCATGGTGGACTCCAGATCCTGACCTTCAGATCCATCTCCTGAGACGTGTGGCAAGCTTCAGCGCTGGATGTTTGGTGGACTTCTGGACACGTTGAGTACCTAATCACGTTGCAAGAAAAAATAGAAAGAAATATGGGGGACCTGGGAATCGAACCCAGGTCCCAAGGCTTGCCAACAACGCTTTCCACCAACTGAGCTGTTTAGCCACTTTGTAATAATAATGGACAACAATTAATATGATAAAAAATAAGGGTTAGTGATGTCCAACGAAAAAACGCGCTGGAAATTTGAATGGCCCTATCACGTTGAGACAACTCAGTGTCTCCTTCATGGTTGCTTCATTTTACCTGCAAATATGAGATAGATAGCGGGGGTTTTAAACCCCCACTAATCCTGAAACTGGAAAATAGCGATTAGGCCATACAAGCATATAAAAAGGGCGCGATGTGGTTGTTGTGTTCGTATGAAGATCATGAGTTCATTGGTACCAGTCTTATAGCCTAATTTTTCCAGAAGAACGAAGCCCTCTTTCACAGTCTCTGAAACCCTAAAAAGCTCTCATGGTAACTTTGCGTATAGGCAATGATAATTCAATTAAATAGTACTAATAGATTCAGAAGGTCCATGTTAGTATAAAACAACAATTAAAATGTATGAAAAATGTCCAGAAATTCAAACACGATTATGCATAATTTTGAAAGAGAAGCAACCCTGTTTTACCGATTCTTGAGGTTAGAGGCTATGGTTTTGATTCAGAAAGCTTCCTTGATGCCTTGGCAAGCTATTGGAATGGTTATTTTGCTTTGGAACAAACTCTAAGTGCGTTTTCAGTTTTGAACTTTTGACAAAAAAATGCAAAGTTTGTCTATGGTTTGAGGCGCAGCTTGAAGGTTCTGAGCATTAGGTTTAGGTTTATACTTATGTGAGGAATGAATTAGGGTACAAATTTCAACCAAAAACCTTTGCATTCAATGTTTTTGAGATTTGATTTCCATGGATCTTTTTCAATCTTTTCCATGCCCTTTTGATATCAATCATGGCCAAATCTTTCCAAATTGAGTGTGCACGAAATCTTGGAGTTATGATAGACCTATTAGCTGCATAAAAAGATTTAAAATGCATGCTTGAGTATTTTTGTCATATTTTATTTAATTAAATGAATTAATGGTGATAAAAATTCAAATAAATAATAAAAAATGATGAAATAAATCCCCTTTGGGTCAAATGGTCGTGCATAGCTCTTGGATGATGATTCTTGGAAGAAAATGTGGCCCATTAGCAATTTTGAGGCATTTGAAGCAAAGTTGACTTTTCAAAATTCCCAAAAATTTCCCAACTTCCACAAGGAATATCTTGCTCAATTTTTAAGCTTTGATCATGTTCTTGGACATTTTGGAAAGGTCTTGAAGTCCTTTAACCAATGCCTTTGGTCCCATGTCATTTTGATTTACCAATCTCAAGTTATGGTCTTTGACTTAAAGTGCCTTTTTGTTGACTTTTGAAAATGACCTATAATGTTGAGATTGATAACTTTTTGTGAGAGCATTTCTTGGACTTGAAGTGTGAAGAGGAGTTGTAGGAAATTTCTTTCTCTTCAAAAGGAGCTTTGGATGGAATTTTTCTGATAAACCATGTGGAAGTTATGCCTTGGTCAAGTTACAGTTGACTTTTTCAACTGTCCAAATATGGAAACTTTTGCATCTTGAGACTTTTTGAGCCATGCCTTGAGAATCATGATCAAGCATTGATCAAATGATGTTTGTGGCTTCAAAATAAGATGTTGACCAAAAATTTGAACTTTTGACTGTCAAATGACCATTTTGCCCCTGCAGTTGACTGTTGAGCAATTAGGGTTTTTGACTGTGCAATTTTGTGCTGTGAGTCTTGAAACTTGACATATGGATGCTTGACAATGTTTATAGGCATGTGGGACTTGATTGGACCCTTGGAAACTTCAACTTCTTTTCCAGAATCAAAACCCTAGTTTTTTGACTGTTAGGAGGCCATTGAATTGTGCAACCCTTGGGGAGATTTTGAAGCATGCTGTTTGCAAATCTTGAAGAATATGGGAGGGCAAATTTTGGGGTACAACAGTAAGGTTATGAGAAGGAACCTGGGTAGTAGGGTTGCTTCGAAACGAAAGCCTGAATAGTAGGGTTATGAGAAGGAACCTCGTAAGGTTACTTCGAAATGAAAGCCTGGATAGTAGGGTTGTGAGAAGGAACTTGGGTCGTAGGGTTACATCGAAATGAAATCCTGGATAGTAGGGTTGTGAGAAGGAACCTGGGTCGTAGGGTTACTTTGATATGAAAGCCTGGATAGTAGGGCTGTGAGAAGGAACCTGGATAGTAGGGTTACTTCGATATGAAAGCCTCGATAATAGGGCTGCAAGAATGAACCTGGATAGTAGGGTTACTTTGATATGAAAGCCTGGATAGTAGGGCTGCGAGAAGGAACCTGGATAGTAGGGTTACTTCGATATGAAAGCCTGGATAGTAGGGCTGCAAGAAGGAACCTGGATAGTAGGGTTACTTTGATATGAAAGTCTGGATAGTATGGCTGCAAGAAGGAACCTGGATAGTAGGGTTACTTCGATATGAAAGCCTGGATAGTAGGGCTATAAGAAGGAACCTGGATAGTAGGGTTACTTCGAAATGAAAGCCTAGATAGTAGGACTGTGAGAAGGAACCTGGGTCGTAGGGTTTCTTCGAAATTAAAGCCTGGATAGTAGGGTTGTGAGAAGGAACCTGGGTCGTAGAGTTTTTCGATATGAAAGCCTGGATAGTAGGGCTGTAAGAAGGAACCTGGGCCGTAAGGTTACTTCGATATGAAAGCCTGGATAATAGGGCTGTGAGAAGGAACCTGGGTCGTAGGGTTTCTTTGATATGAAAGACTGGATAGTAGGGCTGTGAGAAGGAACCTGGGTCATAGGGTTACTTCAATATGAAAGCCTGGATAGTAGGGATGTGAGAAGGAACCTGGATAGTAGGGTTACTTCAAAATGAAAGCCTGGATAGTAGGGTTGTGAGAAGGAACATGGGTCGTAGGGTTACTTCGATATGAAAGCCTGGATAGTAGGGTTGTGAGAAGGAACCTGGGTCGTAGGGTTTCTTCGAAATGAAAGCCTGGATAGTAGGGCTGTGAGAAGGAACCTGGGTCGTAGGGTTTCTTCGAAATGAAAGCCTGGATAGTAGGGCTGTAAGAAGGAACCTGGATAGTAGGGTTACTTCGAAGTAAAAGCCTGGATAGTAGGGCTGTGAGAAGGAACCTGGATAGTAGGGTTACTTCGAAATGAAAGTCTGGATAGTAGGGCTGTGAGAAGAAACCTGGATAGTAGGGTTACTTCGAAATGAAAGCTTGGATAGTAGGGCTATGAGAAGGAACCTGGGTCGTAGGGTTACTTCGAAATGAAAGCCTAGATAGTAGGGCTATGAGAAGGAACCTGGATAGTAGGGTTGCTTCGAAATGAAATCCTGGATAGTAGAGCTGTGAGAAGGAACCTGGATAGTAGGGTTACTTTGAAATGAAAGCCTGGATAGTAGGGTTGTGAGAAGGAACCTGGGTCGTAGGGTTACTTCGAAATGAAATCATGGGTAGTAGGGCTATGAGAAGGAACCTGGATATAGGGTTACTTCAAAGTGAAAGCCTGGATAGTAGGGCTTATGGGAAGAAACCTGGATAGTAGGGTTAGTTCAAAGCGATAGTGTAGATTAGTTGACTCGTTTGGTTTCGAGAACTGAGTTTCCATTAGTCGTCTGCAGACGTGACCTGCATAACTGCTGGATTTGTTGAAGCTAATCGTCTATTCCTGAAAAGATATCAGGGTTTATTATATGTGATGCATGAAATGCAGGGTGAGATGATATTCTCAAAATAAATGAGATTATGTTGTATATGATATGTATGCGCATGTCATGATGTATGTTCACGAAATGCTATCGGGGTATGCCTGCGTCTGGGAAAGTAAATCCATGATTGTTGCTGGAGATTCATGAATATTCTGTCGGGAAGAGATGCGGATTGAGAATGAACGCTGCGGGGAACAGACTTAGGAAATGAATTCTTGTAGCTGAAGTGATGAACTCTGTCAGGGATTGAGCCTCTGTATCCAGAGAAATAAACTCTATTTGGGGAATGAATTTTATTGACTCGCCCGCAATCACGAAATTCGACTGGAGGATACAGCTGTCAGGTTTCAGAATGACCCTGGTTGGGGAGATTACGTTCTGTTTCGAGAAAGCTGACATCAACACTTTTGAATACTTTTACTCTGTGGGGAGTGTATGTACCCGTGATTGTGTTCTAAAGATGACTCTATCCCGATACCTGCTGGGCGGAGTAACCATCGGGTTTGGCACTTCTTGTTTTTTTCCTGTTTCTAGAATTACGAGTAATTGTCTTTTGTTTCTTATGTAAATATTTATGAGCAGCAATCATTTTCAAATGCATATATCAAAAATAAGTAATTGGACGTTCTTGCAAAACAAAACAGAAAAAAGAAAAACAGATTGAAGCCTCTTGTGAAAATGATTTGTATTGATTTTTGAAGTTGGCCTGTAATAGGCGTTTCTGTACAAGGAGGCTGATGCTCTAGTAAGAGAACGCCGCTGTAAAAATAGAAAATATACAATTTGTGTAAAAGAAAGAAAACAGCTATGTGAAACAACCCCATTGGGTTCCAACTCTGCTGTTGCTTCTATATCTTCAAGCGTCTCATCACTTTGCTTCTTGGCCAAAAGTTGATCAGATCGATTGGTGTCGTTTGAGCTTGATAATCAATACTGAAGTTTGGTCACAAGATGATCCAATGAGACATAGTGGTACGCTTTATATCCCTAACTTTTGCCTGGACCTCCCTTTCGGGTTTTCAGTCCACCCGGATACCCCTTTTTTCCCAAGCCGCCCTTTTGGGTTTTCGACTTGCCGGGTGTACAGATTTTTTCATTTTCATCCCTTACTTTTTCCTGAACCCTTTTGGTGCGCCAGGAAGCCCTTAATTTTGCCTAGGCCAGTCAACCTAGCGGGTCTTTTAATTAGGCGTAGTATCTTTTCACTATGTCTGCATTGACAGGGTGAGGAAGGTCGTCACTGTCCATGGTGGTTAGAATCATAGCTCCACCCGAGAAAATGTTCTTAACCACAAATGGCCCTTCGTACGTGGGGGTCCATTTGCCCCTGGGATCACCTTGCGGCAGTATGATGCGCTTGATCACTAGATCCCCGAGTTGGTATTCTTGATGCCTGACTTTCTTGTTAAAAGCCTTGATCATTCGCTTTTGATACGTCTGACCATGGCAGATAGCAGTAAGTCTCTTTTCATCGATTAGATTTAACTGATCAAGTCGGGTTCGGATCCAGTCGTCTTCGTTCAAACTTGCATCCTTCATAATCCTGAGAGAAGGTATCTGGACTTCGATGGGTAGGACTTCCTCCATACCATATACCAGAGAGTAGGGTGTTTCCCCTGTCGATGTCCGTGCTGAGGTACGGTACCCATGAAGAGAAAATGGTAGCATCTCATGCCAGTCTTTATATGTCACTGTCATCTTCTGTACAATCTTCTTGATGTTCTTGTTAGCTGCTTCAACAGCGCCATTCATCTTCGGCCGGTAGGGGGAGAATTATGATGCTGTATCTTGAACTGTTTACAGAGCTCAGTGATCATTATGTTGTTGAGATTCGTACCATTGTCAGTAATAATTCTCTCTGGCACACCATATCGACAGATCAAATTATGTCGGATAAATCGCGCCACGATGTTCTTGGTTACTGTAGCAAAAGAGGCTGCCTCAACCCACTTCGTGAAGTAATCAATGGCTACTAGGATGAAGCGGTGTCCATTGGAAGCGGTGGGCCTGATTTCTCCGATCATGTCGATGCCCCACATTGCAAAGGGCCACAGAGCTGTCAAGATGTTTAAGGGGACCGGAGGCACATGCACCTTATCAACGTAGATTTGGCACTTATGACAAGTTCGAGAGTGCTGATAACAATCGGCTTCCATAGTGGACCAGTAGTATCCTGCCCGTAGGATCTTCTTAGCCATGGTATGTCCACTAGAATGGGTTTCGAAGATGCCTTCATGTAGATCTGTCATGATCCTCTCTTCTTCACTCTTGTCTACACACTGTAGTAGTGTGGAGTCATGGTTGCGTTTATAGAGGATTCCATTACTGAGTAAGAACTTTGCAGTGAACCTTCTCAGAAACTTCTTATCATTGACAGATTCCCCTTCAGGATACTCTTGAGCCTCAAGATACCTTTTGACTTCGTGAAACCAGGGTTTGTCTGCCACTTCTTCGGTATCGATTTCACAGCAGTGTGCTGGTTCATCCAACCTCTCAATGGTGATTTGGGGAGCTTCATTATCCCACCTAACCTTGAACATAGAAGACATGGTAGCTAGCGCGTCCGCTAACTGGTTCTCTTCTCGTGGGAAATGTTCAAAGGTTACCTCTTCAAAGTGTGGGAACAATGTCAGTACATACTCTTTGTAAGGAATGAGATTCGGGTGCTTCGTATCCCACTCGCCTTTGATCTGACTTATCACCAAAGCGGAATCCACGAATACACTCAAGAACTTGATCCTTAGGTCGATAGCAGCTCGAAGACCCGTAATACATGCTTCATACTCCGCCATGTTGTTGGTGCAGTTGAAAGATAATTGGGCAGTGAACGGAGTATGACAGCCTTCGGGAGATATGATTATAGCATCAATGCCGTTACCCAGTGCGTTTGAGGCTCCATCAAAATACATAGACCATCGGGATCCTTCCTCGGGTCCTTCATCCGGTCCAGGTTCTTCGTAGTCAGTCACCAGCATAATATTCTCATCCGAGAACTCAAAATTCATGGACTGGTAGTCATCCACTGCCTGATGAGCCAAATGATCAGCCAATACACTCCCCTTTATTGCTTTTTGGGTTGTATATTGTATGTCATACTCGGTTAAGATCATTTTCCACCTTGCTATCCTTCCGGAGAGAGCAGGCTTTTCGAAAATATACTTGATCGGATCCATCTTTGATATCAACAAGGTAGTTTGAGTCAGCCTATACTGTCTCAGTCGGCGAGCAGCCCATGCCAAAGCGCAGCAAGTTTTCTCGAGAAATGAGTATCATGTCTCACAGTCGGTAAACTTTTTGCTAAGGTGGTATATTGTGTTCTCTTTTCGACCAGACTCGTCATGCTGCCCCAGCACACACCCCATTGAATTGTCTAGCACTGTCAAGTATAATTCAAAGGTCTTCCTTCAACTGGAGGCATCATAATTGGTGGTTCTTGAAGGTATTCCTTGATTCTTTCAAAAGCGGTCTAGCATTCATCATTCCACTTTACCACTTGATCTTTCTTCAAAAACTTGAAGATTGGCTCACAAGTAGTAGTCAGATGTGAAATGAACCTGGCGATATAATTCAGGCGTCCCAAGAAACCCCTAACTTCCTTCTCTGTACGGGGAGTTGGCATTTCTTGTATAGCTTTTACCTTTGCAGGATCTACTTGGATGCCTTTGTCGCTGACAATGAAACCCATAAGTTTACCAGACCTTACCCCGAAGGTGCAATTGTTCGGATTCAACCTCAGCTTATACATCTTTAACCTGTCGAATAGCTTTTGGATATGGTCCAGGTGCTCTTCCTCAGTCTGAGACCTAGCTATCATGTCATCAACATAGACTTTGATCTCATGGTGAATCATATCGTGGAACAAAGAGACCATAGCGCGCTAATAAGTTGCCCCAACATTCTTCAATCCAAAAGGCATCACCTTGTAGCAGAAGGTGCCCCACTGTGTAACGAAGGTTGTCTTCTCCATGTCTTCAGGAGCCATCTTGATCTGGTTGTAGCCAGAGAAACCATCCATGAAGGAGAAGATTTTGTGTTGCATGGTGTTGTCAACCAGAACATCAATGTGAGGAAGTGGGAAGTCATCCTTGGGGCTTGCCCTGTTCAGATCTCTGTAATCCACACACATCCGTACCTTACCGTCCTTCTTAGGTACCAGAACGACGTTAGCAACCCACTGTGGATACAAAGTGACAGCTAAGAATCCTGCTTCGAGTTGTTTCATGACCTCTGCCTTGATCTTCTCTGACATTTCAGGGCGCATACGATGGACCTTCTATTTAATCGTAGGACAATCTTCTTTAGTCGGCAGGCGATGTACCACAATATCAGTGTCCAAACTAGGCATGTCTTCATAGGACCATGCGAAGATCTCAACATAGTCGTGCAGCATCTGTATCAACCTCTGTTTGACACTAAGCTCCAAATTTGCACCTATTTTAACTTCTTTTCTGTCTTCCTCAGTACCCAAATTCACTGTCTCAACCGGCTCTTCATGAGGTTGTATGGACCTCTCTTCATGCTGTAGTAGTTTAGCAAGTTCTCCAGGCACCTCACAATCATCCTCACCTTCGTCCTCGGCTTGGTTGATCGGATTTTTGAAGTCATAACTGGCAATAGCAGAGCTGTTATCAATGGGATCCAGAGTGGATATGGATCTGCATTATGATACGTGAGTGTGTGTAAGAGAATAGTTGTTTTGATAAAGTGAAAGTAGAAAAGAACAACAAAGAGCACAAAATTTGTATACAAGAAACGTCCAATACTTTATTAATGATATATGAAATGACAAATAATAGCCCTCACAAGCAGAGCTGATGTGCCTCGGGCAAGGCACAAGGCCGTAGAGTTTTAAATTGTTTATTACAAATCTCAAAATAAGTAAGACAATTACTGCGGAATAAAAGAAAATGGTATAAAGTCCCTAGCCGTCCAGTTACTCAATCCACCGTTGGTAGTTGGGTAGATCCAACTGTTGATGTCTGAGTCTTCATTTCCGTCTTCAATGACATTAACCCCATGATTACTGATGTGTAGGGGAGGTCTTCCAGCCCGAACGCGTCGAACAGCCCTTTGAGCCCCTGTAGTAAAGCCCAAACCAAATTTATCAGTTTTGTGAGTGAAATCAGGGAACTGACCCCAATTGGCACACCCACCTTCTTCAACCACAGCCCTGGTGTCCTTGAGGGAAGCCATCTTCAGAGGAGGTTTGTTGTTGGTAGTAGTTTCAGTCGATGCCAAGATCTGGGGGACCTCTTTGAAGTTCTGACAAGGAGTTTCTATGAATTCCCCGTCCATCTCTACGTACGGGAAGGAATTGAGGTGGCTCACCATATACTCCTCTTCACCCCGCACAGTGACAATCTTCCCTTTTACTGGATACTTCAGCATTTGGTGGAGTGTGAAAGTAACTGCCCCAGCTTCGTGGATCCAAGGACGACCCAGCAAACAAGAATACGACGGCCTGATGTCCATCACATAGAAAGTGGACCCAAAAGTCTGAGAACCCACTTTGACAGGGATGTCCACCTCCCTGTGCACCATTCTCTTCGACCCGTCAAAAGCCCTTACCACAACGTTACTAGGCTTTAACGTCAAACCCTCGCAATCCAGTCGATCCAACACCTTCTTAGGCAAGACATTCAGCAAAGACCCAGTATCTACCAGCACATGAGCCATAGTGGTGCCCCTGCATTCAATCGAGACATGCAGAGCATCATTATGCTTCCTTCCCTTCGGTGTCAAGTCTATATCTGAAAAACCTAACCCATCATCAGCAGTCATGTTGGCCATGCAATCTTTGAACTGATCAGCTGAAGTTTCCTGCGGCACATGCGCAGTCTTGAGGAATGCAATCAAAGCCTTCGCATTGGCTTCGAAACACAACAACAAAGACAACATGGATATCTTTGATGGGGTCTGCCCCAGCTGCTCGACCACATTGTAGTCGCTCTTCTTAATTATTTTCAGTATTTCCTCTATCTCTTGCTTAGAGGCTTCCACAACAATTTTCCTAGGCGCCTCCGTCCGAGCAGGCTCACCTATAATTTCTTTGCCGCAGATATCAGACGATTCACCGACAGGGGTAATGACTGGAGTAAGAACAGGAGCAGTAGTTGATATACTAGCAGGAACAGCATATGGAATGACAATAGGCTTATTGACAGTCTTAGGGGAAATCTCGGGAGAGAAGACTCTTCCATGTTGGGTAACTTTGTTGGTTCCGACAATGTTACCAATATCAGGATCAGCCTCTTCATCTTTCAAATCTTGTTTGATGCCATGATAGTACACATTGGCACCATAATGCCAGGGGATAGCTTTGTCCGAGACATACGGGACAGGACCAGGAATAGTGATTATCAGCGGAGTAATTCTTGGAGCAAATGTAATCCTAACAGGTCTTCTCGAGGAGACTTTGGAAGGATTGGCGAAAATGGTTATAATGGCAATGTCTTCAGATGGGACAACAGGAACCAAAGTTTTCTCGAACAAAATTTCTTTGTTGTCCATCAGGCGTTGAACACCTAACTTCAGCAAACGGCAACCAGAAGGTAGAAACGAACACATGTGGTAACCCTCACCACAACCCGAAAATAAACCGGCCAACAGCAAATTCTTCTTCAAAGTCGTGAGAGGAGTAGAAACTTCATCCACCAAGGTCACAAACAAGTCGATATCAACAACATTAATTCCACTACTATGCTTAGGCATGGGAGCAGTTATGACATTGGGCTTCTCTGGAGCATCTAACTCAATTTCCTTGGCTTCAATCAGATCTTGTACCTTATTCCTTAGAGCCCAGCAGTCATTGGTATCATGGCCAGGACTCTCAGAATGATAGGCACACCGAGCATTTGGATTATATCGGGGAGATGTAGTATTTGGATTCTTGGGAGCCTCTTTTAAGGTTGCCAAGTTGGATCTCAGCAGATGAGGTAGAACTTCAGCCAATGTTATGTTGATTCGGGTAAACTGCCATTGTGGCCTTTCCATTATTTGTTGATTGTTGCGTTGTGGAGCAACTGCAGGCCTAGGTATCATTACGGCACTTACTGTCTGACGATGTTCAGCCCTGTTTTGGCCCCTCGGGCTATAGATGACACTGGCTTCCTTCTTACCAGCAAAAGGCTTCTTTACTGAGCTCAAATAGGCATCCTTCGGTATCTTGCTGCTCCGAATCCCAGCTTCTACTTGTTCTCTAGTTAGAATCAGCTCGGTGAAACCAGCTGATGAGTTGCCGATCAAATGATTGAAAAATGGATGGACATTGTTCCCGCTTACAGCCCTGTTTTGGCCCCTCGGGCTATAGATGACACTGACTTCCTTCTTACCAGCAAAAGGCTTCTTTACTGAGCTCGAAGAGGCATCCTTCGATATCTTGCCACTCCGAATCCCAGCTTCTACTTGTTCTCCAGTTAGAATCAGCTCGGTGAAACCAGCTGACGAGTTGTCGATAAAATGATTGAAAAATGGACCAGATAGCGTCCCCAGAAACATATCAACCAGCTCCCTATTAGACAACGGGGGTTGAACTCTTCTAGCCAAGTCTCTCCATTTCTGTGCATAGTTTTTAAAGCCTTCACTTGCACCCATGGACATACTCTGGAGTTGAGTACGAGTAGGAGCAAGGTCGGCGTTATATTGATACTGCTTGTAGAAAGCAACAGCCAGATCTTCCGAATTTCGAACATTGGCTCCCTCCAACTGGTAGAACCATTCAAGCTGAGTCCCTGACAGACTATCTTGAAAGAAATGAACACACAGATTTCTATCAGCGGTGTGGGGCTGGATCTTTCTGACATAAGAGCGGAGATGGAGTTTTGGGCAGGACACCCCATCATACTTAGGGAAAATTGGAGCTTTGAACTTCTGCGGGATGACCACTCCCGACACCAATCCCAATTCTTCGAAATCTAGCCCAGGTATCCTCTGAACTTCCATGCCACTCAAACGATCTTCCAACTGCTTGTATCTATCCTCGTCAGGAGGATAGTACTCATCATTATACTCGATATCATTGTCAGAAACTGCAGGACTAGGATCCTTCTCCCTTGTCTCTTCTTCTTGATTCTCCCCTTCTTTGGATAAAGAGGTCAGATCGACTTATCGCTTCAACCGCTCTCCAAACCTTCTGCCCATATTCAGAATATCGGCAGCCTTCTTCTTTTTCTTTTTCTCTTTTAGGATGAGGGCTTTCAGATTCTCCTGCCCTTTGGCCAGACTTATGAACATTTGTTGGAACTGGGCGTTTTGTGCCTGAAGGTCCTTGATGCTTTGTTCGGAAGACATTTCTGTTGAAATGAACAACGAAGAAGATGAGGAAAGAGGACTCAATGCTTATCTCGGCACGAAGAGGAAGCATCCATGGGAATTTTGATTTCTTTTCTAGTTTTTTATTTGTTTTTAATTGTAACACCGAAAAAGGCATTTGAACCTTGAATTCAACTAATAAAATTTTTGTTTTATTTTTGGTTCGCAAATTTAAATTTCCCAAAGTCTTTGAAATCATTGCATGCGCATCTCATTCATAGCATTGCACGTACATGTACAGGTTTCTCATAGTTGAATATAATGCCCTCACTAAGTAACTCGTGGGGACCATCTCTTCGAGCCTAACCAAATTTTCGCAGAGCTAAACAAGGATTGTAGGTTATGCCCCCTTTGATGCCAAGTAACGGGACATTAGGGTACTCCCCGCAGCGGTCAATAATAGCAGTGTTTTCCATAGCTCGGGAACACCAAAGAATATCCATATGAGCGAGTGACATTATCCTTTGCGACCAACTCAAACCTTCTTCATTCTTTAGTACGAACTTAGGGAGGTGAGAAATAAACCACCTCAACAGAAATGGCATGCAGCACATAAGAACCCCTCTTCTCTTTATGGTACGAGCATGAAGAGTGTGCAAAATATCTCCGAGCAAGGTAGGCACAGGGTTGCGAGAGAGGAAAATCTTGATAGCATTCACATCTATGAATGAGTCTGGATTAGGGAATAGGACTAACCCATAGATTAGAAGATCCAAGACCTCCTAAAAGCCTGAAAATCTATATCATCCCAAAACAGTTGGGCCTTGTCTATCAGAAACTTGGCTAGAAAACCCTTGACTCCGCTTCTTGTTTCCCAATTGGATACCACGTCGGCCCATTTCAGATGCAAGGCTGAGGCAATGACTTCTGGCTTAGGAACTTCTTCTAGACCTGTGAAAGGCAACTGTTCAAGAATGGGTATATCCAACAGCTGGGAGAATTCTTCCATGGTAGGCACCAACGGATAGTCTGGAAAGGTGAAGCAGTGGTGCTTGGGATCAAAGAACTGGAAGAGTACATTCATCATCTTTTCATCAAAGTTTGAAGTAACCAAGTTGAGAAGTCGACCATGTCTCTTAGTGAAGGCAGAAGTTTCGGAAACCTTTGATACTAGCTCTTTGAGTTGGGAAGGTATCTTCACAAAGCTAATTCAGATAGTGTTTCTACGAACGGAAACCATGATCTGCAAAACAGAACAAAGATAAATTCCCTTGGTCTTTGAAATGGTTAGTGCAATAAGAATGGATGATATGTTATGATGCATGATGTCATGATAAACCACAGGTATAGCAAACACAGACAAATCAAACCAAGTTCTTAGGTTTAAGGCCTGCATGAGGTTAAAGGTCATACCCTCTTGAAGTTTATTTGTTTCAAACCTGTCTTAAAAAGTAACTGGGTTCTAAGGGATCTCAATATCACTGACCATCCTTTATCGGGCATTGTCTCAGCTCAAGCAATCTTTTCTTGCAGCTGAAATATCTCGAAAGTCTGATCTCAATGAGTGTAGCATCGAGTATCAACCAATCCTCAGCTCTATACCGAGGCCGGCTATCTCACTACTTTCTAATGGCCAAGTTTTGTTCAACTAAGGTTCTAAGGTCTGTTAGTGCTTCACGACACCACGCGGCGGCCCCGTATTCTCCTCGTTTCCCCATGAAGGATACCGGTACCAACCAAAGTGCCACACCAACACAACCATCACTTAAACCATATCGGTCTATGTTGTACAGTCTCCACGATCTATTGTTGTTTACCTAATAAGTTCCCCCAGATCCGGGTGTAGGATCTATAGTAACCCAAGAAAAAACCCTTTAAGAATAAAGCAAACAAATAAGAAAGCAATTTGAAATGACCTAGATCCTAAGGTATACCCCACTTTATTTATTCCCCAGCAGAGTCGCCAGTTTTGTGATACGGTGGCAGAACTGACTATTTTTATTGGTTTGTGTTTTGCGTTTTTTGTTCGCAAAATGTCGTGGTAAGCAAGAGTCGCCACCGACTTTTATTTTATCCAATTCGGAAAAGGAAAAAGAACAGAAAAAAACTTTTTCGAGAATATTTTTGAGTATGGGGTAGATTATAGAAAGGGAATGTGTTAGCAACCTTTCTATCCATGGTTTTCCATGGGCTCTTAGGTACTTGCTCATTTTAAAGTTGCTTGTGTATGTGCTTGTATTGTAAAGTTTACTTCGTGATAACCCTTGTATTAGTCCTCAAGGATGTAACGAAGTAGTTTTGAAAGTTGTTTTGAAAGGTGTTTGTGTAAAAGTTTTGTTTGAGCAAGTACTTAAAAGTTAATCTACCTACTCGAAAAAGACTGTTCATTTTCCTTTAGACATCGCCATCCCATTATTAAGGAATGGGTAGCACCGTCGTTGGAGTTTTAAGGAACGTTTGAAGGGACAGATACGGTCACAAAAGCAATGTTAGGAAGTGTTAGTAATCATCCTAAAGCCTTAAAGATCTGTTTTCGAGGCAACATTCGAATGGGTCAATTGAGATCTTTCAGGGCTAGAGGACGATCACTAACAAACCCTATACTTCATGACCGCTTAACCGAAGGCAACCGAAGTGGAGTAAACCCTAGGAGTGAGCATGTGCGAGTGAGCTTTTTTCAGTTAGTTTGTCTTTGCACATTTAGGTTATCTACCGTTTTAATTTTCAAACATTCTTGCCATACAATCCTATTAGCATACATCTAACAGTTAATAATTGCAGAAATTTAAAAGTGCGGAAATATAAAACCTAACTATTACATGGCTTTCGCAGATACAGAATTATTTAACTGAAAATAAAATGTGGAAATTAAAACCCTAATTAAAATCTATTACAACCTCGAAACAGTTACATAAATAATAATTGAAACGGTAATTAAAACGCGCAACGAATTAAATGCGAAAAATTAATTAAGAGGCCTAAAATCTAATTAAAAAATAATAATTTGGTTATTTTTGGAGAAAAAATAATTATTTACAACCCTAATTTCTAAATAGTTTTAATTATAAAAAGAAATTGAAATTAACCTAATTTAAACTAAATTAATTAATTAAAGAAAATAAAATATTTAATGAAAAAGATTTTTTTATGTTTTTTGTGATTTTGGTTTGATAAAAATGATTTTTGTTATTTAAAAAAAAAAGAATTGAGTAAATAATAAAAGAGTAAGAAAATAAAATCAAATAAAAAGATTAGAGATGGGCCTGTTTGCTGAAGAAATTGGGGGGTGTAGATCTGAATTTTTGAGCCCAAGATGTGTTGAACACAAAGCCTTGCGCTGATCCAGTGAGGAGTCCTTCTGATGGTACACCATGGTCCCTGGCAAGTGGAGTCATTGGATTTGTTGATCATGAATGTGTTTAGATCTTGTGGTTGGATGATGGAGGTGCATGGTGAACGTTGGAGATGGCAACGCATGGGATCCTGTAAAGAAGAATAAAAACAAGGAAATTGCTAGGACCTGGGATCGAACCCAGGTCCTCTACCCTTTCCAACATGCCTGCTTGCCATATGTGCTATGTGATTTATTTGTTAATAAAATAACAACAAGTCATAATATGTGTTAAAACATAAGTTAGTGGACAAAACAGAAAAAGCGCGCGTCAGTTTTAATGGCCGAGTGGTTGGCCGCCACGTTATCACCTTCTTCCTCAGTCGGTCGTTTTAGGTATGATACTTATACCTACGGACATCTTCCATATCTACAAACCTGCAACCGTGTGAGTTGATGCATGCGATTCTTGATGCTTCAGGCCTTGCAAATGATTGGGACGGCTTTAGTGCACGCCTAGGATGCGATTGCTGGCCTTAAATTGCTTTAAAAGGTCCTGTGGAGTGAAATCTGATCCCTACTTTTTGACAACTTTTTTGAGTTTGTTCTTGCTCTTTCAAGACTGCAAAACCTTTTTTATCCTTGGTTCTTGTTCATTATATATGCTAGAGCAAATTAGGGTTGCAAAAACAGATGATATCTTTGGAATTTTGGAAGATTTGATTTGATTTTTCATCCATTTGCAAACCTTATATATTGAGCCAAATTATCCCATTTTTGTACCAATCATGCTTGATTCGATTTGGTCTTGATATCTCAGCATAATTTTATTGAGATCCTGTCCAAAAATCATATCAAAACATATCTTTGATATTATTTACCAATTATTTGATTTTATTCAATTTTTAATAAATAAAAAATCAAAATAAAATGGAAAATGCAGCAAATGACATGTGGGTGGATATTTGGGTCGTGGACCATGCTATAAGTGAGGTGCAATCATAAAAGGTTAGGCCCATTTGGAAAAAAAATGCATTTTTGAGCATATTTGACTTTTGGCAATTTTGCAAAAAAGGTCAACTTTGACAAGGCATATCTCTTCCAATTTTAACCCTAGAGAGGTTTTCTTGGACTTTTTAGAAAGCTTAGAATGTCACCTAAGCAACCCTTTTGGTCTTATCTCAATTGAGTCCTCCATATTCATGTAAGGAGCTTTGACCCAAAAAGTGTTTTTGTTGACTTTTCAAAAGGACCTATAATGTAGAAATTCATATCTTTTTATGAGTGCATATTTTGAATTTTTTTGGCTGAAGATGGATTGTAGGGAATTGCATCCTCTTCAAAATGAGCCTTAGATGGAAAATTTCTGATAAAGTATGTGGAAGTTATGCTTGGTCAAAGTTTGGTTGACTTTTCCTAAGAAACCCTAATTTAGCAACTTGTGGGTTTTGATAAATTTGGGGCATTCCTTGAAGAATCATGATCAACCCTTGATCAAATGATGAAAGTCACTTCAAAATTATGATATTGACCAAAAATCTTGAGGTTTGACTGTATGTGGGCCACAGTTGACTTTTGACCTAATACAGTCGATTCTCAAGCATCTGGGCAGTTGACTGAGCAAACTTCTTGTGCAATGCTTGAAATTTGACATAGAGGGTCTTGAGAACATATTAGGACCATGGAGATCATATGAGGTCTTTGTATTTCACCTATCTTGATGAAAATGGAAACCCTAATTTGAGACACACTGCCTTAGGAGAGAGTTTGTCTGGTCAATTCTTGGGCAACCCTGAGCAAATTTAGGATCTCTAGGAGTGTGTTTTGAGAAAAATGAGAGGGAAAATTTTGGGGTACAACACTTCCATTTCTTGCTTGGAAGCCTCTTGGATAGATACCGAATGCGCCTTCATCTGGACTGGCTCAACCAATATGTCTTTGCCCCGAGTCTCACTCGACTCGGTGATAGGGGTGTCAGCAGGGGTAATCACAGGGATTGTAGTAGTAGTATCAACAGGAATGAAAGTAGGAATGATCACAGTACCAGTAACAACTTTCAGAGGAGAAATCTCAGGGGAGAACACTATTCCACTTCTGGTTATTTTGTTGGTTCCCACAATGTTGCCAATATCGGGGTCAGCCTTCTCGGAAACCTGGTCTTCATCAGCCAACCAATATTGCTTGACGTTGTGGTAGTAGACGTCACCCCCATAGTTCCAAGAAGAATTTTTATCTGAGGAGTATGGGATTGGCCCAGGCACAGTAATTATCAGCGGAGTAACCTTCGGAACAGATATAATCCTGACGGGTCTTTTGGTGGAGACCCTGGGAGGATTGGAGGAAATGGTTATTATCGAAACATCTTTGCAAGAAATGGTCAGGATGGGATTCTTCTCAACCAAAATATCTCTATCATCCATCAGGCGCTGAACACCTGCCTTTCACAAATGACAACCAGTTGGTAGAGATAAACAGAAATGGCAACCTTCGCCACAGCTCGAAAATAAATCGGCCTTCAATAAGTTCTACTTAACGGTCATAAAAGGAGTAACAAGTTCATCAATAATAGTAACAAACATATCATCTTCAATAGCGTTAACCCCACGGTCGTGCTTGGGCATAGGAGCAGTGATAACATTTTGAATTTCAGGGGCGTCAAACTCAATTTCCTTCGCCTCGATAAGGTCTTGTACCTTGTTTTTCAAAGCCCAACAGTCGTTTGTATCATGACTTGGACTTTCCGAATGATAAGCACAGCAGGCATTTGGATTGTAGCAGGGGAAAGTAGTGTTGGGACTCTTTGGTGCTTCCCGCAAGGTTACCAGATTAGATTTCAACAAATGAGGCAAAACTTGGGATAAAGTCATATTTATCCGGGTGAACTGTCTTACCGTCCTTTCTGTTCTCTGCTGATTATTCCTCTGTTGAGTGGGTGCAGGCTTAGGGATCATGACAGTCCCTACCGTTGGATGGCGTTCAGTTCTGTACTAACTCCTTTGATTGTACACAACACTAACCTCTTTCTTCCCAGCAAATGGCTTCCTTACGGCATTAGAGGATGCTTACTTTTGGATCTTATCACTTTTAATTCCAGCTTCCACTTGTTCTCCTGTCAGAATTAATTCAGTGAAGTCGGCTGAAGAGCTTTCAATCAGGTGATTAAAGAATAGACCAGACAGGGTACCGAGAAACATATCCACTAGCTCCCTATCAGATAGGGGAGGTTGGACTCTTCCTGCTAAGTCCCTTCATTTATGAGCGTAGTCTTTGAAGCCCTCGCTCGAACCCATAGCCATACTTTGGAGTTGAGTACGAGTGGGATCAAGGTCCGAATTATATTGATATTTCTTATAGAAAGTAGCGGCCAGGTCTTCCCAATTATGGATGTTGGTCCTCTCCAGCTGATAGAACCAATCTAGCTGAGTTCCGGATAGACTATCCTAAAAGAAGTGGACCCATAAGTCTCTGTCATCAGTGTGAGGCTGTATCTTCCTCACATAAGATCAGAGGTGCATTTTGGGACATGAAACCCCATCGTACTTGGCAAACAACGGTACCTTGAACTTTGGCGAAATGACAATCCCAGACACCAAACCCAGCTCTTCAAAGTCCAGCCCAGACACTTTCTGAATCTCCATTGCACTCAGACGCTCTTCCAGCTGTTTGTACTTTTCGTTGGTCAGAGGATACTGCTCTTCATTGTAATCAGTCTCATTGTCAAATTCCTGCGGACTAGGGTCATCCTCTCTTGTCTCACCATCTTGGTTATCTCCTCCTTTGGAGTAAGATGTCAGCTAACCACTTGCCTTGGCGGCCCTTTGAATCTTCTTCCCAGATATACCACACCAGTTGTCCTTCTTGGCTTCTTAGTCTTGTCTTTAACAATCAAGGCTTTCAGTTCCTCTTGCCATTTGGCTAGAGCCATGATCATCTGTTGGAATTGTGCATTCTGAGTCTGTAAGTCCTTCACAGTTTGTTCAAGAGCCATTTCTTTACGGCTGAAATAAACAGAAAAGAAGATGAGAAACCTGTTATGAAACTTGTTTATGCAATGATATGTATGGCATGTGTATGCAATGATTTCAAGGACCTTATTGGATTTAAGCGGTTTTAAACAAAACAAAAGCAAAACCTTTTATTAGTGAGTTTTTAAAGAAACAAAAGATTACACAAGGATAAACATTGAAAGGAAAATCCTAAGTCTCCCATGGGCGCTTCCTCTTGGTGTTGAGGTTCCTCTCTTCATGAGGTTGTTTTGTTAATTCGAGCACCTTCTTCTCAGTTGCATAGAATTGAGCCTCAAAAGTATCATGTTCTCCCTTGAGCTGGATCCAAGACTTTTGCAACTCTTCAAAGTTGGTTGGCATATCAGGATGGAGAATAATATGGGACTCGCCCCCTTGAACAATAGGTTCTAAGATCACCTGTAAGATGGAATCGTATGGTATCATAAGACTTTGGGCTCGAGCTCTCACCCATTTGAGGTAAGGTTCCAAAGGGATGGAGTTCTTAAGCTCCAAATTCCTACTATCAGTCTTCTTAACAATGCCCCAAGAGCGGATGAACCTCTTACGATAATTATGCACATCATCTGAGTAGTTAAACACAATACCCTAGATGAGCATATTCGGTGGACCATCTCTCTGTGCGTAGCCAAACTGATGTGGTGCTAAAGAAGGATTATAGATGATGCCTCCCCTAACGCCCAGGAGTGGCACATTAGGAAATTCTCTGCAGCGATCAATAAAAGAAATGTCCTCTTGAGAGCGAGGACACCAATGGATCTCGAAGTGAGAGAGAGAGAGATTAGTCTTTGACTCCACCTTAAGCCTAAATCATTTTGCATTACTGACCGAGGAAGGTGCGAAATAAACCACCTATATAGCAGAGGGGTGCAACACATGAGAGTTCCTCACTTCTTCAGAGTACGAGTATGGAGAGAATGTAGGATATCCCCGAGCAATGTAGGAACCGGATTGCGAGCAAGAAAGATGTTGATGGAATTCACATCTATAAGTTGATCTGAATTGGGAAACAGGACCAACCCATAGATCAAGAGGGCTAATATGTCTTCGAAGGCATGATAGCTCATATCATCCAGGAAAATCTGATCTTTCTTCATCGGGAAATTTGCAAGGAGACCCTTAACTCCACTTCTTTTTTCCCAATTGGACTCAATGTCAGATGGTTTCAAGTGCAAAGCTACGGAAACATTTTCAGAAGTTGGGTCTTGTTCTAAACCAGTGAAAGGTACTCGCTTCAATATAGGTAAACCAAGTAACTTAGAGAATTCTTCCAGTGTAGGCACCAGTTGATAATCGGGGAATATGAAGCAATGGTGCTTAGGGCCGAAGAACTGGAATAAGACACTCATCAAACCTTCCTCAAACCCGGTGGTAACCAAACTGAGCAAGTGACCATGTCTTTCATGGAATGATGAGTCCTCAGGGACTTTCAAGACTAATTCCTTGAGCTTAGGAGGAACAGAATCCGGATGGTTTTTCTGCGACCTGAATTCATATCCTACAAAATAGCCAAGAGGTAAATCCAAGAGGTCCTTGAAATGATTAGCATGTATGAATGTCATGATGTTTATGATGTCATGATTATGCTAAAAATCATAGATAAACACAAGCAAATCACACAATAGACCTTAGGTTCAAAGGCTTGCATGAGTTTTTAAGGTATGTACCCTCTTGAATGTTCAGTTGGCTCAACTTGTCCTATTAATGGTAATCGGGTTCTAAGGAGCCATAATATCACTGACCTTCCCTTTAGAAATTGTTTCAGCTCCGCACCAAAATATTGCAGCCAAAAAATCCTGAAAGTCCAGCCTCAATGAGTGTAGTATCGAGTATCAACCAATCTTCGGTCGGAACCAAAGCCGGTTATCTCACTACTTCCTAATGGCTAGGATGAGCCAATTAAAGGTTCTAAATGTCAGTTAGCGCTTAGTGACACTATGAGAAGCCTAATGTTATCCTTAACTTACTCAAGGAACATTAGTACAATCCAAAGTATCGCGCTAACGTAGCCACCACTTCGTCCGTATCGGTCTACACCGTACAACCTCCATGATTTATTGCTACTTACCTAAAAAGTGTCGCCAGATCCTGGTATAGGATCTTTACAAGAATACCCTAACAAACCCTCAAAGATAGAGCAGTCAAATAAAATAGAGAAAGAAATTTAAAATGATCTAGACCCTAAGGTAAACCCCACTTTATAATTTGTATTCCCCAGCAAAGTCGCCGGTTCCGTGATACGGTGGCAGAACCGACTGTTATATTGGTTTGTGTTTTTTGTTTGCAAATGTCGTGGTAAGCAAGAGTCGCCACCGAATTTTATTTTATCCAACAAAGGAAAGGGTGAAAAGAACAGAAAAAGACCTTTTTCGAGATCTCTGAGTAGGGGTAGATTATGGAAAGGGAAGTTGTTAGCACCCTTTCCATCCATGGTTTTCCATGGGCTCTTAGGTACTTGCTCATTTTTGAAAATTGCTTGTGTGTTTATGGTTTGAAAAGTTTTGAAAATGCCTTAGTACGGTGATTCACTTTATGGTAACTCTTGTATCAGTCCTCAAGAGTATGATAAAGCGTTTTGAAAACTTTGTTTGAAAAGTGTTTGAAAGTGTGGTGTAAAAATTTGTTTGAGCAAGTACCTAACAGTTATCTACCTACTCTAAAAAAGACTGTTCTTTTCCTCCTATCCTTTAGACCGTGTTATCCTACTATTAGTGAGTAGGTAGCCCTAGTCGTTGGATGTTGAGGGACTATCGAAAGGGACGTAATGGTCATTGAAGGCAACATGTAAGGATACCTTAGCATTTCGAAGGGACTATCATCATAAGATCATTTCTCGTAGGTAACTCGAGGGACATTTAGGGACTATGATCTTTATGATGACTTTAAACCGAGGGTCTTTGCTAAGAGTATCCCTACGTTCGAGGGACATGACCATTGTTTCCGAGGCAACCAAGTGGGAAATACCATAGGGGTGCAAGTGTGCAATAGTGTGCTATTTCAGATATTTTATCTTGCAGTTTAGTGATTTAAGATTGATTGATTAAGCATACATGCCTAAGTTGCTAGCAATTATATACAAGCATATAAAATATAAAAGCGAGAAAATAGAGGGTCATACACTATTACAGGGCTTTGGTGTAGATACATAAGGAATTGACTAAAAGTAAAATGCAGAAATAAAATCCTAATTAAGCTATTACAAACTTGGCACAGTTACATCAATAATAAAAATTAATCGTACGGAAAAAATAATTCCGCGTGAGAATAAAAAATTGAAATAAGTTTAAAACACTAAAAAACCCTAATTTGATCATTGAAAAAAAATTGAGATTTTTTGTGAAAAAAATTTGAAGTTTGACCTAATTGTTCTAATTAATTTTAATTAATGAAACAAATTAAAGTTGATCAAATTAATTAATTTACAAAAATTAATTTATTGAAAAAAAACTAAACCCTATGTTTTGTGATTATTCTCTGATTTTATGAAGAAGAAAATTGATTTGAAATAAAAACAATTGAAATAATTAAATAACAAAAGAGAATTAAATAATAAAAAAAGAATAGAATGGGCCTGAGGGATGTAAACCTAAGTTGGAGGGTGCATGCTGAATTTCTGTCCAAAGCCCAATCCAGTTGGCCCATAGTTGCGTGTGATTCAGTATGGTCATGCCAGGAGTGTCCACCATGGGGAGCTTCATTGGAAGCATTAGATTTGGGCGCTGATTGGTCCCAGGATGATGATCTGGAGGCCTAGGGTGTGCGCGCTTGGAAGAATAGCATGGAATCTATGAAGAATTATAAAGAAAAATAACATGTAGGAGGCAAGGATCGAACCCCTGACCTCCTACACACACGCGCTGAAAAGCCTTCACTTGTACCACTGAGCCAATTGTTCAATCGTTAATATAAACAATGTATATTATATGTAATGAGAGGTCAGTATAATAACTAGAACGCGCGCCATTCAAACTACCCAACCAGGTTTTGACACGCAGTCATCTTCTTCGTTGGGACTGTCATTTTAGACTAAGGCCTTTACCTATAGACAAGCGTTGTAACTATAAACATGCATATCTCAAAAATCATAATCACGCAATAAAAATTTAATCCAAAAATACAGATCAAATGGGTTTGATCTCGTGAGTACAATGATACTCTTCATTTGTCCTGATTTTGCTTGAAATAAAAAACCCTAAAACGAAGCTTCAAACCCTAGCAATGGCATCCAGTCAAATATGCATCAAAACACACAATTAAATATGCAAACATGTTCTAAATGATCATATAATCATGAATGTATATTTAAATATCATTTATCATGCGTATATTTCAAAAACCAATTTCAAGAACAAGAGCAAACTGTGATACCTATATAGGTTGTTTCTTGGATGTGTTGATGCGTGAGAGTGGTCCAGATAGATTCCAAATACGCCCATGAATGGATTGCAGTCTTTGAAACGCCTTGAGTTTCCCTCTAGAGCAAAACTCGATCACCACTTTTTGTCAAAATTCTGAGCAGTCTTGTGGGTGTTCTACACGGCCAAATCCTCTCTTTACGATCAGGGTTTGTTATGTATATATAGTAGAAGCAATTAGGTTAACCAAACTGAATTGAATCTTGAAGATTAAGTGAGAAAAGATTTGATTTGGGTCTTGTATTTTTTGTTTCTAAAATAGGCTAAATCTTGCTATCTTTACTCCAACGTGTTTTCTCTTTTGATTTTCCAGCATATTCATCCCTTATTTGATTGACAGAAGATTCTTTCGATTGTGAGATTTCTGGCTTGTTTTGGAACAAATCCCCTTCCTTCCTTCGAATTTGCCTTCCTTGCCTGACTTAAACTCTAATTCGAACTAATCAAGACTTTCCTTATTAGAACCTTGTTCTCCTTAATGGTTCTGAGTAGAATTGTGCCAGCTTCCATACTAGGGCTCCTTCAATTGGAGCATCCTTTGCTTCAATTTCCTGTCCTTTTGAAGAGAATTCCCTGGTCGAATCAGCTCTTGTGGAATTGTGAACAAACAAGGCAAGAATCTGGCCTGGACATATTTTGAGTGCCCTCTTGATGTCCTCTTTCGAATGGCCTGGAAGGATTTCTACGAATGGCCCTTGTCCAAATACCAATCGAAGGGTATCAATCGAAGAGTCCTTTGCTACGCCAATTGAAAGGCTTTGACACAATGCCCATCGAAAGGCTTGTCACGAAGCCAATCGAAAGCCCTTTTGCGGATGTCAATTGAAGGACGCCATATGGATGTCAATCAAAACGCATTTTGGAGATGCCAATCGAAAGGCATTTTGGAGATGCCAATCGAAAGGCATTTTGGAGATTCCAATCGAAAGGCACTTTGGAGATGTCAATAAAAAGGCACTTAACCATCATTTGAAAAATTTCCTTGTCTTTAGGCAAAGGTTTGTAACAATTTATGCTAGAGGAAAATGTTGGAAAAACATGAGAGGGCAAATTTTGGGATGCAACAATGACCATTTTTCATAAGGCAACAAGTGGAGTTAACCCTAGGGGTGCATGTGTGAATAATGTTTGTATTTCATGCTTTATTTATCTTTGAATTAGCAATTTCTAAGCATTGATTTTATCTTCCCATACAAATCCTAATTACTAGCATTTATATAAAAACAATAAATTGAGGAAAATAAATATCCTACGCTATTACAATCATTTGGGGAATGGGGTATACAAATTTACAAATGGGGATTGCAAGAAATTAAAGTCCTAATTATCTATTACAACCATATTGAAATAATGTACAAGAATTGAAATGTAAAATAGATTTGTTTTGTTTTGGTTAAGAGAAGAAATAAATTGGATTAAGAAAATATTTTTTAATCTTTTTATTTTAAAAGAAATAAAACAAAGTGTATGAATACAAAGTATTTTTTGGTGTATTTGATTAATGAAAATAAAAGTGATGATAAAATAAAAAGAGAATAAGAGTCAGAATCAGCACGTTGCTGAAATAATAGAGAACATAAGCTCTGACTCAGTGTGATACGGTGGTCATAACCGGGACTGTTTTTAGGAATTGCTGGTTTGCGTTTTGCGTTTGTGTTTGCAAAATGTCGCGGTAAGCAAAAGTCGCCACCGAATTTTATTTTATCCAATAAGGAAAGGAAAAAAAGCACAGAAAAATTCCCTTTTTCGAGATTTTGAGTACGGGGGTTAGATTATAGAAAGGGAATGTATTAGCACCCTTTCTATCCATGGTTTTCCACGGGCTCTTAGGTACTTGCTCATTATTTTCAAAATTGCTTCCTTGTGTGTTTGTGTGATTTGAAAAGTTTTTAACTTCGATTTAACTCTTGCTTCTGTCTTCAAGAGTGTTACAAAGTGTTTTTGAAAGCTTTGTTTAAAAGAGTGTAAGTGTGAAAAGGTTTGTTTGGATTGAGCAAGTACTTAAGATTTTACCTACTCGAAAAAGAGAATTGTTCTATATTCGTTTCCTTTAGACAGTGCTATCCCACTATTAGTGAGTAAGTAGCATCGTCGTTGGAGTTTAAGGGTCAATTCGAAAGGGACGTACGGTCACTAAAGCAATGTTAGGACGTCTTAGTAGTAACCCTAATGTCTTAGATCAATTATTCGAGGCAACGATGTCCGAGGCAACCATTCCGAGGCAACTTTTCCGAACGGGACTTTGATCTTTGTTTAGACAAGAGAGCGACCACTAAAGTATCCTATACTTAATGATCGTTTACCAAAGGCAACCAAGTGGGAGTGTACCTTAGGAGTGCGCATGTGCGAGTGATTCAATTTCAAGTTTATTATCTTTGTACATTTAGGGTTAGTTAACCGTTTTAAAGTTAATCATACATTCTTGTCATGCATCCCTAATATCATACATCTAACAGTTTAATATTTTGCAGAATTTAAAGTGCGGAAATTAAACTACGCTATTACAAGGCTTCGGGTATTTACATAGCCAAAAACAAACCCTTAAAAATAAAGCGACAAGTGAAAATAAAAAGTCCTAATTAAGCTATTACAACTTGTGAGCAATTACATTAATATCGAAAAATAATATAATAGAGTGCGCGCGAGGAAATTAAGGACGATAAGAAATTAGGGTTTTGACCCCATTCTAACCTAATTGGAAGAAAAAATTGTTTTTGTTATTTTTAATTATTTTTAAGAAAAGAATTAGGTTTTAAATTAAATACTAAATTAATTAGTAATTAAATTAATTAATGAAAATAAATAAATGGCCTATTTTTGTGTTTTGTTATTTTTTTAAGAAAAAGAAAATAGAGTTAAGTTAAAACCCTAATTGTTCTAATTAATTTTAATTATGTTCAAAATAATTAAAGTTATCTAAAATTAAAATCTAATTTAATTAATTAATTTATTGATAAAAAATAAACCTAAGTCTAATTGGGTGAAAAATGTTTTTTGTGATTTGTTGATAAAAGAAAATAATTAATTTGTTAGTAAAAATAAATAAGTAAATTAAATAAGAAAAATAAAAGAATAGAGAAAAGAAGGTTGGGCCTGAAAAGCAGTTTGGAGGTGTGAATAGCAATTTTCTGGCCCAAGACCAAAGTGATCCATGCTGACTTCCTGGATCTCTTGCCCATGTGTTGACTGTGGTTGTTGGTGGTCCTTCAGATGATAGCCATCAGATCTGGCTTGTTGGACACTTGGCTAGTTGGATGCTGATGGACTATGGTGGTCCTTGGCTTTATGCGGGTGCTGGATCATGGAAAGACAAAATATATGAAATAATTGGGGGACCTGGGATTCGAACCCAGGCCCTGAAGCACTTTCCAACCACCTGGCTACCAACTGAGCTACACGCGTTTCTTGTATACAAAACAAACAATAATTATTATATTAAGAACAAATGAAATAAAAGAAATTCGCGTGGAAATTCAAATGGACGAGTGGGAGGCTGCCACGCTAGTTGTCTTCCTCCTTGCACCGTTGGTAAAAATCCCAGACTTTTACCTACGGACGTTTTTCCGTCACTACAAACCTTCATATTCTCAAGATCAACTATAAGCAAGATAAATCAAAACTAAAGCCATGGATAGCTTCGTCTGGACCTGCTGAATACAATGGTGCCCCTTTCATGGCCCAATTTTTCCTAGGTTCAGAAACCCCAAAGCGAGCTTGTAAATCCTAATAATGGCAAACTCCAATACAGTTCATGAAAACGAAATTAAACGTTACAGAAAGCTTGCAAATGTGATGGTGAACAAGAATATATGATTATATCATGCTATATGTGCCAGAATTATGCAAACTGGATTAAAAAATAACTCAATATCGTGGATGACTTACAGTGGTATTCAGGGTCTGGGAGTGCTTGTTCTTGATTGGTTTTGCTTGTTGGGGATCCCAGGAAGCGATTGGGATGGTCAGGAGGCTTTGAAATTGCCTGGAACAATGAAATCATGTCAGCACTTTATTGTGATTTTTTCAAGTTTTATTCTTGTTCTCACGTCTCTTTCTAGCCTCGTTTTTGGTCTGCAATGGTTTAATATATATCAAGGACTGAATTAGGGTTCAAAACTTGATCTCAATCTTCTTCCATCATTGCTTTTGATTTGGATTTGATTCACTTTGAATATCTTGCTAAAAATAGAGCAAACTCAATCTTTTTGTCCACACCAATGCTTTTCAAGATTTCAAATACTTGCCAACTGGATTTAAGACCTGAAACAAGCACAAGATCTTTGAATTTCAATGTTTTAGATTTTCTATGATTTGTTTTGATTTAAAATGATTTAATTCAAATAAAAATCAAAATAAATAATAAAAACAAGATAATGACAAGTGGCAAGGGCTAGGACTCGTGGACCATGTTTCCAACTCAAAACAAGTGCAAACGATTGGGCCCATTTGGCAAAAATTGCATTTTGAGGCATAGTTGACTTTTGACAATTTTGCAAAAAAGGTCAATTTTACCAATGCATAACTTCCTCAATTTTGACTCTTTGAAGGTTTTCTTTGAATTTTTATAAATCTTGAGATGTCCTCTAAGAAACCCTTTTGGTCTCATCTTAATTTGATATTACATGCTCATGTATGAAGCTTTTACAAAAGAGGTGTTTTTGTTGACTTTTCAAAATGACCTATAATGTCCAAATTCATAACTTCTTGTGAGTGCATATTTTGAACTTGGGAGCTGAAGATGGATTGTAGATAATTGCACCCTCTTCAAAATTAGCTTTGGATGGGTCATTTCTCATAAATTATGAGAAAGTTATGCTTGGTCAAAGTTGAGTTGACTTTTCCTATAAAACCCTAATTTAGCAACTTTTGATTCTTGATGAATTGTGAGCAATCCTTGATGAATCATGATCAACCCTTGATCAAATGATGAAATATACTTCAAAATGATAATGTTTACCAAAAATCTTGAAGTTTGACTGCATGTAGACCACAGTTGACTTTTGCCCTACCACGGTCAATTTTCAGGCCTTTGAGCAATTGACTGAGTAAACTTTCTCTACAAGGCTTGAAACTTGACATGGATGATCTTGAGAACATATTAGGACCTTGGTGATCATTTAGGATCCCTTGGACTCAAGTATCTTGATGCAACATGAAACCCTAATTTGAGGTAGACTGCCTTAGGAGAGATCTTGTCTAGTCAACCCTTGGACTTTCTTGAGCAACTTGAGGATCTTTCTTGAAATATTTTGAGAAATATGGGAGGGAAAATTTTGGGGTACAACAGTTTCCCCTGTTCAATCTTCTTAAACCTGAGGATGTAGATTGGCTTGCGTTCCTTTCGTGATCCGAAGGTGGAAGATGATTGAACACTAGAGTGCCCAGAAATTTGCACTCACATGATGTGGTACTTGTCTTGTGATGTCGGGAATGGGCTTACAGATGCCATTTGGAGATTGATGATGGAAGATGGGCTTAAAGATTCCATCCGAAGGAGTGTCGATCGCATAAGAGATTACTTAGCGGGAGTTTGTATACCTGTTGTTAAGGAAGATTCCGCTGGGGAATGCTGACCTATGTCTTGAGAGAAAATAGAATTTTAGGAGCTTCGGTCGTCCGTTATTCTACTGGGAAATCATCTCTGTTTTTTTTTAGAAAAGTCAAATTTTAGGAACTTCGGTCGTCCGTTATTCTGAAGAGGTGAAAATGAACTACTATCTGGTCGTGATCCAGGCTTCATAGTAATAAGACCGACTTCTATTTGGTCGTAATCCAGGCTTTACAGTGACTTACTGGGGAGATGAGATTAAACTTGCTATTCGGTCGTAATCTGGGCTTCGCAATTTCTCGATTCTTATCTGGTCGTAATCCAGGCTTCAGAAGGAATTAAGTTGTTATCTGGTCACATCCGGGCTTCAACTTGAACTTAGGGCACACTAATATCTGGTCGACTCCGGGCTTCTTAGTAATTGTCCAGGCAAACTGATATTTGGTCGAAATGCAAGCTTCGCAGTGTCTTGTACTGTTATATGGTCGTAATCCAGGCTTCAGTCCCTTTAGCTTTGGGCCCACTAATATTCGGTCGTAATTCGGGCTTCATAGTAATTGGTCGGGTAAACTGCTATTTGGTAGTAATCCAAGCTTCACAGTGTCCCTCACTATTATCTGGTCGTAATCCAGGCTTCAGTGTTTCTTACCGCTATCTGGTCGTAATCTAGGCTTCGCGATGTCTCGTACCACTATCTGGTCGAAATCCAGGCTTCATGGTGTTTGGGGAAAATCAAGATACTATTCGGTCGTAATCCGGGCTTCATAACTTGTGTTAAAGATATACCACTATCTGGTCGTAATCCAGGCTTCACGGTTCTTTGGCTGCTATCTGGTCGTATTTCAGGCTTCACAGCAATTTGTATTGCTATCTGGTCGTAATCCAGGCTTCGCAATAACTTGCTGAGCTGTTATCCGGTTGTAATCCGGGCTTCGCTGCTCACTGGGGATTAAACTATTATCCGGTCGAATACGGGCTTCATAGCTTAGAGATAAACCATTATCTGGTCGAATCCAGGCTTCGCGATGTTCGATACTGCTATCCGGTCGAATCCGGGCTTCACAATATGTTGTAGTAATCAAGGTACTATCCGGTCGGATCTGGGATTCGTAGCTTGAACTTGGTGAGAATTTGATTGTATCTTTCCTGAAAGGTAAAGGTTAATCGTATGTAATGCATGACATGTATCAAGCAATGATGTTCTCAAAATAAATGAGATTGTGTTGTATGATGCTTATGCATATGTCATGATGTATGGACATGCAACGTTTTTATGATAATCTCCAGCTGGGGAAAATAAATCCTGGATTGCTGCTGGAGAAAAGAGAGTTGAATTCTTCGTTCTCGCTGGGGATAGTGAATGAAGATGACCGTGAGAATAATCCTGCTGGAGAATAAACTGGCGAGAAAATGATTCTATGGGGAAGAGATGCTCTGTTAGAGGACCTGTTGATTTAGAGAAATAACCTCGACTGGGGATGAATTATCATTGATGGCGATGATGAACTCTGTCGGGGATAAAGTTTCTGTTTGTGAAAGGAATGAACTCCGCTGGGGATGATTTTCCAGTGGCGACTTCACTGGGGATAATCTTTTAGACTCTACTAGGGGCAATCCTCCATACTCTACTGGGGATAATCCTCCAGTGTTGATGATAGATAAACTCTACTTGGGGAGAATATTATTGATTCACTCGCGATTGCGAGCCTCAGCTGGGGAGAGTGGTGTCCTGTTTGGGACAGCCTTATCATCGTCTCTTTCTTACTCTGCAGGGAGCGAATGTACCTTCAATTGTTTTCTCCAGCTAGGTCTATCCCTATACCTTGGTGGACAGAGAAACTTTAAGGTTTGGACCTTTCTCGTTTTCCCATGTTTCTTATATTACGAGTAATCGTCTTTTGTAAATATTTATGAGCAGCAATTATTGTCAAATGCATATATCAAAATGAAACATTGGACGTTCTTGTAAAACAAAACAGAAAAAGAAAAAACAATTTGAAATCTCTTTGTGAAAATGAATTGTATTGATTTTGAAGTTGGCCTGTAAATAGGCGTTTTTTGTACAAGAGGCTGACGTCCTAGTAAGAGAACACCGCCAAACAATAGAATTTATACAGTTTGTGTAAAAGAAAGAAACAGCTATGTGAATAATCCCATTGGGTTCTAACTCTGCTATCGCCTTTATATCCTCGAGCATCTCATCACTTTTCTACTTGGTTGAAGGTAGATCAGATTGATTAGTGTCGTTCGATCTTGATAGTCGATACCGAAGTCTGGTTACAAGATGATCCAATGAGACATAGTGTTACGCTTTAATCCTTAATTTTTGCCTGGACCGCCCTTTCGGGTTTTCAGTCCACCGGGATACCCTTTTTTTCCCAAGCCGCCTTTTCAGGTTTTCGACTTGCCGGGTGTACAGATTTTTCATTTTCATCCCTTATTTTTGCCCGAACCCTTTTGGTTTGCCGGGAAGCCCTTATTTTTTCCTAGGCCAGTCAACCTAGTGGGTCTTTGATTAGGCGTAATATTTTTTCACTATGTCTGCATTGACGGGGTGAGGAAGGTCGTCACCATCCATGGTGGTTAGAATCATAGCTCCTCCTGAGAAAATGTTCTTAACCACAAATGGCCCTTCGTACGTAGGGGTCCATTTGCCCCTAGGATCACCTTGCGGCAGTATGATGCGCTTGATTACCAGATCCCCAACTTGATACTCTTGTCGTCTAACCTTCTTGTTAAATGCCTTGATCATTTGCTTTTGATACGTCTGACCATGACAAATAGCAGTAAGTCTCTTTTCGTCGATTAAGTTCAACTGATCAAGTCGGGTCTGGATCCAGTCGTCCTCACTCAAACTTGCATCCTTCATAATCCGAAGAGAGGGTATCTGGACCTCAATAGGTAAGACTGCTTCCATGCCATACACCAAAGAGTAGGGTGTTGCCCCTGTTGAAGTTCGTGCTGAGGTTCGGTACCCATGAAGAGCAAACGGTAACACCTCGTGCCAATCTTTGTATGTCACCATCATCTTCTGCACAATCTTCTTGATGTTTTTATTAGCTGCTTCAACAGCCCCATTCATCTTCAGCCGGTAAGGAGAAGAGTTGTGATGCTGTATCTTGAACTGCTTGCAGAGCTCAGTGATCATCGTATTGTTGAGATTTGTATTGTTGTCTGTAATGATCCTCTCGGGCACACCATATCGACAGATTAAATTGTGCCGAATAAACTGTGCCACGACGTTCTTGGTTACCGTAGCAAAGGAAGCTGCTTCAACCCACTTCGTGAAATAATCAATTGCCACCAGAATGAAATGATGCTCGTTGGATGCAGTTGGTCTGATATCGCCAATCATATCAATGCCCCACATTGCAAAGGGTCAAGGAGCTGTCAAGACGTTCAGAGGATCTGGAGGTAGGTGCACCTTATCAGCATAGACTTGGCACTTATGACAGGTCCGAGAATGCTGATAACAGTCGGCTTCCATGGTGGACCAATAATATCCTGCCCATAGGTTCTTCTTTACCATGGTGTGTCCACTGGAATGAGTTCCGAAAGTACCTTCATGTAACTCTACCATGATCCTTTATGCCTCGTTCTTATCGACACATCGCAGTAAGGTTGAATCATGATTACGCTTGTAAAGAATACCATTACTGATGAAGAACTTCGCCGCGAATCTCCTAAGAAACTTCTTATCATTAACAGATGCACCCTCGGGGTATTCTTGAGCCTCAAGATACCTCTTTACCTCATGAAACCAGGGTTTCTCCGCCACCTCTTCAGTCTCAATGTCACAGTAATGTGCAGGTTCGTCCAACCTCTCGATGGTAATCTGGGGAGCCTCATTGTCCCACCTGACCTTGAACATAGAAGACATAGTAGCTAGCGCATCCGCTAACTGATTCTCTTCTCTGGGGAAGTGTTCAAAGTTTATCTCCTCGAAATGTGGAAGCAACGTCAATACATACTCTTTGTAAGGAATAAGATTTGGGTGTTTCATATCCCACTCGCCTTTGATTTGACTGATCACGAGAGCGGAATCTCTGAATACACTCAAAAACTTAATCCTCAGGTCAATAGCTGCTCGAAGGCCCATGATGCACGCTTCATACTCCGCCATGTTGTTGGTGCAATTAAAACATAATCAGGCGGTGAACGTATGACAGCCCTCGGGAGATATGATCGCGGTGCCAATGTCGTTACCCAACGCGTTTGAAGCTCCATCAAAATACATAGACCATTGGGATCCCTCCTCAGGTCCTTCATCCGGTCCAGGTATTTCACAGTCAGTTACCAACATGATGTTCTCATCCAGAAACTCGAAATTCATAGACTAGTAATCATCCACGGCCTGATGTGCCAAATGATCTGCCAACACACTCCCCTTGATTTCTTTTTGGGTTGTGTATTGAATGTCATACTCAGTCAAGATCATCTGCCATCTCGCTATTCTTCTGGACAAGGCAGGCTTTTCGAAGATATACTTGATTGGGTCCATCTTTGATATCAATAGAGTAGTGTGAGTCAGCATATACTGTCTCAGCCAGCGAGCAGCCCATGCCAAAGCGCAACAAGTTTTCTCAAGCAGTGAGTATCGGGTCTCACAGTCGGTAAATTTTTTGCTAAGGTAATAAATAGCATGCTCTTTTTGGACAGACTCGTCATGCTGCCCCAGCACGCACCCCATCGAATTGTCGAGTATTGTCAAGTATAAGATCAAAGGTCTCCCTTCAACTGGAGGCATCAGAATAGGTGGCTCTTGGAGATATTCCTTGATCCTTTCGAAAGCGGACTGACATTCATTATTCCATATTACCACTTGATCTTTCTTCAACAGCTTGAAGATTGGTTCACAAGTAGCAGTCGGGTGCGAAATGAATCGGGCAATGTAATTCAGACGTCCCAGAAAGCCTCTGACTTCTTTTTCCGTTCAGGGAGCGGGAATTTCCTTTATAGCCTTCACCTTTGCAGGATCCACTTGAACACCTTTATCACTAACAATGAAGCCTAGCAGCTTGCCAGACCTCACCCCGAAGGTGCACTTGTTCGGGTTTAACCTCAGCTTGTACATCTTCAACCTGTCGAATAGTTTCTGGAGATGGTCAAGATGTTCTTCTTCAGTTTGGGACCTTGCAATCATGTCATCAACGTATACCCCAATCTCATGATGAATCATGTCGTGAAACAAAGCAACCATGGCGCGCTGATACGTTGCCCCAGCATTCTTTAATCTGAACAATATGACTTTGTAGAAAAAGGTACCCCAATGTGTAACGGACGTTGTCTTCTCCATGTCTTCGGGAGCCATCTTAATCTGATTGTAACCAGAAAAACCATCCATAAAGGAGAAGATCTTATGCTGCATGGTGTTGTCGACCAAAACATCGATGTGAGGCAGAGGGAAATCATCCTTGGGATTTTCCCTGTTCAGATCCCTATAGTCAACACACATCCGTACCTTACCATCTTTCTTTGGCATCGGAACCACGTTGGCGACCCACTGCGGGTAAGAAGTAACGGCTAGAAAACCGGCATCAAATTGTTTCATGACCTCAGCTTTGATTTTCTCAGACATCTCTGGGCGTATTCGGCGAACTTTCTATTTCACTGGAGGACAGTCTTCTTTAGTTGGCAAGCGGTGAACCACAATATCGGCATCCAACCCAGGCATGTCTTCATAAGACTAAGCAAAGATCTTAACATAGTCAAGCAGCATCTATATCAACTGTTGCTTGATGCTAGGCTCCAGATTTGCACCGATCTTGACCTCTTTCTTATCTTCCTCTATACCCAGATTCACTGATTCTACTGGCTCTTCATGGGGTTGTATGGCCCTCTCTTCCTGTAGTAACAGTCTAGCAAGTTCCCCAGGCACTTCGCAATCTTCTTCACCTTCGTCCTCGGCTTGGTTGATCGTACTTTCGAAGTCATAACTAGCAGTAGCAGAGTCGTTATCAGTGGGATCCAGAGTGGATGTGGACCTGTATTATGATATGTGAGTGTGTGTAAGACAATAGTTGTTTTGATAAAGTGCAAGATAGAAAAGAAAAACAAGGAGCGCAAAATTTGTAATGCAAGAAAACGTCCAATGCTTTATTGATGATACATGGAAATGAAAAACATTAAGCCCTCACAAACAAAGCCACGGTGTCTCGGGCAAGGCACCGGGCCGTAAAGTTTTAAATTGTCTGTTACAAATCTCAAAACAAAGGTCTATTACTGTGTAATAAAAGAAATGGGCACGAAGTCCTTCATCGTCCAATTGCTTAATCCACCGTCGGTAGTTGGGTAAATCCAGCTGTCGAACTCAGGCTCTTCATCATCATCTTCAATTGCATTCACTCCCGGATTACTGATACGCAGGGAAGGCCTTTCGATCCGCGCACGCCAAACAGCCCTTTGAGCTTCTGTAGTAAAACCCAAACCAAACTTGTCAGTCTTGTGTGCGAAGTCAGGGAGTTGGCCCCAATTTGCACACCCACCTTTTTCAATAACAGTCTGGGCATCCTTGAGGGAAGCCATCTTCCTTGGAGGATCTTCAGCAACAGTTTCAGTCGATGCCAGAGTCTGGGGGACTTCTTCAAAGTTCTGACATGGGGTTTCAATGAACTCCTCATCCATCTCCACATACCGAAAAGAGTTAAGGTGACTCACCATGTACTCCTCTTCTCCTCGTATTGTAACAATCTTCCCCTTTACTGGATATTTTAACATCTGATGGAGCGTAGAGGTTACTGCCCCAGCTTTATGAATCCACGGGCGACCCAACAAGAAAGAGTAAGATGGTCGGATGTCCATCACATAGAATGTAGATGCGAAAGTCTGGGAACCAACTTTAACAGGGACATCCACCTCCCCGTGCACCATCCTTTTGGACCCGTCAAAGGCCCTAATCACAATATTACTTGGCTTCAAAATCAACCCTTCACAGTCCAATCGGTCTAACGCTTTCTTGGGTAAAACATTTAACGAGGACCCAGTATCCACCAGTACATGGGCCCGGGTAGTGCCCTGCACTCGATCGAAACATGCAGAGCGTCATTGTGATTCCTTCCTTTGGCAGTCAGATCTACGTCGGAGAAACCCAACCCGTTGTCAGCGGTCAAACTAGCCACACAGTCTTTGAATTAATCAACAGATGTTTCTTGTGGCACATGCGCAGTTTTAAGGAAAGCAATTAAAGCCTTTGCATGGGCTTCTGAGCACAACAATAAAGATAACATGGAGATCTTCGATGGGGTTTTCCCCAGTTGTTCGACTACATTGTAGTCACTTTTCTTGATAATCTTCAAAATTTCCTCTATCTCCTGCCTAGAGGTTTCAATAATAATCTTCTTAGGTGCCTCCGTCCGGGCAGGCTCACCTGTAACTTCTTTGCCCCGAGCGTCAGATGACTCGGCGACAGGGGTAATGATTGGAACATGAACAGGGACAGTAGCAAATATACTGGCAGGTGGAATAACAACAGGCTTCCGAACAGTTGGTGGGGAAATCTCAGGGGAGAAAAGTCTTTCGCTTCGGGTGACCTTGCTAGATCCGACAATATTGTTGACATCAGTATCAGCCTCTTCAACCTTCAAGTCTTGTTTGATCCCATGATAATACACATCGGCCCCATAGTGCCAAGGGACAGCCTTATCCAAAGTGTACGGGATAGGACCAGGAATAGTAATGATCAATGGATCAACTCTTGGAACGGATGTAATCCTAACAGGCTTTCTCGAGGAAGCCTTGGAAGGATTGGCGGAAATGGTTATTATGGAAACATCTTCAACAGGAATCAATGGAACCAAAGTTTTCTCGAACAGGATCTCTTTGTTATCCATCAGGCGTTGAATACTTGACTTCAATAAATGGAAACCAGCAAGCATGATTGAACATAGGTGGCAACCTTCGTCACAACCCGGAAATAAACCGACCAACAATAGGTTCTTCTTTACTGTCATTAATGGAGTAGAAATTTCTTCCACAAAGGTCACAAATGAATCATTATCCACAGCATTTACTCCATGCTTGGGCATAGGAGCAGTCATAACATTAGGTTTTTCTGGTGCGTCAAACTCGATCTCTTTAGCTTCAATCAAATCTTGCACCTTATTCCTCAAAGCCCGGTAGTTGTTTGTATCATGCCCTGGGCTATCGGAGTGATAAGCACAGTGGGCGTTTGGATTATACAGCGGTGACGTAGTACTAGGATTCTTTGGTGCTTCCCTCAGAGTTATCAAGTTGGTCTTCAATAATTGCGGCAAAATTTGAGATAAGGTCATACTGAGCCGAGTATACTGTCTTTGCGATCTCTCTACTCTTTGCTGATTGTTGCATTGTGGGGCAACTGTTGGTCTTGATATTACTACCGCATTAACTGCTTGGCGGTGTTCAGGTCGGTTTTGGCTCCTCGAGCTGTAAACTGCACTAGCTTCTTTTCTGAAAGGCTTCTTTTCTGTACTTGACGAAGCACATTTTTGTATCTTGCCACTTTTGATACCAGCTTCTACCCTCTCCCCATTAAAAATCAATTCCGTGAATCCGGACGATGAACTACCGATTAAGTGATTGAAGTATGGACCAGTCAAAGTCCCGAGAAACATATCCACCAACTCCCTATCAGACAGAGGGGGTTGGACTCTTCCAGCCAGATCTCTCCATTTCTGAGCATAGTCCTTAAAACCTTCGCATGTACCCATAGACATACCCTGAAGTTGGGTACGCGTGGGAGCAAGGTCGGTGTTATACTGGTATTGCTTGTAAAAAGCAGCAGCAAGGTCCTCCAAGTTGCGGACATTAGCCCCTTCTAGTTGATAAAACCATTCAAGTTGAGTCCCTGACAGACTATCTTGAAAGAAATGAACCCACAGGTTCCTATCAGCAGTGTATGGTTGAATCTTTCTGACATACGAGCGGAGGTGTAGCTTCGGGCAGGATACCCCATCGTACTTAGCAAAGACAGGAGCTTTGAACTTGTGTGGGATCACCACCCCAGATGCCAGTCCCAAATCTCTAAAGTCCAAACCAGGTATCTTCTGGATCTCCACTGCACTCAGTCGATCTTCGAGTTGCTTATACCTATCCTCAGCAAGAGGATACTGGTCTTCATCAAAATCAGTGTCATTATCAGAGACCACAGGACTAGGCCCCTTTCTTTCCTCTTGATTCTCTCCCCCTCTAGATGAATGGGATAAATCAGATTCCTGTCGCAAATTGTTCCCGAATCTGCGACCCATATTCAGGAGGAACACCTTCTTCTTCTTCTTCTTCATCTCTTTCAAGATGAGAGACTTCAAATCTTGCTGCCCTTTCGCCAAATTCAAGAACATCTCCTAAAATTGAGCATTCTGAGCCTGAAGAGCCTTGATGGCTTAATCAGTAGGTGTTTCAAAAGACATGATTGCTGAAATAAACAGCGAAGAAGATGAGAAACCTGTAATGGTACCTGTAATGAGGTGCATGGGAATGGAATGCGTATGAAATGATTTCAAAGACTTTGGGAGATTCAAATTTGTAAACCAAAATAAAACACACTTTATTAGATAAAACTTGTAACAATGTTTAACAATGCCTTCAAGGCGTTACAAAAGAAATAACTGAAAAGCAAATTTAAACTAGAAACAATAAAAGACATTAGAAATCCCATGGTCGTTTTCCCTTCGTGCTGACATAATCGTTGATTGTCCTTTCATTCTCAAGCTGCCTTGTAAGCCTCAAGATCTTCCTCTCCTGCTCATGATACTTCTCCCTGTAGGTATCCCTTTCTTCCTTTAGTTGGATCTAAGATCTCTTCAATGCCCTAAGATCAGTAGACATATATGGATGGTGGGCCGTATAGGGAACACCTTCTTCATTAGTATGCTCTACAATCACCGGCAAAACAGCTTCATATGGCATCCCCAACTTTTGAGCGTGGGCTCGAACCCACTGAAGATAAGGTTGCATCGGGAGAGAAGTCTTCAGTCCTAGCTCATGAGGGTCAGACTTGTTCACCATGCCCCAGGCTCGTATAAACCTTCGGCGATGCTCATTCACGCCCCCCTTGTAGTCAAAGACAATGTCTGGAAGAAGCGGCTCATGGGGACCGTCTCTCCGAGCGCGTCCAAACTGTCGTAAAGCCAAACAAGGATTATAGGTTATTCCCCCTCTAATTCCAAGCAACAGAACATTAGGGTATTCCCCACATCGATCAATGATAGCTACTTTTTCCATATCCTTAGAACTCCAAAGGATGTCCGTATGAGCAAGGGACATGATTCTGTAAGCCCAACCTACACCTTCCTCATTCTTCAATACAGACTTAGGGAGGTGCGAAATAAACCACCTCGCCAACAGCAGCGTGCAACACATGAGGGTCCCCCTTCTCCGTACGGTACGAGTATAGAGAGCATGTAGGATGTCACCTAGAAGAGTAGGCACTGGGTTACGAGACATGAAGATCTTGACCGCATTTACGTCTATGAAAGAATCTGGATTCGGGAAAAGAACCAAGTCGTAGATGAGGAGAGCCAATATGTCTTCAAATGCTTGAAAATCCAAGTTTTCCCAGAACTGTTGAGCTTGATCGATCAGAAACTTAGCCAAGAAACCTTCAACCCCCACTCTGTGTTTCCCAGTTAGACACTACATCAACCTTTGTAAAATGTAAAGCTAAAGCAATGTCCTTAGGCCTAGGAAACTCCTCTAAACCGGTGAAGGGTGTCTGCTCGAGAATGGATATAACCAACAAATCAGAAAACTCCTCCAAATTAGGGACTAGCTGATAATCCGGGAAGGTGAAACAATGATGCAATGGATCAAAGAAGTGGAAAAGCACACTCATCATTTGCTCATCCAACTTTGAAGTGACCAAACTAAGGAGATGACCATGTCTTCTGACAAATGAAGAAGTATCAGGAACCTTTGAGACTAACTCTCTGAGCTGAATAGGGATTTGCACGAAGTTGACTTGAATCGTATTTCTACGCATAGAAGTCATGATCTGCAAAATAGAACAAAGATGAATCCCCTCGGTCTTTGAAATGGTTAGTCTAATGAAATATGCATGTTATGTCATGATACATGATGTCATGATAAAAACACACAACATGTATCACAGATAGCAAACATGGTAAAGGCAAACAAGTCACACAGTAACCCTTATGTTTCAGGCTTGCATGGAGTCTAGGTAATACCCTCTTGAAGTTCAGTTGGTTCAACCTATCCTAATAATAGTAACCGGGTTCTAGAAGTTCTCAATATCACTGACCATCCTCCATCGGTCATGGTTTCAGCTCACGCAATCTTTTCTTGCAGCCGAAACTATCTCGAGAGTATGGTCTCAATGAGTGTAGTATCGAGTATCAACCAGTTCCCAGCTCTATGCCGAGGCCGGCTATCTCACTACTTCCTATGGCCAAGTTGGTCAATTATAGGTTCTAAGGTCAGTTGATGCTTAACGACCCATATAGCAGCCCCATATTCTCCTTGTTGCTCCACAAGGGATATCGATACCAACTAATGTGCCACATCAACATAGCTATTGCTTCAACCGTATCGGTCTACGTCGTACAGTTCCCTCACAATCTATTGCTACTTACCTAAAACGTGTCCCCCAAATCCAGGTTAGGATCTATAGTAACTCCGATACAAAGCCAAAAAAAATAAAGTAATCAAATCAAATAATAGAAAACAATATGATGAACTAATCCTAAGGTATACCCCACTTATTAACTCCCCAGCAGAGTCGCCAGTTCTATGATACGGTAGCCAGAACTGGGACTGTTTTTAGGAATTGTTGGTTTGCGTTTTGCGTTTGTGTTTGCAAAATGTCACGGTGTTGTACCCCAAAATTTGCCCTCCCATATTTCTCAAAACATTTCAAGAAAAATTCACAAGTCCAACCCGGCGTGTCATATTCAGGTATTCTTTCGCTAAGATATCTCTGATAACGTGTTCTCAAATTCAGGTTCGGCTCAAGAGTCAATTCTTTAAAGAAGGTATCCGAATGTGCGAGTTTTCTTGAAGAAATATGGTGAAAAAGTGTGCTGAAAGTGCAGTTTTTACGCGCTAAAAAATTCATAACTTGAAGACCGTGGCTCGTTTTGAACCCGTTCCGGTGGCCAAAATTCCGTCTTGACATTATCTACGTTTTCATCTCTCACGGATGGAAGCCAATTTCGATAAGAAGGTCTTCAAAAATGTGGATTTATCAAGTATTTTCGTGCAGAAAATTTGTGACAGAAGTTTATTTGCGTCATGTTCAAAAAATCATAACTTGGTCGATTTTCATCGTATCGAGCTGGTTCCGGTGCCAAAATTTCACAAATTGAGTTGGCTACATTTTCACAGAAGGTATTGAGTTCAAACGGTATTCAAAAGGCCTTCGTTTTTTGCTCAGAGTGCGTGATACGCTGAAAATCCTGAATGCTGAATATTATTTCATCTGGGCCGAAACTTCGAAAATTCATAACTCAGTCAATTTTTATCGGATTGGACTCATATTTTTACACAAGGTTACTGACTCATAGATCTACAACTTTGCTTCAAAAGTCGAGACCAAATTATGCACCGATCAATACCAGTTTTTTATTGAAGAACGTGTCAGAGTCGACACTGGAGCCCAAAATAAGTTTGTCTGAGCTGAAACTTCAAAAATTCATAACTAATTCACCGTTTATCCGATTGAGTCGATTTTCGGACAGGAGTTAGTTCTCGATGTCGGCTACATTTTGTTTTCACATTTCAACTTCAAAAAATGCACTTAAGTCCCTGCGATTTAGCCTGGAAAGTGACGAATTCAAGTGAATATTGGAGGCCCAATTGCACATTCAAAGCCCGTTTTCTTTACCCTAATTTCCACTATATAATCACCTTCTTGTCACACAAACCAGAGGGAAGAGAGAGAAAAAAAAAAGAGAGGAGGAAAAGAGAGAAAAAACCTTGTCACAATACTGTTAGAATATCAAACTCTTTCAAGAACCCTAAAACCTTGAAATCCTTATTACAAATCCCTCTCTCACTACAAACAAGCCATCACAGTTACAAACCAACACCTCACTATTTCTTCAGTAAGGATAAGGCTGGCCTGATCTCCATGATCCTAATTTTCCAGTAAGGCATAAAAGCATTACGGTCACTAATTTTCCAGTAAGGGTAAGATTGATTTGATCTCCATGATCAAAAGGGTATAATCATTCATACATGCCATATTGTGCCTAAACATTAAATTTCTTCATATATTGGCTTTATTTGCATTTTATGATTTTATTTAATGTGTTCGTGAGATTCAACACTGCAGATTTAGACAGGATCCCATGCAGGTTCATTAAGGAACGTTGAGGCCAAAAGCCAAATGGCCAAAAGCCAAAAGCCAAATGGTCAAAACATAACATTTTACACACGACCCCAATACGTGGCGAGACAGACATCCTGAAAAGATTAAGGAACGTTGAAGCCAGAACACAAATGGCCAAAAGCCAAAAGCCAAAAGCCAAAAGCCAAATGGCCAAAGTAGAACAACTTATGCATGAAACTCAATCCAATGGCCAAAGAATGCAGACCACGGTACTCAGGAGTCAATACTTCAAAAAACCTCCCCTTGGGCCAGACACCCCCTATGGTTTGCTCAATTTTTAATTTTTATTTGTTTTTCCTTTTTATTCTTTTAATTGTTTTCCTTTAATTCCATAAAATAATTTTCATAATAAATATAAAATACAGAAAAATCAAAAAAATGTTTATTTTATTAATATTAATTTTACTATTATTATTTTTGTAAATAAACTTTAAACAATTAATTAGATTAATTTAGGTTTCAAAACTTTAATATTTTTCTTAATAAATTAAATATGTAGAAATTAGGGTTTTTAACTTTTTTCATCATTTTTTTTAATAAATAATTTTCTCATCATTATTATTATTATTAATTACTAATTTATTTTGTAAATAAACATGTACATAAATTCTTTAGTAAATTAAGTTAAACTTTAACATTTTTCTCAAATAGTTAAAAATAACTTAGAATTAGGGTTTCTTTTAATTTTAATTTTAATTTTCTTATTTCATAAATACAAAAAAACCTAAAAAAACACTTCTTTTATTTCAATAAATAATTAATTAATTTTTAATTTCAATTTAACTTCAAAATGGTCCAACGCCCTCGAACGTTCAACTTTAGTTTCTTTCGCGCATTTATTCTTATTATTTCTTGTAAATATTAATGTAATTCTCCCAAAGCCTTGTAAACTCGGACATTTTATTTCTCGCACTTTATTTATTTTCTGTCAAATCGGGTTCTGGAAATTTTGGCGATGTGGACCCGCGCCTTTTGTAATAGCTTTAGAACTTTTATTTCTCGCAATATTTTAACTATTAACAAATGCATGCAAGAATGAATGGCCTTAAATAAAAACAAACGTGTAGATCACTTTGACATGAATAAGACAAAATAACTGAACATGACACACAAATCACACACCACCCCTAGGGTACGCCTCACTGTTGCCTTGCCTCGAAAGGTGATTGTCGAGTAGAGGATGTCTTAGTAAGTCCTCATGATCCAGGAACCTGGCATGAGGGTAGCTTCTAAGGTGTCTTCCTATTGCTCCGGTGATCACCATGTCCCGAACCTTCGAATTGACCCGAACACCTCTAACGGTGGTGCTACCTACCTCTCAATGGTGGGATGACACTACTTTAAAGGACATTTACACAGACGAATTCCTTAGGGTAGGTGGATGACTCGTAGATACTTGCTCTAATTTCAAAACAAATCAAAAACTCTTTTCACACCGACACTTTTCAAAAAGCTTTTGAAAGCAATTTTTCAAACACTCTTGAGGACCGATACAAGAGTCGAACTGAAATTTTCAAAGAAACTTTTTTAAAACCCACAGTTGAAAAGCAAACAAACCATTTTAAAAACACAAGTAGCAAGTATCTAAGAGCCCATGGATAACCATGGATAGAAAGGGTGCTAACACCTTCCCTTTCTATAATCTACCTCCCGAACCGAGAGCAATATCTTTAAGGAATTTTTCTGTGCTTTTGTCCTTTCCATTTGGAGAAAATAAAAGACGGTGGCGACTCTTGCTTCCGCGACATTTCGCGAACCAGCGTTAAACAGTCAGTTCCAGATCCACCGATCACAGAACTGGCGACTCTGTTGGGGACTCTTTATAAAGTGAGGTGTACCTTAGGGTTAGTTCATAACTGTGTTTTCAATTGTATTGACTTGTCTGCTTTAAATTTGTGGGTTGCATGGGAGTTACATAGATCCTAACCCGGATCTGGGGATACCCTGTTTAGGTAGCATAAGCTGTGAGGGACCTGTCCGGCGTAGACCGACACGGGTGAAGCAGTGGCTACGTTGGTGTGGCACCTTGGTCTGTACCGATATCCCTTGTGTTGCAACGAGGAGAATATGGGTCTTCTAAGGAGTCATTAAGCACCAAAAACCTTAGAACCTTAAACGACACAACTTGGCCATTAGAACAGTAGCAGTATGCTACGCCCATTGAGGCTAAACTCTCGTGATGGTTCTGGCTGCAAGAAAAGATTGCGATGCTGGAGTTATGGCCGATTGAGGGTAGTCAGTGATATTGGGACCCTCTAAGAACCCGGTTACTTCTAATAGGACAGGTTGAACCCACCAACTTCAAGAGGGTAATACCCAAACCCCATGCTGGCCTAAACTCTAAGGGCTTCTCTTGTGTGACTTGTGTGCCTTCGTACCTGACTACTTGCATGCTTGTTATCTGACCCTGGAATTTCTTGCAGGTTTTGTTTATAGTCCTTAATTGGGACTCATAACAGGGTTACTAAGTTCTTGCAGGTTTTGTTTATAGTCCTTAATTGGGACTCATAACAGGGTTACTAAGTTCTTGCAGGTTTTGTTTATAGTCCTTAATTGGGACTCATAACAGGGTTACTAAGTTCTTGCAGGTTTTGTTTATAGTCCTTAATTGGGACTCATAACAGGGATACTGAGTTTCTTGCAGGTTTTGGTTTGCAGTCCTTAATTGGGACTCATAACAGGGTTACTTACTACCCCATGCATCATGGCATCAATACCATTGCATACGTCCTAACCCATTTCAAGGATCTCAAGGGCTTGTGATGCAGGTCATGGTGAATCAACTATCCCAGCAAGGGGCAAAGAGGATTTATTTTCCTCTAGCCAAGGTTGTCAGAGGCTATGACCCACTTGATATGGTGAGCTTTGACACCTGAAGAATGATCCCTTAGCTAAGGTTATCAGGGGCTATGACCCACTGGATATGGTGAGCCTTTGACCCTTGATGAAGGGCTCTCAACAATATGAAGTTCCTTCAATCAGGCTACCAAACTCAAATGCTAACAATTTTCTTGTTTACCCTGCGAGGTCCTTGAAAACATTGCATGCATATCATACATATCATTGCATTACAGGTACCCGTTCTTTGCAGGTCACTTACCCTTCTCGCTGTTTATTTCAGCCATGGCTTCCCAACAAGATAACCAGGACTTTCTTGCTCAAGAGACTCGGTTCGGGGAAATCCTCCTGAATATATCCAAGGGGCAGGAGGAGCTAAGGACACTTCTCACGGAGACTTTGGTCAGGAATCGCGCTGAGGACGAACGGCTAAAACATCTGCAAGCTGAAGTGGATATAATGAAAGCCCAAATGCTGGGGCAGGTGACTGCCATTCAAGGGTTGGCTCAAAGACAAGACGAGCTCGGGTTTCTCGTCAACCAACTGCTTCAGGGTAACCAACTGGGGCAAACATCTAAGGGTAAAAAGCCATTCATCATCCAATCATCCTCGAGACAAGAGGATAAGGGGAAAGCTCCTCAAATGGCTCCAGTGCCACAAATTCAGCATCAACTTCACCATCGTCAGCCAGACAAGCCCAGGAGGCAGTTCACCCCGCTCAATATGTCGTTGTTTCAAGCTTTACAACGCCTGTTGGGATTGAACCTGATCACATTAAGGGCTCATCCCCAGAACCCCAACACAACACATCCTGCTTATGATCCTAATAAAAGGTGTGCCTACCACTCTGCCAGTCCAGGACATGATACAAATGAGTGTTGGGCTCTGAAGAACAAGATCCAGGACCTGATTGATGAAGGAGCACTGGAGTTCACACAAGATGGTCAGGCTGAATTTTTCTACCATCCCTCAAAGGCTCACCATTTGAAGTGACAAGCCCTGAGATGAAAAGACTTTTATTCATTCGAATGTTCAAATTGCGTTGTTCTTTGATTGTTTAGACATTTATTCATGTTAAACATTGTTATTTCATTAATGCATCGCATATGTCCGTTTTGAAACAATATATTCGTATTCACTAAATGCAAATTATTTTCATATTTTTTTCTGATGATCAACTCTTAAATAATAATTCTAAGCCTCTTGAGGGAGGATGACGAAAACGATACCACGATCTACAGTATGCTTTTGAACAGACCCCGCTGATGAGGTACAGGCATTGTTTCAAATCCTAAACACTGGAGTTATAAGGAAGATAATCCCTCGTCAACCCCTCTGAGCCAAAGAAGTAGGAGTTTTTCTTTTCGAAATTCAAAACCCTTCATCATAACCTGGGGCAGGGTAGTCTCTCAGTTGATCCAAGGGCATAACAAATGGCACCAAAGAAGTCCTTACAAAACAAAGAAAGACAGTGATGGTTCCGAATAATCATGAGGATAGGCAGTCATTATATCTCAAAAATAAAAAACCCATTAAGTCAAAACCCATGAAGGAGACTTACAAAACTGGGGCATCCCGCTGACTGTAATTCCAAAAAGGGAAACAGTTCAGGCAAAAAAGAAAGGGATAACAAAAATCAAGAAAGAGGTCTTACAAACCCTCAGCAAAAAGGGAGATGACTGCCTACTCAAACAAACGTTCAATATCCGAATCATCACTATTATATCAGAGCAAAGACTCAAACAAGGTCTAATGCACGATCAACTGAGCTTAGGTTTGAAGAACATCACGAAGAGCGGGTGGGTACAAATAATTTGAGCCTTTATCCTTTGTTTCTTAAACCGTGAACCAGGCCACGTTATAACCCTCAAAAGTCCTAGCTGAAGCATGGGTTAGCTCGAAAGCATACTGTCACGAAAGGTATCCTGACTCCTTAAGGCCTACGGTAAATACGGAGTTGACATCATGTTTTACAAACATTCGCTTGTTTTATGAAAAAGAATGCATTTTCAAAAATCTTCAAGACAGACATAGGCTTTGCATTTTTAACATAACTTTGTTTGCATATGACTTTTTGTTTGAACAGCAGGGAAATTCGCACGAGAAATACCTAGTGAACAAAAGCACTTCCAACCAAGGGGCAGACATGATCATGGTCCATCATCTGGGGCAATCCAGTCAAGATTCGGAGAATCTCTCAAAGGCAAAAATGGCCTGGGGCAAATCTCCGCCTGAGTCACTTGGGGCATTTCAATAACGAATCTTTCCTGATCAAACATCTTCTGGTGACAAAACACTTCTAAACAGGGGCAACTCCCTAACGTTCTGAGAACATGGACGTAGTCGAAAAAATACTACGCACAATCAAAGACCCGCTAGGTTGACATACCTAGGCAAAAATAAGGGCTTCCCGACGAACCAAAAGGGTTCAGGCAAAATGAAGGGAGGAAATAAAAAAAAAATCTATACACCCGGCAAGTCGAAAACCCGAAAGGGCGATCCAGGCAAAAATTATGGATCAAAGCGTACGACTATGTCCTATCATCTCGTCACCTGCCTACCAGAAGAAGGTTTGTCCATCAACAAGCTATCAGCACCTCACAGGTCTTCCTCTCCCACCTCAGAAACAGGGGCAATGATGAGCTGTCCAAGCGATCTAATTGGTCCATCCACCAAGGTGCCAAGGTAGGCTGAAGAACATAACCAGACATCTTAATTCCCCAGAGAGTAAGCCAGCAAGACAGTACACTCTCTCCAAGTTATATTATCAGGCCTTAAGGAAGTTGAGTACTCTCCCGCAGATCTCAACCTTCCCCAGCAGTATATTCTTAACAAGCATCCCCGGCAGTCTCGACCTAAAGATTGTTCCCCGACGGCATATCAAACATTCAAAGGAACCACTTCCCCCGCAATTCAAAACTCCCCCAGGAGAGTCCAATCCAGTTCCCCAGGAAAACTGGAACCCATCTCCCCAAGCAGTAAGCTTATCCCCAGTAGATTCTGGAAGCTTATCCCTCACAGAGCGCGAGCGCGTCGCCCAGCTTTATTCAAAGAGTTATTTCCTTAACAGGATATAACTGGGTTATCCTCAGCCAAGAGCCACGGAGAGATCGTCGTCGACACAGTCTTCTTATCCCCAGCGAAGTCTATTAACACTTCCAACACAGCAAAGATATCCTCAGCGGAGTTATCCTCATCAACCTCAACAAAGTACCTCTTTCCCCACAGAGTTTTGTTTCCCAGCAAGATCGTTAGAGTACTTTTCTCCCTGCAGAATAATCTATTCGCCAAGTTTATTTCCCAACGGAGTTATCTTCTCCTACCGGTATTCTTGCAATCATCATCCCCAACGGAAACGAAGAATCTCACTCTTCAACATCAGCCCAGGATTTGACTTCCCGGCATCCGTCAAGGATCTATTTTCCTAGACGAAGATACATTCATAAACGTCACATTGTTATACATCATGATACATGCACATATGCATCATATCATACAATCTCATATGTTGAAAAATATTATTGCTTGATCCATATCATGCATTGCATATGACTGACCTTTACCTTTCAGGAAGGATACAGTTAAAAGATTAGCTATGTAGACGAATTCAGTCAAAGTAGACAAATCCAGTCAAAAGAAGACAAGTCCAGTTAAAATTACTTCCGCTCGTCGTTATAGACACTCGTCGTCATAGACACTCGTCGTCATAGACACTCGTCGTTATAGACACTCGTCGTTAGAGACACTCGTCGTTATAGACACTCGTCGTCATAGACACTCGTCGTTATAGACACTCGTCGTTATAGACACTCGTCGTTATAGACACTCGTCGTTATAGACACTCGTCGTTATAGACATTCGTCGTCATAGACACTCGTCGTTATAGACACTGGTCGTCATAGACACTCGTCGTTATAGACACTCGTCGTTATAGACACTCGTCGTGATAGACACTCGTCGTCATAGACACTCGTCGTCATAGACACTCGTCGTTATAGACACTCGTCGTTATAGACACTCGTCGTTATAGACACTCGTCGTTATAGACACTCGTCCTTATAGACACCCGTCGTCATAGACACCCGTCGTCATAGACACTCGTCGTTATAGACATTCGTCGTTATAGACACTCGTCGTTATAGACACTCGTCGTTATAGACACTCGTCGTTATAGACACTCGTCCTTATAGACACTCGTCGTCATAGACACTCGTCGTCATAGACACTCGTCATTATAGACACTCGTCGTTATAGACACTCGTCGTTACAGACACTCGTCGTTATAGACACTCTTCGTTATAGACACTCGTCGTCATAGACACCCGTCGTCATAGACACCCGTCGTCATAGACACTCGTCGTTATAGACACTCGTCGTTATAGACACTCGTCGTTATAGACACTCGTCGTCATAGACAATCGTCGTTATAGACACTCCTCGTCATAGACACTCGTCGTTATAGACACTCGTCGTTATAGACACTCGTCGTTATAGACACTCGTCGTGATAGACACTCGTCGTGATAGACACTCGTCGTTATAGACACTCGTCGTTATAGACACTCGTCGTCATAGACACTCGTCGTTATAGACACTCGTTGTTATAGACACTCGTCGTTATAGACACTCGTCGTTATAGACACTCGTCGTGATAGACACTCGTCGTTATAGACACTCGTTGTTATAGACACCCGTCGTTATAGACACTTGTTGTTATAGACACTCGTCATTATAGACCACCCGTCCATGGAAATAACCTGTCAATAGAGACAACTCACCAACCTTTCTGAATTCCAGATCCGATTCCTGAATCTTGCCAGGGTGTGTCCATTGAAGACTAACATTACCAGACTCGATTCATGTATCTCGCCAGGGCATGTCTGAAGAATTCGAAGATCCGATTCCTGTAACCAGTCAAGACACATCTATACAAAGCATCTGAAGACCAGCTCCTGCAACATGCCAGGTACTCATTTTTCTTCTGCAGGTACGCAAGCTCTCGCTAAGGAACCTCTTACGCGATCAACATCCAGATGGCATCTATAAGCCCATCATCCTATCCAGCAATCTCTAAATGGCATCTATAAGCCCATTCCCCCCATCACTGCTGCTATGTGAGTACAAATTTCTGGGCACTCTAGTGTTCAATCATCTTCCACCTTCGGATTACGAAAGGCACGTCAGCCAATCTGCATCCTCAGGTCTAAGAAGATTGAACAGGGGCAACTGTTGTACCCCAAAATTTGCCCTCCCATATTTCTAAAAACATTTCAAGAAAAATTCACAAGTCCAACCCGGCGTGTCATATTCAGGTATTCTTTCGCTAAGATATCTCTGATAACGTGTTCTCAAATTCAGGTTCGGCTCAAGAGTCAATTCTTTAAAGAAGGTATCCGAATGTGCGAGTTTTCTTGAAGAAATATGGTGAAAAAGTGTGCTGAAAGTGCAGTTTTTACGCGCTAAAAAATTCATAACTTGAAGACCGTGGCTCGTTTTGAACCCGTTCCGGTGGCCAAAATTCCGTCTTGACATTATCTACGTTTTCATCTCTCACGGCTGGAAGCCAATTTCGATCAGAAGGTCTTCAAAAATGTGGATTTATCAAGTATTTTCGTGCAGAAAATTTGTGACAGAAGTTTATTTGCGTCATGTTCAAAAAATCATAACTTGGTCAATTTTCATCGTATCGAGCTGGTTCCGGTGCCAAAATTTCACAAATTGAGTTGGCTACATTTTCACAGAAGGTATTGAGTTCAAACGGTATTCAAAAGGCCTTCGTTTTTTGCTCAGAGTGCGTGATACGCTGAAAATCTTGAATGCTGAATATTATTTCATCTGGGCCGAAACTTCGAAAATTCATAACTCAGTCAATTTTTATCGGATTGGACTCATATTTTTACACAAGGTTATTGACTCATAGATCTACAACTTTGCTTCAAAAGTCGAGACCAAATTATGCACCGATCAATACCTGTTTTTTATTGAAGAACGTGTCAGAGTCGACACTGGAGCCCAAAATAAGTTTGTCTGAGCTGAAACTTCAAAAATTCATAACTAATTCACCGTTTATCCGATTGAGTCGATTTTCGGACAGGAGTTAGTTCTCGATGTCGGCTACATTTTGTTTTCACATTTCAACTTCAAAAAATGCACTTAAGTCCCTGCGATTTAGCCTGGAAAGTGACGAATTCAAGTGAATATTGGAGGTCCAATTGCACATTCAAAGCCCGTTTTCTTTACCCTAATTTCCACTATATAATCACCTTCTTGTCACACAAACCAGAGGGAAGAGAGAGAAAAAAAAAGAGAGGAGGAAAAGAGAGAAAAAACCTTGTCACAATACTGTTAGAATATCAAACTCTTTCAAGAACCCTAAAACCTTGAAATCCTTATTACAAATCCCTCTCTCACTACAAACAAGCCATCACAGTTACAAACCAACACCTCACTATTTCTTCAGTAAGGATAAGGCTGGCCTGATCTCCATGATCCTAATTTTCCAGTAAGGCATAAAAGCATTACGGTCACTAATTTTCCAGTAAGGGTAAGATTGATTTGATCTCCATGATCAAAAGGGTATAATCATTCATACATGCCATATTGTGCCTAAACATTAAATTTCTTCATATATTGGCTTTATTTGCATTTTATGATTTTATTTAATGTGTTCGTGAGATTCAACACTGCAGATTTAGACAGGATCCCATGCAGGTTCATTAAGGAACGTTGAGGCCAAAAGCCAAATGGCCAAAAGCCAAAAGCCAAATGGTCAAAACATAACATTTTACACACGACCCCAATACGTGGCGAGACAGACATCCTGAGAAGATTAAGGAACGTTGAAGCCAGAACACAAATGGCCAAAAGCCAAAAGCCAAAAGCCAAAAGCCAAATGGCCAAAGTAGAACAACTTATGCATGAAACTCAATCCAATGGCCAAAGAATGCAGACCACGGTACTCAGGAGTCAATACTTCAAAAAACCTCCCCTTGGGCCAAAGAATGCAGACCACGGTACTCAGGAGTCAATACTTCAAAAAACCTCCCCTTGGGCCAGACACCCCCTATGGTTTGCTCAATTTTTAATTTTTATTTGTTTTTCCTTTTTATTCTTTTAATTGTTTTCTTTTAATTCCATAAAATAATTTTCATAATAAATATAAAATACAGAAAAATCAAAAAAATGTTTATTTTATTAATATTAATTTTACTATTATTATTTTTGTAAATAAACTTTAAACAATTAATTAGATTAATTTAGGTTTCAAAACTTTAATATTTTTCTTAATAAATTAAATATGTAGAAATTAGGGTTTTTAACTTTTTTCATCATTTTTTTTAATAAATAATTTTCTCATCATTATTATTATTATTAATTACTAATTTATTTTGTAAATAAACATGTACATAAATTCTTTAGTAAATTAAGTTAAACTTTAACATTTTTCTCAAATAGTTAAAAATAACTTAGAATTAGGGTTTCTTTTAATTTTAATTTTAATTTTCTTATTTCATAAATACAAAAAAACCTAAAAAAACACTTCTTTTATTTCAATAAATAATTAATTAATTTTTAATTTCAATTTAACTTCAAAAGGGTCCAACGCCCTCGAACGTTCAACTTTAGTTTCTTTCGCGCATTTATTCTTATTATTTCTTGTAAATATTAATGTAATTCTCCCAAAGCCTTGTAAACTCGGACATTTTATTTCTCGCACTTTATTTATTTTCTATCAAATCGGGTTCTGGAAATTTTGGCGATGTGGACCCGCGCCTTTTGTAATAGCTTTAGAACTTTTATTTCTCGCAATATTTTAACTATTAACAAATGCATGCAAGAATGAATGGCCTTAAATAAAAACAAACGTGTAGATCACCTTGACATGAATAAGACAAAATAACTGAACATGACACACAAATCACACACCACCCCTAGGGTACGCCTCACTGTTGCCTTGCCTCGAAAGGTGATCGTCGAGTAGAGGATGTCTTAGTAAGTCCTCATGATCCAGGAACCTGGCATGAGGGTAGCTTCTAAGGTGTCTTCCTATTGCTCCGGTGATCACCATGTCCCGAACCTTCGAATTGACCCGAACACCTCCAACGGTGGTGCTACCTACCTCTCAATGGTGGGATGGCACTACTTTAAAGGACATTTACACAGACGAATTCCTTAGGGTAGGTGGATGACTCGTAGATACTTGCTCTAATTTCAAAACAAATCAAAAACTCTTTTCACACCGACACTTTTCAAAAAGCTTTCGAAAGCAATTTTTCAAACACTCTTGAGGACCGATACAAGAGTCGAACTGAAATTTTCAAAGAAACTTTTTTAAAACCCACAGTTGAAAAGCAAACAAACCATTTTGAAAACACAAGTGAGCAAGTATCTAAGAGCCCATGGATAACCATGGATAGAAAGGGTGCTAACACCTTCCCTTTCTATAATCTACCTCCCGAACCGAGAGCAATCTCTTTAAGGAATTTTTCTGTGCTTTTGTCCTTTCCATTTGGAGAAAATAAAAGACGAGTGGGAGGCTGCCACGCTAGTTGTCTTCCACCTTGCACCGTTGGTAAAAGTCGCCGACTTTTACCTACGGACGTTTGTCCGTCACTACAAACCTGCATATTCTCAAGATCAACTATAAGCAAGATAAATCAAAACTAAAGCCATGGATAGCTTCGTCTGGACCTGCTGAATACAATGGTGCCCCTTTCATGGCCCAATTTTGCCTAGGTTCAGAAACCCCAAAGCGAGCTTGTAAACCCTTATAATGGCAAACTCCAATACAGTTCATGAAAACGAAATTAAATGTTACAGAAAGCTTGCAAATGTGATGGTGAACGAGAATATATGATTATATCATGCTATATGTGCCAGAATCATGCAAACTGAATTCAAAAATAACTAAATACCGTGGATGACTTACAGTGGTATTCAGGGCCTGGGAGTGCTTGTTCTTGATTGGTTTTGCTTGTTGGGGATCCCAGGAAGCGATTGGGATGGTCAGGAGGCTTTGAAATTGCCTGGAACAATGAAATCGTGTCATCACTTTGTTGTGATTTTTCCAAGTTTTGTTCTTGTTCTCATGCCTCTTTCTATCCTCGTTTTTGGTCTGCAGTGGTTCAATATATATCAAGGACTGAATTAGGATTCAAAACTTGATATCAATCTTCCTCCATCATTGCTTTTGATTTGGATTTGATTCACTTTGAATATCTTGCTAAAAATAGAGCAAACTCAATATTTTTGTCCACACCAATGCTTTGCACGATTTCAAATACTTGCCAACTGGATTTAAGACCTGAAACAAGCACAAGATCTTTGAATTTCAATGTTTTGGATTTTCTATTATTTGTTTTGATTTAAAATAATTTAATTCAAATAAAAATCAAAATAAATAATAAAAATAAGATAATGACACGTGGAAAGGGCTAGGACTCGTGGACCATGTTGCCAACTCAAAACAAGTGAAAAAGATTGGGCCCATTTGGCAAAAATTGCATTTTGAGGCATAGTTGACTTTTGACAATTTTGCGAAAAAAGGTCAATTTCACCAATGCATAACTTCCTCAATTTTGACTCTTTGAAGGTTTTATTGGACTTTTTAGAAATCTTGAGATTTCCTCTAAGCAACCCTTTTGGTCTCATCTCAATTTTATATTCCATGCTCATGTATGAAGCTTTGACAAAAAAGGTGTTTTTGTTGACTTTTCAAAATGATCTATAATGTCCAAATTCATAACTTCTTGTGAGTGCATATTTTGAACTTGGGAGCTGAAGATGGATTGTAGAGAATTTCACCCTCTTCAAAATGAGCTTTTTATGGGTCATTTATCATAAAGTATGAGAAAGTTATGCTTGGTCAAAGTTGAGTTGACTTTACTTGTAAAACCCTAATTTAGCAACTTTTGATTCTTGATGAATTGTGAGCAATCCTTGATGAATCATGATCAACCCTTGATAAAATTATGAAATATACTTCAAAATTAGAATGTTGACCAAAAATCTTGAAGTTTGACTGCATGTAGACCACAGTTGACTTTTGCCCTAGCACAATCGATTTTCAGGCCTTTGAGCAATTGACTGAGCAAACTTTCTCTGCAAGGCTTGAAACTTGACATGGATGATCTTGAGAACATATTAGGACCTTGGTGAGAATTTGGGATCCCTTGGACTCAAGTATCTTGATGCAACATGAAACCCTAATTTGAGGTAAACTGCCTTAGGAGAAAGCTTGTCTGGTCAACCCTATACTTTATTGAGCAACTTGAGGATCTTTCTTGAAATATTTTGAGAAATATGGGAGGGGAAATTTTGGGGTACAACACTCAGGTACGCTGCAAGTCAGAAAGAAAATGTTATCAGGAACGGGGGAGGCCAGAAGTTTTGGATTTGGATGCACTAAAGTTCTGGGGTCGTTGAGAATAAAGGAAAGCCTAAAAGTTCTTATTTCCTAGAAACTCTAGGGTTACTTGAGGGTTAGAAGTTCTGGATGTTGGGAGAGCCAAGAAGTTCTGATGCAACTGGAAACCTAAAGGTTCCAGTGTTACTGGAAGGCTAAAAGTTATGGTAATGGGTAAGTGAGGTGTCAATGTTGTTGGGTGGGAATATCTAGAAGTTCTAGTCCAGGATCACTATTTTGACAAACAAATGGGAGGGGGTTTATCCAGAAGTTTGGTCCAGGGTTATTGTTTGACAAATGATGGGGTAAAAATGTCAAGAAATAAACATAAAAAGGTGTTTCTGGGGCTAGAACTCAGGACCCTTAACACTAATGTCTTATGTGCGTGCTCTCTACCACTGGGGTGGTTATACATCCGTTATTAGAAGCAAAAACATAAACATATATTACAAAGTAAGTTCTGATGAACTTCATCTCCTTCTCCATGCCAACCAGAGTATCTGCAACTTAGTCATTTCTCAACAAAAATGGAAAATGCAAACATAGCAGTTATGGCAGATTTTATCATGGTTTCAGAAATACAAAACACCAAACTATAAACCAGCAGCAAGCATGAATTTTACTAATCCTAATTCTGAACCCTAATTTCCTCGAGAAGTTATGATCTGGAATTCTCTCTACTTAGGCCATATACATAAAATCTATAAATATGTACAAAATCAGAGTCATAATATCTACATTGTGTTTTTGAAAATGCAAGTCTAACAATGTCTAAGTAATGAGATAGAAGTCAGAAGAAACTTACCTTGCAGCTGGAAATTGTTCTGTGAACTAGAGCCTGGTTCTGACTGTTGTGATGTTCTGATCAGCTTTCTAAAGTTCCCAGGAAGCTAGAACAACCCTTAACTTGAGCTATGAACAGTGGGAAAGTTCTAGAGCAGTCAGGGTGCAAGGTTCTGGCTTTTTTGAAATAGAGAGTGGTGAATACTGTTTTACAATTTGAAAACAGAAGTTGGGACAGCTTCTATGTGTATTTTGGAAATTGTATGGATGATTTGATCAAGAAACACGCAAGGAAATTTAGAGTTTGGATGCAAAAATCAGAAGTTAGCAGGTTTTGTGTTTGGGCTGTAGTTTCAGGTTCTTGGGAATTTTCAGCAAGGTTTTAGGACTTTTTCTCAAATTTTCGACCTCTTTAACAGTTGCAAATGAAGTTTAATTTATAGGAAAAGAATTTAGAATCTTGGAGAAGTCAAGAGTACAACCATCATGAGTTGTGGATAGTTGACTTATTTTTAAGCAAGTTTAGACAAGTATGGTTTCAAGGCAAAGTAGAGTGGTTAGCAGCTTTAGCCGCGCCTAATCTGAGTTTGTAGGCATGATTTATGGAGAAGTACACTCAGAAGCAAAAGTAAAGTATGGGCCCAGCATAAACTTTGTACAAAAGTTTACTTTCCAAGGACAGCAGTGGTACTTCTATGCCACACATGGGGAAATACTTTGGATAAAGACTCAAAAGTGGGTGTGAGCATTAAATGATGATGAGATTTAACAAGCAAGAAGACCTGTAACCTTAGATTATACATCTTAGCTTGAAACTGGATCAGAAGTTCAACACGAATGTAACTTGGATTAAGAACAAATGTCCAACTTCTGATCTTTGATTCTCCCTGCTCCATCATGATCTGAAGAAGTTCCTAGACTTTTCAGAAAGCTTGTAACATGCTTTGTAAACCTCTTGGAATTACTCTTGCAAACTCTGATCGTACCTACGTGAGAACTGGCCCAGAAGTTCTAACCAAATTCTGACTTGGAAATGCTCAGAATTTACTAAGTGTTTTAACTTCATGGACGTGTCTTCAAGGATTTATAACTTGAAATCCCAACATTTCTAGAAGAAGTTATGTTCTACAATGTTCTAGATCTCGTTGAGATCTACAACTCTTGTGTTAGAAGTTCTTCCTGAATCATCTTGCATTATGATGAAAATCTGGCCAGAAGTTCTGAACTTATCATACTTTTTCTTAACAGAAAAATTTCTAAGTGTTTAGAACTTTGACTTTTTCTAAGAAAATTTGACTTTTGATCTTCTTAATGAAACAAACTTCATATTCTAACATATCTTGATGAAATATGATTCTTGAAACTTGATTTTGATCTAAAAGTCAAAGTTTAACTTTTCAATGTGTATTTTGACCATTTTACCCTTGTGTCAATTCCAAACCTAAATTGAGGTATCAATGCTGCAAACTTGAGTCATGGAAGATTTTGTGAAGAAATCCTTGAGGAATGAGAGGGAAAATTTTGGGGTACAACACTGTGCTTTGACTGTACCAACAACATGGCCGAATACGAAGCGTGCATCATGGGTATCAAGGCTGCTATTGATATGAGAATCAAGTTTTTGGATGTATATGGGGACTCAGCCTTAGTCGTCAGTCAAATTAAGGGAGAATGGGATACGAAGCATTAAAATCTCATTCCTTATCGGGAGCATGTATTTACATTAATTCCGTACTTCGAGGAAATCAATTTTGAACATATCCCACGAGAAGAGAATCAGTTGGCAGACGCATTGGCAATCATGTCATCTATGTTCAAAGTCATATGGGACAATGAGGCTCCTCGAGTTACTATTTAAAGACTGGATGAACCGACACATTGCTACGAGGTTGATACTGACGGAGTAGAGGAAAAGCCTTGGTTTCATGAAGTAAAGAGATACCTCGAGGCTCAAGAATACCCAGATCGGGCATATATTAATGATAAGAAATTTCTAAGGAGGTTTTATGCTAAGTTCTTCCTGAGCAATGGAATTTTATATAAGTGCAACTACGATTTGACTCTGCTTCGTTGTGTAGACAAGAAGGAAGTCGAGAAGATTATGGAAGATATGCATGAAGAAGTCTTTGGTACTAATTCCAGCGGGAATACGATGGCTAAGAAAATTCTGAGAGCGGGTTATTATTGGTCGACTATGGAAACTGATTGTTATCATAACTCAAGAACGTTTCATAAATGCCAAATGTATGCTGACAAAGTACATGTGCCTCTGGTTCCTCTGAATGTCTTGACTGCTCCTTGGTCATTCGTAATATGGGGCATTGATATAATTGGAGAGATTAAGCCTATTACGTCTAACGGGCATCGTTTCATCCTAGTTGATATTGATTATTTCATGATGTGGGTTGAAGCAGCCTCGTATGCCTCCGTTATAAAGAATGTTGTGGCCCGGTTCATTAAGCATAACCTTATCTATCGATATGGCATCCCCGAAAGGATTATCACAGACAATGGTACCAATCTCAACAATAATATGATCATGAAACTTTGCATGCAGTTTAAGGTTAAACATTATAATTATTCTCCGTATCGACAGAAGATGAATGGCACAGTGGAAGCCGCCAACAAGAACATCAAGAAGATTATACAGAAGATGATGGTGACATACAAAGATTGGCATGAGATGTTACCATTTTCTCTTCATGGCTGTCACACTTTAGTACGGACATCAATTGGGGCAACCCCATTCTCTCTAGTCTACGGTTTGGAGGTTGTCTTACCTGTCGTAGTCTAGATTCCTTCCTTAAGGATCATGAAAGATGCAGGTTTAGACGAAGACGAGTGGATTCAAGCTAAGATGGACCAAATAAATTTTATCGATGAGAAAAGGCTTGTGGTTGTCTTTCATGGTCGGATGTATCAGAAGTGTGTGATCAAAGCCTTCAACAAGAAAGTCAAACATCAGGTATACCTGGCTGGCGACTTGGTAATAAAGTGCATCATCTTACCACAAGGTGATCCCAGGGGAAAGTGGACTCCCACATACGAAGGGCCATTTGTGAATAAGAGGTTATTTTTCGGCGGCGCTATGATACTGACCACCACAGACGGTGAAGATTTCCCACACCCTGTGAACGCGGACATAGTCAAAAAATACTATGCATGAAAGTGACTCGCTAGGTTGACTAGCCTAGGCAAAAATTAGGGATATATATATATATATATATATATATATATATATATATATATATATATATATATATATATATATATATATATATATATATATATATATATATATATATATATATTGTATACCTGGTGGACTAAAAACCCGAAAGGGCTCGGTCCAGACAAAAGTTAGGGATTAAAGCATACGAATATGTCCCGCTGGATCATCCACTTACAACAAGCTTTGCTATCAACATCAAGTTCAAATGTACACATCAATTCAGTTAACTTCTTTCGACAACATGGGATGAGATGCTTAAAGACACAGGGGCAATAACAGAGTTGAAACCTGATGGGATCACTTCCATATAGTTGTTTTCCTTACTGTTCTTTGTATTCTCCTTTTCATTTTACGACGATTTCCTCCTACTAGGAATTCTGTCTCTTTGTACAAAACCACATGTTTATAGGTAAACTCTCAATACAAATATAATTCAAAATTAAAATTTGTTTTACTTTCTCTACTTTGTTTGCAAAAACGACCAATGACTAAATTGAATGAACATATGCATATGAATGTGATTAGTGTTAACAAATATATGTATAAAAGCAGGGTTAGCATTTACTAAAGACTTGGGAATTGGGATAACGTTCAAGTCGTCCATAAATCTCCACAGAGGAATCTCCGTGGAGCTACCTTTACAAACTAATCCTCGACAGAGATACATTCCTCAGCAAATCTAATATGCCTTCAGACAGAAATTGAGGCATCTTCTAGCAGTTCACTTGATCAGCTTCCCTATTAGGTCCCCGAGAGAATAAAGAAGTTTGATAATTTCCCAGCATACGATGGAAACTTCCTCCACACAGCCTACAGAATCCCAATTCCCATCAGAAGTGATTCCCTCAGCATAATTTACAGTAATTTTATTCTCCAGCGGAGTTTTTTTCTATAACACTGTAAAATCCCCTGCAAAATTCTCTTCTCCAATATGGTTTATTTCCCCAGCAGGGTTTATTTCCCCAACAGGGTTTATTTCCCCAACAAAGTTAATTTCTTCGATTATTGCAAATCCCTGGAAAAACTCTCTTCTCTAGCAAAGTGAAGTCAAGGTTGCTATCCCTAGAGAGTTACTATGGTATCTGAAACCTGGTCAAGTATTGTGTAAGAGGAATATCCATTTCTTTTATCCCCGATCAGGGTACGGAAGAATCCAACGATGAATGACAGATGTTCCTAGGACTCTTTTATCCCCAAGCTGAAGTCGAACATCCCCAGTGGAGTATCCTCAAACGGAAAGCACGAATCCCCAACATAGACGTTCTAAACAAGATGAAAGATTCATATTCTTCATCTCTAGCAATAGTCAGGGATTTATTTCCCCCATCCAAAGATGTTATACGAATCTACCATTGGCGTCAGCGATATCTTACATCCATACATCATTTACAAAACATCATAACATATGCATATGAAACGCATACGACACTCTCGTTTATTTTTAGAACATCATTACGCAATAAATTACATACATCATGACATTGCATAAAACTAACTTTGTTTCTTCCAGGGTAGTCCGCAAACAGATGAATATCATCAACAATTTTCAAACGGGTCAAAGATTAATTCCCGAAACAAGATGGGGCAACTATCTATATGACCAGGCAGTATAAATTCCCGAAATAAGACGGGTTTACCAACCAAAAATTAGGTCAGAGGTTAATTCCAGAAATAGGACGGGGCAACTATCTATATGACCAGGCGATATGAATTCCCAAAATAAGATGGGTTTACCAACCAAAAAGCAGGTCATAGATAAATTCCCAAAACCATACGAGGCAACTATCTATACGACTAGGCGGTATGAATTCCCGAAATAAGACGGATTTACCAACAAAGAGCGGGTTAGATATTAATTCTTGAAACAGGACATGGCAACTATCTATATGACCAGGCGAAGATTAGTTCCTGAAACAGGATGGGGCAACTATCTATATGACCAGGTGGTATAAATTCCTGAAATAAGACGACTTTACCAATGAAAAATAGATTGTAGATCAATTCCTAAAACAAGACGGGGCGAATATCATCATGACCAAAAAGCATCTCCCTTTAGAGACTAAATTCTAAAAAGCATCTCCCTTTAGAGACCGAATCCTGAAAAGCATCTCCTTCAGATCCTTCGTTCTAAAAAGCATTTTTCTTCAGAAATTTTCATTCCACCAGATCAAGTCAAGCATGGAATCATTATGATATTCTTATCAACGGTTACTTTGGATGGAATCTTTAAGCTCACCTCCGACAACGTTCTATCATATCTCCAAATGGCATCTTTGAGCCCATCAAGCAATATTATCAACTAACAGCATTATTTCATGCACTGGTGAGTGCAAATTTCTGGGCACTTAAGTGTTCAATCCTCTTCCACCTTCAATCACGAATGGCAGACGTGCCAATCTAACTCTTCAGGTTTAAGAAGATTGAACAGAGACAGATGTTGTACCCCAAAATTTTCCCTCTCATTCTCTTCAAGACACCTTTTCATGCTCCTAGGGTTTTCAATTGCTCAAGGTTACTCAATGTTTGATCAAACAAATTCTCCTCCTAAGCAGTTGCCCTACAACTAGGGTTTCACTTTTCTCAAGAAAGATTAGGTTTCTAAGGCCTAAAGTAGATTTCATGGTTTCTTATATGTCTCAAGGAATGCTCAGGCCAAATGTCAAGTCTTGCATCACAAGTTTGCTCAATCAAATGCTCAGATGATTGAAATTAACTGTATTGGACAAAAAGTCAAATATGGTCAACATACAGTCAAACCTCAAGATTTTTGGTTAACATCAAGATTTTGAAGTCACATTCATCATTTTATCAAGGGCTGATCATGATTCATCAAGAAAACTCATGATTCATGAAAAGTCAAAATTTACCAAATTAAGGTTTTCTTAAGGAGAAGTCAATTGAACTTTGACTAAGCACCACTTTCACATGCTTCATCAGATTTTTATCAACCAAATCTCAGTTTGAAGGAAATTCAATTCTCTACAACTTTGTCTCTTTAATCACAAGTCCAAAAAATGTTTCATTTGAGAGATATGGGCCAAAACATTATAGGTCATTTTAAAAGTTTAAAAAAAGACACTTTTTGTCAAGGAAACTTACATCAAGATAAATCTTCAAATGCAAAAATGATTAACCTAGAGATTGTAGAGGACATATAAAAATTGAGAGAGTTATGATTAGTGCAAGTTGGGAAATTTTGAGAAAATGCATGAAACCCAAAGTGATCAAACTTGAATTTTTGGGCTAATGGGCTGATATTTCAAGATCCATGCGTGTTATAGGCCTCATTGTGAACCTCAGAAGTTACTTATACACCCCTTGGGTTTTTATTATATATATTTTTATTTATTTAAAACTCAAAATTAAATAAGATAAAGTCAAGCTTTCTTACAAGGTCCAAGCCCACAACCTTTTGACCTAATTCCATCATTATATATTCCCTACAATTCAGACAAGCATCAAACTAAAAAAACCTTGCAAAGATCATATTCCAAAATCACAAAAATTCTCACAAACTAGGGAAAACACAAAACCCAATTTGCAGCCTCCTTCATTCAAAACCAAGCATCTAAACGCGTCCCTGAAGTTCCTAGGATCATTACCAAGCCCAGAAGCAAGCTTGTTCATGCCCGAAGTCATCTACTTAAGTCAACCGGTTGGTTAAGGTCTCTTGATCACGAACACTTAAATTTTCACGTTAAAAAACATTTATAAGCATATATACATGTTAATACTGATGTTTGGAATGTTTTAGATCCATTGCTTTTAAGTTTTGACGCAGGAAACAGAATATGCCACAGTTAGGGCACGAGGGAGAATTTTCTCCGTATCTTCATGTACATGCCTTTTTAGGATATATGGACAGCATCGTTGAACTCGTTGCCCTTGATTTAGGGGGGTAGGGTTATATTTTATTACTAACATGCACTATTTTGCAGGAATCAAGGAAAAGAGTCGTTGGAGAAGACGACCAGAGCTAGGGCTTCGGTGCTTCTCTGGCCCAATGAGTTATTTTATTATTTATTTAACTGTTTTCGTTGATATACCAGATGAACAACATAGTCCAATGGCAAGCACGCGCATGATACGACTTTACTCTCTCAGGGCGTGGGTTCGACCCCAGCCTTTTGTGTTTTTTTTTTTATGTTTTACAATTTACACAGTTTTACTACATTTTATGCAGCACACGTTCTCCTATCACAAGCAAGCATTTGGTCCAGTGGTGGAGAGGCAAATCTGTGACCTTAAGGGCGTGGTTTTAACACCCACCCTTGACAGTTTTCATTATTTTTTTGATTTTTAACCCTTTTCCTTGATTTTCTTCCATTAAACCCTAATTTCACCTAACCATAAATCAAAACCTTTTCTTTCACAAACCCTAATTAAATTAGGTATTAGGTTTTAATCAATTTTTAAATTAATATTTTTTACTAACCAAAATTAATTAAATATTTTTTAGGTTCTTTTATTAACCCTTTAATTTAATCAATCAATCTTTTTTTTGCAATTTTAAAATCAACTAGTTTTATATGTTTTAATTAATTATCATAAACTATTTTCTTCATAAAAAAACACCAAGAGTATTTTCCTTTTCTATTTTTTATCTTACTTTTATATTTCTTAGATCGACTGTATAAGTTGTGCGAATGTAATAGTCTATATTTTATTTTTCGCTCTTTTTTATAATGTAACTGCTTATGGGATGTAGTAGTCTAGGTTTAAATTTCGCACTTTACTTTCCCGCATCTTTTTATGTAACTGCCCTGAAGCGTTGTAATAGTTTTAGGTCTTTACATTCCGCACTTTACTGCTTTTTTTTATATACTTGCTATATTGCTGCTTAATAATTAGGGTTGTATGGAAAGACTAAAACGAATTGTTAGAAAACTCTAATTGCAAAGATAAATAATTGAATATAACACACTTGCACACTCACACCTCTAGGGTAACCTCCCTTGTTTCCTTCGGAAAATAAACAGATGCGTCCCTCGAAAGTAGGGACGCTTTAGCAAAGTCCCTTGAATCAAAGATCATAGTCCCTCGACGACCCTTCGACGTTGCCTTTCGATAAATGATCTAGTCCCTCATGAAAATTGCTAAAGCGTCCTTACCAGTTGCCTTCAATGACTGTACGACGACCCTACGCTCGTCCCTTCACATCTAAAAATAGGGATTCCTACTAACTAATGGTATGGATAACACTATCTTAAGAAGAAGGAAAAATACAAGAACAACCTTGAGTGGGTAGATTTATTAATCGCTTGCTCAAATTTTTCAAAACAAAACATTTTACACAAACACTTTCAAAAATATTTTCAAACAAACACTTTGTACGCATTCTTGAGGACTGATACAAGAATCGTTACAAAGTTCAAATTTCAAAATATTTTCAAACACACACACAAAAAGCAAATTTTCAAAGTGAGCTAAGCGATTAAGAGCCCGTAAGTAACTACGGGTGAAAAGGGTGCTAACACCTTCCCTTTTCATAACCTACTCCCCGAACTCAAAATCTTCAAGGTCTTTCCTGTTCTTTTCACCCTTTCCTTATTGGATAAAATAAAAGTCAATGATGACTCTAGCTATCAGCAACATTTGCGATAAAACATAAACCAAGTCAGTTCTCCCATCGTATTATAGGTTTTAAAGCCCACTCCAACCCAGAAAAAGGATATAAAAAGGAAGTCTCTATACCTAAAGAAAACATGAGCCATATATGTAAAAGTGTCAATTATTAGGGCTTCTTCGTATGTTCATTATTTATTGTGAGCCGCTCTTGTATTATTTGTTACTTGAGTTGGAATGTTAGTTGAGTTGTAATTGTGAATCACTCATAAGCTTTTAAGCAAAAGTGAATTCTGTTTATTGGAGTGTCTTCTTCTTGATAGTCAACCACTCTTAGGATTTTAAGTATAAAGTGATTGTGTGTTTTTGAAGTTTATCTTCTAACTCGTTTAAATTGTGTTCTTGTCACTGTTAGTGACTGTCAGGGGTCTCATACCTAGGTGAGTCTTAGGTAGAAATATAGCACGAGTAGTGATTAAGTGAGAACTTGTAAATGGGAGATTTTAGCTTCAAATTGATACTATTTAGTTGATTTCCTTCCTGACTTGGTAGCCCCCAGAGTAAGTGTTATTGTACACTGATTTGGGTTAACAATTATGTGTGTTTTAATTGTTGTTTTAAATTGTTCATTGCATTGTTGTTCATAGATCAATGTCTCGACATCTCTAAGGACATATGAGATATGACTACCAGAATTTCACAAACCTTAGGTCCATATTTACATGATAACATTAGGTCAGATCTCCCTTTTTTCTCAACCTAAGTCCACTTTGTATGATAACATTAAGATAAAAAACACTTAACAATTTCAAACACTTTCAAAATTAAAGGAAATATTCAAGTACCAGTTGAGATGGTTCTCCTAACAAAAACACAAACCAAATCCAAACATTTTGTCTTAGAGTTTTTTCTCTTTAAATACTTTCAAAAAGGACATGTTAACTCTATTCTACACAACACAACAATGCGTGAGTCTCAAAGGTCAAGCGGAAAATGTTAACTGTTAGAGTACGAATTTAGCATCGTCCATAAAAACACACAACAAATAAACATTTTTTAGAAGAACTATGGAGTTCTGATTCCCCTTGGGATACGTAGGCACTAAGTTACAAAGCTCATAATAACTCAATAATAAAAACCTTTTTTCCCAATAATTCATTCATGCATTCCCTTAGCAAGTAAGTCTTTAGATGACACACATTTTGATTAGAACAACAAGAGTGGATCCCGCCGAGTATCACAGATGTGAGGGGTGCTAATAACTCCCCCTTGCATAATCGACTCCCTTACCCAAGATTTGGTTGCGAGACCATATTCTTTCCCTTTTAAGGTTTTCTTTGATGTTTTCCTTTCCCTTCTTTGGGATAAATAAATATTCGGTGGCGACTTTGTTGTTTTCAAGTATTTTTTTACGAAATATCACATTTTTGTATCCCAAAATTTGCCCTCTCTTTTCTCAAGGCATTTCCTTACAAGGATTTTCAAAATTTCAAATTTGCACAAGTACAATTGGGTTTTCAAACATCAAATCAAAAAAAGGTATTCATGCTTCGATTTCACATCCTTCGATTAGACTTTTGACCTATTTCAATGCAAGCTTGGCTTACATCCTTTGATTGAGCAATTACCCCTTTTCTGCACGCTTCGATTCACAATGCAAGGGGCTCCCACCATGCTAGCGTACACAAGGAAAAAGCTTCCCTATGTCTAAGCATTCACATTAGCACCCACGGGGCATTGGCTATCTTCATACTGGCTCTCACTGGGCAAAGTCTCCCTTTGAAACAACTGGCTTTCAATTCACAAGGGCAACGCCTATCTTTATACAAGCATCGTTTGGGCATTTAGGCTTCCTACATACATCCTCCAATTGCACCCTTTGCATCCTATATGATTATGTTAGTGCACATGGAAATAACCTCCCGCATGCAAGCTTCGATTGCACCATTGGACTTACATGTTTGCTTGGTTCACAATGTAATGGTTGCCTGCATACCTATTTCGATTGGACATTTGATGCATGCATGCCTGTTTCGATTAGACAAGCTTCTATTGGACAAATAACTCCCTTCATGTCTGCTTCGAATCCATCTTCAGCATTGGCCTCCCACATAGTGCACAAGGTAGGGGCCTCATGCCTGCCTGCCTGCATAAGGCAATGGCTTCCATTCATGCCAGTGCCCACAAAGCAAGTGGCCTCCTGCATGCAAGCTTCGATTGAAGCAATGACCCCTTACATGTTGGCTTTGATTCACAAATGCAATGGCCCCTTATAGTGTTTGTTTCAATTCAGGAAGCAAAGGTTTCTTTCCTGCTTGTTTTAAATCACAAGGTAAGAACTTCAATCATGCATTGGCTATTTTCATACTAGATTCGAATGGATAATATCTCCCTTTGAAATAGCTTGCTTCGATTCCACCCTTGAAAATCTTCAACACACAATTTCTACACCACGACACACAATTGTTGTTTCATTCGAAGGACATACTTTGGTGGCCCATTCGAAGGACCTGCAAGACATACCTAGATGTCCCATTCGTATGACATATTTGGTGGCCCATTCGAAGGACCTGCAAAACATACCTGGATGTCCCATTCGAAGGACACATTTTGGTGGCCCATTCAAGGGGCATACATTTGGCCCCTTCGAAGGATGCACAAAAAGAGGTCATTCGAAAGGCACATATTGTTGTCTAAAGAGAGGATCTGGTCGAAGGTTGGACTTATGAAGTCAAAATGAAAGGTTGGAAATATTGAAAGATGCTTGTGCTTCTATATTGGCCACAATGCTCCAAAACTGTTGCACAACAGTCCTGCTACACTGCTCCTGTATTTGCACTAATTTGGCATACAAATACTGCCCCTCGAAAGCTACAAAGACAATATACTCAATTTGTTCAAATTGATTTGTTTTCCCTCTTAAACCTCACCCAACTTCATCTATAAATAAGAGGTTCCACAACACATCTTAGGGGTTGGACAACACATCCACAGGTTTTTGATAGCTGGAGACTTTGATTGTGTGAAAATCATCAAACACTTAACACATTCCCAAACCCAGAATCAAAAGACTGTACCTTTGTTTTTGTCCCTTTCGAATCCAACACTAGAAACACAACACTTGTTTCTTTTCCCTTTCGAATCCAGGAGCAACCCCACGCTTTGTTTTTCTTTCAAATCCAGCAGAAGGAACACTACACCTGTTCTTCTCCTTCGAATCCAGAAACAACAAACACAACCCCACTCTTCTTGACCTTTGAATCCAGTCAAAGAAACACCACACTTGTTTCTTTCCTTCGAATCCAGAAGCATCCATTCCAATCACTCAAGGTCCAGAAGCACCAACTTCAGAAGCATGGTAAGTCCCCTGACCTTAACCCTTTCGTTTCAAGCATGTACATGACATTTCTTTACTTTTCATTTCTGCACTTTTTGTTTGATTTTCTTGTCCAAATGTATGGTAGAACTAACCTGTGCAGACCTCAAACGAAAGAAAGGGTTTTGTGTGAAACGAAGCCTCAGGCTTCGCCCCCTTATAGTTTCACAGTCCCGAACGAAAGACAAAGAGGGCGTGAACAGAGGATACACTCTCATGCTGCTTTGCAGGCCCATATTGCTTCACAGTCTGAATGAAGGATCAAGAAGGGAGAAATGAAGGGTGTCCACACTGATTTCCAGGCCCCAATCGAAAGAAGCAGCCAGAAGGATGAATCAAAGGTTGCATCTCACGCTTCATGCTAGGCCCAAATCGAAAGAATCCAGGAAGAGCAGAATCGAAGGGTGCATTCTGCCTGATCGAAGAACTTGTTTTCCTTTCTTTTATTTTGTTTTGTCTTTATATTTTCTTGCTATTCAATATGGTTGTAATAGTTTAGGATATTTACTTTCTGCAATTTTTATTGCTTTATACAAAATACTAGTAATTAGGGTGTATGGCAAGATAAAATCAACAAGTAGACCACCCTAATCAAAAGACAAAAATGCATGCAATCAAACACACTTTGCACATATGCACCTCTAGGGTAATCTCACTTGTTGCCTCGAAAAATAGTCATGTCCCTTGAATATGGGAATTTTAGCAAAGATCCTCGATAAAAGATCGTAGTCCCTCGATGTTGCCTTCGGTAAACAATCTAGTCCCTAACAAAATTGCTAAAATGTCACATAGGTTACCTTCTATGACTATACAAATGACCCACGCCCATCCCTTCACATCCAAAGATGGGGCTTCTTACCAAATCAATGGTAAGATAGCAACATCTAAAGGAGGAGGAAAAGATCATTAGACCTTTTGAGTAGGTAGGATGCTCGTAGTTGCTTGCTTGCTTACAACTAAAAAAACATTTTCACACCAACACTTTCAATTGAAACATTTTCAAAATACAAAGCTCTTTGTATGCATTCTTATAGAGACGAGAATCATTACAAAGGCACTTTTCAAAATCACTTTCAAAAACATCTTCCACAAACACCTCTTTGAACTATTTTCAAAACCAACACTTTGTACGCATTCCTATAGAAACGAGAATCATTACAAAGACGTTTTCAACATATTTTCAAACTCACACCACAAGCACATTTTCAAACAAAAGCAAGTGATCTAGCAAGCAAATAAGAGCCCGTAGATAATTATGGATGAAAAGGTTCCCTTTTCATAACCTACCCCCCGAACTCAAGAAAATAATCTCAAAGGTCTTTCCTGTTCTTTTCGACCTTTCCTTTGTTGGATAAAAGAAAAGTCGATGGTGACTCTTGTTATCCGCAATAATTGCGATCAAACGCAAAACAATCAAGTCAGTTCTCCCACCGTATTACAGAACTGGCGACTCTGCTGGGGAATCTGTTTCAAAAGTGGGGTTACCTTAGGGATAGATCACCTTTACTTGGTTTCCTTGTTTGACTTGCATGCTTTACATTATGGTTCCTTGTTTGGGCTTTATTTTTTATCCTCCACCCGGATCTGAGGCACCTTTTAGGTAAGTAGCAATAGATTGTGGAAATTGTACAACATATACCAATATGGTTAAAACAATAGCTACATTAGTGTGATGCATTTGTTGGTATCGGCATCCCTTATGTTGAATCGAGGAGAATACAAGGCCTCTGAGCAGTGTCAAGAAGCACTAACTAATCTTAGAACCTTAATTGAACAACTTGGCCATTATGAAATGGTGAGATAGCCGGTTTTGGTGGAAAGTTGAAAATTGGTTGATACTCGATACTACACTCATTGAGATTGGACTTTTGGGATATCTCGGCCGCAAGAAAAGATTTATTATGCTGAGACAATGACTAAAAGAAAGGTCAGTGATATTGAGATCCCCTAGAACCCGGTTAATTTCTAGGACAGGTTGAGCCAACTAAGCTTCAAGAGGGTACTTACCTACAAACTCCATGCAAGCCTAATCCTAAAGACTTGTCTGCTTTGTGTGTATATGACTATTTGTACATAACAATTTGCTTGCTTTGCATACTTGTAAATAACATCATAACATCATAAGCATTCTCACTAACCATTTCAAGGATTTAGGAATTTATCTTTGTTTTGTTTTGTAGGCCATGAATCCCATTCGAAGGAATACCATCCGAGTTCGCTTCGTGAAAACACATCCTTAACTCCAAGACTTAGCGCCAAAGGTTCCTGGAGACTCTCCCTTCACCAAGAAATATGGTCGACTTCTCAACTTGGCTACCTCAAACTTCCAAGAAGAAATTATGTGTGTGCTCTTCCAATTCTTTGATCCCATGCATCATTGCTTCACCTTTCCTGACTATCAATTAGTGCCTACATTAGAAGAGTTCTCTCAACTGTTAGGAGTGCATGTGCTTGACCAAATACCGTTCACCGGTTTAGAGGAGACTCCAAAGCCTGAAGTCATTGCTGAAGCTTTACATTTGAAGAGAGCCGACATTATAACAAATTGGGAGACAAGAAGCGGAGTTAAGGGTTTCTTAGCCAAGTTTCTGTTGGAGAAGGCTCATTCTTTCTGGGAAGATATAGATTTTCAAGCTTTTGAAGATGTCTTGGCCCTCCCAATATATGGTTTGGTTCTATTTCCCAATCCGGACCAATTCATAGATGTGAATGCCATCAAGGTTTTCCTCTCTCGTAATCCTATACCTACTTTGCTTGGAGACATTTTACATTGTTTCCACACTCGCGCCATGAAGAAAAGAGGTACTCTTTTGTGTTGCATTCCCTTACTCTCTAGGTGGTTCACTTTGCACATACCTCGATCAATGTTGAAGAGCAAGCAAGGCTTGACATGGTCTCAAAGGATGATGTCACTCACACACTCTGACATTTATTGGTGTTCTCGATCCTTGGAGGATACTACAATCATTAACCGTTGTGGGGAATCACCTAATGTCCCACTCCTAGGCATTAGGGGAGGTATTACCTATAACCCTTCTCTTGCATTACGACAATTTGGATATGCACGAAGAGATGGTCCTCATGATGCACTCATCCAAGGTTTGGTATTCGACTATGAGGGCGACAAGCAAGGGTACCGTCAAAGGTTCATATGAGCTTGGAGAATGGTAAACAAAGTGGATAGCAAGACATTGGGGCGTAAGAACTCCACCCCTTTGGAGCCTTATCTTAAGTGGGTACGAACTCGTGCCCAAATTCTTGGTATGCCATACCTTGCTATTTTACCTATCATCATGGAGTCAGTTGTTGAAGGAGATATTCCGTATACTGTCCTTCATCCTACCATGCCCACTTCTCTTGAAAATTTGCAAAGAGCTTGAATCCAGCTGAAGGAAGAGCGAGACACCTTCGAATCCCATTTATATGCAAGTGAAAAGAAGGTTTTGGAGCTTACAAGACAGCTTCATGAAGAGAGAAATTTGAACGCCTACATAGTGCCAAAGAGGATGCGTTCGACCTTTTTGTCTTAGGAGTTTATTTTGCTTTATTTCCTCCATTGTAAGCCCAAGAGGCATGTTTGTAATCAATTTGAACTCATTAATTAAATTGATGTTTGTTCCTTTTGTCTAAACAAATTTAAATCTTCTAAATCCTTGAAAACATTGCATCCATATATCATGCATGTCATCACAACAGGCTTTCCCCACACAGGTTTCTCATCTGCTTACTGTTCATTTCAGTAGAGATGGCTCAAGAACATACTGTCAAGGACATTCAAACTCAAAATGCTCAACTTCAAGAAATGTTCTTGACCCTATCCAAGGGGCAAGAAGAAGTGAAAGCACTCCTCACTAGGGGCATGACCATGAAGAATCCTAAGGGAAACAAGGATGACCAGTTGGAACGGCTACAAACTGAGATAGCCACAATGAAGATCCAGATGATGGGATAGATGGTGAGTCAGATGGCTCTTATCCAAAACTTGGCTCAGAGACAAGAAAAGCTAAGGGCCCTCATCAACAAACTTCATCAAGACGGATGTAACCATATGAAATAAACAGTCGAGATTGGCGATTAGGTCATCATTCAACCTCCCATGAGACAAGAAGCAGGTTTGATAGAGAGTGAACCTTTCTAAATTACTGCCACATTGCGAGCCCAACAACATCCTCGCCAATAACGACAGGGGAATCAACACAAGGAGGTCGCACCTAAGAGACAATTCACCAAGATTGGCATGTCACTGGCTCAGGCATTACAACACATGTTGAAGGCAGAGCTAATTACATTAAAGGCTCCTCCCCAGAATCCTAACACTGTTGCTCCTAGTTACCATCTTAATGAGAGGTGTGCATACCATTCTGATAGTCCTGGGCATGATACGAATGGTTGTTGGGCTCTGAAGAACAGAATTCAAGACCTAATCGACAAAGGAGTGTTGGAGTTTACACAAGATGATCAACTAGAACTCTTCTATCACCCCTCAAGGGCATCCGTATGAAGTGATGGTCTGGGCGGAGGAATTTTCTGTTTATTCGAATGTTCAGTTGTAATTTCTTTGTTTGCTTAAACACTTATCTTAATGTCAGACTTTGGTTATTCTCATTAATGCATTAAATATGTTTGTCTTGAATTAATCCGTTCATTTTTAAACTATGCTCTTTACTCCCTTCATGATATTCAACTTTTTTTTCAAAAAGTTGCAAGCCTTTAGAGGGAGGATGACGAAAACAATGCCCTAGTCTCATACAATATGCTTTTGGACAGACCTTGCTGACGATGTACAGGCGTTTGTTTCAATTCCTAAACACTGGAGTTATAACGAGGATAATCCCTAGTCAACCCCTTTTGAGCCAAAGAAGTAGGAGTTTTCTTTTTCGTACAAAATGGAACCTTTAATCAAAACCTGGGGCAGGGTAGTCTCTTAGTTAATTCAAATGCGCGTTCAGTCGTAAGCTTTCACCTCGTATACAACGAGCGATATCAAAAACATCCTTTTGAACCAAAAGATGACGATGGTTCCCCATAAAATAGGCAGTCATTATCTCTCAAAAGAAAAAGCCCACTAAGTCAACAAAACCTATGAAGGAGACTTAAGAAAAAAATGGGGGCATCCCACTGACTATAATCTCAAAACAAGAATAGTCAAGCAAAAATTAGGGATAATAAATCAAAAAAAGAGGATGCTACAAATCCTCGACAACATGAAAAATGTTGCAAAAATGATTGCTTTCACAAATAACTTCCAAGTGTCTGAACCATCACCAAGACGTCATCCCAGATTCAATTAGAGTTCAAACATACAATTAACTGACTTTATGACTAAAGAACATCATGAAGAATGGGCGGGTACAAATACACTTTGAGCCTTATCTTTTGTTTCTTAAACCGTGAACCAAGCCACGCAACAACCCTTCAAAAGTCCTAATTGAAGCATTGGTTAGTTCAAAAGCATATTGTTACAAAAGGTATCCTGACTCCTGTAAGGCTTACTGCAAATTCTGAGTTGAATTCATATTCCTACAAAACTCTTTATTTGCTAAAACTGCATTCTCAAAACTTCAAGACAAGCATAAACTTTACATTATTTGAATATCACTGTTTGCATATGGCTAATTGTTTGACAACAGAGAAATTCACACGACGAATATCCAGTAAACAAAAACTCTCTCAGTGAACAAAATCACTTCAAATGGTATGACACTTACAATGACAAATCTCCTATAAGCAAGGGGGCATGACATGTCACTATCCAATTCGTTTAGGGCAGTCAAGTAAAGATTCCAAGAAATCTCTCAAGAAATGCTGAAGAACCAGGGGCAGGTATGTATCTGAATCACTTGGGGCATTTGACATGAATCCCAACAAAGGGGCATATACGGCCAAGCAAACATTTCCTGGCAGTATTACAACACTTACTACTAGGGGCAATAACAAATTCCCACAAAGCCCTTTTCATAGGGTGATCCTCAGTCAAGTCCCCACAGAGTCATCTCTATAAGGTTATCCCCACATAATAATCTTTATGGATAAAGGTACAAACCCCTCAAGGCCAAATTCATAGATATCCCCACAAGGTTGGATTCAGGCAATCCCCAGCCAGAGTTTCAATCTCTGGAAAACCTTATTCCCAGCTAAGTTGATCTCAAGAATCCTTGAGGAATTCTTCTAAAAGAAGACACCTCTCCAACATATTGGAAACATGGTTTATTTCCCCAATAAACTACAGATTCCCCAGCTTGAGTTTGTATCTCCTACTACTACAAATCAAGGGACCACAACCCCTCTTCCCTAGTAGACTTTTCTACAACCCCCAGTGAGTTGTTGCAAAGCCTGGGAGACAACCAGATAACAATTAACTTTTTTATCCCCAACAAGTTGTTAACTTCCTTCCTCTTCCACCAAGAGATAACTCCCTAATAGAGCAACGAATAACTAAAACTCCTGAATTCCTTTCCCCAAGCAGGAATCAACACTCCTCACAGAGTTTTCTTCTCAAGAAGGAATCAACACTCCCCATAGAGTTTTCTTCTCAATCAAAATCAACATTCCCCAACAGAGTTCTCCTTAAACAACAAGACGGGAATCCCCAGCAGAAACATTCTAAAACAAGGTCTGGAGAGGGGCATACTCTTCATCCCCAACGGAAGTCCAGGATTTAACTTCCCAAAACTTCCCAGCATTTGTCAAGGATTTATTTTCCAAGACAATTACATTCCAATAGTATTTCACATTTCATGCATCATATTACATACATGATAAATGCATACGGCATAATCTCACTTATTTTGAGAATATCATCAAGCCATGCATACATCTGCATGCAACTAACTCTCTTCCTTACAGGGAAAAGTCAATCAACAAAAGTCCATTTTGGCAAACACCACAACCATTTTCAAAAGGTCAGAGATTAATTCTTGAAATAAGCCAGGACGACTATCTCAATGACCAACAAAAAACAAGTTCTAGATTAATACCTGTAACAAGCCAGGACAACTATTTGTGGACGACCGATTGTAGATTAATACCTATAACAATCCAGGAAAGCTATCTACATGAGCAGATTGAAGATTAATACTGGTAACAAGCCAGGAAAACTATCTTTCTTTCTAAGGTCAGAGATTAATACCTAAAACCATCCAGGACAACTATATCAATGACTGACAAAAACAAGTTCCAGATTAATACTTGTAACAAGCCAGGACAACTATATGCGGACGACCGATTGTAGATTAATACATGTAACAAGCCAGGGAAGCTATCTACATGAGCAGATTTAAGATTAATACCTATAACAAGCCAGGAAAACTATCTTTATTTCTAATGTCAGAGATTAATACCTGAAACCAGCCAGGACAACTATCTTAACGACCGACAAAAACAAGTTCCAGATTAATACCTAAAATAAGACAGGAAAACTATATGTGAACGACTAATTGTAGATTAATACCTAAAACAAGACAGGACAACTATCTACTCGACCAGCTGAAGAAACCCTACCCAGGTTCCTTCTCATACATTTCCAGATGAAGTTTAACACAGACTCATCCTAAAGCAACCCTACCCAGGTTCCTTCTCATACATTTCCAGATGAAGTTTAACACGGAATCATCCTGAAGCAACCTTGCCCAAGTTCCTTCTCATACATTTCCAGATGAAGTTTAACACAAACTCATCCTAAAGCAACCCTACACAGGTTCCTTCTCATTTCCAGATGAAGTTTTATACGGACTCATCATGAAGTAACCCTACCCTGGTTCCTTCTTATTTCCAGATGAAGTTTTACACAAACTCATCCTAAATCAGCCCTACACAGGCTCATCATAAAGTATTCTTACACAAGTTCCTTCTAATACATTTCCAGACACGGCTTAACACGGGTCCGTTCTAACATATCTTTCAGATTTAAGTCAACCAAAGATTTATCCTGATACTTCTTCAAAATACAGTCAAACTTAAACTTAGTCTAATTTCTATCAACAATCACCTTTGGATGGCATCTATAAGCCCATCTCCGACAACTCTCCATCATCTCTCCAAATGGCATCTTTAAGCCCATTCCCTACACAATCAACCACCACATCATCGAGTGCAAATTTCTGGGCACTCTAGTGTTCAATCATCTTCTACCTTCAAGCTACGAACGACAATGTGCCACACTTGCTTTTCAAGTTTAAGAAGATTGAACAGGGGTAACTATTGTACCCCAAAATTTTCCCTCTCTTTTCTCAAGGCATTTCCTTACAAGGATTTTCAAAAGTTCAAATTTGCACAAGTACAATTGGGTTTTCAAACATCAAATAAAAAAAAGAGCATGCATGCTTCAATTTTACATCCTTCGATTAGACTTTTGACCTCTTTAGATGCAAGCTTGACTTACATCCTTCGATTGAGAAATTACCCCTTTTCTGCACGCTTCGATTCACAAAGCAAGGGGGCTCCCACCATGCTAGTGTACACAAGGCAAAAAGTTCCTTATGGCTAAGCATTCACATTAGCACCTACAGGGATTGGCTATCTTCATATTGGCTTTGACTGGGCAAAGTCTCCCTTTGAAACAACTGGCTTTCGATTCACAAGGGCAATGCCTATCTTTATACAAGCCTCGTTTAGGCATTTAGGCTTTCTGCATACATCCTTCGATTGCGCCCTTTGCATCCTATATGATTGTGTTGGTGCACATGGCAATAACCTCCTGCATGCAAGCTTCGATTGCACCATTGGCCTTATATGTTTGCTTGGTTCATAATGCAATGGTTGCCTACATGCCTGTTTTAATTAGACATTTGATGTCTGCATGCCTGTTTCGATTGGACAAGCTTCGGTTGGACAAATAACTCCCTTCATGTCTGCTTCAGATCTATCTTCAGCATTGGCCTCCCACATGGTGCACAAGGCAAAGGCCTCCTGCGTGCCTGCCTGCACAAGGCAATGGATTCCCTTCATGCTAGTGCCTACAAAGCAAGTGGCCTCCTGCATGCAAGCTTCTATTGAAGCAATGACCCCTTACATGTTGGCTTTGATTCACAAAAGCAATGGCCTCTTATAGTGTTTGTTTCAATTCAAGAAGCAAAGGTTTCTTTCCTGCTTGTTTCAAATCACAAGGCAGGAACTTCCCTCATGCATTGGCTATTTTCATACTAGCTTCGAATGGACAATATCTCCCTTTGAAATAGTTTCCTTCGATTCCACCCTTGAAAATCTTCAACACACAATTTCTACACCATGACACACAATTGGTGTTCCATTCGAAGGACATACTTTGGTGGCCTATTCGAAGGACCTGTAAGACATACCTAGATGTCCCATTTGAAAGACATATTTGGTGGCCCATTCGAAGGACCTGCAAGACATACCTGGATGTCCCATTCGAAGGACACATTTTAATGGCCCATTCAAGGGGCATACGTTTGGCCCCTTCGAAGGATGCACAAAAAGAGGCCATTCGAAAGGCACATATTATTGTCTAAAGAGAGGATCTGGTCGAAGGTTAGACTTATGAAGTCAAAACAAAAGGTTGGAAATATTCAAAGATGCTTGTGCTGCTATACTGGCCACAACGCTCCAAAACTGCTGCACAGTAGTCCAACTACACTGCTCCTGTATTTGCACTAATTTGGCATACAAATATTGCCCCCTGAAAGCTACAAAGACAGTATACTCAATTTGTTCAAATTGTTTTGTTTTCCCTCTTAAACCTCAGCCAACTTCATCTATAAATAAGAGGTTCCACAACACATCTTAGGGGCTGGACAACACATCCAGAGGTTTTTGATAGCTGGAAACTTTGATTGTGTGAAAATCATTAAACACTTAACACATTTCCAAACCTAGAATCAAAAGACCGTACATTTGTTTTTGTCCCTTTCGAATCCAACACTAGAAACACAATACTTGTTTATTTTCCCTTTCGAATCCAGGAGCAACCCCACGCTTTATTTTTCTTTCAAATCCAGCAGAAGGAACACTACACCTGTTCTTCTCCTTCGAATCCAGAAACAACAAACACAACCTCACTCTTCTTGACCTTTGAATCCAGTCAAAGAAACACCACACTTGTTTCTTTCCTTCGAATCCAGGAGTATTCAGTCCAATCACTCAAGGTCTAGAAACACCAACTTCAAAAGCAAGGTAAGTCCCCTGACCTTAACCCTTTCGTTTCAAGCATGTACATGACATTTGTTTACTTTTTGTTTATGCACTTTTCGTTTGATTTTCTTGTCCAAATGTATGGTATAACTAACCTGTACAGACCTCAAACGAAAGAAAGAGTTTTGTGTGAAACGAAGCCTCAGGCTTCGCCCCCTTACACTTTCACAGTCCCAAATGAAAAACAAAGAGGGCGTGAACGAAGGATACGCTCTCATACTGCTTTGCCGACCCATATTGCTTCACAGTCCAAACGAAGTAGCAAGAAGGAAGAAACGAAGGGTGTCCACGCTGACTTCCAGGCCCCAATCGAAAAAAGTAGCTAGAAGGATGAATCGAAGGCTGTATCTCACGCTTCATGCTAGGCCCAAATCGAAAGAAGCCAGGAAGAGCATAATCGAAGGGTGCATTCTTCCTGATCGAAGAAATTGTTTTCCTTTCTTTTATTTTATTTTGTCTTTATATTTTCTCGTTATTCAATATGGTTGTAATAGTTTAGGATATTTACTTTCTGTATTTTTTTATTGCTTTATACAAAATGCTAGTAATTAGGGTGTATGGCGAGATAAAATCAACAAGTAGACCACCCTAATCAAAAGACAAAAATGCATGTCATCAAACACACTTTGCACAAATGTACCTCTAGGATAATCTCACTTGTTGCCTCGGAAAATAGTCATGTTCCTCGAATATGGACGTTTTAGCAAAGACCCTCTATAAAAGATCGTAGTCCCTCGATGACCCTCGATGTTGCCTTCGGTAAATGATCTAGTCCCTAACAAAATTGCTAAAACGTCCCATAGGTTGCCTTCTATGACTATACAAACGACCCACGCCCGTTCCTTCACATCCAACGATGGGGCTTCTTACCAAATCAATGGTAAGATAACAATATCTAAAGGAGGAGGAAAAGAACATTAGACCTTTTGAGTAGGTAGGATGCTCGTAGTTGCTTGCTTGCTCACAACTAAAAAAACATTTTCACACCAACACTTTCAATTGAAATATTTTCAAAAGACAAAGTTCTTTGTACGCATTCTTATAGAGGCGAGAATCATTACAAAGGAACTTTTCAAAATCACTTTCAAAAATATATTCCACAAACACCTCTTTGGATTATTTTCAAAATCAACACTTTGTAATAATTCTTATAGAAACGAGAATCATTACAAAGACGTTTTCAAAATATTTTCAAACCCACACCACAAGCACATTTTCAAACAAAAGCAAGTGATCTAGCAAGCAACTAAGAGCCTGCAGATAACTACGAATGAAAAGGGTGCTAACACATTCCCTTTTCATAACTTACCCCTCGAAGTCAAGAAAATAATCTCAAAGGTCATTCCTGTTCTTTTCAACATTTCCTTTATTGGATAAAAGAAAAGTCAGTGACGACTCTTGCTATCCATAACAATTGCGATTAAACGCAAAACAACCAAGTCAGTTCTCCCACCGTATTACATACATATATCAACGGATGTACAAGTATATGGATTAAAAAGCTTCATCTTGAGGGGGATCATAGTTGATGGACTCACGCTTGAGGGGGAGGTTGTTGAGAAATAAGTGTGAGTTATATTGAGAAACAAGTGTGAGTTCTAAGTCCCCCATTGCTTAAAAAATGGAGGTTGAGCATTTTATAAGTGAGATATCACATACACCTATCACCTTAAGATTTTGGGAGTATATGTGATGTCACTCTCATTTGTTTGGGTGAGTCTTTAATCTTTAGGTGAGTGTTTGACTCAATGTGAATGTTTCTCTCTCATGATGACCTAACATTTCAAAGGGCTTAACACTCTTGTGAAAAAACATACTTGACAAAAGAATTGCATGCTTAAAAGGAATTGAATGATATATACTCAGGTTGGGTGATAAGCAAACAACATAGGGATGTCATCCCTAAACATGCCTCATGAATAGCCATTACCAAACTATAACTCATACAATTTGAAATATGTGGACGAATTGACCATCATTAAATAAAGGTAGTAGATATTTTATGACTTTCACATATGAATTTAGTTGAAAAATCTAGACCTCTTCCTTACATGAAAAAACAAGTGATTTTGATATCTTTAAGAGTTTGTTTGAGAGTTTGGATGTCTTTGAAAAATATGAAGAATTGGGTGAAAAGATTAAAAAGATTTTGGTTTGGAGGATTTTGGAGGGTTTGATTTTCTTCATAACACCAAAAATTCTCTAATTTAGAGGAACTCAAAATTTATATTAAAGAAGAATTTTAGAAGATTTAGACAAAATTTTCAAATATCTTTTATGTTATAGTATTCTGAAAATAAAAAATATAGTAATAATAAACACTATTTATTATTCTATACAAACTCACTTTTAAAAAAAATATCAAATTTTTTTTATATTTTTTAAAATTCATTTTTAAAAACTCTCTTCCAAACTCGTAAACAAAGTCTAAAAGATAAAAGACTTTAATTGAAAGAAAAAAAAGTTAAGTTATCTAATTCAGTGTCTTAAAAGTCAGAGGTGAAATATTCACGAATTTCAATGAGTTTTAATTAGCATGTGACATAAAGAGATGGCTGATGGATTGCATCCTACACTATTTATCAAAAAATAATTGCAAAAAGAAAGAACAAAATTTTAATCTATAACTACCTACAAAGGGGATAGAATCTTTTGAGTTGGCCTAATTTTGCTCCCAAATTACCATTAACAGTTTGACATGTGACACAAACATACTCTACATTTATGGAGCAGTTTTAAAAAAATTTAAATTTAAATGCATGATATAACTTCTCCATGATGCAGTTTTATAACTCCTTCACATAATTTTTATAACTTCTGTAATACGCTAAATAAAAACTACATCAAAGGAAATTGACAATTATAATCCATACAAAATAAGAAAAAAAAGAATAAAAAAGATGAATAGAGAGATGAACTAAGAAAAGAAAAAGAGAAACAACGAAGTAGAAGAAGAGGAATAACAACCTCTGATCACTACTGAACGCATGCCGAGAGAAGAAGGAGTAATAAATTAGTGTTTTATTATGGAGAGGAGGCTCTTCAAAGAAGAATTTTAAAAAGACAAAATGAATGTTGTTGTTGTCATCGATTCTAAAAGGTTGCTCTTTTTCTTCATTTGTTAATTTAAATATATTTTTGATATTTCAATTATAATGCATTTTATTTACATTCCTCTGTAAATTATATTGCATTCTTTATATTTGATATTTTCTTTGTATTAATTAATAGTTTGTATCACATACTGCCTAACTTCGATTCAATGTTAGTATATTCAAAATTGTTTTAGGAAAACAAAATTATTTTTGTGGAATTTAAAATTTAGCAATGACTCTTTGAAATTATTAGTATATATTTAATATTTTGCATTTTCTTTTTTCCTGAATTCATTTCAATATTTACACATTTTTCTTGGATTCATGTCTAATATTTTATTATATTTTAATTAACAGTTCACAAATCATATTAGAGATTAATAGAGATACTCAGATAATGTAAAAGAATTTACACTTCATCCAATAGAAACATAACGTTCTGTTATGTCATATAATTTTTTTTTAAATTATAATATAATTTAGTGAGATTCATAATCGTGATTGATTGTCGGTATAAATGAGTACATCACTTATTTTCTCATTATATTAATTGAATAGTCAAAATTTTAAATTGCAGATAATTAAAAAGAGTTAAATCTTTGTGCCTTCTTCTTGTCTTGATGTTCAAATTTTTTATTATACAAACTAATAACTATTAATATTCAATTATAACTATCTATTTACTGTACTTTTTTAATTATATTTCTTAAATTTTCATTTTTATTTAAAAATTGATTTTATATTTGTTATTGATGTTGAGTTCTTTCTTTCCTAGCATTTAAGAGTTGACGGTAAGCAAATGTTGTAATATTGGTACTTAATATGGTACAGAGGCTATTGCATGCCAAAAGAGAAATATAAAGCGTAGATCAACGATCTTCCATATTATTTGCCCTTTTATTAAAGGTGTAATATAGTCTCAAATCTCCAATTAATTTAATTTTTGAGAGGGAGAGAAGGAGGTAGAGAGGTAGGTATAATATGTAAATATTTTAAAATTGTATATTTATTATCTTATTTTAAATCATAATAATATCTTTCAAATAATATTCTTATTAAAAAGATATACACGTAAACTTTCATTCAAAATATACGCACGTTAGTACAATAAAAATCAGATACACAAGCACGATATATACATCATCTCATGATAATATAAGATGTAAAATCAATATCTTATCTTATAAAAGAATACATATCACAAACTTTATATTAAAAAAATAAATTAAATTAAAAATTTAGAAGAAAAAAACAATAATTTATAAGTTTTTACTGTGCGTATTAAAAAAAGCAGATAAATAAATATGAAAGTGTCCGTCTAAATACTAATAAATATAATAAAAAATATATATCTATTCACTCTCCCTTACATTTTTTGAGATATGTTTGCTCCCCTTTTATTTATGATGATTTGGCATATCATAAATGAAGTGGTGGAACATTTTTTTGGATTAAAATAAATTTATATAATTTTTAGATTAAAATAAATTCATGTAATTATTATTTTTAATTTATTTAAATTTAATTGAAAAAATTACTAACTTTTTATTTTATAAATTCAAACTATATTAAAAAAACATTAAAAAATTACTAATTACTAATAATTAAAAATAAATAAAAATTACATTCATAGCCACTACAAACATAATGAGCAACTCAATCCAATAAATTCATTAACTAATTTTTCATCATCTCCAACTCAATATACTCATAAAGTTGTAGTTCATTTACACTATAACAATCTATTATATATATTATATATTTTAACCGAATCTCAATATAATTACCATATAAAATTGTTTTTGCCTCATCAAACTATTCTTGCCACATCATTCATTATCTTATGTGAGATCTTTTAAAATTTATCTTTATTTTTCAAATTTTAAAAACACATAGAGTTCTTACTTGAGATCACGAATTTGAATCTTAAAAAACATATAAAAAATAAAATATTAACCCATCCTTTCAAAGGAAACGTCTCATATACTCACTTCACATAAAAGGGTAAAAAAGGATATCCCCCCATTTTTAAAATTCAAAGATTCCAATAAAAAACAAATTTCTAAGGTTTTCTTAAATAACTTAAGGGACTTTCTTATGTCACCCCATATAATTGAAAATAACTTTATTAAAATCAAAATTGCCCCTGGTTTACCAGATGTATATTTTCGAGATGCATCATGCATATCACACTACGAGACCGAATATGGTGTCACCGTATTCTGAAACTAAATCCAAATCAGAGATATAACTCTGGTTATAATCGATTTTTTATATCCGGTTAATTAGTGCGGGAGTGTATTTCCGGAAATATCAAAAGTCAATATAAAAACTAGCATGAACCAACATGACCAACTTCATTTACAAAAGTTTCCATAAACCCTCTCCAAAAATCCTTTCATTCTCAATCAAGTTTTCACTCCAAATCTTCATTCTTGTGGTTCATCATATCAAAAGGAGTTAAAGGAAGTGAAATTTAAGATAAAATTTATTCATTTCAACCCCCATTCATCACATTAATCTGTGTTTCCATGGAAAAAAAGGTCGCACTAATACCAAAAATATACTTTCGATTGTTAGTTGAACTTGATCAGAAATGTATTTTTGATTTCTGTCTGTACTAATTTTTCCAGCAATTTCTTCTTTGTTGTGTATGTTTATTAGTTTAATGTTTTTTTACATTAGATTCGGTGCATCCTGGTGCCATTCCCAAACCTAATATGTCTCAAGTTATTTCACTTCTCTTAGTTAAGGTGGTAGATATTTGGAACCATTTAAAAAATGAACAAAAGTATGAATTTTGTGATGACATGTTGCAGTGGATTCGTACAGAGGTCACCAAACTAGGGTTTGGTGTTGTGGTCGGATGATCCGATAATAGTTCAGATAAAAGATGTGAATTTGTGTCATTGACATGCGAAAGAAGTGGGAAATATAAATGTCATATCCGAAATTTGAAACAAGATGATACCAGATCAATAAAATGTGAATGTCTATTTAAGTTGCACAGTTATCAGTTGAAAAATAATAAATGGAGATTTAATGTGATATATGGTTTACATAATCATGATTTATTTGAAAAGTTAGTCGGTCATCCAATTGCATGTCGGCTCCTTCCGGATGAGAAGGAATGTGTTTCCGAAATGACATTGAATTTGGTACCTCCCAAAAACATACTTGCAAACTTGAAGCGCAAAATACCCATAAATATATCGAATATCAAGCAAGTGTACAATATATGCTATCAATCCAAGTTAGTGCTTATGGGAGATCAAACTGAAATGCAACACCTCTTAAAACTTCTAGATGATAACACTTACGTTTCTATGGTCCAGAGATGTGAGGATGAAGTAACAGTAAGAGATATATATTGGACTCATCCTGATTCCATTAAATTGTTCAATATGTTTCCCATTATGCTCATAATTGATTCAACGTATAAGACCAACAAGTACAGGCTTTCATTATTAGAAATTGTTAGTATTACATCTATTGAGAAGACGTTTTCTATTGGTTTTGAATTTCTAGAGTGTGAAAAAAAAGGACAATTTTACTTGGGTTTTAGAGGTTTTTAGGTCCATATTGAAGGACCAAGAAGACATGTTAAAACTCATTGTTACCGACCGAGATACGACACTAATGAATTAGGTTGTAATAGTGTTTCTGACTTCTTATACACTACTTTACAGGTATCACATTGTTAAGAATGTGAGAAGTCGGTTGAACACGCGGTAGATACAAAACAAATAGCATGTGAAGATGAGAAACTAGTCAAGGCATGCATTATTTTAGAGAGAATTATGGATGCATGGAATGTTATAATAAATGCATCTACAAAATAGCGATATGCTGATGCTGTTATACATTTCAGGAAGGTGTGCGTAAAATATCTGATTTACTTAAGTATGTCGAAAGCATAATTTTGGACCAGGTAAAGGAGAAGATTGTTTGTGCTTGGATCGATCAGGTTATGCACCTTGGAAATAAAATAACAAACTGAGTTGAGTCTGCTCATGCTTGTCTGAAAAATTGGTTAGGAAATAACAAGGGTGATTTGTGTGTGGATTGAGAATTTATGAACTAAATGATACTAAACCAACATAATAAGATACACATATCATTTGTTAGATGAAAAAAACGTATCTAGAGCGGGGGGGTGGGGGGTGGTGAATAGATACCCCTTTGAAAAATTCCAAATAAATTTGGTTTTAAATTTTTTTTTATCAAAGTACGACGCATAAGCTTTTTCAAATTATCGTCTATACGAACGTTATCAGGAAGCTCGAATATGCAAACCGTAAAACAAAATTCAATATGAATTATGAATGATAACATAATTAATAAGCTTGAATCACTTGAAACTTGTTTATCGTTTAATCACTTTCACTTAGCAATGCTATTTCTAATGGTAATATTAAAAGAACTACTTTAGTTAATTTATCAGACACTTGGTGTGCAAGTGAATTTTCAAAAAAATTCCTTTGAATCAACACAAAACCACTTATAATCAAAAGTCATTACCATATCAACACTTGAGTTAAAATCAAAATTGATTAGGAAAGTTATTATAATTCAAATGATAACGTAATGCTATTTGACAAATTGATCAATGAGTGTCAAAGCAAGTAAAAAGCAAAAATAAAAGCGACACAAGGAATTTGTCTTCACATTTCCCCACTTTTGTCCTCGCGTATGGGTACGTCTGCGCCTAATTCCACTGGAATTAGGATAATTCTTACTATGCAAAATTGTTGATACAAGAGAAGTGTTCAAGAGAAACTCCACAAACCCTAAGCTTGTTGTTGATTCAACCCCTTCTCCACTTTTGATCTTGAGAGAGACCAAAACACAATAGATGAAAAATGACTATCTGGATCTTGCTACTCCTTTGTATTCTTTATCTCCAAAGATTTCGCGCATCATCAATTTCAAACTATTGTAACACAAGACTTCGATTCTATCTGGTACTCCAAGTTACTTCCTTGTAAAGATTTCAAACACTCCAAGGTTCCTTGAAAAGATTTTAAGCACTACAAGGTTGTTCACTTTACTGCAATTACCTCTCGAATGTCTTACACGAAAACCCCCAAGTCGACTAATGATCTTGGAGAACAAACCCAAGGTTTTTCCTGGATGAAAACCCCTACAAAACTCCACCCAATACACAATTGTACAGTAGCAACCCTTGTCTAGATGGTACCCCAACGGAACATCGTTACAATGTAATGTAAGTGTGTATGCATATATTAGAGGTTGAAGATGAAGAGAGAAATATGCTAATTTTATGGTTTTCAATAACTTATGAATGATGCATGAAAGGATATTTATAATATTGGAAATATTAGGGCAAAGGAAATAAGTTTGGAAATGAGAGAATAAAAAAATTGATCAAATAGTCAGTATGTGTCGACCTGCATATCGAATGTGTCGACACATACTTTAAATTTAAGCAGTATGTGTCGACCTGTTCAGATCTATATGTTGACCTAAACAAGACAGAGGCTACAAGCTTTAAAATGATAGCAAATGTGTCGACCTGAAATATGAGTGTGTCGACACATAAAATAAAGATTTCAGCAAATTCAAAAATGTTTCAGTATGTGTCAACCTATGTGATGTATTTGTCAATTGGAAAGTTACAGAGGCTTACAGGCTTTAAAAATATGTTGCATGTGCCGATGTGAAAAACGGATGTGTCGACACATGTAACGAAAATTTTAGCAACCACAATTCGTAATGACTTGTCTCGACTTTGAGATGACTTTGAATGGTTTCAAACCAACTTACGGATTCTAAATGATCAGGGTGCCATACTATATTCTGGGATAATAACACATTAAAGAAATGCACGACTCTCATATTTTTGACATCACTCAAAACACTCAAGGGGACAATTTTCACTCACATCATTTGGTCGTAGTATCACAATGTTGGAATACAGGTCCAAAGACAACACCCTATATTCTCAGTTGTCCAGCAACATATCTCGATCGGCTCTGAATTATATTTTTCATGAAGCTAAACGAGCTTCTAATGTAAGTTCCGATAGCTCAAAGTGTGGTTGCACACTTTTGAAAATATATGGTCTCCCATGTTCTTGTGTCATATCTAAGAGGGTGAATATTGATTTCCCGATACGAATGGACGGGGTCTCTAGTCATTGGAAAAAGCTCAGTTTTGAAGATGACGGTGTTGTGAAAGATGGTAAAGTGAATATCTCCACCATGACTGAATGGGAAGCGATACAAGAAATATTTTTGAAAGCCGATGACAATACAAAACTCCATATCAAATAGAAATTGAAGAAGTTTGCATTCTCGGAGACTATAGACTTGAAACCAGCCTCTCAGTAGGTAAAAACAAAAGGAGCACCTAATAAGGTGAAACCTACATCTGGTGACAATTCAACAACTAGGAGTCCATCATATTTTGAACATGTTGACAAACTTTTTCCCGATTCACTAACTCTGAAATCTTAGAAAAGTGTTTTCAAAGGAGCCCACATTAGCAAACTACCTCCTATAAAAATACCATTCATCAACGAGATATCAGTTTTTATGCACAATTACATTGAATGAATCATCAATGTGAAGAGTGACAGTAATTGAGATTTCGGGTTGTTTATGGTTTACTCGGTAAAAGGGAAGAGGATCACCAACTTGTCCATGATACTCTTATCAGAGAGTTGAGCAGCAATAGAGAATTATACACACAGGTGCTCGGGAGTAAAGAGAAAGTTGAAGAAATTTATCACGCTCTTGTACCTTGCATAAATGGATTTACACCGGAGGAAAAATGGATGCGCTTCCCTGAAATGAGTCATTTCATAGCAAGTGCGTATGAGAGAGTGTGTATTGATCTTACAAGATATGGTTTCTTGGATACTTTTTCCCACTACGCACTACTTTACCATAAAATCCCAATGATTGTTTGTATCATCTTTATTGGATGGGTTTAAAATCCAAGGTATTTTCTTCAAGTGTATTTGAAACTGGGAGTCCCTATACCACTTACATCATCGGAGAGGACGAATCATTATACAATCCAATATGAGACTTGGTCGGACCAATTTATTGAAAGGATGCAAGAGTACACTTGAACAACATTGAAATAGAAAAAAAAAGGAAAACTCAAAGGGGTACCACCTGTGGATTTGGCCGACGATAATTATTTTGGATCATTTAAGTAGTTATTTATTATTTTATTGTATATGACATTTTGTTAATGTATTATGCTGTGGAATATAAAATTTTTGTAGTTTGACTAAAAATACCAGCTTTCAAATGCACGCAGTTGCTTATGTTTCTGTTTTGTTATGTTTTTTAATACTAAGGAAGTTTCCGGAGATGCATCTCTGGAAAATATAAGTGTGGTTCCGGAAAATATAACTCTGGTACATGCTTTGTCAGCATATAGGGTTTGTGTGGTCCATAATAGCATCTCATTACTATAAATAAGCTCAAATGTCATATTGTTTCATACCAAACACAAAAAACCATAATGAACATCAAATGACATGTTGGAAATGTTCACTTTACCACCAATACACAATCACGACAATTCAATATTAACGAGTACACCCTTCTTGAAGATCTGCAATACATATTGCAGAACCTTCTACCATATGGCGATAATCACAAAGTTGTGAAGATCGAGTACCGCTCGTCATCCATTGACAACAAAGGAAAGATTCAGTTCATCAACCATGAGCTTAAGATAGACCCTAATTTACGGGTTATGTGGAATACTTTTACCTGTTTAGAAACAAAAGTTTAGATCGACCTAGGTTTATGACTATTTTGAGATCGGTAGATGATATTATCAAGATGTTTCAACGCCCATTGAAGATCTGCAATACATATTGCAGAACCTTCTACCATATGGCGACAATCGCAAAGTTGTGAAGATCGAGTACCGCTCATCATCCATTGAAAACGAAGGAAAGATTCAGTTCATCAACCATGAGCTGAAGATAGACCCTAATTTACGGGTTATGTGGAATACTTTTACCTGTTTAGAAACAAAAGTTTCGATCGACCTAGATTTATGACTATTTTGAGATCGGTCGATGATATTATCAAGATGTTTCAACGTCCACCTGGATGTTGAAGTGTAATGTTTGATCTATGTTAATATTCTTAATGTGTTGCTTATTTTATGATATCAATGGTATTTTGATTTTGTGAATTTGGTGTATTTCAATTCTGTTTTCTGCTTTCTGTGTAGCATGATCCCAGAAATATGTTTCCGATTTCATAACAAAAATGTAACTCCGAGAAATTATATATTTTATTACATATGGGTGCGTTCTGGAATTACATTTTTGGAATTCAGAGGTATTTATGTATTTTCGCACGGCACACTATAAAAGCATATGATGTGTTAAAAAATTCCCATAACCTAATGCATCACTATCATCCCTCACATTTGGTAGGCGGAGGAAAAAACATATGGTTTATCCACCACCCATATAGGTGGAAAAAAAACTAACACACATCTCGTTTACAACGCTAGAGTGACGTAATAACGCATGAGACAAACAACAAAAGTAAAGCATTCTAACAGCAGCAAAAAAGAAATCTAGAATAAGAAGTCATATAAAAGAAAATTTATATGTAAATAAAGAGACCAAGAGTAAGGAGGAAGAAACAATAATTTTTTAATTAAAAAATTAAAAAATAATAATTCTTCTACACAATTTTTACTCTATATCTTCTTCTGTATTCGTTTTTCTTTATTTTACTATATATGTGAGATCTTAGTTGTTTTGATACTAAAAAATGATAGTGGATATCATTGTTATTATGTGTTTATTATATTAGTTCAAAAGTATTCACTGCTAAATTAAGTCTATTATATTGTATTTTTTCCATTTAAAATTGTTTAAAAATACATAAATAAATTTAAAAAATGTAAAAACACAAATATATATATATATATATATATATATATATATATATATATATATATATATATATATATATATATATATATATATATATATATATATATATATATATATATATATATATATATATATATATATATATATATATATATATATATATATATATATATATATATATATATATATATATATATATATATATATATATATATATATATATCATTTTCACTCCAATTAAATATACTTAATTAACTGAATATATTTCCTAAAATTCATCACTTCTCAAGAGACAAAATAATGTATTAAATTTCTATTTGAGGTCACAAGTTCAAATTCTAACAAATACAAACGTATATTATTTCAATTTTTTTTAACATTAGAACAATAAAATTCAAAATTTAATAGTTATATATCATTTATATAAAACAAATTTATTTTTTTGAGAGATAGTTAATTCTACACCAATAAAGTCATATTTAAAAAATCATTTTAATTATTTCAATTATTTCAATTACATAAAATATGAAAAATAGATTAAAAACATTTGCACAACGCGTGGTTCATATTCTAGTTTTTCTTAAGGGAATTTCTTAATACACTTTAAAAGGTTGAAAAACGTCTTATGTAAATTTGAAAAAATATCTTTTAGATTCTGGAAATGTATTTTTGAACGCACCATAAAATACACTAAATACATGTTTAAGTGAACTACGCTTTCATTTTATAAAAAAATAGTCCAAAACTATATTTTCAGAATTCAAAAGTACATTTCTATAATATTTATTTTCTTTACCCCTAATGTGTACTGTTTATCCTTCTCACCTGCCTCTGTTAATAATGATTCACCCTTTCAATCCGAAAACACCCTTTCAATGTTCCACGTTCTAAGTTACCATTTCTTATTAAAGTCGTGACTACCAACATTTTGAACATAAATGCAACTACATGAAGATTGTTGGTTTAAATCCTCACAATCATCAACTTGGACTTAAACCTGAGATTATGCTTGATTTATCTCAACAACCGATTGATGAGAAGGAGAAGTTGAGAAGATTGAGGATTTTTAAAGGGATTATGTAAAATGAGAAGGATAAACAATACAAATTGGGGTAATGAAAAAAATATTTTAAAAATGTATTTTTGAACTATTTTTTTTACAAAACGAATGTGTAGTTCACTTAAACATGTATTATATATTTCTGGAATTTGAAGAACATTTTTGAATTTTTACGAAATATAATAGTTGGAGATGGACAAATTTTTCTTACCCGACCCAAACTAATCTACCCAAATGATCCAACAGTGTGCGGATCGGGTCAGGCATGTTAGCAGTTTAACTACTTGCAAAAAACGGGCCCAAATGATTGCATATGATTGATTTAAGATCTCGGAGTTGGACCCGTGGATGCCCACATCCAACCGGCCCAAGAAGGAGTCTACATGTTTCTTAATTAATTTTACTTGGGCCAATGGAAGTCCATTATACTTGGCCCAATACTCCAGTCCAGATTTTCTCTCATAGTCAGCTAGGTTTCTTCATTTCTCTCATTCGTTTCCGCTGGTAGGGTTTGTGAAGTTTCAACTTTCATCTTCTTTATCAATTTGCCGTCGCGGTTTGGTCCACAATGACCTCCACCACGCAACAAAGTCACGATTCACCATGCATTCCGTAAGTTGTTTTACGCTTTGTTTCTTCTTCTTTCTCATTCTCTCTTTCTCCTTCGATCTCTGTTCTTCTTTCGGCACCGATTATTTTAATACTAAGTACATAGTTTTCAACTTTTAGTACTTATATGTTTGTTCTAATACTTATATGTTTGTTTTAATAATTATTTTTTGATGTGTTATGATTATTGGAAGACGAAACATAGAGAAGGGAGCTTCCAAGGAGCTGTTGAAAAATGGAGCTTCCAAGGAGCTGCCGAAGAAGGGAGCTTGCAAGGAGCTGAAGAAGAGAGCTTGCAAGGAGTTGAGAATGTTAGTTTGCAAGGACGGAGTGAAGGTAAGTATGTGTCTCTAATGATTAATTGATAGTAAGATATCATAACAATTAGTGTTTTGTGATTGAGTTTCATGTTAATTTGTTTCATGTTAATGGTTTATTTTATAGGTTGTTGTGTGTTTGCTGGTTATGTTGCGTGATAATGGTTCATTTGTGTTTTTTGTGTTCTGTTCATCTGAGTAAGTTTCTGTTATAAATTTTTTTATATAGACAATTCATTCATTGTAACTTGGTTTATATTCATATATGCACTAAATAATGTATGACTTTAAGTGTGTTGCTTATATTTTGTTTGTTCCATATGTAGATCAAATAAATTAATGTGTGATATTGTTTTTTTTAATTTATTTGTAGTATTATCTTAATTAATTTGCTTCCTGAAAGCTTAGTGCGGAGACTACTTTTTAGTTATGAGTATGTTTAAATCAAATTGCTATGTGATAATAATCATTTATCTAAAAGCTTTTTAGTTATGAGTATGTTAAAATCAAATTGTTGTGTGATAACCATCCGTGTGATAATCATCTATGTTAAAAGCAAAATTTGTTGTAGTGGAAAATTAAAATATAGATGTTCTTCTAATGGTACATAAACATGATACTTATCAATGTGAATTAGTGTTTGGCATCTTTCTTATTTCTACAACAAATCCTTTAAAGAAAACTTTTGTTTATTTTTATCTAAAGTACTCTTAAACTTTGATAGGATCTCACGTATTTATTGTTTATGAACACACTAATTGTAGTACTTATTTATTACTGTTAAGATTTTTCATATACCCTTTAGCACTAGAAAATCTATTTTACATGAAATACATTGCAATCTCTTATGATAAAGTATAATATACTCTTCAAAAAGTAAATTGTTGTGTAATTTTTATGATTAAGTTTTCTCTCTTAGTTTGTCTTTATAACATGATGGATGTTGTTAAGTGTATGTTGTGTATTGATGTGTTGGCTGCTGCTTGTGAAGTGTTTGTTATAATGTAGGACTTAGTGTATGTTTAATGTATTTCATAGTATTGTTGGTTGTTTTTTAGTGTATGTTGTTCATTGTTGGTTATTGTTTAGTGTATGTTGTTTATTGTTGGCTGTTGTTTAATGTATGTTGTGTATTGTTGGCTGCTGATTAGTGGATGTTGTGTATTGTTGATTGTTGTTTAGTGTCAAAATATAGGACTGAGTGTTTTTGGTACAAAAATATTTCTAGTGACATAACATCTTGTTTCCCATGCTGAACCTACACAAGCATAATCCGCACTTACAACTCCTTTAGAGATACAATCTCTGATGGTGTTGTGTTTTTTTCTTATTTGACGTCTTTTACCATTATAATAATGGTTCTCAATTTTTGCAAAAGTTGCGGTACTATTGCATTAAATCAACACAGCTGACATAGTTTTATGGATCTCAGCTAGCAAGCATCTTAACCAACTTGCTTCTTCACTAGTTATGGCTAGTGCTATCATCTCAGACTCCATTGTGGACTGAGCCTGAATGGTCTGTTTCTTTGATTTACAAGATACATCTCCTCCAGTTATACTAAATATATAGCCACTAGTAGCTTTGGAATCATCTGATAAGGTGTTCCAGTATACATCACTATACCCTTCTAATACAACAGAAAATTTCTGATAATGTAGGTCGAGATCCATGGTCCTTTTAAGGTACCTCATGACTCACCCAATAGCTTGCCAGTGCCCGTTACTCGGCCTATTCGAAAATCTGCATAACAATCATACGACACATGCAATGTCGGGTCTAGTGCAATCAGTGGCATATCTAATACTGTTAATGATGCTCGCATATTCTGTTTGTCTGACACTTTCTTCAATGTTCTTAAACAGTTTCATACTTGGATTATATGGTGTGCATGCAGGTTTACAGTCAAAGTATTTATATTTCTTTAAGATCTTCTCCACATAGTGTGATTGATCCAAAGAAATTCCTTGTTCGGATCTCATGATCTTGATACCAAGGATCACACTTGCTTCTCTGAGGTCTATCATATCAAAGTTGTTGCACAACAATGACTTCACATCATTAATGGTCTGAATGTTTGATCCAAATACGAGTAGATCATCTATATAAAGACATATAATAGTGTAAATGTGATTCTCATATTTATAATAAACGCATTTGTCACTTTCATTCACTTTATACCTATTTGATATCATTAAGTTATCAAAATTTTCATGCCATTACTTAAGAACTTGTTTTAGTCTATATAAAGGCTTGTCTAACTTATACACCTTGTTTTCTTGTCCATGGATCACAAACCCTTTCGGTTGTTTCATATAGATTTCTTCTTCTAAGTCGCCGTTTAAAAAAGAGGTTTAAACATCCATTAGGTGTACTATTAAGTTATAAATAACAACTATTGAAATAAGTACCCTAATGGATGTAATTCTAATGACGAGAGAAAAGGTGTCGAAGAAATCTATATTTTCTCTTTGTCTAAAATCCTTGGCTATAAGGCGAGCTTTGTATTTATCAATAGTTTCATCAGGTTTTAGTTTCTTTTTCAAAATTCGTTTACAACCAATTGGTTTGCAGCCAGGAGGCAAGTTTACTAAGTGCCAGATCTTGTTAGACTCTAAAGAATCTATCTCATCATTAATAACTTCTTGCCATAAATCTACATCCATAGATTACAATACTTCTTGAAGATTTATTGAATCTTCATCTAAATTATAAGCCTCATAACGGGCTCATGGTCTTTAAAAACTCTTACTCTTTTACTTTTTTGAAGTTCTATTTCTACATTGTCGTTGCTTTATGTACTTTTTATCACAAGAATGTGACTCGATTGAGTGCCCCTACTATTTCTTGATTTGAGAGGAAATTTGTCTTCATATAATTCAATATCTTTTGATTTTATGACCACTTTTGCATTTAGGTCATAAAACCTATATGCCTTACTGTTTGCTGCATACCCAATGAATACATATTCATAGGCTCTACTAGTGAGTTTAACTCGTTTCGGATCTGGGATCCTGACATAAGCTAGAAAGCCCCAAGCTCTCAAATAAGATAAGTTTGGTTGTCTTTTCTGTAATATCTCATAAGGTGGGATCTTACTTTTTGACTTGGGAACTCTCTATTCAGGACATATCAAACATTCAATAAAATCCCCCCCCCCCAGTGAGGTGCAGCTCCAGAATTCATCATAATTGCAACAACAAGTTCAGTAAGAAAAGATTGCGATGCTGGAGTTATGACCGATTGAGGGTAGTCAATGATATTGGGATCCTCTAAGAACCCGGTTACTTCTGATTAGGACAGGTATGAACCAACAAACTTCAAGAGGGCAATACCCAGACCCCATGCTGGCCTAAACTCTAAGGGCTTCTCTTGTGTGACTTGTGTGCCTTCGTACTTGACTATTTGCATGCTTGTTGTCTGACGCTTGAGCTTCTTGTAGGTTTTGTTTGTAGTCCTTAATTAGGACCCATAACAAGGTTTACCGAGTTTCTTGCAGGTTTTGTTTTAGTCCTTAATTGGGACTCATGACAAGTTTTACTTGAGCTTCTTGCAGGTTTTGGTTGGCAGTCCTTAATAAGGGACTCATAACAGGGCTACTCACATTACCCCATGCATACCATAACATCATACCATTGCATACATCCTAACCCATTTCAAGGATCTCAAGGGCTTGTGATGCAGGTCATGGTGAATCAACTATCCCAGCAAGGGGCAAAGAGGATTTATTTTCCTCTAGCCAAGGTAGTCAGGGGCTATGACCCACTTGATATGGTGAGCTTTGACACTTGAAGAAGGTTGCCCTAGCCAAGGTTGTCAGGGGCTATGACCCACTGGAATGGTGAGCTTTTGACCCTTGAAGAAGGATTCTCAGCAACATAGGGCTCCTCCAATCAAGCTAACAAATTCAAATGCTAACAGTCTTCTTGTTTATCCCGCGAGGTCCTGGAAAACATTGCATGCATGTCATACACATCATTACATAACAGGTATCTTTGTTGCAGGTCACTTACCTTTCTCGCTGTTTATTTCAGCAATGGCCTTCCAACCAGATAACCAGGACTGTCTTGCTCAAGAGACTCGGTTCGGGGAAATCCTCCTGAATCTATCCAAGGGGCAGGAGGAGCTAAGGACACTTCTCATGGAGACCTTTGTTAGAAACATTGCTGAGGGTGAAAGGCTGAAGCACCTACAAGCTGAGGTGGATGCATTGAAAGCCCAGATGCTGGGGCAGGTGACTGCTATTCAAGGGTTAGCTCAAAGACAAGACGAGCTCTGGTTTCTCGTCAACCAACTGCTTCAGGGTAACCAGCTGGGGCAAAAGTCTAAGGGTAAAAAGCCAGTCATCGTTCGACCACCTTTGAGACAAAGAGGCAAGGAGAGAGCTCCCCAAACGGCTCCAGTGTCACAAATTCAACATCGCAACCAACAAAAGAGCGAGAGAAGGCAGTTCACTCGGCTCAGCATGACCTTATCCCAGATATTGCCACAGTTGCTGGAGACCAAGCTGGTAACTCTAAAAGAGGCTCCGAAGTTTCAAAATACAACGTCACCAAAGTATAACCCCAACGCTCGCTGCGCTACAGAGGATTGTTGGACTTTGAAGAATAAGATTCAGGACCTGATTGATGAAGGAGCACTGGAACTCACACAAGACGGTCAGGCTGAATTTTTCTACCATCCCTCTAAGGCTCACCTTTTGAAGTGACAAGCTCTGAGACTAGGAAACTTTTGTTCATTCGAATGTTCAAGTTGTGTTGTGCTTTGATTGTTCAAACATTTATTCATGTTAAACATTGTTATTCCATTAATGCATCGCATATGTCTGTTTTGAAGCAATATATTCGTATTCACTATACGCAAATTATTTTCATATTTTTTCTGATGTCAACTCTCGATTAATAATTCTAAGCCTCTTGAGGGAGGATGACGAAAACGATACCCTAATCTACAGTATGCTTTTGAACAGACCCCGCTGATGAGGTACAGGCATTGTTTCAATCCCTAAACACTGGAGTTATAAGGATGATAATCCCTCGTCAACCCCTCTGAGCCAAAGGAGTAGAAGTTTTTCTTTTCGAAATTTAAAACCCGTTAATCATAACCTGGGGTAGGGTAGTCTCTCAGTTGATCCAAGTGCATAACAAATGGCACCAAAAAGATCCTTACAAAACAAAGAAAGACAGTGATGGTTCCGAATGATCAATAAAGAAAGGCAGTCATTATTTTTCAAAACAAAAAAACCCATTAAGTCAAAACCTATAAAGGGGACTTACGAAACTGGGGCATCCCGCTGACTGTAATTCCAAAAAAGGAAACAGCTCAGGCAAAAAACAGGGATAACAAAATCAAAAAAAGAAAGAGGTCCTACAAACCCTCAACAAAAAAGGAATGACTGCCTATTCAAAATAAGTTATCAACATCCGAATTATCATCGGAAAATCAGAGCAAAGACTCAAGCAAGGTCTAACGTATGATCAACTGAGTTTAGGTTTGAAGAACATCACGAAGAGCGGGTGGGTACAAATAAAATTTGAGCCTTTATCCTTTGTTTCTTAAACCGTGAACCAGGCCACGTTATAACCCTTAAAAGTCCTAGCTGAAGCATGTGTTAGTTCGAAAGCATACTGTTACGAAAGGTATCCTGACTCCTTAAGGCCTACGGTAAATACGGAGTTGACATCACGTTTTACAAACATTCACTTGTTTTATGAAAAAGAATGCATTTTCAAAATCTTCAAGACAGACATAGGCTTTGCATTTTTAACATAACTTTGTTTGCATATGACTTTTTGTTTGAGCTGCAGGGAAATTCGCATGATGAATACCTAATGAATAAAAGCACTTCCAATCAAGGGGCATGGCATGATCATGGTCCGTCATCTGGGGCAGTCCAATCAAGATTCGGAGAATCTCTCAAGATGCCAAACAACCTGGGGCAAATCTCCGTCTAAGTCACTTGGGGCATTCCAGCAACAAATTTTGCACGATCAGACATCTTCTGGTAATATGGCAACACAAACAGCCAGGGGCAGCACCCTACATTCCGAAAGCGCGGACATAGTCGAAAAAATACTACGCAAAATCAAAGACCCGCTAGGTTGACGTACCTAGGCAAAAATAAGGGCTTCCCGGCGAACCAAAAGGGTTCGGGCAAAATGAAGGGATGAAATGAAAAAAATCTGTACACCCGGCAAGTCGAAAACTTGGAAAGGCGGCTTGGGCAAAAATGGGTATCCCGGTGGACTGAAAACCCGAAGGGGCGGTCCATGCAAAAGTTAGGGATTAAAGCGTACGACTATGTCTCGTCATCTTGTCACTTGCCTATCAGAAGAAGAGTTTGTCCATCAATGGCTATCAGCATCTCACGGATCTTCCTCTCCCACCTCAGAAACAGGGGCAATAATAGGTGGTCTAAGCAATCTGATTGTTCTGTCCTCCAAGGTATCAAGATAGGTTCGGCTGAAGAACATAACCAGATATCTTAATTCCCCAGAGAGTAAGTCAGCAGTCAGTGCGTTCTTCTCCAAGCTATTATCAACCTCAAGGAAGTTGAGTATCCTCCAGTAGATCTCTATACTTCCCCAGCAGCAATGTACACATTCTTAACAAGCATCCCCGGCAATCTTGGTCCAAAGATTGTTCCCCGGCGGCATATCAAACATTCAAAGGAGTCACTTCCCCTACAGTTCAAAACTTCCCCAAGAGAGTCCAATCTAATTCCCCAGGAAAGTTGGAATCCATCTCCCCAAGCAGTAAGCTTACCCCCAGTAAATTCTAGAAGCTTACCCTTGCAGAGCACGAACGCGTCCCTCGACTTTATTCAAAGAGTTATTTCCCTGTCAGGATATAACTGGGTTATCCTCAGCCAAAAGCCACTGAAAGGTCGTCGTCAATACAGTTCCTTCTTATCCCCAGCGAAGTCTATTAACACTTCCAATACAGCAAAGATATCCCCAACAAGTTATTATCAACACTCAACAAAGTACATCTCTTCCCACAGAGTATTGCTCCCCAGCAAGACCATCAGAGTACTTTTATCCCCGCAGAATCTTTCATTTTGCCAAGTTTATTCCTCAACGGAGTCATCTTCTCCTACCGGTATTCTTGCAATTATCATCCCCAGCGGAAGCAAAATCTATTCTCCAACGTCAGCCCAGGATATGAATTCCCGGCACCCGTCAAGGATTTACTTTCCTAGACGAAAAAACACATTCATAAAACATCACATACATCATTATAGCATGCATAGACGCATCATACCATACAAATCTCATTTATGTTGAGAACATCATCGCTTGATCCATATCATGCATGACATATGACTGACCTTTACCTTTCAGGAAGGATTCAGTCAAATTCTCAATCATCTTTCAAGACCTAGACCGGTTCAGTTAATCGACTCCAAAGATTTCTTATCCAGTCCAAGGCCTTCTCTAGTCCAGCTAAATCAACCCCAAACAGATTTGTCTGATGAAGACTCAGTAGAAGTTATCAGATTATAATTTCCTATTGGTTCTCTCTCCAACGGTGCGTGAGATGTAATTCCCTTTCAGGTTATAATTTCCTATGGTTCTCTCCCCGACGGTGCGTGAGATGTAATTCCCTTTTAGATTATAATTTCCTATGGTTCTCTCCTCGACGGTGCGTGAGATGTAATTCCCTTTGAGGTTATAATTTCCTATGGTTCTCTCCCCGACGGTGCGTGAGATGTAATTCCCTTCGAGATTATAATTTCCTATTGGTTCTCTCCCCGACGGTGCGTGAGATGTAATTCCCTTTCAGGTTATAATTTCCTATGGTTCTCTCCCCGACGGTGCGTGAGATGTAATTTCCTTTCAGGTTATAATTTCCTATGGTTCTCTCCCCGATGGTGCGTGAGATGTAATTCCCTTTCAGGTTATAATTTCCTATGGTTCTCTCCCCGACGGTGCGTGAGATGTAATTCCCTTTCAGGTTATAATTTCCTATGGTTCTCTCCCCGACGGTGCGTGAGATGTAATTCCCTTTCAGGTTATAATTTCCTATGGTTCTCTCCCCGACGGTGCGTGAGATGTAATTCCCTTTCAGGTTATAATTTCCTATGGTTCTCTCCCCGACGGTGCGTGAGACGTAATTCCCTTTCAGGTTATAATTTCCTATAGTTCCCTCCCTGACGGTGCGTGAGATGATAATTCCATTTTAGGTTTTTCCATTTGAGATTATAATTGCCTATGGTTCTCTTCCCGATCCTGTGAAGATGGTAATTCCCACCAAGATTTTCTCAACGAGCGTTGTTGAAGTTAAAGTCACCCAAGGTTCTCTTACTGTTCATGCTAAGGTAGTAACCATCCCTGGTTCATTCATCATCTTGTGAAGCTCCAGACTCAGCTCCTGTAACCAGTCAGGACACATCTATACCAAGCATCTGAAAATCAGCTCCTACAACGTGTCAGGTACTCATTTTTTCTTTTGCAGGTATGCAGGTTCTCGCTAAGGAATCTCTTACGCGATCAACATCCAGATGGCATCTATAAGCCCATCATCCTATTCATCAATCTCCAAATGGCATCTATAAGCCCATTCCATCATCACACTGCTACTATGTGAGCGCAAATTTCTGGGCACTCTAGTGTTCAATCATCTTCTACCCTCGGATTACGAAAGGCACGTCAGCCAATCTGCATCCTCAGGTCTAAGAGGATTGAACAAGGGCAACTGTTGTACCCCGAAATTTACCCTCCCATATTCTTCAAGAAAATGCCAAGTCAAGCTTCAAATTCCCCAAGGGTTGCACAGTGCAAGAGCCTCCTAAGCAGTCAAAATTAGGGTTTGTGTTCTGATCAAGAAAATGAAGTTTCCAAAGGTCCAATCAAGTCTCACATACCTACAAATATGGTCAAGCATCCTCATATCAAGTTTCAAGACTTTCAGCACAAAATTGCACAGTCAAAAACCCTAATTACACTATAGTCAACTGTAGGGGCAAAATGGTCATTTGACAGTCAAAAGTTCAAATTTTTGGTCAACATATCATTTTGAAGCCATAAACATCATTTGATCAATGCTTGATCATGATTCTCAAAGCTTGGCTCAAAAATCATCAAGATGCAAAAGTTTCCTTATTTGGACAGTTGAAAAAGTCAACTGTAAATTGACCAGGGCATAACTTTCACATGGATTATTAGAAAAATTCCATCCAAAGCTCATTTTGAAGAGAAAGACATTTCCTACAACTCATCTTCATACTTCAAGTCCAAGAAATGCTCTCACAAAAAGTTATCAATTTCAACATTATAGGTCATTTTCAAAAGTCAACAAAAAGGGACTTTAAGTCAAAGGCCATAACTTGAGATTGGTAAATCAAAATGACATGGGACCAAAGACATTGGTTAGAGGACTCAAAGACCTTTCCAAAATGTCCAAGAACATGAGAAAAGCTTAAAATTGAGCAAGTTATGCCTTGTGGAAGTTGAGAAATTTTTGGATATTTTGAAAAGTCAACATTGGTTCAAATGACCTAAAATTGCTAATGGGCCCATTTTTCTTCCACAATTCATCATCCCAAGCATGTGCACGACCACTTGGCCCAAAGGGAAGTATTTCTTCATTTTCTATTTATTTATTTGAATTTTTATTTATAATAATTCATTTAAATCAAATTAAATACATGAAAAATATTTAACCTAAGTTTTACAATCCTTTTTTGCATGAAATCCACTCAATAACTCGTGCATGATCCAATATGGAAAGATTTGGAGAGAATTGATATGATTGAGAGCAAAAACACATGGAAAATATTTGAAAAAAGATCTTGAAAATCAAATCTTCCAAAGTCATGAATGCCAAGCTTTTGTGTGATTTCTTTAACCTAATTCATTCCTACATATACAAGAAACACAACCCTAATGCCATTGACCACGCAGCTGCTCAAAAACCTAGAAAACAAAACTTGAAATTTTGTCAAAAAAACTCAAAACTGAAAATCAGGTTTTAGGTTGATTCAAGGCACAAGACCAATTGCAAAAGCTTCCTCGTGTCCCCCTGAAGCTAACTGGATCATTCTCCAACCTTCATACGCCCAGAATTGGTACCATGGATTCAAACTGTTTCAAAAAAAATGCATAATCGTGTTTCATATTTAAGGCATTTTCATTGCGTTTTTTGATGCATTCACACTAATTGACTTGTTCTAATGCTAACCATGTAACTTAATTGTGTTTTTGAGCTGTGTACGCGATTATGCCATTATCGTTTTCTAGGGTTTACAGGACCTTGGATTAGGGTTTTTCAAATAAGGAAAAATTGGCCTTTCAGACTTGGACCATTGAATCCAGCATGCTCAGACGACCACAGGGCTACCCTCGCGCCTAATTTATGAAGCCTCTAGGGCTAGTCGCTATTTTCTGATATGTTGCCTAAGGGAACGGTATAAAAACCGTTGCCTATGTTTGTTGTGTTTTCAGGAAAAACGAAGATGTGAGGAAGATGATGACGTGTGGAGCAATGATTGGGGTATTCAAAAATTCACGCGCAGAAAGCATTTAGCGAATTGTTTCTTTTATAATATTTGGTAGGTATTCTATATTAAACGCGTTTGAAGTGGCTCAGTGGCGCACGTGTTGACTGGTAATGTTAATGACCTGGGTTCGATCCCAGGTCTTCACCCTTTCCATTTGTTTTTTTTCCAATTAACGTTCATGTGTAGCGCCCATGCTTAAGGAGTATCATACATCTCCCAAATTCAACGTCCACGCGTCCAACAGAATCCAATCAAAGGCCAAGAATTGAGATACATGGTGAGTCCCAGTCAGCGCGCCAGCATGCTCCCTGGAGAAAGTCAACGAAGTCAGGCTTGTTTGGGCCTGAATTACTTGGGCTATACCTCAATGTTGGGGACTACAACCCCCCTTGGTTTGCAAATTCTTTTAACTTTCTTTATTTTTTTATTTTTTATAAATTGCTTGTTTAATTAATTTAATATTTTCATAAAATCACAATACCATAAAAATCAGAAAAGATCAAAAATTAAATATATTTAATTAGTTAATATTTTGTAAATAAATTTGCATGTAAATTAATTAGTTTTAAATTAGGGTTTAATTTTAATACTTTTAATAAAAATCTAAAAAATGTAGAATTAGGGTTTAATTAATTTTTCATCATTTTTATTTTTCTTTCATAAATAATAATTAGATATTTATTTTTTATAATTAAATTTGTATATAAAAATTAGGGTTAATTTAGGTTAAAATTCAATGTTTTCTTAATAAATTAAAAGCCATTAGAATTAGGGTTAGTATTTATTTTAATTAATTCTTTTTTCATATTAAATCCTAAAATACTAAAAAATACCAAAAAAACAAGTTCTTCCTTTTCTTTTTAATTTTAATTAATTCCATGTAATTTAATTTTGCAAAAAGGGTCCAACGCCCTCGTTTCGATTTAATTCTTATTCGTATATTTACTTTATTGCGTTTAAATATTTATGTATCTCTCCCAAGGCCATGTAACCTTTTAATTTTCTCGCACTTTTCTTTAATTCTTTATTTTTCTGTCAAATCGGGTCCTGGTTTAATTTTGGCGATGTGGACCCGCGCCTTTTGTAATAGCTTAGAATTTACTTTTCTCGCAACCTATTAACTGTTAACAAATGGCATGAAAGAATGTATGGACACTAATAAAAACAAGCGTAGAACACCAATAACATGACAAGATAAATACAAATGAAAACGACACACAAATCGCACACACCACCCCTGGGGTACGCCTCACTATTGCCTTGCTTCGAAAGGTGATCGTCGAGTAGATGATGTCTTAGTAAGTCCTCATGATCCGGGAACCTGGCATGAGGGTAGCTTCTAAGGTGTTTTCCCATTGCTCTGGTGATCACCATGTCCCGAACCTCGAATTGACCCGAACACCTGCAACGGTGGTGCTACCTAGATCTCGTAGATACTTGCTCTAAATCTCAAAACAATTCAAAAATACTTTTCACACCAACACATTTTCAAAAAGCTTTCGAAAACAATTTTTCAAACACTCTTGAGGACCGATACAAGAGTCGAACTGGAATTTTCAAAGAAATTTTTTTTAAAACCCACAGTTGAAATGCAAACAAACCATTTTTGAAAACACAAATGAGCAAGTATCTAAGAGCCCATGGATAACCATGGATAGAAAATGTGCTAACACCTTCCCTTTCTATAATCTACCTCCCGAACCGAGATCAATCTCTTTAAGGAATTTTTTTGTGCTTTTGTCCTTTCCATTTGGAGAAAATAAAAGACGGTGGCGACTCTTGCTTCCGCGACATTTCGCGAACCAGTGTTAAACAGTCAGTTCCAGATCCACCGATCACAGGCCCAAAGTGACTTTCATGCTTCATGTTGGACTCACAAGTTTATCCATACCAAGTTTCAAGCCTTGATTCCAATCTTTGCTCAGTCAATTGGACAGTTGACCTAGAAATCAGCTGTATTAGGGAAAAACTCAACTGTGGTCAATTGACAGTCAAACCTCATGATTTTTGACCCACATCAACATCATGAACTCATATTAACCATTTGGTCAAGTTTGGATCACAATTCCACAAGAAATTTGATCAGATCACCAAAAGGGCAAAATGGTCATTTTTAGGGTTTTGACTACACAAAAGCAATTTTTGACGGTTTGACCTAGCCAATGGCAAACCAAGCTCATATATGGACTCAAGGACTCAATGACATTGTCTTGACATGTTCAACAAATTCAAAAGATCCCAAATGCACAAGATTGGCAGATGAATTTTCCAGTCAACTGAGCAAAATTTGACTGTATACTGAAAGTCAAACTTTGACTTTTTGGTCAAATTCAAGTGTCAAGATTCATTTTTTATCAAGACATGTCAAATTATGAAACTTGTTCATCAAGAAATCAAAAATCACAAATTAGGGTTTGAAATGAAGAAATTTCATAACTTAGAAAATTTTCTAAGTTATGAAAATTCCTAATTTTTTCCTAACTTTGTCGCATCTTTTCATCAAGATACATTTGGATTCAAACAAAACTCAAAACATGAAAGTTATAGTCCATTGCAAAATCTACAACTTTGATTCACAAAGTTTCCTCAAAAGAAGCTTGTAGCTCAAGTTATGCTTTTTGGAACAAGGGTGCAAAACATTCTTAACTTAGAAATATTTTGACCTATTTTAGGCAGGATTTTTGCCTAACTTTATGGCCATTTTTCACATGCTTCCACTTGGAATTTCAACTTGCATTACAAAGATGGATTGTAGTACACATTCCAAGCTTTCTAAATTGTCCAAGAACTTCTCAAACACCCTTGTGGTTAGGGAGAATCGAATTTGTCAATATGGGCAAAAGTCACTTTGTTCATGAGTCATTTACATGTTCATACACTTTGCATTTTTGAAATCATCTTGCACAAGCTAGTTACATGCCTCTAATCTCATTTACACTCAATAATTAAATGCCAATCCATTGTGTTCTAGCATTATTTTGTGCATTTGGACATTACATGAAGAATTAAGCCATATTTGGAAAAAGCAAGTTATCCATTCTTGAAAAGCATGGCTTTATGTCAAAACATGAATCAAAGAAGTACAATGCATATCTTCTAGGCACAAGTTATTGAACTAATCCCACTGATCAAGACCAACTTTGCAGCATGTTTAGGGGGCCTGCATAAGCTTGTAAACCAACTTGACAACTTTTGCTTACATTAGAAGAAACTTGCATTTTGTAACAACAACTCACATTCCTGTTAACACAAGCCTAAGCAAACATTGTGAACATTTTCCAAACATGAAACAAAACCTAAAACACGACCAAGCCATCCTCAAGACTCCCTCATTCATCAAAACACAGTTTTGTGGCAAAACAGGGTATCTTCTGCATATTGACTTCCACAGTTCATTTCCCTCGTGCGTTTTCATCCAAACCACCTCAAACACATTCAATAACATCCATACAAGCTATCCCCAACCTTAGATACAGACTGTAACAACCATAGCATAGTTTTCCATTTTCATTTTCCTCTCTTGCAGGTTGACTTCCATGGAGTGATTCAGCAAGATTCAAAGCACACCAAGCATTGGAGAAGCATCCCTGAACTTCAAGCAAGCTGTACAAGTCCTCACATTGCCTTGAAAGTGCCTCCATTGTCATACACGATCCAAGCTGAACAGGTAAGTTTTTGAACTTCTATCTCTCTATCCAGAAATAGTTAGGATTAAGTTTGTGAAGGAAGCATGTTCTAATCATAGCCCTGAAGCCATCCATATAGTTACTTTTCATTTATATTATATGTGCTAAGAGAATTTAGAACCTGAACATTAGGAAAAAGTTAGGTCAGGAATTGGGGGAGAAGAAATTCTCTCTCATTTCTGAGAGTTAGATCAAGTTCTTGGTATGTATGGATTCGTGATTTGATGCTTGACATTTTTTGTTATAAGTTTGTGCTAAAAATCAAAGAATCAGGAGTTGTTGTTGAAGCAAGGAAGCGCGCGAATTTTCAAACAAAACTGTCTGGAGGTTGAAGACAACCTCTTTGGGCTGGGCCTGTGTTGTTCTTTTCTATTTGCACCACTCATTTTCCACTTGCACCCCCTTGGCCCATTGTGTTTATTTTTATCATTTTTTGACTTTTTCTTTTTTATTCTGACTTGTTATTTTTTGCCAAAATATAAAAAATATTAAAAAACATTTTTTCAACCATTTTTGAATTTTATTTGGATTTTTGTTTGTTTTATTTGAATTTATACATGTAAATAAAACATATTGCCTTTTATTCAAAAAAACAAAAATAATACAAACACATTTTGTTTTCTACTTTTATTTTATTTTATCTTTTGAAAACATTTTCTAAAAATATACTTTTTTTTGTAAATAATAAATATTTTATTTTTGTACATATTTAATATATTTAGTAAATAATATAAATACTTATATATTTATTAGAATATTTAGGATAAAAATACAAAAACAATACATTTTTATTTTTATTAATATTTAACCTCAAAAATACTTTTTTTTTACAATATACTTTCTTTTTATTTATTTTTGTACATAATTAATAAATGTTGTATATAATAAATAATTAATACATTTTATTTAGCAAATTAGGGTTTTGCCCTAAAAACATAAAAATACCCAAAAAATTACCCTTTTTATTTATGTTTATTTGACACATAAAAAATACTTTTACATACATATAAAAATCATTTTTACATCTTGCATATTTATTGTATTTTTATTTAACTATTGTGCAATTAAATACCTTGTAAATTCCATTTGGATTGTAATAGCTTAGATTTAAATTTCTTGCTAAATATCCCATTTGAACATTTGTACCCCCCATCCCATAATTGTGTTGTAATAATTTAGGATTTTATATTCCGCATTTAAAAGCTTTCTAAATATGCCATGATAGACTTAGGGTTTTGTATGCGAAAATCAACCAAACAATAGCTTGACCTAATTCAAAGATAAGAAAGCATGAAAATGGACAACACCAATCACACTTGCACCCCTAGGGTTACTCCACTTGTTGCCTTCAATAATGGGCCATGTTGCATGTTAGGTGTCTTTGGCAAAACAAAACAATTCAAATGATCATAGTCCCTCGATGACGCTTTCAAAAGTTGTCTAAAAATGATCAAGTCCCTTAAAGGAAAAATTGCCCAAAGACACTTGGCACCATTGCAATCATGGTCTAAACGATGACCCGCGCCCGTCCCATTAACATCCTAACACAAGATTGTCCACCAAATACAATGGTGGAACAAAATTGTTGAAAGTGTTAAAAACATAGGAAAAATCTTTGAGAAATTTAGGGTAGATAGCTCTTGGTTACTTGCCAACTTGTAAAACAAAAACACTTGCCTATTTTTCAAAACCACACATCACAAACACACTTTCAAAACAACTTTCAAAAACATTGAAAATTTTTCAAAAGACATACACCTTTGTATACATCCCAACATGTATCATTACAAAGGTTGCCACCACATTGACCTCTTTTCAAAACATTTTTCAAAACCCACACACAAAGCACCATTTCAATCAATTGAAAGCACCATTTCAAACAATTGAAAATCAAGGCAAGTGATCTAAGCAAGTAACTAAGAGCCCATGGATAACCATGGATGGAAAGGGTGCTAATACATTTCCTTTATATAATCTACTCTCCGAATCCAAGAAAACATCTTAAAGGTTTTTGCTGTGCTTTTTAACCTTTCCTTAGGATAAAATAAAAAGTCGGTGGCGGCTCTTGCTCAACCGAAACATTTGCGAAAACAAACGCAAAACTCAAGTCAGTTCTCCCACCGTATCACAGAACTGGCGACTCTGCTGGGGAAACTATTAAAAGTGGAGTAACCTTAGGGCTTAGATCACCCTCTTGCATGACTAATTGTTTGCTTTGATTGCTTTATATCTTGGCCCTCTTGTTTGGGTTTGAAATCCTACACCCAGATTTGGGGAAACATTCATAGATAGCAATACATTGTGGAAACTGTGCGGGGTATACCGATACGGTTGAAGCAATATCTATATTAGTGCGACATATTTGTGAGTACCAGTAACCCTTGAGTTCAATCAAGGAGAGTACGGGGCCGCTGAGTGATGTCACTAAGCACTAATGACCTAGAACCTTACTTGACCATCTTGGCCTTTTATTAGGGGTAGTGAGATGACCGGCTTTGGTGCAGTCCGAAGTTGATAGATACTCGATACTACACTCATTGAGGGTTGTTTTCTTGGAATATTTTGGTTGCTAGTTAAGTGGCTAAACCAAAACAATGAACATGGAAAACAATCCAGTGATATTGAGCTCCTTAGAACTCGGTTACTATTTATAGGACAGGTTTTTAAGCCAACTACACTCAAGAGGGTACTTACCTATGAAACCCCATGCAAGCCTGAAACTAGGGTTTTGTGTGAATTGCTTGTACATATGTTTGTGCATACATCATGAACATCATAAAGCATCATATGCATTCACTAACCATTTCAAGGGTTTAGATCTTCATCTTTGTTCTTGTTTTGTAGGTCATGGAAATTTTTCGCAGGAAAACTATCCAAGTCAACCTTGTGAGAATCCCTCCTCAACTCAAGGAGCTCACATCCAGGATTCTGGAAAGCTCTCCCTTCAGTGAAAGACATGGTAGACTGCTCAGCCTAGTCAACACCAGCATTGAAGAGGACATGGTAAAGGTGTTGTTCCAGTTCTTTGACCCCCTTCACCACTGTTTCACTTTCCCCGACTACCAATTGGTGCCCACTTTGGAGGAATTTTCTCAACTCTTGAGAATTCCTATTCTTAATCAACTACCCTACAACGATACAAAAAAAGAACCAAAGCCTGAAGATGTTGCTCAAGCACTACACTTGCAACCATCTGACATCAAGGGGCATTGGGAAACTAGAAGCGGTGTCAAAGGCTTCTTGGAAAAATTCTTGTTTGAGAAGGCACAAGAGTGTTGGAATTCATTGGACCTACAAGCCTTTGAAGAAATTGTGGCACTCCTCATTTATGGGTTGGTCTTGTTCCCAAATCCTGACCAGCTTGTAGATGTCAACGCCGTCAAAATCTTCTTATCCAGAAATCCAATACCAACATTGCTTGGGGACATTCTTCACTCATTTTACACACGAACAATGAGAAAGAGGGGTGTTCTCATGTGCTGTACTCCTCTCCTTGCAAGGTGGTTTATTTCGCACCTTCCACAATCTGTCTTGAAGAATGACCAAGGCTTAAGGTGGTCACAACGGTTGATGACCCTCACTCACTCTGATGTACATTGCTGTTCTCGGTCCAGAGAAAATGTCATCATCGTCGATTGTTGTGGAGAGTTCCCTAATGTTCCATTGTTTGGCATTAGAGGAGGCATTACCTACAACCCTTGTCTAGCTTTGAGGCAATTTGGATATGCACGGAGGAATGGTCCTCACGACATGTTGATTCCTGACCTAGTTTTTGACTTCGACAACGATGCGCAAGGACTTCGCCAAAGATTCATCAGAGCTTGGAGGATGCCTAACAAGGTAGACAGCAAGACACTAGGGCACAAAAACTCCATCCCTCTTGAGCCTTATCTCAAGTGGGTAAGAACCCGAGCCCAGAGTCTAATGATGCCTTACCCTCATGTTCTCCCTGTGATTAAAGAGCCCGTTAAGGAAGGAGAGGTTCCCTACACCATCCTATATCCTGACATGCCTACATCGTGGGAGGAGATGCAGAAGAGCTGGATCCAACTCAAGGAGGAACGAAACACTTTTGAAGCCAGCTTCTACGCCAGTGAGAAGAAGGTTTTGGAGCTTACCCGCCGACTCCATGAGGAAGAGACCCTCAACACCTACAACGCACCAAAGAGGATGCGCAACGTCTTTTTACCTTGAGAAGTTTTTTGTAATATTTGGCCCATGGGGCATTTATGTACTGACAAATCTCTTCTTATTAATATGACGTGTGTTCTTTTTGTTCGCAACAATTTTGAATTTTCTAAATCCTTGAATGCATTGCATACATAAGCATATCATTCATCATGCGCATAAGCAGGTCTCCACACCAGGTTTCCTTATCTTTCTGCTGTTTATTTCAGTAAGATGGATCTCGAATAGACGGTCAAGGACTTGCAGTCTCAGAACTCACAGTTTCAACAACTCCTGATGACCTTGGCAAAGGGTCAGGAGGATCTGAAAGCCCTGCTTGGGAACAAAGAGAAAGTAAAAAAGAAGAAGAAGAGAATCAGGGTGGCTACCTTAGGAAGAAGGTTTGAGGGTGAAGCCAGAAGAGTGCTTGAATTTCCCCTACTTCTGAAGAGGGAACCAGTAAAGGGAATGCGGCTGCGGTACCTTCCGAATCCGAAGCTGAAGAAGGAGAGGCTGAAGAGGACGAAGACTACTCTGAGCAACAATACCCACCCGCCGATGATAAGTACAAAGGCTTGGAAGACAGGTTGGCAGCTATGGAGCTGTTGAGAGTTCCCGGCTTAGATTTCGAAGATCTGGGATTAGTTGCTGGAATTGTGATCCCCCCGAAGTTCAAAGTGCCAGTTTTTGCAAGATATGACGGGCTATCCTGCCCGAAGATGCATCTCAGATCATATGTAAGAAAGATCCAACCTTACACTGCAGACAAGAACCTTTGGATCCATTTCTTTCAGGATAGCCTTTCAGGGGCTCAACTCGAGTGGTTTTATCAGCTAGATGGAGCCAGTATCCGAAACTGGGAAGACTTGGCTACCGCATTTTATAAACAGTATCAGTACAATTCTGACCTCGCTCCCACGCGTACCCAACTTCAGGGTATGTCACTGGGGACGGGCGAAGGTTTTAAGGAGTATGCGCAAAAGTGGAGAGACCTGGCTGGCAGGGTGCAGCCACCGCTGACTGACCGTGAACTTGTTGACATGTTCTTAGGGACCCTGTCTGGTCCGTTCTTCAACCACTTGATTGGTAATTCTTCTGCTGGGTTTACAGATTTGATCTTGACTGGTGAGAGAATAGAAGTTGGTATCAAGTCAGGGAAGATACAGAAAGGTGCCTCCGCGAGTACTGAAAAGAAGCCCTTCAAGAAGGAAGCCATTGTTGTTTATGGTCCCAGAAGACAAGTTAAACCGGAACGCCGCCAAGCTGTCAATGCATTGGTAATTTCAAAGCCTGTTGCTGCTTCTCAGCAGTTTAACCAACCAAGGGGTGAGAGGCCCAAAAGGCAGTACACTCGGCTCAGTATGACCCTGTCTCAGATTTTGCCGCAACTACTGTCAACCAATCTAGTAACTGTCAAAGAAGCTCCGAAGGTAGTGAACACAACTTCTCCAAAGTACAACCCCAACGCCCGTTGTGCTTATCACTCAGATAGCCCGGGGCATACTACGGATGATTGCTGGGCTCTGAGGAATAAGGTTCAGGACCTTATTGATGCTAAAGAAATACAGTTTGAGGCGCCCGAAAGACCCAATGTTGCGACTGCTCCCATGCCCCAGCATGGAGTGAATGCTGTGGAAGAAGACCGGTATGTAGCCTCCGTGGAAGAGATTGTTACTCCGTTATTAACTGTCAAGAGGAACCTGTTGCTAGCCGGTTTATTTCCGGGATGCGGTAAAGGTTGCCTTCTATGTGTTATTTCACCTGTTGGTTGTCCTATGCTGAAATCAGGTATCCAAAGCCTGATGGATAGCAAATAAATCTTGTTCGAGAAGATTACCGTTCCTGCTGTCCCTGCCGAAGAAGTTTCTATTGTCACTATTTTCAACAAATCTCCTAAGGCTCCTTCAAAGAAGCCTGTCAAAATCATGTCCATTCAGAAGATTGCTCCTATCATCATCACTGTTCCGGGGCCTCTCCCTTATACATCTGACAAAGCTGTCCCATGGCACTATGGGGCAGATGTTTATGTGCTTGGAGTTAAACAAGAGTTTGATACTAGTACCAGCGTCAGTAACATCACCGGGCCTGCCAAAATTACTCGTAGTGGTAGGCTGTTCTCGCCAGATATTGCGCCACCAGCTATTCAGAAGCCTCTTATCATCACACCTGCAGGTGTGCCTGTTCCCCTTCCAAATCAAGTTCCTGTTTCTACCCCTGCTGCCGAGTCATCTGACGCTCGGGGCAAGGGGATTGCTACTGATTTGCCTGCCCTGACGGAGGCGCCGAAGACAACCACTGTTGAAGCCTCCCAGCAAGAGATGGAGGAGATCCTCAAGATTATCAAGAAAAGTGATTTCAACGTAGTTGAGCAGCTGGGGCACACCCCATCAAAGATTTCCATGCTGACACTGTTGTTATGTTCAGAGGCCCATGCCAAGGCCCTGATTTCCTTCCTAAAGACGGCCCATGTGCCACAAGAAACGTCTACTGATCAATTTACCGATTGTGTGGCCAACTTGACTGCCGATAATGGTTTGGGCTTCTCTGACGCCGATTTGTCTGCCAAAGGAAAGAACCATAACGACGCCCTGCATGTCTCCATTGAATGCAGGGGCACTACTCTTGCCCATGTGTTGGTAGACACCAGTTCTTCTTTGAACGTATTACCCAAGAAGGCCCTAGACAGGTTGGATTGTGAGGGTTTAGAGCTCAAGCCTAGTAACATTATTGTCCGAGCCTTTGACGGTTTGAAAAAGATGGTACATGGTGAAGTTGACATTCCAATCAGGGTTGGTTCTCAAGTCTTTAATTCTACTTTCTATGTGATGGACATCCGTCCATCCTATTCTTGTTTGCTGGGTCGTCCATGGATCCACAAGGCTGGAGCTGTGACCTCCACACTACATCAGAAGCTTAAGTACCCGGTCAGAGGAAAAATTGTGACGGTTCAAGGGGAGGAAGAATACATGGTCAGCCACCTCAACTCGTTCCAGTACATAGAGATGGATGGGGAGTTCATTGAGACCCCCTTTCAACACTTTGAAGAGGTGCCTCGGACTCTGGCGTCATATGAAACTGTGATTGAAGACCCTCCTTTGAAGATGGCTTCCTTAAAGGATGCCCGGGATATGATTGAGAAGGGTGAGTGTGCAAACTGGGGCCGACTTCCTGATTTCACTCCAAAGACTGACAAGTTTGGTTTGGGCTTCACTGCAGAGGCTCAGAGGGCTGTTCGTAAGGCAAGGATTGGAAAACCTCTTGTGTTCATCACCAACCCGGGAGTGAATGCTATTGAAGACGATGTGGAGGAGTCTGAATTCGACAGCTGGATCTACCCAACAACCGACAGTGGACCAAACAACTAGACTGCCAAAGATTTCATACCTATTACTTTTGTCACTCAGTAATGAACTCTTTTGTTTTCAATTTGTAACAAACAATGTGTTGAAACTTTTATGGTTCGGTGTCCTACCCGGGGCACCGTGGCTTCATTTGTGAGGGCTTTTGTATGTCATTTTCATATATCATTAATCAAAACATTGGACGTTTATTGCATTTCAAAATCTTGCGCTCCTTTTCTTTCTTTATTATATATTGCAAAACAACTATATTTACACACACTCACTTATACAGGTTCCAATCCACTATGGATCTCACTGGTAACGACTCTGCTACTGCCAGTTATGACTTCGAAAATCCGATCAACTTAGCCGAAGACGAAGGTGAAGATGATTGCGAAGTGCCTGGTGAACTTGCAAGGCTGCTACTCCAGGAAGAGAGGGCCATTCAGCCACATGAAGAGCCAGTGGAAACAGTAAATCTGGGTACTGAGACAGACAAAAAGGAAGTCAAGATTGGTGCCAATCTAGAGCTCAGTGTGAAGCAACGGTTGATTCAGATGCTGCATGACTATGTGGAAATCTTTGCCTGGTCTTACGAAGACATGCCTGGGTTGGATACCGGCATTGTGGTTCATCATTTTCCTACCAAGGAAGACTGCCCTCTGGTAAAACAGAAGGTCCGCCGTATGCGTCCAAAAATGTCCGAGAAAATCAAGGCTGAGGTTATGAAACAATTTGATGCCGGGTTTCTAGCAGTGACTTCTTACCCTCAGTGGATTGCCAACGTAGTTCCAGTGCCGAAGAAAGATGGTAAGGTCCGAATGTGTGTTGATTATAGGGATTTGAACAGGGCGAGCCCTAAGGATGATTTCCCTCTGCCTCATATCGACGTTCTGGTTGACAACACTGCTCAGCATAAAGTATTCTCCTTCATGGACGGCTTCTCTGGTTATAATCAGATCAAGATGGCTCCTGAAGACATGGAGAAGACCATTTTTGTTACTCAGTGGGGCACCTTTTGCTACAAGGTCATGCCATTTGGGTTGAAAAATACTGGGGCAACCTACCAACGTGCCATGGTTGCTTTATTTCATGATATGATCCACCATGAGATTGAAGTGTATGTCGATGATATGATTGCAAGGTCCCAAACTGAGGAGGAACACCTTGACCATCTACAGAAGCTGTTTGACCGTCTGAAGTTGTACAAGCTGAGGTTGAACCCGAACAAGTGCACCTTTGGGGTGAGATTTGGAAAATTTCTAGGCTTCGTCGTAAGCGACAAAGGCATTTAAGTGGACCCTGCCAAAGTGAAAGCCATACAAGAGATGCCAACTCCCAAGACAGAGAGAGAAGTCAGAGGCTTTCTAGGACGGCTGAACTACATTGCCCGATTCATCTCACATCTAACTGCTACCTGTGAACCGATCTTCAAGCTGCTGAAGAAAGATCAAGTAGTACGTTGGAATGATGAATGTCAGGCCACTTTCGAAAAGATCAAAGAGTATCTCCAAGAACCACCCATTCTTATGCCGCCGGTTGAAGGGAGACCTCTAATCTTATACTTGACAGTACTGGACAACTCAATGGGGTGTGTGCTGGGACAGCATGACGAGTCTGGCCGAAAAGAGCACGCCATTTATTACCTTAGCAAAAAGTTTACCGACTGTGAGACTCGGTACTCACTGCTCGAGAAAACTTGCTACGCTTTGGTATGGGCTGCTCGCCGGCTGAGACAGTATATGTTGACTCACACTACTCTGTTGATTTCAAAAATGGATCCAATCAAGTACATATTCGAAAAGCCCGCCTTGTCCGGAAGAATAGCAAGATGGCAAATGATCTTGACGGAATATGACATCCAGTACACGATTCAGAAAGCAATCAAGGGAAGTGTATTGGCAGACCATTTGGCGCACCAGGCAGTGGACGATTACCAGTCGATGAACTTTGAATTTCCAGACGAGGATATCATGGTAGTGACTGATTATGAAGTACCTGGACCGGATGAAGGACCTGAGGAAGGATCCCGATGGTCTATGCATTTTGACGGAGCCTCAAACGCTTTGGGTAACGGTATCGGTGCTGTGATCATATCTCCAAAAGGCACTCATACTCCACTCACAGGCCGACTATGTTTCAACTGCACTAACAACATGGCAGAGTATGAGGCATGTATCATGGGTCTTCAGGCTGTAATTGACTTAAGGATCAAGTTTCTGAGTGTCTTCGGAGATTCCGCTCTCGTGATCAATCAGATCAAAGGCGAGTGAGATACGAAACACCCAAATCTTATTTCTTACAAGGAGTATGCACTGACATTAATCTCTCATTTCGAAGAGATAACTTTTGAACACTTCCCAAGAGAGGAGAACCAGTTGGCGGACGCGTTGGCTACAATGTCTTCTATGTTCAAAGTTAAATGGGACAACGAAGCGCCCCAGATCGTTATTTGGAAGTTGGATGAACCTGCACATTGCTACGATCTCGAGACCGAAGAGGTAACAGAAAAACCATGGTATCATGAAGTGAAGAGGTACCTTGAAGCTCAAAAATACCCCGAAGGCGCATCTGTTAATGACAAGAAGTTCCTAAGAAGGTTTGCGGCAAAATTCTTCCTCAGCAATGGCATTCTCTACAAGCGAAACCATGATTCAACCTTGCTGCGTTGTGTGGATAAGACCGAAGCAGAAAAGATCATGGCAGAGCTACATGAAGGTACCTTCGGAACACATTCCAGTGGACGTACCATGGTAAAGAAAATCCTTCGGGCAGGATATTTCTGGTCCACAATGGAAGCCGACTGTTATCAGCATTCTCAGACGTGTCATAAATGCCAGATCTATACTGATAAAGTGCACATTCCTCCGATTCCTCTAAACGTCTTGACAGCACCTTGGCCTTTTGCAATGTGGGGCATTGATATGATCGGCGAGATCCGACCTACGGCATCTAACGGGCATCACTTCATCTTGGTGGCGATTGATTACTTCACAAAGTGGGTTGAAGCAGCTTCCTACGCTACGGTAACCAAGAACGTCGTGGCACGGTTCATTCAGAACAACCTGATCTGCCGATACGGTGTACCTGAGAGGATCATTACGGACAATGGTACCAATCTTAACAACAAGATGATCACTGAGCTCTGCGAGCAATTCAAGATACAACACCACAACTCTTCTCCCTACCGGCCGAAGATGAATGGAGCTGTAGAAGCAGCGAATAAAAACATCAAGAAGATTATGCAGAAGATGACAGTGACCTACAAAGATTGGCACGAAATGTTACCGTTTGCTCTTCATGGGTAACGTACCTCAGCACGAACGTCAACAGGGGCAACTCCCTTTTCCTTGGTTTATGGCATGGAGGCAGTCTTGCCTATTGAAGTCCAGATACCCTCTCTCCGGATAATGAAGGACGCAGGTTTGAGCGAAGAGGACTGGATCCAGACTCGGCTTGATCAATTAAACCTAATTGAGGAAAAGAGACTCACTGCTATTTGTCATGGTCAAACGTACCAAAAACGGATGATCAGGGCATTTAACAAGAAGGTCAGACGACAAGAGTATCAAGTCGGAGACCTGGTAATCAAGCGCATCATTCTTCCTCAAAGTGATCCCAGGGGAAAATGGACCCCTACGTACGAAAGGCCATTTGTGGTTAAACATATCTTCTCAGGAGGAGCCATGATTCTAACCACCATGGATGGTGACGACCTTCCTCACCCCGCCAATGCAGACATAGTAAAAAGATACTACGCATGATTAAAGACCCGCTAGGTTGACACACCTAGGCAAAAATAAGGGCTTCCCGGCGAACCAAAAGGGTTCGGGCAAAAATAAGTGATGAAATGAAAAAATCTGTACACCCGGCAAGTCAAAAACCTGAAAAGGCGGCTTGGGCAAAAATGGGTATCCCGGTGGACTGAAAACCCGAAAGGGCGGTCCAGGCAAAAGTAAGGGATAAAGCGTAATACTATGTCTCATTGGATCACCTTGTATCCAGAATTCGGCATCAACTATCGGGTTCAGACGTCGCCAATCAATCAGCTTCATCTTCAACTAAGCAGCAAAGTGATGAGACGCTTGAAGACATAAAGGCGATAGCAGAGTTGGAACCCAGTGGGATTATTTTTCACATAGCTGTTTTGTTTCCTTTTTCACAAAATTGTATAAACTCTGTTTTGCTCGGCGGCGTTCTCTTACTAGGACGTCAGCCTCTTGTACAAAAACGCCTATTTACAGGCAAATTTCAAAATCAATACAAGTTCAATTTTTCAGACAAATTATCCATTATTTTTCCTTTTTCTGTTTTGTTTTGCAAAGAACGTCCAATGTTCATTTTTGATATATGCATTTGACATTAATTGCTAAATCATGAATATTTGCATGCGAAACAAAAGATTAATTACAGATGACATCAGAAACAGGGGCAATTTAGAATTGTCTAAGCGATCTAGTTGCTCTGTCCACCGAGGTACCAAGGTAAGTTCAGCTGAAGAATTTGACCAAAATACCTTCACTCCCCACAGAGCAAGACAGGTTCAACAATACTCTCCCCAGGCAGAATTGGTCCCCCATCAGCCCTGAAAAGACACAATATTCCCCTAGCAAGTCAGCAATACTCTCCCCAAGCAGAGTTAGTCTACTGTCAGCCTTAAGGAAGTTGGGTATCCCCAGAAGATCTCACATTCCCCAGCGGAGTATAGACATTCCTCAGCAAGCATCCCCGACATTCTTGATCTAAGATTGTTCTCCGGCGGAATACCAGACACCCCAGTGGAGCCCCTTCCCAGTACAGTCTAAAAAGTTTCCCCAGGAAAGTTGAATCGTCCTCCCCAGTAGATTCTGGAAGCTTATCCCCAGTAGATTCTGGAAGCTTATCACCTGCAGAGTACATACGTCTCTCCCCGACTTTATTCAAAGGTTATTTCCCCACCAGGGTATAACTGGGTTATCCTCAGCTAATTGCCACGGAAAGTTCGTCCTCGGCGAAGTTCTTCCTATCCCCAGCGGAGTTCATCAAATTCCCCAACATAACTTATCAGTGGAATCCCCAGCGGAGTTCTCATCAAAACCTCAGCGAGGTATCTCTTCCCACAGAGTAGTTCCCCGCAGAGTAATCTCTCCAACAAGTTTATTCCCCGACAGAGTTGTCTTCTCCTACCGGTTTACTCTTGCAACCATTATCCCCAGCGGAAAAGAAGAACTCTACTCTTCAAAACATCAGCCCAAGATTCAACAAGTTCCCGGCAGTCGTCAAGGATTTATTTTCCTAGACGAAAATACATTCATAAACATTTCACTTTTCATACACCCTGCTTACATACATGATAAAATGCATACAACACTATCTCATTTTGAGCATCATGACATCATGCATTTCATACATCATGACATTGCATACAACTAATGTCTTGCCTTTTCAGGAAAAGGTCAATCCAAAGATGATTACTATCAACTATCGCAATTCCAAATTCGATTCCTGTATCTAGCCAGGGCACATCTGTGAGTGATTGATTGTAGATTCGATACCTGTATCTAGCCAGGGCATATCTGCATGAAGAGTTTGAAGATCAACCCCTGTAACAGGCCAGGAAATTATCTTTCATTCTCAGGTCAGAGGTTTACACCTGTATCCAGCCAGGAAAGCTATCTCTACCAACCTTTTGCAAATTCCTTATTCGATACTTGTATCCAGCCAGGGCACATCTGTAGACGACTAATTCCAGATTCGATTCATGTATCTAGCCAGGGCATATCTGTGAGTGATTTGATTGTGGATTCGATACCTGTATCTAGCCAGGGCACGTCTACATGAACAGTTTAGAGATTCGATACCTGTATCCAGCCAGGGCACGTCTGTAAACAACCTTTTGAAGTTCCAGATTCGATTCCTGTATCTAGCCAGGGCACATCTATGAGCAACTAATTGTGGATTCGACTCCTGTATCTAGCCAGGGCATATCTGCATGAAGAGTTTGAAGATCAACACCTGTAACAGGCCAGGAAACATCTTCCTTTCTCAAAATACGCAAGTTCTCGCTAAGGAATCTCTTACGTGATCAACACTTCCAAATGGCATCTATAAGCCCATTCCCGACAAGGTTCTGTCGCGTCTCCAGATGGAATCTATAAGCCCATCCTCCTATCCACCATCTCTCCAAATGGCATCTATAATCCCATTCCCGATATCACTTTGCTGATACTCCAGCATGCGAGTGCAAATTTCCGGGCACTCTAGTGTCCAATCTCCTTTTACCCTCGAGTCGCGAAGGGCAAACTTGCCAATCTAACTCTTCAGGTTCAAGAAGATTGAACAGGGGCAACTGTTGTACCCCAAAATTTTCCCTCCCATTTCATCACTATTTTCTCACCACAAGACCCTTGGAGCTCAAGAACAAGTTAGGGTTTACTCTGCTCAAGACTCCTCCTTGCACTGTTGACCCAAATTAGGGTTTGAATTTGCACAAAGATGTATTGACCTAAAAGGCCCAAAGTGACTTTCATGCTTCATGTTGGACTCACAAGTTTATCCATACCAAGTTTCAAGCCTTGATTCCAATCTTTGCTCAGTCAATTGGACAGTTGACTTAGAAATCAACTGTATTGGGGAAAAAGTCAACTGTGGTCAATTGACAGTCAAACCTCATGATTTTTGACCCACATCAACATAATGAACTCATATGAACCATTTGGTCAAGTTTGGATCACAATTCCACAAGAAATTTGATCAGATCACCAAAAGGGCAAAATGGTCATTTTTAGGGTTTTGACTGCACAAAGGCAATTTTTGACTGTTTGACCTAGCCAATGGCAAGCCAAGCTCACATATGGACTCAAGGACTCAATGGCATTGTCTTGACATGTTCAACAAATTCAAAAGATCCCAAATGCACAAGATTGACAAATGAATTTTCCAGTCAACTGAGCAAAATTTGACTGTATACTGAAAAGTCAAACTTTGATTTTTTGGTCAAAATCAAGTGTCAAGATTCATTTTTCATCAAGACATGTCAAATTATGAAACTTGTTCATCAAGAAATCAAAAATCACAAATTAGAGTTTGAAATGAAGAAATTTCATAACTTGGAAATTTTTCTAAGTTATGAAAATTCCTAATTTTTTCCTAACTTTGTCCCATCTTTTCATCAAGATACATTTGGATTCAAACAAAACTCAAAACATGAAAGTTATATTCCATTGCAAAATCTACAACTTTGATTCACAAAGTTTCCTCAAAAGAAGCTTGTAGCTCAAGTTATGATTTTTGGAACAAGGGTGCAAAACATTCTTAACTTAGAAATATTTTGACCTATTTTAGGCAGGATTTTTGCCTAACTTCATGGCCATTTTTCACATGCTTCCACTTGGAATTTCAACTTGCATTACAAAGATGGATTGTAGTACACATTCCAAGCTTTCCAAATTGTCCAAGAGCTTCTCAAACACCCTTGTGGTTAGGGAGAATCGAATTTGTCAATATGGGCAAAAGTCACTTTGTTCATGAGCCATTTACATGTTCATACACTTTGCATTTTTGAAATCAGCTTGCACAAGCTAGTTACAGGCCTCTAATCTCATTTACACTCAATAATTAAATGCCAATCCATTGTGTTCTAGCATTATTTTGTGCATTTGGACATTACATGAAGAATTAAGCCATATTTGGAAAAAGCAAGTTATCCATTCTTGTAAAGCATGGCTTTATGTCAAAACATGAATCAAAGAAGTACAATGCATATCTTCTAGGCACAAGTTATTGAACTAATCCCACTGATCAAGACAAACTTTGCAGCATGTTTAGGGGGCCTGCATAAGCTTGTAAACCAACTTGACAACTTTTGCTTACATTAGAAGAAACTTGCATTTTGAAACAACAACTCACATTCCTGTCAACACAAGCCTAAGCAAACATTGTGAACATTTTCCAAACATGAAACAAAACCTAAAACACGACCAAGCCATCCTCAAGACTCCCTCATTCATCAAAACACAATTTTGTGGCAAAACAAAGTATCTTCTGCATATTGACTTCCACAGTTCATTTCCCTCGTGCGTTTTCATCCAAACCACCTCAAACACATTCAATAACATCCATACAAGCTATCCCCAACCTTAGATACAGACTGTAACAACCATAGCATAGTTTTCCATTTTCATTTTCCTCTCTTGCAGGTTGACTTCCATGGAGTGATTTAGCAAGATTCAAAGCACACCAAGCATTTGAGAAGCATCCCTGAACTTCAAGCAAGCTGTACAAGTCCTCACATTGCCTTGAAAGTGCCTCCATTGTCATACACGATCCAAGCTGAACAGGTAAGTTTTTAAACTTCTATCTCTCTATTCAGGCATAGTTAGGATTAAGTTTGTGAAGGAAGCATGTTCTAATCATAGCCCTGAAGCCATCCATATAGTTACTTTTCATTTATATTGTGCGTGTTAAGAGAATTTGAAACTTGAACATTAGGAAAAAGTTAGGTCAAGAATTGGGGGAGAAGAAATTCTCTCTCATTTCTGAGAGTTATAGATTAAGTTCTTGGTATGTATGGATTCGTGATTTGATGCTTGGCATTTTTTGTGTTATAAGTTTGTGCTAAAAATCAAAGAATCAGGAGTTATTGTTGAAGCAAGGAAGCGCGCGAATTTTCAAACAAAACTGTCTGGAGGTTGAAGACAACCTCTTTGGGCTGGGCCCGTGTTGTTCTTTCTATTTGCACCATTCATTTTCCACTTGCACCCCCTTGGCCCATTGTGTTTATTTTTATCATTTTTTGACTTTTTCTTTTTTATTCTGACTTGTTATTTTTTGCCAAAATATAAAAAATATTAAAAAACATTTTTTCAACCATTTTTGCATTTTATTTGAATTTTTGTTTGTTTTATTTGAATTTATACATGTAAATAAACATATTGCCTTTTATTCAAAAAAACAAAAATAATACAAACACATTTTGTTTTCTAATTTTATTTTATTTTATCTTTTGAAAACATTTTCTAAAAATATAATTTTTTTTGTAAATAATAAATATTTTATTTTTGTACATATTTAATATATTTAGTAAATAATATAAATACTTATATATTTATTAGAATATTTAGGATAAGAATACAAAAACAATACATTTTTATTTTTATTAATATTTAACCTCAAAAATACTTTTTTTTACAATATACTTTCTTTTTATTTATTTTTGTACATAATTAATAAATGTTGTATATAATAAATAATTAATACATTTTATTTAGCAAATTAGGGTTTTGTCCTAAAAACATAAAAATACCAAAAAAATTACCCTTTTTATTTTTGTTTATTTGACACATAAAAAATACTTTTACATACATATAAAAATCATTTTTGCATCTTGCATATTTATTGTATTTTTATTTAACTATTGTGCAATTAAATACCTTGTAAATTCCATTTGGATTGTAATAGCTTAGATTTAAATTTCTTGCTAAATATCCCCATTTGAACATTTGTACCCCCCATCCCATAATTGTGTTGTAATAATTTAGGATTTTATATTCTGCATTTAAAAGCTTTCTAAATATGCCATGATAGACTTAGGGTTTTGTATGCGAAAATCAACCAAACAATAGCTTGACCTAATTCAAAGATAAGAAAGCATGAAAATGGACAACACCAATCACACTTGCACCCCTAGGGTTACTCCACTTGTTGCCTTCAATAATGGGCCATGTTGCATGTTAGGTGTCTTTGGCAAAACAAAACAATTCAAATGATCATAGTCCCTCGATGGCGCTTTCAAAAGTTGCCTAAAAATGATCAAGTCCCTTAAAGGAAAAATTGCCCAAAGACACTTGGCACCATTGCAATCATGGTCTAAACGATGACCCGCGCCCGTCCCGTTAACATCCTAACACAAGATTGTCCACCAAATACAATGGTGGAACAAAATTGTTGAAAGGGTTAAAAACATAGGAAAGATCTTTGAGAAATTTAGGGTAGATAGCTCTTGGTTACTTGCCAACTTGCAAAACAAAAACACTTGCCTATTTTTCAAAACCACACATCACAAACACACTTTCAAAATAACTTTCAAAAACATTGAAAACTTTTCAAAAGACATACACCTTTGTATACATCCCAACATGGATCATTACAAAGGTTGCCACCACATTGGCCTCTTTTCAAAACATTTTTCAAAACCCACACACAAAGCACCATTTCAAACAATTGAAAGCACCATTTCAAACAATTGAAAATCAAGGCAAGTGATCTAAGCAAGTAACTAAGAGCCCATGGATAACCATGGATAGAAAGGGTGCTAATACCTTCCCTTTTTATAATCTACTCCCCGAACCCAAGAAAATATCTCAAAGGTTTTTGCTGTGCTTTTTAACCTTTCCTTAGGATAAAATAAAAAGTCGGTGGCGACTCTTGCTCAACCGAAACATTTGCGAAACACAAACGCAAAACTCAAGTCAGTTCTCCCACCGTATCACAATCCGTATCTATGAATTTCAAAGATAGGATCCCTTTCTGAAAATAGTCTCTAATAAAATGATGTTTGGTTTCTATGTGTTTAGCCCTATAGTGTAGGATAAGATTCTTACTTAAGCAAATAGATGTGGTATTGTCATAGAAGATGAGAATGTTACTCTCATAAATCTGATAATCTTCTAGCTGATTCTTCATCCATAACATCTGAGTACTGCATAGTGCTGCTGAAATGTACTTTTCTTTCTGCCGTTGAAAGATCAAGTGTTGATTGCCTCTTGCTTGACCATGAGATCAGATTCTTGCCTAGAAATTGACAGTTTCCAGAAGTACTCTTCCTCTCTAGCTTATCTCCAGTGTAGTCTGCATCACAAAAACCAGAAAGAGAATACTCTTTTATTTCTCCAAAATACATGTTGGATGCATTAGAGTCTTTGCTATAGTGCAGTCTGTCATGTTAAATTTCTTCAGAAGTTCTTTGGTGTACTTACTTTGATGTATGTAAGTAGCCTCTGGTTTTTGATCAATCTAGATTCCTAGAAAGAACTCCAGTTCTCCTATAATGCTCATTTCAAACTCAACCTGCATTAGCTTAGAGAATTCGTCGCTGAGGGATGGATTAGCAAAACCAAAAATAATATCATCAACATAAATTTGAACAATTAAAATATCATTTTTGAATGTTTTGGAAAAGAGTGTGGTGTCAACCTTTACTCTGGTAAATTTATTTTCTAAAAGAAAATTACTCAATCTGTCATACCAAGCTCTGGGAGCTTGTTTCAAGCCATAAAGAGATTTTTTTAGTTTAAAAACAAAGTATGATTTCTCAGAGTTTTCAAAACCAGGAGGTTGTTTGACATCACTTCTTCTGAAATATAACCATTCAGAAATGCACTATTAACACCCATCTGATAAAGGATAATGCTATGATTAACAGAAAAAGAAACTAACAACCAAATACCTTCTATCCTGGTGACTGATGCAAATGTTTCTGTATAGTCTATCCCTTCTTGTTGACTATAATCTTGTGCAACCAGTCGTGTTTTGTTTCTAGCAACTTCACCCTTCTCATTGAGCTTGTTTCTAAACACCCATCTGGTTCTGATGAAGTGGACACCTTTAGGTTTTGGAACAAGATCCCATCCATCGTTCTTTGAGAATTGGTTCAGTTCTTCTTCCATAGCCAGAATCCAATCTTTATCTAGAAGGGCTTCTTTAATATATGAAGGTTCTATTAAAGAAACTAAGCCCAGAAGCACTTCATCAAAAGGTTTAAGAGCGGATCTTGTTCTGACTGGAGCCTCTTTACTTCCAATAAGGTCTTCAGGATGAGAGGATGTGATTCTGTTCTTCCTTGGTTGAGGTTAATTATAAGAACTATCAATAGTATCAGAAGAAGGAGATTCTGATTCTTTATCTTCTTGAATCTTCTCCTTTGGTTTAGCGAACATTATGGTCATATCTGCAAGATTTTCACACAGCTTTGACTTTTCATAGTCAAGCTTATCATCAAATCTGACATGGATTGATTCCTCTATGATTCGTGATTTTGTGTTATAAATTCTAAAGCCTTTAGAGCGTTCAGAGTATCCTAATAGCAGACACTTCTGTTCCTTAGAATCAAACTTACCCATATTCTCTTTAGTGTTTAACATATAACAAGTACACCCAAATGGATGGAAATAGGAAATGTTTGGCTTTCTATTCTTCCACAATTCATAAGGAGTCTTACTCAAAATAGGTCTTATGGAGATTCTATTTTGAATATAACACGCTGTATTCACTGCTTCTTCCCATAAATGCTTAGCCATTTAGTTTCTTGAATCATGGTGCAAGCCATTTCTTGTAGTGTTCTATTTTTCCTTTCTACCACCCCATTTTGTTGTGGAGTTCTAGGACAAGAAAATCATGTGTGCCATTTGAATCAAAAAGTTTTTCAAAATCTTTATTTTCAAATTCTCTGCCATGATCACTCCGAACTCTGACTATTTTGCAATCGTTTTCATTTTGCACTTGGGAACAAAAGGAAGCAAATACAGAGTATGACTCATCCTTGTGTTTCAAGAATTTTACCCATGTCCATCTGCTATAATCATCAATTATAACAAGTCCATATTTCTTACCATTGACAGAAGCAGTTTTCACTGGTCCAAATAAGTCAATGTGAAGAAGTTCTAATGGCCCTGAAGTAGAAACAATCTTTTTAGCTTTGAAAGAGGTTTTTGAAAATTTTCCTTTCTGACAAACTTTACAAAGGGCGTCTGAAGTATACTTTAGATTGGCAAGCCTCTGACTAATCCAAATTTATTTAGTTTAGAAATCTTTCTCAAGCTAACATGACCCATTGCTCTTCTTGAACAATCATAAACATTTTATATTTTGATTTTTCAAATATGATAATCTTATTTTGTAAATATTATTTTTCCTCTTGCCATTGAACACAACTGAGCCATCCTTTTGACTAACAGCTTTATAGGATGTTTGATTAAAAGTAACATCATAACCATTGCCACTAAGTTGACTGATTGACAATAAGTTATGCATCAGACCCTCGACTAAAAGAACATTGTTAATATAGAGGAATCAATGATCTTTCTCTTCTGATTGCCTCCGAAACCAATGATCTTTCCAATGAACATTACCAATCGTTCCAGAACCAATGATCTTTCCCTTCTGATTTTCTCTGAAACCAATAACTCCTCCAGACTTAAGTTCCAATCTTGAAACATATACCTTTCACCCGTCATGTGTCGCGAGCATCCACTGTCCAGGTACCATGATTGGTGTTTCAGTGGTGCTATCAAGTACATCTGCAACATAGATTATCTGATCCTTAGGTAACCATTTTCTAGGTCCTTTCTTGTTAGCAATTCCATAGGTTCTGACACCTTGGAATTATGTGCAACAAGATAATCATGTGAAATTTGTGCATGATGCTTTGGTTTAGAAGTTTCCTTCTGTGTTTGTGTTTGTGCTACAGTAGTATCAGGACCTTCTTGTTTTGGACATGAAAATTTTGTGCCAACAAGTACAAATTATTCAGAAAGAGGTTTTGGTTTGATATTTAGAGTCTTGTCAATTTTCTTTGTTTGTCCTGAATATCCCAAGTGTTTGCTTCCAGTTCTACTAACACCATAGATCATTGAAGCCATTTTGCTTCTATCTATGCTCTTAGCTAGGAAATGCTGAAAAGCTCTATCATATCTAACTACTTCATCAGTAATAGATGTGGTAGAGATTATCTCTTCTTCCAATCTAGACACTTTACTTCTCAGGGCAATGTTTGATTTTTCTAAAGAAAATAGTTTTTCATTTAAGTCAGAAATGTTTTGCTCATCTATAGTAGTGTTCTTAAAAGTATCCACAAATCTCTCTTTTCAAGATTTTGTGTTTACTTAGAAGATGTTGATATATTTTCATTAATTCAGATAAACCAATTTCAAGTTCAGAACGAGATAAGGAAGAAAGTACCTCTTTGTCGTCATTAGAGTATGACTCATAGTTAAGTGTCAGTTCGTCTTCTGACGCTGCTTCTCCCCTGTTAGTCCTGGCAATGAATGCCATGTTTGCATGCTCTTCATCAAAATCTTTATCTTATAATTCCGAATCATCCTATGTTGCCATGAGACCCTTCTTAGCTTTGTAATCCTTCTTAGGCTTATTGTCTTTCTTAAGATTTGGACAATCATTTTTGTAATGTCCAGGCTCGTTGCATTCAAAGCAAGTAACTTCTTTTCCAGAAGCATTCCTCTGACCGGAAGTGGATTCACCTCTTTCATATGTCATTCTTTGACCTCTGAACTTGCTTTGTCTGTGCTTCCAGATTTGACTTATTCTTTTGGATATCAGAGAGAGTTCAACATCATCTGAATCTTCTTCAGATTCTTCCTTAGCTTGATAAGCCTTGGTTTTCCTAGAAGTAGACTTTAGAGCAACTAATTTTATCCTCTTCTGAGGATCATCTTGTTCCAACTGTATTTCATGACTTCTTAAAGAGCTAATCAACTCCTTAAGAGAGGTGTTGTTCAAATCCTTTACCAATTTTAAAGTAGTTACCATTGGTCTCCATTATACAGGCCGACTTCTGATAATCTTTTTAACATGATCTGCAGTTGAGTAACCTTTATTTAAAACTCTAAGTCCTGTCACAAGAGTCTGAAGTCTTGAAAACATCGTTTCAACCGATTCTCCGTCTTCCATCTTGAAGGCTTCATATTTTTGAATTAAGGCCAGAGCCTTTGTTTCTTTTACTTGTGTTTTGCCTTCATATGTCACATGAAGAGAATCAAAGATAGACTTTGCAGTTTCTCTATCTTTGATTTTCTCATATTCATTATATGAAATAACACTTAGAAGAATGGTTCTTGCTTTGTAGTAATTTCTGCATACTTTCTTATGTGCTTATGTCATTGCACTTCTTGCAATCTTATGACCTTTATCGTCTACTAGGTGAGTGTAGCCATCAACTACCAAGTCCCATAGATCCAAGTCATATGTCAAAAAATAACTTTCTATTCTATCCTTCAATAGTCAAATTTCTACCCATCAAACATAAGAGGTTTTGAACTATAGTGATCTATATCATTATCCATATTATCAATAGTGGAAGTAGGTGTAGCCATTGGTTTTTCACACACACTAGGTCGGTATTGAATACTATTAATTGTTGATAAAAATTCAAACTTTTTATCTCCTCAGAACCAGGCTCTGATACCAACTGAAGGCGTGAAAAACAGAAGAAAGGGGGGGGGGGGGGGGGGTTGAATTGGGTTTTAAATCAAAAAACTTTTCTATAAAAATATTATTCCCCTTTAAGTTAAAATATTTTTTCCTTCACTCTTGATAATAACAATAAGTAAGAACAAAAAGTAAAGAACAATGTATGTTTATACTAGTTCACTTGAAAATTATCAAGCTAGTCTAGTCCACCCGCCAAGGTGATTTCGCCTCACTCAATTGAGAACTTAATTCACTATAACCAAATTGATTACAATTTGCACAAGCTACCCGCAAGTGACTAATAACCTCTAAGATACACAAGTCCTAGACTTCTTAAGGATACAAACCTACTCAGTCCCTTAAGGAAAATCCTGCACAAGCTACCCGCTGGTGACTAACAACCCCTAAGACAAACAAGTCATAGAATTCTTAAGGATATAGACCTACTCGGTCCCTTAAGGAAAAATCAAACAACTGTTTGAATACAAGTTTTGTTTACAAGAGTATTGCTTCTACACAAGCTGAATATGTAAATTATTTTAAGAACAATGACTAAAAAAATATGAAAGCTATGAACAACGCTTTGTGCGTGGATATTTCGTTGATTGGCAACTTTCTCTCTTAGTCTTCAAGCCTTTATATAGGCAATAAAATAATACATTCGTTGAGGGGTACTCTTGGGATTTCCAGAAACATTTGGAAGCTTGAGCAATAACGTGGGGGACAAGATCGTGCAATGCGTTCGTCCTTTCATGGTAGTGGAATGAAACGTTGATTGTACCATGTTAACATTATCTTCTTCCTCCTGCACTTCAGAGGCTTCTCCGAGCATGAGTTTAGAAGCGAGAACATAACACATGGTCATCAAAACTTCAAGTCTTCAGGGTCTTCAACACTTGGTTGTGAGAACCTTTTCTTGGAACCTTGGGTCTTTAGAACTTCAAGTCTTTAGAATCTTTAGAACTTATGTCTTTAGAGCCTTCAACACTTGGTGTTTAGAACCTTGGGTCTTTAGAAACTTGATTCTTTAGCATCTGGACTTGAGTAGAAACTTATGTCTTCAGATGTTCTTACTATTTCTTTAGAACCCGTTGTCTTAAAAACATGAGTCTTCAGCATCTGGACTTAAGTAGAAACCTCTGTCTTCAGATCTTCTGACTGGTTTCTTTAGGCAAACATCAGAGCTTACACTTCAGAGCCTTTTGGAGTGTCTTGCTACTATTTAATGTAACTTTTGTAGTGCGGAAGCGGAACTAGTTATCTTATAATGTCTTGGCCACGCCATCCATCAGAAGCAAAACCTGTTTGTTAAGTACTCAACAATAACAAATATTAGAGTATCAAAATTGTTCATACAGCCATACTCATTTGTTATCATCAAAACTCAGATAATATTGCAGAACCAAATCATGTTCTTACAGTTTGAGAGAGTTTCATTTTTGTGTGTTGAGTGTTTTTGTTTTCAAAATGTTTCTGTAAACGAGGAAGGGAAAGAGGCAACACACATTTAAGTGTCAACACGAACTAGAAATACAACTATGGTCCCAACTGTAAATGAATTTCCAGAAATACAATTACGGTTCCGGCCATAGTTGTATTTTTGGTTAGTTCTCAACTATTACATAGGGCCTCATCCACCAAACTCTAGGTATGGGTGCGTACCAAAAATACATTTATGGTTTCCAGAGGCATTTTTGTATTTTCGCGTGGTCCGCTAGAAAACTATGAGGTGGGTTAAGAAAACTATGGGGCAGCAAGACCACATGACATTCCCTCTTCATCACTTTGGATCAAAATGACAAGTCTGAGCTCATTTCCTCTCAATTGGCTCCTTGCTCTCATTGGTTTGGTCATAAATTGTATTAGGGCACCATTGACTCTCTTAGCGCATGCCCTTTTAATAAGACCTCCCAAACTTTGGATCACTTCATTTAAGTCTTGGTCCTTCCTGTTATCATCATAAAATGTTAGTTCCATGTTTTTATGGTTGGCTAAATTTTGGCTAAGCATGGTTCTAAACATGGTTATATTTTTTTGTTGAATAAGATGTTGTAGCATCTTTATCAACTGTTATAACAATTTTACTGTTGTGTGTTTTCAGTTAGATGTCGAAAGCAGATGTCATGACATCTTGACCTGGTTCAGTAATACAACATGCACTACTGTTTTAAATCTTGACAAATTTGATTTTATTTTGGAATATTTCTATTGGATATGTTTCAATTAATTTCGCATGTCAAGAAGATTTTATCTGGAACAAGGTTTCATATCTCCAACTATACATTAGTTACTATATTGGATTCTTGAGACAATTTAGGAAACTTTGTATTGGTTGTTCCAAGATTTAAGGAGATTTTACTGCACAATAGATATAACTATCAACTTCTGGATCAAGAAACTTCTAGACTCATAATATCGAAGCCCATGGATGAAGAAGTGTATTTAAAGTGAAGACCTAAACCTAAAGTGCCAACTTTGATCTTTTAATAATTGTAAAATTAGCAGAAGAAAATAGTCTTAGGTTTTGAGAGTCTCTTGTGTATTGTGTAGGTAGTTGTCACCCTTGTATCTTTCGATACACGTGGTAGACTTATTGTTCTCTTCGAAGCTGTGAAGCAAGAGTGAGTATTGTTCTTGGAGGAAGCTTTTAAGTAACTCTGAGTATTGTTCTTGGTCAAAACTTTTAAGCAAGACTATTTATAATTTGGAAATGTGTTCTTCCTATTTTGGTTTCTTGAGACATCCCCTATGATTGGGATAAGTTTTTTATCACTACGGTGATTGGAAATGGGATGGAGATTTCTCATATCTAGGGAGGACCTAGGTAGAAGTAGCATTGGGTTAGGAGAGAAATTGTAAACTTGGGACTAATTTAGCTTTGAACTAATACTGCTAATAATGAACTTCCTTCCTGGCTTGGTAGCCCCCAGAGTAGGTGAGTTATCACCGAACTGGATTAACATATGGCTGTGTTTTTTTTAAAATCTTTTTGCAATTTAAATTTATGTTATAAATTTATTCAGGACGTCAGATCAGATGTTGCAACATTTTTCTTGACATTGTTCTGATGTTGGAATCTTTATATTTCCGAATGTTGTCTGTACCAGAGAAATTTCATCAATTATATTGGTAAGTTTAAAAGAGGAAATTTATTCTCAAACACTTATGATCTGGGCGGAAAAATCATCTCAGTTTTAGGTGGCGAAACAACCAAGGTCAAGCCTCAAATTTGGGAGCACACCTAAAAAAATCCAAAATCAACTGCTAGGGAAGCCTTCTCATATATAACTAACAACATTCCATTTGCATACACATTACAACAGATGCCCATTTTTCAAAGTTTATGAAGGAGCCTTTGATAGGAAAAGGAAAATGTCCAAGCAATGCCAATTGTATTAAAATTAGTATGAAACTTCATTTTGTTTTATAAGAGTATTCGTGAGCACAAATTTCTAAGATCTATCAAGCATAATGGATAGTCTCAAAATAAATTCTCGAGGACATTGATTAAGTCTTCTTGACTTAACTTGTATAATCCTCTTGTGTCATTTCTCTTCCCTTATCTCTTTATTTTTAAGTAATTTACTTTAAATTTCTGGTTCATTTTCAATTATTTTCATAAAATGGTTTAAAATCTAATTTATCAGATGATTTGTGTTTAAATCAATGATGTTCAAACCTCCATAATTCACCCTCTTCTTGCGTATAGAATCACATGTCCAACACAATGTTGAATCTAATTTGGCGGGTCTTGAACTCTTAAACAAGACTCCTTATCATCATCCATCTAACACGATTCATTGAGTTTCCATCATTTACGCCATAAGATGCCATGTCAAAGGTATGCCCAAATGAAGGCCCAACCTCCAAATGGGCACACCACTAAACTGTTGTATTTGCATCAGTACCGTTACATGACATCAAAACAAGACCTGCAACAATTATAAATAGCTGCCAAGCGTCATCCCTGCATGAACCAGAAGCAACTCATCATGACATCATAAATATCCACAATTAGATGTCACATTACTTGCTACAACTTGCACAAAAACCATCATCAAATCATTGAACATCCATGCCTTCCTGAGGTTTGCTGCATTAGTCATTTTAAGCGTCATTCAAAATCTGTAAACACTTCCATGCACGTTCCAATCGCCATTCATAAAGATGCATAAATATACTTGGCCATACACATTGAAACATGAGCAAACAACACAATACATTCACTTCCAATTTCATGCACTAATTTCAAAATTCATGATATCTACAAAAAATTCTTGTCATAGTACATTCAATTTATACATCATCATCCATTTTCATACACATTGCATGATAAACTCACAATCACTCATATAAACATGCACATCAAATTCAACCATACACTAACTGATGGGACCCATTTAGAGAAGGAGCCTCCCATTTAAAGAAAGAGGCCCAAATGGAGATTGAAAGTGTTGACTTGGCAAGTTGGTGCGAGATAATAGGGGAAGTTACAAGTGAATAGGATTATATGAATTATGTGAGAGGGAAATAGTGGGATTATTCATAATCATTTGTATTAGAACCTTAGGGTTGGGAAAAAGGAGGTTTCTTCTTCCTTTGAGGAGCTTTGCTCTGTGATTATAGGGAATTTATTCTCTGTAATAGTATTTTTTTATCATTAATAATAATTTTTTCTTATCTCTCAAATTTCGTTCCTAAGAATTGTCCGACCTACCAGATCTCGACCAAAGGACGTGATCCAATATTTTCGGGGTAATTGTTTCGTTTATGCAAACTTTGTAATGATTCTCGTCTCTATAAGAATGCATACAAAGTGTTGACTTTTGAAAATATTTCATTAGAAAGTGTTGGTGTGTTTGAAAGATGTTTTGAAAATGGTTATGAGCAAGTAACTATAAACGTTCTACCTACTCAAAAAGTCTTATTTCTTTTCCTCCTCCTTTAGATGTTGCTATCTTACCATTGATTGGTGAGAAGTCCTATCATTGGATGTAAAGGGACGAGCGTGGGTCATTGTACATTCATAGAAGGTAACATTGTAGGATACCTTAGCAATTTATCGTAAGGGTCTAAGATCGTTTACCGAAGGCAACATCGAAGGGTCAACGAGGGACTATAATCTTGTATTTGAGGGTCTTTGCTAAAGTATCCCACGTTCGAGGGACATGACTGTTTTATCTTTAGGCAACAAGTGAGGTTAACCCTAGAGGTGCAAGTGTGCAAAACATTTTGATTTCATGCATTTTGTTCTTGAATTAGGGTTTGTTACATGTTGATTTTATGTCTTGCCATACACACCCTAATTACTAGCATTTATATTTAAAGTGATAAATTGGGGAAATGTAAAACTCTACGCTATTACATCATTTAGGGGATGAGGGTACAAATTATAAATGGGGACAAATGAAATTAAAACCCAATTACTATTACAACCAAATTGAATAAAAAGTCTCAAAATCAAGATTCCTGGTGTTTAGGCTGACACAGGCCGTGTCCTGTGACACGGGAACTCGTGTCAGGACCCTGTAATAATCCATGCATGTCTTTTTTGTCCCAGCTGAGATGACACGGGCCATGTCCCGTGACACGGGCACCCATGTTAGAACCCAGTTCTGCCATTTTGTCAAGCTTTTAATCCCAGTAAGATTGACGCGGGTCGTGTCTTGTGACACGGGCACCCGTGTCAAGACCCTGTCCTGTCATTTTGTCAATTTTTAATCCCAGTAAGATTGACACGGGTCGTGTTCGGTGACACGGGTACCCGTGTCAAGATACCGCCTTGCCTTTTGTCCTGTTTTCTCCCTGAGACGGCCCGTGTCAGGCTTCCAGAAGCATTTTTCTGTAGTTTTGAATGTTTGTAACTCTTCTACTCTGATTTGTCTTGTTTTATTATTTTGAAAACGAAAGTAAAATGATGTATGAACAAGGATATCACAGTTTGAGAAAACTTACTCTTTAAAGTGAAAAGTAAAAATGTGTATGGATGTTTCTAGGTGCAATGTGATGATTTATTGGGCTCCTTTGGACCTTTTCGAAGTTGTTTCAATCCTCACTTGGTGCTAAAAATTGCTGAACCACTCCAACCAAGTCAAATTGCAAAGTACCGTTTTTGAGTTTAGAAGATAATGATATTACAGAAGTTATTCTTGTGTTTGAACAAATTCTATATGATGTATGTGAAGTACTTGAATGTTTTGTTTGGGAAAAACTTGCTATGGGTGAGAGGTTCAAATATTTGGACTTCAAAACTCAAGAGTGGAAGTTTTGTGGACAATTATTGTTTTTTGAGAGTGAAGGGTTTTAAGAATTTTCTACACAAAAGAACATATTTCTTTTCTAGTTTGCAAATGGCCTCTCTATTTATAGAGAAGGTTTGAGAGGATGAGAGAGTTTGTTTTACAAACTGTGGAATTCTGGTTTGGTTGAGATGAAACAACCAAGTTATGTGAAATTTGATGTTCCAATGCATGGTACAAAAGGGATATGAAGTGGCTAGGAGTTTTTAGGCATGTTGCTTCTTGCTTTGACATTGTGTGTGCAGAAAAAACAGTTGAGAGGCTCAAGGAGAGATGACTTTGTATAAAGCATGCTTTATGTGAATGGCAATGGTGCCTTTGTGCCATAAATGGAATGATGCAATGGACAATACTTGAATCACTTGGATAATGGTTCAATCAATTCTGTAAACATCTGATTATGGATAGATTTGGAAGTCAAAAGGCCTGCAAAGTAAGATTATGCAGCACATCATGCAAATTGGATTATGTGTTCTTCAACAAAATGACTTGCAATTCAAGAATGGATGCCCAACTTCATGCCCTTTAATCTCCTAGCTCAAGTATGATAAATTCATGCTCTTGGACATTTTGGAAAGCTTGAAACATTGTCTACATCTTTCATGTTAATCATTTTGGATAAATCAAATTGAAACTTGATGAAAAATGGCCAAGAAGTTGAGATAAAAACTGACCAAAATCTGTTGAAAATTTCACTAAGTGTTTATACAAAAATGTCATGACTTCATGGGCTCATATCTTCAAATCTAAGAATTTTTTGGACATCAAGCCTCTCATACAAAGTTGTAGAATTCATCAAGATCTACAACTTTCATGTTGAAAGTTTCTTTTGAATCATCATGCATCTTGGTGAAAAATTGGCATGAAGTAGTGAAATTATACTTAGAAAAATTTCTAAGTCTTGAAAAGTTTGACTTTTCAAATTGACTTTTGAATTTCTTGACTTCTTGATGATCAAGCTTGATATCTTGAATGTCTTGATGAATTGTTATCTTTGAAACTTATTGTTGACCAAAAAGTCAAAGTTTGACTTTTGGTGTATTAGTTAACTTTTCATCAGTTGACCAAATTTCAACTATCAATCCACTGATCTGGAGAAATAATTGAAGCCATGGAATTGGGTCAACATTTTATGTTTGAGTATTTGAGATTATGCTTCAAGCCATTAGGTCCTGTATTAGGTCAAAAAGTTAATGATTAGTCGTTCTTAGTCAAAACCCAAATTTGGGGTCTCAGTGTTTCGGAGGTGATTTTGTCTGATCAATTCTTAGAATCCTTGAGCATTGGAGATCCTTTGTGAGGAATGTCTTGAAAAAGAGAGGGCAAATTTTGGGGTACAACAGCTGCCCCTGTTCAATCTTCTTAAACCTGAAGAGTTAGATTGGCGGGTCTGCCATTCGTGACTTGAAGGTGGAAGATGATTGAACACTAGAGTGCCCAAAAATTTGCACTTGCTAATATGTTAGTTGGTTATGTCAGGAATGTTCTTAAAGATGCCATTTGGAGAAGTGATAAAGAATTTGTTGGAGATGGGCTTGCAGATGCCATCCAGAGTGACTGTTGGTAGAAGTATCAGAATAAATCTTTGGTCGATTTAATCTAAATGATATACTGGAATGGACCCGTGTTAAGACGTGCCTGGAAATGTATTAGAAGGAATCCGTGTAAGATTGCTTCAGGATGAACCCGTGTGAAACTGTATTTGGAAATTTATGAGAAGAAGCCTAGGCAGGGCTGCTTCGGGATGAATCTGTGTGAAACTGCATTTGGAAATATATGAGAAGGAGCTCGTGTAGGGATGCACCAGGATGAGTCTGTGTGAAATTGCATCTGGAAATATATGAGAAGGAGCCTGTGTAAGGCTGCTCCGGGATGAGTCCGTGTGAAACTGCATCTAAAAATATATGAGAAGGAGCATACGTAGGGCTGCTTCGGGATGAGCCCGTGTGAAGCTGCATCTGGAAATATATGAGAAGGAGCTTGTGCAAGGCTACTTTGGGATAAGTCTGTGTGAAACTGCATTTGGAAATATATGAGAAGAAGCTTGTGTAGGGCCGCTTCGGGATGAGTCCGTGTGAAATTGCACCTCGAAATATATGAAAAGGAGCCTGTGTAGGGCTGCTTCGGGATGAGTCCGTGTGAAACTGCACCTCGAAATATATGAGAAGGAGCTTGTGTAGGGCTACTTCGGGATGAGTCTGTGTGAAACTGCATCTAGAAATATATGACGTGTAGGGCTACTTTAGGACGAGCCCGTGTGAAGCTGCATCTGGAAATTAGAAGGAACTCGTGTAAGATTCCTTCACGATGAGCCCGTATGAAGCTGCATCTGGAAATTAGAAGGAACCCATGTAAGATTGCTTCATGATGAGCCCGTGTGAAGCTGCATCTGGAAATTAGAAGGAAGTCGTGTAAGATTGCTACATAATGAGCCCGTGTGAAGCTACATCTGGAAATATATGAGAAGGAGTCTGTGTAGGGTTGCTTCAGGATGAGCCCGTGTGAAGATGCATCTAGAAATTAGAAGGAACCCATGTAAGATTGCTTCACAATGAGCCCGTATGAAGCTGCATCTAGAAATTAGAAGGAACCCGTGTAAGGTTGCTTCATGATGAGCCCGTGTGAATTAGAAGGAACCCGTGCAAAATTGCTTCATAATGAGCCCGTGTGAAGCTGCATCTGGAAATTAGAAGGAACCCGTGTAAGATTGCTTCATGATGAGCTCGTGTGAAGCTGCATCTAGAAATTAGAAGGAACTCATGTAAGATTGCTTCATAATGAGCCCGTGTGAAGCTGCATCTGGAAATTAGAAGGAACCCATGTAAGATTGCTTCATAATGAGCTCGTGTGAAGCTTCATTTGGAAATTAGAAGGAACCCGTGTAAGATTGCTTCATGATGAGCCCGTGTGAAGCTGCATCTGGAAATTAGAAGGAACCCGTATAATATTGCTTCATGATGAGCCCGTGTGAAGCTACATTTGGAAATCAGAAGGAACCCGTGTAAGATTGCTTCAGGATGAGCCCTTGTTTCAGGAACTAATCTTGGACCTGTTGTAAATTGTTGATGATAATTATCTGTTGATTGATCTTTCCTGAAAAGGTAAAGAGTTAGTTGTATGCAATGTCATGATGTATGAAATGCATTGTGTAATGGTGTTCTAAAAAAAGAGGTTGTGCTATATGCACTTCGTATGCATATGTTATGATGTATGAAATGTGAAATGTTGTCTTTGTCTGGGAAAATAAATTCCTGACTATTGCTGTGGATGAAGAGTATGTGTATCTTCAGTTTTGTCTTGAATACTTCCGCTGGGGATTCCTGCTGATGTTTGAGGAAACTCTACGGGGAATGTCGATTTCGGCTTAAGGGATAGAGTTCAGGAACCTTGGTTATCCATCACTTTACTGGGGAATTTAATTCTTACTTACCCTGATTGGGATAATAAAGATGATTAACCCTCTGATTTGTCTCGGGAGGAATATTTGACTGGTATCTAATCGAAATCTAGGCTTTGCAACAACTTTTTGGGGAGAATGAAGTTAACTGTTATCTGGTCGGATTCCAGGCTTCGCAACAACTTTTTGGGGAGAATGAAGTTAACTGTTATCTGGTCAGATTCTAGGCTTCGCAGCAACTTTCTAGTAGGATGAAGTTAACTGTTATCTGGTCAGATTCCAGGCTTCGCAGCAACTTACTGGTAGGATGAAGTTAACTGTTATCTAGTTGGATTCCAGGCTTCATAGTAACTTTTTGAGGAGAATGAAGTTAAACTGTTATCTGGTCGGATTCCAGGCTTTGCAGCAACTTACTGGTATGATGAAGTTAACTGTTATCTGGTCGGATTCCGGGATTCACAACAACTTACTAGGGATAATGAAGTTAACTATTATCTGGTTAGATTCTAGGATTCACAGCAACTTACTGGTAGGATGAAGTTAACTGTTATCTAGTCAGATTCCAAGCTTGCGACAACTTTTTGGGGATAGTATCAACTCTGCTGGGGACAAGGGGAGTTCTATCAGTGATGTGTAGTAGTCTGAGGAAAAGACTCAAGTTAGGGAGATTGTAATCTGTTGGGGAAATAAACCCTATTGAGGAAAGTATCCCGACGATCTTACTAGGGAAATGAATTCGTCTGGGGAAGAATTTTTACAAGGTTTCTTTTCCAGTTTTGGAAGACCAAACTCGGCTGGGGAATGTCAGAATAAATCCAAGCCTTGATTGTATTTGAAGATGTATTGAATGAGTATTAGAATGATATCTATATTTGGATCGTATCTGAGCTATATTTGCAGGAGAGTCTGGAATGAATGTCAGAATAAACTTGTATTTAGATTATATCTGCATTGTATCTAGAAGATGATAAACTGTCGACAATTTCCATCTGTTTGGGAACTGGCATGATGTGTGTGTTCGTTGGGAGAAGATAAAACTCCTCTATCCTCTGGTGAGTTTGACTATGTCATCGGCTGGAGGATGCCCCACTTTTGTTTGAAGATGCTTCTATGCTTGTCGGGGATAGCCTTGTGGAGGATTGTACCCATATCCGTGAAGATTATTTTGTGGGGATAACCTTATAGAGGTGGCTCTGGCGACTTCATTGGGGATCACCTTATGAAAGGGACTTTGTGGGGATTTGTCACTGTCTATAGTAGTAAATAGTACTGCTAGAAAATGTTTGCTTGGTCGTACGTGACCCTTTACTGGAACTCATGTTCAATGCCCTAATTGTTTCTGATGGAGACCTGCCCCTGGCTATTCACGACTTTATGAGAGATTTCTTGGAATCTTGACTTGACTTCCACTGATGAGTTGGAAAATAACATGTCATGCTCCCTTGATTATGGGAGATTTATCATCGGAAGTGTCTTCCCATTTGAAGTGATTCTATTTCTTGAGAGAATTTCCGTTCATTGGATATTCGCCGTGCGAATTTCTCCGTTGTCAAACAATTAGCCACATGCAAACAACAGTATTCAAACAATGCAAAGTTTATGTTTGTCTTGAAGTTTTGAAAATGCATTTTTAGAAAATAAAAGAATTTTGTAAGAATATGAATTCAACTCAAGATTTATAGTAAGCCTTACAGGAGTCAGGATGCCTTTTTTAACAATATGCTTTCAAACTTACCTATGCTTCAATTATGACTTTTAAAGGGTTGTAATATTGCCTGGTTCATGGTTTAAGAAACAAAGGATAAGGCTCAAATTTTATTTGTACCCAAACCGTTCTCCATGATGTTCTCCAGTCCTATACTTAGTTAATTGCGTGTTTGGATTCCAAATGAATCTGGAATGATATTTTGGGAAGGCATTCATTTTTGCAACATTTTTCTGTTGTTGAGGATTGGTAACGAACTCCTTTTTTGATTTATTATCCCTAATTTTTGCAAGACTGTTTTTGTTTTGAAACTACAGTCAGGGGATGCCCCAGTTTTTCTTAAGTCTCCTTCGTAGGTTTTGACTCAGTGGGATTTTTCTTTTGAGAGATAACGACTACCTATTTTACAGGGAACCATCACCGTCTTTTGATTCAGAAGGATGTTTTTGATGTCATATGTTCTGTATGAAGTGAAAGCTTGCGACTGAAGGTGCATTTGAATTAACTAAGAAACTACCCTACTCTAGGTTATGATTAAAGGTTTCAATTTGTGCGAAAAAGAAAACTCCTACTTCTTTGGATCAAATGGGTTGACTAGGGATTATCTTCCTTATAACTCTACTATTTTAGGAATTGAAAAAATGCCTGTACATCGTCAGCAAGGTCTGTCCAAAAGCATACTGTATGAGATTATGGTATTGTTTTCGTCATCCTCCCTCTAAAGGCTTACAACTTTTAACGAGAGTTGAATATTACAAAAAGGGAATAAAAAGCAAAATTTAAATATAGTGAAAGTGAATGGATTAATTCAAGACAAACATATGCAATACATTAATGAAACAAAGTTTGACATAATAAATAAGTGTTCGAATAAACAAAAGAAATTACAATTAAAAATTCAAAATGAACTGGACGCTCTCAATGATTTGGCATGGGAGCAGTGATCACGTTGGGAGTCTCAGGAGGGCCGAATTAAATCTCCTTGGTGTCAATCATATTTTGAATATTGTATTTCAGTGCCCAACAATCGTTAGTATCATGCCCAAGACTTCCAGAATGATAGGCACATCTTTCATCGAGATTGTATTTAGGAGAAGAAGTTTTAGGGTTTGGATGAGGTTCTATCAACGTAATTAGATTCATCCTCAACATGTGTTACAATGCCTGAGACAGTGGTAATGTTGATTTTGGTAAATTGTCTTTTGGGCTCGTCTTGTGTTCGATGATTTCCCCGTTGTTGTTGTCGCACTAATGCAGGATTAGAGATCAGGACTGCCCCCACAGATTGGTCGTGGTTACTCTTGTTACGACCCTTCTGGTCGTACACATCATTGGACTCTTTCTTCCTATTGTATGGCTTCTTATGATTATTGGAAAATGCAACCACTTGGATCTTTTTGCTTCTGAATCCATTTTTAACTCGTTCCCCAGTTAGAATCAGCTCGGTGAACCCGACCGAAGAGCTTCTGATTAGGTGATTGAAGAAAGGTCCTGTCAAAGTTCCCATAAAGATATGAACCAACTCCCTGTCAGTTAGGGGTGGCTTCACCCTGCCAGCCAGGTCTCTCCACTTTTGGGCGTGTTTGAAGCCCTCATTGGAACCCATGGTCATTCCTTGTAACTTCACTCTAGTTGGCGCCAGATCGACATTGTACTGATATTGACGGTAGAAGGTGGTGGCTAATTCCTCCCAGGTATGGATGTTAGAACCTTCTAATTGGTAAAACCACTCCAATTGAGTCCTAGACAGACTCTCTTGAAATAAGTACACCCACAACTTCTTATCAGTGGTATGCGGTTGAATTTTACGGACGTAAGATCTCAAGTGAAGCTTTGGGCACGAAACGCCATTTTACTTGGCAAAAACTAGAATCTTGAATTTGTGGGGAATTGCCACCCCAGGAACCAAACCCAAATCACCAAAATCCAAGCCAGTAACAACTTGAATTTCCACAGTGTTGTACTCCAAAATTTTCCCTCTCATTTTACTCAAGACATGTCCATTGAGATCCCCAACTTTACCTAGGATGACTAAGAATTGACCAGACAAATTCTCCTCCTAAGGCAATAAACCTATAACTAGGGTTTCAGTTTTCATCAAGATGTGTGATCTCCAAGGGTCCCAAATTTTTTCCATGGCCCTAATATGTCCTTAAGATCATCCATGCCAAATTTCATGCCTTGCACAACAAGTTTTCTCAGTCAACTGCTCAAATGCCTGAAAATCAACTATACTAGGTCAAAAGTCAATTGTGGCCTATATACAGTCAAACCTCAAGATTTTTGGTCAACATCAACATTTTGAAGTGATATCCATAATTTGATCAAGGGTTGATCATGGTTCCTCAAGAAATGCTCCTAACTCATCAAAAGTCAAAAATGGCAAATTAGGGTTTCTATAGGAAAAGTCAACCAAACTTTGACCAGGCATAACTTTCTCATACTTTATCAGAAATTTTTCCACCAAAGCTCATTTTGAATAGAACCTAATTCCCTACAACTTCTCTTCATCCCTAAAGATCAAGAAATTCCCCAGTTAAAAGATACAAGCTCAAACATTATAGGTCCTTTCAAAAATTTAACAAAAACACCTTTTGGGTCAAAGCTCCTTACACTGACATGGAAGATCCAATTGAAATTAAACAAAAAGGGTTGTTTAGAGTACATCCTAAGGTCTCTAAAATGTCCAAGAACACCCTCTTAGGGTTAAAAATGAGAGAGATATGCATTGCTAAAGTTGACCAATTTTTGGAAAAGTGCATGAAATCAATATTGACCAAACTTGAATTTTTTCCAAATGGGCCATCCTTTTCATGCTTCAAACTTGTTTCTAACATGGCCCACGACCCCTGAACTCACTCATACATTATTTTATTATTTATACTATTATTTTGATATTTTATTCATTAAAATTCAAAATTAAATAAAGAAATAATGTAGATAATGTAAGATTTGATTTGGGATCTTTTTCCACATCCTATTGGGCAAGATTTGCTGATTATGTCAAGGGAAGATCGTGGAGGGAAGACAAGAATTGATTTAGTCCAAAACAAGTCAAAAATCAAATAATTAGAAAGAAAATATTTCTCATCAAAGCATGGATATTCCTCCACATTTGTTGACCTAATATGGTCTCATGTATATGCATAACAATTCCAGACTAAAAACATACGCGCAACAGCCTCAAAAGAACCCTAACATTTTCTCAAAAAATTCAAAGAGTGGTGCAATTCGTGATTCCTCTCTCTAGCCAGCTTCATCCAAAACTAAGGACTCCAATCTATTCCTGAAGACTCCAAGAGTCCATCCCTGTCAATCTCCAAGCTCATAGCACTCCCAAACGCCCAGATCACACATCACCGAATTGGTATATTTCTTGAATTCAAAAATATTGCATCCTATGATATAAATCATTTCTATGCTCATATCCATGTTTGCACTGATGATTGTGAATGTTTAGAGCCATCACATGAGTAGTTTGACACAGGGATGAAGCTTTGCCATTGTTAGGGCAAAGTTTCAGACGAGCTTCGTATCTCCATGTACAGGGACTTTCAGACCAAACAGACACCACCACTGAATTCACAGCCTATGATTTAGGGGGGTAGGTTCAATTTCTGGTCCGGAATCATGCTATTTTGCAGGTTGGAGATTTGAGGTCGCCGGAGACAATGGTGGTCAACCACCGTGAGGGGTGGTTTGACCCTCCCTCTATTGGCGTGGCTGGACAATGTTTCTTGATTGGTCCATTTAAACTTCTAGGGGGCCACTAAAGAGGCGCGCGTTGACAACTCAATAATTATGTTGTTTTAATATTATATTATTTTGTTTTGGTTATATTAACAATTGATTAGTCTGGTCCAGTGGCAAGAACGTAGGGTGTTAAGGCATTATGTGTGTGGGAGGTCAGGGGTTCGACCCCTGCCTCTTGTATTTTCCATTTTTCTAAAGCTTTATTGCAGGATGCAATACATCACGTCCCAGGCGCGCACCATAGGCTATCAAATCTATACCATTAGATCCCAACAAGGTCAGATCCAACGCTCCTGGGGTGCTTCCCCATGGTGGATCTTCCTAACGCAACAACATTGGATCTTACGCAAGGGCAATGGGCCAACAGATCTGGGCCTAGCCAAATTCAGCCAACACCCCTCCAGATTGCTAATGCACTTCAGGCCCATTTCATTTCGTTTTTGTCATTTTTTAAATTTCTTTGTTTTTATTTTATTAATTTTTTTAAAAATCATTTTTTATATTAATCATAAATCATAAAATCATAAAAAAATAGGATTAAATTTTTTTATATAATTAAAATTAATTTTGTAAATTAATCTAGTTTAATTACTTTAATCTTTTTTTAAAAATTAAAATTAATTAGAAGTTAAGATTAAATCTCAAATCTTTTTTTCATTTAAAATACCAAAAATATTTTTAATAAGCAATTAGATTTTTAGGCTTTGTCAAACTTATTCCCGTCTCAATTTTTGCGCGTTGTTATTTTTTCGTACGATTATTTTTTCAATTATGTAACTGTTTCTCGGTTTGTAATAGTTTAATTAGGGTTTAAATTTCCGCATCTGATTATGTAATTGCCCCAAGGCCCTGTAATAGCTTAGAAGTTTTTACTTTCTGCAATTTATTTTCCGCACTATAAACTGCTTAGATGAATGGCTAATAGGATTGTGTGAAAAAGGCTGAAATTAAAACGAGTAGATAACCCTAAATACGCAAGATAATATATCTGAATTAAGCACACTTGCACATGCTCACCCCTAGGGTATCTCCCACTTTGGTTGCCTTCAAAACAGTCACAATTCTCGAAATGTTGGAATTTTTAGTGACTGTCCTTTAGTTCAAGAGATCACAAGTCCCTCGATGACCCTTTCGACTGTTGCCTCGGTTAAAAAAAGTGATCTTAGAACTTTAGGACAATTACTAAGAGTTCTTGCCCAGTTGCCTTAGTGACCGTTAACGTACCTTTCAATAGTCCCTCAACATCCAACGATAAGGTTACCTACTCACTAATAGTAGGATATAACTATCTAAAAGAAAGGAGGAAAATAACACCTTTTTCGAGTAGGAAGATAACTGTTAAGTATTTGCTCAAAAAACAACTTTTTTACACCACACTCTCAAAACCTTTTTAAAAACGCTTTATCACACTCTTGAGGACTGATATAAGAGTTATCATAAAGCAAACCAAACTTTTCAAAACACACAAACACAAAAAGAAATTTTAAAAAATGAGCAAGTACCTAAGGCCCATTGAAAACCACAGATGGAAAGGGTGCTAACACCTTCCCTTTCCATAATCTACCCCCCTCACTCAGAAAATCTCGAAAAAAGTCTTTTTCTGTTCTTTTCACCCTTTCTTTTGATGGATAAAAGAAAAGTCGGTGGCGACTCTTGCTTACTGCAACATTTATGAATACAAAATATAAACCAGTATAACAGTCGGTTCTTCCATCGTATCACAATACTGATGACTCTGCTGGGGAAATTATACAGTGGGGTTACCTTAGAGTTTTAGTTCATCATTTTTAAAATGCTTTATTGTGTGTTTGATTGCTTTATCTTTGAGAGTTTGTTGGGGTATTCTTGTAAAGATCCTACACCCGGATCTGGGGCACCTTTTAGGTAAGTAACAATAAATCATAGAGGCTGTACGACATAGACCGATACGGACGAAGTGGTGGCTACGTTAGCATGACACTCTGGATTGTACTAATGTTCCTTGAGTAAGTCAAGGATAACATTAGGCTTCCTCATAGTGTCACTAAGCGCTAACTGATATTTAGAACCTTTAACCGACTCATCCTAGCCATTAGGAAGTAGTGAGATAACCGGCTTTGGTTCCGACCGAAGATTAGTTGATACTCGATGCTACACTCATTGAGACTGGACTTTCTGGATTTTTTGGCCGCAATACTTTGGTGCGTGAGCTGAAACAATTCCTGACGGGAAGGTCAATGATATTGAGACTCCTTAGAACCCGATTACTATTAATAGGATATGTTGACCCATCTTAACATTCAAGAGGGTACCTACCTTAAACTTCATGCAAGCCTTTGAACCTAAGGTCTATTGTGTGATTTGCTTGTGTTTATCTGAGATTTTAAGCATAATCATGACATCATAAACATCATTACATTCATATATACTAATTATTTCAAGGACTTGTTGGATTTACCTCTTTGCTGTTTTGAAGGATATGAATTCAGGTCATAGAAAAACCATCTGGATTCACTTCACGGAAGTTCCTCCCAAGCTCAAGGAATTAGTCTTTAAAGTCCCTGAGGACTCATCATTTCACAAAAGACATGGTCACTTACTCAGTTTGGTTACCACGGGATTTGACGAGGGTTTGATGAGTGTCATATTCCAGTTCTGCGACCCTAAGCACCATTGCTTCACATTCCTCGATTATCAACTGGTGCCTACACTGGAAGAATTCCCTAAGTTACTTAGTTTACCTATATTGGAGAGAGTACCTTTCACTGGTTTAGAACAAGACCCAACTTCTGAAAATGTTGTCGTAGCTTTGCACTTGAAGCCATCTGACATTGAGTCTAATTGGGAAAAAAGAAGTGGAGTTAAGGGTCTCCTTGCAAATTTTCTGATGAAGAAAGCTCAGATTTTCCTAATGCTATGAGTTACCATGCCTTCGAAGATGTCTTAGCTCTCTTGATCCATGGGTTGGTCTTGTTTCCTAATTCAAATCAATTTATAGATGTGAAGGCCATCAACATTTTTCTTGCTCACAATCCGGTTCCTACATTGCTCGGGGATATCCTACATTCTCTCTATACTCGTACTCTGAAGAAGCGAGGAACTCTCATGTGTTGCACCCCTCTGCTATATAGGTGGTTTATTTTTCACCTTTCTCGGTCAGTAATGCAAAATGATTTAGGCTTAAGGTGGAGTCAAATACTAATGTCTCTCTCTCTCACTCTAACATCCATTGGTGTCCTCGCTCTCAATGAGACATCTCTTTTATTGATCGTTGTGGAGAATTTCCTAATGTGCCACTCTTGGGTATTAGGGGAGGCATCACCTACAATCCTTCTTTAGCACTACTTCAGTTTGGCTATGCACTGAGAGATGGTCCACCGGATATGCTCGTTCAGGGTATTGTGTTCAACTACTCAGATGATTTGCAAAATTATCATCAGAGGTTCATCCGTGCTTGGGGCATTATTAAGAAAACTGATAGTAAGACTTTGGGCACAAGAACTCCATTCCTTTGGAACCTTACCTCAAATGGGTGCGAGCTCGAGCCCAAAGTCTTATGATGCCATACGATTCCATCTTACCAGTGATCCTTGAGCTAGTTGTTCAAGGGGCCGAGTCCTGTATTATTCTCTATCCTGATATGCCAACCAACTTCGAAGAGTTGCAAAAGTCTTGGATCCAGCTCAAGGAAGAACGAGATACTTTTGAGGCTCAATTCTACGCAAGTGAGAAGAAGGTGCTGGAATTAACAAAGCAGCTTCACAAAGAGAGGAACCTCAACACCAAGAGGAAGCGCCCATGGGAGACTTAGGAGTTTAGAATTTCCTTTCAATGTTTATCCCTGTGTAATCTTTTTGTTTCTTTAAACAAAACAGGAAATAAAGAGTTTGTTTCCTGTTTTGTTTAAAAGAGCTTAAATTCAATAAGGTCCTTGAAATCATTGTGTACATATACCATACATATCATTGCATAAACAAGTTTCATAGTAGGTTTCTCATCTTCTTCGTTGTTTATTTCAGCAGTAAAGAAATGGCTCTCGAACAAATAGTGAAGGATTTACAAACTCAAAATGCTCAATTTCAACAAATGATCATGGTTGTGGCCAAGAGGCAAGAGGAACTGAAAGCCCTGATTGCTAAAGAAAAGACCAAGAAGCCAAAGAAGCCAGCCGGTGTGGTGAATTTAGGAAGGAGGTTCAGAGGACCGTTAAGGCAGGTTGTAGCACTAACATCTTTGTCAAAATAAGGAGACAATCAAGAAGGGGAAACAAGAGAGGAAGAGCCCAGTCCAAGGGAATCTGATAATGAGACTGACTATAATGAGGAGCAGTATCCTCCAGCCGTTGAAAAATACAAACAGCTAGAGGATCGTTTGAAGGAAATGGGAATCAAGAAGGTACCTGGGCTGGATTTTGAAGAGCCGGGTTTGGTTTCTGGGGTTGTCATCCCGCAGAAGTTTAAGGTTCCGGTGTTCGCTAAATATGATGGGGTCTCGTGTCCCAAGATGCATCTCCGATCTTATGTGAGGAAGATTCAGCCTCACACTGCAGACAAGGAGTTATTGGTCCAATTCTTTCATGACAATCTATCCAGGACTCAACTAGAGTGGTTCTACCTGCTGGAGGGGACCAATATTCGTAACTGGGAAGACATGGCTTCTGCTTTCTACAAGCAGTATCAGTATAATGCAGACCTTGCTCCCACCCGTACACAACTCTAAAGTATGTCTATGGGTTTGAGCGAGGGTTTTAAAGACTATGCTCAGAAGTGGAGGGACTTAGTAGGAAGAGTCCAACCCCCCCTGTTTGATAGGGAGTTATTGGATATGTTTTTGGGTACCCTATCTAGTCCGTTTTTTAATCATCTGATTGGAAGCTCATCAATTGGCTTTACTGAGTTGATTTTGACGGGAGAAAGAGTGGAAGCTGGGATTAGAAGTGGCAAGATTCAGAAGGATGCATCTTCAACTGCGGGAAAGAGACATTTTGTGGGAAAAAAAGAGACCAGTGTTGTTTACAATCAACGAAATTAGGGCAGAACCAAGCGCCAGCCAACGGTAGGGGCTATTATGATATCCAAGCCTGCAGTTACTCAACAACGAAATAATCATCCTAGAGAAGAAAGACCTGTAAGGCAATTCACCCGGATAAATATGACTTTGTCTCAAGTTTTGCCTCACCTACAAAAATCCAATCTGGTTACATTGAGGGAAGCTCCCAAGAATCCCAACACTGCATGTCCTCGCTACAACCCAAATGCTCGCTGTGCTTACCATTCAGAAAGTCCAGGCCATGATACAAACGACAATTGGGCTTTGAAAAATAAGGTGCAAGACCTTATTGAGGTGAAGGAGATTGAATTTGACGCTCCTGAGATTCCCAATGTTATAACTGCTCCCATGCCCAAGCACGGTCGTGCTGTTAATGTTGTTGACGATGATACGTTTGTTACTTCTGTTGAGGTACTTGTTACTCCTCTCATGACTGTTAAGTGGAATTTGTTGCAAGCTAGTTTATTTCCGGGCTGTGGTGAAGATTACCACTTATATTTATCTCTACCGATTGGTTATTATTTGTTGAAAGCAGGTGTTCACCGCCTGATGGATGATAAAGAGATTCTATTTGAGAAGACTCCAGTCACAATTATTTCTTGTAAGGATGTTTCAATTATAACCATTTCCGCCAATCCTCCCAGGGTCTCCACCAAAAGACCCGTCAGGATTACATCTACTCCAAAGTTAGCTCCCCTGATCATCACTATGCCAGGGCCAATCCCATACTCCTCGAACAAGGCTGTTCCCTGGAACTATGGGGCTGACGTCTATTACCATGGCGTCAAGCAAGACCTGTTAGCTGTCGAAGACCAAGTTTCTGGAAATACTGATCCCGACATTGGAAATATCGTTGGGACCAGAAAAATAACAAGAAGTGGAAGAATGTTCTCCCCTAAGATTTCTCCTCCAAAAGCCGTTACTATTCATATGATCATTCCTACTGTTGTTCTTGCTGATATTACCACTGCAATTCCTGTGATTACCCCTGTTGCCACCCCTATCACTGAGTCGGCCGAGACTCGTGGCAAAGACATATTGATTGAGCCTGTCTAGACGAAGGCACATTCATAATCCATTCCAGAGGCTTCCAAGAATGAAATGGAAGAAATCTTGAAGATAATTAAAAAGAGTGACTACAATATGGTCGAACAGCTGGGGCAGACCCCTTCTAAGATTTCAACGTTAGCCCTACTATTGTGCTCCTAAGCTCATGCAAAAGCTTTGTAGAAATTCCTCAAAACTGCCCATGTGCCACAAGAAACCTCTGCTGACCAATTTGAAGATTGTGTGGCCAGTTTGACGGCTAATAACAATTTGGGTTTTTCTGATGCTGATCTGACACCTAGAGGAAGAAAATACAATGATGCGCTTCATGTCTCCATCGAATGCATGTGAACTACTTTAGCCCATGTTCTAGTAGATACTGGTTCATCGTTAAACGTGCTGCCCAAGAAGGCTCTGGACAGATTAGACTGCGAAGGTTTGACCCTGAAGCCCAGCAACATTGTAGTGAGGGATTTCGATGGTTCGAAAATGATGGTGCACGGGGAGGTGGACATCCCCATCAAAGTTGGTTCTCATACCTTTGACTCACCTTCTACGTGATGGATATCAGACCATCTTATTCTTGTTTGTTGGGTCTCCCTTGGATCCATGGGGCTGGAGCTGTCACGTCCACTCCGCATCAGATGATGAAGTACCTGGTGAAAGGAAAGATTATCACGGTACATGGTGAAGAGGAGTACATGGTAAGTCACCTGAACTCTTTCAGGTATGTGGAAATGGATGGCGAGTTCATCGAGACTCCGTGTCAGAACTTCGAAGAGGTGCCTCAGACCATGGCTGCAACTGAGACTGTTACCAATATGCCAAAGATCACCAAACCTCCCTTGAAAATGGCTTCTCTCAAGGACGCCAAAGCAATTATTGAAGAAGGTGTGTGTACCATTTGAGGCCAACTCCCTGACATCCCATACAAATATGATAAGTTTGGTTTGGGTTTCTCTTCAGGGGCTCAAAGGGTTGTTCGTCGTGCTCGTGCTGGAGGACCTCCCCTACGCATCAGCAACCATGGGGTCAATGCTTTAGAAGACAGTGATGGTGACTATGACATGGATAGCTGGATCTTCCCTACTACCAACGATGGACCCAGTAACTAGACGGCTAAATACTTTGTACCAATTACTTTTGTTCAGAAGTAATTGTCTTGTTTTCGGATATGTAATAATTAAACAATATAAACTCTATGGCCACGTGTCTTACCCGGGGCACAATGGTTTACTTGTGAGGGTTATCATGTTTCAATCTTAAATGTAATTAATAAAGCATTGAACGATTTTCATACAAATTTTGCACTCTCTGTTTTTCTTTTCTGCTTTTTACTTTGTCAATACATCTATGCTCTTACACACACTCACATATCAAACTGCAGATCCCTATCCACTATGGATCCCATTGATAACGATTCTGCTATTTCAAGTTATGACTTTGAAAATCCGATCAACCAAGCCGAGGACGAAGGTGAGGAAGATTGTGAGGTACCCGGAGAACTTGCCAGACTGTTACAGCAGGAAGAAAGGGCTATACATCCTCATGAAGAGCCCGTTGAGATAGTGAATTTTGGAACAAAAGAAGATAGAAAAGAAGTCAATATAGGTGCGAGTTTGGAGCTTAGTGTCAAACATCGGTTGATACAGATGTTGCATGATTATATCGAGATCTTTGCCTGGTCATATGAAGACATGCCGGGGCTAGACACGGATATTATGGTTCATCGTATCCCAACTAAAGAAGATTGCCCTCCAGTAAAGCAGAAGGTTCGTCGTATGCGCCCTGAAATGTCGGAGAAGATCAAGGCAGAAGTTATGAAGCAGTTCAACACTGGATTCTTAGCTATCACCTCCTATCCGCAATGGGTTGCTAACGTAGTTCTGGTTCCTAAGAAGGACGACAAGGTACAGAGGTGTGTGGACTACAGATATTTGAACAGGGCAAGCCCCCAGGACGACTTCCCGCTTCCCCACATTGATGTTCTGGTTGACAACACTGTACAACATAAAGTCTTTTACTTCATGGATAGTTTCTATGGATACAATCAGATCAAGATGGCACCCGAAGACATGGAGAAGACAACCTTCATCATACAATGGGGCACTTTCTGTTACAAAGTGATGTCGTTTGGATTGAAGAATGCTGAGGCAACCTATCAGCGAGCCATGGTAGCTTTGTTCCATAACATGATTCACCATGAGATAGAGGTCTATGTTGATGACATGATAGGCAGGTCTCAAACGGAGGAAGAGCACCTTGATCATCTACAAAAGCTATTTGGTAAGTTGAAGACGTACAAGCTGAGGTTAAATCCGAACAAGTGCACCTTTAGGGTAAGGTCTGGTAAACTCCTAGGTTTCATTATCAGTGACAAGGGTATCCAGGTAGACTCTGCAAAGGTGAAGGCTATACAAGAGATGTCGGCTCCTCGCACTGAGAAGGAGGTTAGAGATTTCTTGGGACGCTTAAATTAAATTTCCAAGTTCATTTCCCATCTAACTACTAATTGTGAGCCAATCTTCAAACTCTTGAAGAAAGATCAAGTGGTAAAGTGGAATGACGAATTCCAGACTGCCTTCGAGAGAATCAAGGAATACCTTCAAGAGCCTCCAATTCTGATGTCGCTGATTAAAGGAAGACCTTTGATAATGTACTTAACAGTGTTAGATAATTCAACGGGGTGTGTGTGCTTGGGCAGCATGACGAGTCCGGTCGAAAAGAGCATGCAATATACTACCTTAGCAAAAAGTTTACCGACTGTGAAACAAGATACTCACTGCTCGTGAAAACTTGATGCGCTTTGGCATGGGCTGCTCACCGACTGAGACAATATATGTTAACCCACACTACTTTATTGATATCTAAGATGGATCTGATCAAGTACATCTTCGAGAAGCCCGCTCTCTCCAGAAGAACATCAAGATGGCAAATGATCCTGACCGAATACGACATCCAATACAAAACCCAGAAAGCAATCAAGGGAAGCGTATTAGCTGATCATTTGGATCATCAGGCTGTGGATGACTACCAATCTATGAACTTTGAATTCCCAGATGAGAATATCATGTTAGTGACTGACTGTGAAGAACCTGGACTGGATGAAGGACCTGAGGAAGGATCTCAATGGACTATTATTTTTGATGAAGCCTCCAACGCACTCAACAATGGCATCGGTGCTGTAATCATATCTCCTGAGGGCTGTCATACTCCTTTCACTACCATATTATGTTTCAATTGTACCAACAATATGGCTGAGTATGAAGCATGGATCATGGGTCTCAAAGCCGCTATTAACCTAAGGATCAAGTTCTTGAGCATTTTCAGGGATTCAGCCTTGGTAATAAGTCAAATCAAAGGGGAGTGGGACATGAAGCACCCTATTCTCATCCCTTACAAAGAACATGTGTTGACATTACTTCCACACTTTGAAGAAGTCACCTTTGAACATTTTCCACGAGAAGAGAATCAGTTAGAAGACGCGCTAGCTACTATGTCATCTATGTTCAAGGTTAGATGGGACAACGAAGCTCCTTAGATCACTATTTAGAGATTGGATGAACCAGTATACTGCTATGAGATTGATACTGAAGAAGTAGCAGACAAACCTTAGTTCCATGAAGTAAAAAGGTATCTCGAGGCTCAAGAATATCCTGAGGGAGCATCTGTCAATGATAAGAAGTTTCTGAGAAGGTTCTCCGCAAAGTTCTTCCTCAGTAATGGAATCCTCTACAAGCGCAACCATGACTCTACTTTACTTCGGTGTGTAGACAAGAGCAAAGCAGAGAGGATTATGGCAAATTTACACAAAGGTACCTTTGGCACCCACTCTAGTGGACACACCATGGCTAAAAATATCCTACGGGCAGAATACTATTGGTCCACTATGGAAGCAAACTGTTATCAGCATTCACAAACTTGTCACAAATGCCATATCTATGCTGATAAAGTACATGTACCTATGGTTCCCTTGAATGTCTTGACGACTCCCTGGCCCTTTGCAATGTGGGGCATTGACATGATCAGAGAGATTAGGCCTACCGCTTTCCAATGGGCATAGCTTCATCCTAGTGGCCATTGATTACTTCACGAAGTGGGTTGAGGCTGCCTCTTTTGCTACTGTTAACAAGAATGTTGTGGCGCAGTTTATCAAGCATAACCTTATCTGTCGGTATGGTGTTCTAGAAAGAATCATCACAGATAATGGTACAAATCTCAACAATACGATGATCACCGAACTCTAAACAATTCAAGATCCAACATCATAACTCTTCTCCCTACCGGCCGAAGATGAATGGCGTTGTCGAAGCTGCTAATAAGAACATTAAGAAAATCATACAGAAAATGACGGTGACATACAAAGACTGACATGAGATGTTACCATTTGCTCTTCATGGGTACCGCACCTCAGCACGTACGTCAACAGGGGCAACACCTTATTCTCTGGTGTATGGTATGTAGGTTGTCCTACCCATTGAGGTCCAGATCCCTTCTTTGAGAATGATGAAGGATGCAAGTTTGAATGAAGAGGATTGAATCCAGACTCGACTTGACCAACTGAATCTGATTGATGAGAATAGGCTTACTACTGTCTGTCATGGTCAGATGTACCAAAAGCGAATGATCAAGGCTTTCAACAAAAAGGTCAGGCGTCAGGTATATCAAGTGGGTGATCTAGTAATCAAGCGCATCATCCTTCCACAAGGTGATCCCAAGGGCAAGTGGACTCCCACGTACGAAGGGCTATTTGTAATCAAGAGCATATTTTCCGGTGGAGCCATGATTCTAACCACCATGGATGGTGACGACCTTCCTCACCCTGTGAATGCGGACATAGTGAAAAGATACTACGGATGAATAAAGACCCGCTAGGTTGATTGGCCTAGGAAAAAATAAGGGTATCCCGGCGAACCAAAAGGGTTCGGGCAAAAATTAGGGACAAATACAAAAAATATGTACACCCGAAAGTCGAAAACTTGAGAAGGCCGCTTGGGCAAAAAAGGGTATCCAGGTGGACTGAAAACCTGAAAGGGAGGTCCAAGAAAAAGTTAGGGATTTAAAGCGTACAACTATGTCCCACTGGATCACCTTGCGACCAAACTTCAGTATCAACTATCAAGCTCAAACCATACCAATCAATCCAGTCAGCTTCAGACAAGTAGCAAAGTGATGAGACGCTCAAGGACATAAGGGAAATAGCAGAATTGAAACTCAATGAGATTATTACATATAGCTTTTTTTTCTTTGTACACTATTTTGTATAGTTTTCATTTTCATGACGGCGTTCTCCTACTAGAACGTCAGTCTCTTTTTACAAAAATGCCTGTTATAGGCAAACTTCAAAATCAATGCAAATCATTTCTTTGAAAGTACAAAAACTATTTGTTTTTTATTTTTCTGTTTTGTTTTGTAAAAATGTCCAGTGACCATTTTTGACATATGCATTTGAATATGATTACTGTTTACAAATACTTGCATAAGAAACAGAAAGACAATTGCTAATGACTTTAAGAAACGGGGCAAAGCCTAAAAACTCCATTTGTAGTCCCGACAGTTACTCTTTCCAACAGGTACAGGGGCAAAGACATTTTGAGACGAAGTCACTACTACATCCTTAGCATACGACCCAATGATGTCTATGTTCCCTACAGAGTGGAAACAACCAAAATTTTGATCTCTTCTTCCCCAAGTAGGAATTACCTCCTCCAGCAAAATTCCCTTTGAAATATGAAATCAATGTCTCCAGCTAAGTTTTTTATAATCTCGAACAGTTTGTAACGCCTTAACCCTGGTAGAGTTTATTTCTCTAGCTGTGGAAGTTTATCCCCCAACAGAGTTTATTTCTCTACATCAATAAAATCTTCCAACAGAGCACCTTCTCCCCACAGAGTCATTCTCTAGCAGGAGTAAGAAATCCCTGACAGATAATCTCCATCCATCATCCCCAGCAGGAATGAAAGAATCACTTTCCTCATCTACCATACGGAAGTCCGGGATTCAGCTTCCCAGTACTCTCCAGCAGTAGTTAGGGATTTATTTTCCCAGACTAGGAAATCTTCACAACAACGTCCCATATTCATACATCATGGCGTGCACATACATATTGCATAAAGTATAATCTCGTTTATTTTGAGAACATCATTACAAAATGCATTTCATACATCATAACATTGCATGCGGCTAACTCTTTACCTTTTCAGGAAAGAGTTACTTATATGACCTGACAGTCTTCTCAAAGGCTACGTCTGACGAAGAGCTATTTCAGCATTTTCCTCAGAAAGATATTCTCAAAAGACCTTTCACTGGTTCAGTTAAATCGACACTAAGATTTTTCTGATTTCTATTCCAGTTGAAGATAACTCAAGACCTTTCTCTGGTTCAGTTAAATCGACACTAAGATTTTTCTGATTTCTATTCCAGTTAAAGTTAATTCAAGACCTTCCTCTGGTTCAGTTAAATCAGATGATTGTGAATGTTTAGAGCCATCACATGAGTAGTTTGACGCAGGGATGAAGCTCTGCCATTGTTAGGGTAAAGTTTCAGACGAGCTTCGTATCTCCCTGTACAGGGACTTTCAGACCAAACAAACACTACCACTAAATTCGCAGCCTATGATTTAGGGGGGTAGGTTCAATTTCTGGTTCGGAATCATGCAATTTTGCAGGTTGGAGATTTGAGGTCGCCAGAGACGACGGTGGTCAACCACCGTGAGGGGTGTTTTGACCCTCCCTGCGCTGGCGTGGCTGGACAACGTTTCTTGATTGGTCCATTTAAACTTCTAGGGGCCCACTAAAGAGGCGCATGTTGACAACTCAACAATTATGTTGTTTTAATATTATATTGTTTTGTTTTGGTTATATTAACGATTAATTAGTCTAGTCCAGTGGCAAGAACGAAGGGTGTTAAGACATTATATGTGTGGGAGGTCAGGGGTTCGACCCCTGCCTCTTGCATTTTCCATTTTTATAAAGCTTTATTGCAGGATCCAATACATCACTTCCCAGACGCGCACCATAGGCTACCAAATCTATACCATTAGATCACAACAAGGTTAGATCCAGCGCTATTGGGGTGCTTTCACATGGTGGATCTTCCTAACGCAGCAACATTGGATATTACACAAGGGCAATGGGCCAACAGATCTGGGCCTAGCCAAATTTAGCCAGCACCCCCCAGATTGCTAATGCACTTCAGGCCCATTTCATTTCATTTTTGTCATTTTTTTAAATTTCTTTGTTTTTATTTTATTTATTTTTTAAAAAATCATTTTTTATATTAATCATAAAATCCTAAAATCACAAAAAAATAGGAATAGGTTTTTTTATATAATTAAAATTAATTTTGTAAATTAATCTAGTTTAATTACTTTAATCTTTTTTAAAAAATTAAAATTAATTAGAAGTTAGGATTAAATCTCAAATATTTTTTTCATTTAAAATACCAAAAATATTTTTAATAAGCAATTAGATTTTTAGGCTTTGTCAAACTTATTCCCGTCTCAATTTTTGCGCGTTGTTATTTTTTCAATTACGTAACTGTTTCTCGGTTTGTAATAGTTTAATTAGGGTTTAAATTTCCGCATCTTATTATGTAATTGCCCCAAGGCCATGTAATAGCTTAGGAGTTTTTACTTTCTGCAATTTATTTTCCGCACTATAAACTGCTTGGATGAATGGCTAATAGGATTGTGTGAAAAAAGGCTGAAATTAAAACGAGTAGATAACCCTAAATGCGCAAGATAATATATCTGAATTAAGCACACTTGAACATGCCCACCCCTAGGGTATCTCCCGCTTTGGTTGCCTTTGAAACAATCACAATTCTCGAAATGTTGGAATTTTTAGTGACTGTCCTTTAGTTCAAGAGATCACAAGTCTCTTGATGACCCTTTCGACTGTTGCCTCGGTTAAAAAAAAAGTGATCGTAGAACTTTAGGACAGTTACTAAGAGTTCTTGCCCAGTTGTCTTAGTGACCGTAAATGTCCCTTTTGATAGTCACTCAAAATTCAACGATAGGGCTACCTACTCACTAATAGTAGGATATCACTATCTAAAGGAAAGGAGGAAAAAAAGCCTTTTTTGAGTAGGAAGATAGCTGTTAAGTATTTGCTCAAAAAATAACTTTTTTACACCACACTTTCAAAACCTTTTCAAAAACGTTTTATCACACTCTTGAGGACTGATACAAGAGTTATCATAAAGCAAACAAAACTTTTCAAAACACACAAACACAAAAAGCAATTTTCAAAAATGAGCAAGTACCTAAGAGCCCGTGGAAAACCACAGATGGAAAGGGTGCTAACACCTTCCCTTTCCATAATCTACCCCCTTACTCAGAAAATCTCGAAAAAGGTCTTTTTCTGTTCTTTTCACCCTTTCCTTTGTTGGATAAAAGAAAAGTCGGTGGCGACTCTTGCTTACCGCAACATTTGCGAATATAAAATGCAAACCAATATAACAGTCGATTCTGCCACTGTATCACACACATCCTTCAATCTATCTTCCAAAATAGTCCTCATCCTCAGAGATTGGATTATTACCACCCCCAACACGGGTGCTCCTTGAATCTTCATCCTGATTCTTATCCTCCTCGGAGGAGTCTTCTTCCACTTGAACTTGTCAGATGGGGCCCTTGAATCTCTTCCCCATGTTGATCACGACCTTCTTCTTGGTCTTTTTCTCCATAACCAGAAATGCCATTAGTTCTTGCTGCCCCTTTGCTAAGCTAAGCAAAGTTTCTTGAAACTGAGAGTTTTGTGTCTACAAATCCTTCACAGTCTGCTCGAAATCCATCTTACTAAAATAAACAGTAGAAAAATGAGGACACATATGTTGAAAAACCTACTTATGTTATGATGCATGTAATGTGAATGCTTTCAAGGATCTCGGGGGGTAAACACAAGAAGATGTTAGAAGTTAAATTTTGACTACTTCTTTGATTGAAGAACTTTGTATCGTTGAATGTCCTTGCATGAGAATCAAGCTCACCATGTCATGTGGGTCGTAGCCCTTGACTCAAGTTATCTTGCTTTGGTTTTTTGAAAGCATTGGACTAGAGGAAAAATAAATCCTCTTGCCCCTTAATAGATGTTTGGTTCAATATAATCCTGTATCACAAACCCTTACGACCCTTGAAATGGTTATTGAACATGCTATGGTATGATGATGTTATGTACAAATAAACATATACAAGAAAAGAAAACAAATCCTTAGGTTTAGGATTGCATGGAGTTCATAGGTAAGTACCCTCTTGAAGTTTAGATAGTTCAACTTGTCCTAGAATGTAACCGGGTTCTAGGGAATCTCAAAATCACCGATCTTTCTTCATCGGACATTGTTTTAGCGCAAGCCTCTTTATGAGCGTAGCATCGAGTATCAGCCAACTTTGGACTACACGAAAGTCAGTTATCTCACTACTTCCTAAAGGCCAAGTTGTTCAACTAAAGGTTCTAAGGTCAATTAGTGCTTCAAGAAACCACACAGCGGCCTCGTATTCTCCTTCACTAGACTCAAGGGATACTGGTACTAACAAATGTGTCACACTAACGTAGCCATCGCTTCAACCATGGAAGTATACCCCGCATAGTCCCCATGATCTATTGCTACTTACCTAATAATGTTCCCCGATCCGGGTAGAGGATTAATACAAAACTTAAACAATGACACAAAATGTAAAGCAAATAAGTCAAACAATGAAAGCATTTAAAGGTGATATAGTCTCTAAGGTAACCCCACTTTTAAGTTATCCCCAATAGAGTCACCAATTCTGTAATACGATGGGAGAACTGACTTGGGTGTTTTGCGTTTTATCTCAATTGTTGCGGATAGCAAGAGTCACCACCGACTTTTCTTTTATCCAACAAAGGAAAGGGTGAAAAGAACAGGAAAGACCTTTTGATAATTTTCTTGAGTTCGGGGGGTAGGTTATGAAAAGGGAAGGTGTTAGCACCCTTTTCATCCGTAGTTATCTACGGGCTCTTAGTTGCTAGCTCACTTTGAAATGCTTTGTTTAAAATGCATTTGTGATTGTTATGAAAGTATTTTTAAAATTTCCTTCATTTAGGCGAACTTTATAATGATTCTCGTCTCTATAAGAATGCATACAAAGTGTTGACTTTTGAAAATATTTCATTAGAAAGTGTTGGTGTGTTTGAAAGATGTTTTGAAAATGGTTGTGAGGAATTAACTATGAAAGTTCTACCTACTCAAAAAGTCTTAGTTCTTTTCCTCCTCCTTTAGATATTGCTATCTTACCATTGATTGGTGAGAAGCCCTTCTTTCACTTTTAGGGGGTAGTTTAGGTTTTCTTTTTCGACCTAGTTTTATACTTGTGCTTAGGATTACTATATTAGGTTCTTTTTGGGGCTTCCATAGGTTTTAGGATACACTAACCTTATGTGTTTACTTCTGATCTCATCTTCTCTTGAATTTTTTCTCCATGATCCCTTGACCACACACTTATGCACACTTCACTACACCACTTTTGTCGGATATTAGTTCAATTGCTATGAAGTTTGTACCATGCTATAAAATGATTAATTGACCTCCTAGTTTTATACTTTTGTATGCTTTGTCTGTTTGTATTATCTTGCAGAATGTTTGTATGGTTGTGTCAGCTACATACCACTTGTGATTTATTTTCACATTGAGGCCTAGATGCTTATGTCTGACGACACGACTTCTGACTTATTTCTTTGTTGATGCTAGCTTATTCGAAGAACTCTAGGTTTCATTACTCTTTAGTTGCTTATTTTCGGATTATATTTGTTCGGTACTTTCCCGTCTGATTTACCCTTTCCTGCATTTTACTGCTTACTTAGGATTGGGAGTTTGTACCACTTGGCAGACAATTATGGAAGTCCTCACTAGGAGGCCATGTTTTTGTTTGTTTAAAAGTTTTGTGCTTGCATAGTGGGATGATGGTTTTTAGGTACTTTTATGGCAACCATTCATAAGTCCTTATAAGTAGGTGTAATACGGTGGGAGAACTGACTTTACTGGTTTTGCGTTTTATCACAAATGTTGCGGTTAGCAAGAGTCTCCACCGACTTTTCTTTTATCCAATAAAGGAAAAGGTGAAAAGAATAAGAAAGACCTTTCGAGAATTTTTCTTAAGTAAGGGGGGTAGGTTATGAAAAGGTAAGGTAGTAGCACCCTTTTTATCCGTAGTTATCTACAGGCTCTTAGTTGCTAACTCACTTTGAAAATGCTTTTTTGTGTAAGTGTATTTTGAAAATATTTTGGAAAGATGTCTTAGTGCGGCAAACTTTGTAATGATTCTCGTATCGTTGAGAATGCATACAAAGTGTTTTGTTTTTTAAAATATTTAGAAAAGAGAGTGTATGTGTGAGATGTTGTTTTGTTTTTGTAAGCAAGCAACTATAAGCTATCTACCTACTCAAAAGATCTTTGTTTTTTCCTCTTTTCCTTTAGATAGTGCTATCCTACCATTCGTTAGTAGGTAGCTCTATCATTGGATGTTTTGAGGGACAAGTGAGGGTCATCGTACAATCATGAAGGAAACTCGAAAGACACTTTAGCAATTACCCTAAGGTACTAAGATCATTTACCGAGGCAACATCGAAGGGTCATCGAGGGACTATGATCTTTTAACCAAAGGGTATTTGCTAAAACTTCTCACGTTCGAGAGACGTGAATGTTTTATCTGAAGGCAACAAGTGGGGGAACCTTAGAGGTGCGTGTGTGCGAAGTGTTTTTTTTATAGTTATTTATCTTGTATGTTATTTTAAGTCTTATCATGCACGTCTATTTAATCTAGCAATTAGATATATACGTAAGGCCGGGAAAAATAAAAGTGCAGGAAGTAAACTACGCTATTACATCGCTTTGGGGATGGGGGAGATACAAACCAAAAATTGGGGGAGGAAAGTATAAAGCATCCTAATTATCTATTACAAACCTTTTGACAGTTACATAAATTGACAAATCCGGAAAAATTAAATAAACGCGCAGAGATGGAAAAGGGGAAGATATCTAAAAAACCCTAAAAAACTTCTAAGTATAAAAATGTTTTTGGTATTTTTTTTAGAAAGATAATTGAATTATAAACCTAATTCTAATTAAATTTTAATTAACAAAATAAGCTTGAAATGATTTAATTAATTAATTAAATTTTAAAAAAATTAAATTAATTAATAAAACACCTAAATCTAATATTTTTGATTTTTTATGATTTTAATAAAAAGGAATTAATTGAAAGAAAAAGAAAATAAATAATTAAAGCAAAAAACAAAAATAAAATGGGCCACGCTGCAACAGTAAATAGGGGGTGTGGATTTGAAATGGTTAGGCCCAAAAATAACAAGCCTAAAAGCTTGCATTGGATCCCCTGTGGTTGACTCCTAGAGGCGCATCATGGTCAGGCTGGTGTTGGAGTGTTGGATCTAGAGTGTGATGATTTGGTGGTGTTGATTGGGAGTATGCATCGTGCGCACACCTGCTTTGTTCACATTGGATCTAAATGCAAAACCTAAAAAAATAAAACACCTCATGCGTGGATCGAACCCAAGACCAGGCGTGTGAGTTTCTTATGTACATGTGTGTTGCCACTGGGGTGGCGTGATTCATCCAGTATATGAGTTAAACAAAATTAATATAATACAAAATACATGCTAACATCAACAATCAAACACAAGCGCATTAAGTGCTCCCCTGGAATTTGAACCAGCCATTCAGAATGCTTCTTTATTCCACGCGTGCCCTTGCCGGAGTCACCATATCTCAGGGACACCAGAGTCAAACTTCGGTCGTCTTATCCGGCCATATAAAAATCCAAACCTGCAAAAACGCATCAATTAAAAGGTACAAAGCACCCTACTCCCCTAACCCCCCCCCCCCCCGAATCCAAATCTGGAATTAGTTTGAGCTAAAAACTTCTGAATCATGCGCTTTGAATCAAAACGCACAGACCGGAGGAAAAATGTTATCTAACCATTTTGCGTGCATGGGAATGTATCAATGGTCAGAACCTGTTCAGGAAGGGCTCAGGAATACGTTATTGATAACCGTGATGCTTAAAATAATATGAAATAAAAGAATATAAATTTCAAAATGTTGTGTGACTGGAGATGCATGTCATGCTCTTCTCATGCGTTTTGGACCATGGGATCTGGTCCAAACTTACCCTTTCACGACCAGGAAGAGAATAAGACTGGATTTATGGAATGATAAGGCATGTGGATAGAGCTTTAAGGCTCGAGGGTTTTGAGAAATTTTTGATGATTTTGCTAGCTTCTGTATGAACTGGTTTCGTGTGTATGCTTCTTCCTTTGTTTGCTTTATATAGATAGAGTAAATGAGCTAGCATATATGGCATGATATTAAGCAATTAAGTCATGGTTTAAACAAGAATAAACCATTTTGAAAACTTTCCAATTTGAAAAATCCTTGCCTTTTTGAGCTTTGCACGAGTTTGGAATGTTTGATAGGCTGTGACATGTTGTATGGGCCTTAAGAAAATCAATCCTGCGCTAGCCCATTGGTTTTATATTTTATTTAATTTTATTTTGTATTTATTTGAATAAAACAAAAATAAAATATAAATAAAATGATAAGAAAATTCAAGGCATGTTGGGAATGAGCTTAGAGGTCTTCCATAAGTTCATGAATATATTCAAAGCTCAAAAAGTTAAGCCATAAGTCCAAAATTTCAAATTTGTATTTCTTGCATTTCATGTATTTCTTTAAAATTTCCCAACTTGTGCAACCTATAACATGCTCAGTTTTCATATTTTGAAGGTAATTTTGGACTTTTTGAAAATCTCAATATGTCCTCTACACTTTCTAATTTAATCATTTTTGCATTTGGAGACAATATCTTGATGTAAGTTTCCTTGACAAAAAGTGTCTTTTGTTGACTTTTTGAAAATGACCTATAATGTATTAGCTCATATCTTTCAAATGAAGCATTTTTTAGACTTGAGCATGAAAGCAAAGTTGTAGAGGATTGAATTTCCTTCAAAATGAGCTTTGGTTGGGGAAGAGTTGAGGAATCATGTGAAAGTTATGCTTGGTCAAAGTTCAGTTGACTTCTCCTAAGGAAACCCTAATTTGGCAACTTTGGACTTTCGATGATTGTAGGGCTTCTCTTAAGGAATCATGATCAACCCTTGTTCAAATGATGAATATCACTTCAAAATGTTGATGTTGACCAAAAATCTTGAAGTTTGACTGTATGTTGACCATATTTGACTTTTTACCCAATATAGTTGATTTTCAATCATCTGAGCAATTGATTGAGCAAACTTGTGATGCAAGACTTGGAACTTAACATGAACCTTTTTGAGGGCCTATGATGAACCATGGAAACCACTTGATACCTTTTCAACCCAAATTTCCTTTAGAAACTTAAAACCCTAGTTATGGATTTCTTACTTAGGAGGTGAGTTAATTGGTCATCCCTTGAGATTCTTGAGTATTTGGGGAGCCGTGAAAGAATGCCTTGAAGAAAATGGGAGGGCAAATTTTGGGGTAAAACAGCTGCCCCTGTTCAATCTTCTTAAACCTGGAGAGTTAGATTGGCATGTCCGCCATTCATGACTTGAAGGTAGAAGATGATTGAACACTTAAGTGCCCAGATATTTCCACTCGCCTGTGCAAGAGGTACTGTTGTGGATTAATTATGCTGGAAATGGGCTTATAGATGACATTTGGATAGGTTACGAAGAGTCGTCGGAGATGGGCTTATAGATGCCATCCAAAGTAACTGTTGACTTCAACTGGAAGAATTATCAGAATAAACCTTATGGTTGATTTAATTTAAGCTAGAAGATGTTTGTGCTTATCTGCAACTGGAAGAAGTATCAGAGTAAATCTTTGGTCAATTTAATCTGAGCCAGAAGAGGTCTCTTTGTCTTTAACTAGAAGAAGTATTAGAATAAACCTATGGTTGATCTAAACTGAGCCAGAAAATGTTGTCTTGACTTTAACTGGGAGAAGTATCAGAATAATTCTCTGGTCGATTTAACCTGAGCCAGAAAAAGGTCTACTGGTAGAAGTATCAAAATAAATCTTTGGTTGATTTAATATGAGCCAGAAGTTATTTGTGACCGTCTTCAACTGGAAGAAGTATCAGAATAAATCTTTGGGCGATTTAATCTGAGCCAAGAGAGGTCTCTTTGTCTTTAACTGGAGGAAGTATCAGAATAAATATTTGGTCGATTTAATCTGAGCCAGAAAAAGGTTCATTAGAAGAAGTATCAGAATAAATCTTTGGTCGATTTAATCTGAGCCAGAGGATGCTTGTGCTTGTTTTTAACTAGAGGAAGTATCATAATAAATATAGCTTGATCTAAACTGAGCCAGAAAATATTGCCTTGACTTTAACTGGGAGAAGTATCAGAATAAATCTATGGTTGATTTAATCTGAGCCAGAAAATGTCTTCAACTAGAAGAAGTATCAGAATAGATCTATGCTTGATCTAAGCTGAGCCAGAAGATGCGTATGCTCGTTTTTATCTGGAAGAAGTATCAGAATAAACCTATCTCGATCTAAATTAAGCCAGAAAATATCTGTTGGAAGAAGTATCAGAATAAATACACGCTTGATTTAAATTGAGCCAAGAAAAAAGTCTATGGTAGAAGTATCAGAATAAATCTTTGGTCGATTTAATCTGAGCAAGAAGCTATATGTGACCGTCTTCAACTAGAAGAAGTATCATAATAAATCTTTGGGCGATTTAATCTGAGCCAGGAAAGGTCTCTTTGTCTTTAATTAGAAGAAGTATCAGAATAAATCTTTGGTCAATTTGATCTGACCCAGAAAAAGGTCTGCTGCAAAAAGTATCAGAATAAATATTTGTTCGATTTAATCTGAGCCAGAGGATGTTCATGCTCGTCTTTATCTGGATGAAGTATCAAACTAAACCTATAATCAATTTTATATGAGCCAGAAAATGTCTTCAACTGGAAGAAGTATCAGAATAGATCCACACTTGATCTAAGTTGAGCCAGAAGAATGTCTACTGGAAGAAGTATCAGAATAAATCTTATGGTTGATTTAAACTGAGCCAGCAGATATTTAAGTTTGGCTTAATCTGGAAAAAGTATTAGAATAAATGCATGCTTGATTTAATCTGAGCCAGAAAATGTCTACGACCGTCTTCAATTGGAAGAAGTATCAGAATAAATCTTTGGTCGATTTAATCTGAGCCAGAAGATATCCACGCTCGTCGTCAACTGGGAGAAGTACTAGAATAGGTCTATGCTCGACCTAAACTGAGCCAAAAGATGTTTTCTTTGAGAAGGCGTTCTGGTCATACCAGGAGTTAAGGATGTATGTTTGTTGATTGATATATTCCTGAAAAGGTAAAGATTTAGTTGTATGCAATATCATGATGTATGAAATGCATTGCGTAATGATGTTCTCATGATAAATGAGACTGTGTTATATGCGTTTTTTATGCATATGCAATGACATTTGTAAACGGTGTATGGATGTGAAATGTTGCCGAAGTGTTTTTGTAAACTCAAGCAGCATTTTTGTCTGGGGAAAATAAATCCCTATTTGTTGCTAGGGATGAAGAGTGTGTGTATCTTCGATCTTCTTGGAATTTTCTTTGTTGGGGATTCCTACTCTTTGTTTGAGGTAACTCCGCTGGGAATGTTGATTTTTGATAGGGAGAAAATAGTTCAAAAATTTGGTTTCTCCTTACTCTACTAGAGATTATAATTCTTTGTATACCCTGACTGAGGATAAAAGAGATGGATAACCTTTTGATCTGTCTGGGGAGGATAGATTTGGCAGCAAATCTCTGGCGATAACAATCAGGGTTGTCCTTTGTTGGAGACGGGAACTCTGCCTATAATATATGCTAGAAGCAGACTCGAGCTGGGTGAGATTGAACTTTTTTGGGGAAATAAACCATGTTGGGGAAATAAACCCTATTGACGGAAATCTGAACTCTGTTGGGGAAGTAAACCCTATTGACAGGAATACCCTGCTGAGGGAAACTCCTTACCGAGGAGAATGAGCTCTGTTGGAGAGAAGTAGTCTGCACGGGTTTTTACAGTTTTGAAAACTCAGTTGGGGAGAAGAATTTCCATAAACTGTAATGATTGGGATTCCGTAGATGGGTGATATTACTGGGAAGAAGACTATACTCCTTTATCTTCCAGAGTGATTTGTCGAGGAAATTGTGGGGAATGTATGAACTTGCAAAGATTACTTCATATGGATAATCTCATGGAAGTGGCTCTGTGGAGATTTGTGGATGGCTCAAACATTATCCCAACTCCTAGAGTCTTGAGTAAACACTTATTCATGTCTTTGTGCATATATTTGTCAATAGTCAATTGTATTCATATGCATATTCTCATTCAATTTTAGTCATTGGATGTCTTGCAAACAAAACAGAAAAAGTAAAACAGAATTTGGCTTTGAAATTGTATTTGTATTGATAATTTGCCTATGAACAAGATTTTTGTATAAAGAGACAGAGATCCCAATAAGGGGAAATTTTCGTGAAATGGAAAGAATACATAGTGTAAATAAGATGATAGCTATGTGGAAATAATCTCATTCGGTTCCAACTCTGATATTGGCCCTATATCTTCAAGCATCTCATCCATTGCTATCGGAAGAAAGTGAGTGAATTAATCTGTACCGTTTGAACTTTTGACTTCGGTAATAAAGCTTGCTGTAAGTAATCCAATGGGGACATAGTCATACGCTTTTATCCATAATTTTTTCCTGAACCGCCCTTTCGGGTTTTTAGTCCATCGGGATACCCTTTTTTTCCCAAGCCGCCTTTTTAGGTTTTCGAGTTGTCGGGTGTACAGTTTTTTCATATATAACCCTGATTTTTGCCCGAAACCTTTTGGTTCGCCGGGATGCCCTTATTTTTTCCTAGGCCAGTGACTCAGCGGGTCATTTTTATGCATAGTATCTTTTGATTATATCCGCATTCATAGGGTGCTAGAAATCTTCACTGTCCATGGTGGTCAGTATCATAGCTCCGCCATAAAATACTTTCTTGATTACAAATGGCCCTTCGTAAGTGGGAGTCCATTTTCCCCTGGTATCACCTTGCGGAAGAATGATGCACTTTATTACCAAGTCACCATCCTGATATACCTGATGCTTGATCTTTTTGTTGAATGCCTTGATCATGCGTTTCTGGTACATCTGACCGTGACAGACAGCCACATGCCTTTTCTCATCGATTAGATTCAATTGGTCCAACCTAGTTTGAATCCACTAATCTTCGTCCAAGTCTGCATATTTCATTATTCTCAGAGAAGGAATATGGACTTCGACAGGTAGGACAACTTTTCATATCATAGACCAGAGAAAATGGGGTTACCCCAGTTGATGTTCTAGCCGAAGTGCGGTAGCCGTGAAGAGCGAATAGTAACATCTTGTGCCAATCTTTGTATGTCACAACCATCTTCTGTATGATCTTCTTTATGTTCTTATTGGCGGCTTCCACTGTGCCATTCATCTTAGGTCGATACAGAGAAGAGTTGTGATGATTGATTTTGAACTGCATACAAAGTTCATTGATCAAGGTGTTGTTGAGATTGGTACCTTTGTTTGTGATAATCCTCTCGGGGATGCCATACCGACAAATCAGATAATGTTTGATGAACCAGGCGACCACATTCTTGGTAACAGAGGCGAACAGAGCTGCTTCAACCTATTTTGTAAAGTAATCAATGGCGATGAGGATGAAGCGATGTCCATTAGAGGTTGTGGGCTTGATTTCTCCGATCATATCAATGCCCCACATTACAAATGGCCAAGGAGAAGTCATGACATTCAAAGCTACTGGAGGCACATGAACTTTATCAGCATAAATTTGGAACTTATGACAAGTTCTCGAGTGGTGGTGACAATTAGTTTCCATAGTCAACCAATAGTAACCAGCTCTCAAAATCTTTTTAGCCATAGTATGCCCACTGGAGTGAGTACCAAAGACGCCTTCGTGCATATCTTGCATAATTTCTTCTGCTTCCTTCTTGTCCATACAATGGAGAAGAGTTGAATCATGATTGCGCTTGTATATAATTCCATTGCTAAGGAAGAACTTAGTCGAGAACCTTTGTAGTAATTCTTGTTATTGATCGATGCCCCTTTTGGGTATTCTTGAGCTTCAAGGTATCTTTTCACTTCATGAAACCAAGGTTTTTCTTCTACTCCATCATTGTCAATTTCATAGCAGTGTGCAGGTTCATCAAATCTTTCAATGGTAATTCTGGGAGCCTCATTGTCCCATCTGACCTTGAACATGGATGACATGGTAGCCAATTAATCCGCCAACTGATTCTCTTCTCTTTGTATGTGCTCAAAGGTAATCTCTTCGAAATACGAGATCAAGGTTAACACATGCTCTTTATAAGGAATGAGATTCAGGTGTTTCATATCCCAATCTCCCTTAACCTGATTGATCACCAAGGCTGAGTCTCCATACATGCTTAAGAACTTGATTCTCAGGTCAAAAGCATCCCTAAGACCCATGATGCACGCTTCGTATTCCGCCATATTATTGGTGCAGTCAAAGCAAAGTCTGGCGGTGAAGGGCGTATGGCAACCTACGGGGGAGATGATTACAACACTGATTCCATTTCCAAGTGCATTGGAAGCTCCATCGAAAACCATAGTCCTTCGGGATCCGGGCTCAAGTCCTTCATACGGTCCAGGTTCTTCACAGTCTGTTACTAGCATAATGTTCTCATCCAAGAATTCAAAGTTCATAGACTTATAGTTGTCTATAGCCTGATGTGCCAAATGGTCGGCCAATACAATTCCTTTGATTTCCTTTTGAGTGGTGTCCTGGATATCGTATTCTGTTAAGACCATCTGCCATCGATCTATTCTTCCAGAGAGAGCTGACTTCTCGAATATGTACTTGATGAGATCCATTTTAGAGATCAACAAGGTAGTATGGGTCAACATATACTATCTTAGTCGGCGAGCAGCCCATGCCAAAGCACAACAAGTTTTCTCAAGCAGTGAATATCTTGTTTCACATTCAGTAAACTTTTTGCTAAGGTAGTATATTGCATTCTATTTTCAACCAGAATCGTCATGCTGCCCTAGTACACACCCCATTGAATTCTCAAGCACTGTTAAGTACATGATTAGAGGTCGTCCTTCAATTGGTGGCATCAGAATCGGAGGTTCTTGTAGGTACTCCTTAATTTATCAAAGGCTATTTGACAATCATCGTTCCATTTTACTACTTGATCTTTCTTTAGTAGCTTGAAGATTGGCTCACAAGTAGCATCCAAATGTGAAATGAAACGGGCAATGTAATTCAGCCGTCCTAAGAAACCCCTGACTTCCTTCTCGGTACGAGGAGCTAGCATCTCTTGAATGGCTTTAACCTTTGCAGGATCAACCTTAATACCCTTACCACTGACTACAAAACTTAGGAGTTTACTAGATCTCACCCCAAAGGTGCACTTGTTCGGGTTTAGCCTCAGCTTGTACTTCCTCAGTCTCTCAAATAGCTTATGTAGATGATCAAGATGTTCTTCTTCAGTTTGTAACCTAGCTATCATGTCGTCGATCTAAACCCCTATTTCATGGTGAATTAAATCATAAAATAAGGTCACCACGACACGCTGATAAGTTGCCCCAACGTTCTTCAACCCAAAAGACATAGCCTTGTAACAAAATGTGCCCCACTGTGTGACAAAGGTAGTTTTCTCCATGTCTTCGGGCGCTATCTTGATCTGGTTATAACCCGAAAAATCATCCATGAAAGAGAATACCTTATGCTGAGCGGTGTTGTCAACCAAAACATCGATATGTGGTAGTGGGAAGTCATCTTTGGGGCTTGCCCTGTTCAAATCCCTGTAATCTACACACATACGTACCTTGCCGTCTTTCTTTGGCACCGGAACAACATTAGCAACCCATTGAGGATATGACATAACTGCTAAGAAACCTGCATTGAATTGCTTTATAAACTCAGCTTTGATCTTTTTTGACATTTCAGGACGCATGCGACGAACCTTCTATTTTATCGAAGTACAACCCTCTTTCATTGGTAGATGGTGAACCATAATATCGATATCAAGCCCTGGCATGTCTTTGTATGACCAAGCATATATTTCAACATATTCATGCAGCATATGGATCAACAAGCTCTTGACACTGCTCTCTAAGTTAGCGCCGATCTTGACCTCTTTCTTGCTTGCCTCGGTACCCAAGTTTACAACTTAGATCGGATCTTCATGTGGTTGGATAGCCTTTTATTATTGTATCAAGAGTCTGGCAAGTTCTCCAGGTATCTCACAATCTTCCTCACCTTCATCCTCAGCTTGATAGATCAGATTTTTGAAGTCATAAGCGGTAATAGCAGAATCATTATCGATGAGATCCAGAGTGAATGAGGATCTGCAATGTAGTGTGTGGGTGTGTATAAGAATACATATCTATTTTGAAAATGTAATAAGATAAAAGAAAGACAAAGATCACAAAATTTGCATGCAAAACGTCCAATATGTTTATTGAATGAACAAATGCCTATGAATTATCAACCCTTTAACAAATTAACCATTGTGCCCCAGGTAAGACACAAGGTTTTAAAGTCATTGTTTATTACATAGCCAAAAACTTTTGAAAACAATAATACAGGAATATAACTATTACTCTTGACTAAAGGAGATGGGGAAAATGTCTTTTGCCTTCCAATTATCCAGTCTATCACCAACGGTAGGGAATATCCAACTGTTGAAGTCGCTATCATTGTTTGCATCCTCTATAGCATTGACCCCGTTGTTGCTGGTGTGGAATGGGGGTCTCCCAGCACGAGCTTGACGAACAGCCCTCTGACCTTCTATAGTAAAGCCCAGAACAAACTTGTTAGATTCATAAGGGATATCAGGAAGCTGACCCCCAAATAACACTACCACTTTCTTCAATAGCAGCTTTAGCATCTTTCAAGGAGGCCATCTTGTATGGAGTTTTGGTGATCTTCGGAATGGCTGAAACATCTTCAACAACAGCAGGGGAGATCACTTCAAAGGTTTGACAGGGTGTTTCAATAAATTCTCCATCCATCTCCATGTATCGAAACAAATTGAGGTGGCTGACCATGTATTCCTCCTCTCCACAGATAGTAACAACTTTCCCTTTTACCGGATATTTCAGTTTTTGGTGCAAGGTAGAGGTGACAGCACCTGCCCCATTGATGCAAGGGTGTCCCAATAAACAAGAGTAAGTCAGACAGATGTTCATCACATAGAAGGTGGACTCAAAAATTTGTGAACCCACCTTGATCGGGAGGTCTACCTCTCTATGCACCATTCTCTTCGATCCGTCAAAGGCTCGAACTATGATATTGTTGGGCTTCAGCACAACCCCTTTACAGTCTAGTCGGTCAAGAGCGTCCTTTGGCAAAACATTTAGAGAAGATCACGTGTCAATCAATACATGGGCCAATGTAGTGCCCCTGCATTCAATGGAGACATACAGGGCCCTATTTTGATTTATGCCCTCCAGAGTCAAGTCAGCATTGGAGAAACCTAAACCATTGTCAGTTGTCAGACTAGCCACATAAATCCCAAATTTATCAGTCGAAATTTCTTGTGGCACATGGGCAGTCTTCAAGAACTTCACTAAAGCCTTCGCATGGGCCTCAGAACACAGCATCAGCGACCACATAGATATTTTGGATGGGGTATGCCCCAGCTATTCAACAATTTTATAATCACTTCGGCGAATGATCTTCAAAACCGCTTCCAAATCCTATCCAGAGGTATCTTTGACCAGAGCTTCCTTTGGTGCCTCCGTCCGGGAAGGCTCTATCACCTGCTCTTTACCCTGAGCCCCAACAGTTGTCTTGGTAACCATAATCTGAGCAAGTGGAGAGATTTCCGGGGAGAAAATCCTTCCACTTCTTGTAATTTTACTGGTCCCCACAATATTGACAATATTGGGATCAACTTCTTCACTATCTTCATCGGATAACTCTTACTTAATGTTATGGTAATAGACGTCAGACCCATAATGCCATAGAATAACTTTCTCCGAGGAATATGGGGTAGGCCCAGGTGTTGTAATAACTAAAGGAGCAGCTTTCAGATTGGCGGTAATCCTTATAGGACCTTTGGAAGGGATCCTAAAAGGAGTACCGGAGATAACAGACAAGTATTGGCACAGATTCTCAATAGATGGAACCTTTTCAATCAAAATCACATGTTCATCCATCAGACGTTGAACACCTTCTTTAAACAACCCGCAGTTGTTGGGTTGGACCGCACAACAATAACATCCTTCAACACAGCTCAAAATAAATCGGCATGTAACAGATTCTTCTTAATTGTAGAGAAGGGAGTAACCATATCATTGACAGAGGTAATATACAACACATCTTCAACAACACTTATGCCCTTGTTATGCTTGGGCATAGGTGCGGTAATCATATTCGAAGTCTCAGAAGGGTCAAACTCAATTTCTTTATTATCAATCATGTCTTGAATCTTGCTCTTCAAGGCCCAGCAATTGTTGGTGTCGTGACCAGGACTGTTTGAATGATAAGCACACCTCGCGTTTGGATTATACTTTGGAGAGGAGGTGTTGGGATTCTGAGGAGGATCCCGCGGTGAAATGAGTTCAGCCTTCAGCAAATGTTATAATGCGTGAGATAAAGGCAATCCAATTTTGGTGAACTTCCTCGGCGGAGCATCTGGCCTTCGTTAATTACCCTGTTATTGTTGTTGTTGAACATGCGCCAGATTGGAGATTAACACTGCTCCCACATACCGATGGCAGTTACTTTTACCTCTAAATGGTTTCTTCACAACATTCGAAGATGTAACCATTGGGATCTTTCCACTCTTTATGCCACTTTCAATTCTCTCCCCTGTCAAAATCATCTCTACAAAATCCGACGAAGAGCTTCTGATCAACAGATTAAAGAACGGGCCTGTTAGAGTACCCATAAACATATCCACCATTTCTCGATCAGTCAAGGGGGGTTGCACCCTTCCAACAAAGTCCCTCCATTTTTGTGCATATTCCTTGAACCCTTCATTAGAGCCCATGGACATATTCTGCAATTGCACTCGAGTTGGTGCCAACTCAGCATTATATTGATACTGCTTATAGAAAGCAACAACCAAGTCCTCCCATGTATGAATGTTGGTTCACTCCAGCTGATAGAACCATTCCAATTGAGTGCCAACCAAACTCTCTTGGAAGAAATGGACCCATAACTTCCGGTCAGCAGTATGAGGTTGTATCTTCTGAACATACGACCTCAAGTGGAGTTTAGGATAAGAGACCCCATCGTACTTAGCAAAGACAGGGACCTTGAACTTAGGTGAGATGACCACCCCCGAAACCAAACCTAATTCACCAAAATCCAGTCCAGGCACCTTCTGGATTTCCATTGCCTTGAGTCTGTCCTCTAGTTACTTATATCTGTCATCCACAAGAGGATACTGTTCGTCAAAAAAGTCTTCATCTTCAGGAGTATTCTCATAACCCTGATTGTTCCTGCCTTCATTCTTGATGCTTCTACCATCTTCATCATGGTTGTCATCTTATTCAGAAGAGATATTTTCCACTTGGACAGGTTGAGCAAGACCTTTGAACCTTTTCCCCATATTGAGGATAATAGTCGGCTTCTTGGTCTTCTTTTTCTTGGCAACGAGCGCCAACAACTCCTTCTGCCCCTGTTCCAGATTCATGACAGTCTCTTGGAGTTGTGCAAGTTGGGCCTGTAGATCCTTAACAGTCTGTTCGAGGGCCATTTTTTCTGCTAAAATAAACAGCGAGAAAACGAGAAACCTGTATGACAAACCTATTATGAAATGATGCATGATATGTAAATGCAATGATTTCAAAGGCCTTAGGAAATTTAAATTTTCTAACCAAGAGGAAACAAAAAAAAAAGATTTTATTAGCAAAGTTCCAATTACAATTGCCTCTTAGGCTTACAATGACAACAAAAGCTCTCAAAAATAAAATTAACTCCTAAAATCTAAGAATCAAGTCTCCCATGGACGCTTCCTCTTTGTACTGATGTATGCATTAAGACTCTTCTCCTCGTGAAGTTGCTTTGTGAGCTCCAACACTTTCTTTTCACTTGCATAAAATTGAGTCTCAAAGGTGTCTCGTTCTTCTTTGAGCTGAATCCAAGATTTCTACAATTCCTCAAGGTCAATGGGCATGTCTGGATGGAGGATGATGCGAGAAACGTTTCCTTCGACAACAAGCTCCATAATCACTAGTAAGATAGCTAGATATGGCATCGTAAGGTTTTAAATGCGAGCTCGTACCCATTTGAGATAAGGCTCCAGAGGGATGTAGTTCTTCTTCCCTAAAGTATCAATCTTGCTTACCATGCCCCAAGCACGTATAAACCTCCAACGATAACCTTGAGAATCATTTTCATAATCAAACACAATACCCGAGATAAGTGCGTCGTGAGGACCATCTCTTCGAGCGTAACCAAACTGACGTAGAGCCAAAGAAGGATTATAAGTAATACCTCCCCTAATGCCAAGGAGTGGAACATTAGGGAACTCCCTGCAGTGATCAATGATAATGATATCCTCATGAGATCGGGAACACCAGTAAATATCTGCATGAGAAAGTGACATTACCCTTTGTGATCACCTCGAGCCTTGTTCATTCTTCATTACCGAGCAGGGAAGGTGCGAAATAAACCACCTAGATAGTAGAGGTATACAACACATGAGAGTTCCCCGCCTCTTCATAGTACGAGTGTGAAGAGAATGCAAATTGTCTCCGAGCAAGGTAGGCACAAGATTACGAGCAAGGAAAATTTTGACTGTGTTCAGATCTATGAGTTGGTCTGGATTAGGGAATAGTACCAGCCCATAGATTAGAATAGCCAAGATATCCTCAAAAGCCTGGAAACTCATAGCATCTAGGAATATTGGAGCTTTCTGCAACAGAAATTTAGCCACAAACCCTTTGACTCTGCTTCTTGTTTCCCAGTTGGATATAATATCGGACCGCTTCAGATATAATGTTGCTGCAATAACTTTTGCATTCAGAGCTTCCTCTAAACCATTGAAGGGCATCTGATCAAGAACATACACTCGTAGTAGTTGAGAGAACTCTTCTATAGTGGGTACCAACTGATAATTAGGAAAAGTGAAGCAGTGATGTGCAGGGTCAAAGAACTAGAAGAGAACCCTCATCATGTCTTCATCAAAACCTAGAGTAATCAAACTGAGCAGTTAACCATGACTTATAATAAATGAAGAACTTTCGGGAACCCTTGAGACTAACTCTTTAAGTTGAGGGGGTACCCTTACAAAGCTGTCCCGAATAGTGTTTCTGCGAGTGGAGGCCATAGTCTGCAAAATAGAACAAAGATAAATTCCATGGTCCTTGAAATGGCCACTAGAAATGAAATGGTATGAATGTTATGATGCAAGATGTTATGTTTGAACAATTTAATCATACATAAGCAAAACACACAAAGCCTTAGGTTAAAGCTTGCATGGAGTTGTAGGTAAGTATCCTCTTGAAGTTTTAGTTGGCTCAACCTATCCTAAAAGAAAGTAATCGGGTTCTAGGAGTCTCAATATCACCGATCTTTCTCTCGAGCATTGTTTCAGCTCAAGCATCTGAATTGCAACCGAAATATCCCGAGAGCCCAACCTCAACAAGTGTAGCATCGAGTATCAACCAACTTCAGTTTGCACCAAATCCGGCTATCTCGCTACCTTCTGATGGCTTAAGTTGTGTCAACTAAGTTTCTATGGTCAGTTAGTGCTTTATGACACCATGCGGAAGCCCAACATTCTCCTTGACTTAACTCAAGGGACACCGGTATCAACTAATGTGTCACACTAACGTAACCATCACTTCAACCGTATCGGTGTACGTTGTATAGTTTTCACGATATATTGCTACTTACCTAAATGCCCCTGATCCAGGTATAGGATCTACACAAGAATAACCCAAACACCCTAAATCAGGCAAGTCAAACAATGAAAGCATTTAAACATGAACTATCCCTAAGGTAACCCCACTTTAAGTGTTAATTCCCCAACATAGTCGTCAGTTCTGTAATACGGTGAGAGAACTGACTTTACTGGTTTTGCGTTTTATCGCAAATGTTGCAGTTAGTAAGAGTCGCCACCGACTTTTCTTTTATCCAATAAAGGAAAGGGTGAAAAGAACAGGAAAGACCTTTCGAGAATTTTTCGGAGTACGGGGGTAGGTTATGAAAAGGGATGGTGTTAGCACCTTTTTCATCTGTAGTTATCTACGGGCAATTAGTAGCTAGCTCACTTTGAAAATGCTTTTTTGTGTAAGTGTATTTTGAAAATAATTTGAAAATATGCCTTAGTGCGGCAAACTTTGTAATGATTATCGTATCATTGAGAATGCATACAAAGTGTTTTGATTTTGAAAATATTTAGAAAAGAGAGTGTATGTGTGAGAAGTTGTCTTTTTTGTGAGCAAGCAACTATAAGCTATCTACCTACTCAAAAGATCTTTGTTCTTTTCCTCTTTTCTTGGGGATAGTGATATCCTATCATTAGTTAGTAGGTAGCCCTATCATTGGATGTTTTGAAGGACAGGCGAGGGTCATCGTACAGTCATGAAGGAAACTCGTAAGACGCTTTAGCAATTACCCTAATGTACTAAGATCATTTACCGAGGCAACATCGAAGGGTCATCGAGGGACTATGATCTTTTAACAAAAGGGTCTTTGCTAAAACTTCTCACGTTCGAGAGACATGACTGTTTTATCTGAAGGCAACAAGTGGGGGTACCTTAGAGGTGCGCGTGTGCAAATTGTTTTATTTGCAGTTATTTATCTTGTATGTTAGGTTTTCTAGCATTTGCTTTTAAGTCTTATCATACACGCCTATTTAATCTAGCAATTAGATATATACGTAAGGGAAGGAAAAATAAAAGTGCTCGGAGTAAACTACGCTATTAAATAGCTTCGGGGATGGGGGAGATACAAACCAAAAATAAAAGTGCTCAAAGTAAACTACGCTATAAAGGGTCCTAATTATCTATTACAAACCTTTTGACAATTACATAAATTGACAAATACAGAAAAATTAAATAAACGCGCAGAGATGGAAAAGGGGAAGATATCTAAAAAAACCTTAAAAAACTTCTAAGTATAAAAATGTTTTTGGTATTTTTGTTTAGAAAGATAATTGAATTATAAACCTAATTCTAATTAAATTTTAATTAACAAAATAAACTTGAAGTGATTAAATAAATTAATTAAATTTAACGAAAATTAAATTAATTAATAAAATACCTAAATCTAGTATTTTTGATTTTTTTTTATGATTTTAATAAAAAGGAATTAATTGAAAGAAAAAGAAAACAAGTAATTAAAGCAAAAATCAAAAATAAAATGGGTCACACTGCAACAACAAATAGGGGGTGTGGATTTGAAATGGTTAAGCCCAAAAATAACAAGCCCAGAAGCTTGCATTGGATCCCCTGTGGTTGACTCATGGAGGCGCATTATGGTCAGGTTGGTTTTGGAGTGTTGGATCCGGAGTGTGATGATCTGATGGTGTTGACTGGGAGTATGCATCGTGCGCGCGCCTGCTTTGTTCACATTAGATCTGAAATGAAAAACCTAAAAAAAATAAAACATCTCACGCCTAGATCGAACCCAAGACTAGGCGTATGAGGTTCTTATGTGCATGTGTATTGCCACTAGGGTGGCGTGATTCTTCCGGTATATGAGTTAAACAAAATAAATATAATACAAAATACGTGCTGACACCAACAATCAAACACACGCGCATTAAGTTGCCCCCTAGATTTTGAACCGGCCATTTAAAACGCTTCTTTATTCCATGCGTGCCCTTGCCGAAGTCAGCACATCTCAGGGACGCCGGAGTCAAACTCCGGTTGTCTTCTCCGGCCATACAAAAATACAAACCTGCAAAAACTCAACAATCAAAATGTATAAAGCACCCTACTCCCCTAAAAATTCCCACTGGATCCAAATCTGGCATTAGTTTGAGCTAAAAACTTCTGAATCATGCGCTTTGAATCAAAACACATATATAGGAGGAAAATGGTATCTAACCATTCTGCATGCATGAGAATGTATCAATGGTCATAACCTGTTTAGGAAGGGCTCAGGAATATGTTAGTGATAACTATGATGCTTAAAACAATATGAAATAAAAAATATAAATTTCAAAATGTTGTGTGACCGGAGATGCATGTCATGCTCTTCTCATGCGTTTTGGACCATGGGATCTCGTCTGAACTTACCCTTTCACGTCCAGGAAGAGAATAAGACTGGATTTATAGAATGAGAAGGCTTGTGGACAGAGCTTTGAGGCTCGAGGGTTTTGAGAAAATTTTGATAATTTTGCTAGCTTCTGTATACAGTGGTTTCATGTGTATGCTTCTACCTTTATTTGCTTTATATAGAGAGAGTAAATGACCTAGCATATATGGCATGATATCAAGCAATTAAGTCACAGTTTATACAAGAATAAACCATTTTGAAAACTTGCCAATTTGAAAAATCATTGCCTTTTTAAGCTTTGCACGAGTTTGGAATGTTTGAATGGTTGTGACATGTTGTATGGGCCTTAAGAAAATCAATCCATGCACTGACCCATTGGTTTTATATTTTATTTAATTTTATTTTGTATTTATTTGAATAAAACCAAAATAAAATGATAAAAAAATTGAAGGCATGGTAGGAGTGAGCTTAGAGGTCTTCCATAAGGTCATGAATATGTTCAAAGCTCAAAAAGTTAAGCCATAAGTCCAAAATTTCAAATTTGTATTTCTTGCATTCATGTATTTCTTCAAAATTTCCCAACTTGTGTAACCCATAACTTGCTTTATTTTCATCTTTTGATGGTGATTTTTAACTTTTTGAAAAGCTCAAGATGTCCTCTACACTTTCTACTTTAATCATTTTTGCATTTGGAGACATTATCTGGATATAAGTTGCCTTGACAAAAAGTGTCTTTTGTTGACTTTTTGAAAATGACCTATAATGTATTAGCTCATATCTTTCAAATGAAACATTTTTTGGACTTGAGCATAAAAGAAAAGTTGTAGAGGATTGAATTTTCTTCAAAATGAACTTTAGTTAGGGAAAAGTTGAGGAAGCATGTGAAAGTTATGCTTGGTCAAAGTTCAGTTGACTTCTCCTAAGGAAACCCTAATTTGGCAACTTTGGTCATTTTAAAAGTCAACAAAAAGACACTTTTTGTCAAGGCAACTTACATCAAGATAAAGTCTTCAAATGCAAAAATGATCAAAATAGAGATTGTAGAGGACATCTTAAGATTTCCAAAAAGTCTAAATCACCTTCAAATGATGAAAATTGAGAGAGTTATGACTAGTGCAAGTTTGGACATTTTGAGCAAATGCATGAAACAAAAAGTGATCAAACTTGGAATTTTAGGCTATAAGGCTTGTGATTCAAGGTCCAAACGTGTTGTGCAACTTACAATAAATCTGAGATCTTATTCATGCACCCACTGACCTTTCTATTCTGTTTATTTTGATTTTTATTCATTTTTAATTCAAAATAAATAAGATAAAAACAAGACTTTTTCACACAAAGTTCAAGCCCAAATTATTTGACCTAATCTCATCCTTATATATGTCATTCATTTAGAAAAACCCTTGGACACGAAATATTTGCAAGAAACACTATCCCAATAATCACAAAAAAGTCAAAATTAGGGCAACCTTAGAACCCTAACTACACCCATTTCCAAAGCAACAAACCTGTCCATTCACTTCCAGCAACACTGTAGGGTAAGAATGAAGTGTCTTTGAAGATTCATAGAGCATGAAACACTTGTATATGCATCACCAGTTTCATCATTGCATAATTTTCATATCTTTGCTTTCATTACGTTTTAATGTGTACTAACTTGCTTAACATGCTTCTAAGATCTCAAGGTGCAGGTTAGACCAATCGCATGGCCTCCATTCTACCGGAATCATGAACCACCATGTTCATACTGATCCATGATATTGTTGATATATCTCATAAACCATCATGATTCAGTCCAATATAACAGTTCCATTGAATTCGAAGGGTTTGATTTAGGGGGTAAGGTCCCTTTGGATCGTTAACAAGTGTTATTTTTACAGGTTGGGAAAAAGACTCACCGGAGAAGACGACCGAAGCTAGGGCTCCGACGCCTCTTCGGTCCAGTTAATTATTTTATTACTTAATTAATTATTTATGTTTTAATCATCGGATGTACAACCATCCCAATGGCAAGGCATCACACGTTAGAGCATTCATATGCAAGGGCATGGGTTCGATCCCTACCTCTTGCATTTTTCATATTATTTTCTGATTTTCGCAGATCCAGTGCAACACGTCCCACGCATCAACCACACACCTCCTCAATCTTAACCACCAGATCTCCATGGATCTAGATCGGACATTCCAGAAGCGCCTCCTAATGATGAAGCCTCAGGATCCAGCCACACAGGATCTTACATGAATTCATTGAAGTCTGGGCTTTGCATCTGTTAGGCCTAGCGAATTTGGAGCTACACCCCCCAAATTGCTTCGTATCAGGCCCATTTTATTTTTCTTATATTTTTCTTTTTTCTTTTACTTTTTTATTATTATTAAACACAAAAATTAGATTTAGGTTTTTAATTAATTTAACTAATTTATTTATTTATTTTAAAAAATCAATTAAATTCTTAGGTTTTTTAATTACAAAATAAATTAATTAACTTTCTTTTATTAGTTAAAATTAACTAGATTCCTAGGCTTTTTTTATTAAATTACTTGACTTTTCGATTAATTAGGTTTTAGGTCTATTTAATTAATTAATCACAAATTATTTTTTCACAAGAAACAACATTTATTTTTCCTTCGAATTTATTTTATTTTACATTTTTTAGATCAACCGTGCTTTCGCGAACATAATTTTTATTTCTCGCATTTTCTTCGATTATGTAACTGTTTCCCGGTTTGTAATAGCTTAGGTTTCTTTTACTTTTCGCTTTTCTATTTTGTAACTGCCCCGAAGCGATGTAATAGCTTAGGATTTACTTTCTGCCTTTACTTTCCGCACCTTACCGCTTTTTTATTTTATTTTATGTTTACTGCTTAGTAATTAGGATTTGCATGGAAAGATAAAAACATGACGATATAAAACCCTAACTTCAAAGATAAAGTAACTGAACATAACACACTCGAACACTTGCACCTCTAGGGTAACCTCCCTTGTTGCCTTCGGAAAACAATCATGTCCCTCGAAATAGGGATGCTTTATAAAAGTCCCTCGAAATCAAAGATCATAGTCCCTCGATGACCCTTCGGCATTGCCTTTCGATAAATGATCTAGTCCCTTAATAAAAATTGCTAAAGTGTCCTTCCCAGTTGCCTTCGATGACCGTATGATGACCCACACCTATCCCTTCACATCCAATGATAAGGCTTCCTACTAAATAATGGTAGGATATCACTATCTAAAGGAGGAGGAAAATACAAGAACTACCTTGAGTAGGATAGATACTCGTAATCGCTTGCTCACAAAGCTCTTCAAAACAAAAACATTTCACACAATGACACTTTCAAAAATATTTTCAAACAAACACTTTGTACGCATTCTCGAGGAAAAATACGAGAATCATTATAAAGTTTCTCCTTACATTGGAGACTTTTCAAAATAATTTTAAACACAAAGCAATTTCAAAAAAGTGAGGTAAGCGATTAAGATCTCGTAGATAACTACGGATGAAAAGGGTGATAACACCTTCCCTTTTCATAACCTATCCCCAAACTCAAAAATATCAAGGTCTTTCCTATTCTTTTCACCCTTTCATTATTGGATAAAAGAAAAGCTAGTGGCGACTCTTGCTATCCACGACATTTGCGATAAAACACAAAACAAGTTAGTTCTTCCACCGTAATACAGAACTGGCGACTCTGCTGGAGAACTTAAAAGAGGAGTTACCTTAGAGATTTAGATCACATTTAATTGCTTTAAAATTGTTTGCATTGTCTGCTTTATCTTTAATGGGTTACTCGGTGTTGTACCCCAAAATTTTCCCTCCCTTTTCTTCAATACATTCTCTTAGGGTTCTCAAATGCTCAAGGTTGCTCAAGAATTGGTCAGACAAATCCTCCTCCTAAGCAATGGGTCCACAATTAGGGTTTTGTATTTCTCAAGGAATATTGGGTCTCCAAGGTCTCAAATTGTTTTCATGACTCCTTATATGTCTCTAAGAATGCCCATACTAAATTTCATGTCTTGCATCACAAGTTTGCTCAAACAATGGCTCAGATGACTGACAATCAACTATATTGATAAAAAGTCAATTGTGGTCAACATATAGTCAAACTTCAATATTTTTGGTCAACATCAAAATTTTGAAGTCATATCCATCATTTGATCAAAGGTTGATCATGATTCCTCAAGAAAAGACCCCAAATCATCAAAAGTCAAAAGTTGCCAAATTAGGGTTTCCTTAGGAGAAGTCAACTGAATTTTGACCAACCATAACTTTCACATACTTAATCAAATTTCCCCAACCAAAGATCATTTTCAAGGGAATTCAATTCTCTATAACTTTGTCTCTCTAAACTCAAGTCCAAAAAGTGCATCATTTGAGAGATATGAGCCAATATATTACAGGTCATTTCAAAAGTCAACAAAAAGACACTTTTTGTCAAGGTAACTTACATCAAGATAAATATTCAAAAGTAAAAATGAGAAAAAGAGATATTGTAGAAGACATCTTGAGCTTTCCAAAAAGTCAAAGATCACCTTCAAGAGATGAAAATTGAGAGAGTTATGGACATTGCAAGTTGGGAAATTTTAAGCAAATGCACGAAGTTCAAATTGACCAAGCTTGATATTTTGGGCTATTGGGCCATGGTGTAAGAGTCCAAACGTGTTCTATACTACTCCTTATACACCTCAAAATTCATTCATACACCCCTTGACCAATTTTTATTTTAATTATTTTAATTATTTTTTATTTATTCATTAATAATGCAAAATAAATAAAATAAATACATAGGCCTTTCTTACAAAGACCAAGACCATTCCTTTTGCCTTAATTTTCACTATATAATCTCATCAATTCTCATACAAGGCCACACGAAGAAAAAAGCCTTGCCTCAAACTTGTCAAAATTTCCAAACTTTTCTCAAGAACCCTAAATCTTGATATCCTTGTTACAAACCCTTTCACCACAAAGCATCCATCCCATTCATCCCTAACAATCATACAAAGTAAGGTTGGATCGATTTTGAGGTTCCAAAATGCATGAAAACGCCATAACATGCATCTCCGATTTCATAACTCTGCAAATTTCATATTTTAATTTTTGTATCATTTTGAACCATACTAATGTTACTAACCTACTTCTGAGATGTATATGAACAGGTTTTGACCATTGTAATGACCCCATGCATGGTATATCTTGAATCACCATGCTAGCACTGATTCCATGCATTTTCACCATAGCTCTTGATCCCTTGCGTTTCAGATGACAAAAATACTTCCATTAGATTCGCAACACTTTACTTAGGGGGGCAGGACGTTTTTGGATCATTAACACTTTGTGTTTTGCATGTTGGATGAAATAAAACTACCAAAGAAGACGACCGGAGCTAGGGCTCCGGCGCCTCTCCGGTCAATTCATTCGTTTATATATTATATATGTTTTGATTCATTTAGGTTAATGGATGTATAACCACCCCAGTGGCAGAAACGCGCGCGCTAAGACATTGGTCTCCCAGGTCAGGAGTTCGATCCCCGGTTTTGCCAAAATTCTCATATTTTGCAAGATAGAGTACAAAACACGTTGGATGTGTATTCTAACACTAAGGTGCGCCTGGCTTGGTGGTAAGCTTGTTGCGTGAAACTATTGAGGGTGTGGGTTCAACACCCACCTCTACTCTTTTGATCATTTTCTATGTTTCTCACTCTTTTTCACCTTTTTTCTTTAAAACCTTTTTTCAAAACATTTTTAATAAACCCTAACATAAAACTTTTTTTCAATAAACTCAAATAATTTAATTTTAGGGTTTTATAATTTAAATAATTTAATTTTAGGGTTTTTTAATTTAATTAATTAAGTATTAGGTTTTATTTAATCAACCATAATTTGATTTTTTAGGTTTTCTCAATTAATTTAAAATCAACCTAGATTGTAGGAATTATTTGTTTAATTAACTAACTTTTTTTAATCAATAAAAATAAATTAGACTTTGGGTTGATTATCAAAACTTTTTCATCATACAATCACAAAACGATTTTTCCATTTTTCTCCTTTTACTGCTTCGCGTGCTTTATTACTTTCGTATTAGCTTATTCCCAATTATGTATTTGCTACAGTATGTAATAGTTTAATTAGGGTTTACTTTCCCCGATTATATTATTTGTACCCCCGCTCCCAAAGCCTTGTAATAGCGTAGGACTTTTATTTCCCGCGCTTTACTATAGTAGCTAGGTATGTATGGAAAAATCTATAACCAATTGTTAGATAACCCTAAATGCAAGATAAGATAACTGAACATGAACCACTTTTCACACACGCGCCTCTAGGGTAACCCCACTTGTTGCCTTCGAATAAAAATGGTCATGTCCCTCGAACGTAGGAATACCCTTAGTAAAGGCCCTCGGTTAAAGTCATCATAAAGATCATAATCCGACGATGTCCCTCGAGTTGCCTATAAAAAATCATCTTGTCCCTCGATGTTGCCTACAGATATATGACGATAGTCCCTTCGAATTGCTAAGGTATCCCTACATGTTGCGTTCTATAACCATAACGACAACCCTACACCTGTCCCTTCACATCCAATAATAGGGCTTCCTACTAACTAATGGTAGGGTAGAATTATCTAAAGGAGGAGGAAAATAACATGAAAGAATTTTGAGTAGGTAGATCGCTCGTAATCGCTTGCTCACAAAGAACAAAACATCTTTTTCAACAAACGCTTTTCTGAAACATTTTCAAAAACAAACATTTTGTACGCATTCTTATCTGATACAAGAATCATTACAAATTTGCCACACTTAGGCATTTTTTCAAAATATTTTCAAACACAAATACAAAGCATTTTAAAAGTGAGCTAACGATTAAGAGCCCATAGATAACTAAGGATGAAAAGGATGCTAACACCTTCCCTTTTCATAACCTACCCCCTGAACTCAAAAATTTCTCGAAGGTCTTTCCTGTTCTTTTCACCATTTCCTTTATTGGATAAAAGAAAAGTCGGTGGCGACTCTTGCTATCCGTAACATTTGCGATAAAACGTAAAACCAAGTTAGTTCTCCCACCGTATTACAGAGCTGGCGACTCTGCTGGGGAAACTAAAAAGTGGGGTTACCTTAGAGTTAGATCACTTTTAAATGCTTTCCTTGTTTGATTTTTCTACTTTATTTTTATAGGGTTGTTTGGGTTATTTCTTGCAAAGATCCTACACCAGGATCTGGGAGAATTTTAGGTAAGTAGCAATAGATCATGGAAACTATATGGTGTATACCGATATGGTTGAAGTGATGGATACGTTAGTGCGACACATTGGTTGGTAATGGTGTCCCTCGAGTCAGTCGGGGAGAATAATAGGCTGTCACGTGGTGTCATAAGCACTAACTGACCTTAGAACCTTAATTGACCCAACTCAGCCATTAGAAGGTAGTGAGATAGCCGACTTTGATGCAGTTCGAAGTTGGTTGATACTCGACACTACACTCATTGAGATTCGACTCTTGGGTTTTTTTGGTGGCCAGTCAGTTGTCGTGGTAGACAAAACTTGTGGGAAAATCAGTGATATTGAGATCCCTAGAACTCGGTTACTTCTTTAGGACAGGTTGAGCCAACTAAACTTCAAGAGGGTACTTACCTACAAACCTCATGCAAGCCTTAAACCTAAGGCCTTTGTGTTCTTTTCTTGTGTTCGATTATCTGTTTAAACATAACATCATAACATCATAACATCATAACACCATAACATCATATCATAACTAACCATTTCAAGGATCTAGGGGATTTATCTTTGTTTTGTGTTGCAGGGTCATGGCTTCCAGTCGTAGAAATACCATCCAGATCAACTTCGTAAGGATACCTTCCAAGCTTGAGGAATTAATCTCAAAGGTTCCCGACAATTCTCAATTCACCAAGAGACATGGTCACCTACTCAGTTTGGTTACTACTGGTTTCCAGGAAGACATGATGAGCGTTCTTTTCCAGTTCTTTGATCTGAAGCATCACTGTTTTACCTTCCCAGGTTATCAATTGGTACCCACAATGGAATAATTCTCTAAATTGCTTGAAGTCTATTCTTGATCAGACACCCTTCACCATCCTAGAGCAAGCTCTGAAACCTGAAGACGTTGTAATAGCCTTACATCTGAAACAATCAGACATCGTATCTAATTGGGAAACAAGGAACAAAGTCAAGGGTCTTTTTTCTCTAAATTTATGATAGAGAAGGCTTAGTGGTTTCTAGATGCCATGCATTTTGGTGCTTCTTAGGATATTTTGGCTTTGCTAATCTATGGTTTGGTATTGTTCCCTAATCCAGACCAATTCATAGATGTGAGTGCCATCAAAATATTTCTCACCCATAATCCAGTACCTACTTTGCTCGGAGAAGTTCTGCATTCCCTTCACACTCGTACTATGAAGAATCGAGGAACTCTGATGTGTTGTATACCTTTACTGTCCAGGTGGTTTATTTCGCACCTGCCCTGATCCGTGATAAAGAACAAATAAGGTTTGAGGTGGTCTTAAAAGTTGATGTCTGTTATACCCCAAAATTTGCCCTCCCATATTCTTCAAAGTTTTGACAAGCATCATCTCAATTTGCTCAAGTCTACTCAAGGGTTGTACAGTCAAACCATCCTCCTAAGCCAGTCAAAATTAGGGTTTTGGTTCTTGCAAGGAAGTGGAGGTTTTCAAGGGCTCAATCAAGCCCCACATGCCTACAAACATTGTCAAGCATCCACATGTCAAGTTGCAAGACTCACAACATCAAGTTGCACAGTCAAAAACCCTAGTTGCTCCACAGTCAACTATAGGGGTAAAATGGTCATTTGGCAGTCAAAAGTCAAAACTTTTGGTCAACATATTATTTTGAGCTCACCATCATCATTTGATCAAGTCTTGATCATGATTCCACAAGAATGGCTCAAAAATCATCAAGATGCAAAAGTTTCCATTTTTGGACAGCTGAAAAGTCAACTGTAACTTGACCAAGGCATAACTTTTTCATGGTTCATCAGAAAAATCCCATCCAATGCTCATTTTGAAGGGGAGGACATTTCCTACAACTCATCTTCACATTCCAAGTCCAAGAAATGCTCTCACAAAAAGTTATCAATTTCAACATTATAGGTCATTTTCAAAAGTCAACAAAAAGGCATTTTAAGTCAAAGACCATAACTTGAGATTGGTAAATTCAAATGACATGATACCAAAGGCATTGGTTAGAGGACTCCAAGACCTTTCCAAAATGTCCAATAACATGTTCATATGATCAAAATTGAGCAAGATATGCATTGGAGAAGTTGAGAAATTTTTGTGAAATGGCAAAAGTCAACTATCCTTGAAACTTCATTTTTTGACAAAAGGGCCCACTTTCTTCCACTTGATTCAGTCTTGTCATGCCACCCACGTGTCCCATGACCAATTTCAAGACCAAACATTTATTTTTTCATTTTTATTTAATTTTTATGGATTTAATTCATTTTAATCCTTAATAATTCAAATAAAATCAAAAAAATTAAAGGAATGGTATCTTGTGGTTTGAATGGATTTCATGTGTCATATTCCACCTACCAAATTCGTGCCAAGCTCAATTATGCATAGAATTCAAAATTTGAACCAAGCTTGGAATGTTCTTTAATGGTGTTAAAGCAAAATCCAAAGACTTAATTGCAATGGATCATTGGCTCATAATGTGACCTAATTCCCTTCATTCATACATATGCAAGCCTTCCCAACCTCATTCACGACCTGAACATCCCTCAAACGGCCAAACCAAAATCCAAAAAAGTCAAAGAAAGTTTGAAACTGAATTCCACCTTAGAGGCCCTTTCAAGGAGATTTAGAGATTCAAACATCTTGCTGGAAGCTTCAGGATCGATTTGGGATCAAAACCACTTGCTAGAACCCAAGGAATCACCCACCACAGTCATACGGTTTGCATATTTGTCTCACAATCATAATTCATTATCCATGCATTATTGATGAAAATTTTTATGTGCTTTACATTGCTAACACTCTTCTGAAGCTTTTGGTACAATTCAATTTGATTATGGTGCCCTGGAACGAAAGACACCATTGTTTAATGCTAGGTTTTCAGAGCTCTCAGATTAGGGCTTTTCACATACTGTAAAATTAGACCTCAAGATGCACATGGTTGAAACCGCCTGAATGAGACGAAGACATTGGACACCTCGCGCCATATTTATATGCCCTGGATTCCTATTCGCTATTTTTGGCCATTCAATATTGTGGGGGTTAAAAACCCCCGCTAATTGTTTATCTTTTACAGGCATTCAATGAAGAAGATGAGACGTGGAAGAGCATGATTGGCTTGTTCAAAAATGCGCGCTACTTTTTCTTTTTGTTCAGCATATAACGCGTTTATTTTATATTATATTTGTTTCTTGTTACTCTAACAAACGCGCTCAAATGGTGTAGTGGCTGACAACGTGCTTGGTAATCATTGGGACCTGGGCTCGATTCCCAGGTCCCCCAAAGGCTTGTTAATATTTTTTCCAATATGTTCCTATGCAGTCTTCCAAATAACCAACACCATATGCCCTCATGCATCAACGTGCCATGTGTCCAGTCCCACAGATCTGAAGGCCAAGGAATGAAGGAACACCATGCTCCCTGGTCAACGCGCCTCTGGACGATTCAAAAGTCAAAAAGGCTTGAGACAATGGGCCTAAATTCCTGATTCACCTCCCTAAGGGTCCAACACCCCCTGGGTTCTTATTTTCTTTTCCTTTTTCTCTTTTTATTTTCTTTTCTTTTATAATTTCCCTTTTTATTAATTATTAGTTTTATTAATTGTTTAAATAACCTAAATTATTTATTTTCATAAAATCAGGAAACCAAATATTTTATTCACTTAGTTTAATTATTTTTGTAAATAAAATACTAACAAATTAATTGGTTTAATTAGTTTAATTTTAACCTTTTTTTACAATAAATAAAAACAATTTAGAATTAGGGTTTCTTTTGACTTTCAATTTCTTTTATTTTTATTTTCATTAAAAACATAAAAATACAAAAAAAAAAAAAATTTTTTTCTTTAATTAAATAATCAATTAGTTAATTAGGTTTAATGTTTAATTTAATTCTAAAAAGGGTCAAAACCCTTAGGATGTTCCCGATTAAATTTCTATTCGCGCGTATTTATTTATTTTGATTATATTTATGTATCTGTACAGAGTATGTAATAGTTAATTAGGATTTTATCGCCTTATTTAAATTCTCGCACTTTATTTTTCAAAACGGGTTTTTATTTTTGGCGATGTATAGACCCGCGCCTTGTAATAGCTAGATTTACATTTCTGCAATTTATTTTCCGCGCTCCTAACTGTTAAAAAAATGCATGAAAGAATGTATGCATAATAAAATTAATCCGTAGCTCACAAATAACATGTACAAAATATTAACTGAAAAACAACACACATGCACATACCACCCCTAGGGTACGCCTCACTGGTTGCCTCGAACGTGGTCATCAAGTATAGGGTGTCTTAGAGGTCACCCTTCTGTCCAAAAGATCCATTTGCCTCGAAATGGTTGCCTCAGATAAAAAAGGATCTAGGACATTAGGGTTACTTCTAAGGTGTCCTACTATTGCTTCGGTGACCACACTGTCCCTAATCATCGAATTGACCCGAATACCTCCAACGACGGTGCTACCTACTTCTCAATAGTGGGATAGTACTGTCTAAAGGACTCTTACACAGCTTAATTCCTTAGAGTAGGTAGATTTCTCTTAAGTACTTGCTCTTTCAAACAAAAAACATACTTTTCACACCTCACACTTTCTAAAAATTTTCAAACAAATTTTTCATACACTCTTGAGGACAGATACAAGAGTTACTTAGAAATTTTTCAAACGAAACTTTTTCAAAACCCACTCACACTTGAAAAGCAAACATCTTTTGAAAACATAAGAGCAAGTACCTAAGAGCCCATGGATAACCATGGATAGAAAGGGTGCTAACACCTTCCCTTTCTATAAATCTACCTCCCGAACCGAGAAACATTCTCAAAGAAGGAATTTTGCTGTGCTTTTGTCCTTTCCATGTTGGAGAACATAAAAGACGGTGGCGACTCTTGCTTACCGCGACATTTCGCGAACCAGCTTAAAAACAGTCAGTTCTATTTCCACCGATCGCCAGAACTGGCGACTCTGCTGGGGACTAATTATAAGTGAGGTGTACCTTAGGAAATAGTTCATCATTATGTTTTCAATTGCTTGCTTTGCTTGATTTAATATTGTGGGCCTGTTTTGGGAGTTTCATAGATCCTAACCCGGATCTGGGGGATACCTTTTAGAAAGTAGCAACAAACTGTGAGGGAACTGTGCGGGGTATACTGACACGGTTGAAGCAGTTTGCTACGTTGATGTGGCACTTTGGTGAGTACCGGTAACCCTTGAGTCAAGTCAAGGAGAGTACGGGGCCGCCGCGTGGTGTCATGAAGCATCAACTGACCTTAGGAACCTTACTTGAACCATCTTGGCCTCTTTAGGGGTGGTGAGATGACTGACTTTGGTGCAGTCCGAAGTTGGTTGATACTCGATACTACACTCATTGAGGGTTGTTTTCTTGGAATATTTTGATCGCCAGTTCAGTGGCTAAATCAAAACAATGAACATAGAAAACAACCCAATGATATTGAGCTCCTTAGAACCCGGTTACTTTTGATAGGACAGGTTTTTGAGCCCACCAACTTCAAGAGGGTAGTACCCAAACTTCATGCTGGCCTGAACTCTAAGGGCGGTCTTGTGTGACTTGTGTGCCTTCAAACTTGACTACTTGCATGCTTGTTATCTGACACTTGAGTTTCTTGCAGGTTTTGTTTACATTCCTTAATCTGGACTCATAACAGGGTTTACCTACATTACTCCATGCATGCATAGCATAACATCATACCATTGCATACATCCTACATAAGGACTAATCCATTTCAAGGATCTCAAGGGTTTGTGATGCAGGTCATGATGAATCAAATGTCTAGCAAGGGGAAAAGGGGATTTATTTTCCTCTAGCCAAAGTTGTCCAGAGATCTAAACACGATAACCTGATTCAGGGGCTATGAACCACTCGATATGGTGAGCCTTGACTCTTGAAGAAGGACTCTCATCAACATGAAGTTCCTTCCATCAAGCTACAAAATTCAAATTCTAACAATTTTCTTATTTACCCCGCGAGATCCTTGTAAACATTGCATGCATACATACATATCATTGCATTACAGGTACCCTTGTTACAGGTCACTTACCTTCTTCGCTGTTTATTTCAGCAATGGCTTCCCAACAAGATAATCAGGGTCTTCATGCTCAAGAGACTCAGTTCAGGGAGATCTTCCTAAGCCTATCCAAGGGGCAGGAAGAGTTGAGAACGCTCCTCATGGGGACTTTGGTCAGGAACAGTCCAGAAGATGCTAAGGACGAACGGCTGAAACGTCTGCAAGCTGAGGTAGATACAATGAGAACCCAGATGCTGGGGCAAATGGCTCTCATCCAAGGCTTAGCTCGGGAGCAAGAAGAGTTGAGGACCATGACCAGTCAGCTTCATCAAGACAGATACAACATGAAGCAACCAGTCCAAGTCAGGGACCAGGTCATTGATCAGCTTCCAAGAGGACAAGAGTCTGGTATGGTGAAGAATAGACCTCTCCAAATTGCTACCACTTCACAGGTCCAACCACAACCTCGCCCAGAGCAACAGGTTGATCAGAGTAAGCCAAACAAGCCCAGGAGGCAATTCACCCAGCTCAACGTGTCGTTGTTTCAAGCTTTACAACACCTGTTGAGATTGAATCTGATTACACTAAGGGATCCTCCCCGGAATCCCAACATCTCTGCTCCTAACTATCATCCCAACAAAAGATATGCATACCATTCTGATAGTCCTGGACATGACACTGCCGACTGTTGGGCTCTGAAGAACAAGGTCCAGGACCTGATTAATGAAGGAGCAGTGGATTTCACCCAAGAGGGTCAGGCTGAGTTCTTCTACCATCCCTGCAGGATTCACCATTTGAAGTGACAAGTCCTGAGACGAGAAGACTTTTTGTCCATTAGAATTTTCAAGTTGTAATTTTCTTTTGATTGTTCAAACAATTATTGTCATGGAAAACGTTATTACTTTATCAATGCATCGCATATGTCTGTTTTGAATCAATATATTCGCATTCGCTATATTAAAACTGCTTTCATTTTTTGATGTTCAACTCTCGATAAAACAATTCTAAGCCTCTTGAGGGAGGATGACGAAAACGATACCACGACCTTTACAGTATGCTTTTGAATAGACCCTGCTGATGAGGTACAGGCGTTGTTTCAATCCCTAAACACTGGAGTTATAAGGAAGATAATCCCTCGTCAACCCCTTTGAGCCAAATAAGTGGGAGTTTTTCTTTTCGAAAATTAAAACCCTTAATCATAACCTGGGGCGGGGTAGTTCTCTCAGTTGATCCAAGTGTACAACGAACAGCATCAAAGGAGTCCTTCTAAAACAAAAGACGATGATGGTTCTCTATAATCATAAGGACAGGCAGTCATTATCTCTCAGGAATAAAAGCCCATTAAGTCAAAACCTATGAAGGAGACTTACAAAACTGGGGCATCCCGCTGACTGTAAATACAAAAAGAAACAGTTCAGGCAAAAACAGGGATAACGAAATCAAAAAAGGGAAAAAAGGAGGTCCTATAAACCCTCAACAAAAAAAAAATGACTGCCTATTCAAAATAAACTGTCGATATTCGAACCATCACCGGGATATCAGGGCGAAGACTCAAACAAGGTCTAATGCATGATCAGCTGAGTTTAGGTTTGAAGAACATCACGAAGAACGGGTGGGTACAAATAAACTTTGAGCCTTTATCCTTTGTTTCTTAAACCGTGAACCAGGCCACACTACAACCCTTAAAAGTCCTAGCTGAAGCATGGGTTAGTTCGAAAACATACTGTTACGAAAGGTATCCTGACTCCTTAAGGCTTGCGGTAAAATAACGAGTTGACATCACAGTTTACAAAAAATTCATTTGTTTTTATGAAAAAAATGCATTTTCAAAAAAAAAAAAAAACTTCAAGACAAACATAAGCTTTTGCATTTTTAATATAACATTGCTTGCATATGACTATTCGTTTGAACAACATAGAAGTTCGCACGACGAATGTCTAATGAACAAAAGCACCTCCAATCAAGGGGCATGGCATGATCATTGCCCATCATCTGGGGCAGTTAAGTCAAGATTCGGAGAATCTCTCAAAAGGCCAACCAGCTTGGGGAAAATCTCCATCTGGATCACTTGGGGCATTGGACATGAATTCTAGCAACGAATCTTGCACGACCAAACATCTTCTGGTAGCATGGCAACACAACACTACTAACATGGGCACCTCCCTACATCTTGAGAGCGTAGACATAGTCAAAAAATACTGCGCATAATCAAAGACCCGCTAGGTTGACACACCTAGGAAAAAATAAGGGCTTCCCGGCGAACCAAAAGGGTTCGGGCAAAAATAAGGGATGAAAATAAAAGAAATTTGTACACCCGGCAAGTCAAAAACCTGAAAAGGCGGCTTGGGCAAAAATGGGTATCCCAGTGGACTGAAAACCCGAAAGGGCGGTCCAGGCAAAAACTAGGGATCAAAGCGTACGACTATGTCCGACATCTCGTCACTTGCCTACCAGAAGAAGATTTGTCAATCGGCAGCTATCAAGCACCTCCGCAGATACCTTCTCCCACAGAACCTGGGGCAATAAGAACGGTCCGAACTGTACAAAGCTGCTCTGTCATGACCGAGATACCTTCACTCCCTGCAGAGTAAGACAAGGCTCAGCAATATTCCCCCCGAGCAGAGTGGGTCTATCATCATCCCTACAAAAGGCACATTATCCCTAACAAGTCAACAAGGCTCTCCCTAAGCAGAGTTAGTCTACTGTCAGCCTTAAGGAAGTTGGGTACCCCCAGAAGATCTCAATATTCCCCAGCGGAGTATACAGATGTTCCTAGGCAAGCATCCCCGACAGTCTTAATATAAGATTGTTCCCCGGCGGAATACAGACACCTCAGTGGAGCCATTCCCCCAGTACAATCCAAAAGTTTCCCCGAGAGAGTTGAATCAATCTCCCAAGTAGATTCTGGAAACTTATCACCTGCAGAGTACATACGTCTCTCCCCGACCATATTCAAAGGTTATTCCCCACCAGAGCTTATAACTGGGTTATCCTCAGCTAATTACCACGGAAAGATCGTCCTCGGCGAAGTTTCTTCCAATCCCCCAGCGGAGTTCATCAAATTCCCCAACATAACTTAGCAACAGAATCTCCAGCGGAGTTATCATCAAAATCTCATCGAAGTATCTCTTCCCACAGTGTAATTCCCCGCAGAGTAATCTCTTCACCAAGTTTATCCCCAACGGAGTCATCTTCTCCTACCGGTTTATTCTTACAATCATCATCCCCAGCGAAAATGAAGAACTCTACTCTTCAACGTCAGCCCAGGATTCAAGTTCCCGGCATTCGTCAAGGATTTATTTTCCTAGACGAAAATACATTCATAAACATCACATTACCATATATCCTGCTTACATACATGATAAAGTGCATACGATACGATCTCATTTATTTTTGAGAACATCATGGCATCATGCATTTCATACATTATGATATTGCATACAACTAATGTTTTGCCTTTTCAGGAAAAGGTCAATCAAAAGACGATTACCATCAACTTTTGAAGTTCCAGATTCGATTCCTGTATCTAGCCAGGGCACGTCTGTGAATGATTATTTGTAGATTCGATACCTGTATCCAGCCAGGGCACGTCTGTAAGCAACCTTTTGAAGTTCCAGATTCGATTCCTGTATCTAGCCAGGGCACGTCTGTGAATGATTGTTTGTAGATTCGATACCTGTATCCAGCCAAGGCACGTCTGTAAGCAAGCTTTTGAAGTTCCAAATTCGATTCCTGTATCTAGCCAGGGCACGTCTGTGAATGATTGTTTGTAGATTCAATACCTGTATCCAGCCAGGGCACGTCTGTAAGCAACCTTTTGAAGTTCCAGATTCGATTCCTGTATCTAGCCAGGGCACGTCTGTGAATGATTGTTTGTAGATTCGATACCTGTATCCAGCCAGGGCACGTCTGTAAGCAACCTTTTGAAGTTCCAGATTCGATTCCTGTATCTAGCCAGGGCACGTCTGTGAATGATTGTTTGTAGATTCGATACCTGTATCCAGCTAGGGCACGTCTGTAAGCAACCTTTTGAAGTTCCAGATTCGATTCCTGTATCTAGCCAGGGCACGTCTGTGAATGATTATTTGTAGATTCGATACCTCTATCCAGCTAGGGCACGTCTGTAAGCAACCTTTTGAAGTTCCAGATTCGATTCCTGTATCTAGCCAGGGCACGTCTGTGAATGATTGTTTGTAGATTCGGTACCTGTATCCAGCCAGGGCACGTCTGTAAGCAACCTTTTGAAGTTCAAGATTCGATTCCTGTATCTAGCCAGGGCACGTCTGTGAATGATTGTTTGTAGATTTGATACCTGTATCCAGCCAAGGCACGTCTGTAAGCAACCTTTTGAAGTTCCAAATTCGATTCCTGTATCTAGCCAGGGCACGTCTGTGAATGATTGTTTGTAGATTCGATACCTGTATCCAGCCAGGACACGTCTGTAAGCAACCTTTTGAAGTTCCAGATTCGATTCCTGTATCTAGCCAGGGCACGTCTGTGAATGATTGTTTGTAGATTCGATACCTTTATCCATCCAGGGCACGTCTGTAAGCAACCTTTTGAAGTTCCAGATTCGATTCCTGTATCTAGCCAGGGCACGTCTGTGAATGATTGTTTGTAGATTCGATACCTGTATCCAGCCAGGGCATATCTGTAGACGACCAATTCTAGATTCGATTCCTGTATCTAGCCAGGGCGTATCTGTGAGTAACTGATTGTAGATTCGACACCTGTATCTAGCCAGGGCATATCTGCATGAAGAGTTTAGAGATTCGATTCCTGTATCCAGCCAGGGCATATCTGTAGACGACTAATTCCAGATTCGATTCCTGTATCTAGCTAGGGCATATCTGAAGAGTTTGAAGATTCGATACCTGTATCCAGCCAGGGCATATCTGTAGATGACTAATTCCAGATTCGATTCCTGTATCTATCCAGGGCATATCTGAAGAGTTTAGAGATTCGATTCCTGTATCCAGCCAGGGCATATATGTAGACTACCAATTCCAGATTCGATTCCTGTATCTAGCCAGGGCATATCTGTGAGTAACTGATTGTAGATTCGATTCCTGTATCCAGCCAGGGCATGTCTACATGAAGAGTTTAGAGATTCGACTCCTGTATCCAGCCAGGGCATATCTGTAGACGACCAATTCCAGATTCGATTCCTGTATCCAGCCAGGGCATATCTGTGAATGATTGATTGTAGATTCGATACTTGTATCTAGCCAGGGCATATCTGCATGAAGAGTTTGAAGATCAACACCTGTAACAGGCCAGGAAACCATCTTCCTTTCTCAAGTACGCAAGTTCTCGCTAAGGAATCTCTTACGCGATCGATACTCCCGATGGCATCTTTAAGCCCATCTCCACAACTATCCATCACATTTCCAAATGGCATCTATAAGCCCATTCCCAACAAGGTTCTGTCACACTTCCATATGGCATCTATAAGCCCATCCTCCTATCCACCATCTCTCTAAATGGCATCTGTAAGCCCATTCCTGCCACCACACTGCTGATATTCTACTATGTGAGTGCAAATTTCTGGGCACTTTAGTGTTCAATCATCTTCCACCTTCGGATCACGAAAGGCACGCAAGCCAATCTACATCCTCAGGTCTAAGAAGATTGATCAGGGGCAACTGTTGTACCCCAAAATTTTCCCTCCCATATTCTTCAAAGTTTTGACAAGCATCATCTCAATTTGCTTAAGTCTACTCAAGGGTTGCACAGTCAAACCATCCTCCTAAGCCAGTCAAAATTAGGGTTTTGGTTCTTGCAAGGAAGTGGAGGTTTTCAAGGGCTCAATCAAGCCCCACATGCCTATAAACATTTTCAAGCATCCACATGTCAAGTTGCAAGACTCACAACATCAAGTTGCACAGTCAAAAACCCTAGTTGCTCCACAGTCAACTGTAGGGGTAAAATGGTCATTTGGCAGTCAAAAGTCAAAACTTTTGGTCAACATCTTATTTTGAGCTCACCATCATCATTTGATCAAGTCTTGATCATGATTCCACAAGAATGGCTCAAAAATCATCAAGATGCAAAAGTTTCCATTTTTGGACAGCTGAAAAGTCAACTGTAACTTGACCAAGGAATAACTTTTTCATGGTTCATCAGAAAAATCCCATCCAATGCTCATTTTTAAGGGGAGGACATTTCCTACAACTCATCTTCACATTTCAAGTCCAAGAAATGCTCTCACAAAAAGTTATCAATTTCAACATTATAGGTCATTTTCAAAAGTCAACAAAAAGGCATTTTAAGTCAAAGACCATAACTTGAGATTGGTAAATTCAAATGACATGAGACCAAAGGCATTGGTTAGAGGACTTCAAGACCTTTCCAAAATGTCCAAGAACATGTTCATATGATCAAAATTGAGCAAGATATGCATTGGAGAAGTTGGGAAATTTTTGTGAAATGGCAAAAGTCAACTATCCTTGAAACTTCATTTTTTGACAAAAGGGCCCACTTTCTTCCACTTGATTCAGTCTTGTCATGACACCCACGTGTCCCATGACCAATTTCAAGACCAAACATTTATTTTTTCATTTATATTTAATTTTTATGGATTTAATTCATTTTAATCCTTAATAATTCAAATAAAATTAAAAAAATTAAAGGAATGGTATCTTGTGGTTTGAATGGCTTTCATGTGTCATATTCCACCTACCAAATTCGTGCCAAGCTCAATTATGCATAGAATTCAAAATTTGAACCAAGCTTGGAATGTTCTTTAATGGTGTTAAAGCAAAATCCAAAGACTTAATTGCAATGGATCATTGGCTCATAATGTGACCTAATTCCCTTCATTCATACATATGCAAGCCTTCCCAACCTCATTCACGACCTGAACATCCCTCAAACGGCCAAACCAAAATCCAAAAAAGTCAAAGAAAGTTTGAAACTGAATTCCACCTTAGAGGCCCTTTCAAGGAGATTTAGAGATTCAGACATCTTGCTGGAAGCTTCAGGAGCAATTTGGGATCAAAACCACTTGCTAGAACCCAAGGAATCGCCCACCACAGTCATACGGTTTGCATATTTGTCTCACAATCATAATTCTTTATCCATGCATTATTGATGAAATTTTTTATGTGCTTTACATTGCTAACACTCTTCTGAAGCTTTTGGTACAATTCAATTTGATTATGGTGCCCTGGAACGAAAGATACCATTGTTGAATGCTAGGTTTTCAGAGCTCTCAGATTAGGGCTTTTCACATACTGTAAAATTAGACCTCAAGATGCACATGGTTGAAACCGCCTGAATGAGACGAAGACATTGGACACCTCGCGCCATATTTATATGCCCTGGATTCCTATTCGCTATTTTTGGTCATTCAATATTGTGGGGGTTAAAAACCCCCTTAATTGTTTATCTTTTACAGGCATTCAGTGAAGAAGATGAGACGTGGAAGAGCATGATTGGCTTGTTCAAAAATGCGCGCTACTTTTTCTTTTTGTTCAACATATAACGCGTTTATTTTATATTATATTTGTTTCTTGTTACTCTAACAAACGCGCTCAAATGGTGTAGTGGCTGACAACGTGCTTGGTAATCATTGGGACCTGGGCTCGATTCCCAGGTCCCCCAAAGGCTTGTTAATATTTTTTCCAATATGTTCCTATGCAGTCTTCCAAATAACCAACACCATATGCCCTCATGCATCAACGTGCCATGTGTCCAGTCCCACAGATCTGAAGGCCAAGGAATGAAGGAACACCATGCTCCCTGGTCCCCCAAAGGCTTGTTAATATTTTTTCCAATATGTTCCTATGCAGTCTTCCAAATAACCAACACCATATGCCCTCATGCATCAACGTGCCATGTGTCCAGTCCCACAGATCTGAAGGCCAAGGAATGAAGGAACACCATGCTCCCTGGTCAACGCGCCTCTGGACGATTCAAAAGTCAAAAAGGCTTGAGACAATGGGCCTAAATTCCTGATTCACCTCCCTAAGGGTCCAACACCCCCTGGGTTCTTATTTTCTTTTCCTTTTTCTCTTTTTATTTTCTTTTCTTTTATAATTTCCCTTTTTATTAATTATTAGTTTTATTAATTGTTTAAATAACCTAAATTATTTATTTTCATAAAATCAGGAAACCAAATATTTTATTCACTTAGTTTAATTATTTTTGTAAATAAAATACTAACAAATTAATTGGTTTAATTAGTTTAATTTTAACCTTTTTTTACAATAAATAAAAACAATTTAGAATTAGGGTTTCTTTTGACTTTCAATTTCTTTTATTTTTATTTTCATTAAAAACATAAAAATACAAAAACAAAAAAAAACATTTTTTCTTTAATTAAATAATCAATTAGTTAATTAGGTTTAATGTTTAATTTAATTCTAAAAAGGGTCAAAACCCTTAGGAGGTTCCCGATTAAATTTCTATTCGCGCGTATTTATTTATTTTGATTATATTTATGTATCTGTACAGAGTATGTAATAGTTAATTAGGATTTTATCGCCTTATTTAAATTCTCGCACTTTATTTTTCAAAACGGGTTTTTGTTTTTGGCGATGTATAGACCCGCGCCTTGTAATAGCTAGATTTACATTTCTGCAATTTATTTTCCGCGCTCCTAACTGTTAAAAAAATGCATGAAAGAATGTATGAATAATAAAATTAATCCGTAGCTCACAAATAACATGTACAAAATATTAACTGAAAAACAACACACATGCACATACCACCCCTAGGGTACGCCTCACTGGTTGCCTCGAACGTGGTCATCAAGTATAGGGTGTCTTAGAGGTCGCCCTTCTGTCCAAAAGATCCAGTTGCCTCGAAACGGTTGCCTCGGATAAAAAAGGATCTAGGACATTAGGGTTACTTCTAAGGTGTCCTACTATTGCTTCGGTGACCACACTGTCCCTAATCATCGAATTGACCTGAATACCTCCAACGACGGTGCTACCTACTTCTCAATAGTGGGATAGTACTGTCTAAAGGACTCTTACACAGCTTAATTCCTTAGAGTAGATAGATTTCTCTGAAGTACTTGCTCTTTCAAACAAATAAAATACTTTTCACACCTCACACTTTCTAAAAGTTTTCAAACAAATTTTTCATACACTCTTGAGGACAGATACAAGAGTTACTTAGAAATTTTTCAAACGAAACTTTTTCAAAACCCACTCACACTTGAAAAGCAAACATCTTTTGAAAACATAAGAGTAAGTACCTAAGAGCCCATGGATAACCATGGATAGAAAGGGTGCTAACACCTTCCCTTTCTATAAATCTACCTCTCGAACCGAGAAACATTCTCAAAGAAGCAATTTTGCTGTGCTTTTGTCCTTTCCATGTTGGAGAACATAAAAGACGATGGCGACTCTTGCTTACCGCGACATTTCGCGAACCAGCTTAAAAACAGTCAGTTCTATTTCCACCGATCACAATGTCACTCACTCATACAAATATCAATTGGTGTTCTCGATCTCAGGAAGATGTCACTATTATTGATTGCTGTGGGGAATCCCCTAATGTACCACTCCTTGGTATAAGAGGGGGCATCACTTACGACCCTTCTCTAACTCTGCGTCAGTTTGGTTATGCTCGAAGGGACAGTCCTCATAATATGCCCATCCATGGTGTTGTACCCCAAAATTTGCCCTCCCATATTTCTCAAAATATTTCAAGAAAAATTCACAAGTCCAACCCGGCGCGTCATATTCAGGTATTCTTTCGCCAAGATATCTCTGATAACGTATTCTCAAATTCAGGTTCGGCTCAAGAGTCAATTCTTTAAAGAAGGTATCCGAATGTGTGAGTTTTCTCGAAGAAATATGGTGAAAAAGTGTGCTGAAAGTGCAGTTTTTACGCGCTAAAAAATTCATAACTTGAAGATCGTGGCTCGTATTGAACCCGTTCTGGTGGCCAATATTCCGTCTTGACATTATCTACGTTTTCATCTCTCACGGCTAGAAGCCAATTTCGATCAGAAGGTCTTCAAAAATGTGGATTTATCAAGTATTTCCGTACAGAAAATTTGTGACAAGTTTATTTGCGTCATGTTCATAAAATCATAACTTGGTCGATTTTCATCGTATCGAGCTGGTTCCGGTGCCAAAATTTCACAAATTGAGTTGGCTATATTTTCACAGAAGGTATTGAGTTCAAACGGTATTCAAAAGGCCTTCGTTTTTTGCTCAGATTGCGTAACACGCTGAAAATCCTGAATGCTGAAATTTATTTCATCTGGGCCGAAACTTCGAAAATTCATAACTCAGTCAATTTTTATCGGATTGGGCTCATATTTTTACACAAGGTCACTGACTCATAGATCTACAACTTTTCTTCAAAGGTCGAGACCGGATTATGCTCCGATCAATACCAGTTTTTTATTGAAGAACGTGTCAGAGTCGACACTGGAGCCCAAAATAAGTTTGTCTGAGCTGAAACTTCAAAAATTCATAACTAATTCACCGTTTATCCGATTGAGCCAATTTTCGGACAGGAGTTAGTTCTCGATGTTGGCTACATTTTGTCTTCACATTTCAACTTCAAAAATTGCACTTAAGTTCTTGCGATTTAGCCTGGAAAGTGACGAATTCAAGTGAACATTGGAGACCCAATTGCACATTCAAAGCCCATTTTCTTTACCCTAATTTCCATTATATAATCACCTTCTTTTCACACAAACAGGGGGGAGGAGAAAAAAGAGAGAAAAAACCTTGCCACAACACTGTTAGAATATCAAATTCTTTCAAGAACCCTAAAACCTTGAAATCCTTATTACAAATCCCTCTCTCACTGCAAACAAGCCATCACAGTTACAAACCAACACCTCACTACTTCTTCAGTAAGGGTAAGGTTGGCTTGATCTCCATGATCCAAAAGGCATAAAAGCATTCATGTCACTAATTTTCCAGTAAGGGTAAGATTGGTTTGATCTCCATGATCAAAAGGGTATAATTATTCGTACATGTCATATTGTGCCTAAACATTAAATTCCTTCATATATTGGCTTTATTTGCATTTTATGATTTTATTTAATGTGTTCATGAGATTCAACACTGCAGATTTAGACATGATCTCATGCAGGTTCATTAAGGAACGTTGAGGCCAAAACACAAATGGCCAAAAGCCAAAAGCCAAATGGCCAAAGTAGAACAACTTATGCATGAAACCCAATCCAATGGCCAAAGAATGCAGACCACGGTACTCAGGAGTCAATGAACACGCACGTGATGCCAGAAAGTCAAACAAGGCTTTTTGTCTAATGGGCCAAATTACTTCCAAAAAACCTCCTAAACGGGCCTGATACCCCCCATGGTTTGCATCAATTTTTAATTTTTAATTTGTTTTTCTTTCTTAATTCTATTAATTATTTTAATTGTTTTCTTTAATTTCATAAATTAATTTTCATAAATAAAAAAATCAGAAACTAAAATATGTCAATTAATTTATTTAGTAAATATTTTTTTTGTAAATAAATATGTAAATAATTAATTAGCATAAATTAGGTTAAACTTTAATATTTTCTTTAACAATTAAAAATAATTTAGAACTAGGGTCTCATTTAACTTCTAATTTTAATTAATTTTCTTTATTCTCATTAAATACAAAAAAACTTAAAAAACATTTCTTTTCTTTTATTAAATAATTAATTAACTTTTAATTCAATTTAATATCTCAAAAGGGTCCAACGCCCTCGAACATTCGATTCTAATTTCTCTTCGCGGATTTATTCTTATTTATTTTTTTTGTGAATATTATGTAACTGTTCAAGCCATGTAATAGTAACTAGGAATTTATTTACTTTCCGCATTTTTATTAAAAACGGGTCTTTGTTAATTTGGCGATGTATAGACCCGCGCCTTGTAATAGCGTAGGACTTTACTTTCCGCATTTTAATTTCCGCACTTTTAAACTATTAAACTTTGCATGAAAGAATGTATGGCCTAAATTAAAAACAAGCGTAGATCACCATGATGCATGTGCAAGATAAAACATAACATGAAAATAACACACAAATTCACACACCACTCTTAGGGTACGCCTCACTGTTGCCTTGCCTTCGAAACGTGGTCGTCGAGTATAGGACGTCTTAGTAAGTCCTTATGTTCGTTGATCCATATGCCTCAAAACAAGTTGCCTCGGAAAAGTTGCCTCGAATTAAAAAGGATCAATGGCATAAGGGTAGCTTCTAAGGTATCCTACTGTTGCTCTGGTGACCACAATGTCCCGAACCCTCGAATTGACCCGAACACCTCCAACGGTGGTGCTACCTACCTCTCAATGGTGGGATGGCACTACCTTAAGGACATTTACACAGACGAATTCCTTAGGGTAGGTAGACGACTCGTAGATACTTGCTCTAATCTCAAAACAAATCAAAAACTTTTTTTCACACCGACACTTTTCAAAAAGCTTTCAAAAACAACTTTTCAAACACTCTTGAGGACTGATACAAGAGTCGAACTGAAATTTTAAACGAAACTTTTTTTTAACCCACAGTTGAAAAGCAAACAAACAATTTTGAAAACACAAATGAGCAAGTATCTAAGAGCCCATGGATAACCATGGATAGAAAGGGTGCTAACACCTTCCCTTTCTATAAATCTACCTCCCGAACCGAGAGCAATCTCAATAAGGAATTTTTCTGTGCTTTTGTCCTTTCCATTTGGAGAAAATAAAAGACGGTGGCGACTCTTGCTTCCGCGACATTTCGCGATCCAGCTTTAAACAGTCAGTTCCGGATCCACCGATCACAGAACTGGCGACTCTGCTGGGGACACTTTTAAAGTGAGGTGTATCTTAGGATAGCTCAGACTTGTGTTTTCAATTGCTGTATTTGTTTGCTTTATTATTGTGGGCTGCATCGGAGTTACATAGATCCTAACCCGGATCTGGGGATACCCTGTTAGGTAGCATAAGCTGTGAGGGACCTGTCCGGCGTAGACCGACATGGGTGAAGCAGTGGCTACGTTGGTGTGGCACCTTGGTCTGTACCGATATCCCTTGTGTCGCAACGAGGAAAATATGGGTCTTCTGAGGAGTCATTAAGCACCAACCGACCTTAGAACCTTAAATGACCCAACTTGGCCATAGAACAGTAGCAGTATGCTACGCCCATTGAGGCTAAACTCTCGTGATGGTTCTGGCCACAAGAAAAGATTGCGATGCTGGAGTTATGACCGATTGAGGGTAGTCAGTGATATTGGGATCCTCTAGAACCCGGTTATTTTTGATAGGACAGGTCTTAACCAACAAACTGAAAGAGGGTAATACCTAGACCCCACGCTGGCCTAAACTCTAAGGGCTGTCTTGTGTGACTTGTGTGCCTTCTAACTTGACTATTTGCATGCTTGTTATCTGACACTTGAGTTTCTTGTAGGTTTTGTTTACAGTCCTTAATTGGGACTCATTACAGGGCCTACTTACATCACTCCATGCATAGCATAACATCATACCATTGCATACATCCTGCATAAGGACTAACCCATTTCAAGGATCTCAAGGGTCTGTGATGCAGGTCATGATGAATCAAAATGTCTAGCAAGGGGCAAAGGGGATTTATTTTCCTCTAGCCAAGGTTGATAATTTGAGTCAGGGGCTATGACCCACTAGATATGGTGAGCTTTGACTCCTGGAGAAGTTTCCTCTAGCCAAGGTTATTTGGAGATCAAAACACAATGACTCGAGTCAGGGGCTATGACCCACTCGATATGGTGAGCCTGGACTCTTGAAGAAGGACTCTCAACAACATGCAGTTCCTTCAATCAAGCCACTGAATTCAAATTCTAACAATTTTCTTGTTTACCCCGCGAGATCCTTGAAAACATTGCATGCATACATACATATAATTGCATTACAGGTATCCCTTTTACAGGTTGCTTACCTTCTTCGCTGTTTATTTCAGCCGATCGTCATGAATCCTGAATCCTCTACTGAGCAATCCATCCAGGCTCTCCAGACTCAGAATTCCCAGTTCCAAGAGTTGATCATGAGTCTAGCCCAGGGGCAACAAGATCTGAAGACCCTGCTTTTGAAAAAGAAGAAAAAGAGGACGGTGTTGTTCAACCCTAGACGCAAATCTGGGATTGGATCACAAAATGAAGTTGAGCAAACTACCCCATCTGCTGGGAAAGACAGTCCCCAAGAAAGGGAGGTTCCTAGTCCAGTGGTCTCCGACAACGAGACCGATTACAATGAGGAGCAGTATCCTCCAGCTGAAGACAGGTACAAGCAGTTGGAAGACCGTCTGAATGCCATGGAAATTCAACAAGTGCCTGGTTTGGATTTCGGAGACTTGGGTCTATCTTCTAGTGTGGTCATCCCACACAAGTTCAAAGCACCATCTTTCGCAAAGTATGACGGGGCGTCCTGCCCTAAGCTACATCTCAGATCTTATGTGCGGAAGATTCAGCCGTATACTGTGGACAAGAACTTGTGGATCCACTTCTTCCAGGAGAGTCTTTCAGGGACTCATCTCGAATGGTTCTATCAGCTGGATGGAACCAAGGTTCGTAACTGGGAGGAGTTGGCTACTGCTTTTTACAAGCAGTATCAGTATAATGCCGACCTCGCTCCTACACGTATCCAACTCCAGGGTATGTCGTTAGGATCGGGAGAAGATTTTAAAGAGTATGCACAGAAATGGAGAGACCTTGCTGGAAGGGTACAACCACCTCTAACTGACCGTGAGCTCGTTGACATGTTCTTGGGGACTTTGTCTGGTCCATTCTACAACCATCTGATTGGGAATTCTTCTGCTGGGTTCACAGATCTTATCTTGACTGGGGAGAGAATTGAAGCTGGTATCAAGTCGGGGAAGATTCAAGAAACCGCACCTGCTGATGCTCAGAAAAAGCCCCACAATGGGAAGAAGGAGTCCAATGCTATACATGGTAAAAAGGGTCGTCATAATGTAGGGGCAATCCAGATCTCTGATCCCACGCCCGTCCAACCAAGAAAGAGAAATAGGCGTAGGATAAAGTATCAAGATAGGAAGTATACTGACATTAACATGTCTTTGTCTCAGGCATTACAGCAATTGCTGAAGGCAAAACTGATCACACTAAAGGATCCTCCTCAAAATCCTGATACTTCCTCTTCCAAGTACAAACCGGGTGTGAGATGTGCCTACCATTCTGACAGTCCTGGACATGACACCGACGACTGTTGGACCTTGAAGAACAAGATCCAGGATTTGATTGATGCCAAGGAGGTCAAGTTTGAATACTGATCCTACACCAAATCATCGAGAATGTCTTTTGTTCATTCGAATGTTCAAGTTGTATTTTTCTTTGATTATTCAAACATTTTATTCATGTCAAACTTTGTTATTTCATTAATGCATTACACGTGTCTGTTTTGAAGTAATTATGTTTACTATGCTTAAAACTGTTTTCATATTTTTGTGATGTTCAACGCTCGGTTAACAATTCTAAGCCTCTTGAGGGAGGATGACGAAAACGATACCACGATTTTTACAGTATGCTTTTGAACAGACCCCGCTGATGAGGTACAGGCATTGTTTCAAATCCTAAACAGTGGAGTAATAAGGAAGATAATCCCTCGTCAACCCCTTTGAGCCTAAGAAGTTGGAGTTTTTCTTTTCAAAAATTAAAACCCTTAATCATAACCTGGGGCAGGGTAGTTCTCTCAGCTGATCTAGGTGCACAACGAATGACACCAAATAAGTCCTTCCGAGACAAAAGACAGTGATGGTTCAGAATAATCATAATGACAGGCAGTCATTATCAAAAAATAATAATAAAAACCCATAAGTCAAAACCTATGAAGGAGACTTACAAACCTGGGGCATCCCGCTGACTGTAATCACAAAAGAAACATTCAGGCAAAAAACAGGGATAATAAAAACAAAAAAGAAAGAGGTCCTACAAACCCTCAACAAAAAAAAAAGGGGAAATGACTGCCTATTCAAAATATACTGTCAATATCCGAATCATCACCAGAATATCGGGACAAAGACTCAAACAAGGTCTAATGCACGATTAACTGAGTTTAGGATCGAAGAACATCACGAAGAACGGGTGGGTACAAATAAAATTTGAGCCTTTATCCTTTGTTTCTTAAACCGTGAACCAGGCCACGTTATAACCCTTAAAAGTCCTAGCTGAAGCATGGGTTAGTTCGAAAGCATACTGTTACGAAAGGTATCCTGACTCCTTAAGGCTTGCGGTAAAATAAGGAGTTGACATCGCATTTTACAAAATTTGCTTGTTTTACTGAAAAATGCATTTTTAAAATCTTCAAGACAGACATAAGCTTTGCATTCTTAAGATAACATTGTTTGCATATGATTATTAGTTTGAACAGCAGAGAACTTTGCGCAACGAATATCCGATGAACGAAGGCCTTCTCAACAAAAGAGTCACCTCCAGTGGAAGAAACACTTCCAATCAAGGGGCATGGAATGATCAGTGTCCATCATCTGGGGCAGTCCAGCCAAGATTCGGAGAATCTCTCAAAATGGCCAACCAACTAGGGGCAGATCTCCATCCGGGTCACTTGGGGCATTGGACTATCAAACGAAGATCTTCTGGTCGCATGGAAACACAACAACAGGGGCATTTCCCTACATCCTGAGAGCATGGACATAGTCGAAAAAATACTACGCAAAATCAAAGACCCGCTAGGTTGACACACCTAGGCAAAAATAAGGGCTTCCCGGCGAACCAAAAGGGTTCGGGCAAAATAAGGGATGAAATGAAAAAAATCTGTACACCCGGCAAGTCGAAAACCTGAAAAGGGGGCTTGGGAAAAAATGGGTATGCCGGTGGACTGAAAACCCGAAAGGGCGGTCCAGGCAAAAATTAGGGATCAAAAGCGTACGATTATGTCCCGACATCTCGTCACTTGCCTACCAGAAAGAGATTTGTCAAGTCGGCAGTTGTCAAGCACCTCTACGGGTACCTTCTCCCACTGAAGCTGGGGCAATAATGAGTTGTCTAAGCAATTTAGTTGCTCTGCCACCAAGGTACCAAGGTAAGTTCGGCAGAAGAACGTAACCAAGATACTTTAATTCCCCAGAGAGTGAGCCAGCAAGTCAACATACTCTCCCCAAGTAGAGTTAGCTCACTCTATCAGCCTTAAGGAAATTGGGTATCCCCAGCGGATCTCAACATCCCCCGGCGCAATGTATAAACATTCCTAACAAGCATCCCCGACAGTCTTGATCCAAGATTGTTCCCCGGCGGTCTACCAGACATTCAGTAGAGCCACTTCCCCAGTACAGTCCAAAAGCCTCCCTAGGAAAGTTGAATCAATCTCCCCAGTAGATTTTGGAAGCTTATCACCTGCAGAGTACGAACGCTCTCCCCCGGCTTTATTCAAAGGTTATTTCCCCACCAGTATATAACTGGGTTATCCTCAGCCAATTGCCACGGAAAGATCGTCCCCGGCGAAGTCTTCCTATCCCCAGCGGAGTTCATCCAATCTTCCAACAAAGCTCAACAATGGTATCCTCAGTGGAGTTATCATCAAACCTCGGCAAAGTACATCTCTTCCCACAGAGCATTCCCCGCAGAGTATTCTATTCGCCAAGTTTATTCCCCAACGGAGTCATCTTCTCCTACCGGTATTCTTGCAACCATCATCCCCAGCGAAAACGAAGAACTCTCTTCAACATCAGCCCAGGATTCAGCTCCCGGCATTCGTCAAGGATTTACTTTCCTAGACAAAAATACATTCATAAACATCACATTGTCATACATTATGATACATGCATACACGAATCATATCACCCCAATCTGATTTATTTTTGAGAACATCATGACATCATGCATGTCATACATTATGACATTGCATACAACTAACTCGTTACTTTTTTAGGAAAGAACGATCAACAGATAAAAGTCTTTACCTTTTGAAGTAGAAGACGTCCAAGATTCCTTCATCATTCTGCTGAGGTTGTAGTCGCCTAAGATTCCTTCATCATTCTGCTGAGGTTGTAGTCGCCAAAGATTCTCTCATCATTCTGCTAAGGTTGAAGTCGCCAAAGATTCTCTCATCATTCTGCTGAGGTTGTAGTCGCCTAAAAATTCTCTCATCATTCTGCTGAGGTTGTAGTCGCCTAAGATTCTCTCATCATCCTGCTGAGGTTGTAGTCGCCTAAGATTCTCTCATCATCCTGTTGAGGTTGTAGTCGCCTAAGATTCTCTCATCATCCTGCTGAGGTTGTAGTCGCCTAAGATTCTCTCATCGTTCCGTTGAGGTAGAAATCGCCCAAAGGTTCTCTCATCGTCCCATTGAGGTAGTAATCGCCCAAGGTTCTCTCATCGTCCCGTTGAGATAGTAATCGCCCAAGGTTCTCTCATCGTCCCGTTGAGGTAGAAATCGCCCAAAGGTTCTCTCATCGTCCCGTTGAGGTAGAAATCGCCCAAAGGTTCTCTCATCGTCCCGTTGAGGTAGTAATTGCCCAAGATTCTCTCATCGTCCCGTTGAGGTAGTAATCGCCCAAGGTTCTCTCATCGTCCCGTTGAGGTAGAAATCGCCTAAAGGTTCTCTCATCGTCCCGTTGAGGTAGTAATCGCCCAAGGTTCTTTCATCGTCCCGTTGAGGTAGTAATCGTCCAAGGTTCTCTCATCGTCCCGTTGAGGTAGAAATCGTTCAAGGTTCTCTCATCGTCCCGTTGAGGGCACGTCTGAAGAGTTTGAAGATCCGATTCCTGTATCTTGCCAGGGTGTATCTGTTGACGACTAATTCCAGACTCGATTCCTGTATCCTGCCAGGGCACGTCTGAAGAGTTTGAAGATCCGATTCCTGTATCTTGCCAGGGTGTATCTGTTGACGACTATTCTCCGGACTCGATTCTTGTATCTTGCCAGGGCACGTCTGAAGAGTTTAAAGATTCGATACCTGTATCCAGCCAGGGCACATCTACACGAAGAGTTTGAAGATCAACCCCTGTAACAGGCCAGGTAATTATCTTTCTTTCTCAGGTACGCAAGTTCTCGCTAAGGAATCTCATACGCGATCGACAACTTTCGATGGCATCTATAAGCCCATCCACATACCAACAATCTCCAAATGGCATCCATAAGCCCATTCCCGACAAAGCTCCGTCACAGCTCCAGATGGCATCTATAAGCTCATCCCCCCATCCATCACTTCCAAATGGCATCTATAAGCCCATTCCCCCTACATCACATTGCTGATACTACACCATGCGAGTGCAAATTTCTGGGCATATTAGTGTTCAATCATCTTCCACCTTCGGATCACGAAAGGCACGCAAGCCAATCTACATCCTCAGGTTTAAGAAGATTGAACAGGGGCAACTGTTGTACCCCAAAATTTGCCCTCCCATATTTCTCAAAATATTTCAAGAAAAATTCACAAGTCCAACCCGGCGCGTCATATTCAGGTATTCTTTCGCCAAGATATCTCTGATAACGTATTCTCAAATTCAGGTTCGACTCAAGAGTCAATTCTTTAAAGAAGGTATCCGAATGTGTGAGTTTTCTCGAAGAAATATGGTGAAAAAGTGTGCTGAAAGTGCAGTTTTTACGCGCTAAAAAATTCATAACTTGAAGATCGTGGCTCGTATTGAACCCGTTCCGGTGGCCAAAATTCCGTCTTGACATTATCTACGTTTTCATCTCTCACAGCTAGAAGCCAATTTCGATCAGAAGGTCTTTAAAAATCTGGATTTATCAAGTATTTCCGTACAGAAAATTTGTGACAGAAGTTTATTTGCGTCATGTTCAGAAAATCATAACTTGGTCGATTTTCATCGTATCGAGCTGGTTCCAGCGCCAAAATTTCACAAATTGAGTTGGCTATATTTTCACAGAAGGTATTGAGTTCAAACGGTATTCAAAAGGCCTTTGTTTTTTGCTCAGAGTGCGTAACACACTGAAAATCCTGAATGCTGAATTTTATTTCATCTGGGCCGAAACTTCGAAAATTCATAACTCGGTCAATTTTTATCGGATTGAGCTCATATTTTTACACAAGGTCACTGACTCATAGATCTACAACTTTTCTTCAAAGGTCGAGACCGGATTATGCTCCGATCAATACCAGTTTTTTATTGAAGAACGTGTCAGAGTCGACACTGGAGCCCAAAATAAGTTTGTCTGAGCTGAAACTTCAAAAATTCATAACTAATTCACCGTTTATCCGATTGAGCCGATTTTCGGACAGGAGTTAGTTCTCTATGTCGGCTATATTTTGTCTTCACATTTCAACTTCAAAAATTGCACTTAAGTCCTTGCGATTTATCCTGGAAAGTGACGAATTCAAGTGAACATTGGAGGCCCAATTGCACATTCAAAGCCCATTTTCTTTATCCTAATTTCCATTATATAATCACCTTCTTTTCACACAAACAGGGGGGAGGAGAAAAAAGAGAGAAAAAACCTTGCCACAACACTGTTAGAATATCAAATTCTTTCAAGAACCCTAAAACCTTGAAATCCTTATTACAAATCCCTCTCTCACTGCAAACAAGCCATCACAGTTACAAACCAACACCTCACTACTTCTTCAGTAAGGGTAAGGCTGGCTTGATCTCCATGATCCAAAAGGCATAAAAGCATTCATGTCACTAATTTTCCAGTAAGGGTAAAATTGGTTTGATCTCCATGATCAAAAGGGTATAATTATTCGTACATGTCATATTGTGCCTAAACATTAAATTCCTTCATATATTGGCTTTATTTGCATTTTATGATTTTATTTAATGTGTTCATGAGATTCAACACTGCAGATTTAGACATGATCCCATGCAGGTTCATTAAGGAACGTTGAGGCCAAAACACAAATGGCCAAAAGCCAAAAGCCAAATGGCCAAAGTAGAACAACTTATGCATGAAACCCAATCCAATGGCCAAAGAATGCAGACCACGGTACTCAGGAGTCAATGAACACGCACGTGATGCCAGAAAGTCAAACAAGGCTTTTTGTCTAATGGGCCAAATTACTTCCAAAAAACCTCCTAAACGGGCCTGATACCCCCCATGGTTTGCATCAATTTTTAATTTTTAATTTGTTTTTCTTTCTTAATTCTATTAATTATTTTAATTGTTTTCTTTAATTTCATAAATTAATTTTCATAAATAAAAAAATCAGAAACTAAAATATGTCAATTAATTTATTTAGTAAATATTTTTTTTGTAAATAAATATGTAAATAATTAATTAGCATAAATTAGGTTAAACTTTAATATTTTCTTTAACAATTAAAAATAATTTAGAACTAGGGTCTCATTTAACTTCTAATTTTAATTAATTTTCTTTATTCTCATTAAATACAAAAAAACTTAAAAAACATTTCTTTTCTTTTATTAAATAATTAATTAACTTTTAATTCAATTTAATATCTCAAAAGGGTCCAACGCCCTCGAACATTCGATTCTAATTTCTCTTCGCGGATTTATTCTTATTTATTTTCTTTGTGAATATTATGTAACTGTTCAAGCCATGTAATAGTAACTAGGAATTTATTTACTTTCCGCATTTTTATTAAAAACGGGTCTTTGTTAATTTGGCGATGTATAGACCCGCGCCTTGTAATAGCGTAGGACTTTACTTTCCGCATTTTAATTTCCGCACTTTTAAACTATTAAACTTTGCATGAAAGAATGTATGGCCTAAATTAAAAACAAGCGTAGATCACCATGATGCATGTGCAAGATAAAACATAACATGAAAATAACACACAAATTCACACACCACTCTTAGGGTACGCCTCACTGTTGCCTTGCCTTCGAAACGTGGTCGTCGAGTATAGGACGTCTTAGTAAGTCCTTATGTTCGTTGATCCATATGCCTCAAAACAAGTTGCCTCGGAAAAGTTGCCTCGAATTAAAAAGGATCAATGGCATAAGGGTAGCTTCTAAGGTATCCTACTGTTGCTCTGGTGACCACAATGTCCCGAACCCTCGAATTGACCCGAACACCTCCAACGGTGGTGCTACCTACCTCTCAATGGTGGGATGGCACTACCTTAAGGACATTTACACAGACGAATTCCTTAGGGTAGGTAGACGACTCGTAGATACTTGCTCTAATCTCAAAACAAATCAAAAACTTTTTTTCACACCGACACTTTTCAAAAAGCTTTCAAAAACAACTTTTCAAACACTCTTGAGGACTGATACAAGAGTCGAACTGAAATTTTAAACGAAACTTTTTTTTAACCCACAGTTGAAAAGCAAACAAACAATTTTGAAAACACAAATGAGCAAGTATCTAAGAGCCCATGGATAACCATGGATAGAAAGGGTGCTAACACCTTCCCTTTCTATAAATCTACCTCCCGAACCGAGAGCAATCTCAATAAGGAATTTTTCTGTGCTTTTGTCCTTTCCATTTGGAGAAAATAAAAGATGGTGGCGACTCTTGCTTCCGCGACATTTCGCGATCCAGCTTTAAACAGTCAGTTCCGGATCCACCGATCACACATGGTATTGTGTTCGACTATGAGAATGATCTATAAAATTACCATCAAAGGTTTATACGTGCTTGGGGAACGGTCAACAAGATCGATAGCAAGACTTTGGGACACAAGAATTCCATTCCTCTCGAGCCTTACCTCAGATGGGTGTGGTCTCGTGCTCAGAATCTTAAAATGCCATATCCTGCTATCCTACCAGTGATTATAGAGGCTTTTGTTGAAGGGGATATTTCTCATACCGTTCTTAATCCTGATATGCCTACTGACTTCAAAGAACTACAGAAGTCCTAGATTCAACTTAAGCAAAGCTCAGTTTCATGCTAGTGAGAAGAAAGTACTAGATCTGACGAAATGACTCCACGAAGAACAAAGCCTTAATGCACATGTCAACACAAAGAGAAAGCGTCCATGGGAGATTTAAATTAACATTTTTCTATTTTGTAACTCTTTTTATTGAAAGCAATTATAACTTGAACTTATTACTAAAATTTCTTTTGTCTCCTTTTGTTTAAATAAATTTAAATATTGCAACGATCCTTGAAAACATTGCACTTGCATTTGCACATCATGCATATCATCATATAACAGGTACCTTCTAGACAAGTTTTCTCATCTTCTTGCTGTTTATTTCAGTAAAAGATGGCACTCGAGCAAACTGTGAAAGAACTTCAAGCTCAGAACGCTCAGTTTCAGCAGATGTTCTTGGACTTAGATAAGGGTCAAGACGAGTTGAAGACCCTCATCACAAAGGGGAATAATAAGAAGACTAAAAAGCCAACACTCTTTCTTAACATGGGCAGAAGATTCAAGGGTCCAATCAGAAGGGATCTAGATTTTGAGGTTCCCCTAAATGAAGAAGATAGCCAAGAGAAAGATGAAATAGTGTGAAAGCTGAAGAGGACAATAACCTTGGTGCTGGCCAAGATTCTATTGAAGACTATTCCGCTGAATAGTATCCTCCTACTGAAGACAGATGCAAGCAGCTAGAAGATCGCCTCAAGGCCATGGAAATCCAGAAAGTACCTAGAATGGACTTTGAAGAGATGGGTCTTATTCCAGGAGTAGTTATAACTTATAAGTTCAAGGTCCCCGCTTTTGCTAAATATGATGGTGTGTCTTGTCCGAAACTTCATCTGAGGTCCTATGTTCGGAAGATCTAACGCCATACTACTGACAGAAAGTTATGGGTTCACTTCTTTCAGGAAAGCTTGTCTGGTACATAACTCGAGTGGTTCTATCAGCTAGAAGGAACCAACATCCATATTTAGGAAGACTTGGATGCTGATTTTTACAAGTAGTATCAATACAATGTTGACCTTGCACCAACTCGCGTGCAATTACAAAACATGACTATGGGCTCGAATGAAGGATTCAAAGAGTGTGCCCAGAAGTGGAGAGATTTGGATGGAAGGGTGCAACCTCCCTTGTCTGACCAAGATATGGTTGATATGTTCATGGGTACTCTGACAGGTCCATTCTTTAATCATCTGATTGGAAGCTCCTCATATGGGTTCACTGAGTTGATTCTGACTAGAGAACATGTTGAAAGTGGTATCAAGAGCAAAAAAATTTAAGTGGCTGCATCTTCGAGTGCTGTGAAGAAGACATTTAGTGGTAAGTAGGAGTACATTGTTGTTTATGGCCAGAAGGGCCATGTTAAAAGTGACTGCAATCAGTCTGTGGGGGCGGTATTAATTTCTAATCTTGCGCCTGTTCAACAAAAACAATAGGGCAATCAACATCGGTTAGACGCTCCAAGAAGACAATTTATAAAGACCAATATGCCATTGTCTCAGGCATTACAACATCTGTTGAAAGAGGAACTGATAGCATTGAGGGAGCCTGCTTAGAACCCCAACACCTCCTCTCCTCATTATAATCCGAATGCGTAGTGTGCCTATCATTCCAACAGTTCTGGGCACGATACCAACAACTGCTGGGCCCTGAAAAACAAAATTCAGGACATGATTGACAACAAGGAGATTTAGTTTGATCCTCTAGAGACCCGAATGTGATTACTACACCAATGCCAAAGCATGACAAAGGCATAAGTGCTATTGACGATGTTCTTTATGTTTCTAATGTAAGTGAATTGGTTACTCCCATACTAATCATCAAGAAGAGTATGTTGCAGGCCGGTTTATTTCTTGGCTGTGTTGAAAAATGTTACTGTTGCACAGTCCAACCCAATGGCTACAAGTTGCTAAAGGAAGGCGTTCAACGCCTAATGGACAATCATATGATTTTGATGAAGAAGGTTTCGTCTACTGAGAATCTGCGTCAACACCTATCTGTAATATTCGGCCCTCCTATAAGGATTACCTCCAAAGGTCCTGTAAGAATTACTGTCAATCCGAAAGCTGCTCTTCCGATCATCACTACACCTAGACCTATCCCATATTCTTCAGAAAAAGCTATTCCTTAGAACTATGGACCCGACGTCTACTACCAAGGCGTCAAGCAAGAACTATCGACTGTTGAAGATGAAGTTACTAAAGTTATTGATCTCGACATTGACAATATTGCTGGGACCAGTAAAGTTACTAGAAGTGGAAGGGTTTTCTCCCCAGAAATCTCTCAGAAGGCTATTGCTACACCTATTAAAGTTATCTCTACCAAATAAACTGTTGAGGCTCAGGGTAAAGAAAAAATGATGGAGCCTGCCCAGGCGGAGGCGCCTAAAGAAGTTTCAGTTGAGGACACTTCTAGGAAAGAGTTAGAAGAGGTTTTGAAGATTATCCGCAAGAGCGACTACAAGATTGTTGAACAGCTGGGGTAGACCCCATTTAAGATCTCTATGTTATCCTTGTTACTATGTTCTGAAGCCCATGCATAGGTTTTAGTAAAATTCTTTAAGACTGCTCACGTGCCACAAGATATTTCTGCCGATCAATTTGGAAGCTATGTGGCTAGCTTAACGACTGACAATGGATTAGATTTCTCTGCTTTTGATCTAACTCCGAAAGAAAGAAATCACAATAACGCTTTGTATGTCTCCATTGAATGCAGGGGAACTACTCTGGCTCATGTATTGGTCAATATTGGTTCCTCGTTAAAATATTCTACCAAAAGGCGCTCTGGACAGACTTGATTGTGAAGGGGTTGTGCTGAAACCCAGTGATATTATAGTTCGAGCCTTTGACGGGTCAAAGAGGATGGTGCACGAAGAAGTGGATCTTCCAATCAAGGTAGGTTCGTAGATATTTGAATCTACCTTCTATGTAATGGATATTCGACCAGCTTATTCTTGCTTACTGGGACGCCCCTGGATCCATGGGGTAGGCACTGTCACATCAATCCTGCACCAGAAGTTAAAGTATCCTATGAACATAAAGATTGTTACTGTCTACAGCGAAGAAAAATATATGGTTAGCCACTTGAACTCTTTTCGGTATGTAGAGATGGACGGCGAATTCATTGAGACTCCCTGTCAGACTTTTGAATTCATCCCTCCTTCCTCAACTGAAGACATCTCCGCCATTCCCAAAGTCACCAGGGTTCTTCCCAGAATGGCTTCCTTGAAAGATGCTAAAGCAACTATAGAAGAAGGTGGTTGTACTATTTGGGGTCAGCTTCCTGACATTCCGTATAAATCTGATGAATTTGGTTTGGGTTTCACTACAGAGGGTCAGAAAGCTGTTCGTCATGCTCACGTTGGAAGACCATTATTCTGCATCAGCAACAGCAGAGTCAACATTATAGAAGATGTCGATAGTGATTATGACCTTGATAGATGGATCTTTCCTATAAATGGTGACAGGCTTAGCAACTGGAAGGCGGAAGACATTATCTTTATCTCTTTTAGTCAGGAGTAATAGCTACATTTCTATTTTTATTGGTTTCAAAGTTTCGGTTATGTAATTTTTGAACAATGACTTTAAGCCTTGTGCCTTATCCGGGGCATAACGGTTCGTTTGTTAAGGGTTGTCATTTCATAAACATATGTTCATTTAATAAAAGCATTGGACGTTTTGCATTCAAATTTTGTGCTCTCTTTATTTCTTTTTACTTTGTTCAAATAACTATGTATTCTTACACACACACAATAAATTGCAAATCCACATCTATTTTGGATCCCGTTGCTAATGACTATGCTATTGCCACTTATGAATTTGAAAATCCGATCTACCAAGCCGAGGAAGAAGGTGAGGAAGATTGTGAAATACCTGGAGAACTTGCCAGACTGTTACTGCAAGAATAAAAGGTTATTCAACCGCATGAAGAGATGATTGAAGTTGTAAATCTGGGTACTGAGACAGATACAAAGGAATTCGAGATAGGCGCCAACTTAGAGGGCAGTGTCAAGAACAGGTTGATTCAAATGTTGCATGAGTATGTTGAGATCTTTTCTTGGTCGTACAAATATATGCCAGGGCTCAATACTGATATTGTGGTTCACCATCTACCAATGAAAGAGGGTTGTTCTCCGATAAAGCAGAGGTTCGTCGCATGCGCCCCGAGATGTCAGAAAAGATTAAAGTCGAGGTTATGAAACAATTCAACACAGGGTTCTTAGCAGCTACCTCCTACCCTCAATGGGTTTCAAATATAGTGCCAGTACCTAAAAAGGATGGGAAAGTACGTATGTTTGTGGACTATAGAGATCTGAACAGGGTAAGCTCCAAGGATGATTTTCCGCTTCCACATATTGATGTCCTGGTCGACAACACTGCTCAACACAAGTTATTCTCCTTCATAGACGGTTTCTCGGGTTATAATCATATCAAGATGGAACCTGAAGACATGGAGATAACTACCTTTGTCACACAGTGGGGCATTTTCTGTTACAAGGTTATGCCTTTTGGGTTGAAGAATGTCAGCGCAATGTATCAGTGTGCTATGGTAGCTTTATTCCATGACATGATTCATCACGAGATAGAGGTCTATGTCGATGATATGATATCCAGATCACGGACTGAAGAAGAGCATATGGACTATCTACATAAGTTGTTTGAGAGGATGAAAAAGTACAAATTGAGATTGAATCCGAACAAGTGCACCTTTGGGGTGAGATTCGGTAAACTCCTGGGTTTTGTTGTCAGCGGTAAAGGTATTGAAGTTGACCCCGCTAAAGTCAAAGCTATCCAAGAAATGCCCCCTCCCCGTACTGAGAAGGAGGTCAGAGGTTTCTTGGGACAACTAAATTATATTGCCCGATTCATTTCTCATTTGACCGCTACTTGTGAGCTGATCTTTAAGTTGCTGAAGAAAGATCAGGTAGTAAAATGGAACAAAGACTGTCAAATAGCCTTTGACAAGATCAATGAGTACCTACAAGAACCTCCGATTCTAATGCCACCAGTTGAAGGAAGACCTCTGATCATGTACTTAGCAGTGCTAGAGAATTCAATGGGGTGTGTATTAGGGCAGCATGACAAGTTTTGTCGAAAAGAGTATGCAATATACTACCTTAGAAATTTTTTTACCGAATGTGAAACAAGATACTCACTGCTCGAGAAAACTTGTTGCGCTTTAGCATGGGCTGCTCTCCGACTAAGACAATATATGTTAACTCATACTACTCTATTGATTTCTAAAATGGATCCCATCAAATACATATTCGAGAAGCCCCTCTCTCCGGAAGAATAGCCAGATGGAAAATGGTCTTGACAGAATACGACATTCAATACACCACTCAAAAAGCAATCAAAGGGAGTGTACTGGAAGATCATTTGGCTCATCAAGCCATAGACGACTACCAATCTATGAGCTTTGAATTCCCGGACGAGAAAATTATGCTAGTTACAGATTGTGAAAACCCTGGACCGTATGAAGGACCTGAGTTAGGATCCCAATAGATTATGGTTTTTTGACAGAGCTTCTAATGCACTTGGCAACGGAATTGGTGTTGAGATTACCTCTCCCAAGGGTTGCCATACGCCATTCACCACCAAACTTTGCTTTGACTGTACCAACAACATGGCCGAGCACGAAGCATGCATCATGGGCATCAAAGCAGCTATTGATATGAGAATCAAGTTCTTAGACGTATATGAGGACTCATCCTTTGTTATCGGTCAAATCAAGGGAGAATGGGATACGAATCATCCAAATCTCATTCCTTATTGAGAGCATGTATTGACATTAATTCTGTACTTCTAGGAAATCACTTTTGAACAAATCCCATGAGGAGAATCCGTTAGAAGACGCATTGACAACCATGTCATCTATGTTCAAAGTCAGATGGGACGATGAGGCTCCCAGAATTACTATTGAAAGGATAGATGAACGGACACACTGCTACGAAGTTGACACTGACAGAGTAGAAGAGAAGCCTTGGTTTCATGAAATGAAAAGATACCTTGAGGCTCAAGAGTACCCTGAGGGAGCATCTATCAATGACAAGAAATTCCTACGAGGGTTCTCTGCTAAGTTCTTCCTAAGTAGCAGAATTCTGTACAGGCGCAACTATGATTCGACTCTGCTTCGTTGTATGGATAAGAAAGAGGCGAAGAAGATTATGGAAGATATGCACGAATGTATCTTTGGTACTCATTCCAGTGGACATACTATGGCTAAGAAGATCCAGAGGGAGGGTTACAATTGGTCGAATATGGAAGCTGACTGCCGTCACCACTCAAGAACTTGTCACAAGTGCTAGATTTATGCTGACAAAGTACATGTGTCTCTAGTACCTCTGAATGTCTTAACTGCTCCTTGGCCATTTGTAGTGTGGGACATTGATATGATTGGAGAAATCAAGCCCACTACATCTAACGGACACGATTCATCCTTGTCCACATTGATTGCTTCATGAAGTGGGTTGAAGCAGCCTCGTTTGCCTCTGTTACTAAGAATGTGGTCGCATGATTCATTAAGCATAACCTTATTTTTTGGTATGGCATCCCCGAGAGGATTATCACAGACAATGGCACTAATCTCACTAAAACTATGATCACAGAATTCTGCACGGAGTTTAAGATCAAGCACCACAATTCTTCTCCATACCGATCGAAGATGAATGACGCAGTGGAGGTCGCCAATAAGAACATTAAGAAAATTATACAGAAGATGAAGGTGACATATAAAGATTGGTATGAGATGTTACCATTTTCTCTTCATGGCTGTCGCACTTCAGCTCGAACATCAACTGAGGCAACCCCATTCTCTCTGGTCTACGATATGGAGGTTTTCCTACCTGTCGAAGTTCAGATTCCTTCTTTGAGAATTATGAAAGAGGCAGACTTAGACGAAGATGAATGGATTCAGACTAGGTTGGACCAATTGAATTTGATTGACGAGAAGAGGCTTGCAGCTGTTTCTCATGGTCAGATGTATCACAAGCGTATGATCAAAGCCTTCAATAAGAAGATCAAGCATCAGGTATATCAGGCTGGTGACTTGGTAATAAAGTGCATCATCATACCGTAAGGTGACCCCAAGGGCAAATGAACTCCTACCTACGAAGGGCCATTTGTAATCAAGAAGATATTTTCGGGTGGTGTTATGATACTTACCACCATAGACGGTGAAGATCTTCCATACCTTGTGAACGCGGACATAGTTAAAAGATACTATGCATAGAAAACGACCCGCTAGGTTGACTAGCCTATGCAAAAATAAGGGCATCTCGGCGAACAAAAGGGTTCGGGAAAAATTAGGGATACATATATATATATATATATATATATATATATATATATATATATATATATATATATACACCCGGCAAGTCGAAAACCTGAAAAGGCGGCTTGGGCATAAAGGGTACCCCGGTGGACTGAAAACCCGATAGGGAGGTCCAGAAAAAAGTTAGGGATTAAAGTGTACGACTATGTCCCGTTAGACCATCTACAGCCAGTTTTATTAACAACGTCAAGTTTGAATGGTGCCGATCAATTCAATCAACTTCTTCCGACAGTAAGGGATGAGATGCTTGAAGAGATAGGGGCAATAACAGAGTCGAAACTTGAAGAGATCATTTACACATAGATATATGTTTGTTTTACTTTTTACTCCTTTCATTTCACGACGATTTCCTCTTACTAGGACTTATGTCTCTTTGTACAACAATCGCCTGTTTATAGGCAAACTATCAATATAAACATGATTTCAAAATTCAAAGTTTTGTTTCACTTTTCTATTTTGTTTGCAAAAAATGTCCAATGACTAAATTGAATAAACACATGCATATGAATATGATTACTGTTAACAAATATATGCATAAAAACATGAATAAGCATTTACTCAAGACTCTAGGAGTTGGGATAATGTTTAAGTCATCCACAAATCCCCACAGAGCAGTTCACATAAAATTATCCCCTACGGAGTCATCTTCACAAGCTCATCTTCAACAAAGATACATGCCCCATAAGTCTGAAATATCCTAATCATACTCACCAGCAGATCCCCCTAACGAACAAAGGAGTATGATCTTTTCCCTGGCAATGTCGCAAACCTACGGAGTCCCAATCTTTGTCAGAGATTATGACATCAGCATAGTTCACAGAAATTTATTTCCCCAGCTGAGTTTATTTCTCCAACAATGTAAAAACCCCTACAAAATTCTTTCCTCTAGCAGGTTTATTTTCTCAGCAGAATGTTTCTCCAACAAGGTTTATTTCCTCAGCAGGGTTTATTTCCCCAATAGGATACAATCTCCCCAACTTGAGTCTATCACTATGACTACTATAAATCACCGACAAAATTTCTCTCTCTAGCAAAGGGAGTCCAGACCACTCTCCCTAGAGAGTTGCTATGAAATCTGAAATCAGACCAGATATCGTTTAACCTTATCCTCCCAGACGAGTAGGCATCCATATCAGAAACTCGGTCAGACAACACCTCAAAGGGTTATCCATCTCTTTTATCCCCAGTCAGAGTATATAAGAACTAAATTCCCTAGTAGAGCAATGAACGACCAATGTTCCTGAACTTTTCTCCCCAAACAGAAATCAATATTCCCCCCAACGGAGCATCCTCAAACAAAAAGCAGAAATCCCCAGCGGAAACATTCTATGCAAGATTAAGGATTACACATATTATTCATCCCCAGCAGTAGTCAGAGATTTATTTTCCCAATCGAAGATGTTATACGAAGCAACTAATACACTTCAACGACATTTCACAATCATACACCATTTACGTATATCATGGCATATGTATACGAAACACATATAACACACTCTCATTTACTTTGAGAACATCATTAAGCAATGCATTTCATACATCATGACATTGCATACAACTAACTCTTTATCTTTTCAGGTAAAGTTTACAAACCGACAAATATCACCAAATGTTTTCAAACAGGTCCGAGATTAATTCCTGAAACAAGGTAGGGCAACTATCTGGATGACCAGACACAAATTAGCTCCTGAAACTTACATGGCAACTATCTGCGAAAACAAATTGTAGATCAATTCCCTAAACAGGACAGGGCAACTATCTACATGAACAGGTTGAAGATTAACTCCCGAAGCAGGACGGTGAAACTGTCTATACAACCAAGAAAAGATTAACTCCTGAAACAAGATGGGGAAGCTATCTTTCTTTCTTTATGGACATGTGAAGATCAATTCCTGAAACAGGACAGAGCGACTATCTTTATCACCAGGTGGTATGAATTCCCGAAATAGGACAAATTTACCAACAAAAACAGATTGTAGATCAATTCTCAAAATAGGACGGGGCGACTATCTACATGGAAAACACTTTCCTTCAGATCTTAATTCTGAAAAGCATTTCCATCTGATCAAGTCGAGCGTAGACTCATTCTAGTACTCCTATCAACAATTACTTTGGATGGCATCTGCAAGCCCGTCTCCGACAATATTTTGTCATCTCTCCAAATGGAATCTTTAAGCCCATTCAATCAATATTATCAACCAACATCGTTACCGTCCATACATGCGAGTGCAAATTTCTGGGTATTTAAGTGCTCAATCATCTTCTACCTTCAAGTCACGAATGGCAGACATGCCAATCTAACTCCTCAGGTTTAAGAAGATTGAACAGTGGCAGCTGTTGTACCCCAAAATTTTCCCTCCCTTTTCTTCAAGACATTCTCCTAGGGTTCTCAAATGCTCAAGGTTGCTCAAGAATTGGTCAGACAAATTCTCCTCCTAAGCAATGAGTCCACAATTAAGGTTTTGTATTTCTCAAGGAAGATTGGGTATCCAAGGTCTCAAATGGTCTTCATGACTCCTTATATGTCTCTAAGAATGCTTATACAAAATTTCATGCCTTGCATCACAAGTTTGCTCAGTCAATGGCTCAAATGACTAAAAATCAACTATATTGGGTAAAAAGTCAACTATGGTCAACATACAGTCAAACTTCAATACTTTTGGTCAACATCAACATTTTAAAGTCATATCAATCATTTTATCAAAGGTAGATCCTGATTCCTCAAGAAAAGGCCTCAAATCATCAAAAGTCAAAAGTTGCCAAATTAGGATTTCCTTAGGAGAAATCAATTGAACTTTGACCAAGCATAAATTTAACATACTTCATCAAATTTTCCCCAACCAAAGCTAATTGTGAAGGGAATTCCATTCTCTACAACTTTGTATCTCAAAGCTCAAGTCCAAAAAGTGTATCATTTGAGAGATATGAGTCAATACATTACAAGTCATTTCAAAAGTCAACAAAAAGACACTTTTTTTCATGGCAACTTACATCAAGATAAAGTCTTCAAAAGTAAAAATTATCAAAAGAGAGATTGTAGAGGACATCTTGAGATTTCCAAAAAGTCCAAGATCATATTCAAGATATTAAAATTGAGAGAGTTATGGACATTGCAAGTTAGGAAATTTTGAGCAAATGCATGAAGTTCAAATTGAGCAAGCTTGATATTTTGGGCTATTGGGCCATGGTTTAAGAGTCCAAACGTGTTCTATACTCCTTATACACCTCAAAATTCATTCATACACCCCTTGAACTATTTTTATTTTAATTATTTTTTATTTATTCAATAACAATGCAAAATAAATAAAATAAATACATAGGCCTTTCTTACAAAGACCAATACCATTCCTTTTTCCCTAATTTTCACTATATAATCTCATCAATTTTCATACAAGGCCACACGAAAAAATACCTTGTCTCAAACTTGTCAAAATTTCCAAACTTTTCTCAAGAACCCTAAATCTTGAAATCCTTGTTGTAAACCCTTTCACCACAAAGAATCCATCCCATTCATCCCTAACAATCATACTGAGTAAGGTTGGATCGATTTTGAGGTTCTAAAACGCATGAAAATGCCATACCATGCATCTCCGATTTCATAACTTTGCAAATTTCATATTTTAATTTTTGTATCATTTTGAACCATACTAATGTTACTAACCTACTTATGAGATGTATCTGAACATGTTTGGACCATTGTAATGATCTCATGCATGCTAAATCATGAATCACCATGCTAGCACCGATTCCACGCATTTTTGTCATAGCTCTTGATCCCTTATTTTTCATCCTACAAAAATACTTCCATTAGATTTGCAGCCCTTGATTTAGGGGGGTAGGATATGTTTGGATCATTAACACTTTGTGTTTTGCAGGTTGGATGAAAGAAAGCTACCGGAGAAGACGACCAGAGCTAGGGCTCCGGCGCCTCTCCGGTCAATACATTCGTTTATATATTATATATGTTTTGGTTCATTTAGGTTAATGGATGTATAGCCACCCTAGTGGCTAAAATGCGTACGCTAAGGCATTAGTCTCCCAGGTCACAGGTTTGATCCCCGATTTTGCCAAAATTCTCATATTTTTTCATATTTTGCAAGATAGAGTATAAAACGTGTTGGATGCGTATCCTAACACCAAGGCGCGCTTGGCCTGGTGGTAAGCTTGCTGCGTGAAACTGCTGAGGGCGTGGGTTCAACACCCACCCCTACTCTTTTGGTCATTTTCTATGTTTCTCACTCTTTTTCACCTTTTTTCTTTAAAACCTTTTTTCAAAATGTTTTTAATAAACCCTAACATAAAACCTTTTTTCAATAAACTCGAATAATTAAATTTTAGGGTTTTTTAATTTAATTAGTTTAATTTTAGGGTTTTTTAATTTAATTAATTTAATTAATTTAATTTAAGGTTTTATTTAATCAACTATAATTTGATTTTTTAGGTTTTCTCAATTAATTTAAAATCAACCTAGATTGTAGGGTTTGTTTGTTTAATTAACTAACTTTTTTTAATCAATAAAAATCTATTAGACTTTAGGTTGATTTTCAAAACTTTTTCATCATACAATCACAACGATTTTTCCATTTTTCTCCTATTACCGCTTCGCGTGCTTTATTACTTTCGCATGAGCTTTTTCCTAATTATGTATCTACTACAGTATGTAATAGTTTAATTAGGGTTTACTTTTCCCCCGATTTTATTATTTGTACCCCTGCTCCCGAAGCCTTGTAAGTGCGTAGGACTTTTATTTCCCGCACTTTACTTTCTGCACCTATACTATGTGTGACCGGTGGAAATAGAACTGACTGTTTTTAAGCTGGTTTCGTGAAATGTCGCGGTAAGCAAGAGTCGCCACCGTCTTTTATGTTCTCCAACATGGAAAGGACAAAAGCACAGCAAAATTCCTTATTCGAGAATGTTTCTCGGTTCGGGAGGTAGATTTATAGAAAGGGAAGGTGTTAGCACCCTTTCTATCCATGGTTATCCATGGGCTCTTAGGTACTTGCTCTTATGTTTTCAAAAGATTTGTTTGCTTTTCAAGTGTGTGTGGGTTTTGAAAAAAAGTTTCGTTTGAAAAATTTCTAAGGAACTCTTGTATCTGTCCTCAAGAGTGTATGAAAAATTTATTTGAAAACTTTTAGAAAGTGTGAGTGCGAAAAGTTGTTTTGTTTGTTTTTGAGAAGAGCAAGTACTTAAGAGAAATCTACCTACTCTAAGGAATTAGGTTGTGTAAGAGTCCTTTAGATAATGCTATCCCACCATTGAGAGGTAGGTAGCACCGTCGTTGGAGGTATTCGGGTCAATTCGATGATTAGGGACAGTATGGTCACCGAAGCAATAGTAGGACACCTTAGAAGTAACCCTAATGTCCTAGATCCTTTTTATCCGAGGCAACAGTTTCGAGGCAACTGGATCTTTTGGACAGAAGGGCGACCTCTAAGACACCCTATACTTGATGACCACATTCGAGGCAACCAGTGAGGCGTACCCTAGGAGTGGCATGTGCTTTGTGTGTTGTTTTTTAGTTAATTGTCTTTGTACATGTTATTTGTGAGCTACGGATTGATTTTATTATCATACATTCTTTCATGCATTTTTTAACAGTTAGGAGTGCGGAAAATAAATTTGCAGAAATGTAAACCTAACTATTACAAGGCGTGGGTCTATACATCACCAAAAAACAAAAACCCGTTTTGGAAAATAAAGTGCGAGAAAATTAAGCAATAAAGGAGGTCCTAATTAACTATTACATTCCCAGAAGCAGTTACATAATAATGAATTAAAAAAAACGCGCGAAAGAAATTTAATCGGGAACGTCCTAAGGGTTTTGACCCTTTTTAGAATTAAATTAAACATTAAACCTAATTAACTAATTAATTATTTAATTTAAAGAAAAAAATGTTTTTGTATTTTTGTGTTTTTTTAATGAAAATAAAGAGAAAATAAATAGAAAAAAAAAGTTAGCAAAAACCTAATTCTAAATTGTTTTTATTTATTGTAAAAAAGTATTAAAGTTAATTAATTAAGCTAATTTAATTTAATTTACATTTATTTACAAAATAAGTTAATAAATAATAAAATGTTTTTTTTTTGTTTTATTGAATTTTATGGGAAAAAATTAGTTTGTTAGGTTAATTAACAATAATGATAATAATTAAAAAAAGAAAATAAAAAGAAAAGGAAAATAGAAAAAAAAAGAAATAGAAACCAATGGGGGTGTTGATGGCCCAATGGAGGTGTGAAGCCTGGAAATTGCTGGCCCATTAACCAGCCTTGTTGACTTTTGGAGATTGCCTGGAGCACGTTGAGTGGAGGACATGGTACTCCTCCTCTCATGGCCTTTGGATGGCTGATTGTGGACATATGGCATGTGGATTGGTGAGGAGTATGGTGGAGCACATTGACTAGCCTGCATAGGAATTTGTTAGACAAAATAATATTGAGTTTTGGGGGACCTGGGAATCGAACCCAGGTCCCAATGATGCATAGCCACGTCCCTCTCCACTACGCCATCTTGCAAGCTTTGTTAATATAACAATCAAAGAAATTAAAATATGAAAATAACCATTATTCTGGAAATTAAAAAAAACACGCGCGTTTCATTTGAATGAGCCAACCATGTACCAACACGCAATCATCTTCTTCGTATTTTCCTGTAAAATAAAAGTTATATAGCGGGGGTTTTAAACCCCCACAACCTGTAAACGTCAAAAATAGCGAATAGAATTGTATGTAATATAAATTGGGCGCGATGATTGATTTGTGTTCGTCTGGTTGCAAGGATCACAACCATATGCATAAAAGGTCCCAATTTTGCTGGATGTGTAAACCCCCAATTCAAAGGTTTATGAACCCTAGAATTTGAACATGGTGATTCATGATTTAGGCCGTTTCAAAGCAATTAACTTATGCCAAAAGTTCCCTGCAGATTCAAGCAACACAATACAACCAAAAAATCATGTTAATGATGCATAAAGGTAGAGCTATGATTCTGAAAAAAAATAACAAACCGAAGGTCCGTGAATGGTGATTCTTTGAGTGTTAGCACATTGTTTTGATTCCAAATCAACCCTGAAGCTTCCAGCAATGTGTTTGAATTGCTCTAAGGCTTCGAATTGGCTTGCAATATCAAAAACAGTTTTGGCTTTTTGCTTGGATTTTTGAATTTGGTTATGGCCGGTTTAGGGGTGCTTTTTTTTTTTTGAATGAGGCTTGTCACACTTTCATATGTAGTAATGAATGAGAATAGGTCACATTATGAGCTAATGATTCCTTGCAATTAAGTTTTTTGGATTCTTCATAACCACCATTAAAGATCATTCCAAGTTTGTTAAAATTTTGAATTTTTATGCATGAAATGGCCCTAGCACGAAACTGGTAGGTTGTTCATGACACATAAAAGTCATTCAAATCAAAAGATGTTATTTAATTAATTCTTTTGATTTTATTTGAATTTTATGGATTTAAAATGAATTAAATCAAATAAAATTAAATAAAAATAGAAAAATTAATGTTTAATCTTGAAATTGATCATGGGACACGTGGGTGGTATGACAAGGCTGAATCAAGTGGAAGAAAGTGGGCCCTTTTGTCAAAAATTGAAGTTTCAAGGATAGTTGACTTTTTCCATTTCACAAAAATTTCCCAACTTCTCCAATGCATATCTTGCTCAATTTTGATCATATGAACATGTTCTTGGACATTTTGGAAAGGTCTTGAAGTCCTCTAACCAATGCCTTTGGTCCTATGTCATTTTGATTTACAAATCTCAAGTTATGGTCTTTGACTTAAAATGCCTTTTTGTTGACTTTTGAAAATGACCTATAATGTTGAAATTGATAACTTTTTGTGAGAGCATTTCTTGGACTTGGAATGTGAAGATGAGTTGTAGGAAATGTCCTCCCCTTCAAAATGAGCATTGGATGGGATTTTTATGATGAACCATGAAAAGGTTATGCCTTGGTCAAGTTACAGTTGACTTTTCAGCTGTCCAAAAATTGAAACTTTTGCATCTTGATGATTTTTGAGCCATTCTTGTGGAATCATGGTTAAGATTTGACCAAATGATGATCGTGGCTTCAAAATAAGATGTTTATCAAAAATTTTGACTTTTGACTGCCAAATGACCATTTTGCCCCTACAGTTGATTGTGAAGCAATTAGGGTTTTTGATTGTGTAACTTGACCTTGTGAGCCTTGAAACTTGGCATGTAGATGCTTGACAATGTGTATGGGCATATGTGACTTGATTGAGCCCTTGAAAACCTCAACTTCCTTGCAACAACCAAAACCCTAATTTTGACTGGCTTAGGAGGGTGGTTGATTGTGCAACCCTTGAGTAGACTTGAGCAAATTGAGATGATGCTTGTCAAAACTTGAAGAATATGGGAGGGCAAATTTTGGGGTACAACAGTTGCCCCTGTTCAATCTTCTTAGACCTGAGGATGTAGATTGGCTTGTGTGCCTTTCGTGATCCGAAGGTGGAAGATGATTGAACACTAGAGTGCCCAGAAATTTGCACTCACATAGTGAGGTATCAGCAATGTGATGTCGGGAATAGGCTTACAGATGCCATTTGGAGAGATGGTGGATAGGAGGATGGGCTTATAGATGCCATCTGGAGATGTGACAGAACCTTGTCGGGAATGGGCTTATAGATGCCATTTGGAGACTGTTGATAGGTGGATGGGCTTATAGATGCCATCTGGAGGTGGTCTGTTGAATTGTAATTTTTGTAAGTTGAAAGAGGGAACCTGTGTAGGGTTGCCTGATGATGAGCTCGTGTAAAACTGCATCTTGGAAAGAAGGACACCTGTGTAGGGTTGACTGATGATGAGCTCGTGTAAAACTGCATCTTTGGAGGAAGGAAACCTGTGTAGGGTTTACTGATAATGAGTCCGTATAAGACTGCATCTGAAGTGGAGAAGGAACCTGTGTAGGGTTACTTTGATGACGAGTCCGTGTAAAACCGCATCTAGAGCTGAGAAGGAAACCTGTGTAGGGTTTACTGATGACGAGTCCGTGTAAAACTACGTCTGGAGTTTGAGAAGGGAACCTGTGTGGGGTTACTTTGATGATGAGTCCGTGTAAAACTGCATCCTGGAAGAAGTAAAACCTGGGTAGGGTTTCTGATGACGAGTCCGTGTAAAACTACATCTTTGGGAAGGGAGAACCGGTGTAGGGTTTCTTCGGGATAAGTTCGTGTAAAACTTCTGGAGGAACCGGGGTAAGGTTACTTCGGGATAAGTCCGTGTAAGACTTCTAGAGGAACCGGGGTAAGATTACTTCGGGATAAGTCTGTGTAAGACTTCTGGAGGAACCGGGGTAAGGTTACTTCGGGATAAGTCTGTGTAAGACTTCTGGAGGAACCGGGGTAAGGTCATCTTGAGATAAGTCCGTGTAAGACTTCTGGAGGAACCGGGGTAAGGTTACCGCAGGATAAGTTTGTGTAAAACTTCTGGATGAACCGGGGTAAGGTCATATTGAGATAAGTCCGTGTAAGACTTTTGGAGGAACCGGGGTAAGGTTACTGCAGGATAAGTTCGTGTAAAACTTCTTGATGAACCGGGGTAAGGTCATCTTGAGATAAGTCCGTGTAAGACTTCTGGAGGAACCGGGGTAAGGTTACTGCAGGATAAGTTCATGTAAAACTTCTTGATGAACCGGGGTAAGGTCATCTTGAGATAAGTCCGTGTAAGACTTCTGGAGGAACTGGGGTAAGGTTATCTTGAGATAAGTCCGTGGAAGACTTTTGGATGAACCGGGGTAAGGTCATCTTGAGATAAGTCCGTGTAAGACTTCTGGAGGAACCGGGGTAAGGTTACTGCAGGATAAGTTCGTGTAAAACTTCTTGATGAACCTGGGTAAGGTCATCTTGAGATAAGTCCGTGTAAGACTTCTGGAGGAACCGGGGTAAGGTTACTGCATGATAAGTTCGTGTAAAACTTCTTGATGAACCGGGGTAAGGTCATCTTGAGATAAGTCCGTGTAAGACTTCTTCTGAAAGAAAAGGAACCGGCGTAGGGTTACTTTGATGATAAGTCCGTGTAAGACTTCGTCTGAAAATTGAGAAGGAACCGGTGTAGGGTTGCCTGATGATGAGTTCGTGTAAAACTACATCTGAGGTTGAGAAGGAACCGGTGTAGGGTTTCCTGTTGATGAGCCCGTGTAAGACTTCTTCTGTAAGAAAAGGAACCGGTGTAGGGTTGCCTGAGGATGATCAAGTAGATAATTGTCCTGTTTGGTTTCGGATATTAACCCACGATCAGTCGTCCACAGAATTTTCCTGGCTTGTTACCGGTGTTGATCTGGAATTGTAAAGGTAGATGGTAATCATCTTTTGATTGACTTTTTGCTGAAAAGGCAAAGTATTAGTCATATGCAATGTCATGATGCATGAACTGCATGATTTTAAGATGTTCTCAAAAATAAATGAGATTTGTGTTTTATGATGCATATGCATGCTATAATGTATGAAGATGTGATGTTTATGAATGTATTCTCGTCTGGGAAAATAAATCCTTGACGAATGCCGGGAGTTTGTTAAATCCTGGGCTGATGTTGAAGAGTAAAGTTCTTCGTTTCCGCTGGGGATGATGGTTGTAAGAATAAACCGGTAGGAGAAGATGACTCCGTTGGGGAATAAACTTGTTGAGGAGATTACTCTGCGGGGAATTACTCTGTGGGAAGAGATACCTTGCTGAGGTTTTGATGATAACTCTGCTGGGGATTCCGTTGATAAGCTCTGTTGGAAGATTTGATGAACTCCGCTGGGGATAGGAAGAGCTTCGCCGAGGACGATCTTTCCGTGGTAATTAGCTAAGGATAACCCAGTTATAAGTTCTGGTGAGGAATAATCTTTGAATAAAGCCGGGGAGATGCGTTCGTACTCTGCAGGGATAAGCTTCTAGAATCTACTAGGGAGATTGATTCAACTCTCCTGGGGAGACTTTTGAACTGTACTGGGGAATAGCTCCACTGGGGTGTCTGGTGTTCCGCCGGGGAATAATCTTATATTAAGACGGCCGGGGATGCTTGCTTAGGAATATCTGTATACTCCGCTGGGGAATATTGAGATTTTCTAGGGATACCCAACTTCCTTAAGGCTGACAGTAGATTAACTCTGCTTGGGGAGAGTGTTGTTGACTTGCTGGAGATACTGTGCCTTTTCAGGGCTGATGAGAGACCAACTCTGCTCGGGAGAGAGTATTGCTGAATCTTATCTTACTCTGCGGGGAGTGAAGGTATCTTGGTCACGTTCTTCAGCTGAACCTACCTTGGTACCTTGGCGGACAGAGCAACTAGATCGCTCGGACAACTCATTATTGCCCCTGTTTCTGCGGGAGAAAAAAGACCTAGGAGGTGCTTGATAACTGCTAATTGATGAACCTTCTTCTGGTAGGCAAGTGACGAGATACCGGGACATAGTCGTACGCTTTGATCCCTAACTTTTGCCTGGACCGCCTTTTCGGGTTTTCAGTCCACCGGGATACCCATTTTTGCCCAAGCCGCCTTTTCAGGTTTTCGACTTGCCGGGTGTACAGATTTTTATTTCATCCCTTATTTTTGCCCGAACCCTTTTGGTTCGCCGGGAAGCCCTTATTTTTGCCTAGGTGTGTCAACCTAGCGGGTCTTTGATTATGCACAGTATTTTTTCGACTATGTTCGTGCTCTCAGGATGTAGGGAGGTGCCCCTGTTAGTAGTGTTGCGTTACCCTACTACCAGAAGATCTTCCAATGCCCCAAGTGATCCAGATGGAGATTTGCCCCAAGTTGGTTGGCCTTTTGAGAGATTCTCTGAATCTTGACTTAACTGCCCCAGATAATAGATCATGATCATGTCTACCCCTTGGTTGGAAGTACTTTTGTTCACTTAGATATTCGTCGTGCGAATTTCTCTGCTGTTCGAACAAATAGTCATATGCAAACAGTGTTATATCAAGAATGCAAAGCTTATGTCTTTTTTGAAAATGCATTTTTTCATAAAAACAAGTGAATTTTTTTTTTGAACTGTGATGTCAACTCGTTATTTTACCGCAAGCCTTAAGGAGTCAGGATACCTTTGGTAACAGTATGCTTTCGAACTAACCCATGCTTCAGCTAGGACTTTTACGGGTTATAACGTAGCCTGGTTCACGGTTCAAGAAACAAAGGATAAAGGCTCAACTTTTATTTGTACCCACCCGTTTTTCGTGATGTTCTTCAAACCTAAACTCAGCTGATCGTGCGTTAGACCTTGTTTGAGTCTTCGTCCTGATATACCGGTGATGGTTCGGACGTCGACAATTTATTTGGAATAGGAAATCATTCCTTTTTTGGTTGAGGGTTTGTAGGACCTCTTTCTTTTTGATTTCCTTATCCCTGTTTTTTGCCTGAACTGTTTCTTTTGTGATTACAGTCAGCGGGATGCCCCAGTTTTGTAAGTCTCCTTCATAGGTTTTGACTTATTGGGCGTTTATTTTGAGGGATAATGACTGCCCGTCTTTATGATTATTCAGGACCATCACTGTCTTTTGTTTTGTAAGGACTTCTTTGGTGCCACTAGTTGTGCATCTGGATCAAACTGAGAGAACTACCCTGCCCCAGTTTATGCTTAAGGGTTTTGATTTTTGAAAAGAAAAACTTCTACTTCTTTGGCTTAGAGGGGTTGACGAGGGATTATCTTCCTTATAACTCTGGTGTTTAGGAATTGAAACAATGCATGTACCTCATCAGCGGGGTCTGTTCAAAAGCATACTGTAAAGATCGTGGTATCGTTTTCGTCATCCTCCCTCAAGAGGCTTAGAATTTTAGATCAAGAGTTGAACATCAAGAACAAAAATAAAAGCAATTTTGAATATAGAGAACACAATTACTTCAAAATAGACACGTGTAATGCATTAATGAAATAATAGAGTTTGACATGATAATTGTTTGAATAAGCATAGAAAAATACAATATCAGAATTTAAATGAACGAGAGTCTCTCAATCCTAGCCATGTTTTGGCAAGGGAGCAGTGATCACATCGGGAGTCTCAGCAGGCTCGAATTCGATATCCTTGGCGTCAATCATGTTCTGAATCTTGTATTTCAGCGCCCAACAATCCTCAGTATCGTGCCCCGGGCTTCCGGAATGATAAGCACACCTCGCATCTGGGTTGTAGTTTGGAGAAGAGGTTTTGGGATTTGCAGGAGGGTTGATCACCGCAATCAGATTCATTTTCAACATGTGCTGCAATGCTTGTGACAATGGCATGTTGATGTTGGTGAATTGTCTTTTAGGCTCGTCTGGCCTTCGCTGATTTCCCTTTGGCGGTTGTCAGTGTGACGCAGAACCTGAGATCATGACTGCCCCTACGTGTTGGTCATGACGATCCTTCTGACTGTACGCAGCATTGGACTCTTTCTTGAATGGTTTCTTCTCAGCGTTCGAGGAGTCACCCTTTTGTATCTTCCCGGACTTGATACCAGCTTCTATCCTCTCACCAGTCAAGATCAGATCTGTGAACCCAGCAGAAGAATTCCCAATCAGATGATTAAAGAATGGACCAGACAGAGTCCCCAAGAACATGTCAACGAGCTCACGGTCAGTCAACGGTGGCTGCACCCTGCCAGCCAGGTCTCTCCACTTTTGCGCGTACTCCTTAAAACCTTCACCTGTCCCCAGTGACATACCTTGGAGTTGGGTACACGTAGGAGCTAGGTCGGCATTATACTGATACTGCTTATAAAAAGAAGTTGCCAAGTCCTCCCAGTTACGAATACTGGTTCCATCCAGCTGATAGAACCATTCGAGCTGAGTCCCTGAAAGACTTTCCTGGAAGAAATGGATCCATAGGTTCCTGTCTGCTGTGTAGGGCTGGATCTTCCTTGCATATGAACGAAGGTGCAGCTTAGGACAGGAATCCCCATCGTACTTTACAAAGGCAGGTGCCTTGAACTTGTGAGGGATCACCACCCCAGAAGATAAACCTAGGTCCCCAAAGTCCAACCCAGGCACACGTTAAATTTCCATAGCATTTAACCGGTCCTCCAGCTGTTTGTACCTGTCCTCAGCAGGAGGGTACTGTTCATCATTGAAATCTGTCTCGGTGTCAGAGACTACGGGACTAGGAACCCTTCCCTCTTGGTGACTGCCTTCCCCAACAGATGGAGTAGTCCGCTCAGCTTCATTCTGCAGTGTATTCCCAAATCTGCGTCTAGGGTTGAACAAAACAGTCCTCTTCTTCTTTTTCTTCAAAAGCAGAGTCTTCAATTCCTGTTGTCCTTGGGCTAAGCTCACGACCAGCTCCTGGAACTGGGCGTTCTGGGCTTGGAGGGCCTTGATAGCTTGTTCATTGGATGATTCAGGATTCATGATGATGGCTGAAATAAACAGCGAAGAAGATTAAGCAACCTGTGGAAAAGAGTACCTATAATGCAATGATATGTATGTATGCATGCGATATTTTCAAGGATCTCGCGGGGTAAACAGAGAAACTTGTTAGAATTTGAATTTGGGTAGCTTGATTGAAGGAACTTCATGTTGCTGAGAGTCCTTCTTCAAGAGTCAAGGCTCACCATATCGAGTGGGTCATAGCCCCTGACAACCTCGGCTAGAGGAAAATAAATCCCCTTTGCCCTTTGCTAGACACTTTGATTCATCATGACCTGCATCACAAGCCCTTGAGATCCTTGAAATGGATTAGTTTTTATGCAAGATGCATGCAATGGTATGATGTTATGCTATGCATGGAGTGATGTAAGTAGGCCCTGTAATGAGTCCCAATTAAGGACTGTAAACAAAACCTGCAAGGAACCCGTGTTGTTAGATAACAAGTATGCAAGTAGTTCAAGTATGAAGGCACACAAGTCACACAAAAGAGCCCTTAGAGTTTAGGCCAACATGAATTTTGGGTACTACCCTCTTTGAAGTTGGTGGGCTCAAACCTGTCCTATCAAAAGTAACCGGGTTCTAAGGAGCTCAATATCATTGGGTTGCTTTTTGTGTTCATTGTTTTGATTTAGCCACTGAACTGGCGACCAAAATATTCCAAGAAAACAACCCTCAATGAGTGTAGTATCGAGTATCAACCAACTTCGGACTGCACCAAAGTCAGTCATCTCACTATCCCTAAAGAGGCCAGTATGGTTCAATTAAGGTTCCTAAGGTCAGTTGATGCTTCACGACACCACGCGGAGGCCCCGTACTCTCCTTGACTTGACTCAAGGGTTAACGGTACTCACCAAAGTGCCACATCAACGTAGCAAACTGCTTCAACCGTGTCAGTATACCCCGCACAGTTCCCTCACAGTTTGTTGCTACTTTCTAAGAAGGTATCCCCCAGATCCGGGTTAGGATCTATGAAACTCCCAAAACAGGCCCACAATATTAAAGCAAACAGATCAAGCAATTGAAAACATGATGATGAACTATTCCTAAGGTACACCCCACTTATTAAGTCCCCAGCAGAGTCGCCAGTTCTGTGACCGGTGGAAATAGAACTGACTGTTTTTAAGCTGGTTTCGCGAAATGTCGCGGTAAGCAAGAGTTGCCACCGTCTTTTATGTTCTCCAACATGGAAAGGACAAAAGCACAGCAAAATTCCTTATTCGAGAATGTTTCTCGGTTCGGGAGGTAGATTTATAGAAAGGGAAGGTGTTAGCACCCTTTCTATCCATGGTTATCCATGGGCTCTTAGGAACTTGCTCTTATGTTTTCAAAAGATTTGTTTGCTTTTCAAGTGTGTGTGGGTTTTGAAAAAAAGTTTCGTTTGAAAAATTTCTAAGGAACTCTTGTATCTGTCCTCAAGAGTGTATGAAAAATTTGTTTGAAAACTTTTAGAAAGTGTGAGTACGAAAAGTTGTTTTGTTTGTTTTTGAGAAGAACAAGTACTTAAGAGAAATCTACCTACTCTAAGGAATTAGGCTGTGTAAGAGTCCTTTAGATAGTGCTATCCCACCATTGAGAGGTAGGTAGCACCGTCGTTGGAGGTATTTGGGTCAATTCGATGATTAGGGACAGTGTGGTCACCGAAGCAATAGTAGGACACCTTAGAAGTAACCCTAATGTCCTAGATCCTTTTTATCCGAGGCAACCGTTTCGAGGCAACTGGATCTTTTGGACAGAAGGGCGACCTTTAAGACACCCTATACTTGATGACCACATTCGAGGCAACCAGTGAGGCGTACCCTAGGAGTGGCATGTGCTTTGTGTGTTGTTTTTTAGTTAATTGTCTTTGTACATGTTATTTGTGAGCTACGGATTGATTTTATCATCATACATTCTTTCATGCATTTTTTAACAGTTAGGAGTGCGGAAAATAAATTTGCAGAAATGTAAACCTAACTATTACAAGGCGCGGGTCTATACATCGCCAAAAAACAAAAACCCGTTTTGGAAAATAAAGTGCGAGAAAATTAAGCAATAAAGGAGGTCCTAATTAACTATTACATTCTCAGAAGCAGTTACATAATAATGAATTAAAAATAAATAAATACGCGCGAAAGAAATTTAATCGGGAACGTCCTAAGGGTTTTGACCCTTTTTAGAATTAAATTAAACATTAAACCTAATTAACTAATTAATTATTTAATTTAAAGAAAAAAATGTTGTTGTATTTTTGTGTTTTTTTAATGAAAATAAAGAGAAAATAAATAGAAAAAAAAAGTTAGCAAAAACCTAATTCTAAATTGTTTTTATTTATTGTAAAAAAGTATTAAAGTTAATTAATTAAGCTAATTTAATTTAATTTACATTTATTTACAAATAAATAATAAAATGTTTTTTTTTTGGTTTTATTGAATTTTATGGGAAAAAATTAGTTTGTTAGGTTAATTAACAATAATGATAATAATTAAAAAAAGAAAATAAAAAGAAAAGGAAAATAGAAAGAAAAAAAGAAATAGAAACCAATGGGGGTGTTGATGGCCCAATGGAGGTGTGAAGCCTGGAAATTGCTGGCCCATTAACCAGCCTTGTTGACTTTTGGAGATTGCCTGGAGCACGTTGACTGGAGGACATGGTACTCCTCCTCTCATGGCCTTTGGATGGCTGATTGTGGACATATGGCATGTGGATTGGTGAGGCGTATGGTGGAGCACATTGACTAGCCTGCATAGGAATTTGTTAGACAAAATAATATTGAGTTTTGGGGGACCTGGGAATCGAACCCAGGTCCCAATGATGCATAGCCACGTCCCTCTCCACTACGCCATCTTGTAAGCTTTGTTAATATAACAATCAAAGAAATTAAAATATGAAAATAACCATTATTCTGGAAATTAAAAAAAACACGCGCGTTTCATTTGAATGAGCCAACCATGTACCAACACGCAATCATCTTCTTCGTATTTTCCTGTAAAATAAAAGTTATATAGCGGGGGTTTTAAACCCCCACAACCTGTAAACGTCAAAAATAGCGAATAGAATTGTATGTAATATAAATTGGGCGCGATGATTGATTTGTGTTCGTCTGGTTGCAAGGATCACAACCATATGCATAAAAGGTCCCAATTTTGCTGGATGTGTAAACCCCCAATTCAAAGGTTTATGAACCCTAGAATTTGAACATGGTGATTCATGATTTAGGCCGTTTCAAAGCAATTAACTTATGCCAAAAGTTCCCTGCAGATTCAAGCAACACAATACAACCAAAAAATCATGTTAATGATGCATAAAGGTAGAGCTATGATTCTGAAAAAAAATAACAAACCGAAGGTCCGTGAATGGTGATTCTTTGAGTGTTAGCACGTTGTTTTGATTCCAAATCAACCCTGAAGCTTCCAGCAATGTGTTTGAATTGCTCTAAGGCTTCAAATTGGCTTGCAATATCAAAAACAGTTTTGGCTTTTTGCTTGGATTTTTGAATTTGGTTATGGCCGTTTTAGGGGTGCTTTTTTTTTTGAATGAGGCTTGTCACACTTGCATATGTAGTAATGAATGAGAATAGGTCACATTATGAGCTAATGATTCCTTGCAATTAAGTTTTTTGGATTCTTCATAACCACCATTAAAGATCATTCCAAGTTTGTTCAAATTTTGAATTTTTATGCATGAAATATCCCTAGCACGAAATTGGTAGGTTGTTCATGACACATAAAAGTCATTCAAATCAAAAGATGTTATTTAATTAATTTTTTTGATTTTATTTCAATTTTATGGATTTAAAATGAATTAAATCAAATAAAATTAAATAAAAATAGAAAAATTAATGTTTAATCTTGAAATTGATCATGGGACACGTGGGTGGTATGACAAGGCTGAATCAAGTGGAAGAAAGTGGGCCCTTTTGTCAAAAATTGAAGTTTCAAGGATAGTTGACTTTTGCCATTTCACAAAAATTTCCCAACTTCTCCAATGCATATCTTGCTTAAATTTGATCATATGAACATGTTCTTGGACATTTTGGAAAGGTCTTGAAGTCCTCTAACCAATGCCTTTGGTCCCATGTCATTTTGATTTACCAATCTCAAGTTATGGTCTTTGACTTAAAATGCCTTTTTGTTGACTTTTGAAAATGACCTATAATGTAGAAATTGATAACTTTTTGTGAGAGCATTTCTTGGACTTGGAATGTGAAGATGAGTTGTAGGAAATGTCCTCCCCTTCAAAATGAGCATTGGATGGGATTTTTCTGATGAACCATGAAAAAGTTATGCCTTGGTCAGGTTACAGTTGACTTTTCAGCTGTCCAAAAATGGAAACTTTTGCATCTTGATGATTTTTGAGCCATTATTGTGGAATCATGGTCAAGATTTGACCAAATGATGATTGTGGCTTCAAAATAAGATGTTGATAAATTTTTTTGACTTTTGACTGCCAAATGACCATTTTGCCCCTACAGTTGATTGTGAAGCAATTAGGGTTTTTGACTGTGCAACTTGACCTTGTGAGCCTTGAAACTTGGCATGTAGATGCTTGACAATGTGTATGGGCATATGTGACTTGATTGAGCCCTTGAAAACCTCAACTTCCTTGCAAGAACCAAAACCCTAATTTTGACTGGCTTAGGACGGTGGTTGACTGTGCAACCCTTGAGTAGACTTGAGCAAATTGAGATGATGCTTGTCAAAACTTGAAGAATATGGGAGGGCAAATTTTGGGGTACAACACTATGTATGCCCGTATGTATGCCTGTATAGTAACTAGGTATGTTTGGCAAGATCTAAAACCAGCCATTAGTTAACCCTAAATTCAAGATAAGATAACTGAACATGAATCACTTTTCACACACGCACCTCTAGGGTATCCCACTTATTGCCTTCGAATAAAAATGGTCATGTCCCTCAAACATAGGGATACCCTTAGCAAAGGCCCTCAATTAAAGTCATGATAAAGATCATAGTCCCACCATGTCCCTCGAGTTTCCTACGAAAAATGATCTTGTCCCTCGATGTTTTCTACGAATATATGATGGCAGTCCCTTCGAATTGCTAAGGTATCCCTATATGTTGCCTGCTATGACCATAACGACGACCCTACGCTTGTCCCTTCATATTCAATGATAGGGCTTCCTACTAACTAATGGTAGGGTAGCACTATCTAAAGGAGGAGGAAAATAACACGAAAGAATTTTGAGTAGGTAGATCGCTCGTAATCGCTTGCTTACAAAAAATAAAACATCTTTTTTCACAAACGCTTTTCTGAAATATTTTCAAAAACAAACATTTTGTACGCATTCTTAACTGATATAAGAATCATTACAAAGTTGCCACACTTAGGCATTTTTTCAAAATATTTTCAAACATAAACACAAAGCATTTTCAAAGTGAGCTAGCGATTAAGAGCCCGTAGATAACTACAGATGAAAAGGGTGCTAACACCTTCCCTTTTCATAACCTACCCCCCGAACTCAGAAAATTCTCGAAGGTCTTTCTTGTTCTTTTCACCCTTTACTTTTTTGGATAAAAGAAAAGTCAATGGCGACTATTGCTATCCGCAACATTTGTGATAAAATGCAAAACCAAGTCAGTCTCCCACCGTATTACACTCGGGTTTAAATTTCTTACAAAGATCCTATACTCGGATCTGGGGACACCTTAGGTAAGTAACTATAGATCATGGAAACTGTACGGCATAGACCGATATGGTTGAAGTGTTCCTTGAGTCAGTCGAGGATAACACTAGGCTGCCGCATGGTGTCATAAGCATTAACTAACCTTTAGAATCTTAATTGACCCAACTTAGCCATTAGAAGGTAGTGAGATGGTCGGCTTTGGTGCAGCCTAAAGTTGGTTGATACTCGATGCTACACTCATTGAGATTCGAATCTTTGGATATTTCGGTGGCAAGTCAGTTGCTTTGCTGAAATAAATCCTGTGAGAAAAATCGATGATATGAGATTCCTAAAACTCGGTTACTATTCTTAGGACAGGTTAAGCCAACTAAACTTCAAGAGAGTACTTACCTACAAACCCCATGCAAGCCTTAAACCTAAGGCTCATGTGTGCTTTGTTTATGTTTGTTATCTGTTTAAACATGACATTATGAAATCATACCATATCATTTTCACTGATCATTTCAAGGATCTCAAAGGCCTGTGATAGAGGTTTATTATGAACTAGACGTCTAGCAAGGGGCAAGGGGATTTATTTTCCTCTAATACCATCAAAGATCAAATTACTTTCGCTTGAGTCAAAGGCTAGTACTCACTCGACATGGTGAGCTTAATTCTCATAGAAGGACGTTCAAAGACGCAAAGTTCTTCAGTCAAAGCTGTAGCCAGACTCAACTTCTAACATTTCCTTTTGTTTATCCCGCGAGATCCTTGAAAACATTGCATCCACATATCATGCATGTCATTATATAACAGGTATTTCCTAAGACAATTTTTCTCATCTTCTTGCTGTTTATTTTAGTAAAACATGGCTCTAGAACAAACCGTGAAAGACCTTCAAGCTCAAAGTGCCCAATTCTAAGAGACGCTCCTGAACTTAGCAAAGGGGCAGAAAGAACTGATGGCGCTCATCGCCAAGAAGAAAAAGACTAGGAAACCGGCCGGTATCCTCAACATGGGGAGAAGATTCAAAGGCCCGCCAACCAGGTTCAAGCTTCTGACATCCCATTAGATGAAGATGACAATCAAGAAGAATACGACTGAAGTATCAAAGCTGAGGGGGGGGGGGGGGGGAAACCTTGGTTATGGTAAAATTCATGATGAAGAAGACTATTCAGATGAACAGTATCCTTCGGCTGATGATAAGTACAAACAACTCAAAGATCGTTTGAATGCCATGGAAATCTAGAGGGTTCCTGGGTTAGAGTTTGAAGAGCAGGGGTTAGTATCAGGGGTTGTTATCCCTCTTATGTTCAAGGTCCCTACTTTTTCCAAATATGATGGTGTTTCTTGTCCTAAGCTTCATCTGAGGTCTTATGTCTAGAAGATCCAACCCCATACTGCTGACATAAAGTTATGGGTTCACTTCTTTCAAGAGAGCTTATCCAGGACACAACTGGAATGGTTCTATCAACTGGAAGGAACCAGTATACGTACTTGGGAAGACTTGACTGCTGCTTTTTACAAACAATACCAATACAATGCTGATCTTGCACCAAATCGTGTGCAATTGCAGAGTATGACTATGGGCTCGAACGAAGGCTTTAAAGAATATGCCCAGAAATGGAGGGATCTAGCTAGAAGAGTTTAACCTCCTTTGTCTAATTGGGAGCTGGTTGATATGTTCATGGGAACTTTGACAGGACCTTTCTTTAATCATCTGATCGAAAGCTCTCCATCTAGTTTTACCGAGTTGATACTAACAGGAGAACGTGTCGAAAGTGGTATCAGAAGTGGAAAGATTCAAGTGGATGCGTCTTCAAGTACTGTGAAGAAGACGTTCAACGGTAAGAAGGAAACAAATTCTATGTATGGCCATAAGGGTCGTGTTATAGGTGACCACAATCAATCTATAGGAGCGGTGTTAATTTTTAATCTTGCGCCTGTGCAACAACATCAACAGGGCAACCAGCATAGATCAGACACACCAAGAAGATAGTTTATAAAGATCAGTATGCCATTATCTAGGGCATTACAACACTTGTTGAAAGTAGAGCTAATAACGTTAAGGGACCCTCCTCAGAATCCCAACACCTCATCTCCCTGTTATAATCCTAACGTGAAATATGCTTACCATTTCCAATAGCCTCGGGCACAACACCAATAGCTGATGGGCTTTGAAGAATAAACCTCAAGACATGATTGACTATAAAGAAATTGAGTTTGATCCTCCCGAGACCCCCAACGTTATTACTGCACCTATGCCTAAGCACGACTAAGGCATAAGTGTTATTGATGATGTTTCATATGTTTCTGCTATAAGTGAGTTGACTACTACCCTCGTAATTATCAAGAAGAACTTGTTGCAAGCCAGTTTATTTATGGGTTTGCAGCCCAACCCAATGGCTGCAAGTTGTTGAAAGAAGGTATTCACCGTCTATAGACAACCATATCATTATAGTTGAGAAGATTCCTTCTATTGAGAATTTGTTTCAAGACTTATCTGTAATTTCCATCACTCCTATTAGAATCCCTTCCAAAGGCCCTCTGAGGATTACGGTTGAACCTAGAGTCTCTCCTCTAATCATCACTGCACTGGACCAATTCCGCATTCCTCAGACAAAGCTATCCGTTGGAACTATGGGGCCGATGTCTACTACCATGGCGTCAAGCAAGAACTATCAACCACTGAATATGAAGATACTGAAGTTGTTGATCCCAAAATTGACAATATTGCTGGGACCAGTAAGGTTACTAGAAGCAGAAGGGTTTTCTCTCCAAAAATATCTCTGAAGACTATCGCCACACCAGCTCATGTTACCGCTACCGAGTCAATTGTTGAGACTCGGGGAAAAGAACAAATGACAGAGCCTACCCAGACAGAGGCACCTAAAGAAGTTATAGATGAAGATACCTTCAGGCAGGAGTTGGAGGAAGTATTACAAATTATCCGAAAAAGTGATTACAAGATTGTTGAACAGTTGGGACAAACTCCCTCTAAAATCTCTATGTTATCTCTGTTACTATGTTCAGAAGCCCATGCACAGGCTTCAGTGAAGTTCTTAAAATCCACTCACGTACCACAAGAAATTTCGGCCAATCAATTTGGAAGTTATGTTGCTAGCCTAACTATTGATAATGGGCTAGGATTTTCTAATACCGATTTGACCCTTGAAGGAAGAAACCACAACAAGGCCCTGTATATCTCTATTGAATGCAGGGGCACTACTTTAGTGCATGTATTTGTTGATATGGGTTCCTCGCTGAATGTCTTACCGAAGGGTGCTCTCGACAGGCTTGATTGTGAAAGGTTATACTGAAACCCAGTGATATTATAGTCCGAGCCTTTGACGGTTCAAAGAGGATGGTGTATAGAGAAGTGGATCTTCTGATTAAGGCAGGTTCACAGGTCTTCGAATCTACCTTCTATGTAAAGGATATTCGACCAGCCTATTCTTGTTTACTTGGACGCCCCTGGATTCATGGGGCAGGTGATGTTACTTGAACCCTACCCCAAAAGCTAAAGCATCCTGTGAAAGGAAAGGTTGTTATGGTTTATGGTGAAGAAGAGTATATGGTAAGTCACTTAAACTCATTCAGGTGTGTTGAGATGGATGGAAAATTCATCGAAACTCTCTGCCAGACTTTTGAAGTTGTCCCTCCTACTGCTACTGAAGACGTTTCTTCTATTCCTAAGGTTACCAGGGCCCCACCCAAGATGGCTTCTTTAAAGGATGCTAGAGCTGTTATTGAAGAAGGTGGTTGCACAACTTGGGGTCAACTTCCTGACATTCCGCATAAATCTGACAATATTGGTTTGGGTTTTAGTGTAGAGGCTTAGAGGGATGTTCGTCATGCTCGCGCTAGAATACCACCATTCTACGTCAGCAACAATGGAGTCAACACTATAGAAGATGCCGATAGTGATTATGACCTCGACAACTGGATCTTTCTTACCGTCGGCAACAGGCTCAGCAACTGGAAGACTGAAGAACTTATCTCAATCTTCTTTAATCAGGAGTAATTGTTATTTTATATTTTATTGCTTTCAAAGTTTTGGTTATGTAATCTTTAAACATTAACTTTAAGCCCTGTGTCTTACCCGGGGCACAATGGTCCACTTGTTAAGGGTTGTCAATTCATTCACATATTTTCATTCGATAAAAACATTTGACGCTTTGCATTCAAATTTTACACTCTTTGTCTTTCTTTTTACTTAATTATACTCTCAAAATAGCTATGTGTTCTTACACACAACCACACAATAAATTGCAGATCCACATCCACTCTAGATCTCATTGATAATAGTTTTGCTATTTCCACTTCTGACTTCGAGAATTTGATCTCCTAAGTCGAGGACGAAGGTGAAGAAGATTGTGAAATACCTGAAGAACTTGCCAGATTGTTAGTGCAAGAGGAAAAGGCTATACAACCGCATGAAGAACCAATTGAGGTTGTAAACTTGGGTACTGAAGCAGACATGAAAGAAGTCAAGATAGGTGCCAACCTAGAAGTGTCAAGAACAAGTTAATCAAGATGTTGCATGACTATGTTGAGATCTTTTCTTGGTCATACAAAGACATGACAGGGCTTGATACTAATATTGTGGTTCACCATTGTAATACGGTGGGAGAACTTACATGGGATATTCTGTGTTTGATTGCAATTGTTGCGGTTAGCAAGAGTCGCAACCGACTTTTCTTTTATCCAAAAGGAAAGGTGGAAAAGAACAGGAAAGACCTTTGAGATTATTTCTTGAGTTCGGGGGGCAGATTATAAAAAGGGAAGGTGTTAGCACCCTTTTCATTCATAGTTATCCATGGGCTCTTAGTTGTTTGCTAGATCACTTGCTTTTGTTTGAAAATGTGCTTTGTGGTGGTTTTTGAAAGTATTTTTGAAAATGCGCCTTCGTTTAGGAAAACTTTGTAATGGTTCTCGTTTTGTAAGAATGTATACAAAGTGTTGGACTTTTGAAAATATTTCATGTTTTAAAAGTGTTTGGTGTTTGTTTTGAAAGTGTTTGGTGTGTGTTTGTTTTAAAAGTGAGCAACCAACTAAGAACGTTTCTACCTACTCAAAAGTCTTTTGTTCATTTCTCTCCTTTATTTTGATATTGCTATCTTACCATTGATTGGTAAGAAGCCTTATCTTTGGATGTAAAGGGACGGGCGTGGGTCATCGTATAGTCATGATAGCAATATTGTGAGATATCTTAGCATTTCTCTTTGAGGGACTAAGATCATTTGTAAGGTAACATTTGTAGCGTCATCGGGGGACTATGATCTTGTATTTCGATTGTTTTTGCTAAGACACCCCACATGCATAATATGACCATTTTTTAGGTAACAAATGGAGTTAACCTTAGGGGTGCATGTGTGAAGTGTGTTTGATTTGCATGCATTTAATCTTTGATTAGGGTTATCTACTTGTTGATTTTTATCTTCCCATATAAATCCTAATTACTAGCATTTATATTGAAAGCGATAAATTGCAGAAATGTAAAATTCTACGCTATTACATCATTTGGGGATGGGGACGCAATTTACAAATGGAGGATGAAAGAAATAAAGTCATAATTATACTATTACAACCATATTGAATATTGCAAGATAAAATGTGCAAGAATATAAAAGCAATGTGAAAGGAAAAGAAAATTGTTTTTTTGTTTATGAAAAGTCTTGATTTAATTAAACTAATAAAAGGAAAGAATTTAATTAATTAAAATCTCTAAATTATAATTTGATTTAATTAGAAAAGAAATTCAAAGCAAAAACTAAGTTAAAAACTAATTTAATCAAGAAAAGAAATTTGTTAAGAAAAATGTTTTTTTTTTTAGTTTTTAATAAAGAAAAAAAAACCTAAAAGATGCTACTTTGAATAAATCACGAATAATGAAAATAAAAATATTTTTGGTGAGATTTTCATATATTCATAAAATAGACCTAATAAACTAGTAGTGTGCAAAAATTAGTTCAAAAGGAGTTAACTTGATGGGTTAAATAAATTATTGAAGTTTGTTAAAAATGTAAAATGAGTCAAGTGATAAAAATAAGGTTTTGGTCCTGCCAAGGCTTGAACTCAAGATATTCAGGTTGCTGGCTCAAAAGAATATCACTAGGCTAGGTGTGTTTGCTTGTCAACCATGTGCTTGCATGATATTATATGAGAATATTCCTTCCTGAAATCACAAAAATCACAAAAATAACACAAAATATGCAAAAGGGGGTTCACTATAGTTCAAACCCGCGCCCTTAGGATAAGAAGTGACATGAAACGCGCGCTGCTTGCCACTGGGGTGGCTGTTACATCCGTTAGTGAAACAACAATCATTAAATATATAATGAACATAGATGTAAAAATTTTAAAATGGCCAAGTCCTCCTTCTTCTTCCTCCTGCACGCTAACAGTTACTGTAATAACAATATTTTCCATTTTTTTTCCAAAAATACTCTAACTTCCTCATTTCTCAACCAAATTCAAAAATGTAAAAATAAAACTTGCTTAGAATTTCGCAAGGATTTCAAATATGCAATTAGTTTTTATTTATTCTCACTATAGCTCACGAATTTCTACCTGTACCAAACTAAAAACCTAAATGTCCAAAAAATTCAATTTCAAAATTCTCATCTCACAATCAATTAAAATGAAATTTAAGGATACGATTAGCTTCATAGACATGATATCTACATTTTATATTTTGAAAGTAAGTGCAAATGATGCTTGTATCAAGATTTCAAAGTTGGAAAAACTTACCTCTTGATGCAAAAATTCAATGGCCTCTACACGACTTCCAGAAGCAATATGATGATTGCTTTAGCTTCCTAGAGCCTTGGTGAGTATGTTCCAAATTTTACTTTGCCTTGAAAGTGTCTGGATTGGTCTACTCAAGTCAAGTTGCAATGGTGGATTTTGAAAATGGTGGATGATGAAAATGATGTTACAGTGAGGAAACAGAGGTATGGATAGTTTCTATATGATATATATGAAGTATTTAGATGATTTGTTTAGACAGTAGTTTCAAGAGTGATGAGTTTTGAAGTTAAGGTTTCAAAAGCTTAAAAATGGTGATTTTTGGCCAATTCAGGTTTAAGAGTGTATCGGGTTTAAGGGCTTGTAAAAGCGTGTCCTCAGTTGCATAAGAGTGTCTTGATATATAGGAAATGGTTTGGAGACTTGAGATGGTCAGATTACCAAGATCACATGTTATGGCATTTTTGCTTGTTTTTGAAGCAAAGTGGAAAACCAAAATCCCAATTTGTGGTACAAGCTATGTAGAGTGGTTGAATCACTTTAAACATGCTTCTTCTGAGTTGCTAGGTTGAGTTTGTGTAGATGGAGCCATTGAGAGGCTCAAGAAGGGTTGACATTGTGAAAAAGCTTGCTTTACAAGAATGGATATGTTACTTTTTGCAATTTCAACCATAAATGGTATCAAGACTTGGAAAAAATATCAAATCCTTGTGTAATACACTTAGGGTCTGTGTAATTACTTAATTATGAAGAGATTTAGAAGAAACATGGCCTGAAAAGTGAGATTGAATGATAAGGTTATGAGATTTGATTATGAGTTCATCACAAAAATGACTTATAATTCAAGTTTATCATGCCAACTTCAAGTCTTCGAATATCCTAGCTCAAAAATGATCTCTTCAAGTTCTTGGACATTTTGAAATGCTTGGAACATCCTTATGTTGGACATTTTTGAAGAATCAATTTGGAACTAGGTGAAAAGTTAAGTTAGGTCAAAATCCTGACTAAAATACTCAAAATTTCACTAAGTATTTTTAGTATCATGGACATGTCTTCATAAATTCATAACTTGAAATCCAAACATTTCTAGAAAAAGTTTTGCCCTACAATATTTTAGATCTCATTGAGATCACAACTTTTATGTTGAAATGTTTTCCTTGAATCATCTTGCATCATGGTGGAAATTTGACTTTTCAATTTCTTGATGAACAAGTTTCATATTTTGACATGTCTTGATGAAATATGATTTTTGAAACTTGATTTTGGTCAAAAAGTCAAAGTTTGACTTTTTAGTGTACAATTGACTTTTCATCAGTTGACTGATATTCAATTATCAATCAATTGATCTTGAGAAATATTTTGAGCCATGCCATTAGGTAAAAATGATGTATTTGAATCCTTGATATCATGTCTTAACCCAATAAGTCATTTCCTTGATCAAAAGTAAAAAACTGAGCCTTCTCAATCAAAACCCTAATTTTGACCATTTTTCCCTTTTGGTGTTCTGATCAAATTTCTTGAGGAATTATGATCTAAACTTGATCAATTGACATGTATGAGTTCATGATGTTGGTATGGATAAAAAATTATGAAGGTTGACTGCAAATTGACCATAGTTGACTTTTTATCCAATATAGCTGATTTTAGATCATCTGATCAAATGACTGGGCAATTTTGTGATCCAAGAGTTGAAACTTGTAATGAGAAATCTTGAGAGATCCTAATGATTCATGAAGGTCATTTGAGGCCTTGAAAGTCCAATTGTCCTTGTGAAAACTCAAACCCTAATTTGAATCATCAGTGCTTGAGGAGGTGTCTTGAGCTTATCAAACCTTGTGTAGTCTTGAATCAATGGAGATCTTATGAGAGATTTCTTGAGAAATGAGATGGAAAATTTTGGGGTACAATAGCTGCCCCTGTTCAATCTTCTTAAACTTGATAAGAAAGTATGGAACGTTGTCGTTCGTGGCTTGAAGGTAGAAGATGATTGAACACTAGAGTGCCTAGAAATTTGCACTCGATGATGTGATGGTTGATTGTGTAAAGAATGGGCTTAAAGATGCCATTTGGAGAGATGATGGAAAGTTGTTGGATATGGGCTTATATATGCCATCAGAGTGACTGTGGAAGGTATCAGGATAAATCTTTTGGTTGATTTATACTGAAATAATAGATGTCCTTTGTCTGTTTTAAATTGGAAGAGATAAATCTAACCAGAAGAGGCCTTGGATTCGCCTGTTATTAACTGGAAGAAATGAATCTATCCAGAAGAGGACTTTTGGTCACCGGTGTAGGGCTGCTTTATGAGACATATGCGGGGGAAGTCTGGGTAGGGCTGCTTTAGGACGATCCTGTGTAAAACCGCATCTTGAAATGTAGAGAAGGAACATGGGTAGGGTTGCTTCATGATGAGTCCGTGTGAAACTATATCTGGAAATGTATGAGAAGGAACCTGGGTAGGGTTGCTTCATGATGAGGCAGTGTAAAACTTTATCTGGAAAGGAGAAGGAACCTGGGTAGGGTTGCTTCATGATGAGTTAGTGTAAAACTTCATCTGGGAATGAGAAGGAACTTAGATAGGTTTGCTTCATGATGAGTCAGTGTAAAATTTCATCTGGGAATGAGAAGGAACCTGGGTAGGGTTGCTTCATGATGAGTCCATGTAAAACTTCATCTGGGAATGAGAAGGAACTTGGGTAGGGTTGCTTCATGATGAGTCAGTGTAAAACTTCATCTGGGTGTATGAGAAGGAACCTGGATAGGGTTGCTTCATGAGACATATGAGGGGGAAGTCTTGGTAGGGCTGATTCAGGACGAGCCCGTGTAAAACTGTGTATGCAAATGTAGAGAAGGAACCTGGGTAGGGTTGCTTCATGATGAGTCCATGTGAAACTATATCTAGAAATGTATGAGAAGGAACCTGGGTAGGGTTACTTCATGATGAGTCAGTGTAAAACTTTATCTGGAAAGGAGAAGGAACCTGGGTAGGGTTGTTTCATAATGAGTCTGTGTAAAACTTCATATGGGGATGAGAAGGAACCTGGGTAGGGTTGCTTCATGATGAGTCAGTGTAAAACTTCATCTGGGAATGAGAAGGAACCTGGGTAAGGTTTCTTCATGATGAGTCCATGTAAAACTTCATCTGGGAATGAGAAGGAACCTAGGTAGGGTTGCTTCATGATGAGTCTGTGTAAAACTTCATATGGGTGTATGAGAAGGAACATGGGTAGGGTTGCTTCATGATGAGTCCGTATAAAACTTCATCTGGGTGTATGAGAAGGAACCTGGGTAGGGTAACTTCATGATGAAAAGGAATCCATGTAAGATTGCTTCATGATTAGTCCGTGTAAAGCTGCATTTAGAAGTCAAAAGGAACCCGTGTAAGATTGCTTCATGATGAGAAGAAATCCATGTAAGATTGCTCCATGATGAGCCCGTGTAAAGCTGCATTTAGAAGTCAGAAGGAACCCGTGTAAGATTGCTTCATGATGAGAATAAATCCATGTAAGATTTCTTCATGATGAGCCCATGTAAAGCTGCACCTGGTCACGTAGGTAGTTGCTCTGTCTTGCTTCGGAAGCTAATCTTGGACCTGTTGAAAATTGTTGATGATAGCCATCTGTTGATTGACCTTTTCCTGAAAAGGCAAAACGTTAGCTGCATGTAATGTCATGATGTATGAAATGCATGGTGTAATGATGTTCTCAAAGTAAATGAGATTGTGTCGTATGCGTTTGTCATGTATGTGATATAATGCATGAAATGCAAAATGTTGTTGGAATGCATTTCTGTCTTGGAAAATAAATCCTTGATAAATGTTGGGGAGCCTTGGGAAATGAAATCCTGGACCGCTTTGTGGATGAAGAGTAAGCTCCTCTTCGGACCTTGCTTTAGGATGTATCCACTGGGGATTCCTGTTTTGTTGATTGAGGAGAAACTCTATTGGGGAATACTGGCTTTGCTTGAGAAGGCTCTGTGGAGAGCGTTGATTTCTGCTTGGGGGAAAAGAGTTCAAGAGCCTCAGTTGTTTGTTTCTCTACTGGCAAGTTATCCCGGGGAAGATTAAATTGACTGTTATCTGGTCATATTCCAGGCTTCGCATAAAATTTCTTAGGGAGAGTGAAGTTAGGTTGTTATCTGGTTGGATTCCCAGCTTCACAACAACTTGCTGGGATAAGGAAGTTATCTGTTATCTGGTCGGATTCCAAGCTTTACAGTAACTTGCTAGAAAGGATGAAGTTGAACTGATATCTAGTCTGGTCCAGGCTTTGTAGTAACTTACTGGGGATTATAGAAAAGTCTGTTGGGGAAGAGGAGTTGGGGTCCCTTGATTTGTAGCAATCAGAGAGGCAAACTCAAGCTGGAGAATCTGTAGTTTGTTGGGGAAATAAACCCTGCCGCCAGTCTGTTGAGGAAAAGTCTTCTTTTTGGAAGAAATCCTTGAGGATTCTTGAGGTCGACTCAGTTGGGGAGAAGTTTTCATAGATTGAAAACCCGACTGGGGTCACCCTATAAAAGGACTTTGTGGGGGATTTGTCATTGCCCCTAGTAGCAGGTGTTTGTGGTACTGCCAAGAAATGTTTGATTGTACGTAATCCTTTGTTAGGATTCACGTTCAATTCCCTGAGTGATTCAGATACAGACATGTTCCTGGTTACTCAGCATTCCTTGAGAGGTTTCTTGGAATCTCGACTGGACTGCCCCATATGTGTTATATAATGATCATGCTGGTGCTAATAAGATCTGTTTTTAGAAGTGTCTTCCCACTTGAAGTGATTTTGTTCATTGAGAGAGTTTTCGTTCACTGGATATTCGTCGTGCGAATTTCTCTACTGTCAAACAAATAGCTATATGAAAACAACGATATTCAAATAATGCAAAGTTTATGCTTGTCTTGAAGTTTTGAAAATGCATTTTTAGAAGATAAAAGAATTATTGTAAGAATGTGAATTCAACTCAGGATTTAGAGTAAGCCTTACAGAAGTCAGGATACCTTTTGTAACAGTGTGCTTAAGAACTAACCCATGCTTTAATTAGGACTTTTAAAGGGTTGTATCGTGGTTTGGTTCAAGGTTTAAGAAACAAAGGACAAAGGCTCAAATTTTACTTGTACCCACCTGTTCTTCGTGATGTTCTTCAGTCCTAAATTCAGTTAATTGTACGTTCGAACTCCAATGACGTTTTGGTGATGGTTCAGACAAGTTTAGTTTATCTTAAGGCAGTCATTTTTTTGCAACATTTTTCATGTTGTTGAGGATTTTCAGTGACCTCTTTTTGATTTATTATCCCTGATTTTGCCTGACTCTTCTTGTTTATGAGATCACAGTCAGCGGAATGCCCCTGTTTTTCTTAAGTCTCCTTCGTAGGTTTTGACTTAGTGGGTTTTTTTATTTTTGAGAGATAATGATTGCCTATGTGATAGGGAACCATCACAGTCTTTTGATTCCATATGAATGCTTTTGATGTCATTCGTTTTATTACAAAGTGAAAGTTTGCGACTGAACGCGCATTTGAATTAACTGAGAGACTACCCTGCCACAGGTTTTGATTAAAGGTTTCAATTTGTGTGTGTTGTACCCCAAAATTTTCCCTCTCATTTTATCAAGATTTCCCCTCACAAGACTCTTTGAACTCCAGACAGGATTAGGGTTTGCTCTGCTCAAGACATCTCCTTGCACTGATGACCTAAATTAGGGTTTGAGTTTGCACATGGATTTTTGGACTTTCAATGCTCAAAGTGACTTTCATACTTCTTGTTGGACTTATAAGATTGCCTCTACCAAGTTTCAAGCTTTGAATCAAATTTTTGCCCAGTCAATTGGACAGTTGACCTAAAAATCAGTTCTATTGGGGAAAAAGTCAACTGTGGCCAATTTACAGTCAAACCTCATAATTTTTTATCCATATCAACATTATAGGTTCATATGAACCATTTGATCATGTTTGGACCACAACTCCTCAAGAAATTTGATCAGATCATCAAAAGGGCAAAATGGTCATTTTTAGGGTTTTGACTGTATAAGGGCAATTTATGATTTTTCACCTAGCCAATGGCAAATTGGGTTCAAGCATGGATTAAAGGACTCAATGGCATCATATTTACCTATTCACAAGGTTCAAAAGATCTCAAATGCATTGGATTGACAGATGAATTTTTCAGTCAACTAATCAAAATTTGACTGTACACTGAAAAGTCAAACTTTGACTTTTTGGTCAAAATCAAATGCCAAGGGTCATTTTTCATCAAGATGAGTCAAAACATGAAACTTGTTCATCAAGAAACCTAATTTTGCAAATTAGGGTTTCAGATTGAAAAATTTCATAACTTAGAATTTTTCTAAGTTATGAAATTTTCTTATTTTTTCCCAACTTTGCCCAACATTTTCACCATGATGCAATTGGATTCAAACAAAACTTCCAACATGAAAGTTGTAGTCCTCCACAAAGTCTACAACTTTGATTCACAAAGTTTTCCCAAAAGAAACCTGGATCTCAAGTTATGATTTTTGGAACAAGGGTCCATGAAACTTTTAACTTAGTGAAATTTTGCCCTAGTTTAGGCAGGATTTTGACCTATCTTCATGACCATTTTTCACATAGTTCTACTTGGACTCTCAAAATTAATTTCAAAGATGTATTGTAGATCATGTTACAAGCTTTCCAAAATGTCCAAGAACTCTCCAAAATCATTTATGGTTAGGGAGAATCGAAGGTTTGAATTTGGCAAAAACTCACTTTGGTCCATGGCATTTTCATGTTGACACAAGTTGCAAAATCTGTCCAAACTTTCTTTGTACTTGATTACAGGTCTCTAAACCCTTCCACACTCAAAAATTTAATGCAAACTCATTGGTTTAAGGTGTTATTCTGATCAATAGAGGTTTACACATTGAATTAATCTTAAAATGGCAAAAGGTAGCATTTCCATTTTCATAAAGGCAACTTATGTCAACTTGGTTCCCTTGAGCCTTGGACCTCTTTCTTTGCAGCAAATAAGTTCCATAAACTTAGGCAAAAGTACAACAAACTTGTGCATGATTGGAGATAGCCTGTACAGACCTATCTTGTATCACTTCACACTTTTCTTTCAAAACAAGTCAACTTGCCAAAATCACACATCTTGAGTATCTGATATAACCAAGCTTGGGGACCATTCCAAACAAGTTTTGCATATTGCCTTGATTCATAAACACAAGCCATCCATCCCTCACACACTCTTGAACATAAAAACACATTCCTCTTGCAAAATAGGGCAGCTTTTGCACTTTGAGTTCCAAAACAAAAACCACTCGTGCGTTTTGTCCCAAACCTGTTCCAATACCTTCCATACAACCTATTTGAACTATATCAACCATTGGCCATTGACTGTAACTCCATTTGTAAGCTTCACCATTTCTGATTTCAGCTTGTGTAGGTTGACTTCTACAGGCTCATTCAAGCAAGCTCAAGGCAAACAAAGCATTGGGGAAGGTCAGAGGAAGTTCAGGCAAGCTCACAAACATCTCAGGCCTCATTGAAAACCTCCACATTGCCATACACGAGTTCATCTGAAACAGGTATTTGTCAACTTTCTATCTATCTATTTAGGAATCATTAGGCTTAGGTTTGTAAATAAAAAATGTAGTACTCATAGCCCTTAAGCTGTACATATGCATAGATTTCATTTAAGTTAAGTGTGCTGAGAGAATTTGATTGATGAACTTCCTGAAAAAGTTAGGTTAGAAATTAGGGCCAGAGAAATTCTCTTTGGTCTTTGAGAGTTAGATTAAGTTTTTTATATGGTTAGAATCGTATGATCATGCTCCATAACTTTCATGTTGCAAGTTTTCGTTTTTAAGCACAAATGCAAGAGATACGAGTTGTACATCAGAACGCACATTTTTGTGTTTGAATGAAGGTTGAAGATGAAGTGTTGGGCTGGGTTTGGCTTGGCATGACTTTTTGCACCCCCTGACCTGCTTCTTGCACCCCCTGGCCCATTTTATTATAATTTTTGTATTTTTGTATTTATTTTTTATTTCTGATTTTTATTTTATATTTTCTAAACATAAAAAATATCAAAAACATTTTTCATAAATTTTCACATTTTATTTTATTATTTTATATTATTTTTTAGACATAAAAATAATTATTAAATAGTATATACCTTTATTTTCTTTAATAAAAACAAATAAATATTATAGAAATATTATATATTTTTATTTTTATTATTTATACATATAAAATAATATTTTTTTCACATGTTTTATTTCTTAATATCTTTGTATATATTTATATTTATTTTCTTATACATAAAATAAATAATATAATATATATTATCTTAAAACAAAAAAACTAGGGTTTCCACCCTTATTAAAAATAATATTTTTTCTAATATATATATTTTTTTGACACTTGTATATATTTTTATTTTTTATTGTACATAAATAAATAAATATTATAATTTTCATACATATTCTTAAACCAAAAAAAATAGGGTTTTTACCCTTAACAAAAATAACTTTTTCTTTTCTTTTTTTAATACATTAAATATTTTATTTTTTTACATACATAAAAATAAACAAAAAAACATTTTTACATATTTATAATATTTTGCATATTTATATTTAAATTGCTTATTTAAATATTGCTTATTTATTATTTGATGCAAAGAATTCAATTTGGATGTAATAGTAAATCTTAGGGTTTTAATTTCTTGCAAAATAATCTCCTATTCAAAGTTGTATCCCCCTCCCCATATCAATGTTGTAATAGACTAGATTACTTTTACGCACTTATGCTTTTAAATATACCGTGATAGAGATTAGGGTTTGTATGCAATATCCGAAATCAAAACAAATAGTTAGACCTAATACAAGACAAAAATGCATGAAAATGATAACACAATGCACACATGCACCCCTAGGGTTTCATCCATTTGTTGCTTTTAAAATGGCCATGGTATGCATGTTGAGTATCTTGGCAAAACAAAAAGATCATAGTCTCTCGATGACGCTATCTTGTTTGCCTATACAAAATGATCTAGTCCCTAAAAAAATTGCTAAAGATACTTAGCACTATTGCTATCATGGTCAATGCGATGACCTGCGCCTGTCCCGTTTAATATCCAAACACAAGGTTATTTACCAAATGCAATGGTAAAACAACACTGTCAAAAGGGTTAAAAATGTGTAGGAAAGACTCTTGAGTAGATAGGGTAGACAACTCTTAGTTACTTGATCAAAACTTGCAAAAACATCGTTGCTATTTTCAAACACACATCACAACACAATTTCAAAACATTTTCCCAAAAACAAACTTTCAAACATTGAAACATCTTTTCAAAAGACAATACACCTTTGTATACATTCAAACAAGAATCATTACAAAGGTTGCCGCAACGATGGCCTCTTTTCAAAACATTTTCAAAACCACACACAAAGCACCATTTCAAACAATTGAAAAGCAAAAGCAAGTGATCTAAACAAGTAACTAAGAGCCCATGGATAACCATGGATGAAAAGGGTTCTTGCACCTTCCCTTTTCATAATCTACCCCCCGAACCCAAGAAAACATCTCAAAGGTCTTTCCTGTGCTTTTTGACCTTTCCTTTGGATAAAATAAAAAGTTGGTGGCGACTCTTGCTAAACCGAAACATTTGCAAACACAAAACGCAAAAAACCTCAAGTCAGTTCTCCCACTGTATTACAGTGTGAAGAGAAAACTTCTACTTCTTTGGCTCAAAGGGGTTGACTAGGTATTATCTTCCTTATAATTCCAGTGTTTAGGATTTGAAAGAACGCCAATACATCGTCAGCAAGGTTTGTCCAAAAGCATATTGTATGGGATTAAGGCATTGTTTTCGGCATCCTCCCTCTAAAGGCTTGTAACTTTTAGCAAGAGTTGAGAGTAAAAAGCATAGTTTAAATATAGTGAAAACGAATGGATGAATTCAAGACAAACATATGCAATGCATTAATGAAACATAATTTAACATTAATAGATAATTGTTTGAATAATAAAAGAAATTACAATTGAAAATTTAAAAATGAATTGGAACACTAAATGATTTGGAATGGGAATGGTGATTACGTTGGGAGTCTCTGGAGGATCAAACTCGATCTCCTTGGCATCAATCATGTTTTGAATCTTGTACTTCAGCATCCAAAAATCATTAATATCATGCCCGGGACTGTCGGAATAATAAGCACATGTTGCATGAGGATTGTAGTTAGGAGAAGAAGTTTTGGGGTTTGGATGAGGTCCTATCAACGTAATCAGATTCATCCTCAACAAGTGTTGTAGTGCTTGAGATAGCGGCATCTTGATGTTGGTAAACTATCTTTTGGGCTCGTATGGCCTTTGTTGATTTCCCCTTTGTTGTTGCCATTGAGACGCAGGATCGGAGATCAGGACTGCCCCCACATGTTGGTCATGATTGCTCTTGGTAAGACTCTTTTGATCATACACATCATTGGACTCTTTCTTCTCATTGTATGGCTTTTTCTGAGCATCAGAGGGTGTAGCCCCCTGGATCTTTCCGCTTTTGATTCCAACTTCGACCCTTTCGCTAGTCAGTATTATCTCGGTGAACCCGACTGAGGAGCTTCCGATTAGGTGATTGAAGAAAGGTCTTGTCAAAGTTCCCATGAAGATGTCAATCAGCTCCCTGTCAGTTAATGGGGGCTGCACCCTACCAGCAAGATCTCTCTACTTTTGGGCGTATTCTTTGAAGCCCTCGTTGGAACGCATGGCCATATTCTGCAACTGCACCCGAGTTGGTGCAAGATCAGCGTTATACTGGTATTACTTGTAAAAATCAGCAGCTAGATCTTCTCAAGTGTGAACGTGGGAACTCTCCAATTGATATAACCACTCAAGTTGCGTCCCAGCTAAACTCTCTTGAAAGAAGTGGATTCAAAGCTTCTGATCAATTGTGTATGGTTGAATCTTACGGACATAAGACTTTACATGCATCTTAGGACAAGAGACTCCATCATACGGGGCGAAGGTAGGGATTTTGAACTTTCATGGGATGACCACTCCAGAAACCAAGCCCATGTCTCCTAAATCCAAACCAGGCACAACTTGGATCTCCACAGCTTTTAGTGTGTCTTCAAGTTGTTTGTATTTTTCATCCGCTGGTGGATACTGCTCCTCAGAAGAGTCTTCATCATCAATAGATATATTAGCTCTAATGCTTCTAGCTTCCTCTTCTTGACTGTCTTTAGAAGAAGAATCTTCTCTTTGAGTGAGATGGGTATGCCCCTTGGACCTTCTTCTCACGTTGAGGATGACAAAAAATTTCTTCTTATTGCTCTCTTTGGTGAAGAGTGTTTTCAGATCTTCCTGCCCCTTGGCCAAGTTCATGAGTGGTTATTGGAGCTGAGCGTTTTGAGCTTGGAGATCTTTAACTGTTTGCTCGAGATCCATCTCTTACTGAAATAAACAGTAAGCAGATGAGAAAACATGTACGGGAAAACCTGTTATGATGACATGCATGATATGTGGATGCAATGTTTTCAAGGATCTCGTGGGGTAAACATAAAAAGATGTTAGAATTTGAACGTTTGATCAACAGAGAGAACATGCGATTGTGGAAAACATAGGAATCAAAAGTCGATTCCACAAATGGTTCCACTGTTCTGTTGCAGAACCAGAGTTGATCGGTGAATCAATGGTTGTGATGGATATTGTTTTACCCCAAAATTTTCCCTCCCATATTCCTCAAGACATGTCAAGAATAATCTTCAAGTTGCTCAAGTTGCTCAAGTTGGCTCAAGGGTTGGACAGTCAAATCACCTCCTAAGGCAATCAAGTCAAAATTAGGGTTTTGTGTTGCGTTAAGGTCCTCATATCCAAATGGCCTAAAGTGCTTCCCAATGTCTTAATATGTTCTTAAGTTCATCCATGTCAAATTTCAAGCCTTGCAGAGGAAGTTTGGTCAGTCAATTGCTCAAGAGGCCCAAAAATCGACTGTGCAAGGGCAAAAGTCAACTGTGTCCCAAATACAGTCAAACCTCAAGATTTTTTTGTCAACATTCTCATTTTTAAGGATAATTCATCATTTTATCAAGGGTTTATCATGATTCATCAAGGATTGATCAAGATTCATCAAGATTCAAAAGTTGCTAAATTAGGGTTTTGTAGGAAAAGTCAACCCAACTTTGACCAAACATAACTTTCTCATACTTTATGAGAAATGACCCATCCAAAGCTCATTTTTAATAGGATGCAATTTCCTACAATCCATATTCACACCCCAAGATCAAGAAATGCTCTCACAAAAAGTTACAAATTTGGACATTATAGGTCATTTTTGAAAGTTAACAAAAACACCTTTTTTTCCAAAGCTTATAACCTGAGCATGGAACATCAAAATGAGATGAGACCAAAAGGTTTGATTAGAGGTAATCTCAAGGTTTCTAAAAAGTCCAATAACACCTCCAAAAGTTCAAAATTGAGAAAGTTATGCATTGTTGAAGTTGGGCATTTTTCCAAATTTGCCAAAAGTCAACTATCCTCAAAACTCCAATTTTTGACAAAAAGGCCTACTTTTTTCCACTTGATATGGTCTTGTCATGCCACACACGTGTCCCATATTTGATTTCATGGCCATTCATTTATTTTTCTATTTTATTTAATTTTTATTGATTTAATTCATTTTTAATCAATATTAAATCAAATAAAATCTAAAAATTGATGAAATCATATCTTTGTGATTGGTACAACTTTCAATTGTCATGATTCATCAAATCAATTCGTATCAAGGCTTATTCATGCATAAAAAATCAGATTTGAGCTATTTTTGGAAGTTTGATAATGGTGATCAAAATCAAATCATGAATCTTCAATGCACTTGGATTCAGGCCAAAAGATTAAACCTAATTCATCCTATAATACTTGTACAAGCCACACAAAGCAAGAAAAGGCACAAAGCACTGCTGAAACGGCCAGAAGAAGTTTGTGAAAAAGCTTGAAAACTTGGAGATCAAAAACAACATTGGAGCTCGATTCAAATAAAAAGCTTGACGTAGCTCTCTTCCCTGACATCTCCTGAAACTGTAGCAATCAAAACCAGCCCTAGAGACGCCATCAATTACACTGTAAGTCATCACGAACCAAGCTCTGAACATGGAATCCAAATCTCTAATTCTTGCATCTTTTCTTTAAAATCTTGGCATATTTGTGTTTGTTGTTTGATTTAGAACGTTTTGGCATTATTCAATTTTATTTTTTGATCCTATATCATGATGCCCGAACCTAGGGTTCTTGTTCTTGTTTTTTAGGCCTTTTTGATACAGGCAAAATCAATGCTAATGATGGGTATAGGGACAACCAGGAGGAAGAGATGAACGCATTGGTACTCTTAGGTTTCGTTTACATGGTCTGGAGAAGATTTTTGAGATACCCTACGAATCTTCCTGCGGATAAAAATCCGCAGGTAAATAACCAGGGTTATTTGAAGAAGATAATAACGTGGCTAGGCGTGATTGGCCAGTTCAAATCATTGGCGCTCTTTTTTTTATTTTCAGGCTTAGTGCGTTGTTTTACATATATTATTTATTGCTTATTCTAATAACAAATACGCAGCACAGTTGAGTTGGCAAGCACGCTATGGCAAAACCCCTTGGGACCTGGGTTCGAACCCCAGGTCCCCCAAAACATTGATAAATTTTGTTTTCAGGCGATCTTGTGCAACATAAAAGATGCAATCCACCATGCGCTTGCAGAGATCAACGTGCCAAGTGGCTTCAGACCAAGATCTAAAAGCCATAATTGAGTATCCACCATACTCCCTGGTCAACAAGCACGCAGGGAATCACAAGGGTCAAACAGGCTGGAGCGCTAATGGGCCCAAAAACTGCTGATCATACACCCAGATCAGGCCCAATACCCCCCTGAGTTTGTTCTTTTTTTTTATTTTCTTTTCATTATTTTCCTATTTTTGTTTTATTATTATTATTATCTTAAATAATTAATTAACCAACTAACCTTTTTCATAAAAAACCAGAAACAACAAAAAATAATATTTTTATAAAAATCCATTAATTTCATTATTTATTTTTGTAAATAAACATTAATTAATTTATTTAGTTTAAATAGGTTTAACAATAATATATTTTGCAATAAATTAAAATCAGATTAGAATATTAGGTTTTTAACATTTTTGACCATTCTTATTTTATTTCCTTAATTAAAATAAAACCCAAAAATATTTTCATTTAATTAATTAATTCAATTATTAACTTAGACTAATTTTTAATTCAAAAAATAACAAAAAAAATCTTTTCTTTAACAAAAAGGGTCAAAACCCTAGAACTTTGCGCTTGATTTAATTTCTCGCACGCGTTTGTTTATTTTTATCATATTAATGTACTTGCCTCCGGTTTGTAATAGATAATTAGGACTTTAAATATTTTTACCGCTTTATTTATTTTCCGCATTTTAATTTCAAGGGTTGCTTTTGGCGATGTAAATACCCGATGCCTTGTAATAAATAGTTTAATTTCTGCAATTTAATTTCTGCAACTTATAAACTGTTAGATGTTTGATAATAGGGAATGCATGACAAGATTGAATGTTTAACTTAAAATCAACATAGATAACCATTGACATGTACAAAGATAAAATAAACCGAACACAACACACTCGCACATGCGCACTCTTAGGGTACACCTCACTTGGTTGCCTTCGAACGTGGTCATTAAGTATAGGAAGTTTTAGAGGTCGCCCTCTTGTCCAAAGATCATAGTTGCCTCGAAACGGTTGCCTCGGAAAAATGATCTAAGACATTAGGGTTACCGCTAAGGCGTCCTAACATTGCTTTAGTGACCACACGTCCCTTAATCGAATTGACCCTTAAACTCCAACGACGAGGCTACCTACTCCTCAATAGTGGGATAGCATTGTCTAAAGGACATTTGCACAGATTAATTCCTTTTTCAAGTAGGTAGATGGTTCTTAAGTACTTGCTCTCTCAAAAACAAAAATAAAACTTTTCGCACTTACACACCTTTCAAACAAAAACTTCTTTCAAACCCACAAACACAAAGAAAAGCAAATTTTTGAAAACACAATAAGCAAGTACCTAAGAGCCCGTGGATAACCAAGGATAGAAAGGGTGCTAACACCTTCCCTTTCTATAAGCTACCTCCCGAACCCGAGAAACATCTCGAAAAAAGGAATTTTCCTGTGCTTTTTTCCTTTCCTTGTTGGATAAAATAAAAGACGATAGCGACTCTTGCTTACCGCGACATTTTGCGAAAACAAATGCAAAACGCGAACCAGCATATCCAAAACAGTCAGTTCTCTTCCCACCGATCACAGAACTGGCGACTCTGCTGGGGAAAGAATTATATAAGTGAGGTGTACCTTAGGATTAGATCATTATGTTTTCAATTGTATGCTTTGTATGCTTTAATTTTGTGGGCTTGTATCGGAGTTCTATAGATCCCAACCCGGATCTAGGGATACCTTTTAGGTAAGTAGCAATAAACTGTGAGGGATATGTACAGCGTAGACCGATACGGATGAAGCAGTAGCTACGTTGGTGTGGCACTTTAGTCTGTACCGATATCCCTTGTGTTGGAACGAGGAGAATATGGGTCTTCTAAGGGGTCATTAAGCACCAACTGACCTTAGAACCTTAAATTGACCAACTTGGCCATAGAACAGTAGCAGTATGCTACACTCATTGAGACTAAACTCTCGCGATGATTCCGGCCGCAAGAAAAGGTTGCTAAATTGGAATTATGACCGATTGAGGGTAGTCAGTGATATTGAGATCCTCTAGAACCCGGTTACTATTTTTAGGACAGGTTTAAACCCACTGAACTGAAAGAGGGTAGTACCTAAGCTCCATGCCAGCCATAAATCTAAAGGCTCTTTTGTGTGACTTGTGTGCCTTTACCATGTTTGCCTTTTGTAGATACTTGTGGTGTGCCTTTATCATGACATCATGACATCATAACATTGCATACATCTTGCATAAGACTAACCCATTTCAAAGACAGGAGGGTTTCATCTTTGCTCTGTTTTGTAGGTCATCATGATGCCCATGCGTAAGAATACCATCCGAATCAACTTTGTCCAAGCACCTACTTTGCTTAAAGAGTTGGTCGTCAGGATGCCAGACACTACTTCCTTCATCAGGAGGCATGGTTCCCTTCTCAGTTTAGTCACCTCAAAATTGGACGAATAAATGATGAGTGTCCTGGTCCAATTCTATGATCCGATGTACCATTGTTTTACTTTCCAGGACTTCCAGCTGGTTCCTACCCTATAAGAGTTCTCTGAGCTGCTCGGTATATCTGTTCTGGAGCAGACCCCGTTTACTGGATGGGAGAAGACTCTTAAGCCCGAAGAAATTGCTGCATCCCTTCACTTGACCAAAGAAGAGGTAATGGCTAACTGGGAGACTAGAAGTGGAGCTAAGGGTTTTCTGACTAAGTTCTTGGTTGGCAAGGCTAACTACTTCTGGGACAGCTTAGACTTCAAGGCGTTCGAGGATATTCTGGCTCTCTTAATTTATGGCTTGGTATTGTTTCCGAATCCTGACACTTTTGTTGATATTAATGCCATAAAGATCTTCATTTCTCAGAACCCTATACCCACCCTCTTGGGTGACATCCTTCATCAGCTCTATGCTCGTACTGCCCAAAAGCGGGGAACTTTGATGTGCTGTGCTCCTTTATTGTCGAGGTGGTTTATTTTGCACCTCCTTAAGTTCGTACTGAAGAACAAAGAAGGAATGGGTTGGGCTTATAGGGTGATGTCTCTTTCTGATAATGACATTATCCGGACTCTCAAAGGTATGGATGAGGTGATTGTCATTGATCGCTGTGGAGAGTATCCTAATGTTCCATTGATCGGAACCCATGGAGGGATTTCTTACAACCCCTTCTTAGCTCTCCGTCAGTTTGGAAGAGCCAGAAGAGAAGGGCCTCATGAGATGTTGATGCCTCATATCATCTTTGATTTCTAGGGAGATAGCGACGAGCTGCGTCGTAGATTCATAAGGGCTTGGGACAGAGTTCATCAATCTGATCCACATGAGTTGGGTCCAAAGACTTCTCTGCCAATGGAGCCATATCTCAGATGGGTCCGCATTTGTGCCCAGAAGCTAGGGATGCCATATGAAGCTGTCAGGCCTGTTACTCTCGAGGTTGCTAATGAGGAGGGGGTTCTTCCAACTATTCTCCACCCTTATATGCCCACTGATATTGGGACACTGAAGAGGTTTTGGATGCAGTTGAGGGATGAACGGGATTCTGACCGAGAGAAGTTCAACGAGCAGGAGCAGAAGATCCAGAAGCTGACTAGACAGTTGGAGAACAAGCGGATCCTGAATGATTATGTCCACACTGAGAAGAAGAGACCATGGGAGCATTGATGGACCTTTGATGATTTCTTTTACAGTTTTTATTTACTTTTCAGTATTTCCATTCTTGTAATGCCTTAAGGGCAATTTGTTGAACAATTTAAATTTTTGAGGTTTAAATCTAATAAAGTGTGTTTCCTTTCTTGTTTACAAATTTGAATCTCAATTGTCTTTGAATCATAAATCATACGCATTTCATCCCATGCACTTCATAAACAGGTACCCCATTACAGGTCTCTTATCTTCTTCGCTGTTTATTTCAGTAATCATCATGTCTGCTGAACCTTCAAATGAGCAAGCTATCAAGGCTCTCCAGGCCCAGAATGCCCAATTTCAAGAGCTAGTCATGAGTCTAGCTAAGGGTCAGCAGGACCTGAAGACCCTGATTCTGAAAGAGAAGAAGAAGAAGAAGAAGAAGAAGAAGAAGAAGAAGAAGACCATCTTGTTCAACACTGGATGCAGGTTTGGAAACGGGCTACAGAATGAAGTTGATCTGACTACCTCATCTGGAGGGAAAGATAGTCCACAAGAAAGGAGGGCTCCTAGCCCTGAAGTCTCCGACAACGAGATGGACTACGATGAAGAACAGTATCCTCCTGCTGAGGATAAGTACAAACAACTGGAAGACCATTTAAGCGCTATGGAAATTCAGAAGGTTCATGGTCTGGACTTCGGAGATCTAGGTCTATCCTCTGGGGTGGTGATTCCCCATAAATTCAAGGCACCTGCCTTTGCCAAGTATGACGGAGTTTCCTGTCCGAAGCTGCACCTCCGGTCATGTGAGGAAGATCCAGCCTTACACTGCCGATAAGAACTTGTGGATCCATTTCTTTCAAGACAGTCTCTCAGGGACTCAACTTGAGTGGTTCTATCAGTTGGATGGAGCTAGTATCCGCAGTTGGGAGGATTTGGCTACTCATTTTACAGGCAGTATCAGTACAACTCCGACCTCGCTCCTACGCGTACCCAACTCCAGGGTATGTGTTGTACCCCAAAATTTGCCCTCCCATATTCTTCAAAATTTTGACAAGCATCATCTCAATTTGCTCAAGTCTACTCAAGGGCTGCACAGTCCAATGGCCTCCTAAAGCAGTCAAAAATTAGGGTTTCTATTCTTGCAAGGAATTTGTGGTTTTCAAGGGCTCAATCAAGTCACATATGCCTATACACATTGTCAAGCATCTACATGCCAAGTTTCAAGGCTCACAGGGTCAAGTTGCACAGTCAAAAGCCCTAGTTGCTCAACAATCAACTGTAGGGGTAAAATGGTCATTTGGCAGTCAAAAGTCAAAAATTTTGGTCAACATCTTATTTTGAAGCCACAATCATCATTTGATCAAGTCTTGATCATGATTCCACAAGAATGGCTCAAAAATCATCAAGATGCAAAAGTTTCTATTTTTGGACAGTTGAAAAGTCAACTGTAACTTGACCAAGGCATAACTTTTTCATGGTTCATCAGAAAAATCCCATCCAATGCTCATTTTTAAAGGGATGACATTTCCTACAACTCATCTTCACATTCAAAGTCCAAGAAATGCTCTCACAAAAAGTTATCAATTTCTACATTATAGGTCATTTTCAAAAGTCAACAAAAAGGCATTTTAAGTCAAAGACCATAACTTGCGATTGGTAACTCAAAATGACATGGGACAAAAGGCATTGGTTAGAGGAATTCAAGACCTTTCCAAAATGTCCAAGAACATGTTCATATGATCAAATTTGAGCAAGATATGCATTGGAGAAGTTGGGAAATTTTGTGAAATGGCAAAAGTCAATTATCCCTAAAACTTCAATTTTTGACAAAAGGGCCCACTTTCTTCCACTTGATTCAACCTTTTCATGCCATACACGTGTCCCATGATTAATTTAAAGATCAAACATTTATTTTTTCATTTTATTTAATTTTTATTGATTTAATTCATTTTAAATCCATAAAAATTCAAATAAAATCTAAAAAATTAAATGGATAACATCTTTTGATTTGAATGGCTTTTATGTGTCATATGCCAACTCACAAATTCGTGCTAGGCTATTTTGTTCACAAAATCATGGTTTTTGCTCCAAGTATGGAAAGCTTTCAATGGTGGTTAAGAAAAATCTCAAGACATCAATACAATGGATCCCAAGCCTAGCTGTTGACCTAATTTCATTCACATATACATATGCAAGCATTCCAGACCTAGGACACGATCCAAGCACTGCACAAACAGCCATTACCATATTGAAAAAAGTCAAAGAAAGTTTGAAACTGAATTCCACCTTAGAGGCCCTTTCAAGGAGATTTAAAGATTCAGACATATTGCTAGAAGCTTCAGGGGTGATTTGGAATCAAAACCACGTGGTAACACTCAAGGAGTCACCATTCACAGACCTTCGGTTTGTCATTTTTTTTTAGAATCATAGCTCTACATTTATGCATCATTAACATAATTTGTTGCTTGTTTTGTGTTGTATGAGTCCACAGGAAACTAATGGTATGGTTCAATTGCTTTGAAACAACCTAAATCATAAACCACCATGTTCAAATTCTAGGGTTCATAAACCTTCGAATTGGGGGTTTACACATCCAGCAAAATTAGACCTTCTCACGCATATGGTTGAACTCGTGACATCCAGACGAAGCTAACACTACCCTCACGAACAATTTATGAGCAACAAGGAGCTAATCTCTATTTTTCATGTTTGCAGGTTGTGGGGGTTAAAAACCCCCGCTATCTAACTCTATTTTTTGCAGGAAAAGGAAGAAGACGATTACGTGTGGATGCATCATTGGCTTGTTTAAAATATGCATGCTACTTTTTCTGTTTTCAGCACATGACTTGTTTATTTAATATTATATTTATTTCTTGTTATGTTAACAAAAGTAAGCAAATGGTTCAGTGGTTGACGAGGTGTTTGTGCATCATTGGGACCTGGGTTCGATTCCCAGGTCCCCCAAAATTTCTATACATTTTTTCTTTACATGCTTGTGTGTAGGTTCCAAAAGAAGGTTCATCATACACCTTCCTCATCCAGACGCCAAGTGTCCTCAAGCGTCCATCCAGTGGCCTAAAGATGAAGCACACCATGCTCCTGGTCAACCTTGTGCATAGGAAAGCAAGAAAGTCAACGTGGCTTGGCTGGTTAATGGGCCTAAATTTCCAGATTCACCTCCTTAAGGGTCCAACACCCCCCTTGGTTCATTCTTTTTCTTTTTGTTTTATATTTTCTAATTTAGTTATTAATTATTTTTTTTAATTATTATTATTACCACCAAAATTAACATAATTAATATTTTTCATAAAAATTCAAAAAAAACTAAAAAATGTAAATATTTTTTATTATTCACTATTAATTATTTTTGTAAATAAAACACTAATAAATTGATTTAGTTTAAATTAGGTTTAATTTTAATCTTCTTTTTACAATAAATAAAAACAAATTTAGACTTAGGCTTTTCTTTTGACATTTTTAATTCCTTTTTATTTTATTTCATTAAAACATAAAAATACAAAAAACATTTTTTTCTTTTAATAAATAATTAATTAATTAGTAATTAGGCTTAATTTTTAATTAATTGCAATAAAGGGACAAAAATTCAATTCTTTCTCAAAAAGGGTCAAAACCCTCAGGACATCCTGATTCATTCTTTCGCGCGCATTTTAGTTTCAATTCGTTATTTTGATTATTTATGTAACTGCTTCCGGAAATGTAATAGTTAGTTAGGTTTATATCTTTATTTACTATTTCCCGCATTCTTATTTTCAAAACGGGTTTTTGTTTTTGGCGATGTATAGACCCGCGCCTTGTAATAGTTAGATTTACCTTTCTGCAATTTATTTTCCGCACTCCTAAGTGTTAAAAAAATGCATGAAAGAATGTATGAAAAATAAAACCGATCTGTAGCTCACAAATAACATGTAAAGATAATTTAACTGAAAAAAACAATACACATGCACATGCCACTCTTAGGGTACGCCTCACTAGTTGCCTCGACGTGGTCATCAAGTATAGGGTGTCTTAGAGGTCGCCCTCCTGTCTAAGATCCAGTTGCCTTGAAACGGTTGCCTCGGATAAAAAGGATCTAGGACATTAGGGTTACCGCTAAGGTATCCTACCATTGCTTTGGTGACCACACATGTCCCTCATAATCGAATTGACCCGAATACCTCCAACGATTGTGCTACCTACTTCTCAATAGTAGGATAGTACTATCTAAAGGACTCTTACACAGCCTAATTCCTTAGAGTAGGTAGATTCTCCTGGGTACTTGCTCTCTCAAACCAAACAAAACAACTTTTCACACTTACACTTTCAAAAGGTTTTCAAATAAATTTTTCACACACTCTTGAGGACAGACACAAGAGTTACTTAGAAATCTTTCAAACGAAACTTTTTCAAAACCCACACACACTTGAAAAGCAAACAATTTTTGAAAACATAAGAGCAAGTACCTAAGAGCCCGTGGATAACCACAGATAGAAAGGGTGCTAACACCTTCCCTTTCTATAAATCTACCTCCCGAACCGAGAAACATTCTCAAAGAAGGAATTTTGCTGTGCTTTTGTCCTTTCCATGTTGGAGAACATAAAAGACGGTGGCGACTCTTGCTTACCGCGACATTTCGCGAACCAGCTTAAAAAACAGTCAATTCTATTTCCACCGATCACAAAACTGGCGACTCTGCTGGGGATTTATTTAATAAGTGAGGTGTACCTTAGGATTAGACCACTCTTATGTTTTCAATTGCTTGTCTTGTTTGCTTTAATATTGTGGGCCTGTCTTGGAGTTTCATAGATCCTAACCCGGATCTGGGGGATACCTTTTAGAAAGTAGCAACAAACTATGAGGGAACTGTGCGGGGTATACCGACACGGTTGAAGCAGTTTACTACGTTGATGTGGCACTTTGGTGAGTACCGGTAACCCTTGAGTCAAGTCAAGGAGAGTACGGGGCCGCCGCGTGGTTTCGTGAAGCATCAACTGACCTTAGGAACCTTACTTGAACCATCTTGGCCTCTTTAGGGGTACTGAGATGACCGACTTTGGTGCAGTCTGAAGTTGGTAGATACTCGATACTACACTCATTGAGGGTTGCTTTCTTGGAATATTTTGATCGCCAGTTCAGTGGCTAAATCAAAACAATGAACACAGAAAGCAACCCAATGATATTGAGCTCCTTAGAACCCGGTTACTTTTGATAGGACAGGTTTTGAGCCCACCAACTTCAAGAGGGTAATACCTAGACCTCATGCTGGCCTAAACTCTAAGGGATGTCTGGTGTGACTTGTGTGCCTTATCATGTTTGTTTCTTGTGAATACTTGTGGTGTGTCCTTATCATAACATCATAGCATCATACAACATCATATGCATTTACTAACCACTTCAAGGGTTCGAATCTTCATCTTTGTTCTTGTTTTGTAGGACATGGAAACTATCCGCAGAAAGACAATTCAGATCAACCTTGTAAGGATCCCTCCTCAGCTTAAGGAGCTTACATCCAGGATTCCGGAGAACTCTTCCTTCAGTGAAAGGCATGGTAGACTCATCAGCTTGGTCAATACCAACATTGAAGAGGATATGATAAAAGTTCTCTTCCAGTTCTTTGACCCTTTGCACCACTGCTTTACTTTCCTGAATTATCAATTGGTGCCTACTTTGGAAGAGTTTTCTCAGCTTCTGAAGGTTTCCATTCTCAGTCAACTACCCTACAAGGGTACGGAAAGGGAACCAAAAATTGAAGAGGTTGCTAAAGCATTATGTCTACAACCATCTGACGTCAAGGGACACTGGGAAATCAGAAGTGGTATCAAAGGATTCTTGGCCAAGTTCCTGTTTGAGAAAGCACAAGAATGTTGGAATTCCCTTGACTTACAAGCCTTTGAAGAAGTTGTGGCACTCCTTGTCTATGGGTTGGTGTTGTTCCCGAATCCGGATTAGCTTATAGATATCAATGCTGTCAAGATCTTCATGTCCAGGAATCCTATACCTACATTGCTTGGGGACATCCTCCACTCATGTTACACTCGAACCATGAGAAAAAGAGGTGTTCTCATGTGCTGCACTCCTCTCCTGGCAAGGTGGTTTATTTTGCACCTTCCACAATCAGTTTTAAAGAACGAGCGGGGTTTGAGATGGTCACAACGATTAATGACTCTTACACATGCTGATATACATTGGTGTTCTCGGTCCAGAGAAAATGTCACTATCATTGATCGTTGCGGAGAGTTTCCTAATGTTCCTTTACTTGGAATTAGAGGGGGCATTACTTACAACCCATTTCTGGCTTTGAGATAGTTTGGATATGCTCGGAGGGATGGCCCTCATGACATGTTGATTCCTGACATAGTTTTTGACTTCGACAACGATGCGCACGGACTTCGCCAGAGATTCATCAGAGCTTGGAGGATGCCTAACAGGGTAGATAGCAAGACACTGGGGCACAAGAACTCCATCCCCCTGGAGCCTTATCTCAAATGGGTACGAGCCCGCTCCCAGAAGCTGGTGATGCCATATCCTCATGTTCTCCCTGTGATCAAAGAGCCATTTATGGAAGGAGAGGTGCCCTACACCATTCAACATCCTGACATGCCAACATCTTGGGAAGAAATGCAAAAGAGCTGGATCCAACTCAAGGAAGAACGGAATTCTCTTGAAGCCAGTCTACATGCCAGTGAGAAGAAGGTCTTGGAGCTCACCCGTCTACTTCACGAGGAAAAGACTCTCAACACCTACATAGCTCCAAAGAGGATGCGCAATGTCTTTTGGGATTAGTTATTTTGTAATGTTTTGCCCATGAGGCCCTGATGTACTGAACAGATTATTTCTTAATATAACGTGTGTTCCTTTTTGTCTACAACGAATTTGAACTTTTGAACCCTTGAATGCATTGCATAAATAGCATATCATGCATCATGTGCATAACAGGTACTCTTTTTCTACAGGTTGCTTAATCTTCTTCGTTGTTTATTTCAGCACTCACTCAGTCATCATGAATCCTGAACCTACTACCGAGCAAGCTATCAAGGCCCTCCAGGCCCAGAACGCCCAGTTTCAAGAGCTGGTCATGAGCTTAGCCCAAGGGCAACAAGAGTTGAAGACTCTGCTCTTGAAGGAGAGGAAGAAGAAGAAGAAGAGGACGGTGCTGTTCAACACTGGACGCAGACTCGGGAATACACTGCAGAATGAAGCTGAGCTGACTACTCCATCTGTTGGGGAAGGCAGTCACCAGGAGGGAGGGGTCCCTAGTCTCGTGGTCTCTGACACCGAGACAGATTTCAATGATGAACAGTAACCTCCTACTGAGGACAGGTACAAACAGCTGGAGGACCGGTTAAATGCTATGGAAATTCAACGTGTGCCTGGGTTGGACTTTGGAGACCTAGGTTTATCTTTTGGGGTGGTGATCCCACACAAGTTCAAGGCACCTGCCTTTGTGAAGTACGACGGGGCTTCCTGTCCTAAGCTGCACCTTCGTTATTATGTAAGGAAGATCCAACCTTACACTGCAGACAAGAACCTATGGATCCATTTCTTCCAGGAGAGTCTTTCAGGGACTCAGCTCGAATGGTTCTATCAGCTGGATGGAACCAATATTCGTAACTGGGAGGACTTGGCTACTGCTTTTTATAAGCAGTATCAGTATAATTCCGACCTTGCTCCCACGCGTACCCAACTCCAGGGTATGTCACTTGGGATGAGTGAAGGTTTTAAGGATTATGCGCAGAAGTGGAGAGACCTGGCTGGCAGGGTGCAGCCACCGTTGACTGACCGTGAACTCGTGGACATGTTCTTGGGGACCCTGTCTGGTCCATTCTTTAATCACCTGATTGGTAATTCTTCTGCTGGGTTCACAGACCTGATCCTGACTGGTGAGAGGATCGAAGCTGGTATCAAGTCGGGGAAGATACAGAAAGGTGCCTCCTCAAGTACTGAAAAGAAGCCCTTCAAGAAGGAAGCTAGTGCTGTTTATGGTCCCAGAAGACAGAACAAACCGGAACGCCGCCAAGCTGTCAACGCGGTGGTAATTTCAAAGCCTGCTGCTGCTCCTTAACAGTATAACCAACCAAGGGGTGAGAGACCCAAAAGGCAGTACACTCGGCTCAGCATGACCCTGTCTCAGATTTTGCCGCAACTACTGTCAACCAATCTGGTAACTGTCAAGGAAGCTCCGAAGGTTGTAAACACAACCTCTCCCAAGTACAATCCCAACGCCCGCTGCGCTTATCACTCTGATAGCCCATAGCATACTACGGACGATTGCTGGGCTCTAAGGAATAAGGTTCAGGACCTTATTGATGCTAAGGAAATACAGTTTGAGGCGCCCGAAAGGCCCAATGTTGTGACTGCTCCCATGCCCCAGCATGGAGTGAATGCTGTGGAAGAAGACTGGTATGTAGCCTCCGTGGATGAGATTGTTACTTCGTTGTTGACCGTCAAAAGGAACCTGTTGCTAGCCGGTTTATTTTCGGGATGTAGCAAAGGTTGCCTTCTATGTTCTGTTTCACCTGCCGGTTGTCCTTTGTTGAAATCAGGTATCCAAAGCCTGATGGATAATAAAGAGATCTTGTTCGAGAAGATTGCTATTCCTGTTGTCCCTGCTGAAGAAGTGTCTATTGTCACTATTTTCAACAACCCTCCTAAGGCTCCCTCAAAGAAGCCTGTCAAAATCATGTCTACACCAAAGATTGTTCCTATCATCATTACTGTTCTGGGGCCAATCCCCTATAAATCTGACAAAGCTGTCCCGTGGCACTATGGGGCAGATGTTTATGTTCTGGGAGTAAAACAAGAGTTTGATACGAGTACTGGTGTCAGCAACATCACCAGGCCTGCCAAGGTTACTCGTAGTGGAAGGCTGTTCTCACCAGATATTGCGCCACCAGTTATTCAAAGACCTCTTGTCATCACACCTGCCAGTGTGCCTGCTTCCTTGCCTGACCAAGTTCTTGTTTCTACCCCTGCTGCCGAGTCGTTTGACGCTCGGGGCAAAGGGATTGCTACTGATGTGCCTGCCCAGACGGAGGCACCGAAGACAACCACTGTTGAAGCTTCCAAGCAAGAGATGGAAGAGATCCTCAAGATTATCAAGAAGAGTGATTTCAACGTCGTTGAGCAACTGGGGCACACCCCATCTAAGATCTCTATGCTATCACTGTTGTTGTGTTCAGAGGACCATGCCAAGGCCCTAATTTCCTTCCTGAAGACGGCCCATGTGCCACAAGAAACGTCTGCTGATCAATTTACTGATTGTGTGGCCAACTTGACTGCTGATAATGGGTTGGGTTTCTCGGACGCCGATCTGACTGCCAAAGGAAAGAACCATAACGACGCCCTGCATGTCTCCATTGAATGCAGGGGCACTACTCTTGCCCATGTGCTGGTTGACACAGGTTCCTCGTTGAATGTATTACCCAAGAAGGCCCTAGACAGGTTGGGTTGTGAGGTTTTAGAGCTCAAGCCTAGTAACATTATTGTCCGGGCCTTTGACGGGTCCAAAAGGATGGTACATGGGGAAGTTGACATTCCAATCAGGGTTGGTTCTCAAGTTTTTGATTCTACTTTCTATGTGATGGACATCCGACCATCCTATTCTTGTTTGATGGGTCGTCCATGGATCCACAAGGCTGGAGTTGTGACCTCCACATTACATCAGAAGCTTAAATACTCGGTCAGAGGGAAGATCGTGACGGTTCAAGGGGAAGAAGAATACATGGTCAGCCACCTCAACTCATTCCGGTACGTAGAGATGGATGGGGAGTTCATTGAGACCCCCTTTCAACACTTTGAAGAGGTGCCTCATACATTGGCAGCAGCAGAGACAGTTACTGAAGAGGGTTCTCCTTTGAAGATGGCTTCCTTAAAGGATGCCCGGGCTGTGATTGAGAAGGGTGAGTGTGCAAACTGGGGCCGACTTCCTGATTTCACTCCGAAGACTGACAAATTTGGTTTGGGTTTCACTGCAGAAGCTCAGAGGGCTGTTCATAAGGCAAGGATTGGGAGACCTCCTGTGTTCATCACCAACCCGGGAGTAAATGCTATTGAGGACGAAGCGGAAGAATCTGAGTTCGACAACTGGATCTACCCAACGACCAACGGTGGACCAAGCAACTGGACTTCAAAAGACTTTACACCTATTACTTTTATCACTCAATAATGAACTCCTTTGTTTTAAATTTGTAACGAACAATAATTTGAAACTCTATGGCCCGGTGTCTTACCCGGGGCACCGTGGCTTCATTTGTGGGGGCTTTTGTGTGTCACTTCCATATATCATTAATAAAAGCATTGGACGTTTTTTACATTTCAAATCTTGCGCTCCTTGTCTTTCTTTATTATTATATTGCAAAACAGCTATATTTACACACACTCACTTATACAGGTTCCAATCCACTCTGGATCCCACTGGTAACGACTCTGCTACTGCCAGTTATGACTTCGAAAATACGATCAACTTAGCCGAAGACGAAGGTGAAGATGATTGCGAAGTGCCTGGTGAGCTTGCAAGACTGTTACTCCAGGAAGAGAGGACCATTCAGCCACATGAAGAGCTAGTGGAAACGGTGAATCTGGGTACTGAGACAGACAGAAAGGAAGTCAAGATTGGTGCCAATCTGAAGCTCAGTGTGAAACAATGGTTGATTCAGATGCTGCATGACTACGTGGAAATCTTTTCCTGGTCCTACGAAGATATGCCTGGGTTGGATACCGACATTGTGGTTCATCACCTGCCTACCAAGGAAGAATGCCCTCCAGTAAAACAGAAGGTCCGCCGTATGCGTCCAGAGATGTCCGAGAAAATCAAGGCTGAGGTTATGAAACAATTTGATGTCGGGTTTCTAGCAGTGACTTCTTATCCTCAGTGGGTTGCCAACGTGGTTCCAGTGCCGAAGAAAGATGGTAAGGTCCGAATGTGTGTTGATTACAGGGATTTGAACAGGGCCAGCCCTAAAGATGACTTCCCTTTGCCTCACATCGATGTTCTAGTTGACAATACTGCTCAGCATAAGGTATTCTCCTTCATGGATGGGTTCTCAGGTTATAATCAGATCAAGATGGCTCCTGAAGACATGGAGAAGACCACTTTTGTTACTCAGTGGGGCACCTTTTGTTACAAGGTCATGCCTTTTGGGTTGAAAAATGCTGGGGCAACCTACCAACGTGCCATGGTTGCTTTATTTCATGACACGATCCATCATGAGATTGAAGTATATGTCGATGATATGATTGCAAGGTCCCAAACTGAGGGGGAACACCTTGACCATCTACAGAAGCTATTTGACCGTTTGAAGTTGTACAAGCTGAGGTTGAACCCGAACAAGTGCACCTTCAGGGTGAGATCTGGAAAAATACTAGGTTTCATCGTGAGCGACAAAGGTATTCAAGTGGACCCTGCCAAGGTAAAGGCCATACAAGAGATGCCATCTCCCAAGACAGAGAAAGAAGTCAGAGGCTTTCTAGGACGGCTGAACTATATTGCCCGATTCATCTCACATCTAACTGCTACCTGTGAACCAATCTTCAAGCTGCTGAAGAAAGATCAAGTGGTACGTTGGAACGATGAATGTCAGGCCGCTTTCGACAGAATCAAAGAGTATCTCCAAGAACCACCCATTCTTATGCCACCGGTTGAAGGGAGACCTCTAATATTATACCTGACAGTACTTGACAGCTCAATGGGGTGTGTGCTGGGGCAGCATGACGAGTCTGGCCGAAAAGAGCACACCATTTATTACCTTAGCAAAAAGTTTACCGACTGTGAGACCCGATACTCACTGCTCGAGAAAACTTGCTGCGCTTTGGTATGGGCTGCTCACCGGTTGAGACAGTATATGTTGACTCACACTACTCTGTTGATTTCTAAAATGGATCCAATAAAGTACATATTCGAAAAGCCTGCCTTGTCCGGAAGAATAGCAAGACGGCAAATGATCTTGACAGAATACGACATCCAGTACACGACTCAGAAAGTAATCAAGGGAAGTGTATTGGCAGACCATTTGGCACACCAGGCAGTAGACGACTACCAGTCGATGAACTTTGAATTTCCAGACGAGAATATCATGGTAGTGACTGATTGTGAAGTACCCGGACCGGATGAAGGACCTGAGGAAGGATCCCGATGGTCTATGCACTTTGACGGGGCCTCAAACGCTTTGGGAAACGGTATTGGCGTTGTGATCATATCCCCTAAAGGCACTCATACTCCACTCGCTGCCCGACTATGTTTCAACTGCACCAACAACATGGCGGAGTATGAAGCGTGCATCATGGGTCTTCAAGCTGCAATTGACCTAAGGATCAAGTTTCTGAGGGTTTTTGGAGATTCCACTCTCGTGGTCAGTCAGATCAAAGGAGAGTGGGATACGAAACACCCAAATCTTATTCCTTACAAAGAGTATGTGTTGACATTGATCCCCCATTTCACGGAGATAACTTTTGAACACTTCCCGAGAGAGGAGAATTAGTTGGCGGACGCGTTAGCTACGATGTCTTCCATGTTCAAAGTCAAAAGGGACAACGAGGCTCCCCGGATCAATCTGGAAATTGGACGAACCTGCACATTGCTGTGATCTTGAGGCTGAAGAGGTAACTGAAAAACCTTGGTATCATGAAGGGAAGAGGTACCTTGAAACTCAAGAATACCCAGAAGGCGCATCTGTTAACGACAAGAAGTTCCTGAGAAGGTTCGCGGCAAAGTTCTTCCTCAGCAACGGCATTTTATACAAGCGAAACCATGATTCAACCTTACTGCGTTGTGTGGATAAGACTGAAGCAGAAAAGATCATGGCAGAGCTACATGAAGGTACCTTCGGAATGCATTCCAGTGGACATACCATGGCAAAGAAAATCCTTCGGGCAGGATATTTCTGGTCCACAATGGAAGCCGACTGTCACCAACATTCTCGGACGTGTCACAAATTCCAGATCTATGCTGATAAAGTGCACGTTCCTCTAGTTCCTCTGAACGTCTTGACAGCACCTTGGCCTTTTGCAATGTGGGGCATTGATATGATCGGCGGGATCAGACCTACAGCATCCAACGGGCATCGCTTCATCCTGGTAGCGATTGATTACTTCACAAAGTGGGTTGAAGCAGCTTCCTATGCTACGGTAACCAAGAATGTCGTGGCACGGTTCATTCGGCATAACCTGATCTGTCGATACGGCGTCCCGGAAAGGATCATTATGGATAATGGTACCAATCTTAACAATAAGATGATCATTGAGCTCTGCGAGCAATTCAAGATACAACACCACAACTCTTCTCCCTACCGGCCGAAGATGAATGGGGCTGTCGAAGCGGCAAATAAGAATATCAAGAAGATTGTGCAGGAGATGACAGTGACCTATAAAGATTGGCACGAGATGTTACCGTTTGCTCTTCATGGGTACCGTACCTCAACTCGGACGTCAACAGGGGCAACACCCTTTTCCTTGGTCTATGGCATGGAGGCAGTCTTTCCTATTGAAGTCCAGATACCCTCTCTCTGGATAATGAAGGATGCAGGTTTGAGCGAAGATGACTGGATCCAGACTCGGCTTGATCAATTAAATCTAATCGACGAAAAGAGACTCACTGCTATTTGTCATGGTCAAACGTACCAAAAATGGATGATCAGGGCATTTAACAAGAAAGTCAGACGACAAGAGTATCAAGTCGGAGACCTGGTAATCAAGCGCATCGTCCTTCCTCAGAGTGATCCTAGGGGAAAATGGACCCCTACGTACGAAGGGCCATTTGTGGTTAAATATATCTTCTCAGGAGGAGCTATGATTCTAACCACCATGGATGGTGACGACCTTCCTCACCCCGCCAATGCAGACATAGTAAAAAGATACTACGCATGAATAAAAGACCCGCTAGGTTGACACACCTAGGCAAAAATAAGGTCTTCCCGGCGAACCAAAAGGGCTCGGGCAAAAATAAGGGATGAAATGAAAAAAATCTGTACACCCGGCAAGTCGAAAACCTGAAAAGGCGGCTTGGGCAAAAATGGGTATCCCGGTGGACTGAAAACCCGAAAGGGAGGTCCAGGCAAAAGTTAGGGATAAAGCGTAATACTATGTCTCATTGGATCACCTTGCATCCAGAATTCGGTATCAACTATCAGGTTCAGACGGCATCAATCAATCAGCTTCATCTTCAACTAAGCAGCAAAGTGATGAGACGCTGGAAGACATAAAGGCGATAGCAGAGTTGGAACCCAGTGGGATTTTTCACATAGCTGTTTTGTTTTCCTTTTCACAAAATTGTATAAACTCTATGTTGTCCGGCGGCGTTCTCTTACTAGGACGTCAGCCTCTTGTACATAAACGCCTATTTTCAGGCAAATTTCAAAATCAATACAAATCCACTTTTTCAGACAAATTGCCAATTGTTTTTCCTTTTTCTGTTTTGTTTTGCAAAGAACATCCAATGTTCATTTGTGATATATGCATTTAACATTAATTGCTAACTCATAAATATTTGCATGCGAAGCAAAGGACTAATTACAAGTGACATCGGAAACAGGGGCAATAATGAGTTGTCTAAGCGATCTAGTTGCTCTGTCCACCAAGGTACCAAGGTAAGTTCGGTTGAAGAATGTAACCCAGATAGCTCCAATCCCCGGGAGTAAGACAAATCAACAATACTCTCTCCGAGCAGAGTTGGTCTCCTATAAGCCCTAACAAGGAACGACATCTCCAGCAAGTCAGCGATACTCTCCCCAAGCAGAGTTAGCCTACAGTCAGCCTTATGGAAGTGGGATACTCCCAGAAGATCTCAATATTCCCCAGCGGAGTATACAGATGTTCCTAAGCAAGCATCCCTGGCAGTCTTAATATAAGATTGTTCCCCGGCGGAATACAAGACACCCCAGTGGAGCCAATTCCCCAGTACAGTCTCAAAAGATTCCCCAGGAGAGTTGAATCAATCTCCCCGGTAGATTCCAGAAGCTTATCCCCAGTAGATTCTGGAAGCTTATCACCTGCAGAGTACGAAAGCATCTCCCCGGCTTTATTCAGAAGGTTATTCCCCACCAAAGCTTATAACTGGGTTATCCTCAGCTAATTGCCACGGAAAGATCGTCCTCGGCGAAGTTCTTCCTATCCCCCAGCGGAGTTCATCAAAAATTTCCAACAAAACCTATCAACGGTATCCCCGGCGGAGTTATCATCAAATCTCAGCGAAGTATCTCTTCCCACAGAGTAATTTCCCACAAAGTAATTCCCCGCAGAGTAATCTCTTCAACAAGTTTATTCCCCAACGGAGTTATCTTCTCTTACCGGTTTATTCTTGCAACCATCATCCCCAGCGGAAATGGAGAACTCTACTCTTCAACATCAGCCCAGGATTCAACTTCCCGGCTTTCGTCAAGGATTTATTTTCCTAGACGAACATACATTCATAAATATTACATTATCATACACCATGACGCATGCATATACACATCATAACACACTATCTCATTTGTTTTTGAACATCATGACATCATGCATTTCATACATCATGACATTGCATACAACTGATGTTTAGCCTTTTCAGGAAAAGGTCAATCCAAAGACAATTACCGTCAACTTTCACTGATTCCAGATTCGATTCCTGTATCTAGCCAGGGCATATATGTGAGTAACTGATTGTAGATTCGATTCATGTATCCAGCCAGGGCATGTATGCATGAAGAGTTTAGAGATTCGATTCCTGTATCCAGCCAGGGCATATCTGTAGACGACTAATTCTAGATTCGATTCCTGTATCTAGCCAGGGCATATCTGTGAGTAATTGATTGTAGATTCGATACCTGTATCCAGCCAGGGCATGTCTGCATGAAGAGTTTTAGAGATTCGATACCTGTATCCAGCCAGGGCATATCTGTAGACGACTAATTCCAGATTCGATTCCTGTATCTAGCCAGGGAATATCTGTGAGTGATTGATTGTAGATTCGATACCTGTATCCAGCCAAGGCATGTCTGCATGAAGAGTTTTAGAGATTCGATACCTGTATCTAGCCAGGGCATATCTGTAGACGACTAATTCCATATTCGATACCTGTATCCAGCCAGGGCATATCTGTGAGTAACTGATTGTAGATTCGATACCTGTACCCAGCCAGGGCATGTCTGCATGAAGAGTTTAAAGATTCGATACCTGTATCCAGCCAGGGCATATCTGTAGACGACAAATTCCGGATTCGATTCCTGTATCTAGCCAGGGCACATCTGTGAGCGATTGTTTGTAGATTCGATACTTGTATCCAGCCAGGGCACGTCTGTAAGCAACCTTTTGAAATTCCGGATTCGATTCCTGTATCTAGCCAGGGCACATCTGTGAGCGATTATTTGTAGATTCGATACCTGTATCCAGCCAGGGCACGTTTGTAAGCAACCTTTTGAAGTTCCGGATTCGATTCCTGTATCTAGCCAGGGCATATCTGTGAGCGATTGATTATGGATTCGATACCTGTATCTAGCTAGGGCATATCTGCATGAAGAGTTTGGAGATCAACCCCTGTAACAGGCCAGGAAACCATCTTCCTTTCTCAAAGTACACAAGTTCTCGCTAAGGAATCTCTTACGCGATCGACACCTTCCGATGGCATCTATAAGCCCATCTCCACAACTATCCATCACATTTCCAAATGGCATCTATAAGTCCATTCCCGACAAAGATTTTGTCTCATCCCCAGATGGCATCTATAAGCCCATCCTCCTATCCGCCATCTCTCTAAATGGCATCTGTAATCCCATTCCCGACATCACGTTGCTGATATTCTACTATGTGAGTGCAAATTTCTGGGCACTCTAGTGTTCAATCATCTTCCACCTTCGGATCACGAAAGGCACGCAAGTCAATCTACATCCTCAGGTCTAAGAAGATTGAACAGGGGCAACTGTTGTACCCCAAAATTTGCCCTCCCATATTCTTCAAAATTTTGACAAGCATCATCTCAATTTGCTCAAGTCTACTCAAGGGCTGCACAGTCCAATGGCCTCCTAAGGCAGTCAAAAATTAGGGTTTCTATTCTTGCAAGGAATTTGTGGTTTTCAAGGGCTCAATCAAGTCACATATGCCTATACACATTGCCAAGCATCTACATGCCAAGTTTCAAGGCTCACAGGGTCAAGTTGCACAGTCAAAAGCCCTAGTTGCTCAACAGTCAACTGTAGGGGTAAAATGGTCATTTGGCAGTCAAAAGTCAAAATTTTTGGTCAACATCTTATTTTTAAGCCACAATCATCATTTGATCAAGTCTTGATCATGATTCCACAAGAATGGCTCAAAAATCATCAAGATGCAAAAGTTTCTATTTTTGGACAGTTGAAAAGTCAACTGTAACTTGACCAAGGCATAACTTTTTCATGGTTCATCAGAAAAATCCCATCCAATGCTCATTTTGAAGGGGATGACATTTCTTACAACTCATATTCACATTCCAAGTCCAATAAATGCTCTCACAAAAAGTTATCAATTTCTACATTATAGGTCATTTTCAAAAGTCAACAAAAAGGCATTTTAAGTCAAAGACCATAACTTGAGATTGGTAAATCAAAATGACATGGGACTAAAGGCATTGGTTAGAGGACTTCAAGACCTTTCCATAATGTCAAAGAACATGTTCATATGATCAAATTTGAGCAAGATATGCATTGGAGAAGTTGGGAAATTTTTGTGAAATGGTAAAAGTCAACTATCCCTAAAACTTCAATTTTTGACAAAAGGGCCCACTTTCTTCCACTTGATTCAGCCTTGTCATGCCATACACGTGTCCCATGATTAATTTCAAGATCAAACATTTATTTTTCCATTTTATTTAATTTTTATTGATTTAATTCATTTTAAATCCATAAAAATACAAATAAAATCTAAAAAATTAAATGGATAACATCTTTTGATTTGAATGGCATTTATGTGTCATATGCCAACTCACAAATTCGTGCTAGGCTATTTTGTGCACAAAATCATGGTTTTTGCTCCAAGTATGGAAAGCTTTCAATGGTGGTTAAGAAAAATCTCAAGACATCAATACAATGGATCCCAAGCCTAGCTGCTGACCTAATTTCATTCACATATACATATGTAAGCATTCCAGACCTAGGACACGATCCAAGCACTGCACAAACGGCCATTACCATATTGAAAAAAGTCAAAGAAAGTTTGAAACTGAATTCCACCTTAGAGGCCCTTTCAAGGAGATTTAAAGATTCAGACATATTGCTGGAAGTTTCAGGGGTGATTTGGAATCAAAACCACGTGCTAACACTCAAGGAGTCACCATTCACAGACCTTCGATTTGTCTTTTTTTTTTAGAATCATAGCTCTACATTTATGCATCATTAACATAATTTGTTGCTTGTTTTGTGTTGTATGAGTCCACAGGAAACTAATGGTATGGTTCAATTGCTTTGAAACGACCTAAATCATAAACCACCATGTTCAAATTTTAGGGTTCATAAACCTTCGAATTGGGGGTTTACACATCCAGCAAAATTAGACCTTCTCACGCATATGGTTGAACTCGTGACATCCAGACGAAGCTAACACTACCCTCGCGAACAATTTATGAGCAGCAAGGAGCTAATCGCTATTTTTCATGTTTGCAGGTTGTGGGGGTTAAAACCCCCCGCTATCTAACTCTAGTTTTTGCAGGAAAAGGAAGAAGACGATTACGTGTGGATGCATCATTGGCTTGTTTAAAATATGCGCGCTACTTTTTCTGTTTTCAGCACATGACTTGTTTATTTAATATTATATTTATTTCTTGTTATGTTAACAAAAGTAAGCAAATGGTTCAGTGGTTGACGAGGTGTTTGTGCATCATTGGGACCTGGGTTCGATTCCCAGGTCCCCCAAAATTTCTATACATTTTTTCTTTACATGCTTGTGTGTAGGTTCCAAAAGAAGGTTCATCATACACCTTCCTCATCCAGACGCCAAGTGTCCTCAAGCGTCCATCCAATGGCCTAAAGATGAAGCACACCATGCTCCTGGTCAACTTTGTGCATAGGAAAGCAAGAAAGTCAACGTGGCTTGGCTGGTTAATGGGCCTAAATTTCCAGATTCACCTCCTTAAGGGTCCAACACCCCCCTTGGTTCATTCTTTTTCTTTTTGTTTTATATTTTCTAATTTAGTTATTAATTATTTTTTTAATTATTATTATTACCACCAAAATTAACATAATTAATATTTTTCATAAAAATTCAAAAAAAACTAAAAAATGTAAATATTTTTTATTATTCACTATTAATTATTTTTGTAAATAAAACACTAATAAATTGATTTAGTTTAAATTAGGTTTAATTTTAATCTTCTTTTTACAATAAATAAAAACAAATTTAGACTTAGGCTTTTCTTTTGACATTTTTAATTCCTTTTTATTTTATTTCATTAAAACATAAAAATACAAAAAACATTTTTTTCTTTTAATAAATAATTAATTAATTAGTGATTAGGCTTAATTTTTAATTAATTGCAAAAAAGGGACAAAAATTCAATTCTTTCTCAAAAAGGGTCAAAACCCTCAGGACATCCCGATTCATTCTTTCGCGCGCATTTTAGTTTCAATTTGTTATTTTGATTATTTATGTAACTGCTTCCGGAAATGTAATAGTTAGTTAGGTTTATATCTTTATTTACTATTTCCCGCATTCTTATTTTCAAAACGGGTTTTTGTTTTTGGCGATGTATAGACCCGCGCCTTGTAATAGTTAGATTTACCTTTCCGTAATTTATTTTCCGCACTCCTAACTGTTAAAAAAATGCATGAAAGAATGTATGAAAAATAAAACTGATCCGTAGCTCACAAATAACATGTAAAGACAATTTAACTGAAAAAAACAATACACATGCACATGCCACTCTTAGGGTACGCCTCACTAGTTGCCTCGACGTGGTCATCAAGTATAGGGTGTCTTAGAGGTCGCCCTCCTGTCTAAGATCCAGTTGCCTCGAAACGGTTGCCTCGGATAAAAAGGATCTAGGACATTAGGGTTACCGCTAAGGTATCCTACCATTGCTTTGGTGACCACACATGTCCCTCATAATCGAATTGACCCGAATACCTCCAACGATGGTGCTACCTACTTCTCAATAGTAGGATAGTACTATCTAAAGGACTCTTACACAGCCTAATTCCTTAGAGTAGGTAGATTCTTCTAGGTACTTGCTCTCTCAAAAACAAACAAAACAACTTTTCACACTTACACTTTTAAAAGGTTTTCAAACAAATTTGTCACACACTCTTGAAGACAGACACAAGAGTTACTTAGAAATCTTTCAAACGAAACTTTTTCAAAACCCATACACACTTGAAAAGTAAACAATTTTTGAAAACATAAGAGCAAGTACCTAAGAGCCCGTGGATAACCACGGATAGAAAGGGTGCTAACACCTTCCCTTTCTATAAATCTACCTCCCGAACCGAGAAACATTCTCAAAGAAGGAATTTTGCTGTGCTTTTGTCCTTTCCATGTTGGAGAACATAAAAGACGGTGGCGACTCTTGCTTACCGCGACATTTCGCGAACCAGCTTAAAAAACAGTCAGTTCTATTTCCACCGATCACATTATGTCAATAGGAATGGGTGAAGGATTTAAAGAGTATGCTCAGAAATGGAGAGACCTTGCTGGAAGGGTGCAACCACCTTTGGCTGATCGTGAGCTTGTTGACATGTTTTTGGGGACCTGTCTGGTCCATTCTTTAACCATCTGATTGGAAGCTCTTCAGTTGGGTTCATAGATCTTATTTTGACTGGTGAGAGGATTGAAGCTGGTATTAAGGCTGGAAAGATACAGAAGAGTGCTTCATCAAACACTGAGAAGAAGCCAATTAAGAAAGAGTCCAGTGTTGTCTACAGTTCGAGAAGACAGAATATACCTGAACACTGCCAAGCTGTCAAAGCGGTTGTTATTTCAAAACCTGCTGGTGCTCCTCAACACAACAATCAACAGAAGGACGAGAGACCTCAAAGGCAATTTACTCGTCTCATCATGACTTTGTCTCAGATTCTGCCCCAGTTGCTGAAAACCAATCTGGTAATTCTAAAGGAAGCTCCGAAAAGTCCAAATATCACATCACTGAGGTATAACCCTAATGCCCGTTGTGCTTTTCACTCTGATAGCCCGGGGCATAATACGGACGATTGTTAGGTTTTGAAGAACAAGGTGCAAGACTTAATTGATGCAAAGGAGATTGAGTTCGAGGCGCACGAGAGGCCTAATGTTGTGACTGCTCCCATGCCCAAACATGGAGTAAATGCTGTAGAGGAAGACTTGTTTGTAGTTTCCGTGGATGATATTGTTACCCCTCTGATGACTGTCAAGAAGAACCTGTTGCTAGCCAGTTTATTTCCGGGTTGTGGCGAAGGTTGCCATATGTGTTCTGTTTTACCTACTGGTTGGCCATTTCTGAAGTCAGGTATCCAAAACCTGATGGATAATAAGGAGATCCTGTTTGAGAAGATTGTTGTTCCTTTCATTCCTACTGAAGAAGTCGCCATTATTACTATTTTCAACAATTCTTCCAAGGCTCCCTCGAGGAAGCCTGTTAGAATTACGTCTGTTCCGAAGATCGCACCTGTCATCATCACTTTTCTGGGGCCCATCCTTTACACCTCTGACAAAGTTGTCCCTTGGCACTATGGGGGAGATGTTTATGTTCTAGGAGTTAAGCAAGATTTGGATGCTGATACCGGCGTCAGCAACATTACTGGACCTGCTAAAGTCACCCGCAGCGGTAGACTTTTCTCACCTGATATTGCTCCACCAACTATCCGAAGACCTGTTGTCATTACACCTACAAGTGTACCTATCACTATTCCTGATCAAGTTCCTATCCTTACCCCTGTTGCCGAGTCATCTGACGCTCGGGGCAAAGGGATCATCACTGATGTGCCTGCCCAGACGGAGGCACCGAAGACGATTACTGTTAAAGCTTCCAAACAGGAGATGGAAGAGATTCTGAAGATTATTAAGAAGAGTGATTACAATGTAGTTGAGCAACTGGGGAAAACCACATCCAAGATTTCTATGTTTTCACTGTTGTTGTGTTCAGAGGCCCATGCTAAGGCTCTGATTACCTTCCTGAAGTCTGCCCACGTGCCACAAGAGACATCAGCTGGTTAGTTTACATATTGTGTGGCTAATTTAACTGCTGATAATGGTTTGGTTTTCTCTGACGCTGATTTGACTGTTAAAGGGAAGAACCACAACGATTCCATGCATGTCTCCATTGAATGCAGGGGCACTACTCTTGCACATATATTGGTTGACACTGGTTCCTCATTGAACGTCTTGCCCAAGAAAGCTCTAGACCAGTTGGATTGTGAAGGGTTAGAGCTAAAGCCAAGTAACATCATTGTCAGGGCCTTTGACGGGTCTAAAAGGATGGTGCATGGTGAGGTTGATATTCCAATTAAAGTTGGTTCTCAGGTCTTCAATTCTACATTCTACGTGATGGACATTCGGCCATCCTATTCTTGTTTGCTGGGTCATCCATGGATCCACAAAGCTGGAGCTGTAACCTCAACGCTCCACCAGAAGCTGAAGTACCCGGTCAGAGGGAAGATTGTGACAGTACAAGGGGAGGAAGAGTATATGGTCAGCCACCTCAACTCGTTCCGGTATGTAGAGATGGATGGGGAGTTCATTGAAACCCCATTTCAGCACTTTGAAGAGGTTCCTCAGACACTGGCATCAGCTGAGACTATGGTTGAAGATTCTCCTATGAAGATGGCTTCCTTAAAGGATGCCCGGGCTGTTATTGAGAAGGGTGAGTGTGCAAATTGGGGCCGACTTCCTGATTTCACTCAGAAGACTAACAAGTTTGGTTTGGGTTTCACTACAAAAGCTCAAAGGGTTGTTCGTAATGCAAGGATTGGAAGACCTCCCATGTTCATCAGAAAATCAGGAGTAAATGCCATTGAAGATGGTGTGGAGGAGTCTGAATTCGACAGCTGGATCTATCCTACGGCCGACGGTGGACCAAGCAACTGGACAACAAAGGACTTCATCCCTATTACTTTTGTTAACCAGTAATGAACTCTTTGTTTTGAATTTGTAACAGACAATGTTTTGAAACTTTATGGCCCGATGTCTTACCCGGGGCACCGTGGCTTCATTTGTGAGGGCTTTTTGTGTGCCATTTTCATATATCATTAATAAAAGCATTGGACGTTTCTTGCATTTCAAATTTTGCGCTCTTTGTTTTTCTTTATTATATATTGCAAAATAGCTATTTTACACACACTCACATATACAGGTCCACATCCACTCTGGATCTCACTGGTAATGACTCTGCTACTGCCAGTTATAACTTCGAAAATCCGATCAACTTAGCCGAGGACGAAGGTGAAGATGATTGCGAAGTGCCTGTTGAACTTGCAAGACTGCTACTCCAGGAAGAGAGGGCCATTCAGCCACATGAAGAGCCAGTGGAAATAGTGAATCTGGGTACTGAAACAGATAAGAAAGAAGTCAAGATCGGTGCAAACTTAGAGCTTAGTGTGAAACAACGGTTGATTCAGATGCTGCGTGACTACGTTGAGATCTTTGCCTGGTCTTACAAAGATATGCCTGGTTTGGATACTGACATTGTGGTTCATCGCCTGCCTACCAAGGAAGACTGTCCTCCGGTTAAACAGAAGGTTCGCCGTATGTGCCCAGAGATGTCCGAGAAAATCAAGGCTGAAGTTATGAAACAGTTTGACGCCGGCTTTCTAGCAGTTACTTCTTACCCTCAGTGGGTCGCCAATGTGGTTCCTGTGCCGAAGAAGGATGGGAAGGTTCGAATGTGTGTTGACTACAGGGATTTGAATAGGGCAAGCCCCAAGGATGACTTCCCTCTACCTCACATCGACGTTCTGGTTGACAATACTGCTCAGCACAAGGTATTCTCCTTTATGGATGGTTTCTCCGGATATAATCAGATAAAAATGGCTCCCGAAGACATGGAGAAGACCACCGTTGTTACTCAGTGGGGTACCTTTTGCTACAAGGTCATGCCTTTTGGGTTGAAAAATGCTGGGGAAACGTATCAACGTGCCATGGTTGCTTTGTTTCATGACATGATCCATCATGAGATTGAAGTATACGTCGACGATATGATTGCAAGGTCCCAGACCGAGGAAGAACACCTTGACCATCTCCAGAAGCTGTTTGACAGGTTGAAGTTGTACAAGTTAAGGTTGAACCCGAACAAGTGCACCTTCGGGGTGAGATCTGGTAAGCTACTAGGTTTCATCGTGAGCGACAAAGGCATTCAAGTGGATCCGGCAAAAGTGAAAGCCATACAAGAGATGCCAGCTCCTAGAACAGAGAAAGAGGTCAGAGGCTTTCTAGGACGACTGAATTACATTGCCCAATTCATCTCACACCTAACTGCTACTTGTGAGCCAATCTTCAAGTTACTGAAGAAAGATCAAGTGGTACGTTGGAATGATGAATGTCAGGCCGCTTTCGAAAGAATCAAAGAGTATCTCCAAGAGCCACCTATTCTGATGCCACCAGTTGAAGGGAGACCTTTGATTTTATACTTGACAGTACTTGACAACTCAATGGGGTGTGTGCTGGGGCAGCATGACGAGTTTGGCCGAAAAGAGCATGCTATTTATTACCTTAGCAAAAAGTTTACCGACTGTGAGACCCGATACTCACTGCTTGAGAAAACTTGCTGCGCTTTGGCATGGGCTTCTCGCCGGCTGAGACAGTATATGCTGACTCACACTACTCTGTTGATTTCAAAGATGGATCCAATCAAGTACATCTTCGAAAAGCCTGCCTTGTCTGGAAGAATAGCGAGATGGCAGATGATATTGACTGAGTATGACATCCAGTACACAACTCAAAAGGCAATAAAAGGAAGTGTATTGGCAAAGAAAATCCTTCGGGCAGGATATTATTGGTCCACAATGGAAGCTGACTGTTATCAGCATTCTCGGACATGTCACAAGTGCCAAGTCTATGCTGATAAGGTGCACATACCTCCAGTTCCTCTGAAAGTCTTGATGGCACCTTAGCCTTTTGCAATGTGGGGTATTGATATGATTGGCGAGATCAGACCTACGGCATCCAACGGGCATCGTTTCATCCTGGTAGCGATTGATTACTTTACGAAGTGGGTTGAAGCAGCTTCCTTTGCTACGGTAACCAAGAATGTTGTGGCACAGTTCATTCGGCATAACCTAATCTGTCGATACGGTGTACCAGAGAGGATCATTACAGACAATGGTACCAATCTCAACAACAAGATGATCACTAAGCTCTGCGAGCAATTCAAGATACAATATCACAACTCTTCTCCCTACTGGCCGAAGATGAATGGGGCTGTCGAAGCGGCAAATAAGAACATTAAGAAGATTGTGCAGAAGATGACAATGACATACAAAGACTGGCACGAGATGTTACCATTTGCTCTTCATGGGTACCGTACTTCAGCACGGACGTCAACAGGGGAAACACCCTATTCCTTGGTATATGGCATGGAGGCAGTCTTGCCGATTGAAATTCAGATACCCTCTCTTCAGATCATGAAGGATGCAGGTTTGAGCGATGATGACTGGATTCAGACCCGACTTGATCAACTAAACCTAATCGACGAAAAAATACTTACTGCTATTTGTCATGGTCAGACGTACCAAAAATGGATGATCAAGGCATTTAACAAGAAAGTTAGACGACAAGAGTATTAAGTTGGGGACCTGGTAATCAAGCGCATTATCTTACCTCAAGGTGATACCAGGGGAAAATGGACCCCTACTTACGAAGGGCCATTTGTGGTTAAGAACATTTTCTCAGGAGGAGCTATGATTCTAACCACCATGGATGGTGACGACCTTCCTCACCCCGTCAATGCAAACATAGTGAAAAGATACTACGCATAATCAAAGACCCACTAGGTTGACTGGCCTAGGCAAAAATAAGGGCTTCCTGGCGAACCAAAAGGGTTCGGACAAAAATAAGGGATGAAAATTAAAAAAAATCTGTACACCCGGCAAGTCGAAAACCTGAAAAGGCGGCTTGGGCAAAAAGGGGTATCCCAGTGGACTGAAAACCCGAAAGGGCGGTCCAGGCAAAAATTAGGGATTAAAGTGTAACACTATGTTTCATTGGATCACCTCGCATCCAGACTTCGATATCAACTATCAAGCTCGGACGACACTGATCAATCAGATTCATCTTCAACTAAGCAACAAAGTGATGAGACGCTTGAAGATATAAAGGCAATAGCAGAGTTGGAACCCAGTGGGATTATTCACATAGCTGTTTTGTTTTCTTTTCACAAATTATATAAATTCTATTTGTTCGGCGGTATTCTCTTACTAGGACGTCAACCTCTTGTACAAAAACGCCTATTTACAGGCAAACTTCAAAATCAATACAAATTCATGTTCAGACAAATTTCAAATTGTTTTTCCTTTATCTGTTTTATTTTGCAAAGAACGTCCAATGTTCATTTTTGATATATGCATTTGACATTAATTGCTGCTCATAAAAATTTACATGCGAAACAAAGGACGAATTACGGGTAATAACAGAAGCAGGGGCAATAAGAATTGTCTGATCTGTCTAGTTGCTCTGTCCACCAAGGTACCAAGGTAGGTTCAGCTGAATAATACGACCAAGATACCATCACTCCCCGCAGAGTAAGACAATAATGGTATCTCTCCCAACTAGGACTTGTAGTTGAACAAATCAACAATACTCTCCCCCAAGCAGAGTTAGTCTACCATCAGCCCCAAGAAGGTGTGGTATCACCAGAAGATCTTAATCTTCCCCAGTGGAGTATAAAGATATTCCCCAGCAAGTATAAGAGCATCTCCGGCAGTCTTAATATTCTTCAACAGAGTATAAGAATGTTCCCCGGTGGAATACAAGATACCCCTAGTGGAGTCGTTTCCCCAACGCAGTCTAAAAAAGCTTCCCTGCCAGAGTTGAATCATCTTACCCAGTAGATTCTGGAAGCTTATCCCCTGCAGAGCACAAATAAATCTCCCCAGCCAAATTCAGAAGGTTATCCTCACAAGAGTCTAACTGGGTTATCCTCAGCAAGTTGCAACTGAAAGACCATCCCCAGCGAAGTTCTTTCTTTCCCCGAACAGGGATTCAACCCTCAACAGATTCAGTATCACCAGCAACGTTAATTCTTCCCCAGCGGAGTTCGTTCCCAGCGGAGTTCATCATTGAAATCCCCAACAGAGTCTATCAGCGGAATTCCCAGTGGAGTTTATCGTTAAAATCCTCAGTAGAACATCTCTTCCCCACAGAGTAATTCCTCTCAGAATAATCTCTTCATCAGTTTATCCCCCAACAGAGTTCTTCTCTCCTACAAATTTATCACCTTCGTCCACCATCCCCAGCGAAAGCGAAGCATTCAACTTTATTCTCCAGCAGCTCCGGGATTTATTTTCCCCAGCTAAAACATCACATTTCCATACATCATGATACATGCATATACACATCATACGAATAAAATCTCATTTATTTTGAGAACATCATTTCTTGATCCATATCGTGCATTGCATGTGACTGACCTTTACCTTTCAGGAAAGATACAGTTAAAGTTCTCAGTTACGTCGAAGACCTGACCGGTTCTTAAATTTCAATTGAATTATCCTCGGTTGAATTTTGGATAAGGTTCTCAATCTCGACGGTTTCCCTACGTCATAGTATGGACAAGCGTTATAACCTCAACGATATACTACATTGAGCACTAGTCAGTTCCTAGATCATGATGTTTTCCTCCGTCAAAGTGTGGATAGGTTCTATAACCTCAACGGTATACTACGTTGAGCACTAGTCAGTTCCTAGATCTTGATGTTTTCCTCCGTCATAGTGTGGACGAGTTCTCTAATTTCAATGGTATACTCCGTTGAAGAGCAGACAGTTCCTAGATCTTGATGAAGATGTTTCCCTACGTCATAGTATGGACGAGCTCTATAACCTCAACGGTATACTACGTTGAGCACTAGTCAGTTCCTAGATTGTGATGTTTTCCTCCGTCAAAGTGTGGACAGGTGCTATAACCTCAACGGTATACTACGTTGAGCACGAGTCAGTTCCTAGATCTTGATGTTTTCCTCCGTCATAGTGTGGACGAGTGTTATAACCTCAACGGTATACTACATTGAGCATGAGACAATTCCTAGATCTTGATGAAGATGTTTCCTTACGTTATAGTGTGGACAAGTGCTATAACCTCAACGGTATGCTACGTTGAGCACGAGTCAGTTCCTAGATCTTGATGTTTTCCTCCGTCATAGTGTGGATGAGTGCTATAACCTCAACGGTATACTACGTTGAGCACGAGACAGTTCCTAGATCTTGATGAAGATGTTTTCCCCAATTGAATTATGGACAGGTTCTTAAAACCCAGCTGAAGCATTCTCTCAGTTGAAGTACAAGCAAGTTCCTAAATCTCCACAAAAGTTAGACTTCCCCAGCGGAATCTTCTACAAACAACAAGTGTGCAAATTCTCGCTAAGGAATCTCTTATGCGATCGACACTTCTCCAAATGGCATCTGTAAGCCCATTCCCGACATCACAAGACAGATGCTACTTCATGCGAGTGCAAATTTCTGGGCACTCTAGTGTTCAATCATCTTCCACCTTCGGATTACGAAAGGCCCGAACGCCAATCTATATCCTCAAGTTTAAGAAGATTGAACAGGGGCAACTGTTGTACCCCAAAATTTGAACGCCAATCTAATGTATGATGTTTTTCAAATACAACATAATTTTTCATATTATTATTTACAAAAACAATTTAATAGATTATATGTTCAAAGAGGGGTTAGTGAAACAAACAATCGATATTAGATATAATAAACTCAAGTGTATTTTCTGTCACTATAATGTCTTATTTACATGTTCAGAGCAAATAGATGAGAGTTGCACAAAGAATCACAAAATAACATAATCTTAGTCTCAAACTCAATAACAAAAATTCAACCTTAAACATATAGATTTCAACACTTTTATAAGTATAACAACTAGACGACAACAACAATAGCATTAACAACTCAAAAATAAAAATAACTACATTAACATTATCTTAATTTAAACAATAACTAACATTATATAACATCTCAAAAACAAAAAATATCTATAAAAAATACAGTAATATCAACAATAAACCTATAACATCAATCTCAATAAACCTATCTATAACATATTTATCTTAACAAAAAGAATATCATATAACATCAATCTCAGTTTAAACAACAACAACAAGATTAAATCTCTATGGTTCGGGTCTAAAAAATAACAAGATTCAAACTTCTAATGTTCCAGGTCTCAACAACAATAACAAATAACAAAAAAACACAACAACGTTAATGTAACACGAATAGTGAGGTGAAACATACTAGACCTGTGAAGAAGAAGTGAAAAAGAAGAAGAAGAAGAAGAAGAAGAAGAAGCGAACATGAGTCCTAAACACATATCATCTTTGTGTTTTCTTGCTTTTCCAAACGTTAGAAGACGATGTGTGTTGAAGGCTCTTGTTGTCTTGAGCTTTTTGCTAGAGTTTTGTGGGTGTTTTTTTAGTATATATTATTTTGGTAAGTGTAACTGAATGCTACAAAATCAAGGTAAAAAGTGGCTTATTTCTGAATTAAAACCATAAACTGAAGTTGTTGGGATTCGAAGTTTGTATCTTGAATTAGTTTACCCCTCAACTTTTTTAGCAAAACCGATGCGTAAACTAATTTGAAGCATAAACTGAAGTTTTTGGGATTACCTGAATTAGTTTGCTAGTTTTTCATTTTAAAAAGAAGAAAAAAAGGCGCATTAAGGTATTATACCTTGGTATTTTGTTACGTGAGGTGAAAAAATTGCCACAAAATATAATATTTATAGTAGTGATAGCAATTAATTTGAGCTTTCAATGCAGTAAAGGATGGACTGATCTGCAAGATTAGCACTCCAATGCTCAAGTCAATATGTAAATGAGAAGAGTGAATGAAAATTAAATTTAAAATTGTAAATCTGAATTCTTCGTGTCGATTCTTTATATAGTGAAATAGTTATAACAATCCACTATTTGTTAGGTGTGTGATGCATGGAGTCTTAGATGTATCTGAGACTTGAATCACGTGTATTCTTCTGTATGGTAGTTTTTTGCGTTGTGAATGTTCTAAACGAATTGCAACTCCTTCTGAATGGTCGGTCGATGACTATTATAGTCGGGCAGAAACGCCTTGCATTTGTCTCTTTTAAACATAATTATTGATTGTCTGCTTCTTTGTCGTATTAACTAATAAAAAATAAATGATAAATTCTTAGCTATCCTTTGTAAATTTAGGAATAATTTATCTCTTATGGATGTGTTAATCAAATTTTGTCATATAAACTGAAATTTTAAAATCAGATGTTATTCTAAAACCTTAAAGAATCAAAATGAAATCAAGAAAATCATATATAACTTGATTTTTGAGTAATAAGATGTTGATATGTCAAGTGTGGGTAATGATTATTATATTGGATGAAGAGAGAATATTAAAAAAAAATTAATGAGAAAAAACATAGATATAATATATTAAAAATTTTTATTAGCGTGTAATTTTAAAAATTATCTTTACATAATAAAATTTCATTAGTATAAATCATTAAAAGTAAATAACTCTTCATTTTATAAGGGTTAGTGTATGCTTCATTTTATAAGGGTTAGTGTATGCCTCATCTAAATAAATTTATATTTTTGAAGCAATTACTCTCATAATTATGAGGCAGCCGGGCAGTATATCAAGAAATGGAATGAAACAAAGACACGGAACAGAATACGGTTTATTAAGAAACCGCACCCCGCAGATACGGCCAATTTTGTGCCGTCTTTCCGGCATTAATTAGACACCCATATTTTCCCAAACTATCATTTGCTCTTAGTCTTACTATATGTACTCGTTGCTTTTCCTCTAGCTAGCTCCAAACAAACATCTTATATTAATATTATTACCAGCAGGTTTAAATGGCTATTTCTACTGCTACTCGTCATTTGTTCACTTTCTTTGTGTTCTTCTGCTTCGCTCTTCGCCTTATTTCTGCTGGTTAACCTCTCATATCTCTAAGGATTAAATTTTATATGTCTGTAAACAATTTTTATGTAATAACTATAATTATATCTCACGAGTGATTTCTTTTTTCCCTTATATGCAGAGGTTCGTATTGCTGCTGCACTTTGTGGTAGGCCAAGTGGAACATGGAATGGACCTTGTGTCGGCTCTAGCATATGCAATGATCAGTGCAAGGAGAGAGAGAACGCTATCGGTGGAGGCTGCAACGTTTTGGCTTGTTACTGTCATTATTTATGTCAGTAATCACGGACGGTGATCAAAATCATTATAAAACGTGGAAACAGATGCACTCTTGTAGGGAAAAAAATTATAAACTAATAGATGACACAAATAGAATATAGTTAATTACACTTTCTGTTATATAGTTAGTTACACTTTCTGTTATATAGTTAGTTGCTCTTTCCTCCTACTATATAACTGGTGTAATCTTCTTTCATTGTATAAGAGATTCTTACTCACTGCATTTTATCTTCTTGCTCTTTACTTTGAGCTCTCTTACCACTCTTCAATGGCTTCCATGTGTGAAGCATAATATGGTATCATCGTCTTCGATCCTCTTTCCACACTTCCGCACCGTTTTTTCCCTTCTATTCATATCTTTTCTTTGATTTCAACATGCCTCCGCGTAATGATCCTACTGCAAATCGAATCACAAATTGTGATGTTGATTCGGTTTACTATGTTCATCCTAGCGAAGGTCCCAATTCTGTTAATATTCAACCTCAATTGAATGGTTCGAATTACATTTCGTGGTCAAGATCCATGGAAAGAGCTCTTGGAGCTAAGAACAAGATTGCGTTCATCAACGGATCCATTCGTGTTCCAAGTATCAACGATCTTAATCGATCTGCGTGGGAACGATGCAATTGTCTTGTTCATTCATGGATTCTCAATTCTGTAAGTCCTGCTATCGCACAAACCATTATTTTCTTGGAAAATGCTCTTGACGTTTGGATTGATCTCAAAGAAAGATTTGCTAAAACTGATAGAATCCGCGTCTCTAATTTGCGTGCTGAGATTAACAATCTCAAACAAGGAAACAAATCTGTTCTTGATTATTTCACTGAGCTTCGTGGTTTATGGGAAGAATTGAATTCTCATAGACCAATCCGTAGCTGTACTTGTGCTCAACAATGCAGATGTGATGCCATGCGTAGTGCTAGAGAATTTCGTCTTGAAGATCAGATTATACAATTCTTAATAGGATTGAATGAAAAGTTTTCTGTTATCAAAACTCAGGTTTTGTTACTTGATCCTCTACCATCCATTAACAAAATATATTCTATGGTGGTTCAAGAAAAGAGTAATAATATTTCTGTGTTGAGTCAACCTGATTCTAATTCCACTATTGATGAAGCCAATATCCTTGTTAATGTATATGATTCAAAGAAGTTTGCTGGTAAATCTTCCAACTCTTATGGTGGAACATCTAACAATAAGAAAGATGGTAGAGTATGCACTTTTTGTCACAGGACTGGCCATACAATTGATGTGTGTTATCGCAAACATGGATTTCCTCCCAATTTTACCAAAAAGTCAACATCAGGAAATGCCTCTACTGCTGCTGCTACACCAAATGTGATGAACACTGGAACAGAAGGTTCTCTCAATAATTCAAGTGCCAGCATCACTCAAGAACAGTATGCTCAATTGATTGGTTTGTTACAACAAACAAATTTGCTGCCTTCCAACCCTAACCCAAATCCAAGTGCCAACCATATTTCCACTCACTTTGGTCATACACCAAATGAGAATTCAGGTAAATCTTTTGTTTCTACAGTTTCCTGTTCTACATACATAAAACCTGATTATTGGATTTTAGATTCTGGTGCCAATGATCATGTTTGTTCATCTCTTAAATTGTTTAGTTGTTACCACAAAATTCAGCCTATCAGTGTTTGTCTACCTAATGGATCTGTTGTTCTAGCTAAACATGCAGGAACAATTCAATTTTCTCCTCACTTGCAGCTTAATAATTTGTTATACACACCTGATTTTTCCTTAAACCTTGTGTCTGTTTCCAAACTTTGTCAATCCACTAATTGTCATTTCATTTTTTCTGCTAATGATTGTTTTATTCAGGATGTGAAAACGAAGAAGATGATTGGTTTGGCTAATCAAGTGGAAGGGTTGTACAGACTAAGGACATATATTGATTCTTTTCCTGCAACAACTAGTATTTCAAGTATTTCCTCATCCAAACCTCATGTAGAAACTTGAATTCCCAATAATTGTAAAATGATTCCTAAACAAGCTTTGTGGCATTTTAGATTGGGCCATTTATCACATGATAGACTTTCCAAAATGGCTCAAATGTATCCTGATATTTTCAATGACAATAAATCTGTATGTGATGTGTGTCATTATGCTAGACATAAGAAAATACCTTACACTTTGAGTCATTCTAAAGCTTCTCAAAATTTTGAATTGTTGCATTTTGATATATGGGGTCCTATCTCTACAAATTCTATCCATCATCACAAATATTTTTTGACAGTTGTTGATGATCACAGTCGATTTACTTGGATCATACTACTTAAAAACAAATCTGAAGTTTCTACACATGTCCAACAATTTGTTGCTCTCATAGAGAATCAGTTCCATACATGTCCTAAGTTCATTAGGTATGACAATGGACCTGAATTTCTCTTAGCTCAATTCTATGCCTCAAAGGGTATTATCCATCAAAGATCTTGTGTTGAGTCCCCTCAACAAAATGCAAGGGTTAAAAGGAAGCATCAACACTTGCTTAATGTAGGTAGAGCCTTACTGTACCATTCAAATTTACCTAAATCCTACTGGTCCTATGCAATTAGTTATGGAGCCTTTATTATAAATAGAGTTAACACTCCTTTACTCAATAACCAATCCCCTTATAACATACTGCATAATAAACCACCAGACATTAACCAACTTAAAGTTTTTGGATCTTTGTGCTATGCATATACCTTGTCCAATCAAAGAACTAAATTAGATACAAGAGCCAGAAAATCATTGTTTCTTGGATATGCTGTTGGATATAAAGGCTCTATTTTACTTGATCTAAATTCATTCAACATTTTCATTTCAAGAAATGTCACTTACCATGATCAAATTTTACCTTACCAAAATCAATCTTCATCTATCACACCTCCTTGGGAATATTATAGCACTTCAGTTCCCAATCCAAACCTCTGTCATGACATATCTAATTTTTCTCAATTTGACCTTTCCAATAACCACCTCAATCTTACACCCACCACAACTGACTCAAATCCACCTTCCAGCTCCCTGGCCAATTCTAATCCACCCACCTCTAATACACAACATCCCACTCGTGCCTCTACAAGAACCAAAACATTACCATCCTTTTTGAAAGATTATGTCTGTACAACCTTCATTGATCTACAATGCCAATCATCTTTAGGTAATCCTAACTCTCTTTCTAATTTCATTTCATATCATAATCTGTCTCCTACTCATTATTGTTTCACTCTTTCCCTTACTACTAATCATGAACCTAAAACATATTCCGAGGCTAGCAAATTTGAATGTTGGAATCAAGCAATGAAAGTTGAACTTACTGCACTTGAGCAAACTGGAACTTGGAAAATTGTGGATCTTCCACCCCATGTTAAACCCATTGGTTGTCGTTGGGTTTACAAGATCAAGCATAAATCTGATGGAACCATAGAAAGATTTAAAGCTCGTCTTGTTGCTAAAGGATACAATCAGATTGAAGGATTGGATTACTCAGATACTTTCTCACCTGTTGCAAAACTCACCACAGTTCGATTGGTTCTAGCTTTAGCTTCAATCTATAACTGGCATCTTCACCAACTCGATGTGAATAATGCGTTTCTTCATGGTGATCTGAATGAAGAGGTTTACATGTTGATTCCACCAGGTGTCCAAACTTCCAAACCTAACCAGGTCTGCAAACTCATTAAGTCACTTTATGGATTAAAGCAGGCAAGCAGACAATGGTTTGAAAAATTGACTTCAGTCCTCACTGCTCAAGGCTACTCTCAAGCACCTTCTGATCATTCACTGTTTGTTAAACAAACATCCTCCACTTTTACAATTTTACTTGTTTATGTTGATGATGTTATTTTAGCAGGTAACTCTCTACAAGAGTTTCAAACTATGAAAAATATTCTTCATCAGCTCTTCAAGATCAAGGACTTGGGCATTCTCAAATATTTTTTGGGTTTAGAAGTAGCTCACTCAAAACGTGGTATCTCCATTTGCCAAAGAAAATATTGTCTTGATCTTCTCAAGGATTCAGATTTCATTGGTTCCAAACCAGCAAACACACCATCCGATCCATCACTTAAGCTTTGTCAAGATGATAGTTCTGCTTATCACGATGTTCCGTCTTATAGACGACTCATTGGCAGACTAATCTACCTCAACACTACTCGCCCAGATATCACGTTTATCATACAACAACTCAGTCAATATCTTTCTAAACCTTCTACTCAACATTATAACGCTGCTTGCAGAGTTTTGCGATACCTCAAACAATGTCCAAAAAGCACTTTTAGTTTTCAAAGTTTGTTTTTTCTTTTCTCTTCCTTGAAAACTTATCTTTTTGAAGAAAGTTTATCTTTTTAGATACATTTTATCTATTCAAAGAGCATTTTATAATTAAGATTGCTCGAATTTTTTTTTACAATAACCAAGTATTAAAATAATATTTCGTAAATAAACGCGTTTCAGAAAAAATTACGCAAATAACCATGTTTCAGATGACTCCCTAAAGGAGGAGCCATCTCACTTGGCGCCTCCACCCCTACTTTTTCCCTAGGCGCCATCTCACTTGGCGCCTCCCTTCACTTTAAGCCAAGTGAGATGGCGCATGCTCCTTAAAAGTGAGAGGAGGCGCCATCTCACTTGGCTCCTAGGGCAAAACTAGGGCAAAATGCTGTTTTATAAATAATTCGTCCGTTTCTCCAAAATTTCGCACACTTTCTCGCACTGTATTTTTATTTTTTACTCTGTTATTTGCGTCATGACGTCGCCCAAGATTTTTATCAGAGATGGTTACTTTATCTTCTCCGCCACGAAACCTGCGATGAAAATGAAATTCTGGCACATTCACTCCATGGAGCGTCTGAAGCGGGAGTTGATGCGGTGGCTAGATGGAGACATTGCGGAGGGGGGGAAAATTCGAAGGATCCAGCGAAAACGAACAACAACCTCACATGCGACAGGAAGACCTAATGTGTGGTTGGAGGAATTCAAAACAGACATCGATGTAATGTTGATGATGCATGGGTCAGATGAAATTGTGTTAACAGTTGTAATATCGTAGACGGAATATCGTTAATTTTTCTTGTACGTGCAATATTTATTGTAGCAAAATCTGTTAACGGAAAACCCTAATGTTTACAACATAATTAAGGAAAGATTTTATGTATTACAATTTTTATGTGGTCGAGGCAGACGTCCGATTTGTACAATATTTGCGATTGTGTCCGACCTGATGGTATAAACCACACTTACTTTCCAACTTGTCAAGATCGTCCATTTCTGTTGTGATGCGCTTACTTTTGGGACGACCCTTCTTGTTCCTTCGCATTTGGTCATTGTGCCACACTATTTCGCCGTCGTATGCAGGCCAATAATCTGGTTTTGCTACCAAAGGAAAGTTGTTGTTGTAAATGTTGAGCAACGTTTCAGATTTGTAAATGTTTGACAGAAGTTGCAGCGCGTCTTGATGTGTATGAGCATAAGCGGAAATGACATGAGAGAAAGGCATACGAAATGCTTGAAACCTGCCACAATCGCACCAATGAGAAGGTAGCATGACCCTATATTCTTGTCTTGGTAGGCCTTCGTTGTGGTCGATTGTATCTTTCACAATGAAGTTATGGCTGTGTCGGTCAAACCGTATAATCATATGAGTGTTGGCTTTAGCACTTTCTGCCTTAATGTATTTCATGCAGCTTTCACTCCATAGTTGTCCAGATTGCAACACCGTATTCCACATTTGACCTCTTTTGGCAAATAACGCAACCATCCTAAAATACGTAGATTTTACCAAAGCAGTGATTGGGAGGTTTCGTATGTCTTTGAATACCCCATTCATTGATTCAATAAGATTCATTGTCATGTGCCCCCATCTTTGGCCATTGTCGTATGACCTAGTCCATTTTTCCACCGGAATATTGTCGATCCACCTACCGGCTTCTGGATTTGACAAACGGATCTTGTTGCGGTAATATTTGAATGTGGGTTGTATCAATGCATATCCCGCATTCATAACCGCTTTCCTTAATGTTTTGTCCTTGATCTCCCTCGTGAAATTCTGGACGATATGCCTAACGCAATAGACATGTGTAGAAGGAGGGTCATGCCAACCATTTGCAGGATTATTGTAGGCACTTTCAATAGAGGCATGTCTGTCCGAGATCAAACAGAGATCTGGTTGAGGAGCCACGTGTGTCCGCAAATTTTTTTTATGGCTCTGATGCATTCCTCTCTGTTACGAAACTTGTCCTTCTCTTTTAAATTTTCATCCGACTGCATATACGGATTGAAAAATAAGTCAGTAGAAGGTTCATCTCCGCCCATGTTGAAGTTTGTCATGTGCGGAGGTGGTGTGTAGATTTCATTTGCAGGAATACTAGGTATGCCATCATCGTCGGAATCATCATTCACCATTTCATCAAACTCTAACTCGTCATCTTCTTCTTCTTCATCAACTGCATCTACCTCAGCTTGTTCATTCTCCAAAGGATCAACCACTTGTGTCACCTGAGGCTCTCGCAGCATAACGTACAACTCAATAGAGTCGTACCTAGAATACACATGGCTGGAAAACATATTCTGGAGATCCTCGTCATCTTGAACTCCAACCTTATAAAAAATTACTTGGTTGTTTCCAAAAAAACTGGATTCTGATAAAATGTCTATGTCTCTAAACAAAAACCCAGCGGTGGGACAAATGTATGTCTCACCGTTGAAATGTGCTTTGACGACAAATTATGGTGTAAAGGCCAATGCGTAGGATTGTTTGAAGGTTTGAAGGTTTGAAGGTTGGAATGTTTGAATTTTATGAGTTATTCGAAGGTTGGAATGTTTGAAGTTTATTGATTGTATGAAGGTTTGAATGTTGTAAGGTTTGAAGGTTGGAATGTTTGAACTTTATGAGTTATTCGAAGGTTTGTATGTTTGATTGTTTGAAGGTTTGAAGGTTTGATAGTAAGAACGTTTGAAGGTTGGAAGATTTGACAGATTAAGTGAATCAATGTTATGATAAACGTAAGACTAAAAATTTCAATTAAGTAAGGATGTAACCCCCAAGGCTGCCAATAGTGTTACATGCATGGCATCCCAAAGGCTGTCACGTAGCTTGAGCCTAGCCTGTAACCAAGGACACCTCTGATTCGCCAATTGGGATGGCGACACCATTCATTTTTGTACTCTTTCTCCAAGTCCAATGGCGCCTCCCTTACTGTCCAATCGTGTTACATGCATGCAGATATGTAACCCCCTAGGCTGCCACCTAGCCTGCGCCTACTCTGCACCTATACTGTATCTTGTAAGTCTCCTCCCATCACCTCCAATAGGGTTACATGCATTCAGGCATGGCATCCCAAAGGATGTCACGTAGCCTGAGCCTAGCCTGCAACCAAGGACACCTCTTATTCGCCAATTGGGATGGCGACACCATTCATTTTTGTACTCTTTCGCCAAGTCCAATGGCGCCTCCCTTACTGTCCAATCGTGATACATGCATGCAGATATGTAACCCCATAGGCTGCCACCTAGCCTGCGCCTACTCTGCACCTATATTGTATCTTGTAAATCTCCTCCCATCACCTCCAATAGGGTTACATGCATTCAGGCATGGCATGCCAAAGGCTGTCACGTAGCCTGAGCCTAGCCTGCAACCAAGGACACCTCTTATTCGCCAATTGGGATGGCGACACCATTCATTTTTGTACTCTTTCGCCAAGTCCAATGGCGCCTCCCTTACTGTCCAATCGTGTTACATCCTTAGGCTGCCACCTAGCCTGCAAGAGTGACACCTTTCATTTTTGTACATGCATGCAGATATGTAACCCCCTAGGCTGCCACCTTGCCTGCAAGAGTGACACTTCGCATGCATGCAAGCACCAGCAACCACTCAATGAAATTTTTTTGTCTATAAATACATACCATATCATACATCTCTCACACCCACACAAGTCTCACTCTCTGCTACGAAATCTTTCATAATCTCTTACACTTTCTAAGTCTTTCATACTCTCTTACACTTTCTAAGTCTTTCATAATCTCAAGCATTTTAAACAGTGGCTCTTCTAACAATGGGAGATTCTCACAGAGGCACAAGGGAAAACATTGCCGCATTTGTAAGTTTATATTTTGGTTATACATTTTTCATACTTCAGATAATGCTTCATTTATCTTACTTAATCTTATACCTTTTATGTTATGAACTCAGGACACCAAAAGATTCAGAATCCGTTCTCACAACTACCTGGCTCCCAACCCATTTATCGTATCATATCTGGAATACGCAGGTTTTGGACATGTGATAAAGATCTCCAACTACATAATTAATTCGAAGTTCATTCTTGCAATGTTGGAAAGTTGGAGACCAGAGACCCATACATTTCACCTACCAATAGGTGAATGTACCATCACGCTAGAGGATGTGTACATGCTACTAGGTCTCCCTGTCGACGGTAAGGCCGTGAACGAGTCGGTTCAACAACCCAACTCTCAGTGTGAAGAACTGTTGGGCAGGGATATGGTTGAAGGTGGTGGTGCGAGAGGTCAGGGAATACTACTCACTGAGCTTAAAAGTCATTATGCAACTTTGGAATTAAACGAAAAATGCAGTTCCTTGTGCAAAAATGCAGTCAAGGAAAAATGTACATTTTATGGGTGCACTTTTTTACTACAAGCCTGGGGTTGGTGGAGGATGGAGTCCTTAAACCCCGTCAACAACAACACTTTCGATTTCCCGTACGCAACAAAGTAAGTCATCAAGTTATATCATTTATTACTATTCATCTCTTCATCAAATATATACTAAGAATAAAATGTTTTTCATTTCCTTTAGGTATTGCATGAGGGGTATGGATTACGGCAACAATCCAAGATTCAATGTCGCACTATACCGCAATCTGTTGGATCACTTAGGCCCGGATGATGTACGTCATAGCTTTAAACTTTTCTTCATTTAAATTATTTATACATTATGTTTTCGTTAACCTGATTTAAATTTTATCGCAGTTCGTCTGGAGACCATATTTGGGTTTGGGCCATGATCCAAACCCGGAGGATGCAGCAATTTGGACTGCGAAGACTGCAATCATTCGGTTCAACATTGTGGAGATGCACCACAGCGACTGTGTGAAGATGCAATTCAGAATGCATCAAGAGATACCAAGTGATCCAACTTGTTTGTCCCCATGGCATCTTAAAAGGGTCGATGCCCAGTGGGGTCTTACCAACTAGAAAGACTTCACTCCGGAATGGTGTAAGATATGGCAGAGGCGTCACCGCTATGTCTTGCAATTCCCGGTTTTCCTTAATTATGGTAATATGCGATACACGGATCAATATTTATCTTGGTATAGGTCGGTTAGTAACCCTGAAATGCACGTGTCTCATCCAAGGTACTTGGTTGACCCACGCACACAATGGATACAACCCTCGTTTCCCCAACAACAAACCCAAAACCCATCAACCTCCCACCAACCCCCAAGAAGAAACAGAACCACAAACACCCAACCACAGTCCCCACCACAACATAATTACACTCAAATGTCCCACAACCAACCACAATCACCACCTCACTACCAATACCTCGATATACCTCACACCCAACCACAATACCAATCACAATACTAACACACCCGCATACCCCACACATAATTTTAGTCTTCCATATATCCCAATATGGGCCCCTCAACATCCAGCCTTAGCCCTGATATGGGAATGTCGGAAGATTACGAACAAACGGACCCAGCCTACCATCAACCACAATATCACCAAACCACCCAACATCCTCAATACCAAACACCCCAAGATCCATTTCCTTTCTACCCACCGTACTCAGACGATCAATGCTACAGACCCACCATGGAACCCCACCCACCACCAACACGACCAAACTTTGAGGGCATGTGTAACCGACTATACCAAAGCGGATCCTCTAGATATGGAGATCTGACTGATTTTATGGATCCGAACCGCATTGACTTCGCTGGGCCATCGACCCTGCCGCAGCAGGAAACGCGACGACACCTAGCACGGGAAAGGCGAGGACGGGGATGCGGAACCGGGGGTCATTACCGGGTTCCGGGGGATCCCTGATTTATCTATTTTTTTCCTGTTTTTTTTTATCTGTTTTTTTATCGGTTTTTTTATTGGTTTTTTTATTGTAATACAGTTGGACGTAATTATTTTTTTTAATAAAAAGTCCATTTTGTTGATCCTGTATCCAATACGCAACGCACCGGACAAAAAAAATCACATTCTGCCCCTAAAAAGACACATAGGCGCTAAGTGAGATGGCGCCTCCCCTTAAAAAATGGGAGGATGCGCCAAGTGAGATGGCTCCTCCTTTGGGGAGTCATCTGAAACATGATTATTTACGTAATTTTTTTCCGAAACGCGGTTATTTGCGAATTTTTTTTTTAATACTTGATTATTAAAAAAAAAATCTCAAAATACCATAATCTATTTGAAAGTTAGAGTGGTCTTGAATTATATTATTTGATTTATTATATAATCGATGGTATTTAACCTGAGCAAATGACTTTTTGTCTATCATAGAGAAGTTATATTTTTTATTTGGTAATAGTAAATAAATCAGATCATCATAAAATTATACAGGTTTAATTATGTTTTTGGTCTTCATATTTTGACTAACTCATAAAATTAACCTTTATATTTTAAAACGGAACAAAACAATTTTTATATTATATTTTTAATTATAATATTAGTCTTAATCTCCATTTCCCTTCTAAAAACACTGATGTCTCTAAATTTTAAATGACATAACAAATTTTAAGTGCAAGCCAAGTGTAATTTGTTATATAAAAGTCTTAAGTGTAATTTGTTTTATAGAAATCTTATAAATTATGATAAAATGTTTTTAATTATTAATCTAATTTTAAATAGAAATTATAAATTATATTATTATTAATATTATTAATCTAATTCCAAAATATGCCAAACATTTTCAGCAGTACCGATGTCAACAATCTTGACAATATTCAACATATCATTAGCAACAATGGTTTCACCGAGTTCTCGTGTATTAAGAAAAGTTATCCAAGATTACTTTTGAGGGAGATCTTTCTATTGAAGATGTTTTTTGGCAAGAAAATCTAGAATGAAATGGCAATGTAAAAGAGATAGAAACACATTTTTTTCATAAAACCTCCAGAATAAAAAAAAAATCACCAAAAGATCTCTTATTTCAGAATTGATGAAGCCATTTTACTGGTCAAGCTCAAATTTTTAATTATATAGTCTCTCATTTTACTGCATCTTAGAGTTGATGAACTTTTATGTTCTGGACTGTTTCAACGATTAGAATGGATTTAGTTTGACTTTCTTCTTCGGCATGACTTATATCACACAAGTTTAGGCTCCCTCGCTCTCTGTCTGGCACCATCGATCGTTTTTCCTCCTGGACCAGTACTGACCTACAATAATCAACGAGAGTCTTTCAGTCTACCCGACCTCAAGTTGACCAGACAATCAGGAACCGACCAGATCGTTGCATGTAACCTACCTCCTCCTCGGAACTAACGGTTAGTTGCGGACACACCAACCCGGTTTGACCAAGTCCTAACAGTTACTTATTTTTGCAGACCCGCATATTTGGCCCATAAATAGGGACCAATGACCAAGCACCAGGGGCACTATATAAACTCTCACTCATGTGAGGGTCAGGTGTCGAATATCCACTATTTATCACGAAAATCCTAATACTTTGTTTGTATCTCTTCTCTCTCATACTTAGTTGATCGTCAGAGTGCCTTGCAGGTACAACCCCCATTTTTCCTCCTCGACTTTCCAGCCCGTCTGAAGATCATCATTTGGCCACCTTGCAGGTTCTGATCAACCGGTAAGATCAGTGGCGTCGACTGTGGGAAACTATCTTCCCCATTTTCTATTCCCAGAATCTGAAGACCAAAGATTCTCTCCATTCATCAATCATGGCTGACCACGGTGATCACTACTTATCTGGAAATATTATACTCTCCCCTGCACGCAAGACCAATAGAAACCAAGAACATCCTCACCACGATGATAACTTTGGCGCCCGTGACGGACATATTACATCTCTGGATTCCATCGATGCTGATTGCAACAACAATCTATTCTTGGACGAACAATTTCCTAAGAACCCTGTCAAAGACCAGCCAAAGATTCTGCAACCGGTCCTCGCTCCGCAGAATACCGACCCAACCATAGCAGCATTGATCGCTGCCTTTAGACGAAAAAACTCCCTCATCCTCCAGCAAAGAAAAAGGATGGGGGCTCTGGAGCAAAAGCAGTCAAGGTCTCCCCCTCGGAGACACCAACGACGTAACTCCTCCAACGTATCACCTCCTTGAATGGGGGGTCCCCCAAGAAAGGAAAGGCTCGACGTTTCTTTCCGCAAGAAGCGTGATCGAGCAATTCCCAAGAAGGATAAAGACTCTCTACTTTCCAAGAAGACGAAGGGCACCCGTGAAGACGACTGCAGCGGGTCACTATCACCCAGACTGAGGCGACAAGGGCAGAGTCCCTCCTCCCTTCGAAGAGATCACGACGCCCGACGAGGAAGGAAACGTCACTTCCTGTCATCATCGCCAGAAGAGATCGACGACAAAGAGCCCCATGACCCGTTATTAAGAGAAATAATGGAGGCACGACTTCCGGTTGGGCTCGAGAAGCCTCCCCCATTGGGATCCTACGACGGTACAACCATTCCTGACGACCACATAGAAGACATCGACACCCTACTTGACTACCAAGGCATGAAGGGCGCAATCAAATATAGATTGTTCCTTATCACTCTGAGAAAAGGTGTTGTGGCTTGCTACAAAAGCCTGTCCCCCTGAATATATCACTTCCTAGAAATAACTGAGAAAGATATTTTTGAGGCACATCATCGCCTCCCGTCGGCATCCAAAATCAGAGGTTTCACTTGAAGCGATTATCCAGGGCAGAGACGAGTCTCTACGTGCGTATATCGAACGCTTCAATAAAGAAGTCGTACAAGTCTCAACGACCGATGCAATGAAGAAGTACCTTCTTAAATAAGGGCTTCGTCCCCGCAACGACTTTGTGAAGGTTGTGGGCACCGAAACTCCAGCCACACTCGACTCCCTCCTCCTCAAGGATCAAGCTTATATTCAGTACGAGGAGAAAGAAGCGGCTAATAGTGCCTGGAATTCAAGGCACCGAGAGAGTTCAAACCTTAGAGAAGCGACGAACCCTCGACATCCTATTGGGTGGGAGAGAGAAAGCGGGAAGACAGATCTCGAGACTCTAAAGATTACAAGGGGTCTGCTGGTCGGTTCCACGACTACATCCCTCTGACCACTCCAAGATAAAGTATTTTGTTTGAATGCGCCAACTCTGAGTTTAAGCAGGTTGGGGTGCGCTTTCCTTTCCAGACACCCTCCAAGCACGGAACCGAAAAAAGCAAGTATTATAGGTTCCGCAAAAGCCATGGTCATAACACCGAAAATTGCATCCATCTCAAGGATGCAATCGAGATACAAATTTGAGACAGGCACCTGAAACAGTACAAGAAGAAAGAGGGTGCCCGCGAGGAGGCTCCAGAAACTAAGAGCGTCGAAGAGGGGAAGGAGTCCACCGACATTAGCATAATACCGATCGCCATGAGTATCTCGCGACCAAAATATTTCTACTTCCCAGACATAGAGAACGTCCCATTGTACTTCTCCTATCATAGTCCCAGGAGTCATTCCCTGCTATGATGGTCATCTCCGGTGGGGATTCAACAAACATATGGTGGGATCCGTAAAAAGAAAGTTCGAGCAACTTATCCAAGCTAACTCTAACATGGATGCCACACTGGATAAGTCCCAAGGAGGCTCTCATCCCCTTGATTTCTACAAGAAAGAACTGTCGGGCGGAGCCCCTAACTCGACTATCCCACTGCTCGTGCAGGCTCGCATGGCTAACTTTGATGTTCGGCACATACTTGTCGATCAAGGGAGCTCGGTAGACATCATGTGTAACACCCTATTTCCCCGTCGATAAATTATATAAAATCAGAGTAAATTAAGTTCCAAATGAACATCAACAAAATAGGATGTCACATACTTCGCAAGTTACACATGCTAAAAATTAGGATACGCAACACAATCGCAAGCTCATAAGTCTTAAACTTCATTACATATATTCGCAGTGGAAAAACATCAATACTTAGTCATCTCAATTTTTCAATCAAAATAATGAATATCATCTTTCAAACATCAACATAATCATAAATAACTCAAACAATGGAGCAATCCAAGTTCACTCCTAACATAACAAAACAAATCACACAAAAATCCTCAAGTGTTACGTATCAGAGCAGACACCGACTCAATCTACGCAACTGACGGAACTCCTCATCTAACCTTCAATCTCTAGCTACTTTTTATCATCTGCGTGTTACCCACGTGGAGGTAACATTCAAACAGAAAGGGTGAGATATCAAATAATATAAAAGACAGCATAATAATATGCCGGTAATAGTTCAAGTACATAATCAGCATATATCACACAACATAAAATAATACATAATTTCATCAACATTTACCCATCGAATTATCAACCACAACATGATGCAAAAGACCGATATAAACTCAATGCACGTAGTGCCAACAAGGTAAAATCCTCTTCGCAATAATGCCAATTAGGGCAATAAACTTCGCTCACCAATACAGACCTTCGCTCGCCAATGTAGGCCTTCGCTTATGAATGCATGAGACTCTACCATGCAACAAGGTACTTCGCATTTCTCTTTATTACTCATCACAAATTTTCAAATACAAGCCATCATCATCATTCTCATCATGTATTTCATATCAAACAGTCAAAACAAACATCACAAATAATCGCAATATAATTCATGGCATATAATTCAAAGCACAGTTACAGATTGGTATCAAAGTTGATGAGATAATTAACTAATACATAATAAACAATTTTTATAAGATAGGAAATTATTTTATCTCCCCAATGGTCCAAACGGCACGTCAAACGGACACCCGATGCAAAAGTTATGAGTTTTAGAAGTTTTCCAAAAATGCTGTCAGTAGCAGTGGTAACCGGGTACCCAGTTATGGTAACCGGTTACCGCAAGACAGTAACCTTTTTCTTTTCAAAATCCCTTGCGGTAACCGGTCACCCACTTATAGGAACCGGTTACTGCAGGGTAGTAGCTATTCTTATTTCAATTTTTGATATGGTAACCGGTTACCATATTTAGGTGACTGGTTATCCTGCGATAACAGAGAAAAATGTTGCAATTGCTTGTTACGATCTTCCCATGTTCCAATCCTCAAAATTCATGTTTTTCACATCAAAAGTTATATTTTTAAGAAGGCTAATTACTCATTAACATTTGTACATTAACCCTAACCAATTCATGTCATCAAATTTCATCACAAACACATCAAAATCACAAAAATCCATTAATGGGGAAAATCCCTCAAAACAACCTATTGTAGAGAATTCAAAACATACAATCATACAACCTAAATCCTACCATACCCTATCATTAGGAAAACCCTTATAAAGTTAAAATCTCCTCTTACCTTAGATTCTTGGTTGGTTCTTGATTCCTACTGTGAATCCTTGCCCTAGCTCCTAGTGCTTCTCTCTCTTCTAACTCCTATGTTCTTCTCCTGTTTCACGTACTATTCCTTTTCCCCTTTTCTCACTCTATTATATTCTAATAATAATATAATTAACCCCATAAATAATTATTTAATTATTATTATAAAATAATAATTATTATTCTAACAATATAGTAATAAAAATAATTATTCTATATTATTCCACACACCCTCATAACCTTAACTTCTATCATTCTAAGGAATCTAGCTCCCAACAAGGCATCATATCACATTATAAAATTCATCGACTCATATAATTTCACTGCATCATCTTATTATTTAATTAAAAATAATTCTAATTAAATCGGGGTGTTACAACTCTCTTCCACTTAGAATATTTTCTTCCTCGAAAATTACCTGAAGCAAATAACTCTGGATAAACCTCTCGCATCTTGCTCTCTAACTCCCACGTCGCGTTCTCTTTGGCAACTCCGCCCTAAACCACTTTCACAAGAGAGATCTCTTTTCCTCTCAACTTCTTCATTTCGCGATCCTCGACCCTCACTGGTACAGTCTCAACAGTAAGATTGTCTCGTACTTGAACATCATCTATCAGAATTACATGCGACAAATATGAAATATACTTCCGGAGTTGCGACACATGGAACACATCATGAAAATTAGTCAGGTTGGGTGTCAGAGCCACTCTATATGCAACATTTCCCACCTTCTATGAAATCTGATACGGACCAAAAAACCGAGAAGTCAACTTCTTTGAATTTAGAGCGCGATCTACACCTGTTACCGATGATACTCTCAAGAATACATGATCTCCTTCATTAAATTCAAGGTCTTTTCTTCTCTTATCATGGTAATTATTTTGCCTACTCTGTGAAGCTTTCATCCTTTCTTGGATTACCTTTACCTTCTCTGTAGTCTCTCTCACCATCTCGCGTCTGAGCACCACATGCTCACCCGATTCATACCAACACAAAGGTGTTATGCACCTTCGACCATACAGTGCCTCAAAAGGTGCCATATCAATATTAGCATGGTAAATATTGTTATAAGTGAACACAAGCCCTCAACAAATATTCTAGCGTCTGAATAATCATTTATATCTAACCTTCTGTTTGTGGATGATACACCAAACTCAATTTTAGTTTCGACCCCAATGCGTCCTGCAAGTCTTCCAAAAATCCGAATTGAACCTCGGATCTCTATCTGACATAACACTGGATGGAACACCGTGTAGCTTCACAATTACCTGAATATAAATCTCTGCCAACTTTGATATAGGAAAATCGATACTAATTGGAATGAAATAAGCTAATTTCGTTAATCTATCAACAAACACCCAAATCGCATCGTGCCCTCTCAGAGTACTTGTCATATCACAAAGTCCATAAATATACTATTCCATTTCCACTCCAGAATGTCTAAAGGTTCCAACAGCCACGCAGGTTTCTGATGTTTGACTTTCAATTTCGAACAGGTCAAACACGCATACACAAATTGTGCCACATCCCGCTTCAACCCGGACCACCAAAACAACTTCTTAAAGTCGTGATACATCTTGGTAGCTCCCGGATGAATAATCAAATTGCTTCTATGGCCTTATTCTATAATCATCTTCCTCATATCATCATCATCAAAGGATACAAATTTTGTTCCGGAATCGCAACACACCTCAGGCATCTACTTTAAAGTCATTGTCTTCAGATTCGTTACTTTTGACCATCAAATCTACCAACTTCACATCTAACTTTTGAGCTCCTCTAATATTATATAGAAGTCATTGTTAATCTTCAACATTTCCAATATCACACTCTGCGGTGTCATTTCACAGACCAAACTTATGTCCCTGAATTGTTCGATCAAATATAGTTCTCTAACCATCATAGCAGACATATGTAAGGTCTTCCGACTCAAAGCATCAGCTGCCACATTAGCTTTACCTGGACGATAATTCAAGCCAAAGTCATAGTCCTTCAATAATTCCAGCCATCTCCTCCGCCTCATGTTCAATTCCTTCTGATCAAATAGATACTAGCTTTTATGATCACTAAAAACTTCAAACCTAGAACCATAGAGATAATGTCTCCAAATTTTTAGCACAAACACTACTGTAGCTAATTCTAGATCATGAGTAGGATAATTCCTCTCGTGGATTCTCAACTGTCTCGACACATAAGCGACCACTTTATCATTCTGCATGAGCACACCACCTAAACCCAATTTAGAAGCATCACAATATACAACAAACAGTTCCTTGGGATTAGGTAATATTAAGATCGGAGCCGTCGTCAATCTCTTCTTTAACTCAACAAAACTCTCTTCATATTTGATGTCCCACACAAATGCTCTACCTTTACAAGTTAGTTGATTTAACGAAAGTTCCAACTTAGAAAAACCTTCAATAAATGTCCTATAATAGCCAGCCAAATCCAAAAAGCTTCTAATCTCCGTAACTGACTTAGGAGCTTCCCATTGTAACACTGCATGACCAAGAAAACTGACTTCTGTTAACCAGAACTCCCATTTTGACAACTTGGCATACAACTTCTTCTCTTTCAATACATGCAATACAATCCACAAATGTTTTGCATGTTCCTCTTAGGACTTAGAATAAATCAAAATATCATCGATGAATACGACAACAAACTGATCCAAATAAGTGTTAAAGATGTGGTTCATATATTCCATAAACACTCCCAGTGCATTCATAACACCGAAAGACATAATTGAATAATCGTAATGCCCATACCGAGTTCTGAAAGTTTTCTTTTGAATGTCCTCATCTTTTACTCGGATTTGGTGATAACTCGATCTCAGATCAATATTGCTAAATACACGTGCACCCACCAATTGATCCATCAAGTCATCTATTCTCAGAAGTGGATACCTATTTTTGACTGTCACTTTATTCAACTGTCGATAATCCATGCATAGTCTCATACTACCATCCTTTTTCTTGACAAGTAATACCAGAGCTCCCCAAGGAGACACACTTGGTCTGACAACTTCTTTTCAAGCAAATCTTCTAGTTGTTTCTTCAATTTTGATAATTCAGATGTTGACATCCTGTATGGTGCCATAGAAATAGGCTTGGTACCAGGTACAAGATCAATCAAAAATTCCACCTCTCTTTCTGGTGGCACATCCGAAATATCATAAGGAAAAACTCCAAGAAAATCGCACACAACTTGCAACTCGTCAATTGCTGCCTGATTCTCAATGGATAAGGACGCCATCAACGAAAACAACTGAGCTTTGTTCCGTAATAGCTCTTTCAACTGCGAAGCAGATAAGAAACCATTTCCCTCTTCTTCTTCGGGAGTAGAAAAGCGCACCAACTTGTTATAATAGTTAATATGAACGTAGTTATACTCTAACCAGTTCATACCTAAAATCACGTCCAGACCAGTCAACGGTAGACAAACTAGATCAATAATAAAATCTATGTCATAGATGGAGAAAGGACACTTCAAGAATAATAGAGAAGTAGTCACCGATCCCTTAGCTGGAGTATCGACAACCATCTCCCCATTCATAAAAGATAACACAAAACTCAAATTTTTAGCACAATCACCAGCAATAAAGCAATGTGTAGCACCAGTATCAATAATAATAATTAAAGGAGTACCATTAAAGAAACATATACCTCTAATCAAGCGGTCTCCACCGGATGTCTGAGTTCCAGCTAAAGCAAACACTTCCTCAACAGATCAGTCTTTCTTAGGCTTCTGGTACTGATATATCCTTCTTCACCGTAATTGAAACATATTACTTCCTTGTGTTTACATTAGGTTATCTCATGCCTGATTTTGTCACAACGGAAACACATCTTCACTTCAGTATTGCACTCACTACTCATATGACCAGGTCTTCCATATTTGTAACACACAATACCAGCATGAGCACCTCTCCCACTTGGCCTTCTACCATCGGTAGCTTTCTGTTTTGCCTTGTTAGTCAGAGCATTGTAAGGCTTCCCACAATATTATTGTTGTTTTCCTCTCATATCATTGACAATTATGTAGTGAGCCTCATTGTCTTCCTCATAAATCCTGTAGTTGTTCACTAGTTCTGAAAATTTATGGATCCGCTGATACCCAACTGCCTTCTTGATTTCTGAATGCAGTCTATTTTCAAACTTCACACACTTCGAGAATTTAGTAGTCTCCTCACTGTAATGAGTATAATAGTTCGCCAATTCCACGAACTTGGCAGCATAGTCAGCTACCGATAAATTCCCTTGATTCAATTCTAGATATTCGATATCCTTCTTCCCACGAACGTTCTCTGGGTAGTACTTCAACATGAATTCTCTGGGAAACACAACCAAAGTAATATCCTTTTCGGTGCCTTCCAGTCTCTGGCGAGTAGCAACCCACTAGTCGTCAGCCTCACGTGCCAGCATATGCATACCAAAGCACACTATTTGTGCATCAGAATAGTCCATAACTTGGAAAATCCTCTCAATATCTTTGAGCCACTCCTGCACTCCTTCAAGATCATCTTTTCCCTTGAATATAGGTGGATGGTTCCTCTGGAAAGTTTCCAAGGCACGCCTCCCATCGTTCCCACCAGCACTAGGCTGATTTTGCATTTCCTGAGCCAACGCTTGCAACACATTAGCAAGTGCACCATTGCCTCTTCCCTCCATTTCTCTTCTTCACATCACAACATCGAACAACAGTTTGAAAAATAAACATCAACGATATTCCACCGTCACACTACACTAATGACCCAATAACCTGGCCGGATGGACTGACCTGCTCTAATACCAATTGTAACACCTTATTTTCCCGTCAGTATATTATATAAAATCAGAGTAAATTAATTTTTAAATGAACATCAACAAAATAGGATGTCACATACTTCGCAAGTCACACTTGCTCAAAATTAGGATACGCAACATAATCGCAAGCTCATAAGTTTTAAACTTCATTACATATATTCACATCGGAAAAACATCAATAATTAGTTATCTCAATTTTTCAATCAAAATAATGAATATCATCTTTCAAACATCAACATAATCATAAATAACTCGAACAACGGAGCAATACAAGTTCACTTCTAACATAACAAAACAAATCACGCAAAAATCCCTAAGTGTTATGTATCAGAGCAAACACCGACTCAATCTACACAACTGAAGGAACTCCTTAACTAACCTTCAATCTCTAGCTACTTCTGATCATCTGCATGTTACTCACGTGGAGGTAACATTCAAACTGAAAGGGTGAGATATCAAACAATATAAAAGAAAGCATAATAATAAGCAGGCAACAGTTCAAGTACATAATCAACACATATCACAAATTGTAAAATCAAACATAATTTCATCAACATTCACATCGAATCATCAATCATAACATGATGCAAAAAACTGACACAGACTCGATGCATGTGGTACCAACAAGGTAAAACCCTCTTCGTAATAATGCCAATTAGGGCAATCAACTTTGCTCACCAATACATGCCTTCGCTCACCAATACATGCCTTCGCTTATGAATGCATGAGACTCTGTCATGAAACAATGTACTTCGCATTTATTGTTATTACTCATCACAATTTTGCCAATACAGGTGTTGTACCCCAAAATTTTCCCTCTCATATTTCTCAAAACATTGCAAGAAAAATCTCCAAGTGGCTCAAGGTTACTCAAGAGTTGGTCAGGCAAGCTATCTCCTAAGGCAGTCTACCCCAAATTAGGGTTTTGTGTTGCATCAAGATCTTTGAGTCTAAATGACCTCAAGTGCTCTCCAATGTCCTAATATGTTCTCAAGATCATCCACGTCAAATTTCAAGCCTTGCAGAGGAAGTTTGCTCAGTCAATTACTCAAAGGTCCAAAAATCGACTGTGCTAGGGCAAAAGTCAACTGTGACCTACATACAGTCAAACTTCAAGATTTTTTTGTCAACATTCTCATTTTGAAGGATATTTCATCATTTGGTCAAGGTTTGATCATGATTCATCAAGGATTGCTCAAAATTCATCAAGATTCAAAAGTTGCTAAATTAGGGTTTTGTAGGAAAAGTCAACTCAACTTTGACCAAGCATAACTTTCTCATACTTTATGCGAATTGACCCATCTAAAGCTCATTTTGAAGAGGATGCAATTCCCTACAATCCATATTCATACCCCAAGTTCAAAAATTGCACTCACAAGAAGTTATGAATTTGGACATTATAGGTCATTTTGAAAAGTCAACAAAAACACCTTTTATGCCAAAGCTTATAACTTGTGCATGAAATATCAAAATGATATGATACCAAAAGGGTTGATTATAGGACATCTCAATCTTTCTATAAAGTCCAAGAACACCTCCAAAAGTTCAAAATTGAAGAAGTTGTGTATTGTTGAAGTTGGACTTTTTTGCAAAATTGCCAAAAGTCAACTATCCCCAAAACTTCAAATTTTGCCAAATGGGCCCATTCTTTTTCACTTGATTTGAGTTTTCATTATTTCCCACGTGCCCTAGCTCCATCCATGTGTCAATATCATATTTTTATTATTTAATTTGATTTTTATTTGAATTAATTCATTTTAAATCAAATAAAATCATATAAAATCTAAAGTATTGATAACACGTGATTTTTTGGCTATTTAAGGCTCCAAATACAGCTATCCGTGCAATCAAATTCGTATCAAGTGAATCATGTGCAAAAAGATATGATTTAGGCAAAGTTTGGAAAGGTTGTAAATGGAGATCAAATCAAATATCCAAGCCTTAATAGAGGAAGATTTGGACAGCCAATTGAGACCTAATGCACTGAGTAATACATAAGTCGGCAAAGCACATGAAAATAAGTGTTGGCAATTACTTGTAGAGGCAGAACAACTTTACAAAAATCACAAAAAAGTTGGAGATCGAAATCAAAGTTAGAGGTGTTTTCAGGACTTGAGACTTGTCTCAATCGATTGCTGGCCGTTTCCACAAGCTAACTCGATCCAAACCACGCATTCTCGGGCCTCCATATGCACTGTAAGTCTCACGCAACTCACCCCTGTTCTTGAATTCGATTTGAGTTATTCTGGCATCATTTGAGTAAACTAATAGCATATTTGTGATCACAAGGACATTTACAAGCTTTTGGCATCATTTGATTTCATTTATATGATATGTAACAAGAATCACCATAGTTAGGGTTCTTGGAGTTTTTTTGGGGGTTTCTATTTCAGGTACAATTGGCCCACATGAAGGGCATGGTTGCAATCAGGAGGAGATGACGTGTTCAACCATGCTCATAGATTGCATTTTCATGGCCTATGCAAGGTTTTGGAATGGACCAAGCTTTTAGCCATGGACCTCTGGACGTTGGTATAAGTCTCTGTACTTTTAGCCACGGTTGGGAGGTCAGGGATGATGCGTGGCATCCATCCATTGGCCGGTTCAAAGATAGCGCGCCTTTTTATTTTTTCTGACCAATTGATTTTGTTTTGTTATTTTATTATTAATATGTGTTATATTAACAAATAAAACAACATGGCGTGGTGGCAATCGAACGTTGTATTCTCCTTCAGGACCTGGGTTCGAATCCCAGGTCCCCCTCTTTCTCAATATTATTATTTTTCAGGTATTCTAGTGCATACGCTAGCTTGCAACCCACCATACTCCCTCACGAACCAAGTGCCAGATGGCCAAGGAGCCAGATCTGGTGGTCCATGTTGGAAGTCCACCATAAGCCAGGTCAATGCGTGCCTACTGGATCAGAGAAAGTCAATCGGACCAGCATTAATGGGCCTACAGAATTGCTATTAACACCCTCCAAAAACAGGCCCAATCCTTCTACTTTTTTTATTTATTTTGTTTTGTTTACTTAATTTAATTGTTTAATTTCATTTAACTAATTTGCTAACCAATAACAAAAAAAAATTTTATCAAATAAAATCACAAAAATACTTTTTTTATCCAATCAAATTTTAAAACTTTTATTTTTATTAATAAACTTATTAATTGATTAGGATATTAATTAGGAAATTTTAACTTATTTTTGTAAATAAATAAATTAATTAGACTTAATTAGGTTTTAACTACTAATTTAATTATTTTATTTCCTTTCTTAAAATAACAAAAAACCAAAAAAATATGTCATAAATTTTTTTTCCATTAATTAAATTTAGTTATTTAATTTAGGAGTTAATTACTTTTCTTATAATAAAAACAACAAAAAACCATTTTCTTTCAAAAGGGTCAAAACCCTAATTCGCACTCGATTTAATTTCTCGCGCGCTTTATTTATTTTTATCCAATTATGTATCTGCTTACGGATTGTAATAGTTAATTAGGACTTTTAATTATTTTTATCGCTTTATTTTATTTTTCAAAGGGTTGCTTTTGGCGATGTAAATACCCGACGCCTTGTAATTTAATTTCCGCACCTTTAATTTCTGCAAATTATAACTGCTAGATGTTTGATAACAGGGTTTGCATGACAAGACTGAATGTTAAATCTTAAAATCAAATTAGACCACCCTAAATGTACAAAGATAAAATAACTGAAAACGACACACTCGCACATGCACACTCTTAGGTTACACCCCACTTGGTTGCCTTCGTACACGGTCATTGAGTATAGGTCGTTTTAGAGGTCGTCCTCTTGTCTAAAAGATCATAGTCACCTCAGAATAGTTGCCTCGGATATTGTCGCCTCAAACAAATGATCTAAGACATTAGGGTTACCGCTAAGGTGTCCTAACATTGCTTTGGTGACCGTATGTCCCGCGTTCGAATTGACCCTTAAACTCCAACGACGGTGCTACTTACTCATTAATAGTGGGATAGCATTGTCTAAAGGAAATTAGCATAGAACGATTCCTTTTTCGAGTAGGTAGATAGTTCTTAGATACTTTCTCATTAAAAAAAAAACTCTTTTCACACTTACACTCCTTTTCAAACAAAGTTTTCAAAACACTTCATTACACTCTTGAGGACAGAAGCAAGAGTTAAATCGAAGTTTCAAACAAAAACTTTTTCAAATCCACAAGCACAAATAAAACAATGAGCAAGTACCTAAGAGCCCGTGGATAACCACGGATAGAAAGGGTGCTAATACCTTCCCTTTCTATAATCTACCCCCCGAACCCGAGAAATATCTCGAAGAAGGAATTTTTTTGTGCTTTTTTCCTTTCCTTGGATAAAATAAAAGTCGGTGGCGAATCTTGCTTACCGCGACATTTTGCGAACACAAACGTAAAACGCAAACCAGCATTCCAAAAAACAGTCAGTTCTTCCCACCGTATCACAAAACTGGCGACTCTGCTGGGGAAATTTAAGTGGGGTGTACCTTAGGAATAATTCATAATGTTTTCAATTGCTTGACTTGTATGCTTTATCTTTGTGGGTTGAATCGGAGTTAATATAGATCCTAACCCAGATCTGGGGGATACCCTTTAGGTAAGTAGCAATAAACTGTGAGGGAACTGTACGACGTAGACCGATACGGTTGAAGCAGTAGCTACGTTGGTGTGACACTTTAGTATGTACCGATATCCCTTGTGGCGCAACGAGGAGAATATGGGTCTGCTAAGGGGTCATTAAGCACGAACTGACCTTAGAACCTATAATTGACCAACTTGGCCATAGAACAGTAGTAATATGCTACACTCATTGAGACTAAACTCTCGCGATGATTCCAGCTTCAAGAAAAGGTTGTCAAATTGGAATTATGACCGATCGAGGGTAGTCAGTGATATTAAGATCCTCTAGAACCCGGTTACTATTTTTAGGACAGATTTGAACCAACTAAACTGAAAGAGGGTAATACCTAAACTCCTTGCCAGCCTGAAATCTAAGGGCTATCTGTGTGACTTGTTTCCCTTACCATGTTTGCTATCGGTGAATACTTGTGGTGTGTTTCTATCATAACATCATGCATCATGACATTGCATGCATCTTGCATCAAGACTGAAAATTCTGGCTACAGATACTCAATGTCACGTCCAATGTTATGACACCGTATCTGACTTACTATATGACAGTAAATACAAAAGCAGTAAATAACACAGTCAATTGTTTACCCAGTTCAGTGTGCAACAACACCTACTCTGGGGGCTACCAAGCCAGGGAGAGAATCCACTATAAGAGATGTTAATTCAGGAATAAACCAACCAGTTTATCTCCTTCACTTAAGACCTACCCAATGCAATTCTAATCTAAGTACAACTTAAACCTGAGTTCCTACTCACTCCCCCTCAATCACAGCAGTGATACATAAACCAATTTGACTTGAGAATTGATGAAGACACTCTTCAAAACACACTCTTGATTAAGCTTCACAGCTTTTTAATCAAGTAACACAATCACTCGTGCTTCACAGCTTTGAGTGATGTACACAACTAACTTGACTCTGCTTCACAGCTTTAGTCAAGTAACATTCAAACACTCTTGCTTCAAAGCTTTGAGTGCTACACAACCCTTACAATTGAAACCTATTCCAAGACACTTATCACAATGATAATTGCTTGGAGTACAATAAACAAATCTATACAGATTACAAACTTGATCTTCTAATCAATCAGCAGGGATCACTTCAAAAACCGCAGCTCTGTTGAATATATAGCAGCTGCAACTTCAGTTAGGGTTTCCAAAAACCTAGGGTTGATTCCTTTTGACCTAAAGACCAGGTCACAGTACTTTGTTGATCAGGTTAGGATTGAGCGAGGTTACTCCTCAGAAAACGCAGGATTCTGTTTAGGAAGGACTGAGTTATTTCCTGAAAAAACTCAGACTTATCCAATCCTGTAATCCTGCTAGTTCAGAACAGGATGTCATAACATCTGTTATGACATCTGAGAAAACCTGTCTACTGATTAGCTAAATGTGATCATTTTGCAAACATGCTCAGATACACACTTATAAACATCAGTATTTGAGTTATAATATTTTTCTGCATATGTACCTAAAGAGTTAGTACAACCTGAACTAGAATGTTATGACATCAGTCATGACATTCACACATACACTTGGAATTTACCAAAAATGCAAGCCAATACCTAAACACCTACAAACTCCCCCTTTGGCAGATTTTTGGCTAAAGTCCCTAAACAATCAGAGATAGATAGATAGCAGCAGAAATAAGTGACAGCAGAAAAATATAGTGTTAAGTACTAATTAAGCAGTACCAATATTCTCCCCCACTTTAGCCACAAATGGGCCAAAGATTACATGTTTATAAAGTTATACAGTTATCCAAGACAAAACAGCAGAACATACTTCCAAACTCCACCAGTAACACCACCAAGCAACAATCATCCTTCAAGCACTGTCATCAGACTCAGAGGATTCAGGCTTCTTTCTTTTCTTGTGAGTAATGTCAGCATTTCTCTCTTTGTTTGATGTCTCAACATTATTAGAGACATTTGGATTTGTTTCAGCATTTGAGTTTTCTTGGTTCAGAGGAACAGAAATGCCAGGAACTGAGTGGTTCTCGTTCAGAATTCGGGAAACAATTTTTGCTATTGCTTGATTAACATAGGCTGTCCCTTCCCTATTTGCAATTTCAGGGGGTACTGAAGAGGAAGGATGAGATGGATTACCTGTATGTCTTGTTCTCACCTCTTTGGCCTTGGTGGAGTTAATTCTATGAGAACAGATCTCCAGAACATCAGAGTCCAGACAGGAAGAGATTGTCCCAGAATCTTGATCAGATGAAGAGGTTGAGATGGTCGTATTGGATGATGATGGCGTTTGAGACATTTTGTCAGTTTTGAAGGACAAACAGCAAATGAGAAGAAATTCCTGATTGATGAGAAGACGAGAGAGGAACAAAGCAAAGGAGTGCCTATTCAACTTCTTAAAACAGTTGTAGGAAATGAGAAAATACAATTTTAAACCAATCAGAACAGGCATAAGTCCTTTGGTCTTTGTTTTAAGCAAAATTAATTGCTACAATTCCTCATGTTGGCAAATACCCAGCTTACCCCTTAAGTTTTCAAATTGATTTGCATCCAAAGCCTTGGTAAAAATGTCAGCCAGCTGTAGCTCAGTGGCAACATGTTCCAATTTGATGGTCTTTTCTTCTACAAGGTCTCTAATAAAGTGATGTCGTATGTCAATATGTTTGGTCCTGCTATGCTGAATGGGATTCTTGGATATGTTGATTGTACTCAGATTGTCACAGTATAATGTCATAACATCTTGTGTGACGTTATACTCAGTGAGCATCTGTTTCATCCATAACATTTGAGAGCAGCTACTGCCAGCTGCAATATATTCAGCTTCAGCGGTGGAAAGAGACACACAATTCTGTTTCTTGCTGAACCAGGAAACCAAATTACTTCCCAAAAAGAAACATCCTCCAGAGGTGCTTTTTCTATCATCAGCACTACCAGCCCAATCAGCATCACAGTAGCCAGTCAGTGTCGGTTCACAGCCATGAGTATACAACAATCCATAGTTGTAAGTACCACTTACATACTTCAAAATTCTCTTCACTTGATTGATATGACTGACTTTGGGATCAGCTTGGTATCTAGCACAAACTCCAACTGCAAAGGCAATATCAGGTCTGCTGGCAGTTAAGTACAACAGGCTTCCTATCATGCTTCTGTACAGACTTTGATCCACCTTAACCCCACTTGAATCTTTGGAGAGCTTTAGATGAGTAGGAGCAGGAGTCCTTTTGTGACTTGCATTCTCCATACCAAACTTCTTTACAATATTCTTAGCATACTTGCTTTGAGATAAGAAGATTGAGTCCTCCATCTGTGAGACTTGTAGTCCAAGAAAATAAGTTAGTTCTCCCATGAGACTCATTTCAAATCCAGCCTGCATCTGGTCAGCAAAGTGTTTAACCATATGTTCTGACATTCCGCCAAACACTATATCATCAACATATATTTGGGCAACCATCAACTTCCCTCCTTCAGTTTTGACAAATAGAGTTTTGTCCAAGCCTCCTTTTCTGTAGCCTTTGTCTGAGAGAAACTTTGTTAACCTGTCATACCATGCTCTAGGAGCTTGTTTCAGCCCATATAGAGCTTTTCTCAATTTGTAGACATGATCAGGATGGGTTGGATCCACAAAACCTTTAGGTTGTTCCACATAAGCTTCCTCATTTAAGTACCCATTTAGAAAGGCACTTTTCACATCCATCTGAAATAACTTGAACTTCAGAAGACAAGCAATTGACAACAAGAGTCTGATTGATTCCAACCTGGCTACAGGTGCAAAGGTTTCATCAAAGTCAACCCCTTCAACTTGGGTGTATCCTTGAGCAACAAGTCTCGCCTTATTTCTGGTGACAACTCCTTCAGCATCTGACTTGTTCTTGAATATCCATTTTGTCCCAATGATGTTAGTTCCTTCAGGTCTAGGAACCAGTTCCCAAACTTCATGCTGCTTGAATTGGTTCAGTTCATCTTGCATTGCACCAATCCAATATTCATCAGTCAAGGCTTCCTTGACATTTTTTGGTTCTATTTTGGACACAAAACAAGAATTTGAGATGATTTCTCTTGATCTTGTGATGACTCCACTATTAGGATCTCCTATGATGAGCTCTTTTGGATGATCCTTCTGAATTCTGATGGAAGGAGTCTTGCTAGCTTCCTTTGATTCTGATTCTGTTGTGGTGGAGTTGGGTAGATCATCCTGTTGGGTTGAAGTCTCAAAGAATGTCTCAACAGTACAAGGAACATCTGTTTCTTCATGATAGTCATCAATTATGACATTTATTGATTCCATCATGGTTTTGGTTCTGGAGTTGAATACTCTATAAGCTCTGCTGTTTGAGGAGTATCCTAGAAATATGCCTTCATCACTTTTGGAGTCCAGTTTTCTTCTCTGTTCCCGATCAGACAGGATATAGCATTTGCTGCCAAACACATGGAAGTACTTCACAGTTGGTTTTCTTCCTTTCCAGAGTTCATATATGGTGGATGAGGTTCCCTTTCTCAAGGTGACCCTGTTATGAACATAACAAGCTGTATTCATAGCTTCAGCCCAGAAATACATAGGAAGTTTTTTGGCATGTAACATTGCTCTGGAAGATTCTTGTATGGTCCTGTTTTTTCTTTCCACAACTCCATTTTGCTGAGGTGTTATGGGAGAAGAAAACTCATGACTGATTCCTTCTGAAGCACAGAAGTCATCAAACCTGCTGTTTTCAAATTCCTTGCCATGATCACTTCTGATTCTGACAATACATACTTCCTTCTCTCTTTGAATTCTTTTGCACAGTTCTCTAAAGACTTCAAATGCATCTGATTTTTCTCTAATGAAATTAATCCAGGTGAATCTGGAAAAATCATCCACAACCACATAGGCATATCTTTTACCACCAAGGCTTTCTACTTGCATTGGTCCCATCAGATCCATATGGAGGAGTTCTAGAACCTTAGTGGTGGTCAGATGTCTTGACTTTGGATGTGACATCCTTGTCTGCTTGCCCACCTGACATTCACCACAAACTCTTCCTTCATCAATTAGCAGTTTTGGAATCCCTCTGACTGCCTCCAAGGAGATGATCCTCTTCATACCCCTTAGGTGAAGATGGCCAAGTTTTTGGTGCCACAGTTTCACCTCTTTTTCTTCTTTTGCAATGCAACACACAGATGAGAAATTAGTGTTCTCAGCCTCCCATAAGTAACAGTTGTCTTTGGATCTGACTCCTTTCATTACTATCTCTTGTTTGTCATTGATTACAAGGCATTCAGATTTTGAGAAATTGACCTTGAATCCTAGATCACACAGTTGACTGATACTAATGAGATTAGCGGTCAGTCCTTTTACCAGCAGTACTTCATTTAGATTTGGAACTCCAGGGCAGTTCAAATCACCAACTCCTTTGATTTCACCTTTAGCCCCATCTCCAAAGGTCACAAAACTGGTGGTGTGAGGCTTAACATTATTGAGGAGGTTCTTGATTCCAGTCATATGTCTGGAACATCCACTGTCAAAATACCAGTCTTCTTTTGCAGAGACCCTCAGGGAAGTGTGAGCTATCAGTGCAGTAGCCTTTTTCTTCCATTGAGGAGCATGTGGTACCTTTTTAGACTTAGGTTTGACACCTGAATTCTGATTAGGGTATCCATGTAATCTGAAGCAGAAACGCTTTATGTGGCCATATCTACCACAATGATGACATTTCCATCTTTGGTACCTTTTCCTCATATGTTTCTGTTCCTGATGTCGAGAGTTGTGTTGAGACATCTGTTTTGACATTTGCCTACCAGAACCAGATTTCGTTGCTTTCATAAATCCTAGACCAGATTTATTTCCCACATTTTGTCCAATCTGTAGGATCTCTTCCAATTTGTCAGTTCCATTTGTCAACATCTTGACAGATTTTGTCATTTGATCCAGTTGTGAGTTCAGCAATTGAACTTCTCCTTCTAGAAGACTTATAGTTTCAAGGTTTTCCCGTTTTTCAGCCTCCATCTTTATGATGAGTTTTGATTGTTTCTTATTCTGCACACAGACTTCAGTACTTCTGATACACAATTCCTTGTATGTTTCAGCCAGTTCTTCAAAAGTCACCTCTTCATCACTTTCAGAGGTACAAACACCAGTTAAAGCAGTAACTCGTTTGGCAGTCTCTTCTTCAGAATTACTTTCTGAATCACAGTCGGACCAAGTAGCTGTCATTCCTTTTTGTTTCTTAAGAAAGGTAGGACATTCAGCTCGAATATGTCCATATCCTTCACAACCATGGCATTGAATTCCTCTGCCTTGAACTCCCTTCCCATCTGACCTTGGTCTTTTGCTGGAACTGTCAATGTCAGAGGAAATGTTATGAACATTAGACCTTGACTTTGGATCTATTCTTTTGATGAGTTTGTTGAACTGTCTTCCTAGCATGGCTATAGCTTCTGAAATGTTTTCTTCAACATCAGTGTTGGACATAAGTGCTATGCTCTTGTTCTTTTTGACATCATCATTAGTGATTCCCATCTCAAAAGTCTGAAGAGACCCAATAAGTTCATCTACTTTCAACTTGCTAATGTCCTGGGCTTCCTCTATGGCAGTCACCTTCATTGCAAATCTTTTAGGCAAGGATCTGAGAATCTTCCTCACCAGTTTTTCTTCTGACATTTTTTCTCCCAGTGCTCCTGAGGTGTTGGCAATCTCCAAGATGTTCATGTGAAACTCATGAATGGTTTCATCTTCCATCATTTTTAGATTCTCAAACTTAGTGGTCAACATCTGAAGCCTTGACATTTTTACTTTGGAAGTTCCCTCATGAGTAGTTTTGAGAGTGTCCCAAACTTCCTTGGCCAGTTCATATTGATGAACTAATCTGAAAATATTTCTATCAATTCCATTGAACAAGGCATTTAGAGCTTTGGAATTTCCCAGGGCTAGCTCATCTTCTTCTTTACTCCAATCTTCCTCAGGCTTCAGACTGATTGTCCCATCTTCCTCAGGTATGGTGGGATGAATCCATCCTTTGTCAGCAGCTCTCCAAGCCTTTTTGTCCAGAGATTTTAGGAAGGCAATCATACGAGGTTTCCAGTAGTCATAATTAGTTCCATCCAGAATGGGTGGTCTATTTCCAAAAACTCCTTCTTTGTCCATAGTGCCAGAAAGTGATATCCCTAGATCTCACCCAGTAATACAGGCAGGGTGCCTGCTCTGATGCCAATTGAAAATTCTGGCTACAGATACTCAATGTCACGTCCAATGTTATGACACCGTATCTGACTTACTATATGACAATAAATACAAAAGCAGTAAATAACACAGTCAATTGTTTACCCAGTTCAGTGTGCAACAACACCTACTCTGGGGGCTACCAAGCCAGGGAGAGAATCCACTATAAGAGATGTTAATTCAGGAATAAACCAACCAGTTTATCTCCTTCACTTAAGACCTACCCAATGCAATTCTAATCTAAGTACAACTTAAACCTAAGTTCCTACTCACTCCCCCTCAATCACAGCAGTGATACATAAACCAATTTGACTTGAGAATTGATGAAGACACTCTTCAAAACACACTCTTGATTAAGCTTCACAGCTTTTTAATCAAGTAACACAATCACTCGTGCTTCACAGCTTTGAGTGATGTACACAACTAACTTGACTCTGCTTCACAGCTTTAGTCAAGTAACATTCAAACACTCTTGCTTCAAAGCTTTGAGTGCTACACAACCCTTACAATTGAAACCTATTCCAAGACACTTATCACAATGATAATTGCTTGGAGTACAATAAACAAATCTATACAGATTACAAACTTGATCTTCTAATCAATCAGCAGGGATCACTTCAAAAACCGCAGCTTTGTTGAATATATAGCAGCTGCAACTTCAGTTAGGGTTTCCAAAAACCTAGGGTTGATTCCTTTTGACCTAAAGACCAGGTCACAGTACTTTGTTGATCAGGTTAGGATTGAGCGAGGTTACTCCTCAGAAAACGCAGGATTCTGTTTAGGAAGGACTGAGTTATTTCCTGAAAAAACTCAGACTTATCCAATCCTGTAATCCTGCTAGTTCAGAACAGGATGTCATAACATCTGTTATGACATCTGAGAAAACCTGTCTACTGATTAGCTAAATGTGATCATTTTGCAAACATGCTCAGATACACACTTATAAACATCAGTATTTGAGTTACAATATTTTTCTGCATATGTACCTAAAGAGTTAGTACAACCTGAACTAGAATGTTATGACATCAGTCATGACATTCACACATACACTTGGAATTTACCAAAAATGCAAGCCAATACCTAAACACCTACAAAGACTAACCTATTTCAAAGACAGAGGGGATTCATCCTTGTTCTGTTTTGAAGGTCATGGCACCCATGCGTAGAAACACTATTCGGACCAGTTTTGTTCAGATTCCTACTCAGCTTAGAGATTTGGTTGCAAAAGTTCCAGATACTACCTCCTTTATCAAAAGACATGGGCACCTCCTTGGCTTGGTCACTTCCAAATTAGACGAGCAGATGATGAGTGTTTTGTGCCAGTTCTTTGATCCATTATACCACTGCTTCACGTTCCCGGACTATCAGTTAGTCCCTACCTTGGAAGAGTTCTCTGATTTACTTGGTATCTCTATTTTAGAGCAAACCCCATTTATAGGTTGGGAGAAAGTCCTTAGGCCGAAAGAGATTGCTTCAGCCCTCCATCTGACAAAGGCTGAGGTAATGTCTAATTGGGAGACTCGAAGTGGGACAAAGGGCTTCTTGGCTAAGTTCTTGGTTGATCGGGCTAATCAGTTATGGGACAGTCTAGACTTTCAGGCATTTGAAGACATTCTGGCTCTTCTCATATATGGTTTGGTGTTGTTTCCTAACTCAGATTCCTTTGTTGACGTGAATGCGGTGAAGATCTTCATTTCCCGTAATCCGGTACCCACTCTCTTGGGTGACATTTTGCACTCTCTTTATGTCTGTACTGCTCGGAAGCGGGGAACCCTTATGTGTTATGCACCATTGCTGGCGAGGTGGTTTATTTCTCACCTCCCCAAATTAGTTTTGAAGAACAAGGAAGGAATGGGTTGGGCCCATAGGATTATGTCTCTTTCTCACATGGACATCATTTGGACTAATAAGGACATGGAAGACGTAGCTATTATTAATCGCTGTGAGGAATACCCCAATGTTCCACTACTAGGAATCAATGGAGGGATCACCTATAATCCGTGTTTGGCCTTACGTCAGTTTGGGCGAGCTAGGAGGGAGGGACCTCATGAGTTGTTGATGCCAAGTATTGTCTTTGACTTCTAAGGGGATAGTGACGAGCATCACCGCAGATTCATACGAGCCTGGGATAGGGTGCACAGGTCTGATCCACATGAGTTAGGGATGAAGACCTCTCTTCCGATGGAACCATATCTCTGATGGGTTTGAATCCGTGCCCAAAAGCTGGGAATGTCGTACGAAGCTGTCTTGCCTATGATTGTTGAAGTTGTTGATGAAGAAGGGGTTCCTCCTACTGTCCTACACCCGTACATGCCAACTGACATTGGGGCATTAAAGAGGTCTTGGATGCAGCTAAGAGAAGAGAGGGATACTTACAGAGAAAAGTATCACGAGCAAGAGCGGAAGATCCTGAAGTTGACAAGGCAATTGGAGAATGAGCATATCTTCAACGACTATGTCAGCACCAAAGGCAAACGACCATGGGAGCGCTGATGTCTTTTGATTATTTCTAGTTTTGATTTACTTTTCAGTTTTTCTTTCTTGTAATGCCTTGAAGGCATTTGTCAAACATTTGTTTCAAGTTTATCTAATAAAAGTGTGTTTCATTTTGGTTTACGAATTTGAATCTCCAAAGCCTTTGAAATCCTATCATATGCATTTCATTCCATGCACCTCATAACAGGTACCCTTACAGGTTTTCTCATCTTCTTCGCTGTTTATTTCAGCACATCATGTCTGCCGAAACATCAACTGATCAAGCTATCAAGGCTCTACAAGCTCAAAACGCTCAATTTCAAGAAATGTTCATGAATTTGGCTAAGGGTCAGCAAGATCTGAAGACTCTTATCTTGAAGGATAAGAAGAAGAAGAAGAAGAAGACAGTCCTCCTGAACATGGGTCACAGGTTTAGGAACAGGCTGCGAGATGAAGTCAATCTATCCCACTCATCTAGAGGGGGAGAAAACCAAGAAGAAAGGAGGGTTCCTAGCCCTGTGGTATTTGACCATGAGACTGACTTTGACGAAGACCAGTATCCTCATGCTGAGGATAGATATAAACAGCTTGAAGACCGGTTAAGTGCGATGGAGATTCAAAAGGTCCCTGGGTTGGACTTTGGTGATCTAGGTTTGTCATCTGGGGTGGTGATTCCCCACAAGTTTAAAGCACCAGCCTTTGCTAAATACGACGGGGTTTCTTGTCTAAAGCTGCACCTCCGTTCGTATGTTAGAAAAATTCAGCCATACACCGCTGACAGGAACCTCTGGATCCACTTCTTTCAAGACAGTCTTTCAGAGACTCAGCTTGAATGGTTTTACCAGCTGGAAGGAGCTAGTATCCATAATTGGGAAGATCTTGCTGCTGCTTTTTACAAGCAATACCAATACAATGCCGACCTCGCTCCCACGCGTACCCAACTTCAGGGTTTGTCTATGAGTGCGAGTGAAGGTTTCAAAGAATACGCTCAGAAATGGAGGGACCTTGCTGGAAGAGTACAACCCCCGCTGGCTGACAGGGAGTTAATGGATATGTTTTTGGGGACCTTGTCTTGTCCGTATTTCAACCATCTGATTGGAAGTTCATCGTCCGGGTTTACAGAGTTGATTATGACCGGGGAAAGAATTGAGGCTGGTATCAAGAGCGGTAAGATACAAAAGGGTGCTTCGTCAAGTACCGAAAATAAGCCTTTTAAGAAGGAGTCCAGTGCTGTTTACAGTTCAAAAAGCCATAATAGACCTGAACGCCGCCAAGATGTTAATGCGATTGTTATTTCAAGACCGACGTTTGCCACACAACACAACAATCAGCCAAGGGCCGAGAGGCCGCGAAGACAGTTCACTCAGCTCAACATGACTTTGTCTCAAATTCTGCCACAGTTATTAAAGACCAACTTAGTGATTCTGAAAGAGGCCCCGAAGAATCCTAATACAACATCAGCGATGTACAATCCGAACGCCCGCTGTGCTTTTCATTCTGATAGCCCGGGGCATGATACAAATGATTGCTGGGTCCTGAAGAATAAGGTACATGACTTGATTGATGCTAAAGAGATTGAGTTTGAAGCGCCTGAGAGGCCTAATGTTGTGACTGCTCCTATGCCCAAGCATGGAGTGAATGTTGTAGAGGAAGACTCGTTTGTGGTTTCTGTAAAAGACGTTGTTACTCCATTGGTGACTATGAAGAAGAACCTTCTGTTAGCCGGTTTATTTCCAGGTTGTGGCGAAGATTGCCATCTGTGTGCCGTCCTACCTACCGGTTTCCATCTATTGAAGTCAGGTGTCCAACGCCTGATGGATAATAAAGAAATTCTGTTTGAGAAGACTTTTGTTCCTTTGGTTCCTACTGAAGAAGTTGCTATAATATCCATTTTCGACAATTCTTCCAAGGCTTCCTCGAGAAAGCCTGTTAGAATTACATCTGTTCCGAGAATCGCTCCATTGATCATCACTGTTCCTGGGCCTATCCCCTATGTTGTACCCCAAAATTTTCCCTCTCATATTTCTCAAAGCATTGCAAGAAAAATCTCCAAGTTGCTCAAGTTTGCTCAAGAGTTGGACAGACAAGCCATCTCCTAAGACAGTCAACCCCAAATTAGAGTTTTGTGTTGCATCAAGATCCTTGAGTCCAAATGACCTCAAGTTCTCCAAAATGTCCTAATATGTTCTCAAGACCATCCATGACAAATTTCAGGCCTTGCAGAGGAAGTTTGCTCAGTCAATTGCTCAAAGGTCCAAAAATCGATTGTGCTAGGGCAGAAGTCAACTGTGACTTATATACAGTCAAACTTTAAGATTTTTTGCCAACATTCTCATTTGGAAGGATATTTCATCATTTGATCAAGGGTTGATCATGATTCATCAAGGATTGCTCAAAATTCATCAAGACTCAAAAGTTGTTAAATTAGGGTTTTGCAGGAAAAGTCAACTCAATTTGACCAAGCATAACTTTCTCATACTTTATGAGAAATGACCCATACAAATCTCATTTTGAATAGGATGAAATTTCCTACAATCCATTTTCATACCCCAAGATCAAAAAATGCACTCACAAGAAGTTATAAAATTGGACATTATAGGTCGTTTTTGAAATTCAACAAAAACACCTTTTTTCCAAAGCTTATAACTTGAGCATGGAATATCAAAATGAGATGAGACCAAAATGGCTGGTTATAGGACATCTCAAGCTTTCTAAAAAGTTAAAGAACACTTCCAAAAGTTCAAGATTGAAGAAGTTATGCATTGTTGAAGTTGGACATTTTTGCAAAATTGCCAAAAGTCAAATATCCCTAAAACTTCAAATTTTGTCAAATAGGCCCATTCTTTTCCACTTGATTTGAGATTGCATCATTGAACACGTGTCCTAGATTCAGCCATGAGCTCATATTTCATATTTATTATTTAATTTGATTTTTTATTGAATTTATTCATTTTAAATCAAATAAAATCATAGAAAATCCAAACAATTAAAAACTCTTGATTTATTGATTGTTTTAGGCTTTGTTTACATCTAGCAACACCATGGAATTCATATCAAAGCAAAACATGTACAAAAAGATTGCATCAAATCAAATTTGGAAAGGTTAATAATGGAGATCAAACCAAATTCTTATGCATTGATATTGGAAGATTTGATCCATATTTGTTACCCTAGTACACTACACAATACATAAGCAAGCCAAAGCAATCGAAGCAAGGGTTGGAAATTGCAGAGAGAGGCATAACAAGATTGAAAAAATTCACTAAAAAGCTTGAAATCTAAATCATAGCTAGAGGTGTTTTCAAGGGCTGAGACCTATCTCAATCGTTTCCTGGGCGTTCACTCAAGCCAAACCAATCCAAAGCAAGCTTGTTCAGACTCCATAACACGCTGTAAGTGTCACGATAATCACTCCTCTTCTTGAAATCGTAATTCATTATTCTGGCATCATTTGAAAAAACTATTGGAATATTTGTAATCCTCACAAAATTTCCAAGCTATTTGTATCATTCAATTTTGTTTATCTAACCTGTAATGCAAAACGCCATGGCTAGGGTTCTTGGAAGCGTTTTTAGGGTTTTCTATTTCAGGCAAAATTGGGACTCAAGAAGAACATGGTTGTGATCAGGAGGCCATAACGAATCCAACCATGTTCTTGGAATGGATTTATTTAGCCTGGAGAGATTTTTAGCATAAGCCTGCGTTTTTTGCTGCGGATTCAAATCCGCAAGTAATATTGTTACAGATCTGAGGACAGGGATGAGATCGTGTCCTCCTCCGATTGGCCAATTCAAATAATTTTCGCGCATTTTTTGTTTTGGTGGCATATGACTTGTTTTATTAGATTATGTTTTATTTGTATATTACTAACAAACATATCAAAGCGGTGTAGTGGCAAGGCAAGCAATGTAATTCCTCCAGGACCTGGGTTCGAATCCCCAATTCCCCACTTTCCTTAATAATTTTGTTTTCAGATGATCACATGCATACTCAAGCGTGCAACCCACCATGGTCATGCATCCTCCAAACTCCAGATGGCCAAAGGCCAAATCTGAAGGTCCAAAACTGAAGGTCCATCATAGGCAAAGTCCAAGCGTGCACACCAGATCCAAAAAGTCAACCAGGGCCAGCGCTTTTGGGCCTCCCAATTGCTAATCACACCATATAATCAGGCCCATACTCCCCTATTCTCATTTATTTTATTTTTTTATTTAATTGTTTTATTATTTTCATTTGATTTACTAACCAATTATAATTCAGTCTTTTATAAAATAAAAACCACAAAAAATATTTTTATTCAATCAAATTTTTATTTTTATTAATAAACACTAATTAATTAATTTAGGTTTTAATTAGAATAACTTTAACCTATTTTTTGTAAATAATTAAAATTAAATTAGATTTAATTAGGTTTTAATTACTAACATTAATTATTTTATTTTTCTTTCTTAAAATAATAAAAAAACCAAAAATAATTTATTTTTATTAATTAATTAATTTAATATAATTTAGTAATTAATTTAGGTTAATTTCTTTCTTAAAATAAAAAAATAACAAAAGACATTTTTCTTTAACCAAAAGGGTCAAAACCCTAAAATTTCCGCTCGATTTAATTTCCCGCACGTGTTGCTTATTTTTATCCAATAATATACTTGCCTCCGGATTGTAATAGTAAATAGGACTTTTATTTATTTTTATCGCTTTATTTATTTTTAAAGGGTTTGTCTTTGGCGATGTAAATACCCGACGCCTTGTAATTTAAATTCAGCATTTTATTTCCGCAAATTATAACTGTTAGATGTTTGATAATAGGGATGCATGACAAGACTGAATGTTTTAACCTAAAATCAACTTAGATCACCCTTAACATGTACAAAGATAAAAAATAACTGAAAACAACACACTCTCACATGCGCACTCTTAGGGTACATCCCACTTGGTTGCCTTTGTAAGCGGTCATTGAGTATAGGTTGTTTTAGAGGTCACCCTCTTGTCTAAAAGATCATAGTCGCCTCGAAACGGTTGCCTCAGATATTGTTGCCTCAGATATTGTTGCCTCAGAAAAATGATCTAAGACATTAGGGTTACCGTTAAAGCGTCCTAACATTGCTTTGGTGACCGTAAGTCCCTTATTCGAATTGACCCTAAAACTCTAACAATGATGCTACCTACTCACCAATAGTAGGATAGCATTGTCTAAAGAAAATTAGCATATAACGATTCTTTTTTCAAGTAGGTAGATGGTTCTTAGATACTTGCTCTTTCAAAAAAATACAACCTTTTTCACACTTACACTCCTTTTCGAATAAAGTTTTCAAAAACACTTCAATACACTCTTGAGGACAGAAGCAAGAGTTAAATTGAAGTTTCAAAACAAAAACTTTTTCAAACCCACAAGCACAAAGAAAGAAATATTTTGAAAACAATTGAGCAAGTACCTAAGAGCCCGTGGATAACCACGAATAGAAAGGGTGCTAACACCTTCCCTTTCTATAATCTACCCCCCGAACCCGAGAAATATCTCAAAAAAGGAATTTTTTCTGTGCTTTTTTCCTTTCCTTATTGGATAAAATAAAAGTCGGTGGCGACTCTTGCTTACCGCGACATTTTGTGAAAACAAACGCAAAACGCAAACCAGCATTCCAAAAAACAGTCAGTTCTTCCCACTGTATCACAGAACTGGCGACTCTGCTAGGGATATTAATAAGTGGGGTGTACCTTAGGAATAGTTCATAATGTTTTCAATTGTTTGACTTGTATGCTTTATCTTTGTGGGTTGAATCGGAGTTACTATAGATCCTAACCCGGATCTGGGGGATACCCTTTAGGTAAGTAGCAATAAACTGTGAGGGAACTGTACGGCGTAGATCGATACGGTTGAAGTAGTAGCTATGTTGGTGTGGCACTTTAGTATGTACCGATATCCCTTGTGGCGCAACAAGGAGAATATGGGTCTGCTAAGGGGTCATTAAGCACCAACTGACCTTAGCACCTTTAATTGACCAACTTGGCCATACAACAGTAGCAGTATGCTACACTCATTGAGACCAAACTCTCGCGATGATTCCGGCCACAAGAAAAGGTTGCTAAATTGGAATTATGATCGATCGAGGGTGGTCAGTGATATTGAGATCCTCTAGAACCCGATTACTATTTTAGGACAGGTTTGAACCAACTAAACTGAAAGAGGGTAATACCTAAACTCCTTGCCAGCCTGAAATTTAAGGGCTATCTGTGTGACTTGTTTGCCCTTACCATGTTTGCTATCTGTGAATACTTATGATGTGTTTCTATCATAACATCATGCATCATGACATTGCATGCATATTGCATTGGACTAACCCATTTCAAAGATAGAGGGGATTCATCTTTGTTCTGTTTTGTAGGTCATAGACATGCGTAGAAACACTATTCGGATAAACTTTGTCCAGATTCCCACTCAGCTCAAGGATTTGGTTGCAAAGATGCCAGATATTTCTTCCTTTATCAGAATACATGGGCACCTCCTGGGTTTGGTCACCTCCAAGATGGATGAGCGGATGATGAGTGTCTTAATCCAGTTCTTTGATCCACTGTACCATTGCTTTACTTTTACGGACTACCAGCTGGTCCCTACCTTGGAAGAGTTCTCTGATCTACTAGGTATCTCCATTCTAGAGCAGACCCCGTTTACAGGTTAGGAGAAGATCCTTAGACCAGAAGAGATTGCTTCAGCCCTTCATCTGACAAAGGCTGAATTAATGTCAAACTGGGAGACTAGAAGTGGTACAAAAGGTTTCTTGGCTCAATTCCTGGTTGATCGGGCTAATCAGTTCTGGGACAGTCTAGACTTCCAAGCATTTGAAGACATTCTGGCTCTTCTCATATATGGTTTAGTGTTGTTTCCTAACTCTGATTCCTTTGTTGACGTGAATGCGGTAAAGATCTTCATTTCCGATAATCATGTGCCTACTCTCTTGGGTGACATTCTTCACTCTCTTTATGCTCGTACTGCTCGGAAATGGGGAACCCTTATGTGCTGTACACCATTGCTGGCGAGGTGGTTTATTTCTCACCTCCCCAAATCAGTTTTGAAGAATAAGGAAGGCATGGGTTGGGCCTATAGGATTATGTCTCCCTCTCATAATGACATCATTTGGACTATTAAGGGTATGGAAGAGGTGGCTATTATTGATTGGGGAATATCCCAATGTTCCACTACTAGGAACCCATGGAGGAATCACCTATAATCCATGTTTGGCCTTACGTCAGTTTCGGCGAGCTAGGAGGGAAGGACCTCATGAGTTACTGATGTCGAGCATTGTGTTTGATTTCCAAGGGGATAGTGACGAGCAACTCCGCAGATTCATAAGAGCTTGGGATAGGGTACATAGGTCTGATCCACACGAGCTGGGTGAGAAGACTTCTCTACCAATGGAACCATATCTCCGATGGGTTCGCATACGTGCCCAAAAGCTGGGAATTCCCTACGAAGCTGTTTTACATGTGATTGTTGAAGTTGCTGATGAAGAAGGGGTTCCTCCTACCATCCTACACCCTTACATGCCTACTGACATTGGGGCATTGAAGAGGTCCTGGATGCAACTGAGGGAAGAACGGGATACTTATAGAGAAAAGTATCACGAGCAAGAGTGGAAGATCCAGAAGTTGACAAGGCAGTTGGAGAATGAGCAAATCCTCAATGACTATGTCAGCACCAAAGGCAAACGATTGTGGGAGCGCTGATGTCTTTTGATTATTTCTAGTTTTGATTTACTTTTCAGTATTTCCCTTTTTGTAACGCCTTAAAGGCATCTGTTGAACATTTGAATTCAAAGTTTATCTAATAAAAGTGTGTTTCATTTTGGTTTGCAAATTTGAATCTCTAAAGTCTTTGGAATCATATCATGCGCATTTCATTCCATGCACCTCATAACAGGTACCCTTACAGGTTTTCTCATCTTCTTCGCTGTTTATTTCAGCATCATGTCTTCTGAACCATCAACTGAACAAGCAATCAAGGCTCTACAGGCTCAAAACGCCCAATTCCAAGAATTGTTCATGAGTTTGGATAAGGGTCAGCAAGATCTGAAGACCCTTATCTTGAAAGAGAAGAAGAAGAAGAAGACAGTCCTATTTAATATGGGTCGCAGGTTCGGAAACGATTTGCGAGAAGAGGTTGATTTGACCCACTCATCTGGAGGGGGAGATAATCAGGAAGAAAGGAGGGCTCCTAGCCATGTGGTTTCAGACAACGAGACTGACTTTGACGAAGACCAGTATCCTCCAGCTGAGGATAGATATAAACAATTGGAAGACCGGTTGAGCGCGATGGAAGTTCAGAAAGTCCCTGGGTTGGACTTTGGTGATCTAGGTCTGTCATTTGGGGTGGTGATTCCCCACAAGTTCAAAGCACCAGCCTTCACTAAGTACGACGGGGTTTCTTGCCCAAAACTGCACCTCTGTTCGTATGTTAGGAAGATTCAGCCATACACCGCTGACAAGAATCTCTGGATCCACTTCTTTCAAGACAATCTCTCAGGGACTCAGCTTGAATGGTTTTACCAGCTGGAAGGAGCTAGTATCCGTAATTGGGAAGATTTGGCTGCTGCTTTCTACAAGCAGTACCAATACAATGCCGACCTCGCTCCTACACGTACCTAACTCCAGAGTATGTCTATGGGTGCGGGCGAAGGTTTCAAAGACTATGCTCAGAAGTGGAGGGACCTTGTTGGCAGAGTGCAACCACCCTTGGCTGATAGGGAACTAGTGGATATGTTTATGGGGACCTTGTCTGGTCCGTATTTCAACCATCTGATTGGAAGTTCTTCGTCTAGGTTTACAGAGCTGATTATGACTGGGGAAAGGATTGAGGTCGGTATCAAATCTGGAAAGATACAAAAGGGTGCTTCATCAAGCACCTAGAAGAAGCCTTTTAAGAAGGAGTCGAGTGTTGTTTACAGTTCAAGAAGCCATAATAGACCTGAACACCGCCAAGCTGTTAATGCGGTGGTTATATCAAGACATGTTGTTGCACCTCAGCGCAACAATCAGCCAAGGGCCGAGAGGCCGCGAAGACAATTCACTCAGCTCAACATGACTTTATCCCAAATTCTGCCACAGTTATTGAAAACCAACTTGGTGATTCTGAAGGAGGCCCCGAAGACCCCCAACACTGCATCACCCATGTACGATCCGAATGCCCGCTGTGCTTTTCACTCTAATAGCCCGGGGCATGATACGGATAACTACTGGGTCTTGAAGAACAAGGTATAGGACTTGATTGATGCGAAGGAGATTGAATTCGAAGCACCTGAAAGACCTAATGTTGTGACTGCTCCTATGCCCAAGCATGGAGTGAATGCTATAGATGAAGACTCGTTTGTGGTTTTTGTGAAAGACATTGTTACTCCCTTGATGACTGTGAAGAAGAACCTTTTGTTAGCCGGTTTATTTCCAGGTTGTGATGAAGGTTGCCGTATGTGTTCTGTCCTACCTACCGGTTGCCATCTTTTGAAGTCAGGTGTCCAACGCTTGATGGATAATAAAGAAATTTTGTTTGAGAAGACTCTTGTTCCTTTGGTTCCTACTGAAGAAGTTGCTATCATCACCATTTTTAACAATTCTTCCAAGGCTTCCTCGAGAAAGCCTGTTAAAATTACATTTGTTCCAAGAATCGCACCATTGATCATCACTGTTCCTGGGCCTATCCCCTATACATCAAATAAAGATGTCCCTTGGCACTACGGGGTTGACGTGCACTATCACGGAGTTAAACAAGATTTGAATGCTGAAAAAGCTGATACTAACGTCAACAATATTGTTGGATCCAGTAAAGTCACCCGCAGCAGAAGGCTTTTCTCCCCTGAGTTCTCTCCACCAGTTGTTCGAAAGCCTGTTGTTATTACACCTACCAGTGCAGCTGCTACTATTCCTGTTCAAGTTCCCATTCTTACCCCTGTTGCTGAGTCATCTGACACTCGGGGAAAAGGGGCCACTGATGAGCCTGCCCGGATGGAGGCACCGAAGACAATTACTGTTGAAGCCTCTAGACAAGAGATGGAGGAAATTTTGAAGATTATCAAAAAGAGCGAGTACAATGTAGTCGAACAGCTGGGGCAAACCCCGTCTAAAATCTCTATGTTGTCTCTGTTGCTATGCTCAGAAGCCCATGCCAAGGCTCTGATTGCCTTCCTGAAAACTACGCACGTGCCGCAGGAGACGTCAGCTGATTAGTTTAAAGATTGTGTGGCTAGTCTGACAACGGATAATGGGTTGGGTTTCTCCGACGCAGACTTGCCTGCTAAGGGGAGGAATCACAATGATGCCCTGCATGTCTCCATTGAATGCAGGGGCACTACTCTAGCTCATGTATTGGTGGATACGGGGTCTTCGTTGAACGTTTTGCCTAAGAAAGCTTTGGACCGGTTAGACTGTGAGGGGTTGGAGCTGAAGCCAAGTAACATTGTTGTTAGGGCCTTTGACGGGTCCAAAAGAATGGTGCATGGAGAAGATGATATTCCGATGAAGGTTGGTTCTCAGATTTTCACGTCTACTGTTTATGTGATGGGCATTCGGCCATCCTATTCTTGTTTGTTTGGTCGCCCGTGGATACACAAAGCTGGGGCAGTCACTTCTACGCTTCACCAGATGCTGAAATACCTAGTGAAGGGGAAAATTGTGACAGTACGAGGAGAGGAAGAGTACATGGTGAGCCACCTCAACTCTTTCCGATATGTAGAGATGGATGGGGAGTTCATTGAGACCCAATTTCAACATTTTGAAGAGGTTCCCCAGACACTGGCATCAGCTGAATCTGTTACTAAAGATCCTCCAATGAAGATGGCTTCCTTCAAGGATGCCCGAGCTGTTGTTGAGAAAGGTGGGTGTGCAAAGTGGGGCCAACTCCCTGATTTTGCACATAAGACTAACAAGTTTGGTTTGGGTTTCACTGCAGAAGCTCAAAGGGCTGTACGGAGTGCACGGATCAGAAGAGCTCCCCTGTTTATCAGCAATTCAGGACTGAATGTCATTGAAGACGATGTTGAAGAGTCTGAGTTCGACAGTTGGATCTATCCTACTACTGATGGTGGACTAAACAACTGGACAACAAAGGACTTCATCCCAATTTCTTTTGTTACCCAGTAATGAGACTTTTGTTTTGTATTTGTAACAGACAATGTTTTAAACTTTAGGGCCCGGTGTCTTACCCAGGGCACCGTGGCTTTGCTTGTGAGGGCTTTATGTGTGTCATTTTCATATATCATTAATAAAAGCATTGGACGTTTCTTGCATTTCAAATTTTGCGCTCCTTTTTTTTCTTTTATTATATATTGCAAAACAGCTATTTTACACACACTCACATATACAGGTCTACATCCACTCTGGATCTCACTGGTAACGACTCTGCTACTGCCAGTTATGACTTCGAAAGGCCGATAAACTTAGCCGAAGACGAAGGTGAAGATGATTGCGAAGTGCCTGGTGAACTTGCTAGACTGCTACTTCAAGAAGAGAGGGCAATACAGCCGCATGAAGAGCCAGTGAAAACAATAAATCTGGGTACAGAGGTAGACAAGAAAGAGGTCAAGATCGGTGCAAACCTGGAAGCTAGTGTAAAGCAACAGTTGATTCAGATGCTGCGTGACTATGTTGAGATCTTTGCCTGGTCTTATGAAGATATGCCTGGGTTGGATACCGAAATTGTGGTTCACCGCCTGCCTACCAAGGAAGAATGTCTTCCAGTGAAACAGAAGGTCCGCCGAATGCGCCCAGAGATGTCCGAGAAAATCAAGGCTGAAGTTATGAAACAGTTTAACGCCGGTTTTCTAGCAGTTACTTCTTACCCACAGTGGGTGGCCAACGTGGTTCCTATGCCAAAGAAGGATGGTAAAGTTTGAATGTGTATCGACTATAGGGATCTGAATAGGGCGAGCCCTAAGGATGATTTCCCTCTGCCTTATGTCGATGTTCTAGTTGACAACACCGCTCAGCATAAGGTCTTCTCCTTTATGGATGGTTTCTCCAGTTATAATCAGATTAAAATGGCTCCCGAAGACAGGGAGAAGATAACCTTTGTTACTCAGTGGGGTACCTTTTGCTACAACGTCATGCCTTTTGGGTTGAAGAATGCTGGGGCAACGTATCAGCGCGCCATGGTCGCTTTGTTCCATGACATGATCCATCATGAGATTGAGGTATACGTCGACGACATGATTGCAAGATCCCAGACTGAAGAAGAACATCTGGACCACCTTCAGAAGTTGTTTGACAGGTTGAAGTTGTACAAGTTGAGGTTAAACCCGAACAAGTGCACCTTCGGGGTGAGGTCTGGTAAGCTGCTGGGTTTCATCGTAAGTGATAAAGGTATTCAGGTGGATCCTGCAAAGGTGAAGTCTATACAGGAGATGCCAGCTCCCCGAATAGAAAAAGAAGTCAGAGGCTTTCTGGGACGTTTAAACTATATTGCCCGATTCATCTCGCACCTGGCTGCTACTTGTGAGCCAATCTTCAAGCTACTGAAGAAAGATCAAGTGGTAAGATGGAACAATGAATGTCAGGCCTCTTTCGAAAGGATCAAAGAATATCTCCAAGAGCCACCCATTCTGATGCCGCCAGTTGAAGGGAGACCTTTGATCTTATACTTGACAGTACTCGATAATTCAATGGGGTGCGTGCTGGGGAAGCATGACGAGTCTGGCCGAAAAGGGCATTCTATTTATTACCTTAGAAAAAAGTTTACCGACTGCGAGACCCGATACTCGTTGCTCGAGAAAACTTGTTGCGCTTTGGCATGGACTGCTCGTCGGCTGAGACAGTATATGCTACTCACACTACCTTGTTGATATCAAAGATGGATCCAATCAAGTATATCTTCGAAAAGCCTGCCTTGTCCGGAAGAATAACAAGATGGCAGATGATCTTGACTGAGTATGACATCTAGTATACGACCCAGAAAGCAATCAAGGGAAGTGTATTGGCAGACCATTTGGCGCATCAGGCAGTAGACGATTACCAGTCTATGAACTTTGAATTTCCGGATGAAAATATCATGTTGGTAACTGACTGTGAGACACCTGGACCGGATGAAGGACCTGAGGAAGGATCCCGATAGTCTATGTACTTTGATGGAGCTTCAAACACTTTGGGTAATGGCATTGGCGTCGTGATCATATCTCCTAAAGGCTCTCATACTCCATTTACCGCCCGATTATGTTTTAACTGCACCAACAACATGGCGGAGTATGAAGCGTGCATTATGGGTCTTCGAGCAGCTATTGACCTAAGGATTAAGTTTCTAAGTGTTTTTGGAGATTCCTCTCTTGTGATCAGTCAGATCAAAGGCGAGTGGGATACGAAACACCCAAATCTTATTCCTTACAAGGAGTATGTATTGACGTCACTTCCCCATTTCGAGGAGATAACCTTTGAACACTTCCCTAGAGAGGAGAATCAGTTGGTGGACGCGCTGGCTACGATGTGTTCTATGTTCAAAGTCAATTGGGACAACGAAGCTCCCTGGATCATCATTGAAAGATTGGACGAACCTGTACATTGTTGTGACATTGAGACTGAAGAGGTAGCAGATAAACCCTGGTTTCATGAGGTGAAGAGATACCTTGAGGCTCAGGAATACCCCGAGGGTGCATCTGTTAATGATAAGAAGTTTTTGAGGAGGTTCGCGGCAAAGTTCTTCATCAGCAATGGCATTCTTTACAAGCGTAACCATGATTCGACCTTACTGCGATGTGTGGATAAGAACGAAGCAGAAAGGATTATGGCAGAATTACATGAAGGTACTTTCGGAACTCATTCCAGTGGACACACCATGGCGAAGAAGATCCTTCGGGCAGGATATTTTTGGTCCACAATGGAAGCCGACTGTTATCAGCATTCTCGGACCTGTCACAAGTGTCAAGTCTATGCTGATAAGGTGCACATACCTCCAGTTCCTCTGAACATCTTGATAACACCTTGGCCTTTTGCAATGTGGGGCATTGATATGATCGGCGAGATCAGACCTATGACATCCAACGGGAATCGTTTTATCCTGGTAGCTATTGATTACTTTACGAAGTGGGTTGAAGCAGCTTCGTTTGCTACAGTGACCAAGAACATCGTGGCACGGTTCATTCCGCACAATCTGATCTGTCGATATGGTGTACCAAAAAGGATCATTACGGACAATGGTACAAATCTCAACAATAAGATGATCACCGAACTCTAAAAGCAGTTCAAGATACAGCATCACAACTCTTCTCCCTACCGACCGAAGATGAATGGGGTTGTTAAAGCGGCCAATAAGAACATTAAGAAGATTGTGCAGAAGATGACGGTGACATACAAAGACTGGCACGAGATGTTACCATTTGCTCTGCATGGGTATCGTACCTCAGCGCGGACGTCAACAGGGGTAACACCCTATTCCTTGGTTTATGGCATGGAGGCAGTCTTGACCATTGAAGTTCAAATACCCTCTCTTTAGATTATGAAGGATGCAGGTTTGAGCGAAGATGACTGGATTCAGACCCGGCTTGATCAACTGAACTTAATCGACGAGAAGAGACTTACTGCTATTTGTCATGGTCAGACGTATCAAAAATGGATGATCAAGGCATTTAACAAGAAAGTTAGACGACAAGAATATCAAGTTGGTGATCTGGTGATCAAGCGCATTATTCTACCTCAAGGTGATCCCAGGGGCAAATGGAACCCTACTTACGAAGGGCCATTTGTGGTTAAGAACATCTTCTCGGGAGGAGCTATGATTCTAACCACCATGGACAGTGACGACCTTCCTCACCCCGTCAATGCAGACATAGTGAAAAGATACTACGCATGAACAAAGACCCGCTAGGTTGACTGGCCTAGGAAAAAATAAGGGCTTCCCGGCGAACCAAAAGGGTTCGGGCAAAAATAAGGGATGAAAATGAAAAATCTGTACACCCGCCAAGTTGAAAACCTGAAGAGGCGGCTTGGGCAAAAAAGGGTATCCCGGTGGGCTGAAAACCCGAAAGGGCGGTCTAGGCAAAAATTAGGGATCAAAGTGTAACACTATGTCTCATTGGATCACCCTGCAACCAGACTTCGGTATCGACTATCAAGTTCGGACGACACTAATCAATCTGATCTATCTTCAACCAAGTAGCAAAGTGATGAGATGCTCGAGGACATAAGGGCAATAGCAGAGTTGGAACCCAGTGGGATTATTCACATAGCTGTTTTGTTTTATTTTACACAAAATGTATAAACTATCTGTTCAGCGGCGTTCTCTTACTAGGACGTCAGCCTCTTGTACAAAAACGCCTATTTATAGGCCAAACTTCAAAATCAATACAATTCATTTTCGGAGAAATTTCAAACTGGTTTTTTCCTTTTTCTGTTTTGTTTTTCAAAGAACGTCCAATGTTCATTTTTAATATATGCATTTGACATTAATTGCTGCTCATAAATATTTACATGCGAAATAAAAGACCATTACTTGTAATATCAGAAACAGGGGCAAATAAGAATTGTCCAAACTATACAGTTGCTCTGTCCACCAGGTACAAGGGAAATCCAGCTGGAGAATATGGTTGAGATGCATTCACTCCCCGTAGAGTAAGACAGTAATGTTAACTCTCCCCAGCTAAGACTTGCAACTGTGAATGAATCGGTAATATTCTCCCCAAGCAGAGTTTATCTACCATCAGAACTGAAATGTCTTAATATTCCCCAGCGGAGTATAAGGATATTCCCCGGCAGAGTACAAGATATCCCCCAGTGGAGTTTGAAAATTTCCCCCAGCGCAGTCTGAAAAAGCTTCCCCAGTAGAGCTTGGAGAATCATCCCCAGTAGACTTTGGAATATTGTCCCCAGCAAAGCTAAAAGGATTATCCCCATTAGAGTCTAAAAGGTTATTCCCAGCGAAGTCGTAACTGAAAGATCATCCCCAGCGGAGTTCATTCCTTTCACAAACAGGAATTCAATCCCCAACAGGATTCAGTATCACCAGCAACGGTAATTCATCCCCAGCTGAATTTATCGATGGAATCCTCAGCAGAGCATCTCTTCCCCATAGAGTAATCACCTCATCAGTTTATTCCCCAACGAAGTTATCCTCTCCTGCAGGTTTATCCTTATAATCGTCTTCATTCGCCATCCCCAGCGGAAATGAAGAATTCAGCTCTTTTCTCCAGCAGCTATACGGGATTTATGTTCCCCAGCAAAAACATTACATTTCCATACATCATGATACATGCATATATGCATCATACAACACAATCTTATTTATTTTGAGAACATCATTGCTCGATATATATCATGCATTGCATACGACTGACCTTTACATTTCAGGAAGGATGCAGTTAAGTTCTCAGCTCAGTCGAAGTACTGACCGGTTCTTAAATCTCAACTGAATTAGTCTCGGTTGAATTACAGATAAGGTTCTAAATCTCGATAATTTTCCTCTGTCGTAGTGTGGACGAGTTCTTAACTCTCAACAGAATTATTCTCGGTTGAATTACAGACAGTTCCTAGATCTCGATGAAGATGTTTCCCTCAGTCGAAGTACTGACCGATTCTTAAATCTCAAATGAATTAGTCTCGGTTGAATTACAGATAAGGTTCTAAATCTCAACAATTTTTCTCCGTCGCAGTGTGGACGAGTTCTTAAATCTCAATAGAATTAGTCTCAGTTGAATTACAGACAGTTCCTAGATCTCGATGAAGATGTTTCCCTCAGTTAAAGTACTGACCGGTTCTTAAATCTCAACTGAATTAGTCTCGGTTGAATTATAGATAAGGTTCTAAATCTCGACAATTTTCCTCTGTCGTAGTGTGGACGAGTTCTTAAATCTCAACAGAATTATTCTCGGTTGAATTACAGACAGTTCCTAGATCTCGATGAAGATGTTTCCGTCAGTCAAAGTACTGACCGGTTCTTAAATCTCAACTAAATTAGTCTCGGTTGAATTACAAATAAGGTTTTAAATCTCGATAATTTCCCTCCGTCGCAGTGTGGACGAGTTCTTAAATCTCAACAGAAATATTCTCGGTTGAATTACAGACAGTTCCTAGATCTCGATGAAGATGTTTCCCTCAGTCGAAGTACTGACCGGTTCTTAAATCTCAACTGAATTAGTCTCGGTTGAATTACAGATAAGGTTCTAAATCTCGACAATTTTCCTCCGTCGCAGTGTGGATGAGTTCTTAAATCTCATAAGAATTATTCTCGGTTGAATTACAGACAGTTCCTAGATCTCGATGAAGATGTTTCCCTTAGTCGAAGTACTGACCGGTTCTTAAATCTCACCTGAATTAGTCTCAGTTGAATTACAGATAAGGTCCTAAATCTCGACAATTTTCCTCCGTCGAAGTGTGGACAAGTTCTTAAATCTCAACAGAATTATCCTCCGTTGAAGTACAGACAAGTCCTAGATCTCGATGAAGATGTTTCCCTCAGTTGAACTACTGACCGGTTCTTAAATCTCAACTGAATTAGTCTCGGTTGAATTACAGATAAGGTTCTAAATCTCGACAATTCTCCTCAATCGAAGTATTGACCGGTTCTTAAATCTCAACTGAATTAGTCTCGGTTGAATTACAGATAAGGTTCTAAATCTCGACAGATTTCCCCTAGTTGAATTACGGACAAGTTCTTAAAACTCAGCAGAGATGTTCTCTCGGTTGAAGTATAGGCAAGTTCCTAAATCTCAATAAAGATCAGACTTCCCCAAGCGGAATCTTCCACAAACAACAGGTATGCAAGTTCTCGCTAAGGAATCTCTTATGCGATCGACACTCCTGCAGATGGCATCTTTAAGCCCATCCTCCCGCCAGCAATCTCCAAATGGAATCTGTAAGCCCATTCCCGACATCACAAGGCTGATACAGCTTCATGCGAGTGCAAGTTTTTGGGCACTCTAGTGTTCAATCATCTTCCACCTTCAGATCACGAAAGGCATAAAAGCCAATCTACATCCTCAGGTTTAAGAAGATTGAACAGGGGAAGCTTTTAATCCCCAAAATTTGCCCTCTCATATTTCTCAAAGCATTGCAAGAAAAATCTCCAAGTTGCTCAAGTTTGCTCAAGAGTTGGACAAACAAGCCATCTCCTAAGGCAGTCAACCCCAAATTAGGGTTTTGTGTTGCATCAAGATCCTTGAGTCCAAATGACCTCAAGTTCTCCCTAATGTCCTAATATGTTCTCAAGATCATCCATGACAAATTTCAGGCCTTGCAGAGGAAGTTTGCTCAGTCAATTGCTCAAAGGTCCAAAAATCGACTGTGTTAGGGCAGAAGTCAACTGTGACTTATATACAGTCAAACTTCAAGATTTTTTGCCAACATTCTAATTTGGAAGGATATTTCATCATTTTATCAAGGGTTGATCATGATTCATCAAGGATTGCTCAAAATTCATCAAGACTAAAAAGTTGCTAAATTAGGGTTTTGTAGGAAAAGTCAACTCAACTTTGACCAAGCATAACTTTCTCATACTTTATGATAAATGACCCATAAAAAGCTCATTTTGAAGAGGATGCAATTTCCTACAATCCATCTTCATACCCCAAGATTAAAAAATGCACTCACAAGAAGTTATAAAATTGGACATTATAGGTCATTTTTGAAAGTCAACAAAAACACCTTTTTGCCATAGCTTATAACTCGAGCATGGAATATCAAAATGCAATGAGACCAAAAGGGCTGGTTAGAGGACATATTAATCTTTCTAAAAAGTCAAGGAACACTTCTAAAATTTCAAGATTGAAGAAGTTATGCATTGTTGAAGTTGGACATTTTTGCAAAATTGCCAAAAGTCAACTATCCCCAAAACTTCAAATTTTATCAAATGGGCACATTCCTTTCCACTTGATTTGAGCTTCCATCATTGCACACGTGTCCTAGCTTTAGCCATGAGCTCATATTTCATTTTTATTATTTAATTTGATTTTTTTTTTATGAATTTATTCATTTTAAATCATATAAAATCTAAAGTATTGATAACACATGATTTTTTTTTGGCTATTTCAGGCTCCAAATACAGCTATCCTTGCAATCAAATTCGTATCAAGTGAATCATGTGCAAAAAGATATGATTTAGGCCAAGTTTGGAAAGGTTGTAAATTGAGATCAAATCAAATATCCAAGCCTTAATAGAGGAAGATTTGGACAGCCAATTGAGACCTAATGCACTGAGTAATACATAAGCAAGCAAAGCACACGAAAATAAGGGTTGGCAATCACTTGTAGAGGAAGAACAACTTTACAAAAAATCACAAAAAAGTTGGAGATCAAAATCAAAGTTAGAGGTGTTTTCAGGACTTGAGACTTGTCTCAATCGATTGCTGGCCGTTTCCACAAGCTAACTCGATCCAAACCACGCATTCTCAGGCCTCCATACGCACTGTAAGTCTCACGCAACTCACCCCTGTTCTTGAATTTGATTTGAGTTATTCTGGCATCATTTGAGTAAACTAATAGCATATTTGTGATCACAAGGACATTTACAAGCTTTTGGCATCATTTTATTTCATTTATATGATCTGTAACAAGAATCACCATAGTTAGGGTTCTTGGAGTTTTTTTAGGGTTTTCTATTTCAGGTACAATTGGCCCACATGAAGGGCATGGTTGCAATCAGGAGGAGATGACGTGTTCAACCATGCTCGTAGATTGCATTTTCATGGCCTATGCAAGGTTTTGGAATGGACCAAGCTTTTAGCCATGGACCTCTGTCCGTTGGTATAAGTCTCTGTACTTTTAGCCACGGTTGGGAGGTCAGGGATGATGCGTGGTATCCATCCATTGGCCGGTTCAAACATAGCGCGCCTTTTTATTTTTTCTGACCAATTGATTTTGTTTTGTTATTTTATTATTAACACGTGTTATATTAATAAACAAAACAGCATGGCGTGGTGGCAAGCGAACGTTGTATTCTCCTTCAGGACCTGGGTTCGAATCCCAAGTCCCCCTCTTTCTCAATATTATTATTTTTTAGGTATTCCAGTGCATACGCTAGCTTGCAACCCACCATACTCCCTCACGATCCAAGCGCCAGATGGCCAAGGAGCCAGATCTGGTGGTCCATGTTGGAAGTCCACCATAAGCCAGGTCAATGCATGCCTACTGGATTAGAGAAAGTCAAACGGACCAGCATTAATAGGCCTACAAAATTGCTATTAACACCCTTCAAAAACAGGCCCAATCCTTCTACTTTTTTTTTGTTTTGTTTACTTAATTTAATTGTTTTATTTCATTTAACTAATTTGCTAACCAATAACAAAATTTTTTTTATCAAATAAAATCAAAAAAATACTTTTTTTATCCAATCAAATTTTAAAACTTTTATTTTTATTTATAAACTTATTAATTGATTAGGATATTAATTAGGAAATTTTAACTTATTTTTGTAAATAAATAAATTAATTAGACTTAATTAGGTTTTAACTACTAATTTAATTATTTTATTTCCTTTTTTAAAATAACAAAAAACCAAAAAAATATGTCATAAATTATTTTTCATTAATTAAATTTAGTTATTTAATTTAGGAGTTAATTACTTTTCTTAAAATAAAAACAACAAAAAACCATTTTCTTTCAAAAGGGTCAAAACCTTAATTCGCACTCGATTTAATTTCCCGCGTGCTTTATTTATTTTTATCCAATTATGTATCTGCTTACAGATTGTAATAGTTAATTAGGACATTTAATTATTTTTATCACTTTTTTTTATTTTTCAAAGGGTTGCTTTTGGCGATGTAAATACCCGACGCCTTGTAATTTAATTTCCGCACCTTTAATTTCTGCAAATTATAACTGCTAGATGTTTGATAATAGGGTTTGCATGACAAGACTGAATGTTAAATCTTAAAATCAAATTAGACCACCCTAACATGTACAAAGATAAAATAACTGAAAACGACACACTCGCACATGCGCACTCTTAGGGTACACCCCACTCGGTTGCCTTTGTACACGGTTATTGAGTATAGGTCGTTTTAGAGGTCGTCCTCTTGTCTAAAAGATCATAGTCGCCTCATAATAGTTGCCTCAGATATTGTTGCCTCAAACAAATGATCTAAGACATTAGGGTTACCGCTAAGGCGTCCTAACATTGCTTTGGTGACCGTATGTCCCGCGTTCGAATTGACCCTTAAACTCCAACGACGGTGCTACTTATTAATAGTGGGATAACATTGTCTAAAGGAAATTAGCATAGAACGATTCCTTTTTCGAGTAGGTAGATAGTTCTTAGATACTTGCTCATTCAAAAAACAAAACTCTTTTCACACTTACACTCCTTTTCAAACAAAGTTTTCAAAACACTTCATTACACTCTTGAGGACAGAAGCAAGAGTTAAATCGAAGTTTCAAACAAAAACTTTTTCAAACCCACAAGCACAAAGAAAACAATTTTGAAAACAATGAGCAAGTACCTATTAGCCCGTGGATAACCACGGATAGAAAGGGTGCTAATACCTTCCCTTTCTATAATCTACCCCCCGAACCCGAGAAATATCTCGAAGAAGGAATTTTTCTGTGCTTTTTTCCTTTCCTTGTTGGATAAAATAAAAGTTGGTGGCGACTCTTGCTTACCGCGACATTTTGCAAACACAAACGCAAAATGCAAACCAGCATTCCAAAAAACAGTCAGTTCTTCCCACCATATCACAACAGGCCATCATCATCATTCTCATCATGTATTTCATGTCAAACAGTCAAAACAAGCATCGCAAATAATCCCAATATAATTCATGGCATACAATTCAAAGCACACTCACGGATGTATATCAAAGTTGATGAGATAATTAACTACTGCATTATAAACCATTTTTTTTAATATATGAAATTGTTTTATCTCCCTAATGGTCCAAACGGCGCGTCAAACGGACACCCGATGCAAAAGTTATGAGTTTTAGAAGTTTTCTTAAAATGCTATCAGTAGCAGTGGTAACTAGTTACCCGGTTATAGTAACCGGTTACTGCAAGACAATAACCTTTTTCTTTTTAAAATCCCTTGCAGTAACCGGTCATCCACTTATGGGAATCAGTTACCGCAGGACAATAGCCAGATTTGGATGACCGGTTATCCTGCGATAATAGAGAAAAATTATGCAATTGCTTGTTACGATCTTCCCATGTTCCAATCCCCAAAATTCATGTTTTCCACATCAAAAGTTATATTTTTAAGCAGGGTAATTACTCATCAACATTTGTATATTAATCTTAACCAATTCATGTCATCAAATTTCATCACAAACACATCAAAATCATAAAAATCCATTAATGGGGAAAACCCCTCAAAATAACCAATTGTGGAGAGTTCAAAACATACAATCATACAACCTAAATCCTATCATACCCTATCATTAGGCAAACCCTTATAGAGTTAGAATTCCCCCTTACCTTAGATTCTTGGTTGGTTCTTGATTCCTAGGGTGAATCCTTGCCCTAGCTTCCTAGTGCTTCTCTCTCACTCTCTCTCTCTCTCTCTCTCTCTCTCTCTCTCTCTCTCTCTCTCTCTCTCTCTCTCTCTCTCTCTCTCTCTCTCTCTCTCTCTCTCTCTATCTCTATCTCTCTCTCTCTCTCTCTCTCTCTCTCTCTCTCTCTCTCTCTCTCTCTCTCTATCTCTCTCTCTCTCTCTCTCTCTCTCTCTCTCTCTCTCTCTCTCTCTCTCTCTCCTCTCTCTCTCTCTCTCTCTCCCTCTCTCTCTCCTCTCTCTCTCTCTCTCTCTCTCTCTCTCTCTCTCTCTCCTCTCTCTCTCTCTCCTCTCTCTCTCTCTCTCTCTCTCTCTCTCTCTCTCTCTCTCTCTGAATTCCTCTATTCTTCTTCTATTTCACATATTATTCCCTTTTTTCCCTCTTCTCACTCTATTATATTATAATAATATAATTAACCTCATAAAAAATTATTTAATTATTATTATAAAATAATTATTATTATTCTTACAATATAGTAATAAAATAATTATTCTATATTATTCCACACACCCTCATAACCTCAACTTCTATAATTCTAAGGCATCTAGCTCCCAACAAGGCATCATATTACATCATAAAACTCATTGACTCGCATAATTTCGCTGTATAATCTTATTATTTAATTAAAAATAATTCTAATTAAATCGGGGTTGTTGTACTATAAAATTTACTCTCTTATTTTATTCAAGACATACTCCCTGGGTTCTCAAATGCTCAAGGTGGACCAAGAGTTGATCAGACAAATTCTCCCCCTAAGTATTAAAGTTCCAACTAGGCTTTCACTTTTCACAAATAAGTTTGGGTTTCAAAGGTCTCAAGTGGTCTCCATGGTTTCTTACAGTTTCTCAATAATGCTCATACCAAGTTTCATGCCTTGCATCATAAGTTTACTCTGTCAATTGCTTAGATGACTGAAAATCAACTATATTAGGTCAAAAGTCAACTATGGTCAATATACAGTCAAACTTCAAGAATTTTGGCCAACATATACATTTTGAAGTGATATTCATCATTTGATGAAGGTTTTATCACAATTCCTCAAGGAATGCTCTCAAATCATCAAGAATCAAAAGTTACTAAATTAGGGTTTCCTTAAGAGAAGTCAACTAAACTTTGACCAGGCATGACTTTCACATGCTTCATCCATTTTACCCTAACCAAAGCTCATTTTAAAGTATATTCAATCCTCTACAACTTTTTTTTTATTCCCAAGTCCAAAGAATGCATCATTGGAAAGATATGAGCCAATACATTACAGGTCTTTTTAAAAGTCAACAAAAAGGCACTTTTTGTCAAGGCAAATTACATCAAGATAAAATATCCAAATGCAAAAATGATCAAAAGAGATATTGTATGGGACATCTTGAGATTTCCAAAAATCTAAGATCATATTCAAAACATTAAAATTGAGAAAGTTATGACCATTGCAAGTTGAGAAATTTTGGTGAAATGCATGAACTTCAAGTTGAGTAATTTTGATATTTTTGACTTGTGGGGCATAAATTGAGAGCCTAAACGTGCATATTACTCCTCCTACTCCTCAAATCTGTTTCTCACACCATTTGGCCTTATTTTATTTTAATTATTTTTTATTTAATTCATTAGTAATGAAAAATAATTAAAAGGAAATCAAATCTTGTGTACAAAGCTCCAAGTCCATTAGTTTTGACCTAATTTTTCACTATATAATCTCTCCATCAGACCAAAAACAGGATACAAAAACGTAGCCTCTAAAGTTATCAAAAATCTCAAATATTTTCCATGAACCCTAGTGACTTTAAACCCTATTCTTCAACCGTGCTCAAAGAATTTCAAGCCTAGTATCACTCTCTTGAAGTTTCCAGGGGTTGATACCATTCCTTGTTCACCATAAATCAGCACCAAAATCCCCTCTTGAAGAAGCTCTGGTTTGGTAAGTGGGTAAGTTGTGATTTTTAGATTTCGTGATGATTTCAATTGTTGTAAGCATGCTAACATAGTTCATACACATCATTGCGAATGTTGTAACGTTTTACATGGAAGCTTTAGTGCAGAAACAACCTTGTACCATTGTTAGGGAACAAAGCTTTTAAAACTTTGTATCTCATGATACAGACCGTTTCGGAATAAACCAACCATGCCATCAGATTCACAAGGGCCTAATTAGTCCAGTAGGGTTGTTTTTATGTTCGTTTTCATTAGATTTCGCAGGTTTGGATTTTTGCTCAAAGGAAGATGGTGACCGGAGCCACCGCCTAGGGTGATTTGACTGGCCGGAGACTCTGTATGGCACAATGGAGTCTTTTGGTTGGTTCGTTCAAATATCAGGGGCCCAATTTGGGCGCGCGTGTTTTACAGTCAGCATTTAGGAGCCGTTTTAATATTTAATTAATTGGTTGTGGTTATGATACCATATGTATGGTCGTCCCAACGGTTGAGATAGAACGCTTAAGGCTTTGTGTGCGTGCAAGGGCAGGGGTTTGATCCCTGCCTCTTGCATATTATTTTTACTGAATTTTCCTTGCAGATTCAATGTTTCAAGGCTTAGTGCGCACACCATGCGTTATCATATCATCACCATCAAATCATTACCATCTCAGATCTGACGCTGCAGATCCATGCACTCATAATAGACTCTCAGGAACCAGCAACAGGGGATCCATACAGGAAGTTGGGCCAGCGTATATGGGCCTGGACACTTTAAAACGTGCACCCCCAAATTACTTCATAACGCAAGCCCATTTTTTCTATTTTTGTTTATTTTAATTTGTTTATTTGTTTTATTTTTTTTAAAAATCGATCTTATTTTTTAATCATAAAAATCAGAAAATCACAAAAATAATAGACTTAGGTTTTTCTAAATTAAATTTTATTTTTGGTAAATTAATTTGATTTAATTATTTTGACCTTATTTTATTAATTAAAACCAATTAGAATTAGGTTAAAATTTCAAATCTTTTTCTCAATAAATACCAAAAATATTTTATTAGATTTTTTAGGGTTTTAAACTTGTTCCCTTTTTAATCTTCGCACGTTTATTATTTTCCGTATTATTATTTTTTTGAATTTATTGTATCTGCTCACAGTTTGTAAATAGCTTAATTTATGGTTTTTCTTTATTGTTCTACCCCCAAGTTTTATGGTTTGTATCCCCCTTCCCGAAGCGATGTAATAGCGTAAGGTATTTCTTTACTGTTTTATTATTACTATTACTGCTTAGATTAATAGGATTCTATGGCAAGACGTAAAATAAATAATTAGCTAACCCTAATTGCCAGATAAATAAACTGAATTGAATCACTCACACACTTACACCTCTAGGGTGACCTCTCTCATTGCCTCGAAAAACAATAGTCATGACCCTCGAACGTAGGGATACCATTAGCAAAAGCCCTCAATTATAAATCATCATAAAGATCATAGTCCCTCGATATTCCTCGAAGGTTCCTTCGGTATATGATCTTGTCCCTCGTCATTGCCTACAAATACATGATGATGTCCCTTCAAATTGCTAAAGGTATCCCTACATGTTGCCTTCAATGACTATAACGACGATCTTACGCCTGTCCCTCGAACATCAAAGATAGGGCTTCCTGCTAATTAATAGTATGGATAACACTATCTAAAGGAGGAGGAAAAGTAAAAGAGAGACCTTGAGTGGGTAGTTACTGCTAATTGCTGGCTCACAACTTAAAACACCTTTTCACACCTCACACTTTCAAAATGCTTTATCAACACTCTCGAGGACTGATACAAGAGTTATCATAAAACAAACTGCCTTGCTATTTGGCATTTCAAAACTTTTTCAAAGCACACAGACACAAAGCAAATAAAGTGAGCAAGCAATTAAGAGCCCGTAGATAACTACAGATGAAAAGGGTGCTAACACCTTCCCTTTTCATAACTTACCCCCCGAACTCAAAATCTATCGAAGGTCTTTCCTGTTCTTTTCACCTTTCCTTATTAGATAAAAGAAAAGTCGGTGGTGACTCTTGCTATCCGCAACATTTGTGATAAAAATGCAAAACAAACAAGTCAGTTCTCCCACCGTATTATAGAACCGGTGACTCTACTAGGGACAAATACTTAAAAATAGGGGTTACCTTAAGAGCTTAGGTCATATTTACTTGCTTTAAACGGTTTGCTTTGATTGCTTTACATTTGATGGTTTTGTTTGGGTATTTTATTGCAAAGATCCTACACCCGGATCGGGGAACACCATTAGGTAAGTAGCAAAAATCATGGAGGTTGTACGGCATAGACCGATATGGATGATATTATAGTCACATTAGTGTGATACTCTGGCTTGTACTAATATTCCTTAAGCCAGTCAAGGATAACATTAGGCTTCCACATAGTGTCATTAAGCACTAACTGACCTTTAGAACCTTAAATTGACTCATCTTGGCCATTAGAAAGTAGTGAGATGGCCGACCTTGGTGTAGACTGAAGTTGGTTAATACTCGATGCTAAACTCATTGAGATTGGACTTTCAGGATATTCTGGTTGTAATTCAGATGCTTGAGCTGAAACAATGCTTGAGAGAAATATCAATGATATGAGATTCCTAGAACCCGGTTACTATTGCTAGGCTAGGACAGGTTGAGCCAACTAAACTTCAAAAGGGTACTTACCTATAGACCTCATGCAAGCCTTTAAACCTAAGGTCTTTATGTGACTTGTTTGTGTTTGCTATTTTGTTTTAAGCATAAACATAACATCATAACATAGCATTTGCACTAACCATTTCAAGGACCTAGGGATTTACCTCTTCTCTATTTTGTAGGTTATGGCTTCTGCTCGCAGAAATACCATATGGATTAACTTCGTAGGGATACCTGTCAATCTTAGAGAGTTGGTCTAGAGGGTTCCTAAAAGTTCTCAGTTCAATAGAAGACATGGTAATTTGCTCAGTTTGGTTACTTCTGGTTTTGACGAGGGTATGATGAGCGTCCTATTTCAGTTCTTTGATCCTAAACACCATTTCTTCATGTTCCCCAATTATCAGTTGATTCTCACGTTGGAATAATTCTCTAAGCTACTTGGAGTGCCTATATTGGAGCAAATACCCTTCACAGGTTTAGAACAAGATCCAAAGTCTAAAGATGTTGCTACAGCCTTGCACTTGAAGCCATCCGACATTGAATCTAAGCGGGAAAGGAGAAGTGGGGTTAAAGGTCTTCTTGCACAGTTTCTATTGTACCCCAAAATTTTCCCTCTCATGTTTTCCAAGATCTTCTCATTACATGGCGGTTACAAACATTTTCTTAGAGAAAATATAAATTTTTTAAAAATAATCAAGTGTCTTTCGATTGGCATATGAACAAGGTACTTCGATTGGGCGTTTGGCACTCTTCGATCATGCTTTGATTAGTAAGCTTCGATTGGATATTTGGCATCCTTCGAGCAAGCTTTGGCCCACAAGTATCATTCCAGCAGTGCCCTCTGTGCGTGCCTTCAACGTACTAGGCAAATACTCCCTTTGTGCGTGCCTTCAGCGCACAAGGCAATAACCCCCTACAAGTTTGCTTCCATTCACCAGCAGTGGACTCCTGCATGCAAGCTTCATTTAGGAAAAGGCTTCTTCAGACTTGCCTTCGATCAGCAAGGCAAAAGGCCTCTTTTACTGGTCTTTGATTCACAAGACAAAAGGCTGCCTCAGACTTTCCTTCGATCCACAAGGCCAAGGCCCCTTCAACTTGCCTCTGTTTTCTTTCAACCCACAAGAAAATGACTTCCTCTGGGCTTGCCTCCAATGCACAATGCAATGGCTTCCCTCATGCTAGCTTTGACTCCATTTCTAAAATATTCAACACACAGTTTTCCATATTTTGACACCTAGTAAGGTCCATTCGAAGGACACACCAATGGTGTATTCGAAGGACATACATGTGGTTCATTCGAAGGATACATAATTGTGGGAAACAAGCTTGTTTTGCCTTCTGATGAGTATTGGTTCAAGATGCTTGCCTTCAGCGCACAAGGCAAAGGCTTCCTTTTCAACCGACCTTCGATCCACTAGGCAAATGCTCCCTCTATGCTTGCCTTCAGTGCACAAGGCAAAAGTTTCCTCTTCATGCCTACCTTCGTTTCTACATTATGAACACATTGGTGGCCCATTCGAAGAATGCACCAGGGGTACATGTAGGCCATTCGAAAGACACACAAATGTGCCTTCAAAGAGCATACATTTGGTCCATTCGAAGGACACACAAATGGTTCCTTCGAAGGACCTACAATGGATCCATTCGAAGGATACATTATTGTGAGAAACCAGTTTATTTTATGTTGAGTCCTGGTCCAAGATGTTTGCTGGCCAAAGTCCAACATGTTGCCAAGACCAAGCCTCCTGCACAAATACATTCATGTCAAAGGAAGCTTCGACTGGCCAGAATGAAGTCTTTCGATTGGGCTAGTTGGGTAGTTTCAGAGCCAATCAAAGAACAAGGCAAATATGGGCTAAATCGAAGAAGCCCCAATGATGAGAATTGGAGTCATTCGAAGGAGGCAACCATGGGTCAATCGAAGAGAAAGGATAAGGTATACTTCAAAGGCCTGTTAACAAAGTGTCCTTCGATTGGCATATCAGAGCAAGATGTCCTTTGATAAACATATCAACAAAATCAAGCAATCAATGCAGAAGTTGACTCAATCTAAGAAGTTCTGATAAGGAAGGTTCTGAACAATTCGAATCAAAACTCACAGCCATCGAAGAGAATAATGCTTGGGGGTTGATCGAAGACGTTCTGATAGGGAAAACTCTGGTTAGTTCGAATTCATACAAGGCTCCAATTATCACCTGTCCAGGTTCATTCCCAATTCCAAAATGGCATGAAGAGTCTCAAAATGGCAATCTTTAAATTTGTTTGATTTTATTTTCAAAGCCATGTTTAATGGCTGGCCTTTAAGGACGTGTTTCTTTCTCCATTTTCTTGTCTCCTCCACCTCCTATAAATAAAAGCCACTTCTACAAGCCACAAACTAGATACATACGCCCATAAACGACACACATATACTGACTACACGCACACGCTGCCTCATAAGCCACACCAAAGTTATCAAAAATCTCATAAGTGATCCAAATCGAAGCAATCTTCAACAACGCTCCACTCACTCCTTGAATTTTGCAGGAGACGCTCCCAAGCACTAGGCAAGCCCAACATACACTGGAGCATCACTCATACAATATATCTGTTGGTAACTTATTTTCAATCTCAAACTAGCTAAGCATGCAATTTTTAAATTCATGTTAATCATATATTCATGTTATTGCTAATGTTTGTGATTACTTTCATGTGCTACATGCAAGATTAAGTGCATGGGTTGGGATCGTGCCACCATGGCTTAGGCACGATCCATATTTTCTTTCGAATCTCAGGGTTCACGAGGTTGTAAGACAGACGAAGTAGCTTTCGGTTCATACCCATAGGATCCGAATTAGGATTATGCAGCCACAGGCTGCTGAATATAAGACTGGATTCAACCCAAGTCTGGATCTTTATCTTATTTTCTCTAATAAATTTTCTACAGGAGTACATCATACACCTCCAACAATATTCTCTGCTGGATCGAAGGCCACATCCTTCCCTGGATCGAAGACCATCCTTCATTGATCAAAAGCTATCTTTTCTTTGGATCGAAAGATTCTTCTTCTTGTACTTTTATTTTTGGTGCTCATTTCTTTTTTATAGTTTTCCTCTTTTAAATTAACATAAAATAAGAAATCATCATAAAAATTAGGATTAGATTTTATTAATTAAATTAATTTCTGAATTAATTAATTAACTAATTTTAACATCTTTTTCTCAAAAAAATTAAAATAAACTAGAATTTAGGTTTAATTTTATTTTTCTCAATTTATTTTCTTTTCATAAAAACCAAAAACAAAATAAAAGATTTTTATTCCATAGGGTTTTAGACGTCTTTTCCAATTCGTGCGCAATTTTATTATAGCATTATCATATTATTGTATCTGCTTCCTGAATGTAATAGACTATAATTAGGACTCTTTTATTTTTACTGCTTTCTTTATTTTTCCCCAAAGCTTGAACATGTAATAATCCCCCTCCCTGAAGCTTTGTAATAGTGTAGGATTTACAATTCCCGCATTTTATTCCTGTACATATTAACTGCTAGATGTATGGTCATAGGATTGTATGGAAAGAATAAAACAAAACGCTAGCAAACCTAACAAAAAAGGCAAAAATAACTGAATACAACACACTTGCGCATATACACCTCTAGGGTACTCCCACTTTGGTTGCCTATGGAAAATAAAACAGTCATGTCCCTCAAAAGTAGGGACGCTTTAGCAAAGAACCTTAAATTAAAAAGATCATAGTCCCTCGACGACCTTACAGTGTTGCCTTTCGGTAAATAATCTAGTCCCTTAAACAAAATTGCTAAAGCGTCTCTATATGTTACATTTATGACTGTACGATGACCCACGAACGTCCCTTATACATCTAAATGGCTATGGCTACCTACTCACTAATAGTAGGTGTGATACGGTGGGAGAACTGACTTGGAGTTTTGCATTTTGATCGCAATTGTGCGGATAGCAAGAGTCGCCACCGACTTTTCTTTTATCCAAAAGGAAAGGTAAAAAAGCACGGGAAAGACCTTTTGAGATTATTTCTCGGGTTCGGGGGGTAGATTATGAAAAGGTAAGGTATTAACACCCTTTCCATCTGTAGTTATCTACGGGATCTTAGTTACTCACTAGATCACTTGCTATTTGTTTTGAAATGTGTTTTGTGATGTGGGTTTTGAAAGTATTTTGAAAAGGTGCCATCGTTTAGGAAAACTTTGTAATAGTTCTTGTTCGTAAGAACATATATAAAGTGTTGAGCTTTTGAAAATGTTTCAAGTTTGGAAAGATGTTTGGATAGTATATGTGATTGTTTTTAAAATAGAAAGGATATTTGTTTTGAGAGTGAGCAAGTAACTAAAAGTAATCTACCTACTCAAAAAGTCTTAGATGTGCTTTTCCTCCTCCTTTAGATGTTGTTATCTTACCATTGACTTGGTAATAAGACCCACCGTTGGATGTGAAGGGACGGGCGTTGGGTCATCGTATGACCATGATAACAATGTTGTGAGATGACTTAGCACTTTTCTTTAGGGACTAAGATCATTTTGAAAGGCAACTTTGATAGCGTCATCGAGGGACTATGATCTTGTATTTTTTGATTTGTTTGTGCTAAGACATCCCACATGCATAACATGGCCATTTTTGTAAGGCAACAAGTGAGATTACCCTAAGGGTGTATGTGTGTAAGTGTGTTTTATTGCATGCATTTGTCTTTGATTTTTGGTGGTCTACTTGTTGGTTTTATCTTGCCATACACGCCTAATTACTAGCATTTACAGTTGAAAGCGATAAATTGCAGAAATGTAAAGTCCTACGCTATTACAATATTTAGGGGATGGGGGTACAGATTTATGAATGGGGGTTGCAAGTAAAAGTAAGTCCTAAGTTACTATTACAACCATATTGAAATGTACAATATAAGAAAGAAATGGACTTGTTTAGATTTTTTTTTTGTCTTAATAAAAAAGAAATAAATTAGTTAATAAAAGAAAATATTTTTTATGTCTTTTTATGTTGATATTAAAAATGATGAAAAGGAAAATAAGTGAAAGATAGAAAACAGCGTGCTGCTGCAAGAAAAATAATAAGAATCAGAAGTTTTGAAGCCAGACGCGTGATGACTCAGCAGGAAACGTAAATGGATATCAGAAGTTCAGAAGTTCTGAACTGGTAAACTCTGAGGTCCTGCAAGACACGTTAGAGGGAAAACACAGAAGTTCTGGATTGCTATATGCTAAAGTCCTGCAAAAAATGTTAGAGGGAAAACACAGAGGTTCTGGGTGGTGTTCAGCCAGTGAACCAAAAGTCAGAAGTTCTGTGTTACGCTAAAACAGTGAGTAAATATCAGCAATCCAGTGCGTTATCAGCATGTAAAAATCAGAAGTTCAGTGTGTGTTAAAATATTGAATGAATCATCATAAGTTTTGTATTGTGCTGAGCCAGTGGGTGAACATTAGCAGTTTAGTGCGTTATCAGCATGAAAAAATCAAAAGTTCAATGTGTATTAACAGTGAGAAAAATCATAGAAGTTCTGTATGTTAAAACTATGAATGAACATCAGAAGTTTTATGCCATATTTCAACACTCAATCAGCACATCAATAATCTATTCAGTTTTCAACAAACAGTAAATCAGAAGGATAACAGCACAACAGCTTACAAAAATTCTAATCCTAATCCTGAGCCTAGCATTATTCTAGAAGTTCTGATCCATAGTTTTTCTATTCATGCCATGATATATACAACATTAATACTATGATATTTACATGTTAATGATGTTCAAAATGAAAAATAAGCAAAGTCAGAAAGACTTACCTTGAACCTGGAGCGTGCTTGGAGTGGCTGCCTTTGGATGTTCTGAGTCAGCAAGAGAAATGGAAGAATGGTTGTGTTCTTTGGTTCCAAGGGAAGAACCAAGGTTTGTTTTTGTGTATGAGGAATCTGGATTTTTATGAAGGTTTCACAACTTCCTTTTCTCTCTTTTGGCCAATCTCCCTCTTCAAAAGCCAGCCCCTTGAATATGGGATAGAGCAAAGTGTTTATAGGTGAAGGTTTTGTAGTTTGGAGATGTCAAGTGGCGCCAACATCATGTGCTAGATGTTGACTTACTCCTGAAGTAAGCTTAAACAAGTGTGGTTCAATGCACCAAGTGGGATAATTAGCAACGCCTAAGTTGGATTCGTCATCATGAATTACGGAAAAGTAGAAGCAGCGCATGGGCCTAGCATACTTTTGCACAAAAGTTTGTCTTCCCAAGACAGTAGGGGTACACATGGTGGAAATCCTTTGGATAAAGACTCATAAGGTGGTTGTGAGCATTAAATGATGATGAGACTTATCACAACCAGAAATCCTGCAACATGAAACTCTACACCAAGGCTTAGTTCTGGATCAGAAGTTCTGAGCTTGCGTAGCATCCAATCTTCTGATCTTCTTATCTTCTGGCTCCAGCATGTTCTGAAGGAACTTTCAGACTTTCCAGAAAGCTTGCAGCATGCTTCTTAACCTTCTTTGAATTACTCTGGCAAACTCTAAATGAGCTTTTTGTGAAAACTTGCCCAGAAGTTCTGACCAAACTCTGTTTTGAGAATGTCCAGATTTTGCTGAGTGTTATGGTGATAATATAGTCAGAAGCTCTGAGCTTATCATATTTTCTTAAATACTTAGAAAAAATTCTAAGTATTTAGAATTTTGACTTCTTCAAAGTAGGTTTGACTTTTGAATTTCTTAATGAAACAAACTTCATATTCCAACATATCTTGATGAGATATGATTTCTGAGATTTGATTTTGATCCAAAAGTCAAAGTTAGACTTCTCAGTGTGCAAATGATCATTTTTCCCTTGTGAGTGATTTTTCTTGGAAAATTGCAGTTCAAGGCTTGGAAGCAAACTTGAGGATCCAGGGTGATTCCTTGAGAAATGAGATGGAAAATTTTGAGGTACAACAGCTGCCCCTGTTCAATCTTCTTACACCTGAAGAGTTAGATTGGTAAATCTATCATTCCTGACTTGAGGGTGGAAGATGATTGAACACTAGAGTGCCCATAAAATTTGCACTCGAAGGTGTGTTAGTTGATTATGTAGGGAATGGGCTTAAAGATGCCATTTGTAGAGGTAATGGATAGTTGTTTGAGATGGGGCTTAAAGATTCCATCCAGAAATGATTGCTGCATTGTATCTGTAAGATGGAACTGAATGATTGCCAGCATGGCGTCCGTGTCTGGAGCGCATCTGAACTATATCGGAAGGTTGGGTTGTTTGATGATGAGTCCGTGTAAAACTGCATCTTAGGAAGAGAGGGAACCGATATAGGGTTGCCTGATGATGAGTTCGTGTAAAACTGCATCTGGAAGTGAGAAGGAACCTGTGTAGGGTTGCTTCAATGATGAGTCAGTGTAAAACTTCATCTTGGAAAGAAAGAACCTATGTAGGGTTGCTTCATGATGAGTTAGTGTAAAACTTCATCTTGGAAAGAAGGAACATGTGTAGGGTTGCTTCATGATGAGTCCGTGTAAAACTGCATCTTGGAAAGGTAAGGAACCGGTGTAGGGTTGCCTGATGATGAGTTCGTGTAAAACTGCATCTGGAAGTGAGAAGGAACCTCTGTAGGGTTGCTTCGATGATGAGTCACTGTAAAACTTCATCTTGGAAAGAAGGAACCTGTGTAAGGTTGCTTCATGATGAGTCCGCGTAAAACTTCATCTTGGAAAGAAGGAACCCGTGTAGGGTTGCCTGATGATGAGTCTGTGTAAAACTGCATCTGGAAGTGAGAAGGAACCCGTGTAGGGTTGCTTCAATGATGAGTCTGTGTAAAACTTCATCTTGGAAAGAAGGAACCTGTGTAGGGTTGCTTCATGATGAGTCCGTATAAAACTGCATCTTGGAAAGGTAAGGAACCGGTGTAGGGTTCCCTGATGATGAGTCTGTGTAAAACTGCATCTTAGAAAGAGAAGGAACCGGTGTAGGGTTGCCTGATGATGAGTCTGTGTAAAACTACATCTTGGAAAGAAGGAACCTGTGTAGGGTTGCCTGATGATGAGTCCGTGTAAAACTGCATCTGAAATTCCCTGAGAAGGAACCTGTGTAGGGTTGCTTCATGATGAGTCCGTGTAAAACTGCATCTGAAATTTCTTGAGAAGGAACCTGTGTAGGGTTGCTTCGAAATAAGTTCGTATGAAACTTCAGGAGGAACCTGGGTAAGGTTGCTTTGTGATGAGTCTGTGTAGGACTACATCTTGGAAAGAGAAGGAACCGGTGTAGGGTTGCTTCATGATGATGAGTCCGTGTAAAACTTCATCTTGGAAAGGAGGAACCTGTATAGGGTTGCCTGAGCTGGTCAAGTTGATAGTTGCCCTGTCTGGTTTCAGGTATTAATCTACAATCAGTCGCCCATAGATAGTTTTCCTGGCTTGTTACAGGTATTAATCTGGAACTTGAAAAGGTTGCTGGTAGCCATCTGTTGATTGACCTTTTTCCTGAAAAAGGTAAAACGTTAGCTGTATGCAATGTCATGATGCATGACATGCATGATGTCGTGATGTTATGAAAATAAATGAGATTGTGTCGTATGCACTTTATCATGTATGAAAATAGGATGTATGAAATGTGACATGTAAAATGAATGTATTTTTATCTGGGAAAATAAATCCTTGACAAATGCTGGGGAGTCGTTAAATCCTGGACTGTTGTTGAAGAGTTGGCGTGTCTTCAAACTTTGCTTAGAATGTTTCCACTGGGGATTCCTGTTTTGTTGTTTGAGGAGAACTCCGCTGGGGAATATTGAAAACTCTGTGGGGAGAATGTTTATTCCTACTTGGGAAAAGAGTTCAGGAGTCTCGGTTGTCTATTGCTCTACTGGGGTCGAAGTTGAACTAATATCTGGTCGGGTCCAGGTTTCACAGTAACTTGCTGGGGATTGTAGAGTAGTCTATTGGGGAAAGGGAGTTGTGGTCCTTTGATTTGTAGTAGTTGGAGAGGCAAACTCAAAATGGGGAATTTGTAGTTTGTTGGGGAAATAAACCCTGTTGCCGGTCTGCTAGAGAGGTGACGACTTCGTTGGGGAAAGTCCTCGAGGTTTTTTCAGCTGGGGGAAAGGTTTTCAGAGATTAAACTCTTGCTGGGGAATTATCCTATGAGAAGGATTTTGGGGAGATTTGTCACTGCCCCTAGTAGCGAATGTTTGTGGCATTGCCAGAAAAAGTTTGATTGTACGTAACCCTTTGCTGAGATTGACATTCAATGCCCCAAGTGACAGAGATGGAGACCTGCCCCTGGTTAGTTTGCACATTGAGAGATTTCTTGGAATCTTGATCGGACTGCCCCAGGTGTGCTGGATATTGACATGTTATGTCCCCTTGTTGACGGGAGATTTGTTACTGGAAGTGTCATCCCATTTGAATTGATTTTCTTCACTAAGAGAGATTTCGTTCACTGGATATTCGTTGTGTGAATTTCTCCGCTGTCAAACAAATAGCCATATGCGAACAGTGATATTCAAGTAACGCAAAGTTTATGTTTGTCTTGAAGTTTTGAAAAATGTGTTTTTAGCAAGTAAAGAAATTTTGCAAGAAAAATTCAGCTCTGGATTTTGAGTAAAGCCTTACAGGAATCAGGATACCTTTTGTAACAGTATACTTTCGAACTAACCCATGCTTCAATTAGGACTTTTGAAGGGTTGTAACGTGGCTTGGTTCACGATTTTAAGAAACAAAGGATAAAGGCTCAAAGTATATTTGTACCCACCCGCTCTTCGTGATGTCCTTCAGTCCTAAGCTTAGTTAATTGTGCGTTTGAACTCCAATTGAGTCTGGAATGACGTTTTGGTGATGGTTCAGACAGGTTGAGTTTGTCGGAAGGCAGTCATTTTTTGCAATATTTTCCATGTTGTTGAGGATTTATAGTGACCTCTTTCTTTTGATTTGTTATCCCTAATTTTTGCATGACTGTTCTTGTTTTGAGATTACAGTCAGCGGGATGCCCCAGTTTTCTTTAAATCTCCTTTGTAGGTTTTGACTTAGAGGGCTTTACTTTTTTGAGAAATAATGACTGTCTATTTGGTAGGGAACCATCGCTGTCTTTTGATCCCAGAGGAATGTTTTTTGATGTCATTCGTTGTATTACGAGATGAGAGTTTGCGGCTTAACGCGCGTTTGAATTAACTGAGAGACTACCCTGCCCCAGGTTTTGATTAAAGGTTCCAATTTGTGTTAAAACATAAAACTTCTACTTCTTTGGCTCGAAGGGGTTGACTAGGGATTATCTTCCTTATAACTCCAGTGTTTAGGATTTGAAAAAAACGCCTGTACATCGTCAGCAAGGTCTGTTCAAAAGCATACTGTATAAGATTATGGCATTATTTTCGTCATCCTCCCTCTAAAGGCTTGTAACTTTTAGCAAGAGTTGAATGTCATAAAGTGAGTAAAAAGCATAGTTTAAATGTAATGAAAATGAGTGGATCAAATCAAGACAAACATATGCAATGCATTAATGAAACAAAGTTTGACATTAATAGATAATTGTTTGAATAACAAAATAAATTACAATTGAAAATTCAAAATGAAACAAAGGCCTCTTTGTTTGAATCTTTCACTTTAGTTGGCGAGCCTTTGAGGGACGGCAGAAGAACTCTGTCTGGCCATCTTGTGTGAATTTCAGCATTCCTCTGTCAATCAAGTCTTGGATCTTATTTTTCAAAGCCCAACGGTCATTCATATCATGCCTAGGATTATTGGAGTGGTATGTACACAATGCATTGGGATGATAGCTAGGAGCAGAGGTATTGGGATTCCGAGGAGGATCCCTTAATGTGATCAGCTCTGCCTTCAACATGTGTTGTAGCACTTGAGCCAGTGACATGTTGATCTTAGTGAATTGTCTTTTAGGCGCAACCTCCTTACGCTGATTACCCTGTTGTAGTTGGCGAGGTTGTTGTTGGACCCGTGAGGTAGTAGCAAATTGGGGAGGTCTTCCGACTTATTGTCTCATGGGAGGCTGAGCGGTGACTTGATTTCCAATCCTGATTGTTTTCCCCATACGGCTACAACCGTCTTGAAGAAGTTGGTTGATAATGGTTCTCAGCTCTTCTTGTCTCCGGGCTAGGCCTTGGATAAGAGCCATCGTCCCTAGTATCTGGGTTCTCATGGCTTCAATCTCAGCTTGCAATTGTTCCAACCGTTCGTCCTTATTGTCTTCAGGATTTTTCTTGGCCAGGCTCCCAATGAGGAGTGCTTTCAACTCTTCCTGTCCCTTGGATAGGTTCAAGAACATTTCTTGAAGTTGAGCATTTTGAACCTGGATGTCCTTGATAGTCTACTCTAGGGCCATCTCTACTGAAATAAACAGTAGGAAGATAAGGAAACCTGTATGGGAGAAACCTGTCATGATATGATGCATGATATGTGGATGCATGTTTTCAAGGATCTCGCGGGGTAAATACAATAAAATGTTAGAAGTTGAACTTTGATCAACGGCTTTGTTCATAGAACTTTGTATCGGTGGATGTCCTTCCACGAGAATTAAGCTCACCATGTAAAGTGGGTCATAGCCCTTGACTCAAGTTTGTTGTACTTGATTTTTGACGGTGTTTAGAGGAAAATAAATCCTCTTGCCCCCTGGTAGACGTCTGGTTCAACGTGACCCTGCATCAAAGACCCTCGAGATCCTTGAAATGGTTATTGAAAATGCTATGGTATGATGTTATGATGTTATGTACAAATATGCAAGGTAAGCAAGTTTATATACATATAATCATATACACACAAAGAAGACAAGTCCTTAGTTTTAGGCTTGCATGGAGTTCGTAGGTAAGTACCCTCTTAAAGTTTAGTTGGCTCAACCTGTCCTATTTAATAGTAACCGGGTTTTAAGGGATCTCAATATCACTGATATTTCCCACAAACTTCGTTTCGATTGACAACTGACTTGCCACCAAACAAAGCTCGGGAGCCAAATATTAATGAGTGTAGTATCGAGTATCTACCAACTTTGGACTGCACCAAAGCCGGTCATCTCACTACGTCCTAATGGCCAAGTTGGTCAAGTAAGGTTCTAAGGTCAGTTGATGCTTCATGACACCACGCAGCGGCCCCGTACTCTCCTTGACTACTCAAGGGTTACCGATACCAACCAAAGTGCCACATTAACGTAGCTACTGCTTCAACCGTGTCGGTATACCCCACACAGTTCCCTCACAGTCTATTGCTACTTACCTAAAAGGTGTCCCCAAATCCGGGTGTATGATTTAAAACAAACTCAAACAAAGAACCAAAATGTAAAGCAAACAAATCAAACAAATGTAAGCAAGTAAATGTGATCTAACCCTAAGGTAACACCACTTTTTAAGAATTTCCCCAGTAGAGTCGCCAGTTCTGTGATACGGTGGGAGAACTGACTTGGAGTTTTGTGTTTTGATTGCAATTGTGCGTATAGCAAGAGTTGCCACCGGCTTTTCTTTTATCCAAAAGGAAAGGTAAAAAAGCACAGGAAAGACCTTTTGAGATTATTTCTCAGGTTCGGGGGGTAGATTATGAAAAGGGAAGGTATTAGCACCCTTTCCATCCGTAGTTATCTACGGGCTCTTAGTTACTCGCTAGATCACTTGATTTTTGTTTTGAAATGTGTTTTGTGATGTGGGTTTTGAAAGTATTTTGAAAAAGTGGCCTCGTTTAGGCAAACTTTACAAAGCGTTGAGCTTTTGAAAATGTTTCAAGTTTGGAAAGATGTTTGGAAAGTGTATGTGATTGTTTTGAAAATAGAAAGGATATTTGTTTTGAGAGTGAGCAAGTAACTAAAAGTAATCTACCTACTCAAAAAGTCTTATATGTGCTTTTCCTCCTCCTTTAGATGTTGTTATCTTACCTTTGACTTGGTAAGAATCCCCACCATTGGATGTGAAGGGACGGGCGTTGGGTCATCGTATGACCGTGATAACAATGTTGTGAGATGACTTAGCACTTTTCTTTAGGGACTAAGATCATTTTGAAAGGCAAATTTGATAGCGTCATCAAGGGACTATGATCTTGTATTTTTTGATTTGTTTGTGCTAAGACATAGCATATGCATAACATGGCCATTTTTGTAACGCAACAAGTGAGACTACCCTAAGGGTGCATGTGTGCAAGTGTGTTTGATTGCATGCATTTGTCTTTGATTTTTGGTGGTCTACTTGTTGGTTTTATCTTGCCATACACGCCTAATTACTAGAATTTACATTTGAAAGCGATAAATTGTAGAAATGTAAAGTCCTACGCTATTACAATATTTAGGGGATGGGGGTACAGATTTATGAATGGGGGTTGCAAGTAAAAGTAAGTCCTAAGTTACTATTACAACCATATTGAAATGTACAATATAAGAAAGAAATGGACTTGTTTAGAAAATGTTTTTATCTTAATAAAAAAGAAATAAATTAGTTAATAAAAGAAAACATTTTTTATGTATTTTTATGTTGATATTAAAAATGATGAAAAGGAAAATAAGTGAAAGATAGAAAACAGCGTGTTGCTGCAAGAAAAATAATAAGGATCAGAAGTTCTGAAGCCAGGCACGTGATGACTCATCAGGAAATGTCAATGGATATCAGAAGTTCAGAAGTTCTGAACTGGTAAACTCTGAGGTCCTGCAAGACACGTTAGAGGGAAAACACAGAAGTTCTGGATTGCTATATGCTAAAAGTCCTGAAAAAAATGTTAGAGGGAAAACACAAAGGTTCTGGGTGGTGTTCAGCCAGTGAGCCAAAAGTTAGAAGTTCTGTGTTACGCTAAAATAGTGAGTAAATATCAGCAGTTCAGTGCGTTATCAGCATGTAAAAATCAGAAGTTCAGTGTGTGTTAAATTAGTGAATGAATCATCAGAAGTTCTGTATTATGCTGAGCCAGTGGGTGAACATTAGCAGTTCAGTGCGTTATCAGCATGTAAAAATCAGAAGTTCAATGTGTATTAACAGTGAGAAAAATCATAAAAGTTCTGTATGTTAAAACTATGAAACATCAGAAGTTTTATGCCATATTTCAACTCTCAATCAGCACATCAATAATCTATTCAGTTTTCAACAAACAGTAAATCAGAAGGATAACAACACAACAGCTTACAGAAATTCTAATCCTAATCCCGAGCCTAGAATTATTCTAGAAGTTCTGATCCATAGTTTTTCTATTCATGCCATGATATATACAACATTAATAATATGATATTTACATGTTAATGATGTTCAGAATGAAAAATAAGCAAAGTCAGAAAGACTTACCTTGAACCTGGAGCGTGCTTAGAGCTTTGAGTGGATGCCTTTGGATGTTTTGAGTCAGCAAGAGAAATGGAAGAATGTTTGTGTTCTTTGGTTCTAAGGGAAGAACCAAGGTTTGTTTCTGTGTATGAGGAATCTGGATTTTTATGAAGGTTTCACAATTTCCTTTTCTCTCTTTTGGCCAATCTCCCTCTTCAAAAGCCAGCCCCTTGAACGTGGGATGGAGAAAAGTATTCATAGGTGAAGGTTTTGTAGTTTGGAGATGTCAAGTGGCGCCAATATCATGTGCTAGATGTTGACTTACTCCTGAAGTAAGCTTAAATAAGAGTGGTTCAATGCACCAAGTGGGATAATTAGCAGCGCCTAAGCTGGATTCGTCATCATGAATTAAGGAAAAGTAGAAGCAGCGCATGGGCCTAGCATACTTTTGCACAAAAGTTTGTCTTCCCAAGACATTAGGGGTACACGTGGTGGAAATCCTTTGGATAAAGACTCAGAAGGTGGTTGTGAGCATTAAATGATGATGAGACTTATCACAACCAGAAATCCTACAACGTGAAACTCTACACCAAGGCTTAGTTATGGATCAGAAGTTCTGAGCTTGCGTAGCATCCAATCTTCTGATCTTCTTATCTTCTGGCTCCAGCATGTTCTGAAGGAACTTTCAGACTTTCCAGAAAGCTTGCAACACGCTTCTTAAACTTCTTTGAATTACTCTGGAAAACTCTGACTGAGCTTTTTGTGAAAACTTACCCAGAAGTTCTGACCAAACTCTGTCTTGAGAATGTCCAGAATTTGTTGTGTGCTATGGTGATAATATGGTCAGAAGCTCTGAGCTTATCATATTTTCTTAAATACTTAGAAAAAGTTCTAAGTATTTAGAATTTTGACTTCTTCAAAGTAGGTTTGACTTTTTGAATTTCTTGATGAAACAAACATCATATTCCAACATATCTTGATGAAATATGATTTTTGAGATTTGATTTTGATCCAAAAGTCAAAGTTAGGCTTCTTAGTGTGCAAATGATCATTTTGCCCTTGTGAGTGATTTTTCCTGGAAAATTGCAGTTCAAGGCTTGAAAGCAAACTTGAGGATCCAGGGTGATTCCTTGAGAAATGAGAGGGAAAATTTTGGGGTACAATAGTAGGCTAGCCTTGTCTAAAGGAAAGGAGGAAAAGAACAACCTTTTGAGTAAAAGTAGATAGCTGTTAGATGCTTTCTCAAAAACAAATTTTCACACTTACACAAAACAAATTTCAAAAACATTCTCAAATGCTTTATCAACACTCTTGAGGACTGATACAAGAGTTATCATAAAGCAAATGGTCGCATTAAGGCATTCTCAAAATACTTTTCAAAACACACAAAGTATAATGTATTTCAAATGAGCTAAGCATCTAAGAACCCGTACAAAACTACGGATGGAAAGGGTGCTAACACCTTCCCTTTCCATAATCTAATCCCTTACTCAGAAATAATCTTGAAAGGTCTTTTTCTGTTCTTTTCACCCTTTCCTTTGTTGGATAAAAGAAAAATTTGTGGCGACTCTTGCTTACTGCAACATTTGCAAACACAAACGCAAAACCAGTATAACAGTCAGTTCTGCCACCATATCACAGAACTGGCAACTCTGCTGGCGATACTTATAAAGGGGGGTTACCTTAGAGTTAGATCATTTTTTCTATCATTGTGTGTTTTGTTTGCTTTATCTTTTGAGGGCTTGTTTGGGTTGTTACTAGAGATCCTACACCCGGATCTAGGGCACCTTTTTAGGTAAGTAGCAATAGATCGTGGGGAATGTGCGGGTTATACCGACACAGTTGAAACGAGATCTATGTCGGTGTGACACATTTGTTGGTACCGGTAGCCCTTGAGTAGTCAAAGAGAATAAGGGGCCGTTGTGTGGTGTCATGAAGAACCAACTGACCTTAGAACCTTTAATTGAACAACTTGGCCATTAGGAAGTATACTTTCGTCATGTGAGCAAAGGCCCTACTGGGGAATTATTACTTCCAAAATTTTAGAGTTCGTTCATCCTTGGAGACACTATTTTTGTTCTCCTTGAGTCACAAAATCTAAAGCAAGAAGTAATTTGTAAATTCTTTTCAAAAAAACAATTTTTTTATTTAATCTGTTTGCTTTTAAAATTACTATCAATAATAAATGGAGTCTTTGTAAGAAGAATAAAATAAGAATTGGATAAAAGCTCAAACTTTATTAATAGGATGGTAGTCTGCGAATGGCGAGACTCCATAGATGATTACAAAGTTTGGAAAATGGTAATATATATTGTAAGAGATACATATTGAAATACAATGACCACTATTCTCCCTAACAACTTTGAATTCCTGAGCAGAAACTTCGGTTGAAGAGTGGTGAGGACCCAAGAAGATTGTTGCTTCAATGATCAAGTCTTGTCTGATGTAGTTACTTGCCAAGAAATCCCTACCTTTTGCCTAGATTTCCCTTGCGGGTTTTCAACCTACCAGGAAAAATTTATTCTGTTTATGTCTCTAATTTTTGCCTAGATCGCCCTTTCGGGTTTTCGGCCTACCGAGACGCTCCTTTTTGCCTAAGTCGCCCTTTCGGGTTTTCGTTTTAGCGAGCTATTCTTTTATCTATTTAGGAGAAGTATTTGTTGACTGCATCAGCATTCAAAGGATGTGGGAACTCCTCACCATCCATTGTTTCAAGAATCAATGCACCGCCAGAGAAGGCTTTCTTGACAACATATGGGCCTTAAAAATTGGGAGTCCACTTGCCCCTAAAATCAGCGTTGAAAGACATGATCTTCCTGAGCACGAGGTCGCCTTTTCTGAATTCAGAGGCTTGACCTTCTTATCAAAATCTTTCTTCATTCTCTTCCGGTATAGCTCGCCATGACACAAAGATGTCATTCTCTTCTCTTCAATCAAATACAACTGGTCAAACCTGTTTTGGACCCATTCAGCCTGTGACAAATTGGTTTCTATTATCACACGTAAAGAGGGAATCTCAACCTCAACGGGGAGCACTTCTTCCATGCCATACACAAGATAGAAAAGGGTTGCCCCTGTTGAAATGCGGACAAATGTTCGATACCCATGCAAAGCAAAAGGGAGTATCTCATACCAATCTTTGTAAATAACAACCATTTTCTGGAAGATCTTCTTGATGTTCTTATTAGCAACTTCAACAACCCCATTCATATTTGGCCTCTATGGAGATGAATTATGGTGAACAATCTTGAATTCTTCACAAATTTCTGTCATCATCTTATTATTCAGATTCAAGCCACTATCGGTGATAATCCCGCTTGGCACACCATACCGACATATGAGATTGTTCTAGATAAAGCGTACTACCACCTGCTTAGTAACGTTAGAAAATGAAGCTGCTTCCACCCATTTGGTGAAGTAGTCTATTGCCACCAAGATGAAACGATGTCCATTTGATGCCTTAGGTTCAATCATTCCAATCATGTTAATACCCCACATAGAAATAGGCCATGGGGAAGAAATAACATTGAGAAGTGTCGGAGGCACATGAATTTTGTCAGCATAGATCTGGCATTTATGGCACTTCTTTGCAAATTTGTAACAGTCAGATTCCATTGTCAGCCAATAATAACCTGCCCTAAGAATCTTCTTTGCAATCGAATGTCCATTGCCATGAGTACCAAAGGAACCTTCATGGATTTCATGCATCAACATGTCTACTTCGTCTCTATCCACGCGTCTGAGCAAGACCATGTCGTAATTTCTTTTATATAGCACATCCTCATTGAGGAAAAAGTTGTCTGCCAACCTTCTCAATATCTTTCTATCTTTATTTGATGCGCCAACCAGGTATTCCTGAGTCTGGAGAAAATGCTTGATATCATAATACCAATGTTTTTTATCTACTACTCCTTCTGTTGTAAACACATTAGCTGATCTATCCAAACGTCGTAGTGTGATACGAGGCACATCGTTCCAAGTATTCACTTGATACATAGAAGTCAGAGTTGCCAAAGCATCTACCATCTGATTTTCATCTTGGGGAATATGATGAAATTCAACTTTGTTAAAGAAGGGTAATAATCTTCTAGCATAATCTTTGTAAGGGATCAAGCCAGGGTGACGAGTGTCCCATTCTCCTTTAATCTGATTTACTACCAAAGCTGAATCACCATACACATCTAGAACTTTGATTCTGAGATCAATGGCTTCCTCGAAAACCATGATATAAGCCTCATACTCTGCCATATTATTGGTACAATCAAATGTCAGCCTTGCAGTAAAAGGAATATGGGATCCATGAGGAGTGATGATCACAACACCAATTCCTTTCCCATATGCATTCACAGCTCCATCAAATACCATACCCTACCGGGATTCAAGATCAGCACGTTCCCCAGGAAAGGTTCAGCACAATCTTTCACTTTCAGAAACATAACATCCTCATAAGGGAAATCATACTTAACAAATTAATAATCACCTACTGGTTGGTGAGCAAGATAATCCGCCAATACACTGCTTTTAAAAGCCTTCTAATTGCGGTATTCAATATCATATTCAGACAACAACATCTGCCAACAGGCGATTCTCCCAGTAAGAGTAGGATTTTCAAAAAATATACTTAATTGGATCCATTTTGGAAATCAACCAAGTATTATGATTCAACATATATTGCCGCAACCGCTTTGCCGCCTAGGCCAGAGCACAACATGTCTTTTCCAGCATAGAATACCGCGACTCACAGTCAGTAAACTTCTTGCTGATATAATAAATGACATATTCCTTCTTTCTCGTTTCATCTTGTTGTCCCAAAATGCAAGCCATAGAATTATCTAATATTGTCAAATACATGATCAATGGTCTTCCTTCAACAGGCGGGAGCAAGATAGGAGGTTCAAGTAGATACTCTTTAATACTTTCAAAGGCCCTTTGGCAATCATCTCTCCACACACAACCCTGATCTTTCTTTAACAACTTAAAGATTGCTTCACATGTTGCAGTCATGTGGGAAATGAATATGGAAATGTAATTCAACCGCCCAAGGAAGCCTCTAAATTGCTTTTTAGTTCTTGGTGCAAGCATTTCTTGAATTTCTTTGACTTTATCAGGATGAAATTCAATTCCTTTATGGATGACAATAAAACCTAGCAATTTCCATGATCAAACATCGAAGGTGCATTTGTTTTTTATTCAAGCAGAGACGATACTTCCTTAAATGCTTAAACAATTTTAAAAAATCCTCTATATACCCTTCTACAGTCTGGGATTTGGAAATCATATCATCAACATATACCTCAATTTCCTTGTGCATCAGATCATGAAATAGGGTTGTTGTGATACGATGGGAGAACTTACTTGAGGGTTTGTGTTTTGATTGCATTTATGCGGTTAGCAAGAGTTCCCATCGACTTTTCTTTTATCCAAATAAGGAAAGGTGAAAAAGCACAGGAAAGACCTTTAGAGATGTTTTTGAGTTCGGGGGTAGATTATGAAAAGGGAAGGTGTTAGCACCCTTTTCATCCATGGTTTTCCATGGGCTCTTAGTTACTCGCTAGATCAACTTGCTTTTGTTTGAATGTGCTTTGCGGTGTGGGCTTTGAAAGTGTTTTGAAAAAATCTCTTTGTAATGGTACTTGTTTCTATAAGAACGCGTACAAAGTTTTATTTCGAAAGATAATTCAAAGACGTGTTTGTGGATTGTGTTGTGGAAAATGGTTTTCGGAAAGATATTTTGCAATGGTTCTCGTCTCTATAAGAACGTATACAAAATGTTTTATCTTTTGGAAAATGTTTTTTGAAATGGAAGCGTTAGTGTGTAAAAGTGTTTTTGTCGTCAAGCGAGTAATTAGGAGTGAATCTACCTACTCGAAAGGTCTTAAATATGCTTTTCCTTCTCCTTTAGATGTGACTATCTTACCATTGATTTGGTAAGAAGCCCCATCGTTGGATGTGGAGGGACGGATGTGGGATGTTTGTATAGTCATCGGAAACAACTTATGAGACGCTTTAGCAATTTTTCGTAAGGGACTAGATCGTTTTATCGAAGGCAACATCGAGGGACATTGAGGGACTACGATCCTTTTTTATCGGATGGTCTTTGCTAAAGCGTCCCCTATTCGAGGGACATGACTGTTTTCCGAGGCAACAAAGCGAGATTACCCTAGAGGTGCATGTGTGAATGGTGTATTTGATTGCATGCGTTTAGTCTTTGATTAGGGTGGTCTACTTGTTGGTTTTATCTTGCCATACACTCTAATTACTAACATTTATGAAAGCAAAAATGCGGAAAATAAAGGTCCTACGCTATTACATGCTTTTTGAGGGATGGGGTATACAAGTGTACAAGTGGGGGTTGCAAAAAATAAAATTCCTAATTATTACAACCAAATTGAATGAAAATAAAAGCAAAAAATCAAAAGAAAATCAAAATTTATGTTGTCTGGTCTGACACGGGCCGTGTCCTATGACACGGGCACCCGTGTCAGCTTCTGTAATGGTCCATGTGCCTCTTTTCCTTTTCCGTACCAGCTAAAATGACACGGGTCGTGTCTAGTGACACGGGAACCCGTGTCAGCTCATGACCTGCATTTTTGTTAGCGTAAAATTCCAGTATGGCTGACACGGCCGTGTCCTGTGACACGTGTACGCCCCTGACCTGCATTTTTGTGAGATTTTTTTCAACAGAGGAGCTGACACGGCCATGTCATGTGACACGGGCACCTGTGTCAGCCCCTGCCATGCTCTTTTTTACTGAGTTTTCCCTTTTTTGATTTATCTTTTACATATCTTTTGGACGCAAACAAAAAATGATGTATGGAAAAAGATATTACAGTTTGAAGAAAAATATACCTTTTGATGTGAAACTTTAGAATACATATGGATATCTCCGAATGCAAAGTGATGAATGACCGAACTCCTCTTTAGAGCTACTCCAATCCTTGCTCTGTGTGACCAAGTTCCAGAATCGCTCCAACCCAGTCAAAGTTGTAAACTAATTTTTGTTTATGCTTGGAAGGTGATGATAAAGGTGTTACAGAAACTATTATTATGTTAGAACAATCTCCATGTGATGTATATGAGGTGTTTGGGTAGTTGGTTTAGGGGAAAGTTTGCAAGGTTGTACAACAATGGATTAAGGATTTTTCTGTTTTTGTGAGTGAAAACAAAGTTGAAGATGAGCAAATTTTATGGATGAACTGAGTTTTATGAAATGAGTTGGGTTTTATGAATGAGCGGAGTTTAACAAAAGTTTTGTTTTTTCTCCTCTCCCTTTTTCTCTCCAAAAATTCCAACCCCCTATGTCTTATGAAACAGTCCCTTTTTGTAGACCCTTGACTGAGGTTTAGGGGGGAAACAAAATAAGTCATTTTGAACTGTTTTTGCCAACTGTTTTGATACTTTATTCACACAATTTTCTTTTGCAATTTTGGGGCTATTATGATGCAGGTTGGGGCAGACTGTATAGAGTAGTTTTTTACTGGTTTTGTGGACATGTTTTGGATTGTATAGGACAGCAATGCAGGTTTTATGACAGGTTTATGGTGCAGCATGGCACAAGGTTTTATAAGACAGCAAATGAGCAAGGGTTTAGAGTGTTGTGGCAATGTATAGAAGTAACATATCATTTTTTGTTCAGCAATAACTTGGACATCATAGTTTGTAGTATGAAACAAGTTTGGTTTGTGGAGCAATTTATGCATATTGTATCAAAGACAAAGCATTGTGGCAAGGTTTTGAATCAAATGAAAAAAGTCCAAGCAATACAAAGTTTAGGATTTGTAAACTTGCAAAAATGCCACTTTGTAATAACTTAAATTACTTGCATCATTTTGAATTATTTGGAATTGTAGTAAAAAATGTCATGAAGCAAATGAAATTAACCAAGTATAGAAAATACTTAGAAAAATTTCAAAGTCTTGAAAAGTTGGATTTTTGATTCTCTTGATTTTTGATGATCAAATTCCATATTTTTGGATGTCTTGACATAATGTGATTTTTGGGACTCAAATTTGATCAAAAAGTCAAAGTTTGACTTTTCAGCGCCCGGTTGACTTTTTCCAACTGAAACTCCAATTTTGCTCATTTTGCCCCCTTTTGATAATTTGAATGATTCTTCTTAGAAAATGTGATCTGAGGCTTGAAACTTGACTGAAGTGATTCTTAAGCCCGAGGATGTAGATTGGCTGATTTGCCTTTCGTGATCTGAAGGTGGGAGATGATTGAACATTAGAGTGCCCAGAAATTTGCACTCGCATGAAGTAATACTGATTGGTGATGTCGGGGATGGGCTTACAGATGCCATTTGGAAGGCAACGGGAAATCACAAGAGATGGGCTTAAAGATGCCCTCCAAAAAAGATTGGTTGCATAAGAGATTCCTGGGTGAGAATTCCTGTACCTGCTGTCGAGGGGGGAACTTTGCCGGGGAATGTTGACTTATGCACTGGAAAGTAAAGTCTAGGAGCTTTGATTGTCCATTACTCTATTGGGGAATTATCTCCTGACTGAGGAGGTGAAAGTAGAACGCATACCTGGTCAGGGTCCAGGCTGTACAACAACTCGCTGGGGAAATGTGAAATCGACCGTATCTGATCGGGTTCAAGCCTTACAATGTCGTAAGTTGTAGCCTGGAGATAAGAGAGAAGGAACCTGCATAGTAGGGTTACTTTGAAATGAAAGCCTGGGTAGTAGGGCTATGGGAAGGAACTTGGGTAGCAGGGTTACTTCGTGATGAAAGCCTAGATAATAGGGCTGTGAGAAGGAACCTGGATAGTAGGGTTACTTCGAAATGAAATCCTGGGTAGTATGTCTATGGGAAGGAACCTGGGTAGTAGGGTTACTTCGAAAGCCTGGATAGTAGGACTGTGAGAAGGAACCTGGATAGTAGGGTTACTTCGAAATGGAAGCCTGGGTAGTAGGGCTATGGGAAGGAACCTGGGTAGTAGGGTTACTTCGTGATGAAAGCCATGGTAGTAGGGCTTGTGAGAAGGAACCTGGATAGTAGGGTTACTTCTAAATGAAAGCATGGGTAATAGGGCTTGTGAGAAGGAACATGGATAGTAGGGTTACTTCGAAATGAAAGCATGGGTAGTAGGGCTTGTGAGAAGGAACTTGGATAGTAGGGTTACTTCGAAATGAAAGCCTGGGTAGTAGGGCTTGTGAGAAGGAACCTGGATAGTAGGGTTACTTCGAAATGAAAGCCTGGGTAGTAGGGCTTGTGAGAAAGAACCTGGGTCGTAGGGTTACTTCGTGATGGAAGCCTGGATAGTAGGGCTGTGAGAAGGAACCTGGATAGCAGGGTTACTTCGAAATCAAAGCCTGGGTAGTAGGGCTTTGGGAAGGAACCTGGGTAGTAGGGTTACTTCGTGATGAAAGCTTGGATAGTAGGGCTGTGAGAAGGAACTTGGATAGTAGGGTTACTTCTAAATGAAAGCCTGAGTAGTCGGGCTACGGGAAGGAACCTGGGTAGTAGGGTTACTTCGTGATGAAAGCCTGGGTAGTAGGGCTTGTAAGAAGGAACCTGGATAGTAGGGTTACTTCGAAATGAAAGCCTGGGTAGTAGGGCTTGTGAGAAGGAACCTGGATAATAGGTTTACTTCGAAATGAAAGCCTGGGTAGTAGGGCTTTTGAGAAGGAACTTGGATAGTAGGGTTACTTCGAAATGAAAGCCTGAGTAGTAGGGCTTGTGAGAAGGAACCTGGATAGTAGGGTTACTTCGAAATGAAAGCCTGGGTAGTTGGGCTTGTGAGAAGGAACCTGGGTAGCAGGGTTACTTCGAAATTGAATCCTGGGTAGTAGGTCTTGTGAGAAGGAACCTGGGTAGTAGGGCTACTTCGCTTGATCATGTAGATTAGTTGACCCATTTGGTTTCGGGAACTGATTTTTCCTTGGTCGCCTGCAGATATGACATTTATAACTACTGGAATTGTTGGTGATAACTTTCTGTCCTGAAAAGATAACAGGGTTAGTTATATGCGATTCATGAAATGAATTGTGAGATGATGTTCTCAAAATAAGCGAGATTATGCCGTATGTGATATGTATGTGCATGTCATGATGTATGAGCACAAAATGCTATTGTGACATATCTGAGTCTGGGAAAATAAATCCCTGACTGCTGCTGGAGAGTACTGGAAAGTGAATTCCTGACCGTTGTAGAAAAAGTGGTTCTTCTACTTCCACTGGGGATGGTGAAATGAAGTGACTATGCTGGGGATTTGCTCCTTATTTACTAATATTCTGCCGGGGAGAGACTCTGCTTGAGAATAACTCTGCGGGGAGCAACTTGAAAGGTGAATTTCCATTAAATGAAGTAAAGGACTCTGTCGAGGATTGAGCTCTGGTATCCAGAGAAATAAACTCTGCTTGGGGAGTCAGATATTCATGATGATCCACTCGTGCTTATGAAATTCGACTAGGGGACATAGGTGTCAGGTTTCTGGATGACCCTTGGCTAAAGAGATTACTTCCCGTTTTGAGAGAACTGATATCGATGCCTTGATTACTTCTACTCTTTGGGGAGTAAAGGTGTCACAAGGTCACATGTATTGATGACTGTGCTCCAAAGCTGTCTCTATTCTGGTACCTGCTGGACAGGGTAATTATCGGGTTTGACATTTAGTTTTTATTTGTTTCTTAAGTTATGAGCAATTGTCTTTTGTTTCCTATGCAAATATTTGTGAACAACAATCATATTCAAGTGCATATATCAAGAATAAATCATTGGACGTTCTTGCAAAAAACAAATCAGAAAACGAAAAACAAATAGTTTTGTAAAAATGACTTGTATTAATTGTTAAAGTTGGCCTATAACAGGCGTTTTTGTACAAGGAAGCTGACGCTCTAGTAAGATAACGTCGCTGTAAAAATGAAGGATATACAATATTGTGTATAACGAAAAGAAAACAGCTATGTGTAACAATCCCATTGGGTTTCAAATCCGCTATTGCCACTATGCCTTCGAGTGTCTCCTCACATTGCTGCTTGTCCGAAGTTGATTAGATTGGTTGATGCCGTTTGAGCTTGATAGTTGATACTGAGGTCAGATCGCAGGGTGATCTAATGGGACATAGTGATACGCTTTTCATCCCTAACTTTTGCCTGGACCGCCCTTTCGGGTTTTCGGTCCACCAGGATGCCCTTTTTTGCCCAAGTCACCTTTTCAGGTTTTTGACTTGTCGGGTGTACAGATTTTTCATTTTCATCCCTTATTTTTGCCCGAACCCTTTTGGGTTCGCCAGGAAGCCCTTATTTTTTCCTAGGCCAGTCGACTTAGCGGGTCTTTCATCACGCGTAGTATTTTTTCACTATGTCTGCGTTGACAGGGTGAGGATGGTCGTCACCGTCCATGGTGGTCAGAATCATGGCTCCACCTGAAAAAATGTTTTTAACCACAAATGGCCCTTCGTACGTGGGGGTCCATTTGCCCCTGGGGTCACCTTGCGACAGTATAATGCGCTTGATCACTAGATCTCTGACTTGATATTCTTGGCGTTTGACCTTCTTGTTAAAAGCCTTAATCATTCGCTTTTGATACGTTTGACCATGGCAGATAGCAGTAAGTCTCTTTTCATCGATCAAATTCAGTTGATCAAGTCGAGTCTGGACCCAATCGTCTTCGTTCAAACCAACATCTTTCATTATCCTGAGAGAAGGTATCTGGCCCTTAATGGGTAGGACTTCCTCCATGCCATATACCATAGAGTAGGGTGTTTCCCCTGTCGATGTTCGTGCTGAGGTATGGTACCCATGTAGAGCAAACGGTAACATCTCAGGCCAGTCTTTATATGTCACCGTCATCTTCTGTACAATCTTCTTGATGTTCTTATTAGCTGCTTCGACAACGCCATTCATCTTCGACCGATAGGGAGAAGAGTTGTGATGTTGTATCTTGAATTGTTTACAGAGCTCAGTGATCATTGTGTTGTTGAGATTCATACCATTGTCAGTAATAATTCTCTATGGCACACCATATCGACAAATCAGATTATATCGGATAAACCGCGCCACAACGTTCTTGGTTACCGTGGCAAAAGAGGCTGCCTCAACCCACTTTGTGAAGTAATCAATGGCTACTAGGATGAAGCGATGTCCATTGAAAGTGGTGGGCCTGATTTCTCCGATCATGTCGATGCCCCACATTGCAAAGGGCCACGGAGCTGTCAAGACGTTCAAGGGGACCGAAGGCACATGCACCTTATCAGCGTAGATTTGGCATTTATGACAAGTTCGAGAATGCTGATAACAATCGGCTTCCATAGTGGATCAGTAGTATCCTGCCCGTAGGATTTTCTTAGCCATGGTGTGTCCACTGGAATGGGTTCCGAAGGTGCCTTCATGTAGATCTGTCATGATCCTCTCTGCTTCGCCCTTGTCTACACACCGCAGTAAGGTAGAATCATGATTGCGTTTGTAGAGGATTCCATTACTGAGGAAGAACTTTGCAGTGAATCTTCTCAGAAACTTCTTATTATTGACAGATTCCCCTTCGGGATACTCTTGAGCCTCGAGATACCTTTTGACTTCGCGAAACCAAGGTTTGTCTGTTACTTCCCCAGTATCAATTTCGCAGCAGTGTGCCGATTCATCCAACCTTTCAATGGTGATTCGGGGAGCTTCGTTGTCCCACCGGATTTTGAACATGGAAGACATGGTAGCTAGCTCGTTCGCCAACTAGTTCTCCTCTCGTGGGAAATGTTTGAAGGTTACCTCCTCAAAGTGTGGAAGCAACGTCAGCACATGCTCTTTGTACGGAATGAGATTCGGGTGCTTCGTAACCCACTCGCCTTTGATCTGACTTATCACCAGGGCGGAATCCCCGAGTACACTCAAGAACTTGATCCTTAGGTTGATAGCAGCTTGAAGACCCATAATACATGCTTCATACTCCGCCATATTGTTGGTGCAGTTGAAACATAATCGGGCAGTGAACGGAGTATGACAACCTTCAGGAGATATGATTATAGCACCAATGTCGTTACCCAGTGCGTTTGAGGCTCCATCAAAATACATAGACCATCGGGATCCTTCCTCAGGTCCTTCATCCGGTCCAGGTTCTTCACAGTCGGTTACTAACATGATATTCTCATCCAGGAACTCAAAATTCATGGACTGGTAGTCATCCACGGCCTGATGAGCCAAATGATCAGCCAATACACTCCCATTTATTGCTTTTTGGGTTGTATATTGTATGTCATACTCAGTTAAGATCATTTTCCACCTCGCTATCCTTCCGGAGAGAGCGGGCTTATCGAAAATGTACTTGATCGGATCCATCTTTGATATCAACAAGGTAGTGTGAGTCAGCATATACTGTCTTAGTCGGCGAGCAGCCCATGCCAAAGCGCAGCAAGTTTTCTCGAGCAGTGAGTATCGTGTCTCACAGTCGGTAAATTTTTTGCTAAGGTAGTATATTGCGTGCTCTATTCGACCAGACTCGTCATGCTGCCCCAATACACACCCCATTGAATTGTCTAGCACGGTCAGGTATAATATCAAAGGTCTCCCTTTGACTGGAGGCATTAGAATTGGTGGTTCTTGTAGGTATTCCTTGATTCTTTCGAAAGCGGTCTGGCATTCATCATTCCATTTCACCACTTGATCTTTCTTCAGAAGCTTGAAGATTAGCTCATAAGTAGCTGTCAGATGCGAAATGAACCTGGCATATAATTCAGGCGTCCCAAGAAACCTATAACTTCCTTCTCTGTACGGGGAGCTGGCATCTCTTGTATGGCCTTTACCTTTGCGGGGTATACCTAAATACCTTTGTCACTGATGATGAAACCTAGAAGCTTACCAGACCTTACCCCGAAGATGCACTTGTTCATATTCAATCTTAGTTTGTATATCTTCAGCCTGTCAAACAGCTTTTGGAGATGATCAAGGTGCTCTTCTTCACTCTGGACATGGTTATCATGTCATCAACATAAACTTTGATTTCATGGTGAATCATATCGTGGAACAAAGCGACCATGGCCCGCTGATAGGTTTCCCCAACATTCTTCAACCCAAAAGGCACCACCTTATAACAGAAATTGCCCCGCTGTGTAACGAAAGTTGTCTTTTCCATGTTTTCGGGAGCCATCTTAATCTGGTTGTAGCCATAGAAACCATCCATGAAGGAAAAGATTTTATGCTGCGCGGTGTTATCGACCAGAATATCAATGTGAGGAAGCGGGAAGTCATCCTTGGGGCTTGCCCTGTTCAGATCTCTGTAATCCACACACATCCGTACCTTGCCGTCCTTCTTAGGCACCAAAACGACGTTAGCAACCCACTGCGGATAGGAGGTGACAACTAAGAATCCCGCGTCGAACTGCTTCATAACCTCTGCCTTAATTTTCTCTGACATTTTAGGGCGCATACGGCGGACCTTCTGTTTAACTGGCGGGCAGTCTTCCTTAGTCGGCAGGCGATGTACCACAATACCATTGTCCAAACCAGGCATGTCTTTATAGGACCAGGTGAATATCTCAACGTAGTCGTGCAACATTTGTATCAACCTCTGTTTGGCGTTAAGATCCAGATTTGCACCTATTTTAACCTCTTTTCTGTCTATTTTTATACCCAAGTTTACTGTCTCGACTGGCTCTGCATGAGGCTGTATAGCCCTCTCTTCCTACTATAGCAGTCTAGCAAGTTCTCCACGTACCTCACAATCGTCCTCATCTTTGTTCTCGGCTTGGTTGATCAGATTTTCGAAGTCATAACTAGCAATAGCAGGATTGTTATCAATGGGATCCAGAGTGGATATGGATCTACAGTTTGATATGTGAGTGTGTGTAAGAGCATAACTGTATTGATAAAGCAAAGGCAAAAAAAATAGAGAGTGCAAAAATTTGTATGCAAGGAAAGTCCAATGTTTCATTGATGATATATGAGATGACATATAATAACCCTCACAGATAGAGCCATCGTGCCTCGGGTAAGACACAAGGCTATAAAGTTTAAATTGTTCATTACAAATTTAAAAACAAATAAGGCAATTACAGTGGAATAAAAGAAACTGGCATGAAATCTTTGGTCGTCCAATTACTCAGTCCACCGATGGTAGTCGGGTAAATCCAGATATCGAAATCAGAGTCTTCTTCACTGTCTTCAATAGCATTGGCCTCTCGATTGCTGATACATAGGGGAGGTCCTCCAACTCGAGCGCGTTGAACAGCCCTCTGAGCTCCTGATGTAAAGCCCAAGCCAAACTTGTCAGTTTTGTGAATAAACTCAGGAAGCTGTCCCCAATTGCTATTTCTGCCTTCTTCAACTATTTCTCTTGTGTCCCTGAGAGGAGTCATCTTCAGAGGAGATTTGGTACTGGTAGTGGTCTCAGTTGACGCCAAAATCTGGGGAACCTCTTCAAAGTTTTGACAAGGAGTCTCTATAAATTCTCCGTCCATCTCCACGTAGCTGAAGGAATTGAGGTGGCTCACCATGTATTCTTCTTCACCCCGTACTGTGACAATCTTTCCTTTCACCGGATACTTCAGCATTTGGTGAAGTATGGAAGTAACATTCCCAGCTTCGTGGATCCAAGGACGACCCAACAAACAGGAGTATGATGGCCTGATATCCATCACATAGAAGGTGGACTTGAACGTATGAGAGCCTACTTTGACAGGGATGTTCACCTCCCCATGCACCATTCTCTTCGATCCGTCAAAATCCCTTACCACAATGTTACTAGGCTTTAAAGTCAAACCCTCGCAATCCAAATGGTCCAACACTTTCTTTGGAAAAAAATTCAGTGAAGACCCAGTATCTATCAGTACATGAGCCATAGTGGTTCCTCTGCATTCAATCGAGACATGCAGAGCATCATTATGCTTTCTTCCCTTCAGTGTCAAGTTGACATCTGAGAAACCCAGCCCATTATCGGCAGTCAGGCTAGCCACGCAATCTTTGAATTGATCAGCTGAAGTCTCTTGCAGCACATACGCAGTTTTGAGGAATGCAATCAAAGCCTTCGCATGGGCCTCAAAGCACAACAACAGGGATAACATGGATATCTTTGAGGGGGTCTGACCCAACTGTTCAACCACATTGTAGTCACTTTTTTTGTTTATTTTCAAAATTTCCTCTATCTCTTGCTTAGAGGCTTCCACAACAATCTTTCTAGGTGCCTCCGTCTGGGCAGGCTCACCTACAGCTTCTTTGCCTCGAGTTCCAGATGACTTATCGGCAGGGATACCATCTGGAGTAAGAACAGGAGTAGTAGTTGATGTGCTAGCAGGAACAACAGATGGAATGACAATAGGCTTGTTGACAGTCTAGTAATCTTGCTGGTCCCAACAATGTTACCGACATCAGGGTCAACTTCTTCGACCTTCAAGTTTTGTTTAACGTCATGATAGTAAATATCGGTGCCATAATGCCAAGGGACGACTTTGTCTGAGGTGTACGGGGTAGGACCAGGACATGTGATTATCAGCGGAGCAATTCTCGTAGCGGGTGTAATCCTAACAGGTCTTCTCGAGGAGGCCTTGGAAGGACTGGCGGAAATGGTTATAATAGAAATGTCTTCAGATGGAATAACAGGAACCAGAGTTTTCTCGAACAAAATTTATTTATTGTCCATCAAGCGTTGAACACCTGACGTCAGCAAATGGCAACCAGAAGGTAGGAATGAACACACGTGGCAACCTTCACCACAACCCGGAAATAAACCGGCCAACAACAAATTCTTCTTAACAATCATAAGAGGAGTGAAAACTTCGTCCACCGAGGTTACAAATAGATTAGTATCAATGGAATTAACTCCATGGTTGTGCTTAGGCATAGGAGCAGTTATGACATTGGGCTTCTCCGGAGCGTCGAACTCAATCTCCTTAGCTTCAATCAGGTCTTGTACCTTATTTCTTAGAGTCCATCAATCATTAGTGTCATGACCAGGACTCCCAGAATGATAGGCGCACCTAGCGTTCGGATTGTAACGAGGAGAAGAGGTATTAAGATTCTTGGGAGCCTCTTTTAAAGTTTCCAAGTTGGATCTCAACAGATGAGGTAAAACCTCTGTCAATGTCATATCGATCCGGGTGAACTGCCTTTGTGGTCTTTCTACCCTTTGCTAATTGTTGCATTGTGGGGAAACCACAGGCCTAGGTATTATTACAGCACTTACTGTTGGACGGTATCCCGCTCTGCTTCGATCTCTCGGGTCATAAATGGCACTGGCCTCCTTCTTACCAGTGAACGGTTTCTTCGTTGTGCTCGAAGATGCATCCTTTTGAATTTTGCCATTTTTTATACCGGCTTCGACCCGCTCACCAGTCATGATCAGTTCAGTAAATCCAGCTGAAGAACTTCCGATCAGGTGGTAGAAGAATGGACCTGATAAGGTGCCTAGGAACATATCCATTAATTCTTTGTCAAATAGAGGGGGCTGGACTCTACCTGCAAGATCCCTCCATTTTTGAGCATAGGTTTTGAAACCTTCACATGTTCCCATAGACATGCCTTGCAATTGCGTCCGAGTTGGAGCTAAATCAGCATTGTACTGATATTGTTTGTAGAAGGCGGCAGCCAAATCTTCCCAATTGCGAACATTGGTCCCTTCCAATTGATAGAACCAATCCAACTACGTCCCTGACAAGCTCTCTTGGAAGAAATGCACGCACAGATTCTTATCAGCCGTATGGGGTTGAATCTTTCTGACGTATGACCTTAGATGCAACTTCGGGCAAGAGATACCGTCATATTTAGCAAAAGTGGGGACCTTGAATTTCTGCGGGATGACAACCCCTGAGACAAGTCCTAATTCTTCAAAATCCAATCCGGGTACCCTCTGAATCTCCATAGCATTCAAACGATCCTCTAGCTGTTTGTATTTATTATCAACAGGAAGATATTGTTCCTCAGAGTAATCAGGTTCTTCCTCCTCCTCGGATGCTGGGTCATTATTCACTTCCTGGGTCTCGTCTCCTTGATTATCTCCTTCACCCGATGATGTTGCAAAGTCCAAAGTCCATCTGGCTTGTCCTTTGAACCTTCTTCCCATAATCACAATACCGGTTGGTTTCTTCGCTTTCTTTTTCATTTCTTTGGCCAGTAGTGTCTTCAACTCCTCTTGTCCTTTTGTCAGGGTCAAGAGCATTTGTTGAAACTGGACGTTCTGCGCCTGAAGATCTTTCACTGTCTGTTCAATATCCATCTCACTGAAATAAACAGTAGAAGGATAAGGAGACCTGTTGTAAGAAACCTGTATGATGTTATGATGAATGGAGATGCAATATGCAAATGATTTCAAGGAAATTAGAGATTTAAATTTGTTCAAACAAAAAAAAATAAGAACACGTGTTATATTAATAAAACCAAGTTTGAGTACATCATGCCTCTTTAGGCTTACAATGAAAGAAATAAAATACAACAAAAACTCCTAAGACAAAAAGGTTGAACGCATCCTCTTTGGCGCGATGTAGGCGTTCAGATTCCGCTCTTCATGAAGCTGCTTGGTGAGTTCCAGAACCTTCTTCTCACTGGCGTAAAATTGGGTTTCAAAGGTGTCTCGTTCTTCCTTCAACTAAACCCAAGCTTTCTGCAAGTCTTCGATAAAGGTAGGCATGTCAGGATGAAGGACAGTGTATGGGACGTCTCCTTCAACAACAGGCTCTATGATGACAGGAAGGATGGAAGGGTAAGGCATCACGAGTCTCTGAGCACGAGCCCGTACCCACCTAAGGTAACTCGAGAGGGATAGAGTTTTTGTGTCCCAAAGTCCTACTTTCCACCTTGTTCACCATTCTCCAAGCTCGTGTAAACCTCTGGTCGTAACCTTGGTCTTCTTTGTCATAGTCGAACACCAGACCTTGAATGAGCATCTCATGAGGGCCGTCTCTTCGGGCATACTCAAACTGTCTAAAAGCTAAACAGGGATTATAGGTGATACCTCCCCTAATACCAAGTAGAGGGACATTAGGGAATTCCCCACAGCGGTCAATGATAGAGACATCTTCCAAGGATCTCGAACACCAACAGATGTCAGAATGGGTGAGGGACATCATCCTTTGGGACCATGTCAGTCTTTGCTCGTTCTTCAATGCTGATTGAGGTAGGTGTGAAGTGAACCACTTAGTGATTAGGGGGATACAACACAAGAGAGTACCTCTTTTCTTCATGGTGCAGGTGTGAAGGCAATGCAAGATGTCTCCCAGTAAGGTAGGTACGGAATTGCGAGAGAGAAAGACTTTGATGGCATTAATATATATGAATTGGTCTGAGTTGGGGAACAGAACCAAACGATAGATGAGAAGATCTAGGATGTCTTCAAAAGCTTGGAAATCCATGTCGTCCCAGAATGAACGAGCCTTCTCCAATAGAAACTTGGCTAGGAAGCCTTTAACCCCGCTTCTTGTCTCCCAATTGGCTATGATGTCGGCCCTTTTCATATGCAAAGCTTCGGCATTGACTTTAGGTTTTGGAATCCCTTCTAGACCGGTAAATGGTATCTGATCAAGCACGGGAACCCCTAAGAGTAGAGAGAACTCTTCCAGTGTAGGTACCAACTGATAATCCGGGAAAGTGAAACAATGATGTACGAGATCAAAGAATTGGAACACATGCACATCAGCTCTTCCTGGAAACTGGATGTAGTCAAACTGAGGAGTGGACCATATTTCTTGGTAAAAGGAGAATCCCTGGGCACTCTTGAGGCTAACTCTTGAAGTTGAGGGTGTGCTTTTACAAAGCTGATTCGGATGGTGTTTCTTCGGATGGAATTCATGACCTACAAAACAAAAACAAAGATAAATTTATAAATCCTTGAAATGGTTAGTGAGCATGCGTATGATGCTCATGATGTTTATGATGTTATGTACCAATAAATATATACACACACAACAAACAAGTCCCTATGTTTTAGGCTTGCATGGGTTTTATAGGTAAGTACCCTCTTGAAAATTAGTTGGCTCAACCTCTCCTAGTAATAGTGATCAGGTTCTAAAGGATCTCAATATCACCGACCTTTCTCTTAGGCATTGTCTCAGCACAATCAATCTTTTCTTGCGGCTGAGATATCCCAAAAGTCTAGCCTCAATTAGTGTAGTATCGAGTATCAACCAATTTTCAGCTCTACACCGAAACTGGTTATCTCACTACGTCCTAATGGCCAAGTTTGTTCAATTAGGGTTCTAAAGTCAATTAGTGCTTTATGACACCACTCAGCGGCCCCGTATTCTCCTCGATTCACCATGAGGGATACCGGTACCCACAAATGTGTCACACTAACATAGCCATTGTTTCAACCATATCGGTCTACACCATAAAGTTTCCACAATCTATTGCTATTTACCTAACAAGGTGTCTCAGATCTGGGTGAAGGATCAAAGCAAGCCCAATACAAAGAACAAAATATAAAGCATGCAAAGAAACAAGAAAAAGTGATTTAACCCTAAGGTAACCCCACTTTTAGAATTTTCCCCAACAGAGTCGCCAATTCTGTAATACGGTGGGAGAACTGACTTGAGGGTTTGTGTTTTGATCACATTTGTTCGGATAGCAAGAGTCGCCACCTGCTTTTCTTTTATCCAAATAAGGAAAGGTGAAAAAGCACAGGAAAGACCTTTAGAGATATTTTTGAGTTCGAGGGGTAGATTATGAAAAGGGAAGGTGTTAGCACCCTTTTCATCCATGGTTTTCCATGGGCTTTTAGTTACTCGCTAGATCAACTTGCTTTTGTTTGAATGTGCTTTGTGGTGTGGGCTTTGAAAGTGTTTTGAAAAAATCTCTTTGTAATGGTTCTTGTTTCTATAAGAACGCGTACAAAGTTTTGTTTCGAAAGATAGTTCAAAGACGTGTTTGTGGAAAGTAGTTTTCGAAAAGATATTTTGCAATGGTTCTCATCTCTATAAGAACATATACAAAAATGTTTTATCTTTTGGAAAATGTTTTTTGAAATGGAAGTGTTGGTGTATAAAAGTGTTTTTGTCGTGAGCAAGCGAGTAATTAGGAGCGAATCTACCTACTCGAAAGGTCTTAAATGTGCTTTTCCTTTTCCTTTAGATGTGACTATCTTACCATTGATTTGGTAAGAAGCCCCATCGTTGGATGTGGAGGGACGAATGTGGGATGTTTGTATAGTCATCGGAAGCAACAGACGCTTTAGCAATTTTTCGTAAGGGACTAGATTGTTTTTTCAAAGGCAACATCGAGGGACATCGAGGGACTATGATCCTTTTTCATCGGATGGTCTTTGCTAAAGCGTCCCCTATTCGAGGGACATGACTGTTTTCCGAGGCAACAAAGAGAGATTACCTTAGAGGTGCATGTGTGAATGGTGTATTTGATTGCATGCGTTTAGTCTTTGATTAGGGTGGTCTACTTGTTGGTTTTATCTTTCCATACACTCTAATTACTAACATTTATGAAAGCAAAAATGCCGAAAATAAAGGTCCTACGCTATTACATGCTTTTTGAGGGATGGGGTATACAAGTGTACAAGTGGGGGTTGCAAAAAATGAAATTCCTAATTATTACAACCAAATTGAATGAAAATAAAAGCAAAAAATAAAAATAAAATCAAAATTTATGTTGTCTGGTCTGACACGGGCACCCGTGTCAGCTTCTGTAATGGTCCATGTGCCTCTTTTCCTTTTCAGTACCAGCTAAAATGACACGGGCCGTTTCCAGTGACACGGGAACCCGTGTCAGCTCCAGACCTGCATTTTTGTTAGCGTAAAATTCTAGTATGGCTGACACGGCCGTGTCCTGTGACACGTGTCAGCCCCTGACCTGCATTTTTGTGAGATTTTTTTCAACAAAGGAGCTGACACGGCTGTGTCATGTGATACGGGCACCCGTGTCAGCCCCTGACATGCTCTTTTTTACTGAGTTTTCCCTTTTTTTTATTTATCTTTCACATATCTTTTGGACGCAAACAAAAAATGATGTATGGAAAAAGATATTACAGTTTGAAGAAAAATATACCTCTTGAAGTGAAACTTTAGAATACGTATGGATATCTCCGGATGCAAAGTGATGAATGACAGAACTCCTCTTTAGAGCTACTCCAATCCTTGCTCTGTGTGACCAAGTTCCAGAATCGCTCCAACCCAGTCAAAAGTGTAAACTAATGTTTTTGTTTATGCTTGGAAGGTGATGATAAAGGTGTTACAGAAACTGTTCTTATGTTAGAACAATCTCCATGTGATGTATATGAGGTGTTTGGATAGTTGGTTTAGGGGAAAGTTTGCAAGGTTGTATAACAATGGATTGAGGATTTTTCTGTTTTTGTGAGTGAAAATAGAGTTGAAGATGAGCAAATTTTATGGATGAACTGAGTTATATGAAATGAGTTGGGTTTTATGAATGAGCAGAGTTTAACAAAAGTTTTGTTTTTTCTCCTCTCCCTTTTTCTCTCCAAAAATTCCAACCCCTACTATGTCTTATGAAACAGTCCCTTCTTATAGACCCTTGACTGAGGTTTAGGGGGGAAACAAAATAAGTCATTTTGAACTGTTTTTGCCTACTGTTTTGATACTTTATTCACACAATTTTCTTTTGCCATTTTGGTGCAATTTTGGGGCTGTTATGATGCAGGTTGGGGCAGACTGCATAGAGCAGTTTTTGACTGGTTTTGTGGACATGTTTTGGATTGTATAGGACAACAATGCAGGTTTTGTGACAGGTTTATGGTGCAGCATGGCACAAAGTTTTGTAAGACAACAAATGAGCAAGGGTTTGGAGTGTTGTGGCAATGTATAGAAGTAACATATCATTTTTTGTTCAGCAATAACTTGGACAACATAGTTTGTAGTATGAAACAAGTTTGGTTTGTGGAGTAATTTATGCATATTGTATCAAAGACAAAGCATTGTGGCAAGGTTTTGAATAAAAGGAAAAAAGTCCAAGCAATACAAAGTTTAGGATTTGTAAACTTGCAAAAATGCCACTTTGTAATAACTTGAATTACTTGCATCATTTTGAATTATTTGGAATTGTAGTAAAAAATGTCATGAAGCAAATGAAATTAACCAAGTATAGAAAATACTTAGAAAAATTTCAAAGTCTTGAAAAGTTGGATTTTTTATTCTCTTGATTTTTGATGATCAAATTCCATATTTTTGGATGTCTTGACATAATGTGATTTTTGGGACTCAAATTTGGTCAAAAAGTCAAAGTTTGACTTTTCAGCGCCCGGTTGACTTTTTCCAGCTGAAACTCCAATTTTGCTCATTTTGCCCCCTTTTGATAATTTGAATGATTCTTCTTAGAAAATGTGATCTGAGGCTTGAAACTTGACTGAAGGGATTCTAAAAGTCCTCGAGACATGAGAGGGTAAATTTTGGGGTACAACAGTAGGGCTATGAGAAGGAACCTGGATAGTAGGGTTGTTTCGAAATGAAAGCCTGGATAATAGGGCTATAAGAAGGAACCTGGGTCGTAGGGTTACTTCGAGATGAAAGCCTGGATAGTAGGGCTATGAGAAGGAACCTGGATTGTAGGGTTACTTCGAAATGAAAGCCTGGATAGTAGGGCTATGAGAAGGAACCTGAATAGTAGGGTTACTTCGAAATGAAGGCCTGAATAGTAGGGTTATGAGAAGGAACCTGGATAGTAGGGTTACTTCGAAATAAAAGCCTGGATAGTAGGGCTATGAGAAGGAACCTGGATAGTAGGGTTACTTCGAAATGAAAGCCTGGATAGTAGGGCTATGAGATGGAACATGGGTCGTAGGGTTACTTCGAGATGAAAGCCTGGATAGTAGGGCTATGAGAAGGAACCTGGATAGTAGGGTTGCTTCGAAATGAAAGCCTGGATAGTAGGGCTATGAGAAGGAACCTGGATAGTAGGGTTACTCCAAAATGAAAGCCAGTATAGTAGGGCTATGAGAAGGAACCTGGATCATAGGGTTACTTTGAGATGTAAGCCTGTATAGTAGGGCTATGAGAAGGAACCTAGATAGTAGAGTTACTTCGAAATGAAAGCCTGGATAGTAGGTGTGATCGGTGGAAATAGAACTGACTGTTTTAAAGCTGGATCGCGTATGTCGCGGTAAGCAAGAGTCGCCACCGTCTTTTATGTTCTCCAACATGGAAAGGACAAAAGCACAACAAAATTCCTTTTCGAGATGTCTCTCGATTCGGGAGGTAGATTTATAGAAAGGGAAGGTGTTAGCACCCTTTCTATCTGTGGTTATCCACGGGCTCTTAGGTACTTGCTCTTATGTTTTCAAAAGATGTTTGCTTTTCAAATGTGTGTGGGTTTGAAAAAGTTTCGTTTTTGAAGGATTTCTAAGTGACTCTTGTATTTGTCCTCAAGAGTGTTTGAAAAATTTGTTTGAAAACTTTTGAAAGTGTCAGTGTGAAAAGTATTTTTGTTTGTTTTTGAAAAGAGAAAGTACCCATAAGTCATCTACCTACCCTAAGGAATTAGGCTGTGTAAGAGTCTTTAAGGTAGTGCCATCCCACCATTGAGAGGTAGGTAGCACCACTGTTGGAGGTGTTCAGGTCAATTCGATTGTAGGGACAGTGTGGTCACCGAAGCAATAGTAGGACACCTTAGAAGTAACCATAATGTCCTAGATCCTTTTTTATCCGAGGCAACCGTTTCGAGGCAACAGGATCTTTAGACAGGAGGGCGACCTCTAAAACACCCTATACTTGACGACCACGTTCGAGGCAACCAGTGATGCGTACCCTAGGAGTGGCATGTGCATGTGTGTTGTTTTTTAGTTAATGTTTATCTTTGATCATGCATTTGTGAGCTACGGATTAATTTTAATTTCAGAGATAAGTCTTGTCATGCATAGCCTAGTTAACATACATCTAGCAGTTAATAGTTGCGGAAAATAAATCTAAACTATTACAAGGTGTCGGATATTTACATCGCCAAAAACAATCCTTGAAATAAAATGCGGAAAGTAAAATAAAGCAATAAATAAATAAAGTCCTAATTAAAGTTATTACATTCGGGAAGTAAGTACAATAATATGGAAAAATGGATCGCGTGCGGGAAATTAAATCGGATGCGAGTTTTTTGGGGTTTTGACCCTTTTTTGAAAGAAAGTGATTTTTTGGTTATTTTTGAATTAAATGGAATTAAATTAAATGAACAATTAAATTAAATTAAATAATGAAAATATTTTTGGATTTTTGAGTTTTTTAAAGAAATAAAATAAATTGAATTAATACTAATAAAAACCTAATATTCTAAATTGATTTTAAATATTGCAAAAAATATTAAAAGTTAAATCTAATTAAAGCTAAATTGATTAAATTAATTTATTTACAAAAATAAAAGTGATGAAGTTAATTTTAATAAATAAAATATTTTTTGTGTTTTTGATTTTATTAGGAAAAAATGTTAATTGGTTAGTGATTAATAAAAAGAATAACGATTAATTAATTAAAGGAACATAATAAAAATAGAGAGAGAGTTTAGGAGTATACGAGCCTGATTGGAAGGATGAAACAGCTATTGGCGTCATGTGTAAACTGTTTTGTTTTGGTCATTTGTGTTTTGTTTTGGCCATTTGTGTTTTGGCTTTTGGTCATTTGTATTTTGGCCTCAACGTTCCTTATTGAACCTGCATGGGATCCTGTCTAAATCTGCAGTGTTGAATCTCATGAACACATTAAATAAATTACAATATATCATAAAATACAAATAAAGCCAACATATGAAGAAATTTAATGTTTAGGCACAATATGGCATGTATGAATGATTATACCCTTTTGATCATGGAGATCAAATCAACCTTACCCTTACTGGAAAAGTAGTGACATGAATGCTTTTATGCCCTTTTGATCGTGGACACCAAGCCAGCCTTACCCTTACTGAAGAAGTAGTAAGATATTGGTTTGTAACTGAGATGGCTTGTTTGTAGTGAGATGTTGGTTTGTAACTGGGATGGCTTGTTTGTAGTGAGAGAGGGATTTGTAATAAGGATTTCAAGGTTTTAGGATTCTTGAAAGAATTTGATATTCTGACAGCGTTGTGGAAAGGTTTTCTCTTTTTCTTCTTTTGGTTTGTGTGAAAAGAATGTGATTATATAATGGAAATTAGGGTAAAGAAAATGGGCTTTGAATGTGCAATTGGGCCTCCAATGTTCACTTGAGTTCGTCACTTTCCAGGCTAAATCGTAGGGACTTAAGTGCAATTTTTGAAGTTGAAATGTGAAAACAAAATGTAGCCGATATCGATAACTAACTCCTGTCCGAAAATCGGCTCAATCGGATAAACGGTGAATTAGTTATGAATTATTGAAGTTTCAGCTCAGACAAACTTATTTTGGGCTCCAGTGTGGACTCTGACACGTTCTTCAATAAAAAATGGTATTGATTGGAGCATAATCCGGTCTCGACCTTTGAAGCAAAGTTGTAGATCTATGAGCCAGTAACCTTGTGTAAAAATATGAGTCCAATCCGATAAAAATTAACCGAGTTATGAATTTTCGAAGTTTCGGCCCAGATGAAATAATATTCAGCATTCAGGATTTTCGGCATGTCACGCACTCTGAGCAAAAAATGAAGGCCTTTTGAATACCGTTCAATACCTTCTGTAAAAATGTAGCCAACTCAATTTGTGAAATTTTGGCGCCAGAACCAGCTCGATACGATGAAAATCGACCAAGTTATGATTTTCTGAACATGACGCAAATAAACTTCTGTCACAAATTTTCTGTACGAAAATACTTGATAAATCCATATTTTTAAAGACTTTCTGATTGAAATTGGCTTCCAGCCATGAGAGATGAAAACGTAGATAATATCAAGACGGAACTTTGGCCACCGGAACGGGTTCAAAACGAGTCACGATCTTCAAGTTATGAATTTTTTAGCGCGTAAAAACTGCACTTTCAGCACACTTTTTTCACCATATTTCTTCGAGAAAACTCACACAGTCAGATACCTTCTAAATTTGAGCATACGTTATCAGAGATATCTTGGTGAAAGAACACCTGAATATGACGCGTCGGGTTGGACTTGTGAATTTTTCTTGAAATGTTTTGAGAAATATGGGAGGGCAAATTTTGGGGTACAACAGTTGCCCCTGTTCAATCTTCTTAAACCTGAGGATATAGATTGACTTTCGGGCCTTTCGTGATCCGAAGGTGGAAGATGATTGAACACTAAAGTGCCTAGAAATTTGCACTCGCATGGTGTAGTATCAGCATGGTGATGTCGGGAATGGGCTTACAGATGCCATTTAGAGATATGATGGATAGGAGGATGGGCTTATAGATGCCATCTAGAGATGTGACAGAACCTTGTCGGGAATGGGCTTATAGATGCCATTTGGAAATGTAATGGATAGTTGAATCTGAATAAGAAATAGAATGGCTTCCGTGTCTGGAGCATATCTAGTCTACATCTAATTGCTGACGTCTGAACGAGTAGTAGAATGACCGCCGCATCTGGGGTATATCCATACTGCATCTGAATGAGTGACAGAATGTCATCCGAACCTGGATCGTATCTGGAATGTCTTTTGGATGAATCTGGACTAAACAATAGAATAGCATCCGGGTCTGGAGCATCTCTAAGTTGTCTTTAGAAGTTTGAATCTGAATAAGCAGTAGAATAGCATCCGAATCTGGAGCATTTCTAAGCTATTTCTGAAAGGAAATCTAGAATAAGTATCAGAACATCGCCATGTCTGGGTCGCAACTGAACTATCTCTATAAGGAATCTCTGAATAAGCAATAGAACAGCATCCGAATCTGGAGCATCTCTAGGCCATCTCTGGAGAGAAATCTGAATAAGCAGTAGAATAACATCCGGGTCAGGAGCATCTCTAAGCTATATCTGAAAGGAAATCTGAATAAGCAAAAGAATAGCGTCCATATCTGGAGCATTTCCAAGCTATCTCTGAAAGGAAACTCTGAATAAGCAAAAGAATAACATCCATATCTGGAGCATTTCTAAGCCATCTCTGAAGAGAAAATCTGAATAAGAAAAAGAACAACATCCATATCTGGAGCATTTTCCAGCTATCTCTGAAAAGAAAATCTGAATAAGCAAAAGAACAACATCCATATCTGGAGCATCTCTAAGCTATCTCTTTAATCTCTTTAACGTAGATATGCCCTGGCTAGATACAGGTATCGAATCCATAATCAATTGCTCACAGATATGCCCTGGCTAGATACAGGTATCGAATCTGGAACTGGTCGTCTACAGATATGCCCTGGCTGGATACAGGTATCGAATCTCTAAACTCTTCATGCAGATATGCCCTGGCTAGATACAGGTGTCGAATCCACAATCAATCGCTCACAGATATGCCCTGGCTAGATACAGGTATCGAATCCGGAACTAGTCGTCTACAGATATGCCCTGGCTGGATACAGGTATCGAATCTCTAAACTCTTCATGCAGACATGCCTTGGATGGATACAGGTATCGAATCCATAATCAAATCACTCACAGATGTGCCCTGGCTGGATACAGGAATCGAATCTGGAATTAGTCGTCTACAGATATGCTCTGGCTGGATACAGGAATCAAATCTCTAAACTCTTCATGCAGATATACCCTGGCTGGATACAGGTATCGAATCTACAATTAATCACTCACAGATATGCCCTGGCTAGATGCAGGTATCGAATCTGGAATTAGTCGTCTACAGATATACCTTGGCTGGATACAGGTATCGAATCTCTAAACTCTTCATGCAGATATGCCCTGGCTAGATACAGGTGTCGAATCTACAATCAATCGCTCACAGATATGCCCTGGCTAGATACAGATATCGAATCTGGAACTGCGATAGTTGATAGTAATCATCTTTGGATTGACCTTTTTCCTGAAAAGGCGAAACATCAGTTGTATGCAACGTCATGATGTATGAAATGCATGATGTCATGATGTTCTCGAAATAAATGAGATTGTGTCGTATGCATTTAATCATGTATGTAAGCAGGATGTATAAAATGTGAAATGTTCATGAATGTATTTTCGTCTGGGAAAATAAATCCTTGACGAATGTCGGGAAGTTCGTTGAATCCTGGGCTGAGGTCGAAGAGTAGAGTTCTTCGTTTCCGCTGGGGATGATGGTTGCAAGAATAAACCGGTAGGAGAAGATGACTCCGTTGGGGAATAAACTTGGTGAAGACATTACTCTGCGGGGAATTACTCTGTGGGAAGAGATACTTCGCTGAGATTTTGAAGATAACTCCACTGGGGATTCCGTTGATAAGTTATGTTGGGGAATTTGATGAACTCCGCTGGGGATAGGAAGAACTTCGCCGAGGACGGTCCTTCCGTTGTAATTAGATGAGGATAACCCAATTATAGGCTCTGGTGGGGAATAACCTTTGAATATGGTCGGGGAGAGACGTATGCACTCTGCAGGGGACCAGCTTCCAGAATCTACTGGGGATAAGCTTCCAGAATCTACTGGGGATAAGTTTCCAGAATCTACTGGGGATAAGCTTCCAGAATCTACTGGGGATAAGTTTCTAGAATCTACTGGGGAGGATGATTCAACTCTCCTGGGGAAACTTTTGGACTGTACCGGGGAAGTGGCTCCACTGGGGTGTCTGGTATTCCTCCAGGGAACAATCTTATATTAAGACTGCCGGGGATGCTTGCTTAGGAACATCTGTTTACTCCGCTGGGGAATATTGAGATCTTCTGGGGATACCCAACTTCCTTAAGGCTGACAGTAGACTAACTCTGCTTGGGGAGAGCGTTGCTGACTTGCTGGAGAATATTGTGCCTTTTGGGGCTGATTGGAGACCATCTCTGCTTGGAGGAGAGTATCGCCGAATCTTGTCTTACTCTGGGGGGAGTGAAGGTATCTTGGTCATGTTCTTCAGCTGAACTTACCTTGGTACCTCGGCGGACAGAGCGACTAGATCGCTTAGACAACTCTTATTGCCCCAGTTTCTATGGGAGAAGGTACCTGTGGAGGAGCTTGATAACCGCCGATTGACAAATCTTCTTCTTGTAGGCCAGTGACGAGATGACGGGACATAGTCGTACGCTTTGATCCCTAATTTTTGCCTGGACCGCCCTTTCGGGTTTTCAGTCCACCGGGATACCCATTTTTGCCCAAGCCGCCTTTTCAAGTTTTCGACTTGCCGGGTGTACAGATTTTTTCATTTTCATCCCTTATTTTTGCCCGAACCCTTTTGGTTCGCCGGGAAGCCCTTATTTTTGCCTAGGTGTGTCAACCTAGCGGGTCTTTAATTATGCGTAGTATTTTTTTCGACTATGTCCACGCTCTCAGAGTGCAGGGAGTTGTCACTGTCGGTAGCATTGTGTTGCTATACCACCAGAAGATGTTCGATCCTGCAAGATTCGTTGCTGAAATTCCTGCCCAATGCCCCAAGTGACTCAGATGGAGATCTGCCCTGGCTGTTTGGCTTTTGAGAGATTCTCTGAATCTTGACTTGACTGCCCCAGATGATAGACAATGATCATGCTGTGCCCCTTGGTTGGAAGTGTTTCTTCCACTTGAGATGACTCTTTTGTTGAGAAGATCTTTGTTCACTAGATATTCGTCGTGCGAATTTCTTTGCTGTTTGAACAAATAGTCATATGCAAACAATGTTATTCTAAGAATGCAAAGCTTATGTCTGTCTTAAAGTTTTTGAAAATGCATTTTTCAATAAAACAAGTGAATTTTTGTAAAATGTGATGTCAACTCAAGATTTTACAGCAAGCCCTACAGGAGTCAGGATACCTTTGTAACAATATGCTTTCGAACTAACCAGGCTTCAGCTAGGACTTTTGAGGGTTGTAACGTGGCCTGGTTCACGGTTTAAGAAACAAAGGATAAAGGCTCAAATTATATTTGTACCCACCCATTCTTCGTGATGTTCTTCAATCTTAAACTCAATTAATCGTGCGTTAGACCTTATTTGAGTCTTTTCTCTGATATTCCAGTGATGGTTCGGATGTTGACAGTTTATTTTGAATAGGCAGTCATTTCTTTTTTGTTGAGGGTTTGTAGGACCTCTTTCTTTTTTGATTTCGTTATCCCTGTTTTTTTTTTGCCTGAACTGTTTCTTTTGTGATTACAGTCAGCGGGATGCCCCAGTTTTGTAAGTCTCCTTCATAGGTTTTGACTTAATGGGTTTTCATTCTTGAGAAATGATGACTGCCCGTCTTTATGATCATTCGGAACCATCACTGTCTTTTGTTTCCAAAGGACTCCTTTGATGCTATCCATTGTGCACCTGGATCAACTGAGAGAACTACCCTGCCCCAGGTTATGATTAAGGGTTTTAATTTTCGAAAAGAAAAACTCCTACTTCTTTGGCTCAAAGGGGTTGACGAGGGATTATCTTCCTTATAACTCCACTGTTTAGGATTTGAAACAATGCCTGTACCTCATCAGCGGGGTCTGTTCAAAAGCATACTGTAGATTGTGGTATCGTTTTCGTCATCCTCCCTCAAGAGGCATATAATTATTAATCGAGAGTTGATCATCACAGAAATATGAAAATAGTTTGCATATAGTGAATACGAAATAATTACTTCAAAACAGACATGTGTAATGCATTAATGAAATAACAACGTTTGACATAAAATGTTTGAACAATCGAAGAAAAATACAACTTGAACATTCGAATGAACAAAAAAATTTCCAATCCTAGCCATGTTTTGGCAAGGGAGCAGTGATCACATTGGGAGCCTCTGGAGAGTCGAACTGGACTTCCTTTGCGTCGATCAGATCCTGAACCTTGTTTCTCAAAGTCCAACAATCATCTGTAGCATGCCCCGGGCTGTCAGAATGATAAGCGCAGAAGGCGTTGGGGTTATACCTTGAAGGTGTCCTGTTGGGATTCTTAGGAGGGTTCCTTAGAGTTACCAACTTGGTCTCCAGCAACTGCGGCAATATCTGGGACAAGGTCACGCTGAGGGGAGTGAATTGTCTTTTAGGTCTCTCTTCCCTTTGTTGATTGTGACGCTGAGGAGCACCAGCCGGTTTTGCAATAACTACCGCGTTGACATCTTGGCGGTGTTCGGACCTATTTTGCCCTCTTGAGCCATAGACAACACTAGATTCTCTCTTGGATGGTTTCTTCTCAGTGTTCGAGGAGTCACCATTCTGTATTTTCCCCGACTTGATGCCAACTTCTATTCTTTCCCCAGTCAAGATCAAATCTGTAAACCCAGCAGAAGAATTCCCAATCAGATGATTGAAGAATGGACCAGACAGGGTCCCTAAGAACATGTCAACGAGCTCACGGTCAGTCAGAGGTGGCTGCACCCTTCCAGCAAGGTCCCTCCATTTTCGAGCATACTCTTTAAAGCCTTCGCCTGTACCCATAGACATCCCCTGGAGCTGAGTGCGCGTGGGAGCAAGGTCGGCATTATACTGGTACTGCTTATAGAACGCAGTGGCCAAGTCCTCCCAGCTGCGGATGTTGGCTCCATCCAGTTGATAGAACCACTCGAGTTGAGTCCCTGACAGACTATCCTGAAAGAAGTGAATTCACAAATTCTTGTCAGCCGTGTAGGGCTGGATCCTCCTTATGTATGACCTGAGATGCAGCTTAGGACAGGAAGCCCCGTCATATTTTGCAAAAGCAGGTGCCTTGAACTTGTGCGGGATCACTACCCCAGAAGATAAACCCAGATCTCCAAAATCCAACCCAGGCACCTGTTGAATTTACATGGCACTCAGACGATCCTCTAACTGCTTGTACCTGTCTTCAGCAGGAGGGTACTGTTCATCATTGAAATCCGTCTCGTTGTCGGAGACCACTGGACTAGGAACCTCTCTCTCATGGGGACTGTATTTTTCAACAGATGGGGTAGTCAGCTCAACCTCATTTTGTGATCCATTCCCAGATTTGCGTCTAGGGTTGAACAACACAATCCTCTTCTTCTTCTTCTTCAAGAGCAGAGTCTTCAAATCCTGTTGACCCTGGGCTAGGATCATTACCAACTCTTGGAACTGGGCGTTCTGGGCCTGGAGGGCCTTGATAGCTTGTTCATTGGATGATTCAGGATTCATGATGATTGCTGAAATAAACAGCGAAGAAGATAAGTGACCTGTAAAAAGGGGTACCTGTAATGCAATGATATGTATGTATGCATGCGATGTTTTCAAGAATCTCGCGAGGTAAACAAGAAAATTGTTAGAATTTGCATTTTGTAGCTTGATGGAAGGCACTGCATATTGTTGAGAGTCCTTCTTCAAGAGTCAAGGCTCACCATATCGAGTGGGTCATAGCCCCTGACTCAAGTCATCAACCTGGCTAGAGGAAAATAAATCCCCTTTTCCCCTTGTTAGACATTTGATTCATCATGACCTGCATCACATACCCTTGAGATCCTTGAAATGGGTTAGTCCTTATGCAGGATGTATGCAATGGTATGATGGTATGCTATGCATGGAGTAATGTAGATAAACCCTGTTATGAGTCCAGATTAAGGATTGTAAACAAACCCTGCAAGAAACTCGTGTGTTAGGTAACAAGTATGCATGTAATTCAAGTTTGAAGGCACACAAGTCACACAGAGAGCCCTTAGAGTTTAGGCCAGCATGAAGTTTAGGTACTACCCTCTTTCAGTTCAGTTGGTTAAGACCTGTCCTAGAATATAGTAACCGGGTTCTAGAGGATCCCAATATCACTGACTACCCTCAATCGGTCATAACTCCAGCGTCGCAATCTTTTCTTGCGGCCAGAACCATCGCGATAGTTTAGCCTCAATGGGTGTAGCATACTGCTACTGTTCTATGGCCAAGTTGGGTCAAATTAGGGTTCTAAGGTCGGTTGGTGCTTAATGACTCCTCAGAAGACCCATATTATCCTCGTTGCAATACAAGGGATATCGGTGCAGACCAAGGTGCCACACCAACGTAGCCACTGCTTCACCCGTGTCGGTCTACGCCGGACAGGTCCCTCACAGCTTATGTTACCTAAGAGGGTATTCCCCAGATCCGGGTTAGGATCTATGAAACTCCGATGCAATGCCCACAAATATAAAAGCAAACAAGGCACACAATTGAAAACATAAGGGTGATCTAATCCTAAGGAACACCTCACTTTAAATTCCCCAGCAGAGTCGCCAGTTCTGTGATCGGTGGAAATAGAACTGACTGTTTTAAAGCTGGATCGCGTATGTCGCGGTAAGCAAGAGTCGCCACCGTCTTTTATGTTCTCCAACATGGAAAGGACAAAAGCACAGCAAAATTCCTTTTCGAGATGTCTCTCGGTTCGGGAGGTAGATTTATAGAAAGGGAAGGTGTTAGCACCCTTTCTATCCGTGGTTATCCACGGGCTCTTAGGTACTTGCTCTTATGTTTTCAAAAGATGTTTGATTTTCAAATGTGTGTGGGTTTGAAAAAGTTTCATTTTTGAAAGATTTCTAAGTGACTCTTGTATCTGTCCTCAAGAGTGTTTGAAAAATTTGTTTGAAAACTTTTGAAAGTGTTAGTGTGAAAAGTATTTTTGTTTGTTTTTGAAAAGAGCAAGTACTCATGAGTCATCTACCTACCCTAAGGAATTAGGCTGTGTAAGAGTCCTTAAGGTAGTGTCATCCCCCCATTGAGAGGTAGGTAGCACCACCGTTGGAGGTGTTCGGGTCAATTCGATTGTAGGGACAGTGTGGTCACCGAAGCAATAGTAGGACACCTTAGAAGTAACCCTAATGTCCTAGATCCTTTTTTATCCGAGGCAACCGTTTCGAGGCAACATGATCTTTAGACAGGAGGGCGACCTCTAAAACACCCTATACTTGACGACCACGTTCGAGGCAACCAGTAAGGCGTACCCTAGGAGTGGCATGTGCATGTGTGTTGTTTTTCAGTTAATGTTTATCTTTGATCATGCATTTGTGAGCTACGGATTAATTTTAATTTCAGAGATAAGTCTTGTCATGCATAGCCTAGTTAACATACATCTAGCAGTTAATAGTTGCGGAAAATAAATCTAAACTATTACAAGGCGTCGGATATTTACATCGCCAAAAACAACCCTTGAAATAAAATGCGGAAAGTAAAATAAAGCAATAAATAAATAAAGTCCTAATTAAAGTTATTACATTCCGGAAGCAAGTACAATAATATGGAAAAATGGATCGCGGGCGGGAAATTAAATCAGATGCGAGTTTTTTGGGGTTTTGACCCTTTTTTGAAAGAAAGTGATTTTTTTTGGTTATTTTTGAATTAAATGGAATTAAATTAAATGAACAATTAAATTAAATTAAATAATGAAAATATTTTTGGATTTTTGATTTTTTTAAAGAAATAAAATAAATTGAATTAATACTAATAAAAACCTAATATTCTAAATTGATTTTAAATATTGCAAAAAATATTAAAAGTTAAATCTGATTAAAGCTAAATTGATTAAATTAATTTATTTACAAAAATAAAAGTGATGAAGTTAATTTTAATAAATAAAATATTTTTTGTGTTTTTGATTTTATTAGGATAAAATGTTAATTGGTTAGTGATTAATAAAAAGAATAACGATTAATTAATTAAAGGAACATAATAAAAATAGAGAGAGAGTTTAGGAGTATACGACCCTGATTGGAAGGGTGAAACAGCTATTGGCGTCATGTGTAAACTGTTTTGTTTTGGCCATTTGTGTTTTGTTTTGGCCATTTGTGTTTTGGCTTTTGGCCATTTGTATTTTGGTCTCAACGTTCCTTATTGAACCTGCATGGGATCCTGTCTAAATCTGCAGTGTTGAATCTCATGAACACGTTAAATAAATTACTATATATCATAAAATACAAATAAATCCAATATATGAAGAAATTTATTGTTTAGGCACAATATGGCATGTATGAATGATTATACCCTTTTGATCATGGAGATCAAATCAACCTTACCCTTACTGGAAAAGTAGTGACATGAATGCTTTTATGCCCTTTTGATCGTGGACACCAAGCCAGCCTTACCCTTACTGAAGAAGTAGTAAGATGTTGGTTTGTAACTGAGATGACTTGTTTGTAGTGAGATGTTGGTTTGTAACTGGGATGGCTTGTTTGTAGTGAGAGAGGGATTTGTAATAAGGATTTCAAGGTTTTAGGGTTCTTGAAAGAATTTGATATTCTGACAGCGTTGTGGAAAGGTTTTCTCTTTTTCTTCTTTTGGTTTGTGTGAAAAGAATGTGATTATGTAATGGAAATTAGGGTAAAGAAAATGGGCTTTGAATGTGCAATTGGGCCTCCAATGTTCACTTGAGTTCGTCACTTTCCAGGCTAAATCGCAGGGACTTAAGTGCAATTTTTGAAGTTGAAATGTGAAAACAAAATGTAGTCGATATCGATAACTAACTCCTGTCCGAAAATCGGCTCAATCGGATAAACGGTGAATTAGTTATGAATTTTTGAAGTTTCAGCTTAGACAAACTTATTTTGGGCTCCAGTGTCGACTCTGACACGTTCTTCAATAAAAACTGGTATTGATCGTAGCATAATCCGGTCTCGACCTTTGAAGCAAAGTTGTAGATCTATGAGCCAGTAACCTTGTGTAAAAATATGAGTCCAATCCGATAAAAATTGACCGAGTTATGAATTTTCGAAGTTTCGGCCCAAATGAAATAATATTCAGCATTCAGGATTTTCGGCGTGTCACGCACTCTGAGCAAAAAATGAACGCCTTTTAAATACCGTTTAAACTCAATACCTTATGTGAAAATGTAGCCAACTCAATTTGTAAAATTTTGGCGCTAGAACCAGCTCGATACGATGAAAATCGACCAAGTTATGATTTTCTGAACATGACGCAAATAAACTTTTGTCACAAATTTTCTGTACGAAAATACTTGATAAATCCATATTTTTGAAGACTTTATGATTGAAATTGGCTTCCAGCCATGAGAGATGAAAACGTAGATAATATCAAGACGGAACTTTGGCCACCGGAACGGGTTCAAAACGAGTCACGATCTTCAAGTTATGAATTTTTTAGCGCGTAAAAACTGCACTTTCAGCACACTTTTTTCACCATATTTCTTCGAGAAAACTCACACAGTCGGATACCTTCTGAATTTGAGCATACGTTATCAGAGATATCTTGGTGAAAGAACACCTGAATATGACGCGCCGGGTTGGACTTGTGAATTTTTCTTGAAATGTTTTGGGAAATATGGGAGGGCAAATTTTGGGGTACAATAGTAGGGCTATAAGAAGGAACCTTGATAGTGGGGTTACTTCGAAATGAAAGCCTAGATTGTAGGGCTATGAGAAGGAACCTGGATAGTAGGGTTACTTCGAAATGAAAGCCTGGATAGTAGGGCTATGAGAAGGAACTTGGATAGTAGGGACGTTACTTCGAGATGAAAGCCTGAATAGTAGGTCTTATGGGAAGGAACTTGGGTCGTAACGTTACTTCGAGGTGAAAGCCTGGATAGTAGGGCTATGAGAAGGAACCTGGATAGTAGGGTTACTTCGAAATGAAAGCCTGGATAGTAGGGCTATGAGAAGGAACTTGGATAGTAGGGTTACTTCGGGATAAAAGCCTGGATAGTAGGGCTTATGGGAAGGAACTTGGGTAGTAGGGTTACTTCGAGGTGATAGTATAGATTAGTTGACCCGTTTGGTTTCAGGAACTATGTTTTCATTAGTCGTCTACAGACGTGACCTGTATAACTGCTGGATTTGTTGAAGATAATTGTCTTTTCCTGAAAAGATATCAGGGTTAATTATATGCGATGCATGAAATGCAGGGTGAGATGATGTTCTTAAAATAAATGAGATTATGTTGTATATGATATGTATGCATGTCATGATGTATGTTCACGAAATGCTATCGGGGTATGCCCTCATTTGGGAAAATAAATCCCTGACTGTTGCTGGAGATTCATGAATATTCTGTCAGGAAGAGATTCTGCTTGAGAATAAACTCTGCAGGGAACAAACTTAGAAAGTGAATTTTGTAGCTGAAGTGATGAACTCTGTCGGGGATTGAGCCTTTGTATCTAGAGAAATAAACTCTGCTTGGGGGTTGAAATTTACTGTCTCGCCCGCGATTATGAAATTCGGCTGGAGGATATAGCTGTCAGGTTTTAGAATAACCCTGGCTGGGGAGGTTACGTCCTGTTTCGGGAAAGCTGACATCAATGCGTTTGAATACTTTAACTTTGTGGGGAGCCTATGAACCAATGATGGTGTTCCAAAGTTGGCTCTATCCCGACACCTGCTGGGCGGAGTAACCGTCGGGTTTGGCACTTCTTGTTTTTTGCCCCTGTTTCTGGAATTACGAGTAATTGTCTTTTGTTTCTTATGTAAATATTTATGAGCAGCAATCATTTTCAAATGCATATATCAAAAATAAGTCATTGGACGTTCTTGCAAAACAAAACAGAAAAATAAAAACAGATCGAAGTTTCTTGTGAAAATGATTTCTATTGATTTTTGAAGTTGGCCTGTAATAGGCGTTTTTGTACAAAGAGGCTGACGCTCTAGTAAGAGAACGCCGTCGTAAAAATAGAAAATATACAAATTTATGTAAAAGAAAAAACAGCTATGTGAAACAACCCCATTGGGTTCCAACTCTGCTATTGCCTTTATATCTTCAAGTGTCTCATCACTTTGCTTCTTGGCCGAAAGTTGATCATATTGTTTGGCATCGTCCGAGCTTGATAGTCGATACTGAAGTATGGTCACAAGATGATCCAATGAGACATAGTGGTACACTTTATATCCCTAACTTTTGCCTGGACCGCCCTTTCGGGTTTTCAGTCCACCGAGATACCCTTTTTTGCCCAAGCCGCCCTTTCGGGTTTTCGACTTGTCGGGTGTACATATTTTTTAATTTTCATCCCTTACTTTTGCCCGAACCCTTTTGGTTCGCCGGGAAGCCCTTATTTTTGCCTAGGTGTGTCAACCTAGCGGGTCTCTTGATTAGGCGTAGTATCTTTTTACTATGTCTGCATTGACAGGGTGAGGAAGGTCGTCACCATCCATGGTGGTTAGAATCATAGCTCCACCCGATAAAATGTTCTTAACCATAAATGGTCCTTCGTACGTGGGGGTCCATTTTCTCCTGGGATCACCTTGCGGCAGTATGATGCGTTTGATCACTAGATCCCCGACTTGATATTCTTGACGCCTGACTTTCTTGTTAAAAGCCTTGATCATTCGCTTTTGATACGTTTGACCATGGCAGATAGCAGTAAGTCTTTTTTCATCGATTAGATTTAACTGATCAAGTCGGGTTCGGATCCATTCGTCTTCGTTCAAACCCGCATCCTTCATAATCCTGAGAGAAGGTATCTGGACTTCGATGGGTAGGACTGCCTCCATGCCATATACTAGAGAGTAGGGTGTTTCCCTTGTCGACGTCCGTGCTGAGGTACGGTACCCATGAAGAGCAAATGGTAACATCTCATGCCAGTCTTTGCACGTCATCGTCATCTTCTGTATGATCTTCTTGATGTTCTTGTTAGCTGCTTCAACATCGCCATTCATCTTTGGCCGATAGAGAGAAGAATTATGATGATTTATCTTGAACTGTTTATAGAGCTCGATGATCATTGTGATGTTGAGATTCGTACTGTTGTCAGTAATAATTGTCTCTAGCACACCATATCAACAGATCAGATTATGTCGGATAAACCGCGCCACGACGTTCTTGGTTATTGTAGCAAAGGAATTTGCCTTAACCAACTTTGTGAAATAATCAATGGCTACTAGGATGAAGTGATGTCCATTAGAAGCGGTGGGCCTGATCTCTCCGATCATGTCGATGCCCCACATTGAAAAGGGCCACAGAGTTGTCAAGACATTTAAGGGGACCGAAGGCACATGCACCTTATCAGCGTAGATTTGGCACTTATGACAAGTTCGAGAGTACTGATAACAATCGGCTTCCATAGTGGACCAATAGTATCCTGCCCGTAGGATATTCTTAGCCAAGATCCTCTCTGCTTCACTTTTATCTACACACCGTAGTAGTGTGGAGTCATGGTTGCGTTTATAGAGGATTCCATTACTGAGGAAGAACTTTGCAGCGAACCTTCTCAAAAACTTCTTATAATTGACAGATGCCCCTTCGGGATACTCTTGAGTCTCGAGATACCTTTTGACTTTGTTAAACCAGGGTTTGTCTGCCACTTCTTCGGTATTGATTTCACAGTAGTGTGCTGGTTCGTCCAACCGCTCAATGGTGATTCGGGGAGATTCATTGTCCCACATAACTTTGAACATAGAAGACACGGTAGCTAGCGCGTCCGCTAACTGGTTCTCCTCTCGTGGGAAATGTTCAAAAGTTACCTCCTCAAAGTATGGGAGCAATGTCAATACGTACTCTTTGTATGGGATGAGATTCAGATGCTTCGTATCCCATTCGCCTTTAATCTGACTTATTACCAAGGCTGAATCCCCGAACACACTCAAGAACTTGATCCTTAGGTCAATAGTAGCTCGAAGACCCATGATGCATGCTTCATAATCCTCCATATTGTTGGTGCAGTTGAAACATAATCGGGCAGTGAACGGAGTATGACAACCCTCAGGAGATATGATTACGGTGCCAACACCATTACCTAGTGCATTTGAGGCTCCATCAAAATACATAGACCATCGGGATCCTTCCTCAGATCCTTCATCCGGTCCAGGTTCTTCACAGTCGGTCACCAGCATAATATTCTCATCTGGGAACTCTAAATTCATGGACTGGTAGTCATCCACGGCCTGATGAGCCAAATGATCAGCCAATACACTCCCCTTTATTTCTTTCTGGGTTGTATATTGTATGTCGTACTCAGTTAAGATCATCTGCCATCTTGCTATTTTTCCGGAGAGAGCGGGCTTCTCGAAGATGTATTTGATCGGATCCATCTTAGATATCAGCAAGGTAGTGTGAGTCAGCATATACTGTCTCGGTCGGTGAGCAGCCCATGCCAAAGCGCATCAAGTTTTCTCGAGCAGTGAGTATTGTGTCTCACAGTCGGTAAACTTTTTGCTAAGGTAGTATATTGCGTGCTCTTTTTGACCAGACTCGTCATGCTGCCCCAGCACACACCCCATTGAATTATCTAGCACTGTCAAGTATAATATCAAAGGTCTTCCTTCAACCGGAGGCATCAGAATGGGTGGTTCTTGAAGGTATTCTTTGATTCTTTCAAAAGCGGCCTGGCATTCATCATTCCACTTTACCACTTGATCTTTCTTCAGAAGCTTGAAGATTGGCTCACAAGTAGCGATCATATGTGAAATAAACATGGCGATATAATTCAGGCGTCCCAAGAGAGCTCTAACTTCCTTCTCTATACGGGGAGCTGGCATTTCTTGTAGAGCCTTTACCTTTGCAGGATCTACTTGGATGCCTTTGTCGCTGACAATGAAACCCAAAAGTTTACCCTACCTTACCCCGAAAGTGTACTTGTTCGGATTCACCTCAGCTTATATATCTTAAACCTATCGAACAACTTTTATAGATGATCAAGGTGCTCTTCCTCAGTTTGAGACCTGGCTATCATTTCATCAACACAGACTTCGATCTCGTGGTGAATCATATCATGGAACAAAGCGAACATGGCGCGCTGATAAGTTGCCCCAACATTCTTCAACCCAAAAGGCATTACCTTGTAGCAGAAAGTGCCCCACTGTGTAACGAAGGTTGTATTCTCCATGTCTTCAGGAGCCATCTTGATCTGGTTGTAGCCAGAGAAACCATCCATGAAGGAGAAGATTTTGGGTTTCGCGGTGTTGTCAACCAGAACGTCAATGTGAGGAAGTGGGAAGTCATCCTTGGGGCTTGCCCTATTCAGATCTCTGTAATCCACACACATCCGTACCTTACCATCCTTCTTAGGTACGGGAATGACGTTAGCAACCCACTGTGGATAAGAAGTGACAGCTAAGAATCCTGCGTCAAACTGTTTCATGACCTCTGCCTTGATCATCTCTGACATTTCGGGATGCATACGGTAAACCTTCTGTTTAATCGGAGGACAGTCTTCTTTAGTCGGCAGGCGATTAACCACAATATCAGTGTCTAAACCTGGCATGTCTTCATATGACCATGCGAAGATCTCAACATAGTCGTGAAACATTTGTATCAACCGTTGTTCGATCTTAACTTCTAGATTTGCACCGATCTTGACTTCTTTTTTGTCTATCTTTGTACCCAAGTTCACTGTCTCAACCGGTTCTTCATGAGGCTGTATGACCCTTTCTTCCTACTGTAATAGTCTAGCAAGTTCTCTAGGCACCTCACAATCATCCTCACCTTCGTCTTCGGCTTGGTTGATCGGATTTTTAAAGTAATAACTGGCAATAGCAGAGCTGTTATCAATAGGATCCAGAGTGGATATGGATCTGTAGTATGATACGTGAGTGTGTGTAAGAGAATAACTGTTTTGATAAAGTGAAAACAGAAAAGAAAAAAAAATAGAGAGCGCAAAATTTGTATGCAAGAAACATCAAATGCTTTATTAATGATATATGAAATGACAAATAATAGCCCTCACAAGCAAAGCCAATATGCCTCGGGCAAAGCACAAGGCCGTAAAGTTTTAAATTGTTTATTACAAATCTTAAAACAAGTAAGATAATTACTACAGAATTAAAGAAACTGGTATAAAGTCCCTAGCCGTCCAGTTACTCGGTCCACCGTTGGTAGTTGGGTAGATCCAACTGTCAATGTCTGAGTCTTCCTCGTTGTCTTCAATGGCATTAATTCCCTGATTACTGATGTGTAGGGGAGGTCCTTCAGCCCGAGCATGTCGAACAACCCTTTGAGCCCCTGTAGTAAAGCCCAAACCAAATTTGTCAGTTTTGTGAGTGAAATCAGGGAGCTGATCCCAATTGGTACACCCACCTTCTTCAACTATGGCCCTGGCGTCCTTGAGAGAAGCCATATTCAGAGGAGGTTTGTTTCTGGTATTAGTTTCAGTCGATGCCAAGATCTGAGGGACCTCTTCGAAGTTTTGACAAGGAGTTTCTATGAATTCCCCGTCTATCTCTATGTACCAGAAGGAATTGAGGTGGATCACCATATACTCCCCTTCACCCCGCACAGTAACAATCTTCCCTTTTACCGGATACTTCAGCATTTGGTGTAGTGTGGAAGTAACTGCCCCAGCCTCGTGGATCCAAGGACGACCCAACAAACAAGAATACGACAGCCTGATGTCCATCACATAGAAGGTGGACCCAAAGGTCTGAGAACCCACTTTGACAGGGATGTCCACCTCCCCGTGCACCATTCTTTTCGACCCATCAAAAGGCCTTACCATAATGTTACTAGGCTTTAAAGTCAAACCCTCTCAATCCAACCGGTCCAACGCCTTCTTGGGCAGAACATTCAGCGAAGATCCAATATCTACCAACACATGAGCCATAGTGGTGCCCCAGCATTCAGTCGAGACATGCAGAGCATCATTATAGTTCCTTCCCTTCGGTGTCAAGTTTGCATCTGAAAAACCCAGCCCATTGTCAGCAGTTAGGCTGGCCACACAATCTTTAAATTATTCCGCTGAAGTCTCTTGCGGCACATGCGCAGTTTTGAGGAATGCAATCAAAGCCTTCGCATGGGCCTCGGAGCATAACAACAGGGATAACATGGATAACTTTGGGGGGGGGGGGTCTGCCCCAGCTTCTCAACCACATTGTAGTCACTCTTTTTGATTATTTTCAGTATTTCCTCTATCTCTTGCTTAGAGGCTTCCACGACAATTTTTCTAGGTGCCTTCGTCCGGGAAAACTCACCTATAACTTCTTTGCCGCGGGTATCAGACGATTCGCCAGCAGGGGTAATAATTGGAGTAAGAACAGGAGTCGTAGTTGATGTACCAACAGGAACAACAGATGGAATGACAATAGGCCTATTGACAGTCTTAGGAGAAATCTCGGGAGAGAAGACCCTTCCACATCGGGTAACCTTGCTGGTTCTGATAATGTTACCAATATCAGGATCAGCCTCTTCATTTTTCGAATCTTGTTTGATGCCATGATATTACACATCGGCACCATAATGCCAGGGGACAGATTTGTCCAAGACATACGGGACAGGACCAAGAACAGTGATTATTAGCGGAGCGATTCTTGGAGAAGATGTAATCCTAACAGGTCTTCTTGAGGAGACCTTGGAAGGATTGGCGGAAATGGTTATAATGGCAATGTATTCAGATGGAACAACGGGAACCAAAGTTTTCTCGAACAAAATTTCTTTGTTGTCCATCAGGCGTTGAACACCTGACTTCAACAAATGGAAACCAGAAGGTAGAGATGAACACATGTGGCAACCTTCACCACGACTCGGAAATAAACCGGCCAACAGAAAATTCTTCTTCACAGTCATGAGAGGAGTAGAAACTTCATCCACCAAGGTCACAAACAAGTCGATATCAACAACATTAATTCCACGATTGTGCTTAGGCATGGGAGTAGTTATGACATTGGGCTTTTCCGGAGCGTGGAACTCAATTTCCTTGGCTTCGATCAGATCTTGTACCTTATTTATTAGAGCCCAGCAGTCATTGGTATCGTGGCCGGGACTCTCAGAATGATAGGCACACCGAGCATTTGGATTAAATTGGGGAGATGTGGTATTCAAATTCTTGGGAGCCTCTTTCAAGGTTGCCAAGTTAGATCTCAGCAGATGAGGTATAACTTTAGCTAATGTCATATTGATTCGAGTAAACTGCCGTTGTGGTCTTTCCACCCTTTGTTGATTGTTGCATTGTGGAGCGGCTGTAGGCCTAGGTATCATTATGGCACTTACTGTCTGACGATGTTTAGCTCTGTTTTGGCACCTCGGGCTATAGATGGCACTGGCTTCCTTCTTACCAGCAAAAAGCTTTTTTACCGAACTCGAAGAGGCATCCTTCTGTATCTTGCCGCTCCGAATCCCAGCTTCTACTCTCTCTCCAGTCAGAATCAGCTCGGTGAAACCAACTGACGAGCTTCCGATCAAATGATTAAAGAATAGACCAGAAAGCGTCCCCAGAAACATATCAACCAACTCCCCATCAGACAACGGGGGTTGGACTCTTCCAACCAAGTCTCTCCACTTCTGTGCATAGTCCTTAAAGTCTTCACTCTCCCCCATGGACATACTCTAGAGTTGAGTACGAGTAGGAGCAAGGTCGGTGTTGTATTGATACTTGTTATACGGTGGGAGAATTGACTTGATTGTTTTGCGTTTGTATTCACAAATGTTGCGAAAAGCAAGAGTCGTCACCGACTTTTCTTTTATCCAATAAGGAAAGGTGAAAAAGCACAAGAAAGACCTTTAGAGATGTTTTCATGAGTTCGGGGGGTATATTATGAAAAGGGAAGGTATTAGCACCCTTTTCATCCATGGTTATCCATGGGCTCGTAGTTACTTGCTAGATCACTTGCTTTTGTTTGAATTTCTGCTTTGTGTGGTTTTTTAAAGTACTTTGTAAAGACGCCATCGTTTAGGAAAACTTTGTAATAATTCTCGTTCGTAAGAATGTATACAAAATGTTGATCTTTTGAAAAAAATTTCAAGTTTGAAAGGTGTTTTTTGAAAGTGTAGGTGATTATTTTTGAAAATAGCAAGGATGTTTGTTTTGAAATGGAGCAAGTAATTAGCATCAATCTACCTACTCAAATGCCTTTCTTGTTCATTTCCTTTTCCTTTGACATTGTTGTCTTATCATTGATTTGGTAGGCAACCCTATATTTGGATATAAGCGGGACGGGCGGGGGTCAGCGTATAACCATGATTAGCAATGTTGCAAGGCATCTTAGCATTTTTGAGGGACTAAGATCATTTTGTAAGGCAACTTTGAGTAGCGTCATCGAGGGACTATGATCTTGTATTTATTTGTTTTTGCTAAGATACCTTACATGCATAATATGGCCATTTTTGTAAGGCAACCAAGTGGTATTACCCTTAGGGTGCTAGTGTGCAAGTTTGTTTGATTGCATGCATTTTTAATCTTGATTAGGGTTATCTATTTGTCAATTTCATGTCTTGCCATACACACCCTAATTACTAACATTATATGAAAGCAATAAAAAGTGCAAAAATAAAGATTCTACGCTATTACTATCATTGGGGGGATGGGGTGTACAAATTTACAAATGGGGATTGCAAATAAAATTCAGTTCTAAGTTACTATTACAACCATATTGAATGGATAAGAATGTACAAGAAAATGTGAAATGGATTTGTTTTATTTTAGAAAAGAGATAAGTTTTTATTTAAGAAAATATTTTTTATCCTTTTGTTTTAAGAAATAAAATAAAACATGTAAAAATGAAAATGTTTTTGGTGTTTTTGATTAATGAAATAGGAAATGATAGCAAAAATAGTGAGGAAAAAGAAAACAGAATCAGCGTATTGCTGACTAAAGGAGATCAGAAGTTCTGACTCTGGCGTGCTGCAAAACAGAGATCATATTAGTAAAAATAAGTAAAGTCAGAAGTTCTGGGTCCGCATCTTCAGAAGTTCTGATACCATTGACAGAACTTGGTCTCCCCCTCCATGCTAGTCAGAACATCTGCAACTTAGTCATTTCTCAATAGAACAGAAGATGCGCATATAACAGTTATGGCGGGTTTCATAGTGTTTCAGAAACAAGAAGTATCAGAGCTATAAATCAGAGGCAAGCATGAATTATGCTAATTCTAATTTCCTTAAGAAGTTCTGAACTAATTTACTCCCTACTTGGGCATACAAATACGTGCAACCTCGGAATACGTACAGCCTCAGAAACATGATGTCTACATTGTATTTTTTTGAACATGCAAGTCTGATAATACCTAAGTAATATGATGAGAGTCAGTAGAAGCTTACCTTATAGCTGGAAAAGACTCTGTGAACTGAAGTTTGATCCTGAACTTTGTTGATGTTCTGAGCAGCTTCTTCACGTGCTCAGTAGGCTGGAAGTTTTCAACTTCTGGAACAGCCAAGGGATAATGTTCCGACTTCTTTGAGATGGAGGTGGATAGAGAGTGTATTGCAGTATGAACACAAAAGTTAGGATATCTTTTAATATGTGAATCAGCAACTGCATGGATGGCTTTAGTCAAGAAACACTTGAGAACAGATGGAGTTTGAATGCAAGAAATCAAAAGTTAACAAGTTTTGTAATTTGTGTTGCAGCTCTGGGCTCTTGGAATTTTAGCAGGGATTCAAGGCTTTTTCTTTCTTAAATTTCCGACCCTTTTACAGTGGCCAATGGCTTTCAACTTATAGGAAAAGATCTTATAGCTTGGAGAGTGCAACCATCACATGCTAGCGTGTTGCCTTGCTCTTGAAGTAAGTATGGTGGTTAGTAGCCTTAGCAGCGCCTAAGCTGGAATTGTAAGCTGGAATTAAGGAAAGGTAACTTCCAAAGCAAAAGTAACGCATGGGCCCAACACACTTTTGTACCAGAGTTTGCTTTTCCAAGACAATAAAGGAACTTCTATGCCACACGTGGAGAAACCCTTTGAACAAAGAACCATAAGTGGTTGTGAGCATTAGATGATTATGAGATTGATCAAACCAGAAATCCTGCAACGTGACTTAGAATAAACATCCAACTTCTGATCTTTGTATCTCTTTGCTCCAGCATGTTCTGAAGGAGCTCTCATACTTTCCAGGACACTTGCAGCACACTTTGTAACCTTATTTGAATTACCTTTGCAAACTCTGACTGAACCTTTGTGAAAACTGGCCCAGAAGTTCTGACCAAAATTTGTCTTGAATGTGTCCAGAATTTGCTGAGTGCTTTAGTTTCATGGACGTGTCTTTGAATATTTATAACTTGAAATTCCAGCATTTCCAAGAGAAGTTCTGTTCTACAATGTTTTAGATCTTATTGAAATCTATAACTTCTGTGCCAGAAGTTCTTCCAGAATCAGCTTGCATCATGGTGATAATCTGATCAGAAGTTCTGAGCTTGTCATATTCTTAAACACTTAGAAAAATTCTAAGTATTTAGAATTTTGACTTTTGAATTTCTTGATGAAACAAACTTCATATTTCAACGTGTCTTACTGAAATATGATTCTTAAAACTTGATTTTGATCCAAAAGTCAAAGTTTGACTTTTCATTATGCAAATGACCATTTTGCCCTTGTGAATGACTTTCTTGAAAAATTTGTAATTCAAGGCTTGAAATTGGATGGAAACGAAACTAAGAGTCCAGGGTAATCCTCTAAGAAATGAGAGGGAAAATTTTGGGGTACAACAGCTGCCCGTGTTCAATCTTCTTAAACCTGAAGAGTTAGATTGGTGAGTCCACCATTCGTGACTTGAAGGTGAAAGATGATTGAACACTAAAGTGCCCAGAAATTTGCACTCGAAGATGGATGGTGAATGGGCTTATAGATGCCATTCGGAGGAAAGTTGATAAACATTAGACGAAATATCAGCACAAATCTCTTGTTGACTTATACTAAAACTTGATGTTTTACCTGTTAGGAAAAGAGTTAGTAAAACGCAGATGTATGCATGATGTTCATCAGATGTGGTATTATGCTAAATGCATAGGTGTGATACGGTGGCCAGAACTGGGACTGTTTTTATAGGATTTGCTGGTTTGCGTTTTGCATTTGTATTCGCAAAATGTCGCGGTAAGCAAGAGTCGCCACCGACTTTTATTTTATCCAACAAGGAAAGTAAAAAAGCACAGAAAAATTCCTTTTTCGAGATATTTCTGAGTACGGGGGGTAGATTATAGAAAGGAAAGGTATTAGCATCCTTTTTATCCGTAGTTATCTACGGGCTCTTAGGTACTTGCTCATCATTTTCAAAATTGTTTCTTTGTGTTTGTGTGATTTGAAAAGCTTTTATTTTAACTTCGATTTAACTCTTGCTTCTGTCTTCAAGAGTGTAATGAAGTGTTTTTGAAACTTTGTTTGAAAAGGAGCGTAAGTGTGAAAAAAGGTTGTTTGGATTGAGCAAGTACTTAAGAGCTAATCTACCTACTCGAAAAAGAATTGTTCTATGCTTCTTTCCTTTGGACAGCGCTATCCCACTATTAGTGAGTAGGTAGCACCGTCGTTGGAGTTTTGAGGGTCAATCCGAAAGGGACGTACAGTCACTAAAGCAATGTTAGGACATCTTAGTAGTAACCCTAATGTCTTAGATCAATTATTTGAGGCAACAATATCTGAGGCAACCATTCCGAGGCAACTTTGATCTTTGGACAAAAGGATGACCACTAAAGCACCCTATACTCAATGATCGTTTACCGAAGGCAACCAAGTGGGAGTGCGCATGTGCGAGTGATTCAATTTCAGATAATTTATCTTTGTACATTTTAGGGTTATCTAACTGTTTTAAAGCTAATCATACATTCTTGTCATGCAACCCTAATTATTCATACATCTAACAGTTAATATTTTGCGAAATTTAAAGTGTGGAAATTAAACTACGCTATTACAAGGCTTCGGGTATTTACATAGCCAAAAACAAACCCTTAAAAAATAAAGCGATAAAATGAAAATAAAAGTCCTAATTTAAACTATTACAACTTGTGAGAAGTTACATTAATGTAGTAAATAATAAAACAATAAAGCGCGCGCGATGAAATTAGAACGATAAGAAAAATTAGGGTTTTGACCCTTTTTAACCTAATTAAAAGAAAAAATGCTTTTGTTGTTTTTAATATTTTTTTAAGAAAAAGGAATTAAGTTTTAAAATAAATGTACAATTAATTAGTTAATTAAATTAATTAATGAAAATAAATAAACGGCCTATTTTTGTGTTTTTGGTTATTTTTAGGAAAAGAAAATATAATTAAGTTAGAAAATAAACCCTAATTGTTCTAATTAATTTTAATTTATTTACAAAAAGAAAATAAAGTTTACCTAAACATTAAATTACACTAATTAAATTAAATTAATTTTTGATACAAAATAAGACCTAAACCTAATTTGGTGAAAAGTTGACTTTATGAATTAGATTGGTTAAAAAAGAAATTATTTTAGTATTGAAAGAGTATAATAAAAAAAAGGTAAAAGAAATAACCCAAGGGCCCACTGCCAGCGGCTCTGATCAGAAGATGATGATCCAGAGGATGAAAGTCCAAAAGATGATGGTCCAGAGGATGGAGGTCCAGAAGATTATGGTCCAGAGGATGGTGGTAATGGGCCTACTCCTGGCTAGTAGATTCAGCAAATTGTCACCGTCAGAAGATGATGTGCGCTGGATCTGGCTGAGACTGATGGATCCAAAGGATAATGCCCAGGAGGCGCTTGATCTGGTCCTGCTTGATGAAATCAGAAGATAATCTCCAACAGATGTAAACGTTGGATCTGGTGAAAACAAAGGGGAAAGGTGCCAGAGGGTCACGCTTGGGATCAAACCCAGAATCATGAATTTCTGACTTCCTCCTTCTGAATTACTGCATTGGGTGTTAGTTTAACAATACAGCAGAACAAACAAACATATCAGAACTATGGGTTTTTGGCCAGAACAAACGCGCCAGAATTTAAACCGGCCAATAGAATGGTGACACGCTATCATCTTCTCCCCTGGATCCGTCGTTTAAAACTCATAACTTTTACCTACGGACATGGCGTGGTAGCTGTAACCCTGTACATCTCAGAAATCACATACAAGCAGAGTAAATAAAATTCAAGACCATGGATCAGCTGGGTTCGATTTGCTGATCACAATGGTCTCTTCCATTTAGGCTAATTTCACCTGCACGAGAAAACCCTAAAACGAACCAAGAAAACCTAACAATGGCAGATCTTGATACAGTCCATAAAAATGCAATTGAATATTATAGATAGTTTGCAAATGTCTTAAGGATCAAGAATATATGATTGTTTCATGCTATCAATGCCAAACTTATGCAATTCGATTTCAAATATTCATCAAAGTCGTGACTGACTTACAGTGGGTTTCAAGGCCTGAAATTGCTTGTTCTTGATCGGTTTCGCTTACCTACACTCCCAGGAAGCGATTGGAATGGTCAGGAGGCCTTGAGGGTGCCTGGAAATATGAATTAGAACTATCACTTTTTCTCTGTTTTTTGCAAGTTTGTTCTAGTTGCTGTGCCTCTCTCTCTCGCCTCTCTTTGGGTCTGCACACGTTCTTTATATATTGAGGAATGGATTAGGGTTGAAAGAATGATCACAATTTTCTTCCATCAATGCTTTTGATTTTGATTTGATACACTTGAAAACCATTCCAAAAATAGTCCAAACCCAATCTTTTTGTGCACCCCATGCCACTACACGAATTTGATCTTATGCTAGCTGAACATTAAGACCTGAAACATGTAAAAAATCTTGAGTTTTCAATATTTTGGATTTTTTATGATTTGTTTTGATTTAAATTGATTTAATTCAAATAAAAATCAAAATAAATAATAAAAACAAGATAATGACAAGTGGTCAAGGCTAGGGCTCGTGGACCATGTTTCCAACTCAAAACAAGTGCAAAAGATTGGGCCCATTTGGCAAAAATTGAAGTTTCAGGCATAGTTGACTTTTGGCAATTTTGCAAAAAAGGTCAACTTCATCAATGCATAACTTCCTCAATTTTGACTCTTTGAAGGTGTTCTTGGACTTTTTAGAAAGTTTGAGATGTCCTATAAGCAATCCTTTTGGTCTTATCTCAATTTGATATTCCATGCTCATGTATGAAGCTTTGACAAAAAAGGTGTTTTTTGTTGACTTTTCAAAATGACCTATAATGTCCAAATTCATAACTTCTTGTGAGTGCATATTTTTAGCTTGGGAGCTGAAGATGGATTGTAGATCATTTCATCCTCTTAAAAATGTGCTTTGAATGGGTCATTTCTCATAAAGTATGAGAAAGTTATGCTTGGTCAAAGTTGAGTTGACTTTTCGTGCAAAACCCTAATTTAGCTACTTTTGGTTCTTGAGGAATTATGAGCAATCCTTGATGAATCATGATCAACCCTTGATCAAATGATGAAATATACTTCAAAATGAGGATGTTGACCAAAAACCTTGAAGTTTGACTGTAGGTGGGCCACAATTGACTTTTGCCCTAGCACCGTCGATTTTCAAGCCTTTGAGCAATTGACTGAGCAAACTTTCTCTGTAGGGCTTGAAACTTGACATGGATGATCTTGAGAACATATTAGGACATTGGTGAGCATTTGGGATCCCTTGGACTCAAGTATCTTGATGAAACATGAAACCCTAATTTGAGGTATACTGCCTTAGGAGAGGGCTTGTCTGGTCAACCCTTGGACTTCCTTGAGCAACTTGGGATCTTTCTTGAAATTTTTTGAGAAATATGGGAGGTAAAATTTTTGGGTACAACAGCTGCCCATGTTCAATCTTCTTAAACTTGAGGATGTAGATTGGCTTGCTTGCCTTTCGTGATCCGAAGGTGGAAGATGATTGAACACTAGAGTGCCCAGAAATTTGCACTCGCATGAAGTGGTGTCTGTCTTGCGATGTCGCGAATGGGCTTACAGATGCCATTTGGAAATTGCTGACGGGGAATGGGCTTAAGGATGCCATCCGAAGGAGTGTCGATCGCCTAAGAGATTCCTTAGCGAGAACTTGTATACCTGTTGTTGAGGAAGATTCCGCTGGGGAATGTTGATCTCTGTCTTGAGAGAAATAGAATTTTAGGAGCTTCGGTCGTCCGTTATTCTACTGGGGAATCATCTCTGTTGAATTTTAGGAACTTCGGTCGTCCGTTATTCTACTGAGGAACCGTCTCTTAGTCGAGGAGGTGAAAATGAACTACTATCTGGCCGTGGTCCAGGCTTCATAGTGATAAGACCGACTGCTATTTGGTCGTAATCCAGGATTTACAGTGACTTACTGGGGAGATGAGATTAAACTTGCTATCCAGTCGTAATCCGGGCTTCACAATTTCTCGATTCTTATTTCGTCGTAATTTAGGCTTCAGAAGGAAATGAGTTGTTATCTGGTCGCATCCGGGCTTCAAATTGAATTTAGGGCACACTAATATCCGGTCGACTCCGGGCTTCTTAGTAACTGTCCAGGTAAAATGCTATTTGGTCGTAATCCAAGCTTCGTAGTGTCTTGTACTATTATTTGGTCGTAATCTAGGCTTCAGTCCTTTTATCGTTATCTGGTCGTAATCCAGGCTTCACGATGCTTTATACCATTATCTGGTCGAATCCAGGCTTCATGGTGTTTTGTACTGCTATCTGGTCGTAATCCAGGCTTCACAATACTTTACTTCTTATCTGGTCGTAGTCCAGGCTTCAGAAGAGATCAACTGGTTATTCGGTCGTAATCTGGGCTTCCCCTTTGGGTTTGGGCCTACTAATATTTGATCGTAATCCGGGCTTTATAGTAACTGGCCGGGTGAACTGCTATTTGGTTGTAATCCAAGCTTCACAGTGTCCCTCACTGTTATCTGGTCATAATCCAGGCTTCACAGTGTCTTTTACCGCTATCTGGTCGTAATCTAGGCTTCACGATGTTTCATACCACTATCTGGTCGAAATCCAGGTTTCATGGTGTACGGAGAAAATCAAGATACTATCCGGTCGTAATCCGGGCTTCATAACTTGTGTTAAAGATGTACCACTATCTGGTCGTGATCCAGGCTTCGCGGTGTCTTTGGCTGTTATCTGGTCGTAATCCAGGCTTCACAAAAACTTGTATTGCTATCTGGTCGTAATCCAGGCTTCACAATAACTTATTGAGCTGTTATCCTGCCGTAATCTGGGCTTCACGGCTTGTTTATGACATACCACTATCTGGTCGTAATCCAGGCTTCATGGTTCCTCGCACTGCTATCTGGTCGTAATCCAGGCTTCATAATAACTTACTGAGCTTTTATCTGGTCGTAATCCGGGCTTCACGGCTTGTTGGGGATTAAACTATTATCCGGTCGTTCTTCGGGCTTCATAGCTTAATGATAAACCACTATCTGGTCGAATCCAGGCTTCGCGGTGTTTGATACTGTTATTCGGTCGAATCTGAGCTTCACAATATGCTGTAGAAATCAAGATACTATTCGGTCGTACCCGGGCTTCATAGCTTGAACTTTTGTGAGAATTTGATTGTATCTTTCCTGAAAGGTAAAGGTTAGTTGTATGTAATGCATGACATGTATCAAGCAATGATGTTCTCAAAATAAATGAGATTATGTTGTATGATGTTTATGTGTGTGTCATGATGTATGGATATGTAATGTTTTTATGACATTCTCTAGCTGGGGAAATAAATCTCGGGTTGCTGCTGGAGAAAACAAAAGTTGAATTCCTCGTTCTCACTGGGGATAGTGAACGAAGATGACTGTGAGAATAATCATGCAGGCGAGAATAACTCTGTTGGGGAATAGACTGACGAGGAAATGACTCTATGGGGAGGGTAAACTCTGCTAGAGGACCTGTTGATTTGGAGGAACAACCTCAGCTGGGGATGAATTACCGTTGTTGGCGATAATGAAACCTGTTGGGGATTGAGTTTCTGTTTGTGAAAGGAATGAACTCCACTGGGGATGAGTTTCCAGTGGCGACTTCACTGGGGATAATCTTTTAGACTCTACTGGGGACAATCCTTCAGAGTCTACTGGGGATAATCTTCCAGCGCTGATGATAGATAAACTCTGCTTGGGGAGAATATTGTCGAATCATTTGCGGTTGCGAGCCTCAGCTAGGGAGAGTGGTGTCCTGTTCGGGACCGCTAACATCAGTCTTTTTCTTACTCTACGGAGAGTGAATGTTACTGGGACGCATGCTGAGGATATCACGATGACTTTGCATCAAGACTTTTCTGCCCCTGTTTCTGCGGGAGAAGGTGCCCGCGGAGGCCTTGTGGATCGAGTGTTATCCCAACCTAGGAGGTGCTTTGGTAACTTTTGATTGAAATGATAAGTCTTCTTCTGGTAGCCAAGTGACAAGATAACGAGACATAGTCGTACGCTTTAATCCCTAACTTTTGCCTGGACTGTCTTTTCAGATTTTCAGTCCACCGGGATACCCTTTTTTGCCCAAGCCGCCCTTTCGGGTTTTCGACTTGCCGAGTGTACAGATTTTTCAATTTTTATCCCTAATTTTTTCCCGAACCCTTTTGGTTCGCCGGGATGCCCTTATTTTTGCCTAGGCTAGTCAACCTAGTGGGTCTTTGTTCATGCACAATATTTTCTGACTATGTCCATGCTCTCAGGGTGTAGGGAGTTGTCACTGTCGGTAGTGTTGTGCCTCCATACTACCAGAAGATGTTCATTTGATCATGCAAGATTCGTTGCTGGAATTCATGTCCAATGCCCTAAGTGGTTCAGATGGAGATTTGCCCCTGGCTATTTGGCATTTTTGCGAGATTCCTTGAATCTTGACTTGGCTGCCACAGATGATGGACAATGATCATGCCGTGCCCCTTGGTTGGAAGCGTTTTTCCACTTGAGGTAATCCTTTTTATTGAGAATATTTTTGTTCACTAGATATTCGTCGTGCGAATTTCTCTGATGTTTGAACAAATAGTCATATGCAAACAACGTTATTTTAAGAATGCAAAACTTATGTCTGTCTCGAAACTTTTGAAAATGCATTTTTCAGTAAAACAAGCAAATTTTGCAAAATGTGATGTCAACTCAGGATTTACAGTAAGTCCTACAGGATTCAGGATACCTTTTGTAACAGTATGTTTTCGAATTAACCCATGCTTCAGCTAGGACTTTTAAGGGTTATAACGTGGCCTGGTTCACGGTTCAAGAAACAAAGGATAAAGGCTCAAATTTTATTTGTACCCACCCGTTCTCCATGATGTTCTTCGATCCTAAACTCAACTAATTATGCATTTAGATCCCGTTGGAGTCTTTGCTCTGATATTTCGGTGATGGTTCAGATACTGACAATTTATTTTGCACATGCAGTCATTTTTGTTAAGAGTTTGTAGGAACTCTTTCTTTTTGATTTTATTATCCCTGTCTTTTGCCTGAACTCTTTCTTTTTGTGATTATAGTCAGCAGGATTCCCCAATTTTTTCCTTAAGTCTCCTTCATAGGTTTTGACTTAACGGGTTTTTATTTTGAGAGATAACGACTGCCTGTCTTGACGATTATAGGGAACCATCACCATCTTTTATTTTGGAAGGACGTATTTGAAGCCATTCATTGTGCACCTGAATTAACTGAGAAACTACCCTTCCCCAGGTTGTGATTAAGGGTTTTTATTTGTGAAAAGAAAAAAACTCCTACTTCTTTGGCTCAAAGGGGTTGACTAGGGATTATCTTCCTTATGACTCCACTATTTAGGATTTGAAACAACGCCTGTACATCATCAGCGGGGTCTATTCAAAATCATACTGTAGAGATTTTGATATCATTTTCGTCATCCTCCCTCTAAGGCTTAGAGTTTTTTAATCGAGAGTTGAACATCACAAAAAGGAAAGCAATTTAAATATAGTGAATACGAATGGATTGATTCAAAACAGACATATGCAATTCATTGATAAAGTAACAAAGTTTGACATGACTAAATGTTCGAACAATCAAAAGAAAATTATAAATTGAAAATTCTAATGAACAAAAAGTCTTCTTGTCAGAACTTGTCACTTCAAATGGTAAGCCTCAGAGGATTGATAGAAACATTCTAGTTGACCATCTTGTGTGAATTCCAATGCTCCTTCATCAATCAGGTCTTGAATTTTGTATTTCAACTTCCAACAGTCGTCAGTATCATGCCCCAGACTGTTGGAGTGGTATGCACACCTTGCATCCGGATTGTAGTTAGGCGAAGAAGTCTTGGGATTCGGATGAGGTCCTATCAACGTCACTAGCTTCATCCTCAACATGTGTTGTAAAGCTTGAGACAGCGGCATGTTGAACTTGGTAAACTGCCTCTTGGGTGTATCTGGCTTACTCTGATTAACCCGTTATTTTTGGCGAGGTTGATGTTGGACCTGTGAGGTAGTAGCAACTTGGAGAGGTCCATTCTTTACCAAACCAAACCCTTGTCTTCTTGGAGGCTGATCAATGACTCGGTCCCCGGCCTCGACTGTTTGCTTGTATTTGTCTTGATGAAGCTGGTTGACAATGGTTCTCAACTCTTCTTGTTCCCGGACTAAGCTTTGGGTAAGAGCCATCTGCCCCAGCATCTAGGTTCTCATTGCATCTACCTCAGCTTGCAGTTGTTCCAGCCGTTCGTCCTTATTGTCTTCAGGACTTTTCTTGACCAAGTTCCCAATGAGGAGTGTTTTCAACTCTTCCTGCCCCTTGGATAGGTTTAGGAATATTTCCCTGAACTGAGTTTCTTGAGATTGAAGATCTCTGTTGTTTTGTTTGAGAGCCATTGCTGAAATAAATAGTGAGAACATGAGAGACCTGTAATGGAAGACCTATATGCAATAATATGTATGCAATGTTTTCAAGGTCTCGCGGGGTAAACAAGAAACTGTTAGAATTTGATTGCAGCTTGATTGAAGAAACTTTGTGTCATTAAGAGTCCTTATTCAAGAGTCATGCTCACCATATCGAGTGGGTCATAGCCACTGACTCAAGTTATCGTGTTTTGATCTCTAGACGATATTGGCTAGAGGAAAATAAATCCCCTTTGCCCCTTGCTAGACGTTTAATTTACCATAACCTGCATCACAAACCCTTGAGATCCTTGAAATGGTTAAGGAAATGTTAAGGCATGATGATATGATGTGTATGCTATGCGTTTAAGAAAAAGTGTGAGGTGATGTAAACAAGTAAATCCGGCAAGAAATCCAAGTTATTGGATAAGGACTGTAAACAAAACCTGCAAGGAACTCATGTTGTCAGATAATGAAAATGTGCAAGTAGTTTAAGTTGAAAGCACACAAGTCACACAAACAGCCTTAGGTTTAGGCTTGCATGAGGTCTAGGTATTACCCTCTTGAAGTTCAGTTGGTTCAACCTGTCCTAATAATAGTAACCTGGTTCTAGAGGTTCTCAATATTACTGACCATCCTCCATCGGTCATAGTTTCAGCTCACACAATCTTTTCTTGTAGCCGAAACCATCTCGAGAGTATGGTCTCAATGAGTGTAGTATCTCGCTACTTCCTATGGCCAAGTTGGTCAATTATAGGTTCTAAGGTCAGTTGATGCTTAATGACCCATATAGAAGCCCCATATTCTCTTTGTTGCTCCACAAGGGATATCGGTACCAACTAATGTGCCACATCAACGTAGCTACTGCTTCCCTCACTGTCTATTGTTACTTACCTAAAAGGTGTCCCCCAGATCCGGGTTAGGATCTATAGTAACTCCGATACAAAGCCCACAAAGATAAAGCAATCAAATCAAACAATAGAAAACAATATGATGAACTAATCCTAAGGTACACCCCACTTATCTATCCCCAGCAGAGTCGCCAGTTCTGTGATACGGTGGCCAGAACTGGGACTATTTTTTATAGGATTTGCTGGTTTGCGTTTTGCGTCTGTATTCGCAAAATGTCGCGGTAAGCAAGAGTCGCCACCGACTTTTATTTTATCCAACAAGGAAAGGAAAAAAGCACAGAAAAATTCCTTTTTCGAGATATTTCTGAGTACGGGGGGTAGATTATAGAAAGGGAAGGTATTAGCACCCTTTCTATCCGTAGTTATCTACGGGCTTTTAGGTACTTGCTCATCATTTTCAATATTTCTTCTTTGTGTTTGTGTGATTTGAAAAGCTTTTATTTTAACTTCGATTTAACTCTTGCTTCTATCTTCAAGAGTGTAATGAAGTGTTTTTGAAACTTTGTTTGAAAAGGAGTGTAAGAGTGAAAAAAGTTTGTTTGGATTGAGCAAGTACTTAAGAGCTAATCTACCTACTCGAAAAAATAATTGTTCTATGCTTATTTCCTTTGGACAGCGCTATCCCACTATTAGTGAGTAGGTAGCACCGTCATTGGAGTTTTGAGGGTCAATTCGAAAGGGACGTACGGTCACTAAAGCAATGTTAGGACATCTTAGTAGTAACCCTAATGTCTTAGATCAATTATTCGAGGCAACAATATCTGAGGCAACCATTCCGAGGCAACTTTGATCTTTGGACAAAAGGATGACCACTAAAGCACCCTATACTCAATGACCGTTTACCGAAGGCAACCAAGTGGGAGTGTACCCTAGGAGAGCGCATGTGCGAGTGATTCAATTTCAGATTATTTATCTTTGCACATTTTAGGGTTATCTAACTGTTTTAAAGCTAATCATACATTCTTGTCATGCAACCCTAATTATTCATACATCTAACAGTTAATATTTTGTAGAATTTAAAGTGCGGAAATTAAACTACGCTATTACAAGGCTTCGGGTATTTACATAGCCAAAAATAAACCCTTAAAAAATAAAGCGATAAAGAGAAAATAAAACTCCTAATTTAAACTATTACAACTTGTGAGCAGTTACGTTAATGTAGTAAATAATAAAACAATAAAGCGTGCGCGATGAAATTAGAACGTTAAGAAAAATTAGGGTTTTGACCCTTTTTAACCTAATTAAAAAAAAATGCTTTTGTTGTATTAAGTTTTAAAATAAATGTACAATTAATTAGTTAATTAAATTAATTAATGAAAATAAATAAACGGCCTATTTTTGTGTTTTTGGTTATTTTTAGGAAAAGAAAATATAATTAAGTTAGAAAATAAACCCTAATTGTTCTAATTAATTTTAATTTATTTACAAAAGGAAATTAAAGTTTACCTAAAAATTAAATTACACTAATTAAATTAAATTAATTTTTGATTAAAAAAAAGACCTAAACCTAATTTGGTGAAAAGTTGATTTTATGAATTTGATTGGTTAAAAAAGAAATTATTTTAGTATTGAAAGAGTATAATAAAAAAAAGTAAAAGAAATAACCCAAGGGCCCACTACCAGCGGCTCTGATCAGAAGATGATGATCCAGAGGATGAAAGTCCAAAAGATGATAGTCTATAGGATGGAGGTCCAGAAGATGATGGTCCAGAGGATGGTGGTACTGGGCCTACTCCTGGCTAGTAGATTCAACAAATTGTGACCATCAGAAGATGATGTGTGCTGGATCTGGATGAGACTGATGGATCCAGAGGATAATGCCCAGGAGGCGCTTGATCTGGTCCTTCTTGATGAAATCAGAAGATAATCTCCAGCAGATGTAAACGCTGGATCTGGTGAAAACAAAGGGGAAAGGTGCCAGAGGGCCACGCTTGGGATCAAACCCAGAATCATGAATTTCTGACTTCCTCCTTCTGAATTACTGCATTGGGAGTTAGTTTAACAATACAGCAGAACAAACAAACATATCAAAACTATGGGTTTTTGGCCAGAACAAACGCGCCAGAATTTAAACCGGCCAATAGAGTGGTGGCACGCTATCATCTTATCCCCTGGATCCGTCGTTTAAAACTCATAACTTTTACCTACGGACATGGCGTTGTAGCTGTAACCCTATACATCTCAGAAATCACATACAAGCAGAGTAAATAAAATTCAAGACCATGGATCAGCTGGGTTCGATCTACTGATCACAATGGTCTCTTCCATTTAGGCCAATTTCACCTGCACGAGAAAACCCTAAAACGAACCAAGAAAACCTAACAATAGCAGATCTTGATACAATCCATAAAAATGCAATTGAATATTACAGATAGTTTGCAAATGTCTTAAGGATCAAGAATATATGATTGTGTCATGCTATCAATGCCAAACTTATGCAATTCGATTTCAAAAATTCATCATAGTCGTGACTGACTTACAGTGGGTTTCAAGGCCTGAAATTGCTTGTTCTTGATCGATTTCGCTTGCCTACACTCCCAGGAAGCGATTGGAATGGTCAGGAGGCCTTGAGGATGCCTGGAAATATGAATTCGAACTATCACTTTTTCTCTGTTTTTTGCAAGTTTGTTCTGGTTGCTGCGCCTCTCTCTCGCCTCTCTTTGGGTCTGCACACGTTCTTTATGTATTGAGTAATGGATTAGGGTTGAAAGAATGATCACAATCTTCTTCCATCAATGCTTTTGATTTTGATTTGATACACTTGAAAACCATTCCAAAAATAGTCCAAATCCAATCTTTTTGTGCACCCCATGCCTTTACACGAATTTGATCTTATGCTAGCTAGACATTAAGACCTGAAACATGTAAAAAATCTTGAGTTTTCAATATTTTGGATTTTCTATGATTTGTTTTGATTTAAATTGATTTAATTCAAATCAAAATCAAAATAAATAATAAAAACAAGATAATGACAAGTGGCAAAGGCTAGGGCTCGTTGACCATGATGCCAACTCAAAACAAGTGCAAAAGATTGGGCACATTTGGCAAAAATTGAACTTTTAGGCATAATTGACTTTCGGCAATTTTGCAAAAAAGGTCAACTTCACCAATGCATAACTTCCTCAATTTTGACTCTTTGAAGGTGTTCTTGGACTTTTTAGAAAGCTTGAGATGTAATCTAAGCAACCCTTTTGTTCTCATCTCAATTTGATATTCCATTATCATGTATGAATCTTTGACAAAAAAGGTGTTTTTTGTTGACTTTTCAAAATGACCTATAATGTCCAAATTCATAACTTCTTGTGAGTGCATATTTTGAGCTTTGCAGATGAATATGGATTGTATAGAATTTCATCCTATTCAAAATGAGATTTGGATGGGTCATTTCTCATAAATTATGAGAAATTTATGCTTGGTCAAAATTGAGTTTACTTTTTCTGTAAAACCCTAATTTAACAGCTTTTGATTCTTGAGGAATCATGAGCAATCCTTGATGAATCATGATCAACCCTTGATCAAATGATGAAATTTACTTCAAAATGAGGATGTTGACCAAAAATCTTGAAGTTTGACTGACTGTAGGAAAACAAACATTGAGAATGAAGATAAATAGCCATGCGAAATGATCTCATTGCCTTCCAACTCTACTATTTCCCCAATGTCTTCAAATATCTCTTGCCGTTGATAGAAGTTGATTGGGTTGATCTTGGACCGTTTGAACTTGGAGCTTGATGATAAAATTGATTGTATTGATTCCACGGGACATAGTCATACGCTTTTAATCCTTAACTTTTGCCTGGACCGCCCTTTCGGGTTTTTAGCCCAGCAGGATACCCCTTTTTGCCCAAGTCGCCCTTTCGGGTTTTCAACTTGCCGGGTGTACAATCTTTTGCTTATATCCCTAATTTTTGCCCAAACCTTTTGGTTTGCAGGGATGCCCTTATTTTGCTTAGGTGTGTCAACCTAACGGGTCTCTTATGCATAGTATTTTTTAACTATGTCCGCATTGATAGGATGTGGGAAATCTTCACCATCCATGGTAGTCAGCATCATGGCACCGCCAGAGAAAACTCTGTTGACAACAAATGGCCCTTCATAGGTGGGAGTCCATTTGTCTCTGGGGTCGCCTTGTGGTAGAATGATGCGTTTTATCACTAAGTCACCAGCTTGATATACTCGAGGCTTGATCTTTTTGTTGAAAGCCTTGATCATCCGTTTTTGATAAGTATGGCCATGGCAAATAGCAGCTAATCATTTTTCATCGATCAAGTTCAGCTGATCTAATCTCGTTTGAATCCACTCGTCTTCGCCTAGGCCTGCCTCATTCATAATCCTTAGCGAGGAGATCTGAACTTCTACTGGCAAAACAGCTTCCATTCCATAAACTAAGGAAAAGGGGGTTGCCCCAGTTGAGGTTCTAGATGAAGTACGGTAGCCATGTAGAGCAAACGACAACATCTCATGCCAATCCTTATAGGTTACTACCATTATCTGCACAATCTTCTTGATATTTTTGTTGGCCGCTTCGACTGCGCCATTCATTTTTGGTCTATATGGAGAAGAATTGTGATGCTTGATTTTGAACTGAGTGAAAAGTTCTGTAATCATAACATTGTTTAGATTAGTCCCATTGTCGGTAATGATCCTCTCCGGGATACCATAGCGGCAGATGAGGTTGTGTCGGATGAATCTGGCCACCATATTCCTGGTGACTGAGGAAAATGAGGCGGCTTCGACCCATTTGGTAAAATAGTCGATAGCAACAAGAATGAAGCGATGTCTGTTGGAAGCTATGGGATTGATCTCTCCAATCATGTCAATGCCCCACATTTCAAATGGCCACGGAGCGGTCATGACATTTAGAGGGATATGAGGTACATGGACCTTGTCAGCGTAGATTTGAAATTTGTGACAGGTTGTTGAATGTTGGTGGCAACGGTCTCCATCGTTGACCAATAGTAACCTGCTCTTAAGATTTTCTTAGCCATCGTATGCCCACTTGAGTGAGTACCAAAGAGACCATCGTGCATGTCTTCCATGATTTTCTCTGCCTCCCTCTTGTCCACACATCGGAGTAGAGTTGAATCATGGTTGCGTTTGTACAATATCCCTTTACTGAGGAAGAACTTGGTTGCAAATCTTCGTAAGAACTTTTTGTCATTGATAGATGCCCCCTCTGGATACTCTTAAGCTTCACGGTATCTCGTCACCTCATGGTACCATGGATTTTCCGCATCGGTGTTGAGCTCATAGCAATGTGCAGGTTCATTGAATCTTTCAATTATAATCATAGGGCTTCATTGTCCCATCTGACCTTGAACATTGAAGACATGGTTGCCAAAGCGTCAGCCAACTGGTTTTCTTCCCTAGGGAAGTGCTCAAAAGTGATCTCTTCGAAGTAAGGAATTAGGGATAGCACAAGTTCCTTGTAAGGGATAAGATTAGGGTGTTTAGTGTCCCAATCTCCTTTTACTTAGCTGATCATTAGGGCGGAATCCCCGAACACATCCAAATGTTTGATCCTTAGGTCAATAGCAGCTTTCAGACCTAAGATGCATGCTTCATACTCAGCCATATTGTTTATGCAATCGAAGCATAGTCTGGCAGTGAAAGGAGTGTGGCAACCTTCAAGAGAGATGATCACAACACCAATTCCATTACCTAAGGCGTTGGAAGCCCCGTCGAATACCATAGTCCATCGGGATACTAGTTCAGGCCCGTCATACGGTCCAGATTTCGCGCAGTTGGTTACCAGCATGATGTTTTCATTAGGGAAGTCGAAGTTCATTGACCGGAAATCATCCACAGCTTGATGGGCCAAATGATCTGCTAGTATACTCCCTTTGATGGCTTTTTGAGTCGTGTATTGAATGTCGTACTCAGTCAAGATCATTTGCCATCTAGCTATTCGTCTGGAAAGGGCAGGTTTCTCGAAGATGTACTTGATTAGGTCCATCTTAGAAATCAACAAAGTGGTATAAGTCAACATATACTGCCTTAGTCGGCGAGCAGCCCATGCCAGAGCGCAGTAAGTTTTCTCGAGCAATAATATCTGGTTTCACAGTTGGTAAACTTTTTGCTCAGGTAATAAATAGCATGCTCTTTTCGGCCAGACTCGTCATGTTGGCCCAATACACACCCCATAGAGTTCTCTAGTACAGTCAAGTACATGATCAAAGGTATTCCTTCAACTGGAGGCATGAGAATAAGAGGTTCTTGTAAATATTCTTTGATTTTGTCAAAAGCAATTTGGCATTCATCGTTCCATCTAACTACCTGGTCTTTCTTCAAGAGTTTGAAGAGTGGTTCACAAGTAGCAGTCAAGTGGGATATGAAATGGGCAATGTAATTGAGACAACCCAAGAATCCTCTGACTTATTTTTCAGAATGAGGGACTGGCATTTCTTGGATGGCCTTTATCTTGGTAGGATCAACTTCAATGCCTTTATTGTTGACGACAAAACCTAGGAGCTTTCCAGATCGTACTCCAAACGTGCATTTATTAGGGTTTAACCTCAAATTGTACTTTTTCAGCCTCTCGAATAATTTGTGCAGATGATCGAGATGTTCTTCTTTGGTTTGTGATCTGGCAATCATATCATCCATATATACCTCTATCTTATAATGAATCATGTCATGAAATAAGGCTACCATAGCCTTTTGATATGTTACCCCCGCATTCTTTAATCCTAACGGTATGACCTTGTAGCAGAAGGTGCCCCATTGCGTAACGAAAGTAGTCTTCTCCATGTCTTCAGGAGCCATCCTTATTTGATTATAGCCTGAAAAGCCATCCATGAAAGAAAAGACTTTATGTTGAGCAGTATTATCAACTAAGACGTCAATGTGTGGTAGAGGGAAGTCATCCTTGGGGCTTGCCCTATTCAGATCCCTATAGTCTATGCACATGCGAACTTTCCCGTCTTTCTTTGGCACCGACACCACACTGACAACCCATTGAGAAAAGGATGTCACAGCTAGGAACCCCGCATCAAATTGTTTCATCACCTCGGCTTTGACATTTTCAGACATATCAGGCCTCATGCGACGAACCTTTTGCTTGACAGGTGGATAGTCTTCTTTCATCGGAAGACGATGAACTACGATGTCGGTATCCAACCGAGGCATATCTTCATAAGACCAAGCAAAAACTTCCATATAATCATGCAACATATGAACCAACCTTCTCTTGACACTGCTTTCCAAGTTAGCGCCGATCTTGATTTCCTTCTTATTTGACTCAGTACCCAGGTTGATAAATTCAACTGACTCTTTGTGCGATTGAATATCTATTTCCTCTTGTAATAGAAGTCTGGCCAGTTCTCCCGGTATATCACAATCTTTCTCTCTTTCGTCTTCGGCTTGGTTGATAGGGCGTTCAAAGTCATAGTCGGCAATAGTAGAGTCATTGGCAATAGGATCCAGAGTGGATGTGGATCTGCAAAAGTGTGTGTGTGTGTGTGTGTGTGTGTGTGCATGTAAGATACATGGCTATTTTTTTTGAAAAATGTAATTGAAAGAAAGGAAAGATAATGAGCACAAATGTTTGAATGCAAAAGAGTCCAATGTACCGAATGATCATATGATTAGATGAACCTAAATAAAACCCTTGCCAAATGGACCAAAGTGCCCCGGGCCAGGCATATGGTTGAAAAGTCATTGTGTCAAAATATTACAGACGACATGTTCTTGAATTAAGAAAAAAGTAATAACAAGTAGATTACTCCTCAATGAAGGAGATGGGCACAAAGTCCTTTGTATGCCAATTCTTCAGCTCCGTTGTAGTTGGATACACCCAATCTTCAAATGTAGTCTCTTCTTTAGAATCACTCACGGCGTTGACTCCATGGCTTCCAATGCAGAGAGGTGGCTTTCCAGCACGAGCACGCCTCACTTCTTTCTGAGCTTTGCCAGTGAAGCCCAAACCAAATTTGTCTGCTTTAAAAGGGATATCAAGGAGTTGCCCCCAAGTATCACAGTTTCCTTCTTCAATTGCCGCACGGGCATCCTTAACTGAAACCATCTTAGGCGTGATCTTGATAGCTTTAGACTCATCAGAAGAAAATTTAGTAGCAGCAATCATCGGTGGTACAACCTCAAAGGCTTGACATGGGGTTTCAATGAATTCTCCGTCCATCTCTACATACTTAAAAGAGTTAAGGTGGCTCACCATAAACTCTTCTTCCCCACAGCCGGTGACTATCCTGCCTTTGATTGGGTATTTGAGTTTCTGATGGAGGGTTGAGGTCACTGCCCCAGCCTTATGAATCCACGGGCGACCTAACAGACAAGAATAGGAAGGGCGGATATCCATAATGTTGAAGGTGGAGTTGAACATTTGGGAGCCCACTTTGATTGGAAGATCTACTTCCCCATGAACAGTCGGTCCTCTTTGATCCATCAAATGCCCTTACGATGATATCACTTGGCTTCAAGATTAAATCTTCACAGTTAAGACGGTCTAATTCCCCCTTGGGTAACACATTCAGAGAAGAACCAGTGTCGACTAGCACATGTGCTAAGGTAGTCCCTTTGCACTCGATAGAAACATGTAAAGCTTTGTTGTGATTCTTCCCGAGAGGTGTTAAGTCAATATCTGAAAATCCTAAGCCATTATCAGCTGTTAGGCTAGCCACGCAATTCTCAAATTGATATGTTGTTGTCTCATAGGGGACATGAGCTTTTTTCAGGAACTTGATTAATGTCCGAGCATGGGCATCAGAGCAAAGCAGCAATGACAACATTGAAATCTTAGAGGGGGTTTGCCCCAAATGTTCTACAATTTTGAAGTCGCTTCTTTTTATGATCTTTAAAATCTCGTCCATCTCGCGAGAGGAAGGTTCTTCATTAGTTACGTCCTTGGGGGGTACTTTAATTACATCAGGATCAACAACCTCCCCTTTCCCTTTTGTCTCGGTACCTGGCTTGGAGGCAGTAATACGGATGGTCGTCTTTGTAACCACTGGAGGTGAGATATTGGGTAAAAATATTCTCCCAGTTCTAGTTACTTTGCTTAAGCCAGCTATGTTACCAACATCATTATCTTTTCCTTCTTTGATCCAGGAATTTTGTTTAATCCCATGACAAAACACCTCAGCACCGTAATTCCATGGTAACGCTTTGTTTGAAGAGTAAGGAATTGGTCCGGCATTGGTAATGATTAAGGGAGCAACGGTGAGTTCATTTGAAATCCTAATAGGACCTTTTGAGGTGATCCTAATAGGTTTGTTTGAGATGGTAATAATGGAGAGGTCTTCACATTTGTCAATCAGACTATTGGCAAATGGAGTCTTTTCAAACAGAATTTCGTGGCTATCCATCAGGCGTTGTATGCCTTTCTTCAGCCCTTCACATTCATTGAGTCGTCTCATACAGCACACACAGTTTTTTCACAGCCAGGGAAGATCCCAGCTTTCAACAGATTGTTTTTGATTATATTCAGCGGAGTAGTCAAATCTTCAACAGAGGTAACAAAAATTGTATCTTCGACAACATTAATACCTTTGTCATGCTTCGGCATTGGAGCGGTAATCACATTCGGCATTGGAGGAGGATCAAATTCAATAGTTTTGTTATCAATTAAATCCTAGATTTTGTTCTTCAAGGCCCAGCACTAGTCAGTCTCGTACCTGGGGCTGTTTGAATGGTAAGCACATTTAGCGTTTGGATTATACTTTGGTGACAAGGTGTCAGGGTTGGCGGGAGGATCGCGCAACGTCACAAAATTAGCCTTGAGCAAATGTTGAAAGGCTTGAGACAGTGACATGCCTAACCTCGTAAATTGTCTTCTTGGAGTTTCAAAATGCTGATGATTTGCAGGTGGTCTTGGAGTAGGAGTTAGATTGGAGATTCGGATAGCATTGACAGACGGACGATCATTCTTCTTGGTGTGGGCCCTGGCGCCATACCCAACATTAACTTCTTTCTTCGTAGCAAAAGGTTTTTTGATAGGATTGATGGTGGATGTAGATGCCACAGAGATCTTCCCACTTTTATTGCCACTTTCAACTCTTTCACCGGTTAAGATTCATTCGGTGAAACTAGAAGAAGAGCAGCCAACCAACAGATTAAAGAAAGGACCAGATAAAGTTCCCATGAACATGTCGATGTGCTCTCTATCAGTCAAGGGAGGTTGGACTCTACTAGCAAGGTCTCTCCACTTTTGCACATATTCCTTAAATCCTTCATTCTTTCCCATGGTCATATCTTGTAACTGAACCCTTGTTGGCTCCAAGTCGGCATTGTATTGATACTGATGGTAGAAGGAAGTAGCTATATCCTCCCAAGTGTTAATACGAGAACCATCTAACTGATAAAACCAATCAAGTTGTGTTCCAACCAAGCTCTCTTGGAAAAAGTGAACCTAGAGTTTTTTGTCAGCAGTGTGCGGCTGTATCTTGCGTACATAAGATTTCAAATGGAGTTTGGGACAAGAAACCCCATTGTACTTTGCAAAGATTGGTACTTTGAATTTATGGGGAATGATTACCCCAGAGATCAAACCCAAATCATCAAAATCTAAACCGGGGATGGCTTGGATTTCAACAGCTTTCAATCTGTCTTCTAACTGCTTGTATTTGATGTAGTGGGAGTATACTGCTCGTTGAAATAATCATCATTAGATTCTTGATTATTAGCACATTCACCCTGAGTACTCTTGACCTCACCGACCTGGTTCTCGTCCTCTTGAGATGAGTCTCCTCCTACTGGGATTTGATGGATTGTTTCCTGGAACCTTCTACCCATGTTGAGTAGAGCTTTCTTCTTTGGCTTCTTTTTAACGGTCAGCAAAGCCATCATATCTTGCTGCCCCTTGGCTAGGGCGAGTAGAGCTTCCTAAAACTGAGAATTCTAGGCTTGGATTTCCGTCACAGTTTTCTCTAGATCCATTTTGCTGAAATAAACTGCATAAAGATAAGGAAACATGTTATGCGAAAACCTGTCATGTTATGATGCATGGAATATGTATATGCAAATGTTTTCAAGGATTAATGAAATTTAAATTTGTATAGACAAAAGAATGGACAAATGTTAATTCTCATTAGACAAAACAAGAAAGATTACATCATGCCTCTTGGGCTTACAAAATAAATTTCTAAGATAAAAAGACCGAACACATCCTCTTTGGCGCGAGATAAGCGTTCACGCTTTGTTCTTCTTGTAGCTGCTTCGTAAGCTCCAAGACCCTCTTTTCACTAGCATAGAATTAAGCCTCAAAAGTATCTCGTTCTTCCTTCAGCTGGATCCAACCCTTTTGTAAGTCTTCGAGAGAGGTAGGCATATCGGGATGGGGGAGATTGTAGGGAACATCTCCTTCGACCACAGGCTCCACAATGACCGGTAAGATGGAGGGATAAGGCATCAAAAGTTTCTGAGCATGAACTCGTACCCATTTAAGGTAAGGCTCGAGGGGAATGGAATTCTTGTGTCCTAGCGTCTTTCCCTCCACCTTGTTCAACATCCTCCATGCTCTTCTAAACCTCTAACGGTAACCTTGATTGTCATTCTCGTAGTCGAATACCAATCCTTGGATAAGCATCTCATGTGGACCATCCCTTCAGGCGTAACCAAAATATCTTAAGGCTAAGCAAGGGTTGTAAGTGATACCTCCTCTAATGCCAAGCAAAGGGACATTAGGGAACTCTCCATAACGGCCGACGATAGTAGCATTCTCCAAAGAGCGGGAACACCAATGAATATCTGAATGTCTGAGTGTCATTAACTTATGGGACCACCTTAGTCCTTGCTCGTTCTTCAATACAGATTGGGGAAGATGCGAAATAAACCATCTTGCCAAGAGAGAAGTACAACACATAAGGATACCTCTTTTCCTCAAAGTGCTAGTGTGAAAGGCATGTAGGATGTCCCCTAGCAAAGTAGGCACCGGGTTACGAGACATGAAGATTTTGACGGTGTTCACATCTATGAGTTGGTCAGGATTTGGAAACAAAATCATCCCATAGATGAGGAGAGCCACAATTTCCTCAAAGGCTTGCAAATCCAAAGAGTTCCAACAGTTTTGGGCTTTCTCAAACAAGAACTTTGCTAGGAAACCTTTGACACCACTCCTTGTTTCCCAATTAGTTATGATATCAGATGGTTGCAAATGTAGACCTTAAGCAATCTCTTCTGGCTTTGGATCTCTTTCCATACCGTTGAAAGGTAGTTGATTGAGAATGGGAATCCTCAAGAGTTGGGAGAATTCTTCCAAAGTTGGCACTAGTTGATAGTCAGGAAACGTGAAGCAATGGTGTAAAGGATCAAAGAACTAAAAAAGCACCTTCATCATGTCCTCATCTGTGTTGGAGGTGACTAAGTTGAGTAGGCGACCATGTATTTAGGTAAATGGAGAATTTTCAGGAATCCTTGATGCTAGTTCTTTGAGTTGAGGAGGGATCCTTACGAGATTGACTTGAACGGTTTTCCTGCGAAGAGAATCCATGTCCTACAAAACAGAACAAAGATAAATCCCAAAATCCTTAAAATGGTTAGAGAATATGAGTATGATGTTATGATGCTTATGATGTCATGTACAATTAAATATATACAAACAAAGCAAACAAGTCCTTAGGTTTATGCTTGCATGGAGTCTCATAGGTAAGTACCCTCTTAAAGTTTAGTTGGCTCAAACTTGTCCTAGAAATAGTAATCGGGTTCTAAGGAGCTCAATATCACTGGTTTGTTTTCTCAGGCATTGTTTTAGCACAAGCCTCTTTAATGGCGACCGAAATATCCCAAAAAACCAAACCTCAATGAGTGTAGTATCGAGTATCTACCAACTTCGGACTACACCAAAGTCGGTCATCTCACTACGTCCTAATGGCTAAGTTGGTCAAGTAAAGGTTCTAAAAGTCAGTTAGTGCTTCACGATATCACTCAGCGGCCCTGTATTCTCCTTGACTACTCAATGGCTACCGATACCCACAAATATGTCGCACTAACGTAGCCATTGCTTAGACCGTGTCGGTATACCCCGCATAGTTTCCATAATGTATTGCTACTTACCTATAAGGTATCCTAAATCCGGGTGGAGGATTCAAACCCAAACAAAGAACCAAAATGTAAAGCATACAAGTCAAACAAAGAAAGCAAGTAAATATGATCTAACCCTAAGGTATCCCCACTTTTAAAATCTCCCCGACAGAGTTGTTAGTTCTCTGATGCGGTGGGATAACTGACTTGATTATTTTGCGTTTGTATTCGAAAATGTTGCGGATACCAATAGTCGCCACCGACTTTTCTTTTATCCAATAAGGAAAGGTGAAAAAGCACAGGAAATACCTTTAGAGATGTTTTCTTGAGTTCGAGGGGTAGATTATGAAAAGGGAAGGTATTAGCACCCTTTTCATCTATGGTTATTCATGGGCTCTTAGTTACTTGCTAGATCACTTGCTTTTGTTTGAATTTGTGCTCTGTGTGATTTTTGAAAGTACTTTGTAAAGACGCCATCGTTTAGGCAAACTTTGTAATGATTCTCGTTCGTAAGAATGTATACAAAATGTTGATCTTTTGAAAAAAAATTTCAAGTTTGAAAGGTGTTTTTTGAAAGTGTAGGTTATTATTTTTAAAAGTAGCAAGGATGTTTGTTTTGAAATGGAGCAAGTAATTAGGAGCAATCTACCTACTCAAATGTCTTTCTTGTTCATTTCCTTTTCCTTTGACATTGTTGTCTTACCATTGATTTGGTAGGCAACCCTATTTTTGGATGTAAGCGGGACGGGCGGGGGTCATTGTATAACCATGATTAGCAATGTTGCAAGGCATCTTAGCATTTTGAGGGACTAAGATCATTTTGTAAGGCAACTTTGAGTAGCGTCAACGAGGGACTATGATCTTGTATTTGTTTGCTTTTGCTAAGATACCTTACATGCATAATATGGCCATTTTTGTAAGGCAACCAAGTGGGATTACCCTAAGGGTGCTAGTGTGCAAGTGTGTTTGATTGCATGCATTTTTAATCTTGATTAGGGTTATCTATTTGTCAATTTCATGTCTTGCCATACACACCCTAATTACTAATATTATATGAAAGCAATAAAAAGTGCAAAAAATAAAGATTATACGTTATTACAATCATTGGGGGGATGGGGTGTACAAATTTACAAATGAAGATTGCAAATAAAATTAAGTCCTAAGTTACTATTACAACCATATTGAATGGATAAGAATGTACAAGAAAATGTGAAACAGATTTGTTTTATTTTAGAAAAGAGATAAGTTTTTGTTTAAGAAAATAATTTTGATCCTTTTATTTTAAGAAATAAAATAAAACATGTAAAAATGAAAAATGTTTTTGGTGTTTTTGATTAATGAAATAGGAAGTGATAGCAAAAATAGTGAGGAAAAAGAAAACAGAATCAGCGTATTGCTGACTAAAGGAGATCAGAAGTTTTGACTCTGGCGTGCTGCAAAACAGAGATCATATTAGTATAAATAAGTAAAGTCAGAAGTTCTGGGTCCGCATCTTAAGAAGTTCTGATACCACTGACAGAACTTGGTCTCCCCCTCCATGCTAGTCAGAACATCTGCAGCTTATTCATTTCTCAACAGAACAGAATATGCGCATATAACAGTTATGGCTGGTTTCAGTGTTTCAGAAACAAGAAGTATCAGAACTATAAATCAGAGGCAAGCATGAATTCTGCTAATTCTAATTTCCTTAAGAAGTTCTGAACTAATTTACTCCCTACTTGGGCATACAAATACGTGCAACCTCAGAATACGTACAACCTCAGAAACATGATGTCTACATTGTATTTTTTTTTAACATGAAAGTCTGATAATACCTAAGTAATATGATGAGAGTCAGTAGAAGCTTACCTTGCAGTTGGAAAAGACTCTGTGAACTGGAGTTTGGTCCTGAACTCTGTGGATGTTCTGAGCAGCTTCTTCACGTGCTCAGTAGGCTGGAAGTTTTCAACTTCTGGAACAGCCAAGGGATAATGTTCTGACTTCTTTGAGATGGAGGTGGATAGAGAGTGTATTGCAGTATGAACACAAAAGTTAGGATAACTTCTAATATGTGAATCAACAACTATGTGGATGGCTTTAGTCAAGAAACACTTGAGAACAAATGGAGTTTGAATGTGTTGGCTCTTAAATTTGAAACCTTTGTTTTATTAATGTCAGCCATTAAAGCTGAAGGATGTTTTCGACTAGCTAGGTCCGTCGAAATGCCCATCGAAAGATGGTAAGGTACCTAAAAGATTTCTTCCAAGGGAGAAGTTGGTTGCCTTCGACGTCGAAGGAGTTTCTCGTCGAAGATGTTTCTCGACGAAGGCGTTCGATGGTTCAGAGTGGAGCAGTTTGAAATTCAAGCGTTTGGAGGGAAAACGGTTTCCAGCGGTTACCAAGTGCAACGTGAGAAGATCTGGAGCGTAGAACGTTGAGAACGTGCCAAGTGGAATCATCTCGAAGCAGTGTAACTGCCCGACGGTTACTTGGGATGTTTTAGTATAAATAGTAGTAGTCATGTAGTTTCTCGCGTGTGTTCACAATTCTATACAAAGTCACTCATATAGATTCGAGTACCCAGCGTGTGAGAAAGAATTGTTGAGAAATGTATGTGTGAAACACCAACTTTATTAATCAAAGTCTTTTACTTTCCAGAAATTTATTTGCTTTCTTCTTTACTTTCCTGTCGAACCCTTTTCATTTAAAGCCTTATTTATTTTACCAAGTCCTTTCTTCATGCAATTTACTTAAAGCCTCTTTATTTTATTGTCATTTAACCAATATCCAATTTAATCAAACTTCAAAATCAACCTATGTCCTAGGATCAATCTGATCGATCCTGCGAGTAACCAAATAAGTAACCATTTGGAGGATCAGCGGTTGTTTACCAAATACCAAGGTAAACAAATTGGCACACCCGGTGGGACTGTGTGTTGATTGTTGAAAATAATCTCATCCTTTTCAAGGAGTGTTGTATGTTATTGAGAAGTGGTAGAATATACACTAATGAATAACAATAATGCCAGAAGAAGGGAAGAGATGGCGAATCCGCCAAACAATAACGAAATCCCACAAACGAATGTGGGAACAGCGGTTAGTACGACCGTAAGTGAAGCGACAATTGTTGGTTTGACACCAGCAGTAACGGTCACAGCAACGGGGCCATTACTTTTGTTTACGGGCCCCAGGATGCCTTTGGGAACTCCCCCACCAAGGGGAAATTTAGGCACGAGGCCTTTTGCGCCACCAGGATTTATGCCACTCTATGGTATGCCAACTTCTGAATTGGCTAGCCTGACGAATGCTGCGTCCACTTTTTCAGACCCTTTAGTGAGTGCCTCTTCGCCACTCCAAGGCTCTGGAGTAGGTATGGCGAATAGAAATAGGACCCAACTCTTAGGAGGAACGTCCCAAGTAGCCCATGGCCTTACAAACGCCTCGACAGCAGTCTTGAGGCAACAAATGGACGAGAGCAACCATGATATGGTGCAAATGTTGGCACAGACTTTGAGTACAGTGCTAAACCCTCTAATACAAAACACTACTCAATCGAATCAGCAAGTGACAGCGCAAATGACGCGTTTGGCTGATTTCTTTGGAGTACCCCAACCTATTCGACAGCCCCAAAGGGCGCAAATAAGGGGTAACCAGGGGATATTATTAGAGGAAGAAACCACCATCAACCAGGTTCAACAGCCTGTCGAAGAAAACCTTAGGGCACGATTGGAGCAACCGGTCGAGGAACCTAGGGTAATAACCCCAGAGGTAAGGTTAGTTAACAGAAACCAAAATGCTGACGAAGTAATCCAGCATATCCAATACCAAAATACGGGTTTGGAAAATAATCTGGCAACCATGATCGAAAGGATCATGACTCAAAATGGGATGAACATGGGCTTTCGAAGGCCCAACTTTACATCCCCATTGTCAGAATACGTGTTACAAACAGACTTACCTCCTAGATGCAAAGTCCCCAAATTTACTAAGTTCTCTGGGGACACGACAGAATCTACTGTCGAGCATGTGGCGAGATACTTGATCGAAGCAGGTGACATTTCGAATAACGAAAACCTAAGGATCAAGTACTTCCCAAGTTCTTTAACAAAGAACATTTTTACTTGGTTTACAACTCTCCCCCCCAATTCGATCCATCATTGGACCCAGTTGGAAAGATTGTTCCATGAACAATTCTACATGGGGCAAACCAAGATAAGCCTGAAAGAATTGGCCAGTGTAAAGAGACGTTTCACTGAACCTATAGACGACTATCTAAATAGGTTTAGGCTGCTCAAGGCGAGATGTTTTACACAAGTGCCAGAACATGAGTTAGTCGAAATAGCCGCAGGCGGTTTAGATTATTCCATTAGGAAGAAGCTAGACACCCAATACCTGAGAGACATGGCCCAACTGGCCGATAGAGTTCGACAGGTAGAACGCCTCAAAGCCGAAAAAGCAAAGGCAACGAAAACTCACAAGAGAGAGAGGATAGCGTACGTTGAGATGGATGACGAAGATCCGGAATCCTTCGACGATACTTTAGCTGTCGAAGAAGGAGAAGTCGATTTAGCAGAACTGAAACAAGGGCCACCATACTCTTGTAAACTGTTAGTCCCCTCAAGTGGGAAAAATCCCATTGGTCCAGAAAGGACCAACGATAGGTTTCCCAAAAAGACTTATAGTTTTGACATCACAAAATGTGATGAAATATTCGACTTGCTGGTTAAAGATGGCCAAATGATAGTACCCCCAGGGGTAAAAGTGCCTCCTCTTGATCAAAGAAAGAAGAGAGGTTTTTGCAAATATCATAATTTTTTGGGCCATAAAACTTCTCAATGTTTTCTTTTCAGGAATCTTGTGCAAGACGCTATCGAAGAAGGGAGGTTGAAGTTTGCTGACAAAACCCCCATGGCTGTCGACTCAAATCCATTGCAGGCTGAAGCCCACTATGCTGAGCCATCTGAGGTGAACGTGATAGAGGCAACCAGGAGCCAGTCGAAGAAGCCAGGAATTACAATGGTCGAAGTCTCAAAGGACCACATCAACATGCCAATCTTTGGCAGTTTTTCTGGAAATTTATCTAGGAAGACAATCGAAGCAGTTCAGAAAGCGGTCGAAAGCCCGAAGTTGGAGACCGCTGAAGCGCAAAAAACTGGACCAAAACCCAGTTCCCACTTGGCCACAGTTCATGGCCAGACGGAGAATCTGGAGATACAAATGAAGCAGTTAACTCTTGCTAACAAAGATACAATGAATATCAACATGGTCGAACTTTCTGACCCAAAAGCATCAGAAGAGGCCATGAGGCAAGAACAAGCTAATAAGACTGCTTTCCCTCGGGAAAATGAAAATTTGGCAGATTTTTTACAAAGATGCCAGAAAAAGAAATCAGAGGTGATGCTGTGTCCAAGATGCAGTTCGATCTTTGACAAAAAAGCTGCTGAGCACATTCAAGGCGTAAGAGCAGCGAATAAGAGAAGGGAAAATGTTGATCTTCGACATGATCCCAGAAGAGCCTCCCAAAGAGGTTCAAACCAAGAAAAGAGGCCATTGACTTTTAGGCCTCCCACAAATGTGCCAGTAGACACTTGGTACAAAACCTCTGGTCGAAAAAGGCCAAGTGAGGAGAGATGGCACTCTTTCGACGTGCCAAGGGGTTCCTCTTTGACTCAAAAGAAAGAGCCTCAGGTTGCTGCACCTAAAGTTGCACAAGTGTCAAGCAACTACAAAGGTAAAAATCCCATGTCTCGATCTCAATGGAGGAGATACCAAAGGAGACGAAAAGCTGAAAGGGAGGCTGCCAACGAACCAAAGGCAGAAACCAGTTCGAACGTTCCTCAAAGGAAGCAAAGGAAACCTCTAGAAAGAGAGCCAGTAACCAACAGGCTAGTTTGGCCTAACCAAGGTGAAGTCGAAGACGAAGACGATTCTGAGTCTGATGATACTTTGGACATAATGGTGAATATAGTCTCAGTGCTCCCCAGAGAATTCAACCGACAGGTGGAGGTCGAAGTAAGTGACTGGGAAGTGGAACAAGAAATGGCCAAACACAGGCCAGTGTGCTATTTCGTCATGGACAATGGCACCACTGAGGAACAAAATGGGTTCTTCGAGCCACCTACAGAGGCGATGAAAAATCACCTCAAGCCTTTATTTATAAGGGCTAAACTCGAAGAAACTACTGTGAATAAAATTTTGGTGGATTGCGGGGCGACCATCAACATTATTCCTCACTCTATGCTAAGGAAAATTGGCAAAAGGGATAAGGACATTAAGCCTCACAACATGGTCCTGTCGAACTATGAGGGCGGCATAGGGACCACTATGGGAGTGATCCAGCTAGACATCAAAGTAGGATCTATCCTTCGACCAACGATGTTTATGGTCATATCGGCCAAACCTAACTACAATCTTTTGTTGGGCCGTGAATGGATTCATGGTGTTGGAGCTGTGCCATCATCAATGCACCAGAGGCTGCTCCTATGGCGTCCAGATGGGATGGTCGAAAACATAGAGGCAGATCAAAGCTACTACCTGGGCGAAGTGAATCACCTGGGTTTGGCAGATTTCGACAAGAACTTGGCTCACATAGGGCCATGTCCGACACCTGACTTCGACATGGCGCCAGCGCCAAACACTTTTTGTTCCCTATACCTGCATCCTGAGCATGGTTTCCAATGGGACAAAGAAGACTTGTCCCACATAGACTTCAGTGGGTTAACTGATATCCAACCAACTGGTTGAGGAAGTGAATTCAGTGATAATGACTGAGTCACAATCTTTGAAGCGAATTTCGGCTTATGTAGCCGAAACTAAGATGATAACGACTCTCGACGCCGAAGTGAAGTACATGGCCACACAGGCCAATGATCAACGGTTATCTGCTGCAGGTCCAGGAAAGGATTTCGATCCAAGACCCCCTGATATCATGCCAGAAGAAATGCAGGAACAGAGGCTCGACGCCATTTATGACGATGAGCCTTTGGGCTTCGAAAAGGACCCCTTGGCGAACAACATTAAAATGTTAGCGCAAGATCCTTTAGAAGAAATCAACTTAGGCGAAGGGTCAGAGAAAAGGCCAACTTACATCAGCGCCAAAATTGATCCAGAACTTAGGTTGGAAGTAATCCAATTGCTGAAAGAGTTCAAAGACTGTTTTGCATGGGATTATGACGAAATGCCTGGTCTCGACAGAGGATTGGTAGAACTTCAGTTGCCAATCAAACCTGGGAAGAAGCCCATCAAGCAAAACCCAAGGCGCTTCGCTCCAGAAATACTGTCGAAGATCAAAACGGAAGTCGAAAGACTGCTGAAATGCAAATTCATACGTGTTACAAGGTATGTCGAATGGATTGCAAACATTGTGCCAGTAATTAAGAAAAATGGTACGTTAAGGGTGTGCATAGATTTCAGAGATTTGAATGCTGCTACACCCAAAGATGAATATCCTATGCCTGTGGCGGAAATGCTAGTCGATTCTGCTGCTGGCTATGAATACCTGAGTATGCTCGATGGTTATTCAGGATATAATCAAATATTCATTGCTGAAGAGGATGTGTCGAAAACAGCTTTTCGATGCCCTGGGGCCTTAGGCACTTACGAATGGGTAGTGATGCCTTTTGGCCTAAAGAATGCTAGGGCAACGTACCAGCGAGCAATGAATACTATCTTCCATGATTTTATTAACACTTTTATGCAAGTATATATTGATGACATTGTTATAAAATCTGTTTCCAGGAAGAATCATATTGACCACCTTCGACAATCATTCGAAAGAATGAGAGAACATGGTCTGAAGATGAACCCTTTGAAGTGTGCATTCTGTGTGAAAGCTGGAGATTTCTTGGGCTTCGTTGTCCACAAGAAAGGAATCGAAATCAACCAGAACAAGACGAAGGCAATTCTGGAAGCGAAAGCGCCATCGAATAAGAAGGAACTGCAATCTCTGTTAGGCAAGATAAATTTCTTAAGGAGATTCATATCTAATCTAAGTGGGAAAGCTCAGGCCTTTTCACCCTTACTTCGACTGAATAAAGAGGGGTTAGAATGGGGGCAAGATCAACAAGAAGCCTTCGACAAAATCAAAGGGTACCTCACTAAGCCACCTATTTTGGTGCCTCCTTGTAGCAATAGGAGTATGAGATTGTACATAGCTGCATCCGACAAAACTTTGGGAAGCATGTTAGCCTAAGAGGATGAGAATGGAGTCGAAAGACCCATTTACTATCTCAGTAGAGTTTTGAACGATGCAGAAACTAGATATAGTGAAGTCGAAAAATTGTGTCTATGTCTGTATTTCTCTTGTACAAAACTCAAGCAATATATAAAACCAGTTGATGTGTATGTTTCGTCTCATTTTGATGTTTTCAAGTATATGTTGTCGAAACCTATCTTGCACAGTCGAATTGGCAAGTGGGCATTAGCATTAACTGAATACTCCTTGACCTTTATGCCTTTTAAGGCAGTAAAAGGACAAGTGGTTGCAGACTTCATAGTCGACCACTCAATTCAAGTTGAGGATATTAATTATGTGGAGATAGAGCCTTGGAAATTCTACTTCGATGGTTCCAGCCATAAAGATGGAACAGGGGTAGGAGTATTGATTATTTCTCCAGATAAAATTCCAACAACATTCAAGTACAAAATATCAGGTTCTTATTCGAACAATGAGGCTGAGTATGAAGCTCTAATTACTGGCCTTGAGATATTGTTGGAATTGGGGGCAACTCGAGTCGAAATAATGGGAGACTCAGAGTTAGTCATTAAGCAAGTCACAAAGGAATATAAATGCATAAGAGAGAATCTCATTATGTACTTTGTGATAGCGAATCGTTTATTGAAAAAATTTGAAACAGTCAATATTCGACACATACCCAGAGTCGAAAATCAAATAGCCAACGACTTGGCACAAATTGCATCTGGGTATAAGATTTCAAAAACGAGATTGCAAAGAGCAATCGAAGTTCGAGAAAAGATAAAAGCAACTTGTCTATCACCAACAGACTTGGAATCGACGAGACTAGGATATGCTGATCAAAGTAACTTCGAAATTTCGTTCATAGATAATTTATCAGAGCAAGATTGGAGGAAACCCATTGTGGACTATCTTCAAAATCCAGGAGCTTTGACAGAACGAAAAACAAAGTACAGAGTGTTGAGTTATGTACTCATGGGTAATGAGTTATTCAAGAAAACGCCTGAAGGGGTATTGCTAAAATGCTTAAGTGAAACTGAGGCATACGTAGCCCTTTCGACTACGCACGCTGGAGCATGTGGGGCTCACCAAGCAGGCCATAAGATGAAATGGTTGTTGTTTCGACAAGGACTATATTGGCCCACTATGCTGAAAGATTGTGTTGAGTTCGCCAAAGGTTGTCAAGAATGTCAAGTCCATACAGGCATCCAACATGTACCAGCAAGCGAACTTCACTCGATAGTGAAGCCTTGGCCCTTTAGAGGATGGGCGTTGGACCTCATTGGAGAGATTCGACCAGCATCATCAAAGAGTCAGAAATACATACTGGTGGGCATTGATTACTTTACTAAGTGGATCGAAGCTATCCCTTTAGTCAATGTAGACCAAGAAAATGTCATTGAATTTATTCAAAAGAACATTATCTTTAGGTATGGAATCCCTGAGACGATAACAACTGATCAAGGATCAGTTTTCACTGGTCGAAAAATGCAAGAATTTGCTCAGGAAACAGGTTTCAAACTCCTAACATCAACGCCTTATTATGCACAGGCAAATGGTCAAGTCAAAGCAGCAAACAAAGTAGTGATTGGCTTGATAAAAAAGCATGTTGGGAAGAAACCAAAGAATTGGCATAAGACGTTAGACCAGATTCTGTGGGCTTGTCGAACGTCCCCAAAAGAAGCCACAGGTACAACACCATATAGGCTAACTTTTGGCCATGATGCAGTGTTGCCAGCGGAAATTTGTCTTCAATCTGCAAGGGTTCAGAAGCATTATGATATTCCCTCTGAAACTTATTGGAACATGATGTTAGACGAACTGGTGGATTTAGACGAAGAGAGATTGCGCGCTCTTGACCTACTCAGGCTTCAGAAGAAAAGAGTAGAAGACTCTTATAATAAAAAGGTAAAACCTAAGGTATTTTTGCCTGAAGAGCTAGTTTGGAAGGTAATTCTTCCCATGGATCGAAGGGATCGAAGCATGGGGAAATGGTCACCCAAATGGGAGGGACCATTCAGAGTTATCCAAACTTTTTCTGGTGGAGCCTATGAAGTCGAAGAGTTAGGTGAAGATAAAAGGCTCTTGAGAGTAAATGGTAAATATTTGAAAAAATACAAACCTACACTCCAAGAGATAAAAATAAAATAATAAAATAACAAGACTAAATTAACCATAAAAAGCCAAAATGGAAATTTTTATAATTTTAGCCAAGATGGCAATGTTGTCGAAATATAGATTACAAAATGTGGTTACAAAAGCTGAATCAATCAGAAGGGAACAGAGTTCTTGAGTCGAAGGTATTTGACTTGCTGCAGCTCCAATCTTTTCTTGCACCAGGCATTCTCCTGCACAAGCTTGGCAATCTGAGCGTCGAAGCCTTGGGCCTTCTCAGCAAATTCCAGGCCCTGTTTAATTTCAGTTTGACTCTCGGTGTCTGGGACGGTCGAAAGAAGTTCCTCCTTGCGTTTAGTGTTGGCATTTATCTTAGCCTCTATTTCTTCGATTTGTGCCCTGAAGGAAGCATTCTCTCAATCGATGGCATCGACTTCTTCCTGTGTAGATGCTTTCTGCTTCGACAACTCCGCAATTCGAGAAGTCGTCTCCGAAACAGCAGTCCACGCAGAAGAGCTTTTGCCATATAACACCTCAAGCTGACTATTAAAGCCCCTTTGGCGCCTATAATCTGCTGAGACTTGATCAATCATGGAGTGTAACTCCATGATCAAGCCTAAAACTTCTGGAGCTACAGCTAACAAGTCGACAGCATTCAAAACATCCCTCAAGTATGATGGAGCAGTGGGGTCCCCCTCTAAAGCCTTCATCAAGTCCTTCTTGAAAAACTGGGCCTTAACCTTCGCTAAAGCTTCATCAAGAGGAGAGGTTTCAGTGGACTTCCCCGACAGGGTAGGAACCTCCTGACTAGCATCGGACGAACTCTTGCTCTCGATGATTGCGTTGAGATAGCTAACAGGGTCAGTTTGTTTCAAGAGTTCTAAGTCCTCTTTCGACCTGTGCTTCGTTGAGGTAACAACCCTTGCAACAGCATTGTCTTGGGTTTGAGGCTGTTGAGTGTTAGTTGTCTCGACTTGTTCCCCTTCGACTCGGACTGGGGCAGTACCAGCGTCATCTTGGTGCCCTTCGCCAGCGTCACCTTGGTGCCCTTCGCCAGTGTCACCTTGGTTCTCTTCGCCAGCGGCACCTTGGTTTTCTTCGCCAGCATTGCCATGGTCCCCCTCATCACGATTCTCTTCCGACAGATCCACCACCTGAACCTCTTCTGGTTGTTGTTCTTCCGTTTGAGGTTCTTCTGCTGGTTTTTCTACCGTCTCAGCATTGGCCTCGTTTATTTCAGTATGGGCTTCGTCAGTTTCCAAGCCTTTTTCTTGTGGCCTGCTGAGTTCAGCAGACTCCAGCGTTTCAGAGGTCCTTGGCGGTGAGCTTTCAGTGGTGTCCTGAGAAAGGAAAGAGGAAGAATCTTTAGAAATCGAAAGAGACATAATCGAATGTAGGTATCTACACCTAAGTTACAAAAGGGTCTAAGAGATTACCTGTAAATTACCTTCAGCCCCAGGGCTGGAATTGTCGCTTTCGACAGGCTTATTGAGAAGAACGTTTAGTTCCTCCTCCGTTGGCTCCTCAATGATCACTGGAGGTGGCCTGGGCTTTCTCCCAGCAACCTTTATTCTAATTGTTCGACCCTCAGGAGCAGGAGCAGGAACAGGAGCGTCCTTCGTCAGCTTTCGCCTTTTTAGAGGAGCAGGAGGAGAATCACCTTCTTCATCGCTCCCAGATTCGACCACCAGTGCTGGCCGTTTCTTGGGCGAAGGTGCCTAAAAAACCAATGGGAATTCGATTTAGAAATTGCATCGAAAGTCAAAAGTCGAAAGCCAGAAGAAAATAATGAAAGTCTGGTTACCGATACAGAAGGCTTCTTCGAAGGGCCTTCCCCCTGTTGGTTGGTTGTGGTCTTCGCCGGCGCTGTAGTCTTCGCCGACGGTCGAGGTTTTGTTGAGGGGCCTCCTCCCTGTTGGCTCTCTGTAGCCTTCTTGGCTACAGGCTTTCGAACAACTGAAATCAAATAAATAGTTAACAGGCTAGCAGTCGAAAGAGAAAGACAAAGTAATGTGAAAGGATGAACTTACATTTCTTTATTTTGTCCAACACAAGGACAAAAGATTTCTGAAGCTCATCCACGAAGTCCTTCTCGTCGAAAAACTCCTCAGCGTAATAAATTTTCCACCACTCCTCGAAGGATGGTGAGCAAAGAAAGTTAAGCTGGTAGTCAAACAACGAGAGAACTGTTCGACCAGCATATCTTCCGATATGTTTAGTGGCAGCTTCTTCGGTGTAATCGTTGCAGAAGTACAACATAGACTTCTCTCTTGGAAAAATTGGAGAAGGTAGGGTTTGAATAATACCAAACTGGCGAGATACCAGGTTTGGTTGGTATGCAATCAGACTCAAGTGAGTCTTAGAGCTCCTGAATCGAAGAGGCATGATCCTTGGTGTAAGGAACGCCTCCCACAGTATTGTATGTTCGTCAACTTGAGGACCACTCGACGTCCTTGGATGTGGCCTTGTGAACCATGCCGGGCCTACTTTCCGTCGAGCAAACGGAGCCATAGTCGAAACAAACTCTTTCCTTCGAGCAAACATCAGAACGAAGTTGGTGAAAGTTTGCTGAAACTCCAGTCCATCTTCCATAGGCGTCAACAGAGCCAGTCTGGTTCCTTCGACGCGTCTGTTCGCTATCTCTGGAGCCTGCTCGTTTATTTGAACCTTCTTAGGCAAGAAAGATTCGAAAGTGGCATTGAGCCATAGTTGGAGCAGCCAAAAAGGCCCAGCAAGTAGCAAATTGGCCCTGTTCTCGATAATTTTTAGAAGAGTCGCCCCATTACTAATCGAATCATAGAGGCTAGCCAAAATCAATTCCGCCAAACAGATATTTTGGCCATGATGGAGTTGAGTGGCGAGAGTGACCATCTTCTTGGTCACCTGTAAGGACTTCGAGCAAAATACAAAGCGAGTCAGCCATAAGGCTAGAAACGCTATGTGTTCGACATCCGACACAGCATCTGTCGACCTGTCGTGGTAGTGATTGATGAAGGTGGTATAGGTTAGTTTGGTGTTAGAGAATCCAATTTGGTCCTCCGACATCTCCTCCGGATCGAAGTAGTCCCCGGTGGGTCGAAGGCCAGTGATAGCGGCCACATCGAAGAGTGTAGGAGTCAGCATCCCACAGGGAAGATGGAAAGTAAAGTGGGAGTAGTCCCAGAAAAGTAGAGAAGCTATCAACATCTCCGGAGAATAGTTCAAACCTGTCTTCGACAGCATCACCAGGTCGAAAATCCCCATATCTTTCCAGATCGAAGCTTGGCGTTTCTCCATCTTTTCCAGCCAAGCAACGTAATCAGGAGTAAGGCTAGGGCCAGACCTGAAAGCCCTAACACCTTTGTTGAAGAAACGAAGGTCGATTTTCTCTTTAGCAGGCTCTTCATTGTCCTCTGCATCTTTCTTGGCGCATGCAACCAGTTTGAGTTTCTCAACTACCGGAAAATAACTCTTGATCTTCATGGCCTCAGCAATACTTGGATATAAGGGGCCAGACATAGCAAAGATCTAGTTGGAATATCCAACCGGGATCATAAGGTGGTGTGAGTAAGCATCACGTACGGCGATGTCCAAGGGTTCAGGGACCCTTCGTTGGCCCGTAGAAGTTACTACTGGAGCGGTGACGAAAACCTTAGGTTTGACGTTTCCAGATGGTACAGTAGCGCTAGGAGCATTGGAACCAGATGCCATTGTTAATGGTGAGGTTAAAGACGAAGTGAAGGAAGAAAGGTTTTTGCAAAGATGACAAGTTTGTGTGAAAATAGAGAAGTTTGAAGGCTAGATGGCGTAAAAAGTCCCACAATGGGGTACTTACTGCTATTTATAGTAGTGGGGGAAAATCCCCAAAACCGAGGACATTAAATGCCATTTAATGTTGCAGGAGATAGTGGGACGCGTGGCATCCCCCTGTTGTTTTAGCCGTTCTGCAGAAATAGAGAGACGCAGCGTGCGTCCTCGTTTTTGGGAATTGTCATAATGACAAATTCTGAAATGACGTTTGGTACTGCACGCCGTACTGAAGTGACGTCTTAGGTACGGATAAATGATGATTTTCTTGGGATTGCCAGTGGTTGGTAGAAGACAACAAAAGGTGCACAATTTAATTTGTGACTAAGCGTGAAAAGATAGGTGTCGAATGGCGTTTCAAAGAATGCCTTTTTCTTTCAGAGTCGAAATAAGGCATTCTTGGGGGGCAATTTGTTGGCTCTTAAATTCGACACCTTTGTTTTATTAATGTCAGCCATTAAAGCTGAAGGATGTTTTCGACTAGCTAGGTCCGTCGAAATTCCCATCGAAAGATGGCAAGGTACCTAAAAGATTTCTTCCAAGGGAGAAGTTGGTTGCCTTCGACGTCGAAGGAGTTTCTCGTCGAAGATGTTTCTCGACGAAGGCGTTCGATGGTTCAGAGTGGAGCAGTTTGAAATTCAAGCGTTTGGAGGGAAAACGGTTTCCAGCGGTTACCAAGTGCAACGTGCGAAGATCTGGAGCGTCGAACGTTGAGAACGTGCCAAGTGGAATCATCTCGAAGCAGTGTAACTGCCCGACGGTTACTTGGGATGTTTTAGTATAAATAGTAGTAGTCATGTAGTTTCTCGCGTGTGTTCACAATTCTATACAAAGTCACTCATATAGATTCGAGTACCCAGCGTGTGAGAAAGAATTGTTGAGAAATGTATGTGTGAAACACCAACTTTATTAATCAAAGTCTTTTACTTTCCAGAAATTTATTTGCTTTCTTCTTTACTTTCCTGTCGAACCCTTTTCATTTAAAGCCTTATTTATTTTACCAAGTCCTTTCTTCATGCAATTTACTTAAATCCTCTTTATTTTATTGTCATTTAACCAATATCCAATTTAATCAAACTTCAAAATCAACCTATGTCCTAGGATCAATCTGATCGATCCTGCGAGTAACCAAATAAGTAACCATTTGGAGGATCAGCGGTTGTTTACCAAATACCAAGGTAAACAGAATGCAAGAAATCAAAAGTTAGCAAGTTTTGTATTTTGTGTTGCAGCTCTGGGCTCTTGGAATTTTAGCATTGATTCAAGGCTTTTTCTTTCTTAAATTTCCGACCCTTTTACAGTGGCCAATGGCTTTCAATTTATAGGCAAAGATATTGTAGCTTGGAGAGTGCAACCATCACATGCTAGGGTGTTGCCTTGTTTTTGAAGCAAGTATGGTGGTTAGTAGCCTTAGCAGCGCCTAAGCTGGAATTGTAAGCAGGAATTAAGGAAAGGTAACTTCCAAAGCAAAAGTAACGCATGGGCCTAACACACTTTTGTACAAGAGTTTGCTTTTCCAAGACAGTAAAGGTACTTCTATGCCACACATGGAGAAACCCTTTGAACAAAGACCCATAAGTGGTTGTGAGCATTAAATGATTACGAGATTGATTAAACCAAAAATCCTGCAACGTGATATTCTGCATCATTGCTTAGTTCTGGATCAGAAGTTCAGCTTCAGTGTGACTTAGAATAAACATCCAACTTCTGATCTTTGTATCTCTTTGCTCCAGCATGTTCTGAAGGAGCTCTCAGACTTTCCAGGACACTTGCAGCATGCTTTGTAACCTTCTTTGAATTACCTTTGCAAACTCTGACTAAACCTTTGTGAAAACTGGCCCAAAAGTTCTGACCAAAATTTGTCTTGAATGTGTCCAGAATTTGCTGAGTGTTTAAGTTTCATGGACGTGTCTTTGAACATTTATAACTTGAAATTCCAGCATTTTTAGGAGAAGTTCTGTTCTGCAATGTTTTAGATCTTATTGAAATCTATAACTTCTGTGCCAGAAGTTCTTCTAAAATCAGCTTGCATCATGGTGATAATCTGATCAGAAGTTCTGAGCTTGTCATATTTCTTAAACACTTAGAAAAATTCTAAGTATTTAGAATTTTGACTTTTGAATTTCTTGAGGAAAAAAACTTCATATTTAAACGTATCTTGCTGAAATATGATTCTTGAAACTTGATTTTGATCCAAAAGTCAAAGTTTGACTTTTCAGTGTGCAAATAAATGACCATTTTGCCCTTGTGAATGACTTTCTTGAAAAATTTGTAATTCAAGGCTTGAAATTGGATGGAAGCAAAACTGAGGGTCCAGGAAGCGAAACTGACTTTATAGAAAGCAGCAGCCAGACCTTCCCAATTTCGGACATTGGCTCTCTCAAGTCGATAGAACCATTCAAGCTGAGTCCCTGGCAGACTATCTTGAAAGAAATGAACCCACAAATTTTTATCAGCGGTGTGGGGCTGGATCTTTCTAACATAAGAGCGGAGATGGAGTTTTGGGCAGGACACCCCATCATACTTTGCAAAAATTGGAGCTTTGAACTTCTGCGGGATGACCACTCCCGACACCAATCCCAATTCTTCGAAATCCAACCCAGATATCCTCTGGACCTCCATAGCACTCAAGCGATCTTCCAACTGCTTGTATCTCTCCTCAGTGGGAGGATACTGCTCATCATTGTAGTCGGTATCATTGTCAGAAACTTCAGAACTGGGGTCTTTCTCCCTTGTCTCTTCTTCTTGATTATCCCCTTCCTTGGATGAAGAGGTCAGATCTACTTGTTGCTTCAACGGCCCTCTAAACCTTCTGCCCATATTCAGAATACCGGCAACCTTTTTCTTTTTCTTTTTCTCCTTCAGGATGAGGGCTTTCAGATCCTCCTGCCCTTTCGCCATTTTGTGCCTGAAGATCCTTGATGCTTTGTTCGGAAGACATTTCTGCTGAAATAAATAGCGAAGAAGATGAGAAACCTGTAATGGTACCTGTACATGCAATGTTATGAATGGGATGTGTATGCAATGATTTCAAAGACTTTAGGAAATTTAAATTTGCAAACCACAATGAAACAAGGATTTTATTAGTTGAATTCAAAGTTCAAATGCCTTTTAGGCGTTACAATTAAAAACAAATCTAAAACTAGAAAAAATCAAAATTCCCATGGATGCTTCCTCTTCGTGCCGAGATAGACATTGAGTCTTCTTTCCTCGTGGAGCTGCTTTGTGATCTCTAAAACCTTCCTCTCCTGGTCATAGAACTGATCCCTGTAAGTATCCCGCTCTTTCTTCAACTGAATCCAAGACCTCTGTAATTCTCCAAGATCAGTGGGCATATCAGGATAGAGAACCGTGTAAGAAATACCCCCTTCAGTAGTGGGTTCCACATTTACTGGTAAAACAGCCATATATGGCATCATAAGTTTCTGGGCACGAGCTCATACCCATTGGAGGTAAGGTTCCATAGGAATGGAAGCCTTTAGCCCCAAAGCCTTGGCGCCAGATCTGTTTACCATGCCCTAAGCTCGTATGAACCTCCAGCGATACTCTTGAACATCACCCTCATAGGTGAATATAATGCCCTCGATAAGTAACTCATGGGACTATCCCATCGAGCATAACTAAATTGTCGCAGAGCTAAGCAAGGATTGTAGGTTATACCCCCTCTGATGCCGAGTAACAGGACATTAGGGTACTCCCCGCTGCGGTCAATAATAGCAGTGTTTTCCATAGCTCGGGAACACCAGAGAATATCCATGTGAGCGAGTGACATTATCCTTTGTGACCAACTCACACCTTCTTCATTCTTCAGTACGGACTTAGGGAGGTGAGAAATAAACCACCTTGACAGCAATGGCATGCAGCACATAAGAACCCCTCTTCTCTTCATGGTACGAGTATGGAGAGTGTGCAAAATATCTCCGAGCAAGGTAGGCATAGGGTTGCGAGAGAGGAAGATCTTGATAGCATTCACATCTATGAATGAGTCTCGATTAGGGAATAGTACTAACCCATAGATTAGAAGAGCTAAGACCTCCTCAAAAGCCTGAAAATCCATATCATCCCAAAACAGCTGGGCCTTGTCTATCAGGAACTTGGCTAGAAAACCCTTGACTCCGCTTCTTGTTTCCTAATTGGATACCATGTCGGCCCGTTTCAGATGCAAAGCTAAGGCAATGACTTCTGGCTTAGGAACTTCTTCCAGACCTGTGAATGGCAACTATTCAAGGATGGGTATATCCAACAGTTGAGAGAATTCTTCCATGGTAGGCACCAACTTATAGTCTGGAGAGGTGAAGCAGTGGTGTTTGGGATCAAAGAACTGAAAGAGTACACTCATCATCTTTTCATCAAAGTTTGAAGTAACCAGGTTGAGAAGTCGACCATGTCTCTTGGTGAACAAAGAAGTTTCAAAAACCCTTGATACTAACTCTTTGAGTTGGGAAGGTATCTTCACAAAGCTGATTCAGATAGTTTTTCTACGAACGGAAGCCATGATCTGCAAAACAGAACAAAGATAAATTCCCTTGGTCCTTGAAATGGTTGGTGCAATAAGAATGGATGTTATGTTATGATGCATGATGTCATGATAAACCACAGGTATAGCAAACACAGACAAATCACACCAAGTTCTTAGGTTTAAGGTTTGCATGAGGTTAAAGGTCATACCCTCTTGAAGTTTAGTTGGTTTCAAACCTGTCTTAAAAAGTAATTGGATTCTAAAGATTCTCAATATCATTGACCATCCTTTATCGGGCATTGTTTCAGCTCAAGCAATCTTTCCTTGCGGTCGAAATATCCCGAAAGTCTGATCTCAATGAGTGTAGCGTCGAGTATCAACCAATCCTCAGCTCTATACCGAGGCTGACTATCTCACTACTTTCTAATGGCCAAGTTTGTTCAACTAAGGTTCTAAGGTCCGTTAGTGCTTCACGACACCACGCGGCGGCCCCGTATTCTCCTCGTTTCCCCACGAAGGATATCGGTACCAACCAAAGTTCCACACCAACACAACCATCGCTTAAACCATATCGGTCTACGCCATACAGTCTCCACGATCTATTGTTGTTTACCTAAAAAGTGCCCCCAGATCCGGGTGTAGGACCTATAGTAACCCAAGCAAAACCCTTTAAGAATAAAGCAAACAAACAAGAAAGCAATTTTAAAATGACCTAAATCCTAAGGTAAACCCCACTTTATTAACCATCCCCAGCAGAGTCGCCAGTTTTGTGATACGGTGGCAGAATCGACTGTTATACTGGTTTGTGTTTTGTATTCGCAAATGTTGCGGTAAGCAAGAGTCTCCACCGACTTTTATTTCATCCAACAAAGGAAAAGGAAAAAGAACAGAAAAAACCTTTTTCGAGATGTTTCTGAGTACGGGGGTAGATTATAGAAAGGGAAGGTGTTAGCACCCTTTCTATTTGTGGTTTTCCACGGGCTGTTAGGTACTTGCTCATTTTAAAATTGCTTGTGTGTGTGTGCTTGTTTTGAAAAAGTTTACTTCGTGATAACCCTTGTATCAGTCCTCAAGGGTATGAAGAAGTTGTTTTGAAAATTGTTTTAAAAAAGTGTTTGTGTGAAAAGTTTTGTTTGATTGATTGAGCAAGTACTTAAGAGTTTTCTATCTACTCGAAAAAAGTTTGTTCGTTTTCCTTTTGACAGCGCTATCCCATTATTGAGAAATAGGTAGCACCGTCATTGGAGTTTTAAGGGACGTTTGAAGGGACAGATACGGTCACAAAAGCAATGTTAGGAGGTGTTAGTAGTCATCCTAAAGCCTTAAAGATCTTTTTCTGAGGCAACATCCGAATGGGTCATTTGAGATCTTTCGGGGCTAGAGGACGACCACTAACAAACCATATACTTCATGACCGTTTAACCGAAGGCAACCGAAGTGGAGTAAGCCCTAGGAGTGAGCATGTGCGAGTGTAATTTTTCAGTTAATTTGTCTTTGCATATTTAGGGTTTTCTACCATTTTAATTTTCAAGTATTCTTTCCATACAATTATTAGCATACATATAACAGTTTATAATTGCGGAAATTAAAATACGAAACGTTAAAAGTTCTAGCTATTACATGGCTTTCGCAGATACATAATTATTTTTTACTGTAAAATAAAAATGCGGAAGTTTAAAACCCTAATTAACTATTACAAACTCGAAGCAGTTACAAAAATAATAAAAAAAAAGTTATTAAAATACGCACGACGAATTAGATGCGAGGATAATTATAAAACCTAAAAATCTAATTGAGAAAAATATTTAAGTTATTTTTTGAAGAAAGATTAATTATATACAAAATTAACTCTAATTTCTAATTGATTTTAATTACAAAAAAGGAATTAAATTAACCTAATTTTTAATTAAACTAATTAATTAAAGAAAATAAATATTTTATGAAAAAAATGATTTTTGGTTTTTTGTGATTTTGGATTTAAAAAAAAGATTTTGGATTATTTTGTAAAAAAAAGAAAATATTTAATAAACAAATTAAAAGAAAAAAAGATATAAAAGAAAGAAATTTGGGCCTGCTTGCTGAATGAAAAGGGGGTGTATTTTTGAAAATCTACAGGCCCATGAAGCCAGCCAGCCAAGTCAACGTTGGATCCCACCTGGTGCTGACCTGAGAGCGCACCATGCTCCTTCAGTGATGAGCGTTGGATCTGGAGAGGCTGTGATCCATTGGTTGGATGGGGATGGCATATGGTAGGTTTTTGGCCAAGAGAAGCACCAGATCTGCAAAGGAGAAATAAAATAAAGCAAGTCATTGGGACCTGGGATCGAACCCAGGTCCTCACGTTCAACACCAGCGCGCCTAGCCATCTGGGCGATCTCTCTTATTTGTTAGTATAACAAGAAAAAAATATGATATATATAAACAAAGTGGCTGGATATAAAAAGAAGCGTTAAATTTAAATCAGCCAGTGGTGGCTAGACATGTTGTCGTCTTCCTCCTCATCGGTCGCCTTAGGTTCCTGCCTTTTACCTACGGAAAAATGTTTGTAGCCATAGCACTGCAAACTTCAAAAATCACCAAAATGCATGATAAATACATTCTAATTACATGGTTCAATTTGTCTTGAACCCACGAACATCATAGTATCCTTTTCGTTGGCCAATTCAACCTGTATGGAAAAGCCCTAAAACGACCACGAAAACCCTAGCAATGGTACATGCATATGTAGGCATCAAAAACTCAATTAAACCATTCAGTCATGTTGCAAACACATCAACAATCACAAATATATCATTCAAACGTGTTAATGATGCGAGAATTACAGTAATCGATTTTAAAAAAAGAGGGCAAACCGTGAGTCTGTATCTTGTGATTCTGGGCGTGCAAATACTTGTAATTGATTAAGACACGTTCTGGAGATGTCCAGGAGTCTATTGGCAGTCTTAGAATGGCCTGAATCAACCTCTAAGTCCAAGAATGATCTCTCACTTTCTTTCCATTTTTTGAGTTTCGTTCTGTGCTTTTCACAACTGCTAGCCCTTGTTTTTGTGCTTGGTCTTGTTCATTATATATCCCTAAGTGAATTAGGGTTATAAAAACAGATGGTATCTTTACAATTTTTGAAGATTTGATCTCACTCTTCCTTTGTGTGATTTGTTTCCAAATTAGGCCTAATCATACCATTCTTGTGCCAATCAACCTTGATTCAATTTGATCCTGATATGCCAGCATAATTAGCTTGTGATTCTATCCAAAAATTAGATCAAAACAAATCTTTGCTATTATTTGTCATTTATTTAATTTAATTTAATTTTTAATTAATAAAAAATCAAAATAAAATAAATAATGAAGAAAATAATGTGTGGGTGAATATTTGGGTCGTGGACCATGTTGTGAGTGAGGGGTAAGCATAAAAAGTTAGGCCCATTTGGCAAAAAAATTCATTTTTGAGCACATTTGACTTTTGGTAATTTCGCAAAAATAGTCAAATTTGACAAGGCATATCTCTTCCAATTTTAAACCTAGAGAGGTGTTCTTGGTCTTTTTAGAAAGCTTAGGATGTCCCCTAAACAACCCTTTTGGTCTCATATCAATTGGGTCTTCCATGTTCGTGTAAGAAGCTTTGACCCAAAAAGTGTTTTTGTTGACTTTTCAAAAGGACCTATAATGTAGAAATTCATATCTTTTTGTGAGGGAAATTTTTGAACTTGAAGGCTGAAGATGAATTGTAGGGAATTGCATCCTCTTCAAAATGAGCCTTAGATAGAAAATTTCTGATAAAGTATGAGGAAGTTATGCTTGGTCAAAGTTTGGTTGACTTTTCCTAAGAAACCCTAATTTAGCAACTTTTGGGTTTTGATGAATTTGGGGCAGTCCTTGAGGAATCATGATCAACCCTTGATCAAATGATGGATATCACTTAAAAATGTTGATGTTTACCAAAAATCTTGAAGTTTGACTATATGTGGGCCACAGTTGATTTTTGACTTAATAAAGTCGATTCTCAAGCATCTGAGCAATTGACTGAGCAAACTTCTTGTGCAAGGCTTGAAATTTGACATGGAGGGTCTTGAGAACATATTAGGACCGTGGAGAGAATATGATGTCTTTGGAGTTCACCCATCTTGATGAAAATGGAAACCCTAGTTTGAGGTACATTGCCTTAGGAGAGAGTTTATTTGGTCAACTCTTGGGCATCCTTGAGCAAGTTGAGGATCTCAATGGGCATGTGTTGAGTAAAATGAGAGAGAAAATTTTGGGGTACAACAATCGTCTTATTCGAGTGGAAGAACATACTTACTACCCATAATTATGAGAAAGGAGAATTTGCATCATCTCAAAATGGAGGATATAGCTTGGATTTTAAAATCAACAAAGCCTCACTCAACACCCAAGTGAAAAATATCTCACTTCACCACATATCGTAGAAGTATAGTAGCTCACATAACTACAGGAATTGACAAGAGTCTAATCTTTTGAGAAAATTTGTAAAGTAAAAAGCCAAAGTGGCAAAATAGTTTGAATGAGATTGATTGACTTTTTGTCTTCTTACAAAAATGTCAAGGTATTATTAATTTGATTAAAGTTTGATTAAGAAATATTTTGATTAAGTTTATTATGAAAGTGGTTCAAGTTTTAAAACAAGAAAAGTTTTCAAAAGGAGGGAGAAGATTTTTGAAATTAAAGAAGATGGGAGGAGATGAAGGGACTATCCTAAAGTATAAGGTAAAAGCTAGGGAAAAGAATCGTCTAACTAACAAGAAACCAACACTTGATATAATGAGTCAATGTAGAATTCATATCCTTTGGATTGAAACCATACAAGCAAAGATAATAAACCTCTTAAGAAAACCAAGCTTCAATTGCATTGAGTCTTTACAAAAATTGGGCAGAGTAACGGCTGTATACAAATGAATTCCCGATCACAGACAAAGCATGTAATCACAGTAACCTGCACACAAAACAAACAAACAAACAACCCAATGTCTTAGGGTAAACCCTAAGAACTTCAGACAAAATAACAGTTGAGGTCACAAGGTCTCAAGGTAGATCAAGGCTTCTAATCCTAAATCGAAGAAGTCCACAATCTCCATAATGCCAAGGATAGTAACCAAGTAGTCCAAGTAACATTAAAGTTTTTTATGGTTCAAGTTGATTATTGGTATCTTCAAAAAGAAAATGAAAAGCTCAAGTGAGCAAAACAAAATGACATAAAGATAAATGCTCAAGTGAGCAAAGAAGAAAATAACATGAAATGTAAATGCTAAAATAAATGTGCTTAAAGTAAAAGCATAAAGTAAATCACAAAATTAAGTCAATTGTTAGAAATTAGAGGTTAGTTGAATGACCATCTTAAATCTTGCATTTGAAACTCATTAGAAGATTGATAAAGCCTCTCAACAATAAGTTTCATTTTCTTTTTGTCAAGTATATCATTCATTTAAAATTCTCAAGGCAAAAATAAATGATCAATGATGTTTAAGTGACTCACTTTGACCAAAGCTTATAAAGATTCATTAGAGGATTGATAAGACCAAAGCCTCCTAACAATGAATCTCAAGGTTATTGGATAAAAGGATTCAAATTAACATATTTGGGCTTACAAACATGGGTTTGGGCCACAAATGATCATTTTTTGAATCGGGACAAAACTTAGCGCTATGTTAAGCAATCATAAGTGGACTTATATAGTAGTTGCACCTAATTTGAGGCCGGTCATTAGCAATTTATGTGTCCTATTTTTAGAGTGATGATATGTATATCATCCTCTAACAACATGTGACACAATAAGAAGAGGATAAGATGAAGAGGGAAGGGATAAGAATTAAACCACATTAAACTCTACACCCAAGATCCAATGATGTTAATGAAGCTCATGGTCAAAATCTCATAGTCCAAGATCAACCAGAATATATACAAAAATAAAATTGTATTTAAAAATAAAGAAAAAACATTTTTAAAATGGTTTTTAAATGAAAATAAAAGGGGAAATAGAAACTATATTCAAAACATCCAAGAAAAATTCAATGAGACCATATAAAAATCAGAAATGAGCTCAAATATTTTTATAAAATTTTTGGTAATTTTTTAAAGTCAAAAACTATTTTTAAACTAATTAAAATTACTCAAATAAGTGTAAAAAAGATCAAAAATAGTAGAATTCAGAATAAAATTTTAAAAAAAAATTCAAAAGGTCAAAAATAAAAGAAATGATGTTGATGACTTTTTTCAAAATTTAAAAATATTCAAAAGTATTTTTAAGCAATTAAAAATAAACCAAAACAAAGAAAAAATTATAAAAAATACCAAATCTGAAAATAAAATTATGAAAAAATAAAATTCAGAAAGAGAATATTTGAATATATTTTTATGAATTTTTTTCATAATTTTTGAGTCAAAAATGAATTTTCTATGATTTTTTGAAGTTTAAAACAATTAAATATAAAAATAAAAAATAAAAAATAAAGTCAAAAAAATATAGACCAATGGATGAGAGTCAAAACATGTTAGTAAGCTAATCTAATGGATTAGACGCGTTGTGCATATCATGGTCCTTAGAAAATAAAACACTGAATCATTTATTAAATCAGATTTGAAAAAAAACAAATGGCATTATATCATTGGTTGATAGATGACACGTTGGTCATCTTCAACCTCCAGCCACGCGAATTGCATGTCTCTAAAATGGTAAAATTAGAGCTCGAGATCGGTACCATTTGCTTCGTCTCTTCAAGACGATTTCATTTGTACCCTCGCGGAAAATTTATGTAAGGCGTAGCTCAGTCGTTTTGGAAGGAAAGATTTGAAAATTCATGGCCAAAACTCACTTCCAGTTGAAAATAAATGTTGCGACTAGAATCAGAATGATGAGAGCTTCATAACAGTATCAAAGTTTGAGAGAATTGGTGAAGGAATCTACCTTCAATGAGAGCTCTGAAACTTGACTTGGCTAGCACGATGTAGGAAGTCTTAAAGCTTGATTCTTCTTCTATTAGCTTCAATGAGGTTCAAGGATGATGAATTGACAATGAAAATGCATTGAGGAAAGCTGTAAAAGCAAATTCGAAGTTGCAGAAAAATGGGTTCAAGAGGAAGTTTGACAGGATGATTCTGGCTCTCTAAGCTTGAGAAAATGAATGAGGTATGACCCTCTATTTATAGGGAAGCTAATGGAATGCTTAAGGGTGTCAAATGATGAAGTTTGGAGGGAAATCATGTGAAGTTGCAAAGATGAAAAGTGTGACTTATATTTTGCTCAAAACTCAACCAAAGCTTGCGTTTCAGTGTGCTAATTACTTTTGGAAGTTCATTAAACATGATTAGAAGTAAAAACGTGCATAAATTTTGTGTTTAGAAACCAAATCAAGGATTTCAATAAATATTATCTAGAATAGAATAATAGCAATTATTATTTAAATAGAGTTAATTTAGTTAGAATGGTATGTTGGTAATTAGTAGGAAGAGTGAGGACATGATGATAAATAGAGGGTGACTAAGTGAGGGCAATTGAGGAAGAAGTTAGGGGTCCTTGTGATAACAGAGAAATATAGAGAGTGATATGGTTTATTTTGTGCAATCAAAATATTGGGAGAATAGCAAGAGAAGAGGCTAGAGCACAAAGGGTTGGAGAATCACTGTAAGAGGCACGAAGAACATAATCAATCACTCGAAAACAATAAGGTAAGGGTTTTTATCTGATTATTATGTTTGATCTAAGTGGTAGATAGTTGTAGGATTTTTCCCTTAGTATTGACAATGGTGATTTGATGTTGTTGGGTCAAGATTTGATGGAATTATGATGATGGATGACCCGTAATGGTTGTATAATTGAGATATTTTATCAAATTATTTTTAGATGATGGTTCCCCATGATTGGATAGTGTTTTAGGGCCTATAGCATACTGAAATCGCTGGAAAAAGTGGTCTGAAATAGTGCAGAATCGCAAAACAGGAAAACCCTCTTCGTAGAGGATCGTTGGGCGACGGGTTTTGTGTCACCGAGCGACGGTGTTTCTCCAGGCGAAGGTGGGCGAGCCAAGGAAGGAAAATGGGGTGTTGGTTTCTATGATGTTTCACCGGGCGATGGATGGGTTTCGCCGGGCGATGGGAGGCAAATCTGGAATATTGGATTGAAATCTAGGACGAGCATAACTTTAGTTCTAGAGCTCAGAATGAAGTGTCGTTCGAAGTTTTGTGTAGCTAACATAGTATAATATAATTAGGTGAAATAAAACAAAGACTTAGGAGTATTTTTATGAGAATTAATTTAGATTAAGAATAGGCTCCCCACGTTGAATTGCAATGACGATTTGTTTAACTATAGTGGTATGTTATTATTATGATTATGTGATGATGTCCTGACGATGTCTTGATTTCATGAGTATACATGATGATTACACGAGTATACATGATTATGTTTATGTATGATGTTGATTAATACATGAATGATGATGTGTATGATTGGTTCTGGTCGTTTATATTTGTTGTTGCGCATCATGCATTCATGGGACAACTTTGGTCCGTTTGATGATTTAGGACGTTGGTCCAGTGATTTGGTCTCAATCCCATTGTCTGGATTTGGGATGTCTATGATTTGCTCCGGTTCCAAGTGGGGATCGATCCTATGATTAGGGTCTTTGGAGGGTGATGGCCCATTTCCATCAAGAAGAATTGGTACCAAATTCATGAGTCTATATCCTTGCACTACATCTTATGTGGCATTGCATGGTTCTTGAATTGATGATATTGTATTGCATTGTTGAATCTGTATGATTGTTGATGTACTTGGAATATAATAATGTTGAGGTCATGTTGTGATACTTTAGGCTTATTCTGCTATGTCTATTACTTACTTCTTACATAATGATTGTGATAAACTCACCATTTCTGCTTGAATGTTGCCTCTACGTAGGTAACGTGCAGGTAATCCAGAGTAGTCCCTAAAGGCTTGGAAGAATAGCTTTGGAGTGTGATTTATTTTCGTTGAGTCTAGAAGGACTTGCTCTGATATGTAACATCGGGGAGGGGAACACTTTGTTTTGAAAACTATTTCGTTCTTGTTTTCTTATGACATTTAAATTATTTCCACGGAGTTTAAATTGTGTGGAATTGTGAACCATGAATCATGGGGCACTATGAAGTGTTTTTAATGAAACTTGTCTGAACTATGATTCAGCTGCAAGTATATGAAACATTGATAATGCATATGTTATGAATAGTTTTGAAAACCTGTGTTACAGAGTGAGACTAGCACATATGATTATTTCACGAATAAAATGTGACGCCCTTTTGTTGTATTACTCTGATATTATTTTAAATAATTATGAATATTTCGTTGGGTTTAGAAGGGTGTTAAATACAACACACATATTGACGTTCTGGTTGATAACACCGCTCAACATAAAGTATTTTCTTTTATGGATGGTTTCTTCAGTTATAATCAGATCAAGATGGCACCTGAAGATATGGAGAAGATACTTTTGTTACACAGTGGGACACTTTCTATTACAAGGTTATGCCTTTCTGTTTAAAGAACGTCGGTGCAATATATCAGCGTGCAATGGTAGCTTTGTTCTATGACATGATCCATCACAAGATAGAGGTCTACATCGATGATATGATAGCCAGGTCTCAGACTGAATAAGTATATCTTGACCATCTACGCAAGCCATTTAAGAGACTAAATAAGTACAAGATGAGGTTGAATCCGAACAAGTTCACTTTTGGGGTGAGATATGGTAAGCTCCTAGGTTTCATCGTCAATGGTAAAGGTATTGAAGTTGACCCCGCCAAGGTAAAAGCCATTCAAGAAGTTCCATCTCCCCGTACTAAGAATGAAGTCAACGGTTTCTTGGGCCAACTGAATTATATAGCCAAATTTATATCTCATTTGACCGCTGCTTGTGAACTGATCTTCAAATTACTGAAGAAAGATCAAGTGGTAAAGTGGACCGATGATTATCAGAAAACTTTTGACAAGATCGAGGAGTACCTCCAAGAACCTCTGATTCGGATGCCACCAGTTGAAGGAAGACCTCTGATCATGTACCTAACAGTGTTAGAGAACTCAATGGGGTGTGTACTAGGCCAACATTATGAGCCTGGTCGAAAAGAGCATGCAATATACTACCTTAGCAAAATGTTTACCAACTGTGAAATAAGATACTCACTGCTCAAGAAAACTTGCTGCATTTTGGCATGGGCTACTCGCCGACTAAGACAATATATATTGACTCATACCACTTTGTTGATCTCTAAAATGGATCCCATAAAGTACATATTTGAGAAACCCGCTCTCTCCGGGAGAATAGCCCGATGGAAAATGGTCTTGACAGAATACGACATTCAGTACACCATGCAAAAGGCAATTAAAGGAAGTGTATTAGAAAACCACTTGGCTCATCAAGCTGTAGATGACTACTAGTCCCAGGATTTTGAGTTCCCAGATGAGAGTATCATGCTAGTTATAGATTATGAAGAACCTGGACCGTATCAAGGACCTAAGCTGGGATCCTGATTGACTTTGGTTTTTGATGGAGCTTCTAACGCACTTGGTAACAGAATCAGTGTTATGATTATCTCTCCCAGGGGTTACCTTACGCCCTTCACTGCCAAATTATGCTTTGACTGTAGCAACAACATGGCCAAGTACGAGGCATGCATCATGGGTATCAAAGCTGCTATTGACATGAGAATCAAGTTCTTGGATGTATTGACATTAATTTCGTACTTCGAGGAAATCACTTTTGAACATATCCCACGAGAATCAGTTAGCGGACGCATTGGCAACCATGTCATCTATGTTCAAAGTCAGATGGGACAACGAGGCTCCTCGAATTACTATTGAGAGAATGGATGAACTGGCACATTGCTACGAGGTTGATATTGACAGAGTAGAGGAAAAGCCTTAGTTTCATGAAGTAAAGATATACCTCGAGGATCAAGAGTACCCAGAGGGGGCGTCTATTAATGACAAGAAATTTCTACGGAGGTTCTCTGCTAAGTCCTTCCTGAGCAATGAAATTTTATACAAGCAATATCATGATTCGACTCTGCTTCGTTGTATAGACAAGAAGGAAGCTGAGAAGATTATGGAAGATATGCATGAAGGGGTCTTTGGTACTCATTCCCGTGGGAACACGGTGACAAATAAAATTCTGAGAGCGGGTTATTATTGGTCGACCATGGAAACTGATTGCCATCGCCATTCTAGAAATTGTCACAAATGCTAAATTTATGCTGACAAAGTACATGTGCCTCGGGTTCCTCTGGAGTTCTTGACTTCTCCTTGGCCATTTGAAATGTGGGGCGTTGTACCCCAAAATTTTCCCTCCCATTTTTCTTTAAAGCATTCTTTCAAGGCTCTTCAAATGGTCAAGGCACCCAAGGGTTGACTAGTCAAGATGAACCTCCTAAGCCAAAAGCCTACAACTAGGGTTTGGATTTTCTCAAGGAAATTTGGTCTAAAAAAGTCTCAAGTGGCTCCCATGTTTTTTCATAGGTCCTCCACAAGGATCATGTCAAGTTTCAAGCCCTACATCACAAGTTTGCTCAGTCAATGGCTCAAATGCTTGAAAATCAATTGTATTGATCAAAAGGTCAACTATGGTCAACATACAGTCAAACTTCAAGATTTTTGGTCAACATCAACATTTTGAAGTTATATTAATCATTTGATCAAGGGTTGATCATGATTCCCCAAAGAAAGTCCTCAGATCATCAAAAGTTAAGAATTTTCCAAATTAGGGTTTTTCGTAGGAGAAGTCAACTAAACTTTGACCAGGCATAACTTTCTCATGCTTCATCAACTTTTCCTCAACTAAAGCCAATTTAAATAAAATTCTATTCTCTACAATTTTTTATTTATTCTCAAGTCCAAAAAATGCTTCATTTGGAAGATATGATCTCATACATTATAGGTCATTTTCAAAAAGTCAACAAAAGACACTTTTTGTCAAGGCAACTTACATCAATATAATGTCTCCAAATGTAAAAATGATTAAAAGAGAAACTGTAGAGGACATCTTGGACTTTCCAAAAAGTCAAAGATCATCTTCAAAAAACGAAAACTGAGCAAGTTATGAGTTACACAAGTTAGGCAATTTTCAAGAAATGCATGAAATCTCAATTGAGCAAATTTGTGATTTTAAGTTATTGAGCCTAACTTTTTAGAGTTCAAACATACTCATGACATATCCAAGAGCCTCTAAAATTATCCATGGATCATTTTGATTTTTATTTCTATTTGTTTGAATTTTTTCATTTAAATATAAAAGAATGCAAGTGAAATATCAAACAAATGGATCAAGGCTTAAGTGGCCTTCATTTGGATCATTCAAGAGGCCCAAATTCGTGCAAGGTACATCACAAGTGACCAGGTTCATGCAGAAAACAAAAATGGCAAGGGATCATGAAGTTTGGAAACTTTTTCAAAACTTGATTTTTGTTTTAAACCATGGTTTAATGGTGTGATTCCTTGCCACGTTGGTGGATTTAATGGTGTGATTCTTTACCATATTGATCTAGCCTCCTACTCCTCTATAAATACACAACATTGCAAGCCTAAAGGGGACAAAAAAAGATTGCAAAGAAAGCTTCACAAAAATCTCAAAAGAGAATTCTCAAAGTTACAAAATTCATAACTGCATTCCTAGGCGTGATCAGTCCAAACCAGTAATCAAATCATATCCCTGAGGCTCCCAGGAGTTGAACCAAGCCGATAACCAAGCCCTTCCACGTCCAAAACTCCCACATTCGATCATACCGGTTTGGTGAGGTTTTAGTTCCTTGAACTTTCTAATCATGTGATTTAAAGTAATTATATGCATACATCCATGTTATTATCAATATTTAGAATGGATCTAATATATCACATGTAAGGTTTGGTGCAAAAACACTAAAATGCCATTGTTAGGGCTCAAGAACCATTGAGTTTCGGATCTCACTCTACAGGCCGTTTCAGGCCAAACTAATGCCATATTTGAACTCACAGCCTGCGATTTAGGTCCAAGGATTCAAGCTGTTTTTTTATTTTGCAGGTTTTCAAAAAAATCCATCATCGGAGAAGATGGTGTTTCTCCCCCATGTCTTGCTACAGCGCCTAGGCCAATGTTATTGGGCTTAGGGGATTTCAAATCTCTGCACCCCCCTAATTACTTGTTTTGAAGCTTGGCCCAATTTAATTTTTTGTCTTTTTATTTTATTATTTGTTTTTTTTTATTTCAATTAATTTCTTTTCCCTAAAAATCATAAAATCAAAATCACAAAAATAATTAGACTTAGATTTTCATTAATTAAATTAATTTTAATTAATCAGTTGTAATTACTTTTTTTAAAAATTAATTAATCAATTAGAATTAGGTTTTCTTTTTATTAATTTAATTTAAATATTTTCCTAAAACAAATAAAAACAACAAAAACATTTCTTTTATCACTTAGAAATTTTTCTTAGGTTTTTTCTCCATCCTTTCATTTTTCTTTCTTTCTTCCCCCGCACGTCTATTTATTTATTCGAATTATTTTACATAATTATGTAATTATATAAAGGATGTAATAGTTTTAATTAGGACTTTTACACTTTTCTTTCCCCCCGTTTTGGTTTGTAATTCCCCCACCCCGAAGCCTTGCAATAGTGTAGATTTAAATCCCCGCATCTTTATTTTCGTACTAATATTAACTATTAGATGAATGCTAATGGCTTGTATGAAAAGACTAAAAGTAAACTATAGAAAACCTAACACTCACGATAAACATAACTAAAATACAACACACTCGCACACGCGCACCTCTAAGGTACCTCCACTTGTTGCCTTCGGAAAAACAGTCATGTCCCTCGAACATGGGACACTTTAGCAAAGTCCCTCAATACAAAGATCATAGTCCCTCGATGACCCTTCTATGTTTCCTTTCGGTAAATGATCTAGTCCCTTACGATAAAATTGCTAAAAGGCCCTACGAGTTACCTTTATGACTGTACGATCACCCGCATTTATCCCTCAAACATCCAACGATAGGGCTACCTACTGACTAATAGTACGATAGCACTATCTAAAATAAATGAGGAAAAGAAAAAAATCTTTCGAGTAGGTAGATAGCTCACAGTTGCTTGCTCACACAAATAAACAAAACAAATTTTCACACATATACACTCTCTTTTCAAAATATTTTCAAAGACAAAAAAAACACTTTGTATACGTTCTTGCCGAAATGAGAAACATTACAAAGTTCGTCACACTAAGGCGTCTTTTCAAAATACTTTCAAAACACACTTACACAAAAAGCATTATTTAAAAGTGAGCTAGAAACTAAGAGCCCATAGATAACTACAGATAGAAATGGTTCTAACACCTTCCCTTTCCATAACCTACCCCCTTACTCATAAAATAATCTCGAAAGGTCTTTCCTGTTATTTTCACCCTTTCCTTTGTTGAATAAAAGAAAAGTCGGTGGCGACTCTTGTTAACCGCAACATTTGCGATAAAAACACAAAATCAGTAAAAGTCAGTTCTCCCACCGTATTACACGGGGAATTGATATGATTGGAGAGATTAAGCCTATGGTTTCTAATGGGCATTGTTTTATCCTAGTTGCTATCGATTACTTCACGAAGTAGGTTGAAGCAGCCTCATTTGCCTCCGTTACCAAGAATGTTATGGCCCGATTCATTAAGCATAACCTTATATGTCGGTATGGCATCCCCGAAAGGATTATCATAGACAATGGTACCAATCTTAACAACACTATAATCACATAAATCTGTACACAGTTCAAGATTAAATATCATAATTCTTCTCCGTACCGACCGAAGATGAATGGCACAGTGGAAGCCGCCAATAAGAACATCAAGAAGATTATATAGAAGATGACATTGACATATAAAGATTGGAATGAGATGTTACCATTTTCTCTTCATGGCTATCGCACCTCAGTACATACATCAACTGGGGAAACCCAATTCTCTCTAGTCTACAGTATGGAAGTTGTCCTACCTGTCGAAGTCCAGATTCCTTCTCCAAGGATTATGAAAGATGTAGATTTAGACGAAGATGAGTGGATTCAGATTTGGCTGGACCAGATAAACTTGATCAACGAGAAGAGGCTTGCGACTGTTTGTCACTGTCAAGTGGTTACCAATGTCAATTTTTAATGGTACAAATCAATTCAGTCAACTTCTTCTGACAGCAAGGGATGAGATGCTTGAAGATATAGGGGCAATAGCAGAGTTAAAACTTGACGGGATTGTTTCCATATAGTTTTTTTTCTCTATTTTACTTTGTACTCTTTTCATTTTACGATGATTTCCTCTTACTAGGATTTATGTCTCTTTGTACAAAACTGACTGTTTATATGCAAACTTTCAATACAAATATAATTCAAAATTCAAAATTGTTTTACTTTCTCTGTTTTGTTTGCAAAAACGTACAATAACTAACTTGAATGAACATATGCATATGAATATGATTACTGTTAACAAATATATGCATAAAAAACAGTAATGAACACTTACTAAGGACTCTAGGAGTTGGGATAATATTCAAGCTATCCAGAAATCCCCACAGAGAAATCCCCGCAGAGCTACCTTCACAAGCTCATCCTCAACGGAGATACATTCCTCAGCAAGTCTACTATGCCTTCAGACAGGAATTGGGGCATCTTCCAGCAGTTCACATAATCATCTCCCATAGTAGGTCCCTGAGCGTAACAAGAAGTTTGACCATTTCCCCAACATATAGCGGAAACACAAAAAGCATTATTTAAAAGTGAGCTAGAAACTAAGAGCCCATAGATAACTACAGATAGAAATGGTTCTAACACCTTCCCTTTCCATAACCTACCCCCCTTACTCATAAAATAATCTCGAAAGGTCTTTCCTGTTATTTTCACCCTTTCCTTTGTTGAATAAAAGAAAAGTCGATGGCGACTCTTGCTAACCGCAACATTTGCGATAAAAACACAAAATCAGTAAAAGTCAGTTCTCCCACCGTATTACACGGGGAATTGATATGATTGGAGAGATTAAGCCTATGGTTTCTAATGGGCATTGTTTTATCCTAGTTGCTATCGATTACTTCACGAAGTAGGTTGAAGCAGCCTCATTTGCCTCCGTTACCAAGAATGTTATGGCCCGATTCATTAAGCATAACCTTATATGTCGGTATGGCATCCCCGAAAGGATTATCATAGACAATGGTACCAATCTTAACAACACTATAATCACATAAATCTGTACACAGTTCAAGATTAAATATCATAATTCTTCTCCGTACCGACCGAAGATGAATGGCACAGTGGAAGCCGCCAATAAGAACATCAAGAAGATTATATAGAAGATGACATTGACATATAAAGATTGGAATGAGATGTTACCATTTTCTCTTCATGGCTATCGCACCTCAGTACATACATCAACTGGGGAAACCCAATTCTCTCTAGTCTACAGTATGGAAGTTGTCCTACCTGTCGAAGTCCAGATTCCTTCTCCAAGGATTATGAAAGATGTAGATTTAGACGAAGATGAGTGGATTCAGATTTGGCTGGACCAGATAAACTTGATCAACGAGAAGAGGCTTGCGACTGTTTGTCACTGTCAAGTGGTTACCAATGTCAATTTTTAATGGTACAAATCAATTCAGTCAACTTCTTCTGACAGCAAGGGATGAGATGCTTGAAGATATAGGGGCAATAGCAGAGTTAAAACTTGACGGGATTGTTTCCATATAGTTTTTTTTCTCTATTTTACTTTGTACTCTTTTCATTTTACGATGATTTCCTCTTACTAGGATTTATGTCTCTTTGTACAAAACTGACTGTTTATATGCAAACTTTCAATACAAATATAATTCAAAATTCAAAATTGTTTTACTTTCTCTGTTTTGTTTGCAAAAACGTACAATAACTAACTTGAATGAACATATGCATATGAATATGATTATTGTTAACAAATATATGCATAAAAAACAGTAATGAGCACTTACTAAAGACTCTAGGAGTTGGGATAATATTCAAGCTATCCAGAAATCCCCACAGAGAAATCCCCGCAGAGCTACCTTCACAAGCTCATCCTCAACGGAGATACATTCCTCAGCAAGTCTACTATGCCTTCAGACAGGAATTGGGGCATCTTCCAGCAGTTCACATAATCATCTCCCATAGTAGGTCCCTGAGCGTAACAAGAAGTTTGACCATTTCCCCAACATATAGCGGAAACTTCCTCCGCACAGCCTATGAAGTCAGAAATGATTCATGAACACAATTTACAGGAATTTAATTCTTCAACAGAGTTTATTTCTCCAGCAGGGCTTACTTCCCCAATAAAGTTCATTTCTCCGATTACTACAAATCCATAACAAAATTCTCTTCTCCAGCAAAGTATATTCAACGTTGCTATCCCCAGAGAGTTGCTATGGAATATGAAACCGGGTCTGATATCATTTAACTTTGTGCTCCCCAGAAGAGTTGTTGTCCATATCAGAAACTCGGTCAGACAATGCCTCAGATGGTTGTCCATCTCTTTTATCTCTAGTCAGGGTATATAAGAACTAAATTCCCAGTAGGGCGATGAATAACCAATGTTCCTGAACTTTTCTGTCCCCAACCAGAAGTCAAACATTCCCAGCGAACTATCCTCAAAACAGAAAGCAGGAATCCCCAGCATAGACATTCTAAACGAGATGGAAGATTCGTATTCTTCATTCCCAGCGATAGTCAGGTTTTTTTCCCCAGTCAGAGATGTTATACAAAGCTACCAATACACTTCAATGACATCTTACATACATACATAATTTACAAATATCATAGCATATGCATACGAAACACATATATAACATTCTCATTTACTTTGAGGACATCATTACGCAATGAATCACATACATCACGACATTGCATAAAGACTAACTTTGTCTTTTCAGGTAAAGTCTAAAAACAAACAAATATCATCAGCAATTTTCAAACAGGTCAAAAATTAATTCCCGAAATAAGACGGGGCAACTATCCATACAACCAGGCGGTATGAATTTATGAAACAGGACGAATTTACCAACAAAAAGCAGGTCCACGATTAATTCTGGAAACATGACAGGGCAACTATCTATATCACCATGTGTAATACGGTAGGAAAACTGACTTGGTTTTGCATTTTATCGCAAATGTTGCTGATAGCAAGAGTCGCCGCCGACTTTTCTTTTATCCAATAAGGAAAGGGTGAAAAGAATAGAAAAGACCTTCGAGATTTTAAGTTCAGAGGGTAGGTTATGAAAAGGGAAGGTACTAGCACCCTTTTCATCTGTAGTTATCTACGGGCTCTTAATCGCTTAGCTCGCTTTGTTTTGAAAATTGCTTTGTGTTGTGCATGTTTGAAAATATTTTGAAAATTCCAAATGTAAGGCAAACTTTGTAACGATTCTCATATCTGTCCTCGAGAACGCGTACAAGGTGTTTTGAAAATATTTCGAAAGTTTTTATGTGAAATGTTTTTGTTGTGAAGAAATTTATGAGCAAGTGATTAACAGTGGTCTACCTACTAAAGGTCTTTATTGTACTTTTCCTCCTCCTTTAGATAGTGTTACCCTACCATTAATTAGTAGGAATCCCTATTTTTGTATGTGAAGGGACGGGCGTGGGTCATCGTACAATTATCAAAGGCAACTTGTAAAGATGCTTTAGCAATTATCGTTTAAGGGAATATATCATTTACCGAAGTCAATGTTGGAAGGATCATCGAGGGACTATGATATTTTGTATCAGAGGGACTTTGTTAAAGCGTCCCAATGTTCGAGGGACATGAATGTTTATCAAAATGCAACAAAGGAGGTTACCCTAGAGGTGTGAGTGTGTGAGGTGTGTTATTTTCAGTTACTTTATTTTTGAGAATAGGGTTTCTATCGTCAGGTTTTATCTTGCCATACACATTAATTACTAACAACAATATAGTAAAAGCGAAAAATAAAATTCCTACGCTATTACATGGCCTTAGGACAGTTACATAATAGAAAAGCGGAAAATAAAAATCCTAAGATATTACATAGTAGAGCAGTTACATAATAATGGAAAAGCGGAAGATAAGGATATTTACAAATTGCGAACCTCATACACTTTATCTACGAAAATAAAATAAAATTAAAATAGAGAAAAAAGGAATGTTTTTGATGATTTTTTATGGAAAAGGTTTTTTTTAATGATGATTAAAATAAACCTAAAAACCAATTAATTTTAATTAACAAAAATGGTTGATTAATTAAATTAATTAAAAAAAGGTTAATAATGAAAAACCTGAAAATTAATTAATTTTAACTAATAAAATAAGTGATTAATTAAATTAATAAAAAAGCTTAATGATGAAAAACTTAAAAATTAAGGGGTGGGTGTTGAACTCATGCCCTTAGACTTCCACACTACATTAAGGGAAAAAATAAGTTAGAAGCAAAATCACACAAAATGTAAGGGGTGGGTGTTGAACCCACGCCCTTAGCCTTTATCACTGTCTGCCTTGCCACTACGTTGGAGCTCACATATTATGCATCAAACCTGCTCTAATGATGTATATGAACACATGTAAACGTATCAAATTAGTTAACAATTCATAAATCAAAGGTTTGAATTTAAAAAAAAAAAACTACCAAAACCGATGTGGATGAACATGATGTTCTGGGCATGATCTTGACTACTTTGAGGATTGGTATGGATTCATGTGCACTTCAAGATGATAATGCAATGCTTGGTTTTAATTGAGAAGGACTGGAAATAAGGGTTTTGTGTTGCCCTAGTTTCTTGAATTTTTAGAAGTTTTGGAATAGTTTTCTCTGCAAGGGTTTTTATGTGATGTTATGTATGAATGAAGAGTAATATATAGAGAAGAATTAGGTTAAACCATTGTGGGCTTGGACCTTGTCATGAAAGCCTTGGTTTTATCCTTTTTAATTTTGAATTTAAATAAATAAAAAATAAAAATAAATAGAATAAAACATTCATGGGGTGTATGAGTAAGTTCTGAGGTTCACAATGAGGTATGTAACACGTTCGGATCTTGCATCACAAGCCCAATAGCCCAAAAATCTGAGTTTGGTCACTTTAGGTTTCATGCATTTGCTCAAAATTTCCCAACTTGCACTAGTCATAACTCTCTCAATTTTTATTATTTAAAGGCGGTCTTAAACTTTTTGGAAAGCTCAAGATATCCTCTATAATCTTTATGTTGACCATTTTTGAATTTGAAGACATTATCTTAATGTAAGTTGCCTTGACAAAAAGTGTCTTTTTGTTGACTTTTGAAATAACCTATAATGTATTGGCCCATATCTCTCAAATGAAGATTTTTTTTTGGATTTGAGCTTAGAGAGACAAAGTTGTAGAGAATTGAATTTCATTTAAAATGAGCTTTGGTTGGGGAAAAGTTGATGAAGAATGTGAAAGTTATGCTTGGTCAAAGTTCAGTTGACTTCTCCTAAGGAAATCCTAATTTGGCAACTTTTGACTTTTAACTATTTGAGAGCTTTTCTTGATGAATCGTGATCAACCCTTGATCAAATGATGAATATGACTTCAAAATGTTGATGTTGACCAAAAATCTTGAAGTTTGATGTGATACAAGGCTTGAAACTTGGTATGAGCATTCTCAGGGGCATATGAAGAACCATGAAAACCATTTAATACCTTTTAAACCCAATCTTCCTTGAGAAAAAGTGAAACCCTAGTTGTAAGTCCATTGCTTAGGAGGAGAATTTGTCTGATCAATTCTTGAGCAACCTTGGGCATTTAAGAACCCTAGGAGAATGTCTTGAAGAAAAAGGGAGGGAACATTTTAGGGTACAACAGTTTCCCCTGTTCAATCTTCTTAAACCTGAGGAGTTAGATTGGCATGTCCGCCATTCGCGATCTGAAGGTGGAAAAGGATTGAACACTTAAGTGCCCAGAAATTTGCAATCACATGTGCAAGAGGTAACGTGGTTGGTTGATAATATTGATTGAATGGGCTTAAAGATGCCATTCGGAGAGGTGACAGAGTGTCGTCAAAGATGGGCTCATAGATGCCATCCAAGGTAATTGTTGATAGAAGTATTACACGAGTCTATGCTTTGATTGTTTCTGAAGAATGCTTTCTAGAATGAACCTCTAGGGAAGGTGCTTCAAGTAGCTGCTTGTCAAATTTAGTATCTATAGGAAATGCTTGTCAGAATTCAGTCTCTGAGGCAAATACTTGTCATGTAGATAGTCACCTCGTCCTGTTTCAGGAATTGATCCACAATCTGTTTTTTTATTGGTAAACTCGTCCTGTTTCGGGAATTCATACCACCTGGTCATGTTGATAGTTTCCCCGTCCAGTTTCGTGAGTTAATCTTTGCTTGGCTATAAATATAGTTTCCCCGTCCTAATTCGGGAGTTAATCTTTGCATAGTATAACAAAGATAGTTTCCTCATCCTATATCGGGAGTTAATCTTCAATCGGCCATACAGATAGTTGCATCGTCTTATTTCGGGAATTAATCTCTGACCTATTTATACAGATAGTTTCCCCGTTTTGTTTCGAAAATTAATATATGCCTGGTCATCCAGATAGTTTCCCTGTCCTATTTCAGGAATTACTCTCTGACCTAGTCACATAGATAGTTGCCCTGTCTTGTTTTGGGAATTAATATGTGCCTAGTCATCCAGATAGTTGCCTCGTCCTATTTCGGGAATTAATCTGGGACCCGATTTTTATTGGTCGTATAGATAGTTGCCCTATTTTGTTTTGGGAATTAATCTCTGACCTGTTTGAAAATTACTGATGATATTCGTCTGTTTGTGAATTTTACCTAAAAAGATGAAATTAGCCTTTATGTAATGTCATGATGTATGTAATGCATCACGTAATGATGTTCTCAAAGTAAATGAGAGTGTGCTATATGCGTTTCATATGCATATGCTATGATATTTGTAAATGATGTATGGATGTAAGATATCGTTAAAGCGTATTGGTAGCTTTGCATAACATCTTTGATTGGGAAAATAATTCCATGACTGTTGTTAGGGATGAAGAATATGGATCTTCAATCTTGTTTAGAATGTCTCTGTTGAGGACTTCTGCTTTCTGTTTTTTAGGATACTCTGCTGGGAATGTTTGACTTCTTCTTGGGGAATAGAGTTCAGGAACATGTGTCATTCGCCGCTAGACTGGGGATTTAGTTCTTATATACCCTGACTGGGGAAATAAGAGATGGATAAACTTCGGAGGTGCTATCTGACCAAGTTTTTGATATGGATGCTAACTCTTCTATGGAGGACAAAGTTAAATGATATTTGGCCCAGTTTTAGATTCCGTAGTAACTCTCTGGGGATTGAAACCTGGACTACCCTTTGCTAGAGAGAGGAATTTTGCCGGGGATTTGCAATAGTCAGATAAAGGAACTCAGCTGGGGAATGTGATACGGTGGCAGAACTGACTGTTAATACTGGTTTGCGTTTTTTGTTCGCAAATGTCGCGGTAAGTAAGAATCGCCACCGACTTTTCTTTTATCCAGCAAAGGAAAAGGAAAAAGAACAGAAAAAACCTTTTTTGAGATGTTTTTGAGTACGGGGGGGTAGATTATAGAAAGGGAAGGTGTCAGCACCCTTTCTATCCATGGTTTTCCATGGGCTCTTAGGTACTTGCTCATTTTTGAAATTGCTTTCGTGTGTTTGTGTGTTTGAAAAATGTTTTAAAATATGCCTTAGTGCGGTGTTTCACTTTATGGTAACCCTTGTATCGGTCCTCAAGGGTGTGATAAAGTGTTTTTGAAAACTTTAGCTTGAAAAGCATTTTGAAAGTGTAAGTGTAAAAAAATTTGTTGTTTTGAGCAAGTACCTAAAAGTTTCTACCTACTCGAAAAAGCCTGTTCATTTTCTTATTTCCTTTAGACAACGCTATCCTACTATTAAAGAGTAGGTAGCTCCATCGTTAGAGTTTAAGGGACAATCCAAAGGGACGAAAGGGACAATTACGATCACTAAAGCAATGGTTAGGAAACCTTAGTAATTACCCTAAAGTCCTAAAGATCTTTTCGAGGCAATATTCAAATGGGTCATTTTTTATCTTTTGGGACTAGAGGACAATCACTAAGACTCCCTATACTTCATGACTGTTTACCGAAGGCGACCGAAGTGGGGCAAGCCCTAGGAGTGAGCATGTGCAAGTGTTTGTTTTTCAGTTATTATCTTTGCACATTTAGGGTTTTCTACTATTTTAAATTATGATCTTTTGCATACAATCCTAGTATGAATCATCTAACAGTTTATAATGACAGAAAGTAAAATGCGAGAATTTTAAACCTAGCTATTACAAGGCCTTGGGGAGGGGGATTACATTCAAAAACCAGAGGAAAATAGTAAATGCAAATAGTAAGCCTGAGTTAAACTATTACAAACTCAGAGCAATTACATTAATCGAAAAATAATGCTATAAATACGCGCGATGAAATTAAATACGGAATTAAAATTAAATTCAATGACATTTAATTCAGTAAATAGAAAAAAGTATTTTTTGGATTTTTGAGAAAAAAAGTAATTAACTTTGCAAATTAACCTAATTTCTAATTAATTTTAATTATGGAAAAAGAATTTAAGTTATCCTAATTAACCTAATTAATTAATAGAATTAAATATTTTTATAAAAAAACCTAATTCTATTTTTTTGTGTTTTTATGATTTTTTTATTTAATTAAAAAAATGATTTTTAAAGCAATTAAGAAAATAAATAAAACAAAAAAGGTTAAAGAAATTAAAAATAAAAAAAGGGATGGGCCTGCTGTTAGAATTAAATCTAGGGGTGCAGAGTTGAACTTGTTAGGCCCAGGATAGCTGGTGGCCCAATTGTTGCGCCTGATCAAGTGAGACGCTGGCCAAGAAAGTCCACCACGCGCCTGCATGCTTGAGGTGTTAGATCTGGGATGGAGATGATCCAATGATGAGATACTGTGGTGTATGGTAGGCGCGCTTGGTAGGATAACACCAGATCTGCAATCAAATGTTAGGAAAAATATTATGTAGGAGGCAGGGATCGAACCCCTGACCTCCTACACACGCGCGCCTTAGAGCCTTCCCTGCTTTCCACTGAACCATTTGCTTCATTCGTTAATACAAATACAAATAATATATTATAAAGAATGAAAAGTCATCTTCCTATACAAATGCGCGAAAATTTAAATGGACCAATGGTGTGTTGCCACGCCTGCATCTTCTTCCCAGAACTGTCCTTCTTGATATTCAACTTTTACCTACAGACAAAATTGTCACTAAAAGATATAGTGACAGTTTTTGACCATAGCTATAACCCTTCAATATCTCAAAATGCAATGCAAAAATATTAATCAGAACTAAAAACATAGATCAATCAATAATCTTGTCCTGAGTCTATGGGTGCCCATAATCCCATTCAATTTTCCCTGGACAGAGAAACCCTAATTTTAAGCTCATGAACCCTAGCCATGGCAAGAACCTATTCATGCGCTTAAACTTTAATTAAACCAATCAAAAACATTTCAAATATAATGGCAAGCATGGATATATGATCAAAACATGTTTATGATGCAAGTATCATTGTAATCGAGTTTTAAAAAAAAAGCAAACCGTGAAGGTGCTAGCGCGCAATTCTTGATGCTTCAGGCATTGATAATGCTTGCAATCGCTCCAGTGAGTGTCCAGGAATATGGTTTGATCCTTAGAATGGCTTGAAACGGCTATGGTGAAAGATTCGATCTGCACTTTTTCGCAAAAAAGTTGGACTTTGTTCTTGTTCTTGGGAGGAAAGTTGCGCGTAAACTCCCTACCTTAGGGTTCACAAAGCTTCTGTATAAGTAGTGAATCCAATTAGGTCAATAAAACTTGGAAAAAATCAAGAGATTGATGGTCTTAAAGTTTTGATTCAAATCTTTCCAAAATTGGAGATATCCCCTTGTTTTTGGCTTGGCACGATTTGCTTGATGTTATACAGCTTGCATGATCCATAATTCAATGCATAATAAATCTGATTCCCTTAATTTGATTTATTTTGATTTAATTTGATTTAATTTGAATTTATTTTATTTTTAAATGAATAAAAATAAAAATAAATTAAATAAACCAAAACAAAAAGGCATGGAGGGTTCCATAGGTCGTGGACCATGCTAGGAATGAGATTCAATCTTTAAAAAAAAGGCCCATGTGGAAAAAATGCAATTTTGGGCATTGTTGACTTTGTGCAAATTTCCAAAAATGGCCAAATTTGATAATGCATATCTCTCTCAATTTTGACCCTAAGAGGTTGTTCTTGAACTTTTTAGAAAGATTAGGATGTCCTATAAAAAATCCTTTTTGTTCCGTCTCAATTGGATCTTCCATGTTCATGTAATAAGCTTTGACCCAAAAGGTGTTTTTGTTGACTTTTTGAAATGACCTATAATGTCTGAATTTATATCTTTTCATGAGTATATTTTTTGAACTTGAGGGATGAAGGTGAGTTTTAGGGAATTGGATTCTCTTCATAATGAGCCTTGGATGAGAAATTTATGATAAAGTATGAGAAAGTTATGCCTGGTCAAAGTTTGGTTGACTTTTCCTATAAAAACCCTAATTTAGCAACTTTTGAGTTTTGATGAATTTGGGGAATTCCTTGAGGAATCATGATCAACCCTTGATAAAATGATGGATATTACTCCAAAATGTTGATGTTGACCAAAAATCTTAAAGTTTGACTGTATGTGGGCCACAGTTGACTTTTGACCTAGTATAGTTGATTTTCAAGCATTTGAGCAATTGACTGAGCAAACTTCTTGTGCAAGGCATGAAACTTGGCATGGATGATCTTGAGAACATATTAGGGCAATGGAAATCATTTAGGACCCTTGGAACTCAAACATCTTGATGAGGATTAAAACCCTAGTTTGAAGCTCATTGTCTTAGGAGGAGGATTTGTCTGGTCAATCCTTAGTTAACCTTGAGCAATTGAGGACCTCTAGGAGTATGTTTTGAGTAAAAATGGCAGGGAAAATTTTGGGGTACAACAGCTGCCCCTGTTCAATCTTCTTAAACCTGAGGATGTAGATTGGTTGCTCTGCCTTTCGTAATCTGAAGGTGGAAGATGATTGAACACTAGAGTGCCCATAAATTTGCACTCGCATGAAGTAATACTGATCGGTAATATCGGGAATAGGCTTACAGATTCCATTTAGAAGGCGATGGAAAATCGTTGGAGATGGGCTTAAAGATGCCATCCAGAAAAGATATCGGTTGCATAAGATATTCCTTTGCAATAATTCTTGTACCTGCCGTTGAGGAGGACTTCACCGGGGAATGTTGATTTGTATCTCGGGAAATAGAGTATAGGACCTTCGGTTGTGCATTACTCTACCGGGGAATTAACGCTTGATTGATGAGACAAAAATGAGTTGTTATCTGGTCGTATCCCAGGCTTTGCAGCGACTTACTAGGGAATATGAAATCGACCGTATATGTTGTCTAGAGATAAAAGAGAAGGAACCTGAATAATAGGGTTTCTTCAAAATGAAAGCTTGGATAGTAGGGCTATGAGAAGGAACCTGGATAGTAGGTGTGATCGGTGGATCTGGAACTGACTGTTTAACGCTGGTTCGCGAAATGTCGCGGAAGCAAGAGTCGCCATCGTCTTTTATTTTCTCCAAATGGAAAGGACAAAAGCACAGAAAAATTCCTTATAGAGATTGCTCTCGGTTCGGGAGGTAGATTATAGAAAGGGAAGGTGTTAGCACCCTTTCTATCCATGGTTATCCATGGGCTCTTAGATACTTGCTCATTTGTGTTTTCAAAAAATGGTTTGTTTGCTTTTCAACTGTGGGTTTTAAAAAAGTTTCTTTGAAAATTCCAGTTCAACTCTTGTATCGGTCCTCAAGAGTGTTTGAAAAATTGCTTTCGAAAGCTTTTTTGAAAAGGTGTCGGTGTGAAAAGTATTTCTTGATTTGTTTTGAAATTAGAGCAAGTATCTACGAGTTCTCTACCTACCCTAAGGAATTCGTCTGTGTAAATGTCCTTGAAGTAGTGCCATCCCACCATTGAGAGGTAGGTAGCACCACCGTTGGAGGTGTTCGGGTCAATTCGAGGTTCGGGACATGGTGATCACCGGAGCAATGGAAGACACCTTAGAAGCTACCCTCATGCCAGGTTCCCGGATCATGAGGACTTACTAAGACATCCTCTACTCGACGATCACCTTTCGAGGCAAGGCAACAGTGAGGCGTACCCTAAGGGTGGTGTGTGATTTGTGTGTCGTTTTCATTTGTATTTGTCTTGTCATGTTATTGGTGTTCTACGCTTGATTTTATTTAGGTCCATTCATTCTTGCATGCTTTTGTTTAACAATTAAAAAATATTTGCGGAAACGTAAATTCTAAACTATTACAAATGGCGCGGGTCCACATCGCCAAAATTAACCAGGACCCGATTTGACAGAAAGTAAAGAATTGAAAGTGCGAGAAGTAATATTTACAAGGCTTCGGGACAGATACATAATTATTTAAGCAAAGTAGAATAAATGTGCGAACGAGTAAGAAATTAAGAACACGGGCGTCGGACCCTTTTGCAAAAATTAAGATTAATGAGGAATTAAAATTAAAAGAAAGCAAGAATTTTGTTTTTTGTTTTTGGTATTTTTATGTTTTTGAAGATTTAATAGAAAAAAATTAATTAAAATAAAATACTAAACCTAATTCTAATTATTTTTAAGTTATTAAGAAAGATATTGAATTTTTTAACCTAAATTAACCCTAAATTATTTTCATGCAAATTTAATTATAAAAAAATAAATAAAATAAATATTATTATTTGTGAAAAAAAGAAAAAAAAATAAAAAGGAATAAAACATTAATTAAACCTATTTCTACATTTTTTAGATTTTTTTATGAAAATAATTAATATTGCAAACCCTAATTTAAACTAAATTTATTTACATGCATTTATTTATGAAAATATTAGAAATAAAAATTATTTATTATGTTTTTATCTTTTCTGATTTTTATGAGGTTTTTGTATTTTGTAAAAAATAATTAATTAAATTAAAACAATAAAGAAAATAAAATAACAATTGAAAATAAAATATAAAGAAAATTGCAAACCAGGGGGGGTGGAAGTCCCCAAAGTGGAGGTATAGACCCAAGAATCTGGCCCATTTGATTTTGGCCTTATTGACTTTTTTATTCACATGCTAGCATGTTGACTCAAGCCTATAGCGTTCATCAATCTCCAGCCTTTAATCTGATCTCCAGGGACACGTGGATAGCTGGATCTTGAGGTGTATGATGCGCTTTGAACATTAGTACTGCATGGGAAGATAATTGGAAAAATAATATGGACAATATTGAAGACCTGGGGTTCGAACCCAGGTCATGTGTATTACCAGCACCATCGCTTGCCACTAGACCAATTCAACGCGTTTGATTAATAAATAAACAACAATTAATAAAAAGGAAAACGTGGGTTAGTGCTTGGAAACGCGCGCGAACATTCAAACCCGCGTATCACTTGTTGACAACACATCATCTTCTTCGCGTGTTTTGTTTTTTTTCTTCTGAAACAAGAACATAAAGCAACGGTTTTAAACGTGTTCTATTAGGTAGTTTTAGAGAAAATAGCGATTAGCTCTCCTTGGCACATAAATTCAGCGCGATGGTCCTATCTTCTTCGTCCAGACGTGCTAAATCCAATGATGGTAGTTTGGAGTCTCAATTTTTCCTCGTTTGAAAATCCCCAAATTTACATCCTGCAAACCCTAGAAAATAAACATGGCAAAATCGCGTATACAGCATAATAATCCAATTAAGGCATATGGTTAGCTTCAAAACTTCACAAGGAACATGAATCTATGAATAAAATGTTGTAAAAATGCTTAAATCATGATGCACGATTATGAGTTTTTCTCTTTACAGTTCATGTTCGTTTTACCAATTCTTGGCGTGTTGATGGATGTTTGTGATTGGAATGTGTTCAGGGCAACCTTGGCAAGCCAATGGGACAAGAATTGTGCCTTGAATCCACCTAAAAAGTGCTTTTCAGATTTGAGTTCTTAGAGAAAAAATTCAAGTTTGCAATGGTGTATTCTGAGCAGCTGCGCCTCTATTGTGATTAGGTTTTGGTTTAGGCATATGTAGTGAACAAATTAGGTCAACAAAACTCAATCAAATCCATGGCATTGATGGTTTTTGGAAATTTGATTTTAAGGATCTTTTTCATATCTTTTCCATGTGTTCTTTGTGTCAATTATGATCAATTTTCTCCAAATCTTTCCTTATTGACTTAGGCACGAAATCTTGAGGCTGAAATATGTACAAAAAGATTTGAAAACTTAGGTTAGTATTTTTCCTATATTTAATTTGATTTAAATGAATTAATATAAATAAAATTCAAATAAATAAATAAAAAATGAGAAAAAACTTCCCTTTGGGCCCAGTGGTCGTGCATGTGTCATGGATGATGAATCATGGAAGAAAAATGGGCCCATTAGCAATTTTAGGTCATTTGAATCAATGTTGACTTTTCAAAATATCCAAAAATTTCCCAACTTCCACAAGGCATAACTTGCTCAATTTTTAAGCTTTTCTCATGTTCTTGGACATTTTGGAAAGGTCTTTGAGTCATCTAACCAATGCCTTTTGTCCCATGTCATTTTGATTTACCAATCTCAAGTTATGGCCTTTGACTTAAAGTCCCTTTTTGTTGACTTTTGAAAATGACCTATAATGTTGAAATTGATAACTTTTTGTGAGAGCATTTCTTGGACTTGAAGTATGAAGATGAGTTGTAGGAAATGTCTTTCTCTTAAAAATGAGCTTTGGATGGAATTTTTCTGATAATCCATGTGAAAGGTATGCCCTGGTCAATTTCAGTTGACTTTTTCAGCTGTCCAAATAAGGAAACTTTTGCATCTTGATGATTTCTGAGCCAAATTTTGAGAATCATGATCAAGCTTTGATCAAATGATGTTTGTGGCTTCTAAATGATATGTTGACCAAAAATTTGAACTTTTGACTGTCAAATGACCATTTTGCCCCTACAGTTGACTGTAGTGCAATTAGGGTTTTTGACTGTGCAATTTTGAGCTGAATGTCTTGAAACTTGATATGAGGATATTTGACCATATTTATAGGCATATGAGACTTGATTGGACCTTTGAAAATTTCATTTTCCTGATCAGCACACAAACCCTAGTTTTGACTGTATAGGAGACCTTTGCACTGTGCAACCCTTGGGGAATTTTGCAGCTTGACTTGGCAATTTCTTGGAGAATATGGGAGGGCAAATTTTGGGGTACAACAGTTGCCCCTGTTCAATCTTCTTAGACCTGAGGATGAAGATTGGCTGATGTGCCTTTCGTAATCCGAGGGTAGAAGATGATTGGACACTAGAGTGCCCAGAAATTTGCGCTCACGTTAGTAGCAGTGATGATGGGAATGGGCTTACAGATGCCATTTGGAGATTGATGAATAGGATGATGGGCTTATAGATGCCATCTGGATGTTGACCGCGTAAGAGGTTCCTTAGCGAAAACCTGTATACCTGCGGAAGAAAGATGAGTACCTGACACGTTGCAGAAGCTGATTTTTAGATGCTTGGTATAGATGTGTCCTGACTGGTTACAGGAGCTGGGTCTGGAGCTTCACAAGATGATGAATGAACCAGGGATGGTTACTACCTTAGCATGAATGGTGAGAGAACTTTGGGTGACTTTAACTTCAACAACGCTCGTTGAGAAAAATCCTAGCGGGAATTACCATCTTTGCAGTATTGGGAAGAGAACCATGGGCAGTTATAATCTGAAAGGGATTATCACCTCACTCACCGTCGGAGAGGGAAACATCTGTAAAGGAATTACCACCTCACTCACCGTCGGAGAGGGGACCATAGGAGATTATCACCTCACTCACCGTCGGAGAGGGAAACATCTAAAAAGGACTTACCACCTCACTCGCCGTCGGAGAGGGAACCATAGGAGACTATCACCTCACACTCACCGTCGGAGAGGGAAACATCTGAAAAGGACTTACCACCTCACTCACCGTTGGAGAGGGGACCATGGGAGACTATCACCTCACACTCACCGTCAGAGAGGGAAACATCTGAAAAGGAATTACCACCTCACTCACCGTTGGAGAGGGGACCATGGGAGACTATCACCTCACACTCACCGTCGGAGAGGGAAACATCTGAAAAGGAATTACCACCTCACGCACTGTCGGAGAGGGGACCATAGGAGACTATCACCTCACTCACCGTCGGAGAGGGAAACATCTGAAAAGGAATTACCACCTCACGCACTGTCGGAGAGGGGACCATAGGAGACTATCACCTCACACTCACCGTCGGAGAGGGAAACATCTGAAAAGGAATTACCACCTCACTCGCCGTTGGAGAGGGGACCATAGGAGACTATCACCTCACACTCACCGTCGGAGAGGGAAACATCTGAAAAGGAATTACCACCTCACTCACCGTCGGAGAGGGAACCATTTGAAAAGGAATGATCGCCTCACTCACCGTCGGAGAGGGAACCATATGGGATAACTTCTACTGAGTCTTCATCAGAAAAATCTGTTGGGAGTCGATTTAGCTGGACTAGAGAAGGCTTGGGACTGGATAAGAAATCTTTAGAGTCGATTAACTGAACCAGTCTAGGTCTTGCAATATGATTGAGAATTTCAACTGCATCTTTCCTGAAAGGTAAAGGTCAGTCATATGCAATGCATGATATGGATCAAGCAATGATGTTCTCAACATAAATGAGATTTGTATGATATGATGCGTCTATGCATGCTATAGTGATGTATGTGATGTTTATGTATGTGTTTTTCGTCTAGGAAAGTAAATCCTTGACGGGTGCCGGGAAGTCATATCCTGGGCTGATATTGAAGAATAGATTTTGCTTCCGCTGGGGATGATAGTTACAAGAATACCGATAGGAGAAGTTAACTCCGTTGGGGAATAAACTTGGCGAATGGAAGATTCTGCGGGGAGAAAAATACTCTAGTGACCATGCTGGGGAGTGATACTCTGTGGGGAGAGAGAGGTTTCTGCTGAATGTTGATAATACCTTGCTGGGGATATCCTTGTTGTGTTGGAAGTATTGATAGACTTCGCTGGGGATAAGAAGGCTTCGTCGAGGACGATCTTTCCGTGGCTTTTGGCTGAGGATAACCCAGTTATATCCTGTTAAGGAAATAACTCTTTGAATAAAGCCGGACGACGCGTTCGTGCTCTGCGAGGGTAAGCTTCCAGAATCTACTGGGGATAAGCTTACTGCTTGGGGATATGAATTCCAATTTTCCTTGGGAAATTGGATTGGACTTTCTGGGGAAGTTTTGATATGCTGGGGAAGTGATTCCTTTGAGTATTTGATATGCCGCCGGGGAACAATCTTTAGACCAAGACTGTCGGGGATGCTTGTTAAGAATATATGCTGCTGGGGAAGTATTGAGATCTACGGGAGGATACTCAATTTCCTTGAGATTTATCAACTCTGCTTGGAGAAGAATGTATTGACCTGCTGATTTACTCTCTGGGGAATTAATACGTACTAGTCATATTCTTTAGCCGAACCTACCTTGGTACCTTGGAGGATAGAACAATTGGACTGCTCAGACAAATCTTTATTGCCCCTGTTTCTAGTGTCACCTGTAATTAATTCCTTTGTTTCGTATACAAATATTTATGAGTTAGCAAACTATTGTCAATGCATATATCACAAATTGAACCTTGGACGTTCTTCGCAAAACAAAACAGAAAAAGAAAAACACTTGGCACATTTAACTGAAAATATATTTGTATTGATCTTTGAATGGCCTGTGAATAAGCGTTTTGTATACAAGAGGCTGACGTCCTAGTAAGAGAACGCCGCCGAGCAAAGAGTTTATACAAGTTTGATATAAAAGAAAATAAAACAGCTGTGTGAAATATGAGTGATCCACTGGGTTTCAACTCTGCTATTGCCTTTATAACTCCGAGCGTCTCATCACTTGATGACCTTGGTTGAAGGTGAAGCTGACTGATCGATGCCGTCTGAACTTGATGTAGATACTGGATTCTGGATGCAAAGTGATCAATGAGACATAGTATTACGCTTTTATCCTTAATTTTTGCCTGGACCGCCCTTTCGGGTTTTCGGTCCACCGGGATACCCTTTTTTGCCCAAGCCGCCTTTTCAGGTTTTCGACTTGCCGGGTGTACAGATTTTTTCATTTTCATCCCTTCATTTTGCCCGAACCCTTTTGGTTCGACGGGAAGCCCTAATTTTTGCCTAGGCATGTCAGCCTAGCGGGTCTTTTTTTTATGCGTAGTATCTTTTTACTATGTCTGCATTGGCGGGGTGAGGAAGGTCGTCACCATCCATATTGGTTAATATCATTGCTCCTCCTGAGAACACATGTTTAACCACAAATGGCCCTTCGTACGTAGGGGTCCATTTGCCCCTTGGATCACTCTGAGGAAGGATGATTCTCTTGATTACCAGATCCCCAACTTGATATTCCTGTGGTCTGACCTTTTTGTTAAATGCCCTGATCATTCGTTTTTGGTACATTTGACCATGACAGATAGCAGCAAGTCTCTTTTCATCAATGAGGTTGAGTTGATCAAGTCGTGTCTGGATCCAATCATCTTCGTTCAGATTTGCATCCTTCATTATCCGGAGAGAGGGTATTTGCACTTCGATCGGCAAGACTGCCTCCATGCCATAAACCAGAGAGAAAGGAGTTGCCCCGGTTGACGTCCTAGCTGAGGTACGATACCCATGTAGAGCGAACGGTAACATCTCGTGCCAATCTTTATAAGTCACTGTCATCTTCTGCACGATTTTCTTGATGTTCTTATTTGCTGCTTCTACAGCCCCATTCATCTTCGGTCTGTAAGGAGAAGAATTGTGGTGCTGTATTTTGAACTGTTCGCAGAGCTCAGCGATCATCTTATTGTTCAGATTGGTACCGTTGTCTGTAATAATCCGCTCAGGGACGCCGTACCGACAGATCAGGTTGTGCCGAATGAACCGTGCCACAACAGTCTTGGTTACCGTAGCATAGGATGCTGCCTCGACCCACTTCGTAAAGTAATCAATCGCTACTAGGATGAAGTGATGTCCATTGGATGCCGTAGGTTTAATCTCGCCGATCATGTCTATGCCCCACATTGCAAACGGCCAAGGCGCAGTCAGAACATTCAGGGGAACCGGAGGAACATGCACCTTGTCTGCATAGATCTGGCACTTGTGGCATGTCCTGGAGTGTTGGTAGCAGTCAGCTTCCATTGTGGACCAGTAGTATCCTACCCGTAGGATTTTCTTAGCCATAGTGTGCCCACTGGAATGTGTACCAAAGGTCCCTTCATGCAGCTCTTCCATGATCCTTTCTGCTTCAGTCTTATCCACACAACGCAGTAAGGTTGAATCATGGTTTCGCTTGTACAAGATGCCGTTGCTAAGGAAGAATTTGGCTGCGAACCTTCTCAGGAATTTCTTATCATTGACAGAGGCACCTTCAGGGTATTCCTGAGCTTCCAGATATCTCTTCACTTCGTGGTACCAAGGCTTCTCAGTCACCAATTCAGTTTCGAGATCACAACAGTATGCCGGTTCGTCCAGTTTCCAGATGATGATTCGGGGAGCCTCATTATCCCATTTGACCTTGAACATTGAAGACATTGTAGCTAACGCATCCGCTAGCTGATTCTCTTCTCTTGGAAAGTGCTCAAAGGTTATCTCTGTGAAGTGGGGGATCAGGGCCAACACACATTCTCTGTAAGGAATCAGGTTTGGATGTTTCATATCCCACTCTCCTCTGATCTGATTGATCACAAGAGCGGAATCTCCGAAGACACTTAGAAATTTGATCCTTAGGTCGATCGCAGCCTGAAGACCCATGATGCACGCCTCATACTCCGCCATGTTGTTGGTACAGTTGAAACACAACCGGGCAGTGAGTGGAGTATGAGTACCTTGAGGAGATATGATGATGGCGCCAATACCATTTCCCAAAGCGTTGGAAGCTCCGTCAAAGTGCATAGACCATCGGGATCCTGGTTCAGGTCCTTCATCCGGTCCAGGCACTTCACAATCTGTTACTATCATGATGCTTTCATCCGGAAACTCGAAGTTCATTGACTGATAGTCATCTACAGCTTGATGTGCCAGGTGGTCTGCCAATACACTTCCCTTGATGGCTTTCTGGGTCGTGTACTGAATGTCGTATTCCGTCAAGATCATTTGCCATCTTGCAATTCTCCCAGACAGAGCAGGCTTTTCGAATATGTACTTTATAGGATCCATCTTTGAGATCAACAAGGTAGTGTGAGTCAGCATATACTGTCTCAGCCGGCGAGCAGCCCATACCAAAGCGCAGCAAGTTTTCTCAAGCAGTGAGTATCGGGTCTCACAGTCGGTAAACTTTTTGCTAAGGTAATAAATGGCATGCTCTTTTCGACCAGACTCGTCATGCTGCCCCAGCACACACCCCATTGAATTGTCGAGCACTGTCAGGTATAATATCAGAGGTCTCCCTTCAACCGGTGGCATAAGGATGGGTGGTTCTTGGAGGTACTCTTTGATTCTGTCAAAAGCAGCCTGACATTCATCGTTCCAACGTACTACCTGATCTTTCTTCAGCAGCTTGAAGATTGGCTCACAGGTAGCAGTCAGGTGTGAGATGAATCGAGCGATGTAATTCAGGCGTCCTAAAAAGCCTTTGACCTCCTTCTCTGTCTTAGGAACTGGCATCTCTTGAATAGCTTTGACCTTAGCAGGGTCCACTTGAATTCCCTTATCACTGACCACGAAGCCTAACAACTTTCCAGATCTTACCCCGAAGGTACACTTGTTCGGGTTCAACCTCAGCTTGTACAGTTTCAACCGGTCAAACAACTTCTGCAGATGATCTAGATGCTCTTCCTCAGTCTGGGACCTTGCGATCATATCGTCAACATACACTTCTATCTCATGATGGATCATGTCATGAAATAAAGCAACCATGGCACGTTGGTAGGTTGCCCCAGCGTTCTTTAACCCGAATGGCATGACCTTATAATAGAAGGTGCCCCACTGAGTAACAAATGTAGTCTTTTCCATGTCTTCAGGTGCCATCTTGATCTGATTGTAACCTGAAAAGCCATCCATGAAAGAGAATACCCTGTGCTGAGCTGTATTATCAACAAGGACATCAATGTGAGGTAAGGGGAAGTCATCCTTGGGGCTGGCCCTGTTTAGATCCCTGTAATCGACACACATTCTGACCTTACCGTCCTTTTTAGGTACCGGCACCACATTAGCAACCCACTGGGGGTAAGAAGTCACTGCAAGGAACCCGGCATCAAACTGCTTCATAACCTCGACCTTAATCTTCTCAGACATCTCTGGACGCATCCGACGGACCTTTTGCTTAACTGGAGGGCAGTCTTCCTTAGTCGGCAAGTGATGGACCACAATATCGGTATCCAACCCTGGCATGTCTTCGTAGGACCAGGCAAAGATCTCCATATAATCATGCAGCATTTGAGTCAACCGTTGCTTCACGCTGAGCTCTAGGTTGGCACCAATCTTTACCTCTTTCCTGTCTGCCTCAGTACCCAAGTTTATGGTTTCCACTGGCTCTTCATGGGGTTGAATTGCCCTCTCTTCCTGAAGCAACAGTCTTGCAAGCTCGCCAGGCACTTCGCAATCATCTTCACCTTCGTCTTCGGCTAAGTTGATCGGATTTTCGAAGTCATAACTGGCAGTAGCAGAGTTGTTACCAGTAAGATCCAGAGTGGATTGAAACCTGTATGAGTGAGTGTGTGTGTAAATACAGCTGTTTTGAAATATATGTAAAGGAAAAAAAGACAGAAAAGGAGCACAAAATTTGCAATGCGAAAATACGTCCAAGATTTTTATTCATGATATATGAAATGACAGTTTGTATGCCCTCACAAATAGAACCACGGTGCCTCGGGTAAGACATCGGGCCATAGAGTTTATCATTGTTTATTACAAAATAACGAAACAAAGAAATTTATTACTTAGTAACAAGAGAAACAGATAAGTTGTCCTTTGCACTCCAATTGTTAGATCCGCCGTTGGTTGCCGGGTAGATCCAGCTATCAAACTCAGCATCGTCCACTTCGTCTTCGTCCCCAATAGCATTTACTCCATGAGCAGGTAGGGGAGCTGTCACCACATTAGGCTTCTCAGATGCTTCAAACTGTACCTCTTGGGCATCAATAAGGTCCTGCAGCTTGTTCTTTAACGCCCAACAGTCATCGGTAGAGTGGCCCGGGCTATCTGAATGGTAAGCACAACGAGCATTCGGGTTGTACTTGGGAGATGTTGTATTGGGGAACCTCAGAGCCTCCTTGACAGTCACTAAGTTAGTGGATAGCAACTGTGGCAGGATCTGTGATAGGGTCATGCTTAACCGGGTAAACTCTCTCCGGGGTCTTTCAGCCCTTTGAGGATTATTTGGCCGGGGAGCGGCAGCAGGCTTAGCAATCATTACCGCACTGACAGATTGGCGGCGCTCAGGTCTCTCTGATTTCCGGGAACCATATACGGCACTAGACTCCTTCTTGAATGGTTTCTTTTCCGAACTAGACGATGCACCCTTCGCAATCTTTCCAGACTTTAACCCAGCTTCAATTCTCTCTCCAGTTAGAATCAAATCAGTGAACCCAGCAGAAGAATTCCCGATCAGATGGTTGAAAAATGGCCCAGACAGGGTCCCCAAGAACATGTCCACCAACTCCCGATCGGTCAACGGTGGCTGCACCCTGCCAGCCAGGTCTCTCCACTTCTGAGCGTACTCCTTAAAACCTTCGCTTGCACCTAACGACATACCCTGAAGTTGGGTACGTGTGGGGGCAAGGTCGGCATTATATTGATACTGCTTATAGAAAGCAGTAGCCAACTCCTCCCAGTTACGAACCTTGGTCCCATCCAGCTGATAGAACCATTCGAGATGAGTCCCTGAAAGACTCTCCTGGAAGAAGTGGATCCATAAATTCTTATCCGCAGAGTACGGCTGAATTTTCCGAACATAGGACCTTAAATGCAGCTTGGGACAAGACGCCCCGTCATACTTAGAGAAGGATGGTGCTTTGAACTTGTGGGGGATGATCACACCAGTTGACAAACCCAGATCTCCGAAATCCAGCCCTGGTACCTGTTGAATCTCCATAGCCTTCAACCTATCCTCCAGTTGCTTGTATTTGTCGTCTGCGGGAGGGTACTGCTCTTCATCAAAATCAGTCTCGTTGTCGGAGACTACCGGACTAGGGACCTTTACTTCTGCCTGAGAAGGACTCTTGCCAACAGAAGAACCAACCTCTTCATGCTGCAGAGTATTGCCAAACCTTCGGCCCGAGTTGAACAGAACAGTTCTTCTCTTCTTCTTCTTCTCCTTCTTCAGAAGCATAGCCTTCAGTTCTTCTTGGCCCTGGGCCAAACCCTTGATTAATTCCTGGAATTGTGCATTCTGCACCTGAAGAGCCTTGATTGATGTCTCAGTTGATGCCGATTCGGGATTCATGATGCTGAAATAAACAGCGAAGAACTGTAAGCAACCTGAAAGGAGGAAAAACCTGCTATGCACATGATGAATGAGATGTGGTTATGCAATGCATTCAAGGGTTCGAAAATTCAACTTTGTTGTAGACAAAAAGGAGCAAACGTTATCATTAGAGAAATCATTGTTTAATACATTAAGGCCTCATGGGCAAAAGTACAAAAATCAAATCAATCCCAAAATACACTGCGCATCCTCTTTGGAGCTATGTAAGTGTTGAGATTCCTCTCCTCGTGCAACAGGCGGGTGAGCTCCAAGACCTTCTTTTCACTGGCATGTAGACTAGTCTCAAGAGAATTCCTTTCCTCCTTAAGCTGGATCCAGCTCTTCTGCATCTCTTCCCAGGATGTGGGCATATCAGGGTGCTGAATAGTGTAGGACACTTCTCCTTCCAAGACTGGTTCTTTGATTACCGGGAGCATGTGAGGATAAGGCATCACTAACTTCTGAGAGCGGGCGCGTACCCACTTGAGATAAGGCTCCAAAGGGATGGAGTTCCTGTGCCCCAGTGTCTTGATGTCTATCCTACTTGGCATCCTCCAGGCTCTGATAAATCTCTGGCGAAGTCCTTGAGTATCGTTGTCGAAGTCAAAAGCTATGTCAGGAATTAACATGTCATGAGGACCATCCCTCCGAGCATAACCAAACTGTCTCCAAGCCAGGCATGGGCTATAAGTAATACCTCCTCTGATTCCAAGTAAAGGAACATTAGGGTACTCCCCGCAACGATCAATGATAGTGACATCTTCTCTGGACCTAGGGCACCAATATATATCTGCATGCGTAAGAGTCATCAACCGTTGTGACCATCTCAAACCCCGCTCATTCTTCAAGACTGATTGTGGAAGGTGCGAAATAAACCACCTTCCCAGGAGAGGAGTGCAACACATAAGGACACCTCTTGTCCTCATGGTTCGAGTGTAACATGAGTGAAGGATGTCCCCCAACAATGTAGGTATGGGATTCCTGGACATAAAGATCTGGATAGCACTGATATCAATAAGCTGATCTGGATTAGGGAACAACACCAAACCATAGACAAGGAGGGCCACAACCTCTTCAAAAGCTTGCAAGTCAAGGGAGTTCCAACATTCATGAGCCTTTTCAAACAGAAACCTGGCTAAGAACCCTTTGATACCACTTCTAACTTCCCAATGTCCCTTGAGGTCAGATGATTGTAGGTGCAAGGCTTTAGCAATCTCTTCCAGCTTAGGTTCCTTTTCTGTACCGTTGAAGGGTAGCTGATCAAGGATAGGGATCTTCAGGAGCCGGGAGAACTCCTCCAATGTAGGTACCAACTGATAGTCCAAGAAGGTGAAACAGTGATGCAGAGGGTCAAAGAATTGGAACAGGACCTTGATCATATCTTCCTCAATGTTGGTGTTGACCAAGCTGATGAGACTTCCATGTCTTTCACTGAATGAAGAGTTCTCGGGAATCCTGGATATAAGCTCCTTAAGCTGAGGAGGGACCCTTACAAGACTGATTTGAATTGTCTTTCTACGAACGGTTTCCATGTCCTACAAAACAAGAACACAGATGAAAATTCGAACCCCTGAAATGGTTAGTCAATGCATATGATGCTGGATGATGTCATGATGCTATGATTAAACACGCCACAGATATTTACAAAGACAAACATGTAAGGCACACAAAGCACACAAGACAAGCCCTTAAGGTTTAAGGCCAGCATGGGGTCTGGGTAGTACCCTCTTGAAGTTGGTGGGTTCAACCTGTCCTAATCAAAGTTACCGGGTTCTAAGGTTCCCAATATCACGGGATTGCTTTCATTGTTCATCGTTTCGATTTAGCCACTGAACTGGCGACCGAAATATTCCAGGAAAGCAACCCTCAATTGAGTGTAGTATCGAGTATCAACCAACCTCAGACTGCACCAAAGTCAGTTATCTCACTACCCTAAAGAGGCCAAGATAGTTCAATTAAGGTTCCTAAGGTCTGTTGATGCTTCACAACACCACGCGGAGGCCCCGTACTCTCCTTGACTGAACTCAAGGGTTACCGGTACACACCAAAGTGCCACATCAACGTAGCAGACTGTTTCAACCATGTCGGTATACCCCACACAGTTCCCTCATAGCCTTGTTGCTACTTTCTAAGAAAGGTATCCCCAGATCCGGGTTAGGATCTATAGAACTCCCAAGCAACCCACAATAATAAAGCAAGCAAAGAAGACAATTGAAAACATAGTTATGACCTAGCCCTAAGGTACACCTCACTTTAAGTTTATTCCCCAGCAGAGTCGCCAGTTCTGTGATCGGTGGATCTGGAACTGACTGTTTAACGCTGGTTCGCGAAATGTCGCGGAAGCAAGAGTCACCACCGTCTTTTATTTTCTCCAAATGGAAAGGACAAAAGCACAGAAAAATTCCTTATAGAGATTGCTCTCGGTTCGGGAGGTAGATTATAGAAAGGGAAGGTGTTAGCACCCTTTCTATCCATGGTTATCCATGGGCTCTTAGATACTTGCTCATTTGTGTTTTCAAAAAATGGTTTGTTTGCTTTTCAACTGTGGGTTTTAAAAAAGTTTCTTTGAAAATTCCAGTTCAACTCTTGTATCGGTCCTCAAGAGTGTTTGAAAAATTGCTTTCGAAAGCTTTTTTGAAAAGGTGTCGGTGTGAAAAGTATTTCTTGATTTGTTTTGAAATTAGAGCAAGTATCTACGAGTTCTCTACCTACCCTAAGGAATTCGTCTGTGTAAATGTCCTTGAAGTAGTGCCATCCCACCATTGAGAGGTAGGTAGCACCACCGTTGGAGGTGTTCGGGTCAATTCGAGGTTCGGGACATGGTGATCACCGGAGCAATGGAAGACACCTTAGAAGCTACCCTCATGCCAGGTTCCCGGATCATGAGGACTTACTAAGACATCCTCTACTCGACGATCACCTTTCGAGGCAAGGCAACAGTGAGGCGTACCCTAAGGGTGGTGTGTGATTTGTGTGTCGTTTTCATTTGTATTTGTCTTGTCATGTTATTGGTGTTCTACGCTTGATTTTATTTAGGTCCATTCATTCTTGCATGCTTTTGTTTAACAATTAAAAAATATTTGCGGAAACGTAAATTCTAAACTATTACAAATGGCGCGGGTCCACATCGCCAAAATTAACCAGGACCCGATTTGACAGAAAGTAAAGAATTGAAAGTGCGAGAAGTAATATTTACAAGGCTTCGGGACAGATACATAATTATTTAAGCAAAGTAGAATAAATGTGCGAACGAGTAAGAAATTAAGAACACGGGCGTCGGACCCTTTTGCAAAAATTAAGATTAATGAGGAATTAAAATTAAAAGAAAGCAAGAATTTTGTTTTTTGTTTTTGGTATTTTTATGTTTTTGAAGATTTAATAGAAAAAAATTAATTAAAATAAAATACTAAACCTAATTCTAATTATTTTTAAGTTATTAAGAAAGATATTGAATTTTTTAACCTAAATTAACCCTAAATTATTTTCATGCAAATTTAATTATAAAAAAATAAATAAAATAAATATTATTATTTGTGAAAAAAATAAAAAAATAAAAAGGAATAAAACATTAATTAAACCTATTTCTACATTTTTTAGATTTTTTTATGAAAAGAATTAATATTGCAAACCCTAATTTAAACTAAATTTATTTACATGCATTTATTTATGAAAATATTAGAAATAAAAATTATTTATTATGTTTTTATCTTTTCTGATTTTTATGAGGTTTTTGTATTTTGTAAAAAATAATTAATTAAATTAAAACAATAAAGAAAAGAAAATAACAATTGAAAATAAAATATAAAGAAAATTGCAAACCAGGGGGGGTGGAAGTCCCCAAAGTGGAGGTATAGACCCAAGAATCTGGCCCATTTGATTTTGGCCTTATTGACTTTTTTATTCACATGCTAGCATGTTGACTCAAGCCTATAGCGTTCATCAATCTCCAGCCTTTAATCTGATCTCCAGGGACACGTGGATAGCTGGATCTTGAGGTGTATGATGCGCTTTGAACATTAGTACTGCATGGGAAGATAATTGGAAAAATAATATGGACAATATTGAAGACCTGGGGTTCGAACCCAGGTCATGTGTATTACCAGCACCATCGCCTGCCACTAGACCAATTCAACGCGTTTGATTAATAAATAAACAACAATTAATAAAAAGGAAAACGTGGGTTAGTGCTTGGAAACGCGCGCGAACATTCAAACCCGCGTATCACTTGTTGACAACACATCATCTTCTTCGCGTGTTTTGTTTTTTTTTCTGAAACAAGAACATAAAGCAACGGTTTTAAACGTGTTCTATTAGGTAGCTTTAGAGAAAATAGCGATTAGCTCTCCTTGGCACATAAATTCAGCGCGATGGTCCTATCTTCTTCGTCCAGACGTGCTAAATCCAATGATGGTAGTTTGGAGTCTCAATTTTTCCTCGTTTGAAAATCCCCAAATTTACATCCTGCAAACCCTAGAAAATAAACATGGCAAAATCGCGTATACAGCATAATAATCCAATTAAGGCATATGGTTAGCTTCAAAACTTCACAAGGAACATGAATCTATGAATAAAATGCTGTAAAAATGCTTAAATCATGATGCACGATTATGAGTTTTTCTCTTTACAGTTCATGTTCGTTTTACCAATTCTTGGCGTGTTGATGGATGTTTGTGATTGGAATGTGTTCAGGGCAACCTTGGCAAGCCAATGGGACAAGAATTGTGCCTTGAATCCACCTAAAAAGTGCTTTTCAGATTTGAGTTCTTAGAGAAAAAATTCAAGTTTGCAATGGTGTATTCTGAGCAGCTGCGCCTCTATTGTGATTAGGTTTTGGTTTAGGCATATGTAGTGAACAAATTAGGTCAACAAAACTCAATCAAGTCCATGGCATTGATGGTTTTTGGAAATTTGATTTTAAGGATCTTTTTCATATCTTTTCCATGTGTTCTTTGTGTCAATTATGATCAATTTGCTCCAAATCTTTCCTTATTGACTTAGGCACGAAATCTTGAGGCTGAAATATGTACAAAAAGATTTGAAAACTTAGGTTAGTATTTTTCCTATATTTAATTTGATTTAAATGAATTAATATAAATAAAAATTCAAATAAATAAATAAAAAATGAGAAAGTACTTCCCTTTGGGCCCAGTGGTCGTGCATGTGTCATGGATGATGAATCATGGAAGAAAAATGGGCCCATTAGCAATTTTAGGTCATTTGAATCAATGTTGACTTTTCAAAATATCCAAAAATTTCCCAACTTCCACAAGGCATAACTTGCTCAATTTTTAAGCTTTTCTCATGTTCTTGGACATTTTGGAAAGGTCTTTGAGTCATCTAACCAATGCCTTTGGTCCCATGTCATTGTGATTTACCAATCTCAAGTTATGGCCTTTGACTTAAAGTCCATTTTTGTTGACTTTTGAAAATGACCTATAATGTTGAAATTGATAACTTTTTGTGAGAGAATTTCTTGGACTTGAAGTATGAAGATGAGTTGTAGGAAATGTCTTTCTCTTAAAAATGAGCTTTGGATGGAATTTTTCTGATAATCCATGTGAAAGTTATGCCCTGGTCAATTTCAGTTGACTTTTTCAGCTGTCCAAATAAGGAAACTTTTGCATCTTGATGATTTCTGAGCCAAATTTTGAGAATCATGATCAAGCTTTGATCAAATGATGTTTGTGGCTTCAAAATGATATGTTGACCAAAAATTTGAACTTTTGACTGTCAAATGACCATTTTGCCCCTACAGTTGACTGTAGTGCAATTAGGGTTTTTGACTGTGCAATTTTGAGCTGAATGTCTTGAAACTTGATATGAGGATATTTGACCATATTTATAGGCATATGAGACTTGATTGGACCTTTGAAAACTTCATTTTCCTGATCAGCACACAAACCCTAGTTTTGACTGTATAGGAGACCTTTGCACTGTGCAACCCTTGGGGAATTTTGCAGCTTGACTTGGCAATTTCTTGGAGAATATGGGAGGGCAAATTTTGGGGTACAACAGTAGGGTTACTTCAAAATGAAAGCCTGGATAGTAGGGCTATGAGGAGGAACCTGGATAGTAGGTTTACTTCGAAATGAAAGCCTGGATAGTGGAGCTATGAGAAGGAACCTGGATAGTAGGGTTACATTGAAATGAAAGCCTAGATAGTGGGGCTATGAGAATTAACCTAGATAGTAGGGTTACTTCGAAATGAAATCCTTGATAGTAGGGCTATGAGAAGGAACCTAGATAGTAGGGTTACTTAGAAATGAAATCTTGGATAATATGGCTATGAGAAGGAACCTGGTTAGTAGGGTTACTTCGAAATAAAAGCCTGGGTAGTAGGGTTATGAGAAGGAACCTGGGTAGTAAGGTTACTTCGAAATAAAGCCTGGGTAGTAGGGCTGCTTCGGAATAAAAGCCTGGATAGTAGGGTTGTGAGAAGGAACTTGGATAGTAGGGCTACTTCGAAATAAAATCCTGGATAGTAGGGCTGCTTCATTTGATCACGTAGATTAGTTGACCCGTTTGGTTCCGGGAACTGATTTTCCATTAGTTGTCTACAGATATGACATGTATAGCTTCATGGATTTAATCTTGAATTGTTGGAATTGTTGATGATAACCATCTTTCCTAAAAAGGTAGAGGGTTAATTATATGTCATGCGTGAAATGTATTGCGTGATGATGTTCTCAAAATAAATGAGATTATGATGTATGCAATATGTATGCGCATGTCATGATGTATGAATATGAAATGCTATTGGGACATATCCGAGTCTGGGAAAATAAATCCCTGACTGCTGCTGGAGAGTGCTGGAAATTGAATTCCGAACTGTTGTAGAGAAAACAGTTCTTCTACTTCCGCTGGGGACGGTGAACGAAGATGACTATGCTGGGGATTTGCTCCTTGTTTACAGATATTCTGCCGGGGAGGGGCTCTGCTTGAGAATAACTCTGTGGGGGAATAACTCTGTTGGAGGGTGAACTTCCGTAGCTGAAGTAATAAGCTTTGTTGGGGGTTGAGCTTCTGTGTTCAGAGAAATAAACTCTGCTTGGGAGAAAACTTTATGAACCGCTTGTGATTTATAAAATTCGGCTGGGGAACAGATGTCGACTCTCTGAGGGAGCCTTGCTAGGGATAATAATTCTTGTTTGGGGAAGCCAATGATAAAGTTTTGAATGCCCCTACTCTGTGGGGGAGTGTAGACGTCACGGTATCGTAATGATGACCTGGTTTCAAAACGGTCTCTGCCCCTGTACCTGTTGAACAGAGTAACTGTCAGGATCGTAATGATGACCTGGTTTCAAAATTGTCTTTGCCCCTGTACCTGCTGAACAGAGTAACTATCGGGCTTGACATGATTTTTTTGAGTTTTTGCCCCTGTTTCTTAAGTTATGAGCAATTGTCTTTCCGTTTCCTATGCAGATATTTGTGAATAGCGGTTATATTCAAATGCATATGTCAAGAATAAATCTTTGGACGTTTTTGCAAGACAAAATAGAAAAAGACAAAAAAATGGTTTTGTAAAAATGACTTGTATTAATTTCTTGAAGTTGGCCTATAACAGGCGTTTTTGTACATGGAAACTGACGCTCTAGTAAGAGAGCACCGTCGTGAAAAAGAAAGTTATACAATATTGTGTACAAAGAAAAGAAAATATCTATGTGGAATAATCCCATTGAGTTTCAATTCTGCTATTGCCGCTATGTCTTCGAGTGTCTCATCACTTTGTTGCTTGTCCGAAGCTGACTAGATTGATTGGTACCGTTTGAGCTTGATAGTTGATACTAAGGTCTAGTCGTAAGGTGATCCAATGGGACATAGGGATATGCTTTACATCCCTACCTTTTTCCTGGACCGCCCTTTCAGGTTTTCAATCCACCGGGATACCCTTTTTTGCTCAAACCGCCTTTTCAGGTTTTCGACTTACCGGGTGTACAGATTTTTCGTTTTCATTCCTAATTTTTGCCCGAACCCTTTTGGTTCGTCAGGAAGCCCTTATTTTTTCCTAGGCCAGTCAACCTAGCGGGTCTTTAATGCATAGTATCTTTTCACTATGTCCGCATTGACAGGGTGAGGAAGGTCGTCACCGTCCGTGGTGGTCAGAATCATGGCTCCACTCAAGAAAATGTTTTTGATCACAAATGGCCCTTCATATGTGGGAGTCCATTTGCCCCTAGGATCACTTTGCGGCAGTATGATGCGCTTGATCACTAGATCCACGACTTGATATTCTTGGCGCCTGGCTTTTTTGTTGAAATCCTTGATCATCTGTTTTTGATACATTTGACCATGACAGACAGCAGTAAGTGTCTTCTCATCGATTAGATTTAGTTGATCAAGTCGAGTCTGGATCCAATCATCTTCGTTCAAACCCGCATCCTTCATAATCCTTAGAGAAGGGATCTGGACCTCAATAGGTAGGATTGCCTCCATGCCATATACCAGAGAGTTGGGTGTTACCCCTGTTGACGTCCGTGCTGAGGTACGGTACCCATGAATAGCAAATGGTAACATCTCGTGCCAGTCTTTGTAAGTCATCGTCATATTCTGTATGATCTTTTTGATGTTCGTGTTAGTAGCTTCGACAATGCCATTCATCTTTGGCTGATAGGGAGAAGAGTTATGATGTTGTATCTTGAATTGCTTACAGAGTTCGGTGACCATCGTGTTGTTAAGATTGGTACCATTGTCCGTGATGATTCTCTCTAGCACACCGTAACGGCAAACTAGATTATGCTTGATAAACCGCGCCACAACGTTCTTGGTAACAGTAGCAAAGGAGACAGCTTCAACCCACTTCGTGAAGTAATCAATGGCCACCAGGATGAAGCGATGCCCATTGGAAGAGGTAGGACTAATCTCTCTGATCATGTCAATGCCCCACATTGCAAAAGGCCAAGGAGCCGTCAAGACATTTAAAGGAACCAGAGGCACATGCACCTTATCAGCATAGATCTGGCACTTATGGCAAGTTCGGGAGTGCTGATAACAATCTTCTTCCATAGTGGACCAATAGTATCCTACCCGTAGGATCTTCTTAGCCATAGTATGTCCACTTGAATGGGTTCCGAAGGTACCTTCATGTAGATCTGCCATAATCCTCTCTGCTTCGCTCTTGTCTACACACCGCAGTAAGGTAGAATCATGGTTGCACTTGTAGAGGATTCCATTACTAAGGAAAAATTTTGCGGTGAACCTTCTCAGAAACTTCTTATCATTGACAGATGCCCCCTTGGAATACTCCTGAGCCTCAAGATACCTTTTTACTTCGTGAAACCAAGGTTTGTCTTCTACCTCTTCAGTATCAACCTCTCAATAGTGATTCGGGGAGCTTGGTTGTCCCACTTGACCTTGAACATAGAAGACATGGTAGCTAGCACCTCCGCTAACTGATTCTCCTCTCATGGGAAATGTTCAAAGGTTACCTCCTCAAAGTGTGGGAGCAATGTCAGCACGTGCTCTTTGTACGGGATGAGATTCGGGTTCTTCGTATCACATTCTCCCTTGATATGACTTATCACCAAGTCTAAATCCCCGGAAACGTTTAAAAACTTGATCCTCAGGTCAATGGCCGCTTTGAGACCCATGATGCATGCTTCATACTCCGCCATGTTGTTGGTACAGTTGAAGCATAGTCGGGTGGTGAAAGGAGTATGACAGCCCTCGGGAGATATAATTAGATCGCCAATGCCATTACCGAGTTCATTAGAGGCTCCATCAAAAACCATGGTCCATCGGGATCCTTCTTCAGGTCCTTCATCCGGTCCAGGTTCTTCATAGTTAGTCACTAGCATAATATTCTCGTCCGGGAACTCAAAATTTATGGACTGGTAGTCATCCACGGCCTGATGGGCCAAATGATCAGCTAATACACTTCCCTTGATTGCTTTATGGGTTGTATATTGTATATCGTATTCAGTTAAGATCACCTGCCATCTTACTATTCTTCCGGAGAGTGCGGGCTTCTCGAAGATGTACTTGATTGGATCCATCTTAGATATCAAAAAAGTAGTGTGGATCAACATATACTGTCTTAGTCGGTGAGAAGCCCATGCCAAAGCACAACAAGTTTTCTCGAGCAGTGAATATCTTGACTCACAGTCGGTAAACTTTTTGCTAAGGTAGTATATTGCATGCTCTTTTCGACCAGACTCGTCATGCTGCCCCAGCACACACCCCCATTGAATTGTCTAGCACCGTTAAGTACAAAATCAAAGGTTTTCCTTCAATCAGAGGCATCATAATTAGTGGTTCTTGAAGGTATTCCTTGATTCTTTCGAAAGCATTCTGGCATTCGTCATTCCACTTTACCACTTGATCTTTCTTCAGGAGCTGAAGATTGGCTCACAAGTAGCAGTCAGATGTGAAATGAACCTGGCGATATAATTTAGGCATCCCAAGACACATCTAACCTCCTTCTCAGTACGGGGATCCGGCATCTCTTGTATGGCCTTCACCTTTGCAGGGTCTACCTGAATACCTTTGTCACTGACGATGAACCCTAGAAGTTTACCAGACCTTACCCTGAAGGTGCACTTATTCAGATTCAACCTCAACTTGTATGTCTTCAACCTATCAAACAACTTTTGTAGATGATCAAGGTGTTCTTCCTCAGTTTGAGACCTGGCTATCATGTCATCAACATAAACCTCTATCTCATGGTTAATCATATCGTGGAACAAAGCTACCATGGCTCACTGATAAGTTTCCCCAGCATTCTTCAACCCAAAAGGCATCACCTTGTAACAGAAAGTGCCCCACTGTGTGACAAAGGTTGTCTTCTCCATGTGTTTGGGAGCCATCTTGATCTGGTTGTAGCCAGAGAAACCATCCATGAAGGAAAAGATTTTGTGATGTGTGGTGTTGTCAACCAGAACATCGATGTAGGGAAGCAGGAAGTCATCCTTTGAGCTTGCCCCATTCAGGTCTTTGTAGTCCACACACATCTGTACCTTACCATCCTTCTTAGGTACCAGAACGACATTAGCAACCAACTGTGGATTGGAGGTGACAGCTAAGAATCCAGTGTTGAATTGTTTCATAACCTCTGCTTTGATCTTCTTTGACATTTCATGGCGCATACGACGAACCTTTTGTTTAACCGGAGGATAAGCTTCTTTAGTCGGCAGATGATGTACCACAATATTAGTGTCTAAATCAGGCATGTCTTCATATGACCAGGCGAAGATCTCAACATAGTCGTGCAACATATGTATCAACTGTTGTTTGACATTAGTCTCCAGATTTGCACCGATCTTGACTTCTTTTCTGTCTACCTCAATGCCCAAGTTTATCGTCTCAACTGGCTCTTCATGAGGTTGTATAGCCCTCTCTTCCTGATGTAACATTCTAGCAAGTTCTCCAAGCACCTCACAATCTTCCTCCAGAGTGGATATGGACCTGTAGTTTAATATGTGAGTGTGCGTAAGAGCATAGCTGTATTGATAAAGTGAAAGGCAAAAAGGAAAAACAGAGAGCGCAAAATTTGTATGCAAGAAACGTCCCATGTTTTATTGATGACACATGAAAATGACATATAATAACCCTCACAAATAAGCCATTGCGCCTCGGGTAAGACACAAGGCCATAGAGTTTATATTGTTTATTACAAATCCAAAAAACAAGTAAGACAATTACTGTTGAACAAAAGAAATCGGCACAAAATCTTTGGTCGTCCAGTTACTAGGTCCACCATTGGTAGTAGGGTAGATCCAGTTGTCAATATCAGAATCCTCATCATTGTCTTCTATAGAGTTAACCCCATGATTGCTGATGCGTAGGGGGGGGGGGGGGGGGTCCTCCAGCCCGAGCACGTCGAATAGCCCTTTGAGCTTTTGAAGTAAAGCCCAAACTAAATTTGTCAGTTTTATAAGGAAAATCAGGGAGCTATCCCCAAATGGTACACCCACCTTCTTCAACTACTGCTCTGGCGTCCTTGAGAGAAGCCATCTTCAAAGGAGGTTTGGTGATCTTCGGCGCGCTGGTGATAGCCTCGGTTGATGCCATGATCTAGGGAACTTCTTCAAAATTTTGACAAGTGGTCTCTATGAATTCCCCGTCCATCTCCACATACCTGAAAGAGTTCGGATGGCTTACCATATACTTCTCTTCACCATGCACGGTGACAATCTCCCCCTTCACTAAGATACTTCAGTATTTAGTGCAGCGTAGAAATAACGGCTCCAGCTTCATGGATCCAAGGACGACCCAACAAACAAGAGTATGATGGTCTGATATCCATCACGTAGAAGGTGGATTCAAAGGTCTGGGAACCCACTTTGACAAGGATGTCCACCTCCCCGTGCACCATTCTTTTTTAACCATCAAAAGCCCTCACCATAATGTTACTTGGCTTTAAGGTCAAACCTTCACAATCTAGCCGATCAAGAGCCTTCTTGGGCAGAACATTCAATGACGATCCAATGTCCACTAACAGATGAGCCATAGTAGTGCCCTTGCATTCGATCGAGACATGCAGAGCATCATTATGCTTTCTCCCCTTTTGTGTCAAATCGGCATCTGAAAAAACCCAACTCATTGTCAGCAGTCAAACTGGCCACACAGTCTTTGAATTGGTCAGCGGAGGTTTCTTGCGGCACATGTGCATCTTGAGAAATGCAATAAAATCCTTTGCATGGGCCTCGAAACACAACAGCAGAGACAACATTGATATCTTCGAAGGGGTCTGCCCTAGCTGCTCGACCACATTGTAGTCGCTCTTCTTGATTATTTTTAAAATTACCTCCATTTCTTGCTTAGAGGATTCCAAAACCACTTTTATAGGTGCCTCCGTCCGGGCAAGCTCACCTATAACTTCCTTGCCCTGAGTCCCAGATGACTCGTCGACAGGGATAACAACTGGAGTAAGGATGGGAGTAGTAGCAGAAGTACTAGCAGGAACAACAGATGGAATAACAACAGGCTTAGCAACAGTCTTTTGGGAGATCTCGGGAGAGAAAACCCTTCCACTTCGGGTAACTTTGTTGGTCCCTACAATGTTATTGATATCGGGATCAACCTCTTCATCTTCAAATCCTATTTGACGCCATGGTAGTAAACGTCAGCACCATAATTCCAAGGAACAGCTTTGTCCAAGGAGTACGGTACAGGGCCAGGAAAAGTGATTATCAATGGAGAAATTCTTCGAGCAGGTGTAATCCTAACAGGTATTTTAGAGGAGACCTTGGAAGGATTGGTATAAATGGTTATGATAGCAACATCTTCATGCAGATCAGTTAGAACCGGAGTTTTTCGAACAAAATTTATCTATTATCCATCAGGCGCTGGACACCTGCTTTCAGCAAATAACACCCATAAGGTAGAGATAAACACATGTAGCAACCTTCACCATAACCCGAAAATAAACCGGCTAGTAACAAATTCTTCTTGACGGTCATGAGAGGAGTGGAGACTGCATTAACACAGGTAACAAATAGATCAGTATCAACGACATTAACACCACAGTTATGCTTGGGCATGGGAGCAGTTATGACATTAGGCTTCTCCGGAGCATCAAACTCAATCTCCTTGACTTCGATCAGATCCTGTATCTTATTCCTCAGAGCCCAACAGTCATTTGTATCGTGGCCTGGACTCTCAGAATGGTAAGCACACCGAGCGTTTAGATTATAACAAGGAGATGAGGTGTTAGGATTCTTGGGAGCCTCCTTTAAGGTTGCCAAGTTAGATCTTAATTGATGGGGTAAAACCTCAGTCAACGTCATATTAATTCGGTGAATTGCCTTGGAGGTCTTTCTACCCTTTGCTAATTGTTTTGTTGTTGAGTAGCCGCAGGCCTAGGTATCATCACAACCCCTACCGTTGGACAGCGCTTAGCTCAGCTCTGACCTCTTGAGTTATAAATGACATTGACTTCCTTCTTACCCGTGAATGACTTCTTCACTGTACTTGACAAGGTGTCTTTCTGGATCTTGCCACTCTGGATCCCAGCTTCTACCCTTTCTCCAGTCAATATCAGCTCGGTGAAACCAACTAAGGAGCTACCAATCAAGTGATTGAAGAACGGACCAGGCAGCATACTAAGAAACATATCCACCAACTCCCTATCAGACAAATAGGATTGGACTTTCCCTTCCAGATCTCTCCACTTCTGCGCATATTCCTTGAAACCTTCGCTTGCACCCATGGATATACTCTGGAGTTGAGTACGGGTAGGAGCAAGGTCAGTGTTATATGGGTACTGCTTATAAAAAGAAGCAGCCAGATCTTCCCAGTTGCGGACATTGGTTCCCTCCAGTTGATAGAACCACTCAAGCTGAGTCCCGAACAGACTGTCCTGAAAGAAATGGACCCACAATTTCTTATTAGCAGTGTGAGGCTGAATCTTCCTCACATAGGAACGGAGATGAAGCTTGGTACAAGACACCCCTTCATACTTCGCAAATACCGGAGCCTTGAACTTTTGTGGGATGACTACCCCAGAAACCAAACCCGGCTCTTCAAAATCCATCCCTGGTATTCTTTGGATCTCCATTACGCTCAGACGATCCTCTAACTTTTTGTACCTATCCTCAGCGGGAGGATATTGTTCATCATTGTAGTCAGTGTCATTATCAGAAACCTCAGGGCTAGGGTCCTCCTCCCTTGTCTCTCCCTCTTGATTCTCCCCTTCTTTGGAAGATGAGGTCAGATCAACCGGTTGCTTCAACGGTCCTGTTGTACCCCAAAATTTGCCCTCCCATATTCTTCAAAGTTTATCAAGAATCATCCTTAAATGGTTCAAAACTTCTCAAGGGTTGCACAGTCAAACATCCTCCTAAGCCAGTCAAAAGTAGGGTTTTGGTTCTTGCAAGGAAGTTGAGGTTTTCAAGGGCTCAATCCAGTCTCATAGGCCCATATACATTGTCAAGCATCTACATGCCAAGTCTCAAGACTCACAGGGTCCAATTGCACAGTCAAAAGCCCTATTTGGTTCACAGTCAACTATAGGGGTAAAATGGTCATTTTACAGTCAAAAGTCAAAATTTTTGGTCAACATCTTATTTTGAAGCCACAATCATCATTTGATCAAGTCTTGATCATGATTCCACAAGAATGGCTCAAAAATCATCAAGATGCAAAAGTTTCCATTTTCGGACAGTTGAAAAGTCAACTGTAACTTGACCAAGGCATAACTTTTTCATGGTTCCTCAAAAAAATCCCATCCAATTCTCATTTTGAAGGGGATGACATTTCCTACAACTCATCTTCACATTCCAAGTCCAAGAAATGCTCTCACAAAAAGTTATCAATTTCTACATTATAGGTCATTTTTAAAAGTCAACACAAAGGCATTTTAAGTAAAAGACCATAACTTGAGATTGGTAAATCCAAATGACATGGGACCAAAGGCATTGGTTAGAGGACTTCAAGACCTTTCCAAAATGTCCAAGAACATGTTCATATGATCAAAATTGAGCAAGATATGCATTGGAGAAGTTGGGAAATTTTTGTGAAATGGCAAAAGTCAACTATCCTTGAAACTTCAATTTTTGACAAAAGGGCCCACTTTCTTCCACTTGATTCAGCCTTGTCATGCCATACACGTGTCCCATGATTAATTTCAAGATCAAACATTTATTTTTCCATTTTATTTAATTTTTATTGATTTAATTCATTTTAAATCCATAATAATTTAAATAAAATCTAAAAATTTAATGGAATGGCATCTTTTGGTTTGAATGGCTTTCATGTGTCATATTCCAGCTACCAAATTCGTGCTAAGGCTATTTTGTGCATAAAATCATGGTTTTGCTTCAAGTATGGAAAGGTCTTTAATGGTGATCAACAAAAATCTCAAGACATCAATACAATGGATCCCAAGCTCAGTTGCTGACCTAATTTCATCCCTACATACATAAGCAAGCGTGCCAGACCTAATGGACAACCCAAGCATTGCTGAAACGGCAAAATCAAAACTCAAAAATTGTTGGAAAAGTGAGAGGTCTAGAACAAGGTTGCATGCACTTTGAGATCAAAAGAAGCACGTAGTCTTCCTCCTTGCCATCCCTTGAAGCCAACGCGACCCTTGCCAAGCCCTAAGACCTCCTACACAGCACTATAAGTATTCACGAACAGGCCCCTGAACACGATACCTCAGTTCTCCATTCTTGCATTTTTCCTCAAAAATATTGGCATAGTTATGTTCCTTGTTTGATTTCTGACGTAACCATAATATTTAATTTCATTTTTAGGCATTGTATGATGATACTCGTACCTAGGGTTTGTTTGTGTGTTTTTTAGGCATTTTGTCTACAGGTGAAATTGGAACAAACCATAAGCATAGATGTGATCAGGAGACATGGACGATCACAACCATGCGCTTAGATGGAGTTTCTGAAGCCTAGGGAGGATTCTAAGCATAGCCTACGAAACTACCTGCGGATAAAAATCCGCAGGTAAATAAACAGGGATTTTGATGAAGAAGACGATGATGTGTCTTCACATCACTGGCCTGTTCAAACTAAACGCGCGCATTTTTATTTTATTTCCAGAATATTGCCTTTATTACATATAATATTAATTTCTTATTGTCATGTCAATTGAGGCAGTTGGCGTAGTGGCAAAACGAATAAGCATTGAGCGCTGGGACCTGGGTTCGATTCCCAGGTCCCCCAAAATTCCATATTATTTTTCCTTATGTGCTTGTGTGCAGGTTCCCAAAAGCACTCCATCATGCACCTCACATCCAAGCGCACCAAGTGGCCATTCCCACAGATCTGAAGGCCAAGAGAGGATAACCACCATGACCCTCAGTCAACGCTTCCACACCTGATCCAGAAGTCAACGCAGGCTTGACAACCAATGGGCCTGGAAATTTCTAAAAAAACCCTCAAATCTGGCCCAAACCCCCTGGGTTTGCATTTTATTTTTGTCATTTTATTTTTCATTTGCTTTATTTTATTTTTTTATTCTTTTTTTATTAGCTAGATAATTATTTTTTTCATAATAAACCCAGAAAACAAAAAAATAATAATAATAATATTTTTATTAATTAAATTTAATTAGTCATTATTTTGTAAATAAATACTAACTTAAATTAACTTAGTTTAATTAGGTTTGAATTTTAATCCTTTTATAATAAATAAAAAAAAATTTAGACTTAGGCTTTTCTTTTGACATTTTTAATTCTTTTTTTATTTTATTTCATTAAAACATAAAAAACACAAAAACATTTTTTAATTAATTAATTGATTAGTAAATTAGGTTTAATTTCACTTAATTGCAAAAAAAGGACAATCTTATTCTTTCTCAAAAAAAAAAAAGGGTCAAAACCCTAAGGACGTCCCGATTCATTCTTTCGCGCGCATTTTAGTTTTAATTCGTTATTTTGATTATTTATGTAACTGTCTCCGGATATGTAATAGTTAATTAGGGTTTATCGCTTTATTTACTTTTCTCGCACTTTATTTTCCAAACGGGTTTTTGTTTTTGGCGATGTATAGACCCGCGCCTTGTAATAGCGTAGCTTTACCTTTCCGCAATTTATTTTCCGCACTCTTAACTGTTAATATGCATGAAAGACTTGTATGAATAATAAAATCAATCCGTAGCTCACAAATGCATGATCAAAGATAAACATGAACTGAAACAACACACATGCACATGCCACTCTTAGGGTACGCCTCATTGGTTGCCTCGAACGTGGTCGTCAAGTATAGGGTGTTTTAGAGGTCGCCCTCCTGTCTAAAGATCCAGTTGCCTCGAAACGGTTGCCTCGGATAAAAGAATCTAGGATATTAGGGTTACTTCTAAGGTGTCCTACTATTGCTTCGGTGACCACATTGTCCCTATAATCGAATTGACCCGAATAACTCCAACGATGGTGCTACCTACCTCTCAATGGTGGGATAGCACTATCTAAAGGACTCTTACACAGCCTAATTCCTTAGAGTAGGTAGATTCTCATGGGTATTTGCTCTTTCAAACAAACAAAAACAACTTTTCGCACTCACACTTTCTAAAAGTTTTCAAACAAATTTTTTATACACTCTTGAGGACAGATACAAGAGTTACTTAGAAATTTTTCAAACGAAACTTTTTCAAAACCCACACACATTTAAAAAGCAAACAAATTTTGAAAACATAAGAGCAAGTACCTAAGAGCCCGTGGATAACCACGGATAGAAAGGGTGCTAACACCTTCCCTTTCTATAAATCTACCTCCCGAACCGAGAAACATTCTCAAAGAAGGAATTTTGCTGTGCTTTTGTCCTTTCCTTGTTGGAGAAAATAAAAGACGGTGGCGACTCTTGCTTACCGCGGCATTTCGCGAACCAGCTTAAAAAAAACAGTCAGTTCTATTTCCACCGATCACAGAACTGGCGCCTCTGCTGGGGATAAATAAAAGTGAGGTATACCTTAGGATTAGACCACTCTTGTTTTCAATTGCTTGCTTTGTTTGCTTTTATATTTGTGGGCTTTGCATCGGAGTTTCATAGATCCTAACCCGGATATGGGGAATACCCTTTAGGTAGCATAAGCTGTGAGGGACCTGTCTGGCGTAGACCGACACAGGTGAAGCAGTGGCTACATTGGTGTGATACCTCGGTCTGTACCGATATCCCTTGTGTTGCAACGAGGAGAATATGGGTCTTCTGAGGAGTCATTAAGCACCAACCGACCTTAGAACCCTAAATTGACCCAACTTGGCCATAGAACAGTAGCAGTATGCTACACTCATTGAGGCTAAAATCTCGCGATGGTTCTGGCCGCAAGAAAAGATTGCGACGCTGGAGTTATGACCGATTGAGGGTAGTCGATGATATTGAGATCCTCTAGAACCCGGTTACTTTTGATAGGACAGGTCTTAACCAACGAAACTGAAAGAGGGTAGTACCTAAACTTCATGCTGGCCTAAACTCTAAGGGTTATCTTGTGTGACTTGTGTGCCTTATCATGTTTGCCTTTGTGAATACTTGTGGTGTGCTTTATCATAACATCATATCATCATAATATTGCATGCATCCTGCATAAGGACTGACCCATTTCAAAGACAAGAGGGTTTCACCTTTGCTCTGTTTTGTAGGACATCATGATGCCTGTACGAAGGAATACTATCCGGCTCAACTTTGTTCACCCACCTGATTTGCTTAAAGAGTTGGTTGACAGAATTCCAAATACTACTTCCTTCATCCAGAGGCATGGTTCTCTTCTCGGTTTAGTCACTTCAAAGTGGGACCAATAGCTGATGAGTGTCCTGACCCAGTTTTATGATCCCCTGTACTATTTCTTCACCTTTCAAGACTTCCAGCTGGTCCTTACCCTGGAAGAATTCTCTGATCTGCTTGGTATCCCTGTTTTGGAACAGACTCCCTTCACTGGTTGGGAAAAGACTCTTAGGCTTGAGGAGATTGCTGCAGCCCTTACTTTGACCAATAAAGAGGTAATGGATAACTGGGTGACTAGAAGCGGAGTTAAGGGCTTTTTGGCTAAGTTTAAGATTGGTAAAGCTAACAGTTTCTGGAATGACTTAGACTTCAGGGCGTACGAATACATCCTGGCTCTCCTAATTTATGGTCTAGTATTGTTTCCAAATCCTGATAACTTTGTCAATATCAATGCCATAAGGATTTTCATGTCTCGGAACCCTGTACCCACTCTCTTGGGTGATATTCTGCAGCAACTCTATGCTCGTACTGCCCGAAGACGGGGAACTCTGTGGTGTTGTGCTCCTTTGTTAGTGAAGTGGTTTATTTCGCACCTCCCTAAGTTCGTGCTGAAGAACAAAGAAGGAAGAGGCTGGGCTCATAGGTTAATGTCTCTCACTGATGATGACATCATTTGGACTCTCAGAGGTTTAGATAAGGTGGTTGTTATTGATTGTTGCGGAGAATATCCTAATGTTCCATTGATCGGTACTCAGGGAGGAATCTCTTATAATCCATGTTTAGCTCTCCGTCAGTTTGGAAGAGCCAGAAGAGCAGGGCCTCATGAGATGTTGGTACCTCACATCAGTTTTGGGTTTCAGGTAGATAGTGATGAGCTGCGTCGTAGATTCATCAAGGCTTGGGACAGAATTCATAAAGTTGACCCACATGAGTTGAGACTGAAGACTTCTCTACCTATGGAATCCTACTACAAATGGGTCTGCATCCGTGCTCAGAAGTTAGGTATGCCATACGAAGCTGTCAGGCCTATCATTCTTGAATGTCCTGATAGAGACGAGGTTCCTCCAACTGTCCTCCCTCCTCAGATACCCACTGATGTTGATACACTAAAGAGGTCTTGGGCGCAGCTACAAGAAGAACGGGATTCTTATCGGGAAAGGTTCAACGAACAGGAACAAAAGATCCAGAAGCTGACTAAGCAATTGGAGAATGAGCGGATCCTGAATGACTATATCCGTACTGAGAAGAGGAGGCCATGGGAGCACTGATGGGCTTTGGATGTTTCTTTTACAGCTTTTATTTCCTTTTCAGTTATATTCATTCTTGTAACGCCTAAGGGCAAATTGTTGAACAATTTAAAGTTTGAATCTAATAAAATGTGTTTCCTTTTTGTCTACAAAGTTGAATCCCGATTGTCTTTGAAAAAATAAATCATACGCATCTCATTGCATCATATGCATAACAGGTACCCTTTTTCTACAGGTTGCTTAATCTTCTTCGCTGTTTATTTCAACACTCAATCATCATGTCTTCCGAGCCTACTACCGAACAAGCTATCAAGGCCCTCCAGGCCCAGAACGCCCAGTTTCAAGAGCTGGTCATGAGCTTAGCCCAGGGTCAACAGGAGTTGAAGACTCTGCTCTTGAAGGAGAAGAAGAAGAAGAAGAGAAGGACTGTGTTGTTTAACACTGGACGGAGGTTTGGGAATACACTACAGAATGAGGCTGATCAGGCTACTTCCTCTGCAGGGAAGGACAGCCCACAAGGGAGAGAGGTTCCTAGTCCTGTGGTCTCCGACAGCGAGACAGATTTCAATGATGAACAGTACCCTCATGCTGAGGACAGGTACAAACAGTTGGAGGACCGGTTAAATGCTATGGAGATCCAACGCGTGCCTGGATTAGATTTTGGAGATCTAGGTTTATCTTCTGGGGTGGTGATTCCACACAAGTTCAAGGCACCTGCCTTTGTGAAGTACGACGGGGCTTCTTGTCCTAAACTGCACCTCCGTTCTTATGTAAGGAAGATCCAACCTTACACTGCAGACAAGAACCTATGGATCCATTTCTTCCAGGATAGCCTTTCAGGGGCTCAACTCGAATGGTTCTATCAGCTGGATGGAGCCAGTATTCGAAACTGGGAGGACTTGGCTACTGCATTTTATAAGCAGTATTAGTATAATTCCGACCTCGCTCCCACGCGTACCCAACTCCAGGATATGTCACTTGGGACGGGTGAAGGTTTTAAGGAGTACGCGCAAAAGTGGAGAGACCTGGCTGGCAGGGTGCAGCCACCGTTGACTGATCGTGAACTCGTGGACATGTTCTTGGGGACCCTGTCTGGTCCATTCTTTAATCACCTGATTGGTAATTCCTCCGCTGGGTTTACAGACCTGATCCTGACTGGTGAGAGGATCGAAGCTGGTATCAAATCGGGGAAGATACATAAAGGTGCCTCCTCGAATACTGAAAAGAATCCCTTCAAGAAGGAAGCTAGTGCTGTGTATGGTCCAAGGAGACAGAACAAACCAGAACGCCGCTGTTGTACCCCAAAATTTGCCCTCCCATATTCATCAAGAATTGTCAAAGTCAAGGTCACAAAATGCCCCAAGGGTTGTGCAGCTCAACTGTCTCCTATACAGTCAATACTAGAGTTTGAGTTCTGGTCAAGCAAATGAATTTTTCAAAGGCCTAATCAAGTCCCATATGCCTACAAAGATGGTCAAGTATCCTCATGTCAAGTTTCAAAGCATTCAGCTCAAAATTGCACAGTCAAAACCCTAGATTGCACTACAGTCAACTGTAGGGGCAAAATGGTCATTTGGCAGTCAAAAGTTCAAATTTTTGGTCAATATATCATTTTGAAGCCACAAACATCATTTGATCAATGCTTGATCATGATTCTCAAAATTTGGCTCAGAAATCATTAAAGATGCAAAAGTTACTATATTTGGACAGCTGAAAAAGTCAACTGAAATTGACCAGGGCATAACTTTCACATGGATTATCAGAAAAATTCCATCCAAAGCTCATTTTGAAGAGAAAGACATTTCCTACAATTCATCTTCATGTTCCAAGTCCAAGAAATGCTCTCACAAAAAGTTATCAATTTCAACATTATAGGTCATTTTCAAAAGTCAACAAAAAGTGACTTTAAGTCAAAGGCCATAACTTGAGATTGGTAAATCAAAATGACATGGGACCAAAGGCATTGGTTAAAGGACTCAAAGACCTTTCCAAAATGTCCAAGAACATGTGAAAAGCTTAAAAATTGACCAAGTTATGCCTTGTGGAAGTTGGGAAATTTTTGGAAATTTTTGAAAGTCAACATTGATGCAAAAGGCCTAAAAATGCAAATGGGCCCAATTATCTTCCAAATTTCTTCATGCCAAGCCTATGCACGACCACTAGGCCCAAAGGGAAGTATTCTCATATTTTTTAATTATTTATTTGAATTAATATTAATTTATATTCATTTAAATGATTTTAATTCATGAAAAATATAATCTTAAGCAAAACAAATCCTTTTATACACATTATAACCTCAATATTTCGTGCTTAACTGATTAGGGCAAGTTGTGATAAGAATTGAGCATGATTGATACAAAAACTATGAGAAAAAGATTGGAAAAGATCTTGTGAAATCAAATCTTCAAAAATCATTAAAGCAATGGATTTTCTTCAATTTTCCTGACCTAACATGCTCCATATATGATCAGAACATAACCCTAATGATAAAAGGACAAAAAGCTGCGCATACACAAGCTTTGCCATTCTTGAAAAATTCTCCTAAAAACTCAATACTGAAATCTAGGTTTTAGGTGGATTCAAGCTGTGATTTTTGTTTCATTAGCTTCCTTGGACCATTCAGAACCTTTCTCAATCATTAACAACAAGAAAAGCACCCTGAAACGGTATCTCAAAGTCCAACCGTACCTTGGAAATTTTGAAATCATACAGCACGATTCCATCATCTTTATGCATTTTTTTTCATGGATTCATGTTTATGTTGATATTTCTGAATTAACCACTATGTTTAATTATGTTATTTTGCCCTATATGCCAATTCACCATTAGAGAGGCTTAGGGTTCCGAAACCTCCAAATTAGGCGTTATCAGTTCGTGTAAAATTAGGACACACCAATGCTATGATTGAAATCTGCAGGTTGAGACGAAGAAGACAAGATGCTCGCGCTCAATTTATATGTATTCAGAATCTAATCGCTATTTTTGAAACACGCGCATATTGAGGGGGTTTAAAACCCCCGTTAAATATTTGTTGTTTTTCAGGGAAGCAGAACAACGAAGAAGAAAGGCTTCGTGGCAACCATTGAGTGGCCGTTTCAAATTTTGGCGCGCGTTCCAAGCGTGAATCCACTTTCTTTTTATATTAATTGTGTTATATTATATATTAAAGATGAACGTGATGGCTCAGTGGTGACACGCTATGTTTGTAACCCCAAGGACCTGGGTTCAAGTCCCAGGTCCTACATATTTGTCATATTATTTTGCAAACTGAAATTCTATGCAGCGCTAGTTAAGATCCATGCCATGCATCCCCAAGAATCCACCAGCCATGTGTCCTGGAAAGCAAATCAAGGGCCATGATCAAAGGAGTACCCTAAGCACCAGTCAACGCATCATACCTAATCCCAGAAAGTCAATGAATCAACCCTTATTGGGCCAGGCTTTTCAGGCTTATACCTCCAAAATTTGGGGCAGCACCCCCACCCTGGTTTGCTTTCTTCATTTTATTTTTTCTATTTTAATTATTGTATGATTTATTTAATTGCTTTAATTAACTTATTTTTTTTTATAAAATATAAAAACATTAAAAAATGCAGAAAATACAAGAAAAATATAATATTTATTTTATTACAATTATTTTCATAAATAAACTAGCATGTAAATAAACTAGTGTAATTAGGGTTTAATTCCAATTCTTTTTTTAATAACAATCCAAAAAAAAACATGTAGAATTAGGTTAATAGTTTTAATGTCTTTTTAATTTTTATTTCTCACAATACTATTTATTTACTTATTTTATTTTCATAAATTAAATTGCACATAAATGAATTAGGGTAATTTAGGTCTTATTTTAATTCTTTCTTAATAAATAAAAAATATTAGAATTTAGGGTTTGCCGTTTAGTTTAATTTTAATTAATACTTCTTTTTCTTTTAAATCTTAAAAAATACAAAATATCAAAAAAACATTTAATTCCTTTTATTACTTTATTTTTAATGCTCATTAACCTTTAATTATTTGCAAAAGGGTCCAACGCCCGTCGTTTCAATTATTAATATTGCGCATTTATCTTTCATCGCTTATTATAATTATGTAATTGCCCCAAAGCCATGTAATTTACTTTTCGCACTTTATTTCTTCGCATTATTTATTTTTCCGCTAAATCGGGTCCTGGAAATTTTGGCGATGTGGGCCCGCGCCTTTGTAATAGTCGTAGATTTATCTTTTCCGCACTCCTAACTGTTAATCAAGCATGAAAGAATGAATGTCTAATTAAAATCAAGCGTAGAACACGACAAACATGACAAGGCAAATAAATGAAACATGACACACAATTCGCACACACCACCCCTAGGGTACGCCTCACTGTTGCCTTGCATTCGAAAGGTGATCGTCGAGTAGAGGACGTCTTAGTAAGTCCTCATGATCCGGGAACCTGGCATGAGGGTAGCTTCTAAGGTGTCTTCCCATTGCTCTGGTGATCACCATGTCCCGAACCTCGAATTGACCCGAACACCTCCAACGGTGGTGCTACCTACCTCTCAATGGTGGGATGGCACTACTTTAAAGGACATTTACACAGACGAATTCCTTAGGGTAGGTAGACGGCTCTAGATACTTGCTCTAATTTCAAAACAAATCAAAAAATACTTTTCACACCGACAAGCTTTCAAAGCAAACTTTTCAAACACTCTGACGTACGAGTCGATCTGAAATTTTTCAAAGGAACTTTTTAAACCCACATTGAAAAGCAAACCAACAATTTTGAAAACACATTGAGCAAGTATCTAAGAGCCCATGGATAACCATGGATAGAAAGGGTGCTAACACCTTCCCTTTCTATAACCTACCTCCCGAACCGAGAGCAATCTCTTAAGGAATTTTTCTGTGCTTTTGTCCTTTCCATTTGGAGAAAATAAAAGACGGTGGCGACTCTTGCTTCCGCGACATTTCGCGAACCAGCGTTAAACAGTCAGTTCCAGATCCACCGATCACCAGAACTGGCGACTCTGCTGGGGATTAAAACTTAAAGTGAGGTGTACCTTAGGGCTAGGTCATAACTGTGTTTTCACTTGTATTGTTTTGCTTGCTTTATTATTGTGGGTTGCATCGGAGATACATAGATCCTAACCCGGATCTGGGGATACCCTGTTTAGGTAGCATAAGCTGTGAGGGACCTGTCCGGCGTAGACCGACACAGGTGAAGCAGTGGCTACGTTGGTGTGACACCTTAGTCTGTACCGATATCCCTTGTGTCGCAACGAGGAGAATATGGGTCTTCTAAGGAGTCATTAAGCACCAACAACCTTAGAACCTTAATTGACACAACTTGGCCAATAGAAACAGTAGCAGTATGCTACGCCCATTGAGGCTAAACTCTCGTGATGGTTCTGGCCGCAAGAAAAGATTGCGATGCTGGAGTTATGACCGATTGAGGGTAGTCAATGATATTGGGATCCTCTAAGAACCCGGTTACTTTTGATTAGGACAGGTATGAACCAACAAACCGGAAGAGGGTAGTACCTAGACCTCATGCTGGCCTAAACTTTAGGGGCTTGCCTTGTGTGACTTGTGTGCCTTACCATGTTTGCTTTTGTATCTGTATGTGGTGTGCTTTATCATAACATCATAGCATCATGAACATTGCATGCATCCTGACCATTTCAAAGACAAGAGGGTTTCATCTTTGCTCTATTTTGTAGGACATTATGATGCCTGTGCGAAGGAATACTATCCGGTTCAACTTTGTTCGTTCACCTGAGTTGCTTGATGAGTTGGTTAGCAGAATTCCAAACACCACTTCCTTCATTCAGAGGCATGGTTCTCTTCTCAGTTTAGTCACTGCAAAGCGGGATCAACAGTTGATGAGTGTTCTGACCCAGTTCTATGACCCTCAGTACCAGTGCTTCACCTTTCAAGACTTCCAGCTGGTCCCTACCCTGGAAGAGTTCTCTAATCTGCTTGGTATCCCTATCTTGGATCAGACTCCCTTTACTGGTTGGGAAAAGACCCTCAGGCTTGAGGACATTGCTGCAGCTCTTCCTTTGACCCATCAAGAGGTAACAGACAACTGGGTAACTAGAAGCGGAGTTAAGGGTTTCTTGGCCAAGTTTCTGATTGGTAAAGCTAACAGCTTCTGGAATGACTTGGACTTTAGGGCATATGAAGACATCTTGGCTCTCCTAATCTATGGGTTAGTCCTGTTTCCTAATCCTGACAACTTCATCAATGTCACTTCCATTAGGATCTTTATGTCTCAGAACCCTGTGCCCACTCTCTTGGGTGACATCTTGCAACAACTTCATGCCCGTACTACCCGAAGACGAGGAACCCTATGGTGTTGTATCCCTTTGTTGGTGAGGTGGTTTATTTCGCACCTCCCTAAGTCCGTACTGAAGAACCAAGAAGGAAGAGGTTGGGCTCACAGGTTAATGTCTCTCACCGATAAAGACATCATTTGGACTTGCAGAGGTTTGGATGAGATAGCTATTATTGATCGATGCGGGGAGTATCCTAATGTTCCTCTGATTGGTACTCAAGGAGGGATCTCGTACAATCCATGTCTAGCACTCCGTCAGTTTGGAAGAGCAAGAAGAACAGGTCCCCATGAAATGTTGGTACCTCACATCAGTTTCGAGTTTCAGGTGGATAGTGACGAGCTACGTCGTAGGTTCATCAAGGCTTGGGAGAAGGTTCATAAAGCCGACCCACAAGAGCTAGGGCCAAAGACTTCTCTACCTATGGAAGCCTACTACAAATGGGTCCGCATCCGTGCCCAGAAGTTAGGTATGCCGTACGAAGCTGTCAGACCCGTCATTCTTGAGTGTCCTGATAAAGATGGTGTTCCTCCAACTGTCCTTCCCCCTCAGATACCTACTGATTATGAGACATTGAAGAGATCTTGGTCGCAACTGCAAGAAGAACGGGATTCTTACCGGGAAAAGTTCAACGAGCAGGAATCAAAGATCCAGAAGCTGACAAAGCAGTTGGAGAATGAGAGAGCCCTGAATGCCTACCTCCGTACTGAGAAGAGGAGACCATGGGACCAATGAGGAATTCTGAATGTGCCTTTACAGTTTTTATTCCCTTTCCAGTTGTTTCATTTCATGTAAACGCCTAAGGGCAACTTGTTGAATAATTTCAGTTACAAAGTTGAATCTAATGAAGTGTGTTCCTTTTTGTTTACAAAGTTGATTCCCGATTGTCTTTGAAAACATAATTCATACGCATTTCATACATCATGTGCACAGCAGGTTTTTCCTTTTTCAGGTTGCTTACAGTTCTTCGCTGTTTATTTCAGCATCATGAATTCCGGATCTGAATCAACTGAGACTTCAATCAAGGCTCTCCAGGCGCAGAATGCGCAGTTTCAAGAGTTAATCCTGGGTCTAGCTAAAGGCCAAGATGAGCTGAAGGCCATGCTCCTGAAGAAGGAGAAGAAGAAGAAAAGAAGAACTGTTCTATTCAACTCGGGCCGAAGGTTGGGTAATACTCTGCACCAGGAAGAGGCTGTTTCTTCTGTTGGCAAGAGTCCTTCTCAGGCAGAAGCAAGGGTTCCTAGTCCGGTGGTCTCCGACAACGAGACCGATTTTGATGAAGAGCAGTACCCTCCTGAAGACAACAAGTATAAACAACTGGAGGACAGGTTGAAGGCCATGGAAGTTCAACAGGTACCTGGACTGGATTTCGGAGATCTGGGTTTGTCGACGGGTGTGGTTATTCCACATAAATTCAAAGCTCCCACCTTCTCCAAATATGACGGGGCATCTTGTCCCAAGCTGCATTTGAGGTCTTATGTTCGAAAGATTCAGCCGTACTCTGCGGACAAGAATCTATGGATCCACTTCTTCCAGGAGAGTCTTTCAGGGACTCACCTCGAATGGTTCTATCAGCTGGATGGGACCAAAATTCGTAACTGGGAGGAGCTGGCTACTGCTTTCTACAAGCAGTATCAGTATAATGCCGACCTTGCCCCCACGCGTACCCAACTCCAGGGTATGTCGTTGGGCGTAAGCGAAGGTTTTAAAGAGTACGCGCAGAAGTGGAGAGATCTGGCTGGCAGGGTGCAGCCACCTTTGACTGATCGAGAGTTAGTGGATATGTTCTTGGGGACCCTATCTGGGCCGTTCTTTAATCATCTCATTGGGAATTCTTCTGCTGGTTTCACTGATTTGATCTTAACTGGAGAGAGAATTGAAGCTGGGTTGAAGTCTGGGAAGATTGCAAAGGCTGCATCATCATCTGGGTCGGACAAGAAACCGTTTAAAAAAGAGTCTAGTGCCGTGTATGGTTCTAGGAAATCAGAGAGACCTGATCACCGCCAATCTGTCAGCGCGGTAATGATCGCTAAGCCTGCTGCCGCTCCCCGGCCAAACAATCCTCAAAGGGTTGATAGACCCCGGAGAGAGTTTACCCGGTTAAGCATGACCCTATCGCAGATTCTGCCACAGCTGCTCGCAACCAATTTGGTATCTGTCAAGGAGGCACCAAAGTTCCCTAACACTACCTCTCCCAAGTACAACCCGAATGCCCGTTGTGCTTACCATTCAGATAGCCCGGGGCATGCCACTGACGACTGTTGGGCACTAAGGAACAAGCTGCAGGACCTCATTGACGCTAAGGAGGTACAGTTCGAGGCATCTGACAAGCCCAATGTGGTGACAGCTCCCCTGCCTGCTCATGGAGTTAATGCTATTGGTGATGAAGAGGAAGTTGATGAAGCTGAGTTCGATAGCTGGATATACCCGGTCGCTGATGGTGGACTTAACAATTGGAGCGCCAAGGACAACCTCTCTGTTTCTTTTGACACTAAGTAATAAATTTCTTTGTTTCATCTTGTAATAAACTATGATAAACTCTATGGCCCGGTGTCTTACCCGAGGCACCGTGGTTCTATTTGTGAGGGCATACAAACTGTCATTTCAAACATCATGAATGAAAATCTTGGACTTTTTCGCATTACAAATATTGTGTTCCTTTTTTATCTTTCATTTCCTTTACATAATTTTCAAAACAGCTGTATTTACACACACACTCACTCATACAGGTTCCAATCCACTCTGGATCTCACTGATAACAGCTCTGCTAATGCCAATTATGACTTCGAAAATCCGATCAACTTAGCCGAAGACGAAGGTGAAGATGATTGCGAAGTGCCTGGCGAGCTTGCAAGACTGTTGCTTCAGGAAGAAAGGGCAATTCAACCCCATGAAGAGCCAGTGGAAACTATAAACCTGGGTACTGAGGCAGACAGAAAAGAGGTAAAGATTGGTGCTAACCTAGAGCTCAGCGTGAAGCAACGGTTAACCAAGATGCTGCATGACTATATGGAGATCTTTGCCTGGTCCTACGAAGACATGCCAGGGTTGGATACCGATATTGTTGTCCATCATTTGCCGACTAGGGAAGACTGCCCTCCAGTTAAACAAAAGGTTCGTCGGATGCGTCCAGAGATGTCCGAGAAGATTAAAGCCGAGGTCATGAAACAGTTTGATGCCGGGTTTCTTGCAGTGACTTCCTATCCTCAGTGGGTTGCAAATGTGGTGCCGGTGCCTAAAAAGGACGGCAAGGTCAGAATGTGTGTGGATTACAGGGATCTGAATAGGGCCAGCCCCAAGGATGACTTCCCTTTACCTCACATTGATGTCCTTGTTGATAATACAGCTCAGCATAAGGTGTTCTCTTTCATGGATGGCTTTTCAGGTTACAATCAGATTAAGATGGCACCTGAAGACATGGAAAAGACTACATTCGTCACTCAGTGGGGCACCTTCTGTTACAAGGTCATGCCGTTCGGGTTAAAGAACGCTGGGGCAACTTACCAGCGTGCCATGGTTGCCTTGTTTCATGATATGATCCATCATGAGATCGAAGTGTATGTGGACGACATGATCGCTAGGTCCCAGACTGAAGAAGAGCATCTAGATCACCTGCAGAAGTTGTTTGACCGTCTGAAACTGTACAAGCTGAGATTGAACCCGAACAAGTGCACCTTCGGGGTAAGATCTGGGAAGTTGCTAGGCTTCGTGGTCAGTGATAAAGGTATTCAAGTGGACCCTGCCAAGGTCAAGGCTATTCAAGAGATGCCAGTTCCTAAGACAGAGAAGGAAGTCAGAGGCTTTTTAGGACGCCTGAATTACATCGCTCGATTCATCTCTCATCTGACTGCTACCTGTGAGCCAATCTTCAAGCTACTGAAGAAAGATCAGGTAGTACGTTGGAACGATGAATGTCAGGCTGCTTTCGACAAAATCAAAGAGTATCTCCAAGAACCACCCATCCTCATGCCACCGGTTGAAGGGAGACCTCTGATACTATATCTGACAGTGCTAGACAACTCAATGGGGTGTGTGCTGGGGCAGCATGACGAGTCTGGCCGAAAAGAGCACGCCATTTATTACCTTAGCAAAAAGTTTACCGACTGTGAGACCCGATACTCACTGCGTGAGAAAACTTGCTGCGCTTTGGTATGGGCTGCTCGCCGGCTGAGACAGTATATGCTGACTCACACTACCTTGTTGATCTCAAAAATGGATCCGATAAAGTACATATTCGAAAAGCCCGCTCTGTCTGGAAGAATTGCACGATGGCAAATGATCTTGACGGAATACGACATTCAGTACACAACCCAGAAAGCCATCAAGGGGAGTGTATTGGCAGACCACTTAGCTCATCAAGCTGTAGATGACTACCAATCAATGAACTTCGAGTTTCCGGACGAAAGCATCATGATTGTGACTGATTGTGAAGTGCCTGGACCGGATGAAGGACCTGAACCAGGATCCAGATGGTCTATGCACTTTGACGGAGCTTCCAACGCTTTGGGAAATGGTGTCGGCGCCATAATCATATCTCCACAAGGTACTCATACTCCACTCACGGCCCGGCTATGTTTCAACTGTACCAACAACATGGCGGAGTATGAGGCGTGTATCATGGGTCTTCAAGCTGCGATCGACTTAAGGATCAAGTTCCTCAGTGTCTTCGGAGATTCCGCCCTTGTGATCAATCAGATCAACGGAGAGTGGGATACGAAACATCCAAACTTGATTCCTTACAAAGAATGTGTGTTGACCATGATTCCCCACTTCACAGAGATAACCTTTGAGCATTTTCCAAGAGAAGAGAATCAGTTAGCGGACGCGTTAGCTACAATGTCTTCAATGTTCAAGGTCAAATGGGATAATGAGGCTCCCCGGATCATCATCTGGAAACTGGACGAACCGGCATACTGTTGTGATCTCGAAGCTGAATTGGTAACTGAGAAGCCTTGGTACCACGAAGTGAAGAGATATCTGGAAGCTCAGGAATACCCTGAAGGTGCCTCTATCAATGATAAGAAATTCCTGAGACGGTTCGCATCCAAGTTCTTCCTAAGCAACGGCATCTTGTACAAGAGAAACCATGATTCAACCTTACTGCGTTGTGTGGACAAGACTGAAGCGGAAAGAATCATGGAAGAGCTACACGAAGGGACCTTTGGTACGCATTCCAGTGGGCATACTATGGCTAAGAAGATCCTACGGGCAGGATATTACTGGTCCACCATGGAAGCTGATTGCTACCAACATTCTAGGACATGCCACAAGTGCCAGATCTATGCAGATAAGGTGCATGTTCCTCCGGTTCCCCTGAACGTTCTGACTGCGCCTTGGCCGTTTGCAATGTGGGGCATAGACATGATCGGCGAGATAAGACCTACGGCATCCAACGGACATCGCTTCATCCTAGTGGCGATTGATTATTTTACGAAGTGGGTTGAAGCAGCATCCTATGCTACAGTAACCAAGACTGTTGTGGCACGGTTTATTCGGCACAATCTGATCTGTCGATATGGCGTCCCTGAACGGATCATTACAGACAACGGTACCAATCTGAACAATAAGATGATTGCTGAGCTTTGCGAACAGTTCAAGATACAGCACCACAATTCTTCTCCTTACAGACCGAAGATGAATGGGGCTGTAGAAGCAGCTAACAAGAACATCAAGAAGATCGTGCAAAAAATGACAGTGACGTACAAAGATTGGCACGAGATGTTACCGTTCGCTCTGCATGGGTACCGTACCTCAGCAAGGACGTCAACCGGGGCAACTCCTTTCTCTCTGGTTTATGGCATGGAGGCAGTCTTGCCGATTGAAGTACAAATTCCCTCTCTCCGGATAATGAAGGATGCAAATCTGAACGAAGATGATTGGATCCAGACACGACTTGACCAACTCAACCTCATTGACGAGAAAAGACTTGCTGCTATCTGTCATGGTCAGACGTACCAAAAACGAATGATCAGGGCATTTAACAAAAAGGTCAGACCACAGGAATACCAAGTCGGGGATCTGGTTATCAAGAGAATCATACTTCCTCAGAGTGATCCAAGGGGCAAATGGACCCCTACGTACGAAGGGCCGTTTGTGGTTAAGCATGTGTTCTCAGGAGGAGCAATGATCTTAACCAACATGGATGGTGACGACCTTCCTCACCCCGCCAACGCAGACATAGTTAAAAAATACTACGCATGAAAAAAGACCCGCTAGGCTGACATGCCTAGGCAAAAGTTAGGGCTTCCCGTCGAACCAAAAGGGTTCGGGCAAAATGTAGGGATGAAAATGAAAAAAAATCTGTACACCCGGCAAGTCGAAAACCTGAAAAGGCGGCTTGGGCAAAAATGGGTATCCCAGTGGACTGAAAACCCGAAAGGGCGGTCCAGGCAAAAATTAGGGATAAAGCGTAAAACTATGTCTCATTGATCACTGTGCATCCAGAATCCGGTATCTGCATCAAGTTCAAAACGACATCGATCAGTCAGCTTCACCTTCAACCAAGGTCATCAAGTGATGAGACGCTCGGAGTTATAATGGCAATAGCAGAGTTGAAACCCAGTGGATCATTCATCTTTCACACAGCTGTTTTATTTTTCTTTTGTACAAAACTTGTATAAACTCTTTTGATCGGCGACGTACCTCTTACTAGGACGTCAGCCTCTTGTACACAAAACGCCTATTTTCAGGCCATTCAAAAATCAATAAAAATATATTTTCAGTTAAACGTGCCAAGTATTTTTCCTTCCTCTGTTTTTGTTTTGCGAAGAACGTCCAAGGTTCAATTTGTGATGTATGCATTGACAATAATTTGCTAACTCATAAATATTTGCATACGAAACAAAGGAATTCGTTGCAGGTGACACTAGAAACAGGGGCAATAAAAGAGTTGTCTGAGCAGTCTAATTGTTCTATCCTCCAAGGTACTAAGGTAGGTTCAGCTAAGAATACGGCCAAGTGTATCTTAATTCCCCAGAGAATAGTTCAGTAAAGCAGTACATCTCTCTCCAAGCAAAATTATCAAGTCCCGAGGAAATTGAGTATCCTCCCGTAGATCTCAAAACTTCCCCAGCAGCACGCATTCTTAACAAGTATCCCCGGCAGTCTTGGCCTAAAGATTGTTCTCCGGCGGTATCCCAACATCCAAAGGAATCACTTCCCCGCAATTCAAACCTCCCCCAGAAGAGTCCAATCCAGCTTCACCAGCAAAGTTGGAACTCATATCTCCCCAAGCAGCAAGCTTATCCCCAGTAGATTCTGGAAGCTTATCCCTCTCAGAGCACGAACGCGTCGTCCCGGCTTGATTTAAAGAGTTATTTCCGTAACAGGATATAACTGGGTTATCCTCAGCCAAAAGCCACGGAAAGAGCGTCCTCGGCAAAGTATCTTCCTACCCCAGCGAAGTCTATCAACACTTCCAGCACAACAAGGATATCCTCAGTATAACTCATCAACGGTATCCCCAGCGGAGTTGTCTTCATCAACTCAGCAAAGCATCGCTATCCCCACAGAGTAGCACTCCCCAGCATGGTCGCTAGAGGATCTTTTCTCCCGCAGAATTATTTCATTTGCCAAGTGTATTCCTCAACGGAGTTATCTTCTCCTACCGGTATTCTTGCAACAATCATCCACAGCGGAAGTAAAATCTCTTCCTCAACATCAGCCCAGGATATGACTTCCCGGCACCCGTCAAGGATTTATTTTCCTAGACGAAAACATACATGAATCATCACATACATCATTATAGCATGCATGTACGCATCATATCATATAAATCGCACCCATGTTGCGAACATCATTGCTTGATCCATATCATGCATTGCATATAACTGACCTTTACCTTTCAGGAAAGATGCGGTTGAAATTCTCAAATATACTTCAAAGACTTCTCCAGTCCAGTTAAATCGACTCCAAACAGATTTTTCTGATAAAGACTCAGTAGAAGTTATGGTTCCCTCTCCAACGGCGTGTGAGGTAGTAATCCCTTCTTCTTATGGTTCCCTCTCCGACGGTGAGCGTGAGGTGGTAATTCCTTTTTCAAGATGTTTTCCTCTCCGACATGAGCGTGAGGTAATATTCTTTTATGGTTCCCTCTCCGACGGTGAGCGTGAGGTGGTAATTCCTTTTTCAAGATGTTTTCCTCTCCGACATGAGCGTGAGGTGATATTCTTTTATGGTTCCCTCTCCAACGGCGTGTGAGGTAGTAATCCCTTCTTCAGATGTTCCCCTCTCCGGCATGAGCGTGAGGTGATATTCTCTTATGGTCCCCTCTCCGACGGTGAGCGTGAGGCGGTAATTCCTTTTTTCAAGATGTTTTCCTCTCCGACGATGAGCGTGAGGTGATAGTCTTTTGTGGTCCCCTCTCCAACGGCGTGTGAGGTGGTATTCCCTTTTTCAAGATGTTTTCCTCTCCGACGATGAGCGTGAGGTGATAGTCTTTTATGGTCCCCTCTCCGGCATGAGCGTGAGGTGGTAAATCCTCCTTCAGATGTTCCCCTCTCCGGCACGAGCGTGAGGTGATATTCTCTTATGGTCCCCTCTCCAACGGCGTGTGAGGCGGTAATTCCTTTTCCAAATGTTTCCCTCTCCGGCATGAGCGTGAGGTGACATTTCCTTCCAGATTATAATTTCCTATAGTTCCCTCTCCAACGGTGAATGAGGTGACTCCCTTTGAGACTATAATACCCTTTGGTTCTCTTCCTGACACTACAAAGATGGTAATTCTCACCAAGATTTTCTCAACGAGCGTTGTTGAGATCATTCAGGATTCTCTTACCCTTCATGCTAAAGCGGTAACCATCCCTGGTTCATTCATCAGCGTTTGAAGCTCCAGACTCAGCTCCTGCAACCAGTCAGGACACATCTATACCAAGCATCTAAAATCAGCTCCTGCGACGTGTCAGGTACTCATTTTTCTGTTTTGCAGGTATGCAGGTTCTTGCTAAGGAATCTCCTATGCAATCAACGTCCAGATGGCATCTATAAGCCCATCACCCTATTCAGCAATCTCTAAATGGCATCTATAAGCCCATTCCCCATCATTGCTACTATGTGAGCGCAAATTTCTGGGCACTTTAGTGTTCAATCATCTTCTACCCTCGGATTACGAAAGGCACGTCAGCCAATCTGCATCCTCAGGTCTAAGAAGATTGAACAGGGGCAACTGTTGTACCCCAAAATTTGCCCTCCCATATTCATCAAGAATTGTCAAAGTCAAGGTCACAAAATGCCCCAAGGGTTGTGCAGCTCAACTGTCTCCTATACAGTCAATACTAGAGTTTGAGTTCTGGTCAAGCAAATGAATTTTTCAAAGGCCTAATCAAGTCCCATATGCCTACAAAGATGGTCAAGTATCCTCATGTCAAGTTTCAAAGCATTCAGCTCAAAATTGCACAGTCAAAACCCTAGATTGCACTACAGTCAACTGTAGGGGCAAAATGGTCATTTGGCAGTCAAAAGTTCAAATTTTTGGTCAATATATCATTTTGAAGCCACAAACATCATTTGATCAATGCTTGATCATGATTCTCAAAATTTGGCTCAGAAATCATTAAAGATGCAAAAGTTACTATATTTGGACAGCTGAAAAAGTCAACTGAAATTGACCAGGGCATAACTTTCACATGGATTATCAGAAAAATTCCATCCAAAGCTCATTTTGAAGAGAAAGACATTTCCTACAATTCATCTTCATGTTCCAAGTCCAAGAAATGCTCTCACAAAAAGTTATCAATTTCAACATTATAGGTCATTTTCAAAAGTCAACAAAAAGTGACTTTAAGTCAAAGGCCATAACTTGAGATTGGTAAATCAAAATGACATGGGACCAAAGGCATTGGTTAAAGGACTCAAAGACCTTTCCAAAATGTCCAAGAACATGTGAAAAGCTTAAAAATTGACCAAGTTATGCCTTGTGGAAGTTGGGAAATTTTTGGAAATTTTTGAAAGTCAACATTGATGCAAAAGGCCTAAAAATGCAAATGGGCCCAATTATCTTCCAAATTTCTTCATGCCAAGCCTATGCACGACCACTAGGCCCAAAGGGAAGTATTCTCATATTTTTTAATTATTTATTTGAATTAATATTAATTTATATTCATTTAAATGATTTTAATTCATGAAAAATATAATCTTAAGCAAAACAAATCCTTTTATACACATTATAACCTCAATATTTCGTGCTTAACTGATTAGGGCAAGTTGTGATAAGAATTGAGCATGATTGATACAAAAACTATGAGAAAAAGATTGGAAAAGATCTTGTGAAATCAAATCTTCAAAAATCATTAAAGCAATGGATTTTCTTCAATTTTCCTGACCTAACATGCTCCATATATGATCAGAACATAACCCTAATGATAAAAGGACAAAAAGCTGCGCATACACAAGCTTTGCCATTCTTGAAAAATTCTCCTAAAAACTCAATACTGAAATCTAGGTTTTAGGTGGATTCAAGCTGTGATTTTTGTTTCATTAGCTTCCTTGGACCATTCAGAACCTTTCTCAATCATTAACAACAAGAAAAGCACCCTGAAACGGTATCTCAAAGTCCAACCGTACCTTGGAAATTTTGAAATCATACAGCACGATTCCATCATCTTTATGCATTTTTTTTCATGGATTCATGTTTATGTTGATATTTCTGAATTAACCACTATGTTTAATTATGTTATTTTGCCCTATATGCCAATTCACCATTAGAGAGGCTTAGGGTTCCGAAACCTCCAAATTAGGCGTTATCAGTTCGTGTAAAATTAGGACACACCAATGCTATGATTGAAATCTGCAGGTTGAGACGAAGAAGACAAGATGCTCGCGCTCAATTTATATGTATTCAGAATCTAATCGCTATTTTTGAAACACGCGCATATTGAGGGGGTTTAAAACCCCCGTTAAATATTTGTTGTTTTTCAGGGAAGCAGAACAACGAAGAAGAAAGGCTTCGTGGCAACCATTGAGTGGCCGTTTCAAATTTTGGCGCGCGTTCCAAGCGTGAATCCACTTTCTTTTTATATTAATTGTGTTATATTATATATTAAAGATGAACGTGATGGCTCAGTGGTGACACGCTATGTTTGTAACCCCAAGGACCTGGGTTCAAGTCCCAGGTCCTACATATTTGTCATATTATTTTGCAAACTGAAATTCTATGCAGCGCTAGTTAAGATCCATGCCATGCATCCCCAAGAATCCACCAGCCATGTGTCCTGGAAAGCAAATCAAGGGCCATGATCAAAGGAGTACCCTAAGCACCAGTCAACGCATCATACCTAATCCCAGAAAGTCAATGAATCAACCCTTATTGGGCCAGGCTTTTCAGGCTTATACCTCCAAAATTTGGGGCAGCACCCCCACCCTGGTTTGCTTTCTTCATTTTATTTTTTCTATTTTAATTATTGTATGATTTATTTAATTGCTTTAATTAACTTATTTTTTTTTATAAAATATAAAAACATTAAAAAATGCAGAAAATACAAGAAAAATATAATATTTATTTTATTACAATTATTTTCATAAATAAACTAGCATGTAAATAAACTAGTGTAATTAGGGTTTAATTCCAATTCTTTTTTTAATAACAATCCAAAAAAAAACATGTAGAATTAGGTTAATAGTTTTAATGTCTTTTTAATTTTTATTTCTCACAATACTATTTATTTACTTATTTTATTTTCATAAATTAAATTGCACATAAATGAATTAGGGTAATTTAGGTCTTATTTTAATTCTTTCTTAATAAATAAAAAATATTAGAATTTAGGGTTTGCCGTTTAGTTTAATTTTAATTAATACTTCTTTTTCTTTTAAATCTTAAAAAATACAAAATATCAAAAAAACATTTAATTCCTTTTATTACTTTATTTTTAATGCTCATTAACCTTTAATTATTTGCAAAAGGGTCCAACGCCCGTCGTTTCAATTATTAATATTGCGCATTTATCTTTCATCGCTTATTATAATTATGTAATTGCCCCAAAGCCATGTAATTTACTTTTCGCACTTTATTTCTTCGCATTATTTATTTTTCCGCTAAATCGGGTCCTGGAAATTTTGGCGATGTGGGCCCGCGCCTTTGTAATAGTCGTAGATTTATCTTTTCCGCACTCCTAACTGTTAATCAAGCATGAAAGAATGAATGTCTAATTAAAATCAAGCGTAGAACACGACAAACATGACAAGGCAAATAAATGAAACATGACACACAATTCGCACACACCACCCCTAGGGTACGCCTCACTGTTGCCTTGCATTCGAAAGGTGATCGTCGAGTAGAGGACGTCTTAGTAAGTCCTCATGATCCGGGAACCTGGCATGAGGGTAGCTTCTAAGGTGTCTTCCCATTGCTCTGGTGATCACCATGTCCCGAACCTCGAATTGACCCGAACACCTCCAACGGTGGTGCTACCTACCTCTCAATGGTGGGATGGCACTACTTTAAAGGACATTTACACAGACGAATTCCTTAGGGTAGGTAGGTTCTCAAGGATACTTGCTCTAATCTCAAAACAAACTCAAAAGACTTTTCACACTGACACTTTTCAAAAAGCTTTCAAAGCAAACTTTTCAAACACTCTGATGTATGAGTCGATCTGAAATTTTTCAAAGAAACTTTTAAACCCACATTGAAAAGCAAACCAACAATTTTGAAAACACATTGAGCAAGTATCTAAGAGCCCATGGATAACCATGGATAGAAAGGGTGCTAACACCTTCCCTTTCTATAACCTACCTCCCGAACCGAGAGCAATCTCTTAAGGAATTTTTCTGTGCTTTTGTCCTTTCCATTTGGAGAAAATAAAAGACGGTGGCGACTCTTGCTTCCGCGACATTTCGCGAACCAGCGTTAAACAGTCAGTTCCAGATCCACCGATCACAGCCGCCAAGCTGTCAACGCGGTGGTAATTTCAAAGCCTGTTGCTGCTCCTCAGCTATATAACCAACCAAGGGGTGAGAGACCCAAAAGGCAGTACACTCGGCTCAGTATGACCCTCTCTCAGATATTGCCGCAACTGCTGTCAACCAATCTGGTAACTGTCAAAGAAGCTCCGAAGGTGGTAAACACAACATCTCCGAAGTACAATCCCAATGCCCGTTGTGCTTATCACTCTGACAGCCCGGGGCATACTACGGACGATTGCTGGGCTCTGAGGAATAAGGTTCAGGACCTTATTGATGCTAAAGAAATATAGTTTGAGGCGTCCGAAAGGCCCAATGTTGTGACTGCTCCCATGCCCCAGCATGGAGTGAATGTTGTGGAAGAAGACCCGTATGTAGCCTCTGTGGATGAGATTGTTACTCCGTTGCTGACTGTCAAAAGGAACGTGTTGCTAGCCGGTTTATTTCCGGGATGTAGTAAAGGTTTCCTTCTATGTTCTGCTTCCCCTGCTGGTTGTCCTTTGTTGAAGTCAGGTATCCAAATCCTGATGGATAATAAGGAAATCTTGTTCGAGAAGATTGCTGCTCCTGCTACCCGTACCGAAGAAGTTTCTATTGTCACTATTTTCAATAACCCTCCTAAGGCTCCCTCAAAGAAGCCTGTCAAAATCATGTCCGTTCAGAAGATTGCTCATATCATCATCACTGTTTCGGGGCCCATCCCCTATAAATCTGACAAAGTTGTCCCGTGGCACTATGGGGCAGATGTTTATGTTCTGGGAGTAAAACAAGAGTTTGATACTAGTACCGGTGTCAGCAACATCACTGGGCCTGCCAAGGTTACTCGTAGTGGTAGGCTGTTCTCACCAGATATTGTGCCACCAACAATTCAGAGACCTCTTGTCATCACACCTGCTAGTGTGCCTGCTTCCCTTCCTGACCAAGTTTCTGTTTCTACCCCTGTTGCCGAATCATCTGACGCTCGGGGCAAAGGGATTGCTACTGATGTGCCTGCCCGGACGGAGGCACCGAAGACCAATGTTGAAGCTTCCAAGCAAGAGATGGAAGAGATTCTCAAAATTATCAAGAAGAGTGATTTCAATGTAGTTGAGCAGCTGGGGCACACCCCCTCTAAGATCTCTATGCTATCACTGTTGTTGTGTTCAGAGGCCCATGCCAAGGCCCTGATTGCCTTCCTGAAGACTGCCCACGTGCCACAAGAAACGTTTGCTGATCAATTTACCGATTGTGTGGCCAACCTGACTGCTGATAATGGGTTGGGTTTCTCTGACGCCGATCTGACTACCAAGGGAAAGAACCATAACGACGCCCTGCATGTCTCCATTGAATGCATGGGCACTACTCTTGTCCATGTGTTGGTGGACACCGGTTCTTCGTTGAACGTATTACCCAAGAAGGCCCTAGACAGGTTAGATTGTGAGGGTTTGGAGCTCAAGCCTAGTAACATTATTGTCCGGGCCTTTGACGGGTCCAAAAGGATGGTACATGGGGAAGTTGACATTCCAATCAGGGTTGGTTCTCAAGTTTTTGATTCTACCTTCTATGTGATGGACATCCGACCATCCTATTCTTGTTTGCTGGGTCGTCCATGGATCCACAAGGCTGGAGCTGTAACCTCCATATTACATCAGAAGCTTAAGTACCCGGTCAGGGGGAAGATCGTAACAGTGCAAGGGGAGGAAGAATATATGGTCAGCCACCTCAACTCGTTCCGGTACGTAGAAATGGATGGGGAGTTCATTGAGACCCCCTTTCAACACTTTGAAGAGGTGCCTCAGACATTGGCAGAAGCAGAGACTGTGACTGAAGAGGGTTCTCCTTTGAAGATGGCTTCCTTAAAGGATGCCCGGGCTGTGATTGAGAAGGGTGAGTGTGCAAACTGGGGCCGACTTCCTGGTTTTACTCCGAAGACTGACAAATTTGGCTTGGGTTTCACTGCAGAAGCTCAGAAGGCTATTCGTAAGGCAAGGATTGGAAGACCTCCTATGTTCATCACCAACCCGGGAGTGAATGCTATTGATGACGACGTGGAAGAATCTGAATTTGACAGCTGGATCTACCCAACGACCAACGGTGGACCAAGCAACTGGACGGCGAAATATTTCATACTTATTACTTTTGTCACTCAGTAATGAACTCCTTTGTTTTGAATTTGTAACAAACAATATTACTAAACTCTATGGCCTGGTGTCTTACCCGGGGCACCGTGGTTTCATTTGTGAGGGCTTGTTATTTGTCACTTTCATATATCATGAATAAAAACATTGGACGTTTTTCGCATTTCAAATATTGCGCTCCCTTTCTTTCTTTATATATTGCAAAACAGCTATATTTACACACACTCACCTATACAGGTTCCAATCCACTCTGGATCCCACTGGTAACGACTCTGCTACTGCCAGTTATGACTTCGAAAATCCGATCAACTTAGCCGAAGACGAAGGTGAAGATGATTGTGAAGTGCCTGGTGAGCTTGCAAGACTGTTACTCCAGGAAGAGAGGGCCATTCATCCACATGAAGAGCCCGTGGAAGCGGTAAATCTGGGTACTGAGACAGACATAAAGGAAGTCAAGATTGGTGCCAATCTGGAGCTCAGCGTGAAACAACGGTTGATCCAGATGTTGCGTGATTATGTGGAAATCTTTGCCTGGTCTTACGAAGACATGCCTGGGTTGGATACCGACATTGTGGTTCATCACCTGCCTACCAAGGAAGAATGCCCTCCGGTAAAACAGAAGGTCCTCCGTATGCTTCCAGAGATGTCCAAGAAAATCAAAGCTGAGGTTATGAAACAATTTGATGCCGGGTTTCTAGCAGTGACTTCTTACCCTCAGTGGGTCGCCAACGTGGTCCCGGTACCAAAGAAGGATGGTAAGGTCCGAATGTGTGTTGATTACAGGGATTTGAACAGGGCGAGCCCCAAGGATGACTTCCCTCTGCCTCACATCGACGTTCTGGTTGACAACACTGCCCAACATAAAGTATTTTCCTTCATGGACGGCTTCTCCGGTTATAATCAGATCAAGATGGCTCCTGAAGACATGGAGAAGACCACTTTTGTTACTCAGTGGGGCACCTTTTGCTACAAGGTCATGCCATTTGGGTTGAAAAATGTTGGGGCAACCTACCAACGTGCCATGGTTGCTTTATTTCATGACATGATCCACCATGAGATTGAAGTATACGTCGACGACATGATTGCAAGATCCCAAACTGAGGAGGAACACCTTGGCCATCTACAGAAACTGTTTGACCGTCTGAAATTGTACAAGCTAAGGTTGAACCCAAACAAGTGCACCTTTGGGGTAAGGTCTGGAAAACTACTAGGTTTCATCGTGAGCGACAAAGGTATTCAAGTGGACCCTGCCAAGGTGAAAGCCATACAAGAGATGCCAACTCCCAAGACAGAGAAAGAAGTCAGAGGCTTTCTAGGATGGCTGAACTATATTGCCCGATTCATCTCACATCTAACTGCTACCTGTGAACCAATCTTCAAGCTGCTGAAGAAAGATCAAGTAGTACGTTGGAATGATGAATGTCAGGTCGCTTTCGAAAAAATCAAAGAGTATCTCCAAGAGCCACCCATTATTATGCCACCGGTTGAAGGGAGACCTCTAATCTTATACTTGACAGTACTTGACAGCTCAATGGGGTGTGTGCTGGGGCAGCATGACGAGTCCGGCCGAAAAGAGCACGCCATTTATTACCTTAGCAAAAAGATTACCGACTGCGAGACCCGATACTCACTGCTCGAGAAAACTTGATGCGCTTTGGTATGGGCTGCTCGCCGGCTGAGACAGTATATGTTGACTCACACTACTCTCTTGATTTCAAAAATGGATCCGATCAAGTACATATTCGAAAAGCCTGCTCTGTCCAGAAGAATAGCAAGATGGCAGATGATCTTGACAAAATATGACATCCAGTACACGACTCAAAAAGCAATCAAGGGAAGTGTATCGGCAGACCATTTGGCACACCAGGCAGTGGATGATTACCAATCTATGAACTTTGAATTCCCAGACGAGGATATCATGGTAGTGACTGATTGTGAAGTACCTGGACCGGATGAAGGACCTGAGGAAGGATCCCGATGTTCTATGCACTTTGACGGAGCCTCAAATGCTTTGGGTAATGGCATTGGCGCTATGATCATATCCCTGAAAGGCACTCATACTCCACTTACCGCCCGACTATGTTTCAACTGCACCAACAACATGACGGAGTATGAGGCGTGCATCATGGGTCTTCAAGCTGCAATTGACTTAAGGATTAAGTTTCTGAGTGTCTTCGGAGATTCCGCTCTCGTGATCAATCAGATCAAAGGCGAGTGGGATACGAAACACCCAAATCTTATTCCTTACAAAGAGTATGTGTTGACGTTGATTCCCCACTTCGAGGAGATAACTTTTGAACACTTCCCAAGAGAGGAGAATCAGTTGGCGGATGCGCTGGCTACGATGTCTTCTATGTTCAAAGTCAAATGGGACAACGAGGCTCCCCGGATCATTATTTGGAAATTGGACGAACCTGCACATTGCTGTGATCTTGAGGCTGAAGAGGTAACTGAAAAACCTTGGTATCATGAAGTGAAGAGGTACTTGGAAGCTCAAGAATACCCTGAAGGCGCATCTGTTAATGACAAAAAGTTTCTGAGAAGGTTCGCAGCAAAGTTCTTCCTCAGCAACGGCATTCTGTACAAACGAAACCATGATTCGACCTTACTGCGTTGTGTGGATAAAACTGAAGCAGAAAAGATCATGGAAGAGCTACATGAAGGTACCTTCGGAACACATTCCAGTGGACACACTATGGCAAAGAAAATCCTTCGGGCAGGATATTTCTGGTCCACAATGGAAGCTGATTGTTACCAACATTCTCGGACGTGTCACAAATGCCAGATCTATGCTGATAAGGTGCATGTTCCTCCAGTTCCTCTGAAAGTTTTGACAGCACCTTGGCCTTTTGCAATGTGGGGCATTAATATGATCGGCGAGATCATACCTACGGCATCCAATGGGCATCGCTTCATCCTGGTAGCGATTGATTACTTCACAAAGTGGGTTGAAGCAGCTTCCTATGCTACCGTAACCAAGAAAGTCGTGGCACGATTCATTCGGCACAACCTGATCTGTCGATACGGTGTCCCGGAAAGGATCATTATGGATAATGGTACCAATCTTAACAACAAAATGATCACTGAGCTCTGCGAGCAATTCAAGATACAACACCATAACTCTTCTCCTTACCGGCCGAAGATGAACGGGGCTGTAGAAGCGGCGAATAAGAATATCAAGAAGATTGTGCAGAAGATGACAGTGACCTACAAAGATTGGCACGAGATGCTACCGTTTTCTCTTCATGGATACCGTACCTCAGCACTGACGTCAACAGGGGCAACACCTTTTTCCTTGGTCTATGGCATGGAGGCAGTCTTGCCTATTGAAGTTCAGATACCCTCTCTCCGGATAATGAAGGATGCAGGTTTGAGCGAAGATGACTGGATCCAGACTCGACTTGATCAATTAAACTTGATTGACGAAAAGAGACTCACTGTTATTTGTCATGGTCAAACGTACCAAAAACGGATGATCAGGGCAATTAACAAGAAAGTCAGACGACAAGAGTATCAAGTCGGAGACCTGGTAATCAAGCGCATCATTCTTCCTTAAGGTGATCCCAGGGGAAAATGGACCCCTACGTACGAAGGGCCATTTGTGGTTAAGAATGTCTTCTCAGGAGGAGCTATGATTCTAACCACCATGGATGGTGACGACCTTCCTCACCCCGCCAATGCAGACATAGTAAAAAGATACTACGCATGAATTAAAGACCCGCTAGGTTGACACACCTAGGCAAAAACAAGGACTTCCCGGCGAACCAAAAGGGTTCGGGCAAAAATAAGGGATGAAATGAAAAAATCTGTACACCCGACAAGTCGAAAACCTGAAAAGGCGGCTTGGGCAAAAATGGGTATCCCGGTGGACTGAAAACCCGAAAGGGCGGTCCAGGAAAAAGTTAGGGATTAAAGCATAATACTATGTCTTATTGGATCACTTTGCATCAAGAATCTGGCATTAGCTATCAGGCTCAGACGGCATCGATCAATCAGCTTCATCTTCAACTAAGAAGCCAAGTGATGAGACGCTTGAAGACATAAAGACGATAGCAGAGTTGGATCCCAGTAGGATTATTTTTCACATAGCTGTTTTGTTTCCTTTTCACAAAATTGTATAAACTCTATTTTGCTCGGCGGCGTTCTCTTACTAGGACGTCAGCCTCTTGTACATAAATGCCTATTTACAGGCAAATTCAAAAATCAATACAAATTCACTTTTCAGACAAATTGCCAATTGTTTTTCCTTTATCTGTTTTGTTTTGCAAAGAACGTCCAATGTTCATTTTTGATATATGCATTTGACATTAATCGCTAATCATAAATATTCGCATGCGAAACAAAGGACTAATTACAGGTGACATCAGAAACAGGGGCAATAATGAGTTGTCTAAGCGATCTAGTTGCTCTATCCACCAAGGTACCAAGATAGGTTCGGCTGAAGAACGTGACCAGGATACCTTCACTCCCCGTAGAGTAAGACAAAGTTCAACAATACTTCTCCTCAAGAAGAATTGGTCTCCCATCAGCCCCGAAAAGGCACAGTATTTCCAGCAAGTCAGCGGCACTCTCTCCAAGCAGAGTTAGTCTACTGTCAGCCTTAAGGAAGTGGGTATCCCCAGTAAATCTCAACATTCCCCAGCGGAGTATACAGATATTCCCAATCAAGCATCCCCGACAGTCTTAATATAAGATTGTTCCTCGGCGGAATATCAGACACCCCAGCGGAGCCACTTCCCCAGTACAGTCTAAAAATTTCCCCAGGAGAGTTGAATCAATCTCCCCGGCAGATTCTGGAAGCTTATCCCCCGCAGAGTACATATCTCTCCCCGGCTTTATTCAAAGGTTATTCCCCACCAGAGCTTATAACTGGGTTATCCTCAGCTAATTACAACGGAAAGATCGTCCTCGGCGAAGTTCTTCCTATCCCCAGCGGAGTTCATCAAATCCTCCAACACAACTTATCAATGGAATCCCCAGCGGAGTTCTCATCAAATCTCAGCGAAGTATCTCTTCCCACATAGTAATTCCCCGCAAAGTAATCTCTTCGCCAAGTTTATTCCCCAACGGAGTCATCTTCTCCTACCGATTTATTCTTGCAACCATCATCCCCAACGGAAATGAAGAACTCCACTCTTCAAATACCAGCCCAGGATTCAACAAGCTCCCGGCATTCGTCAAGGATTTATTTTCCTAGACGAAAATACATTCATAAACATTTCACATTTCATATCTCCTATTTACATACATGATAAAGTGCATACGCATCATATCACACAATTTTGAGAACATCATGACATCATGCATTTCATACATCATGACATTGCATATAACTGATGTTTTGCCTTTTCAGGAAAAAGGTCAACCCAAAGATGATTACTATCAACTGTCGCAATTCCAGATTCGATTCTTGTATCTAGCCAGGGCATATCTGTGACTGATTGTAGATTCGACACCTGTATCCAGCCAGGGTATGTCTGCATGAAGAGTTTAGAGATTCGATACCTGTATCCAGCCAGGGCATATCTGTAGACGACTAATTCCAGATTCGATTCCCGTATCTAGCCAGGGCATATCTGTGACTGATTGTAGATTCGATACCTGTATCCAACCAGGGCATATCTGCATGAAGAGTTTAGAGATTCGACACCTGTATCCAGCCAGGGCATATCTGTAGACGACTAATTCCAGATTCGATTCCTGTATCTAGCCAGGGCATATCTGTGATTGATTGTAGATTCGATACCTGTATCCAGCCAGGGCATATCTGCATGAAGAGTTTAGAGATTCGACACTTGTATCCAGCCAGGGCATATATGTGAGTACTTGTTCCAGATTCGATACCTGTATCCAGCCAGGGCATATCTGCATGAAGAGTTTAGAGATTCGATACCTGTATCCAGCCAGGGCATATTTGTAGACGACTAATTCCAAATTCGATTCCTGTATCTAGCCAGGGCATATCTGTGAGTGATTAATTGTAGGTTCGATACCTGTATCCAGCCAGGGCATATCTGCATGAAGAGTTTAGAGATTCGACACCTGTATCCAGCCAGGGCATATCTGTAAACGACTAATTCCAGATTCGATACCTGTATCCAGCCAGGGCATATCTGTGAGTGATTTGATTATGGATTCGACACCTGTATCTAGTCAGGGCATATCTGTGAGTAACTGATTGTAGATTCGATACCTGTATCCAGCCAGGGCATGTCTGCATGAAGAGTTTAGAGATTCGACACCTGTATCCAGCCAGGGCATATCTGTAAACGACCTAATTCCAATTTCGATACCTGTATCTAGCCAGGGCATATCTGTGAGAGATTGATTGTAGATTCGATACCTGTATCCAGCCAGGGTATGTCTGCATGAAGAGTTTAGGGATTCGATACCTGTATCCAGCCAGGGCACGTCTGTAAGCAACCTTTTGAAGTTCCGGATTCGATTCCTGTATCTAGCCAGGGCATATCTGTGAGCAATTAATTGTAGATTCGATACCTGTATCTAGCCAGGGCATATCTGCATGAAGAGTTTGAAGATCAACCCCTGTAACAGGCCAGGAAACTATCTTTCTTTCTCAAGTACGCAAGTTCTCGCTAAGGAATCTCTTACGCGATCGACACCTTCAGATGGCATCTTTTAAGCCCATCTCCACAACTATCCATTATATTTCCAAATGGCATCTATAAGCCCATTTCCCGACAAGATTCTTTCACATCTCCAGATGGCATCTTTAAGCCCATCTTCCTATCCATCATCTCTCCAAATGGCATCTATAAGCCCATTCCCGACATCACCTTGCTGATATTCTACTATGCGAGTGCAAATTTCTGGGCACTCTAGTGTTCAATCATCTTCCACCTTCGGATCACGAAAGGCACACAAGCCAATCTACATCCTCAGGTCTAAGAAGATTGAACATGGGAAACTGTTGTACCCCAAAATTTGCCCTCCCATATTCTTCAAAGTTTATCAAGAATCATCCTCAAATGGTTCAAAACTTCTCAAGGGTTGCACAGTCAAACATCCTCCTAAGCCAGTCAAAATTAGGGTTTTGGTTCTTGCAAGGAATTTGAGGTTTTCAAGGGCTCAATCCAGTCTCATAGGCCCATATACATTGTCAAGCATCTACATGCCAAGTCTCAAGACTCACAGGGTCCAATTGCACAGTCAAAAGCCCTATTTGGTTCACAGTCAACTATAGGGGTAAAATGGTCATTTTACAGTCAAAAGTCAAAATTTTTGGTCAACATCTTATTTTGAAGCCACAATCATCATTTGATCAAGTCTTGATCATGATTCCACAAGAATGGCTCAAAAATCATCAAGATGCAAAAGTTTCCATTTTCGGACAACTGAAAAGTCAACTGTAACTTGACCAAGGCATAACGTTTTCATGGTTCATCAAAAAAATCCCATCCAATTCTCATTTTGAAGGGGATGACATTTCCTACAACTCATCTTCACATTCCAAGTCCAAGAAATGCTCTCACAAAAAGTTATCAATTTCTACATTATAGGTCATTTTCAAAAGTCAACGCAAAGGCATTTTAAGTCAAAGACCATAACTTGAGATTGGTAAATCCAAATGACATGGGACCAAAGGCATTGGTTAGAGGACTTCAAGACCTTTCCAAAATGTCCAAGAACATGTTCATATGATCAAAATTGAGCAAGATATGCATTGGAGAAGTTGGGAAATTTTTGTGAAATGGCAAAAGTCAACTATCCTTGAAACTTCAATTTTTGACAAAAGGGCCCACTTTCTTCCACTTGATTCAGCCTTGTCATGCCATACACGTGTCCCATGATTAATTTCAAGATCAAACATTTATTTTTCCATTTTATTTAATTTTTATTGATTTAATTCATTTTAAATCCATAATAATTTAAATAAAATCTAAAAATTTAATGGAATGGCATCTTTTGGTTTGAATGGCTTTCATGTGTCATATTCCAGCTACCAAATTCGTGCTAAGGCTATTTTGTGCATAAAATCATGGTTTTGCTTCAAGTATGGAAAGGTCTTTAATGGTGATCAACAAAAATCTCAAGACATCAATACAATGGATCCCAAGCTCAGCTGCTGACCTAATTTCATCCCTACATACATAAGCAAGCGTGCCAGACCTAATGGACAACCCAAGCATTGCTGAAACGGCAAAATCAAAACTCAAAAATTGTTGGAAAAGTGAGAGGTCTAGAACAAGGTTGCATGCACTTTGAGATCAAAAGAAGCATGTAGTCTTCCTCCTTGCCATCCCCTGAAGCCAACGCGACCCTTGCCAAGCCCTAAGACCTCTGTGATACGGTGGGAGAACTGACTTGAGGTTTTGCGTTTGTTTTCGCAAATGTTTCGGTTGAGCAAGAGTCGCCACCGACTTTTTATCTTATCCTAAAGGAAAGGTTAAAAAGCACAGGAAAAAACCTTTTGAGATGTTTCGTGGGTTCGGGGGGTAGATTATGAAAAGGGAAGGTATTAGCACCCTCTTCATCCATGGTTATCCATGGGCTCTTAGTTATTTGTTTAGATCACTTGCCTTTGATTTTCAATTGCTTGAAATTGTGGTGTGGGTGTGGGTGTGTTTTGAAAATGTTTTTGAAATAGACGCCTTGTCTAGGTAACCATTGTAATGACTCGTGTTTGAGTGTTTTACAAAGGTATGTATCTTTTCGAAAAGATGTTTCAAATGTTTTTGGAAGTTTGTTTTTGAAAGTGTTTGGGGAGTGTGGTTTTGAAATGTAGGCAAGCGTGTTTTGCAAGTTTGATCAAGTAACTAAGAGTTTGTCTACCCCTAAATTTACTCAAAGGTTTTTTCTCATGTTTTAACCCTTTTAACAATTTTGTTCCACCATTGTATTTGATGGACAATCTTGCATTAGGATGTTTAACGGGACAGGCGCGGGTCATCGTATGGAGCATGAATGCAATGGTGCCAAGTGTCTTTGGCAATTTGCTTGAAGGGACTATGATCATTTTGATAGGCAACTTTCGAAAGCGTCATCGAGGGACTATGATCATTTTGATTCGTCTTGGCAAAGAAACTTAACGTGCAAGCATGGCCCATTTTGGAAGGCAATAAGCGGGATTACCCTAGGGGTGCAAGTGTGAATTGTGTATTGATTTCATGCATTTAATCTTTGATTAGGGGTTGTCTACTTGTTGATTTTTATCTTGTCATACACGCCTAGTTACTAGCATTTGTACAAAGTAAATAAAATGTAGAAAGATAAAATCCTACGCTATTACAACCATATCGAAAAGCATAAAATATAAAGGCAAAAATAAAATAAAAGCAAGAAAAATGAAGGTTTTTCGATTGGGGCAGAAAACCCTTCGATTCTGCACATTCCGGCTCTCTTCGATTTGGCCTGAAAAGGGTGAAGGCATGACTTTCGACTGAGGCCTCACGGTCAGCATGTTGTGCCTTTCGATTGGGACCAGGGGGACAGCATGTTGTGCCTTTCGATTAGGCCTGGAATTTGTGCAAGATGTAATCTTCTTTTCTGCCTCCTTCGATCGGGCCTGGAGTCAGTGAGGAAGCCTGAGGCTTCGTATCATATTCCTGTCTCCTGTTTATTTCGTTTGAGACATTAAATAGCAACATGGCCTAAGGCCACGCTATCATTACCTCAGGGCCAGGTTAGTTCTTAAAGCATCTGTAACCGACCAAAGAACCAAACCAAAAGGAGCAACAATAAAAACAAACTAAAGGGTGGAAACGAAAAGGTAGCAAATATTGTGTATATATTTGAAACGAAAAGGAAGCTTATTTACATGTTATGCTAGAAATGAAGGGTTCAAGGTTAAGAATGACTTACCTTGCTTGAGGCTGGAACGTGTGCTGGGCCTTTAAGTGGTTTCCTTGGATGCTTCTAGATTCGAAGGGAGGAATCAGGGGTTGTGTCTTTGATATTGGATTTGAAAGAGAAGAACAAGTGTGAGGTTCTTCCTACTGGATTCGAAGGGTAACAAGGTATAGGGACGTTTCAGATTCCAAGGGGATAAGTGTTTGGATTCTGGATATGTGTTTGGATTCTGGATATGTGTTTGGATTCTGGATATGTGTTTGAGAGCTGTTAGAGAATTTTCTGCAGATTCGTTCGACTGGCCAAGAAGGTCCCCCCAACATGTGTGGTGGAGGCTCATATTTATAGATGGCTTAGGTTGATGCTTTGGGAGAGAAAACAAAAAATTCAAACAAAAAGAGTATGCCGTATTTGTAGCTTTCGAGGGACAGTGTTTTATTGCCATTTTAGTGCAAGGAATTGGACAGTGTGGGACTGCTGTGCAGCAGTTTTGGAGTTTTATGGTCAGTGAATCAGGCCCGAGCCTGACAGCGCATGAGACTTGGTCAACAAATGCCTTTGGCCTCTCATCCTTTTGTCTTGACTCCCTAGCCTCACCTTTCGACCAGACTTTCAGTAACCATCTCCTTTCTTCAATCGAAGTGACGTTCGAATGACTTCCCTAGACAATCCTTCGAATGGGCCAAATTAATGCTCTTGGGATGGAAGGCTCAATCGAAGCTTGCAAAGCTGGAGAAGTCCCTCCCCCAAACGAAAAAAAACGTGCAAGAGGGTTTTTGCCTTGTAAATGAGATAGATTACAAGAGGATCTTTTCCTTGTGAATCCAAACCAAACTGTGTCAGAGGCCCATGCCCAGTCGAAGGATGCAAGCCAAACTTGTGTCGAAAGAGGTCAAAAGGCCAATCGAAGGATGCAAGCCAAGCTTGTGTCGAAAGAGGCCAAAAGGCCAATCGAAAGAGTTGAAACGAAGGACACTTGTTTTTATCCAAATTTGCCAAAATATTAACTTTATCTGTTTTCCCCCTTTTTGACAGTTTCCTTTTGGTATTGGAAAATCCAAATGCACTTGTTCAAGCTTGAACCTTTGAGAATCATTGTGAGAAAGGCCTTGAGAATTGAGAGGGCAAATTTTGGGGTACAACAGCTGCCCCTGTTCAATCTTCTTACACCTGAAGGGTTAGATTGGCGAATCTGCCATTTGTGATTTGAAGGTGGAAGATGATTGAACACTAGAGTACCCAGAAATTTACACTCGGTGATGTGATGGTAGAGGGAATGGGCTTAAAGATGCCATTTGGAGAGGTAATGGATAGGAGGATGGGCTTATAGATGCCATCTGGGGACGTGACAGAAGTTTGTCGGGAATGGGCTTATAGATGCCATTTGGAAGTGTCGATCGCGTAAGAGATTCCTTAGCGAGAACTTGCGTACTTGAGAAAGAAAGATGGTTTCCTGGCTTGCTACAGGTGTTGATCTTCAGTCTCTTCATGCAGATGTGCCCTGACTGGATACAGGTATTGAATCTACAATCAATTGCTCACAAATATGCCCTGGCTAGATACAGGAATTGAATCCGGAACTTGGTTATGTTCTTCGGCCGAACCTACCTTGGTACCTTGGTGGACAGAGCAACTAGATCGCTTAGACAATTCTTTATTGCCCCTGTTTCTGATGTCATCTGTAATTAGTCCTTTGTTTCGTATGCAAATATTCATGATTAGCAATTAATGTCGAGTGCATATATCAAAAATGAACATTGGACGTTCTTTGCAAAACAAAATAGAAAAAGGAAAAACGATGGGTAATTTTGTCTGAAAAATTGAACTTGTATTGGCGAGATTCGCCTGTAAATAGGCGTTTTATGTACAGGAGGCTGACGTCCTAGTAAGAGAACGCTGCCGAGCAACATATAGTTTGTACAATGTTTTGAAAAGAAAACAAAACAGCTATGTGAAAAATAATCCCACTAGGTTCCAACTCTGTTATCGCCTTTATGTCTTCAAGCGTCTCATCACTCTGCTGCTTAGTTGAAGATGAAGCTGATTGATTGGCGCCGAAGTATGATAGTTGATGCCAGTGTCTGAGATGCAAGGTGATCCAACGAGACATAGTATTACGCTTTATCCCTAACTTTTGCCTGGACCGCCCTTTCGGGTTTTCAGTCCACCGGGATACCCATTTTTGCCCAAGCCGCCTTTTCAGGTTTTCGACTTGCCGGGTGTACATATTTTTTTCATTTCGTCCCTTATTTTCGCCCGAACCCTTTTGGTTCGCCGGGAAGCCCTTATTTTTTCCTAGGTGTGTCAACCTAGCGGGTCTTTAATCATGCGTAGTATCTTTTTACTATGTCTGCATTGGCGGGGTGAGGAAGGTCGTCACCATCCATGGTGGTTAGAATCATCGCTCCTCCTGAAAAGATGTTCTTAACCACAAATGGCCCTTCGTACGTAGGGGTCCATTTGCCCCTGGGATCACCTTGAGGAAGAATGATGCGCTTGATCACCAGGTCTCCGACTCGATACTCTTGTCGTCTGACTTTCTTGTTAAATGCCCTAATCATCCGTTTTTGGTACGTCTGACCATGACAAATAGTAGTGAGTCTCTTTTCGTCAATTAGGTTTAATTGATCAAGCTGAGTCTGGATCCAGTCGTCTTCGCTCAAATCTGCATCTTTCATTATCCGGAGAGAGGGTATCTGGACTTCAATAGGCAAGACTGCCTCCATGCCATAGACCAAGGAAAAGGGAGTTGCCCCCGTTGACGTCCGTGCTGAGGTACGGTACCCATGAAGAGCAAACGATAAAATTTTGTGCCAATCTTTGTAGGTCACTGTCATCTTCTGCACAATCTTCTTGATGTTCTTATTTGCTGCTTCTACAGTCCCATTCATCTTTGGCCGGTAGGGAGAAGAGTTGTAGTGTTATATCTTGAATTGCTCGCAGAGTTCAGTGATCATCTTGTTGTTAAGATTGGTACCATTGTCCGTAATGATCCTCTCAGGTACACCGTATCGACAGATCAAGTTGTGCCGAATGAACCGTGCCACGACGCTCTTGGTTACAGTGGCATAGGAAGCCGCTTCAACCCATTTTGTGAAATAATCAATCGCTACCAGGATGAAGCGATGCCCGTTGGATGCCGTCGGTCTAATTTTGCCGATCATATCAATGCCCCACATTGCAAAAGGCCAAGGTGCCGTCAGGACGTTCAGAGGAACCGGAGGAACGTGCACCTTATCTGCATAGATCTGGCATTTATGACAAGTTCGCGAGTGCTGATAACAGTCGGCTTCCATTGTGGACCAGAAATACCCTGCCCGAAGGATTTTCTTTGCCATGGTATGTCCACTGGAATGTGTCCCGAAGGTACCTTCATGTAGCTCCGCCATGATCTTTTCTGCTTCAGTCTTATCCACACAACACAGTAAGGTTGAGTCATGGTTTCGCTTGTAGAGAATGCCATTGCTGAGGAAGAACTTTGCTGCAAACCTTCTCAGGAATTTCTTGTCATTAACAGATGCACCCTCGGGGTACTCTTGAGCTTCCAAGTACCTCTTCACTTCATGATACCAGGGTTTTTCAGTTACTTCCTCAGCCTCAAGATCACAGCAATATGCAGGTTCGTCCAATTTCCAGATAATGATCCGGGGAGCCTCATTGTCCCATTTGACTTTGAACATAGAAGACATCGTAGCTAGTGCGTCCGCTAACTGATTCTCCTCTCTTGGGAAGTGCTCAAAAGTTATCTCCTCGAAGTGAGGAAGCAATGTCAGCACATACTCCTTGTAAGGGATAAGATTTGGGTGTTTTGTATCCCACTCGCCTTTGACCTGATTGATCACGAGAGCGGAATCTCCGAAGACACTCAGAAACTTGATCCTTAAATCAATTGCAGCTTGAAGACCCATGATGCATGCCTCATACTCCGCCATGTTGTTGGTGCAGTTGAAACATAGACGGGTGGTGAGTGGGGTATGAGTGCCTTTAGGGGATATGATCACAGCGCCGATACCATTACCCAAGGCGTTCGAGGCTCCGTCAAAGTGCATAGACCATCGGGATCCTTCCTCAGGTCCTTCATCCGGTCCAGGTACTTCGCAATCAGTCACTACCATGATATCCTCGTCTGGAAATTCAAAGTTCATCGACTGGTAGTCGTCCACTGCCTGGTGTGCCAAATGGTCTGCCAATACACTTCCCTTGATTTCTTTTTGAGTCGTGTACTGGATGTCATATTCCGTCAAGATCATTTGCCATCTTGCTATTCTTCCAGACAGAGCAGGCTTTTCGAATATGTACTTGATTGGATCCATTTTTGAAATCAACAGAGTAGTGTGAGTCAACATATACTGTCTCAGCCGGCGAGCAGCCCATACCAGAGCGCATCAAGTTTTCTCGAGCAGTGAGTACCGGGTCTCACAGTCGGTAAACTTTTTGCTCAGGTAATAAATGGCGTGTTCTTTTTGGCCAGACTCGTCATGCTGCCCCAGCACACACCCCATTGAGTTGTCAAGTACTGTCAAGTATAGGATTAGAGGTCTCCCTTCAACCGGTGGCATAAGAATGGGTGGTTCTTGGAGATACTCTTTGATCTTTTCGAAAGCAGCCTGACATTCATCGTTCCAACGTACTACTTGATCTTTCTTCAGCATTTTGAAGATTGGTTCACAGGTAGCAGTTAGATGTGAGATGAATCGGGCAATGTAATTCAACCGTCCTAGAAAGCCTCTGACTTCTTTCTCTGTCTTGGGAGTTGGCATCTCTTGTATGGCTTTCACCTTGGCAGGGTCCACTTGAATACCTTTGTCGCTTACGATGAAGCCTAGCAATTTTCCAGATCTCACCCCAAAGGTGCATTTGTTCGGGTTCAACCTCAGCTTGTACAACTTCAGACGGTCAAACAGCTTTTGTAGATGGTCAAGGTGTTCCTCCTCAGTTTGGGACCTTGCAATCATATCGTCGACGTATACTTCTATCCCTTGATGGATCATATCATGAAATAAAGCAACCATGGCACGTTGGTAGGTTGCCCCAGCATTTTTCAACCCAAAAGGCATGACCTTGTAGCAAAAGGTGCCCCACTGAGTAACAAAAGTGGTCTTCTCCATATCTTCAGGAGCCATCTTGATCTGATTATAACCGGAGAAGCCGTCCATGAAGGAGAAAACTTTATGCTGAGCAGTATTGTCAACCAGAACATCGATATGAGGCAGAGGGAAATCATCCTTAGGGCTCGCTGTGTTCAAATCCCTGTAATCAACACACATTCAGACCTTACCATCTTTCTTCGGCACTGGAACCACATTGGCAATCCATTGAGGGTAAGAAGTCACTGCTAGAAACCCGGCATCAAATTGTTTCATAACCTCAGTCTTGATTTTCTCGGACATCTCTGGACACATACGGCGGACCTTCTGTTTTACCGGAGGACAGTCTTCCTTGGTAGGCAAGTGATGAACCACAATGTCGGTATCCAACCCAGGCATGTCTTCGTAAGACCAGGCAAAGATTTCCACATAGTCATGCAGCATCTGAATCAACCGTTGCTTCACACTGAGCTCTAGATTGGCACTAATCTTGACTTCCTTTCTGTCTGTCTCAGTACCCAGATTTACCGTTTCCACTGACTCTTCATGTGGCTGAATGGCCCTCTCTTCCTGGAGTAGCAGTCTTGCAAGTTCACCAAGCACTTCACAATCATCTTCACCTTCGTCTTCGGCTAAGTTGATCGGATTTTCGAAGTCATAACTGGCAGTAGCAGAGTCGTTACTAGTGAGATCCAGAGTGGATTGGAACCTGTATAAGTGAGTGTGTGTAAATATAGCTGTTTTGCAATATATAATAAAGAAAAAGAGCGCAAGATTTTGAAATGCAACAAACGTCCAATGTTTTGATTAATGATATATGAAAATGACATACAAAAGCCCTCACAAATGAAGCCACGGTGCCCCGGGTAGGACACCGAGCCATAAAAGTTTCAACATATTGTTTGTTACAAATTGAAAACAAAAGAGTTCATTACTGAGTGACAAAAGTAATAGGTGTAAAGTCTTTGGCAGTCCAGTTGCTTGGTCCACTGTCGGTTGTTGGGTAGATCCAGCTGTCAAATTCAGATTCCTCCACGTCGTTTTCAATAGCATTCACTCCTGGGTTGGTGATGAACACAGGAGGTTTTCCAATTCTTGCCTTACGAACAGCCCTCTGAGCTTCTGCAGTGAAGCCCAAACCAAACTTGTCAGTCTTTGGAGTGAAGTCAGGAAGTCGGCCCCAGTTTGCACACTCACCCTTCTCAATCACAGCCCGGACATCCTTTAAGGAAGCCATCTTCAAAGGAAAGTCTTCTTTAGTCACAGTCTCTGCTGATGCCAGTGTCTGAGACACCTCTTCAAAGTGTTGAAAGGGGGTCTCAATGAATTCCCCATCCATTTCTATGTACCGGAACGAGTTGAGGTGGCTGACCATATACTCTTCCTCCCCCTGAACTGTAACAATCTTCCCTCTGACCGGGTACTTAAGCTTTTGATGTAGTGTGGAGGTCACAGCTCCAGCCTTGTGGATCCATGGACGACCCAGCAAACAAGAATAGGATGGTCGGATATCCATAACATAGAAAGTAGAATCAAAGACTTGAGAGCCAACCCTGATCGGAATGTCAACCTCCCCATGTACCATCCTTTTCGAACCGTCAAAGGCTCGGACAACAATGTTACTAGGCTTGAGCTCCAAACCCTCACAATCCAACCTGTCTAGGGCCTTCTTGGGTAATACATTCAATGAAGAACTGGTGTCTACCAACACATGGGCAAGAGTAGTGCCCCTGCATTCAATGGAGACATGCAGGGCGTCGTTATGGTTCTTTCCTTTGGCAGTCAGATCGGCGTCAGAGAAGCCCAAACCATTATCAGCAGTCAAGTTGGCCACACAATCGGTAAATTGATCAGTAGACGTTTCTTGTGGCACATGGGCCGTCTTCAGGAAGGAAATCAGGGCCTTGGCATGGGCCTCTGAACACAATAACAGTGATAGCATAGAAATCTTTGATGGGGTGTGCCCCAACTGCTCAACCACATTGAAATCACTTTTCTTGATAATCTTGAGGATCTCCTCCATCTCTTGCTGGGAGGCTTCAACAGTGGTTGTTTTCGGTGCCTCCGTCAGGGCAAGCAAATCAGTAGCAATCCCTTTGCCCCGAGCGTCAGATGACTCAGCATCAGGGGTAGAAACAGGAACTTGATTAGGAAGTGGAACATGCACACTTGCAGGTGTGATGATAAGGGGTTTCTGAATAGCTGGTGGCGAAATATCTGGCGAGAACAACCTACCACTGTGAGTAATTTTGGCAGGCCCGGTGATGTTACTGACGCCGGTACTTATATCAAACTCTTGTTTTACTCCAAGCACATAAACATCTGCCCCATAGTGCCATGGGACAGCTTTGTCGGATGTATAAGGGAGAGGCCTCGGAACAGTGATGATGATAGGGGCAATCTTCTGAGTGGACATGATTTTGACAGGCTTCTTTGAAGGATTCTTGGGAGGTTTGTTGAAAATAGTGACAATAGAAACCTCTCCGGTAGGGGTAGCAGGAACAACAATCTTCTCGAACAAGATCTCTTTGCTATCCATCAGGCTTTGGATACCTGATTTCAGCAAAGGACAACCAACAGGTGAAACAGCACATAGAAGGAAACCTTTACCATATCCCGGAAATAAACCGGCTAGCAACAGGTTCCTTTTGACGGTCAACAACGGAGTGACAATATCATCCACGGAGGCCACATACAGGTCTTCTTCCACAGCATTCACTCCATGTTGGGGCATAGGAGCAGTCACAACATTGGGTCTTTCGGGCGCCTCAAGCTGTATTTCTTTAGCATCAATAAGGTCCTGAAACTTATTCCTCAGAGCCCAGCAATCATCCGTAGTATGCCCCGGGCTATCAGAGTGATAAGCGTAATGGGCGTTGGGGTTGTACTTTGGAGAAGCTGTGTTCACTACCTTCGGAGCTTCCTTGACAGTTACCAGATTGGTTGACAGCAGTTGCAGCAATATCTGAGACAGGGTCATGCTGAGTCGAGTGTACTGTCTTTTGGGTCTCTCGCCCCTTGGTTGGTTGTATTGCTGAGGAGCAGCAGCAGGCTTTGAAATTACCAACGCATTGACAGCTTAGCGGCGTTCTGGTTTAACTTGTCTTCGGGGACCATAAACAGCACTGGCTTCCTTCTTGAAGGGCTTCTTTTCAGTACTCGAGGAGGCACCCTTTTGTATCTTCCCTGACTTGATACCAGCTTCTATCCTCTCACCGGTTAAGATCAAATCTGTAAACCCAGCAGAAGAATTGCCAATCAGGTGGTTGAAGAACGGACCAGACAGGGTCCCTAGGAACATGTCAACAAGTTCACGGTCAGTCAAAGGAGGCTGCACCCTGCCAGCCAGGTCTCTCCACTTTTGCGCATACTCCTTGAATCCTTCGCCCATCCCCAGTGACATACCCTGGAGTTGGGTACGCGTGGGAGCGAGGTCAGAATTGTACTGATACTGTTTATAAAATGCGGTAGCCAAATCTTTCCAGTTTCGAATACTGGCTCTATCCAGCTGATAGAACCATTCGAGTTGAGACCCCGAAAGGCTATCTTGAAAGAAATGGATCCATAGGTTATTGTCTGCAGTGTAAGGTTGGATCTTCCTTACATATGATCTGAGGTGCAATTTAGGGCAGGAAGCCCCGTCGTACTTCGCAAAGGCAGGCGCCTTGAACTTGTGTGGGATCACCACCCCAGAAGATAAACCTAGATCTCCAAAATCCAGCCCTGGCACGTTTTGAATCTCCATGGCACTTAAACGGTCTTCTAGTTGCTTGTACCTGTCTTCAGCAGGAGGGTACTGTTCATCATTGTAATCCGTCTCGTTGTCGGAGACCATAGGACTAGGAGCCCTTCCCCCTTGGGGACTATCTTTTTCTGCAGAGGAAGTAGCCTGAGCAGCCTCATTATGTAGTGTATTCCCAAACCTCCGTCCAGTGTTAAACAGCGCAGTCCTCTTCTTCTTCTTCTTCTTCTTCAAGAGCAGAGTCTTCAACTCTTGTTGACCTTGGGCTAAGCTCATGACCAGCTCTTGAAACTGGGCGTTCTGGGCCTGGAGGGCCTTGATAGCTTGCTCATTGGATGATTCAGGATTCATGATGACTGTTTAAATAAACAGCGAAGAAGATTAAGCAACTTGTGGAAAAAGGGTACCTGTTATGCATATGATGCAATGAGATGCGTATGTTTTATGTTTTCAAAGACAATCGGGATTCAACTTCGTAGATAAAGAGAAACACACTTCATTAGATTCAAACTTTAAATTGTTCAACAACTTGCCCTTAGGCATTACAAAAAATGAAAATACTGAAAAGGAAATAAAAGTTGTAAAAGAAACATTCTAAGCTCATCAGTGCTCCCATGGCCTCCTCTTCTCAGTACGGATATAGTCATTCAGGATCCGCTCTTCCTCCAATTGCTTAGTCAGCTTCTGGATCTTCCGTTCTTGTTCGTTGAACTTTTCCCGATAAAAATCCCGTTCTTCATGTAGTTGCGCCCAAGATCTTTTAGCGTATCAACATCAGTGGGTATCTGAGGAGGGAGGACAGTTGGAGGAACCCCGTCTTCATCGGGAGATTCAAGAATGATAGGCCTGACAGCTTTGTATGGCATACCTAACTTTTGAGCACGGATGTGGACCCATCTGTAATAGGGTTCCAATGGTAGAGAAGTCTTCGGTCCCAACTCATGTTGGTCAGCTTTGTGAATTTTGTCCCAAGCCTTAATGAATCCATGGCGCAGTTTGTCACTGCCTACCTGAAATTCAAAACTGAAGTGAGGAACCAACATCTCATGAGGCCCTACTCTTCTGGCTCTTCCAAACTGACGGAGAGCTAAACATGGATTATAAGAGATTCCTCTCTGGGTACCGATCAATGGAACATTAGGGTATTCTCCGCAACAATCAATAACAGCTACCTCATCCAAACCTCTGAGAGTCCAAGTGATGTCATTATCAGTGAGAGACATTAACCTATGAGCCCAGCCCCTTCCTTCTTCATTCTTCAGCACGAACTTAGGAAGGTGCGAAATAAACCACCTTACTAATAAAGGAGCACAACACCATGGAGTTCCCCGTCTTCGGGCAGTACGAGCATAAAGCTGTTGCAGGATATCACCCAAAAGTGTGGGTACAGGGTTCCGAGACATGAAGATCCTTATGGCATAGATATTGATAAAGGTATCAGGATTGGGAAACAATACCAGACCATAGATTAAAAGAGCCAGAATGTCTTCGTACGCCTTGAAGTCTAAGTCATTCCAGAAACTATTAGCTTTGCCAACCAGAAACTTAACCAAAAAGCCCCTAACTCCACTTCTAGTTTCCCAGTTAGCCACTACCTCTTCTTTGGTTAAGGGAAGGACTGCAGCAATCTCTTCAGGCCTAAGAGTCTTCTCCCAACCAGTGAATGGAGTCTGCTCCAAAACAGGGATACCAAGCAAATCAGAGAATTCTTCCAGGGTAGGGACCAGCTGGAAGTCTTGAAAAGTGAAGCAATGATACAAGGGATCATAAAACTGGACCAAGACACTCATCAGTTGTTGGTCCCATTTTGAAGTGACTAAACCAAGGAGAGAACCATGCCTCTTGATGGAGGAAGTAGTGTTTGGAATCCTATCAACCAATTCCTTGAGCAAAGTTGGTGGTTGAACAAAGTTGAGCCGGATAATATTCCTACGCACGGGCATCATGATGTCCTACAAAACAGAGCAAAGATGAAACCCTCTTGTCTTTGAAATGGGTCAGTCCTTATGCAGGATGCATACAATGGTATGATGGTATGATGCTATGATAAAGCACACCACAAGTATTTACAAAGGCAAACATGATAAGGCAAACATGATAAGGCACACAAGTCACACAAGACAACCCTTAGGGTTTAGGCCAGCATGAAGTTTAGGTGTTACCCTCTTTCAGTTTTGTTGGTTAAGACCTGTCCTATCAAAAGTAACTGGGTTCTAGAGGATCTCAATATCATTGACTACCCTCAATCGGTCATAACTCCAGCATCGCAATCTTTTCTTGCGGCCAGAACCATCGCGAGAGTTTAGCCTCAATGAGTGTAGCATATTGCTACCATTCTATGGCCAAGTTGGGTCAATTTAGGGTTCTAAGGTCGGTTGGTGTTTAACGACTCCTTAGAAGACGCATATTCTCTTCGTTGCAACACAAGGGATATCGGTACAGACCAAGGTGTCACACCAATGTAGCCACTGCTTCACCCATGTCGGTCTACGCCGGACAGGTCCCTCACAGATTATGCTACCTAAAAGGGTATTCCCCAGATCCGGGTTAGGATCCATAAAACTCCGATGCAAAGCCCACAAATATAAAAGCAAACAAAGCAAACAATTTGAAAACAAGAGTGATCTAAGCCCTAAGGTTACTCCACTTTTAAGTTGTTCCCCAGCAGAGTCGCCAGTTCTGTGATACGGTGGGAGAACTGACTTGAGGTTTTGCGTTTGTTTTTGCAAATGTTTCGGTTGAGCAAGAGTCGCCACCGAATTTTTATCTTATCCTAAAGGAAAGGTTAAAAAGCACAGGAAAAAACCTTTTGAGATGTTTCGCGGGTTCGGGGGGTAGATTATGAAAAGGGAAGGTATTATCACCCTCTTCATCCATGGTTATCCATGGACTCTTAGTTATTTGTTTAGATCACTTGCCTTTGATTTTCAATTGCTTGAAATTGTGGTGTGTGTGTGGGTGTGTTTTGAAATTTTTTTTGAAATAGACGCCTTGTCTAGGCAACCATTGTAATGACTCGTGTTTGAGTGTTTTACAAAGGTATGTATCTTTTCGAAAAGATGTTTCAAATGTTTTTGGAAGTTTGTTTTTGAAAGTGTTTGGGGAGTGTGGTTTTGAAAAGTAGGCAAGCGTGTTTTGCAAGTTTGATCAAGTAACTAAGAGTTTGTCTACCCCTAAATTTACTCAAAGGTTTTTTCTCATGTTTTAACCCTTTTAACAATTTTGTTCCACCATTGTATTTGATGGACAATCTTGCATTAGGATGTTTAACGGGACAGGCGCGAGTCATCGTATGGACCATGAATGCAATGGTGCCAAGTGTCTTTGGCAATTTGCTTGAAGGGATTATGATCATTTTGATAGGCAACTTTCGAAAGCGTCATCGAGGGACTATGATCATTTTGATTCGTCTTGGCAAAGAAACTTAACGTGCAAGCATGGCCCATTTTGGAAGGCAATAAGCGGGATTACCCTAGGGGTGCAAGTGTGAATTGTGTATTGATTTCATGCATTTAATCTTTGATTAGGGGTTGTCTACTTGTTGATTTTTATCTTGTCATACACGCCTAATTACTAGCATTTGTACAAAGTAAATAAAATGTAGAAAGATAAAATCCTACGCTATTACAACCATATCGAAAGGCATAAAATATCAAGGCAAAAATAAAATAAAAGCAAGAAAAATGAAGGTTTTTCGATTGGGGCAGAAAACCCTTCAATTCTGCACATTCCGACTCTCTTCGATTTGGCCTGAAAAGGGTGAAGGCATGACTTTCAACTGAGGCCTCACGGTCAGCATGTTGTGCCTTTCGATTGGGACCAGGGGGACAGCATGTTGTGCCTTTCGATTAGGCCTGGAATATGTGCAAGATGTAATCTTCTTTTCTGCCTCCTTCGACCGGGCCTGGAGTCAGTGAGGAAGCCTGAGGCTTCATATCATATTCCTGTCTCCTGTTTATTTCGTTTGAGACATTAAATAGCAACATGGCCTAAGGCCACGCTATCATTACCTCAAGGCCAGGTTAGTTCTTAAAGCATCTGTAACCGCCCAAAGAACCAAACCAAAAGGAGCAACAATAAAAACAAACTAAAGGGTGGAAACGAAAAGGTAGCAAATATTACGTATATATTTGAAACGAAAAGGAAGCTTATTTACATGTTATGCTAGAAATGAAGGGTTCAAGGTTAAGAATGACTTACCTTGCTTGAGGCTGGAACGTGTGCTGGGCCTTTAAGTGGTTTCCTTGGATGCTTTTGGATTCGAAGGGAGGAACCAGGGGTTGTGTCTTTGATATTGGATTTGAAAGAGAAGAACAAGTGTGAGGTTCTTCCTACTGGATTCGAAGGGTAACAAGGTATAGGGACGTTTCAAATTCCAAGGGGATAAGTGTCTGGATTCTGGATATGTGTTTGGATTCTGGATATGTGTTTGGATTCTGGATATGTGTTTGGATTCTAGATATGTGTTTGAGAGCTGTTAGAGAATTTTCTGCAGATTCGTTCGACTGGCCAAGAAGGTCCCCCCAAAATGTGTGGTGGAGGCTCATATTTATAGATGGCTTAGGTTGATGCTTTGGGAGGGAAAACAAAAAATTCAAACAAAAAGAGTATGCCGTATTTGTAGCTTTCGAGGGACAGTGTTTTATTTCCATTTTAGTGCAAGGAATTGGACAGTGTGGGACTGCTGTGCAGCAGTTTTGGAGTTTTATGGTCAGTGAATCAGGCCCGAGCCTGACAGCGCATGAGACTTGGTCAACAAATGCCTTTGGCCTCTCATCCTTTTGTCTTGACTCCCTAGCCTCACCTTTCGACCAGACTTTCAGTAACCATCTCCTTTCTTCAATCGAAGTGACGTTCGAATGACTTCCCTAGACAATCCTTTGAATGGGCCAAATTAATGCTCTTGGGATGGAAGGCTCAATCGAAGCTTGCAAAGCTGGAGAAGTCACTCCCCCAAATGAAAAAAAACGTGCAAGGGCAGGATGTGTGATCGAAAGAGGGCAAAAGAGAGGCTTTTTCCTCCTGGATCGAAGGACACCATCAAGAGGGTTTTTGCCTTGTAAATGAGATAGATTACAAGAGGCTCTTTTCCTTGTGAATCCAAACCAAATTGTGTCAGAGGCCCATGCCTAGTCGAAGGATGCAAGCCAAACTTGTGTCGAAAGAGGTCAAAAGGCCAATCGAAGGATTCAAGCCAAGCTTGTGTCGAAAGAGGCCAAAAGTCCAATCGAAAGAGCTGAAACGAAGGACACTTGTTTTTATCCAAATTTGCCAAAATATTAACTTTATCTGTTTTCCCCCTTTTTGACAGTTTCCTTTTGGTATTGGAAAATCCAAATGCACTTGTTCAAGCTTGAACCTTTGAGAATCCTTGTGAGAAAGGCCTTGAGAATTGAGAGGGCAAATTTTGGGGTACAACAGCTGCCCCTGTTCAATCTTCTTACACCTGAAGGGTTAGATTGGCGAATCTGCCATTTGTGATTTGAAGGTGGAAGATGATTGAACACTAGAGTACCCAGAAATTTGCACTCGGTGATGTGATGGTAGAGGGAATGGGCTTAAAGATGCCATTTGGAGAGGTAATGGATAGGAGGATGGGCTTATAGATGCCATCTGGGGACGTGACAGAACTTTGTCGGGAATGGGCTTATAGATGCCATTTGGAAGTGTCGATCGCGTAAGAGATTCCTTAGCGAGAACTTGCGTACTTGAGAAAGAAAGATGGTTTACTGGCTTGCTACAGGTGTTGATCTTCAGTCTCTTCATGCAGATGTGCCCTGGCTGGATACAGGTATTGAATTTACAATCAATTGCTCACAGATATGCCCTGGCTAGATACAGGAATCGAATCCGGAAATTCAAAATGTTGCTTACAGACGTGCCCTGGCTGGATACAGGTATCGAATCTCTAAACCATTCATGCAGATATGCCCTGGCTAGATACAGGTGTCGAATCCACAATCAAATACTCACAAATATGTCCTGGCTGGCTACAGGAATCGAATCTGGAATTGGCGTCTACAGATATGCGCTGGCTGGATACAGGAATCGAATCTTGAATTGCGATAGTTGATAGTAATCATCTTTAGATTGACCTTTTTCCTTAAAAGGCAAAAACATCAGTTGTATGCAATGTCACGACGTATGATATGCATGATGTCATGATGCTCAAAATGAGATAGTGTTGTATGCACTTTATCATGTATGTAAGCAGGATGTATGAAATGTGAACTGTCCATGAATGTATTTTCGTCTAGGAAAATAAATCCTTGACGATTGCCGGGAACTTGTGGAATCCTGGGCTGACGTTGAAGAGTGGAGTTCTTCGTTTCCGCTGGGGATGATGGTTGCAAGAATAAACCGGTATGAGAAGATGACTCCATTGGGGAATAAACTTGTTGGAGAGATTACTCTGCGGGGAATTACTCTGTGGGAAGAGATACTTCGCTGAGGTTTTGATGAGAACTCCGCTGGGGATACCGTTGATAAGCTTGTTGGGGAATTTGATGAACTCCGCTGGGGGTAGGAAGAACTTCGCCGAGGACGATCTTTCTGTGGTGATTAGCTGAGGATAACCCAGTTATACCCTGGTGGGGAAATAACCTTTGAATGAAGCCGGGGAGATGCGTTCGTACTCTGCAGGGGATACGCTTCCAGAATCCATTGGGGATAAGCTTTCCACTTTCCTGGGGAAACTTTGGACTGTACTGAGGAAGGGTTCCACTGGGGTGTCTTGTATTCCGCCGGGGAACAAACTTATACTAAGACTGCTGGGGATGCTTGCTGAGGAATGTCTATACTCCGCTGGGGAATGTTGAGATCTTCTGGGGATACCCAACTTCCTTAAGGCTGACAGTAGACTAACTCGGCTTGGGGAGAGTACCGCTGACTTGCTAGGGGAACATTGTACCTTTTTAGGGCTAATGGGAGACCAACTCTGCTGGGGAGAGTATTGCTGAAATCTGGTCTTACTCTGTGGGGAGTTGAGGTAACTTGGTTATGTTCTTCGGCCGAACCTACCTTGGTACCTTGGTGGACAGAGCAACTAGATCGCTTAGACAATTCTTTATTTCCCTTGTTTCTGATGTCATATGTAATTAGTCCTTTGTTTCGTATGCAAACATTCATGATTAGCAATTAATGTCGAATGCATATATCAAAAATGAACATTGGACGTTCTTTGCAAAACAAAATAGAAAAAGGAAAAACGATGGGTAATTTTGTCTGAAAAATTGAACTTGTATTGGCGAGATTCGCCTGTAAATAGGCGTTTTATGTACAGGAGGCTGACGTCCTAGTAAGAGAACGCTTCCACACCTGATCCAGAAGTCAACGCAGGCTTGACAACCAATGGGCCTGGAAATTTCTAAACAAACCCTCAAATCTGGCCCAAACCCCCCTGGGTTTGCATTTTATTTTTGTCATTTTATTTTTCATTTGCTTTATTTTATTTTTTTATTCTTTTTTTATTAGCTAGATAATTATTTTTTTCATAATAAACCCAGAAAACAAAATAATAATAATAATAATATTTTTATTAATTAAATTTAATTAGTCATTATTTTGTAAATAAATACTAACTTAAATTAACTTAGTTTAATTAGGTTTGAATTTTAATCCTTTTATAATAAATAAAAACAAATTTAGACTTAGGCTTTTCTTTTGACATTTTTAATTCTTTTTTTTTATTTCATTAAAACATAAAAAACACAAAAACATTTTTTAATTAATTAATTGATTAGTAAATTAGGTTTAATTTCACTTAATTGCAAAAAAAGGACAATCTTATTCTTTCTAAAAAAAAAGGGTCAAAACCCTAAGGACGTCCCGATTCATTCTTTCGCGCGCATTTTAGTTTTAATTCGTTATTTTGATTATTTATGTAACTGTCTCCGGATATGTAATAGTTAATTAGGGTTTATCGCTTTATTTACTTTTCTCGCACTTTATTTTCCAAACGGGTTTTTGTTTTTGGCGATGTATAGACCCGCGCCTTGTAATAGTGTAGCTTTACCTTTCCGCAACTTATTTTCTGCACTCTTAACTGTTAATATGCATGAAAGACTTGTATGAATAATAAAATCAATTCGTAGCTCACAAATGCATGATCAAAGATAAACATGAACTGAAACAACACACATGCACATGCCACTCTTAGGGTACGCCTCACTGGTTGCCTCGAACGTGGTCGTCAAGTATAGGGTGTTTTAGAGGTCGCCCTCCTGTCTAAAGATCCAGTTGCCTCGAAACGGTTGCCTCGGATAAAAGGATATAGGACATTAGGGTTACTTCTAAGGTGTCCTACTATTGCTTCGGTGACCACATTGTCCCTATAATCGAATTGACCCGAATAACTCCAACGATGGTGCTACCTACCTCTCAATGGTGGGATAGCACTATCGAAAGGACTCTTACACAGCCTAATTCCTTAGAGTAGGTAGATTCTCATGGGTACTTGCTCTTTCAAACAAACAAAAACAACTTTTCGCACTCACACTTTCTAAAAGTTTTCAAACAATTTTTTTATACACTCTTGAGGACAGATACAAGAGTTACTTAGAAATTTTTCAAACGAAACTTTCTCAAAACCCACACACATTTAAAAAGCAAACAAATTTTGAAAACATAAGAGCAAGTACCTAAGAGCCCGTGGATAACCACGGATAGAAAGGGTGCTAACACCTTCCCTTTCTATAAATCTACCTCCCGAACCGAGAAACATTCTCAAAGAAGGAATTTTGCTGTGCTTTTGTCCTTTCCTTGTTGGAGAAAATAAAAGACGGTGGCGACTCTTGCTTACCGCGACATTTCGCGAACCAGCTTAAAAAAAACAGTCAGTTCTATTTCCACCGATCACAGGTCCCTTAAATCTTCTGCCCAGATTCAAGACACCAGCAGTCTTCTTTGTCTTCTTCTTTTTCTCTTTCAGAATAAGGGCCTTCAGATCTTCCTATCCTTTTGCCAAAGCTACGAACATTTGCTGAAATTGGGCATTTTGTGCCTGGAAATCCTTGATACTTTGTTCAGAAGTCATTATTGCTGAAATAAACAGCAAAGACGATGAGAAACCTGTTATGAAACCTGTTTATGCAATGTCACGGATGATATGCGTATGCAATGATTTCAAGGACTTTGGGAAATTTAAATTTGCGAACCCAAAATGAAACAAAGATTTTATTAGTAGGATTCAAAATACAATTGCCTTTTAGGCGTTACAATTGAAAATTCTAAAACTAAAAAAAAATCAAGTTTCCCATGGATGTTTCCTCTTCGTGCTGAGATAGACATTAAGGCTTCTTTCCTCATGAAGCTGCTTTGTGAGCTCTAAAACTTTCTTCTCCCGGGCATAGAACTGGTCCCTATAAGTATCCTGCTCCTTCTTCAACTGAATCCAGGACCACTGTAACTCTTCAAGATCAGTGGGCATATCGGGATGAAGAACCATGTAGAGAATATCCCCTTCAGTAATGGGCTCAACAATCATTGGTAAGACAACTATGTACGACATTGGACAGCGTTCGGACCTATCTTGATTTCTCTGAGGATATACAACAACCACTTCTTTCTTTCCGATGAATGGCTTCCTTACAGCAATAGAGGATGCATCTTTTTGAATCTTTCCATTCTTTATCTCGGCTTCTACTCTTTCTCTGGTCAATATCAATTCAGTAAAACCTGTCGATGAACTCCCAATTAAATGATTGAAGAATGGACCAAACAAGGTGCCCAAGAACATGTCTACTAATTCTCTTTCAGATAAAGGCGGTTGAACTCTTCCGGCCAAATCCCTCCATTTTTGCACATAGTCCTTGAAGCCCTCACTTGAAACCAAGGTCATACTCTGGAGTTGAGTACGGGTAGGTGCAAGATCAGCATTGTATTGGTATTGTTTGTAAAAGGTTGCAGCAAGATCTTCCCAGTTATGAACGTTGGCTCTTTCTAACTGATAAAATCAATCAAGTTGAGTTCCAGACAGACTGTCTTGGAAGAAGTGTACCCATAAGTCTTTGTCAGCGGTATGGGGCTGGATTTTACTCACATAGGACCGGAGATGCATTTTGGGGCATGAGACTCCCTCATATTGTGCGAACACAGGTGCTATGAATTTTGGAGGAATGACAATCCTCGACACTAAGCCCAACTCCTCAAAGTCTAATCCCGGCACTTTTTGGATTTCCATTACGCTCAATCGCTCTTCTAGATGCTTATACTTGTCGTCAGTCGGAGGATATTGTTCTTCAGAATACTCTTCTTGTTCCTCTTCCTCTTCTGATTCTAACTGGACGATTGTTTCTTTGCCTTTCCCATCTTGATTGTCTTTCTCACCGGATGTGGTTTCAAAGTCTAAGGCCCTTCTTGTTTGCCCTTGGAATCTTCTTCCCATGTTTAGAACTTCAGTTATCTTCTTTGTCTTCTTTTTCTTCTCCTCAACCAGCAAGGTCTTCAACTCTTCTTGTCCTTTGGATAGAGTTAAGAATAACTATTGAAACTGTGCATTCTGAGCTTGGAGGTTCTTCACTGTTTGCTCGAGATCCATCTTACTGAAATAAACAGTAGAGACATGAGGAGACTTGTTGCAAGAAACCTGCTTATGTTATGATGAATGGTAAATGCATATGCAATGATTTCAAGGATTTTATGATTCAAATTTGTTTTAGACAAAAAGGAAACACACATTATATTAATAGATTAAAGCTTGAGTACATCAATGATTACCGGGAGAATGGAGGGGTAAGGCATCATAAGACTCTGAGCACGAGTTCGTACCCATTTGAGGTAAGGCTCAAGAGGAATGGATTTTTTATGCCCCAAAGTCTTGTTATCTACCTTGTTCAACATCCTCCAAGCTTGGATAAATCTCTGGTGAAGACCTTGATTGTCATTGTCGTAGTCAAATACCAAACCTTGAATCAGCATCTCGTGCAGGCCATCCCTTTGAGCATAACCAAACTATCTTAAGGCTAATCAGTGGTTGTAGGTGATACCTCCCCTAATCCCAAGTAAGGGGACATTAGGAAATTCTCCACAACGGTCGATAATAGTAACATTCTCTATGGATCGGGAACACCAATAAATGTTTGAATGTTTGAGCGTCATCAACCTTTGTGACCACCTTGAACCTTTCTCGTTTTTTAATACAGTTTGGGAAAGATGCGAAATAAACCATATTTCCAAGAGAGTAGTGTAACATATAAGGACACCTCTTTTCCTCATAGTGCGAGTGTGAAAAGAGTGCAGGATGTCTCCTAGCAATGTAGGCACCAGGATGCGGGATATGAAGATTTTGATGGCGTTCACATCGATGAGTTGGTCAGGGTTTGGAAACAAAACCATCCCATAGATGAGGAGAGCCACAATTTCCTCAAAGGCTTGCAGATCCAAAGAGTTCCAACAGTTTTGGGCTTTCTCAAACAAGGACTTTGCTAGGAAACCTTTGACACCACTCCTTGTTTCCCAATGAGTTGTGACATCAGATGAGTGCAAGTGTAGAGCTTGAGAAATCTCTTCTGGCTTTGAATCTATTTCCGTACCGTTGAAAGGCAGTTGATTGAGAATGGGAATCCTCAAGAGTCAGGAGAATTCTTCCAAAGTAGGCACAAGTTAATAGTCGGGAAATGTGAAGCAATGGTGTAAAGGATCAAAGAACTGAAAGAGCACCTTCATCATGTCCTCATCTGTGTTAGAGGTGACCAAGTTGAGTAGGCAACCATGTCTCTCGGTGAATGGAGAGTTTTCAGGAATCCTTGAAGCTAGCTGCTTAAGTTATAGAGGGATCCTTACAAGGTTGACTTGAATAGTTTTCCTGCGAAGAGAATCCATATCCTACAAAACAGAACAAAGATAAATCCCAAAATCCTTGAATTGGTTATTGAATAATGTATATGATGTTATGATCATGATGTTATGTATAAGTATTTATATATACAAACAAAGCAAACAAGTCCTTAGGTTTAGGCTTGCATGGAGTTTCATAGGTAAGTACCCTCTTGAAGTTTAGTTGGCTCAAACTTGTCCTAGTAATAGTAATCGGGTTCTAAGGAGCTCAATATTACTAGTTTGTTTCCCTAGTCATTGTTTCAGCACAAGCCTCTTTAATGGCGACCGAAATATCCCAAGAAACCAAACCTCAATGAGTGTAGTATCGAGTATCTACCAACTTTGGACTGAACCAAAGTCGGTCATCTCACTACATCCTAAAGGCCAAGTTGGTCAAGTAAAGGTTCTAGAAGTTGATTAATGCTTCATGACATCACTCAGCAGCCCTGTATTCTCTTTGATTGACTCAAAGGCTATCGGTACCCACAAATATGTCGCACTAACGTAGCTATTGCTTAGACCATGTTGGTATACCCCCGCACAGTTTCCACAATGTATTGCTACTTAACTATAATGTATCCCAAATCCGGGTAGAGGATTCAAACCCAACCAAAGAACCATAATGTAAAGCATACAAATCAAACAATGAAAGCAAGTAAATGCATCTAACCCTAAGGTAACCCCACTTTTTAAATTTCCCCAGCTGAGTCGCCAGTTCTGTGATACGATGGGAGAACTGACTTGAGGGTTTTGCATTTGATCGCAAATGTTGCGGTTAGCAAGAGTCGTCATCGACTTTTCTTTTATCCAAAAGGAAAGGTGAAAAAGCACAGGAAAGACCTTTGAGATTGTTTCTTGAGTTTGAGGGATAAATTATGAAAAGGGAAGGTATTAGCATCCTTTTCATCCATGGTTTTCCTTGGGTTCTTAGTTACTTGCTAGATCACTTGCTTTATGTTTGAAATTGTGCTTTGTGTGGTTTTTTAAAGTATTTTGAAAAGAGGCCATTGTTTAGGCAATCTTTGTAATGATTCTTGTTTGTAAGAATGTATACAAAGATGTTTGATCTTTTGAAAATGTTTTTAAGTTTGTAAGATGTTTGAAAGTCTAGGTGTTTGTTTTTAAAATAGCAAGGATGTTTTGTTTGAAATTGAGCAAGTAACTAGGAACAATCTACCTACTCAAAAGTCTTTCATGTTCATTTCCTTTTTCCTTTGACATTGTTATCTTACCATTGATTTGGTAAGTAACCATATCTTTAGATGTAAACGGGACGGGCGTGGGTCATCGTATAACCATGATTAGCAATGTTTCAAAGTATCTTAGCATTCCTTTTTTAGGGACTAAGATCATTTGTAAGGCAACTTAGATAGCACCATCAAGGGACTATGATCTTGTATTTGCTTGTTTTTGCTAAGATACCTTACATGCGTAATATGGTCATTTTGTATAAGGCAACCAAGTGGGATAACCCTAGGGGTGCTTGTGTGCAAGCGTATCATTTTCATGCTTGTTTTTGTCTTGAATTAGGGTTTTCTAAGTGTTAATTTTAGTCTTTCCATACAAACCCTAATTACTAGCATTTGTATATAAAAGCGATAAATTGCGGAATTTTAAAGTTACTATGCTATTACAACATTTGTGGGGATTACAAGAATGTAAACCTAGTTAGTCTATTAAAACCAAATTGAATGGGTATTAATGTACAAGGAATTAAAATAAGTAATGTACAAAATGAATAAGTGTACAAAAATGCAAAATATAAAGAAAATGGGTCTTTGTTTGGTTTTCATGAGAATGAGGGAAATTGTTTTAACCTAATTAATTTAAAGAAAATAATTAATCAAGTTTAAATTTATTAAGAAAAGATTTTTGAATAAAACCCTAATTCTATTTAGTAAAAGAAAATAAGTTTAGAAAAAACTATTTTTGGTATTTTTGTCTTGAAAATATTCATGGTATTATAAAATATTTTTAGTCTTTTTTATATAAAAAATAATATATTTTAATTAATATAAAAGAAAATAACTAATAACCTAGTTTTAATTATATTTACAAGATAATAAGTAAAAAATAAATAAAGTATAGTTAATAAAAATATTTTTTGTGAGAAAAAATAAAATAAGCTAAGTCAAAATATAAATCTATCATTTTTTTGTATTTTATGATTTTTCAGTATTTAGAAAATATATTTAAGAAAATAAAAATCAAATAAAAAAGAAAATAAATAAATTTGGGCCAGGGGTGCCAATAGCCTGCAGGGGGTTAGTAAGCAAAAATAAAAACAAGCCAGGCCCAAAGAGGCCCAGCGCTTGCCAAAAACACAAAAACCAGAAAGTAAAAATGTGAAAAATGAAAAGGGTACCACTAGGGCTCGAACCCAGGTCCCAAAGGTTACAAGTGCGCGCTTCTACCACTGGGATGTCTATACATCCGTCAACATAAGAAAAACAATAAATATGTAAGGCAAAACGCGCCCTGATGACTTCATCTTCAACCTCCAACCAGACCAACTATAACTTACTCATTTCTCATAAAAAATGAGAACTGTAAACATGAAACTTGTAGCAAATTTTCTCACGGTTTCAGAAATGTAAAGCATTAAAACTATAGATCAAAGATAAGCATGAATTTTAATGGCCCTAATCTGAACCCTAAAAATCTCAGAAATTTCAGTTTCAAAATTCTCTAAGCTCAAGCAAAATTAATGGAAACTATGGACATGGTTAGCTCCAGGGCAATGATATCTACATGTTTTGTTCACAAATAAACTATTGATGATGCCTGTATGAAGAGTTCCAAGTTGAGAAAACTTACCTTAAAACTGGAAATCGTGTTTTGTGTTTGAGCTTGTTTCAGGCAGTGGTGATGATCAGACTAGCTTCCTCAAGTCCCTAGGAAGCTAATGCAATAGTTTGCTTGAGTTGAGAGTGGCTGAAATGGCCTGGAGAAGTCAAGTTGCAGACTCTGTTTTTTGGTTATGAAGGTTGTGGTAAATGGTGTTACAGTTCTGGAATAAAGATGGGGATGAGTTGTATTTGATGTAAGGAAGCTTTAGGAATGAATTTGAGGGAAAACGCACGAGGGAAATGTGAGATACAAGTTTAAGGTCAGAATTGTGTATCAATGGAGTTTTTTGTGCAATTTCTGGATAGAGGGAATTTGGGAGTGTTTCAGGGTGCTAAAACTCGTCCTTTAGCTCACAAATAGTGACTCTATTTATAAACAACAAGTTTGGAGTGCTCTAGTTGATCAGAATTCAAATTTACATGTTTAAGTTCAACATGTGAGTTTTTTGACAAAACAAGTTTCCATGCCTTGTACTTGGTTCATAGAGTGGTTATGCTTTAAACAAGCTTGCTTCTGACTTTGTGGATGGAGTGTGATCAGAGGGAACAAGTTAGAGGCTCAAGAATGGACTTTATGCAAAAAGCTTGCTTTACAAGAATGGCAATGTTAACTTTGTGCCATTAATGGAAATGCAACTTGGATAATAACCCAATTGCTTGGATCAAAGCCCTAACAGCTGTGTAAACATTTAAATATGGAGTGACAAACAAGTTTGAGGCCTGCAAAGCAAAGATTATGCAGCCTAGCATGGATTTGGTTCATGTGTTCATCAAAAAATGACTTGTAATTCAAGTGATGAAACCCTAACTTCATCTCTTCGATTCTCCCTACTCAAGAAGGATCTCAAGGAGTTATTGGATATTTTGGAAAGCTTTCCATGTGCTCTACAACCCATCTTTGAATTGATTTTGAAGATTCCCCTTGGAACTATATGAAAAAGTGCCATGAAGTTGGATCAAAATCCTGACCAAATTAGGGCAAAATTTCACTAAGCGTTTAGTTTCATGACCACATGTTCATAAAATTATAACTTGAGATCCAAGCAATTTTGGAAGGAGTTGTGTAAATAAAAGTTGTATATTTCATGGAGATCTACAACTTTTATGTTGGAAGTTTCTCTTGAATCATCTTGCATCATGGTGAAATTTTTTCACAAAGTTAGGAAAAAACATGAAATTTCCAACAGTTTGAAAAATTTCTAAGTTTAGAAATTTTGACTTTTCAAAATGAAATCTAGACTTTTTGATTTCTTGATGAATAAGTTTCATATTTTTACATGTTTTGATGAATTATGATCTTTGGCACTTGAATTTGACCAAAAAGTCAAAGTTTGACTTTTCAATATATAGTTGACTTTTGATCAGTTGACTGCAAAATTCATTTGTCAATCCAATGGACTTGCAATGTTTTGAACCATGTCATTAGGTAAAAATGATGCAATTGGACTCTTGAGATCATGCATTAAACTAATTGACCATTTGCTAGGTCAAAAATCAGAAATTGTCCTTTCCCAGTCAAAACCCTAATTTTGACCATTTTGCCGTTTTGGAGATTTGATCAAATTTCTTGAGTTGTGGTCCAAACTTGATAAAATGATACATATGAGTTTAAAATGTTGATGTGGATAAAAAATTATGAAGTTTGACTGTGAATTGATCATAATTGACTTTTTCTCCAATACAACTGATTTTTAGGTCGACTGCTCAATTGACTGATCAAAAGTGTGATCCAAGGCTTGAAACTTGATGCGTAATCTTGGGGGTCCATAATGATCCATGACAATCATATGGGGCATAGAAGGTTCAAAAATCTTTGTGCAAACTCAAGCCCTAGTTTTGGGTCACCAGTGCATAAGGAGGTGTCTTGAGCTGATCAAACTCTAGTGCAGTCTTGAGCCCTTGGAGATCTTGTGAGAAAATTCTTGATAAGTGAGAGGGAAAATTTTGGGGTACAACAGCTGCCCCTGTTCAATCTTCTTAAGCCTGAAGAGTTAGATTGGCGAGTTTTTCCATTCGTGACTCGAAGGTGGAAGATGATTGGACACAAGAGTGCCTAGAAATTTGCACTCGGCGATGTGATGGTTGAGGGAATAGGCTTAAATATGCCTTTTGGAGAGATGATAGAAAGTTGTTGGAGATAAGCTTGTAGATGCCATCTAGAAGTGATTGTTGAACCGTATCTGTAAGCTAAAACTGAATGAGCATCAGAATGGCATCTGCGTCTAGAGCGTATCTGAACTATATCTGAGAGTTGAATCTGAATGAGTATCAGAATGGCGTCCATGTCTGGAGTGTATTTGAATTGTATCTGAAAGAGACTCTGAATGAGTATTGGAATAACGTCCGTGTCTGAAGCGTATCTGGACTGTATCTCATAGTTGAATCTAAACGAGTGTCAGAATGGCATTCGTGGTTGGAGCGCATATGAACTGTATCTGATAGATGAATCTGAATGAGTGTCAGAATGGCATCCGTGTCTAGAGCGTATCTGGATTGTGTCTAAGAGTTGAATCTGAATGAGTATTAGAATGGCATCCGTGTCTGGAGCGTATCTGAATTGTATCTGAAGATTGAATCTGAATGAGTATCAGAATGGCATCAGTGCCTGGAGCGTATCTGAACTGCATCTGAAAACTTTGAACATTGTTAATGGTAGTTGTTAACCTTATCCTGAAAAGGGTAAAATGTTAGCTAAAATTCAAAGTCATGTTATATGAAATGCATGGTATAATGCATTTGTGTTATCGATGTTTATGATATATGGATGCAATGTATGCATATGTGAGCTAATCTGTTGCGCTGTTTGTTGGATTTGGGGAAAATAAATCCCTGACCACTGTTGAGGATATGGAGTATAAGTCTTCATGTTGTGAATTTGAAGTGCTGATGATTTTCCCTTTAGAGAAATAAACTTTGTTGTAAGGGGAATGCCGTGTACTGTTTGAAAAATCCTGGTTGGGGAATTCTGAGAAATTTGGCGACTTCTATAGGGGATTGATAAACTGGAAGCTTTGTTCCGTTGGGGATTAAACTGCACACTGTGGGGAATTTTATGGAGATAAACTTAGAGAGATTTCCCTATCTCTTAAAGCCATCAGCGATTGTCTTTTGTTTTTTTTATTTGTAAACAGTAATTATGTTCAAATGCATATGTTCAACAATGAATCATTGGACGTTTTTGTAAACAAAATACAAGCGTAAAGAAAAACAGATAGTTTTTGCACTTTCAAAGGGATATCTTTGTATTGACTTTGAGTAAGTATTTTTGTACAATGAGACAAACATTCTAGTAAGAGAATGTCGTCGTAAAAAATGAAAATTTTGATACAAAGAAAAGATAGCTATGTGCAATAATCCCATTGGGTTCCCATTCTGCTATAGCCTTCGTATCTCTAAGCATCTTGTCTATTTATTGCCTTGTCCAAAGTTGATTGAATTGATCAGAACCTCTGAGTTTGCAGGTTGTCCGTAAGGTGATCTAACGGGACATAGTCATACGCTTTAATTCCCTAACTTTTTCCTGGACCTCCCTTTCGGGTTTTCAGTCCACCGGGACACCCTTTTTTGCTCAAGCCGCCCTTTCGGGTTTTCAGCTTTCCGGGTGTACAGATTTTTTTTGTTTTATCCCTAATTTTTTCCTGAACCTTTTTGGTTCGCCGGGATGCCCTTGTTTTGCCTAGGTGTGTCAACCTAGCGGGTCTCTTATGCGTAGTATCTTTTGATTATGTCTGTGTTCGCAAGGTGCGGCAGGTCGTCACCATCATGGTGGTCAAGATCATTGCACAACCAGAGAATATGTTTTTGATTACAAACGGTCCTTCGTATGTAGGAGTCCATTTTCCCCTGGGATCACCTTGCGGCAGTATGATACGTTTGATCACTAGATCTCCAATTTGATATACTTGTCATCTGACCTTTTGTTGAAATCCTTGATCATCCGTTTTTGATACATTTGACCATGGAAAACAGCAGTAAGCCTTTTCTCGTCAATCAAGTTTAGTTGATCAAGTCGAGTCTGGATCTAATTGTCTTCGTTCAGCCCTGCATCCTTCATAATTCTTAGAGAGGGGATATGGACCTCAATAAGCAAGACAACCTCCATGCCGTATACCAGAGAATAAGTTATTTCCCCGGTTGATGTGCGAGTTGTGGTACGATACCCGTGGAGAGATAATGGCACCATCTCATGCCAATTTTTGTATGTGACTGTCATTTTCTGTATGATCTTTTTGGTGTTCTTATTCGCGGCTTCGACAACACCATTCATCTTCAGCTAGTAAGGGGAAGGATTGTGATGCTGGATCTTGAATTGCTCGCACAGGGCGATGATCATAGTATTGTTTAGGTTCATACCATTGTTTGTAATAATCCTCTCTAAGATACCATAATGATAGATGAGATTCTGCTTGATGAATCGGGCGATAACATTCTTTGTCACGGAAGCGAAAGAGGCTGCCTCAACCCACTTTGTAAAATAGTCAATGGACACTAAGATGAAGCGGTGTCCATTGGAGGTTTTTGGCTTGATTTCTCCAATCATATCAATGCCCCATATAGCAAAGGGCCAAGGAGCCGTCAAGGCGTTCAGAGGAACCAGAGGTACGTGCACCTTGTTAGCATAGATCTGACACTTATGACAGGTTCGAGAGTGTTAATAGCAATTTGCTTCCATGGTAGACTAGTAATAGCCTGCCGTAGGATTTTCTTTGCCATCATATGTCCACTAGAATGGGTGCCAAAGGTGCCTTCATGTAATTCAGCCATGATTCTTTTAGCTTCTACCTTGTCTATGCACCAAAGTAACACAGAGTCATGGTTGCGTTTGTAAAGAATGCCATTACTAAGGAATAATTTAGCAGAGAATCTCCTTAAGAATTTCTTATCGTTTACTGAAGCTCTTTCTGGATATTCTTGAGTCTCGAGATACCTCTTGACTTCGTGAAACCAAGGCTGGTCCACTACTTCTTCAATATTAATCTCGTGACAGTGTGCTGGTTCATCCATTCGTTCAATGGTGATTTGGGGAGCTTCGTTATCCCATTTAAGTTTAAACACGGATGACATTGTGGCTAGTGCGTCTGCTAGCTTATTTTCTTCTCGCGGGAAATGCTCAAAGGTAATCTTCTCAAAATGTGGGAGCAATGTCAAAACATGTTCTTTGTAAGGGATAAGGTTAGGGTGTTTGGTGTCTCATTCCCCTTTGATCTGGCTGATAACCAAAGCTGAATATCCGAATACATTCAAAGATTTGATCCCCAAGTCTATGGCAGCTTTGAGACCAAAGATGCATGCTTTGTATTCCGCCATGTTATTTGTACAATTGAAGCAGAGTCTTGTAGTAAAGGGGGTATGACATCCTTCAGGATATATGAGTACAACACCAATACCATTGCCGAGTGCATTGGATTCCCCATCAAAAACCAGGGTCCATCGGGATCCTTGTTCAGGTCCGTCATATGGTGTGAATTCTTCACAGTTATTTACCATTATGATGTCTTCATCTGGGAATTCGAACTTTATGGACTGGTAATCTTCCACAGCTTGGTGAGCAAGGTGATCAGCTAGTATACTGCCCTTTATTGCTTTCTGGGTAGTATACTGTATGTCATATTCTGTCAGGATCATCCGCCATCTCGCTATTCTCCCAGAGAGAGCAGGTTTCTCGAAGATGTATTTTATTGGATGCATTTTAGATATCAACAAGGTAGTATGGGTCAGCATATATTGTCTTAGCCAGCGAGCAGCTCATGCTAGTGCGCAACAAGTTTTCTCGAGCAGTAAATATCTTGTTTCACAGTCGGTAAACTTTTTGCTTAGGTAATAAATAGCATGCTCTTTTCGGCCAGACTCGTCATGATGCCCCAGCACACACCCCATTGAATTTTCCAAAATGGTCAGATACATGATCAATGGTCTTCCCTCGATTGGTGGCATCAAAACAGGAGGCTCTTGTAGATACTCTTTGATCTTGTCAAAAGCAGTTTGACACTCATCATTCCATTTGACTACTTGATCTTTCTTCAGTAACTTGAAGATTGGTTCACAAGTAGCTGTCAGGTGAGAAATGAATCTGGAAATGTAGTTCAAACGTCCCAAGAATCCTCTGACTTCCTTCTCAGTACGAGGAGCAGGCATCTCTTGTATCGCTTTCACCTTTGCAGGATCTACTTCAATACCTTTATTGCTGACGAAAAAACCTAAGAGTTTACCATACCTTACTTCAAACGTGCATTTGTTTGGGTTCAACCTCAGCTTGTACTTCTTTAGTCTCTCTAACAGTTTCTATAAATAATCAAGATGCTCTTCTTCTGTTTGAGATCTAGCTATCATGTCGTCTACATAGACCTCTATTTCATGATGTATCATGTCATGAAATAGAACTACCATGGCACGCTGATAGGTTTCCCCCGCATTCTTCAGTCCGAATGGCATAACCTTGTAGCAGAATGTGCCCCATTGTGTGACAAAGGCTGTCTTCTCCATGTCCTCATGCTCCATTTGGATTTGGTTGTAGCCTGAGAAACCAACCATGAAGGAAAACACTTTTTGTTATGTTGTATTGTCAACTAGAATATCAATGTGGTGAAGTGGGAAATCATCCTTAGGGCTTGCCCTATTCAAATCTCTATAGTCCATGCACATTCGTACCTTGCCGTATTTTTTGGGCACGGGAACAACATTGGCAACCCATTGCGGATAAGAGGTGACGTCCAAGAATCCAGCATTGAATTGCTTCATGACTTCAGCTTTAATCTTCTCTAACATGTCAGGTCGCATACGATGGACCTTTTGTTTTACTGGTGGGCAGTCCTCTCTTGTAGGTAGACGATGTACCACAATATCTGCATTAAGTCCTGGCATGTCTTCATACGACCAGGCAAAGACCTCAACATATTCGTGTAACAGCTGAATCAGATGCTCCTTGACACTGGGTTCCAGATTGGCACCCACCTTGACTTCTTTTTTGTCTTCCTCGGTACCTAGGTTGATTGTATCCACGGGTTCCTCGTGGGGCTGAATGGCTCTCTCTTCTTGTTGTAGTAAACTGGCAAGTTCTCCTGGTACTTCACAATCTTCCTCACCTTCGTCTTCGGCTTGGTAGATTAGATTTTCAGAGTCACAGAAGGCCATAGTAGAACCGTTACCCATGGGATCCCGAATGGATGTAGACCTTCATTGTGAGTGTGAGTGTGTGTAAGAGTATAACTATCTTTGAAAGAAATGAAAAATGTAAAAAATAAAAACATTGAGCACAAAGTTTGTATGCAAAAAAATCCATGATTCATTGATATCATATGGAAATGAGATAATAACCCTTACAAATGGACCATTGTGCCTCGGGTAAGACACAAGGTGTTGTACCCCAAAATTTTCCCTCTCATTTCTTAAAGGATCATCTTGGACTCTCAGATTTGCTTCTATCAAGTTCCAAGTCTTGAATTATCACTTTTCAAGATCAAATCAAGTTTCAACAATTTTATTTCATCAAGACATGAGATTGGTTCATCAAAAAAAATCAGAAGTCAGAAGTTACTTTGAAAAAAATCAAATTTCTAAACATTTAAAAAAATTTCTAAGTATGATACTTCAGAACTTCTGAGCCAGCCTCTACGCAAGTGCAGTCAGAAGTTGAAAACACGGTTCAGAACATGACGCTTCAATCAAAACATATGGAAGCAATGTTCTTCGGTCAGAACATGCCCCTTCAGCATTTGGAGGTTACGTTTCTGATCTTTTGCGATCAGAACATCACCAAATCCCAAGACCTTATTTAAACAACCTACTGCACTGCTACAGCACAGTACTCTAACCAGCAGCTAATCCAGTCCACGCCTGCATTTTCACAAATCCTGTATTTGTACCAAATACAAAAAGTTGTGATCAAAAAGCAATGGAACAGTGTGCCAAAAAGTTTAAATCTCATTTGTTTTTCCCCCCAAAACCACAACAAGTTCACCTATAAGTAAGTTGTTCCATCACACTTTCAAGGGGCTGGATTTTGGAGAGAGGGAATCATCAAAAGAGAGAAAAGAAATCTGTCGAACCCCTTCATAAAAACCCAGAAATCCCAAACAGAAAACCCAAACCTTTGTTCTTCCTTTTTAATCAAAGAGCTTGGCATTTCCTCTTCCGTTGCACTTGCTGACATAGAACATCTAAAGGCAGCAGTCCAAATTCCAAACACACGCTCCAGGTTCAAGGTAAGTCTTTCTGACTCTGCATCTTTTCATTCAGAACATCATTAAACATGTAAATATCATAGTATTGATGTTGTCTATATCATTGCATGAATATAAAAACTATGGATCAGAACTTCTTGATTAAGGATAAGCTTAGGAGTAGGATTAGAACTTCTATAAATGGTTGTGCTCTTATCCTTCTGATTTATGGTTTAATTAAGAACTGAATAAGCTGTTGATGGTTGATTAATATGAGAAAAGAGTCGAAATGTGACACAGAATTTATGACGTTTCCACTCACTTATTTAACACATAGAACTTCTGAGGCTCACTCATTGTTAAGCATAGCACAGATCTTCTGAGTTCTCCTTATTGTTAAGCACGCTGAACTTCTGATACTTTTGCTCATTGTTTTAACACGCACAGAGCTTCTAAGGTTTTCTCACTGCTCTCACATTCAGAACTTTAGTACGCACCATCCAAAACTTCTGTGTTTCCCCACTAACGTTTCTTGCAGGACCTTAGAGTTTACCAATCCTGAAATTCTGATACCCACTGACATTTCCTTCTGAGTCACAACGCGCCTGGCTTCAGAACTTCTAATCCTTGTTGTTTTGCTTGCAGCAGTACGTTGTTTCTATCTTTCATTTATTTTCCTTTTTTTATCATTTTTAGTAATAACCCTTTTTTTTAATATAAAAAAGACATAAAAATATATTCTTTTATTAATTTATTTATTCCTTTTTTCATTAAGATAAAAAACCATTTTCTAAACAAGTCCTTTTTCTTTCTTTATATTGTACATTTCAATATGGTTGTAATAGTAACTTAGGATTTAATTTTATTTGCAATCCCCATTCATAAATATGTACCCCCATCCCTAAAATATTGTAATAGCGTAGGACTTTATATTTCCGCAATTTATTGCTTTCAAATGTAAATGCTAGTAATTAAGGTGTGTATGACAAGACATGAAAACAACAAATAGACAACCTAAAAAGCAAGACTAAATGCATGCAATCAAACACACTTTCACACTAGCACCCTTAGGGTAATCCCACTTTGTGGCCTATCAAATTAGTCATGTCCCTCGAACATGGGTGTTTTAGCAAAAGACCCTCGATAAAAGATCGTAGTACCTCGATGACCCTCTGTTGTACCCCAAAATTTTCTCTCTCATATTTCCCAAGACATTGCAAGAATAATCTCCAAATGGCTCAAGATTGCTCAAGTGTTGGACAGTCAAATCATCTCCTAAGGCAGTCAATCTCAAATTAGGGTTTTGTGTTGCATCAAGGTCCTTGCATCCAAATGGCCTCAAGTGCTCCCCAATGTCCTAATATGTTCTCAAGTTCATCCATGTCAAATTTCAAGCCTTGCAGAGGAAGTTTGCTCAGTCAATTGCTCAAAGGGTCCAAAAATCGATTATGCTAGGGCAAAAGTCAACTGTGACCTATATACAGTCAAACTTTAAGATTTTTTTGTCAACATTCTCATTTTGAAGTATATTTCATCATTTGATCAAGGGTTGATCATGATTCATCAAGGATTGCTCAAAATTCATCAAGACTCAAAATTGCTAAATTAGGGTTTTGTAGGAAAAGTCAACTCAACTTTGACCAAGCATAACTTTCTCATACTTTATTAGAAATGACCCATCCAAGATCAAGAAATGCACTCACAAGAAGTTACAAATTTGGACATTATAGGTCATTTTTGAAAGTCAACAAAAATACCTTTTTTTCCAAAGCTTATAACTTGAGCATGGAATATCAAAATGATATGAGACCAAAAGTGTTGGTTATAGGACATCTCAAGCTTTCTAAAAAGTCCAAGAACACTTCCAAAAGTTCAAAATTGAAGAAGTTATGCATTGTTGAAGTTGGGCATTTTTGCAAAATTGCCAAAAGTCAACTATCCCCAAAAACTTCAAATTTTGTCAAATGGGCCCATTCTTTTTCACTTGATTTGAGTTTGCATTATTGCCCATGTGCTCTAGCCTTGTCCATGTGTCCATATCTCATTTTTATTATTTAATTTTATTTTTATTTGAATTAATTCATTTTAAATCAAATAAAATCACATAAAATCTAAGGCATTGATAACAAGTGATTTTCTGGTTGTTTTAGGCTCCAAATACAGCTATCATTGCAATCAAATTCGTATCAAAGGCATTGGACACAAAAAGATGTGATTTAGGCCAAGTTTGGAAAGCTTTTATGGAAGAATCAAATCAAATATGCAATCATCAATGTGGGACGATTTGGACAAAGTTTGTTACCCTAATCCAATGTACAATACATAAGCAAGCTAAAGGCACGAGAATCAGGGTTAGAGATCAAGTGTGGAGGCAGAACCAACTTTGCAAAAATCACAAAAAAGCTTGAGATCGAAATCAAGGTTGGAGGCATTTTCAAGAGTTGAGACGTATCCCAATCACTTCCTGGCAACACACACAAGCTATCCCAATCCAAACCAGGCATTCTCAGGCCCTCATACGCTCTGTAAGTCCTTCGTAAAACCGCCCTGTTCTTGATTTCGTATTTCTCAATTTAGGCATGGTTGATATGAATTGATAGCATATTCTGAATCTACAAACCATTTGCAAGCATTTGGTATCATTCAATTGCATTTTCGTGACCTGTAACGAGACCCACCATTATTAGGGTTTTGTCTTTTGTTTTTGGGGTTTTCTGTTTCAGGGAAAATTGGTCCACATGAAGGACATGGTTGCGATCAGGAGGTTATGACGAGTTCAACCATGTTCTTGGAATGTGTTTACATGGCCTGAGGACGATTTTAGGAGGAAGTTATGCTTTTAGCTGCGGATAAAAATCCGCAGGTAACGTTTACAGTGTTGGAGGTCAGGGACGGAGACGTGTCGTCTATCCATTTGCCAATTCAAATAATTGCGCGCATTTTCATTATTTTTCTAGTATTTTGTTTATTTCATATATTATCTTTATTACTTAATTAACATACAACAAAGCAGCATAGCCCAGTTGGTCACCAGGTGTACGTTCAAGGCATTAGTGGCTGAAGGTCAGGGGTTTAATCCCTGCCTCCAGTAAATTGTATTTTCTTGATATTTTTCAGGTAATCACGTGCACGCTCAGGCTTGATGTCTACTATACTCCCTCACCAATCCACATGCCAGATGGCCAGATGGCCAGATCTGGTGGCCAAGCCTTGAGGGTACATGATAGTGCCAGTCAACGCGTGTGTACTAGATTCCAAAAGTCCAACGAATCAGCTACTAATGGGCCAAGAAAATTGCTTCCAACACCTCCTAATCAGGCCCAATTCTTCTACTTTTTTATTTTTTTTATTTAATTTGATTCCTTTATTTTTATTTAATTAGTTTCTAACCAATAACATTTTTTTCTTTTTATTAAAAAATCACAAAAATATCATTTTGTCCAATTAAAATTAAGAACTTTATTTTTCTTTAATAAATTTTAATTAATTAGTTAGGTTGTTAATTTTAGGAAACTCTAATTTATTTTGTAAATAAATAAAATTAATTAGACTTAATTAGGTTTTAACTACTAATGTAATTATTTCATTTTCTTTCTTAAAATAACAAAAACCCAAAAATATGTCATTAATTATTTTTTCCATTTAATTTATTTAATTAATTAATTTAGCTTTTAATTTAGGATTTAATTTCCTTTCTTAAATAAAAAACAACAAAAAAAAGCATTTTCTTTTAAAAGGGTCAAAACCCTAGTTGTGCATCCGATTAATTCCGCGCCGCGATTTACTTTTCTTTATCCATATTGATGTATCTGCTTCCGGTATGTAATAGTAATTAGGACATTTTATTTATTTTACCGCTTTGTCTTATTCTATTTTCAAAGGGTTGCTTTTGGCGATGTAAATACCCGACGCCTTGTAATTTAATTTTCGCACTTTTAATTCTGCAAAATATAACTGTTGGATGTTTGATAATAGGGTTTGCATGACAAGAATGAATGCTTAATCTAAAATCGAATTAGATCACCCTAAACATGTGCAAAGATAAAAATAACTGAAAATAACACACTCGCACATGCGCAATCTTAGGGTACACCCCACTTGGTTGCCTTCCTACACGGTCATTGAGTATAGGTCACTTTAGAGGTCGTCCTCTTGTCTAAAAGATCATAGTTGCCTCGAAACGGTTGCCTCGGATATCATTGCCTCAAATAAATGATCTAAGACATTAGGGTTACCGCTAAGGCGTCCTAACATTGCTTTGGTGACCGTAAATCCCTCATTCGAATTGACCCTCAAACTCAAACGACGGTGCTACCTACTCATTAATAGTAGGATAACATTGTCTAAAGGAAATTAGCATAGAACGATTCTTTTTTCGAGTAGGTAGATAGCTCTTAGATACTTGCTCATCCAAAAAACAAAACTTTTCACACTTACACTCCTTTTCAAACAAAGTTTTCAAAAACACTTCATTACACTCTTGAGGACAGAAGCAAGAGTTAAATCGAAGTTAAAACAAACTTTTCAAAACCCACAAGCACAAAGAAAACATTTTGAAAATGATGAGCAAGTACCTAATAGCCCGTAGAGAATATCTCAAAAAAGGAATTTTTCTGTGCTTTTTTCCTTTCCTTGTTGGATAAAATAAAAGTCGGTGGCGACTCTTGCTTACCGCGACATTGCAAATACAAACGCAAAACGCAAACCAGCGTTCCAAAAACAATCAGTTCTTCCCACTGTATCACACACACCATGGCTAAGAAGATCCTACGGGCAGGATACTACTGGTCCACTATAGAAGCCGATTGTTATCAGCACTCTCGAACTTGTCATAAATGCCAAATCTATGCTGATAAGGTGCATGTGCCTCTGGTTCCCTTAAACGTCTTGACAGCTCCGTGGCCCTTTGTAATGTGGGGCATCGACATGATCAGAGAAATCACACCCACCGCTTCTAATAAACATCGCTTCATCCTAGTAGCCATTGATTACTTCACGAAGTGGGTTGAAGCAGCCTCTTTCGCCACAGTAACCAAGAACGTTGTGGCGCGGTTTATCCGACATAATATGATTTGTCGATATGGTGTGCCAGAGAGAATTATTACTGACAATGGTACGAATCTCAACAAGACAATGATCACCGAGCTCTGTAAAGAATTCAAGATACAGCATTACAACTCTTCTCCCTACCGGCCGAAGATGAATGGCGTTATTGAAGCAGCTAACAAGAACATCAAGAAGATTGTACAGAAGATGACGGTGACATACAAAGATTGGCATGAGATGTTGCCATTTGCGCTTCATGGGCACCGTACCTCAGCATGGACGTCGACAGGAGCAACACCTTACTCTTTGGTATATATGGCATGGAGGCAGTCCTACCCATCGAAGTCCTGATACCTTCTCTCAGGATTATAAAGGATGCGAGTTTGAATGAAGACGACTGGATCCGAACCCGGCTTGATCAGTTAAATATAATCGATGAAAAGAGACTCACTTCTATCTGTCACGGTCATACGTATCAAAATCGAATGATCAAGGCTTTCAACAAGAAGGTCAGACGCCAAGAGTATCAAGTCGGGAATTTGGTGATCAAGCGCATCATACTGCCGCAAGGTGACCCCAGGGGCAAATAGACTCCCACGTACGAAGGGCCATTTGTGGTAAAAAAACGTTTTCTCGGGTGGAGCCATGATTCTAACCACCATGGATGGCAACTACCTTCCTCACCCTGTCAATGCGGACATAGTGAAAAGATACTACGTGAGATAAAAGACCCGCTAGGTTGACTGGCCTAGGCAAAAATAAGGGCTTCCTGAAAAACCAAAAGGGTTTGGGAAAAATAAGGGATGAAATTAAAAAAATCTGTACACCCGGTGTTGTACCCCAAAATTTGCCCTCCCATATTCCTCAAGATATGTCAAGAATGACCCTCAAATTGCTCAAGATTGCTCAAGGATTGTACAGTCAAATCACCTCCTAAGGCAGTCAATTCAAAATTAGGGTTTTGATTCTTTCAAGGAATTTGGGGTTTTCAATGGTCCAATCAAGTCTCATAGGCCTATATACATTCTCAAGCACCTACATGCCAAGTTTCAAGACTCACAGTGCCAATTTGCACAGTCAAAAGCTCCATTTGATCTACAGTCAACTGCAAGAGCAAAATGGTCATTTTGCAGTCAAAAGTCAGAATTCTTGGTCAACATCTTATTTTGAGTTCACAATCATCATTTTATCAAGTCTTGATCATGATTCCACAAGAATAGCTCAAAAATCATCAAGGTGCAAAAGTTACTATTTTTGGACAGTAGAAAAGTCAACTGTACTTTGACAAGGGCATAACTTTTTCATGGTTTATCAGAAAAATCCCATCCAATGCTCATTTTGAAGAGGATGTAATTTCCTACAATCCATCTTCACACTCCAAGTTCAAGAAATGCACTCACAAGAAGTTACCAATTTTTACATTATAAGTCAATTTCAAAAGTCAACAAAAGTGCACTTTGAGTCAAAGGCCATAACTTGAGATTGGTAAATCCAAATGACATGGGACCAAAGGCATTGGTTAGAGGACTTCAAGGGCTTTCCAAAATGTCCAAGAACATGGTCATATGATCAAAATTGAGCAAGTTGTGAATTGGAGAAGTTGAGAAATTTTCATGAATTTGCAAAAGTCAACTTTGCTCAAAACACCTTCTTTTTGCTAATGGGCCTCAAATCTCTTCTTGAAACTTCACCCATGACCTATGCACGACCCACCAAGCTAAATGGGATTTATTTTCTTAAATTTATTGATTAAATGGATTTTTAATATATATTAATTCATTTAATTAATTTAAATTATAAGAAAATAGAAGATTTGTTTTTTAAATCAATTTGTGAACCAAATATGATCCAAATATGCTGACCAATTCGTGCACAATCAAAAAGGTACAAAAAAAATCCAATTTTGGCAACTTGTTCAATCATGGAAAATCAAGAATATTTGATTTTCAATCAAGGATTTAATCTTCAATGCACATGGGTTGGATCCAAAATTTTGACCTAGACTGATTGCCTTATATGCAACCAAGCCTCCTAAACCTAATTCACGACCTGAAGCTGCCTAAAAACAAGAAACCAAAACTGAAAAAAGCTTGGAAAAAGTGGAGATCGAAATCCACATTAGGTACATTCTCAAGATCAAAGCTCAACGTAGAGTGCTTGCCCACCATCCCCTGAAGCGATTGGCATAAGAACCAGGCCTTTTCGTCACCTACAGCTCACTATAAGTCCTCGCGAATGTGGCCCTGAACACGAAATCTAAACTTCCAATTCTTGCACTTTTTCTTCAAAATGTTGGCATATGAATGTTTGTTATTTGATTTAGAACATGTTTGCATCATTCAATTTCATTATTGGACCCTGTATCATGATGTTCGAACCTAGGGTTTTGGTTTTTGCTTTTTAGGCGTTTGAGTTACAGGGACAATTGGAGCAAGCCATGACCATGGATGGACTCAGGAGGACAAAACGAGCATGAGGATGATTTTGGTTTGCATTTATATTGCCTGGAAGCGATTTTAGGAAGAACCCACGGATCTTCCTGCGGATAAAAATCTGCAGGTAAAAAACCAGTGACCAAATGAAGAAGACGCTGACGCGTCTCCCTCCCATTCGTCCTTTTAAAATTCGCGTGCTTTATTTTATAATTCCAGCATATTTGTTTGTTTGCTAATATATTGATTGCTTGTTATTCCAATAACGAATAAGGCAGGTTGGTGGAGTGGTTGAGCGAACGTCCAATGAGTACTGGGACCTGGGTTCGAATCCCAGGTCCCCCCAAAACATTTATGTTATTTTGTTTCAGGCAATTCTATGTAGTACTCAAAGCAGGGGCCATCATACGCCCTCATCCAGATGTATGCCAAGTGGTCTCAGATCCAAATCCAATGGCCAGAACGGGGTCCTCACCATGGTCTCTAGTCAACAAGCTTGTGGGAGATTCTGAAAGTCAATAGGGCTGCCTACGTTGGGCCCAGACAATTGCCATTTAGACCCCCTCTTTGGGCCCAATACACCTTGGTTCATTCTACTTTCTTCTCATTATTTTTTTATTTTACTTGCTTGCTTTATTTTTATTATTCCTAATATTACTAACAAAATAATTATTATTTTTCTTAATAAAATCAGAAAACAAAAAAATATATTATTTTTATTAGTTTCATTATTTTTGTAAATAAACAATTTAATTGACTTAGTTTTTAATTAGGCATAATTTTAATCTTTTTTGCAACAACATAAAATTAATATAGAATTAGGGTTTTTAATAACTTTTAATCATTTCATTTTTTATTTTATTTCCTTAAAACATTCAAAAACCAAATAAATATTTCTTTTTATTAATTAATTAGTTTAGGTTTAGTTAAATGCCAAAAAAATGATAAAAATCTCTTTCTTTCTTAAAAAGGGTCAAAACCCTAAAAACTCTCTGATTCAATTTTTTTCGCGCGTATGTTTATTTTATTCATGCTTTGATCCATATTATGTAATTGTTCCGAGGATGTAATAGCTTTAATTAGGACTCTTTTATAGCATTTATTTAATTTTTCGCATTTACTTTTCAAGGGTTTGTTTTTGGCGATGTAAATACCCGACGCCTTGTAATAGCTTAGTTTTATTTTCCGTAATTATTAACTGCTAGATGTATGTTAACTAGGCTATGCATGTCAAGATCTCTCTTAAATTAAAATCAATTGTAGCTCACCATAACATGTGCAAAGATAATGTAAATTGAAACTTGACACACTCGCACATGTCACTCTTAGGGTACGCCTCACTTGGTTGCCTCGACGTGGTCATTGAGTATAGGTTTTAGAGGTCGCCCTCCTGTCTAAAGATCAAAGTTGCCTCGAAACGGTTGCCTCGATAAAAAATGATCTAGGACATTAGGGTTACCGCTAAGGCGTCCTACCATTGCTTTAGTGACCACACGTGTCCCTTAATCGAATTGACTCGAAAGCTCCAACGACGGTGCTACCTACTTCTCAATAGTGGGATAGCACTGTCTAAAGGACATTTACACAGCTTAATTTCTTTTGAGTAGGTAGAGGTTCTCAGGTACTTGCTCTTTCAAAACAAAACAAACTTTTCGCACTTACACTTTTTCAAACAAAGTTTTCAAACAACATTTCATACACTCTTGAGGACAGACGCAAGAGTTAAATCGAAATTTTCAAACAAAACTTTTTTTCAAAACCCACAAACACAAGAAAAGCAAAATTTTTTGAAAACATAGTGAGCAAGTACCTAAGAGCCCGTGGATAACCACGGATAGAAAGGGTGCTAACACCTTCCCTTTCTATAATCTACCTCCCGAACCCGAGAAACATCTCGAAAAGGAATTTTGTTGTGCTTTTGTCCTTTCCTTGTTGGAGAAAATAAAAGACGATGGCGACTCTTGCTTACCGCGACATTTTGCGAAACGCAAACGCGAACCAGCATTCCAAAACAGTCAGTTCTATTCCCACAGATCACAGAACTGGCGACTCTGCTGGGGAAATTAATAAGTGAGGTGTACCTTAGGATTAGATCACCATGTTTTCAATTGTATTGCTTTGTATGGTTTATCTTTGTGGGCTTGTATCGGAGTTTTATAGATCCTAACCCGGATCTGGGGGTACCCTTTTTTAGGTAAGTAGCAATAAACTGTGAGGGATTTGTCCGGCGTAGACCGACACGGATGAAGTAGTAGCTACGTTGGTGTGACACCTTGGTCTGTACCGATATCCCTTGTGTTGGAACGAGGAGAATATGGGTCTTCTGAGGAGTCATTAAGCACCAACTGACCTTAGAACCTTAAATTGACCAACTTGGCCATAGAACAGTAGCAGTATGCTACACTCATTGAGGCTAAACTCTCGCGATGGTTTCGGCCGCAAGAAAAGGTTACCAAACTGGAATTATGACCGATTAAGGGTAGTTAGTGATATTGAGATCCTCTAGGACCCAGTTACTATTTTTAGGACAGGTCTTAACCAACTGAAACTGAAAGAGGGTAGTACCTAAACTTCATGCCAGCCTGAAATCTAAGGGCTCTGTTGTGTGACTTGTGTGCCTTTACCATGTTTGCCTTTTGTGAATACTTGTGGTGTGCCTTTACCATGACATCATAACATCATAATTGTGATCGGTGGAAATAGAACTGACTGTTTTTAGCTGGTTTCGTGAAATGTCGCGGAAGCAAGAGTCGCCATCGTCTTTTATGTTCTCCAACAAGGAAAGGACAAAAGCACAGCAAAATTCCTTTTCGAGATGTTTCTCGGTTCGGGAGGTAGATTATAGAAAGGGAAGGTGTTAGCACCCTTTCTATCCGTGGTTATCCACGGGCTCTTAGGTACTTGCTCTTATGTTTTCAAAATGTTTTGCTTTTCTTGTGTTTGTGGGTTTTGAAAAAAGTTTCGTTTGAAAAATTTCTAGGTAACTCTTGTATCTGTCCTCAAGAGTGTATGAAAAATTTGCTTGAAAACTTTTGAAAGTGTAGGTGTGAAAAGTATTTTTGTTTGTTTTGAAAAGAGCAAGTACTTAAGAGAAATCTACCTACTCTAAGGAATTAGGCTGTGTAAGAGTCCTTTAGATAGTGCTATCCCACCATTGAGAGGTAGGTAGCACCATCTTTGGAGTTATTCGGGTCAATTCGATTGTAGGGACAGTGTGGTCACCAAAGCAACAGTTAGGACACCTTAGAAGTAACCCTAATGTCCTAGATCCTTTTTAATCTGAGGCAACCATTTCGAGGCAACTGTTTCGAGGCAACTGGATCTTGGACATAAGAGCGACCGCTAAAACGTCCTATACTTGACGACCACGTTTCAAAGGCAACGAGTGAGGCGTACCCTAGAAGTGGTGTGTGTATTGTGTGTTGTTTTCATGTTATGTTTTATCTTTGATCATGGCATTGTGAGCTACGCGTTGTTTTTAGTTATCATACATTCTTTCATGCGAGTTTAGCAGTTAGGAGTGCGGAAAATTAAAAGAGGGAAAGCTAAAAGCTACGCTATTACAAGGCGCGGGTCTATACATCGCCAAAATACAAAGACCCGTTTTTGATAAAGATGCGGAAAGTAAATAAAGGCAATAAACCTAATTACTATTACATTCCTTGAACAGTTACATAATAATCAATAAGAAAAATAAGAATAACGTGCGAACGGATAAATTAAACTGAACGTCCGAGGGTTTTGGACCCTTTGCTTGAAATTAAATTGAATTAAAACCTAATTAATTATTTAATTAAAGAAAAGAAAGTGTTTTTTATGTTTTTTTGTATTTATTAAAATAAAGAAAAAGAATTAAAGAAAACCCTAGTTCTATGTTTATTTTAGTTATTAATGAAAATATTAAAGTTACCCTAATTTAAGCTAATTAATTAATTTACATGTTATTTACAAAAATAATAGTAATTAATAATAATAAATAATGATAATAATAATTAATTAAGAAAAAGATAAAAAATGCCAAAACCTAATTCTATGTAATTTTTATTTATTAAGAAAAAGGATTAAAATTTAAACCTAAATTAACTAAGTTAATTATTAACATTTATTTACAAAAAATGGGTTAATGATGCAATTAATAAATAATTAAAAAAAACATTTTTGAGTTTCTGATTTTTATTAGGGAAAATTATTTGTGGTGAATTAATTAAAACAATTAAAAGTATTAAAAAGAAAAGAAAATAAAATGTAAAAATGCAAAGCAAACCAAGGGGGTGTGAAGGCCCATGTGGAGGTTTTTTGAAGCAATTTTGGCCCATTGACATCTAAGCCACGTTTGACTTTCATGATTGTATGCATGTTCATTGACCGGACCATATGATGGACTTCATTCTGTGGCCATTGGATTGTTGATCAAGACCATCTGGTAAGCTACGCGTGAGTACGTATGGTGGAGCGTTGGACGAGGCGCTGCATTAGAATATATTAGAACAAAAAATATCAATTATGCGGGGGGACCTGGGAATCGAACCCAGGTCCCAGTACCTCTTGCCACTATGCCTTTGCCAACTGAGCTATCCAACGCGTTTGTAGTATAAGTGGAAAACAATTATTATATAAAAAAACAAATGTTAATGGTATAAAACAAAAAGAAAGCGCGCCAGATTTAAACTCCCCAATCACATGATGCCACGCCCGTCTTCTTCCTCGTTTACCTGCAATAATATGAACAAGATAGAGGGGGTTTTAAACCCCCACTAACTATAATAGTGAAAAATAGCGAATAGAAGAGGAGATAATATAAAAAGGGCGCGATAGGCTGGTTGAATTCGTCTTGTTGCAACGAATTCGTCCATACAGGTTTGGAGATCCAATTTTACAATACAAAGAAAGCCCCAATATGGAAGCTCTGAAACCCTAACGTTTGTTCATGGCAGATTTTGATACAGGATGCTATAACTCAATTAATCCACACCAAAAGCTTCAGGAAGATGTCAGCAACATAAATCAATAATCAAAACACAGCAATGATGCATATAAATTAGATTTCGATTATGGACATATTTGATCAAACTGTGGCTTTGTTTTACCGTTTCCCTGCGTATGAGAGCTTGTTCTTGATGGTAATAGCTTCCTGGAGACTCAGGCAATACGTTTGAATCACTTTTAAGCCTTGAATCCACCTGCAAATAGGATTTCAGTTTCACATTTTTCTTGGTTTTTTTGCAAATTGGCTATGGAGTTTTTAGCAGCTTTCACGTGTGTAGCTTTAGGGTTTCACTCAGCATATGTATGTGATGTGAATTAGGTTAGAATAAAGCCCATGAATCCATTGCAATAATGTTTTCAATCCTTGATTTTCCATCATATATTTTCCAATCTTTTTCAATGAAAACCTTGCCAAATATGGAAGATTTTCCTTGTTTGATTGAGAAACGACTTTGCCAGCTTGCCCTGATCAGATTTGCTCCACCAAAAGATCCAAAACATATCTTTTTTTAATTTTCCTATAATTAAAACCAATTAAATGAATTAATATAAATATAAATTCAATTAATTAATTAAAAATAAGAAAATAAATTATTTTGAGCTCAATGGGTCGTGCATAGGCTTTGGGTAATGATTCAAGAAAGAATTTGAGGCCCATTAGCAAATTTGAAGCTTTTTAGGCAAAGTTGACTTTTGAAAGTTCCCAAAAATTTCCCAACTTCTCCAATGCATATCTTGCTCAATTTTGAAGCTATGAACATGTTCTTGGACATTTTGGAAAGGTCTTGAAGTCCTCTAACCAATGCCTTTGGTCCCATGTCATTTTGATTTACCAATCTCAAGTTATGGTCTTTGACTTAAAGTGCCCTTTTGTTGACTTTTAAAAATGACCTAATAATGTTGAAATTGATAACTTTTTGTGAGAGCATTTCTTGGACTTGGAGTGTGAAGATGAGTTGTAGGAAATGTCATCCCCTTCAAAATGAGCATTCGATGGGATTTTTCTGATGAACCATGAAAAAGTTATGCCTTGGTCAATTTGCAGTTGACTTTTCAGTTGTCCAAAAATAGAAACTTTTGCATCTTGAGACTTTTTGAGCCATGCTTGTGGAATCATGATCAAGAATTGATCAAATGATGATTGTGGCTTCAAAATAAGATGTTGACCAAAAATTTTGACTTTTGACTGTCAAATGACCATTTTACCCCTGCAGTTGACTATGGAGCAATTAGGGCTTTTGACTATGCAATTTGATGTTGTGAGTCTTGAAACTTGACATATGGATGCTTGACAATGTATATAGGCATATGGGACTTGATTGGACCATTGGAAACCTTAATTTCTTTGCAAGAACCAAAACCCTAATTTTGACTGTGTTAGGAGGCAATTGGACTGTGCAACCCTTGAGGGATTTTGAAGCTTCTGGAGGTTGACCCTTGACAAGTCTTGAAGAATATGGGAGGGCAAATTTTGGGGTACAACAATAACATTGCATACATCCTGCATAAGGACTAACCCACTTCAAAGACAAGAGGGTTTCATCTTTGCTCTGTTTTGTAGGACATCATGATGCCCATGCGTAGGAATACTATCCGGCTCAACTTTGTTCAACCACCTACTTTGCTTAAAGAATTGATTGACAGGATCCCAGACACTACTTCCTTCATCAGGAGGCATGGTTCTCTTCTCGGTTTAGTCACCTCAAAGTGGGACCAACAATTGATGAGTGTCCTAGTCCAGTTTTATGATCCGCTATACCATTGCTTTACTTTTCAAGACTTCCAGCTGGTCCCTACCCTGGAAGAATTCTCTGAGTTGCTTGGTATCCCTGTTTTGGAGCAGACTCCATTTACTGGTTGGGAAAAGACTCTCAGGCCTGAAGAGATTGCTGCAGCCCTTCACTTGACCAAATAGGAAGTAATGGCTAACTGGGAGACTAGAAGTGGAGTTAAGGGTTTTTTGGTTAAGTTCCCGGTTGGCAAAGCTAATGGTTTCTAGAATGAATTAGACTTCAAAGCGTACGAGGACATTCTGGCTCTCTTGATCTATGGTCTGGTATTGTTTCCAAATCCTGACACCTTTATTGATGTTAATGCCATAAGGATCTTCATCTCTCGGAACCCTGTACCCACTCTCTTGGGTGATATCCTTTACCAGCTCTATACTCGTACTGCCCGAAGATGGGGAACTTTGATGTGTTGTGCTCCTTTATTGGCGAGGTGGTTTATTTCTCACCTCCCTAAGTTCGTACTGAAGAACAAAGAAGGAAGGGGCTGGGCTCATAGGATAATGTCTCTTACTGATAAAGACCTTATTTGGACTCTCAGAGGCTTAGATGAGGTGGCCGTCATTGATCGTTGTGGAGAGTATCCTAATGTTCCATTGATCGGAACCCATGGAGGAATCTCTTATAACCCATGTCTAGCTCTCCGTCAGTTTGGAAGAGCCAGAAGAGAAGGGCCTCATGAGATGTTGATACCTCATATCGTCTTTGATTTTTAGGTAGATAGCGACGAGCTGCGTCGTAGATTCATCAGAGCTTGGGATAGAGTTCACAAAGCTGACCCACATGAGTTGGGACCAAAAACTTCTCTGCCTATGGAGTCATATTTCAGATGGGTCCGCATCCGTGCCCAGAAGTTAGGTATGCCATACGAAGCTGTCAGGCCTATTACTCTTGAAGTTACTGATAAAGAAGGGGTTCCTCCAACTATTCTCCATCCTCATACGCCAACTGATGTTGGCACACTAAAGAGGTCCTGGGCGCAACTGCAGGAAGAACGGGATTCTTATCGGGAAAGGCTCAATGAACAAGAACAGAAGATCCAGAAGCTGACTAAGCAACTGGAGAACGAACGGATCCTGAATGACTATATCCGCACTGAGAAGAAGAGGCCATGGGAGCTTTAAGGGACCTATTGATGATTTCTTTTACGGTTTTATTTACTTTTCAGTGTTTCCATTCTTGTAATGCCTAAGGGCAATTTGTTGAACAATTTAAATTCCGAAGTTAAATCTAATAAAGTGTGTTTCCTTTCTTGTCTACAAATTTGAATCCCGATTGTCTTTGAAAATATAAATCATACGCATTTCATTTCATCATATGCATAACAGGTACCCCTTTTACAGGTCACTTATCTTCTTCGCTGTTTATTTCAGCAATCATCATGTCTACTGAACCTTCCACTGAACAAGCTATCAAGGCCCTCCAAGCCCAGAATGCCCAGTTTCAAGAGTTGGTTATGAGCCTAGCCCAGGGTCAACAGGATTTGAAGACTCTGATTCTGAAAGAGAGGAAGAAGAAGAAGAAGAGGACCGTCTTATTCAACACTGGACGCAGATTTGGGAATGGACTGCAGAATGAGGTTGATCTGACCACCTCATCTGTAGGGAAAGATAGTCCCCAAGAGAGAAGGGTTCCTAGCCCCGTAGTCTCCGACAACGAGACGGATTATGATGAAGAACAGTATCCTCCTGCTGAGGATAGGTACAAACAGTTGGAGGACCGCTTGAGCGCCATGGAGATACAGAATGTGCCCGGACTGGACTTCGGAGACTTAGGTTTATCCTCTGGGGTGGTGATTCCCCATAAGTTTAAGGCACCTGCCTTTGCCAAATACGACGGAACTTCCTGCCCAAAGCTGCACCTCCGGTCGTATGTAAGGAAGATCCAGCCTTACACAGCTGATAAGAATTTGTGGATCCACTTATTTCAGGACAGTCTGTCAGGGACTCAGCTCGAATGGTTCTATCAGCTGGATGGAGCCAGTATCCGTAACTGGGAGGATTTGGCTACGGCGTTCTATAAGCAGTATCAATATGATTCCTACCTCGCTCCTACGCGTACCCAACTCCAGGGTATGTCAATAGGGACGGGTGAAGGATTTAAAGAGTATGCTCAAAAGTGGAGAGACCTGGCCGGCAGGGTGCAGCCACCTTTAACTGATCGTGAACTTGTAGATATGTTCTTGGGGACCCTGTCTGGTCCATTCTTTAACCATTTGATTGGAAAATCTTCAGCCGGGTTTACAGACCTTATCTTGACTGGTGAGAGGATCGAAGCTGGTATCAAGGCAGGGAAGATATAAAAGGGTGCCTCATCGAGCATTGAGAAGAAGTCATTCAAGAAAGAATCCAGTGTTGTCTATGGTTCAAGGAGACCAAATAGATCTGAACACCGCCAAGCTGTCAACGTGGTGGTCATTTCAAAACCTGCTGGTGCTCCTCAGCATCACAACCAACAAAGGGGTGAGAGACCTAGAAGGTAATTCACTCGTCTCAGCATGACCTTGTCCCAGATATTGCCACAGTTGCTGAAGACCAATTTGGTGACTCTAAGGGAAGCCCCAAAGAATCCGAATACTACATCATCAAAGTATAACCCCAACGCCCGCTGCGCTTATCATTCTGAGAGTTCGGGGCATAATACGGATGATTACTGGACTTTGAAGAATAAGGTCCAAGACTTGATTGATGCAAAAGAGATTGAGTTTGAGGCGCCCGAGAGGCCCAATGTTGTGACTGCTCCCATGTCCAAACATGGAGTAAATGCTGTAGAGGAAGACTTGTTTGTAGCCTCTGTGGATGATATTGTCACCGCGCTGATGACCGTCAAGAGGAACTTGTTGCTAGCCGGTTTATTTCCGGGATGTAGTGAAGGTTGCCATCTGTGTTCTGTTTCACCTACTGGTTTCCGATCCTTGAAGTCAGGCATCCAAGACCTGATGGATAATAAGGAAATCCTGTTCGAGAAGATTTCTGTTCCTGCTACCCCTACTGAAGAAGTGTCCATTGTTACCATTTTCAACAATTCTCCCAAGGCTCCCTCGAGGAAGCCTGTCAGAATTACGCCTGTTCAGAAGATTGCACCCATAATCATCACTGTTCTAGGGCTTATCCCCTATACATCCGACAAAGCTGTCCCTTGGCACTATGGGACAGATGTTTATGTGCTCGGAGTTAAGCAAGAGTTTGATACTAGTACCGACGTCAGCAACATCACCGGGCCTGCTAAAGTCACTCGCAGTAGTAGACTTTTCTCACCTGATATTGCGCCACCAACTATCCGGAGACCTATTGTCATCACACCTGCAAGTGTACCTACTTCCCTTCCTGATCAAGTTCCTAGTTCTACCCCTGTTGCCGAATCATCTGATGCTCGGGGCAAAGGGATCGCCACTAATATGCCTGCCCAGACGGAGGCACCGAAGACCATCAATGTTGAAGCTTCCAAGCAAGAGATGGAAGAGATTCTTAAGATCATCAAGAAGAGTGATTATAATGTAGTTGAGCAACTGGGGAAAACCCCCTCCAGGATTTCTATGTTATCACTGTTGTTGTGTTCAGAGGCCCATGCCAAGGCCCTGATTACCTTCCTGAAGACGGCCCACGTGTCACAAGAGACATCAACTGATCAGTTTACCGATTGTGTGGCCAATTTAACTGCTGATAATGGTTTGGGTTTCTCCGATGCTGATCTGACTGCTAAAGGGAAGAACCATAACGATGCCCCGCATGTCTCCTTTGAATGCAGGGGCACTACTCTTGCACATGTGTTGGTTGACACTGGTTATTCGTTGAACATCTTACCCAAGAAAGCTCTAGACAGGTTGGATTGCAAAGGGTTGAAACTCAAGCCAAGTAACATTGTTGTCTGGGCCTTTGATGGGTCTAAAAGGATGGTGCATGGTGAAGTCGACATTCCAATTAGAGTTGGCTCTCAGGTCTTCGATTCTACATTCTACGTGATGGTCATTCGACCGTCCTATTCTTGTTTGCTGGGTCGTCCATGGATCCATAAGGCTGGAGTTGTGACCTCCACACTCCATCAGAAGCTGAAATACCCGGTCAAAGGGAAGATTGTGACAGTACATGGGGAGGAAGAGTACATGGTCAGCCACCTCAACTCGTTCCGGTACATAGAGATGGATGGGGAGTTCATTGAGACCCAATTTCAACACTTTGAAGAGGTTCCTCAGACACTGGCATCAACTGAGACTGTGGTGGAAGATTCTCCTTTGAAGATGGCTTCCTTAAAGGATGCTCGGGCTGTTATTGAGAAGGGTGAGTATGCAAACTGGGGTCGACTTCCTGATTTCACTCAGAAGACTGACAAGTTTGGTTTGGGTTTCACTGCAGAAGCTCAAAGGGCTGTTCGTAGTGCAAGGATTGGGAAGCCTCCTGTGTTCATCAGCAACTCGGGAGTAAATGCCATCGAAGATAATGTGGAGGAATCTGAATTCGACAGCTGGATCTACCCTACGACCAACGGTGGACCAAACAACTGGACACCGAAAGACTTCGTCCCTATTACTTTTGTTACTCAGTAATGAACTCTTTTGTTTTGAATTTGTAACAGACAATATTGTGAAACTTTATGGCCCGGTGTCTTACCCGGGGCACCGTGGCTTCATTTGTGAGGGCTTTTGTGTGTCATTTTCATATATCATTAATAAAAGCATTGGACGTTTTTTGCATATTCAAATCTTGCGCTCCTTGTCTTCCTTTATTATATATTGCAAAACAACTATTTACACACACTCACATATACAGGTCTCAATCCACTCTGGATCTCACTGGTAACGACTCTGCTACTGCCAGTTATGACTTCGAAAATCCAATCAACTTAGCCAAAGACGAAGGTGAAGATGATTGCGAAGTGCCTGGTGAGCTTGCAAGACTGCTACTCCAGGAAGAGAGGGCCATTTAGCCACATGAAGAGCCGGTGGAAACAGTGAATCTGGGTACTGAGACAGACAAAAAGGAAGTCAAGATTGGTGCCAATCTGGAGTCTAGTATGAAACAACGGTTGATTCAGATGCTGCGTGACTATGTCGAGATCTTTGCCTGGTCTTACGAAGATATGCCTGGGTTGGATACCAACATTGTGGTTCATCACCTGCCTACCAAGGAATAATGCCCTCCGGTAAAACAGAAGGTTCGCCGTATGCGTCCAGAGATGTCCGAGAAAATCAAAGCTGAGGTTATGAAACAATTTGACGCCGGTTTTCTAGCAGTAACTTCTTACCCTCAGTGGGTTGCCAATGTGGTTCCGGTACCGAAGAAAGATGGTAAGGTCAGAATGTGTGTTGATTACAGGGATTTGAACAGGGCGAACCCTAAGGATGACTTCCCTCTGCCTCACATTGACGTTCTGGTCGACAACACTGCTCAGCATAAGGTATTCTCCTTAATGGACGGTTTCTCCGGTTATAATCAAATAAAGATGGCTCCCGAAGACATGGAGAACACCACTTTTGTTACTCAGTGGGGCACCTTTTGTTACAAGGTCATGCCTTTTGGGTTGAAAAATGCTGGGGCAACGTATCAGCATGCCATGGTTGCTCTATTTCATGATATGATCCATCATGAGATTGAAGTATACGTCGACGATATGATTGCAAGGTCCCAAACTGAGGAGGAACACCTTGACCATCTACAGAAGCTGTTTGGCTGGTTGAAGTTGTATAAGCTGAGATTAAACCCGAACAAGTGCACCTTCGGGGTGAGATCTGGAAAACTACTAGGTTTCGTCGTAAGCGACAAAGGTATTCAAGTGGACCCTGCCAAAGTGAAAGCCATACAAGAGATGCCAACTCCCAAGACAGAGAAAGAAGTCAGAGGCTTTCTAGGACGGCTGAACTAAATTGCCCGATTCATCTCGCACCTAACTGCTACTTGTGAGCCAATCTTCAAGCTACTGAAGAAAGATCAAGTAGTACGTTGGAATGATGAATGCCAGGCCGCCTTCGAAAGAATCAAAGAGTATCTCTAGGAGCCACCCATTCTTATGCCACCAGTTGAAGGGAGACCTCTAATCTTATACTTGACAGTACTTGACAACTCAATGGGATGTGTGCTGGGTCAGCATGACGAGTCTGGCCGAAAAGAGCACGCTATTTATTACCTTAGCAAAAAGTTTACCGACTGTGAGAACCGATACTCACTGCTCGAGAAAACTTGCTGCGCTTTGGTATGGGCTGCTCGTCGTCTAAGACAGTATATGTTGACTCACACTACTCTGTTGATTTAAAAAATGGATCCAATCAAGTATATCTTCTAAAAGCCTGCCTTGTCTGGAAGAATAGCAAGATGGCAGATGATCTTGACCGAGTATGACATCCAGTACACAACTCAAAAAGCAATCAAGGGAAGTGTATTGGCAGACCATTTGGCACATCAGGCAGTGGATGATTACCAGTCTATGAACTTTGAATTTCCAGACGAGAATATCATGGTAGTGACTGATTGTGAAATACCTGGGCCGGATGAAGGACCTGAAGAAGGATCCCGATGGTCTATGCACTTTGATGGAGCTTCAAACGCTTTGGGTAACGGTATTGGCGCTCTGATCATATCTCCTAAGTACTCTCATACTCCGCTCACCGTCCGACTATGTTTCAACTGCACCAACAACATGGCAGAGTATGAAGCCTGCATCATGGGTCTTCGAGCTGCAATCGACCTAAGGATCAAGTTTCTGAGTGTCTTCGGAGATTCCGCTCTCGTGATCAGTTAGATCAAAGGCGAGTGGGATACGAAACACCCAAATCTGATTCCTTACAAGGAGTATGTATTGACGTTGATTCCCCATTTCGAGGAAATAACCTTTGAACATTTCCCAAGAGAAGAGAATCAGTTGGCGGACGCGTTAGCTACGATGTCTTCTATGTTCAAAGTCAAATGGGACAACGAGGCTCCCCGGATCATCATTTGGAAATTGGATGAACATGCACATTGCTGTGATCTTGAGACCGAAGAGGTAACAGAAAAGCCTTGGTATCATGAAGTAAAGAGGTACCTTGAAGCTCAAGAATACCCTGAGGGTGCATCCGTTAATGACAAGAAGTTTCTGAGAAGGTTCGCGGTAAAGTTCTTCCTCAGCAATGACATCCTTTACAAATGTAACCATGATTCAACCTTATTGCATTGTGTGGACAAGATTGAAGCAGAAAGGATCATGGCAGAGCTGCATGAAGGTACCTTTGGAACTCACTCCAATGGACATACCATGGCAAAGAAAATCCTTCGGGCAGGATACTACTGGTCCACAATGGAAGCCGACTGTTATCAGCATTCTCGGACATGTCACAAGTGCCAGGTCTATGCTGATAAAGTGCACATTCCTCCAGTTCCTTTGAACGTCTTGACAGCACCTTGGCCTTTTGCAATGTGGGGCATTGATATGATCGGCAAAATCAGACCTACGGCATCCAACGGGCATCGTTTCATCCTGGTAGCAATTGATTACTTTATGAAGTGGGTTGAAGCAGCTTCCTTTTCCACCGTAACCAAGAATGTCGTGGCACGGTTCATTCGGCACAACCTGATCTGTCGATACGGTGTACCAGAGAGGATCATTACGGATAATGGTACCAATCTTAACAACAAGATGATCACTGAGCTCTGCGAGCAATTCAAGATACAGCATCATAATTCTTCTCCCTACCGGCCGAAGATGAATGGGGCTGTAGAAGCGGCAAATAAGAATATCAAGAAGATTGTGCAGAAGATGACAGTGACCTACAAAGATTGGCACGAAATGTTACCATTTGCTCTTCATGGGTACCGTACCTCAGCACGGACGTCAACAGGGGCAACACCTTATTCCTTGGTATATGGCATGGAGGCAGTCCTGCCCATCGAAGTTCATATACCCTCTCTCCGGATCATGAAGGATGCAGGTTTAAGCGAAGACGACTGGATCCAAACCCGGCTTGATCAACTGAACCTAATCGACGAAAAGAGACTCACTGCTATTTGTCATGGTCAGACGTACCAAAAACGAATGATCAAGGCATTTAACAAGAAAGTCAGACGACAAGAGTATCAAGTCAGGGACCTGGTAATCAAGCGCATTATTCTACCCCAAGGTGATCCCAGGGGAAAATGGACCCCTACGTACGAAGGTCCATTTGTGGTTAAGAACATCTTCTCAAGAGAAGCGATGATTCTAACCACCATGGATGGTGACGACCTTCCTTACCCCGTCAATGCAGACATAGTAAAAAGATACTACGCATGATTAAAGACCTGCTAGTTCGACTGGCCTAGGCAAAAAAAGGGCTTCCCGGCGAACCAAAAGGGTTTGGGCAAAAATAAGGGATGAAAATAAATTTTTTAAAAATCTGTACACCCGGCAAGTCGAAAACCGGAAAAGGCGGCTTGGGCAAAAATGGGTATCTCGGTGGACTGAAAACCCGAAAGGGCGGTCCAGGCAAAAGTTAGGGATAAGCGTAACACTATGTCTCATTGGATCACCTCGCATCCGGACTTCAGTATCGACTATCAGGCTCAGACGACACCGGTCAATCAGATTCATCTTCAACTAAGCAGCAAAGTGATGAGATGCTTGAAGATATAAGGGCAATAGCAGAGTTGGAACCCAGTGGGATTATTCACATAGCTGTTTTGTTTTCTTTTTACAAATTGTATAAATCCTATTTGTTCGGCGGCGTTCTCTTACTAGGACGTCAGCCTCTTGTACAAAAGCGCCTATTTACAGGCAAACTTCAAAATCAATACAAGTTCATTTTTCAGACAAATTGAAAATTGTTTTTTTTCCTTTATCTGTTTTGTTTTGCAAAGAACGTCCAATGTTCATTTTTTATATATGCATTTGACATTAATTGCTGATCATAAATATTTGCATGTGAAACAAAGGACTAATTACGGGTGATATCAGAAGTAGGGGCAATAAGAATTGTCTAAGAGGTCTAGTTGCTCTGTCCACCAAGGTACCAAGGCAGGTTCAGCTGAAGAATATGACCAAGATACCTTCACTCCCCAGAGTAATATAATAATGATAGCTCTCTCCCCGCTGAGACTTGCAACTATGAACAAATCAGCAATACTCTCCCCAAGCAGAGTTGGTCTACCATCAGCCCCAAAAAGTTGGGTATCCCCAGTAGGTCTTAATATTCCCCCAGCGGAGTATACAGATATTCCTCAGCAAGCATCCCCGGCAGTCTTAATATTCCTCAACGAAATATAAGAATGTTCCCCGGTGGAATACAAGATACCCCCAGTGGATCCATTTCCCAGTGCAGTCTAAAAAAGCTTCCCCGCCAGAGTTGAATCATCTTCCCCAGTAGATTCTGGAAGCTTGTCCCCTGCAGAGTGCAAATGTATCTCCCCGTCCATATTCAGAAGGTTATCCCCACAAGAGTCTAACCGGGTTATCCTCAGCAAGTTGCAATGGAAAGATCATCCTCAGCGAAGTTCTTTCTATCCCCAGCGGAGTTCATCATCAAAATCCCCAATAGAGCTTATCAACGGAATCCCCAGCGGAGTTATCGTTAAAATCTCAGCAAAGCATCTCCTCCCCATAGAGTAATTCCCCGCAGAGTAATCTCTTCACCAATTTATTCCCCAATGGAGTCATCCTCTCTTGCAAGTTTATCATCTTCGTTCATCATCCCCAGTGGAAGCGAAGAATTCAACATCATTCTCCAGCAGCTATCCGGGATTTATTTTCCCCAGCTAAAACATCACATTTTCATACATCATCATGATACATGCATGTACGCATCATATCATACGATCTCATTTATGTTGAGAACATCATTGCTCGATCCATATCATGCATTGCATATAACTGACCTTTACTTTTCAGGAAAGACGCAGTTAGATTCTCAAATTATGTCAATGGAGACAAAACCAGTTAAATCGATTCCTAAAGATTTTTCTGATGCTAATTATGTCAATGGAGACAAAACCAGTTAAATCGATTCCTAAAGATTTTTCTGATGCTAATTATGTTAATGGAGACAAAACCAGTTAAATTGATTCCTAAAGATTTTTCTGATGCTAATTATGTCAATGGAGACAAAACCAGTTAAATCGATTCCTAAAGATTTTTCTGAAGCCAGTCAATGGAGACAAAACCAGTTAAATCGATTCCCAAAGATTTTTCTGAGGCAAAGCCAGTCAATTGAGACAAAACCAGTTAAATCGATTCCTAAAGATTTTTCTGAAGCCAAGTCAGTCAATGGAGACAAAATCAGTTAAATCGATTCCTAAAGATTTTTCTGAGGCAATCCAGTCAAAGAAGACAAACCCAGCTAAATCGATTCCTAAAGATTTTTCTGATGATAACCCGTCAATGAAGACAACCCGTCAATGAAGACAACTCGTCAATAGAGACAACCCGTCAATGAAGACAACCCGTCAATGAAGACAACCCGTCAACAAAGACAAAACTACCTACCAACAATCTCCAAGTGGCATCTATAAGCCCATCCTCCTATCCATCATCTCTCCAAATGGCATCTGTAAGCCCATTCCCGACATCACATTGCTAATACTACACCATGCGAGTGCAAATTTCTGGGCACTTTAGTGTTCAATCATCTTCCACCTTCGGATCACGAAAGGCACGCAAGCCAATCTACATCCTCAGGTCTAAGAAGATTGAACAGGGGAAACTGTTGTACCCCAAAATTTTCCCTCCCATATTCCTCAAGATATGTCAAGAATGACCCTCAAATTGCTCAAGATTGCTCAAGGATTGTACAGTCAAATCACTTCCTAAGGCAGTCAATTCAAAATTAGGGTTTTGATTCTTTCAAGGAATTTTGGGTTTTCAATGGTCCAATCAAGTCTCATAGGCCTATATACATTCTCAAGCACCTACATGCCAAGTTTCAAGACTCACAGTGCCAATTTGCACAGTCAAAAGCTCCATTTGATCTACAGTCAACTACAAGGGCAAAATGGTCATTTTGCAGTCAAAAGTCAGAATTCTTGGTCAACATCTTATTTTGAGTTCACAATCATCATTTGATCAAGTCTTGATCATGATTCCACAAGAATAGCTCAAAAATCATCAAGGTGCAAAAGTTACTATTTTTGGACAGCAGAAAAGTCAACTATACTTTGACAAGGGCATAACTTTTTCATGGTTTATCAGAAAAATCCCATCCAATGCTCATTTTGAAGAGGATGTAATTTCCTACAATCCATATTCACACTCCAAGTTCAAGAAATGCACTCACAAGAAGTTACCAATTTTTACATTATAGGTCAATTTCAAAAGTCAACAAAAGTGCACTTTGAGTCAAAGGCCATAACTTGATATTGGTAAATCCAAATGACATGGGACCAAAGGCATTGGTTAGAGGACTTCAAGGGATTTCTAAAATGTCCAAGAACATGGTCATATGATCAAAATTGAGCAAGTTGTGAATTGGAGAAGTTGGGAAATTTTCATGAATTTGCAAAAGTCAACTTTGCTCAAAACACCTTCTTTTTGCTAATGGGCCTCAAATCTCTTCTTGAAACTTCACCCATGACCTATGCACGACCCACCAAGCTAAATGGGATTTATTTTCTTAAATTTATTGATTAAATGGATTTTTAATATATATTAATTCATTTAATTAATTTAAATTATAAGAAAATAGAAGATTTGTTTTTTAAATCAATTTGTGAACCAAATATGATCCAAATATGCTGACCAATTCGTGCACAATCAAAAAGGTACAAAAAAATCCAATTTTGGCAACTTGTTCAATCATGGAAAATCAAGAATATTTGATTTTCAATCAAGGATTTAATCTTCAATGCACATGGGTTGGATCCAAAATTTTGACCTAGACTGATTGCCTTATATGCAAGCAAGCCTCCTAAACCTAATTCACGACCTGAAGCTGCCTAAAAACAAGAAACCAAAACTGAAAAAAGCTTGGAAAAAGTGGAGATCGAAATCCACATTAGGGACATTCTCAAGACCAAAGCTCAACGTAGAGTGCTTGCCCACCATCCCCTGAAGCGATTGGCATAAGAACCAGGCCTTTTCGTCACCTACAGCTCACTGTAAGTCCTCGCGAATGTGGCCCTGAACACGAAATCTAAACTTCCAATTCTTGCACTTTTTCTTCAAAATGTTGGCATATGAATGTTTGTTATTTGATTTAGAACATGTTTGCATCATTCAATTTCATTATTGGACCATGTATCATGATGTTCGAACCTAGGGTTTCAGTTTTTTATTTTTAGTCGTTTGAGTTACAGGGACAATTGGAGCAAGCCATGACCATGGATGGACTCAGGAGGACAAAACGAGCATGAGGATGATTTTGGTTTGCATTTATATTGCCTGGAAGCGATTTTAGGAAGAACCCACGGATCTTCCTGCGGATAAAAATCCGCAGGTAAAAAACCAGTGACCAAACGAAGAAGACGCTGACGCGTCTCCCTCCCATTCTTCCTTTTAAAATTCGCGTGATTTATTTTATAATTCCAGCATATTTGTTTGTTTGCTAATATATTGATTGCTTGTTATTCCAATAACGAATAAGGCAGGTTGGTGGAGTGGTTGAGCGAACGTCCAATGAGTACTGGGACCTGGGTTCGAATCCCAGGTCCCCCCAAAACATTTATGTTATTTTGTTTCAGGCAATTCTATGTAGCACTCAAAGCAGGGGTCATCATACGCCCTCATCCAGATGTATGCCAAGTGGTCTCAAATCCAAATCCAATGGCCAGAACGGGGTCCTCACCATGGTCTCTAGTCAACAAGCTTGTGGGAGATTCTGAAAGTCAACAGGGCTGCCTACGTAGGGCCCAGACAATTGCCATTCAGACCCCCTCTTTGGGCCCAATACACCTTGGTTCATTCTACTTTCTTCTCATTATTTTTTTATTTTACTTGCTTGCTTTATTTTTATTATTCCTAATATTGCTAACAAAATAATTATTATTTTTCTTAATAAAATCAGAAAACAAAAAAATATATTATTTTTATTAGTTTCATTATTTTTGTAAATAAACAATTTAATTGACTTAGTTTTTAATTAGGCATAATTTTAATCTTTTTTGCAACAAAATAAAATTAATATAGAATTAGGGTTTTTAATAACTTTTAATCATTTCATTTTTTATTTTATTTCCTTAAAACATTCAAAAACCAAAAAAATATTTCTTTTTATTAATTAATTAGTTTAGGTTTAGTTAAATGCCAAAAAAATGATAAAAATCTCTTTCTTTCTTAAAAAGGGTCAAAACCCTAAAAACTCTCCGATTCAATTTTTTTTCGCGCGTATGTTTATTTTATTCATGCTTTGATCCATATTATTTAATTGTTCCGAGGATGTAATAGCTTTAATTAGGACTCTTTTATAGCCTTTATTTAATTTTTCGCATTTACTTTTCAAGGGTTTGTTTTTGGCGATGTAAATACCCGACGCCTTGTAATAGCTTAGTTTTATTTTCCGCAATTATTAACTGCTAGATGTATGTTAACTAGGCTATGCATGTCAAGATCTCTCTTAAATTAAAATCAATCGTAGCTCACCATAACATGTGCAAAGATAATGTAAATTGAAACTTGACACACTCGCACATGCCACTCTTAGGGTACGCCTCACTTGGTTGCCTCGACGTGGTCATTGAGTATAGGAAGTTTTAGAGGTCGCCCTCCTATCTAAAGATCAAAGTTGCCTCGAAACGGTTGCCTCGATAAAAAATGATCTAGGATATTAGGGTTACCGCTAAGGCGTCCTACCATTGCTTTAGTGACCACACATGTCCCTTAATCGAATTGACCCGAAAGCTCCAACGACGGTGCTACCTACTTCTCAATAGTGGGATAGCACTGTTTAAAGGACATTTACACAGCTTAATTTCTTTTGAGTAGGTAGAGGTTCTCAGGTACTTGCTCTTTCAAAACAAAACAAACTTTTCGCACTTACACTTTTTCAAACAGTTTTCAAACAACACTTCATACACTCTTGAGGACAGACACAAGAGTTAAATCGAAGTTTTCAAACAAAACTTTTTTTCAAAACCCACAAACACAAGAAAAGCAAAGTTTTTTGAAAACATAGTGAGCAAGTACCTAAGAGCCTGTGGATAACCACGGATAGAAAGGGTGCTAACACCTTCCCTTTCTATAATCTACCTCCCGAACCCGAGAAACATCTCGAAAAGGAATTTTGCTGTGCTTTTGTCCTTTCCTTGTTGGAGAAAATAAAAGACGGTGGCGACTCTTGCTTACCGCGACATTTTGCGAAACGCAAACACGAACCAGCATTCCAAAACAGTCAGTTCTATTCCCATCGATCACACCCGGCAAGTCAAAAACCTGAAAAGGCGACTTGGGCAAAAAAGGGTATCCTGGTGGACTGAAAACCCGAAAGGGCAGTCCAGGAAAAAGTTAGGGATGAAAAGAGTATCACTATGTCCCATTGGATCACCCTGCGATCTGACCACAGTATAAACTGTCAAACTCAAATGGCATCAATCAATCTAATCAGCTTCAGACAAGCAGCAAAGTGAGGAGACGCTCGAAGGCATAGTGGCAATAGCATACTTGAAACCCAATGGTATTGTTGCACATAGTTGTTTTCTTTTTGTTGTACACAATACTGTATATCTTTCATTTTTACGGCGGCATTCTCTAACTAGGACGTCAGCTTCCTTGTACAAAAACGCCTGTTATAGGCCAACATTAAAATTAATACAAGTCATTTTTACAAAACTATTTGTTTTTATTTTTCTATTTTGCTTTTGCAAGAACGTCCAATGATTTATTCTTGACATATGCACTTGAATATGATTGTTGTTCACAAATATTTGCATAGGGAACAAAAGATATTTACTTGTAACTCCAGAAACAGGGGGCAAAATAAGAAATGTCAAGCCCGACAGTTACCCTATCCAGCAGGTACCAGAGCAGAGACAGCTTTGGAGCACAGTCATCAAATACATGTGAATTTGTAACATCTGTGTTCCCCACAGAGTAGAGGTAATCAAAGCCTTGATATCAGCTCTCTCAAAACGGAAAGTAATCTCCCTAGCCAGGGTCGTCCAGAAACCTGACACCTTTGTCCCCCAGTCGAACTTCATAATCGTGAGCGGATCATCATAAATTTTTCATCTCCCCAAGCAGGGTCTATTTCTCTGGGTACGAAAGCTCAATCCCCAACAGAGCTTATTACTTCAGCTACGGAAGTCCACCTTCCAACAGAGTCATTCCTCCCGCAGAGTTACTCTCATACAAGGTCTCTCCTTAGCAAAATATTCACAAACAGTTGAGGAATAAATCTCTAGCACAGTCATTTCCATTCACTATCCCCAGCCAAGGTTCATAATCGCGAGCGAGTCAGTAAATCCCATCCCCAGCTGAGTTTATTTCCTCTAGATCAACAGGTCTATCAACAGAGTATCTCTCCCTTCCAAGTTATTCCCCGCAGAGTTATTCTCAAATAGAATTTCCCCCTATCAGAAGTGCAGTCATTTCCATTCATCATCCCCAATGGAAGTAGAAGAGCCATATTTCTCTACAACAGTTAGGAATTTTATTTCCTTCAGCAGCAGTCAGGGATTTATTTTCCCAGACCCGGATATGTCACAACTAATATAACATGCTCATACACCATGACATGCACCTATATGTCACATACAACATAATCTCGTTTATTTTGAGAACGTCATCTCACAACGCATTGCATGCATCGCATATAACTAACCCTGTTATCTTTTCAGGAAAGGTAGTTATCCCCGACAATTCCAGCAGTTATACATGTCATATCTACAGGCAACCAAAGGAAAATCAGTTCCCGAAATCAAACAGGTCAACTAATCTACATGAGCAAACGAAGTAACCTTACTATCCAGGTTCCTTCCCACAAGCCCTACTATCTAGGCTTTCTTTTCAAAGTAACCTTACTATCCAAGTTCCTTCCCACAAGCCCTATTATCCAGGCTTTCATTTCGAAGTAACCCTACTACCCAGGTTCCTTATCACGGCCCTACTATCAGGGCTTTCACATCGAAGAAACCCTACTACCCAAGTTCCTTATCACAAGCCCTACTACCCAGGCTTTCTTTTCAAAGTAACCTTACTATCCAGGTTCCTTCCCATAAGCCCTACTATCCAGGCTTTCATTTCGAAGTAACCCTACTACCCAGGTTCCTTCCCACAAGCCCTACTATCCAGGCTTTCATTTCTAAGTAACCCTACTACCCAGGTTCCTTCTCACAAGCCCTACTACCCAGGCTTTCTTTTCAAAGTAACCTTACTATCCAGGTTCCTTCCTACAAGCCCTACTACCCAGGCTTTCTTTTCAAAGTAACCTTACTATCCAGGTTCCTTCCCACAAGCCCTACTACCGAGGATTTCATTTCTAAGTAACCCTACTATCCAAGTTCCTTCTCCCTTATCTCCAGACAACTGTTTACAACACTGTAAGGCCTGGACCCGACCAGATACGTTCGATTTCACATTTCTCCAGTGAGTCGCTGTCCGGCCTGGACCCTGACCAGCTATACGTTCTACTTTCATTTCCTCAGTCATGAGATAATTCCCCAGTAGAGTAATGGACAATCGAAGCTCCTGGACTTTACTTCCCAATGCATAAATCAACATTCCCCGGCAAAGTCCCCCTCAACAGCAGGTACAGGAATTCTCGCCAAGGAATCTCTTCCACAATCGATCTTTTCCAGATGGAATCTTTAAGCCCATTTCCGATATCTCCAATCAACATTACCTTATGCGAGTGCAAATTTTTGGACACTCTAGTGTTCAATCATCTTCCACCTTCAGATCACGAAAGGCAGACCAGCCAATCTACATCCTCAGGCTTAAGAAGATTGAACAGGGGCAACTGTTGTACCCCAAAATTTGCCCTCTCATTTCTCAAAGGATCATCCTGGACTCTCAGGTTTGCTTCTATCAAGTTCCAAGTCTTGAATTATCACTTTTCAAGGAAATCATCCATAAGGGCAAAATGGTCAAAAGCACACTGAAAAGTCAGACTTTGACTTTCAGATTAAATCAAGTTTCAACAATTTTATTTCGTCAAGACATGAGATTGGTTCGTCAAAAAAAATCAGAAGTCAGAAGTTACTTTGAAAAAAAATCAAATTTCTAAACATTTAGAAAATTTTCTAAGTATGATACTTCAGAACTTCTGAGCCAGCCTCTACGCAAGTGCAGTCAGAAGTTGCAAACACGGTTCAGAACATGATGCTTCAATCAGAACATATGGAAGCAATGTTCTCTGGTCAGAACATGCCCTTTCAGTATATGGAAGTTATGTTTCTGATCTTTTGCGATCAGAACATCACCAAATCCCAAGACCTCGTTTAAACAACTTGTTGCACTGCTACAACATAGTACTCTAACCAGCAGCTAATCCAGCCCACGCCTGCATTTTCCTAAATCCTGTATTTGCACCAAATACAAAAAGCTGTGATCAAAAAGCAATGGAACAGTGTGCCAAAAAGTTTAAATCCCATTTGTTTTCCCCCCAAAACCACAACAAGTTCACCTAAAAATAAGTTCCTCCATCACACTTTCAAGGGGCTGGATTTTGGAGAGAGGGAATCATCAAAAGAGAGAGAAAAAAATATGTGGAACCCCTTCATAAAAACCCAGAAATCCCAAACAGAAAACCCAAACCTTTGTTCTTCCTTTTGAATCAAAGAGCTTGGCATTTCCTCTTCCGTTGCTCTTGCTGACTCAGAACATCTAAAGGCAGCAGTCCAAATTCCAAACACACGCTCCAGGTTCAAGGTAAGTCTTTTTGACTCTACATCTTTTCATTCAGAACATTATTAAACATGTAAATATCATAGTATTGATGTTGTCTATATCATTGCATGAATAGAAAAACTATGGATCAGAACTTCTTGATTAAGGATAGGCTTAGGAGTAGGATTAGAACTTCTATAAATTGTTGTGCTCTTATCCTTCTGATTTGTGGTTTGATTAAGAACTGAATAAGCTGTTGATGTTTGATTAATGTGAGAAAAGAGTCTAAATGTGACACATAATTTCTGATGTTTCCACTCACTTATTTAACACATAGAACTTCTGAGGCTCACTCACTGTTTAGCATAGAACAAATCTTCTGAGTTCTCCTTATTGTTAAGCACACTGAACTTCTGATACTTTCACTCATTGTTTTAACACGCACAGAGCTTCTAAGGTTTTCTCACTGCTCTCACATTCAGAACTTTAGTACGCACCATCCAGAACTTCTGTGTTTCCCCACTAACGTTTCTTGTAGGACCTCAGAGTTTACCAATCTAGAACTGCTGATACCCACTGACGTTTCCTTCTGAGTCACAGCGCGCATGGCTTCAGAACTTCTGATCCTTGTTATTTTGCTTGCAGCAGTACGCTATTTATATCTTTCATCTATTTTCCTTTTTTATCATTTTTAGTAATAACCCTTTTTTTTAATATAAAAAAGACATAAAAATATTTTCTTTTATTAATTTATTTATTCCTTTTTTCATTAAGATAAAAAACCATTTTCTAAAAAAGTCCTTTTTCTTTCTTTATATTGTACATTTCAATATGGTTGTAATAGTAACTTAGGATTTAATTTTATTTGCAATCCCCATTCATAAATATGTACCCCCATCCCTAAAATATTGTAATAGCGTAGGACTTTACATTTCCGCAATTTATTGCTTTCAAATGTAAATGCTAGTAATTAAGGTGTGTATGGCAAGACATGAAAACAACAAATAGACAACCTAAAAAGCAAGACTAAATGCATGCAATCAAACACACTAGCACCCTTAGGGTAATCCCACTTTGTGGCCTATCAAATTAGTCATGTCCCTCGAACATGGGCGTTTTAGCAAAAGACCCTCGATAAAAGATCGTAGTCCCTCGATGACCCTCGATGTTGCCTTCGATAAACGATCTAGCCCCTAAAACGACATTGCTAAAACGTTCCATGGGTTGCCTTCTATGACTATACAAATGTCCCACACTCGTCCCTCAAACATCCAACGATGGGGCTTCTTACCAAAACAATGGTAAGATATAAACATCTAAAGGAGGAGGAAAAGAACATCTAAGACCTTTTGAGTAGGTAGATTCGCTCCTAGTTGCTCGCTTGCTCACAACAAAACATTTTCCCACCAACACTTTCATTTGAAATATTTTCAAAAGACAACACTTTGTACGCGTTCTTATAGAAACGAGAGCCATTACAAATAAAACCCTTTTCAAAAATCACTTTAAAAAAAATACATCTCACAAACATCTTTTTTAACTATTTTTGAAACAACACTTTGTACGCATTCTTATAGAGACGAGAATCATTACAAAGTCACATTTTCAAAATACTTTCCAAACCCACATCACAAAGCACATTTCAAAACAAAAGCAAGTGATCTAGCAAGTAACTAAGAGCCCATGGAAAACCATGGATGAAAAGGGTGCTAATACCTTCCCTTTTCATAATCTACCCCCCGAACTCAAGAAAACATCTCTAAAGGTCTTTCCTGTGCTTTTTCACCTTTCCTTATTGGATAAAAGAAAAGTCGATGGAGACTCTTGCTAAACCGCAACATTTGCAAACACAAACGTAAAACAACCAAGTCAGTTCTCCCACCGTATCACACAAGGCTTTAAGAGTCTGAATTGTTTTAATATTACATATCCAACAAAATGTAAAGACAAATTACTGTGCGATAAAAGTGATCGGGACGAAATCTCTAGCCTCCCAGTTGCTGAGCCCTCCACTGACAGTTGAGAAAATCCAATCCTCCAGGTTGTAGCTATCTTCATCATCTTCCACCATATTGACTTTGCGGTTGCTGATCTTCAAGGGTGATCCTCCGGCACGAGCGCGACGTACAGCCTTCTGGGCATCTGAAATGAAACCCAGGCTAAACTTGTCAGATTTGTATGGGATATATGGGAGTTGTCCCCAAATTGTGCACCCACCTTCTTCTATCATTGCCTTGGCATCCTTTAAAGATGACATCCTGAGTGGAGGCCTTGTGATCTTAGGAACTTGAGACACAGCCTTGGTTACTGCCACATCTTATGGGACTTCTTCAAAGTGTTGGAATGGAGTTTCAATAAATTCACCATCCAATTCCACATATCTGAAGGAATTGAGATGGTTGATCATATACTCTTCTTCTCCATGAACGGTGATAATCTTCCCTTGAATCGGATACTTCAGCATTTGGTGCAACGTAGAAGTAACAGCGTCGACATTGTGAATCCATGGTCGGCCTAGCAAGCAGGAATATGAAGGGCGAATATCCATTACATAAAAGGTTGAATCAAATATTTGGGTTCCAACTTTTATGGGGATATCCACTTCCCCGTGCACCATCCTTTTTGAGCCGTCAAAGGCTCTCACTACTATGTTGCTTGGCTTCAATGTCAATCCTTCACAGTCAAGTCTATCAAGAGCCTTTTTAGGTAATACATTTAGAGACGAGCCAGTGTCCACCAAGACATGAGCCAGAGTTGTGCCCCTGCATTCCACTGAGACATGTAATACCTCATTATGCTTCTCCCTCTTGGTGTTAAATCAGCATCTGAAAAACCTAAGCTATTATCTGCGGTCAAGCTGGCTACGCAGTCTTGGAATTGATCGGCAGATGTTTCTTGGGGTACATGGGCAGTTTTCAGGAATTTTACCAAGGCCTTTGCATGCGCCTCAAAAACATAGTAGTAAAGCCAGCATGGAAATTTTAGATGGAGTTTGCCCTAGTTACTCAACTACATTATAGTCGCTTCTTTTTATGATCTTTAGAATTTCCTCCATCTCTTTCCGGGAGGTCTCAGGGATAGCTAATGATTGTGCCTTCATTCGGACAGGCTCAATCAGAATACTCTTACCTCGAGTTTCGGTTGACTCGGAAGTAGGAATGTCAGTAGGAGTAATAAACTAGGTTGTATCAGCTTTGTCAGTTGGAGTATTAGTAGAGATGATTGTAGGACTGGAAATAACCTTTGGAGGAGCAACAACAACAGGAATAATTATGGGTCCAGAAACTGCTTTTGGGGGAGCAATTTTTGGAGAGAATATCCTTCCGCTTCGGGTAATCTTACTAGTCCCTACAATATTACTGATATTAGAGTCAACCTTCTCAGAAATAGAATCTTCGCCAGCTGGCCAATCTTGCTTGATACCGTGGTAGTAAACATCCCCTCCATAATTCCATGGTACGGTTTTGTCTACCAAATACGGGATTCGTCCAGGCATTGTAATTATCAAAGGAGCTACTTTTGGAACTGATGTAATTCTAACGGGTCTTTTGGTGGAGACCCTGGAAGAATTGGCGGAAATGGTAACGATGGAAACATCATTAAAAGGAACAGGTGGAACATAAGTCTTTTCGAACAAAATTTCCTTGTTGTCTATTAGGCACTGAACGCCTACTTTCAACAAAGGATAGCTGGTTGGTGAAGACAAACAGAAATGACAGCTTTCATCACAGCCTGGGAATATACCGACAATCAACAAGTTCTTTTTGATAGTTAGGAGTGGGGTCACAAGTTCATCAACTGAAGTAACAAACATATCTTCTTCAATAGCGTTGGCATTATGGTCGTGTTTGGGCATAGGGGCAGAAATGACATTGGGCTTTTCCGGCGCATCAAAATCAATCTCTTTGGCTTCAAGGAGGCTTGTACTTTGTTCTTTAGAGCCCAACAGTTGTTAGTGTCATGGTCGGAACTCTCGGAGTGGTATGCACAGCGAGCATTTGGATAATAGTGAGGAGAGGTTGTGTTAGGGTTCTTTAGAGCTTCTTTCAAAGTCACTAGGTTGGATATTAACAAATGTGGAAATACTTGAGAGAGTGTCATGTTAATTTTGGTGAACTGTCTGACTGGTATTTCTATTCTTGGTTGGTTATTTCTTTGCTGATCAGGCGCAGGTTTAGGAATCATAACAGCCCCCACCATTGGACGGCGTTCGGTCCTATCTTGATTTCTCTGAGGATATACAGTAACCACTTCTTTCTTTCTGATGAATGGCTTCCTTACAGCAGTAGAGGATGCATCTTTTTGAATCTTTCCATTCTTTATCTCGGCTTCTACCCTTTCTCCAGTCAATATCAATTCAGTAAAACCTGCCAATGAACTCTAAATTAAATGATTGAAGAAGGGACCAGACAAGGTGCCCAAGAACATGTTTACTAATTCTCTTTCAGATAGAGGAGGTTGAACTCTTCCGGCCAAATCCCTCCATTTTTGCGCATAGTCCTTGAAGCCCTCACTTGAAACCATGGCCATACTCTGGAGTTGAGTATGGGTAGGCGCAAGATCAGCATTGTATTGGTATTGTTTGTAAAAGGCTGCAACAAGATCTTCCCAGTTATGAATGTTGGCTCTTTCTAACTGATAAAACCAATCAAGTCGAGTTCCAAACAGACTGTCTTGGAAGAAGTGTACCCATAAGTCTTTGTCAGCGGTATGGGGCTAGATTTTCCTCACATAGGACTGGAGATGCACTTTGGGGAATGAGACTCCGTCATATTTGGCGAACATAGGTGCTTTGAATTTTGGAGGAATGACAATCCCCGACACTAAGCCCAACTCCTCAAAGTCCAATCCAGGCACTTTTTGGATTTCCATTACGCTCAACCGCTCTTCTAGATGCTTATACTTGTCGTCGGTCGGAGGATATTGTTCTTCAGGAATAGTCTTCTTCTTCCTCTTCCTCTTCTGATTCTGACTAGACAACTGTTTCTTTGCCTTTCCCATCTTGATTGTCTTTCTCACCGAATGTCATTGCAAAGTCTAAGGCCCTTCTTGTTTGCCCTTGGAATCTTCTTCCCATGTTTAGAACTCCGGTTATCTTCTTTATCTTCTTTTTCTTCTCCTCATCCAGCAAGGACTTCAACTCTTCTTGTCCTTTGGCTAGAGTTAAGAACAACTATTGAAACTGTGCATTCTGAGCTTGGAGGTCCTTCACTGTTTGCTCAAGATCCATCTTACTGAAATAAATAGTAGAGACATGAGGAGACTTGTTGCAAGAAACCTTCTTATGTTATGATGAATGGTAAATGCATATGCAATGATTTCAAGGATTTTAAGATTCAAATTTGTTTTAGACAAAAAGGAAACACATGTTATATTAATAGATTAAAGCTTGAGTACATCAATTCCTTCTTGGGCAAAATAAATACAAAAACTCTAAGATAGAAAGGTAGTACACATTCTCTTTGGTGCAATATAGGCATTCAGAGTCTTCTTCTCATGAAGTAGTCTAGTGAGTTCCAAAACCTTCTTCTCGCTTGCATAAAATTGGGCTTCAAAAGTATCTCGCTCCCCCTTGAGTTGTATCCAATCTATTTGTAGGTCTTCAAGAGAGGTGTGCATGTCAGGATGTAGGATAGTATATGGAACATCTTCTTCCATGACAGGCTCAATGATTACCGGGAGAATGAAGGGGTAAGGCATCATAAGACTCTGAGCACCAGTTTGTACCCATTTTAGGTAAGGCTCAAGAGGGATGGAATTTTTATGCCCCAAAGTCTTGCCATCTACCTTGTTCAACATCCTCCAAGCTCAGATAAATCTATGGCGAAGACCTTGGTCGTCGTTGTCATAGTCAAATACCAAACCTTAAATCAGCATCTCGTGCGGGCCATCCCTTCAGGCATAACCAAATTGTCTTAAGGCTAAGCAGGGGTTGTAGGTGATACCTCCCCTAATGCCAAGTAAGGGGACATTAGGAAATTCTCCATATCGGTCGACAATAGTAACATTCTCTATGGATCGGGAACACCAATGAATGTCTGAATATTTGAGCGTCATCAACCTTTGTGACCACCTTGAACCTTGCTCATTCTTTAATACAGATTGGGGAAGATGCAAAATAAACCATCTTGCCAAGAGAGGAGTGCAACACATAAGGACACCTCTTTTCCTCATAGTGCGAGTGTGAAAAGAGTGCAGGATGTCTCCTAGCAATGTAGGCACCGGGTTGCGGGATATGAAGATTTTGACGGTGTTCACATCTATGAGTTGGTCAGGATTTGGAAACAAAACCATCCCATAGATGAGGAGAGCCATAATTTCCTCAAAGGCTTGCAGATCCAAAGAGTTCCAACAGTTTTGGGCTTTCTCAAAGAAGAACTTTTCTAGGAAACCTTTGACACCACTCCTTGTTTCCTAATTAGTTGTGACATCAGATGAGTGCAAGTGTAGAGCTTGAGCAATCTCTTCTGGCTTTGGATCTCTTTCTGTACCGTTGAAAGGTAGTTGATTGAGAACGGGAATCCTCAAGAGTAGGGAGAATTCTTCCAAAGTAGGCACAAATTGATAGTCGGGAAATGTGGAGCAATGGTGTAAAGGATCAAAGAGCTGAAAGAGCACCTTCATCATGTCCTCATATGTGTTGGAAGTGACCAAGTTGAGTAGGCGACCATGTCTCTCGGTGAATGGAGAGTTTTTAGGAATCCTTGAAGCTAGCTCCTTAATTTGTGGAGGGATCCTTACAAGGTTGACTTGAATAGATTTCCTGCGAAGAGAATCCATATCCTACAAAACAGAACAAAGATAAATCCCCAAATCCTTGAAATGGTTAGTGAATGTGTATGATGTTATGATGCTCATGATGTTATGTATAAGTATGTATATATACAAACAAAGCAAACAATGGTTTAGGCTTGCATGGAGTTTCATAGGTAAGTACCCTCTTGAAGTTTAGTTGGCTCAAACCTGTCCTAGTAATAGTAATAGAGTTCTAAGGAGCTCAATATCACTGGTTTGTTTCCTTAGTCATTGTTTCAGCACAAGCCTCTTTAATGGCGACCGAAATATCCCAAGAAACCAAACCTCAATGAGTGTAGTATCGAGTATCTACCAACTTCGGACTGCACCAAAGTCGGTCATCTCACTACATCCTAAAGGCCAAGTTGGTCAAGTAAAGGTTATAGAAGTTTATTAGTGCTTCATGACATCACTCAGCGGCCTCGTATTCTCTTTGATTGACTCAAAGGCTACCGGTACCCACAAATATGTCGCACTAACGTAGCTATTGCTTAGACCATGTTGGTATACCCCGCACAGTTTCCACAACATATTGCTACTACCCTATAATGTATCCCAAATCCGGGTAGAGAATTCAAACCCAAACAAAGAACCATAATGTAAAGCATACAAATCAAACAATGAAAGCAAGTAAATGTGATTTAACCCTAAGGTAACCCCACTTTTAAAATTTTCCCCAACAGAGTCGCCAGTTCTGTGATACGGTAGGAGAACTGACTTGAGGGTTTTGCGTTTGATTGCAAATGTTGCGGTTAGCAAGAGTCGCCATTGACTTTTCTTTTATCCAAAAGGAAAGGTGAAAAAGCACAGGAAAGACCTTTGAGATTGTTTCTTGAGTTTGAGGGGTAGATTATGAAAAGGGAAGGTATTAACATCCTTTTCATCCATGGTTTTCCATGGGATCTTAGTTACTTGCTAGATCACTTGCTTTATGTTTGAAATTGTGCTTTGTGTGGTTTTTGAAAGTATTTTGAAAAGAGGCCATTGTTTAGGCAATCTTTGTAATGATTCTTGTTTGTAAGAATGTATACAAAGATGTTTGATCTTTTGAAAATGTTTTTAAGTTTGTAAGATGTTTGAAAGTGTAGGTGTTTGTTTTGAAAATAGCAAGGATGTTTTGTTTGGAATTGAGCAAGTAACTAGGAACAATCTACCTACTCAAAAGTCTTTCATGTTTATTTCCTTTTTCCTTTGACATTGTTATCTTACCATTGATTTGGTAAGTAACGCTATATTTAGATGTAAACGGGACGGGTGTGGGTCATCGTATAACCATGATTAGAAATGTTGCAAAGTATCTTATCATTCCTTTTTTATGGACTAAGATCATTTGTAAGGCAACTTAGATAGCGTCATCGAGGGACTATGATCTTGTATTTGCTTATTTTTGCTAAGATACCTTACATGCGTAATATGGTCATTTTGTATAAGGCAACCAAGTGGGATAACCCTAGGGGTGCTTGTGTGCAAGTGTAACATTTTCATGCTTGTTTTTGTCTTGAATTAGAGTTTTCTAAGTGTTGATTTTAGTCTTTTCATACAAACCCTAATTACTAGCATTTGTATATAAAAGCGATAAATTGCGGAATTTTAAAGTTACTACGCTATTACAACATTTGTGGGGAGGGGTGTACAAATTGAATGGGGATTGCAAAAATGTAAACCTAGTTAGTCTATTACAACCAAATTGAATGGGTATTAATGTACAAGGAATTAAAATAAGTAATGTATAAAATGAATAAGTGTACAAAAATGCAAAATATAAAGTAAATGGGTCTTTGTTTGGTTTTCATGAGAAAGAGGGAAATTGTTTTAACTTAATTAATTTAAAGAAAATAATTAATCAAATTTAAATTTATTAAGAAAATATTTTTGAATAAAACCCTAATTCTATTTAGTTGATTAAAAGAAAATAAGTTTAGAAAAAAGTATTTTTGGTATTTTTGTCTTGAAAATATTCATGGTATTATAAAATATTTTTAGTCTTTTTTATATCAAAAAATATATTTTTTAATTAGTATAAAAGAAAATAACCAATAACCTAGTTTTAATTATATTTACAAGATAATAAGTAAAATATAAATAAAGTATAGTTAATAAAAATATTTTTTGTGAGAAAATATAAAATAAGCTAAGTCAAAATATAAATCTATCATTTTTTTGTTTTTTTGTATTTTATGATTTTTCAGTATTTAGAAAATATATTTAAGAAAATAAAAACGAAATAAAAAAGAAAATAAATAAATTTGGGCCAGGGGTGCCAATAGCCTGCAGGGGAGTTAGTAAGCAAAAATAAAAACAAGTCAGGCCCAAAGAGGCCCAGCGCCTGCCAAAAACACAAAAATCAGAAAGTAAAAATGTGAAAAATGAAAAGGGTACCACTGGGGCTCGAACCCAGGTCTCAAAGGTTACAGGCACGCGCTTCTACCACTGGGGTGGCTATATATCTGTTAACATAAGCAAAACAATAAATATGTAAGGCAAAACGTGCTCTGATGACTTCATCTTCAACCTCCAGCCAGACCAACTATAACTTGCTCATTTCCCATAAAAAATGAGAACTGTAAACATGAAACTGTAGCAAATTTTCTCATGGTTTCAGAAATATAAAGCATTAAAACTATAGATCTAAGATAAGCATAAATTTTAATGGCCCTAATCTGAATCCTAAAAATCTCAGAAATTTCAGTTTCAAAATTCTCTAAGCTCAAGCAAAATTAATGGAAATTATGGACATGGTTAGCTTCAGGGAAATGATATCTACATGTTTTGTTTATAAATAAACTATTAATGATGCTTGTATGAAGAGTTCCAAGTTGAGAGAACTTACCTCAAAACTGGAAATCGTGTTTTGAGTTTGAGCTTGTTTTAGGCAGTGGTGATGATCAGGCTAGCTTTCTCAAGTCCCTAGGAAGCTAATGCAATGGTTTGCTAGAGTTGAGAGTGGCTGAAATGGCCTGGAGAAGTCAAGTTGCAGACTCTGTTTTTTGGTTATGGAGGTTATGGTAAATGGTGTTACAGTTCTGGAATAAGGATGGGGATGAGTTGTATTTGATGTAAGGAAGTTTAGGAATGAATTTGAGGGAAAACGCACGAGGGAAATGGGAGATACAAGTTTAAGGTCGGAACTGTGTATCAATGGAGTTTTTTGTGCAATTTCTGGCTAGAGGGGATTTGGGAGTGTTTCAGGGTGCTAAAACTCGTCCTTTAGCTCACAAATAGCGACTCTATTTATAAGCAACAATTTTGGAGTGCCCTAGTTGATCAAAATTCAAATTTACATGTTTAAGTTCAACATGTGATTTTTTTTACAAAACAAGTTTCCATGCCTTATACTTGGTTCATAGAGTGGTTATGCTTTAAACAAGCTTGCTTCTGACTTTGTGGATGGAGTGTGATCAGAGGGAATAAGTTAGAGGCTCAAGAATGGACTTTATGTAAAAAGTTTGCTTTACAAGAATGACAATGTTAACTTTGTGCCATTAATTGAAATGCAACTTGGATAATAGCTCAATTGCTTGGATCAAAGCCCTAACAGCTGTGTAAACATTTAATTATGGAGTGGAAAACAAGTTTGAGGCATGCAAAGCAAAGATTATGCAGCCTAGCATGGATTTGGTTCATGTGTTCATCAAAAAATGACTTGTAATTCAAGTGATGAAACCCTAACTTCATCTCTGCGATTCTCACTACTCAAGAATGATCTCAAGGAGTTCTTGGACATTTTGGAAAGCTTCTCAAGTGCTCTAAACCCCATATTTGAATTGATTTTGAAGATTCCCCTTTGAACTATATGAAAAAGTGCCATGAAATTTGGTCAAAATCCTGACCAAATTAGGGCAAAATTTCACTAAGTGTTTAGTTTCATGGCCACATGTTCATAAAATTATAACTTGGGATCCAAGCATTTTTGGAAGGAGTTGTGTAAATCAAAGTTTTAGATTTCATGGAGATCTACAACTTTCATGTTGGAAGTTTCTCTTGAATCATCTTGCATCATGGTGAAAATTTTGCTCAAAGTTCAAAAATATTTGTGCAAACTCAAACCCTAGTTTTGGGTCATCAGTGCATAAGGAGGTGTCTTGAGATGATCAAACTCTAGTGCAGTCTTGAGCCCAATGAGATCTTGTGAGAAAATTCTTGATAAGTGAGAGGGAAAATTTTGGTGTACAACACCCTGGATGAGCACCTCATGAGGACCATCCCTTCGAGCGTAACCAAATTGTCGTAGAGCCAAACAAGGATTGTAAGTTATGCCTCCCATAATGCCAAGTAATGACTCCCCACAGTCGTCAATAATGGAAATATCTCCCATAGATCGGGAATACCATAGAATATCCGCGTGAGAAAGTGACATTATCCTTTGTGACCAGCCCAAACCTTCTTTATTCTTCAACACTGACTTAGGGAGGTGAGAAATAAACCACCTCGACAGTAATGGCATGCATCACATAAGAACCCCTATTCTCTTCATAGTTTGAGTGTGGAGAGCATGCAAGATATCTCCGAGAAAAGTATGCACATGGTTACAAGAGAGGAAGATCTTGATAGAATTCACATTTATGAGTAAGTCTGGATTATGGAACAACACTAACCCATAGATTAGAAGGGCCAAGACCTCCTCAAAAGCCTGAAAGTCCAAATCATCCCAAAACACTTGGGCCTTCTCTATTAGGAACTTGGATAGAAAACCCTTGACTCCACTTTTTGTTTCCCAATTGGATACCACGTCGGCCCGTTTTAGATGCAAGGCTAAGGCAATGACCTCTGGCTTGGGAACTTCTTCTAGACCAGTAAAAGGCTTCTGGTCAAGAATAGGTAGATTCAATAACTGAGGGAACTCTTCCATGGTAGGCACCAACTGATAGTCTGGAAAGGTGAAGCATTGGTGCTTGGGATCAAAGAACTGAAAGAGTACACCCATCATCTTTTCATCAAAGCTATAAGTAACCAAGTTGAGAAGTCAACCATGTCTCTTAATAAACGAAGAAGTTTCAAGAAACCTTGATACTAGCTTCTTGAGCTGGAGAGGTATTCTCACAAAGCTGATTCGGATAGTGTTTCTACGAGCGGAAGCCATGATCTGCAAAACAGAACAAAGATAAATTCCCTCGGTCCTTGAAATGGTTAGTGTAATAAGAATGGATGCTATGTTATGTTCAAACAGAGTAAATCACATACAAGCAAAGCACACAAAATACCTTAGGTTCAAAGGCTTGAATGAGGTTAAAGGTACGTACCCTCTTAAAGTTTAGTTGGTTTCAAACCTGTCTTAGAAAAGTAACCGGGTTCTAAGGATTCTCAATATCACTAATCATCTTTTATCGGGCATTGTTCCAGCTCAGGCTATCTTTTCTTACGGCCGAAATATCCCGAAAGTATGATCTCAATGAGTGTAGCATCGAGTATCAACCAATCCTTAGCTTTATACCGAGGTCGGATATCTCACTACTTTCTAATGACCAAGTTTGTTCAACTAAGGTTCTAAGGTCTGTTAGTGCTTCACAACACCACGCGGTGGCCCCGTATTCTCCTCGTTTCCACATGAAGGATACCGGTACCAACCAAAGTGTCACACCAACACATCCATCGCTTAAACCATATCGGTCTACGCCGTACAGTCTCCACGATCTATTGTTGTTTACCTATAAAGTGTTCCCCATATCCGAGTGTAGAATCTTCAACAATACCCAAACAAAACCCTTAAGGATAAAGAAGACAAAGCAAACAAGAAAGCAATTTTAAAAAATGACCTAGATACTAAGGTATACCCCACTTTATTAATTGTCCCCAGCAGAGTCGCCGGTTCTGTGATACGGTGGCAGAACCGACTGTTAATATTGGTTTACGTTTTTTGTTCGCAAATGTCGTGGTAAGCAAGAGTCGCCACCGACTTTTCTTTTATCCAGCAAAGGAAAAGGAAAAAGAACAGAAAAAACCTTTTTCGAGATGTTTCTGAGTACGGGGGTAGATTATAGAAAGGGAAAGTGTTAGCACCCTTTCTATCCATGGTTTTCCATGGGCTCTTAGGTACTTGCTCATTTTTGAAATTGCTTTCGTGTGTTTGTGTGTTTGAAAAGAGTTTTTAAATATTCCTTAGTGCGGCGTTTCACTTTATGGTAACCCTTGTATCGGTCCTCAAGGGTGTGATAAAGTGTTTTTGAAAACTTTAGCTTGAAAAGCATTTTGAAAGTGTAAGTGTAAAAAAATTTGTTGTTTTGAGTAAGTACCTAAAAGTTTCTACCTACTCGAAAAAGTATGTTCATTTTCTTATTTCGTTTAGACAGTGCTATCCTACTATTAAGGAGTAGGTAGCTCCATTGTTGTAGTTTAAGGGACAATCGAAAGGGACGAAAGGTACGATCACTAAAGCAATGGTTAGGAAACCTTAGTAATCACCCTAAAGTCCTAAAGATATTTCCGAGGTAACATTTGAATGGGTCATTTTTATTCTTTTGGGACTAGAGGACAACCACTAAGAATCCCTATACTTCATGACTGTTTACCGAAGGCGACCGAAGTGGGGGAAATCCTAGGAGTGAGCATGTGCAAGTGTTTGTTTTTCAGTTATTATCTTTGCACATTTAGGGTTTTCTACTGTTTTAAATTATGATATTTTGCATACAATCCTAGTATCAATCATCTAACAGTTTATAATGACGGAAAGTAAAATGCGAGAATTTTAAACCTAGCTATTACAAGGCCTTGGGGAGGGGGATTACATAATCAAAAACCGGAGGAAAATAGTAAACCTAAGTTAAACTATTACAAACTCAGAGCAATTACATTAACCGGAAAAATAATGCAATAAATATGCGCGATGAAATTAAATACGAAATTAAAATTAAATTCAACGACATTTAATTCAGTAAATAGAGAGAAGTATTTTTTGGATTTTTGAGAAAAAAAGTTATTAACTTTGCAAATTAACCTAATTTCTAATTAATTTTAATTATGAAAAAAAGAATTTAAGTTATCCTAATTAACCTAATTAATTAATAGAATTAAATATTTTTATAAAAAAAAAACTAATTCTATTATTTTTTGTGTTTTTATGATTTTTGATTTAATTAAAAAAAAGATTTTTAAAGCAATTAAAAAAATAAATAAAATAAAAAAGGTTAAAGAAATAAAAAAATTTAAAAAAAGGATGGGCCTATTGTTAGAATTAAATTTGGGGGTGCAGAGTTGAACTTGTTAGGCCCACGATAGCTGGTGGCCCAATTGCTACGCCTGATCCAGTGATACGCTGGCCAAGAAAGTCCACCACGCGCTTGCATGCTTGAGGTGTTAGATCTGGGATGGAGATGATCCAATGATGAGATGTTGTGGTGTATGGTAGGCGCGCTTGCTAGGATAACACCAGATTTGCAATCAAATGTTAGGAAAAATATTATGTAGGAGGCAGGGATCGAACCCCTGACCTCCTACACACACACGCCTTAGAGTCTTCCCTGCTTGCCACTGAACCATTTGCTTCATCAGTTAATATAAATACAAATAATATATTATAAAGAATGAAAAGTCAGCTTCCTATACAAACGCACAAAAATTTAAATGGACCAGTGGTGTGCTACCACGCCTGCATCTTCTTCCCAGAATTGTCGTTCTTGATATTCAACTTTTACGAACGGACAAAATTGTTACTAAAAAGCTATAGTGACAGTTTTTATCCATAGCTATAACCCTGCAATATCTCAAAATGCAATGCAAACAATATTAATCAGAACTAAAAACATAGATCAATCAAGAATATTGTCCTAAGTCTATGGGTGCCCATAATCCCCTTCAATTTTCCCTGGACAAAGAACCCCCAATTTTGAGCTCATGAATCCTAGCCATGGCAAGAACCTATTCCTGCGCTTAAACTTTAATTAAACCATTCAAAAACATTGCAAATATAATAGCAAGCATGGATATATGATCAAAACATGTTTATGATGCAAGAATCATTATAATCGAGTTTTGAAAAAAAGCAAACCGTGAAGGTGCTAGCACGCGATTATTGATGCTTCGGGCCTTGATAATGCTTGCAATCGCTCCAGTGAGTGTCCAGGAATATGGTTTGATCCTTAGAATGGCTTGAAACGGCCTATGGTGAAAGATTCGAGCTGCACTTTTTCACAAAAAAGTTAGACTTTGTTCTTGTTCTTGACTGTATGTGGGCCACAATTGACTTTTGACCTAGTATAGTTGATTTTCAGGCATTTGAGCAGTTGGCTGAGCAAACTTCTTGTGCAAGGCATGAAACTTGGCATGTATTATCTTGAGAACATATTAGGTCAATGGAAATCATTTAGGACCCTTGGAACTCAAACATCTTGACGAGGAGTGAAACCCTAGTTTGAAGCTCATTGTCTTAGGAGGAGAATTTGTCTGGTCAATCCTTAGTCAACCTTGAGCAATTGAGGACCTCTAGGAGTATGTTTTGAGTAAAAATGGGAGGGCGAATTTTGGGGTACAACAGGGAAGTTGAATTTCGTTGGGGAAATAAACCTTTCTGGGGAAATAAACCTTGTTGGATAAGTAAACCCTATTGGAGAAGAGAATTCTGCAGGGAATTTTGTAGTGATGGAGAAAGAAACTCAACTGGAGAATTAATTTCATGTGAATTGTGTTAAGGACGTAATCTATGATGAGGATTGGAATTTTGTAGGATGTGCGAATGAAGTTTCCACTACATGCTGGAGAAATTATCAAACTTCTTTATCCGCTAGGGGGATCTGCCGAGGAGTATGATTATGTGAACTGCTGGAGGATGCCCCAATTTCTGTCTCGAAGGCATATTAGACTTGAGGGGGGTGTATCTTTGTCGGGGATGAGCTTGTGAAGGTAGCTCTGTGGGGATTTCTCTGTGGAGATTGGTCTATGGGAATTTATGGATGACTGGAACATTTCCCAACTCTTTAGTGAATGTTGATCAGAGTAATAAACAAGTGATAAGATAACGGGACATAGTCGTACGCCTTAATCCCTAACTTTTGCCTAGACTATCTTTTCAGATTTTCAGTCCACCGAGATACCCTTTTTTGCCCAAGCTGCCTTCTCAGGTTTTTGACTTGTTGGGTGTACAATTATACCGAACCCTTTTAGTTTGTCGGGATGCCCTTACTCTTGCCTAGGCCTATCAACCTAGCAGGTCTCTTTTACATGTAGTATTTTTTACTATGTCCGCATTCACATGGCGCAGGGAATTTTCACTATGCATGGTAGTAAGTGTTGTAGCACTGCCAGAAAACATTTTCTTGATCATACATAGCCCTTCGTATGTGGGAGTCCGTTTTCCTATAGGATTCGTCTGGTGCACCCGATGTTTGAAGTTATTGATCAACCATAGGCAAGCAATTTAGTGATACCGAAGATTCAATTTTCATAGTGGATTTTTCCGAAACTCATGATCAATGTAACATGCCCCAAGTGATTCAGATAGAGATCTGCCTCTGGTTATTTATCACTTTTAATAGATTCTTTGAATTTTTACTTGACTGCCACAGATGAGTTGGACAATAACATGTTATGCCCCTGGATTTATAACCAATTGTGTCCATGAAAGGCCTGTTACTGGAAGTGTCTTTCTCTTTAACACATCATCTGAAGTAATTTTGTCCATTGGGAGGATTTTCATTCATTGGTTATTCTTCATGCGAAGTTCTCTGCTGTCAAACATTTAGTCATATGCAAACAGTGGTATTAAAATGCAAAGCTTATATTTGTCTTGAAGTTTAAAAATGTATTTTTTAGTAATATAAAATTTGTAAGAATGTGATATCAACTCAGGATTTATGGTAAGTCATACAGGAGTCAGGATACATTTTTGTAACAGTATGCTTTCGAACTAACCCATGCTTCAGTTAGGACTTTTAAGGATTGTAACATGGTTTGGTTCACAATTTAAGAAACAAAGGATAAAGGCTCAAAGTTTATTTGTATCTGACCCCTTCTCCATGATGTCCTTCAGTCATATACTCAGTTAATTAAGCATTTAGGTTTCACTAGAGTTTGGAATTATAGCACTGAAACTTGGTGATGGTTCAGAAACCGAAAGTTTATTTGAGAAGGCGGTCATTTTTTCTTGTAAAATCTTTCTTTTGTTGAGGATTTGTAGAGACCTCTTTTTGACTTTATTATCCCTGATTTTTGCCTGAACTGTTTTGTTTGGGATTACAGTCAACGGGATGCCTCAGTTTTTCCTAAGTCTCATTCATAGGTTTTGACTTAGCGGGCTTTTCTTTTGAAAGATAATGACTGCCTGATTTAATGATTACGCAAAATCATCACCGACTTTTGATTCGGAAGGATGTTTTTGATACCACCTGTTGTGTATGAAGGGAAATCTTGCGATTGAATGCATAATTAAATTAACTGAGAAATTACTCTGCCCCAAGTTATGATTAAGGGTTTCAATTTGCGTGAAAAAGAAAACTCCTACTCCTTAGGCTTAAAGGGGGTTTACTAGGGATTAACTTCCTTATATATCCACTGTTTAGGAATTGAAGCAACGCCTGTACATCATGAGCAAGGTCTGTTCAAAAGTATATTGTATGAGATTATGGTGTCGTTTTTGCCATCCTCCCTCTAAAGGCTTATAGCTTTTAACGAGAGTTGAATATCACAAAAAGGAAGTAAAGCATAGTTTTAATATAGTGAAAACGAATGGATTAGTTCAAGACAAAGATATGCAATGCATTAATGGGAAGAACCAAAGTTTGACATGACAGTAATTGTTTGAAATAACCAAAGAAATTACAAATAAAAATTCAAATGATCTTAAAGCTCCTCCGCCTGAACTTATCACTTCAGATGGTGTGCCATGCAGTTGCGATATTTGGGGGATGATAGAAAAACTCAATCTGACCATCTTGTGTGAACTCGAAAATTCCTTCGTCAATCAAGTCCGGAATTTTATGTTTTAAAGCCCAACAGGTGTTAGTGTCATTTCCAGGACTATTGGAGTGGTATGCGCACCTTGTATCAGGATTGTAGCTAGGAGCGGAAGTATTAGGATTCTGAGGAGGATCCTTCAACGTGACCAAATTCAACTTCAACATGTGTTGCAAAGCTTGCAACATCGGCATGTTGAGTTTGGTATATTGCCTTTTGGATGTATCCTGCTTACGCTGACTACCCTGTTGTTGTTGGCGAGGTCGTTGTTGGGCTTGTGATGTAGTAACAATCTGGAAAGGCCTACTTTCAACCAAGCCAACTTCCTATCTCATCGGTGTTTGGTTAATGATTTGATCCCCAATTTTAGTCGTTCGTCCCATACGGTTGTATTCATCTTGATGAAGTTTACTTATGGGAATTCTCAACTCTTCTTGTCTCCGAGCTAAGTTTTGGATAAGAGCCATATGACCCATCATTTAGATTTTTATATTTGCCATCTCAGCTAGCAATTATTCCAACTGATAACCCTTGTTGTCTTCAGAATTCTTGGTGAGGAGTGCTTTAAATTCCTCCTTCCCCTTGGCTAAGCTTAGGAGCATCTCCTAGAATTGTGCATTTTGAGCTTGGAAATCTCTAACGGTATGTTCGAGAGCCATTTTTCTATTGAAATAAACAGCGAGAAAATGAGAAACTTGTCTTGAGAACTATCTGTTATGTAATGACATGCATGATATGTAGATGCAATATTTTCAAGGATCTCGTGGGATAAACAAAAGTGAACTGTTAGAAGTTGTTGCAACTTTGAGTGAAGAACTTTGCATCTTTGAACGTCCTTCTATGAGAATCAAGCTCACCATGTCATATGGGTCCTAGCCTTTGACTCGAGATAATGTACTTCGTTCTTTGACGACATTTGGTTAGAGGAAAATAAATCCTCTTGCCCCTTGCTAGACATATGGTTCATGATACTTCGATGGCATTCGGTTAGAGGAAAATAAATCCTCCTATCCCTTGCTAGACGTCTCGTTCATAATAAACCTGCATCACAGGCCCTTGAGATCTTTTAAATGGTTAACGAAAATCCTATGGCATGATGTCATGATGTGTATGTTATGCATCAAGCAAAAGTGTAAGGTGGCGAAAACAAGTAAGTCTTGCAAGAAGTCCAAGTTATTGGATAATGAATACAAACAAGTCATGCAAGGAATTCATGTCATTTAGATAATGAATACAAACAGGCCCTGCAAGGAGTTTAAGTTGTTAGATAATGAATCCAAACAAGTCAACCAAGTTGCCTTAGGTTTAAAGGCTTGCATGAAGTCCATAGGTAAGTACCCTCTTGAAGTTCAGTTGGCTCAATATGTCCTAAAGACGTAACTGGGTTCTAGGAGTCTCAATATCACTGATCTTTCTCCCAGGCATTGTTTCAGCACAAGCATCTGATTTGCAACCGAAATATCCCGAGAGCCTGATCTCAATGAGTGTAGCATCGAGTATCAACCAACTTTAGTCTGCACCAAAGCCGACCATCTCACTACTTTCTAATGGCTAAGTTGGGGGAATTAGGTTCTAAGGTTAGTTAGTGCTTATGACACCACGCGACAGCCTAGTATGCTCCCCGACTGACTCGAGGGATACTAGTACAAACCAATGTGTCGCACTAACATAGCCATCACTTCAACCATATCGGTATACGCTGTATAGTTTCCATGATCTATTGCTACTTACCTAAAATGTTCCCCAGATCTGGGTATAGGATCTTTGCAAGAAATAAAACCCAAACACCCTTTAAAAATAAAGCAGATAAGTCAAACAAGGAAAGCATTTAAAAGTGGTCTAGCTCTAAAAGTAACCCCACTTTTTTAGATCTCCCCGACAGAGTCATCAGCTCAGTAATACGGTGGGAAAACTGACTTGATTTTGCGTTTTATCGCAAATGTTGCGGATAGCAAGAGTCGCCACCAACTTTTCTTTAATCCATTAAGGAAATGGTGAAAAGAACAGGAAATACCTTCAAGATTTTGAGTTAGGGGGTACGTTATGAAAAGGAAAGGTGTTAGCACCCTTTTCATCTGTAGTTATCTACGGGCTATTAATCGCTTAGCTCACTTTATTTTGAAAATTGCTTTGTGTTGTGCATGTTTGAAAATATTTTGAAAATGCCAATTGTAAGGTGAACTTTGTAATGATTCTCGTATCTGTCCTCGAGAATGCGTACAAGGTTTTTTGAAAATATTTCGAAAGTTCCTGTCTGAAATGTTTTTGTTTTGAAGTAATTTGTGAGCAAGCGATTAACAGCGGTCTACCTACTCAAGGTCTTTATTTTACTTTTCCTCCTCCTTTAGATAGTGCTACCCTACCATTAGTTAGTATGAAGCCCTATCGTTGGATGTGAAGGGACGGGTGTGGGTCATCGTACAGTCATCGAAGGCAACTTGTCAAGACGCTTTAGCAATTATCATTTAAGGGACTAGATTATTTACCAAAGGCAACGTCGAAAGGGTCATCGAGGGACTATGATCTTTTGTATCGGAGGGACCTTGCTAAAGTGTCCCTACGTTCGAGGGACATGACTATTTAATCGAAAAGCAATAAGGGAGGTTACCTTAGAGGTGTGAGTGTGCGAGGTGTGTTGTTTTCAGTTACTTTATCTTTGAGAATAGGGTTTTCTATCGTCAGGTTTTATCTTGCCATACACCCTAACTACTAACAACAATATAGTAAAAAATAATAACAGGGAAAGTAAAGTGCGGAAAATAAAAATTCCTACGCTATTACATGGTCTTGGGGAAGTTACATAATAGAAAAACAAAAAATAGAAATCCTAAGTTATTACATACTAGAGTGGTTACATAATAATGGAAAAGCGGAAGATGAGGCTATTTACAAATTGCAAACCGCATTCACTTTATCTTTGAAAATAAAATAAAACTAAAATAGAGAAAAAAGGAATGTTTTTGATGATTTTTTTATGAAAAAGGTTTTTTTTAATGATGATTAAAATAAACCTAAAAACCAATTAATTTTAATTAACAAAAATAGTTGATTAATTAAATTAGTAAAAAAAGGTTAATAATGAAAAACCTAAATATTAATTAATTTTAACTAACAAAATAATTGATTAATTAAATTAATAAAAAGGTTAATGATGAAAAACCTAAAAATTAATTAATTTTAATTAAAAAAATAATTGATTAATTAAATTATTAAAAAGGGTTAATGATAAAAAAAACCTAAAACCTAATTATTTTTAGGGTTTACAAAAAAATAATTGTTGTACCCCAAAATTTGCCCTCCCATATTCTTCAAGATTTATCAAGAATCATCCTCAACTGGTTCAAGACTACTCAAGGGTTGCACAGTCCAAACCACCTCCTAAGCCAGTCAAAATTAGGGTTTTGGTTCTTTCCAAGAATTTGAGATTTTCAATGGTCCAATCAAGTCTCATATACCTATAAACATTTCCAAGCATCTACAAGTCAAGTCTCAAGACTCACAATGCCAGTTTGCATAGTCAAAAGCTCCATTTGCTTCACAATCAACTGCAGGGGTAAAATAGTCATTTTGCAGTCAAAAGTCAGAATTTGTGGTCAACATCTTATTTTGAGACCACAATCATCATTTTATCAAGTCTTTATCATGATTCCACAAGAATGGCTCAAAAATCATCAAAGATGCAAAAGTTACTATTTTTGGACAGCAGAAAAGTCAATTGTAACTTGACCAAGGCATAACTTTTTCATGGTTCATCAGAAAAATGCCATCCAATTCTCATTTTGAAGGGGATGACATTTCCTACAACTCATCTTCACATTCCAAGTCCAAGAAATGCTCTCACAAAAAGTTATCAATTTCTACATTATAGGTCAAATTCAAAAGTCAACAAAAATGCATTTTAAGTCAAAGACCATAACTTGAGATTGGTAAATCCAAATGACATGGGACCAAAGGAATTGGTTATAGGACTTCAAGACCTTTCCAAAATGTCCAAGAACATGTTCATATGATCAAAATTGAGAAAGATATGCATTGGAGAAGTTGGGAAATTTTTGTGAATTTGCAAAAGTCAACTTTGCTCAAAACACATCATTTTTGCTAATGGGCCTCAAATCTCTTCTTGAAACTTTGTCCAAGGATTATGCACGACCCATTGAGATTAAATTGAATTATTTTCTTATTTTTTATTAATTAATTGAATTTTTAATCAATATTAATTCATTTAATTCATTTAATTGTAGGAAAATATCAAGACATGGTTTTTCAATCTTTTCATGAAGCAAATATGACCTACAAGAGCTGGCAAATTCGTGTATCAATCAAGGGGACAAAAATCTCCATGTTTGGCAAGTTTTCTCAATCAAAAAGATGCAAAAAGATATGATTGAAAATCAAATATACAAATCATAATTCCATGGATCTTTTGCCCAAGGATTTAACCTAATTCAGTCCTCTATATGTACACAACCTAACCCTATTCATGTGGACGTGAGAATTGCTGCAGAAAGCCATAACCATATTAAAAAAAAATCAAGAAAAAGCCAAAACTGTTTTCCAGGTTCCAGGCCCTTTCAAAGCAATTTGAGGATTCTAATACATTGCTAGCACTCCCAGGAATGTGAAGGAATCAAAACCACACGCCAAAGCTCAAGAAATCACCATTCACAGACCCACGGTTTGCTTAACTTTTTCAAAATCGAAACTCACATTTTATGCATCATTAACATGTTCTAATCATTGTTTTGCATTGCTTGAACCTTTACAAAGCTAATGGTATTGGTTAATTGCGTTATAGTGTACAGAATCGTGAATCACCATTGAAGAATTTTAGGGTTCTTGAGGTCTCAAATTGGGGCTTTACAGCCCAGGAAAAATTAAGCTTCATGAAACCTATGGTTGAATTCGTCAAGGCCATACGAATCAAACACCATGCTCGCGAACAATTTATGTTAATCACACGCCTATTCACTATTTTTCATTGATGCAGGTTGTGGGGGTTAAAAACCCCCGCTATCTAACCTTTGTTTTGCAGGTTTAGGGAAGACGATGATGAGTTGTTGACATGTTATTGGACAATTCAAATATAACGCGCGCTTTTATTTGTTTTCAGCATAATTGATCTTTTTCATATATTATATTCATTGTTCATTATAATAACAAATACAGGCGCATGGCTCAGTGGATAGTGAGGTGGCTGGCAACCATTGGGACCTGGGTTCGATTCCCAGGTCCACCAAAATTCCTATATTATTTTGTTCAACATGATTGCATGCAGGCTCTCCCATCATGTACCTCACAAATCAGTGCGCCAAGTGGCCTTGTGCATCAATCCAATGGTCATGGGATGGATGACCACCATGCTCTCTAGTCAACCATGCGCTAGACAATTCAAGAAGTCAAACGTGGCTGAGTGTTAATGGGCCCAGATTTCCAATCAGCACCTCCTAATGGGTCCAACACCCCCCTGGTTTCTATTTCCTTTTTTTTATTTTCTTTCTTTTTATTTTCTTTTAATAATTATTATTACTATTATTTAATTAATTCATAAATTATTTTTCACAATAAAATTCAGAAAACCTAAAAAATATTTCTATTATTATTTATTATTTTCGTAAATAAATGTAAATTAATTAATTTAGTCTTTTTTGAATTAGGTTAACTTTAATTATTTCATAACAAATAAAATAAATTAGAATTAGGGTTTTCTTGATAATTTTAACTTTTATTTTATTTTCATTAAGACTTAAAAAACATAAAAAAAATACTTTTTCTTTTAATTAATTAATTAATTAGTAAATTAGGTTTAATTTGAATTAATTGCAAAAAAGGACCAAATTTCTTTCTTTTCTCAAAAAAGGGTCAAAACCCTAAGACTTTTCCCGATTCAATTTTCTTTCGCGCATTATTATTATTATTTTGACCATATTTATGTATCTGCTCCGAGAATGTAATAGATAATTAGGTTTTTATCGCTTTCTTTTATTTCTCGCATTTATTTTCAAGGGTTATGTTTTTGGCGATGTAAATACCCGACGCCTTGTAATAGCGTAGATTCACTTTCAGCAATTTATTTTCCGCACAATTCTTAACTGTTAATTATGCATGACAAGACTTGTATGAAAAATAAAATCAACCCGTAGCTCACAATGATGCTTGTGCAAAGACAATTAACATGAAACCTGACACACGTGCACATGCCACTCCTAGGGTACGCCTCACTTGGTTGCCTCGAGGTGGTCATTAAGTATAGGGTATTTTAGAGGTCGCCCTCCTGTCTAAAGATCCAGTTGCCTCGAAACGGTTGCATCGGATAAAAAGGATCTAGGACATTAGGGTTACCGCTAAGGCGTCATACTATTGCTTTGGTTACCACACATGTCCCTATAATCGAATTGACCCGAATAACTCCAACGACGGTGCTACCTACTTCTCAATAGTGGGATAGTACTGTCTAAAGGACTCTTACACAGCCTAATTCCTTTAGCGTAGGTAGATTTCTCCTGGGTACTTGCTCTTTCAAAAACAAAAACAACTTTTCGCACTCACACTTTCAAAAAGTTTTCAAACAAACACTTCATACACTCTTGAGGACAGATACAAGAGTTACCTAGAAGTTTTCAAAATGAAACTTTTTCAAAACCCACAAACACTTGAAAAGCAAACAATTTTTGAAAACATAGTGAGCAAGTACCTAAGAGCTCGTGGATAACCACGGATAGAGAGGGTGCTAACACCTTCCCTTTCTATAATCTACTTCCCGAACCGAGAAACATCTCGAAAAGGAATTTTGTTGTGCTTTTGTCCTTTCCTTGTTGGAGAACATAAAAGACGGTGGCGACTCTTGCTTACCGCGACATTTCGCGAACCAGCTTTAAAACAGTCAGTTCTATTTCCACCGATCACAGAATTGGCGACTCTGCTAGGGACACTTAATAAGTGAGGTGTACCTTAGGATTAGACCATTCTTGTTTTCAATTGCTTGTTTTGTTTGCTTTAATATTGTGGGCTTGTCTTGGAGTTTCATAGATCCTAACCCGGATTTGGGGATACCCTTTTAGAAGTAGCAACAAACTGTAAGGGAACTGTGCGGGGTATACCGACACGGTTGAAGCAGTTGCTACGTTGATGTGGCACTTTGGTGAGTACCGGTAACCCTTAAGTCAAGTCAAGAAGAGTACGAGGCCGCCGTATGGTGTCGTGAAGCATCAACTGACCTTAGGAACCTTACTTGACCATCCTGGCCTCTTTAGGGGTAGTGAGATGACCGACTTTGGTGCAGTCCGAAGTTGGTAGATACTCGATACTACACTCATTGAGGGTTGTTTTCTTAGAATATTTTGATCGCTAGTTCAGTGGCTAAATCAAAACAATGAACATAGAAAACAACCCAATGATATTGAGCTCCTTAGAACCCGGTTACTTTTGATAGGACAGGTTTTGAGCCCACCAACTTCAAGAGGGTAGTACCTAGACTTCATGCTGGCCTAAACTCTAAGGGCTGTCTGGTGTGACTTGTGTGCCTTATCATGTTTTCCTTTTGTGAATGCTTGTGGTGTGCTTTTATCATAACATCATAACATCATAAAGCATCATATGCATTTACTAACCACTTCAAGGGTTTGAATCTTCATCTTTGTTCTTGTTTTGTAGGACATGGAGATTATCCGCAGGAAAACAATTCAGGTCAACCTTGTAAGGATCCCTCCTCAGCTTAAGGAGCTTACATCCAGGATTCCCGAGAACTCTTCCTTCAGTGAAAGACATGGTAGACTCATCAGCTTGGTCAACACCAACATTAAAGAAGATATGGTGAAAGTGTTGTTCCAGTTCTTTGACCCCTTGCACCACTGTTTTACATTCCTGGATTATCAATTAGTGCCTACTTTGGAAGAGTTTTCTCAACTTCTTAAGGTTCATATTCTTAGTCAACTACCCTACAACGGTACAGAAAAGGAACCCAAACTTGAAGAGGTTGCTAAAGCATTACGCCTACAACCATCTGACATCAAGGGGCATTAGGAAATCAGAAGTGGTATCAAAGGATTCTTGGAAAAGTTCCTGTTTGAGAAGGCACAAGAATGTTGGAATTCCCTTGACCTACAAGCCTTTGAAGAAGTTGTGGCACTCCTTGTCTATGGGTTGGTGTTATTCCCGAATCCGGATCAGCTTATAGATATCAATGCTGTCAAGATTTTCATGTCCAGGAATCCTGTACCTACGTTGCTTGGGGACATCCTCCACTCATGTTACACTCGAACCATGAGAAAAAGAGGTGTTCTCATGTGCTGCACTCCTCTCCTGGAAAGGTGGTTTATTTCGCACCTTCCACAATCAGTTTTGAAGAACGGGCGGGGTTTGAGATGGTCACAATGATTAATGACTCTTACACATGCTGATATACATTGGTGTTCTCGGTCCAGAGAAAATGTCACTATCATTGATCGTTGCGGAGAGTTTCCTAATGTTCCTTTACTTGGAATCAGAGGAGGCATTACTTACAACCCCTGTCTGGCTTTGAGACAGTTTGGATATGCTCGGAGGGATGGCCCTCATGACATGTTGATTCCTGACATAGTTTTTGACTTCGACAACGATACGCAAGGACTTCGCCAGAGGTTTATCAGAGCTTGGAGGATGCCTAACAAGGTTGACAATAAGACACTGGGGCATAAGAATTCCATTCCCCTTGAGCCCTACCTCAAGTGGGTACGAGCCCGCTCCCAGAAGCTTATGATGCCATATCCTCACATTCTCCCCGTGATCAAAGAGCCTGTTTTGGAAGGAGAGGTCCCGTACACCATTCTGCATCCTGACATGCCAACATCTTGGGAAGAAATGCAAAAGAGCTGGATCCAACTCAAGGAAGAACGGAATTCTCTTGAAACCAATCTACATGCCAGTGAGAAGAAGGTCTTGGAGCTCACCCGCCTACTTCACGAGGAAAAGACTCTCAACACTTACATCGCTCCAAAGAGGATGCGCAGTGTCTTTTGGGATTAAGTATTTTGTAATGTTTTGCCCATGAGGCCCTGATGTACTGAACAGATTATTTCTTAATATAACATGTGTTCCTTTTTGTCTACAACGAATTTGAACTTTTGAACCCTTGAATGCATTGCATAAATAGCATATCATGCATCATGTGCATAACAGGTACTCTTTTCTACAGGTTGCTTAATCTTCTTCGCTGTTTATTTCAGCAGTCATCATGTCTTCTGAGCCTACTACTGAACAAGTTATTAAGGCCCTCCAGGCCCAGAACGCCCAGTTTCAAGAGTTGGTCATGAACTTAGCCCAGGGTCAACAGGAGTTGAAGACTCTGCTTTTGAAGAAGAAGAAGAAGAGGACTGTGTTGTTCAACACTGGACGGAGGTTTGGGAATGCACTACAAAATGAGGCTGATCTGGCTACTTCCTCTGTAGGGAAAGACAGTCCCCAAGGGGGAAGGGTTCCTAGTCCCGTGGTCTCTGACAACGAGACAGATTACAATGATGAACAGTACCCTCCTGCTGAGGATAGGTACAAACAGTTGGAGGACCGTTTAAGTGCTATGGAGATCCAACATGTGTCCGGGTTGGACTTTGGAGACCTAGGCTTATCTTCTGGGGTGGTGATCCCACACAAGTTCAAGGCGCCTGCTTTTGCGAAATACGACGGAGCTTCCTGTCCTAAGCTGCATCTCAGATCATATGTGAGGAAGATCCAACCGTATACTACAGACAAGAATCTATGGATCCATTTCTTCCAGGATAGTCTTTCAGGGACTCAACTCGAATGGTTCTATCAGCTGGATGGAGCCAGTATTCGAAACTGGAAGGACTTGGCTACTGCCTTTTATAAGCAGTATCAGTATAATTCCGACCTTGCTCCCACGCGTACCCAACTCCAGGGTATGTCACTAGGGACGGGTGAAGGTTTTAAGGAGTATGCGCAAAAATGGAGAGACTTGGCTGGAAGGGTGCAGCCACCTTTGACTGACCGTGAGCTCGTTGACATGTTCTTGGGGACCCTGTCTGGTCCTTTCTTCAACCATCTGATTGGGAATTCTTCTGCTGGGTTTACAGATCTGATGTTGACTGGTGAGAGGATAGAAGCTGGTATCAAGTCTGGGAAGATACAAAAGGGTGCCTCCTCGAGCTCGGAAAAGAAACCTTTCAAGAAAGAATCTAGTGTTGTTTATGGTTCGAGGAGACAAAGTAAACCGGAACGCCGCCAAGCTGTCAACGCGGTGGTAATTTCTAAGCTTGCTGCTGCTCCTCAGCAATATAACCAACCAAGGGGTGAGAGACCTAAAAGGCAGTACACTCGGCTCAGTATGACCCTGTCTCAGATATTGCCACAACTACTGTCAACCAATCTAGTAACTGTCAAAGAAGCTCCGAAGGTAGTGAACACAACATCTCCAAAGTACAATCCCAACGCCCGCTGCGCTTATCACTCTGACAGCCCGGGGCATACTACGGATGATTGTTGGGCTCTGAGGAATAAGGTTCAAGACCTTATTGATGCTAAAGAGATACAGTTCGAGGCGCCCGAAAGGCCCAATGTTGTGACTGCTCCCATGCCCCAGCATGGAGTGAATGTTGTGGAAGAAGACCTGTACGTAGCCTCCGTGGATGATATTGTTACTCCGTTGTTGACTGTCAAAAGGAACCTGTTGCTAGCCGATTTATTTCTGGGATGTAGTAAAGGTTGCCATCTATGTGTTGTTTCACCTGCTGGTTGTCCTTTGTTGAAGTCAGGCGTCCAAAACCTGATGGATAACAAAGAAATCTTGTTCGAAAAGATTGTTGTTCCTGCTATCCCTGCTGAAGAAGTGTCCATTGTTACTATTTTCAACAACCCTCCTAAGGCTCCCTCAAAGAAGCCTGTCAAAATCATGTCTATTCAGAAGATTGCTCCTATCATCATCACTGTTCCGGGGCCCATCCCCTATAAATCTGACAAAGCTGTCCCGTGGCACTATGGGGCAGATGTTTATGTGCTTGGAGTTAAACAAGAGTTTGATACTAGTACCGGCGTCAGTAACATCACCGGGCCTGCCAAAGTCACTCGCAGTGGTAGACTGTTCTCACCAGATATTGCGCCACCAGCTATTCAGAGACCTCTTGTCATCACACCTGCAAGTATGCCTACTCCCCTGCCTGACCAAGTTCCTATTTCTACCCCTGCTGTCGAGTCATCTGACGCTCGGGGCAAAGGGATTGCTACTAATGTGCCTGCCCAGACGGAGGCACCAAAGACCACCAATGTTGAAGCTTCCAAGCAAGAGATGGAAGAGATCCTCAAGATTATCAAGAAGAGTGATTTCAATGTAGTTGAGCAGCTGGGGCACACCCCATCAAAGATTTCTATGCTATCACTGTTGTTGTGTTCAGAGGCCTACGCCAAGGCTCTGATTACCTTTCTGAAGACGGCCCACGTGCCACAAGAGACATCAGCTGATCAATTTACCGAGTGTGTATCCAACTTAACTGCTGATAATGGTTTGGGTTTCTCTGACGCCGATCTGACTGCTAAGGGGAAGAACCATAACGATGCCCTGCATGTCTCCATTGAATGCAGGGGCACTACTCTCGCCCATGTGCTGGTTGACACTGGTTCCTCATTAAACGTGTTACCCAAGAAAGCTCTAGACAGGCTGGATTGTGAGGGTTTAGAGCTCAATCCAAGTAACATTGTTGTCTGGGCCTTTGACGGGTCCAAAAGGATGGTGCATGGTGAAGTTGACATTCCAATCAGGGTTGGTTCGCAGGTCTTTGATTCAACATTCTATGTGATGGACATCCGACCATCCTATTCTTGTCTGCTAGGTCGTCCTTGGATCCACAAGGTTGGAGCTGTGACCTCCACACTACATCAGAAGTTGAAATACCCGGTCAGAGGGAAGATTGTTACAGTTCAGGGGGAGGAAGAATACATGGTCAACCACCTCAACTCGTTCCGATACATAGATATGGATGGGGAGTTCATTGAGACCCCCTTTCAATCCTTTGAAGAGGTGCCTCAGACACTGGCGTCAACAGAGACTGTGGTTGAAGATTCTCCTTTGAAGATGGCTTCCTTCAAGGATGCCTGGGCTGTTATTGAGAAGGGTGAGTGTGCAAACTGGGGCCGACTTCCTGATTTTACTCCGAAGACTGACAAGTTTGGTCTGGGTTTCACCGCAGAAGCTCAGAGGGCTGTTTGTAAGGCAAGGATTGGGAGACCTCCTGTATTCATCACCAACCCGGGAGTGAATGCTATTGAGGACGACGTGGAGGAATCTGAATTCGACAGCTGGATCTACCCAATGACCAACGGTGGACCGAACAACTAGACTGCGAAAGACTTCGTACCTATTACTTTTGTCACTCAGTAATGAACTCCTTTGTTTTGAATTTGTAACAGACAATAATTTGAAGCTTTATGGCCCGGTGTCTTACCCGGGGCACCGTGGCTTCATTTGTGAGGGCTTATTATTTGTCATTTTCATATATCATGAATAAAAGTATTGGACGTTTTTTGCATTTCAAATCTTGCGCTCCTTGTCTTTCTTTATTATATATTGCAAAACAGCTATATTTACACACACTCACCTATACAGGTTCCAATCCACTCTGGATCTCACTGGTAACGACTCTGCTACTGCCAGTTATGACTTCGAAAATCCGATCAACTTAGCCGAAGACGAAGGTGAAGATGATTGTGAAGTGCCTGGTGAGCTTGCAAGACTGTTACTCCAGAAAGAGAGGGCCATTCAGCCACATGAAGAGCCAGTGGAAACGGTAAATCTGGGTACTGAGACAGACAGAAAGGAAGTCAAGATTGGTGCCAATCTGGAGTCTAGTGTGAAACAACGTTTGATTCAAATGCTGCATGATTATGTGGAAATCTTTGCTTGGTCCTACGAGGATATGCCTGGTTTGGATACCGACATTGTGGTTCATCACCTGCCTACCAAGGAAGAATGCCCTCTGGTAAAACAAAAGGTCTGCCGTATGCGTCCAGAGATGTCCGAGAAAATCAAAGCTGAGGTTATGAAACAATTTGACGCCGGTTTTCTAGCAGTGACTTCTTACCCTCAGTGGGTTGCTAATGTAGTTCCAGTGCCGAAGAAAGATGGTAAAGTCCGAATGTGTGTTGATTACAGGGATTTGAACAGGGCGAGCCCCAAGGATGATTTCCCCCTGCCCCACATCGACGTTCTAGTTGACAATACTGCTCAGCATAAGGTGTTCTCCTTCATGGATGGGTTCTCCGGTTACAATTAGATCAAGATGGCTCCTGAAGACATGGAAAAGACCACTTTTGTTACTCAGTGAGTCACCTTTTGCTACAAGGTCATGCCTTTTGGGTTGAAAAATGTTGGGGCAACCTACCAACGTGCCATGGTTGCTTTGTTTCATGACATGATCCATCACGAGATCGAAGTATATGTCGACGATATGATTGCAAGGTCCCAAACTGAGGAGGAACACCTTGACCATCTACAGAAATTGTTTGACCGGTTGAAGTTCTACAAGCTGAGGTTAAACCCGAACAAGTGCACCTTTGGGGTGAGATCTGGAAAACTACTAGGTTTCGTCGTGAGTGATAAAGGTATTCAAGTGGACCCTGCCAAGGTGAAAGCCGTACAAGAGATGCCCGTTCCCAAGACAGAGAAAGAAGTCAGAGGCTTTCTAGGACGTCTGAATTACATTGCCCGATTCATCTCACATCTAACTGCTACCTGTGAACCAATCTTCAAGCTACTGAAGAAAGATCAAGTAGTACGTTGGAACGATGAATGTCAGGCCGCTTTCAAAAGAATAAAAGAGTATCTCCAAGAGCCACCCATTCTTATGCCACCGGTTGAAGGGAGACCTCTAATCTTATACTTGACAGTACTGGACAGCTTAATGGGGTGTGTGCTGGGGCAGCATGACGAGTCTGGCCGAAAAGAGCACGCTATTTATTACCTTAGCAAAAAGTTTACCGACTGTGAGACCCGATACTCACTGCTCGAGAAAACTTGCTGCGCTTTGGTATGGGCTGCTCGCCGGCTGAGACAGTATATGCTGACTCACACTACTCTGTTGATTTCAAAAATGGATCCAATCAAGTACATATTCGAAAAGCCTGCCTTGTCTGGAAGAATAGCAAGATGGCAGATGATCTTGACCGAATATGATATCCAGTACACGACCCAAAAGGAAATCAAGGGAAGTGTGTTGGCAGATCATTTGGCACATCAGGCAGTGGATGATTACCAGTCTATGAACTTTGAATTCCCGGATGAGAACATCATGTTGGTAACTGACTGTGAAACACCTGGATCGGATGAAGGACCTGAGGAGGGATCCCGATGGTCTATGTACTTTTATGGAGCTTCAAACGCTTTGGGAAATGGCATTGGCACCGTGATCATATCTCCTAAAGGCTCTCATACTCCGTTCACCGCTCGATTATGTTTCAACTGCACCAACAACATGGCGGAGTATGAAGCGTGCATCATGGGTCTTCAAGCTGCAATTGACCTAAGGATCAAGTTTCTGAGTGTCTTCGGAGATTCCGCTCTCGTGATCAGCCAGATCAAAGGCGAGTGGGATACGAAACACCCAAATCTTATTCCTTACAAGGAGTATGTGTTGACATTGATTCCCCATTTCGAGGAGATAACTTTTGAACACTTCCCAAGAGAAGAAAATCAGTTGCCGGACGCGTTAGCTACAATGTCTTCTATGTTCAAAGTCAAATGGGACAACGAGGCTCCCCGAATCATTATCTGGAAATTGGATGAACCTGCACATTGTTGTGATCTTGAGACTGAAGAGGTAACAGAAAAACCTTGGTATCACGAAGTGAAGAGGTACTTGGAAGCTCAAGAATATCCCGAAGGCGCATCTGTTAATGACAAAAAGTTTCTGAGAAGGTTCGCGGCAAAGTTCTTCCTCAGCAATGACATTCTCTATAAGCAAAACCATGATTCAACCTTACTGCGTTGTGTGGATAAGACTGAAGCAAAAAGGATCATGGCAGAGCTGCATGAAGGTACCTTCGGAACACATTCCAGTGGACATACCATGGCAAAGAAAATCCTTCGGGCAGGATATTTCTGGTCCACAATGGAAGCCGATTGTTATCAACATTCTCGGACGTGTCACAAATGCCAGATCTATGCTGATAAGGTGCATGTTCCTCCGGTTCCTCTGAACGTCTTGACAGCACCTTGGCCTTTTGCAATGTGGGGGATTGACATGATCGGCGAGATCAGACCTACGACATCTAACGGACATTGCTTCATCCTGGTAGTAATTGATTACTTTACAAAGTGGGTTGAAGCAGCTTCCTATGCTACCGTAACCAAGAACGTCGTGGCACGGTTTATTCGACATAACTTGATCTGTCGATACGGCATACCTGAGAGGATCATTACAGATAATGGTACCAATCTTAACAACAAGATGATCACTGAGCTCTGCGAGCAATTCAAGATACAGCACCACAACTCTTCTCCTTACCGGCCGAAGATGAATGGGGTTGTAGAAGCGGCTAATAAGAACATCAAGAAGATTGTTCAGAAGATGACAGTGACCTACAAAGATTGGCACAAAATGTTACCATTTGCTCTTCATGGGTACCGTACCTCAGCACGGACGTCAACAGGGGCAACACCCTTTTCCTTGGTCTATGGCATGGAGGCAGTCTTGCCTATTGAAGTCCAGATACCCTCTCTCCGGATAATGAAGGATGCAGGTTTGAGCGAAGATGACTGGATCCAGACTCGACTTGATCAATTAAACCTGATTGACGAAAAGAGACTCACTACTATTTGTCATGGTCAGACGTACCAAAAACGGATGATCAAGGCATTTAACAAGAAAGTCAGACGACAAGAGTATCAAGTCAGAGACCTGGTAATCAAGCGCATCATTCTACCTCAAGGTGATCCCAGGGGCAAATGGACCCCCACGTACGAAGGGCCATTTGTGGTTAAGAACATCTTCTCAGGAGGTGCGATGATTCTAACCACCATGGATGGTGACGACCTTCCTCACCCCGCCAATGCAGACATAGTAAAAAGATACTACGCATGATAAAAGACCCGCTAGGTTGACAGGCCTAGGCAAAAATAAGGGCTTCCCGGCTAACTAAAAGGGTTCGGGCAAAAGTAAGGGATGAAAAATGAAAAAATCTGTACACCCGGCAAGTCGAAATCCTGAAAAGGCGGCTTGGGCAAAAATGGGTATCCCGGTGGACTGAAAACCCGAAAGGGCGGTCCAGGCAAAAGTTAGGGATAAGCGTAATACTATGTCTCATTGGATCCCCTTGCATCCAGACTTCGGCATCAACCATCAGGCTCAGACGGCACCAATCAGTCAGCTTCATCTCCAACTAAGCAGCAAAGTGATGAGACGCTTGAAGACATAAAGGCGATAGCAGAGTTGGAACCCAGTGGGATTTTTCACATAGCTGTTTGTTTTCTTTTCACAAAATTGTATAAACTCTATGTTGTCCGGCAGCGTTCTCTTACTAGGACGCCAGCCTCTTGTACGCAAAACGCCTATTTACAGGCAAATTTCAAAATCAATACAAGCTCACTTTTTCAGACAAATCACCAATTGTTTTTCCTTTATCTGTTTTGTTTTGCAAAGAACGTCCAATGTTCATTTTTGATATATGCATTTGACATTAATTGCTAATCATAAATATTTTCATGCGAAACAAAGGACTAATTACAGGTGACATCAGAAACAGGGGCAATAATGAATTGTCTAAGAGGTTTAGTTGCTCTGTCCACCAAGGTACCAAGGTGAGTTCAGCTGAAGAATGTAACCAGGATACCTTCACTCCCCGTAGAGTAAGACAGGTTTCAGCAACACTCTCCCCAAGCAGAGTTGGTCCCCCATCAGCCCCGAAAAGGCACAGTATCCCTAGCAAGTCAGCAACACTCTCCCCAAGCAGAGTTAGCCTACTGTCAGCCTTAAGGAAGTTGGATATCCCCAGAAGATCTCAATATCCTCCAGCAGAGTATACAAATATTCCTCAACAAGCATCCCCGGCAGTCTTGATATGAGATTTTTCCCCGGTGGAATACAGACACCCCAGTGGAGCCACTTCCCCAGTGCAGTCCAAAAAGTTTCCCCAGGAGAGTTGAATCAATCTCCCCAGTAGATTCTGGAAGCTTATCCCCTGCAGAGTACATGCATCTCTCCCCGACCACATTCAAAGGTTATTCCCCACCAGAGCCTAACTGGGTTATCCTCAGCAAGTTGTTACAATGGAAAGATCGTCCCCAGTAAAGTTCTTTCTATCCTCCAGCGGAGTTCATCATCCAAATCCCCAACAAAGCTTATCAACGGAATACCCCAGAGGAGTTATCGTTAAATTCTCAGCGAAGCATCTCTTCCCCACAGAGTAATTCCCCACAGAGTAATCCCTCCGTCAAGTTTATTCCCCAACGGAGTCATCTTCTCCTACAGGTTTATTCTTGCAATCATCTTCGTCCATCATCCCCAGCGGAAACGAAGAACTCTACTCTTCAACATCAGCCCAGGATTCAACAAACTCCCGGCATTTGTCAAGGATTTATTTTCCCAGACGAAAATACATTCATAAACATATCACATCTCATACTTCTTATTCATATACATGATAAAGTGCATACGACACAATCTCATTTATTCTTGAGAACATCATGACATCATGCATTTCATGCATCATGATATTGCATGCAACTAATGTTTTGCCTTTTCAGGAAAAAGTCAAATCAAAGGATGATTACCATCAACCTTTTTTAAGTTCCGGATCAACACCTGTATCTAGCCAGGGAATATCTGTGGACGATGGATTGTAGATCTATACATGTATCTAGCCAGGAAAGTTATCTACATGAAGAGATTGAAGATCAACACCTGTAACAGGCCAGGAAATTATCTTTCTTTCTCAGGTCAGAGGTCTACACCTGTATCCAGCCAGGAAAGCTATCTCGACCAACCTTTTAAAGTTCCAGATTCGATACCTGTATCTAGCCAGGGCATATCTGTGAGCGATTGATTGTAGATCTATACCTGTATCTAGCCAGGAAAGTTATCTACATGAAGAGATTGAAGATCAACACCTGTAACAGGCCAGGAAATTATCTTTCTTTTTCAGGTCAGAGGTCTACACCTGTATCCAGCCAGGAAAGCTATCTCGACCAACCTTTTGAAGTTCCAGATTCGATACCTGTATCTAGCCAGGGCATATCTGTGAGCGATTGATTGTAGATATATACCTGTATCTAGCCAGGAAAGTTATCTGCATGAAGAGATTGAAGATCAACACCTGTAACAGGCCAGGAAATTATCTTTCATTCTCAGGTCAGAGGTCTACACCTGTATCCAGCCAGGAAAGCTATCTCGACCAACCCTTTTGAGTTCCGGATCAATACCTGTATCTAGCCAGGGAGTATCTGTGAGCGACTGATTGTAGATCTATACCTGTATCTAGCCAGGAAAGTTATCTACATGAAGAGATTGAAGATCAACACCTGTAACAGGCCAGGAAATTATCTTTCATTCTCAGGTTAGAGGTCTACACCTGTATCCATCCAGGAAAGCTATCTCGACCAACCTTTTGAAGTTCCAGATTCGATACCTGTATCTAGCCAGGGCATATCTGTGGACGATTGATTGTAGATTCGATACCTGTATCTAGCCAGGGCATATCTGCATGAACCTTTTTGAAGTTCCAGATTCGATACCTGTCTCTAGACAGGGCATATCTGTGGACGAATAATTCCAGATTCGATACCTGTATCCAGCCAGGGCATATCTGTGGACGACTAATTCCAAATTCGATACCTGTATCTAGCCAGGGCATATCTGTGAGTGATTGATTGTGGATCCGATACCTGTATCTAGCCAGGGCATATCTGCATGAACCTTTTTGAAGTTCCAGATTCGATACCTGTATCTAGCCAGGGCATATCTGTGGATGATTAATTCCAGATTCGATACCTGTATCCAGCCAGGGCATATTTGTAGACGACTACTTCCAGATTCGATACCTGTATCTAGCCAGGGCATATCTGTGAGCGATTGATTGTAGATTCGATACCTGTATCTAGCCAGGGCATATCTGCATGAAGAGTCTGAAGGGATCTACGCCTGTATCCAGCCAGGAAAGCTATCTCTACCAACCTTTTGAAGTTCTATATTCGATACCTGTATCTAGCCAGGGCATATCTGTGAGCGACTGATTGTAGATTCGATACCTGTATCTAGCCAGGGCATATCTGCATGAAGAGTTTGAAGATCAACACCTGTAACAGGCCAGGAAATTATCTTTCTTTCTCAGGTACGCAAGTTCTCGCTAAGGAATCTCTTACGCGATCAACATCTCCAGATGGCATCTTTAAGCCCATCTCCACAACTATCCATTACATTTCCAAATGGCATCTATAAGCCCATTCCCGACAAGATTCTGTCACGTCTCCAGATGGCATCTATAAGCCCATCCTCCTATCCATCATCTCTCCAAACGGCATCTGTAAGCCCATTCCTGACATCACATTGCTGATATTCTACTATGCGAGTGCAAATTTCTGGGCACTCTAGTGTTCAATCATCTTCCACCTTCGGATCACGAAAGGCACGCAAGCCAATCTACATCCTCAGGTTTAAGAAGATTGAACAGGGGCAACTGTTGTACCCCAAAATTTTCCCTCCCATATTCTTCAAGATTTATCAAGAATCATCCTCAACTGGTTCAAGACTACTCAAGGGTTGCACAGTCCAAACCACCTCTTAAGCCAGTCAAAATTAGGGTTTTGGTTCTTTCCAAGAATTTGAGATTTTCAATGGTCCAATCAAGTCTCATATACCTATAAACATTTCCAAGCATCTACATGTCAAGTCTCAAGACTCACAATGCCAGTTTGCATAGTCAAAAGCTCCATTTGCTTCACAATCAACTGTAGGGGTAAAATGGTCATTTCGTAGTCAAAAGTCAGAATTTTTGGTCAACATCTTATTTTGAGGCCACAATCATCATTTGATCAAGTCTTGATCATGATTCCACAAGAATGGCTCAAAAATCATCAAAGATGCAAAAGTTATTATTTTTAGACAGTAGAAAAGTCAACTGTAACTTGACCAAGGCATAACTTTTTCATGGTTCATCATAAAAATCCCATCCAATGCTCATTTTAAAGGGGATGACATTTCCTACAACTCATATTCACATTCCAAGTCCAAGAAATTCTCTCACAAAAAGTTATCAATTTCTACATTATAGGTCAAATTCAAAAGTCAACAAAAATGCATTTTAAGTCAAAGACCATAACTTGATATTGGTAAATCCAAATGACATGGGACCAAAGGCATTGGTTAGAGGACTTCAAAACCTTTCCAAAATGTCCAAGAACATGTTCATATGATCAAAATTGAGCAAGATATGTATTGGAGAAGTTGGGAAATTTTTGTGAATTTGCAAAAGTCAACTTTGCTCAAAACACATCATTTTTGCTAATGGGCCTCAAATATCTTCTTGAAACTTTGTCCAAGGCTTATGCACGACCCATTGAGATTAAATTGAATTATTTTCTTATTTTTTATTAATTAATTGAATTTTTAATCAATATTAAGTCATTTAATTCATTTAATTGTAGGAAAATATCAAGACATGGTTTTTCAATCTTTTCATGAAGCAAATATGACCTACAAGAGCTGGAAAATTCGTGTATCAATCAAGGGGACAAAAATCTCCATGTTTGGCAAGTTTTCTCAATCAAAAAGATGCAAAAAGATATGATTGAAAATCAAATATACAAATCATAATTCCATGGATCTTTTGCCCAAGGATTTAACCTAATTCAGTCCTCTATATGTACACAACCTAACCCTATTCATGTGGACGTGAGAATTGCTGCAGAAAGCCATAACCATATTTAAAAAAAATCAAGAAAAAGCCAAAACTGTTTTCCAGGTTCCAGGCCCTTTCGAAGCAATTTGAGGATTCTAATACATTGCTAGCATTCCCAGGAACGTGAAGGAATCAAAACCACACGCCAAAGCTCAAGAAATCACCATTCATAGACCCACGGTTTGCTTAACTTTTTCATAATCGAAACTCACATTTTATGCATCATTAACATGTTCTAATCATTGTTTTGCATTGCTTGAACCTTTACAAAGCTAATGGTATTGGTTAATTGCGTTATAGTGTACAGAATCGTGAATCACCATTGAAGAATTTTAGGGTTCTTGAGGTCTCAAATTGGGGCTTTACAGCCCAGGAAAAATTAAGCTTCATGAAACCTATGGTTGAATTCGTCAAGGCCAGACGAATCAAACACCATGCTCGTGAACAATTTATGTTAATCACACGCCTATTCGCTATTTTTCATTGATGCAGGTTGTGGGGGTTAAAAACCCCCTGCTATCTAACCTTTGTTTTGCAGGTTTAGGGAAGACGATGATGAGTTGTTGACATGTTATTGGACGATTCAAATATAACGCGCGCTTTTATTTGTTTCCAGCATAATTGATCTTTTTCATATATTATATTCATTGTTCATTATAATAACAAATACAGGCGCATGGCTCAGTGGATAGTGAGGTGGCTGGCAACCATTGGGACCTGGGTTCGATTCCCAGGTCCACCAAAATTCCTATATTATTTTGTTCAACATGATTGCATGCAGGCTCTCCCATCATGTACCTCACAAATCAGTGCGCCAAGTGGCCTTGTGCATCAATCCAATGGTCATGGGATGGATGACCACCATGCTCTCTAGTCAACCATGCGCTAGACAATTCAAGAAGTCAAACGTGGCTGAGTGTTAATGGGCCCAGATTTCCAATCAGCACCTCCTAATGGGTCCAACACCCCCCTGGTTTCTATTTCCTTTTTTTTATTTTCTTTCTTTTTATTTTCTTTTAATAATTATTATTACTATTATTTAATTAATTCATAAATTATTTTTCACAATAAAATTCAGAAAACCTAAAAAATATTTCTATTATTATTTATTATTTTCGTAAATAAATGTAAATTAATTAATTTAGTCTTTTTTGAATTAGGTTAACTTTAATTATTTCATAACAAATAAAATAAATTAGAATTAGGGTTTTCTTGATAATTTTAACTTTTATTTTATTTTCATTAAGACTTAAAAAACATAAAAAAAATACTTTTTCTTTTAATTAATTAATTAATTAGTAAATTAGGTTTAATTTGAATTAATTGCAAAAAAGGACCAAATTTCTTTCTTTTCTCAAAAAAGGGTCAAAACCCTAAGACTTTTCCCGATTCAATTTTCTTTCGCGCATTATTATTATTTTGACCATATTTATGTATCTGCTCCGAGAATGTAATAGATAATTAGGTTTTTATCGCTTTCTTTTATTTCTCGCATTTATTTTCAAGGGTTATGTTTTTGGCGATGTAAATACCCGACGCCTTGTAATAGCGTAGATTCACTTTCAGCAATTTATTTTCCGCACAATTCTTAACTGTTAATTATGCATGACAAGACTTGTATGAAAAATAAAATCAACCCGTAGCTCACAATGATGCTTGTGCAAAGACAATTAACATGAAACCTGACACACGTGCACATGCCACTCCTAGGGTACGCCTCACTTGGTTGCCTCGAGGTGGTCATTAAGTATAGGGTATTTTAGAGGTCGCCCTCCTGTCTAAAGATCCAGTTGCCTCGAAACGGTTGCATCGGATAAAAAGGATCTAGGACATTAGGGTTACCGCTAAGGCGTCATACTATTGCTTTGGTTACCACACATGTCCCTATAATCGAATTGACCCGAATAACTCCAACGACGGTGCTACCTACTTCTCAATAGTGGGATAGTACTGTCTAAAGGACTCTTACACAGCCTAATTCCTTTAGCGTAGGTAGATTTCTCCTGGGTACTTGCTCTTTCAAAAACAAAAACAACTTTTCGCACTCACACTTTCAAAAAGTTTTCAAACAAACACTTCATACACTCTTGAGGACAGATACAAGAGTTACCTAGAAGTTTTCAAAACGAAACTTTTTCAAAACCCACAAACACTTGAAAAGCAAACAATTTTTGAAAACATAGTGAGCAAGTACCTAAGAGCTCGTGGATAACCACGGATAGAGAGGGTGCTAACACCTTCCCTTTCTATAATCTACTTCCCGAACCGAGAAACATCTCGAAAAGGAATTTTGTTGTGCTTTTGTCCTTTCCTTGTTGGAGAACATAAAAGACGGTGGCGACTCTTGCTTACCGCGACATTTCGCGAACCAGCTTTAAAACAGTCAGTTCTATTTCCACCGATCACAATAATTTATTTAGGTTTGTAAAAAAGAAGGTTTGTGGTTTTATGGTTAGGGGAATTTATGGTTTCAGGAAAAAAATAGGGAAAAAGAACAAGTTGGAAGCAAAATCACACAAAATGTGAGTGGTGGGTGTTGAATCCATGCCCTTAGCCTTCCACACTGCATTAAGGGGAAAAAACAAGTTAGAAGGAAAATCACATAAAATGTCAGGGGTGGGTGTCCACACTACATTAAAGGAAAAAAAACAAGTTAGAAGCAAAATCGCACAAAATGTCAGGGGTGGGTGTTGAACCCACATTCTTAGCCTTTATCATTGTCTGCCTAGCCACTGAGCTAGAGCTCACATATTATGCATCAAACCTGCTCTAATGATGTATATGAACATATATAAACGTATCAAATTAGTTAACAATGCATAAATCAAAGGTTTGGAAAAAACTAACCACCAAAACCAGTGAGGATGAACGTGATGTTCTGGGCGTGATCTTGACTGCTTGAGGATTAGGGTGGATTACTGGAAACAAGGGTTTTGTGTTGCCCTAGTTTCTCGAATTTTTGGAAGTTTTGGAATAGTTTTCTCTGTAAGGGTTTTCGTGTGATGTTATGTATGAATGAAGAGAAATATGTAGAGAATAGTTAGATTAAACCATTGTGGGCTTGGACCTTGTCATGAAAGCATTGGTTTTATCCTTTTTAATTTTGAATTTAAATAAACAAAAAAAAAATCCATGGGGTGTATGAGTAAGTTTTGAGGTTCACAATAAGGTATGTAATACTTTGGATCTTGCATCACAAGCCCAATAGCCCAAAAATCCGAGTTTGGTCACTTTAGGTTTCATGCATTTGCTCAAAATTTTCTAACTTGCACTAGTCATAACTCTCTCAATTTTTATTATTTGAAGGTGATCTTAGACTTTTTGGAAAGCTCAAGATATCCTATACAATCTTTATATTGACTATTTTTGCATTTGAAGACTTTTTCTTAATGTAAGTTGCCTTGACAAAAAGTGTCTTTTTGATGACTTTTGAAATGACCAATAATGTATTGGCCCATATCTCTCAAATGAAACATTTTTTGGATTTGAGCTTAGAGGGACAAAGCTGTAGATAATTGAATTTCCTTTAAAATGAGCTTTGGTTGGGGAAAAGTTGATGAAGTATGTGAAAGTTATGCTTGGTCAAAGTTCAGTTGACTTCTCCTTAGGAAACCCTAATTTGGAAACTTTTGAATTTTGATGATTTGAGAGATTTTCTTGATGAATTATGATCAACCCTTGATCAAATGATGAATATGATTTCAAAATGTTGATGTTGACCAAAAATCTTAAAGTTTGACTCTAATTTGACCATAATTAACTTTTTGTTCAATACAGTTGATTTTCAGTCATCTGAGCCATTGACTGAGCAAACTTGTGATGCAAGGCTTGAAACTTGGTATAAGCATTATGTGATACGGTGGGAAGAACTGACTGTTTTTGGAATGCTGGTTTGCGTTTTGCGTTTGTTTTTGCAAAATGTCGCGGTAAGCAAGAGTCGCCACCGACTTTTATTTTATCCAACAAGGAAAGGAAAAAAGCACAGAAAAATTCCTTTTTCAAGATTATCTCTGAGTACGGGGGTAGATTACAGAAAGGGAAGGTATTAGCATCCTTTCTATCCATAGTTATCTACGGGCTCTTAGGTACTTGCTCATCATTTTCAAAATGTTTTCTTTGTGCTTGTGGGTTTTGAAAAGTTTTTGTTTTAAGCTTCGATTTAACTCTTGCTTCTGTCCTCAAGAGTGTAATGAAGTGTTTTGAAAACTTTGTTTGAAAAGGAGTGTAAGTGTGAAAAAGTTTTGTTTTTGGATGAGCAAGTATCTAAGAACTATCTACCTACTCGAAAAAGGAATCGTTATATGCTAATTTCCTTTAGACAATGTTATCCCATTATTAGTGAGTAGGTAGCACCGTCGTTGGAGTTTTAGAGTCAATTCGAATGAGGGACATACGGTCACTAAAGCAATGTTAGGACGCCTTAGCGATAACCCTAATGTCTTAGATCATTTGTTTGAGGCAACAATATCCGAGGCAACCGTTTCGAGGCAACTTTGATCTTATAGACAAGAGGACGACCTCTAAAACGACCTATACTCAATGACAGTGTATGAAGGCAACCAAGTGGGGTATACCCTAAGAGTGCGCATGTGCGAGTGTATCGTTTTCAGTTATTTTTATCTTTGCACATGTTAAGGGTGATCTAATTTGATTTTAAGATTAAGCATTCAGTCTTGTCATGCAAACCCTATTATCAAACATCTAACAGTTGTATAGTTTGCGAAATTTAAATTGCGGAAATTAAATTACAAGGCGTCAGGTATTTACATTGCCAAAAGCAACCGTTTTGAAAATAAAATAAAGCGGTAAAATAATTTAAATGTCCTATTTAACTATTACAAACCGGAAACAGATACATCAATAATTAAATAAAAATAAAGCGCGACGCAAAATTAAATCGAATGCTAGTTTAGGGTTTTGACCCTTTTGATTAAAGAAAATGTTTTTTGGTTGTTTTTATTTAAGAAAAAAAAATTAAATTCTAAATTAAATGCTAAATTAGAAATTAAATAAATTAATTAATGAAAAATAAATTAATGACATATTTTTGTTAATTTAAGAAAGAAAATAAAATAATTTAATTAGTAGTTAAAACCTAATTAAGTCTAATTAATTTTATTTATTTACAAAATAAATTAAAGTTTCCTAAAATTAAAAACCTAATTAATTAATAAGTTTATTAATAAAAATAAAAGTTTTAAAAAATGATTGGATAAAAAAAGTATTTTTGTGATTTTATTTGATAAAAAGGAATTTTGTTATTGGTTAGAAAATTAGTTAAATAAAATAAAATAATTAAATTAAATAAACAAAAACAAAAATAAATAAAAAAGTTGAAGAATTGGGCCTGATTGGAGGGTGTAGGTAGCAACTTTCTTGGCCCATTTGAAGCTGACCCATGTGGACTTTTCCTGATCCAGTGTGCGTGCATTGACCTGGCTTATGGTGGGCTTCCAACATTGATCACCAGATCTGACCCTTAGGCCATCCAACGCTTGGATTGATAAGGGAGTATGGTGGGCTGCAGACTGGCATGCACACTGGAAAACCTGAAAAGAAATAATATTGAGAAAGAGGGGAACCTGGGATTCGAACCCAGGTCCTGAAGGAGAATACACCATTCGCTTGCCACCACACCATGTTGCTTTGTTTGTTATATTAATATAATGCAATAATAATATATAGAACAAAAACAATAGCCAGCAAAAATAAAAATAAAAACGCGCGCAATTTTTGAACTGGCCAATGGATGGATGACACGAATTCATCCCAGACCTCCAAAACTGTAAACGTTACCTGCGGATTTTTATCCGCAACTAAAAGCACAACTTCCTCCTAAAATCGTCCTCAGGCCATGTAAACACATTCCAAGAACATGGTTGAACTCATGATAAACTCCTTATTACAACCATGTCCTTCATGTGGACCAATTGTATCTGAAACAGAAAACCCCAAAAAAAACTCCAAGAACCCTAACTATGGTGATTCTTGTTACATATCATATAAATGAAATTCGTTAATACCAAAAGCTTGCAAATGTTCTTGTGATCACAAATATGCAATTATTTTGCTCAATGGATGCCAAAATAATGTGAATCGAAATCAAGAATGTGGCTATGTTACGAGGACTTACAGTGCACTAGGGGGTCTGGAAGCGCCTGATTTGGATTGGGTTAGCTTGTGAGAATTGCCAAGAATCGATTGGGATACGTCTCAAGCCTTGAAAATGCCTCCAACCTTGATTTCAATCTCAAGCTTTTTTTGGTTTTTGTGAGTTTGGTTCTGCCTCCTCCGGTGCTCTCTCAACCTGATTTTCGTGCCTGTAGCTTGCTTATGTATTGTACATTGGATTAGGGTAACAAACTTTGTCCAAATCGTCCCACATTGATGATTGCATATTTGATTTGATTCTTCCATAAAAGCTTTCCAAACTTGGCCTAAATCACATCTTCTTGTGCCCAATGCCTTTGATACGAATTTGATTGCAATGATAGTTGTATTTGGAGCATAAAACAACCAGAAAATCACTTGTTATCAATGCCTTAGATTTTATGTGATTTTATTTGATTTAAAATGAATTAATTCAAATAAAAATCAAATTAAATAATAAAAATGAGATATGGACACATGGACAAGGCTAGAGCACGTGGGCAATAATGCAAACTCAAATCAAGTGAAAAAGAATGGGCCCATTTGGCAAAATTTGAAGTTTTGGGGATAGTTGATTTTTGGCAATTTTGCAAAAAGGTCCAACTTCAACAATGCATAACTTCTTCAATTTTGAACTTTTGGAGGTGTTCTTGGACTTTTTAGAAAGCTTGAGATATCCTCTAATCAACTATTTTGTTCGCATCTCATTTTTATATTCCATTCTCAAGTTATAAGCTTTGGAAAAAAGGTGTTTTTGTTGACTTTTCAAAATGACCTATAATGTCCAAATTCATAACTTCTTGTGAGTGAATTTATTGAACTTGGGGTATGAAGATGGATTGTAGGGAATTGAATCCTATTCAAAATGAGCTTTGGATGGGCCATTTCTCATAAAGTATGAGAAAGTTATGCTTGGTCAAAGTTGAGTTGACTTTTCTTGCAAAACCCTAATTTAGCAACTTTTGAATCTTGACGAATTTTGAGCAATCCTTGATGAATCATGATCAACCCTTGATCAAATGATGAAATATCCTTCAAAATGAGCATGTTGACAAAAAATCTTGAAGTTTGACTGTATATAGGTCACAGTTGACTTTTGCCCTAGCATAGTCGATTTTTGGACCTTTTGAGCAATTGACTGAGCAAAACTCCTCTGCAAGGCTTGAAACTTGACATGGATGATCTTGAGAACATAATAGGACATTTGTGAGAACTTGGGTTCACTTGGACTCAAGGATCTTGATGCAACACAAAACCCTAATTTGAGTAGACTGCCTTAGGAGAGAGCTTGTATGACCAACTCTTGAGCAACCTTGGGCAACTTGGAGATTTTTCTTACAATGTTTTGAGAAATATGAGAGGGAAAATTTTGGGGTACAACACATTCTTAGGGGAATATGAAGAACCATGAAAACCATTTAAGATCTTGGAAACCCAATCTTCCTTGAGAAAAAGTGAAACCTTAGTTGTAAGTCCATTGCTTAGGAGGAGAATTTGTCTGGTCAACTCTTGAGCAACCTTGGGAATTTGAGTATCCTAGGAGAATGTCTTGAAGAAAAAGGGAGGAAAAATTTTGGGGTACAACACCAGGCACAAATTAATTCCTGAAATAGGATGGGGAAACTATTTGCATAACCAGTCAAAGATTTATTCTCGAAATAGGACGGGGCAACTATCGACATGACTAGGTGGTATGAATTCCCGAAACAGGACAGGTTTACCAACAAAAATAGATTGTAGATCCGTTCCCAAAGCAGGAAGGGGCGACTATCTAAATGACAAGCGTTTCCCTCAGAGACTAAATCTCACAAGTAGTTTCCTCAAAGGCTAAATCTGACAAGCAGTTCCTTCAGAGTTATCGTAGTTCAGCTAACATGTTTCGTTTGTTTTATGTTTTTTATGAACAATGTTAATTTTGCCTTCTGCCGCAGCTCGTGTAACACCCCTTATAAAATACCCTGAATAATATTAATTATATCAATGATTAAAGACATATTCCATCAGAGTTAACACGGAACAAGGGGTGTCACAATTATGAAATAAATAAAACTTCCAATAAAACAATAGTCATGCTACACTGAGGGTCATTATTCAAATAATTCAATCAAATTAAGACCATGTCTTACACAGCGGAAAAATACCATAACCAAAACGGAATAAACCAAAACATAATTATTCCCAATGAAATTCAAAGAAACAATTGAATAATAACTAATTCCTCAACTAAACGTTCCCCAGTGTTACAACCTATCAGAGCACGACACTGACACGCAGACTTAAAGTAACATAACTCTAGAGCCATCCTCACCAACTCCTGAGCTGCTAACTTTAATCTGAAATTGTTAAAGTAAGGGTGAGATTTCTCATAATTAACATGCATTATAAGCTTCTCAATCAACATTATATCCCAAGCATATTATTTCACCCATTTTAGCATAAATTCAGGTTCAACACGCAGTTCCAATCATACAAGTCATTATGCACAAATCAATAATCAACCAAAGAATTGTAACACTGGAAGACATCCTAACATGTTACAATTCCATGCAAACACAAATGCAGACACAATGCATGTGGTACCAACACGTGACCAAGTCACCCAACACTGATCCATCATCAACCAGATACAACAACCATCGATTCGTCCATAAACACCCGGACACGAATCCAGCCTAACCACCCATCATCACCCGGGTATCGGTTAACGGCAATACAAGTCAAATTCCACACAATGGGAATTAACTTCACCAAAACAATGCATATGCACGCACATCACTAGTATGCAACATCAAATCAGTCTATGAAATACATCAATTTATCATAACTGAACCAAAACCAAAAACATGATATCTCAATGATCATGCACACCATCATTAGCAACATAAACATGCCTTTAATTCACACAATACTAATACATCCATCCATCACAGGTTCACTGCTACATACACACCCATGTGCGTTAGCCAATAATCACTTATTCCGGGATTTGACTCATTTTCAAAATAATTTCAGGTTTTAGGAAATCTTTTCATTTTATAAAATAGATCATTAAATTTAAGAAATAACGTCCAAAACGGCACTCAAAACGGACTTACGGTTTGAAAGTTATGAATTTTCAAAGTTTAATATTTTTCAAAAGTTACAGCAGAACCCGATTCCTACATATGCAGGAACCGGTTCCTGCGAAGTTCAAAAATCACGCTTCTGGAAAAATACATGGGAATCCGGTTCCTACCTATACAGGAACCGGTTCCTACGTGTATTTTTGCCAGTTTTTATAAATTCACACAGTGGAACCCGATTCCTCCCCACTGGGAACCGGTTCCCACGACCTGCAGAGTCAAATTCTGCACTTTTGACAGCATTTATTCATTCTAAACCAATTCCAAATATACCCATACGAATTGCAACATGAGAAACACCAAAAAACATCCATTTTGCATCATTATAACATCAAACAACATTATTTCATCATTCCTTTTTATCATCTGACACCCTAATGGTTTTCAACCTACAATTCGACGCAATAGGGACAATTCTACGGAACCCTAGAATTCCAAACCGGGATTCCCTAACATACTATGATCCATACTATTGAATATCTAAACCGATAATACGAATTAACTAATCGAAATCACCCCTTACCTTGTGGGTTCTTCGAATTCTGACGCTTTCGGTTTTCTCCTTCTTTTTCCTCTTCTCAAATGCACGTATGATGAATATTCCAAAATAACTCTCTTTCTCTCCTTTTTCCTTTTAATACTCCTTTTATTATTCCAATAAAATAATTAAATTAGTAATTAGTAAGAGTAGAGTATTTTACCCCTCACACCCTCTAATCACTCTTCACACCACCAATACTTCTTTCCTTTAATTAATTAAATTAATTCCAATAATCCAAAAATACCAATAATTAAATTTCCAATTAAATTAATAATTAAAAATTCTAATTATTTAATAATCGGATTATTTGGGGTGTCACAGCTCGACCTTTGGAGACTTGTACATTGGCACAAAAGTAAATTAACATGTCCTTACCTGAAAATGGTTTTGAATTACGCCCTCAAGGCAAGATACCGTGTTTGATTGGTTTGTGTTTTGTTACCTTGAAAATGGTTTAAGTGTGATTAGCATGTTTTATGATTTGCTAAGAAGAGGGAAGTTTTAGTTTTAAATGCAAGGAACAAAAAGGGGAAGAAATGAGTCTACGGGGGACTAGCCTATTTCTAATCCTAGTGTTATCATACAATGGTGGTCCTAAGGTTTGGATTAACAAAAGGGAAGCGTCTACCTAATGTTAGCATATATGATTTGCAACCTAAGGTATAACTTGCATCCAAAAGGAACAAGCACGTCCTAAGGGAACATGGCATGTACAAGGATAAAACATGCAAACTCGAAGGAGCACACACATAAAATGGTAAGGAAAAGAAGAAAAATACTTTAGCCAAGGGGAGCGTATCACCCGAGACAAACAAGCAGGAATAGGATGTAAAACAAAAATATGATGTCCAAAGCGACTGACACCTAACCAATATATAGAAGATCGAGGTAGAAAACAGATGGCAATATTAACAATCATAGAGTGTCAGCATCGGCCAATGCGAACTTCTGACAAAGCATGGGGGTTTGATTGCGAAACCCTTTCCCAGTTAACGACTCGATAACAAGAGCAGGCACAACTCTGAAGCATCATGGTGCGTCACGAGCTAAGGATGACACATACGAAGTTGCAGCGGTTGATTGTGAACCCTCCCCGCTTGCTTCTTTTTGAAGACTTATCATCTGTAACATATGCGGGCACAAATATAAACACATGTGCAAAATACCTACTTTAAAGATAGGATTTTAAACAAACACATACAACATACAGAAAGCATACAATGCGGAATTTACCTAAACGGGTCTTTAACTAAACCAGAGGGATTCCTAACATGATCAACAACGAAGATCCCCTTCATACATCTCTACCCTACTTCTCAAGGCATCGGAAAGCAGTAAAGAAATACGAGCAAGTGCGGAAATGAGGAATAAAATGAAGTTGCGATGATACCTAACGGAGAAGGTCTGTTGCCTCTCCGAAACCATGCAAGCAAAGAGAAAACTCTACATAAGCTATTTCACAAGTGATCACCCGAGTTAATCTCAAGCATTCCTCAACACCAAAGTTGCATCAACATTCTATCACAAAATCTTAACTAATGGAGAAGGTTTGTTGCCTCTTCAACGTGTGCAAAAGCTTGAGCAAGACTGTCAGAAGCTCCACCCGTAATCAACCAAAATAGAACTCAAGCACCTCATATCACAAAAAATCGCATCAACATCCTCTCACAAAATCATGGCAAGAAAGTGTCAACAACTAATTACTAAATGATTAACAAATAATTATCAAACCATAATAATAAGAGAAATGAATTATAAAGAATTTCTAAACCAAATCCTAAAGAAAATCATTAATATATTTTATGTGCCTTTTTATCATGTGAAACAATTACTACCAAAAGAAAAAATTGGTAAAAACCATTAGTAAAAAGTAAACAAAACATTGATACACATGGAGGTGCGAAGCCTGGTTCAAGTGTGCTGCCAAAAAAATGCAAGGCCCATGTAGTTTTTTGTTTGCAAAGCAATAGACTCCAAAAGTCGTGTTAACAGGCTTAGTGAAGGGTGTAGTGTCATTCAGCCCAGCAAATTCAGTCCAAGTCCAATTCAACATCATGATACTAATCCTATTCACCATATTTGTTTTACTTAATTGATTCATTAAAATAAAAATATAAAGTGAAAATTAAAGTGAAAAAAGAAAAAGAAGGATACGGTGTCGTATTGATGTGCATAGGATTAGAAGTACGACTATTGAACTCCTCTTGAAATCCATATCTCTTTCGCTCTCACTTGCAACTGCGACGCTACTCTCTCAACACGCGGTGGAGTTCTGCCGCCAGAACTGGTCAGGAGTCAACGAACTCGCTACCGTGCGAGACCTTTCAAGCTTTTTTTGAATCCTTGCTCCATTTTATCAGTTTCATCACATAAGCCATAGATATATGATTCTTTGAAACCCTAAAACTCTTGAACAGGGACCAGACGACAATGACGCATACATCACAATTCGAATCTATGTCGCGGTGCCAAGGAAGTGTCGAAGAAACACTTACATTTGCGATCGAAGTGACTGGAAACTCCTGGAGAAAGCTCGTATTCATGTAAGTATTCTCCTTTGCTCTCTATTTTCTATGCGTGCTATTGATTCTCTTCTTATTCTTCTACGCCACTTTTCCAAGTTTCTTGTGGCAGATTTGAAATTGTTTGTTGAAGGTTGATGATGCCGAAGGTTTGTCATGCTTTTGCGCTCTCGTGCGTGTCAGTGTTGTGAACTATTGTTGCTAGTTGATGCAGAGAGAATGGTGGAGCTTGCAGAATCGCTGATGAGGAAGATTGACTGTTGAAGATTCGTTGCAGCAAGATGATGATTACAGATTCGTGGTTGTCCCAATGAAAGCTACGGATTTAGAAGTTGAAGTAGAGTGGAGGTTTTCTGAGTTGCAGAGAGAAGGGGAGCAGAGAAAGTTTGTTTATTGAGGAATCGAGAAGAGAGTGATGAAGGATGATGGGAGAACAAACAGAGAGACGAGAGAGTGCATGGAGATTTTTCAGAGACAGTGAGGAGAAGATTGAAGGTGCCTATGGTGATTCTTCCAGAAGGTGAAGAATGAAGAACTTCAAGGTCAGTTTCTGTGAAAGAGTTTTTCTGTTATATGATTTTTTTCCTAAAAAACGTGAATGAAATCCCGCCTCTCTCTTTTTGTTTTTTGTTATCCTTCTACTGGGAGTTTTATTAGAGAGTTGATTAGAGGATAGTTTGAGAGTTAGTTATAGATCGGTTAGCTTTTCTGTTAGAAGTTGGTTAGAGGTTTGAGATTATGTTTTCTGTTATAGGTGGTTATGGTTAGAGCTGTTAGTTTCTGTTAGCAGTTTGGAAGTTGGAATTCGGTTGATTGTTTTTATGAACTGAATTGTTTTCTTGGTTTGATATTTCAGACATCCCAACAAGGAAATCAATATTTCTGAGCATAAGGAGATCGACATCAATGAAAATGATGTTGGAATTCGGTTGATTGTTTTTATGAACTGAATTGTTTTCTTGGTTTGATATTTCAGACATCCCAACAAGGAAATCAATATTTCTGAGCATAAGGAGATCGACATCAATGAAAATGATTTTGTCGTAATCAGTTAACTGCTAGAAGCGGAATTAGCTGTAGTTCCACTCATTATATACCTCTGGTTCTGCTTTTAGATTCCTGATTCTTTTAATAGTGTGAACCTTCCATCCAACTTGTTATGGACCCCACCCATGTGATAATTAGTGATTGTTTCATCAATCAAGACTTACAAGAACACGTGTTAAACTAGACACTCGAATACTTTGCGCTGCAGTAATAGCTCCACAACCATACATATGCACAGAGTGCGGGATTTGTTGCATAAGCTTCTTGGTATGCCCTTTTGGAATGAGGATTCTCTTTAGCCTTGAATGGAACTGATAGCTCACATGAATCAATTAATAACCGCAACTTCTCTCTGAGTTTATGCAGGCTGGGTTCATAAATCCAGACATTCCCTTCACATTTTGTAATATCCTTGCAAGTGAAGAGATTTGGAGTCGAGAAACAATCAATCACAAAAAGCATCCAAACACGACGACCCCCTTTGGAATTAGCAATAATTTTTGGCGTGAAAAGTGGGACAAGGCTAGGTCATGGAATAAAGAGAGATTGGTTTTACATAGGTTTAGGAAAGGTCAACAAGTGGTGTATTGACTTTGGTCACAACTTGTAATATTTTTGTATGATTTTCTTTGCGGTAATGATGTAAATGGAAATTATTTTGAATACTATCTTGTAATAAAAATGACTTGTAATGAAATGATTTTTTCCTCGAATAAGATTTGAAATTCCTTTCCCTCCGAATTATACTTGAAATTATGTTTTCCATTTCAAATTTGCAAGCTTGGGTAAGAACCATGTGATGGTAAGATAAAGCCCAAAAAGTTATAAGGACTTTAATTAAAACCTTTAAACTTTGATGTGATATTCTAATTCTCCCATGTCTCTTCAAACTCTTGCATAAGGTTCAAAGTACTGATTTGTAGTCCAATTAGTCAAGTGAACCATACTTCGACGGATGACAAAACAAAATGAAACCCCGATGTTGAAGTGTGTCACACGATAGCCTCAAAGAAACCTAATTGCACCGATTCATGCTTAGAAAATAAGCCTCTATCCAATGAACCTCTTGACCACCACCACATGAATAGGGAAACAAATTCTAAACTCCAAAGATAAGTGCTAACACACTGAAGAAACGTCTCACTTCATAAGCTCCAAGAATTTTCTATCTGAATTCAAAGCCCTTTGAAAGAAGTCTAGTTAAACGTCTTGCATCGTAAGTAACAATGAAGCCACCCCTCACATGATGAACAAGCCCAAGTGTTGAGAACACCCATGATGATTATAAGACCAAACCCAAGATTTATCTGATAATTACAAGCATAAGGAAGCAAACCCTTAATCCATGATTGATGAGAACCTCAGTTGAAACCAAACTACATAGGGTAGAAACCCTTATCTCAAAAAGCATTGATCTCATGTTAAGCTTATTGATTAATGATTCATGATGTGTTAGATGATCTAATGGAGGGTAATACATACAAATTAGAATGAAATACATAAGCCGTATAAAAGTGGAAGGGTAGGACAAATTTGGGGTATTACACCTAGCTGCAGATAGCAAGGAACTCTCAGATCTCGTACGACCCATTCCAGACAGAGACTTCGAGATCATCCCCCTCGGAAACGATCCCACCAGAGGAGTAAATATCAGAGCTGATCTCCCTGACTTGGAGAAGGGGCAACTTAAAGCTTGCTTGAGGGAGAATACTGATGTATTCGCCTGGAGCGCAACTGAGATGCCCAAATTGGACCTAGAGATTGCATTCCATCTGTAATACGGTGGCAGAACCGACTGTTTTTAGTTACTACTGGTTTTGCGTTTTTTGTTCGCAAATGTACGGTAAGCTAGAGTCGCCACCGACTTTTATTTAATCCAACAAAGGAAAAGGAAAAAGAACAGAAAAAATCTTTTTCGAGATATTTCTGAGTACGGGGATAGATTATAGAAAGGGAAGGTGTTAGCACCCTTTCTATCCGTGGTTTTCCACGGTGTGATCGGTGGGAATGAGAACTGACTGTTTTGGAATGCTGGTTCGCGTTTGCGTTTGTTTTCGCAAAATGTCGCGGTAAGCAAGAGTCGCCACCGTCTTTTATTTTATCCAACAAGGAAAGGACAAAAGCACAGAAAAATTCCTTTTTGAGATATTTCTCGGGTTCGAGAGGTAGATTATAGAAAGGGAAGATGTTAGCACCCTTTCTATCCGTGGTTATCTACGGGCTCTTAGGTACTTGCTCATTGTGTTTTCAAAATTTGCTTTTCTTTGTGTTTGTGGGTTTTGAAAAGAGTTTTTTGTTTGAAAGAGGTGTAAGTGCGAAAAGTTTTGTTTTGTTTTAAAAGGAGAAAGTACTTAAGAACATCTACCTACTCAAAAAGGAATTAAACTGTACAAATGTCCTTTAGACAATGTTATCCCACTATTGAGGAGTAGGTAACATCGTCGTTGGAGTTTTCGGGTCAATTCGATTAAGGGACGTGTAGTCACTAAAGCAATGTTAGGACGCCTTAGCGGTAACCCTAATGTCTTAGATCGTTTTATCCGAGGCAACCGTTCCGAGGAAACTTATGATCTTTGGACAAGAGGGCGACCTCTAAAACTTTCTATACTCAATGACCACACTCGAGGCAACCAAGTGAGGTGTACCCTAAGAGTGGCATGTGCGAGTGTATTGTTTTTCAGTTATATTATCTTTGTACATGTTAATGGTGAGCTACTGTTGATTTTAAATTAAAATTGATCTTGTCATGCATTGCCTATTATTCAAACATCTAACAGTTAATGGTTGCGGAAATTAAATTGCGGAAAATAAATCTAAGCTATTACAAGGCGTCGGGTATTTACATCGCCAAAAACAAACCCTTAAAAAATTAAATTGCGAAAAGTAAATAAAAGCGATAAGTAAATAAATAAAGTCCTAAATTAAAAACTATTACATTCCCGAAGCAGTTACAATAATGAAATATGGATCAAAAGTAATTCGCGCGCGAGAAAATTAAATCGGAGTGTCTTAGGGTTTTGACCCTTTTTTTATTAAATAAAGCATATTTTTGTTATTTTTTGAATTAAAAATTAATCTAAATTAATAATTGAATTAATTAATTAAATGAAAATATTTTTGGGTTTTATTTTGATTAAGGAAATAAAATAAGAATGATTAAAAGATAGTAAAACCTAATTCTAAATTAATTTTAATTTATTGCAAAAAGATATTAATGTTAAACCTATTTAAACTAAATAAATTAATTAATTGTTATTTACAAAAATAAATAATAAAATTAATGGAATTAATAAAAATATATTTTTTGGTTTTCTGATTTTATGAAAATAAAAGTTAATTGGTTAATTTTTTAATTAGGAATAAAAAAATAAAATAAATAAATAAAGAAAATGTTAAAGAAAAGAAATAACCAAAAGGGGGTTTTGGGCCTGAAGAGGGTGTTTGAATTGCAATCCCAGGCCCAATTTCGCTCCAGCCTGTTTGACCTTCTGGATCACCCAAATACTTGTTGACTTGGGACCATGGTGGTCCTCCATCCTGGGCCACTGGATCTAAATCTGGAACCCCCTGGCACATTGATACCTGAGGCATATGATGCTCCACACTCTAGGCGTTTGCACATGAATACCTGAAGCAAAATTATAACAAAGTTTTGGGGGACCTGGGATTCGAGCCCAGGTCCCAATGCTCACATGCCAACGCTCCAACCACTCAACCAAACTGCTTCATTTGTTAGTTAAATAGAAAACAACTATTATATATCAAACAATTTAATTATGCCTGGAAAAAATAAAAAAAGCGCGCTGATTTGAATCAGCCAGTAAGAAGAAGACACACCTTCGTCTTCTTCGTTGAAAAGGCCAGCGTTTTTACCTGCGGATTTTATCCGTAACAGAATCCATGTCTGCCATCTAAAATCACCTACAGGCTTTGGAAACGAGTTCTAAGAACACCATGGTGCTCGTCTCCTTCCCCTGATCATCCCTGTACCAATTATTTGCATTGATTTTGCCTGCAATTAAAAACCCCAAAAACAAGATGCACGAACCCTAGAACTGGGCATGGCGTTACAGGCTATGAAAATAAAATTCAGTGATGCCAAAAGTTTCAGAATGCAACGCAAAGTATGAATATGCAATTATTTCAATGAAAGGATGCAAGAAAATGATTTCACGATCTCATGTCCAGAGCAAGGTTCGTGGATACTTACAGTGAGTTTCAGGCTGTCTTAGGGCTTGGTTTTGATTGGTATAGCTCCACTGGATGTCAAGGAAGAGGGCTATGTCAAGCTTTTTGATTGAATCAGGCTCCAATGTTGTTTTTGATCTCTCACTTTTCAAGCTTTTTCACAAACTTTGTATGGCCGTTTCTGCAGTATTTTGTGCGTGTTTTTGGTCTGGCTCACTTGTGTGCATATAATGGAATGTGTTTAGGTCAGAATTTGGGCCATAATCCATATGCATTGAAGGTTTTGAGATTTGATATGATCACCATTGATAAGCTTTCCATAATTGCATCAAATCTGAGATTTTGTGCTTGTTTTGACTTGGCACGAATTTGACTGAGTGTTATATGATACTTGCAAGCTGTAATGACCACAAGAATCTTATTACATCAATTTTTAGATTTTATTTGATTTAATATTGATTAATAATGAATTAAATCAATAAAAATGAAATAAAATAGAAAAATAGATGAATGTCCATGAAATTAAAGATGGAACACGTGTGTGGCATGACAAGACTATATCAAGTGGAAAAGTGAGCCCTTTTGTCAAAAATTGGAGTCTTGAGGATAGTTTACTTTTGGCAAATTTGGAAAAATGCCCAACTTCAACAATGCATAACTTCTTCAATTTTGAACTTTTGGAGGTGTTCTTGGACTTTTTAGAAACCTTGAGATGTCCTATAATCAACCCTTTTGGTCTCATATCATTTTGATGTTCCATGCTCAAGTTATAAGCTTTGGCAAAAAAGGTGTTTTTGTTGACTTTCAAAAATGACCTATAATGTCCAAATTTGTAACTTTTTATGAGAGCATTTCTTGATCTTGGGGTGTGAAGATGGATTGTAGGAAATTGCATCCTCTTCAAAATGAACTTTGGATGGGTCATTTCTCATAAAGTATGAGAAAGTTATGCTTGGTCAAATTTGAGTTGACTTTTCCTACAAAACCCTAATTTAGCAACATTTGAATCTTGATGAATCTTGAGAAATCCTTGATGAATCATGATCAACCATTGATAAAATGATGAATTATCCTTCAAAATGAGAATGTTGACAAAAAATCTTAAGGTTTGACTGTATTTAGGACACAGTTGACTTTTGCCCTAGCACAGTCGATTTTTGGACCTCTTGAGCAATTGACTGACCAAACTTCCTCTGCAAGGCTTTAAATTTGACATGGATGAACTTAAGAACATATTAAGACATTGGGAAGCACTGGAGGCCATTTGGATATGAGGACCTTGATGCAACACAAAACCCTAATTTTGACTTGACTGCCTTAGGAGGTGATTTGACTGTCCAACCCTTGAGCCATTTTGAACAACTTGAAGATTATTATTGACATGTCTTGAGAAATATGGGAGGGCAAATTTTGGGGTACAACACACGGTCTCTTAGGTACTTGCTCAATCTTAAATTGCTTTTGTGCTTGTGTGCTTGAAGTTTTTTGAAATTTTCCTTAGTGCGGCGTTTCACATTATGGTAACCCTTGTATCAGTCCTCAAGGGTGTGATAAAATATTTTTAAAAACTTTGGTTTGAAAAGCTTTTTTGAAAGTGTATGTGAAAAAATTGTTGTTTTGAGCAAGTACCTAAAAGTTTCTACCTACTCGAAAAAAGTATGTTCATTTTCTTATTTCCTTTTAGACAATGCTAGTCTACTATTAAGGAGTAGGTAGCTCCATCGTTGGAGTTTAGGGGACAATCGAAAGGGACGAAAGGGACAAATACGACCACTAAAGCAATGGTTTGGAAACCTTAGTAATTACCCTAGAGTCCTAAAGATCTTTCCGAGGCAACATTCGAATGGGTTATTTTTGATCTTTTGAGACTACAGGACAACCACTAAGACTCCCTATACTTCATGACCGTTTACCGAAGGCAACCGGAGTGGGGCAAACCCTAGGAGTGAACATGTGAAAGTGTTTGATTTTTAGTTATTTATCTTTGCATAGTTAGGGTTTTCTACCGTTTTAAATTATGAACTTATCTTTCGCATACAACCCTATTATCAATCATCTAACAATTTATAATGTCGGAAAGGAAAAGTGCGAGAAATTTAAACCTAGCTATTACAAGGCTTTGGGGAGGGGGATTACATAATCAAAAACTGGAGGAAAATAGTAAAGGCAAATAGTAAACCTAAGTTAAACTATTACAAACTCGGAGCAATTACATTAATTAGAAAAATAATGAAATAAATGCGCGCGACAAAATTAAATACGAAACTAAAATTAAATTCAAAGATATTTAATTAGTAAATAGAGAAAAGTATTTTTTTTTTGGATTTTTGAGAGAAAATAATTAATTTTGCAAATCAACCTAATTTCTAATTAATTTTAATTATGAAAAAGAATTTAAGTTATCCTAATTAATCTAATTAATTAATGCAATTAAATTTTTTTATATATATAAAAAAAACTAATTCTAATTTTTGTGACTTTTGTGATTTTTTGATTTAATTAAAAAATGATTTTTTGGTAAAAATAATTAAAACAAATAATTAAAACAAATAAAATAAATTAAAAAAAATAAATTGGGCCTGGTAAAATAGTAATCTGGGAGGTGTGAATTGGAATTTTCAGGCCCAGAATAGCGGGCCCAGGGCTGGCGTGTGATCCAGTGAGGATCCCCTCTAGAGGTTCACCATGAGTTTCTTTTGTTGGATGTTTAGATCTTATCAATGGATGATCCAAGGCAGGAGATGTTGAGGTGCACCGTGAGCGCGTTTGGAATTGCATTACTGGATCTGCAAAAGAATTGTGAGAAAAATAATATGCAGGAGGCAGGGGTCGAACCCCTGACCTCCCACACACGCGCGTTTGGAAACCCTTTCCCTTTGCCACTGAGCCAACTTGCTATTCATTGATATAAACAAACAACAAATAATATATTTAACAATGAGTCAATCTGATAAGAAAAATGCACGAGATTCAAACCATCCACTCAAGTATTGACACATCTTCATCTTCTACGCAGGAAACTGTCGTTTTAGGTAAGGACCTTTACCTACGGACACAAGCTGTAACTATAACCCTGCAAATATCAAAAATCAATACCAAGCAAGATAAATCAAATCCAAACATACAGATCAACTCGTTTTGATCTCATGAGTATGATGGTATCCATCTTTTGCCCTGATTTTACCTGTATCAAAAAGCCCTAAAACTAAGCTCTAAACTCTAATAATGGCGTTCCATCAAACAAGCATCAAAACACATAATTAATTATGCAAACACGTTCTAAATGATGATACCAACATGGATGTATACTTAGAAATCATTTATAATGCGTAAATTTGCAAAACCAAATTCAAGAAAAGTGGCAAACCGTGATACTCGTGTAGAACGTTTCTGGGCGTGTTGAGGCTTGATAATGGTCCCAATAGCTCCCAAATATTGCCAGGCATTGATTGCTATCCTTGAAGCACCTTGAATTTCCCTCTAACGCAAAATCTGATTGCCTCTTTCTTTGTCAAAAGTTCAATTTTCTTCTCTCAATCCACACGGCCAAACCTCTTCCTTTAGCTTTGGGAATGTTGTGCAAATATAGTATGATCAATTAGGTCAATAAAATTAGATTCAATCTTTGCAAATTTGTGAAAAAGATTGGATTTGTTTCTTGTATGATTTGTTTCTAAAATAAAACAAATTATGATCTTTTTCAATCCAATTAGCCCTTGCACGAATTTGCATGATTTTCTAGATGATCATGGACTCCTAATGTGCTCACAAAATCAAATCTTTGATTTTATTTGATTATTCCACTATTTAAATTAATTCATTTTGATTTAAATGAATAAAAAATCAAAATAAATAATAAAATAATAAAATAACAGGTGGATAAGCTCAGGGGTCGTGGATCCTCTTAGGAACAAGTTTCAAACAAGAGAACATGGACCTATTTGGAAAAAAAGTCATTTTGATCAATGTTGACTTCATGCACATTTCCAAAAATTGGTCAACTTTGACAATACATATTGTGATACGGTGGGAGAACTGACTTGAGGTTTTGCGTTTGTTTTCGCACTTGTGCGGTTTAGCAAGAGTCGCCACCGACTTTTTATTTTATCCTAAGGAAAGGTCAAAAAGCACAGGAAAGACCTTTGAGATGTTTTCTTGGGTTCGGGGGGTAGATTGTGAAAAGGGAAGGTATTAGCACCCTTTTCATCCATGGTTATCCATGGACTCTTAGTTACTTGTTTTAGATCACTTGCCTTTGCTTTTCAATTGTTTGAAATGGTGCTTTGTGTGTGTGGTTTTGAAAATGTTTTGAAAAAGATGCCTTGTCTAGGCAACCTTTGTAATGATTCTTGTTTTGAATATATACGAAGGTGTGTGTCTCTTTGAAAAGATATTTCAATGTTTTGAAAGTTGTTTTGAAATTGTTTTGGAATTGTGTTGTGAAGTGTGTTTGAAAATGGCAAGGATGTTTTGCAAGATTTTTGACCAAGTAACTAAGAGTTGTCTACCCTATTTTACTCAAAGATCTTTCTTATGTTTTTAACCCTTTTAACAGAGTCGTTTCACCATTGTGTTTGATGAACAACCTTGCGTTAGGATGTTAAACGGGACAGGCGCGGGTCATCGCATACAATCATTGAAAGCAACTTGTGAGACGCTCTAGCAATTTTGTAAGGGACGAGATTGTTTTATCGAAGGCAACATCAAGGGTCATCGAGGGACTACGATCTTTGTTTATTGAAGGGACATTTTCTAGAGTGTCTCATACTCGAGGGACATGATTGCATTTTCCGAGGCAACAAGCGAGGCTACCCTAGAGGTGCAAGTGTGAATTGTGTATTGATTTTCATGCATTTATCTTGTATTAGGTTATCTAGCGATTGATTTTGAATCTTCGCATACAAACCCTAATTACTATATAGTATATTGAAAGCGATAAATTGCGGGAATTTAAAGTCTAAGTTATTACAAATAAGTATTCGGGGATGGGGGTACAAATGTTTACAAATGGGGATGAGTCTTATCAAAATAGCAATGCCCAAGTACATATTACAACCAAATTGAACTTGTCGCATTCTCAATGTAAAATTATAACAAAGTATAAGATAGTGAAAATCAAAGAAATATGAGATGCGTATATTTGTTTACAAATGATCAAATAAAATATATTAACCTAAGAAAGATTAAGTATAATTATTATTGTATTTTTGTGAATTATATAAGTAAAGAGTTTTAAAGAAAAGAAAAAATTATTTAAGTTGAAGTTCCATTATTTATGTATTTTTGTATTTAAAAAAATATACAAATATATTAAAGAAAATATATCAAAACAAACTTTAATTCATTATTTCTCTTTATTATTAACAAAAAAAAAATTTAGAATAAAAAATAAAAAAAGGAAAAGTATTAATTTTTCTAAAGAAAGTAAATTAATTAATAAAGAAGAGAAAAGGGTATTATTTTAAAAAAAAATAAAAAAGAAGGGTGATAGGCCTAGGGTTATGGCCCAAAAAAGATGAAAAAAATGGGGAGGAGAACAAAAATCCGGGGGGTGTAGGCGCTAGGAATGTTTGGGCTTAGGAGTTTTATTTGGGCGAAGGCCCATGTGAGTGCTGGAACGAGTTTTGTTAGGGTTGGAGTTTTGTACATTCAGAATCTAGGGTTTACAGTTTTGTACAGCGGCGCCACTCCTCTCGTCTTCTTCGTTCTCTTCGTCTCTCTCTCAAACGAAACTTTGGATTCGTTCTCCCACCTCCAATCTACCAGAGCGTTGCCTCCATCCTCTTCTCTCTACGACAGCGCAAAGCGATGGTTCGAAAGGGTACTGTTTCTTCTTATTCTAAAAGCGTTTTCTTTTACAGATTAGGTTTGTGATTCTTGTATGTTTTATTGTTTTGCAATGTTTAATCTTTGATGTTTCATGCATGAGATGTAGGAAAATTGAGGAAAGAAAATACCTTGGCGTTTTGTTCTCTGGAAAGGGGATGGTGGATTGGAACGGCGGCGCTCTAGGTGGCCGGAGGAGGAGGACCATGATGACAGCGTTGCTAGCTCGCCTCTGGTATTTCTGTATCTTTACGTTGTTTGATGATGACTTCGTTTCTGAAAACCCTATATCATTTTGCTTCTAGATTTTTCCTCTTTCTTCTGGGTTCAATGATGAGGATATTCTGAGATTTGCTTGTCTTTGTTAGTTTGGTTATTTTAATTTGAGTTGATGTTGATTACTGATTGTTGGATGATGAAGCTTATATTCTGAAACTTCTTGTTTTGAATTGAACTTGATTTCCGTCGATGATGAACGTATGTTCTGAGACTTTTTGTTTGAACTGTTACTTCTGGACCTCTTCCTCTTCTTAGGATATTGACTTTTGATGATGAGTATATGTGTTCTGAAAAAGCTATTTGTTGTTTTGCTTGTTCTGCAAGCTCTTCCTTTCTCTTGTTGAAGATGAGATTATTAGTTGGCTTGTTTGGATTTTGGTGAAGGTTTAGCAGTTTTGCTCACAGGTTTGTTGGCCTGAGTGTTTTGGAAACCTATAATACAGGTTTTGGTGAACTTGGCTTGCAGTTTAGGCCAATTTGTTTTGAGTTTTTGCAGGTTAAGTTGGAGGTAGTTTGCAATTGGTTTTGCAGACTTGTAGTGCTGGTCTGCAAGTTTTGGGCTTGCTTGTGTTTAGGCAAGCTTTGCAGTTTGGATATGCTTACAGGCAGTTTTTTGGCATTTGTAAGGCAGGCTGATGAGTATTTGAGTTTTATTTGTGTTTACAAGCTTGCAGTTTTGTAAACCTGTAATGCAGGTTTTAGTTGGAAGTTGGCTTTGGCTTATGTGATTTGTTGTGCTTGTTTGATAGTTTGAGTTTTGCAGGTTGAGTAGGTTTTAGTTCTGAGTAAACTTTGAACTTGTTTGGATTTTTGATAGCAGTTTTTGCAGGTGGTTGAGTTTTTAGGCAGCTTTGCTTCTGGTGTTTTTTGTTGTTGGCAATAGGCTTCAGTTGGAGGCCTTTATGCAGGCTTGTGTGATTTTAGTTTTGGGTTTGGAAGCAGGCTCGCTTCTGCAGGTTTGCTATTTTGTAAGGCAGGCTTGCTATTTTGTGAGGCAGGCTTGCTATTTTGTGAGGCAGGCTTTAGCTTTTTGTTGAGCTTGCTAGATGCAGTTTAAGCAGGTTTTTCTTGTTACTGCAGTTTGAAGGTTTATGCAATTTTTTTGCTCTCTATCTCTCCTCCTCCCCTTGGACTATTAGACTGTTATGTTCTATTTATTTGCTTTCTCACTGCTTTTTACCGCCTGCCAAAACTGCAAAACTTTTTTCGGTTCTCTCTTTCTCCCTCCATATAAGCATTTTAAATTGCTTATTATCTTTTTTCTGAAAAGCTTGTTGGCCAGAATATGATGATGAATTTGACAAGCCTGCTTGCTTGTAACTTGGTTCTTCTCCTGCATTGTTGTAATTTCTTTCCATATTTTCTGCATTGTTCTTTCTTTGACAGCTTGTGTACTTTCTTGGACAACTTTTCTGCTTTGACAGCTTGGTAACTTAGTTTGACATTAGTTTGCATTTGTAGTTAGCTTGCCATGCTTGCTCATGCTGACTTAGTTGACTAATGCAGTTTTGGAATTCAGTTTGCTTTGTCTTGCTGCCTTATATCTTTGCATTTTGAATTAATTGTATGCTTGCAAATTATTTTTACTTTCCTCTTTGTGAACCAAGAAGAGAAATCTTCTTGTGATTTGCAAAGAGAACAAGTAAAACATGATGAACCCAATAACAATCTGATTCCAGCCAACAAGCTTTAATGATGACTTTTTATTTATCTGCTTGAAAATGTTTTTCAGTTAACTGCACTGATTTCTCTTTCTTCTGTCCTTTGCAGGTAAGTACCGGTTGAATAATGGAGGATGCAGTAAAGGTCGAAGATTTTAAGAGATTTAGGATTTAGATTTATTTTCTTTTCATTTATTGTAATAAATATTATTGTAAACACTGTAAATTATAAATTTACAATATTCGAATAAAATTTGTAACAATATTTGAAATAAATAAATAAAAAGTCTTTATCAAATAAGAATTTTCTACTGTCAAATATTCCAATCTTTCCTTGTACTGTCTATTTAATTATTTAAGTCTCTTAAATTAAAATAACTGGAAATGTATCCCAATAACTTTAATCCAGATGAAATAAATAATCAACAAACTTTGTCGTCTCGCAACCTTGCATTAATTATAATACGCCTGGTATTCCATTTAACATCTGCATTGTTCAGTTTAAACAAGCAAGCATTCCATATACCTTTCACTCTACTGATCAAACCAATGCCTCAAAGTTTCAAACAAAAGCCTCAGATCATATCCCAGATATTTAGGTTTTGAGAAACAACCAGTAATCTCGAACAAGCGTAAAAATAATGTAACAGTCAATTGAATTATTGTGGATTCAATTTCTTCTGAGAAATGTGAGCGCAAACCCTAATCCTGGATTACTGTCAAAGAAAAGTCTGCTTGATCAATTCCTGAGCCAATCTCAACAAAATCAGTGGAAATCCTAATTCTGGATTTACTGATAAAGAAAAGCCTATTTGACGGATTCTTGAGCCAATCTTGAAAAGTCAGGGAAGACCCTGAAGTTGTGATTTCTTGAGAAACGGGAGGGCAAATTTTGGGGTACAACAGTTGCCCCTGTTCAATCTTCTTGAACCTGAAGAGTTAGATTGGCAATTTTGCCGTTCGCGACTCAAAGGTAAAAGAATGATTGGACACTAGAGTGCCCAAAAATTTGCACTCGTCAAAGCAAAGTTGAGGGAATGGGCTTAAAGATGCCATTTGGAGATGTGACCGAATCTTGTCGGAGATGGGCTTAAAGATGCCATCCAAGAATGTTTGTTGAACTGTATGTTATAGGTGAGTGGGTGAGTATCAAAAAGGTGTCCATGTTTGGAACGTCTCTGAGCTGGGAGTCTGAATAGGCAACAGGTTAGCATCCGTGTCAGGAGGTATCCGTAAACTGTTTTCAGAAATCCTTGAAGTTCGAAACTTGCTAAATTTATCCTGTGAAGGGTAAAATATTAGTTGAAACACAAAGTTATGCTGTATGATGCAATGTATGTGTTATATGAATGTAGTGAATGTGTATATAAGCTGATTAAGCGTCTTGCTGAGGAAGATAAATCCTGGATAGCTGGAGATAATAAGATCTTTGATCGCTGTCGGGGAAAACAAATCTCTGACTACTACCGGGGAAAATAACTCTTTGACTACTGCCGGGGATTGAAAATCCTTTGATCGTTGAAAATGTGGAGTCCTGGGACCGCTGTTGGGGAAATCAGGAGTTTGGGTTGTATGCCAATCTACTGGGGATTCCTGCTTTGAGGAGATCTTCACCGGGGAGTATCTGAAAAACTCTGTGAGGAAATGAGAATGTGAGTCTTCATTCTGCTTGGGGGATTAGTGTTGAGGAGCCAAGAACGAGAATCTTCGATCTGCAGGGGATTTGAAATTCTGACAAATTCAAACTGAGAGTAAAGAAAGCTTTGGAGAATTAAGGATGAGAATCTTGATTTTGTTGGGGAATAAGAAACTCTGGGGAATAGCCATACTGTTGTAAAGTAGCTATCCTGTTGGAGGGGGTTTATTCCTGTTTGGAGGAAGTTCAGAAGTCAAGTCGTATGCCACTTTGAGAATGAGAATCTTCATTCTGTCGAGAATATTAGGAAGTTGAATTGTATACCACTTTGAGGATGAGAATCTTCATTCTGTCGGGGTTGAATTGTATACCACTTTGAGAATGAGAATCTTCATTCTGTCAGGGTTGAATCAGGAGGTCGGGTGTATGCCAATCTACTGGGGAAGCCAAAATGAGAATCTTCATTCAGGTCTTGGGTCATAAGGTTGGGTGCATACCAGTCTTCTGAGGTTTCAAGGATGAGAATCTTCATTCTGTTAAGGGTCGGGAGGTTGGGAGTATACCAATCTCTTGAGGTTTTAAGGATGAGAATCTTCATTCTGTTAAGGGTCAGGAGGTTGGGAGTATACCAATCTCTTGAGGTTTTAAGGATGAGAATCTTCATTCTGTTAACGGTATCAGGAGCTTGGGAGTATACCAATCTCTTGAGGTTTTAAGGATGAGAATCTTCATTCTTGAGAGAAACAGATTTTTAGGAGCTTCAGTTGTTCGTTATTCTGTTGGTGGGTATCAGGAGCTTGGGAATATACCAATCTCTTGAGATTTTAAGGATGAGAATCTTCCTTCTTGAGAGAAATAAATTTTTAGGAGCTTCAGTTGTCCGTTATTCTGTTGGTGACTGTAACTTCCAACAGGTGATGAAGGAATCTTCGATGACTGTAACTTCCAATAGGTGATGAAGGAAATGTTGATGACGACCGTAACTTCCAGCAGGTGATGAAGGAAATTTTTAACGACCGTGACTTCCAACAGGTGATGAAGGAAATCTTTGATGACGACCGTAAGTTCCAGCAGGTGATGAAGGAAATTTTTAACGACCGTGGCTTCCAACAGGTGATGAAGGAATTTTTGATGACGACCGTAACTTCCAGAAGGTGATGAAGGAAATTTTTAACGACCGTGAATTCCAACAGGCGATGAAGGAATTTTTGATGACGACCGTAACTTCCAGCAAGTGATGAAGGAAATTTTTAACGACCGTGAATTCCAACAGGTGATGGAGGAATTTTTGATGACGACCGTAACTTCCAGCAGGTGATGAAGGAAATTTTTAACGACCGTGAATTCCAACAGGTGATGAAGGAATTTTTGATGACGACCGTAACTTCCATCAAGTGATGAAGGAAATTTTTAATGACCGCGACTTCGAATAGGTGATGAAGGAAATTTTTAACGACCGATTAATTTGAAATGTAATTTTGTTGTGGAGAATAAATCCTTGATAAATGTTGGGGAAATAAACCCATGACTGCTGGTCTGCTTAGAGAGGTGATAAACTTCTCGAGGACGCTTGAACTTCTTTTCAGAAAGATTTCAGAGAGATTCGTCATTGCCCCTAGTATCAGATGTTTATGGTATTGCCAGGAAACTTGGACTGCACGTAACCCTTTGTTGAGATTGACGTTTAAATTCGCCAAGTGATGGTGAGGGAGACTTGCCCCAGGTTATCCTGCAATTGAGAGATTTCTTGAAATCTTGACTGGACTGCCCCAGGTTTACTGAACTTTGAAAGATTTGTTGAAATCTTGACTGGACTGCCCCAGATTTGTTGGACAATACCACACCAAGTCCCCTTCTTTTTTTTGTTGATGGGAGATTTTTGCCATGGGAGTGTCACCCCACTTGAAGTGATTTCATTCACTGAGAGAGCTTTCGTTTCTCTGAACATTCACTGTTGTGAATTTCTTCGCTGTCAAACAAATAAACATGTGCAAACAACGATATTCAAATAATGCAAACTTTATGCTTGTCTCGAAATTTTGAAAAAATGCGTTTTTTAGCAGAAAACTTTTTATAAGACAAATTTAACACAAGGTTTAGAGCAGAGCCTTACAAGAGTCAGGATACCTTTTGTAACGATATGCTTTCGAACTAACCCATGCTTCAATTAGGACTTTTAAAGGGTTGTAACGTGGATTGGTTCACGGTTTAAGAAACAAAGGATAAAGGCTCAAAGTATATTTGTACCCACCCGCTCTTCATAATGTTCTTCAATCCTAAACTCAGTTAATTGTGCGTCGAACTCTATTCGAGTTTGGAACAACGTTTTGGTGATGGTTCACACAAGTTGAATTTATTGGGAGGCAGTCATCATTTTTGCAACATTTTTCATGTTGTTGAGGATTTACAATGACCTCTTTCTTTTGATTTGTTATCCCTAATTTTTTCCTGACTGTTCCTGTTTTCGAGATTACAGTCAGTGGGATGCCCCATCTTTCTTAAGCCTCCTTTATAGGTTTTGGCTCAGTGGAGTTTTCTCTTTTGAGACATAATGACTGCCTATGAGATAAATAACCATCACTATCTTTTGATTCCAAAGGAATGTTTTTGATGTCATTCGTTGTATTACGAATTGAGAGTTTGCGACTTTAATGCGCATCTTTTGAATTAACTAAGAGACTACCCTGCCCCAAATTTAATCAAAGGTTTCCATTTGTGTTTAAAACAGAAAACTCCTACTTCTTTGGCTCGAAGGGGTTGACTAGAGATTATCTTCCTTATAACTCCAGTGTTTAGGATTTGAAAGAAACGCATGTACATCGTCAGCAAGGTCTATCCAAAAGCATACTGTATGAGATTATGGTATTGTTTCGTCATCCTCCCTTTAAAGACTTTGTAACTTTTATCAAGAGTTAAATATCATAAAGAAAATAGAAAGCATATTCCAAGAATAGTGAAATCGAATGGATGAATTCAAGACAAACATATGCACTGCATTAATGAAACAGAGTTTGACATCAACAGATAATTGTTTGAATAACAAAAGAAATTACAACTTGAAAATTCAAATGAAACAAAAGTCTCTTAGTTCGAACTTATCATTTCAGGTGGAGAACCCTCAGCGGAAAATTTTCATCTCGCCATCCGGCATGAATTTCAGCACTCCATTATCAATCAAGTCTTGAATCTTGTTTTTCAAAGCCCAACAGTCATCGGTGTCATGTCCAGGACTATAAGAGTGGTATACACAAAATGCGTCGGGGTGATAGCTAGGAGCAGAGGTATTGGGCTTCCAAATAGGATCCTTTAAAGCAGTCAGGTTGACCTCCAACAAGCGTTCCAGTATTAGAGATGATGGTATGTCAGTCTCAGTGAACTGTCTTCCAGGCATATTTTTCTTTTGCCGATTACCCAGTTGATGGTGGCGAGGTTGTTACTGGGCTTGTGACCCTGAAGCAAGTTGAGGAGCTTTTCCCTTGTCTTCTTGTCTCAAAGGAGGTTGAATGATGACTTGATCTTCAATCCTAGTTGTTTGCCCCACTTGGTTATCTCGAAGCAGTTGGTTGACGAGAACCCTGGGCTCTTCTTGTCTTTGAGCCAAGTCTTGAATGAGAGCCATCTGGCCCACCAGTTGTCCCATCATCTGGATCTTCATTGTTGCCAGCTCAATCTGTAGTTATTCCAACTGATCATTCCTGACACTGCCTGAATTCCCTAGGACCATTCCCCTTGTGAGGAGAGCTTTCACTTCTTCTTGCCCCTGGGACAGGTTCAAGAACATTTCCTGAAGTTGAGCATTTTGAGCCTGGATATCTTCGACAGTCCTCTCTAGAGCCATCTCTACTGAAACAAACAGTAGGAGAATAAGGAAACTTGAAAAGGAAAACCTGTTATGATGCAATGCATGATATGTGGATGCATGTTTTCAAGAATCTCTCGGGGTAAACACAAGAAAAATGTTTAGAGGTTGAACTTCGATCAACATCCTTGATTGGAGAACTTTGCATTGGTGGATGTCTTTCCACGAGAATCAAGCTCACCATGTCGAGTGGGTCATAGCCCCTGATTCAAGTTGTTGCACTTGATTTTTGACGGTGTTTGTTTAGAGGAAAATCCTCTTGTCCTTTGGTAGACGTCTGGTTAAACGTGACCCTGCATTAAAGACCCTCGAGATCCTTGAAATGGTTATTGAAAATGCTATGGTATGATGTTATGATGTTATGTACAGGTATACAAAAGTAAGCAAGTGTATATACAAATGATCACATTCACACAAAGCAGACAAGTCCTTAGGTTTAGGCTTGCATGGGGTTTGTAGGTAAGTACCCTCTTGAAGTTAGTTGGCTCAACCTGTCCTAAAATAGAAACCAAGTTCTAAGGAGCTCAATATCACTGGATTATTTTCTGTGTTAATGGTTTCAGTTTAGCCACTTTACTGGCGACCGAAATATTCCAAGAAAATAATCCTCAATGAGTGTAGTATCGAGTATCTACCAACTTCGGACTGCACCAAATCCGGTCATCTCACTACCCCTGAAAAGGCCAAGATGGTCAAGTAAGGTTCTAAGAGTTCGTTAGTGCTTCATGACATCACTCAACGGCCCTGTATTCTCTTTGATTGACTCAAAGGCTACCGGTACCCACAAATATGTCACACTAACGTAGCTACTGCTTCAACCATATCGGTATACCCCGCACAGTTCCCTCACAGTTTATTGCTACTTACCTAAAAGGTGTCCCCAAATCCGGGTGTAGGATTTAAAACAAACCCAAACAAGGCACCCAAAAGTAAAGCATACAAGTCAAACAAGATAAGCATGTAAAGGTGATCTAAACCCTAAGGTAACCCCACTTTTAGATTTTAATTCCCCAGCAGAGTCGCCAGTTCTGAGATACGGTGGGAGAACTGACTTGAGGTTTTGCGTTTGTTTTTGCACTTGTGCGGTTTAGCAAGAGTTGCCACCGACTTTTTATTTTATCCTAAGGAAAGGTCAAAAAGCACAGGAAATACCTTTGAGATGTTTTCTTGGGTTCGGGGGGTAGATTATGAAAAGGGAAGGTATTAGCACCCTTTTCATCCATGGTTATCCATGGGCTCTTAGTTACTTGTTTTAGATCACTTGCCTTTGCTTTTCAATTGTTTGAAATGGTGCTTTGTGTGTGTGGTTTTGAAAATGTTTTGAAAAAGATGCCTTGTCTAGGAAACCTTTGTAATGATTCTTGTTTTGAATATATACGAAGGTGTGTGTCTCTTTGAAAAGATATTTCAATGTTTTGAAAGTTGTTTTGAAATTGTTTTGGAATTGTGTTGTGAAGTGTGTTTGAAAATGGCAAGGATGTTTTACAAGATTTTTGACCAAGTAACTAAGAGTTGTCTACCCTATTTTACTCAAAGATCTTTCTTATGTTTTTAACCCTTTTAACAGTGTCGTTTCACCATTGTGTTTGATGAACAACCTTGCGTTAGGATGTTAAACGGGACAGGCGCGGGTCATCGCATACAATCATTGAAAGCAACTTGTGAGACGCTCTAGCAATTTTGTAAGGGACGAGATCGTTTTATCGAAGGCAACATCGATGGTCATCGAGGGACTACAATCTTTGTTTATTGAAGGGACATTTACTAGAGTGTCTCATACTCGAGGGACATGATTGCATTTTCCGAGGCAACAAGCGAGGCTACCCTAGAGGTGCAAGTGTGAATTGTGTATTGATTTTCATGCATTTATCTTGTATTAGGTTATCTAGCGATTGATTTTGAATCTTCGCATACAAACCCTAATTACTATACAGTATATTGAAAGCGATAAATTGCAGGAATTTAAAGCCTAAGTTATTACAAATAAGTATCCGGAGATGGGGGTACAAATGTTTACAAATGGGGATGAGTCTTATCAGAATAGAAATTCCCAAGTACATATTACAACCAAATTGAACTTGTCGCATTCTCAATGTAAAATTATAACAAAGTATAAGATATTGAAAATCAAAGAAATATGAGATGCGTATATTTATTTACAAATGATCAAATAAAATATTTTAACCTAAGAAAGATTAAGTATAATTATTATTGTATTTTTGTGAATTATATAAGTAAAGAGTTTTAAAGAAAAGAAAAAATTATTTAAGTTGAAGTTCCATTATTTATGTATTTTTTGTATTTAACTAAATATACAAATATATTAAAGAAAATATATCAAAACAAACTTTAATTCATTATTTCTCTTTATTATTAACAAAACAAAAAAAAAATTTAGAATAAAAAATAAAAAAAGGAAAAGTATTAATTTTTCTAAAGAAAGTAAATTAATTAGTAAAGAAGAGAAAAGAGTATTATTTAAAAAAAAACAAAAAAGAAGGGTGATGGGCCTAGGGTTATGGCCCAAAAAAGATGGAAAAAAATGGGGAGGAGAACGAAAATCAGGGGGTGTAGGCACTAGGAATGTTTGGGCTTAGGAGTTTTATTTGGGCAAAGGCCCATGTGAGTGCTGGAACGAGTTTTGTTAGGGTTGGAGTTTTGTACATTCAGAATCTAGGGTTTACAGTTTTGTACAGCGGCGCCGCTCCTCTCATCTTCTTCGTTCTCTTTGTCTCTCTCTCAAACGAAACTTTGGATTCGTTCTCCCACCTCCAAGCTACCAGAGCATTGCCTCCATCCTCTTCTCTCCACGACGGCGCAAAGCGATGGTTCGAAAGGGTACTGTTTCTTCTTGTTCTAAACGCGTTTTCTTTTACAGTTTAGGTTTGTGATTCTTGTATGTTTTATTGTTTTGCAATGTTTAATCTTTGATGTTTCATGCATGAGATGTAGGAAAATTGAGGAAAGAAAATACCTTGGCGTTTTGTTCTCTTGAAAGGGGATGGTGGATTGGAACGGCGGCGCTCTAGGTGGCCGGAGGAGGAGGACCGTGATGACAGCGTTGCTAGCTCGCCTCTGGTATTTCTATATCTTTACGTTGTTTGATGATGACTTCGTTTATGAAAACCCTATATCGTTTTGCTTCTAGATTTTTCCTCTTTCTTCTGGGTTCAATGATGAGGATATTCTGAGATTTGCTTGTCTTTGTTGGTTTAGTTGTTTTAATTTGAGTTGATGTTGATTACTGATTGTTGGATGATGAAGCTTATATTCTGAAACTTCTTGTTTTGAACTGAACTTGATTTCCGTCGATGATGAACGTATGTTCTGAGACTTTTTGTTTGAACTTTCACTTCTGGACCTCTTCCTCTTCTTAGGATATTGACTTTTGATGATGAGTATATGTGTTCTGAAAAAGCTATTTGTTGTTTTGCTTGTTTTGCAAGCTCTTCCATTCTCTTGTTGAAGATGAGATTATTAGTTGGCTTGTTTGGATTTTGGTGAAGGTTTAGCAGTTTTGCTCACAAGTTTGTTGGCCTGAGTGTTTTGGAAACCTATAATACAGGTTTTGGTGAACTTGGCTTGCAGTTTAGGCCAATTTGTTTTGAGTTTTTGCAGGTTAAGTTGGAGGTAGTTTGCAATTGGTTTTGTAGACTTGTAGTGCTGGTCTGCAAGTTTTGGGATTGCTTGTGTTTAGGCAAGCTTTGCAGTTTGGATATGCTTACAGGCAGTTTTTTGGCATTTGTAAGGCAGGCTGATGAGTATTTGAGTTTTGTTTGTGTTTACAAGCTTGCAGTTTTGTAAACCTGTAATGCAGGTTTTAGTTGGAAGCTGGCTTTGGCTTGTGTGATTTGTTGTGCTTGTTTGATAATTTGAGTTTTGCAGGTTGAGTAGGTTTTAGTTCTGAGTAAACTTTTAACTTGTTTGGATTTTTTATAGCAGTTTTTGCAGGTGGTTGAGTTTTGAGGCAGTTTTGCTTCTGGTGTTTTTTGTTGTTGGCAACAGGCTTCAGTTGGAGGCCTTTATGAAGGCTTGTGTGATTTTAGTTTTGGGTTTGGAAGCAGGTTTGCTATTTTGTAAGGCAGGCTTGCTATTTTGTGAGGCAGGCTTGCTATTTTGTGAGGCATGCTTTAGCTTTTTGTTGAGCTTGCTAGATGCAATTTAAGAAGGTTTTTCTTGTTACTGCAGTTTGAAGGTTTATGCAATTTTTTTTCTCTCTATCTCTCCTCCTCCCCTTGGACTGTTAGACTGTTATGTTCTGTTTATTTGCTTTCTCACTGCTTTTTACAGCCTGCCAAAACTGCAAACCTTTTTCCGGTTCTCTCTTTCTCTCTCCATAAAAGCATTTTAAATTGCTTATTATCTTTTTTCTGAAAAGCTTGTTGGCTAGAATATGATGATGAATTTGACAAGCCTGCTTGCTTGTAACTTGGTTCTTCTCCTGCATTGTTGTACTTTCTTTCCATATTTTCTGCATTGTTCTTTCTTTGACAGCTTGTGTACTTTCTTGGACAGCTTTTCTGCTTTGACAGCTTGGTAACTTAGTTTGACATTAGTTTGCATTTGTAGTTAGCTTGCCATGCTTGCTCATGCTGACTTAGTTGACTAATGCAGTTTTGGAATTCAGTTTGCTTTGTCTTGCTGCCTTATATCTTTGCATTTTGAATTAATTGTATGCTTGCAAATTATTTTTACTTTCCTCTTTGTGAACCAAGAAGAGAAATCTTCTTGTGATTTGCAAAGAGAACAAGTAAAACATGATGAACCCAATGACTTTTTATTTATCTGCTTGAAAATGCTTTTCAGTTAACTGCACTGATTTCTCTTTCTTCTGTCCTTTGCAGGTAAGTACCGGTTGAATAATGGAGGATGCAGTAAAGGTCGAAGATTTTAAGAGATTTATGATTTAGATTTATTTTCTTTTCATTTATTGTAATAAATATTATTGTAAACACTGTAAATTATAAATTTACAATATTCGAATAAAATTTGTAACAATATTTGAAATAAATAAATAAAAAGTCTTTATCAAATAAGAATTTTCTACTGTCAAATATTCCAATCTTTCCTTGTACTGTCTATTTAATTATTTAAGTCTCTTAAATTAAAATAACTGGAAATGTATCCCAATAACTTTAATCCAGATGAAATAAATAATCAACAAACTTTGCCGTCTCGCAACCTTGCATTAATTATAATACGCCTGGTATTCCAATTAACATCTGCGTTGTTCAGTTTAAACAAGCAAGCATTCCATATACCTTTCACTCTACTGATCAAACCAATGCCTCAAAGTTTAAAACAAAAGCCTCATCTCCTATCCCAGATATTTAGGTTTTGAGAAACAACCAGTAATCTCGAACAAGCGTAAAAATAATGTAACAGTCAATTGAATTATTGTGGATTCAATTTCTTCTGAGAAATGTGAGCGCAAACCCTAATCCTTGATTACTGTCAAAGAAAAGTCTGCTTGATCAATTCCTGAGCCAATCTCAACAAAATCAGTGGAAACCCTAATTCTGGATTTACTGATAAAGAAAAGCCTATTTGACCGATTCTTGAGCCAATCTTTAAAAGTCAGGGAAGACCCTGAAGTTGTGATTTCTTGAGAAACGGGAGGGCAAATTTTGGGGTACAACACATATCTCCCTCAATTTTAATCCTAAGAAGTTGTTCTTGGACTTTTTAGAAATCTTAGGGTGTCCTCTAAACAACCCTTTTGGTTTCATATCAATTGGATCTTCCATGTTCATGTAAGAAGCTTTGACCCAAAAGGTGTTTTTTGTTGACTTTTTTGAAATGACCTATAAGGTCTGAATTCATATCTCTTCATGAGTGCATTTTTTGAACTTTAGGGATGAAGATGAGTTGTAGGGAATTGAATTCTCTTCAAAATTAGCCTTGGATGAGAAATTTCTAATAAAGTATGATGAAGTTATGCTTGGTCAAAGTTTGGTTGACTTTTCCTATAGAAACCCCAATTTAGCAACTTTTGAGTTCTGATGAATTAGAGGCCTTCCTTGAGGAATCATGATCAACCCTTGATCTAATTATGGATATCACCTCAAAATGTTGATGTTGACCAAAAATCTTGAAGGTTGGCTGTATGTGGGCCACAATTGACTTTTGACCTAACATAGTTGATTTTCAGGCATCTGAACAGTTGACTGAGTAAATTTCTTGTGAAAGGAATGAAACTTGGCATGAAGGATCTTCAGGACCTATTAAGACCATGGAAAATATTTGAGACCTTTGGAGTTCACCCATCTTAATGAAAATGGAACCCCTAGTTTGAGGTTCATTGTCTTAGGAGAGCATTTGTTTGGTTAATCCTTAGGCATGTTGAGGACCTCTAGGATTATGTTTTGAATAAAATGAGAGGGAAAATTTTAGGGTACAACAGCTGCCCCTGTTCAATCTTCTTAAACCTGAGGATGTATGTTGGCTGGTCTGCCTTTCGTGATCAGAAGGTGGAAGATGATTGAACACTAGAGTGCCCAGAAATTTGCACTCGCATGAAGTAATACTGATTGGTGGTATCGGGAATGGGCTTACAGATTCCATTTGGAAGGAGACAGAGAGTCGTCGGAGATGGGCTTAAAGATGCCATCCAAAAAAGATATCGGTTGCATAAGAGATTCCTTTGCGAGAATTCCTGTACCTGCCGTTGGGGAGGACTTCACCGGGGAATGTTGATTTATGTCCTGGGAAATAGAGTATAGGAGCTTCAGTTGTCTGTTATTCTACTGGGGAGTCGTCTCTTGATTGAGGAGACAAAAGTGAACTGCTTATCTGGTCAGGATCTAGGCTTCACACTGACTGGTTGAGGATGATAAGGTTGACTGCTATTTGGTTGTATTCTAGGCTTCAAAGCGGCTTACTGGGGAAATGTGAAATTGACCATATCTAGTCGGGTCCAGGTTTTACAATGTTGTATATTGTCCGGAGATAAAAGAGAAGGAACCTGTATAGGGCTTTCTCGGGATAAGTCCATGCAAGACTGCGTCAAGTAATTCATGAAAAGGAGCCTGGATAGTAGGGCTATAGAAGGAACTTGGGTAGTAGGGTTAATTCGAAATGAAAGTCTGGATAGTAGGGCTATGAGAAGGAATCTGAGTAGTAGGGTTACTTCGAAATGAAAGCCTGGATAGTAGGGCTATGAGAAGGAACCTGGGTAGTAGGGTTACTTCGAAATAAAAGCCTGGATAGTATGCCTATGAGAAGGAACCTGGGTAGTAGGGTTACTTCGAAATAAAAGCCTGGATAGTAGGGCTATGGGAAGGAACCTGGATAGTAGGGTTACTTAGAAATGAAATCCTGAATAGTAGGGCTATGAGAAGGAACCTGGATAGTAGGGTTACTTCGAAATGAAATCTTGGATAGTATGGTTACTTCAAAATGAAAGCCTAGATAGTAGGGTTTATGGGAAGGAACCTGGATAGTAGGGTTACTTCAAGATAAAATCCTGGATTGTAGGGCTTATGTGAAGAAACCTGGGTAAGGTTGCTTCGAGAGGAGTTTGGGTAAAACTGTATCTGAATCGAGAAGGAACCTAGGTAAGGTTGCTTCGTAAGGAGTTTGGGTAAAACTGCATCTGAACCGAGAAGGAACTTGGGTAAGGTTGCTTCATGAGGAGTTTGGGTAAAACTACATCGGGAAATTGTAAGGAGTAAACTGGGTAAGGTTGCCTCAGGATGAGTCCGGGTGAAACTACATCGAGAAATTGTAAGGAGGAACCTGGGTAAGGTTACTTTGGGATACGTTCGTGTAAAAACTTCAGAAGGAACCTGGGTAAGGTTATTTCGGGATAAGTCCGTGTAAAAACCTCAGGAGGAACCTGGGTAAGGTTACTTCGGGATAAGTCTGTGTAAAAATTCAGGAGGAACCTGGGTAAGGTTACTTCGGAATAAGTCTATGTAAAACTTCAGGAGGAACCTGGGTAAGGTTACTTCGGGATAAGTCTGTGTAGGGCTATGAGAAGGAACCTGGATTGTAGGATTACTTCGTGATGAGTTCGTGTGAAACTTTATTCGGAAATGTATGAGAAGGGGCCCGTGTGATCTTTTTTTTCAAGATAAGCCCGTGTGAAGCTGCATTCAGGAGAAACCCGTGTAAGATTGATTTGTGACGAACCCGTGTAGAGCTGCATTTGGTCGCGTAGATAATTACTCTGTTTAGTTTCAGGAGCTAATCTTGGACCTGCTGGAAATTTTTGATGATAACCATCTTTCCTGAAAAGGTACATGGTTAATTATATGTGATACATGAAATGCATTTTATGATGATGTTATCAAAATAAATGAGGTTATGTTGTATGCAATATGTATGCGCGTGTCATGATGCATAATCATGAAAATGTTATTGTGACACGTCCGAGTCTGGGAAAATAAATCCCTGACTGCTGTTGGAGAGTATTGGAAATATCATTCCTGACTGTTGTAGAAAACTGTAGTTCTTCTACTTCCACTGGTAGTTCTTCTACTTCCACTGGTGATGGTAAACAGAGATGACTATGCTGGGGATTTGATCTTTGTTTACGGATATTCTGTCGGGGGAGAGACTCTGCTTGAGAATAACTCTGTGGGGGAATAACTCTGTCGGAGTATGAACTTCCATAGCTGAAGGGATAAACTTTGTCGGAGATTGAGCATCTGTATTCAGAAAAATAAACTATGTTCGGGAGAAAACTTTATGACCCGATTGCGATTATGAAATTCGGCTGGGGGATATAGATGTCAGTTTTCTGAAGGAACCCGACTGGGGAGAGTAACTCCTATTTGGGGATTGAGCTTATGTATTCATAGAAATAAACTTTGCTCGGGAGAAAATTATATGAACCGCTTACGATTATAAAATTCGGCTGGGGGATATAGATGTCAGTATTCTGAAGGAACCCGACTGGGGAGAGTAACTCCTGTTTGGGGAAGCCGATGTCAAAGCTTTAGTTGCCTCCACTCTATGGGGAGTGTAGATGTCACGGGGACGCATGCTAAGGATACGATAATGACTTCGCATCAGGAATTTTCTGCCCCTGTACCTGCCGGAGAAAGTATTTGCGGAGGCTTTGTGGATAGCTTGAGTGTTATCCCAACTTATGGGGTGCTTGGTATCTGCCGATCAAAATGATAAGTCTTCTACTGATAGGAATGTGACAAGATAACGGGACATAGTCCTACGCTTTAATCCCTGACTTTTGCCTGGACCGCTCTTTCAGGTTTTCAGTCCACCGGGATACCCTTTTTTGACCAAGCTGCCTTTTCAGGTTTTCAACTTGCGGGGTGTATAGTTTTTTTTCATATGTATGTTTCTAACTTTTTCCAGAACCCTTTTGGTTCGCCGGGATGCCCTTATTTTTTCCTAGGCCAGTCAACCTAACGGGTCTTTTCATGTGTAGTATTTTCTGACTATGTCCACGTTCTCAGGATGTAGGGAGTTGTCACTGCCCATAGTGTTGTGTTGTAGTACTGTCAAAAATGTTTTCTTGATGGCACATGATTCGTTGCTGGAATGCATACGTAATGCCCCAAGCGATTCAGGTGGAGATCTGCCCCTGGTTATTTGACACTCTTTGAGAGACTTCCCCAAGTGTGTTAGACATCGTGTCATGCCCCTTGGTTATGGAAGACCTATTATTGGAAGTGTCTTTCCCGTTGAGGTGATTCTGTCCATTGAGAGGATGTCTGTTCATTGAATATCCATTGTGCGGATTTATCTGCTGTCAAACAATTAATCATATGCAAACAATGTCATTTAAAGAATGCAAAACTCATGTCAGTCTTGAAAAACATTTTTTTTGAAAATGTGTTTTGTGTAGTAAAACAAAATCTGCAAGAATGTGATATCAACTTAGGATTCGTAACAAGTCCTACAGGAGTCAGGATACCTTTGTAACAGTATGCTCTCAAACTAACCCATGCTTCAGCTAGGACTTTTAAGGGTTATAATGTAGCCTGGTTCACGGTTTAAGAAACAAAGGATAAAGACTCAAAATTTATTTGTACCCACCCGTTCTTCGTGATGTCCTTCAGTCCTATGCTTAGTTAATTGCACGTTTAGAATCCCAGTTGAGTCCTAGAGTATTGTCCTTGATGTTCCGGTGATGGTTCGAATACTGAAAGTTTATTTTGAATAGGCAGTCATTTTTGTAATCTTCTTTCTGCTGAGGATTTGTAGGACCTCTTTATTTTTTATTTTTGTTATCCCTTCTTTTGCATGAACAGTTTCTTTTTGTGATTACAGTCAGCGGGATGCCCCAGTTTTTTCTTAAGTCTCCTTCATAGGTTTTGACTTAACGGGATTTTATTTTGAGAAATGATGACTGTCTGTTTTGACGATTATACAGAACCATCACCATCTTTTGTTTTGGAAGGACGTCTTCGATGCCATTCATTATGTATGAAGTGGCAGATTGCGACTGAATGCACACATGAATTAATTGCGAAAACTACCCTGCCCCCGATTATGATTAAGGGTTTTAATTTGTGTGAAAAGAAAACCACCTACTTCTTTGGCTCGAAGGGGTTGACTAGAGATTATCTTCCTTATAACTCAATTTTTTAGGATTTGAAACAACGCCTGTACATTGCTAGCGGGGTCTATTCAAAAGCATACTGTAGAGATTGTGGTATCGTTTTCGTCATCCTCCCTCTAAGGCTTAGAGCTTTTAATCGAGAGTTGAATATCACGAAAATGAAGTATAAAGCAGTTTAAGCATAATGAAAACAAATTAATTCAGGACAAACATGTGTAATGCATTAATGAAATAACAAAGTTTTGACATGACAATAATTGTTCGAATAAAAAAAGAAAATACAACTTGAGAATTCAAATGCACAAAAATGCTTTCGATCCTAGCCATGATTTGGCATGGGAGCAGTGATCACGTTGGGAGTCTCAGGAGGGTCGAATTCAATCTCCTTGGCGTTAATCATATTATGAATCTTGTATTTCAACGCCCAACAATCGTTAGTATCGTGCCCCGGGCTGTCAGAATGATAAGCACACCTTGTATCTGGATTGTAGTTAGGAGAGGAAGTCTTAGGGTTTGGATGATGGTCTATCACCGTAATCAGATTCATCTTCAACATGTGTTGTAATGCTTGTAACAATGGCATGTTGATTTGGGTGAACTGCCTTTGAGGTCTTTCTACCCTTGGCTGATTGTTCCTTTGTTGTGGTCGTTGTGCGCGTGCCGAATTAGAGATCAGCACTGCCCCCACAGATTGATGGTAGTATGCCTTATTACGCCCCTTCTGGCCATACACAACATTGGCTTCCCTCTTACCACCAAATGGCTTCTTCTCAACACTAGAAGATGTAGCCATCAGGATCTTCCCGCTCCTGATACCATTTTCGATCCTCTCTCCTGTCAGAACCATCTCTGTGAACCCAGATGAGGAACTCATAATTAGCAAATTGAATAATGGTCCTGTCAGAGTGCCCATGAACATGTCTACCATTTCACGATCATTCAAAGGAGGTTGTACTGTGCCAACTAGATCCCTCCACATTTGTGCATATTCCTTGAACCCTTCTTTCGAGCCCATGGACATATTCTACAGTTGCACTCAAGTTGGTGCCAGGTCAACATTGTATTGGTACTGCTTGTAGAAAGTAGTAGCCAAGTCTTCCCAGATATGGATGTTGGTTCCTTCCAACTGTTAGAACCAATCCAGTTGAGTGCCGATCAAACTTTCTTGGAAGAAATGGACCCATAATTTCCGGTCAGCAATGTGAGGCTGGATCTTCCTGACATAGAATCTTAAATGCAACTTAGGGCAGGAGACACCGTCGTACTTAGCGAATGTGGGGACTTTGAACTTTGGTGGGATGACAACCCCAGATAGAAAACCGAGCTCTTCAAAATCCAGCCCTGGTACTCTTTAGATCTCCATTGCGCTCAGACGATCCTCTAGATGTTTATATCTATCCTCGGCCAGAGGATACTGTTCATCATTGTAATCAGATTCATCCTCAGAAGCCCTTGGACTAGGGTCTTCCTCCCTTGTTTCACCCTCTTGATTCTCCCCTTCTTTGGATGAGGAGGTCAGATCAACCGGTTGCTTCAGCGGTTCCTTGAATCTTCTGCCCAGATTCAGGACACCAGCGGTCTTCTTCTTCTTCTTTTTCTCTTTCAGAATAAGGGCCTTCAGATCTTCCTGTCCTTTAGCCAAGGATACAAACATTTGTTTAAATTGGGAATTTTGTGCGTGGAGGTCCTTGATACTTTGTTCAGAAGACATTTTTGCTGAAATAAACAACGCAGAAGATTAGAAACCTGTTAGGAAACCTGTTTATGCAATGTCATGGATGATATGCGTATGCAATGATTTCAAGGATTCTTAAAAGCTCAAATTTGTTTAACCCAAAAGAAACACACGTTAATTGTATTAATAAGTTTGAATTGTTACAAAGGGTGCCTTTTAGGTTTACAATCAAACAAAACAAAACTTAAAGCAAAAGGAAAATTAGGTTTCCCATGAGCGCATTCTCTTTGGTGCAATGTAGGCGTTCATATTCCTCTCTTCATGAAGTAACCTAGTGAGTTCCAGGACCTTCTTCTCGCTGGCATGGAATTAGGTTTCAAAGGTATCCCATTCCTCTTTGAGTTGGATCCAAGATTTTTGTAACTCCTCATGATCAGTTGGCATGTCAGGATGAAGAACAAGATAAGAGGTGTCTCTTGCAGCAACCGGTTCCATAATCATAGGTAGGATGGCAGGGTAAGGCATCATAAGACTTTGGGCACGGGCTCATACCCATTTGAGATAAGGCTCAAGGGGGTGGAATTCTTGTGCCCCAGTGTCTTGCTATCAACTTTGTGTACCATGCCCCAAGCTCGCATGAACCTTTTAAGGTAACCCTGAGCATCATTCTTGTAGTCGAAGACGATCCCTTGGATAAGTGTATCATGAGGACCATCCCTACTTGCATATCCAAACTGTCGCAGTGCCAAGCAGGGATTGTAAGTGATTCCTCCTATAATGCCTAAGTGAGGGACATTAGGAAATTCTCCGCATCGATCAATGATGGTAACATTCTCCGAGGATCGAGGACACCAATGAATACCTGAATGTGTAAGAGTCATTATCCTATGAGACCATCTCAAACCCTATTCATTCTTCAAGACGGATCGGGGTAGGTGCGAAATAAACCACCTAGCCAAAAGAGTAGTGTGATACGGTGGCAGAACCGACTGTTTAATACTGGTTTGTATTTTGCGTTTTTTATTCGCAAAATGTCGCGGTAAGCAAGAGTCGCCACCGACTTTTATTTCATCCAATCAGAAAGGAAAAAAGTACAAAAAAAATCCTTTTTCGAGATATTCTGAGTACAGGGGTAGATTATAGAAAGGGAAGGTGTTAGCACTCTTTCTATCCATGGTTTTCCATGGGCTCTTAGGTACTTGCTCATTTTTAAATTGCTTATGTGTGTGCTTTGTTTTGAAAAGTTTTAATTTGTGATAACCCTTGTATCAGTCCTCAAGGATGTGACGAAGTTGTTTTGAAAATTTTGTTTGAAAAGTGTCAGTGTGAAAAGTTTTGATTTGAGCAAGTATCTACCAACATCTACCTACTCGAAGAAAAGATCGTTTCTATTCTTGTTTCCTTTAGACAACGCTATCCCACTATTGAGAAATAGGTAGCAGCATCGTTGGAGTTGTAAGGGTCAATTCGAAAGGGACGTACGATCACTAAAGCAATATTAGGACACCTTAGTAGCAACCCTAGAGTCTTAAGATCTTTCTCGAGGCAACATTTCTGAGGAAACATTTGAATGGGACAATTTAATCTTTTAGACTAGAGGGCAACCACTAAGACACCCTATGCTTAATGATCGTTTATCGAAGGCAACCGAAGTGAGAGTATACCCTAAGAGTGAATATGTGCGAGTGATTTGTTTCAGTTATTTATCTTTGCACATTAGGGTTTTCTAACTGTATTAATTTGTCATGCATTCTTTCCATACAATCCTATTAGCATACATCTAAATAGTTAAATACTTGCAGGAATTAAAAATGCGAGAAAATAAACCTAACTATTACAAGGCTTCAGGGAGGGGATTAATTACATAGCCAAGAAACTGGGGATTTAAACAGTAAATAAAAAAACCTAAGTTAACTATTATAAACCATGAACATTTACAAAATATTAGCAAAATAATCAACAATCATGCGGCGAATTAAATGCAGGGACGATTAGGGTTTTGACCCTTGACTAAACCTAATTGCAATTGATTAAAGGAAAAAAGTGTTTTTGTCATGTTTTCTTATTTGAGAAAATAATGAACAATTAAATTAAAAAGAAAATCCTAAGTTCTAATTAATGTTAATTTTTTGAAAATAAATTAATTAATTCTAAACAACCTATTTTTGTATTTTTATTTATTTGAGAAAAAAGAAAAGAATTATATCAAGAACTTAACCTAATTTTCTATTTGATTTTAATTGCAAAAAACGAGTTAAAATTTCCCTAAATTAAATTAAACTACTTAAATTAAACTTGATAAAAAAAACTAATTCAAATTTTTGTGAATTCTTGATTTTATGATTTTATGAAAGAAAAAAATGATTAATTTTGTTAATTAAAATAATTAAGCAAAATAATTAAAAGAATTAAAAAAAGAAGAAATAAAAAGTAAAGAGATGGGCTTGTGTTGTTGTTAGCAAATAGGGGGTTTGAATTTGATTTTTCTGGGCCCAAAAACTCCAAAGCCTGTTTGACCACGCTTGACTTGGTGTGGGGTTGACTTGAGGACTATGGTGGACCTTTAATGTTGGCACGTTGGATCTGGCTTGCTGATGAATCTGATGGTTGGATGTTGATGGATCATGGTGAGCATCATGATGAAAGATGCGCTGGATCACTTATCTGAAAATAAAATAAATGAACGCTGGGACCTAGGGATCGAACCCAAGTCCTTATGCTCACTTCCACTACCACACTGCCAGCTGAGCTATGATGTTTAGTTGTGATTATAACAATAACATAATATAATATGAAAAAAGCAAGATATCTGATTTCAAAACGCGCGAAATTCAAACGGAAGAGTCACACGCTTCCACGCCATCGTCTCCTTCCTTGAACCGTCGTTTTAGCAAACAATACTTTTACCTACAGACGTTCTCTGTAGGTACAAACCTGTTCATCTCAAAAATGGCACACAAGCAAGATAAATGAAAAGTGATGGTACCAATCAACTCGTCTCATCCTCACGAGCATCATGGTACGAGATTCAAGCCCTAATTTTGCCTGTACAAAAAACCCTAAACAAGAACACAAAACCCTAACCATGGCAATATCACGTACAAGCATCAAAAATGCAATTAAATGGCATGGTTAGCTTACAAACATGATGATAAACATGAATATAACAATCAAAAGTGCTAAAGATGCATAAATTAGTGAAATCAGAATCAAGTTTTTAAGCAAACTGTGGTGTCTGTAGGGTGCAATTCTGGGCTTTTCAAGACCTGGGAGTGATTGGAATAGCTTCCTGGGATGTCTAGCAAGCGATTGGGATAGCTAACACACCTTGAATTGGCCTGTGGAAGAAGATTCGTCTCACACTTTTCTTGGAATTTTTCAGTTTTGTTCTGCACTTCTCACGACTTCTAACCCCTGTTTTTTGATCTTGAAAGCTTCATTATATAACCTAGAATGAATTAGGTTAACAAACTTGGCATGAATCTTTGCATTTATCCAAGATTTGATTTGATTTTCAAGTTGTATGATATGTTCCTATTTTGAGTGAAATCATTCCTTTCTTATACCAATTAGCCTTAACTAGAATTGATCTTGTTTAATCAGCATATCTTGATGGCCAAACTGTAAAAAAACAAATCAAATCATATCTTTGATAATTTTCATCATTTATTTGATTTAATGCATTTTTTAATTAATAAAAAATCCAAATAAATTGAAAAATGAAGCACATAATGAGTGAGTGAACATTTGGGTCGTGGACCACATTATAATTGAGGTGAAATCATAAAAAGTTGGGCCCATTTACCAAAAAATGCAAATTTGAGCACATTTGACTTTTGGCAATTTTGCAAAAATGGTCAACTTGGCCAATGCATAACTCTCTCAATTTTGACCCTAGAGAGGTGTTCTTGGACTTTTTAGAAAGCTTAGGATGTCCTATAAGTAACTCTTTTGATCTCATCTCAATTGAGTCTTCCATGTTCATGTATGAAGCTTTGACCCAAAAGGTGTTTTTGTTGACTTTTCAAAAGGACCTATAATGTCAAAATTCATATCTTTTTGTGAGTGCATATTCTGGACTTGGAATCTGAAGATGAATTATAGGGAATTGAATCCTCTTCAAAATGATCTTTGGATGGTTCATTTATGATAAAATATGAGAAAGTTATGCTTGGTCAAAGTTGAGTTGACTTTTCCTATAAAACCCTAATTTAGCAACTTTTAGGTTTTGATGAATTGTGAGCAATCCTTGAGAAATCAAGATCAACCCTTGATCAAATGATGGATAATACTTCAAAATGAGTATGTTGACCAAATTTTTTTAAGTTTGACTGTATGTGGGCCCCCGTTTACTTTTGACCTAGTACAATTGATTTTCAGGCATTTGAGCAATTGATTAAGCAAACTTCTTTTGCAAGGCTTGAAACTTGACATGGATGATCTTGAGAACATATTAGGACAATTGTGAGCATTTGGGTCCTTTGTGGTTCACACATCTTGATGAAAATAGAAACCCTAATTTGAGGTATACTGCCTTAGGAGAGAGTTTGTCTGGTCTACTCTTGAACTTCCTTGAGCAATTTGGGGACCGCACTTGCCATGTGTTGAGAAATATGGGAGGGCAAATTTTTGGGTACAACAGCTTCCCCTGTTCAATCTTCTTAAACTTGAAGATATAGATTGGGTCGTCTGCCTTTTGTGATCTGAAGGTGGAAGATGATTGAACACTAGAGTGCCCAGAAATTTACGGTCGCATGAAGTAGCGCTTGATTTGTGATATCGGGAATGGGCTTATAGATGCCATTTGAAATTTTAGGATTGAAAATTGTCGGGATAGGCTTAAAGATGCCATCGGAAGAGATGTCGATCACATAAGATATTCCTTTGCGAGAACCCGTATACCTGTTGTTGAGGAGGAATTTGGTGGGGAATGTTGGTCTCTTGGGAGAAACAAAGTTTTAGGAGCTTCAATTGTTCGTTACTCTATTGGGGAAGAACTCCGGTTTGGGAAGCGTAAATGAACTGCATACCTGGTCGGGGTATATGCTGCACCGCGACTTTCTGGGGAAATGTGAAATCAATTGTGTTTGATCGGGTCCCGGTCTTACAGTATTGTGGATTGCTGTCTGGGGATAAGAGAGGAAGAACCCGGATAGTAAGGTTATGAGAAGGAACCTGGATAGTAGGGTTACTTCGATATGAAAGCCTGGATAGTAGGGCTTGAGAAGGAACATGGATAGTAGGGTTACTTCGATATGAAAGCCTGGATAGTAGGGCTTGAGAAGGAACTTGGATAGTAGGGTTACTTCAATATGAAAGCCTGGGTAGTAGGGCTTTGAGAAGGAACCTGGATGGTAGGGTTACTTCGGGATGAAAGCGTGGATAATAGGTCTTGATAAGGAACCTGGGTAGTAGGGTTTCTTCGAAATGAAAGCCTGGATAGCAGGGCTTGAGAAGGATCCTGGATAGTAGGGTTACTTCGGGATGAAAGCCTGGATAGTAGGGCTTGAGAAGGAACCTGGATAGTAGGGTTACTTCGATATGAAAGCTTGGATAGTAGGGCTTGAGAAGGAACCTGGATAGTAGGGTTACTTCGATATGAAAGCCTGGGTAGTAGGGCTATGAGAAGTAACCTGGATGGTAGGGTTACTTCGGGATGAAATCCTGGATAGTAGGGCTTGAGAAGGAACCTGGGTAGTAGGGTTACTTCGACATGAAAGCCTGGATAGCAGGGCTTGAGAAGGATCCTGGATATTAGGGTTACTTCGGGATGAAAGCCTGGATAGTAGGGCTTGAGAAGGAACCTGGATAGTAGGGTTACTTCGATATGAAAGCCTGGGTAGTAGGGCTATGAGAAGCAACCTGGATGGTAGGGTTGTGAGAAGGAACCTTGATGGTAGGGTTACTTCGACGTGAAATCCTGGATAGTAGGGCTGTGAGAAGGAACTTGGATAGTATGGTTACTTCGATATGAAAGCCTGGATAGTAGGGCTGTGAGAAGGAACCTGGTTAGTAGGGTTACTTCGACATGAAAGCCGGGATAGTAGGGCTGTGAGAAGAAACTGGGGTCGTAGTGTTACTTAGATATGAGTTTTGGTAAAACTGCAGAGGGAACCTGGGTAAGGTTGCTTTGTGGCGCCGATGATTATTCTGTTTAGCTTCGAGTGTTGATCATGGACTTGCTAGAAATTATTGATAATAATTGTCTTTCTTGAAAGAAATACAGGGTTAGTTATGTGCGATGCATGAGATGCATTGTGATGAGGTTCTCAAGATAATTGAGATTATGTTATATGTAATGTATGCACATGTCATGATGTATGAACATGAAATGATGACGTAATAATCTGAGTCCGGGAAAATAAATCCCCAAATGCTATTTGGAGAGTATGAGAAATAGTATTCTTGGCTGCTGTAAAAAACCATAGTTCCTCCATTCCTATTGGGGATGGTGAACAAAGATGACTATGCTGGGGATTTGCCCCTCGTTTACGGATATTCTGCCGAGGAGTGACTCTATTTGAGAACAACTCTGCGGGAGAATAACTCTGTTGGAGAGGTGATACTCTGTTGATAGATCTGCTGATTTGGAGAAATAAACTCCACCGGGGATGAATTTCCGTTGCTGGTGATATTGAATTCTGTTAGAGATTGAATTCCTGCTTATGAGAGAAATAAACTCTGCTTGGGAAAAAATTTACCGACTCACTCGCGATTGTGAACCTCAGTTGGGGAGAGTTATGTCATGTTCGGGAAAGCTAACATCACCGTCCTCAGATAGTTTTTACCCTGTGGGGAGTGTATGTACCACTACTCATGTTCTCAAGCTAGCTCTATCCCGATACCTGATGGGCATAGTAACTATAAGGTTTGGGCACCTCTTATTTTCCCTGTTTTTAGCATTACGAGTAATCGTCTTTTGTTCCTTATGTAAACATTTATGAGAAGCAATCATTTTCAAATGCATATATAAAAAATGGATCATTGGACGTTCTTGCAAAAGAAAACAGAAAAAGAAAAACAAATTGAAATTTCTTGTGAAAATGAATTGCATTGATTTTTGAAGTTAGTCTGTAATAGGCGTTTTGTACAAAGAGGCTGACGTCCTAGTAAGAGAACACCGCTGAAAGACATAAATTATACAATTTGTGTAAAAGAAAGAAAAAACAGCTATGTGAAACAATCACATTGGGTTCCAACTCTGCTATTGCCTTTATATCTTCAAGCATCTTATCACTTTTCTACTTGGTCGAAGGTGGATCAGATTGATTAGCGTCGTCTGATCTTGATAGTCGATACCGAAGTCTGGTTGTAAGATGATCCAATGAGACATAGTGTTACGCTTTGATCTCTAATTTTTTCCTGGACCTCCCTTTCGGGTTTTCAGTCCACCGGGATACCCTTTTTTGCCCAAGTCGCCTTTCCAGGTTTTCGACTTGCTGGGTGTACAATTTTTTCATTTTCATCCCTTACTTATTCCCGAACCCTTTTGGTTTGCCGGGAAGCCCTTATTTTTGCCTAGGCCAGTCAACCTAGCGGGTCTTTGATTATGCGTATTATCTTTTCACTATGTCTGCATTGACGGGGTGAGGAAGGTCGTCACCATCCATGGTGGTTAGAATCATAGCTCCTCCCGAGAAAATTTTCTTAATAATAAATGACCCTTCGTATGTGGGGGTGCATTTGCCCATGGGATCACCATGTAGTAGTATGATACGTATGATCACTAGATCCCCGAACTGATATTCTTGGCGTCTGACTTTCTTGTTAAAAGCCTTGATCATTCGCTTTTGATACGTTTGAACATGACATATAGCAGTAAGTCTCTTTTCATCGATTAGATTCAGCTGATCAAGTCGGGTTTGGATCCAGTCGTCTTTGTTCAAACCTGCATCCTTCATAATCCTGAGAGAGGGTATCTGGACTTCGATGGGTAGGACTGCCTCCATGCCATATACCAGAAAGTAGGGTGTAGCCCCTGTCGACATCCGAGATGAGGTACGGTTCCCATGAAGAGCGAATGGTAACATATTGTGCCAGTCTTTGTATGTCACCTTCATCTTCTGTATAATCTTTTTGATGTTCTTGTTAGATGTTTCAACATCCCTGTGATTGGTGGAAATAGAACTGACTGTTTTTAAAGCTGGTTCGCGAAATGTCGCGGTAAGCAAGAGTCGCCACCGTCTTTTATGTTCTCCAACATGGAAAGGACAAAAGCACAACAAAATTCCTTTTTCGAGATGTTTCTCGGTTCGGGAGGTAGATTTATAGAAAGGGAAGGTATTAGCACCCTTTCTATCCGTGGTTACCCACGGGCTCTTAGGTACTTGCTCACTATGTTTTTAAAATTTTGTTTGCTTTTCAAGTGTTTGTGGGTTTTGAAAAAAGTTTAGTTTGAAGAACTTCTAGGTAACTCTTGTATCAGTCCTCAAGAGTGTATGAAGTATTTGTTTGAAAACTTTTTGAAAGTGTAGGTGCGAAAATTTGTTTTTTGTTTGAAAAGAGCAAGTACCCAGGAGAAATCTACCTACTATAAGGAATTAGGCTGTGTAGGAGTCCTTTAGACAGTACTATCCCACTATTGAGAAGTAGGTAGCACCGTCGCTGGAGTTATTCAGGTCAATTCAATTATAAGGGACATGTGTGGTCACCAAAGCAATAGTAGGACGCCTTAGCGGTAACCCTGATGTCCTAGATCCTTCTTATCCGAGGCAACCGTTTCGAGGCAACTGGATCTTTAGACAGGAGGGCGACCTCTAAAACACCCTATACTTGACGACCACGTCGAGGCAACCAGTGAGGCGTACCCTAGGAGTGGCATGTGCATGTGTGTCAGGTTTCAGTTTATGTTTATCTTTGAACATGTTATTCGTGAGCTACAGATTGATTTTATTTGTCAGGCAATCTTGTCATGCATAATTAACAGTTAAGAGTGCGGAAAAGAAGATGCGGAAAGTGAATCTACGCTATTACAAGGCGCGGGTCTATACATCGCCAAAAACAAAACCCGTTTGGAAAATAAATGCGAGAAAAGTAAAGAAAGCGGTAAAATCCTAATTAACTATTACATCCTCGGAAACAGATACATAAATATAATCAAAATAAGAATAATGCGCGAAAGGAATTGAATCGGGACGTCCTTAGGGTTTTGACCCTTTTTGAGAAAAGAATGCAATTTGGTCCTTTTTGCAATTAAATTAAATATTAAACCTAATTTACTAATTAATTAATTATTTACAAGAAAAAGTATTTTTTGTGTTTTTTATGTTTTAATGAAATAAATAAAAAGAAATTAAAAGTCAAAAGTTAGAAAAAACCTAAGTCTAATTTATTTTATTTATTGTAAAAGAAAATTAAAATTAAACCTAGTTAACCTAAATTAATTCATGTTAGTGTTTATTTACAAAATAATAATTGAAATTAATAAATAATAATAATATAAATAAAAATATTCACATTTTAATTTTCTGAATTTTATTGTGAAAAATATTAATTTGTTAATTAATTAAATAATAATAATAATAGTTATTAAAGAAAATAAAAGGAAAAGGGAAATAAAAAAAATAGTAAACCAGGGGGGTTGATGGACCCATTGGAGGTGAATTAGGCAATTCTGGCCCAAGAAGCTATCAAGCCTGTTTGACTTTCTGAATGATCTACGCTGGCTTTGACTTGGGAACATGGTGTTCATCCATCCCATGGCCATTGAATTGAGCTTTGGGGCCACTTGGCAAGCTGAAGCGTGAGGTATATGGTGGACAACATTCAGCATCCTGCACATGAACGCATTGGAAAAAAGAGAAATAATTATTTGGGGGACCTGGGAATCGAACCCAGGTCCCAGTGGTCACCAGACACATCACCTTCCACTATGCCATCCGCTTGCTTCTGTTAATACTATAATAATTAATTATAATATATAAAAAGCAACGCCTATGCTGGAAAAGCAAAACACGCGCGCTGATTATTTGAATTGTCCAACCATGAAGCACCACGTCTTCATCTCCTTCGCTGAAACCTGCAAAATATATGTTAGATAGCGGGGGTTTTTAACCCCCACAAACCGAAAAAAGGAAAATAGCGATTAGGTCTGTGCACAAGATAAATTGTTCGCGAGGGTAGGGTTCGATTCGTCTGGACGCAGCGATCTCAACCATAGGCATTATGAAGCCTAATTTTTCCCATGCTGAAAAACCCCAAAATCAAAGCTTCAGAACCCTAGATTTCTTCAATGGTATCTTTTGATTTAAGGCTCTATAATTCAATTAACCTGCACCATCAGCTTCCTATGGATTCATACAATACAAATCAAACAACAAATAGTGTTAATGATGCATGAAATATGAATTACAATTATGGAAAAAAGTGGTAAACCGTGCGACTATTCTGGGCGATTCCTTGAGTTCTAGCACGTGGTTTTGATTCCAAATCACCCCTGAAACTTCCAGCTATATGTTTGAATCGCTCTAAGGCTTTGAATTGGTCTGAAATATGAAAAACAGTTTTGGCTTTTTTCTTGATTTTTCAATATTGGTTATGGCTCTGTATGCAGCAATCTCACGTGTTAGGAATTAGGTTTAGCTTATGCACTTATAGTAGAATGGTTTTAGGTCAAATTTTGCACAAGAAATCCCTTGCATTGATGTTCCAATATTTGATTGAAAATCAAATATTTTTCAATCTTTTTGATTGAGAAAACTTGCCAAACATGGAGATTTTGATGTCCTTGATTGATACACGAATTTTCCAGCTTGCCCTGAGTTTATTTGCTTCACAAAAGATTGAAAAAAATCACATCTTTGAATTTCCTACATTTTAAATTAATTAAATGAATTAAAAATCAATTAAAAATCCAATCAATTAATAAAAAATAAGAAAATAATTTCAAATAATCTTAATGGGTCGTGCATGAGCTTTGGATAAAGTTTCAAGAAGAAATTTGAGGCCCATTAGCAAAAATGATGTGTTTTGAGCAAAGTTGACTTTTGCAAATTCACAAAAATTTCCCAACTTCTCCAATGCATATCTTGCTCAATTTTGATCATATGAACATGTTCTTGGACATTTTGGAAAGCTCTTGAAGTCCTCTAACCAATGCCTTTGGTCCCATGTCATTTGGATTTACCAATCTCAAGTTATGGTCTTTGACTTAAAGTGCATTTTTGTTGACTTTTGAAATTGACCTATAATGTAGAAATTGATAACTTTTTGTGAGAGAATTTCTTGGACTTGGAATGTGAAGATTAGTTGTAGGAAATGTCATCCCCTTCAAAATGAGCATTGGATGGGATTTTTCTGATGAACCATGAAAAAGTTATGCCCTGGTCAAGATACAGTTGACTTTTCTGCTGTCCAAAAATAGCAATTTTTGCATCTTTGATGATTTTTGAGCCATGCTTGAGGAATCATGATCAAGACTTGATCAAATGATGATTGTGAGCTCAAAATAAGATGTTGACAAATTTTTTTGACTTTTGACTGTAAAATGACCATTTTGCCCCTATAGTTGACTGTAAAGCAAATGGGACTTTTGACTGTGCAATTTGACCTTGTGAGACTTGAGACTTGGCATGTAGATGCTTGACAATATATATAGGCCTATGAGACTTGATTGAGCCATTGAAAACCTCAAATTCATTGAAGGAACCAAAACCCTAATTTTGACTGGCTTAGGAGGTGTTTGGACTGTGCAACCCTTGAAAAGTCTTGAACCATTTGAAGATGATTCTTGACAAATCTTGAAGAATATGGGAGGGCAAATTTTTGGGTACAACAGTTGCCCCTGTTCAATCTTCTTAAACCTGAGGATGTAGATTGGCTTGCGTGCCTTTCGTGATCCGAAGGTGGAAGATGATTGAACACTAGAGTGCCCAGAAATTTGCACTCACATAGTAGAATATCAGCAATGTGATGTCGGGAATGGGCTTACAGATGCCATTTAGAGAGATGGTGAATAGGAGGATTGGCTTATAGATGCCATCTGGAGATGTGACAGAATCTTGTCGGGAATGGGCTTATAGATGCCATCTGGAAATGTAATGGATAGTTGTGGAGATGGGCTTAAAGATGCCACCCGAAGGTGTCGATCGCGTAAGAGATTCCTTAGCGAGAACTTGCGTACCTGAGAAAGAAAGATAATTTCCGGGCCTGTTACAGGGGTTGATCTTCAAACTCCTCATGTAGATATGCCCTAGCTAGATACAGGTATCGAATCTACAATCAATCGCTCACAGATATGCCCTGGCTAGATACAGGTATCAAATCTGGAAGTAGTCGTCTACAGATATGCCCTGGCTGGATACAAGTATCGAATCTCTAAAACTCTTCATGCAGATATGCCCTGGATGGATACAGGTATCGAATCTATAATCAATCACTCACAGATATGCCCTGGCTAGATACAGGTATCGAATCTGGAATTAGTCGTCTACAGATATGCCCTGGCTGGATACAGGTATCGAATCTCTAAACTCTTCATGCAGATATGCCCTGGCTAGATACAGGTATCGAATCTACAATCAATTACTCACAGATATGCCCTGGCTAGATACAGGTATCGAATCTGGAATTAATCGTCTACAGATATGCCCTGGCTGGATACAGGTATCGAATCTCTAAACTCTTCATGAAGATATGCCCTGGCTGGATACAGGTATCGAATCTACAATCACTCACATATATGCCCTGGCTGGATACAAGTATCGAATCCGGAATTAGTCGTATACAGATATTCCGTGGCTGGATACATGTATCGAATCTCTAAACTCTTCATGCAGATATGCCCTGGATGGATACAGGTATCGAATCTACAATAAATCACTCACAGATATGCCCTGGCTGGATACAGGTATCGAATCTGGAATTAGTCGTCTACAGATATGCCCTGGCTGGATACAGGTATCGAATCTCTAAACTCTTCATGCAGATATGCCCTGGCTGGATACAATTATCGAATCTACAATCAATCACGCACAGATATGCCCTGGATGGATACAGGTATCGAATCCGAAATTAGTCGTCTACAGATATGCCCTGGCTGGATACAGGTATCGAATCTCTAAACTCTTCATGCAGATATTCCCTGGCTGGATACAGGTATCGAATCTGGAATTAATCACTCACAGATATGCCCTGGCTAGATACAGGTATTGAATCTGGAATTAGTTGTCTACAGATATGCCCTAGCTGGATACAGGTATCGAATCTCTAAGCTCTTCATGCAGATATGCCCTGGCTAGATACAGGTATCGAATCTACAATCAATCGCTCACATATATGCCCTGGCTAGATACAGGTATCGAATCTGGAACTGCGACAGTTGATAGTAACCATCTTTGGATTGACCTTTTTCCTGAAAAGGCAAAACATCAGTTGTATGCAATGTCATGATGTATGAAATGCATGATGTCATGATGTTCTCAAGAATAAATGAGATTGTGTCGTATGCAATTTATCATGTATGTAAGCAGGATGTATAAAATGTGAAATGTCTATGAATGTATTTTCGTCTAGGAAAATCAATCCTTGACGAACGCTGGCAAGTTTGTTGAATCCTGGGCTGATGTTGAAGAATAGAGTTCTTCATTTCCGCTGGGGATGATGGTTGCAAGAATAAACCGGTAGGAGAAGATGACTCCGTTGGGGAATAAACTTGTTGGAGAGACTACTCTGCGGGGAATTACTCTGTCGGAAGAGATACTTCGCTGAGGTTTTAATGAGAACTCCGCTGGGGATTCCGTTGATAAGTTATGTTGAGGAATTTAATGAACTCCACTGGGGAATAGGAAGAACTTCGCCGAGGACGATCTTTCCATTGCAATTAGCTAAGGATAACCCAGTTATAAGCTCTGGTGGGGAATAACCTTTGAATATGGTCGGGGAGAGACGTTGTACTCTGCGGGAGACAAGCTTCCAGAATCTACTGGGGATAAGCTTCCAGACTCTTCTGGGGATAGGCTTCCAGAATCTACTGGGGATAAGCTTCCAGAATCTACTGGGGAGGATGATTCAACTCTCCTGGGGAAACTTTTGGACTGTATTGGGGATATGGCTCCACTGGGGTGTCTGTATTCCGCCGCGGAACAATCTTATATTAAGACTACCGGGGATGCTCGTTAAGGAACATCTGTATACTCCGTTGGGGAATATTGAGATCTTCTGGGGATATCCAACTTCCTTAAGGCTGTCAGTAGCCTAACTCTGCTTGGAGAGAGTGTTGCTGACTTGCTGGATACTGTGCCTCTTCGGGGCTGATTGGAGACCAACTCTGCTCGGGGGAGAGTATTGCTGAACTTTGTCTTACTCTGCGGGGAGTGAAGGTGTCTTGGTCATGTTCTTCAACTGAACTTACCTTGGTACCTTGATGGACAGAGCGACTAGATCGTTCAGACAATTCTTATTGCCCCAGTTTCTGTGGGAGAAGAAGGCCTGTGAGGTGCTTGATACCTGCCGATTGACAAATCTTCTTCTGGTAGGCAAATGACAAGATGGCGGGACATAGTCGTACGCTTTGATCCCTAATTTTTGCCTGGACCGCCCTTTCGGGTTTTCAGTCCACTGGGATACCCTTTTTTTCCCAAGCCACCTTTTCAGGTTTTCGACTTGCCGGGTGTACAGATTTTTTCATTTTCATCCCTTATTTTTTCCCGAACCCTTTTGGTTCGCCGAGAAGCCCTTATTTTTGCCTAGGCCAGTCGACCTAGCGGGTCTTTGATCATGCGTATTACTTTTTTTTGACTATGTCCATTCCCTCAGGATGTAGAGAGGTGTCACTGTCGGTAGTGTTGTGTTACCATACTACCAGAACATGTTTGATCGTGCAAGATTTATCGCTGGAACTTATGCTCAATGCCCCAAGTGACTCAGATGGAGATCTTCCCCTGGCTATTTGGCATTTTGAGAGACTCTCCGAATCTTGACTTAACTGCCCCAGATGGTGGACAATGATCACGTCTGCCCCTTGATTGGAAGTATTTTTCCATTTGAGGTGACCTTTTTGTTGAGAAGATTTTTTGTTCACAAGATATTCATCGTGTGAATTCCTCTGCTGTTCGAACAAATAGTCATATGCAAACAATGTTATATCAGAAATGCAACGCTTATGTTTGTCTTGAAGATTTTGAAAATGCAGTTTTCGATAAAACAAGCGAATTTTTATAAAACGTAATGTCATCTCAATATTTTACAGCGAGCCCTACAGGAGTCAGGATATCTTTCGTAACAGTATGCTTTCGAACTAACCCATGCTTCAGCTAGGACTTTTAAGGGTTATAACATGGCCTGGTTCACGGTTTAAGAAGTAAAGGATAAAGGCTCAAACTTTATTTGTACCCACCCGTTCTTCGTGATGTTCTTCGATCCTAAACTCAGCTAATCGCGCGTTAGACCTTATTTGAGTCTTTGTCCTGATATTCCAATGATGGTTCGGATATTGACAGTTTATTTTGAATAGGCAGTCATTCTTTTTTTGGTTGAGGGTTTGTAGGACCTCTTTCTTTTTTATTTTATTATCCCTGTCTTTTGCCTGAACTGTTTCTTTTTGTATTTACAGTCAGCGGGATGCCCCGGTTTTTTTTGTAAGTCTCCTTCATAGGTTTTGACTTATTGGGCTTTTAGTTTGAGAGATAATGATTGCCTGTCTTTATGATTTATTAGGAACCATCACTGTCTTTTGTTTTGGAAGGACTCCTTTGATGTTGTTCATTGTGCACCTGGATCAACTGAGAAGACTACCCTGCCCCAGGTTATGATTAAGGGTTTTAATTTTTGAAAAGAAAAACTCCGACTTCTTTGGCTCAAAGGGGTTGACGAGGGATTATCTTCCTTATTACTCCACTGTTTAGGATTTGAAACAATGCCTGTACCTCATCAGCGGGGTCTATTCAAAAGCATACTGTAAAGATCGTGGTATCGTTTTCGTCATCCTCCCTCAAAAGGTTTAGAATTTTTTCGAGAGTTGAACATCAAAAAATGAAAGCAGTTTGAATATAGCGAATGCGAATATATTGATTCAAAACAGACATATGCGATGCATTGATAAAGTAATAAAGTTTGCTATGACAATAATTGTTTGAACAATCAAAGAAAAATACAACTTGAACATTCGAATGAACAAAAGTTTTTTTTCAATCCTAGGACTTGTCACTTCAAATGGTGAATCTTGCAGGGATAGTAGAAGAACTCAGCCTGGCCATCTTGGGTGAATTCCACTGCTCCTTCATCAATCAGATCCTGGATCTTGTTCTTCAGAGACCAGCAGTCATTTGTGTCATGTCCCGGACCATCAGAGTGGTATGCACATCTTCTATTGGGATGATAAGTAGGAGCAGAGATGTTGGGATTCCGGGGAGGAGCCCTTAGAGTTACCAAATTCAACCTCAACAGGTGTTGTAAAGCTTGAGACATCGACGTGTTGAGCTTGGTAAATTGCCTTCGGGGCTTATTCTGATCAACCCGTTGCTCTGGGTGAGGTTATGGTTGGACCTGTGAAGTGGTAGCAATTTGGAGAGGTCTATTCTTCACCATACCAGACTCTTGTCCTCTTGGAAGCTGATCAATGACCTGGTCCCTGACTTGGACTGTTTGCTTCATGTTGTATCTCTCTTGGTGAAGCTGGTTGACCATGGTTCTCAACTCTTCTTGCTCCTGAGCCAAGCCTTGGATAAGAGCCATTTGCCCCAGCATCTGGGTTCTCATTGCATCCACCTCAGCTTGCAGATGTTTCAGCCGTTCATCCTTACTGTCTTCTGGACTGTTCCTGACCAAAGTCCCCGTGAGGAGTGTTCTCAGCTCTTCCTGCCCCTTGGATAGATTTAGGAGGATCTCCCCGAACTGAGTCTCTTGAGCATGAAGATCCTGGTTGTCTTGTTGGGAAGCCATTGCTGAAATAAACAGCGAAGATGGTAAGTGACCTGTGACAAGGGTACCTGTAATGCAATGATATGTATGTATGCATGCAATGTTTTCAAGGATCTCGCGGGGTAAACAAGAAAATTGTTAGAATTTGAATTTTGTAGCTTGATGGAAGGCACTTCATGTTGTTGAGAGTCCTTCTTCAAGAGTCAAAGCTCACCATATCGAGTGGGTCATAGCCCCTGACTCAGGTTATCGTGTTTAGATCTCTGGACAACCTTGGCTAGAGGAAAATAAATCCCCTTCGCCCCTTGCTAGACAGTTGGTTCATCATGACCTGCATCACAAACCCTTGAGATCCTTGAAATGGATTAGTTCTTATGTAGGATGTATGAAATGGTATGATGGTATGATGTTATACTATGCGTGGAGTGATGTACGTAAACCCTGTTATGAGCCCAGATTAAGGACTATAAACAAAACCTGCAAGGAACTCATGTGTCAGATAAGAAGCATGCAAGTAGTTCAAGTTTGAAGGCACACAAGTCACACAAGACAACCCTTAGAGTTCAGGCCAACATGAAGTTTAGGTACTACCCTCTTGAAGTTGGTGGGCTCAAAACCTGTCCTATCAAAAGTAACCGGGTTCTAAGGAGCTCAATATCATTGGGTTGTTTTCTATGTTCATTATTTTGATTTAGCCACTGAACTGGCGATCAAAATATTCCAAGAAAACAACCCTCAATGAGTGTAGTGTCGAGTATCTACCAACTTCGGACTGCACCAAAGTCGGTCATCTCACTACCCTAAAGAGGCCAGGATGGTCAAGTAAGGTTCCCAAGGTCAGTTGATGCTTCATGACACCACGCGGCGGCCCCGTACTCTCCTTGACTTGACTCAAGGGTTACCGGTACTCACCAAAGTGCCACATCAACGTAGCAACTGCTTCAACCATGTCGGTATACCTCGCACAGTTCCCTCACAGTTTGTTGCTACTTCTAAAAGGTATCCCCCAGATCCGGGTTAGGATCTATGAAACTCCAAGACAGGCCCCACAATTTTAAAGCAAACAAAACAAGCAATTGAAAACATAAGAGTGGTCTAATCCTAAGGTACACCTCACTTATTAAGTTTTCCCAGCAGAGTCGCCAGTTCTGTGATCGGTGGAAATAGAACTGACTGTTTTTAAAGTTGGTTCGTGAAATGTCGCGGTAAGCAAGAGTCGCCATCGTCTTTTATGTTCTCCAACATGGAAAGGACAAAAGCACAACAAAATTCCTTTTTCGAGATGTTTCTCGGTTCGGGAGGTAGATTTATAGAAAGGGAAGGTATTAGCACCCTTTCTATCCGTGGTTACCCACGGGCTCTTAGGTACTTGCTCACTATGTTTTCAAAATTTTGTTTGCTTTTCAAGTTTTTGTGGGTTTTGAAAAAATTTTAGTTTGAAAAACTTCTAGGTAACTCTTGTATCAGTCCTCAAGAGTGTATGAAGTATTTGTTTGAAAACTTTTTGAAAGTGTAGGTGCGAAAAGTTGTTTTTTGTTTGAAAAGAGCAAGTACCCAGGAGAAATCTACCTACTCTAAGGAATTAGGCTGTGTAGGAGTCCTTTAGACAGTACTATCCCACTATTGAGAAGTAGGTAGCATCGTCGCTGGAGTTATTCGGGTCAATTAGATTATAAGGGACATGTGTGGTCACCAAAGCAATAGTAGGACGCCTTAGCGGTAACCCTAATGTCCTAGATCCTTCTTATCTGAGGCAACCATTTCGAGGCAGGTGGATCTTTAGACAAGAGGGCGACCTCTAAAACACCTTATACTTGACGACCACGTCGAGGCAACCAATGAGGCGTACCCTAGGAGTGGCATGTGCATGTGTGTCAGGTTTCAGTTTATGTTTATCTTTGAACATGTTATTCGTGAGCTACAGATTGATTTTATTTGTCAGGCAATCTTGTCATGCATAATTAACAGCTAAGAGTGCGGAAAAGAAGATGCGGAAAGTGAATCTACGCTATTACAAGGCGCGGGTCTATACATCGCCAAAAACAAAACCCGTTTGGAAAATAAATGCGAGAAAAGTAAAGAAAACGGTAAAATCCTAATTAACTATTACATCCTCGGAAACAGATACATAAATATAATCAAAATAAGAATAATGCGCGAAAGGAATTGAATCGGGACGTCCTTAGGGTTTTGACCCTTTTTGAGAAAAGAATGCAATTTGGTCATTTTTGCAATTAAATTAAATATTAAACCTAATTTACTAATTAATTAATTATTTACAAGAAAAAGTATTTTTTTGTGTTTTTTATGTTTTAATGAAATAAATAAAAAGAAATTAAAAGTCAAAAGTTAGAAAAAACCTAAGTCTAATTTATTTGATTTATTGTAAAAGAAAATTAAAATTAAACCTAGTTAACCTAAATTAATTCATGTTAGTGTTTATTTACAAAATAATAATTGAAATTAATAAATAATAATAATATAAATAAAAATATTCACATTTTAATTTTCTGAATTTTATTGTGAAAAATATTAATTTGTTAATTAATTAAATAATAATAATAATAGTTATTAAAGAAAATAAAAGGAAAAGGGAAATAAAAAAAATAGTAAACCAGGGGGGTTGATGGACCCATTGGAGGTGAATTAGGCAATTCTGGCCCAAGAAGCTATCAAGCCTGTTTGACTTTCTGAATGATCTACGCTGGCTTTGACTTGGGAACATGGTGTTCATCCATCCCATGGCCATTGGATTGAGCTTTGGGGCCACTTGGCAAGCTGAAGCGTGAGGTATATGGTGGACAACATTCAGCATCCTGCACATGAACGCATTGGAAAAAAGAGAAATAATTATTTGGGGGACCTGGGAATCGAACCCAGGTCCCAGTGGTCACCAGACACATCACCTTCCACTATGCCATCCGCTTGCTTCTGTTAATACTATAACAATTAATTATAATATATAAAAAGCAACGCCTATGCTGGAAAAGCAAAACACGCGCGCTGATTATTTGAATCGTCCAACCATGAAGCACCACGTCTTCATCTCCTTCGCTGAAACCTGCAAAATATATGTTAGATAGCGGGGGTTTTAACCCCCATAAACTGAAAAAAGGAAAATAGCGATTAGGTCTGTGCACAAGATAAATTGTTCGCGAGGGTAGGGTTCGATTCGTCTGGACGCAGCGATCTCAACCATAGGCATTATGAAGCCTAATTTTTCCCATGCTGAAAAACCCCAAAATCAAAGCTTCGGAACCCTAGATTTCTTCAATGGTATCTTTTGATTTAAGGCTCTATAATTCAATTAACCTGCACCATCAGCTTCCTATGGATTCATACAATATAAATCAAACAGCAAATAGTGTTAATGATGCATGAAATATGAATTACAATTATGGAAAAAAGTGGTAAATCGTGCGACTATTCTGGGCGATTCCTTGAGTTCTAGCACGTGGTTTTGATTCCAAATCACCCCTGAAACTTCCAGCAATATGTTTGAATCGCTCTAAGGCTTTGAATTGGTCTGAAATATGAAAAACAATTTTGGCTTTTTTCTTGATTTTTCAATATTGGTTATGGCTCTGTATGCAGCAATCTCACGTGTTAGGAATTAGGTTTAGCTTATGCACTTATAGTAGAATGGTTTTAGGTCAAATCTTGCACAAGAAATCCCTTGCATTGATGTTCCAATATTTGATTGAAAATCAAATATTTTTCAATCTTTTTGATTGAGAAAACTTGCCAAACATGGAGACTTTGATGTCCTTGATTGATACACGAATTTGCCAGCTTGCCCTGAGTTTATTTGCTTCACAAAAGATTGAAAAAAATCACATCTTTGAATTTCCTACATTTTAAATTAATTAAATGAATTAAAAATCAATTAAAAATTCAATTAATTAATAAAAAATAAGAAAATAATTTCAAATAATCTTAATGGGTCGTGCATGAGCTTTGGATAAAGTTTCAAGAAGAAATTTGAGGCCCATTAGCAAAAATGATGTGTTTTGAGCAAAGTTGACTTTTGGCAAATTCACAAAAATTTCCCAACTTCTCCAATGCATATCTTGCTCAATTTTGATCATATGAACATGTTCTTGGACATTTTGGAAAGGTCTTGAAGTCCTCTAACCAATGCCTTTGGTCCCATGTCATTTGGATTTACCAATCACAAGTTATGGTCTTTGACTTAAAGTGCATTTTTGTTGACTTTTGAAATTGACCTATAATGTAGAAATTGATAACTTTTTTTGAGAGCATTTCTTGGACTTGGAATGTGAAGATGAGTTGTAGGAAATGTCATCCCCTTAAAAATGAGCATTGGATGGGATTTTTCTGATGAACCATGAAAAAGTTATGCCCTGGTCAAGATACAATTGACTTTTCTACTGTCCAAAAATAGCAACTTTTGCATCTTTGATGATTTTTGAGCCATGTTTGAGGAATCATGATCAAGACTTGATCAAATGATGATTGTGAGCTCAAAATAAGATGTTGACCAAAATTTTTGACTTTTGACTGTAAAATGACCATTTTGCCCCTATAGTTGACTGTAAAGCAAATGGGACTTTTGACTGTGCAATTTGACCTTGTGAGTCTTGAGACTTGGCATGTAGATGCTTGACAATATATATAGGCCTATGAGACTTGATTGAGCCATTGAAAACCTCAAATTCATTGAAGGAACCAAAACCCTAATTTTGACTAGCTTAGGAGGTGTTTGGACTGTGCAACCCTTGAAAAGTCTTGAACCATTTGAAGATGATTCTTGACAAATCTTGAAGAATATGGGAGGGCAAATTTTGGGGTACAACAATCCCCATTCATCTTCGGCCGGTAGAGAGAAGAGTTATAATGCTGAGTCTTGAACTGTTTACAGAGCTCGGTGATCATCGTGTTGTTGATATTTGTACCATTGTTAGTAATAATCCTCTCTAGGACACCATATCGACAGATCAGATTGTGTCGGATGAATCGCGCCACGACGTTCTTGGTTACTGTGGCAAAGGAAGCTGCCTTGACCCACTCTGTGAAGTAATCAATTGCTACCAGAATGAAGCGATGTCCGTTAGATGCAGTAGGTATGATCTCTCTGATCATGTCGATGCCCCACATTGCAAAGGGCCAAGGAGCTGTCAAAACATTCAGGGGAACCGGAGGTACATGCACCTTATCAGCATAGACTTGGAACTTATGACAAGTTCGAGAGTGCTGATAATAATCGGCTTCCATAGTGAACCTGTAGTATCCTGCTCGTAGGATTTTCTTCGCCATGGTATGTCCACTGGAATGAGATCCGAAGGTACCTTCATGTAACTCTGCCATGATCCTTTCTGCCTCGCTCTTGTCCACACATCGCAGTAAGGTTGAATCATGGTTACGCTTATAGAGGATTCCATTACTGATGAAGAACTTCGCAGCGAACCTTCTCAGAAACTTCTTATCATTAATAGATGCCCCCTCGGGGTATTCTTGAACCTTAAGATAACTCTTTACCTCGTGAAACCAGGGTTTGTCTGCTACCTCTTTGGTGTCGATCTCACAGCAGTGTGTGGGTTCATCCAACCTCTCAATGGTAATCTGGGGAGCTTCATTGTCCCACCTAACCTTGAACATAGAAGACATGGTAGCTAGCGCGTCCGCCAACTGGTTCTCTTCTCGTGGGAATTGTTCAAAGGTTATCTCCTCAAAGTGTGGGAGCAATGTCAGTACATACTCTTTGTAAGGAATAAGATTCGTGTGCTTCGTATCCCACTCGCCTTTGATATGACTTATCACCAGAGCGAAATCTTCGAATACACTCAAGAACTTAATCCTCATGTCAATAACAGCTCGAAGACTTCATACTCCGCCATATTGTTGGTGCAGTTAAAACATAATCAGGCGGTGAAAGGAGTATGACAGCCTTCAGGAGATATGATTACAGTGCCAATGCCATTACCCAATGCGTTCGAGGCTCCATCAAAATACATATACCATCGGGATCCCTCCTCAGGTTCTTCGCAGTCGGTTACCAACATGATATTCTCATCCGGGAACTCGAAATTCATGGACTCGTAGTCATCCACGGCCTGATGTTCCAAATGATCCGCCAATACACTCCCCTTGATTGGTTTTTGGGTTTTGTGTTGGATGTCATACTCGGTTAAGATCATCTGCCATCTGGCTATCCTTCCGGAGAGAGCGGGCTTCTCAAAAATATACTTGATCGGATCCATCTTTGATATCAACAAGGTAGTGTGAGTCAGCATATACTGTCTCAGTCGGCGAGTAGCCCATGCCAAAGCACAACAAGTATTCTCGAGCAATGAGTATCAGGTCTCACAGTCGGTAAACGTTTTGCTAAGGTAATAAATGGTGTACTCTTTTTGACCAGACTCATCATGTTGCCCCAGCACACACCCCATTGAATTGTCTAGCACTGTCAAGTATAATATCAAAGGTCTTCCTTCAACTGGAGGCATCAAAATTGGTGGTTCTTGAAGTTATTCCTTGATTCTTCTAAAAGCGGTCTGGCATTCATCATTCCAATTTACCACTTGATCTTTCTTCAGCAACTTAAAAATTGGCTCACAAGTAGCAGTCAAATGTGAAATGAACCTGGCGATGTAATTCAGCCGTCCCAAGAAACCTCTAACTTCCTTCTCTGTGCGGGGGACTGGCATCTCTTGTATGGCTTTTACCTTTGCCGGGTCTACCTGAATACCTTTGTCACTGACAACAAAACCTAGAAGCTTACCAGACCTTACCCCGAAGGTACACTTGTTTGGATTCAACCTCAGCTTGTATGTCTTCAACCTGTCAAACAGTTTCTGGAGATAATCAAGGTGTTCTTCCTCAGTCTGGGACCTGGCTATCATGTCATCAACATAAACCTCTATCTCGTGGTGAATCATATCATGGAATAAAGCGACCATGGCGTGCTGATAAGTTGCCCCAACATTCTTCAACCCAAAAGGAATTACCTTGTAACAGAAGGTGCCTCACTGTGTAACAAAGGTTGTCTTCTCTATGTCTTCAGGAGCCATCTTGATCTGGTTGTAGCCAGAGAAACCATCCATGAAGGAGAAGATCTTGTGTTGCACGGTGTTGTCGACTAGAACATCAATGTGAGGAAGTGGGAAGTCATCCTTGGGGCTTGCCCTATTCAGATCTCTGTAGTCCACACACATCTGTACCTTAACATCCTTCTTAGGTACCGGAACGAAGTTGGCAACCCACTGCGGATAAGAAGTGACAGCTAAGAATCCTGTGTCAAACTGTTTCATGACCTCTTCCTTGATTTTCTCTGACATTTCAGGGTGCATACGGTGGACCTTCTGCTTTACCGGAGGACAGTCTTCTTTAGTTGGCAGGCGATGTACCACGATATCGGTGTCCAAACCAGGCATGTCTTCATAGGACCAGGCGAAGATCTCGATGTAGTCGTGTAGCATTTGTATTAACCGTTGTTTGACACTAGCCTCCAAACTCACACCCATTTTAATTTCTTTCCTGTCTTCCTCTGTACCCAAATTCACTAACTCAACTGGCTCTTCATGCGACTGTATGGCCCTTTCTTCCTGCTGCAATAGTCTAGCAAGTTCTCCAGGCACCTCACAATCATCCTCACCTTCGTCCTCGGCTTGGTTGATCGTATTTTGAAGTCATAACTAGCAGTAGCAGAGTTGTTATCAATGGGATCCATAGTGGATATGGATCTATGGTATGATACGTGAGTGTGTGTAAGAGAATAGCTGTTTTAATAAAGTGAGAAAAAGAAAAGAAAAACAAGGAGCGCAAAATTTGTATGCAAGAAACGTCCAATGCTTTATTAATGATATATGAAATGACAAATAATAGCCCTCACAAGCAAAGCCAAGATGCCTCGGGCAAGGCACCGGGCTGTAAAGTTTCAAATTGTTTATTAGAAATCTTAAAACAAGAGTCAATTATTGCAGAATAAAAGAAACAGGTATGAAGTCCCTGGCCGTCCAGTTATTCGGTCCACCGTTGGTCGTTGGGTAGATCCAGTTGTCGATGTTTGAATCCTCTTCACTGACATCTTCTGTGGTGGAGACAACCTCAACAACATTGATTCCCGAGCCATGTTTAAGCATGGGTGTGGTTATAACGTTCGGCTTTTCTGGAGCATCAAAATCTATCTCCTTGGCTTCAAGCAAGTCTTGTACTTTGTTTCTCAGAGCCCAACAATCATTTGTATCGTGGCCAGAACTCTCAGAATGGTAGGCGCACCGTGCGTTGGGATTGTATCTAGGAGATGTAGTGTTTGGATTCTTGGGAGCCTCTCTCAAGGTGGCCAAGTTGGATTTCAGCAGATGAGGCGGGACTTCAGCCAGAGTCATGTTGATGCTGGTAAACTGCCATTGTGGTCTTTCCACCCTTTGTTGATTGTTGCGTTGTGGAGCAACTGCGGATCTTGGTATCATTACAACATTTACCGTTTGACAGTGTTCGGATCTGTTTTAGCCCCTTGGGCTATAGACTGCACTGGTTTCCTTCTTACCAGCGAAGGGCTTCTTTGCTGAACTCGAGGAGGCATCCTTATGTATTTTACCACTCCGAATTCCAGCTTCTACTCTTTCTCCAGTTAAAATCAGCTCGGTAAAACCAGATGACGAGCTGTCGATCAAGTGATTGAAAAATGGGCTAGATAGCGTACCAAGTAACATATCCACCAACTCCCTATCAGACAAAGGGGCTGAACTCTCCCAGCCAAGTCTCTCCATTTTTTAGCACAATCTTTAAAACCTTCACCTGCACCCATGGACATACTCTGGAGTTGAGTACGAGTGGGAGCAATTTCGGTATCATACTGATACTTCTTGTAGAAAGCAACACCAAAATCTTCCCAGTTTCGGACACTGGCTCCCTCCAACTGGTAAAACCATTCAAGCTGAGTCCCTGACAGTCTATCTTGAAATAAGTGCACCCACAAATTTCTATCAGCGGTGTTGGGTTGGATTTTTCTGACATATGAACGGAGATGGAGTTTGGGGCAGGACACTCCATCATACTTGGCCAAAACTGGAGCTTTGAACTTATGAGGGATGACCACTCCCGATACTAGTCCTAATTCTCCAAAATCTAAACCAGGTATCTTATGAACTTCCATAGCACTCAGACGGTCTTCTAGATGTTTATATCTATCCTCGGCAGGAGGATATTGCTCATCATTGTAATCAGTATCGTCGTCAGAGACTGTAGGACTAGGATCCTTTTCCTCTTCTTGGTTCTCCCCTTCCTTGGATGAAGAGGTTAGATCAGTTTGGTGCCTCAACCTTTCTCCAAACCTTCTGCCCATATTCAGAATACCAGTCTTCTTCTTCTTCTTCTGCCTCTCTTTCAGAATGAGGGCTTTCAGATCCTCTTGCCCCTTTTCCATACTGATGAACATCTGCTGGAACTGGGCGTTCTGTGCCTGGAGATCTTTTATGGCTTGATCGGAAGACATTTCTTCTGAAATAAACAACGAAGGAGATGAGAAACCTGTAGTGGTACATGTAATGATGTGTATGATAATGGGATGCGTATGTAATGATTTCAAAGACTTTGGGAAATTTAAATTTGCAAACCAAAATAAACAAAAACTTTATTAGCTTAAATTTGAAAGTTCAACATGCCTTTAAGGCGTTACAAATAAGTAAATAAAACAAATCTAAAACTAGAAAAGAAAAATCAAAAGTCCCATGGACGCTTTCTCTTTGTTCTGATATAATCATTGAGCACTCTTTCTTTCTGGAGCTGCTTGGTGAGCTTTAAAACCTTCCTCTCTTGCTCATGAAATTGTTCCCTGTAAGTATCTCGCTCATTCCTCAGCTGAATCCAAGACCTCTGTAACTCCCCAAGATCAGTGGGCATGTAAGGATAAAGAACCGTGTAAGGAATGCCTTCTTCAGTAGTGGGCTCCACAATCACTAGTAATACGGCCACATAAGGCATCATAAGCTTATGGGCCCGAGCTCATACCCATTGGAGGTAAGGCTCCATAGGAATGGAAGTCTTTGGTCCCAACTCTTTGGGGTCAGATCTGTTTACCATGCCCCAAGCTCGTATGAACCTCCGGCGATACTCCTTAACATCATCCTCATAGTTGAATACAATTCCCTCAATAAGTAACTCATGGGGACCATCCCTTCGAGCATGACCAAATTGTCGTAAAGCTAGACAAGGATTGTAAGTTATACCCCCTCTGATACCAAGTAATGGGACATTAGGGTACTCCCCACAATGGTCAATAATATCAATGTCTTCCATAGCTCGGGAACACCAAAGAATATCCGTATGAGCGAGTGACATTATTTTGTGCGACTAAACCAAACCTTCTTCGTTCTTCAGTACAAACTTAGGGAGGTGAGAAATAAACCACCTCGACAGCAACGGAATGCAGCATATAAGAGTCCCTTTTCTCTTCATGGTATGAGTATGGAGAGCGTGTAAAATATCTCCAAGAAAGGTAGGCACAGGGTTGCGAGAAAGGAAAATCTTGATAGCATTCACATCTACGAAGGAGTCCGGATTAGGGAAGAGAACTAAACCGTAGATAAGAAGAGTCAAGACCTCCTCAAAAGCCTGAAAATCCAAATCATCCCAAAATAGTTGAGCCTTGTCTATCAGGAATTTGGCTAGAAAACCCTTGACTCCGCTTCGAGTTTCCCAATTAGATGCCACGTCGGCCCATTTCAAATGCAAAGCTGAGGCAATGACTTCTGGCTTATGAACTTCTTCTATACCTATGAAGGTTACCTGTTCAAGAATGGATATGCCCAATAGCTGAGAGAATTCTTCCAAGGTGGGTACCAACTGATAATTTGGAAAGGTGAAGCAGTAATGCTTGGGATCGAAGAACTGAAATAGTACGCTCATCATCTGTTCATCAAGGTTTGAAGTAACCAGGCTGAGAAGTTGACCGTGTCTCTTAATGAAGGTAGAAGTTTCAGAAACTCTTGATGCTAGCTCTTTAAGTTAGGCAGGTATCTGCACAAAGCTGATTCAGATGGTATTTCTATGCACAGAAGCCATGATCTGCAAAACAGAACAAAGATAAATTCCCTTGGTCTTTGAAATGGTTAGTGTAATGAAGCATGAATGCCATATTATGATGCATGATGTCATGATAAACCACAGGTATAGCAAACACAGGTATTGCAAACACAGTCAAATCACACAAAGCCCTTAGGTTTAAGGCTTGTATGAGGTCAAAGGTAATATCCTCTTGAAGTTAAGTTGGTTTCAAACCTGTCTTAGAAAAGTAACCGGGTTCTAAAGGATCTCAATATCACTGACCATCCTTCATCGGTCATGGTTTCAGCTCACGCAATCTTTTCTTACGGCCGAAATATTCCGAAAGTATGATCTCAATGAGTGTAGCATCGAGTATCAACCAGTTCTCAGCTCTACACCGAGGCCGGCTATCTCGCTACTTTCTAATGCCCAAGTTGGGCAATTAAAGGTTCTAAGGTCAGTTGATGCTTCACGACACCATGCAGCGGCCTCGTATTCTTCTCGTTTCACCACAAGGGATACCGGTACCAACCGAAGTGCCACATCAACGTAGCTACTGCTTCAACCATATCGGTCTACGCCATACAGTTCCCTCACAGTCTATTGCTACTTACCTAAAAGGTGTTCCCCAGATTCGAGTGTAGGATCTATAGTAACCCCAAACAAAACCCTCAAAAGTAAAGCAAACAAAGCAATCAAGAGAAGCAATTTAAATGACCTAGATCCTAAGGTATACCACATTTAACTCCCCAACAGAGTCGCCAGTTTTGTGATACGGTGGCAGAACCGACTGTTTAATACTGGTTTACGTTTTGTGTTTTTTATTCGCAAAATGTCGCGCTAAGCAAGAGTCGCCACTGACTTTTATTTCATCCAATCGGAAAGGAAAAAAGTACAGAAAAAAAATCCTTTTTCGAGATATTTTGAGTACGGGGGTAGATTATAGAAAGGGAAGGTGTTAGCATCCTTTCTATCCATGGTTTTCCATGGGCTCTTAGGTACTTGCTCATTTTTAAATTGCTTGTATGTGTGCTTTGTTTTGAAAAGTTTTACTTCGTGATAACCCTTGTATCAGTCCTCAAGGATGTGACGAAGTTGTTTTGAAAATTTTGTTTGAAAAGTGTCTGTGTGAAAAGTTTTGATTTGAGCAAGTACCTACCAGCATCTACCTACTCGAAAAAAAGATCGTTTCTATTCTTGTTTCCTTTAGACAACGCTATCCCACTATTAAGAAATAGGTAGCACCGCCGTTGGAGTTGTAAGGGTCAATTTGAAAGGGACGTACGATCACTAAAGCAATATTAGGACACCTTAGTAGCAACCCTAGAGTCTTAAGATCTTTCTCGAGGCAACATTTGAATGGGACAATTTGATCTTTTAGACTAGAGGGCAACCACTAAGACACTCTATGCTTAATGATCGCTTACCGAAGGCAACTGAAGTGAGAGTATACCCTAAGAGTGAATATGTGTGAGTGATTTGTTTCAGTTATTTATATTTGCACATTAGGGTTTTCTAACTGTATTAATTTGTCATGCATTCTTGCCATACCATCCTATTAGTATACATCTAAACAGTTAAATATTTGCAGGAATTAAAAATGCGAGAAAATAAACCTAACTATTACAAGGCTTCAAGGAAGGGGATTAATTACATAGCCAAGAAACCGGGGATTTAAACAGTAAATAAAAAACCTAAGTTAACTATTACAAACCATGAACAATTACAAAATATTGGCAAAATAATCAACAAGCGCGCGACGAATTAAATGCGAGGACGATTAGGGTTTTGACCCTTGACTAAACCTAATTGCAATTGATTAAAGAAAAATCATTTTTTGTCATTTTTGTTATTTAAGAAAATAATGAATAATTAAATTAAAATAAAATCATAAGTTCTAATTAATATTAATTTTTGAAAATAAATTAATTCATTCTAAACAACCTATTTTTGTATTTTTTTTGTTTGAAAAAAGAAAATAATTAAATCAAGAACTTAAACCTAATTTTCTAATTGATTTTAATTATAAAAACAAGTTAAAATTTCCCTAAATTAAATTAAACTAAATTAAATTAAATTTGATAAAGAAAACCTAATTCTAATTTTTTATTAATTCTTGATTTTGTGATTTTGTGAAAGTTAACTAAAATAACTAAAAGAAAATAGTAAAATAATTAAAAAAAATAAGAAGAAACAAAAAAAATGGGCCTGATACTGTTGCTGAAGAAGGGGGTGTCAATCTGAACTCTGGGCCCAAGATGCTCCAAGCCTGTTTGACCACGTTTGATTTGGTGTGGGGTTTACTTGAGGGCTATGGTGGTCTCTCATTGGAGAGGCATGGGATCTAATGGCACACTGGATCAAAGGATGGACGTTGATAGCATATGGTGGGCGCTTGAGATTGTAGTGCACCTGATCACATGAAGAAAAATAATATGAAGCAAATATTGGGACCTAGAGATCGAACCCAGGTCCTTATACTCAAATCCAACGCCACGCTGCCAGCTGAGCTATGATGGTTAGTTGTGATTATAATAATAATACAATATAATATAATAAAAGCAAAAGATCTGATTTTAAAACGCGTAAAATTCAAATTGATGAGTCACACGCTGCCACGCCATCGTCTCCCTCATTGGCCTGTCGCTTTAGATAAAACACTTTTACCTACGAACATTTGTGTGTCACTACAGACCTGTAACATTCAAGAATCGCGTACAGGCAATATAAATGAAAGGTGATGGTACCAATCAACTCGTCTCATCCTCACGAGTATCATGGCACCAGAATCCAGGCCTAATTTTGCCTATACTGAAAACCCCTAAAACGAGCAAAGAAACCCTAGCAATGCCATATTGTGATTCCTGCACTGTAAATGCAATTAAGTGGTACCAATAGCTTGCAAACACAATGATGAACAAGAATATATAATTAAAACATGCTTATGATGAGTAAATCAGTGAAATCAAAATCAAGTTTTTAGGCAAACCGTGGTGCCTGTAGGGTGCGATTCTGGGCATTTCAAGACCCGGGAGTGATTGGAATAGCTTCCTAAGATGTTTAGCAAGCGATTGGAATGAGTAGGAGGGCTTGAGATAGCCTGTAGAAGAAGATTCGTGTCACTTTTCTTGGAAATTTTCAAGTTTTGTTCTGCACTTCTCACGACTTCTAACCCTTGTTTTTTGATCTGGCTAGCTTCATTATATAACCTAGAACGAATTAGGTTAACAAACTTGGTATGAATCTTTGCATTTCATGAATGTAATATTTGATTTTTAAGCCATATGATATATTTATATTTTCATGCCAATCATGCTCTTTTTGTACCAATTGCCCTTGATTCAATTTGATCATGTAAGCTCAGCATATCTTGATTGCCAATCTATAAAAAAAAACAAATCAAATCATATCTTTGATAATTTTCATTATTTATTTGATTTAATTCACTTTTTAATTAATAAAAAATCAAAATAAATTGAAAATGAAGCACAATATAGGTGAGTGAACATTTGAGTCTTGCACCACATTATAATTGAGGTGCATGCATAAAAAGTTGGGCCCATTTAGCAAAAAATGCAAATTTGAGTACATTTAACTTTTGGCAATTTTGCAAAAATGGTGAACTTGGCCAATGCATAACTCTCTCGATTTTTACCCTAGAGAGGTGTTCTTGGACTTTTTAGAAATCTTAGGATGTCCTCTAAACAACCCTTTTGGTATCATCTCAATTGAGTCTTCCATGTTCATGTATGAAGCTTTGACCTAAAAGGTGTTTTTGTTGACTTTTCAAAAGGACCTATAATGTCAAAATTCATATATTTTTGTGAGTGCATATTATGGACTTGGGAACTAAAGATAAATTGTAGGTAATTGCATCCTCTTCAAAATGATCTTTTGATGGGTCACTTCTGATAAAATATGAGAAAGTTATGCTTGGTCAAAGTTGAGTTGACTTTTCTTGTAAAACCCTAATTTAGCAACTTTTGGGTTTTGATGAATTGTGAGCAATCCTTGAGGAATCATGATCAACCCTTGATCAAATGATGAATAATACTTCAAAATTAGGATGTTGACCAATAATCTTGAAGTTTGACTGTATGTGGGCCACATTGGACTTTTGACCTAGTATAATTGATTTTCAGGCATTTGAGCAATTGACTGAGAAAACTTCTTCTGCAAGGCTTGAAACTTGACGTGGATGATCTTGAGAACATATTAGGACAATGGTGAGAATTTTAGTCCTTTATGGTTCACACATCTTAATGAAAATAGAAACCCTAATTTGAGGTATACTGCCTTAGGAGAGAGTTTGTCTGGTCAACTCTTGAACTTCCTTGAGCAATTTGGGGACCTCACTTGCCATGTCTTGAGAAATATGGGATGGAAAATTTTGGGGTACAACAAGTAGTACAACACAAAAGGGTCCCTCTTCTCTTTATAGTGCGAGTATGCAGAGAATGTAAGATATCTCCAAGCAGAGTATGTACCGGATTGTGTGACAGGAAAACCTTAACTGCATTCACATCTATCAGATGGTCCGGATTAGGGAAAAGAACCAAACCATAGATGAGAAGGGATAACACCTCTTCAAAAACTTTTAAGTCCAGGGTATCCCAAAAATGATGAGCTTTCTCAAACAATAACTTAGCCAAAAAACCCTTGACACCTCTCCAGGTTTCGCAATTTGCCACTACGTCAGACCGTTGTAAGGACAGAGCTTTAGAAATATCTTCAGGTTTAGGGTCTCTTTCCATACCATTTAAAGGTACCTTATTAAGGACAGGCACCCCCAACAACAGATAAAACTCCTCCATAGTAGGCACTAACTGGTAATCCAGAAAAGTGAAGCAGTGATGTAGAGGGTCGAAGAACTGAAAGAGAACTTTTAACATTTCTTCATCAGGGTTTGAGGTGACCAAGTTGAGAAGTCGACCATGCCTTTCAGTGAAGGGAGATCTTTCGGGAACCCTTGATACCAATTCTTTAAGCTGAGGAGGTACCTTTACCAGACTGACTTGGATAGTGAATCTGCGGGCGAGGGCCATGTCCTACAAAACAAGACAAAAGTAAACCATAAGAATCCTTGAAATGGTTAGCATGATATGCTATGTTATGATGTCATGATTATGCTAAGATATAGCAGATATAGCACACACAAGCAAATCACACAGAGACCTTAGGTTTAAGGCTTGCATGGATTTTAAGGTATACCCTCTTGAAGTTGGGTTGGTTCAACCTGTCCTAAATAAAGTAACCGGGTTCTAAGGGATCTCAATATCACCGATCTTTTCCCTAAATTTTGTTCCGATAGACAATTGACTTGCCACCAAACAAAACTCAAGAGTCAAATCTCAATGAGTGTAGCATCGAGTATCAACCGACTTTGGGTTTACACCAAAGATGGCTATCTCACTACGTCCTAAAAGCCAAGTTGGTCAATTAAGGTGCTAAGGTCAGTTGACGCTTTATGATACCACACAACAGTCCCGTATTCTCCTTGATTACTCAAGGGCTACCGATACACACCAAAGTATCGCATCAACGTAGCTACTGTTTCAACCGTGTCGGTATACCCCGCACATCTCCCTCGCAGTTTATTACTACTTACCTAAAAGGAAATCCTCGATCCGGGTTTAGGATCTAAACAACCCAAACAGATACCCTTAAAGATAAATAAAAACAAGACAAGCCAAAGAATCAATTAAGAATGACCTAGATCCTAAGGTAAATCCCACTTTATATTATCCCCAGCAGAGTCGTCAGTTCTGTAATACGATGGCAGAACCGACTGTTTTTAGTTACTACTGGTTTTGCGTTTTTATTTCATCCAACAAAGGAAAAGGGAAAAGAACAGAAAAAAACTTTTTCGAGATGTTTCTGAGTACGTGGGTAGATTATAGAAAGGGAAGGTTAGCACCCTTTCTATCCGTGGTTTTCCACGGACTCTTAGGTACTTGTTCAATCTTAAATTGCTTTTGTGCTTGTTTGCTTGAAAAGTTTTGAAGTTTGCCTTAGAGTAGCGTTTCACTTTATGGTAACCCTTGTATCAGTCCTCAAGGGTGTGATAAAATGTTTTTGAAAACTTTGGTTTGAAAAGCTTGTTTGAAAGTGTATGTGCAAAAATTGTTGTTTTGAGCAAGTACCTAAAAGTTTCTACCTACTCGAAAAAAGTATGTTCGTTTTCTTATTTCCTTTTAGATAGTGCCATCCTACTACTAAGGAGTAGGTAACTCCATCGTTAGAGTTTAAGGGACAATCAAAAGGAAAGAGACAAATACGATCACTAAAGCAATGGTTTGGAAACCTTAGTAATTACCCCAGAGTCCTAAAGATCTTTCTGAGGCAACATTCGAATGGGTCATTTTTGATCTTTTGGGATTAGAGGACAACCACTAAGACTCCCTATACTTCATGATCTTTTGATTTTCAGTTATTTATCTTTGCACAATTAGGTTTTCTATCATTTTAAATTATGAATTTATCTTTCGCATACAACCCTATTATCAATCATCTAACAGTTTATCATGACGGAAAGGAAAAGTGCGAGAAATTTAAACCTAGCTATTACAAGGCTTTGGGGAGGGGGATTACATAATCAAAAACTGGAGGAAAATAGTAAAGGCAAATAGTAAATTATTACAAACTCGGAGCAATTACATTAATTAGAAAAATAATGAAATAAATACGCGCGAAAAAATTAAATACGGAACTAAAATTAAATTCAAAGATATTTAATTAGTAAATAGAGAAAAGTATTTTTTTTTTGGGTTTTTGAGAGAAAATAATTAATTTTGCAAATCAACCTAATTTCTAACTAATTTTAATTATGATAAAGAATTTAAGTTATCCTAATTAATCTAATTAATTAATGCAATTAAAATTTTTTATATATAAAAAAACTAATTCTAATTTTTGTGACTTTTGTGATTTTTTTATTTAATTAAAAAATGATTTTTGGTAAAAATAATTAAAACAAATAACTAAAACAAATAAAAGAAACTAAAAAAAAAAGAATTAAATTGGGCCTGGTGAAATAGTAATCTGAGAGGTGTGAATTGGAATTTGCAGGCCCTGAATAGCTGACCCAAGGCAGGCGTGTGATCCAGTGAGGATCCCCTCTGGAGGTTCACCATGTGTTGCTTTTGCTGGATGTTTAGATATGATCACTGGATGATCCAAGGCAGGAGATGTTGAGGTGCACCGTGAGCGCGTTTGGAATGGCATTACTAGATCTGCAAAGGAATTCTGAGAAAAATAATATGCAGGAGGCAGAGGTCGAACCCCTGACCTCCCACACACGCGCGTTTGGAAACCCTTTCCCTTTGCCATTTAGCCAACTTGCTATTCATTTATACAAACAAACAACAAATAATATATTTAATAATGAGTCAATCTGATAAGAAAAATGCGCGAGATTCAAACCATCTTTACCTACGGACACAAGTTGTAACTATAACCTTGCAAATCTCAAAAATCAATACCAGGCAAGATAAATCAAATCCAAACATACAGATCAACTCACTTTGATCTCGTGAGTATGATGGTATCCATATTTTGCCCTGATTTTACCTGTATCAAAAAGCCCTAAAACTAAGCTCGAAATCCTAACAATGGTGTTCCATCAAACAAGCATCAAAACACATAATTAATTATGCAAACACGTTATAAATGATGATACCAACTTGAATGTATACTTAGAAATCATTTATAATGCGTAAATTTGCAAAACCAAATTCAAGAAAAGTGGCAAACCGTGATACTCGTGTAGAACATTTCTGGGCGTGTTGAGGCTTGATAATGGTCCCAATAGCTCCCAAATATTGCCAGGAGTTAATTTCTATCCTTGAAGCACCTTGAATTCCCCTCTAACGTAAAATCCGACTACCTCTTTATTTGTCAAAAGTTCAATTTTCTTCTCTCAATCCACATGGCCAAACCTCTTTCTTTAGCTCTGGGAATGTTGTGCATATATAGTATGATCAATTAGGTCAATAAAATTGGATTCAATCTTTGCAAGTTTGTGAAAAAGATTGGATTTGTTTCTTGTATGATTTGTTTCTAAAATAAGCCAAATTATGATCTTTTTCAATCCAATTAGCCTTTGCACGAATTTTCTTGATTTGCTAGGTGTTCATGGACTCTTAAGGTGCTCACAAAATCAGATCTTTGATTTTATTTGATTATTCCACTATTTAAATTAATTTATTTTGATTTAAATGAATAAAAAGTCAAAATAAATAATAAAAATAATAAAATAATAGGTGGATAAGCTCAGGGGTTGTGGGTCCTCTTAGGAACAAGTTTCAAACAAGAGAACACGGGCCCATTTGGAAAAAAAAGTCATTTTGATCAATGATGACTTCATGCACATTTCCAAAAATTGGTCAACTTTGACAATACATATCTCCCTCAATTTTAATCCTAAGAAGGTGTTCTTGGACTTTTTAGAAATCTTAGGGTGTCCTCTAAACAACCCTTTTGGTTTCATCTCAATTGGATCTTCCATGTTCATGTAAGAAGCTTTGACCTAAAAGGTGTTTTTTGTTGACTTTTTTCAAATGACCTATAATGTCTGAATTCATATCTCTTCATGAGTGCATTTTTTGAACTTTAGGGATGAAGATAAGTTGTAGGGAATTGAATTCTCTTAAAAATGAGCCTTGGATGAGAAATTTATGATAAAGTATGAGGAAGTTATGCCTGGTCAAAGTTTGGTTGACTTTTCTACAAAAACCCCAATTTAGCAACTTTTGAGTTCTGATGAATTAGAGGCCTTCCTTGAGGAATCATGATCAAACCTTGATCAAATGATGTATATCACCTCAAAATGTTGATGTTGACCAAAAATCTTGAAGTTTGGTTGTATGTGGGCCATAATTGACTTTTGACCTAACATAGTTGATTTTCAGGCATCTAAATAGTTGACTGGGTAAATTTCTTGTGCAAGGCATGAAACTTGGCATGGATAATCTTGAGGACCTATTAAGACCATGGAAAATATTTGAGACCTTTGGAGTTCATCCATCTTGATGAAAATGGAAACCCTAGTTTGAGGTTCATTGTCTTAGGAGAGCATTTGTCTGGTTAATCCTTAGGCATCCTTGGGCAAGTTAAGGACCTCTAGGAGCATGTTTTGAATAAAATGAGAGGGAAAATTTTGGGGTACAACACCATCACCTGACCATAGACTTTTCCTTCAGGGAAGTCGCACAACGCAGAAGAAAGCAGTCCCCCGAAAAAATGGAGGTTGTCGAACTAGCTGTAAAAGACCTCTTAGAGGCACACTTTATTTCTGAAGCCCAGTACATAAACTGGCTCTCGAAAATGTAGTTCTTATAAATAAATCTAATGGAAAATGGTGCATGTACATTGATTATATTGACCTCAATCAGGCTTTCCCGGAAGATGCTTATCCCCTCCCTAATATTGACAAACTGGTCGACAACTCAACCGATTTCAAATTGTTATCTTTTATGGACGCATATTCTGGATACAATCAAATTCCAATGGAGAAAATGGACAAAAAATACACTATTTTCATGAACAAGTCGGGAAACTATTACTACAACGTAATTCCCTTCGGCCTGAAAAACGTGGGGGTTACATATCTGCGCATGATAAACAAAGTCTCTTGTAACGAAAAGGCGACATGCTCGAAGTCTACATGGACGACATGATCATTAAATTCACAAAAGAAATCAACCATGCCCTCCACTTGAAGAAAGTTTTCGAGCAGGACAAAAAGTATCGGATGCGATTTAACAAAGAAAAATGCACCTTCGGTGTATAAGCAGGAAAATTCTTCAGATTCCACCTCACAGAACGAGGGATTAAGGAAAATCTTGAACGGTATGCTCACTTCTCTCTCTCGATTCGTGGCAAAATTCGCCCAGCATGCACTCCCCCTCTTCAAACTCCTCGACAAAGAAGCTTCCTTCGACTAGACGGCCGAATGCGAGCAATCTCTCATCCACTTGAAGCAAGCACTATTGCAACCGCCCGTCCTTTCTCGACCAGGGAAGGATGAAATCCTCTATCTCTATCTGGCCTTTGCCCCACGAGGCAATAATCGTAACACTAATCAGAGAAACCCCAGAAGGGCATAAGCCTATCTACTTTACGAGCAAAGCCCTGCAGGGTCCCGGTGTAAGATATCAGCAAATTGAAATGGTGGCCCTTACCCTTATCAATAAAGCAAGGAGACTCAGGAACTATTTCTTGGCGCATACCATAGCCATCTGAACCGGTCAACCAATAAAGTGGCTGATCGGTAGGCCTGACATGGAGGGCATAATGTTGAAATGGTCGTTAGAAATCTCCGAGTTCGACATCCAGTACGAAGGAAGGAAAGCCATTAAAGCTCAAGCACTAGCCAACTTTGTGGCCAAAATTATATTGCCCACACCCGGGACGGGGCACATCGATGTTTAATTTTTGTCGATGGCGCCTCTAGTTCGATAGGAAGCGGCGCAAAAATTATATTGGAAAATGAAGAAGCAACCCTAATAGAGGTCTTCCTTGCATTATCCTTCCGGACCTCAAACAACCAGGCCGAATAAGAGGCATTCCTAGCAGGTTTACGCTTGGCCGAAGACTTGGGAGTAGAGAAGGTGAAAATCTTCACCGACTCTCAACTTGTTACATCCCAGGTCCGACGAGAATATCAGGTGAAAAGCGATTACCTTGCCGAGTATTGGGCCCTGGTCCAAGAAAGAAAAAAGAAATTCATGGACGTACGACATGTTCCCCATGAACATAACGCCCTGGCAGACATCTGGTCCAAACTAGCGAGCATAAAGAGGAAAAGGGGAAACAAGTCGGTGATACAGGAAATTCTTCCCTGACCGAGAACCTAGAGACCCCCCTCGACTTTGGGAGTATTCTCCATAGGGGACAACGACTGCTGGATGACCCCCGTGTATGACTACCTCGCAAAAGGGGAGCTACCTACCGACTCGAAAGAAGCGGCCGTGGTCAGATGAAGAGTCTGCTCCTACGTCCTGGTCAAAGGCAAATTGTATAGGAGAGAGTTTTCTATTCCCCTCCTCAAATGCGTTGACAAGAGCAAAATGGACCATATCTTGCTCGAGATCCTTGAAGGGAATCATCAGCCATTATAGCAATAAGGACTAACTTTCCATTTTCCCTATAAAGGAATTTGGACAAGTGGCATCTTGAAATCTATACATGGAATTTAATTCTTTTGAAAAAATTAAATTGAATGATTTATTTTAATATAATTTAATTAGGTGGCCTATGATTGTCCTAGGAAATCAGAGTGATGACGACAATCTGCGCGCATGTCCTTGACGTGGCGATTTGGTGAAAAATGGTCATGATTACTATGTTGTGTACATGTTATTTTTAACAATGTTGAGCAGTTACTAAAAACACCACTGTTGTACCCCAAAATTTTCCCTCCCATATTCCTCAAGACTTGTCAAGAAGAAGCTTCAAGTTACTCAAGATGGCTCAAGGTTTGGACAGTCAAATCACCTCCTAAGGCAGTCAAGTCAAAATTAGGGTTTTGTGTTGCATCAAGGTCCTTACATCCAAATGGACTCAAGTGCTTCCCAATGTCTTAATATGTTCTTAAGTTCATCCATGTCAAATTTCAAGCCTTGCAGAGGAAGTTTGGTCAGTCAATTGCTCAAGAGGCCCAAAAAATCGACTATGCTAGGGCAAAAGTCAACTGTGTCCCAAATACAGTCAAACCTCAAGATTTTTTGTCAACATTCTCATTTTGAAATATAATTCATCATTTTATCAAGGGTTGATCATGATTCATCAAGGATTGCTCAAGATTCATCAAGATTCAAAAGTTGCTAAATTAGGGTTTTGTAGGAAAAGTCAACTCAACTTTGACCAAGCATAACTTTCTCATACTTTATGAGAAATGACCAATCCAAAGCTCATTTTGAATATGATGAAATTACCTACAATCCATCTTCACACCCCAAGATCAAGAAATGCTCTCACAAAAAGTTACAAATTTGGACATTATAGGTCATTTTTGAAAGTCAACAAAAACACCTTTTTTTCCAAAGCTTATAACTTGAGCATGGAACATCAAAATGATATGAGACCAAAAGGGTTGATTATAGGACATCTCAGGGTTTCTAAAAAGTCCAATAACACCTCCAAAAGTTCAAAATTGAGGGAGTTATGCATTGTTGAATTTGGGCATTTTTCCAAAATTGCTAAAAGTCAACTATCCTCAAAACTCCAATTTTTGACAAAAGGGCCCATTTTTTTCCACTTGATATGGTCTTGTCATACCACACACGTGTCCTATCTTTAATTTCATGACCAAACATTTATTTTTCTATTTTATTTAATTTTTATTGATTTAATTCATTTTAAATCTATATTAATTCAAATAAAATCCAAAAATTAATGAAATTGTATCTTTGTGATTTGTACAGCTTGCAAATATCATATAACCCCTAGTCAATTCGTATCAAGTCAATTCAAGCACAAAAAATCAGATTTGGCCTATATTTGGAAACATGTTAATGGTGATCAAAATCCAATCTTGATTCTTCAATACACAAGGATATTGGCCTATGTTTTAACCTAAAATCATTCTATTATATGCATACAAGCTAGCCAGACCTAAAACACGCACAAAGCTCTGCAGAAACGGCCACACAACTTTGAGAAAAAAGCTTGAAAAGTGAGAGATCAAAAACGACATTGGAGGCATCTTCCAACAAAAAGCTCAACACAGCTCTCTTCCTTGACATCCAGTGAAGCTATACCAATTGAAATCAAGCCTTTTTGTTGCCTAAAACGTCCTGTAAGTCTCCATGAACATTGCTCTGCACATGAAATCGTAAATCATTCTCCTTGCATCTTTTTGCCAATTTGATTGCACATTCATACTTGCCATTAAAATTCCAATGATTCTGCATTGTTTGATTTTATTTTCGTGGCCTCTAACCCCATATCCAGAACCTAGGGTTCTTGTTCTTGTTTTTAGGCATTTCTTATGCAGGTTAAATTAAGGTTAGTAATTGGTACAAGGATGACCAGGAGGAAGAGACGAGTACGTTGGTACTCTTGGATTTCATTTACATGGCCTGGAGAGGGTTTTTGAGATACCCTACGAAACTTCCTGCAGATAAAAATCCGCAGGTAAATAACTAGGGGTTTGTGAAGAAGACGACCACGCGTCCTCTCCTAACCGGCCAGTTCAAATTTCGCGCATTTTTTTTATTTTTCCAGGCATTGTAAATATTTGTCAATATAATATTTGTTTCTTATCGTTATAACAACTAAGCAGGTCAGTTGGGTTGGTAGCGAGTTAGTTGAGTTGTCCCTTGGGACCTGGGTTCGAATCCCAGGTCCCCCAAAATGCTTATTATTATTTTCTTGCATATATTCCAATGAATTTCCAGGTATGAAGACTACCATATGCCTCAGAGATCAACATGCCAAGTGGCCCACCAGGCAGATCTAGTGACTCAGATTGCACGCCCATCATAGTCCTCAGTCAACAAACATGCATGGAATCACAAAAAGTCCAACAGGCTGGAAGTTTGGGCCTGGATATTGCTGACTCCAACCTCAAATTAAGCCCACACCCCCCTTGAGTTTGTTCTTTTTTTATTTTTTATTTTCATTATTTTCTATTTCTATTTTATTATTATTATTATTTTAATTAACCAATCAACTAATTAACTTTTTTCATAAAAAATCAGAAACAACAAAAAATATTTTTATTAATTCCATAATTTTATTATTTATTTTTGTAAATAAACCATTAATTAATTTATTTAGTTTAAATAGGTTTAATAACAATATATTTTACAATAAATTAAAATTGATTTAGAATTAGTTTTTTTAATATTTTTAGCCGTTCTCATTTTATTTCCTTAATTAAAATAAAAAAACCAAAAATATTTTCATTTAATTAATTATTTCAAGTATTAATTTAGATTGATTTTTAATTCAAAAATAACAAAAATGAGTTTTATTTAATAAAAAGGGTCAAAACCCTAAGACATTTCGATTTAATTTTCTCGCGCGCGAATTATCTTTGATCTATATTTTGTAACTGCTTCGAGGATGTAATAATTTTTAACTTAGGACTTTATTTTATTGTTTTTATTTACTTTCTGCAATTTAAATTAAAGAGTTGTTTTTGGCGATGTAAATACCCGACGCCTTGTAATAGTTTAGATTTAATTTCCGCAATTTAAAATTCCGCAAACTATACACTGTTAGATGTTTGATAATAGGGAATGCATGACAAGATCGAATGTATGAACTTAAAATCAACATAGCTCACCCATGACATGTACAAAGATAAAATTAACTGAAATAACACACTCGCACATGCGCACTCTTAGGGTACACCTCACTTGGTTGCCTCGAACATGGTCATTGAGTATAGGAAGTTTTAGAGATCGTCCTCTTATCCAAAGATCATAAGTTGCCTCGAAACGGTTGCCTCGGATAAAAATGATCTAAGACATTAAGGTTACCGCTAAGGCGTCCTAACATTGCTTTAGTAACCACATGCCCCTTAATCGAATTGACCCGAAAGCTCCAATGACGGTGCTACCTACTCCTCAATAGTGGGATAGCATTATCTAAAGGACATTTGCACAGATTAATTCCTTTTTCGAGTAGGTAGATGGTTCTTAAGTACTTGCTCCTTTTAAAACAAAACAAAACTTTTCGCACTTACACACCTTTCAAACAAAAACTTCTTTCAAACTCACAAACACAAAGAAAAGCAAATTTTGAAAACATAATGAGCAAGTACCTAAGAGCCCGTTGATAACCACGGATAGAAAGGGTGCTAACACCTTCCCTTTCTATAATCTACCTCCCGAACCCGAGAAACATCTCGAAAAAGGAATTTTTCTGTGCTTTTTTCCTTTCCTTGTTGGATAAAATAAAAGACGGTGGCGACTCTTGCTTACCGCGACATTTTGCGGAAAAAAACACAAAACGCGAACCAACATTCCAAAAACAGTCAGTTCTCTTTCCCACCGATCACAGAACTGGCGACTCTGCTGGGGAGATTATAAGTGAGGTGTACCTTAGGATTAGATCACTATGTTTTCAATTGTATGCTTTGTATGCTTTAATTTTGTAGGCTTGTATCAGAGTTCTATAGATCCTAACCCGGATCTGGGGATACCCTTTAGGTAAGTAGCAATAAACTGTGAGGGATCTGTACGGCGTAGACCGATACGGATGAAGCAGTAGCTACGTTGGTGTGGCACCTTGGTCTGTACCGATATCCCTTGTGTTGGAACGAGGAGAATATGGGTCTTCTAAGGAGCCATTAAGCACCAACTGACCTTAGAACCTTAAATTGACCAACTTGGCCATAGAACAGTAGCAGTATGCTACACTCATTGAGACTAAACTCTCGCGATGATTCCGGCTGCAAGAAAAGGTTGCTAAACTGGAATTATGACCGATTGAGGGTAGTCAGTGATATTGAGATCCTCTAGAACCCGGTTACTATTTTTTAGGACAGGTTTAAACCAACTGAACTGAAAGAGGGTAGTACCTAAGCTTCATGCCAGCCTGAAATCTAAGGGCTCTTTTGTGTGACTTGTGTGCCTTTACTATGTTTGCCTTTTGTGAATACTTGTGGTGTGCCTTTACCATGGCATCATGACATCATAACATTGCATACATTTTGCATAAGGACTAACCTATTTCAAAGACAAGAGGGTTTCATCTTTGCTCTGTTTTGTAGGTCATCATGATGCCCGTGCGTAGGAATACCATCCGAATCAACTTTGTCCAGGTACCTACCCTGCTTAAAGAGCTGGTTGTCAGGATTCCAGACACTACTTCCTTCATCAGAAGGCATGGTTCTCTTCTCAGTTTGGTCACCTCCAAATTGGACGAACAAATGATGAGTGTTCTGGTCCAATTCTATGATTCGCTATACCATTGCTTCACCTTTCAAGACTTCCAGTTGGTTCCTACCCTGGAAGAGTTCTCTGAGCTGCTTGGTATCTCCGTCCTGGAACAGACTCCGTTTACTGGTTGGGAAAAGACTCCTAAGCCCGAAGAGATTGCTGTAGCCCTTCACTTGACCAAAGAGGAGGTAATGGCTAACTGGGAGACTAGAAGTGGAGCTAAGGGTTTTCTGACTAAGTTTTTGGTTGACAAAGCTAATTACTTCTGGGACAGCTTAACTTCAAGGCGTACGAGGACATTCTGTCTCTCTTGATTTATGGTCTGGTATTGTTTCCGAATCCTGACACTTTTGTTAACATTAATGCCATAAAGATCTTCATCTCTCAGAATCCGGTACCCACTCTCTTGGGTGATATGCTTCATCAGCTCTATGCTCGTACTGCCCGAAAGCGAGGAACTTTGATGTGTTGTGTTCCTTTATTTTCGAGGTGGTTTATTTCGCACCTCCCTAAGTCCGTGCTGAAAAACAAAGAAGGAATGGGCTGGGCTTATAGGGTGATGTCTCTTACTAATGATGACATTATCTGGACTCTCAAAGGTATGGATGAGGTGGCTGTCATTGATCGCTGTGGAGAGTATCCTGATGTTCCATTGATCGGACTCCATGGAGGGATTTCTTACAACCCATGCTTAGCTCTCCGTCGGTTTGGAAGAGCCAGAAGAGAGGGGCCTCATGAGATGCTGATGCCTCATATCATCTTTGATTTTCAGGGAGATAGCGACGAGCTGCGTCGTAAATTCATAAGGGCTTGGGACAGAGTTCACCGATCTGACCCACATGAGTTAGGACCTAAGACTTCTCTGCCAATGGAGCCATATCTCATATGGGTCCGCATCCGTGCCCAGAAGCTAGGGATGCCATATGAAGCTGTCAGGCCTGTTACTCTTGAAGTCGCTAATAAGGAGGGGGTTCCTCCAACTATCCTCCAACCTTATATGCCCACTGATGTTGGGACACTGAAGAGGTCTTGCATGCAGTTGAGGGATGAACGGGATTCTTACAGAGAGAGGTTCAATGAACTGGAGCAGAAGATCCAGAAGCTGACTAGGCAACTGGAGAATGAGCGGATTCTGAATGATTATGTCCGCACTGAGAAGAAGAGACCATGGGAGCGTTGATGGACCTTTGATGATTTCTTTACAGTTTTTATTTACTTTTCAGTATTTCCATTCTTGTAACGCCTAAGAGCAATTTGTTGAACAATTTAAATTTTGAAGTTTAAATCTAATAAAGTGTGTTTCCTTTCTTGTTTACAAATTTGAATCTCGATTGTCTTTGAAATCATAAATCATACGCATTTCATCCCATGCATCTCATAAGCAGGTACCCATTACAGGTCTCTTATCTTCTTCGCTATTTATTTCAGCGCTCAATCATCATGTCTGCTGAACCTTCAACCGAGCAAGCTATCAAGGCCCTTCAGGCCCAAAATGCCCAGTTTCAAGAGCTGTTCATGAATCTGGCTAAGGGTCAGCAGGACCTGAAGACTTTGATTCTGAAAGAGAAGAAGAAGAAGAAGAAGAAGAGGACCATCATGTTCAATACTGGACGCAGGTTTGGAAATGGGTTGTAGAATGAAGTAGATCTGACCACCTCATCTAGAGGGAAAGATAGTCCACAAGAAAGGAGGGCTCCTAGCCCTATGGTCTCTGTTTCACCCCAAAATTTTCCCTCTCATGTTTCCCAAAGCCTTCCCCTTGCATGGTTGATCACAAACTCTTGCCTAAGGAAAAGGAAAAATTTTTATTGATGCTTCGATTTGCATTCTGAATGAGCACTTCGATTGGCATTCTGAAAGATCCTTCGATTGGCATTCTGAAGGAGCATTTTGATTGGCATTCTGAAGGAGCATTTCGATTGGCACTCTGAAGAAGCATTTCGATTGGCACTCTGAAGAAGCATTTCGATTGGCATTCTGAAGGAACACTTCGATTGGCATTCTGAAAAACCCTTCGATTGGCATTCTGAAGGAGCATTTTGATTGGCACTCTGAAGAAGCATTTCGATTGGCATTAAGGACAAGTACTTCGATTGGAATTCCAAAAAGGTCCATTCGAAGAAGCATTCAAAGGGTCCATTCGAAGAAGCTTTTGAAGAGCATTCGAAGGAGGTTATCAGCACATTCAAAAGGGAGCATTCGAAAGAAGCCATCAGCCCATTCGAAAGGGAGCATTTGAAGGCCAGCTGCTTGTCATTCAAAATTCAAAAAGGGACAAGATCCCATGTGTTTAGCCAACGTTACAACTCTTATTCATGGCTTTCAAACACATGATTAACATTACAAATCCTCCTTCAAGGCTGTCAAAACACATAATCAAGGTCATTTAGACCTTTGTCTTCCTGTCCCCTTCACCCCCTCTATATAAAGAATTCACAAATGCTGACAAAAAACGGGGAAAAAGATACAGAAAAATAGAGAACTTGGAGAGACGCTGCCCAGAATTTTCCAAGCCAAAGCTGCCACCCAGCGAACGCCTCCCCCCTCAGAACTACAGTTCGAAGCACCTCTGTTTGGTAAAAGAAAAATCTAATCTCAAGCTCACTCTCAAATTCATTTCGATTGCATATTCATATTTTTATTTCTGTTTGTGAATGATTTAATGTGCTTCATGTGAGCTACAGTGCAGAGTTGAGATTGTGCCATTGCTTGGGCACAATCTGAGTTTATCCTTCGAATCCCAGGATAAAACAAACCCAGACCTAGTTTCAGCAGGTGCGAATAAGGGGGAGATTCAAACCAGGGGGGTTAAGTCCCCCCTGGACTTTTAATATGTGTTTCGTTTTGCAGGAACCTCATGCTCAGCTTCTTGTTCAGAGCTTCGAAGCTCAACAGTTTAGCTTTGAGATGGACCCAGGACTTCCAGTTCGAAGGATGACATGTCCAGATCGAACCCCCTCAGAGTGCAGCCCCTCATGCACCTTCCATCCAACCTCTTCACTGGGTCGAAAGACAGCCTGCCTCTCTTTCGACCCAGGCCTCCATAATTACTTTTTTTTTTATTTTGCTGCCTGGCCCATTTGTACTCTGTTTATTTTGTTTCCGTTTATTCCTTTTAGTTTTAGTTCTAATTAAAAATCATAAAAAATAAACAACTTAGAATTAGGATTTAATTTAATTAATCATTTTAACTTATTTTCTCCAATTTTAAAATCAGTAGACTTAGGTTTTATTCAAATTCAATCTTTTTTTTCATAAACAAAAATACAAAAAATATTAGGTTTGTTTTAGAATAAATTTTAATCAGTATTTTTTTAAATTAATTAAATTTGACTTAACTAAATATTTAGCATTTTCTCAAAAAAAACAAAATAAAATAAAACAACAAAAAGATTATATGCTTAGGATTTTTAAGTTGCATGCGCATTTATTTTATTGTAACTGCTTATTATTCCCCCAATTTTGGACATGTAAATAATCCCCTCCCCGAAGCCTTGTAATAGTGTAGTATTTACAGTTTCTGCACTTTAAATTCCTGTATATATATTAACTGCTTAGATATATGCTAACTAGGATTGTATGACAAGATCTAAAAACAAATGGTAGAACACCTAAAAATACAAAGATAATATAAACTGAAAATTAACACACTTGCACATGCCACTCCTAGGGTACACCTCATTTGGTTGCCTCAAATGTGGTCATTAAGTATAGGATGTTTTAGAGGTCATCCTTTTTTGTCCCAAGATCATAAGTTGCCTCGAAATGGTTGCTTCGATAAAAATGATCTAAGACATTAGGATTACCACTAAAGTGTCCTAACGTTGCTTTAGTGACCACAAGTCCCTTAAATCGAATTGATCCGAAAAACTCCAACGACGGTGCTACCTACTCCTCAATAGTGGGATAGCACTGTCTAAAGGACAGTTGCACAGTTTAATTCCTTTTCGAGTAGGTAGATGTTCTTAAGTACTTGCTCTCTTTTAAAACAAAACAAAAACTTTTCGCACTTACACTTTCATCAAAAACAAAACTCTTTTCAAAACCCACAATCACAAAGAAAAGCAAACCTTTTGAAAACATAGTGAGCAAGTACCTAAGAGCCCGTGGATAACCACGGATAGAAAGGGTGCTAACACCTTCCCTTTCTATAATCTACCTCCCGAACCCGAGAAACATCTCGAAAAGGAATTTTTCTGTGCTTTTGTCCTTTCCCTTGTTGGATAAAATAAAAGACGATGGCGACTCTTGCTTACCGCGACACTTTGCAAAAACAAACGCAAACGCGAACCAGCATTCCAAAAACAGTCAGTTCTCGTTCCCACCGATCACAGAACTGGCGACTCTGCTGGGGAGATTAATAAGTGAGGTGTACCTTAGGACTAGATCACTTGTGTTTTCATTTGTATTGCTTTGTATGCTTTTAATTTTGTGGGCTTGTATCGGAGATCTATAAATCCTCCACCCGGATTTTGGGAAACATTCATAGATAGCAATACGTTGTGGAAACTGTGCGGGGTATACCGATACGGTTGAAGCAATATCTATATTAGTACGACATATTTGTGAGTACCGGTAGCCTTTGAGTCAATCAAAGAGAATACGGGGCCGCTGAGTGATGTCACTAAGCACTAATGACCTAGAACCTTACTTGACCATCTTGGCCTTTTTAGGGGTAGTGAGATGACCGGCTTTGGTGCGGTCCTAAGTTGATAGATACTCGATACTACACTCATTGAGGATTATTTTCTCGGAATATTTTGGTCGCCAGTTAAGTGGCTAAACCGAAACGATGAACATAGAAAACAATCCAATGATATTGAGCTCCTTAGAACCCGGTTACTATTTATAGGACAGGTTTTTTAGCCAACTAAACTCAAGAGGGTACTTACCTATGAAACCTCCTGCAAGCCTGAAACTAGGGTTTTTGGTGTGACTTGCTTGTACATGTGTTTTTTCATACATCATAAAGCATCATATGCATCTGCTAACCATTTCAAGGGTTTAGATCTTCATCTTTGTTCTTGTTTTACAGGACATGGAGTCTCTCCGCAGGAAAACAATTCAAGTTAACCTTGTAAGGGTCCCTCTGCAACTCAAAGATCTTACATCCAGGATTCCCGAGAACTCTCTCTTCAGTGAAAGACATGGTAGACTCCTCAGCTTGGTCAACACCAACATTGAAGAAGACATGATGAAAGTTCTCTTCCAGTTCTTTGACCCCCTACACCACTGTTTCACATTCCCTGATTATCAATTGGTGCCTACTTTGGAGGAATTTTCTCAACTCCTGAGAATTCCTATTCTTAGTCAACTACCCTACAACGGTACGAAAAAGGAACCAAAACTTGAAGATGTTGCTCAAGCATTACGCTTACAACCATCTGACATCAAGGGGCATTGGGAAACCAAAAGTGGTATCAAAGGATTCTTGGCAAAGTTTCTGTTTGAGAAGGCACGAGAATGCTGGAATTCTCTTGATCTGCAAGCCTTTGAAGAGATTGTGGCACTCCTTATCTATGGTTTGGTTTTGTTCCCAAATCCTGATCAACTTATAGATGTGAATGCTGTCAAGATTTTCATATCCAGGAATCCCATACCTACATTGCTTGGGGACATCCTCCACTCATTTTACACACGAACAATGAGGAAAAGAGGTGTTCTCATGTGCTGTACTTCTCTCCTAGCAAGGTGGTTTATTTCTCACCTTCCACAATTAGTTTTGAAGAATGAGCAGGGTTTAAGGTGGTCACAACGATTGATGACCCTCACACATTCTGATGTACATTGGTGTTCTCGGTCTAGAGAAAATGTCACTGTCATTGATCGTTATGGAGAATTTCCTAATGTTCCGTTACTTGGAATTAGGGGAGGCATTACCTACAACCCCTGTCTAGCTTTGAGACAATTTAGATATGCTCGGAGGGATGGCCCTCATGACATGCTGATCCATGACCTAGTTTTTGACTTCGACAACGATACGCAAGGACTTCGTCAAAGGTTCATCAGAGCTTGGAGGATGCCTAACAAAGTGGATAGTAAGACACTGGGGCACAAGAATTCCATCCCCCTTGAGCCTTACCTCAAGTGGGTACGAACCCGCTCCCAGAATCTTATGATGCCATATCCTCACATTCTCCCCTTGATCAAAGAGCCTGTTATGGAAGGAGAGGTTCCATACGCCATCCTACATCCTGACATGCCAACATCATGGGAAGAAATGCAAAAGAGTTGGATCCAACTCAAGGAAGAGAGGAATACTTTTGAAACCAGCTTCTATGCCAGTGAAAAGAAGGTTTTGGAGCTTACCCGCCGACTTCACAAGGAGGAGACCCTCAAAACTTACATAGCTCCAAAGAGGATGTGCAATGTCTTTCTACATTAAGAATTTTGTAATATTTCGCCCATGGGGCACTTATGTACTAACAAATTGCTTCTTAATGTGACATGTGTTCTTTTTGTCTACAACAAATTTGAATTTTTGAACCCTTGAATGCATTACATAGCATACCATTCATCATATGCATAACAGATACCCTTTTACAGGTCTCTTATCTTCTTCGCTGTTTATTTCAGCAATCATCATGTCTGCTGAAACTTCCACTGAGCAAGCTATCAAGGCCCTCGAGGCCCAGAATGCCCAATTTCAAGAGTTGGTCATGAATCTAGCTAAGGGTCAGCAGGACCTGAAGACCCTGCTCTTGAAGAAGAAGAAGAAGAAGAAGAGGACCGTCCTGTTCAATACTGGACGCAGGTTTGGAAACGGGCTGTAGAATGAAATTGATTTGCCCACCCCGTCTGGAGAGAAAGACAGTCCACAAGAAAGGAGGGCTCATAGCCTTGAGGTCTCCGACAATGAGACGGACTATGATGAAGAACAGTATCCTCCTGCTAAGGATAAATACAAACAGCTGGAGGACCGTTTGAACGCCATGGAAGTACAGAAGGTGCCCGGTCTGGATTTCGGAGATTTGGGTTTATCATCTGGGGTGGTGATTCTCCACAAGTTCAAGGCACCTGCCTTTGCCAAGTATGACGGAGCTTCTTGTCCAAAGTTGCACCTCTGGTCATATGTGAGGAAGATCCAACCATACACTACTGATAAGAATTTATGGATCCATTTCTTTCAGGACAGTCTCTCAGGGACTCAACTTGAGTGGTTCTATCAGTTGGATGGAGCCAGTATCCGCAGCTGGGAGGATTTGGCTACTGCATTCTTTAAGCATTATCAGTATAATTACGACCTCGCTCCTACGCGTACCCAACTCCAGGGTATGTCAATAGGGACGGGCGAAGGATTTAAAGAGTATGCTCAAAAATGGAGAGACCTTGCCGGAAGGGTGCAACCACCTTTAGTTGATCGTGAACTTGTTGATATGTTTTTGGGGACCCTGTCTGGTCCATTCTTTAACCATTTGATTGGAAGCTCTTCAACCAGGTTTACAGACCTTATCTTGACTGCTGAGAGGATTGAAGCTAGCATTAAGGCTGGGAAGATACAGAAGGGTGCCTCCTCGAGCACCGAGAAGAGACCGTTTAAGAAAGAGTCCAGTGCGGTCTACAGTTCGAGAAGGAAGAATAGACCTGAACACCGCCAAGCTGTCAATGCGGTTGTCATCTCAAAACCTGCCGGTGCTCCTCAGCATCACAACCAACGAAGGGACGAGAGACCTCAAAGGCAATTCACTCGTCTCAGCATGACCTTGTCTCAGATTCTGCCACAATTGCTGAAGACCAATCTGGTGACCCTAAAAGAAGCTCCAAAGAATCCAAATACAATGTCACCAAGGTACAACCCTAATGCCCGCTGCGCTTTTCATTCTGATAGCCCAGGGAATAATACAGACGATTGTTGGGTCCTGAAGAACAAGGTGCAGAACTTAATTGATGCAAAGGAGATTGAGTTTGAGGCGCCCGAGAGGCCTAACATTGTGACTGCTCCCATGCCCAAACATGGGGTAAATGCTATTAGGGATGATGATGATGATGAAGAGTTTGATATCGACAGTTGGATCTACCCTACGACCGGTGGTGGATTAAGCAACTAGACAGCAAAGGATTCTATGCCCGTTTCAGTTATCACTCAGTAATGAAGCTTTTTGTTTTAAATTTGTAACAGACAATGTTTAGAAACTTTATGGCCCGGTGTCTTACCCGGGGCACCGTGGCTTCATCTGTGAGGGCTTTTTGTATGCCATTTTCATATATCATTAATAAAAGCATTGGACGTTTTCGCATTTCAAATTTTGTGCTCCTTGTCTTTCTTTATTACATATTGTAAAACAACTATTTTACACACACTCACATATACAGGTCCCAATCCACTCTGGATCTCACTGGTAACGACTCTGCTACTGCCAGTTATGACTTCGAAAATCCGATCAACTTAGCCGAAGACGAAGGTGAAGATGATTGCGAAGTGCCTGGTGAGCTTGCAAGACTACTACTCCAGGAAGAGAGGGCCATTCAGCCACATGAAGAGCCGGTGGAAACAGTGAATCTGGGTACCGAGACAGACAAGAAGGAAGTCAAGATCGGTGCGAATCTGGAGCTTAGTGTGAAACAACGGTTGACTCAAATGCTACATGAATACGTGGAAATCTTTGCCTGGTCTTACGAAGATATGCATGGGTTGGATACCGACATTGTGGTTCATCGCCTGCCCACCAAGGAAGACTGCCCTCCCGTAAAACAGAAAGTTCGTCGTATGCGCCCAGAGATGTCTGAGAAAATCAAGGCTGAGGTTATGAAACAATTTGACGCCGGTTTTCTAGCAGTAACTTCTTACCCTCATTGGGTCGCCAATGTGGTTCCAGTGCCGAAGAAAGATGGTAAGGTCAGAATGTGTGTTGATTACAGAGATTTGAACAGGGCAAGCCCTAAGGATGACTTCCCTCTGCCTCACATCGACGTTCTAGTCGACAATACTGCTCAGCACAAGGTATTCTCCTTTATGGACGGCTTCTCCGGTTATAATCAGATCAAGATGGCTCCTGAAGACATGGAGAAGACCACTTTTGTTACTCAGTGGGGTACCTTTTGTTACAAGGTCATGCCTTTTGGGTTGAAGAATGCTGGGGCAACATATCAGCGTGCCATGGTTGCTTTATTTCATGACATGATCCATCATGAGATTAAAGTATATGTCGACGATATGATTGCGAGGTCCCAAACTGAGGAGGAACACCTTGACCATCTACAGAAACTGTTTGACAGGTTGAAGTTGTACAAGCTGAGATTGAACCCAAACAAATGTACCTTCGGGGTGAGGTCTGGCAAATTGCTAGGTTTCATCGTGAGCGACAAAGGTATTCAAGTGGACCCTACCAAGGTGAAAGCCATACAAGAGATGCCAGCTCCCAAGACAGAGAAAGAGGTCAGAGGTTTTCTAGGACGTCTGAACTACATTGCCCGATTCATCTCGCACCTAACTGCTACTTGTGAGCCAATCTTCAAACTGCTGAAGAAAGATCAAGTGGTACGTTGGAACGATGAATGCCAAGCCGCTTTTGAAAGAATCAAAGAGTACCTCCAGGAGCCACCTATTCTTATGCCACCAGTGGAAGGGAGACCTCTAATATTATACTTGACAGTGCTTGACAACTCAATGGGGTGTGTGCTGGGGCAGCATGACAAGTCTGGCCGAAAAGAGCATGCCATTTATTACCTTAGCAAAAAGTTTACCGACTGTGAGACCCGATACTCACTGCTCGAGAAAACTTGTTGCGCTTTGGCATGGGCTGCTCGCCGGCTGAGACAGTATATGTTGACTCACACTACTCTTTTTATTTCAAGAATGGATCCCTTCAAGTATATCTTCGAAAAGCCTGCCTTGTCTGGAACAATAGCAAGATGGCAGATGATCCTGACTAAGTATGACATCCAGTACACAACTCAAAAAGCAATCAAGGGAAGTGTATTGGCAGACCATTTGGCACATCAGGCAGTGGATGATTACCAGTCCATGAACTTTGAATTCCCAGACGAGAATATCATGGTAGTAACTGATTGTGAGACACCTGGACCGGATGAAGGACCTGAGGAAGGATCCCGATGGTCTATGCACTTTGATGGAGCTTCAAACGCTTTGGGTAATGGCATTAGCGTTGTGATCATATCTCCTAAAGGCTCTCATACTCCGTTTACCGCCCGACTATGTTTTAACTACACCAACAACATGGCGGAGTATGAAGCATGCATTATGGGTCTCCGAGCTGCAATTAACCTAAGGATTAAGTTTCTAAGTGTCTTCGGAGATTCCGCCCTCGTGATCAGTCAGATCAAAGGAGAGTGGGATACGAAACACCCAAATCTTATTCCTTACAAGGAGTATGTATTGACGTTGCTTCCCCATTTCGAGGAGATAACCTTTGAACACTTCCCAAGAGAGGAGAATCAGTTGGCGGACGCGTTAGCTACGATGTCTTCTATGTTCAAAGTCAAGTGGGACAACGAGGCTCCCCGGATCATTATTTGGAAATTGGATGAACCTGCACATTGTTGTGATCTTGAGACCGAAGAGGCAACAGAAAAGCCTTGGTATCATGAAGTGAAGAGGTACCTTGAAGCTCAAGAATACCCCGAGGGTGCATCTGTTAATGACAAGAAGTTTCTGAGAAGGTTCGCGGCAAAGTTCTTCATCAGCAATGGCATTCTTTACAAACGCAACCATGATTCAACCTTACTGCGTTGCATGGATAAAATTGAAGCAGAAAGGATCATGGAAGAGCTGCATGAAGGTGCTTTCGGAACTCATTCTAGTGGACATACCATGGCAAAGAAAATCCTTCGGGAAGGATACTACTGGTCCACAATGGAAGCCGACTGTTATCAGCATTCTCGGACATGTCACAAGTGCCAGGTCTATACTGATAAGGTGCATATTCCTCCAGTTCCTCTGAATGTTTTGACAGCACCTTGGCCCTTCGTAATGTGGGGCATTGATATGATCGGCGAGATCAGACCTACGGATCCAACAGGCATCGTTTCATCCTGGTAGTGATTGATTACTTTACCAAGTGGGTTGAAGCAGCTTCCTTTGCTACTGTAACCAAGAACGTCGTGGCACGGTTCATTCGGTACAACTTGATCTGTCGATACGGTCTACCAGAGAGGATCATTACGGACAATGGTACCAATCTTAACAACAAGATGATCACTGAGCTCTGCGAACAATTCAAGATACAGCATCATAACTCTTCTCCCTACCGGCCGAAGATGAATGGGGCTGTAGAAGCAGCTAATAAGAACATTAAGAAGATTGTGCAGAAGATGACAGTGACATACAAAGACTGGCATGAGATGTTACCATTTGCTCTTCATGGGTACCGTACCTCAGCACGGACGTCAATAGGGGCGACACCCTATTCCTTGGTTTATGGCATGGAGGCAGTCTTGCCCGTTGAAGTTCAGATACCCTCTCTTCGGATCATGAAGGATGCAGGTTTGAGCGAAGACGACTGGATTCAGACCCGGCTTGATCAGCTGAATCTAATCGACGAAAAGAGACTTACTGCTATTTGTCATGGTCAGACGTACCAAAAACGAATGATCAAGGCATTTAACAAGAAAGTCAGACGACAAGAGTATCAAGTTGGAGACCTGGTAATCAAGCGCATTATTCTACCTCAAGGTGATCCCAGGGGGAAATGGACTCCTACTTACGAAGGGCCATTTGTGGTTAAGAACATCTTCTCAGGAGGAGCGATGATTTTAACCACCATGGATGGTGACGATCTTCCTCACCCCGTTAATGCAGACATAGTAAAAAGATACTACGCATAATCAAAGACCCACTAGGTTGACTGGCCTAGGCAAAAATAAGGGCTTCCCGACGAACCAAAAAGGTTCGGGCAAAAATAAGGGATGAAAATAAAAAAAATCTGTACACCCGGCAAGTCGAAAACCTGAAAAGGCGGCTTGGGCAAAAATGGGTATCCCGGTGGACTGAAAACCCGAAAGGGAGGTTCAGGCAAAAGTTATGGATTAAAGCGTAATACTATGTCTCGTTGGATCACCTCGCATCCGGACTTCGGTATCAACTATCAGGCTCGGACGACGCCAGTCAATCAGATTCACCTTCAACTAAGCAACAAAGTGATAAGATGCTTGAAGATATAAAGGCAATAGCAGAGTTGGAACCCAGTGGGATTATTCACATAGCTGTTTTGTTTTCACAAATTATATAATTTCTATTTGTTCGGCGGCGTTCTCTTACTAGGACGTCAGCCTCTTGTACAAAACGCCTATTTACAGGCCAAACTTCAAGGTCAATACAAACTCATTTTCAAACAAATTTCAAATTGTTTTTCCTTTATCTGTTTTGTTTTGCAAAGAACGTCCAATGTTCATTTTTGATATATGCATTCGACATTAAATTGATGCTCATAAATATTCACATGCGAAACAAAGGACTAATTACGGGTGATATCAGAAATAGGGGCAATAAGATTTGTCTGAGCGGTCTAATTGCTCTGTCCACCAGGTACCAAGGTATATATTCAGCTGAAGAATATGTCTAAGATACTTTCACTCCCCCAGAGTAAGACAACAATGGTGGCTCTCCCAGCTGAGACTTAAAACTATGAACAAATCAGCAATGCTCCCCCTAAGCAGAGCTCATCCACCATCAGCGCTAAAAGGTTGGGTATCCCCCAGAAGGTCTTAATATTCCCCGGCGGAGTATAAGGATATTCTCCAGCAAGCGTAAGAGTATCCCCGGTAGTCTTAATATTCCTCAACAGAGTATAAGAATGTTTCCCGAAGGAATACAAGATACCCCCAGTGGAGCCATTTCCCCAACGCAGTCTAAAAAAAAAGGGTTTCCCCATTGGAGTTGAATCATCTTCCCTAGTAGATTCTGGAAGCTTATCCCCTGCGAAGCACAAATAAGTCTCCCCGGCCAATTTCAGAAGATTATCCTCAGCAAGTTGCAACTGAAAGATCATCCCCAACGAAGTTCTTTCTTTCCCCAAGCAGGATTTCTATCCTCAACAAATTCAATATCACCAGCAATGGTAATCAATCCCCGGTGGGGTTTATAATCCCCAACAGAGTATTAAATCCCCACAGAGTATTATCCCGCAGAGTAATTCCCCAACGGAGTTCTTCTCTCCTGCAGGTTTATTCTCACAATCATCTTCGTTCATCATCCCCAGCGGAAACGAAGAACTCAACTCTATTCGCCAGCAGCTCCGGGATTTGTTTTCCCCAGCTAAAACATCACATTCCCATACATCATGATACATAAATGTACGCATCATACGAATACAATCTCATTTATTTTGAGAACATCATTGCCTGATCCATATCATGCATTGCATATGACTGACCTTTACCTTTCAGGAAAAATGCAGTTAAGTTCTCAGCTTAGTCGAAGATCTGACCAGTTCTTAAATCTCAATTGAATTATCATCAGTTGAATTTTCAGATAAGGTTCTCAATCTCGACAGTTTTCCTGCGTCATAGTGTGGACAAGTTCTATAACCTCAGCGGTTTACTCCATTGAGCACGAGACAGTTCCTAGATCTTGATGAAGATGTTTCCCTACGTCATAGTATGGACGAGTACTATAACCTCAACGGTATACTCCATTGAGCACGAGTCAGTTCCTAGATCTTGATGTTTTCCTCCGTCATAGTGTGGACAAGTTCTATAACCTCATAGGTTTACTCTATTGAGCACGAGACAGTTCCTAGATCTTGATGAAGATGTTTCCCTACGTCATAGTGTGGACGAGTACTATAACCTCAATGGTATAATCCATTGAGCACGAGTCAGTTCCTAGATCTTGATGTTTTCCTCTGTCATAGTGTGGACAAGTTCTATAACCTCAGCGGTTTACTCCATTGAGCACGAGACAGTTCCTAGATCTTGATGAAGATGTTTCCCTACGTCATAGTGTGGACGAGTACTATAACCTCAACGGTATACTCCATTGAGCACGAGACAGTTCCTAGATCTTGATGAAGATGTTTCCCTACGTCATAGTATGGACGAGTACTATAACCTCAACGGTATACTCCATTGAGCACGAGTCAGTTCCTAGATCTTGATGTTTTCCTCCGTCATAGTGTGGACAAGTTCTATAACCTCAGCGGTTTACTCCATTGAGCACGAGACAGTTCCTAGATCTTGATGAAGATGTTTCCCTATGTCATAGTGTGGACGAGTACTATAACCTCAACGGTATACTCCATTGAGCACGAGTCAGTTCCTAGATCTTGATGTTTTCCTCCGTCATAGTGTGGATAAGTTCTATAACCTCAGCGGTTTACTCCATTGAGCACGAGATAGTTCCTAGATCTTGATGAAGATGTTTCCCTACGTCATAGTGTGGACAAGTACTATAACCTCAACGGTATACTCCATTGAGCACGAGTCAGTTCCTAGATCTTGACGTTTTCCTTCGTCATAGTGTGGACAAGTTCTATAACCTCAGCGGTTTACTCCATTAAGCACGAGACAGTTCCTAGATCTTGATGAAGATGTTTCCCTACGTCATAGTGTGGACGAGTACTATAACCTCAACGGTATACTCCATTGAGCACGAGTCAGTTCCTAGATCTTGATGTTTTCCTCCGTCATAGTGTGGACAAGTTCTATAACCTCAATGGTATACTCCATTGAGCACGAGTCAGTTCCTAGATCTTGATGTTTTCCTCCGTCATAGTGTGGACAAGTTCTATAACCTCAGCGGTTTATTCCATTGAGCACGAGACAGTTCCTAGATCTTGATGAAGATGTTTCCCTACGTCATAGTGTGGACGAGTACTATAACCTCAACAGTATACTCCATTGAGCACGAGTCAGTTCATAGATCTTGATGTTTTCCTCCGTCATAGTGTGGACAAGTTCTATAACCTCAGCGGTTTACTCCATTGAGCACGAGACAGTTCCTAGATCTTGATGAAGATGTTTCCCTACGTCATAGTGTGGATGAGTACTATAACTTCAACGGTATACTCCATTGAGCATGTGTCAGTTCTTAGATCTTGACGTTTTCCTCCGTCATAGTGTGGACAAGTTCTATAACCTCAGCGGTTTACTCCATTGAGCACGAGACAGTTCCTAGATCTTGATGAAGATGTTTCCCTACGTTATAGCGTGGACGAGTAGTATAACCTCAACAGTATACTCCATTGAGCACGAGTCAGTTCCTAGATCTTGATGTTTTCCTCCGTCATAGTATGGACAAGTTCTATAACCTCAGCGGTTTACTCCATTGAGCACGAGACAGTTCCTAGATCTTGATAAAGATGTTTCCCTATGTCATAGTGTGGACGAGTACTATAACCTCAACGGTATACTCCATTGAGCACGAGTCAGTTCCTAGATCTTGATGTTTTCCTTCGTCATAGTGTGGACAAGTTCTATAACCTCAGCGGTTTACTCTATTGAGCACGAGACAGTTCCTAGATCTTGATGAAGATGTTTCCTTACGTCATAGTATGGACAAGTACTATAACCTCAACGGTATACTCCATTGAGCACGAGTCAGTTCCTAGATCTTGATGTTTTCCTCCGTCATAGTGTGGACAAGTTCTATAACCTCAGCGGTTTACTCCATTGAGCACGAGACAGTTCCTAGATCTTGATGAAGATGTTTCCCCCAATTGAATTATGAACAGGTTCTTAAAACTCAGCTGAGGCATTCTCCCAGTTGAAGTACAGGTAGGTTCCTAAATCTCAACGAAGTTAGACTTCCCCAGTGGAATCTTCTACAACAACAGGTATGCAAGTTTTCGCTAAGGAATCTCTTATGCGATCGATACTCCTGCAGATGGCATCTATAAGCCTATCCTCCTACCAACAATCTCCAAATGGCATCTGTAAGCCCATTCCTGACATCACAATGCCGATACTTCACCATGCGAGTGCAAATTTTTGGGCACTCTAGTGTTCATTTATCTTCCACCCTCGGATCACGAAAGGCTCGAAAGCCAATCTATATCCTCAGGTTTAAGAAAATTGAACAGGGGCAACTGTTGCACCCCAAAATTTGCCCTCTCATGTTTCCCAAAGCCTTCCCCTTGCATGGTTGATCACAAACTCTTTCCTAAGGAAAAGGAAAAAATTTTATTGATGCTTCGATTTGCATTCTGAAGGAGCACTTCGATTGGCATTCTGAAAGATCCTTCGATTGGCATTCTGAAGGAGCATTTCAATTGGCATTCTGAAGGAGCATTTCGATTGACACTCTGAAGAAGCATTTCGATTGGCACTCTGAAGAAGCATTTCGATTGGCATTCTGAAGGAACACTTCGATTGGCATTCTGAAAAACCCTTCGATTGGCATTCTGAAGGAGCATTTCGATTGGCACTCTGAAGAAGCATTTCGATTGGCATTAAGGACAAGTACTTCGATTGGAATTCCAAAAAGGTCCATTCGAAGAAGCATTCAAAGGGTCCATTCGAAGAAGCTTTTGAAGAGCACTCGAAGGAGGTTATTAGCCCATTCAAAAGGGAGCATTCGAAAGAAGCCATCAGCCCATTCGAAAGGGAGCATTTGAAGGCCAACTGCTTGTCATTCAAAATTCAAAAAGGGACAAGATCCCATGTGTTTAGCCAACGTTACAACTCTTATTCATGGCTTTCAAACACATGATTAACGTTACAAATCCTCCTTCAAGGCTGTCAAAACACATAATTAAGGTCATTTAGACCTTTGTCTTCCTGTCCCCTTCACCCCCTATATATAAAGAATTCACAAATGCTGACAAAAAATGGGGAAAAAGATACAGAAAAATAGAGAACTTGGAGAGACGCTGCCCAGAATTTTCCAAGCCAAAGCTGCCACCCAGCGAATGCCTCCCCCCTCAGAACTACAGGTCGAAGCACCTCTGTTTGGTAAAAGAAAAATCTAATCTCAAGCTCACTCTTAAATTTATTTCGATTGCATATTCATATTTTTATTTCTGTTTGTGAATGATTTAATGTGCTTCATGTGAGCTACAGTGCAGAGTTGAGATTGTGCCATTGCTTGGGCACAATCTGAGTTTATCCTTCGAATCCCAGGATAAAACAAACCCAGACCCAGGTTCAGCAGGTGCGAATAAGGGAGAGATTCGAACCAGGGGGGTTAAGTCCCCCTGGACTTTTAATATGTGTTTCGTTTTGCAGAAACCTCATGCTCAGCTTCTTGTTCAGAGCTTCGAAGCTCAACAGTTTAGCTTTGAACTGGACCCAAGACTTCAAGTTCGAAGGATGACATGTCTAGATCGAACCCCCTCAGAGTGAAGCCCCTCATGCACCTCCGATCCAACCTCTTCACTAGGTCGAAAGACAGCCTGCCTCTCTGTGATCGGTGGATCTGGAACTGACTGTTTAACGCTGGTTCGCGAAATGTCGCGGTAAGCAAGAGTCGCCACCGTCTTTTATTTTCTCCAACATGGAAAGGACAAAAGCACAGAAAAATTCCTTATTGAGATTGTTTCTCGGTTCGGGAGGTAGATTTATAGAAAGGGAAGGTGTTAGCACCCTTTCTATCTGTGGTTATCCACGGGCTCTTAGATACTTTCTCATTGTGTTTTCAAAATGTTTGTTTGCTTTTCAAGTGTGAGTGAGTTTGAGAAAGTTTCTTTGAAAATCTCAGTTCGACTCTTGTATCAGTCCTCAAGAGTGTTTGAAAAGTTGTTTTGAAAGCTTTTTGCAAAGTGTCGGTGTGAAAAGAAGTTTTTGATTTGTTTTGAATTAGAGCAAGTATCTATGAGTCATCTACCTACCCTAAGGAATTAGTCTGTGTTAATGTCCTTAAGGTAGTGCCATCCCACCATTGAGAGGTAGGTAGCACCACCGTTGGAGGTGTTCGGGTCAATTCGAGGGTTTAGGGACAGTGTGGTCACCGAGCAATAGTAAGATACCTTAGAAGCTACCCTTATGCCATTTATCTTTTTATTCTGAGGCAACCGTTTCGAGGCAACATATTTCGAGGCAACCGTTTCGAGGCAACTAGATCAATGGAACATAAGGACTCACTAAGACGTCCTGTACTCGACGACCACGTTTCGAGGGGCAAGGCAACAGTGTGATCACCAGAGCAACAGTAGGATACCTTAGAAGCTACCCTTATGCCATGTTCATGGACATAAGGACTTACTAAGACGTCCTATACTCGATGACCACTTTTCGAGGGGCAAGGCAACAGTGAGGCGTACCCTAGGAGTGGTGTGTGAATTGTGTGTCATTTTCAGTTTATTATTTGTCTTGTCATGCATTGGTGATCTACGTTTTGGTTTTATTTTTGGGCATTCATTCTTTCATGTAATTGTTAACAGTTTAAAGGTGCAGGAATTTAAAGTGCGGAAAAGATAAAGGTCTTACGCTATTACAAAGGCGCGGGTCTACATCGCCAAATTAATCCAGACCCGATTTAAAATAAAGTACAGGAAGTAAATGTCTAATTAACTATTACAGGGCTTTGGAGCAAATACATTATATTTACAAAAGAAATAAAATAAACGTGCGAAAAAGAAAATATAATCGAATGTGAGGGCGTTGGACCCTTTAAAGGAAATTGAATTGAAATTATTAAATTAATTAAATTAAATAAAAGAAATAACTTATTATTATTTTTTTGATGTTTTTGGATTTATGAAATTAAAGAAAATTAAATTGGAATTAAAAGTTAAATAACTCTAGTTCTAGATTGTTTTTTAATTTATTAAAAAAATGCATTAAAGTTAAAACCTAAAATTAAAACTAAATTGATTATGAAATTTATTTACAAAATTAATTAATGGTTAATAATAATTATAATAAGAAAATAAAAATATTGGATTAAAAAAGGATAAGAAAAGTGCTAAAGACCTACTTTTTTTATATTTTTTAGTTATTAAAAAAAAGAATTAAAGTTAACAACCTAAAATTAAGACTAGATTAATTATTTTATTTACAAAAAAAAGTTGATGAATTAAAATAAAACATATTTTTATTTTTTATGATTTTTCTGATTTTTGTGGTTATTATGAAAATTGTTTTGATTAATTAATTAGAAATAAAACAAAAAATAAAAAAAATGGAAAGAAAAGGAAATTAAATGCAAACTGTGGGGGGTGTTGACCCCAAATGTGGAGGTGGATTTGATGAATCAGGCCCATTTGAATGAGGCCCCTTGCTGACTTTTTGGACCACATGCCTACGCGTTGACTGGAGTATTCCATGGACTCCTGGTTCCTGGCCACTGAATGGATCATCAGGGACACATGGCAAGCAGAGGCGTTGGATGTATGGTGGTCATTAGGATGGAAACTGCATGGGAATGAATTAAACAAAATAATAGAAATGATGTTAGGGGACCTGGGGTTCGAACCCAGGTCCCAGTGTTTACCAATGGAATGCTTTGCCAAGTGAGCTATCAGCGCGTTTTGTACATGGGACAAGAAACAAATAATATAAAATAAAATGGACATTAGTGTTATAAAATAAAATAAAAAGGCGTTGGATTCAAACCAGCCACTCACGCCGTGCCACGCAGTCGTCTTCCCCAATGTACCTGTAATGAAAATGAAATAGCGGGGGTTTTAAACCCCCCCCCCCCAAAACGCAAGCTTTTTGAAAATAGCGAATAGGCCATGGTGGAAAAGAAATAAGGCGCGATGGTTCAAATCCATTCAGTGGAAGGTCCCGATTTTAATGGTAGGAGTCTTAGGGTCCAATTGTTCCAGATATACAAAGCCCTAATTTGAAATTCCATGAACCCTAGTTTTTGTTCATGGTAGATTCGGATTCAGACGCCTATATTCCAATTGGATGGCACCAAAAGCTTCAGAGAACCCTTATTAGTACAAATCAAGCAATAAAAATCAATGAAAATGGATGAATCGTGCTATGCATTTCTGGAAAAAAATACAAACCGTGTAGCTTTGTGGGACTGATTCCTTGCACGTTTGAGTGTGGTTTTGATCGCTAGAGTTTCCTTGGGACCTCAGGAAGGTGTTTGGATCAGAATGGGGACTCAACAAATGCTCTAAGGCAGTTTTCAGTTTTCAAAAATTTGGCAAAAAATGTGAGTTTGTTTATGTGCTTTGGGCGCAGCTTAGGTCTCCATCCCCTGTGTGATCACTTGCATAGGTATTATGTAACATGTATTGAGAGGAACTATGGCCTCATAATGCAAGGCATTCAAGTTCAAGATTTTGACATAACTCCATTAACAAACCTTCCTCTTTTGAGCCAATTTTGAATTCTTGCTCCATTTGGCCTTGAAACGAAATTGGGATGTGGCATAATGATGATTCAGAGCTAGTTAAGACCAAATATCTCCCTTTATTAAACTTCTTGATTTTTCTTTGATTTTAAAAGATTTAAAATTAATTAAATCCAATAAAATCAATTAAAAATGAAAAAATTAATTTAAAATTTTGAAATAAAAGGTGGGACACGTGGGAAGCATGGCCAAGTTAATTCAAGTGGAAAAAGTGGGGCCCTTTTGTCAAAAAATGAAATTTCAAGGATAAATGATTTTGGCCATTTCACAAAAATTTCCCAACTTCTCCAATGCATATCTTGCTCAATTTTTAAGCTTTGATCATGTTCTTGGACATTTTAGAAAGGTCTTGAAGTCCTCTAAACAATGTCCTTCGTCCCATGTCATTTTGATTTACCAATCTCAAGTTATGGTCTTTGACTTAAAGTCCCTTTTTGTTGACTTTTGAAAATGACCTATAATGTTGAAATTGATAACTATTTGTGAGAGCATTTCTTGGACTTGGAGTGTGAAGATGAGTTGTAGGAAATTTCTTCCCCTTCAAGATGAGCTTTGGATGGGATTTTTCTGATGAACCATGAAAAAGTTATGCCTTGGTCAAGTTACAGTTGACTTTTCAGCTGTCCAAAAATAGAAACTTTTGCATCTTGAGACTTTTTGAGCCATACTTTTGAGAATCATGATCAAGCATTGATCAAATTATGTTTGTGGCTTCAAAATAAGATGTTGACCAAAATTTTTGACTTTTGACTGCCAAATGACCATTTTGCCCCTACAGTTGACTGTTGAGCAATTAGGGTTTTTGACTGTGCAACTTGACCTTGTGAGCCTTGAAACTTGACATGTAGGTGCTTGACAATGTTTATAGGCATAGGAGACTTGATTGAGCTCTTAAAAACTTCAACTTCCTTGCAAGAACCAAAACCCTAGTTTGACTGTCTTAGGAGGATGGTTTGACTGTGTGGCCCTTGAGTAAACTTGAACCAATTGTGGATGATTCTTGTCAAAACTTTAAAGATTATGGGAGGGCAAATTTTGGGGTACAACACTCTCTTTCGACCCAGGCCTCCAGAATTACTATTTTTTATTTTGCTGTCTGGCCCATTTGTACTCTGTTTATTTTGTTTCCGTTTATTCCTTTTAGTTTTAGTTCTAATTAAAAATCATAAAAAATAAACAACTTAGAATTAGGATTTAATTTAATTAATTATTTTAACTTATTTTCTCCAATTTTAAAATCAGTAGACTTAGGTTTTATTCAAATTCAATCTTTTTTTCATAAACAAAAATACAAAAAATATTAGGTTTGTTTTAGAATAAATTTTAATCAGTATTTTTTTTAATTAATTAAATTTGACTTAACTGAATATTTAGCATTTTCTCAAAAAAAAATAAAAAAAAATAAAACAACAAAAAGATTATATGCTTAGGATTTTTAAGTTGCATGCGCGTTTATTTTATTGTAACTGCATATTATTCTCCCAATTTTGGACATGTAAATAATCCCCTCCCCGAAGCCTTGTAATAGTGTAGTATTTACAGTTTCTGCACTTTAAATTCCTGTATATATATTAACTGCTTAGATGTATGCTAACTAGGATTGTATGACAAGATCTAAAAACAAATGGTAGAACACCTAAAAATACAAAGATAATATAAACTGAAAATTGACACACTTGCACATGCCACTCCTAGGGTACACCTCATTTGGTTGCCTCAAATGTGGTCATTAAGTATAGGATGTTTTAGAGGTCGTCCTTTTTTGTCCCAAGATCATAAGTTGCCTCGAAATGGTTGCCTCGATAAAAATGATCTAAGACATTAGGATTACCACTAAAGTGTCCTAACGTTGCTTTAGTGACCACAAGTCCCTTAAATCGAATTGACCCGAAAAACTCCAACGACGGTGCTACCTACTCCTCAATAGTGGGATAGCACTGTCTAAAGGACAGTTGCAGAGTTTAATTCCTTTTCGAGTAGGTAGATGTTCTTAAGTACTTGCTCTCTTTTAAAACAAAACAAAAACTTTTCGCACTTACACTTTCATAAAAAAAAAACTCTTTTCAAAACCCACAATCACAAAGAAAAGCAAACCTTTTGAAAACATAGTGAGCAAGTACCTAAGAGCCCGTGGATAACCACAGATAGAAAGGGTGTTAACACCTTCCCTTCCTATAATCTACCTCCCGAACCCGAGAAACATCTCGAAAAGGAATTTTTCTGTGCTTTTGTCCTTTCCCTTGTTGGATAAAATAAAAGACGGTGGCGACTCTTGCTTACCGCGACACTTTGCGAAAACAAACGCAAACGCGAACCAGCATTCCAAAAATAGTCAGTTCTCGTTCCCACCGATCACAGTCTCCAACAACGAGACGGACTATGATAAAGAACAGTATCCTCCTGCTGAGGATAAGTACAAACAGCTGGAAGACCGTTTGAGCGCTATAGAAATACAGAAGGTGCCCGGTCTGGATTTCGGAGATCTGGGTCTATCCTCTGGGGTGGTGATTCCCCATAAGTTCAAGGCACCTGCCTTTGCCAAGTATGATGGAGTTTCCTGTCCGAAGCTGCACCTCTGATCATATGTGAGGAAGATCCAACCTTACACTGCTGATAAGAACTTATGGATCCATTTCTTTCAAGACGGTCTCTCAGGGACTCAGCTTGAGTGGTTCTATCAGTTGGATGGAGCCAGTATCCGTAGCTGGGAAGATTTGGCTACTGAATTCTATAGGAAGTATCAGTACAACTTCGACCTCGCTCCTACGCGTACCCAACTCCAGGGTATGTCAATAGGAACGGGTGAAGGATTCAAAGAGTACGCACAGAAGTGGAGAGACCTTGCCGGAAGGGTGCATCCACCTTTGGCTGATCGTGAACTTGTTGACATGTTTTTGGGGACCCTGTCTGGTCCATTCTTTAACCACCTAATTGGAATCTCTTCATCTGGGTTTACAGATCTTATTTTGACTGGTGAGAGGATTGAAGCTGGTATTAAGGCCGGGAAGATACAGAAGGGTGCCTCATCGAGCACCGAGAAGAAACCGTTTAAGAAAGAGTCCAGTGTTGTCTACAGTTCGAGAAGACATAATAGACCTGAACACCGCCAAGCTGTCAATGTGGTTGTTATTTCAAAACCTGCTGGTGCCTCTCAGCATCACAATCAACAAAAAGACGAGAGACCTCGAAAGCAATTCACTCGTCTTAGCATGACTTTGTCTCAGATTCTGCCACAGTTGCTAAAGACCAATCTGGTGATTCTAAAAGAAGCTCCGAAGAATCCAAGTACCACATCACCAAAGTACAACCCTAATGCCCGCTGCGCTTTTCACTCTGATAGCCCGGGGCATAATACAGATGATTGTTGGGTTCTGAGGAACAGGGTGCAAGACCTAATTGATGCAAAGGAGATTGAGTTTGTGGTGCCCGAGAGGCCCAATGTTGTGACTTCTCCCATGCCCAAACATGGAGTAAATGCTGTAGAGGAAGACTTATTTATAGTTTCCGTGGAAGATATTGTTACCCCTCTGATGACTGTCAAGAAGAATCTGTTGCTAGCCGGTTTATTTCTGGGCTGTAGCGAAGGTTGCCATATGTGTTCTGTTTTACTTACTGGTTGCCCATTTCTGAAGTCAGGTATCCAAAACCTGATGGATAATAAAGAGATCCTGTTTGAGAAGATTGATGTTCCTTCCATTCCTACTGAAGAAGTTGCCATCATTACCATTTTCAATAATTCTTCCAAGGCTCCCCCGAGGAAGCCTGTTAGAATTACATCTACTCCGAAGACTGCACCTGTAATCATCACTGTTCCGGGGCCCATCCCCTACACCTCTGACAAAGCTGTCCCTTGGCACTATGGGGCAGATGTTTATGTTCCTGGAGTTAAGCAAGAGTTGGATGCTGATACCGGCGTCAGCAACATTACTGGGCCTGCTAAAGTCACCCGCAGCGGTAGACTTTTCTCACCTAATATTGCTCCACCAACTGCCTGAAGACCTGTTGTCATTACACCTGCAAGTGTGCCTAATGCCATTCCTGATCAAGTTCTTAGTCCTACCCCTGTCGCCGAGTCATCTAATGCTTGGGGCAAAGGGATCACCACTGATGTGCCTGCCCAGATGGAGGCACCGAAGACCATCACTGTTGAAGCTTCCAAACAGGAGATGGAAGAGATTTTGAAGATTATTAAGAAGAGTGATTATAACGTAGTTGAGCAGCTGGGGCAAACCCCATCCAAGATTTCTATGTTGTCACTATTGTTGTGTTCAGAGGCCCATGCTAAGGCTCTGATTACCTTCTTGAAAACTGCCTATGTGCCACAAGAGACATCAGCTGATCAGTTTACCGATTGTGTGGCCAATTTAACTGCTGATAACGGTTTGGGTTTCTCCGACGCTGATTTGACTGCTAAAGGGAAGAACCATAATGATGCCCTGCATGTCTCCATTGAATGCAGGGGCACTACTCTTGCACATGTATTGGTTGACACTGGTTCCTCGTTGAACGTCTTGCCCAAGAAAGCTTTAGACCGGTTGGATTGCGAAGGGTTGGAGCTAAAGCCAAGTAACATCATTGTCAGGGCCTTTGACGGTTCTAAAAGGATGGTGCATGGTGAAGTTATATTCCAATTAAAGTGGGTTCTCAGGTCTTCAATTCTACATTCTACGTAATGGACATTCGGCCATCCTATTCTTGTTTGTTGGGTCGTCCATGGATCCACAAAGCCGGGGCCGTAACCTCAACGCTTCACCAGAAGCTAAAGTACCCTGTCAGAGGGAAGATTGTGACAGTTCAGGGGGAGGAAGAATACATGGTCAGCCACCTCAACTCGTTCCGATACGTAGAGATGGATGGGGAGTTCATTGAGACCCCATTTCAGCACTTTGAAGAAGTTCCTCAGACACTAGCGTCAGCTAAGACTGTGGTTGAAGATCCTCCTAAGAAGATGGCTTCCTTAAAAGATGCTCGGGCTGTTATTGAGAAGGGTGAGTGTGCGAATTGGGTCCGACTCCCTGATTTTACTCAGAAGACTAACAAGTTTGGTTTGGGTTTCACTGCAGAAGCTCAAAGGGTTGTTCATAATGTAAGGATTGGAAGACCTCCCGTGTTCATCAGCAACTCGGGAGTAAATGCCATTGAAGATGATGTGGAAGAGTCTGAATTCGACAACTGGATCTATCCTACGACCGACGGTGGACCAAGCAACTGGATAGCGAAGGACTCCATCCCTATTACTTTTGTTACCCAGTAATGAACTCTTTGTTTTGAGCTTGTAACAGATAATGTTTTGAAACTTTATGGCCCGGTGTCTTACCCGGGGCACCGTGGCTTCATTTGTGAGGGCTTTTGTGTGCCATTTTCATATATCATTAATAAAAGCATTGGATGTTTCTTGCATTTCAAATTTTGCGCTCTTTGCTTTTCTTTATTATATATTGCAAAACAGCTATTTTACACACACTCACATATACAAGTCTCAATCCACTCTGGATCTCACTGGTAACGACTCTGCTACTGCCAGTTATGACTTTGAAAATCCGACCAACTTAGCCGAAGACGAAGGTGAAGATGATTGCGAGGTGCCGGGTGAACTTGCAAAAATGTTACTCCAAGAAGAGAGGGCCATTCAGCCACACGAAGAGCCGGTGGAAACAGTGAATCTGGGTACTGAAACAGACAAGAAGGAAGTCAAGATCGGTGCAAATCTGGAGCTTAGTGTGAAATAATGGTTGATTCAGATGATGCATGACTATGTTGAGATCTTCGCCTGGTCTTACGAAGATATGCCTGGATTGGATACTGACATTGTGGTTCATCGCCTGCCTACCAAGGAAGACTGCCCTCCGGTAAAACAGAAGGTTCGCCATATGCGCCCAGAGATGTCTGAGAAAATCAAGGTCGAAGTTATGAAACAGTTTGACGCCGGTTTTCTAGCAGTGACTTCTTACCCTCAATGGGTTGCTAATGTGATTCCTGTGCCGAAGAAGGATGGGATGGTCCGAATGTGTGTCGACTACAGGGATTTGAATAGGGCAAGCCCTAAGGACGACTTCCCTCTACCTCACATCGATGTTCTGGTTGACAATACTGCTCAGCACAAGGTATTCTCCTTATGGACGATTTCTCCGGTTATAATCAGATAAAAATGGCTCCCGAAGACATGGAGAAGACCACCTTTGTTACTCAGTGGGGTACCTTTTACTACAAGGTCATGCCTTTTGGACTGAAGAACGCTGGGGCAACGTATCAGCGTGCCATGGTTGCTTTGTTTCATGACATGACCCACCATGAGATTGAAGTTTACGTCGACGACATGATTGCGAGGTCCCAGACTGAGGAGGAACACCTTGACCATCTACAGAAGCTGTTTGACAGGTTAAAGTTGTACAAGCTAAGATTGAACCCGAACAAGTGCACCTTCGGGGTGAGGTCTGGTAAGCTATTGGGTTTCGTCGTGAGCGACAAAGGTATTCAAGTAGACCCGGCGAAGGTGAAATCCATACAAGAGATGCCAGCTCCCAAGACAGAGAAGGAGGTCAGAGGCTTTCTAGGACGACTGAACTATATTGCCTGATTCATCTTGCACCTAACTGCTACTTGTGAGCCAATCTTCAAGCTGCTGAAGAAAGATCAAGTAGTACGTTGGAACGATGAATGTCAGGCTGCTTTCGAAAGAATCAAAGAGTATCTCCAGGAGCCACCCATCCTTATGCCACCAGTTGAAGGGAGACCTCTGATCTTATACTTAACAGTACTTGACAACTCAATGGTGTGTGTGTTGGGGCAGCATGACGAGTCTGGCCGAAAAGAGCATGCTATTTATTACCTTAGCAAAAAGTTTACCGACTGTGAGACCCGATACTCACTGCTTGAGAAAACTTGTTACGCTTTGGTATGGGCTGCTCGCCGGCTAAGACAGTATATGTTGACTCACACTACTCTGTTGATTTCAAAGATGGATCCAATCAAGTATATCTTCGAAAAGCCTGCCTTGTCCGGAAGAATAGCAAGATGGAAGATGATTTTGACTGAGTATGACATCCAGTACACGACTCAAAAAGCAATCAAGGGAAGTGTATTGGCAGACCATTTGGCACATCAGGCAGTGGATGATTACCAGTCTATGAACTTTGAATTTCCGGACGAGAATATCATGGTAGTGACTGATTGTGAGATACCCGGACCGGATGAAGGACCTGAGGAAGGATCTCGATGGTCTATGTACTTCGATGGAGCTTCGAACGCTTTGGGCAATGGCATTGGCGCTGTGATCATATCTCCTAAAGGCTCTCATACTCCGTTTACCGCCCGGCTATGTTTCAACTGCACCAACAATATGGCGGAGTATAAAGCGTGCATCATGGGTCTTCGAGCTGCAATTAACCTAAGGATTAAATTTCTAAGTGTCTTCAGAGATTCCGCTCTCGTTATCAGTCAGATCAAAGGCGAGTGGGATACGAAACACCCAAATCTTATTCCTTACAAGGAGAATGTATTGATGTTGCCTCCCCATTTCGAGGAGATAACCTTTGAGCACTTCCCAAGAGAGGAGAATTAGTTGGCGGACGCGCTAGCTACAATGTCTTCTATGTTCAAAGTCAAATGGGACAACGAGGCTCCACGGATCATTATTGAAAGATTGGACGAACCTGCACATTGCTCTGATATTGAGACTGAAGAGGTAACAGAAAAGCCCTGGTATCATGAGGTAAAGAGGTACCTTGAAGCTCAAGAATACCCCGAGGGTGCATCTGTTAACGACAAGAAGTTTCTGAGGAGGTTCGCGGCAAAGTTCTTCATCAGCAATGGCATTCTTTACAAGCGTAACCATGATTCGACCTTACTGCGTTATGTGGATAAGAATGAAGCAGAAAGGATCATGATAGAGCTGCATGAAGGTACTTTCGGAACTCATTCCAGTGGACATACCATGGCAAAGAAAATCCTATGGGCAGGATATTACTGGTCCACGATGGAAGCTGACTGTTATCAGCATTCTCGGACATGTTACAAGTGCCAGGTCTATGCTGATAAGGTGCACATATCTCCTGTTCCTCTGAATGTTTTGACAGCACCTTGGACTTTTGCAATATGGGGCATTGATATGATCGGCGAGATCAGACCTACGGCATCCAACAGGCATCGTTTCATCCTAGTAGCGATTGATTACTTTACAAAGTGGGTTGAAGCAGCTTCCTTTGCTACGATAACCAAGGACGTCGTGGCACGGTTTATTCGGCATAACCTGATCTGTCGATACGGTGTACCATAGAGGATCATTACGGACAATGGTACCAATCTTAACAACAAGATGATCATTGAGCTCTGCGAGCAATTCAAGATACAACATCATAACTCTTCTCCCTACCGGCCGAAGATGAATGGAGCTGTAGAAGCGGCTAATAAGAACATTAAGAAGATTGTGCAGAAGATGACACTGACATACAAAGATTGGCATGAGATGTTACCATTTGCTCTTCACGGGTACCATACCTCAGCACGGACATCAACAGGGGAAACACCCTATTCCTTGGTGTATGGCATGGAGGCAGTTTTGCCTATTGAAGTTCAGATACCCTCTCTTCGGATCATGAAGGATGCAGGTTTGAATGAAGATGACTGGATTCAGACCCGGCTTGATCAGCTAAACCTAATTGACGAGAAAAGACTTACTGCTGTTTGTCACGGTCAGACGTACCAAAAATGAATGATCAAGGCATTTAACAAGAAAGTCAGACGACAAGAGTATCAGGTTGGGGATCTGGTAATCAAGCGCATTATTCCACCTCAAGGTGATCCCAGGGGCAAATGGACCCCTACTTATGAAGGGCCATTTGTGGTTAAGAACATTTTCTCAGGAGGAGCTATGATTCTAACCACCATGGATGGTGACGACCTTCCTTACCCCGTCAATGCAGACATAGTGAAAATATACTACGCGTAATCAAAGACCCGCTAGGTTAACTGGCCTAGGAAAAAATAAGGGCTTCCCGGCGAACCAAAAGGGTTCGGGAAAAAATAAGGGATGAAAATGAAAAGAATTTGTACACCCAGCAAGTCGAAAACCTGTAAAGGAGGCTTGGGCAAAAATGGGTATCCCGATGGACTGAAAACCCGAAAGGGTGGTCCAGGAAAAAGTTAGGGATCAAAGCGTAACACTATGTCTCATTGGATCACCTCGCATCCAGACTTCGGTATCAAATATCAGGCTCGGACGGCACCAATCAATCAGATTCATCTTCAACTAAGCAGCAAAGTGATGAGATGCTTGAAGATATAAAGGCAATAGCAGAGTTAGAACCCAGTGGGACTATTCACATAGCTGTTTTGTTTTCTTTTCACAAATTGTATAAATTCTATTTGTTCGGCGGCGTTCTCTTACTAGGACGTCAGCCTCTTGTATAAAAACGCATATTTTCAGGCAAACTTCAAAATCAATACAAATTCATTTTTAAACAAATTTCAAATTGTTTTTCCTTTATTTGTTTTGTTTTGCAAAGAACGTCCAATGTTCATTTTTGATATATGCATTTGACATTAATTGCTACTCATAAATATTTACATGCGAAACAAAGGACGAATCACTGATAATATCAGAAACAAGGGAAATAAGAATTGTCCGAGCAGTATAGTTGCTCTGTCCACCAAGGTACCAAGGTAGGTTCAACTGAAGAATATGACCAAGATACCATCACTCCCTGCAGAGTAAAACAATAATGGTAGCTCTCCCCACTGAGACTTGCAGCTATGAACGAATCAGCAACACTCTCCCCAAGAAGAGTTAACCTACCATCAGCCCTGAAAAGGTTGGGTATCCCCAGAAGGTCTTAATCTTCCCCAACGGAGTATAAAGATATTCCCCAGCAAGTATAGGAGCATCTCCGGAAGTCTTAATATTCCTCCACGGAGTATAAGAATGTTCCCCGGTGGAATACAAGATACCCCTAATGGAGCCGTTTCCCCAGTGCAGTCTAAAAAAGGCTTCCCCGCCAGAGTTGAATCATCTTACCCAGTAGATTCTGGAAGCTTATCCTCTGCAGAGCACAAATAAATCTCCCCAGCCAAATTCAGAAGGTTATCCTCACAAGAGTCTAACTGGGTTATCCTCAGCAAGTTGCAACTGAAATATCATCCCCAGCGAAGTTCTTTCTATCCCCAGCAAAGTTCATCATTAAAATACCCAACAGAGCTTATCAACAGAATCCCCAGCGGAATTATCGTTAAAATCTTCAGCAGAACGTTTCTTCCCCACTGAGCAATTCCCCTCGGAGTAATCTCTTCATCAGTTTATTCCCCCAACGAAGTTTTTCTCTCTTACAGGTTTATCATCTTCGTTCATCATCCCCAGCGGAAACGAAGAACTCAACTCTATTCTCCAGCAGCTCCGGGATTTATTTTCCCCAACTAAAATATCACATTTCCATACATCATGATACATGCATATACGCATCATATGAATACAATCTCATTTATTTTGAGAACATCATTGCCTGATCCATATCATGCATTGCATATGACTGACCTTTACCTTTCAGGAAAGATACAGTTAAAGTTCTCAGCTTAGTCGAAGACCTGACCAGTTCTTAAATCTCAATTGAATTATCCTCGGTTGAACTTCAGATAAGGTCCTCAATCTCGACAGTTTCCTCTGTCATAGTGTGGACAAGTTCTATAACCTCAACGGTATACTCCATTGAGCACGAGACAGTTCCTAGATCTTGATGAAGATGTTTCCCTACGTCATAGTGTGGACAAGTACTATAACCTCAACAGTATACTCCATGGAGCACAAGTCAGTTCCTAGATCTTGATGTTTTCCTCCGTCATAGTGTGGACAAGTTCTATAACCTCAACGGTATACTCCATTGAGCACGAGACATTTCCTAGATCTTGATGAAGATGTTTCCCTACGTCATAGTGTGGACGAGTACTATAACCTCAACGGTATACTCCATTGAGCACGAGTCAGTTCCTAGATCTTGATGTTTTCCTCTGTCATAGTGTGGAAAAGTTCTATAACCTCAACGGTATACTCCATTGAGCACGAGACAGTTCCTAGATCTTGATGAAGATGTTTCTCTAGGTCATAGTGTGGACGAGTACTATAACCTCAACGGTATACTTCCGGTGAGCACGAGTCAGTTCCTAGATCTTGATGTTTTCCTCCGTCATAGTGTGGACAAGTTCTATAACCTCAACGGTATACTCCATTGAGCACGAGACAGTCTGTAGATCTTGATGAAGATGTTTCCCTACGTCATAGTGTGGACGAGTACTATAACCTCAACGGTATACTCATTGAGCACGAGTCAGTTCCTAGATCTTGATGTTTTCCTCCGTCATAGTGTGGACAAGTTCTATAACCTCAACGGTATACTCCATTGAGCACGAGACAGTTCCTAGATCTTGATGAAGATGTTTCTCTATGTCATAGTGTGGGTGAGTACTATAACCTCAACGGTATACTTCCAGTGAGCACGAGTCAGTTCCTAGATCTTGAAGTTTTCCTCCGTCAAAGTGTGGACAAGTTCTATAACCTCAACGGTATACTCCATTGAGCATGAGACAGTTCCTAGATCTTGATGAAGATGTTTCTCTACGTCATAGTGTGGACGAGTACTATAACCTCAACGGTATACTCCTGGTGAGCACGAGTCAGTTCCTAGATCTTGATGTTCTCCTCCGTCACAGTGTGGACAAGTTCTATAACCTCAACGGTATACTCCATTGAGCACGAGACAGTTCCTAGATCTTGACGAAGATGTTTCCCCACAATTGAATTATGGACAGGTTCTTAAGACTCAGCCGAGGCATTCTCTCAGTTGAAGTACAAGCAAGTTCCTAAATCTCAACAAAGTTAGACTTTCCCAGCGGAATCTTCTACAACAACAAGTATGCAAGTTCTTGCTAAGGAATCTCTTATGCGATCGACACTCCTACAGATGCCATCTGTAAGCCCATCCTCCTACCAACAATCTCCAAATTGCATCTGTAAGCCCATTCCCGACATCACAATGCTGATACTACACCATGCGAGTGCAAATTTTTGGGCACTCTAGTGTTCAATTATCTTCCACCTTCGGATCACGAAAGGCTCAAATGCCGATCTATATGCTCAAGTTTAAGAAAACTGAACAGGGGCAACTGTTGTACCCCAAAATTTGCCCTCCCATATTCCTCAAGACTTGTCAAGAAGAAGCTTCAAGTTACTCAAGATGGCTCAAGGTTTAGACAGTCAAATCACCTCCTAAGGCAGTTAAGTCAAAATTAGGGTTTTGTGTTGCATCAAGGTCCTTACATCCAAATGGCATCAAGTGCTTCCCAATGTCTTAATATTTTCTTAAGTTCATCCATGTCAAATTTCAAGCCTTGCAGAGGAAGTTTGGTTAATCAATTGCTCAAGAGGCCCAAAAAATCGACTGTGCTAGGGCAAAAATCAACTGTGTCCCAAATACAGTCAAACCTTAAGATTTTTTGTCAACATTCTCATTTTGAAAGATAATTCATCATTTGATAAATGGTTGATCATGATTCATCAAGGATTGCTCAAGATTCATCAAGATTCAAAAGTTGCTAAATTAGGGTTTTGTAGGAAAAGTCAACTCAACTTTGACCAAGCATAACTTTCTCATAATTTATGAGAAATGACCCATACAAAGCTCATTTTTAAGAGGATTCAATTTCCTACAATCCATATTCACACCCCAAGATCAAGAAATGCTCTCACAAAAAGTTACAAATTAGAACATTATAGGTCATTTTTGAAAGTCAACAAAAACACCTTTTTTGACAAAGCTTATAACTTGAGAATGGAACATCAAAATGAGATGAGACCAAAAGGGTTGATTAGAGGACATCTCAAGGTTTCTAAAAAATCAAAGAACAACTCCAAAAGTTCAAAATTGAGGGAGTTATGCATTGTTGAAGTTGGGCATTTTTCCAAAATTGCTAAAAGTCAACTATCCTCAAAACTCCAATTTTTGAAAAAAGGGCCCACTTTTTTCCACTTGATATGGTCTTGTCATACCACACACGTGTCCCATCTTTAATTTCATGACCAAACATTTATTTTTCTATTTTATTTAATTTTTATTGATTTAATTCATTTTAAATCTATATTAATTCAAATAAAATCCAAAAATTAATGAAATGGTATCTTTGTGATTTGTACAGCTTGCAAATATCATATAACCCCTAGTCAATTCATATCAAGTCAATTCAAGCACAAATAATCAAATTTGTCCTATATTTGGAAACATGTTAATGGTGATCAAAATCCATTCTTGATTCTTCAATACACAAGGATATTGGCCCATGTTTTAACCTAAAATCATTCTATTATATGCATACAAGCTAGCCAGACCTAAAACACGCACAAAGCTCTGCAGAAACGGCCACACAACTTTGAGAAAAAAGCTTGAAAAGTGAGAGATCAAAAACGACATTGGAGGCATCTTCCAACAAAAAGCTCAACACAGCTCTCTTCCTTGACATCCAGTGAAGCTATACCAATTGAAATCAAGCCTTTTCGTTGCCTAAAACGTCCTGTAAGTCTCCATGAACATTGCTCTGCACATGAAATCGTAAATCATTCTCCTTGCATCTTTTTGCCAATTTGTAGGCATCTTTTTGCCAATTTGTACCCCAAAATTTGCCCTCCCATATTCTTCAAAGATTTGCCAAGTCAAGCTTCAAAATTCTCCAAAGGTTGCACAGTGTAAGGGGTCTCCTATACAGTCAAAACTAGGGTTTGTATTCTGGTCAAGAAAATGAAGTTTTCAAAGGTCCAATCAAGTCTCACATGCCTACAAATATGATCAAGCATCCTCATATCAAGTTTCAAGACATTCAGCTCAAAATTGCACAGTCAAAAACCCTAATTGCACTACAGTCAACTGTAGGGGCAAAATGGTCATTTGACAGTCAAAAGTTCAAATTTTTGATCAACATATCATTTTGAAGCCACAAACATCATTTGATCAATGCTTGATCATGATTCTCAAAGTTTGGCTCAAAAATCATCAAATTGCAAAAGTTTCCTTATTTGGACAGTTGAAAAAGTCAACTGTAAATTGACCAGGGCATAACTTTCACATGGATTATCAGAAAAATTCCATCCAAAGCTCATTTTGAAGAGAAAGGCATTTCCTACAACTCATCTTCATACTTCAAGCCTAAGAAATGCTCTCACAAAAAGTTATCAATTTCAACATTATAGGTCATTTTCAAAAGTCAACAAAAAGGGACTTTAAGTCAAAGGCCATAACTTGAGATTGGTAAATCAAAATTACATGGGACCAAAGGCATTGGTTAGAGGACTCAAAGACCTTTCCAAAATGTCCAAGAACATGAGAAAAGCTTAAAAATTGAGCAATTTATGCCTTGTAGAAGTTGGGAAATTTTTGGATATTTTGAAAAGTCAACATTGGTTCAAATGACCTAAAATTGCTAATGGGCCCATTTTTCCTCCATAATTCATCATCCATGACATGTGCACGACCACTTGGCCCAAAGGGAAGTTTTATTCATTTTTTATTTATTTATTTGAATTTTTATTAATAATAATTCATTTAAATCAAATTAAATACATGAAAAATGCTAACCTAAGTTTTCCAATCTTTTTGTACATGTTTTATCCTCAAGATTTCGTGCATATGCAAATAGGGAAAGATTTGGAGAGATTGGAGTTGATTTGTATCAAAAAGCACATGGAAAGATTGAAAAAATAATGATGGAAAATCAAATCTCAAAATCCATGATTGCAAGAGATCTTGATCAATTTTGTTAACCTAATTTGTTCACTACATAAGCTAGAATGAAACCCTAATGCCATTACACACGCAGCTGCTCAGAAAACTCCATTCACAAATTGGAATTTTTTGCAAAAAAACTCATAATTGAAAACATCTTTGCAGGTTGATTCAAGGCACGATTTTTATCTCATTAGCTTCCTCAAGCATCACTGAACGTTTCCCAATCAAGAACATTCATCAAAACCTCAGGAATTGGTATACAGAACTTGAAATATCTCATGAAAAATTCATAATCGTGTTTTAAAATCTATGCATTTTCATGGCATTTTAATTATTGATTCATGTTCCTGGTATGATTCTAAAGCTAACCCATGCGTTTAATTGGATTATTACATGCTATAGGTGATTTTACCATTATTGAATTTTAGGGTTTACAGGACCTTAAATTGGGGATTTTGAAACAAGGAAAAATTGGAGCATATGAATTAGACCATTCACTTCAGCGCATCTGGACGATCTCAAACCTACCCTCGCGCCTAATTTATAGAGCCCCTGGGGCTAATCGCTATTTTTTGATATGTTATCTTAGGCAACGCGTGAAAACCGTTGCCTATGTTTCTTTTGTTTCAGGAAAATAAAAACCACGCGAGGAAGATGATAACGTGGGGAGCGGTGATTGGAAGATTCAAATCTTCGCGCGTGCTAGAGCCCACTGACCATTGTTATTTTATATTATTTGTTTGTTGTTTAAATTACAGAAAGCGCGTCTAGAACAACTGGCAAGGCATGTGTGTGTTAACGTCTAAGACCTGGGTTCGAGCCCCAGGTCTTCATTGTTTCAATATTATTTTTCAATTTACAATCACATGCAGATTCAATACCAAGGACCATCATACTCCTTCCAAATCCAACGTCCACGCGTCCAGCTTCATCAGATCAAAGGCCATGGATTGAAGTATACGATAAGTCCCAGTCAATGCATCACATGCTAATGCCAAAGTCAAATGGACCAATGTCTTAATGGGCCTGAATTTCTAAAGAATCACCTCCTATTTGGGGTCTGAACCCCCTAGGTTTGCTATTTTTTATATTTATTTATTAATTCTATTTTTCTTTTAACTATTATTTGTTTAGTTAATTAATTATTTTCACAAAATATAAAATATCATAAAAAATCAGAAAAGAGTTAAAACAATAAATAATTTTTATTTTAGTATTTTCTTAAATAAATTTGCATGTAATTAAACTTAGTGTAAATTAGGTTTTAATTTTAATACTTTTAATAAAAATCTAAAAAATGTAGAATTAGGTTTAATTAATTTTCATCTTTTTTATTTTTCTTTCATGATAATCAAATATCTAATATTATTTATTTTATTTATTTTTATAATTAAATTGCATGTAAAAATTAGGATTAATTTTAGGTTAAAAACTTCAATATTTTTTAATAAATTAAAAGCCACTAGAATTAGGGTTTACATCTTATTTTAATTTTAGTTAATTCTTTCTTTTTATATATTAAATCCTAGAACATTAAAAAATACCAAAAAAACAAGTTCTTTCTTTCTTTTAATTTTAATTAATTCCTCATTACTTTAACTTTGCAAAAAGGGTCCAACGCCCTCATTTCGACTTAATTGTTTATTCGCATATTTATTTTATTTCGTTTAAATATTTATGTATCTCTCCCGAAGCCTTGTAAATAATTGCTCGCACTCTTTAATTCTTTACCTTTATTTATTTATTTTCTGTCAAATCGGGTTCGAGAAACTTTTGGCGATATGGACCCGCGCCATTTGTAATAGCTTAGAATTTACTTTTCTCGCAACTTTTTAACTGTTAATCAAAGGCATGAAAGACTGTATGGACAAAATAAAAATAAGCGTAGAACACCAATAACATGACGAGATAAATGCAAATGAAAACGACACACGAATCGCACACACCACCCCTAGGGTACGCCTCACTGTTGCCTTGCCTCGAAAGGTGATCGTCGAGTAGAGGATGTCTTAGTAAGTCCTCATGATCCAGGAACCTGGCATGAGGGTAGCTTCTAAGGTGTCTTCCTATTGCTCCGGTGATCACCATGTCCCGAACCTCGAATTGACCCGAACACCTCCAACGGTGGTGCTACCTACCTCTCAATGGTGGGATGGCACTACTCTAAAGGACATTTACACAGACGAATTCCTTAGGGTAGGTAGACGACTCTAGATACTTGCTCTAAATTTCAAAACAAATTCAAAAATACTTTTCACACCGACACTTTTTCAAAAAGCTTTCGAAAGCAACTTTTCAAACACTCTTGAGGACCGATACAAGAGTCGAACTGGAATTTTCAAAGAAACTTTTTAAAACCCACAGTTGAAAAGCAAACAAACCATTTTTGAAAACACAAGTGAGCAAGTATCTAAGAGCCCATGGATAACCATGGATAGAAAGGGTGCTAACACCTTCCCTTTCTATAAATCTACCTCCCGAACCGAGAAATTATCTCATAAGGAATTTTGCTGTGCTTTTGTCCTGTCCATGTTGGAGAAAATAAAAGACGGTGGCGACTCTTGCTTCCGCGACATTCGCGAACCAGCGTTAAACAGTCAGTTCCAGACCCACCGATCACAGAACTGGCGACTCTGCTGGGGACTCTTATAAAGTGAGGTGTACCTTAGGACTAAGATCACTTGTGTTTTCAATTGAATGTTTTGTTTGCTTTACTATTGTGGGTTGCATGGGAGTTACATAGATCCTAACCCGGATCTGGGGATACCCTGTTTAGGTAGCATAAGCTGTGAGGGACCTGTCCGGCGTAGACCGACACAGGTGAAGCAGTGGCTACGTTGGTGTGGCACCTTGGTCTGTACCGATATCCCTTGTGTTGCAACGAGGAGAATATGGGTCTTCTAAGGAGTCACTAAGCACCAACAACCTTAGAACCTTAATTGACACAACTTGGCCTTTAGAATTGTAGCAGTATGCTACGCCCATTGAGGCTAAACTCTCGTGATGGTTCTGGCTGCAAGAAAAGATTGCGATGCTGGAGTTATGACCGATTGAGGGTAGTCAATGATATTGGGATCCTCTAAGAACCCGGTTACTTTGATTAGGACAGGTATGAACCAACAAACTGAAAGAGGGTAGTACCTAGACCTCATGCTGGCCTAAACTTTAGGGGCTTGCCTTGTGTGACTTGTGTGCCTTACCATGTTTGCCTTTGTATCTGTATGTGGTGTGCTTTATCATAACATCATAGCATCATGAGCATTGCATGCATCCTGCATAAGGACTGACCATTTCAAAGACAAGAGGGTTTCACCTTTGCTCTGTTTTGCAGGACATTATGATGCCTGTGCGAAGGAATACTATCCGGTTCAACTTTGTTCGTTCACCTGAGTTGCTTGATGAGTTGGTTAGCAGAATTCTAAACACCACTTCCTTCATTCAGAGGCATGGTTATCTTCTCAGTTTAGTCACTGCAAAGCGGGATCAACAGTTGATGAGTGTTCTGACCCAGTTCTATGACCCTCTGTACCAGTGCTTCACCTTTCAAGACTTCCAGCTGGTCCCTACCCTGGAAGAGTTCTCTGATTTGCTTGGCATCCCTATCTTGGATCAGACTCCCTTTACTGGTTGGGAAAAGACCCTCAGGCTTGAGGATGTTGCTGCAGCTCTTCCTTTGACCCATCAAGAGGTAACAGACAACTGGGTGACTAGAAGCGGAGTTAAGGGTTTCTTGGCCAAGTTTCTAATTGGTAAAGCTAACAATTTCTGGAGTGACCTGGACTTTAGGGCATATGAAGACATCTTGGCTCTCCTAATCTATGGGTTAGTCCTGTCTCCTAATCCTGACAACTTCATCAATGTCACTGCCATAAGGATCTTTATGTCTCAGAATCCTGTGCCCACTCTCTTGGGTGACATCTTGCAACAACTTCATGCCCGTACTACCCGAAGACGAGGAACCCTATGGTGTTGTATCCCTTTGTTGGTGAGGTGGTTTATTTCGCACCTCCCTAAGTCCGTGCTGAAGAACCAAGAAGGAAGAGGTTGGGCTCACAGGTTAATGTCTCTCACCGATAAAGACATCATTTGGACTTGTAGAGGTTTGGACGAGATAGCTATTATTGATCGATGCGGGGAATACCCTAATGTTCCTCTGATTGGTACCCAAGGAGGGATCTCTTACAATCCATGTCTAGCACTCCGTCAGTTTGGAAGAGCAAGAAGAGCAGGTCCCCATGAGATGTTAGTGCCTCACATCAGTTTTGAGTTTCAGGTGGATAGTGACGAGCTACGTCGTAGGTTCATCAAGGCTTGGGACAAGGTTCATAAAGCTGACCCACAAGAGTTAGGGCCAAAGACTTCTTTACCTATGGAAGCCTACTACAAATGGGTTCGTATCCGTGCTCAGAAGTTAGGGATGCCGTATGAAGCTGTCAGACCCGTCATTCTTGAGTGTCCTGACAAAGATGGTGTTCCTCCAACTGTCCTTCCTCCTCAGATACCTACTGATTATGAAACATTGAAGAGATCTTGGTCGCAACTACGAGAAGAGCGGGATTCTTACCGGGAAAAGTTCAACGAACAGGAATCAAAGATCCAGAAGCTGACAAAACAGTTGGAGAATGAGAGAGCTCTGAATGCCTACATCCGTACTGAGAAGAGGAGACCATGGGATCAATAAGGAGCTCCAGATGTGCTTTTACAGTTTATTTCCTCTTCAGTATTTCCTTTCATGTAACGCCTAAGGGCAACCTGTTGAATAATTTCAGTTTCAAAGTTGAATCTAATGAAGTGTGTTCCTTTTTGTTTACAAAGTTGATTCCCGATTGTCTTTGAAAACATAATTCATACGCATTTCATACATCTTGTGCATAGCAGGTTTTTCCCCTTTTCAGGTTGCTTACAAGTTCTTCGCTGTTTATTTCAGCATCATGAATCCTGAATCGTCATCAATTGAGACATCCATCAAGGCTCTTCAGGCGCAGAATGCGCAGTTTCAGGAATTAATCAAGGGTTTGGCTCAAGGCCAAGAAGAGATGAAGGCTATGCTCCTGAAGAAGGAGAAGAAGAAGAAGAGAAGGATTGTTCTGTTCAACTCGGGCCGAAGGTTTGGCAATACTCTGCAGCATGAAGAGGCTGGTTCTTCTGTCGGCAAGAGTAGTCCTCAGGCAGAAGCAAGGGTCCCTAGTCCGGTAGTCTCCGACAACGAGACTTATTTTGATGAAGAGCAGTACCCTCCGGCCGAAGACCGTTACAAGCAGTTGGAGGACAGTTTGAAAGCTATGGAGATACAACAGGTACCTGGGCTGGACTTCGGAGATCTGGGTTTGTCAACTGGTGTGATTATCCCTCATAAGTTCAAAGCACCATCCTTTTCTAAATATGACGGGGCGTCTTGTCCCAAGCTACATCTCAGGTCCTATGTTCGGAAGATGCAACCGTACTCTGCGGATAAGAATTTATGGATCCACTTCTTCCAGGAGAGTCTTTCAGGGACTCATCTCGAATGGTTCTATCAGCTGGATGGGACCAAGGTTCGTAACTGGGAGGAGTTGGCTACTGCTTTCTATAAGCAGTATCAATATAATGCCGACCTTGCCCCTACACGTACCCAACTCCAGGGTATGTCGTTAGGTTCAAGTGAAGGTTTTAAGGAGTACACTCAGAAGTGGAGAGACCTGGCTGGCAGGGTGCAGCCTCCGTTGACTGATCGGGAGTTGGTAGACATGTTCTTGGGGACCCTATCTGGGCCATTTTTTAACCATCTCATTGGGAATTCGTCTGCAGGATTCACTGACCTGATTCTGACTGGAGAGAGAATTGAGGCTGGGTTAAAGTCTGGAAAGATTCCGAAGGGTGCATCATCTAGTTCTGAGAAGAAACCCTTCAAAAAGGAGGCTAATGTCGTGTATGGTTCCAAGAGATCAGAGAGACCTGAGCGCCGCCAATCTGTCAGTGCGGTAATGATTGCTAAGCCTGCTGCCGCTCCTCGGCCAACCAATCCTCAAAGGGCTGACAGACCCCGGAGAGAGTTTACCCGGTTAAGCATGACCCTATCGCAGATCCTGCCACAGTTGCTCTCAACCAATTTAGTGACTGTCCGAGAGGCGCCGAAGTTCCCAAATACTGCATCTCCTAAGTACAACCCGAATGCTCGTTGTGCTTACCATTCAGATAGCCCGGGGCACTCTACTGATGACTGTTGGGCATTAAGGAGCAAGCTGCAAGACCTTATTGACGCCAAGGAGGTACAGTTTGAGGCATCTGAGAAGCCTAATGTAGTGACAGCTCCCCTGCCTGCTCATGGAGTGAATGCTATTGGGGACGAAGAGGAAGTGGATGAAGCTGAGTTTGATAGCTGGATTTACCCTGCAACCGACAGTGGACTTAATAATTGGAGTGCAAAGGACAACCTGTCTGTTTCTCTTGTTACTAAGTAATGAATTCCTATGTTTTTGGTATTTGTAATAAACAATGATAAACTCTATGGCCCGGTGTCTTACCCGAGGCACCGTGGTTTCATTTGTGAGGGCATATAAATTGTCATTTCATATATCATGAATGAAAATCTTGGACGTTTTCCCGCATTGCAAATATTGTGCTCCTTTTCTGTCTTTCTTTCCTTTACATATATTTCAAAACAGCTGTATTTACACACACACTCACTCATACAGGTTTCAATCCACTCTGGATCTCACTGATAACAACCCTGCTACTGCCAGTTATGACTTCGAAAATCCGATCAACTTAGCCGAAGACGAAGGTGAAGATGATTGCGAAGTGCCTGGCGAGCTCGCAAGACTGTTGCTTCAGGAAGAGAGGGCAATTCAACCCCATGAAGAGCCAGTGGAAACAATAAACTTGGGTACTGAGGCAGACAGGAAAGAGATAAAGATTGGTGCCAACCTAGAGCTCAGCGTGAAGCAACGGTTAACCAAGATGTTACATGATTATATGGAGATCTTTGCCTGGTCCTACGAAGACATGCCAGGGTTGGATACCGATATTGTGGTCCATCACTTGCCAACTAAGGAAGACTGCCCTCCAGTTAAGCAAAAGGTCCGCCGGATGCGTCCAGAGATGTCTGAGAAGATTAAGGCCGAGGTTATGAAACAGTTTGATGCCGGGTTCCTTGCAGTGACTTCTTACCCTCAGTGGGTTGCTAATGTGGTGCCGGTACCTAAAAAGGACGGTAAGGTCAGAATGTGTGTCGACTACAGGGATCTGAACAGGGCTAGCCCCAAGGATGACTTCCCCCTACCTCACATTGATGTCCTTGTTGATAATACAGCTCAGCATAAGGTATTCTCTTTCATGGATGGTTTCTCAGGTTACAATCAGATCAAGATGGCACCTGAAGACATGGAGAAAACTACATTTGTTACTCAGTGGGGCACCTTCTGCTACAAGGTCATGCCTTTTGGACTAAAGAACGCTGGGACAACCTACCAACATGCCATGGTTGCTTTATTTCATGACATGATCCATCATGAGATAGAAGTGTATGTGGACGACATGATCGCTAGGTCCCAGACTGAGGAAGAGCACCTAGATCATCTGCAGAAATTGTTTGACCGGTTGAAACTATACAAGCTGAGGTTGAACCCGAACAAGTGCACCTTCGGGGTAAGATCGGGAAAGTTGCTAGGCTTCGTGGTCAGTGATAAAGGTATTCAAGTGGACCCTGCTAAGGTCAAGGCTATTCAAGAGATGCCAGTTCCTAAGACAGAGAAGGAAGTCAGAGGATTTTTAGGACGCCTGAATTACATTGCTCGATTCATCTCGCACCTGACTGCTACCTGTGAGCCAATCTTCAAGCTGCTGAAGAAAGATCAGGTAGTGCGTTGGAACGATGAATGTCAGGCTGCTTTCGACAGAATCAAAGAGTATCTCCAAGAACCACCTATCCTTATGCCACCGGTTGAAGGGAGACCTCTGATACTATACCTGACAGTGCTTGACAATTCAATGGGGTGTGTGCTGGGGCAGCATGACGAGTCTGGCCGAAAAGAGCATGCCATTTATTACCTTAGCAAAAAGTTTACCGACAGTGAGACCCGATACTCACTGCTTGAGAAAACTTGCTGCACTTTGGTATGGGCTGCTCGCCGGCTGAGACAGTATATGCTGACTCACACTACTTTGTTGATCTCAAAGATGGATCCTATAAAGTACATATTCAAAAAGCCTGCTCTGTCTGGGAGAATAGCAAGATGGCAGATGATCTTGACGGAATACGACATTCAGTACACAACCCAGAAAGCCATCAAGGGAAGTGTATTGGCAGACCACTTGGCACATCAAGCTGTAGATGACTACCAATCAATGAACTTCGAGTTTCCGGATGAAAACATTATGATTGTGACTGATTGTGAAGTACCTGGACCGGATGAAGGACCTGAACCAGGATCCCGATGGTCTATGCACTTTGACGGAGCCTCTAATGCTTTGGGTAACGGTATCGGCGCCATAATCATATCTCCTCAAGGTACTCATACTCCACTCACTGCCCGGCTGTGTTTCAATTGTACCAACAACATGGCGGAGTATGAGGCGTGCATCATGGGTCTCCAAGCTGCGATCGACCTAAGGATCAAATTTCTAAGTGTTTTCGGAGATTCCGCTCTTGTGATCAATCAGATCAAAGGAGAGTGGGATACGAAACATCCGAACCTGATTCCTTACAAAGAATGTGTGTTGACCTTGATCCCCCACTTCATAGAAATAACCTTTGAACACTTTCTGAGAGAAGAGAATCAGCTGGCGGACGCGTTAGCTACAATGTCTTCTATGTTTAAGGTCAAATGGGATAATGAGGCTCCTCGGATCATCATCTGGAAACTAGACGAACCGGCATACTGTTGCGATCTCGAGACTGAATTGGTGACTGAGAAGCCTTGGTACCATGAAGTGAAGAGATATCTGGAAGCTCAGGAATACCCTGAAGGTGCCTCTATCAATGATAAGAAATTCCTGAGGAGGTTCGCAGCCAAGTTCTTCCTTAGCAACGGCATCTTGTACAAGCGAAACCATGATTCAACCTTACTGCGTTGTGTGGATAAGACTGAAGCAGAAAGGATCATGGAAGAGCTACATGAAGGGACCTTTGGTACGCATTCCAGTGGACACACTATGGCTAAGAAAATCCTACGGGCAGGATATTACTGGTCCACAATGGAAGCTGACTGCTACCAACATTCTAGGATATGCCATAAGTGCCAGATTTATGCAGACAAGGTGCATGTTCCTCCGGTTCCCCTGAATGTTCTGACTGCGCCTTGGTCGTTTGCGATGTGGGGCATAGACATGATCGGTGAGATTAAACCTACGGCATCTAATGGGCATCGCTTCATCCTAGTGGCAATTGATTATTTCACGAAGTGGGTTGAGGCAGCATCCTATGCTACGGTAACCAAGACTGTTGTGGCACGGTTCATTCGGCATAATCTGATCTGTCGATACGGCGTCCCAGAGAGAATTATTACAGACAACGGTATAAATCTGAACAACAAGATGATCGCTGAGCTCTGCGAACAGTTCAAGATACAGCACCACAATTCTTCTCCTTACAGACCGAAGATGAATGGGGCTGTAGAAGCAGCAAATAAGAACATCAAGAAAATCGTGCAGAAGATGACAGTGACTTATAAAGATTGGCACGAGATGTTACCGTTCTCTCTACATGGGTACCGTACCTCAGCTAGGACGTCAACCGGGGCAACTCCTTTCTCTCTGGTTTATGGTATGGAGGCAGTCTTGCCGATCGAAGTGCAAATACCCTCTCTCCGGATAATGAAGGATGCAAATCTCAGCGAAGATGATTGGATTCAGACACGACTTGATCAACTCAACCTTATTGATGAAAAGAGACTTGCTGCTATCTGCCATGGTCAGACGTATCAGAAACGGATGATCAGGGCATTTAACAAAAAGGTCAAACCACAGGAATATCAAGTTGGGGATCTGGTAATCAAGCGAATCATCCTTCCTCAGAGTGATCCAAGGGGCAAATGGACCCCTACGTATGAAGGGTCATTTGTGGTTAAGCATGTGTTCTCAGGAGGAGCCATGATTCTAACCAATATGGATGGTGACGACCTTCCTCACCCCGCCAATGCAGACATAGTAAAAAGATACTACGCATGAAAAAAGACCCGCTAGGCTGACATGCCTAGGCAAAAATTAGGGCTTCCCATCGAACCAAAAGGGTTCGGGCAAAATGAAGGGATGAAAATGGAAAAAATCTGTACACCCGGCAAGTCGAAAACCTGAAAAGGCGGCTTGGGCAAAAATGGGTATCCCGGTGGACTGAAAACCCGAAAGGGCGGTCCAGGCAAAAATTAGGGATAAAGCGTAATACTATGTGTGATCGGTGGATCTGGAACTGACTGTTTAACGCTGGTTCGCGAAATGTCGCGGAAGCAAGAGTCGCCACCGTCTTTTATTTTCTCCAAATGGAAAGGACAAAAGCACATAAAAATTCCTTATAGAGATTGCTCTCGGTTCGAGAGGTAGATTATAGAAAGGGAAGGTGTTAGCACCCTTTCTATCCATGGTTATCCATGGGCTCTTAGATACTTGCTCACTTGTGTTTTCAAAAATGGTTTGTTTGCTTTTCAACTGTGGGTTTTAAAAAGTTTCTTTGAAAATTCCAGTTCGACTCTTGTATCGGTCCTCAAGAGTGTTTGAAAAATTGCTTTCGAAAGCTTTTTGAAAATGTGTTGGTGTGAAAAGTATTTTTGATTTGTTTTGAAATTTAGAGCAAGTATCTAGAGTCGTCTACCTACCCTAAGGAATTCGTCTGTGTAAATGTCCTTTAAAGTAATGCCATCCCACCATTGAGAGGTAGGTAGCACCACCGTTGGAGGTGTTCGGGTCAATTCGAGGTTCGGGACATGGTGATCACCGGAGCAATAGGAAGACACCTTAGAAGCTACCCTCATGCCAGGTTCCCGGATCATGAGGACTTACTAAGACATCCTCTACTCGACGATCACCTTTCGAGGCAAGGCAACAGTGAGGCGTACCCTAGGGGTGGTGTGTGATTTGTGTGTCGTTTTCATTTATTTTTGTCTTTTGTCAAAGTGATCTATGCGTTTGTTTTTATTTTATCATTCATTCTTGCATGTCATTTGATTAACAGTTAAAAGTTGCAAGGAAAGTAAATTCTAAGCTATTACAAACGGCGCGGGTCCACATCGCCAAAAATTAACCAGGACCCGATTTGACAGAAAATAAAGAAAGTAAAAGTGCGAGAAGTAATTTACATGGCTTCGGGAGAGGTACATAATTATTTAAGCAAAATAAAATAAATATGCGAATTAGAATAAAAATTAAGAACGTGGGCGTTGGACCCTTTTGCAAAATTAAATTAATGAGGAATTAATTAAAATTAAAAGAAAGCAAGAATTTGTTTTTTTGGTATTTTTATGTATTTTAGGATTTAATAGAAAAAATTAATTGCAATTAAACGCTAACCCTAATTCTAATGGCTTTTAAGTTATTAAGAAAAATATTGAAGTTTTTAACCTAAATGAAACCCTAATTAATTTACAAGTTTAATTATGAAAATAAAATATTTAATTATTTGATATATTTGGGAAAGAAAAATAAAAAAGGATGAAAAATTGTTAATTAAACCCTAGTTCTACATTTTTTAGATTTATTATTAAAAGAATTAAAGTTAACACCTAATTTACAACTAATTTTATTTACATGCAAATTTATTTATGAAAATACTACAAATAAAAATATTTATTATTTTAATTCTTTTCTGATTTTTATGATGTTTTTGTATTTTGTGAAAATATTAAATAAAATTGAACAAAACAATTATTAAAAGAAATAGAATTAAGTAAATAAGATATGGCAAACCTAGGGGGTTCAGACCCCAAATGAGAGGTTCTTTCTTGATGATTCAGGCCCATTAATCTGGGTCCATTTGACTTTTCCAAGCAGCGTATAGCAGTGTTGACCAGGGTGCAATTAGATCTGAACCTTTGAGTTGATCTCCCAGGACGCGTGTACGCTGGATTCTGAAAGGCATATGGTGGACCACAACGCTGAAGCTGCATGTGAACGTACATGGAAAAATAATATTGAGATAATGCAGACCTGGGATTCGAACCCAGGTCTTTAACGTTGCCAACACATACACCTTGCCACTGAAGCGCTTTGTTTATCTGTAAACTAATATAACAAATAAATATTATAAAAGAAAATTGTCAATGGCTTTGGAAACGCGCGCAAAATTTGAAAGAGCCAACCCATATGTGCCACGAAGTCATCTTCCTCGCTGGTTTTATTTTTTCTGAAATAAGAACACATTGGCCACGGTTTTCAAGTGTTCTCCTAGGCATCTTTAGGGAAAATAGCGATTAGCCCTCAGACACTCATAAATTGAGCGCGATGAGGCCATTGTTTTCGTCCAAACTTCCTGAATCCATCCATGGCATTGTGGTGGTCGAATTTTACAGTATTAGGAAACCCCTAATTGGGAGTCCAAGAAACCCTAGCCTGCATCAATGGTAAAATCATGTATATAGCACAAAAACGCAATTAATTTGTATGGTTAGTTTCAGAATCTCATAATGAACATGAATCAAGCATTAAGAATTACAAAGGATGCGTAAATCATGATGCACGATTATGAATTTTTCTTGGTACAGTTTGCACTCGTGTTACCAATTCCTTGAGTCTTGATGGATGTTAGTGATTGGAATATGGCAAGTGATGCTTGAGGAAGCTATTGAAAAAAGAATTCTGCCTTGAATCGCCTTGTAAGGGTGTTTTCAGATTTCAGTTTTTAGACAAAAATTCTAAGTTTGATTTATGCTCTTCTGCGCAGCTTAGTGTGTATGATGATTAGGGTTGTCTTTAGGCTTTTGTATTGAACAGATTAGGTCAAAGAAACCACTCCAAATCTCTTGCATTCATGATTTTGGAAATTTGATTTTCTAAGATTTTTTCCAATCTTTTTCCATGTGCTTTTTGTTCTCAATCATGCCAATCAATCCAAATCTTTCCATATTGGTACATGCACGAAATCTTGAGAGTAAAACATGCACAAAAAGATTTAAAACTTTAGGTTAGCATTTTTCATACATTTATTTTGATTTAAATGAATTATTATAAATAAAAATTCAAATAAATAAATAAAAAATGAATAAAGACTTCCCTTTGGGCCAAGTAGTCGTGCATATGTCATGGATGATGAATTATGGAAGAAAATGGGCCCATTAGCAATTTTTAGGTCATTTGAACCAATGTTGACTTTTCAAAATATCCAAAAATTTCCCAAGTTCTACAAGGCATAACTTGCTCAATTTTTAAGCTTTCCTCATGTTCTTGGACATTTTGGAAAGGTCTTTGAGTCCTCTAACCAATGCCTTTGGTCCCATGTCATTTTGATTTAACAATCTCAAGTTATGGTCTTTGACTTAAAGTCCCTTTTTGTTGACTTTTGAGAATGACCTATAATGTTGAAATTGATAACTTTTTGTGAGAGCATTTCTTGGACTTGAAGTATGAAGATGAATTGTAGGAAATGTCTTTCTCTTCAAAATGAGCTTTGGATGGAATTTTTCTGATAATCCATGTGAAAGTTGTGCCCTGGTCAATTTCAGTTGACTTTTTCAATTGTCCAAATAAGGAAACTTTTGCATCTTGATGATTTCTGAGCCAAATTTTCAGAATCATGATCAAGCATTGATCAAATGATGTTTGAGGCTTCAAAATGAGATGTTGATAAAAAATTTGAACTTTTGACTGCCAAATGACCATTTTGCCCCTACTGTTGACTGTAGTGCAATTAGGGTTTTTGACTGTGCAATTTTGTGCTGAAAGCCTTGAAACTTGATATGAGGATGCTTGACCATATTTGTAGGCATATGAGACTTGATTGGACCTTTGAAAACTTCAATCTCTTGATCAGAACACAAACCCTAGTTTTGACTGTATAGGAGACCTTTGCACTGTGCAACCCTTGGGGAATTTTGAAGCTTGATCTTGGCAAATCTTGAAGAATATGGGAGGGCAAATTTTGGGGTACAACAGTTGCCCCTGTTCAATCTTCTTAGACCTGAGGATGCAGATTGGCTGACGTGCCTTTCGTAATCCGAGGGTGGAAGATGATTGAACACTAGAGTGCCCAGAAATTTGCGCTCACATAGTAGCAGCGATGGTGGAATGGGCTTATAGATGCCATTTAGAGGTTGCTGGATAGGATGATGGGCTTATAGATGCCATCTGGATGTTGATCACGTAAGAGATTCCTTAGCGAGAACCTGCATACCTGCAAAAGAAAAATGAGTACCTGACACGTTGCAAGAACTGGTTTTCAGATGGTTGGTATAGATGTGTCCTGACTGGTTACAGGAGCTGAGTCTGGATCTTCAAAAGGTGATGAATGAACCAGGGATGGTTACTACCTTAGCATGAATGGTAAGAGAACCTTGGGTGACTTTAACTTCAACAACGCTCGTTGAGAAAATCTTGGTGGGAATTACCATCTTCGCAGTATCGGGAAGAGAACCAAAGGAAATTATAATCTGAAAGGGAATTACCTCACTCACCGTCGGAGAGGGAACTCTAGGAAATTATAATCTGAAAAGGAATTATCACCTCACTCACCGTCGGAGAGGGAACCATCTGAAAAGGAATTATCACCTCACTCACCGTCGGAGAGGGAACCATCTGAAAAGGAATTATCACCTCACTCACCGTCGGAGAGGGAACCATCTGAAAAGGAATTGTCACCTCACTCACCGTCGGAGAGGGAACCATCTGAAAAGGAATTATCACCTCACTCACCGTCGGAGAGGGAACCATAGGGAAAGGAATTATCACCTCACTCACCGTCGGAGAGGGAACCATCTGAAAAGGAATTATCACCTCACTCACCGTCGGAGAGGGAACCATAGGAAAAGGAATTATCACCTCACTCACCGTCGGAGAGGGAACCATCTGAAAAGGAATTATCACCTCACTCACCGTCGGAGAGGGAACCATCAGGAAAGGAATTACCACCTCACTCACCGTCGGAGAGGGAACCATCTGAAAAGGAATTATCACCTCACTCACCGTCGGAGAGGGAACCATCAGGAAAGGAATTATCACCTCACTCACCGTCGGAGAGGGAACCATCTGAAAAGGAATTATCACCTCACTCACCGTCGGAGAGGGAACCATAGGAAAAGGAATTATCACCTCACTCACCGTCGGAGAGGGAACCATCTGAAAAGGAATTATCACCTCACTCACAGTCGGAGAGGGAACCATCAGGAAAGGAATTACCACCTCACTCACCGTCGGAGAGGGAACCATCTGAAAAGGAATTATCACCTCACTCACCGTCGGAGAGGGAACCATCAGGAAAGGAATTACCACCTCACTCACCGTCGGAGAGGGAACCATCAGGAAAGGAATTATCACCTCACTCACCGTCGGAGAGGGAACCATCAGGAAAGGAATTACCACCTCACTCACCGTCGGAGAGGGAACCATAGGAAAAGGAATTATCACCTCACTCACCGTCGGAGAGGGAACCATCAGGAAAGGAATTACCACCTCACTCACTGTCAGAGAGGGAACCATCAGGAAAGGAATTATCACCTCACTCACCGTCGGAGAGGGAACCATCAGGAAAGGAATTACCACCTCACTCACCGTCGGAGAGGGAACCATCAGGAAAGGAATTACCACCTCACTCACCGTCGGAGAGGGAACCATCTGAAAAGGAATTATCACCTCACTCACCGTCGGAGAGGGAACCATCTGAAAAGGAATTATCACCTCACTCACCGTCGGAGAGGGAACCATCTGAAAAGGAATTATCACCTCACTCACCGTAGGAGAGGGAACCATCTGAAAAGGAATTATCGTCTCACTCACCGTCGGAGAGGGAACCATAGGAAAAGGAATTATCACCTCACTCACCGTCGGAGAGGGAACCATTATAATCTTAAAGAAAACCCTAAAATGGAAATCTCATGCACCGTCGGAGAGAGAACCAATAGGAAATTATAATCTGGGATAACTTCTACTGAGTCTTTATCAGAAAAATCTGTTGGGAGTCGATTTGGCTGGACTAGAGAAGGCCTGGGACTGGATAAGAAATCTTCGAAGTCGATTAACTGAACCGGTCTAAGTCTTGAAATATGATTGAGAATTTCAACTGCATCTTTCCTGAAAGGTAAAGGTCAGTCATATGCAATGCATGATATGGATCAAGCAATGATGTTCTCAACATAAATGAGATCTGTATGACATAATGCGTCTATGCATGCTATAATGATGTATGTGATGTTTTATGAATGTATGTCTTCGTCTAGGAAAGTAAATCCTTGACGGGCGTCGGGAAGTCATATCCTGGGCTGATGTTGAAGAATAAATTTTGCTTCCGCTGGGGACGATAACTGCAAGAATACCGGTAGGAGAAGATGACTCCGTTGCGGAATAAACTTGGCAAATGGAAGATTCTGCAGGGAGAAAAGATACTCTGGCGACCATGCTGGGAAGCAATACTCTGTGGGAAGAGGGATGCCTTGCTGAGTGTTGATAATTTGCTGGGGATACCCTTGTTGTTGGGAGTGCTGATGGACTTCACTGGGGTAAGAAGACTTCGTCGAGGACGCTCTTTCCGTGGCTTTTGGCTGAGGATAACCCAGTTATATCCTGTTAAGGAAATAACTCTTTGAATAAAGCCGGGAGACGCGTTCGTGCTCTGCGAGGGGATAAGCTTCCAGAATTTACTGGGGATAAACTTACTGCTTGGGGAGATGAATTCCAACTTTCCTGGGGATCTAGGTTGGACTCTCCTGGGGAAGTTTTGATATGCTGGGGAGGAAGTGATTCCTTTGAATGTTGATACGCCGCCGGGGAACAATCTTTAGAGCGAGACTGCCGGGGATGCTTGTTAAGAATATATGTATTGCTGCTGGGGAGATGTTGAGATCTGTTGGAGGATACTCAACTTCCTTGAGATTTGATAACTCTGCTTGGAGAGGAATGCACTGGCTGCTGACTTACTCTCTGGGGAATTAAGACGTACTGGTCATATTCTTTAGCTGAACCTACCTTGGTACCTTGGAGGATAGAACAATTGGATTGTTTAGACAACTCTTTCATTGCCCCTGTTTCTAGTGTCACCTGCAATTAATTCCTTTGTTTCGTATGCAAATATTTATGAGTTAGCAAATTATTTTCAATGCATATATCACAAATTGAACCTTGGACGTTCTTCGCAAAACAAAACAGAAAAAGAAAAACACTTGGCATGTTTAACTGAAAATATATTTGTATTGATTTTGAATGGCCTGTGAATAGGCGTTTTTGTATACAAGAGGCTGACGTCCTAGTAAGAGGAACGCCTCCGAACAAGAGAGTTTATACAAATTTTGTACAAAAGAAAATAAAACAGCTGTGTGAAATGAATGATCCCACTGGGTTTCAACTCTGCTATTGCCTTTATAACTCCGAGCGTCTCATCACTTGATGACCTTGGTTGAAGGTGAAGCTGACTGATCGATACCGTCTGAACTTGATGTAGATACCGGATTCTGGATGCAAAGTGATCCAATGAGACATAGTATTACGCTTTATCCCTAATTTTTGCCTGGACCGCCCTTTCGGGTTTTCAGTCCACCGGGATACCCATTTTTGCCCAAGTCGCCTTTTCAGGTTTTCGACTTGCCGGGTGTACAGATTTTTTCATTTTCATCCCTTCATTTTGCCCGAACCCTTTTGGTTCGACGGGAAGCCCTAATTTTTGTCTAGGCATGTCAGCCTAGCGGGTCTTTTTTCATGCGTAGTATTTTTTTACTATGTCTATTGGCGGGGTGAGGAAGGTCGTCACCATCCATGTTGGTTAGAATCATGGCTCCTCCTGAGAACACATGTTTAACCACAAATGGCCCTTCGTACGTAGGGGTCCATTTGCCCCTTGGATCACTCTTAGGAAGGATGATTCTCTTGATTACCAGATCCCCAACTTGATATTCCTGTGGTCTGACCTTTTTGTTAAATGCCCTGATCATCCGTTTCTGATACGTCTGACCATGGCAGATAGCAGCAAGTCTCTTTTCATCAATGAGGTTGAGTTGATCAAGTCGTGTCTGGATCCAATCATCTTCGTTCAGATTTGCATCCTTCATTATCCGGAGAGAGGGTATTTGCACTTCGATCGGCAAGATTGCCTCCATGCCATAAACCAAGGAAAAAGGAGTTGCCCCAGTTGACGTCCTAGCTGAGGTACGGTACCCATGTAGAGCGAACGGTAACATCTCGTGCCAGTCTTTATAAGTCACTGTCATCTTCTGCACGATCTTCTTGATGTTCTTATTTGCTGCTTCTACAGCCCCATTCATCTTCGATCTGTAAGGAGAAGAATTGTGGTGTTGTATCTTGAATTGTTCGCAGAGCTCAGCGATCATCTTATTGTTTAAATTGGTACCGTTGTCTGTAATGATTCTCTCTGGGACGCCATACCGACAGATCAGGTTATGTCGAATGAACCGTGCCACAACAGTCTTGGTTACCGTAGCATAGGATGCTGCCTCGACCCACTTCGTAAAGTAATCAATCGCCACTAGGATGAAGCAATGCCCATTAGATGCCGTAGGTTTAATCTCACCGATCATGTCTATACCCCACATTGCGAACGGCCAAGGCGCAGTCAGAACATTCATGGGAACTGGGGGAACATGCACCTTATCTGCGTAAATCTGGCACTTATGGCATGTCCTTGAATGTTGGTAGCAGTCAGCTTCCTTTGTGGACCAGTAATACCCTGCCCGTAGGATCTTCTTTGCCATTGTGTGTCCACTGGAATGTGTACCAAAGGTCCCTTCATGTAGCTCTTCCATGATCCTTTCTGCTTCAGTCTTATCCACACAACGTAATAAGGTTGAATCATGGTTTCGCTTGTACAAGATGCCGTTGCTAAGGAAGAACTTGGCTGCGAACCTTCTCAGGAACTTCTTATCATTGACAGAGGCACCTTCAGGGTATTCCTGAGCTTCCAAATATCTCTTCACCTCATGGTACCAAGGCTTCTCAGTCACCAATTCAGTCTCGAGATCACAATAGTATGCCGGTTCGTCCAGTTTCCAGATGATGATCCGGGGAGCCTCATTATCCCATTTGACTTTGAACATTGAAGACATTGTAGCTAACGCGTCCGCCAACTGATTCTCTTCTCTCGGAAAGTGTTCAAAGGTTATCTCCGTGAAGTGGGGGATCAGGGCCAACACACATTCTCTGTAAGGAATCAGATTCGGATGTTTCGTGTCCCACTCTCCTTTGATCTGATTGATCACCAGAGCGGAATCTCCGAAGACACTCAGAAACTTGATCCTTAGGTCGATCGCAGCTTGAAGACCCATGATGCACGCCTCATACTCCGCCATGTTGTTGGTACAGTTGAAACATAGCCGGGCAGTGAGTGGAGTGTGAGTACCTTGTGGAGATATGATTATGGCGCCGATACCGTTTCCCAAAGCATTGGAGGCTCCGTCAAAGTGCATAGACCATCGGGATCCTGGTTCAGGTCCTTCATCCGGTCCAGGTACTTCACAGTCAGTTACTATCATGATGCTTTCATCTGGAAACTCGAAATTCATTGACTGATAGTCATCTACGGCCTGATGTGCCAAGTGGTCTACCAATACACTTCCCTTGATGGCTTTCTGGGTCGTGTACTGAATGTCGTATTCCGTCAAGATCATCTGCCATTTTGCAATTCTCCCAGACAGAGCAGGCTTTTCGAATATGTATTTTATAGGATCCATCTTTGAGATCAATAAGGTAGTGTGAGTCAGCATATACTGTCTCAGCCGGCGAGCAGCCCATACCAAAGCGCGGCAAGTTTTCTCAAGCAGTGAGTATCGGGTCTCACAGTCGGTAAACTTTTTGCTAAGGTAATAAATGGCATGCTCTTTTCGGCCAGACTCGTCATGCTGCCCCAGCACACACCCCATTGAGTTGTCAAGCACTGTCAGATATAGGATCAGAGGTCTCCCTTCAACCGGTGGCATAAGGATGGGTGGTTCTTGGAGATACTCTTTGATTTTGTCAAAAGCAGCCTGACATTCATCATTCCAACGTACTACCTGATCTTTCTTCAGCAGCTTGAAGATTGGCTCACAGGTAGCAGTCAGATGTGAGATGAAGCGAGCAATGTAATTCAGGCGTCCTAAAAAGCCTCTGACCTCTTTCTTTGTCCTAGGAACTGGCATCTCTTGAATAGCTTTGACCTTAGCAGGGTCCACTTGAATACCTTTGTCACTGACCATGAAGCCTAGCAATTTTCCCGATCTTACCCCGAAGGTGCACTTGTTCGGATTCAATCTCAGCTTGTACAGTTTCAACCGGTCAAACAACTTTTGCAGATGACCTAAGTGCTCTTCCTCAGTCTGAGACCTTGCGATCATGTCGTCCACATACACTTCTATCTCATGATGGATCATGTCATGAAATAAGGCAACCATGGCACGTTGGTAGGTTTCCCCAGCGTTCTTCAACCCGAATGGCATGACCTTGTAGCAGAAGGTGCCCCACTGAGTAACAAAGGTAGTCTTTTCCATGTCTTCAGGTGCCATCTTGATCTGATTGTAACCTGAAAAGCCATCCATGAAGGAGAATACCTTGTGCTGAGCCGTATTATCAACAAGGACGTCAATGTGAGGTAAGGGGAAGTCATCTTTGGGGCTGGCCCTGTTCAGATCCCTGTAATCGACACACATTCTGACCTTACCGTCTTTCTTAGGTACCGGCACTACATTAGCAACCCACTGAGGGTAAGAAGTCACTGCAAGAAACCCAGCATCAAACTGTTTCATAACCTCGGCTTTAATCTTCTCAGACATCTCTGGACGCATCCGACGGACCTTTTGCTTAACCGGAGGGCAGTCTTCCTTAGTTGGCAAGTGATGGACCACAATATCGGTATCCAACCCGGGCATGTCTTCGTAGGACCAAGCAAAGATCTCCATATAATCATGCAGCATTTGAGTCAACCGTTGCTTCACGCTGAGCTCTAGGTTGGCACCAATCTTTACCTCTTTCCTGTCTGCTTCAGTACCCAAGTTTATTGTTTCCACTGGCTCTTCATGGGGTTGAATTGCCCTCTCCTCCTGAAGCAACAGTCTTGCAAGCTCACCAGGCACTTCGCAATCATCTTCACTTTCGTCTTCGGCTAAGTTGATCGGATTTTCGAAATCATAACTGGCAGTAGCAGAGTCGTTATCAGTGAGATCCAAAGTGGATTGGAACCTGTATGAGTGAGTGTGTGTGTAAATACAGCTGTTTTGAAATATATGTAAAGGAAAGAAAGACAGAAAAGGAGCATAAGATTTGCAATGCGAGAAAACGTCCAAGATTTTCATTCATGATATATGAAATGACAATTTATATGCCCTCACAAATGAAACCACGGTGCCTCGGGTAAGACACCGGGCTGTAGAGTTTATTTATTGTTTATTTACAAAATAACGAAACAAAGAAATTTATTACTGTGTCACAAAGGTAACAGGAGTATGGTCCTTAGCAATCCAATTGTTCAACCCGCCTTCAGCCGTTGGATAGATCCAGCTGTTGAATTCAGCTTCGTCCACTTCGTTGTCTTCCCCAACAGCATTTACTCCTGGATTTGTAATGATCACAAGAGGTCTTCCGATCTTTGCTTTCCTCATAGCTTTTTGCCCCTCTGTAGTAAAACCCAGCCCAAATTTATCAGTCTTCTGAGTAAAGTCTGGAAGTCTGCCCCAGTTGGCACTTTCACCCTTCTGAACCACAGCCCGGGTGTCCTTTAGGGAAGCCATCTTCAAAGGAACACTTTCTTCCATTGCTGTTTCTGACGCTGCTGTAATTGGAAGCACCTCCTCGAAATGCTGAAAGGGGGTTTCAATAAACTCCCCATCCATCTCAATGTATCTGAAGGAGTTCAAGTGGCTCACCATATATTCTTCCTCTCCTTGCACAGTGACGATCTTCCCTCTGACGGGGTACTTCAGCTTCTGGTGCAAGGTAGAGGTCACTGCCCCAGCCTTATGTATCCAAGGTCGACCCAGTAGACAAGAGTAAGATGGACGGATATCCATCACGTAGAATGTAGAGTCAAACACCTGAGAGCCCACACGAATCGGAATATCGACCTCTCCGTGAACCATCCTTTTTGAACCGTCAAAGGCTCTGACGATGATGTTGCTGGGTTTTAATTCCAGGCCTTCACAATCTAAACGGTCCAAAGCCCTCTTGGGCAGCACATTTAAGGACGAACCAGTATCTACCAACACATGTGCCAAGGTAGTGCCCCTGCATTCGATGGAGACATGTAGAGCATCATTATGGTCTCTTCCCTTTGCAGTCAGGTCAGCATCTGAGAAACCCAAGCCATTGTCTGCCGTTAGATTTGCTACGCAATCAGTGAACTGGACTGCAGATGTCTCATGTGGCACATGGGCCATCTTGAGGAACGAGATTAAGGCCTTGGCATGGGCCTCGGAGCACAGCAATAAAGAGAGCATGGAGATTTTGGAGGGCGTGTGCCCCAGCTGTTCCACAACATTAAAGTCACTCTTCTTTATAATTTTCAGAATCTCCTCCATCTCTTGTTGGGAGGCCTCAGCAGTTATAGGTACAGGTGCCTCCATCTGGGCAGGCTCAACTTCAACTCCTTTGTCCCGAGCATTGGATGACTCGGCAGCAGGAGAAACAATTGGATCAGCAGCAGGAACAGGTACACTTGCAGGGGTTATGAGAAGTGGTCTTCGGGCAGCAGGCGGTGCAATGTCAGGCGAGAAGAGCCTGCCACTGCGGGTAACCTTGGTTGGGCCAGTAATGTCACAAATGCTGGCGCCAGCGTTGAATTCTTGTTTAATCCCATTCACATACACATCTGCCCCATAATGCCAGGGGACAGCTTTATCAGATACATAGGGCAGGGGTCCCGGAATGGTGATAATAACAGGTGCAACGGTCATGATTTGGACGGGCTTCTTCGGGAGAGCCGGGATTGGATTATTGAAGATAGTCACCACAGAAACTTCTTCCACCGGAACCAACCGAACAACAGACTTCTTAAACAGAATCTCCTTGCTATCCATTAGGCTTTGGATGCCTAACTTCAGCAAGGGACAACCAGATAGGGACACAGCACAGAACAGGCAACCCTCACTGCAACCCGGAAATAAACCGGCCTGCAGTAAGTTCTTCTTGACAATCTTCAGAGGAGTGGCTAGATCATCCACAGAAACAGCATAAACGTCTTCGTCAACAGCATTTACCCCATGTTGAGGCATAGGAGCAGTAACTACATTCGGCCTCTCAGGCGCTTCGAACTGTATCTCCTTCGCGTCGATAAGGTCTTGCACCTTATTCTTTAACGTCCAACAATCATCGGTAGAGTGCCCCGGGCTATCTGAATGGTAAGCACAACGAGCATTCGGGTTGTACTTAGGAGATGCAGTATTGGGGAACTTCGGAGCCTCCCTGACAGTCACCAAATTGGTGGATAGCAACTGTGGCAGGATCTGCGATAGGGTCATGCTTAACCGGGTAAACTCCCTCCGGGGTCTTTCAGCCCTTTGAGGATTGGTCGGCCGAGGAGCGGCAGCAGGCTTAGCAATCATTACCGCACTGACAGATTGGCGGCGCTCAGGTCTCTCTGATCTCTTGGAACCATACACGGCACTAGCCTCCTTCTTGAAGGGTTTCTTTTCAGAACTAGATGATGCACCCTTCGGAATCTTCCCAGACTTCAACCCAGCTTCAATTCTCTCTCCAGTCAGAATCAAATCAGTGAACCCTGCAGACGAATTCCCGATGAGATGGTTGAAGAATGGCCCAGATAGGGTCCCCAAGAACATGTCTACCAACTCCCGATCAGTCAATGGTGGCTGCACCCTGCCAGCCAGGTCTCTCCACTTCTGAGCGTACTCTTTAAAACCTTCACTTGCACCTAACGACATACCCTGGAGTTGAGTACGTGTAGGGGCAAGGTCGAAATTATATTGATACTGCTTATAGAAAGCAGTAGCCAACTCCTCCCAGTTACGAACCTTGGTCCCATCCAGCTGATAGAACCATTCGAGATGAGTCCCTGAAAGACTCTCCTGGAAGAAGTGGATCCACAAATTCTTGTCCGTGGAGTACGGCTGAATTTTCCGAACATAGGACCTTAGATGCAGCTTGGGACAAGACGCCCCGTCGTACTTAGAGAAGGATGGTGCTTTGAACTTGTGAGGGATGATCACACCAGTTGACAAACCCAGATCTCCGAAATCCAGCCCAGGTACCTGTTGAACCTCCATAGCTTTCAACCTATCCTCCAGTTGCTTGTATCTGTCTTCTGCAGGAGGGTACTGCTCTTCATCAAAATCAGTCTCGTTGTCGGAGACTACCGGACTAGGAACCCTTGCTTCTGCCTGAGGAGAACTCTTGCCCACAGAAGAACCAGCCTCTTCATGCTACAGAGTATTGCCAAACCTTCGGCCCGAGTTGAACAGAACAGTTCTTCTCTTCTTCTTCTTCTCCTTCTTCGGGAGCATAGCCTTCAGTTCTTCTTGGCCCTGAGCCAAACCCTTGATTAATTCCTGGAATTGTGCATTCTGCACCTGAAGAGCCTTGATTGATGTCTCAGTTGATGAAGAGTCGGGATTCATGATGCTGAAATAAACAGCGAAGAACTGTAAGCAACCTGAAAAGAGGAAAAACCTGCTATGCACATGATGAATGATATGTGTTTATGCAATGCATTCAAGGGTTCGAAAGTTCAAATTTGTTGTAGACAAAAAGGAGCACACGTTATCATTAAGGAAATAGCTGTTTTAGTACATCAAAGCCTCATGGGCAAAAGTACAAAAATCAAATCAATCCCAAAATATGCTGCGCATCCTCTTTGGAGCTATGTAAGTGTCGATATTCCTCTCCTCATGCAACAGGCGGGTGAGCTCCAAGACCTTCTTTTCACTGGCATGTAGACTAGTCTCAAGAGAATTCCGTTCTTCCTTAAGCTGGATCCAGCTCTTCTGCCTCTCCTCCCAGGATGTGGGCATATCAGGGTGCTGAATAGTGCAGGACACTTCTCCTTCCAGGACTGGTTCTTTGATTACTGGGAGCATATGGGGATAAGGCATCACTAACTTTTGAGAGCGGGCTCGTACCCACTTGAGATAAGGTTCCAACGGGATGGAATTCCTGTGCCCCAGTGTCTTACTGTCTATCCTACTGGGCATCCTCCAGGCTCTGATAAATCTCTGGCGAAGTCCTTGAGTATCGTTGTCGAAGTCAAAAACTATGTCAGGAATTAACATGTCATGAGGACCATCCCTCCGAGCATAACCAAACTGTCTCCAAGCCAGGCATGGGCTATAAGTAATACCTCCTCTGATTCCAAGTAAAGGAACATTAGGGTACTCCCCGCAACGATCAATGATAGTGACATCTTCTCTGGACCTAGGGCACCAATGTATATCTGCATGTGTGAGAGTCATCAACCGTTGTGACCACTTCAAACCCCGCTCATTCTTCAGGACTGATTATGGAAGGTGCGAAATAAACCACCTTCCCAGGAGAGGAGTGCAACACATAAGGACACCTCTTTTTCTCATGGTTCGAGTGTAACATGAGTGAAGGATGTCCCCCAGCAACGTAGGTATAGGATTCCTGGACATAAAGATCTGGACGGCACTGATATCAATAAGCTGATCTGGGTTAGGGAACAACACCAAACCATAGACAAGGAGGGCCACAACCTCTTCAAAAGCTTGCAAGTCAAGGGAGTTCCAACATTCAAGGGCCTTTTCAAACAGAAACCTGGCTAAGAACCCTTTGATACCACTTCTAACTTCCCAATGTCCCTTGAGGTCAGATGACTGTAGGTGCAAGGCTTTAGCAATCTCTTCAAGCTTAGGTTCCTTTTCTGTACCGTTGAAGGGTAGCTGATCAAGGATATGGATCTTCAGGAGCCGGGAGAACTCCTCCAATGTAGGTACAACCTGATAGTCCAAGAAGGTGAAACAGTGATGCAGAGGATCAAAGAACTGGAACAGGACCTTTATCATATCTTCCTCAATATTGGTATTGACCAAGCTGATGAGGCTTCCATGTCTTTCACTGAATGAAGAGTTCTCAGGAATCCTGGATATAAGCTCCTTAAGCTGAGGAGGGACCCTTACAAGACTGACTTGAATTGTCTTTCTACGAACAGTTTCCATGTCCTACAAAACAAGAACAAAGATGAAAATTCGAACCCCTGAAATGGTTAGTCAATGCGTATGATGCTGGATGATGTCATGATGCTATGATTAAACACACCACAGATATTTACAAAGACAAACATGTAAGGCACACAAGGCACACAAGACAAGCCCTTAAGGTTTAAGGCCAGCATGGGGTCTGGGTATTACCCTCTTGGAGTTGGTGGGTTCAACCTGTCCTATCAAAGTAACCGGGTTCTAAGGGTCCCAATATCACGGGATTGCTTTCATTGTTCATCGTTTCGATTTAGCCACTGAACTGGCGACCGAAATATTCCAGGAAAGCAACCCTCAATTGAGTGTAGTATCGAGTATCAACCAACCTCGGACTGCACCAAAGTCAGTTATCTCACTACCCTAAAGAGGCCAAGATAGTTCAATTAAGGTTCCTAAGGTCTGTTGATGCTTCATGACACCACGCGGAGGCTCCGTACTCTCCTTAACTGAACTCAAGGGTTACCGGTACACACCAAAGTGCCGCATCAACGTAGCAGACTGTTTCAACCATGTCGGTATACCCCGCACAGTTCCCTCACAACCTTGTTGCTACTTTCTAAGAAGGTATCCCCCAGATCCGGGTTAGGATCTATAGAACTCCCAAGCAACCCACAATTTAAAGCACACAAATCAATGCAATTGAAAACACAGTTATGAACTAGCCCTAAGGTACACCTCACTTTAAGATATCCCCAGTAGAGTCGCCAGTTCTGTGATCGGTGGATCTGGAACTGACTGTTTAACGCTGGTTCACGAAATGTCGCGGAAGCAAGAGTCGCCACCGTCTTTTATTTTCTCCAAATGGAAAGGACAAAAGCACAGAAAAATTCCTTATAGAGATTGCTCTCGGTTCGGGAGGTAGATTATAGAAAGGGAAGGTGTTAGCACCCTTTCTATCCATGGTTATCCATGGGCTCTTAGATACTTGCTCACTTGTGTTTTCAAAAATGGTTTGTTTTCTTTTCAACTGTGGGTTTTAAAAAGTTTCTTTGAAAATTCCAGTTCGACTCTTGTATCGGTCCTCAAGAGTGTTTGAAAAATTGCTTTCGAAAGCTTTTTGAAAATGTGTTGGTGTGAAAAGTATTTTTGATTTGTTTTGAAATTTAGAGCAAGTATCTAGAGTCGTCTACCTACCCTAAGGAATTCGTCTGTGTAAATGTCCTTTAAAGTAATGCCATCCCACCATTGAGAGGTAGGTAGCACCACCGTTGGAGGTGTTCGGGTCAATTCGAGGTTCGGGACATGGTGATCACCGGAGCAATAGGAAGACACCTTAGAAGCTACCCTCATGCCAGGTTCCCGGATCATGAGGACTTACTAAGACATCCTCTACTCGACGATCACCTTTCGAGGCAAGGCAACAGTGAGGCGTACCCTAGGGGTGGTGTGTGATTTGTGTGTCGTTTTCATTTATTTTTGTCTTTTGTCAAAGTGATCTATGCGTTTGTTTTTATTTTATCATTCATTCTTGCATGTCATTTGATTAACAGTTAAAAGTTGCAAGGAAAGTAAATTCTAAGCTATTACAAACGGCGCGGGTCCACATCGCCAAAAATTAACCAGGACCCGATTTGACAGAAAATAAAGAAAGTAAAAGTGCGAGAAGTAATTTACATGGCTTCGGGAGAGGTACATAATTATTTAAGCAAAATAAAATAAATATGCGAATTAGAATAAAAATTAAGAACGTGGGCGTTGGACCCTTTTGCAAAATTAAATTAATGAGGAATTAATTAAAATTAAAAGAAAGCAAGAATTTGTTTTTTTGGTATTTTTATGTATTTTAGGATTTAATAGAAAAAATTAATTGCAATTAAACGCTAACCCTAATTCTAATGGCTTTTAAGTTATTAAGAAAAATATTGAAGTTTTTAACCTAAATGAAACCCTAATTAATTTACAAGTTTAATTATGAAAATAAAATATTTAATTATTTGATATATTTGGGAAAGAAAAATAAAAAAGGATGAAAAATTGTTAATTAAACCCTAGTTCTACATTTTTTAGATTTATTATTAAAAGAATTAAAGTTAACACCTAATTTAAAACTAATTTTATTTACATGCAAATTTATTTATGAAAATACTACAAATAAAAATATTTATTATTTTAATTCTTTTCTGATTTTTATGATGTTTTTGTATTTTGTGAAAATATTAAATTAAATTGAACAAAACAATTATTAAAAGAAATAGAATTAAGTAAATAAGATATGGCAAACCTAGGGGGTTCAGACCCCAAATGGGAGGTTCTTTCTTGATGATTCAGGCCCATTAATCTGGGTCCATTTGACTTTTCCAAGCAGCGTATAGCAGTGTTGACCAGGGTGCAAGGTGTTCTTTAGATCTGAACCTTTGAGTTGATCTCCCAGGACGCGTGTACGCTGGATTCTGAAAGGCATATGGTGGACCACAACGCTGAAGCTGCATGTGAACGTACATGGAAAGGCATATGGTGGACCACAACGCTGAAGCTGCATGTGAACGTACATGGAAAAATAATATTGAGATAATGCAGACCTGGGATTCGAACCCAGGTCTTTAACGTTGCCAACACATACACCTTGCCACTGAAGCGCTTTGTTTATCTGTAAACTAATATAACAAATAAATATTATAAAAGAAAATTGTCAATGGCTTTGGAAACGCGCGCAAAATTTGAAAGAGCCAACCCATATGTGCCACGAAGTCATCTTCCTCGCTGGTTTTATTTTTTCTGAAATAAGAACACATTGGCCACGGTTTTCAAGTGTTCTCCTAGGCATCTTTAGGGAAAATAGTGATTAGCCCTCAGACACTCATAAATTGAGCGCGATGAGGCCATTGTTTTCGTCCAAACTCCCTGAATCCATCCATGGCATTGTGGTGGTCGAATTTTACAGTATTAGGAAACCCCTAATTGGGAGTCCAAGAAACCCTAGCCTGCATCAATGGTAAAATCATGTATATAGCACAAAAACGCAATTAATTTGTATGGTTAGTTTCAGAATCTCATAATGAACATGAATCAAGCATTAAGAATTACAAAGGATGCGTAAATCATGATGCACGATTATGAATTTTTCTTGGTACAGTTTGCACTCGTGTTACCAATTCCTTGAGTCTTGATGGATGTTAGTGATTGGAATATGTCAAGTGATGCTTGAGGAAGCTATTGAAAAAAGAATTCTGCCTTGAATCGCCTTGTAAGGGTGTTTTCAGATTTCAGTTTTTAGACAAAAATTCTAAGTTTGATTTATGCTCTTCTGCGCAGCTTAGTGTGTATGATGATTAGGGTTGTCTTTAGGCTTTTGTATTGAACAGATTAGGTCAAAGAAACCACTCCAAATCTCTTGCATTCATGATTTTGGAAATTTGATTTTCTAAGATTTTTTCCAATCTTTTTCCATGTGCTTTTTGTTCTCAATCATGCCAATCAATCCAAATCTTTCCATATTGGTACATGCACGAAATCTTGAGAGTAAAACATGCACAAAAAGATTTAAAACTTTAGGTTAGCATTTTTCATACATTTATTTTGATTTAAATGAATTATTATAAATAAAAATTCAAATAAATAAATAAAAAATGAATAAAGACTTCCCTTTGGGCCAAGTAGTCGTGCATATATCATGGATGATGAATTATGGAAGAAAATGGGCCCATTAGCAATTTTTAGGTCATTTGAACCAATATTGACTTTTCAAAATATCCAAAAATTTCCCAACTTCTACAAGGCATAACTTGCTCAATTTTTAATCTTTCCTCATGTTCTTGGACATTTTGGAAAGGTCTTTGAGTCCTCTAACCAATGCCTTTGGTCCCATGTCATTTTGATTTACCAATCTCAAGTTATGGTCTTTGACTTAAAGTCCCTTTTTGTTGACTTTTGAGAATGACCTATAATGTTGAAATTGATAACTTTTTGTGAGAGCATTTCTTGGACTTGAAGTATGAAGATGAATTGTAGGAAATGTCTTTCTCTTCAAAATGAGCTTTGGATGGAATTTTTCTGATAATCCATGTGAAAGTTGTGCCCTGGTCAATTTCAGTTGACTTTTTCAACTGTCCAAATAAGGAAACTTTTGCATCTTGATGATTTCTGAGCCAAATTTTGAGAATCATGATCAAGCATTGATCAAATGATGTTTGAGGCTTCAAAATGAGATGTTGATCAAAAATTTGAACTTTTGACTGCCAAATGACCATTTTGCCCCTACAGTTGACTGTAGTGCAATTAGGGTTTTTGACTGTGCAATTTTGTGCTGAAAGCCTTGAAACTTGATATAAGGATGCTTGACCATATTTGTAGGCATATGAGACTTGATTGGACCTTTGAAAACTTCAATCTCTTGATCAGAACACAAACCCTAGTTTTGACTGTATTTGAGAACTTTGCACTGTGCAACCCTTGGGGAATTTTGAAGCTTGATCTTAAATCTTGAAGAATATGGGAGGGCAAATTTTGGGGTACAACACTATGTCTCATTGGATCACCTTGCATCTAGAATCCGGTATCTATATCAAAGTTCAGACGACATCGATCGGTCAGCTTCACCTTCAACCAAGGTCATCAAGTGATGAGACGCTCGGAGTTATAAAGGCAATAGCAGAGTTGAAACCAGTGGGATCATTCATACTTCACACAGCTGTTTTATTTTCTTTTGTACAAAACTTGTATAAACTCTTTTGTTCGGCGGCGTTCTCTTACTAGGACGTCAGCCTCTTGTACACAAAACGCCTATTTTTCAGGCCATTCAAAATCAATACAAATATACTTTTCAGTTAAATGTGCCAATTGTTTTTCTTTTTCTGTTTTGTTTTGCGAAGAACGTCCAAGGTTCAATTTGTGATATATGCATTGACAATGATTTGCTAACTCATGAATATTTGCATACGAAACAAAGAACTAATTACAGGTAACATTAGAAACAGGGGCAATAAAGAGTTGTCTAAGCAATCTAATTATTCTATCCTCCAAGGTACCAAGGTAGGTTCAGCTAAAGAACATGACCAGTACATCTTAATTCCCCAGAGAGTGAATCAGCATCTAGTACATTCTTCTCCAAGCAGAGTTGTCAAATCTCAAGGAAGTTGGGTATCCTCCCGCAGATCTCAACCTTCCCCAACAGTGTATGTATTCTTGACAAAGCATCCCCGGCAGTCTTGGTCTAAAGATTGTTCCCCGGCGGTATACCAGACATTCAAAGGAATCACTTCCCCAGCATATCAAGACTTCCCCAGAAGAGTCCAATCCAGTTCCCCAGGAAGGTTGGAATTCATACCCCCAAGCAGTAAGCTTATCCCCAGTAGATTCTGGAAGCTTATCCTCGCAAAGCGCGAACGCGTCTCCCGGCTTTATTCAAAGAGTTATTTCCTTAACAGGATATAACTGGGTTATCCTCAGCCAAAAGCCACGGAAAGGTCGTCGTCAACGTAGTTCTTTCTTATCCCCAGCTAAGTCTATTCACACTTCCAATACAGCAAAGATATCCTCAGCAAGTTATTACTAACAATTCAGCAAAAGCATCTCTCTCCCCCACAGAGTAATGCTCTCCAGCATGGTCGCTAGAGTATTTTTCTCCCCGCAGAATCTTCAATTTGCCAAGTTTATTCCTCAACGGAGTCATTTTCTCCTACCGGTATTCTTGCAACTATCATCCCCAGCGGGAGTAAAAGCTTATTCTTCAATATCAGCCCAGGAGTGACCTCCCGGCACCCGTCAAGGATTTACTTTCCTAGACGAAAGCATACATAAAACATCACATACATCATTATAGCATGCATAGACGCATCATATCATACAAATCTCATTTATGTTGAGAACATCATTGCTTGATCCATATCATGCATTACATATGACTGACTTTTATCTTTCGGGAAAGATTCAGTTAAATTCTCAATCATATTTCAAGACCTAGACCGGTTCAGTTATTCGACTCCAAAGATTTCTTATCCAGTCCAAGGCCTTCTCTAGTCCAGCTAAATCGACTCCCAACAGATTTTTCTGATGAAGACTCAGTAGAAGTTATCCGGGTTATAATTCCCTATGGTTCCCTCCCCGACGGTGCGTGAGGTGATTCCTTTTGAGATTATAATTCCCTATGGTTCCCTCCCCGACGGTGCGTGAGGTGATTCCTTTTGAGATTATAATTCCCTATGGTTCCCTCCCCGACGGTGCGTGAGGTGATTCCTTTTGAGATTATAATTCCCTATGGTCCTCTCCCCAACGGTGCGTGAGATGTAATTCCCTTTTAGGTTATGATTTCCTGTGGTCCTCTCCCCGACGGTGCGTGAGATGTAATCCCCTTTTAGGTTATGATTTCCTGTGGTCCTCTCCCCGACGGTGCGTGAGATGTAATTCCCTTTTAGGTTATAATTTCCTATGGTCCTCTCCCCGATGGTGCGTGAGATGTAATTCCCTTTTAGGTTATAATTTCCTATGGTCCTCTCCCCGACGGTGCGTGAGATGTAATTCCCTTTTAGGTTATAATTTCCTATGGTCCTCTCCCCGACGGTGCGTGAGATGTAATTCCCTTTTAGGTTATAATTTCCTATGGTCCTCTCCCCGACGGTGCGTGAGATGTAATTCCCTTTTAGGTTATAATTTCCTATGGTCCTCTCCCCGACGGTGCGTGAGATGTAATTCCCTTTTAGGTTATAATTTCCTATGGTCCTCTCCCCGACGGTGCGTGAGATGTAATTCCCTTTCAGATTATAATTTCCTTTGGTTCTCTCCCCGACGGTGCGTGAGATGTAATTCCCTTTCAGATTATAATTTCCTTTGGTTCTCTTCCCGATACTGCGAAGATGGTAATTCCCACCAAGATTTTCTCAACGAGCGTTGTTGAAGTTAAAGTCACCCAAGGTTCTCTTACCATTCATGCTAAGGTAGTAACCATCCCTGGTTCATTCATCACCGTTTGAAGCTCCAGATCCAGCTCCTGTAACCAGTCAGGACACATCTATACCAAGCATCTGAAAATCAGCTCCTGCAACATGTCAGGTAATCATTTTCTGTTTTGCAGGTACGCAAGTTCTCGCTAAGGAATCTCTTACGTGATCAACATCCAGATGGCATCTATAAGCCCATCATCCTATCCAGCAACCTCTAAATGGCATCTATAAGCCCATTCCATCATCGCACTGCTACTATGTGAGCGCAAATTTCTGGGCACTCTAGTGTTCAATCATCTTCCACCCTCGGATTACGAAAGGCACGTCAGCCAATCTGCATCCTCAGGTTTAAGAAGATTGAACAGGGGCAACTGTTGTACCCCAAAATTTGCCCTCCCATATTCTTCAAAGATTTGCCAAGTCAAGCTTCAAAATTCTCCAAAGGTTGCACAGTGTAAGGGGTCTCCTATACAGTCAAAACTAGGGTTTGTATTCTGGTCAAGAAAATGAAGTTTTCAAAGGTCCAATCAAGTCTCACATGCCTACAAATATGATCAAGAATCCTCATATCAAGTTTCAAGACATTCAGCTCAAAATTGCACAGTCAAAAACCCTAATTGCACTACAGTCAACTGTAGGGGCAAAATGGTCATTTGACAGTCAAAAGTTCAAATTTTTGATCAACATATCATTTTGAAGCCACAAACATCATTTGATCAATGCTTGATCATGATTCTCAAAGTTTGGCTCAAAAATCATCAAATTGCAAAAGTTTCCTTATTTGGACAGTTGAAAAAGTCAACTGTAAATTGACCAGGGCATAACTTTCAAATGGATTATGAGAAAAATTCCATCCAAAGCTCATTTTGAAGAGAAAGACATTTCCTACAACTCATCTTCATACTTCAAGCCTAAGAAATGCTCTCACAAAAAGTTATCAATTTCAACATTATAGGTCATTTTCAAAAGTCAACAAAAAGGGACTTTAAGTCAAAGGCCATAACTTGAGATTGGTAAATCAAAATGACATGGGACCAAAGGCATTGGTTAGAGAACTCAAAGACCTTTCCAAAATGTCCAAGAACATGAGAAAAGCTTAAAAATTGAGCAAGTTATGCCTTGTAGAAGTTGGGAAATTTTTGGATATTTTGAAAAGTCAACATTGGTTCAAATGACCTAAAATTGCTAATGGGCTCAATTTTCCTCCATAATTCATCATCCATGACATGTGCACGACCACTTGGCCCAAAGGGAAGTTTTATTCATTTTTTATTTATTTATTTGAATTTTTATTAATAATAATTCATTTAAATCAAATTAAATACATGAAAAATGCTAACCTAAGTTTTCCAATCTTTTTGTACATGTTTTATCCTCAAGATTTCGTGCATATGCAAATAGGGAAAGATTTGGAGAGATTGGAGTTGATTTGTATCAAAAAGCACATGGAAAGATTGAAAAAATAATGATGGAAAATCAAATCTCAAAATCCATGATTGCAAGAGATCTTGATCAATTTTGTTAACCTAATTTGTTCACTACATAAGCTAGAATGAAACCCTAATGCCATTACACACGCAGCTGCTCAGAAAACTCCATTCACAAATTGGAATTTTTTGCAAAAAAACTCATAATTGAAAACATCTTTGCAGGTTGATTCAAGGCACGATTTTTATCTCATTAGCTTCCTCAAGCATCACTGAACGTTTCCCAATCAAGAACATTCATCAAAACCTCAGGAATTGGTATACAGAACTTGAAATATCTCATGAAAAATTCATAATCGTGTTTTAAAATCTATGCATTTTCATGGCATTTTAATTATTGATTCATGTTCCTGGTATGATTCTAAAGCTAACCCATGCGTTTAATTGGATTATTACATGCTATAGGTGATTTCACCATTATTGAATTTTAGGGTTTACAGGACCTTAAATTGGGGATTTTGAAACAAGGAAAAATTGGAGCATGTGAATTAGACCATTCACTTCAGCGCATCTGGACGATCTCAAACCTACCCTCGCGCCTAATTTATAGAGCCCCTGGGGCTAATCGCTATTTTTTGATATGTTATCTTAGGCAACGCGTGAAAACCGTTGCCTATGTTTCTTTTGTTTCAGGAAAATAAAAACCACGTGAGGAAGACGATAATGTGGGGAGCGGTGATTGGAAGATTCAAATCTTCGCGCGTGCTAGAGCCCACTGACCATTGTTATTTTATAGTATTTGTTTGTTGTTTAAATTACAGAAAGCGCGTCTAGAACAACTGGCAAGGCATGTGTGTGTTAACGTCTAAGACCTGGGTTCGAGCCCCAGGTCTTCATTGTTTCAATATTATTTTTCAATTTACAATCACATGCAGATTCAATACCAAGGACCATCATACTCCTTCCAAATCCAACGTCCACGCGTCCAGCTTCATCAGATCAAAGGCCATGGATTGAAGTATACGATAAGTCCCAGTCAATGCATCACATGCTAATGCCAAAGTCAAATGGACCAATGTCTTAATGGGCCTGAATTTCTAAAGAATCACCTCCTATTTGGGGTCTGAACCCCCTAGGTTTGCTATTTTTTTTATTTATTTATTAATTCTATTTTTCTTTTAACTATTATTTGTTTAGTTAATTAATTATTTTCACAAAATATAAAATATCATAAAAAATCAGAAAAGAGTTAAAACAATAAATAATTTTTATTTTAGTATTTTCTTAAATAAATTTGCATGTAATTAAACTTAGTGTAAATTAGGTTTTAATTTTAATACTTTTAATAAAAATCTAAAAAATGTAGAATTAGGTTTAATTAATTTTCATCTTTTTTATTTTTCTTTCATGATAATCAAATATCTAATATTATTTATTTTATTTATTTTTATAATTAAATTGCATGTAAAAATTAGGATTAATTTTAGGTTAAAAACTTCAATATTTTTTAATAAATTAAAAGCCACTAGAATTAGGGTTTACATCTTATTTTAATTTTAGTTAATTCTTTCTTTTTATATATTAAATCCTAGAACATTAAAAAATACCAAAAAAACAAGTTCTTTCTTTCTTTTAATTTTAATTAATTCCTCATTACTTTAACTTTGCAAAAAGGGTCCAACGCCCTCATTTCGACTTAATTGTTTATTCACATATTTATTTTATTTCGTTTAAATATTTATGTATCTCTCCCGAAGCCTTGTAAATAATTGCTCGCACTCTTTAATTCTTTACCTTTATTTATTTATTTTCTGTCAAATCGGGTTCGAGAAACTTTTGGCGATGTGGACCCGCGCCATTTGTAATAGCTTAGAATTTACTTTTCTCGCAACTTTTTAACTGTTAATCAAAGGCATAAAAGACTGTATGGACAAAATAAAAATAAGCGTAGAACACCAATAACATGACGAGATAAATGAAAATGAAAACGACACACGAATCGCACACACCACCCCTAGGGTACGCCTCACTGTTGCCTTGCCTCGAAAGGTGATCGTCGAGTAGAGGATGTCTTAGTAAGTCCTCATGATCCGGGAACCTGGCATGAGGGTAGCTTCTAAGGTGTCTTCCTATTGCTCCGGTGATCACCATGTCCCGAACCTCGAATTGACCCGAACACCTCCAACGGTGGTGCTACCTACCTCTCAATGGTGGGATGGCACTACTTTAAAGGACATTTACACAGACGAATTCCTTAGGGTAGGTAGACGACTCTAGATACTTGCTCTAAATTTCAAAACAAATTCAAAAATACTTTTCACACCGACACCTTTTCAAAAAGCTTTCGAAAGCAACTTTTCAAACACTCTTGAGGACCGATACAAGAGTCAAACTGGAATTTTCAAAGAAACTTTTTAAAACCCACAGTTGAAAAGCAAACAAACCATTTTTGAAAACACAAGTGAGCAAGTATCTAAGAGCCCATGGATAACCATGGATAGAAAGGGTGCTAACACCTTCCCTTTCTATAAATCTACCTCCCGAACCGAGAAATTATCTCATAAGAAATTTTGCTGTGCTTTTGTCCTGTCCATGTTGGAGAAAATAAAAGACGGTGGCGACTCTTGCTTCCGCGACATTTCGCGAACCAGCGTTAAACAGTCAGTTCCAGACCCACCGATCACACATGGTCATTGAGTATAGGAAGTTTTAGAGGTCGTCCTCTTGTCCAAAGATCATAAGTTTCCTCGAAACGGTTGCCTCGGATAAAAATGATCTAAGACATTAGGGTTACCGCTAAGGCGTCCTAACATTGCTTTAGTGACCACATGCCCCTTAATCGAATTGACCCGAAAGCTCCAATGATGGTGCTACCTACTCCTCAATAGTGGGATAACATTATCTAAAGCACATTTGCACAGATTAATTCCTTTTTCGAGTAGGTAGATGGTTCTTAAGTACTTGCTCCTTTTAAAACAAAACAAAACTTTTCGCACTTACACACCTTTCAAACAAAAATTTCTTTCAAACCCACAAACACAAAGAAAAGCAAATTTTGAAAACATAATGAGCAAGTACCTAAGAGCCCGTGGATAACCACGGATAGAAAGGGTGTTAACACCTTCCCTTTCTATAATCTACCTCCCGAACCCGAGAAACATCTCGAAAAAAGAATTTTTCTGTGCTTTTTTCCTTTCCTTGTTGGATAAAATAAAAGACGGTGGCGACTCTTGCTTACCGCGACATTTTGCGAAAAAAAACGCAAAACACGAACCAGCATTCCAAAAACAGTCAGTTCTCTTTCCCACCGATCACAACCACCCTTTCTTCCATTTTCAGCATATAATCGAAAGTGGAATTTTGGGGGGGGGGCATCAGTTATCCTGGAAATTCCAGTTGGATGATTCGATAGGGAATTATAGCAACCACATTTAAAAATAACAGTATGAAGAGACATAGTTTTCGACACACTAGTCACGCAGACTATGAAGGTTCGACTGGCGTGCTAGGCTTGGTTTAGAAGAGTCTCAAGAATAAATCAACAAGATTAGGATCACTCTCTCTTCAAAATATGTCCATAATCCTGAAAAGGGTGTACACAAATCAATCCTTCGATAAAGCACTGAGGTTGACAGTTCATCAGATGTCGAGGACTTACCGTATTCTTTAGTCTAAGAATCACTTTGACCAAGGATGTCTCGACAACACTATAGAAGCAAATCAAAGACTCTCGATAGAGGTAGTTAGGGGGTTTCAAAGGAAGTTATCAAAGAGATAGTTGGTTTGCAATAGTTTAAACATTAGAGACGTGTGGATGTAAGATAGAGTCTAAAGCGCACGTAAGAGGATACATGCCAGGTTCTATAAAGTTAAATGTTGTCGATGATTAAACATTGTATTAGTATATAACTTGATCTCATTGTTGTGATCAGAGGTCACAAAATTCATCAAGCATTCTCTATAGAACTAAAGTATCCAAGTCACATAGAGAAACAATTTGTCAAAGAATGTATGTGTCTGCGTCCTTTCTTTTATTTCTTTAAGTCTTTTGTATTACAGTCACAAACATTTTTAGTTGTGTTTTTCTGCACAAATTGTATTGAGACTTTTGAAACTTAATCTCTTAAGTGAACCAAACTCATGATTGTTTGCTAAAAACACTAGTAAACAACAATATAATTGCTTTAGATAATACAAAACTCAAGTTAAGGTTTAAATTGATACTCGTTGAATAGCAAGCTTGATTTGAAACTCTATCAAGTTTCATGCATTGTTCGTGTTTGTGTGGGTGTGTTATGACTGGATGCGACTTGGTAGTACTGCCTAAATTTATGTATTTTTTTTATAAATTGTATATTTTTTGCGCGCAATTGAAAATACTAATTTCCCAAGTCAGAAGGATCTCAATGGACAATAAAGATCTCCCTCAAGAGAATTTAACACTATTAAGTATCTGATATTTAATTCAAACTCAAGATTGTGATAAAGTTGGAGGAAATCTTTTATCATCTCACTCAGGTGTTTTTTAGTCTAAATTTATGTATATAACAACAAAGACTTTTAATTTTAGTTTAGGAATAAAATCATTAAATTTTTTTAGTTTTTAAACCCGTTCAAATTGTCGGAAATCACACCGAAAGTTGATTAATAATAGAGCTTGTATAATTAAAAATAAAGTGATACGATTATTTAATTTTGTATTATATTGATTTAAAAAGGGAAATTACATTAAACAATCGAATGAAGTAGGTGTTATGGTTAAAATTTTGTGTAGAGAAATATTTAATTACGTGTATTACTTTGAATTATTTATTTTACACTCGTATCTCACAATTTTTTTTGAATAAATTATGGTATCTTCTGCGTGTAACTACAAAGATTAATTTCTCAAATCATATATGATAGGCGATCAAACTCTTTCTCAAAAGATTTAACACGGCCGAATGTCCATGACACATTATTATTTTAAATCTTGATAACAAATAATCGATATATACACCTATTATTGATAATCAATTTGTTGTGTTGTCGACAAGTATAGGATACCAAGAAGAACATACAAAATATAAAATACTTAATCACATAAACCAACTTTTGAAAACAGCCGCAATATTGTGTTTAGGTAGAACGTGTTTCATATGTGCTACAGCCAAATAATGTCATGCAAAGTTGAAAACAGAACTACTTTTTCACCTCCAATGGGTTCATGCACCATTCCAATTTCCATGCTTACTTTTTTGTCACTAACCAGTACACGGATTCATTGTATATTTCCTTGCGTATTTGTACATCCACCATGACCAAAACTACGTATTTTTGTCTTTCTACTTTTATGATCACCAAACCAAACCGACACACTCACATTGAATTGTCAAAGAATCACCAATTATTTGCATGCAGTGCATTCCCGACTGACACATATGATTAGAATTCTTGTGTAGATTGTACATAAATTTTATTGTCAGCATTTGAAGTTGGTGATTCTGTTTAGCCTTATATGTGGTGCTTTTGCTTTAATTTAAATCTTGTTTTCTTCTAAAAGTATCATGACATAAACAACTTCTTAGCCTATAAACCAAACTAATGACCAGAAAACCCAAACCCAAACGGGTCGCCCAAGCCCGACAAAAACACATTTGGATTATGCTGATACAAATTGAAATTATCATTATCGGTAACCCGGTGAGTCCTCATGCCACTCTGAACCTCTTCTTCCGTGGGGTTCCTAAATCCCGCCGAGAAATCCATCTGCCCAAACGGCGGCGCTGAAGGGACACAAAAGTCACTACAGCTGTAATTCAACATCCCCTGTGTTTGGCTTCCGGAATCAAATTCGGGTATCGTGTCAAACTCCGTCGGGGTAACCCAATCAGAGAAAATTCCGGCACCCATGTTATTAAACCCGAACTTGTCTTCTTGCTGTAGCATTTTGAGTGATGTCACCCGTGGAAGCGCAAAGCTCTGGTCGTCAATTACCGGAAACGAGTCCGACATATCCTCCACATGGGAGGATGTGGAAGGCGATGAACCATTGCTGTATTCTTTCCCCGAAAACGATTGAACTTCCTTCTGCGAGCTTGAGTTCTTCTTGTATATGCGACATAAAACCCAATCATCCAACTGCATCATAATAACATCACATGAGTGAGATGCTTTTGAATATATCCATTTCAATATAATAAAGCTTATACAGAAATACAAGATAAAGAACAAACTGAGCCGCAATAATATAAAATAACACTAAAACAACAGGAATATATGATAGTGTTACATACTTTGGAGCTACCAAGGTTGTGTTTTCTTGAAGCGTCAAGAAGGCGATACTCATGCATAATCCAATTAGTTTTGGTGCCTTTTGGTGCTTTACCAATATAGAAAACAAGTGCTTTCTTTATGCCAACTTTTCTACCTTCAGTGGTGATGATTTTGTCCGTTCCAGTAGCTTTCCAGTAGCCTGACCCAGCAACTCTGTTTGGTCGTGAACCGTTTGGATATTTCCTGTCCCTTGGACTGAAGAAATACCACTCTTTCTCACCGAAATTCGCTTTGCCTGCAAAACTCTAAAACATTAATAAGCTGCTTCCCAAAAAAAGAAATAGTAAAATATTAACCAAAATAATTGTTGATGATTAATTACCTGGAAGAACCCATGGATCGAATTTGTATAAATCAATTTCAGCAATAATTGGCAAAGAAAAATGGTGTCCTGCAACTTTGCGACATAGGTACTGAACAAGAAGCTCTTCATCGGTAGGGAAGAATCTGAAACCAGGAGGTAAACTCAACTGTGAAAGAGGATCTTTATCTGGAACTCCCATTTTTTATGTTATAAAACAGACAACAATGAGGGAAGAAAAAACGTGTTTCTTTGTTAATTTTAAAATTTTGTTTTTCTTTCTTTTTCTTTTTCTAACCAAGACTTGGCGGTTATTTATATAGGCATAAAAAATGCATCGTGATCTTTGTTGTAGCACTTATGTGGGACCCACTTGAGTTTTGCGCCATTTAAGAAATGCCACGCTAACGGTTTAAAAAGATGATTATGCGGACAATCTTATCTTCTTACCGTACGGTCCGTGGCTTTTGACGGGTCCAATTCAATGTATATGGAACTGTTAGTAAAATTTAAAGCAAAATAGTAACATATAATTGGTCAAAAATAATTATTTCTTCTCTTTACACAAGACATCAATATATACTATTACTATTTTCTCTATTTCAAATTAACTATCATTTTAATAAATTTATTTATTTTAAAATAATTATTATTTTTATTTTTCAATTAATAATAATTACTATTTTTATAATTGTATTCTTTACTTTTTATTCTCTATTTTATAAAAAAATAATATTTTATAATAATGTACTAGTATTTTTTATTTTATGTGTAAAAATTTTAAATGATTGAAAAACTGAAATAATATTACAAATAATGATTGTAATACACTTCACAAGTCCTTTCATAGGATATTCCCTCGAACAAAACGTCTTTTTATAGGATTTACATGCATTTTGGATAAGTCTTACTATCAATTACTCATTTGTTTTAGGGGTACGGTTTCAGTGACTGTGCTGAACCATAAATTGGGTGACTTTAGTCACTTTTTAACACCAATAAATAATTAATATATATCATATTATTTGAAAAAATTAAATAATTAGAGTTATAAAAGTCACCTAAGAGTAAAGTTATCAAACCACCTCCTAAAAATTACAAAACCACACTTCAATCAAATCAAGGATAGTCATCAACTTTATTACATTTAATAAATTTTTGTTTGTATAGTTTATCAATTGTCAAATAAAACTCTTGCCACAAAATTAAGTTTTTTTTTAAAAAATATCTATTTGAAAATAAATATATTTAATAAGGTTTTTAAATTTTTTAAAAATTAATATGAAAAGAATCTACAATTTTAAATATTGATGGTAATGGGTGTTCTTTGTTGTTGGAACATACACAAAATAAATTGATGAATTAATGGTAAAGAGTGGTTAAATAGAGAAGATGAAGTTAGAGAAAACTTTTAGATTATGAGAGAGAGAGTAATTGAGGAGAAATTTTTTTATTATAACATTAACTTCAAATAAACATTACATGAGGTTGTATATAGGATATCACTAAAATACAAATTGAAACCAAATAAACCTATGAAAACATCAAAAACTCAAAAGATCGCGTTGGAAATCGATTTCCCAAAATAAGGGAATCAATTTCCTGAACTGAAAAAACAAATCCTAGAAAAACCCAGCTGTGGAAATCGATTATTCACTTTGTGGAAATCGATTTTCTCTTCGAAAATTCAAGATTTCATATTTTCAGGAGTGTTTCTCAAATAAGTTGTTTTCAACGAAACACTTTCTGAAACTTCCACAATGCATTGAAATTATTTTAAACTTCCAATACACCACCTTAATTCAAATGCTCCAAGTTTTTTATACCCAAACTCACCACAAGCTTCTTGAACACCACATTTGTTACACGTTTTATTAACAAATCCGCAAGTTGTTGTTCGCTTCGACAGTATCCTAACCTCAGGCGGCTTCCACACACTAGTTCCCTCAAGTAATGAAATCTCATTTCGATGTGCTTGCTTCTCCCGTGTGCTATGAGATTCCTTGCAAGATTAATGGCTGAAACATTGTCAACCGAGTGTGACAACTTTTTCAACCTTTTTACCTAGCTCTTTCAACAAATTCACAAGCCACAAATCCTGACACGCACACATCGATGCAACGATATACTCGGCCTCACAAGAAGAGAGTGCCACCATAGGTTCCTTTTTAGAACACCAAGAGATTAGAGCTCCGTAGAATATAAAGACATAACCAGCCGTAGACTTTTGATCATCCTTATCTCCGCACCAATTGGAATTCGTGTAACCGAGTAACTCGCATTTTATTCATGTATCAGCTGCAGAAAAGAGTATTCCACAACTAAGAGTTCTTTTGATGTATCTAAGGACCCTCTTAACTGCTTCCAAGTGAGACATATTTGGCCTCTCCATGAATCCACTTACAATACTGACACTAAATGCCAAAGTTGGTCGCGTATTGCACAAGTAACGTAATGATCCAATCAACCTCCTATATTGTGTTGAATCCACATTCTGCTCATCATCACTTTTGGACAGCTGCAACCTTGCTTCAACAGGTGTATTGGTAGCATTACTGTAATGGTAGAAATATTGAGACTAAGCATTAGATTGACTTGACTCGCACATATCAAATAAAAATTGCCACTGCGCTTTATTGTTTCTAGAGGAATGAAAAAAGAGAAAATAAACTCAAAAAGAGGGGGAGAGAATCTAGGTACGGGGTTGGTTATACAAAGGAAAGGTATTAGCACCCTAAACATCTACGGTATTCCGCAGGAACCTCTTTGAAAATTGTTTATTTTGATTATAAATGGTGTATACAAAAATAGATGGTGGAGATGAGAAAAGAAGTATTTTTTTACAATTTTGCGCCCATCGTGATTGCGAACCTTTAGTGCCTATGTACCATCTTTCGTACAATAGGGGATCAGGGTACTCGTAGTTCGTCTAAAAAATTTAAAACACATGTGTGTTGGTTAATTTTAAGAGACGAGACATCATCGTCATATCCGAGTGGAAGAACATACTTACTATCCATGATTATGAGAAAGGAAAAGTTATATCATATCAAAGTGAATGATATAACTTGGATTTTAAAATCAACAAAGCCTCACTCAACACCCAAGTGGAAAATATCTCACACCACTACATATCGTAGAAGTATAGTAGCTCACATCACTACAAGAATCGACAAGGGTCTAATCTTTTTGAGAAAAAGTTTGTTTTTAAAAGTAAAAGCCAAAGTGATAAAATTGTTTGAATGAGTTTGATTGATTTTTAGTCTTCTCACACACAAAAAATGTCAAAGTATGATTAAGTTGGTTAAAGTTTGATTAAGAAAATATTTTTAAAAATGCATGGACCTAAGTCCAAGTTTATTATGAAAGTGGTTTAAGTTAGAAAACAAGAAGAGGTTTGAAAAGGAGTGAGAAGATTTTTGAAATTAAAGAAGATATGGAGAGATGAAGAGACTATCCTAAAGCATAAGTTAAAAGTTAAGGAAAAGAATGATCTAACCAACAAGAAGCCAACACTTGCCATAAAGAGACAATGTAGAATTTCTATTCTTTGGATTGAAACCAAGAAAGCAAAAATACTAAAACTCTTAGGAATACCAAGCTTCTGATTAAGTCTTCACAGAAGAATTCTCAGTCACAAACAAAGCATATAATCAGAATAACTTGCACACAAAGAAAATCAACCCAATGTCTTGGAGTAAACCCCAAGAACTTTAGACAAAATAACAACAAAATCACAAGGTCCCAAGGGTAGTCGTCATGGCTTCTAATCCTAAGTCCAAGAGGTTCATAACTCGATTATGCCAAGGATAGTAACCAAATAGTCCAAGTAACCTTAAAGTTTTTTAATGTTCAAGTTGGTTATTAAGTGTCTTCAAATGAAAAGAAAGCTCAAGTGAACAAAATAAAAAGGACATAAAGATATATGCTTAAATGAGCAAAGATAAACTGACATAAAGATAAATGCTCAAGTGAGCAAAGATGAAAATCGCATGAAATGTAACTGCTAAAGTAAATGGTACATAAAAGTAAAGGCATAAAATAAAGGGAATAAAGTAAAAGCACAAAGTAAAGTCAATTATTAGTGAATTAGAAGTTAAAGGTTAGTTGAATGACCATCTTGAAACTTACATTTGAAAACTCATTAGAACATTGATAAAATCAAAGCTTCTGAACAACAAGTTTCATTTGCTTTTTGTCAAGTATATAATTCATTTCAAGTACTCAAGGCAAGCATATATGATTAACGATGTTTAAATGACTCACTTAGACCAAAATTCATGAAAGTTCATTAGAGGACTGATAAGGTCAAATCCTCCTAACAATGAACCTCAAGATTATTGGATCAAAGGTTTCAAATTATACATACTTGAGCTTGCAAATATAGGTTTGAGCCACAAATGATCATTTTTTAAATCGAGACAATTTTAGCATTATATTAAGCAATCGTAAGTGGACTCATGTAGAAGTCACACCTATTTTGAGGCCGGTCAATAGCAATTTATGTACCACATGTTAGAGAAATAATATATATATCATTCTCCAACAACAAGTAGCACAAGTAAGAAAGGGATAAGATGAAGAGGGATGAAGTGTATCAGATGAAATTAGGATTTCAAATATCATCAACATCATTCATCCATTTTAATGGATTTGATTTTTTAACCTATCAACACCTAAGATCCAATGAGGTTGAGGAACTTTCCCAAAATAACACCCAAATCAGGACCAAACAAAAATAATAGTTAATAAAACAATATTTAAAATGATTAATAAAAGGGAAATAATTGGTAAAATACACAAAGTATATTAAAATACTAAATAAAAATCCTAAAAAAATAGTCAGAGGTAAAACATGAGTCAATAAGTGTTGACAAAAAATTTCAGAATTTTTTAAAGTCAGAAACTATTTTTAAAATTTAGAGAAATAAGCAAAATAAACCAAAATTTGTGAAAAATAGTAAAATCGGAAATAACAATAAAATGAGGTCTCCAATATTTGTCAAGAGGTCATTAGATCCTTCCATATTTTTTCAAGAACTTAAAAATTAAGAAAAGTATTTTTAAACAATTAGAACAATTTAAATAAAGTGAAAAATGATGAAAAATACCAAATCATAAAATAAAATTGTGAAAAATAAGAATCAGAAAGAGAAAATCAAAAGTATTTTTGAGGATTTTTTTTCAGAATTTTAGAAGTTGAAATGAATTTTTTTATGAATTGTTGAAATTTAAAACAATTAAAATATAAAATCAGAAAATAAAAATAAAACCAAAAAGATGTAGACTTTTGGATCACTGTCAAAACGTGTTAGTAATCAAATTTAATAGATCTAGCACGTTGTGCATATCATATCATGGTCATTAGTGAATAAACCACCAAATCATTTATTTAAAACAGATTTTAAAAAAAAATAAGTGTGGCGCGATGTGATTGGCCGAAGAAAGACATGTCATCATCTTCAACCTTTAGCCACACGCGAATTACAGGTTCCATAAACTGTAAAATTAGAAGCTCCGACTGGTGTCATTCGCTTCGTCTCTTCAAGACGATTTCAATGGTACCCTCACAAAAAATTTATATAAATTATAGCTCAGTCGATTTGAGAAAAACCAGAAGAAAAAAGTTGGAAAGGGATTTGAAAATTCATGAGCAAAACTCACTTCCAGTTAAAAACTAATGATGCAATCAATATCAGAGTGATGAAAGCTACATTGTAGCAATAAGTTTGGAGAGAATTGATGGAGGAATCTACATGTTATGTTTAAATTCAGAGATTTGAAACTTGACTTGGCTAGCACGATTCACGACACTTCAAGGCTTGGTTCTTCTTCTGTTAGCTTCAGGGAAGTCCGAGGATGAAGAATCAGCAAAGAAATTGGATTGAAAGATGCTTTAGAACCAAATTCGAAGTTGAGGAATTGAGTGGGATATCACCCTTTATTTATAAGAAAGCAAATGGGATGCTCAAGCATGTGAAATAATGATATTTTGAGAGAATTCGTGTGAAGTTGAAAGCATAAGAAGTCTGACTCATATTTGCTCAAAACTCAGCCAAAACTCGTGTTTCAAGATGCTAATCACTTATGGAAGATTGTTAAGCATGATTAGAAGTAAAAACACACAATTTTTTTTGATTAGAGGCCACATTAACCAATTTGCAATCTGACTGTTTTGACAAAATAAATTTCATGGTGCCAACATTGAATCCATAGTGCACCCAACTCAAGAGGCTTTATCACATAATTCTTGGATCATTTGAAAAACAAGGTCACAATATTTACAATGTGCCAAGAAAGACATAATTTGGATACTTGATAAAAAAATTAATGTCCAATTGGATTTGTGAAAAACACACGGATGTTTTGTACTTAGAAAAATTCTAAGTGTTGAACTTCAACATGACCTATAATGTTCTTCAAAATTAAATGGCTTTCCACTCAAAATTTGATCTTAATTTATGAAGATGTCATGAAGTAGACCTCTTGAATTGAAGTGTTGAATTGAGATCAATCAAAAATCATAAAAATTATAAGAGTCATGATCTTTGGAATATGATGAACAAATTTGGGGGAAATCACAAAAGACCTATAATTTTTTCAATTCTTCTACCACTTTCCAAGCATTCTCAAGTCTTGAACATAAAAACAAATTTGTAATAGACACTACAAAGATTATTATGGAAAAATAATGGGCTCAAGCAGATAAAAATTGACCAAGTTATGATCATTTGAAGTCAAACCCTAGAATTTTAACGCCTTTCAAGGAGACTTGTAATCTCTCTCAACTTTTAGTGATCTTCCATTCATAATTACCCTTATACTTATGAAGATAGCTTGTTAAGGACCCTTTGAAGAGAATCATGGATTTGGAACCAATCAAAAATATCAAAAAATGAGTAAGATATGGTCCTTGGAAGTCAACAAACCCTAGCTCCGAGAGTATCAAAATGACTTGAAACCCCTTTCAACTTTTGATGATTTTTCTTGAACAATTGGATCTTGTCATGTGAAGATAGGTTATTTTTTATGATGCTAAGAACCCATAGAAAAATAACTAACTCCAAATGTTGAAAATTGAGAGAATTATGCACTTGTGATCACTGAATCAAGCATTTGCTCAATTAGGTCAAACTTGTTTAGCCAACCTTGGACCTCTTCGAACTTTCTTGGCAAAATAAAGCATGATGAATCATAAGAGGCATTGAAATGATGTTGTCTTGAAGAAAACTCAAATATGGAGCTTAAGTGTCAATGAAGCGTGTTAAAGAAGGCATGAAATAAACACATGAACCTATGAATCTTCTTGATGAATTTCCCCACCAAATTTGAGGAGGTCTTGAACTAAATAAAGTGAGAGAGCTTCTTGAACCACAAATATTTGATGCCATAGACATGACCTTGAATATTGATCTCTTTCAATCAATTATAGAACCATTTGATTGAGAATCACCCCTTAAACCCTAAATTAGATAGTGAGATAAATGCAATTGTAATCACCTATAATATGAACATTCAAAGGAATATATATACACATGTTGATGTTAGTTAAAAGAACACATGTACAAGATACACTATTCAAGGTTCTCGGTAATCCCTCAAGAGAAAACTTAAAGATAGGATAAAGAGAGAAACAACCCTAATGTGTGTGTCTTGATGCATTGTGACATGAGATGATGAGAAATATTAGGGGAAAATCGGGGTATAACAGTGTTGTACCCCAAAATTTGACCTCTCATTTGTCAAGTATTTTCTCACAATATCTCCTTTGGCTCAAGACTGCACTAGGGTTGATCAACTCAAGACACCTCCTTAAGCACTGATGACCAAAATTAAGGTTTGATACTGCACAAGGATAATTGGACTTCTAATGCCTCATATAACTTTGATGGATGGACCCCCAAGATTACTCATGTCAAGTTTCAAGCCTTGAATCACATTTTTGCTCAGTCAATTGAGCAGTTGACCTAAAAAATCAACTGTACTGGAAAAAGTCAACTGTACACTGAAAAGTCAAACTTTGACTTTTTTGGTCAAAATCAAGTGTCAAAGATCACAATTCATCAAAACATGTTAAAATATGAAACTTGTTCATCAATAAATCAAAAAGTCAAGATTTCATTTTGAAAAGTCAAAGTTTTCAAACTTAGAAAATTTTCTAAGTGTTGAAAACTTCATATTTTTTCACAACTTTGAGCCAATTTTTCACCATGATGCAAGTTGACTCAAAAGAAACTTTCAACATGAAAGTTGTAGATCTCCATGAGATCTAAAATATTTCTTTACACAACTTCTCCTAAAATTGCTTGGATCTCAAGTTATAAATTCATGAAGTCATGGCATTTTTGAATAAAACACTTAGAAAAATCTTCAGCAGTGTTGGTCAGATTTTATCCCAACTTCTTGGCATTTTTTCGCATGGTTCCAAGATGATTTTGTCAAAATGGACAACATGAGAGTTATAGAGGATGTTTCAAGCTTTCCAAAATATCCAAGAGCATGAATTCATCATATTTGAGCTAGGAGATTCAAGGGCATGAAGTTGAGCATCCATTATTGAATTGCAAGTCATTTTAGTGAAGAACACATAACAAAAACCCTTTTGATTTGCTGCATAATCTTATTTTGCAGGCCTACTTGCTTGAAAATCTCATCATAATTTAATGCTTACACCCACTCTTGAGCTATTACCCAAGTGTTTAAACCATTGCCCAAAAGATCTTTTCATTTATGGCATAAAGGCACCATTGCTATTCTTGAAAAGCAAGCTTTTTGTACAAAGTTTGTCTTGAGCCCATACCTTGCTTGTTGCTGATTATACTCCACCATAAATCATGGTGTTGTACCCCAAAATTTTCCCTCCCATATTCCTCAAGATTTGTCAAGAATGATCTTCAAATTGCTCAAAATGGCTCAAGAGTTGTACAGTCAAATCACCTCCTAAGGCAGTCAATTCAAAATTAGGGTTTTGGTTCTTTCAAGGAATTTTGGGTTTTCAATGGTTAAATCAAGTCTCATAGGCCTATATACATTCTCAATCATCTACATGCCAAGTTTCAAGACTCACAGTGCCAGTTGGCACAGTCAAAAGCCCCATTTGATCTACAGTCAACTACAAGGGCAAAATGGTCATTTTGTAGTCAAAAGTCAGAATTCTTGGTCAACATCTTATTTTGAGTTCACAATAATCATTTGATCAAGTCTTGATCATGATCCCACAAGAATAGCTCAAAAATCATCAAGATGCAAAAGTTACTATTTTTGGACAGCAGAAAAGTCAACTGTACTTTGACCAGGGCATAACTCTTTCATGGTTTATCAGAAAAATCCCATCCAAAGCTCATTTTGAAGAGGATGCAATTTCCTACAATCCATCTTCACACCCCAAGATCAATAAATGCACTCACAAAAAGTTACAAATTTTTACATTATAGGTCAATTTCAAAAGTCAACAAAAGTACACTTTGAGTCAAAGGCCATAACTTGAGATTGGTAAATCCAAATGACATGGGACCAAAATAATTGGTTAGAGGACTTCAAGGGATTTCCAAAATGTCCAAGAACATGGTCATATGATCAAAATTGAGCAAGTTATGCATTGGAGAAGTTGGACAATTTTCATGAATTTGCAAAAGTCAACTTTGCTCAAAACACCTTCTTTTTGCTAATGGGCCTCAAATCTCTTTTTGAAACTTCACCCATGACCTGTGCACGACCCACCAAGTTAAATTGGATTTATTTTCTTAAATTTATTGATTAAATGGATTTTTAATACATATTAATTCATTTAATTAATTTAAATTATAAGAAAATAAAAGATTTGATTCTTAAATCTATTTGTGAACCAAATGTGATCCAAATATGCTGACCAAGCAATGCCAATTCGTGCACAAGCTAAAGGATACAAAAATATCCAATTTTGGCAACTTGTTCAATCATGAAAAATCAAGAATATTTGATTTGTCAATCAAATATTCAATCTTCAATGCACATGGATATGGGTCCAAATTTTGACCTAAACTGATTCCCTTATATGCAAGCAAGCCAAGCATAACCTAATTCACGACTGAAGGACTGCAAAAACGGCCATACCAATTTCAAGAAATTTCAAGAAAAATCAAAACTTGTTCTTGCAATCTAGGCCAATTCAAGGTGCCTTGTCCATCCAAACACATTGCAGGAGGTACCAGGAGTGATTTGCAATCAAATTCAAGCACCAAAGCTTAAGGAATCACGAAATACCATCTCACGGTTTGCACTTCTAATTCAAAATCGTATCTCTTAATTCATATGTATTTGACATGTTTTTTTGATTGATTTGCGTTGCTAGAGATTATACAAAGCTAATGGAATGACTTAATTGAACCATAGTGCCCTAAACCGAGAGATGCCATGATTGAGTTTCTAGGGTTTTCAAGCTTTCAAATAGGGCTTTCCAAACCATGAAAAATTTGAACCAATGGGATACATGGTTGAATTCGTGAGACCAAGACGATTCCAACACATACCTCACGAAATATTTCTTTTTGCTCTGTGTCTATTCGCTATTTTTCGTGCAGGAGATAGTGGAGGTTAAAACCCCCCTCTATTTGATTCTATTTATGCAAGACCAAGGTTGAAGATGATGACGTGTTGTCATCTGGTTCGTGTATTTGAAAAACGTGCGCTTTATTTTTTTTATTTACAGCGTATTGATTGTTTTCATATATAATAATTGCTTCTTATTCCTATAACAATTGAAGCAGCTTAGTTGGGTGGTAAACGTGTTGGCCTGTGAGCATTGGGACCTGGGTTCGAATCCCAGGTCCCCCAAAACGTTTATTTGATTTTTTTCTTCAGGTGTTCCCGTGCAATGCCCAGAAGATGGTCTACCGTGTGCATCCAATTTCCAAGCGCCAGATGGCCAACAAATCAAATCCAATGGCCAAAGCTAAGTATCCACCATACTCTACAGTCAACGCACACACATGGAAGTGGAGAAGTCAACAAGGCTTCCTACGTTTGGGCCTGGAATTCTGATGAATGAACCCCCTTTCTAGGCCCATACCCCTTTTTTGGTTTGCTTTTTTTTTTCTTTCTTTTCTATATTTCTTCTACTTAATTTATTTTATTATTTAATTAACCACTAACTAAAACAATTAATATTTTCCAAATAAAATCAGAAAACCTAAAAAATAATATTTTTATTAATTTCATTATTTTTGTAAATAAACAATTTAATTGACTTAGTTTTTTTAATTAGGCATAATTTTAACATTTTTGCAATAAATTAAAAGTAAATTAGAATATTAGGTTTTAGCAATTTTAACCATTCTATTTTTATTTCCTTAAATATTCTAAAAAACCAAAAAATACATTTTTTTATTAATTCAATTATTAATTTAGACTAATTCATTTAATTCAAAATAACAAAAATCTCTTTCTTTCTTAAAAAGGGTCAAAACCCTAAAAACTCTCTGATTCAACTTTCCTTGCGCGTATTATTTTTTTTATCCATATAATGTAAATGTTCCGAGGATGTAATAGTTTTAGACTTAGGACTTTTTACCGCTTTTGTTTATTTACCTTTTCGCATTTACTTTTTCAAGGGTTTGTTTTTGGCGATGTAAATACCCGACGCCTTGTAATAGCTTAGTTTTATTTTCCGCAACCATTAACTGCTAAATGTATGAATAATAGGCTATGCATGACAAGATCTACCTTAACTTAAAATCAACTGTAGCTCACCATAACATGTACAAAGATAACATAACTGAAAATTGACACATTTGCACATGCCACTCCTAGGGTACGCCTCACTTGGTTGCCTCGAACGTGGTCATTGAGTATAGGAAGTTTTAGAGGTCGCCCTCTTGTCCAAAGATCATAAGTTGCCTCGAAACGGTTGCCTCGGATAAAATGATCTAAGACATTAGGGTTACCGCTAAGGCGTCCTAACATTGCTTTAGTGGCCACACGTCCCTTAAATCGAATTGACCCAAAAACTCCAACGACGGTGCTACCTACTCTTCAATAGTGGGATAGCATTGTCTAAAGGACATTTGCACAGTTTAATTCCTTTTTGAGTAGGTAGATGTTCTTAAGTACTTGCTCTTTTGAAAACAAAAACAAAACTTTTCGCACCTACACTCTCTTCAAAACAAAAATTCTTTTCAAACCCACAATCTCAAAGAAAAGCAAACTTTTGAAAACATAATGAGCAAGTACCTAAGAGCCCGTGGATAACCACGGATGGAAAGGGTGCTAACACCTTCCCTTTCTATAATCTACCTCCCGAACCCGAGAAACATCTCGAAAAGGAATTTTTCTATGCTTTTGTCCTTTCCTTGTTGGATAAAATAAAAGACGGTGGCGAATCTTGCTTACCGCGACATTTTGCAAAAACAAACGCAAACGCGAACTAGCATTCCAAAAACAGTCAGTTCTATTCCCACCGATCACAGAACTGGCGACTCTGCTGGGGAATAAATAAGTGAGGTGTACCTTAGGATTAAATCACTTGTGTTTTCAATTGTATGCTTTGTATGCTTTAAATTTTGTGGGCTTGTATCGGAGTTTTATAGATCCTAACCCAGATCTGGGAGTACCCCTTTTTAGGTAAGTAGCAATAAACTGTGAGGGATCTGTCCGGTGTAAACCGACACGGATGAAGCAGTAGCTACGTTGGTGTGACACCTTGGTCTGTACCGATATCCCTTGTGTTGGAACGAGGAGAATATGGGTCTTCTGAGGAGTCATTAAGCACCAACTGACCTTAGAACCTTAAATTGAACAACTTGGCCATAGAACAGTAGCAGTATGCTACACTCATTGAGACTAAACTCTCGCGATGGTTCCGGCCGCAAGAAAAGGTTGCCAAACTAGAATTATGACCGATTGAGGGTAGTCAGTGATATTGAGATCCTCTAGAACCCGGTTACTATTTTTAGGACAGGTCTTAACCAACTGAAACTGAAAGAGGGTAGTACCTAAACTTCATGCCAGCCTGAAATCTAAGGGCTCTTTTGTGTGACTTGTGTGCCTTTACCATGTTTGCCTTTTGTGAATACTTGTGGTGTGCCTTTACCATGACATCATAACATCATAACATTGCATACATCCTGCATAAGGACTAACCCATTTCAAAGACAAGAAGGTTTCATCTTTGCTCTGTTTTGTAGGACATCATGATGCCCATGCGTAGGAATACTATCCGGCTCAACTTTGTTCAACCACCTACTTTGCTTAAAGAGTTGGTTGTCAGGATTCCAGACACTACTTCCTTCATCAGGAGGCATGGTTCTCTTCTCGGTCTAGTCACCTCAAAGTGGGACCAACAAATGATGAGTGTCCTGGTCCAGTTTTATGATCCGCTATACCATTGCTTCACCTTTCAAGACTTCCAGCTGGTCCCTACCCTGGAAGAATTCTCTGAGTTGCTTGGTATCTCTGTTTTGGAGCAGACTCCATTTACTGGTTGGGAAAAGACTCTTAGGCCTGAAGAGATTGCTGCAGCCCTTCACTTGACCAAAGAGGAGGTAATGGCTAACTGGGAGACTAGAAGTGGAGTTAAGGGCTTTTTGGCTGTTTCTGGTTGGCAAAGCTAATTGTTTCTGGGATGACTTAAACTTCAAAGCGTACGAGGACATTCTGGCTCTCTTAATCTATGGTCTGGTATTGTTTCTAAATCCTGACACCTTTGTTGATGTTAATGCCATTAGGATCTTCATCTCTCGGAACCCTGTACCCACTCTCTTGGGTGATATCCTTCATCAGCTCTATGCTCGTACCGCCCGAAAGCGGGGAACTTTGATGTGTTGTGCTCCTTTATTGTCGAGGTGGTTTATTTCGCACCTCCCTAAGTCCGTACTGAAGAACAAAGAAGGAAGGGGCTGGGCTCATAGGATAATGTCTCTTACTAATAATGACATTATTTGGACTCTCAGAGGCTTAGATGAGGTGGCCGTCATTGATCGTTGTGGAGAGTATCCTAATGTTCCATTGATCGGAACCCATGGAGGAATCTCTTATAACCCATGTTTAGCTCTCCGTCAGTTTGGAAGAGCCAGAAGAGAAGGGCCTCATGAGATGTTGATACCTCATATCATCTTTGATTTTCAGGGAGATAGCGACGAGCTGCGTCGTAGATTCATCAGGGCTTGGGATAGAGTTCACAAATCTGACCCACTTGAGTTGGGACCAAAGACTTCTCTGCCAATGGAGTCATATTTCAGATGGGTCCGCATCCGTGCCCAGAAGTTAGGTATGCCATACGAAGCTGTCAGGCCTATTACTCTTGAAGTTACTGATAAAGACGAGGTTTCTCCAACTATTCTCCATCCTCATACACCCATTGATGTTGGCACACTAAAGAGGTCTTGGGCGCAACTGCAGGAAGAACGGGACTCTTATCGGGAGGGGTTCAATGAACAAGAACAGAAGATCCAGAAGCTGACTAAGCAATTGGAGAACGAGCGGATCCTGACTGATTATATCCGCACTAAGAAGAAGAGGCCATGGGAGCATTGATGGACCTTTGATGATTTCTTTTACGGTTTTATTTACTTTTCAGTATTTCCATTCTTGTAACGCCTAAGGGTAATTTGTTGAACAGTTTAAATTCTGAAGTTAAATCTAATAAAATGTGTTTCCTTTCTTGTCTACAAATTTGAATCCCGATTGTCTTTGAAAACATAAATCATACGCATTTCATCTCATGCACTGCATAAACAGGTACCCTTTTTACAGGTCGCTTATCTTCTTCGCTGTTTATTTCAGCAATCATCATGTCTACTGAACCTTCCACTGAGCAAGCTATCAAGGCCCTCCAGGCCCAGAATGCCCAGTTCCAAGAGTTGGTTATGAGTCTAGCCAAGGGTCAACAGGATTTGAAGACCCTTATTCTGAAAGAGAGGAAGAAGAAGAAGAAGAGGACCGTCCTGTTCAACACTGGACGCATGTTTGGAAATGGACTGCAGAATGAGGTTGATCTGACCACCTCATCTGTAGGGAAAGACAACCCACAAGAGAGAAGGGTTCCTAGCCCCATAGTCTCCGACAACGAGATGGATTATGATGAAGAACAGTATCCTCCTGCTGAGGATAGGTACAAACAGTTGGAGGACCGCTTGAGCGCTATGGAGATACAGAATGTGCCCGGGCTGGACTTTGGAGACCTAGGTCTATCCTCTGGGGTGGTGATTCCCCATAAATTCAAGGCACCTGCCTTTGCCAAGTATGATGGAGCTTCCTGTCCAAAGTTGCACCTCCGTTCATATGTAAGGAAGATCCAGCCTTACACCGCTGATAAGAATTTGTGGATCCATTTCTTTCAAGACAGTCTTTCAGGGATTCAGCTTGAGTGGTTCTATCAGCTGGATGGGGCCAGTATCCGTAACTGGGAAGATTTGGCTACTACGTTCTATAAGCAGTATCAATATAATTTCGACCTCGCTCCTACGCGTACCCAACTCCAGGGTATGTCAATAAGGACGGGTGAAGGATTTAAAGAGTATGCTCAAAAATGGAGAGACCTTGTCGGAAGGGTGCAACCACCTTTAACTGATCGTGAACTTGTTGATATGTTTTTAGGGACCCTGTCTGGTCCATTCTTTAACCATTTGATTGGAAACTCTTCAGCCGGGTTTACAGACCTTATCTTGACTGGGGAGAGGATTGAAGTTGGTATCAAGGCTGGGAAGATACAGAAGGGTGCCTCATCAAGCGCCGAGAAGAAACCATTTAAGAAAGAGTCCAGCGTTGTCTACGGTCTAAGGAGACAGAATAGATCTAAACACCGCCAAGCTGTCAACGCGGTGGTTATTTCAAAACCTGCTGGTTCTCCTCAGCATCACAACCAACAAAGGGGCGAGAGACCTCGAAGGCAGTTCACTCGTCTCAGCATGACCTTGTCTCAGATATTGCCGCAGTTATTGACGACCAATCTGGTGACTCTAAAAGAAGCTCCGAAGATTTCAAACACAACATCCCCAAAGTACAATCCTAACGCCCGATGCGCTTATCACTCTGACAGCCCGGGGCATAATACGGATGATTGTTGGGCTTTGAAGAATAAGGTTCAGGACCTAATCGATGCAAAGAAAATTGAGTTCGAGGCGCCCGAGAGGCCTAATGTTGTGACTGCTCCCATGCCCAAACATGGAGTAAATGCTGTAGAGGAAGACTTGTTTATAGCCTCTATGGATGATATTGTTACCCCGCTGATGACCGTCAAGAGGAACCTGTTGCTAGCCGGTTTATTTCCGGGATGTAGTGAAGGTTGCCATCTGTGTTCTGTTTCACCTACTGGTTGCCCATCTTTGAAGTCAGGTATCCAAAACCTGATGGATAATAAGGAAATCCTGTTTGAGAAGATTGTTGTTCCTGCCACCCCTACTGAAGAAGTTTCCATTATTACCATTTTCAACAATTCTCCCAAGGCTCCCTCGAGGAAGCCTGTCAGAATTACGCCTGTTCAGAAGATTGCACCCATAATCATCACTGTTCCGGGGCCTGTTCCCTACACCTCTGACAAAGCTGTCCCTTGGCACTATGGGGCAGATGTTTATGTTCTTGGAGTTAAGCAAGAGTTTGATACTAATACCGGCATCAGCAACATTACCGGACCTGCTAAAGTCACTCGCAGTGGTAGACTTTTCTCACCTGATATTGCGCCACCAACTGTCCGAAGACCTATTATCATCACACCTGCAAGTGTGCCTAATGCCATTCCTGATCAAGTTCTTGGTTCTACCCCTGTCGCCGAGTCATCTGACGCTCGGGGCAAAGGGATCACCACTGATATGCCTGCCCAGACGGAGGCGCCAAAGACAATCAATGTTGAAGCTTCCAAGCAGGAGATGGAAGAGATTCTGAAGATCATTAAGAAGAGCGATTATAATGTAGTCGAGCAACTGGGGAAAACCCCATCCAAGATTTCTATGTTATCACTGTTGTTGTGTTCAGAGGCCCATGCCAAGGCTCTGATTACCTTCCTGAAGACGGCCCACGTGCCACAAGAGACATCAGCTGATCAGTTTACCGATTGTGAGGCCAACTTAACTGCTGATAATGGTTTGGGTTTCTCCGACACTGATCTGACTGCTAAAGGGAAGAACCATAACGATGCCTTGCATGTCTCCATTGAATGCATGGGCACTACTCTGGCACATGTGTTGGTTGACACTGGTTCCTCATTGAACGTCTTTCCCAAGAAAGCTCTAGACAGGTTGGATTGCGAAGGGTTGGAGCTAAAGCCAAGTAACATTGTTGTCCGGGCCATTGATGGGTCTAAAAGGATGGTGCATGGTGAAGTCGATATTCCAATTAGAGTTGGTTCTCAGGTCTTCAATTCTACATTCTACGTGATGGACATTCGACCGTCTTATTCTTGTTTGCTGGGTCGTCCATGGATCCATAAAGCTGGAGCTATGACCTCCACACTCCATCAGAAGCTAAAGTACCTGGTCAGAGGGAAGATTATGACAGTACAGGGGGAGGAAGAGTACATGGTCAGCCACCTAAACTCGTTCCGGTACATAGAAATGGATGGGGAGTTCATTGAGACCCCATTTCAACACTTTGAAGAAGTTCCTCAGACACTAGCATCAGCTGAGATTGTGGTTGAAGATTCTCCGTTGAAGATGGCTTCCTTAAAGGATGCTCGGGCTGTTATTGAGAAGGGTGAGTATGCAAATTGGGGCCGACTTCCCGATTTCACTCAGAAGACTAACAAGTTTGGTTTGGGTTTCACTGCAGAAGCTCAAAGGGTTGTTTGTAGTGCAAGGATTGGAAGACCTCCTGTGTTCATCAGCATTTCGGGAGTAAATGCCATCGAAGATGACATGGAGGAATCTGAATTCGACAGCTGGATCTACCCTACGACCAATGGTGGACCAAGCAACTGGACGGCAAAGGACTTCATCCCTATTACTTTTGTTACCCAGTAATGAACTCCTTGTTTTGAATTTGTAACAGACAATATTGTGAAACTTTATGGCCCGGTGTCTTACTCGGGGCACCGTGGCTTCATTTGTGAGGGCTTTTGTGTGCCATTTTCATATATCATTAATAAAAGCATTGGAAGTTGTTTGCATTTCAAATCTTGTGCTCCTTGTCTTTCTTTATTATATATTGCAAAACAGCTATTTACACACACTCACATATACAGGTCTCAATCCACTATGGATCTCACTGGTAACGACTCTGCTACTGCCAATTATGACTTCGAAAATCCGATCAACTTGGCCGAAGACGAAGGTGAAGATGATTGCGAAGTGCCGGGCGAGCTTGCAAGACTGTTACTCCAGGAAGAGAGGGCCATTCAGCCACATGAAGAGCTAGTGGAAACAGTGAATCTGGGTACTGAGACAGACAAAAAGGAAGTCAAGATCGGTGCAAATCTGGAGCTTAGTGTGAAACAACGGTTGATTCAGATGCTGCATGACTACGTGGAAATCTTTTCCTGGTCTTACGAAGATATGCCTGGGTTGGATACTGACATTGTGGTTCATCGCCTGACTACCAAGGAAGACTGCCCTCCTGTAAAACAGAAGGTTCGCCGTATGCGCCCAGAGATGTCCGAGAAAATCAAGGCTGAGGTTATGAAACAATTTGACGCCGGTTTTCTAGCAGTAACCTCTTACCCTCAGTGGGTCGCCAATGTGGTTCCAGTACCGAAGAAAGATGGTAAGGTCCAAATGTGTGTTGACTACAGGGATTTGAATAGGGCGAGCCCTAAGGATGACTTCCCTCTGCCTCACATCGACGTTCTGGTTGACAACACTGCTCAGCATAAGGTATTCTCTTTCATGGATGGTTTCTCCGGTTATAATCAGACAAAGATGGCTCCCGAAGACATGGAGAAGACCACTTTTGTTACTCAGTGGGGTACCTTTTGCTATAAGGTCATGCCTTTTGGGTTGAAAAATGTTGGGGCAACATATCAGCGTGCCATGGTTGCTTTGTTTCATGATATGATCCATCATGAGATTGAAGTATACGTCGACGATATGATTGCGAGGTTCCAAACTGAGGAGGAACACCTTGACCATCTACAAAAGCTGTTTGACCGATTGAAGTTGTACAAATTGAGGTTGAACCCGAACAAGTGCACCTTCGGGGTGAGGTCCGGTAAATTGCTAGGCTTCGTCGTGAGCGACAAAGGTATTCAAGTGGACCCTGCCAAAGTGAAAGCCATACAAGAGATGCCAGCTCCCAAGACAGAGAAAGAAGTCAGAGGCTTTCTAGGACGGCTGAACTACATTGCCTGATTCATCTCGCACCTAACTGCTACTTGTGAACCAATCTTCAAGCTACTGAAGAAAGATCAAGTAGTACGTTGGAACGATGAATGTCAGGCCGCTTTCGAAAGGATCAAAGAGTATCTCCAAGAGCCACCCATTCTTATGCCACCGGTTGAAGGGAGACCTCTAATCTTATACTTGGAAGTACTTGACAATTCAATGGGGTGTGTGTTGGGTCAGCATGACGAGTCTGGCCAAAAAGAGCATGCTATTTATTACCTTAGCAAAAAGTTTACCGACTGTGAGACCCGATACTCACTGCTCGAGAAAACTTGCTGCGCTTTGGTATGGGCTGCTCGCCGGCTAAGACAGTATATGTTGACTCACACTACTCTGTTGATTTCAAAGATGGATCCAATCAAGTATATCTTCGAAAAGCCTGCCTTGTCTGGAAGAATAGCAAGATGGCAGATGATCTTGACTGTGATCGGTGGATCTGGAACTGACTGTTTAACGCTGGTTCACGAAATGTCGCGGAAGCAAGAGTCGCCACCGTCTTTTATTTTCTCCAAATGGAAAGGACAAAAGCACAGAAAAATTCCTTATAGAGATTGCTCTCGGTTCGGGAGGTAGGTTATAGAAAGGGAAGGTGTTAGCACCCTTTCTATCCATGGTTATCCATGGGCTCTTAGATACTTGCTCATTTGTGTTTTCAAAAATGGTTTGTTTGCTTTTCAACTGTGGGTTTTAAAAAGTTTCTTTGAAAATTCCAGTTCGACTCTTGTATCGGTCCTCAAGAGTGTTTGAAAAATTGCTTTCGAAAGCTTTTTGAAAAGGTGTCAGTGTGAAAAGTCTTTTTTGAATTTATTTTGAGATTAGAGCAAGTATCTACGAGAACCTACCTACCCTAAGGAATTCGTCTATGTAAATGTCCTTTAAAGTAGTGCCATCCCACCATTGAGAGGTAGGTAGCACCACCGTTGGAGGTGTTCGGGTCAATTCGAGGTTCGGGACATGGTGATCACCAGAGCAATGGGAAGACACCTTAGAAGCTACCCTCATGCCAGGTTCCCGGATCATGAGGACTTACTAAGACATCCTCTACTCGACGATCACCTTTCGAGGCAAGGCAACAGTGAGGCGTACCCTAGGGGTGGTGTGTGCGATTCGTGTGTCGTTTTCAGTTATTTTTGTCTTGTCATGTTATTGGTGTTCTACGCTTGTTTTTATTTTTGTCCATACATTCTTTCATGCCATTTGTTAACAGTTAAAAATATTGCGGGAAAGTAAAAATTCTAAGCTATTACAAAAGGCGCGGGTCCACATCGCCAAAATTAAAACCAGGACCCGATTTGACAGAAAATAAATAAATAAAGTAAATAAAGAATTAAAAGTACGAGCAATTATTTACACGGCCTTGGGAGAGATACATAAATATTATAATGAAATAAAATAAATATGTGAATAAGAATTAAATCGAAACGAGGGCGTTGGACCCTTTTTGCAAAGTTAAACTAATGAGGAATTAATTAATTAAAAAGAAAGAAAGAACTTGTTTTTTTGGTATTTTTTAGTATTTTAGGATTTAATATGAAAAAAGAATTAATTAAAATAAATACTAACCCTAATTCTAATGGCTTTTAATTTATTAAGAAAACATTGAATTTTAACCTAAATTAACCCTAATTTTTTATATACAAATTTAATTATAAAAATAAATATTTAATTATTTAATTATTTCTGAAAGAAAAATAAAAAGGATGAAAAATTATTAATAAAACCCTAATTCTATGTTTTTTTATATTTTTTATTAAAAGAATTAAAATTAAAACCTAATTTAAAACTAATTTTATTTATATACAATTTATTTATGAAAATACTTAAAATAAAATATTTATTATATTTTTGCTCTTTTCTGACTTTTATGTGTTTTTTATATTTTTTGTGAAAATAATTAATTAATTGATTAAACACAATAATTAAAATAAAATAGAAATAATGAAAAAAGAAAATATTTTAAAATGGCAAACCTAGGGGGTATCAATCCCCAAAGTGGAGGTATATCTTGAGGAATCTGGCCCATTAACCTTGGCCCGTTTGACTTTCTCCAGGGAGTATGCTGGCGCGTTGACTGGGACTACCATGTGCCTTGGATCTGGACCTTTGATTTGATGCAACTGGCGCGTGGACGGATAGATTATGAAGGTGTATGATGGAACAACAATGTTTAACCTGCACGTGATTGTTAATTGAAAAATAACATGGGAATAAGGAAGACCTGGGGCTCGAACCCAGGTCATGTACGTTGCCACCACTACGCCTTGCCAGCTGAACCAATTCACGCATGTTAATATATAATAACTAACAAATATTATAAAAGAAACAAGCGTTAGTGTGGACCCCGCGCGCGAACTTTCAAACCAGCCACCCATCGCTTGCCACGAGTTCATCTTCTCCATTGTTTTCGTTTTCCTGAAAATACAAAAGAAACAGGCAACGGTTTTCATGGTGTTCTCTTAGGCAGGTTTTGGGAAAATAGCGACTAGCCCTGTGACGCTCATAAATTGAGCGCGAGGGTCTCAAATTTTTCGTCCAAGCATGCTGAATACGTTCATGGCACTGTGGTTCGCTAATTTTACGCTATTTGAAAACGCCCAATTCACAACTCTGAAAACCCTAGAATTTGGTAATGGTGAAATCGTCTACAGCTTGCAAAAACTCAATCAAGATAGATGGTTAGCTTCAGAATCACACAAGGAATATGAATCAACAATTAAAATGCCATGAAAATGCATAGATGTTAAAACACGATTATGAAAAAAAAGTGGAAAAGTGTGACTTCTGTACAATGATTCAAAGGGTTATATTTGATGCTTTTGATCCAGGAAGATTGCTTGAGGTCCTAGGAATGCAATGGGATGAAAATTTCGCCTTGAATCGTCCTGCAAAGATGCTTTCAGAATTGAGTTTTTTGGCAAAATTTTCAAGTTTGGCAATTGGTTTCTAGCGCAGCTTTGTGGTCCTTTGCATTAGGTTTATGATCAGGCTTAAGTACTGAGTGAATTAGGTCAAGTTCCTTGTCCAAAGAATCAAAGATTTGATATATGGATATTTAGTTTTTATGGCAAAATATTTTCATATCTTTTCATGCAATTTGATACCAAATCATGCCAAAACTTTCCACAAATGACTATGCACGAATCTTGAGTGTCCAATGAGAGTATTTTCTGCACACAAAGATTTTATTTCATTAGTTTTGTATTTTTCATGTATTTATTTTAATTTAAATGAATTATTATTAATAAAAATCCAAATAAATAAATAAAAAATGAATAAAAACTTCCCTTTAGGCCAAATGGTCGTGTGCATGCTTGGGATAATGAATTGTGGAAGAAAAATAGGCCCATTAGCAATTTTAGGTCATTTGAACCAATGTTGACTTTTCAAAATATCCAAAAATTTCCCAACTTCCACAAGGCATAACTTGCTCAATTTTTAAGCTTTGCTCATGTTCTTGGACATTTTGGAAAGGTCTTTGAGTTATATAACCAATGCCTTTGGTCCCATGTAATTTTGATTTACCAATCTCAAGTTATGGCCTTTGACTTAAAGTCCCTTTTTGTTGACTTTTGAAAATGACCTATAATGTTGAAATTGATAACTTTTTGTGAGAGCATTTCCTGGACTTGAAGTATGAAGATGAGTTGTAGGAAATGTCTTTCTCTTCAAAATGAGCTTTGGATGTAATTTTTCTGATAATCCATGTGAAAGTTATGCCCTGGTCAATTTACAGTTGACTTTTTCAACTGTCCAAATAAGGAAACTTTTGCATCTTGATGATTTTTGAGCCAAACTTTGAGAATCATGATCAAGCATTGATCAAGTGATGTTTGTGGCTTCAAAATGAGATGTTGACCAAAAATTTGAACTTTTGACTGTCAAATGACCATTTTGCCCCTACAATTGACTGTAGTGCAATTAGGGTTTTGACTGTGCAATTTTGAGCTGAATGTCTTGAAACTTGGTATGAGGATGCTTGACCATATTTATAGGTATGTGAGACTTGATTGGACCTTTGGAAACTTCATTTTCTTGATCAGAACAAAAACCCTAATTTTGACTGCTTAGGAGGCCCTTACACTGTGCAACCCTTGGGGAATTTGGAAGCATGACTTGGCAATTTCTTGGAGAATATGGGAGGGCAAATTTTGGGGTACAACAGTTGCCCCTGTTCAATCTTCTTAGACCTGAGGATGCAGATTGGCTGACGTGCCTTTCGTAATCCGAGGGTAGAAGATGATTGAACACTAGAGTGCCCAGAAATTTGCGCTCACATAGTAGCAGTGTGATGGAAATGGGCTTATAGATGCCATTTAGAGATTGATGAGTAGGATGATGGGCTTATAGATGCCATCTAGATGTTGATCGCGTAAGAGATTCCTTAGCGAGAACTTGCGTACCTGCAAAAGAGAAATGAGTACCTGACACGTTGCAGGAGCTGATTTTCAGATGCTTGGTATAGATGTGTCCTGACTGGTTACAGGAGCTGGATCTGGAGCTTCAAACGGTGATGAATGAACCAGGGATAGTTACTACCTCAGCAGGAACGGTGAGAGAACCTTGGGTGACTTTAACTTCAACAATGCTCGTTGAGAAAATCTTGGTGGGAATTACCGTCTTCGCAGGATCGGGAAGAGAACCAATAGGCAAATATAATCTGAAATGGAATTATCATCTCACGCACCGTCGGGGAGAGAACCATAGGAAATTATAACCCGAAATGGAATTAACATCTCACGCACCGTCGGGGACTCGTCCTTACCCTGTATGATTGCTTCGAGTGAAGCCTCTAATTTCAGGTGTCAACGAGAGGCGGTGAAATGCCTCGAAAATATCCTCCCGAGTTGTTTCCATGAGGTGATGAGTTCTTCGGGGAGGCTCTTGTACCATGCCATTGCCCCTTCCTGAGAGGGGTTGGGAAGAGTCGGCATTTGATAGCTCCCCTTACACCTCGGTGGTCGAGGAGAGCGTCAATGTTCTCGATGTGCTCGTCAGGGTCTGTAGTTTCGTCGTAGGTTTCCAAAGTGGGCGACTTCTCTAGGCCTATAAAAAGTGGAGCTTCAGTAATATCCTTCGATAGTAGGCCATGGGGCTCGTCATCCTCACTATTGATATGAGATGGAGAAGGAGAGTGAAAGTTTCTCCCCCGTCGGTCGTCACGGTCCAGTCGGGGGGAGGGGCTCCTTCGTTTCTGCTTTGGCTTGGGAGAAGAAAGTAGAGCGCGGTCGATTTGCATGTTGTCCTTCCTCTTCTTGAATGAAGGGGAGCCTTGATCTCCGGGAGGAGGTGTGCAATTGCATTTCTTGAAGAAAGAAACATCGCGCCTCTCCTTTCTGGGCGGTGGGCCACGCCTGAATGGTGATGCACTGGGGGAGTTTTATCGCCGGGCTCTCCGAGGAGGATATCTTGATCGCCTGTTCTCCCAGGCCCATATCCTTTGATTTTCTTGTAGGATGAGGGCGTTGGTTTGATTGATAGCAGCGAGTAGTGCTGCTATGGTCGGGTCAGCGTTGAGAGGGATAGGAACTAGTTGCATGACTTATGGCAGTTCCTCAGCAAGATTCTTGGAGTACCCCTTGTCCAAGAATTGTTCGTCACAGCTCTAGGCGTCAGTGGAATCTGGAGATGCGGTTTGTCTGTCCCAGAAGCCCAGGTTGTCCTCAAGGTGAGGGTGTTCCTGACTTCCGCCAGTTTTGTGAGCAGGGGAAAGAATGGTCTTTTCGGGCATGTGAAGATCATCATGGTCGGCCATGATTAAAGAGAGGAATCTTGAAAAATTTTCTTTCATCTTAAGTTCCGAGGGAAGAAAGACGGGGAGAGCAGTTTTTGACAGACGACGCCACTGACCTTGCTGGTTGATCAGAACTTGAGAAGTGACCGGAAGATGATCTGTAGTCGGGCTATGAAGTCGAGGAGAAAAGGGGGTTGTACCTTCAAGGCACTTCCACAATCAAGTAAGAGTGGGAATAAGAAGGTACAAGCAAAGTATTATGTAGTGAGTAGTGAATATTCGATACCTGGCCCTCACAGGTGTAAGGGTTTATATAATTCCCCTAGTGCGTGGCCATTGGCTCCTAATTTCACGCCTAGATTTGCGGGTCCGTGAAATCAGGTAACTTCCAGGACTTGGTCAAACCGGTAGACGTGCTCATAACTAGCCATTGGTCCCGAGGAAGGGGTTAGTTACAAGAATCTCTCTGATCAGTTCCTAGTGGCCTGCACGACATTAATGTCGGGCAGGCTGAGAGGATGCTCGTCAGGCGTCCTGGGCCAGTGTTGGTTCGAGAAGGAAAATGACCGATATGCTCGATAGGTAGCGGGAAATTCGGTTCATGACCGTGCAGATCGTACCAAAGGAGATGTCTTGGACTGGGGCCCTGTTAAGCTGTCGGTCCAGTCTAGAACAGTTACAGTTTGCGGTGAAGGAGAATACATGGTGAGCCACTTAAACTCCTTCAAGTATGTTGAAATGGACGATGAATTCATCAAGACTCCCTGCCATACCTTTGAAGCTATTCTTTGGACAACTACTGTTACTAAAGATGTTTATGCTATTCCTAAGGTTACCAGGGTTCCGCCCATAATGGCTTCCCTGAAAGACACTAAAGTCGTGGTAGAAGAAGGCGGTTGCACTACTTGGGGCCAGCTTCCCGACATTCCTTACAAGTCTGATAAATTTGGTTTGGGTTTCACTGTAGACGCTCAAAGGGCTTTTCGTCGTGCTCGTGTTGGAAGACCACCATTCCGCATCAACAACAATGGAGTCAACACGGTAGAAGATACAGATAACGACTATTACTTAGACAATTGGATTTTTCCTACCACCGGTAACAGACTCAACAATTGGAAGACTGAAGATGCTATTTTCTTGTTTTCTTGCTTTCAAGTTTTTGGATATGTAATTTTAAACAATAACTTTAAGCCTTACGCCTTACCTGAGGCACAACGGTCCATTTGTTATGGTTGTCATCTTTCATTAACATTATTTAATGAATCATCAGACGTTTGCATTCAAATTTTCCGCTCTTTGTCTTTATTTTACTTTATTGTTTTCAAAATAGTTGTGTTCTACACACACCCACGCAATAAATTGCAGATACATATCCACATGGATCCCATTGATAACAATTCTGCTATTGCCAATTATGACTTCGAAAATCTGATCTACCAAGCCGAGGATAAAGGTGAGGAAGATTGTGAAATACCTAGAGAGCTTGCTAGGTTGTTAATGCAAGAAGAAAGAGCTATACATCCACATGAAGAGCCAATCGAGGTTGTGAACTTGGGTATTGAAGATGACAATAAAGAAATTAAGATAGGTGCCAACCTGAAAGACATTGTCAAAAAGAGATTAATCCAGATGTTGCACGACTATGTTGAGATCTTTACTTGGTCGTATGAAGACATGTCAGGGCTTGATACTGATATTGTGGTTCACCATCTACCAATGAAAGAAGATTGTCCTCCTATTAAGCAGAAGGTTCGTCGTATGCATCCCAAGATGTCCGAAAAAATCAAAGCTGAGGTTATGAAACAGTTCAATGTAGGTTTCTTAGCTGTTACGTCCTATCCTCAGTGGGTTGCAAATATGGTTCCAGTACCTAAGAAGGATGGCAAGGTGTGTATGTGTGTAGACTACAGGGATCTGAATAGGGAAAACCCCAAAGATGACTTTCCGCTTCCACATATTGATGTTCTAGTTGACAACACCACTTAGCACAAAGTATTTTCCTTCATGGGTGGCTTATCTTGGTATAATAAAATAAAGATGGAACCTGAAGACATGGAGAAGACTAATTTTGCCACACAGTGGGGTACTTTCTATTACAAAGTGATGCCTTTCGATTTAAAGAACGTCGATGCGACATATCAGCGTGCCATGGTAGCTTCGTTCCATGATATGATCCATCATGAGATAGAGGTTTACATCGATGACATGATAGCCAGGATTCAAACTAAAGAAGAGCACCTTGATCACTTGCACAAGCTGTTCGAGAGGTTGAAGCAATACACGTTAAGACTAAATCCAAACAAGTGCACCTTTGGGGTAAGATCCGGTAAACTCCTAGGCTTTGTCGTCAGTGGTAAAGGTATTGAAGTTGATCCTGCCAAGGTTAAAGCCATTCAAGAAATGCCAGTTCCACATACTGAGAAGCAAGTCAGAGATTTCCTGAGACGCCTGAACTATATTTCCAGATTTATTTCCCATCTGACTGCTACTTGTGAGCCGATCTTCAAGTTACTAAAGAAAGATCAAGTAGTGAAGTGGAACAACGATTGTCAGATAAATTTCGACAAAATAAAAGGATATCTTCAAGAACCTCTAATTTGGATGCCTATGGTTGAAGGAAGACTTCTGATTATGTACTTAACCGTGTTAGAGAATTCAATGGGATGTGTATTGGGGAAACATGACGAGTTTGGTCAAAAAGAGCATGCAATATACTACCTTAGAAAAAAATTTACCAACTATGAGACAAGATACTCACTGCTCGAGAAAACTTGCTACGCTTTGGCATGGGCTGCTCACCGACTAAGACAGTATATGTTGACCCATTCTACCTTGTTGATCTCTAAGATGGATCTGATAAAATACATATTCGAGAAACCCACTCTCTTCGGAAGAATAGAAAGATGGAAAATGGTCTTGACAGAATACGATATTTAGTACACCATGCAGAAAGCAATCAAAGGAAGTGTACTGGAATATCATTTGGCTCATCAAGCCGTAGATGACTATCAGTCTATGCATTTTGAATTCCCGGATGAGAATATTATGCTAATTATTGATTATGAAAAACCTGGACCGCATGAAAGACCCGAGCAAGGATCCCGATGGACTATGATTTTTGACAGAGCTTCTAACGCACTTGGTAATGTAATTGGTGCTGTAATTGTCTCCCCAAGGGTTACCATACGCCCTTTATCGCCAGATTATGTTTTGACTGTACGAATAACATGGCAGAGTATGAAGCAAGCATCATGTGTATCAAGGCTACTATTGGTATGAGAATCAAGTTCTTGAATGTGTATAGGGACTCAGACCTAGTAATCAGTCAGATTAAGGGAGAATGGGATACAAAACATCCAAATCTCATTCCTTATCGGGAGCATGTATTGACATTGATTTTGTACTTGGAGTAAATCACTTTTAAGCACATCCCACGAGAAGAGAATCAATTGGCGGACACATTAGCTACCATATCGTCCATGTTCAAAGTTAGATGGGATAATGAAGCTCGTCAAATTACTATCGAGAGGCTAGACGAACCTGCATATTGCTACGAAGTTGATATTGATGGAGTAGAGGAAAAGCCGTGGTACCATGAAGTGAAAAGATACCCAGAGGCTTAAGAATATCCTGAAGGGGCATCTATTAACGATAAGAATTCCTATGAAGGTTCTTTGCCAAGTTCTTTTTGAGCAATGGAATTTTGTACAAGCGCAATCATGATTCGACTTTACTTCGTTATGTAGACAAGAAGGAAGGTGAGAAGATTATGGAAGATATGCCTGAAGGAGTCTTTGGTACTCATTTCAGTGGGTATACGATGGCTAAGAAGATTTTGAGAGTGGGTTATTATTGGTCGACTATGGAAACTGATTTCCATCTTCATTCTAGAACTTGTCACTAATGCCAGATCTATACTAACAAAGTACATGTGCCTCCGGTTCCCTTGAATGTCTTAACTGCTCCTTGGCCATTTGCGATGTGGGGCATTGATATGATTGGAGATATTAAGCCTACCGCTTCCAATGGGCATCATTTTATCCTTGTCGCTATTGATTATTTCACGAACTAGGTTGAAACAACCTCGTTTGCCTCTATTACCAAGAATGTTATGGCCCGGTTCATTAAGCATAACCTTATCTGTCGATATGGCATACCCGAGATAATCATGACCGATAATGGTTCCAAACTTAACAATACTATGATCAAGGAACTATGCACCCAGTTCAAGATTAAACACCATAATTTTTCTCCGTATTGACCAAAGATGAATGGCGTAGTGAAAGCCGCCAACTGTTGGCTGAAGATTTTGATGATTCAGTTCGAAACGAAGCAAGTTAGATGTTTCGTTGGAATAAAGCAAGATGTCATGTTTCGAAATGGTAGAAGCAGTGCTTCGAATGGGCATGTCAAAGCTTGGAGCTTCGAGTGACAGTTATGAGGATATATTCAAAAGAAGTCTCGAAGTGGTAACAAGGCTGTGTCCAAAAAATGAGTTCGAAACGAAGAGTGCCAAAACATTTGAAATTCAAACGCAAGCGGGATGTTCGAAATTTGAAATATATGCGCTGGAGCATTCGAAGACGCGTGGAAGCTAGAGAGGGGCATTGCTTTGCATGTTCTGAACGTGGCAGAATCTTATAGGCAAGACCGTTATGGTCGAAGTAGTATAAATAGAAGTCTTAGCGTTAGGATTTCGTGTGTCATATCTATTGTACAAAATTCAGTAAACATTCAAAATACCACCTGGCTAGGGAAACGAATGCTCGAACAATGTACGTATGATAACACCAAATGTTTATGATTCAATAAAATTCTTTATCATTTCCAGTTTTTTCCTCTATCTTCATGTCAATATCATTCAAAAGCCTTTACATTAAAGTATTTTCATTCGAAGTCTTTTACTGATGTCTTACATTTAAATGTTTTCTTTCCATTTCAAATCCTTTACATTTCAGAAACTTTTGTATATTTCATGCCTTTATCTTCATGCTTTTATCATTCGAATACCTTTTTCATTTAAAGTCATTTTACTGATTTCTTGCATTTAAATGCTTTCTTTTATATTTCGAGTCTTTTACATTCCAGAGAATCTTTTACATTACATGCTTCTATACTTCGAAGTTATTTACTTGTCTTTTTGCAGTTTTACATGTCTTTACAATTGAACCTTTATTCATGCAATTTAGTTTCGCACGTATTCACTTGATCATGTCATTAGATCTTTAATAGAGTAATCGAAGTAAGTTGAACACCTACACAACAATCTAAATACCAAACATGAATATCAGTTCTACAATGAGAATTATCCAAATGACCAATACAACATAGGATCAATCTAGTCGTTCCTGCAAGTTACCAGAGAGATTAAATAACAGTCATTAAGATTATTTGATAGTTTGGAGGACTAGCGGTTGTTTACCAGAAATAACTGTAAACAAATTGGTACACCTGGTGGGACTCGTCATTGGTCATTACGAAATTTAGAACAAAGTAAAAATTGTTGAGACATAACCATTGTAAAAGTATTCTCTGAGTGATAAGTTTGTTGTTATATGAACCTTAGAAGTGGTAGAATAACCAATAGCAACCAACCCTTACCCAGAAGAAAACGTTTAAACAAGATGTCTAATCCAGACAATCAACAAGGGGAACAAAATATCCCACATACAACAGGCACTAATATGTCCGCTTCGATGGGAACATCTAATGCGATCCCTTCGAACGCACAGTCTGTTGCATCTTCTACCAGTAGTGTAGCCACTAATGGAACAAGTGGCATGTCAACTAACAGTTCGATCCTAGGAAATACTGGAACCATTGGTTATCCTAGGGGATTCGTCCCACCATCAGGGACACAAACCCATTTCGCCACCCCACTAACTAGACCACCTGGGTTCGATGCTAACAGACACAGAAATTCCTCTTATGGGATGCCAACATCTTTTATGGCGGGTCTGCACACTTCGACATCGAATACATCACCACAATTAGGGTCTGGGTTTGGGGCAAATCAATTTATGACAAATAACCAAGGGTCAGTGGGTTATAGTGAAATGCCTATCTTAACCACAGAAAATCAGTTGGCCTTTAGGCAATTAATGGATGACAGTAACCATAATATGATAGGAGTATTAGCACAAACTATGCAGGAGATCTTTGCCCCAATAGTACAAAATGTAACTGTGACAAACAGAGAAAACACGGATAACATGAGTCGAATAGCAGATTTTTTCGCTCCCCCAGAAAGGCGTAGGCAGAATCAGGCGGGAGTTCGAGCAAACATACCTATCATAGAACAAGTTGCTAACGACCCACCCTATAGACCAGCCAGAGAGGAGGTTAATTTGGGGGCAAGGGCACAAAGGTTAGAAGCCCCAATGATTCAAGGCCCGCAAAGGGAAATTATGGAACCAGGGGCAAGGAACGAAAGGCTAGAAGTCCCAGAGTTTCGATAAGAACAGCCTAGAGGAGTTGTCATGGTGGGTCGAAATCAAGATGCTGATGCAGTCGTTCACAGAATTCGAAATGATAACATCTTGGCCGAAAATAATTTAACCACCATGATAGAGAGAATCATGGCCCAGAATGGCCTCAACACAGGAATTAGAAGGCCAAACTATACCTCTCCTATATTAGATTACATAATGCACACTGATTTACCAAGGGGATATAAAGTCCCTAAGTTTACAAAGTTTGCTGGGGATACCAATGAATCAACAGTCGAACATATAGCCAGGTATCTAACCGAAGCAAGAGATATAGCAAATAATGAAGACCTTAGGATCAAATATTTCCCAAGTTCCCTAACTAAGAACGCTTTCACATGGTTCACCACTTTACCCCCTGGGTCCATAGATACTTGGGCTCTGTTGGAGAGATTATTCCATGAACAGTTCTACATGGGACAATATAAAATAAGTCTGAAGGAACTAGCCAGTGTCAAGAGGAAGTTTACTGAACCCATAGATGATTATCCGAATAGATTCAGGCTCTTGAAATCTAGATGCTTTATAGTAGTTCCTGAACATGAGTTAGTCGAAATGGCTGCTGGCGGCCTGGATTACTCTATTCGAAAGAAATTAGACACACAATACTTGAGGGATATGGCTCAATTAGCCGATAGGGTTCGACAGGTCGAAAGGCTAAAGGCCGAAAAGGCCAGAGTTTTTAAAAATAACAAGAAAGAAAGGGTCTCCTATGTTAGAGCTGAGGAAGCAGAAGATTACCCTGAATTCGAAGAGGTCGAAATTGATCTCGCTGAATTAAAACAGGCCCCACCTTACTCCTGCAAATTATTAGTTCCCACAAAAGGGAAAGAAATTGTTGAAAATGAGAAAAGTGACAAATTCCCAAAGAAGGTTTATACCTTTGATGTAACTAAGTGTGACGAGATTTTTGATTTACTTGTCAAAGATGGCCAACTCATTGTGCCATCAAATATCAAAATACCTCCTTTAGATCAAAGGAAGAAAAGAGGATTTTGCAAGTATCATAGTTTCCTAGGCCACAAAACCTCACAGTGTTTTCTTTTCAGGGACCTTATTCAGAATGCAATTAAAGATGGCAGACTGAAATTCGCTGATAAACCAAAAATGAAAGTAGATGAAGATCCTTTGGATGTTGCAGACACCAATTACTCCGAGCCTGTATGCATTGGAGAAATCAACATGGTGGAAGCTGATCAAAATGACGCTCCAGTAGGAGAGAAAGGTACTGAAAATGAAAGCTGGGTGTTAGTCGAAGTCAACAGGGGGGTCACTGAAGACGTCCACAAGCAACCAGAGACTTCGATCGAAGCAGCACCTTTAGCTGTTGCAAAAGAAATCCAGGCTACTGAAGGCCAGGAAAACCAAAAGCAAGAGTTGACACAGCTTACTGAAGGCCTGAGGCTAGAATTGGAGAAAGTCCAAATCACGAAGCCAACTTCCCCTCAGAAAGAAATATGGGATACTTTAGGGGAGCCCAGTGGAAAGTTTAACTACTTGGTCAAGTATTCTACCCCAGAGAGTTCAAAAATCCAAATTGAAGATATAAAACCTACAGGATGGGGAGACGATGATACTAAGGGGGAGGATGTCGATGTAAACATGGTGGATATGGAGAGACCTCGTTCTGAAATAGAGGAGGTGGAGAGATACTTAGAAAAAGAAAAGTATAAAATGGAGGATAATTATGCTGGGAATGCTAGTCTTAAGGATTACCTCATGATGTGCCACAAAGGAGATACAGGAATGATACTATGCCCTAGGTGCAGCATCATCTGCAACCAGAGAATTGCTGCAAACTTCGAGAGGGCATAAAGGGCACGAACTGGCATCAACTGGCGCCAGGATAACCAGTTATTCAGGTGTTATCCTAAAGCTGGAGAAAGTTTGTTGGAATTTTTGGTTCGCTGTTACAAAGGGGCAACCAAATGCTTGATATGCCCAAGGTGCTCTGCTGTGTATGATCAAAGCATGGCCAGAGCCTTCGAAACAATCCCTTTTGCCCCGTGCTGGAACCACCAAGAGACTGGTCAGATGGGCCAACGTTTCGATAACAAATACAATCAACGAAGGCCTGATAGTCCTCATCCCAAGGGCGCTCGAAGAGTGACGTTTAAAATTCCTGCTGAAATACCAACAAACAAATGGCTGCAAGTTAGAACTGACAAAGGCAAAGACAAATGGAGAAACAATGAACGAAACGCACGCCACACTATGACATATAGAAGACAGTTCAACACAGTGAAGAGGGAAGAAGTGAGGTTAGAGAACTACAAAGGAAGAAACCCCATGTCAAGATCTCAATGGCGAAGGCAACAGAGAATTCGAAAGGCTGAAAGGGAAGCTGTGGCAAATAAAGGAGCAACTTCAATAAAAAACCAAGGTGAATCTAGCACCAACAAACCCACACCAAATAATCAAACTGAAGACAAACCCCCAGTTAGTAGGAGACTCTTCTCTGAAGTACAACCAAATGAATCAAAGGAATACACTCCAGGTCCAGAAGAAGACTAAGATATGCTAACAGACAACTTCGAATCAGAGGGGGAGTCTTCGCTCAATATCAATTGCAACGTGGTATCTGTACTTCCTTGTGAGTTTGGACAGGAAACTGAAATCGAAGAGTATGAGGAAGAAGATACCATAGATCTGATGAAGCATAGGCCTGTGTGTTACTACGTGATGGATAACGGAGCTGTCGAGGAGCAGAATGCGTTCTTCGAGCGTCCAGAACCAGCTATGAAAAATCATCTGAAGCCATTATTCATTCGGGCAAAGGTTGGTGCCCATGGCGTAAATAAGGTTTTAGTGGATGGGGGCGCTGCAGTTAACTTAATACCCCATTTCATGCTGAAAAAGTTAGAGATACGTGAAGGAGACATCAAACCACACAACATGGTTCTGTCCAATTATAAATGGAAAGTAGGAAAAACATTGGGGGTGGTTCAATTGTACTTGACGATAGGCTCAAGCTATAGGCCCACCATGTTCATGGTGATCGAAGCCAAGGCCAACTACAACTTGTTGCTGGGAAGGGAGTGGATCCATGGCGTAGGAGCAGTTCCTTCGTCAATGCACCAAAGATTAGTTTTATGGAGAGAAGATGGGATCGTGGAGAACATTGAAGCGGACCAGAGTTACTTCATGACAGCAGTCAACTTAGTTGACAAGAGGAATTATGACAAACATCTGGCAAAGATTGCTCCTTGTGTCCCAAATGATGAAATCAACGAAACCAGGAACGCACACTATTATATGACCCTTCGCCATGATGGCATATATTGGGATAGAAGAATAATCAGTGAAGATGAAGGAGTCGAAGGTACTGTACAAAGACGGCCAGCAGGATGGGAATTCGACAACCTTGCTCATGACTGAGTCCTCCTTTTTCGAAAGGATTTCGGCCTATATGGCTGAGAACGAATCAAAGGCGGCCTTAGAGGCTGAAATAAATAAACTGGCTGTAAAGGTGAACGAAATAAACGGGGGTAGCTCGAAAGGCTCACCCTTTGAAGAACTCGAAATAGATCAAAGGCTGGACGCCATCTATGATAAAGAACCCTTAGGCTTCGAGAGGGACCCCATAGACTCAGGTGCCAAAATGTTGGCGCAGGATCCACTCGAAGAAGTGAATTTAGGGGATGAGAACACGAAAAGAATAACCTACATAAGCGCAAAACTTAACCCAGGCCTCAAGCAGGAAGTGATCGAAGTCCTCAAGAAAAACAAAGATTGCTTCGCATGGGACTATGACGAAATGCCTGGTTTGAAGAGGGAGTTAGTGGAACACAGACTTCCAATCAAGGATGGCAAGAAGCCCATCAAGCAAACTCCTAGAAGATTCGCACCAGCGGTTCTCATAAAGATCAAAGCTGAGATCAAAAGGTTGTTGTGCTGCAGATTCATCAGAACCACAAGGTATGTCGAATGGTTAGCAAATATAGTGCCTGTTATTAAGAAAAATGGCTCTATGAGAATCTTCATAGACTTTAGGGATTTAAATACTGCAACCCCTAAAGATGAGTACTCCATGCCTGTGGCAGAAATGCTAGTAGACTCTGCTGCGGGATTCGAATATTTAAGTATGTTAGATGGATACTCTGGGTACAATCAGATTTTTATTGCTGAAGAAGATGTTGCCAAGACAGCATTTCGTTGCCCAGGAGCCTTAGGCACCTACGAATGGGTGGTGATGCCTTTTGGTTTAAAAAATGCTGGGGCAACTTATCAAAGGGCAATGAATTCGATTTTCCATGATTTCATTGAAACTTTTATGCAGGTGTATATTGATGATATAGTCATCAAATCTATATCTGCAGAAACCCATTTGCATCATTTGAGCCAATCATTCGAACAAATGAGAAAACATGGCTTAAAGATGAACCCCCTTAAATGTGCATTTTTTGTGCAGGCTGGAGATTTCCTTGGCTTTGTGGTTCACAAAAAAGGAATTGAGATCAACCAAAATAAAACCAAAGCCATAATGGAGACGAAAGCACCTACGTCAAAAAGGGAGCTGCAATCTTTGCTAGGGAAGATTAACTTTCTCAGAAGGTTCATTTCGAATCTGAGTGGAAGAACCCAAGCTTTCTTTCCGTTGCTTCGTTTGAAACAAGGCCAAGCCTTCGAGTGGAACGAAGCCCATCAGGAGGCATTTGACAAGATAAAAAGATATCTCTCTCAGCCTCCCATCTTGTCTCCACCTTCATGGGGAAAGCCCATGAGATTGTACATATCCGCCTCTGAAGTTAGTATAGGTAGTATGTTAGCACAAGAAGATAGCAATGGCATCGAAAGAGCCATATACTATTTAAGTAGAGTATTGAATGATGCAGAGACTAGATATAGCAATATAGAAAAGTTATGTCTCTGTTTGTAATTTTCTTGTATGAAACTTAAGTATTATATAAAGCCTGTTGATGTTTATGTTTCATCTCATTTCGATGTTATTAAACACATGCTTTCGAAACCAATAATGCATAGTAGAGTTGGTAAATGGGCTTTAGCCTTAACAGAATATTCTTTGACTTTCATGCCTTTAAAAGCTGTGAAAGGCCAAGTGATTTCTGATTTCATTGTGGACCATTCACTGGTTGAACAAACTGTCGTGAGTTACGTTGAAATGCAACCATGGAAATTATACTTTGATGGTTCGAACCACAGGAATGGTAGTGGCGTTGGAGTCCTTATAATTTCTCCTGAAGGAATTCCAACAAAATTCAAGTATAAATTAGATGGTCCTCGTTGCTCGAACAACGAAGCTGAGTACGAAGCGCTTATTGTTGGACTTGAAGCTTTGTTGGAATTGGGGGCAACTATAGTCGAAATTAAAGGAGACTCAGAGTTAGTGGTCAAGCAAATAACAAAGGAGTACAAATGCATAAAGGAAAATCTGATGATATACTTCGTCCTAGTTAACAGGCTACTTAGAAAATTTGAATACATGGATATTCAACATATACCAAGAATAGAAAACCAAGAAGCGAATGACTTAGCACAATTGGCTTCAGGTTATAAGGTTTCTGCCAAAAACTTTGAGGATTTGGTCGAATTAAGAGGTAGAGTTATGGCTACTAGATTCATACCATCAGATCTAGAGAGTATAAAGTTAGGGTATGCTGAGAAACAGGGATTCGAAGTACTAGCCATAGACACCTTATCAGATGCAGATTAGCGAAGTCCACTTGTGAGTTATTTAACAAATCCAACTTTGAATGTTGATAGGAAGATAAAATATAGAGCATTGTCATATGTCCTCATGGGAAACAAATTGTTCAAAAAGACCCAAGAAGGCGTATTACTGAAATGCCTAGGAGAAAGTGAGGCATACTTAGCATTGTCAGAAGTCGACAATGGGGCATGTGGGGCACATCAAGCAGGTCATAAAATGAAATGGTTGTTATTTCGATATGGCATGTATTGGCCCAACATGCTCAAAGATTGTATAGACTTTGCTAAAGGGTGTGAAGAATGCCAGAAACATGCAGGGATTCAACATGCCCCTGCAAGTGAGTTGCATTTAATCATTAAACCATGGCCCTTCAGAGGATGGGCATTGGATTTAATAGGAGAAATAAATCCTGCTTCGTCTAAAGGATAGAAATATATCTTGGTAGGAATAGATTATTTTACCAAGTGGATCGAAGCAATACCATTAATAGTTGCTGATCAAGAGGCTATTATTGAGTTCATACAGAAACAAATTATCTATAGGTTCGGATTGCCAGAAAGCATAACCACAGATCAAGGTTCTGTGTTTACTGGTAGGAAGATGCAAGAGTTCGCTCAAGAAATGGGGTTTAGATTACTGACATCAACGCCATATTATGCTCAAGCAAATGGTCAGGTCGAAGCAGCTAATAAAGTGATAATAGGGTTAATCAAGAAACATATTGGTAAAAAGCCAAGGAACTGGCACAAAACTTTGGACCAAATACTATGGGCCTGTAGAACATCTCCTAAAGAAGCTACTAACACCACGCCTTTCCAACTCACATTTGGTCATGATGCAGTTCTGCCAGTAGAAATTCATCTACAATCAGTTCGAATTCAAAGACAAAACGAAATTCCAGCTGCATTATATTGGGAAATGATGATGAATGAGTTAGTTGAGTTGGATGAAGTTAGATTGCATGCATTGGAAATCCTGATGAGACAAAAGGAAAGGGTAGCCAGGGCATATAACAAAAGGGTGAAAGGAAAAGCATTCACTATTAATGACTTAGTCTGGAAAGTCATATTGCCCATGGACAAGAAAAATAAAACGTTAGGTAAATGGTCACCTCATTGCGAAGGACCTTTTCGAATAATAAAGATATTTTCAAACAATGCATATGAAATCGAAGAATTGGTTGATGATAAGCGAATCCTAAAGGTTAATGGGAAATATCTAAAGAAATATAAGCCACGCCTGCAGGAGATTCGAATAATAACAACGTAATCAAAATATCATAAAGGAATGCCAAAATGGTAATATGGGATTGCCAAGATGGCGTTGTTCAGATGTTACAGACCAAAACCAAATTACAAAACTAATTAAAACTAAGATTTAAAAATAGACATTATTCTTCAATCTATTAAAGGTACTTCGAAAGGACTCAAGCCTTTGTTGAGTAAAGTGCCTTGCTCCTTCTAGGGTAGCTACTTCTCCTTTAAGTTGTTCTACTGCCTCCATTTCCGCAAGTCCTTTATTGAGGAGCTCTTCGAAATGTTCACCAGCAGTATTGGTTTCGTAGGCCAATTGTTGTTGTTGAGCCTCTTTAACCTTTTGTTGAAGTTCGTGAATTTGCCTTTCCCAGAGAAGGATAGACTCAGCTCGAGCTTCATAGTCAGTTTTTGCTTGCTTTAGATGCATGGCTTGATCTTCAGCTTCTTGAGAGAGCTTCGAAGCATGCTCATAAGCAGCGTCCATTGCCGTTCGTTTTTCTTGGACCTTTCTGGTAGCAAATTCATCTTGGAGAAGGCACCCAGTCACGTTGTCTAACAAAGATTGAAGATCGAATAAGATAGTGCTGACTGGCAAAGAGCAGGTAGCGAGGTTGACTTGTGTAAGTAGCTCCTTCATGGTATAGCAAGTTGTACTATCCTGTTTGAGCACTTCGAACAAGTCCACATCAAGGATTGTTCTCCTAATTTTGTAAAGGAGTACAATTCTATCATCTGTGGGCAACAGATTGCTAGTCGAACTAGTACCAGCCCTAGCAAGAGGAATTTCCCTTTGAGCTAACTTCGCCTTCATGTACCCAATTGGGTCATTTCGTCTTAGGAGGGCTAGCTCCTCTCCGGTCATCTGAGATAGAGACGATTGAGGAAGTTCCACGCACAAGGGAGTCACATCCATTTCGACTTCCATGGGTTTATTGGTCGCGTCACCGTCACCTTCACTCGTTTCCCGCTCATTGCCTTCTTCATTATCAACCAGATCCACCACTTCGATATCATCGTTTTCACTGCTATTTGCATCTGACTCTGTTCCAGCAGTCGAGCCATCGTGGGCATCTTCTTCCTCAGACCCTTCCTCTGCAGATTCTTCGTTTCCTTGATCAGAATCAGCCTTCTCTCCTTCAGCATGAATGTCCTTTGGATTCTCTTGAAGGGTTTCAAGAGGGGACTTTTGAAGAGAAGTTTTTTGTAAAGTCTCTGCAGATTCATGAAGCGTTGCTTCATTCGTTTCTTTCAGAGGGGGAGAAGTCCTCTGGTCATCTTGCTGCTATGAAGCCCCAGTCAGAACCGCCATGTTGGAGGATCCTTTGTTCTGTACCAGGTTACTGGAGTCCCCATGAGGAGAAGAGTTGATGGGAGCAGCAGTCTTTGATGGAGAAGTCGAAGTGATAAGAGCTGGGTTCAAAATGTCCTACAGAGGCAAAGAATATTAAGAGCATGCACCAAGGTAATGAATAATCATTTTGTTAAAAATTAGAGTTCAATTTACCTGTGGACTCTCAGAAAAGAGGTTGCTATCTATATGTTCCAACATTACGTTGGAGGTCGAAGGTGGATTTTTGGATTTAGTTGAGGGAGCAGCATCTCTGGAATCAAGTCCAGAGATACCAGTTGGTGCAGCACTTTTGGAAATTTCCTTCTTCTGCTTCTTCTTCAAAGCAGTTGGTGAATTCCCTCCAGCATTGGGATCCTTCCCAGTAGTGTTTGTTTTTCTTTTCTTTGGAGTGGTTGGTGGGAGTTTGTTAGTCTGAAAATATTTAAACATGAGTTAGATCCAAATCATGAAACATTAGTGTATTCGAAACATCAAGGCTAATTGATTACCTGTGGAGTTGGAACAATGGTTATCACTGGTGTTGTTGTTGTTGCAGCAGTTGTTGTTGGTTTGGATAGAGTCACATTATTAATGGTTTCGACAGATGTTTGGGAGGCGCTTCCCTCTTTAGACTTTGAAGAAGCAGTCTTTATCCTGATGGCTGAAAATCGAAACAATTAAGGCAAAAGTTAAAAATGTAGAAAGTGAGAAACATTTGGGATTTTCCCAAGCATTCGCACCTGCGCCTTGATCAAATTTAATCGACATGGCAGAAAGGTCATAGCGAAGATGTCCTGGGAAATCGTGGAGCCAATGACGAGCCCATGTCACAGTCTCAGATGGCTTTGGTTTCTTTTGAAGATATTTGAACATTTCTTTGCAAGTGAACCACCAAGGGTATGGAGGAAACCAAGCCAGAGCCAATTCTGAGGTAGGCAATCTAGGAAATTTAGGTGGATGCATTTCGAATGCCAACCTATACCTATCCTCAGGTGACAACCCTGAAGGAAGTTTTAGCTTAGAAATTTTTTCTTTAAATTTTTCCTTCAAGGACTCAGCCGCTTGATGCACAGTGGATTCCAAGTGTGTGGGATCATAAGTGGTTTCGAAATAATTTTGAAAAGCCCTAATCTCTTTGGCATGAGTGAACATACCTTTGTTGGAGTGTACCTGCACATCGAGCGCATCAGTTAGTCTCTGTTGAATAGAGAGGGTATCGAACATATAAGTTTGGTAGAACTTTGTCCACCATTCCAGAAAACCCTTTGCTGTGAGGTGTGTAGGTTCGAAAGGTATTAGTTCAAAGTGGGCGAAGCCTTGATATTGTTCCTGTTGTAATTTGGCTTCTCTCGCTTTGAAGGTTCGCCCAGAAGTGATGGCACTTTCTGTTTGGAACAGGGGTTCAGGGATTAGTTGGCACAGGCCAAATTGTCTAGAAACGAAGTTGGGTTGATAAGCAAAAAGGAAGATTTGGTTCTTAGAAGGAGTAATTCGTGAGGAGATTAATCTGGGAAGCAAAAAGGCTTTCCAAACATCTTGAATTTCTTTGCTCTTGACTGCTTCTGAGAGAGCCATGGTGAACCATGATGGTCCATGAGTCCTTGAAGCGAAGGGCGCCATGGTCTCTTCGAATTTATGCCTCTTGGAGAAAATCATGATATAGTTGGAGAAGAGAACTTTGAAGTCATCCTTATCATCGTTTGGGGTAAGTCTTCGCAGCCTAGTACCTTCGATGATTCTATCCATTATCTCCGGACCTTGTTCGACAATAGTGTTAGCAGTTGATAGTGAAGGTTCAAACATGGCATTAAGCCATAACTGGAGTAACCAGAAGGGGCCAGCTAGTAGGATGTTTTTGGGAGTGTGGGATTTAAAACTCGAAACGGCTGATCTTAAACTTTCGTAAAGATCAACAAGTAACAGTTCGCTTAAACACACCCTCCGATTCTCATGTAAATCTCTAGCTAGAGGGATGAACCTGCTGGCTACCTGTAGGGACCTGCTGCAGAATACATACCTTGATAACCATAAGGTGAGGAAAGCAATGTGTTCCACATCCGACACACTATCTCCTTCAGTGTGGTAGTGGCTAATGAACTTTGAAAAGCTGGCTAATTTGACTTCGAAGTCAATAATGCTTGAGTGCTCTTCATTGTCAGGAATGTAGGTTTCTCCTACTGGTGACAAACCAGTAATGGCTGCTATGTCAAAAAAGGTGGGTGTAATCATTCCCCTAGGGAGATGGAAGGTGTTGTAGGTACTGTCCCAGAAATATAAGGACGCGAATAATAATGGATGGCTATAGGTGAAGCCTGGTTTCGATAATTTAATCAAGTTGTAAATGCCTAATTCCTCCCATTGCTGGGATTTCTTGGCTTCTACTTTATTAAACCAGTTGTGGTAAGCTGTGTCAGAGGTGGGACAGGATCGAAATGGTTTAAAGTTACTCTTCACATAATCTAGCACAAAAGGGTCCTTTGGGGGAATGATTGGAGTTTCCACGGTTGTCGAATCAGAAGACTCCCCTGTCTTAGGGGTATCCATTTTATTAAACAAAGGCTTAAAATTATAACAAACAGGAAAGATTTTTCTAGTATCTTTTAAGATTTCAAAGGCTGTAAGAGGACCCATTAAAGCAAACCTCTTGCCAGCGGCGTTAGTGGGAATTAGTACCTGAGATGCGTAGAGCATTTCCTTCTCTTTGGAGATCATCTGAGGAATAAGCACAGATTGACCTTGATAGGTGCCAACCTTGCTTTCCATTATGGTTCCTGTGTTCTTTCCTTTCTTTTTGGAAGCTTTTTTCAGTTGGGATGATGTTGTAGAAGACATTGTTGAAGATTGTTGGAAGTTTTAGGGTTTTGGTGAGAAGAGAGGAAGAAAAGATTCAGAATGTGGGAAGAAAAAATAAAAGACTAAGTTGATGGGTTTTTATAGTGTGGAAGTTTAAACACCCACTGAGTAAGATTAGGATACGTGGGAGTCGTGGGTTGGATTGAGAAGGAGGTGGCGTAAAAGTTGATATTGGTAATAGGCGTGATTAAATAATAAACATTGTTTTATAACTGCACCATGCTGTGAAATGGTTCAAGACGGTTAAGGAATCTGAAAGGCATCGTGATTGACGTGACTGGAGTCATACTCAATAAATGTTACAATAACTCAAAGGTCACATCAAAATCTTGCATATATATTTAAAATAAGTATTTCTTAAAGGATCGAAATACATATTTTAAAGGGGCATTTTGTTGGCTGAAGATTTTGATAATTCAGTTCGAAACGAAGCAAGTTAGATGTTTCGTTGGAATAAAGCAAGATGTCATGTTTCGAAATGGTAGAAGCAGTGCTTCGAATGGGCATGTCAAAGCTTGGAGCTTCGAGTGACAGTTATGAGGATATATTCAAAAGAAGTCTCGAAGTGGTAACAAGGCTGTGTCCAAAAAATGAGTTCGAAACGAAGAGTGCCAAAACATTTGAAATTCAAACGCAAGCGGGATGTTCGAAATTTAAAATATATGCGCTAGAGCATTCGAAGACGCGTGGAAGCTAGAGAGGGGCATTGCTTTGCATGTTCTGAACGTGGCAGAATCTTATAGGCAAGACCGTTATGGTCGAAGTAGTATAAATAGAAGTCTTAGCGTTAGGATTTCGTGTGTCATATCTATTGTACAAAATTCAGTAAACATTCAAAATACCACATGGCTAGGGAAACGAATGCTCGAACAATGTACGTATGATAACACCAAATGTTTATGATTCAATAAAACTCTTTATCATTTCCAGTTTTTTCCTCTATCTTCATGTCAATATCATTCAAAAGCCTTTACATTAAAGTATTTTCATTCGAAGTCTTTTACTGATGTCTTGCATTTAAATGTTTTCTTTCCATTTCAAATCCTTTACATTTCAGAAACTTTTGTATATTTCATGCCTTTATCTTCATGCTTTTATCATTCGAATACCTTTTTCATTTAAAGTCATTTTACTGATTTCTTGCATTTAAACGCTTTCTTTATATTTCGAGTCTTTTACATTCCAGAGAATCTTTTACATTACATGCTTCTATACTTCAAAGTTATTTACTTATCTTTTTGCAGTTTTACATGTCTTTACAATTGAACCTGTATTCATGCAATTTAGTTTCGCACGTATTCACTTGATCATGTCATTAGATCTTTAATAGAGTAATCGAAGTAAGTTGAACACCTACACAACAATCTAAATACCAAACATGAATATCAGTTCTACAATGAGAATTATCCAAATGACCAATACACCATAGGATCAATCTAGTCGATCCTGCAAGTTACCAGAGAGATTAAATAACAGTCATTAAGATTATTTGATAGTTTGGAGGACTAGCGGTTGTTTACCAGGAATAACTGTAAACACCAACAAGAATATCAAGAAGATTTTGTAGAAGATGACAGTGACATATAAAGATTGGCACGAGATGTTACCATTTTCTCTTCATGGTTATCGCACCTCAGTACGTACATCAACTGGGGAAACCATGTTTTCTCTATGGAGGTTGTCTTATGTGTCGAAGTCCAAATCCCTTCCCTAAGGATTATGAAAGACGCAGGTTTAGGTGAAGACGAGTGGATTCAGACTAGGCTTGACCAGATAAACTTGATCGATGAGAAAAGGCTTGTGGCTATTAATATAAACACATGATCAAGGCTTGTGGATTTAGACTAGGCTTGACCAGATAAACTTGATCGATGAGAAAAGGCCTAGGGCTATTGTCAGATGTAGTAGAAACACATGATCAAGGCTTTTAATAAGAAAGTCATACATCAGGTATACCAGGCTGGTGATTTGGTAATAAAATGCATTCTCCTACCACAAGGTGATCCCAGAGGAAAATGGACTCCCACACGCGAAGAGCCATTTGTAATCAAAAAGATATTTTTTGGCGGTTCTATGATGCTTACCACCATGGACAATGAAGATTTTCCACACCCTGTGAACGCGGACATAGTAAAAAATATTACGCATAAAAGAGACCCGCTAGGTTGAAAGGCCTAGGCAAAAATAAAGGCATCTCAATGAACCAAAAGGGTTCGGGAAAAATTAGGGATATATCTATAAAAAAATTGTACACCCGACAAGTCGAAAACCTAAAAAGGAGGCTTGGGCAAAAAAGGGTATCCCAGTGGACTGGAAACCCGAAAGGACAGTTTGGGAAAAAGTTAGGGATTAAAGTGTATGACTATGCCCCGCTGGATTATCTACTTACAACAAGCTTTGTTATCAACGTCAAGATCAAACGGTACAGATCAATCCAATCATCTTCTTTCGACAGCAAGTGATGATATGCTTGAAGACATAAAGGCAATAACAAAGTTAAAACTCGATGGGATTGTTTCCACGTAGCTATTTTTCTTTGTTTTTCTTTGTATCCCTTTTCTTTTTATGACGATTTCCTCTTACTAGGATTTCTGTCTCTTTGTATAAAACTGTCTGTTTATAGGCAAATTTTCCAAATAAATACAATTAATTTCAAGTTCGAAACTATTTTTACTTTCTCTGTTTTGTATGCAAAAACGTCCAAGGATTATATTGGATGGACATATGCATTTGAATATGATTATTGTTTACAAATATATGCATGAAAATAGGATTAACGTTTATCAAAGACTCTAGGAGTTGGGATAATATTTAAGTCATTCATAAATCTCCACATAGCAGTCTTCATGAAACTATCTCTACAGAGTTGTCTTTGCAAGCTCATCCCCAACAGAGATATATTCCTCAACAAGTCTAATGTGCCCTCAGGCATAAATTGGGGCATCTTACAGCAGTTCAAATCCATATCCCTAATGGATAGCTTGACATGATCATCATTCTCAATAGGTCCCCTAGCGAATAAGGAAGTTGGATCATTTCAATAGCATACAGTGAAGACTTCCTCAGCGCAACCTTTAAGGTTCCAATCCCCATCAGAATTTATCTCCTCGATCCAGTTTACAGGAATTTAGTTCCCCAACGAAGTTTATTACTCCAACACCGTAAATACCTAAAAAAATTCTCTTCTACAACATGGTTTAATCAAAGTTTCTATCCCCAAAAGAGTTGCTATGGTATCTGAAACTTGGATAGATAGCACACCGGAGGAATATCCATCTTTTTTATCCCCAGTCATGATACGTAAGAATCAAATCCTCCAACAAAAAGAACGCCAGACGATCGACTTTCATTGAATGCCTCTATCCTCAAGCAAAAGTCGAAGATCCCCAGTGGAGTTTCCTCAAACAGAAAGATGGAATCTCCAACAAAAATATTCCCAACAGAAATTGAAGAATCAATTTCTTCATCCCCAACATAGTCCAGGATTTATTTCCCCCAGCTAGATGTTGTTACAAGGAGCTATCGATACGCTTCAATGATATACTTTGTCCATACATCATAGAATATTCATACAGAAATGCACATAACATTCTCATTTATCATGAGAGCATCATTGGCGCATTACATGCGTCATGACATTACATAAAACTAACTTTGTCTTTTCAGGTAAAATTAGCAAATAGACGAATATCATCTGCAATTTTCAAACTGGTCAAAGATTAATTCCTGAAACAGGACGGGGCAATTATCTATATGACCAGGCGGTATGAATTCCTGAAACAAGACGGGTTTACCAACAAAAAAATAGGTCGCAGATTAATTCCCGAAACAAGATGGGGCAACTATCTATATGACCAGGCAGTATGAAATCCCCAAATAGGAAGAGTTTACCAACGAAAAGACAGATTATAGATCAATTCTCGAAATAGGATAGGACGACTATCTATATGACCAGGCGGTATGAATTCCCTAAATAGGATGAGTTTACCAACAAAAACACAGATTGTAGATCAATTCCCGAAACAGGACAAGGCGACTATATGCATGACCAAATGATTTCCTTCATAGACTGAATTCTGACAAGCATTCACCCTCAGAGACCAAATTCTAACAAGCATTCTCCTTCAAGGCCTCCGTTCTGAAAAAGCATCCCCTCAGAGACTAAATTCTGACAAGCACTTTCCTTTTGGATTACATTCTTCATAGTCAGGCGTAGACTCATCCTGATACTCCCGTAAACGATTACTTTAGATGACATCTACAAGCCCATCTTCGATGACACTCTATCAACTCTCTCTAAATGGCATCTTTAATCCCATTCAAGCAATACTATCAATCAACATCGTTACTTCTTGCAGCGAAGAGTGTAAATTTTTGGGCATTTAGGTGTTCAATCCTCTTCCACCTTCAGATCACGAATGGCAGACATGCCAATCTAGCTCTTCAGGTTTAAGAAGATTGAATAGGGGCAACCGTTGTACCCTACAATTTTCCCTCCCATTTTTTAATACAATTGATTCAAGACACCCTCATGCTCATAGGGTTCTTAATTTCTCAAGAGTACTAAAGGGTTTGAACATACAAGCATCTCTCTTAAGCAACGAACTACAATTAGGGTTTTGTGTTTCTCAAAGAAAATCAAGTTTCTAATGCCTTAAGTGAGTTTCATGATACCTCATATGCTTCAAGGTACCCTCATGACAAGTTTAAAGCCTAACATCACAAGTTTTCTCAATCAATTGCTCAGATGATTGAAAATCAATTGTATTGGACAAAAAGTCAATTATGGTCAACATACAGTCAAACTTCAAAATTTTTGGTCAACATCAAGATTTTGAGGTCACATTCATGATTTTATCAAGGGTTGATCATGATTCATCAAGAAAACTCTCAATTCATCAAAAGTAAAAAAATGTTAAGTTAGGGTTTTCTTAAGGAGAAGTCAACTGAACTTTGACCAAGCATAACTTTCACATGCTTCATCATAATTTTTATTAACCAAAGCCCATTTTGAAGGAAATTCAATTCTCTACAACTTTTTCTCTCTAAGCTCAAGTCCAAAAAATGCTTCATTTGAGAGATATGGGCCAAAACATTATAGGTCATTTCAAAAGTCAACAAAAAGACACTTTTTGTCAAGGCAACTTACATCAAGCTAAATTATTCAAATGAAAAAATGATGAACATATAGATTGTAGGGGACATATTAAGCTTTCCAAAATGTCCAAGATCACCTTCATATGATGAAATTTGAGAGATTTATGATAAGTGCAAATTGACAAAATTTTGAGAAATGCATGAAACTTACATTGACCAATATTGAAATTGTGGGCTAATGGACCTAATTCTTTAGGCTCAAACATGTTCGTGGCATGATAAAAGACCCATAAGTCCACTCATGCCTTATCTTTTATTTTTATTTCATTTATTTTTTTAATTTAATTAAATGCAAAATAAATTAAATAAAAATGTAAATGATGTACCACTGCATATGTAAATAAAAATGTATATGATCTTCAAAATAGAATGTTTGAAAACATGATTCATATGGTTTTGGCAAGGCATTTAACACTTGGTATTTTCCTCATTTGTTTGGCCTAATGATGCTCTATAAATACAAACAATATTTAGATGCAAAGGAGACACGAGTTGCCTCCAAAAACAGATCCAAAAATTCTCCAAAATTTCATAAAACTAGCGTAGAAGCAAACTCTTATTTCTAGCCATCCTCAAGCAAAACCGAGCATCACATCAGCTTACTGAAGGTCTCAGGGTTCCATTCCACCCTTTATTCGAATCCACAACATCCCAGAACACTCTCTCCATCATCGTCGGTTTAGTAAGTTTGATGAGTTTCATATTTTTGTGTTTATGCAATTTCAATTGTTGCTAACATGTTAGATATCCTCATATGCATCATTAGAACATGATTGATGCATTACATGTAAGGTTTGACCCAAGAATCATATAATGCCATTGTAAGGGCATGAAGCTTCGGGTTTGTCGTATCTTCATTTACAAGCATTTTCAAGCTAAACGAACACCACCACTGAGTTCACAGACCCCGATTTAGGGGGATGGTAGACCTAAGCTCTTGTTTCAAATCTCACATTTTGTAGGATAAGGTTTTGGGATGATTGGAGAAGAAGGTGGTCAACCACCGCGTGTGGTGGTTTGACATTCCCTGTGCTGTATGGCCTTTTCTCAATCGACCATTCAAAATCATGGAGGGCCCACTTGAGCGGGCGTTCTATTTAGATAATATTTTAATCATTGTTCATCTTATGTTAATTAATAGTTTAATCTCTAACACGAATCACAGGTAGCTCAGCCGACAAGGAAGGGAATTTGTGATGCAAGGGGCGCGGGTTCAAGCCCCAACGCCTGCATCCTATTTTTCTTCTTTATCATTTTCAAACCTTCTTTCCTATTTTCTTTTTCTTTTTCTTTATTTAATTTCTTATTATTTATTTTGATTAATATTTAATCAAAAAAATCATAAAAAATATAATAAAATCAGATTTAGACTTTTAGTAGATTAATTTAATTTTAGACAATATTTTTCTTATTTAATTAATTAGATCTAGGTTTTTTAATTAATTAAGTATTTAATTTAGGTTTGAAAATTTATTTATTTTATTATTTAAATCAAACCAAACAAAAAAAATACACAAAAAATTAATTTCTAATCTTTTAGATGTTAAGACTTTAAAAAATAATTTAGCAAACATTTTTGTTTACTTTTGCCATTTATTTTTATAGAATCGATTGTATAGGTCGCATGAGTTCTTTGTAATATCTTATCGTTTAAATTCCCACAAAGTTGTAAATATTGTAATTCTCCCGAAGCCATGTAATAGCTGTAGGTCTTTACTTTCTCGCACTTAAACTTTGTATGCCTTATATGTATATATAACTGTTAGTTAATAGGATTGTATGGCAAGATAATAATCAAACACTAGAAAAGCTTAATGCAAGATAAAATAACCGAATCAACACACTTGCACACTTGCACCTCTAGGGTAACCTTCCTTTGTTTCCTTCAAAAAAACAACGGTCATGTCTCTCAAACATAGGGATGCTTTAGCAAAGACCCTCAAATAAAAGATCATAGTCCCTCGATGACCCTTTGGTGTTGCCTTTTGAAAAAAAATCTAGTCCCTTACGGAATTGCTAAAGCATCCTTACGAGCTGCCTTCAATGACCGTACGACGACCCTCGATGTCCCTTCGTATCCAATGGATAAGGCTACCTACCAACTAGTGGTATGGATAGCACTATCTCTAAAGGAGAAGTAAAAAGTACAAGAACGACCTTGAGTGGGTAGAATACTATTAGTCGCTTGCTCATAAACTTTTAAAAAACAAAACATTTCTCACAAACATTTTTCACAAACATTTTCAAAAACACTTTGTACGCATTCTTGAGGACTGATACAAGAATCATTACAAAGTTAACTTTTCAAAATATTTTCAAACACACACACACACACACAAAAGAAATATTTTCAAAGTGAGCTAAGCCATTAAGAGCCTGTAGATAACTACGGATGAAAAGGGTGCTAACACCTTCCCTTTTCATAACCTACCCCCGAACTCAAAATCTTAAAAGGTCTTTCCTGTTCTTTTCACCCTTTTCTGGTTGGATAAAAGAAAAGTCGATGGCGACTCTTGCAATCCGCAACATTTGCGTTAAAACGCAAAACAAGTCAGTTCTCCCACCGTATTATATTGCAAAAGTACAAAATTGGACATTTTGAACAAATGGAGTCACCCGTTCGTAGTAGGAGTTGATCCGAAGGTCAAGGGAGTCAACCAATATTTCCTGGGAATCGACTCTAGATGGACATGAATTTTTGTGTGAAATAAGCTTCAGTAGGAGTTAAGACATACTGAAGGTTGAGAAAACCACAAGAAAAGGGGGGGGGGGGTTGAATTGGGTTTTCAAAAACTATTTATTTTAGAAATTCTTCTCATAAACTAACAATGATAGATAAGCTAGAAAGAAAAGTGACACAATTAGTTTATACAAGTTTGCCTTAGAAAAAGCTACTACGGTCCACCCACCAAGGCTATTTTGCCTTAGAAAAGGACTTAATCCAATAATCTAGAAAGATTACAACAACTTCTAAGAGTTTATAAAAACCCCTTAGCCCCTCCCTCTCAATTAATTATGACTACAACTTAGTCACTTGAGGAAACAAATCTAGAAAGATTTATAATCAAACAGTGTTTACAAGAGTGCTTCTAAAAAGCATATTTAACACTACAATGAAGAACAAATGTTTACACACAAATATGAACAACAACTCGTGTGTATACAACAATGATAAATAACACAATAATTAGCAACAACTCTTATGTTATAGAGAATGAAAGTTAACACAAAATCTGAGCAACAACTCTTTGTGTTTTGATTTCTTTTGAATATTTTCTCTCGTTGTTTTCTTAGCACATATATTCTTTGATACTTCATTTGTTTTAATAGAATTATTAGTTTACAATGAAGTAGTAACCCCTTTATATATGCTAAGAAAAGATACCGTTGGATAGTACAAAACATCACTTTCATTTGTCAGCTGCTACAACAGTAGCGTGTGAATGTGGGAGACAAGATCACAACAAATCTTCAATCGTACAAATTTTCCTTCACCATACTGGAGTAGGTCTTGTACTGTTGTACTATAATATTCTTGTGCAAGATTCTGATCTTTTCTTCTTATGAGATGCTTCTGATATGAAGTAGATAAGAGAATGTATAAGAGATCACGAGTTTTTTCTTTAATATTCTAATGGAGTATTTCTGATGATAATAGATCCATAAGATGTTTCATTATAATGTTCACACATGTATTAGAATCTTCAGAATCAGAACCTAGTCTTCAGACTTGTAGCAACAACTTATCTGACAAAGAGTTTCTTGAAATCTGAGCTGGAAGCAAAAGCTTATTTGAGAAGCACCTTATCTTGATATCTGATTGTTGAAGCAAAAATTTGATGTTTGATCTTCACAATAGATCCTTTTATGGACATACTCATGACTTCTAAAGAAATAGCTTATATGGAGAAGTACATGTGGATCCTGTTTCTGGGGAATCATTCAACATTCTTCATAAGTATTGATGTTTCTTCAGAACCGTATGCAATAGTCTTTCTGAGGCGTTCTATACACAGTTCTGATGATTCTTCATACAACAATCCTGAATCAATTAGAATGTTTTATCTACACACTTAAAGAACTATTAGAGTCCAAAATTGTTACATAAAAATATATGTATTGTTATCATCAAAACTCAGATTATATGCAGAACCATGTATTTTGATTAAACAATTTTACAAGGTAATACCATAAACAAATATCAGAGTAAGTTTAGAAAAAATCCTCCTGAGTTTAATACTTCATAATATTTAGAAGAGAAAGGGATATCTGAACATTGTTATCTTTTTGTTGCCTGGTTAAAGCATAAGATTCTCTTTATAGCTTGTTAGAGCTTGATTTAATCAGAAATTCTTTTCATTAGAGCTTGATTTTTGAGAATCTTCTAAAAGATAGAAGTTCTATATCTGATCTTGATTTGTTAGAACCCATGAGACATTAGAAGTTCTTTATCAGAACTTTCTAAATAATAGATTTATTCGCTTATCAGCGTGTTCCTGAAATTAACATTCTCAAAATAATCTTGCATTTGTATCTTGTTAGAATGTAAGCAATGAGATTTAAAGAATTAGATATATAAAAATCATCACTATTTTTCTCCCCCTTATTGTCATAATCAAAAAGATTTTGATTTTTTTTTCCAATTATGAGAAAAAACAATTAGCACATTTTTCTAATTTCAACGAATCAACAAAAAAAGGACACAATATTAAAGTAGAAAAACTTAGATTAATAAGGGGAAGGATACAACCAAGACAATGAAAATAAAAGAACAATAAAACAAAGAGCAATAAAAAAAGAAGAGACAGAAGACAATTATCCAAAGATCTTATCTCCAAAAGTTTCATATCTTTCGTCCACCTGAGCAGTATCAGGACCATCTTTAATCCGACAAACAATTTCCGTAATCTCAGCTTTGTAGAGTACTTTAGATAGGACTCTCCCATAAGGGATGAAGGATTTATTCAGATTTTCTGGAGATGGTCACTGACTCTTTCAGATAGTTGAAAATGGTCTGAGGCAGATTGATTTGAACACGATTAAGCAAACAGAGAATCAAAAGTTTGTCATTGTGAATAAGAAAATCCCTGCTCACACCACGTGGTCGAAGGTTGGTCAAAATGAAATGAAACCAATCCTTAGCATGAGGCAAATGTTTAGCTGGGTTTGTTGGTTCGAAACTAGAGTAAGTATCAAAGATCATAAACATTTTTGAATCAGGGATGCATCTGATAGGGGCTTGGTCTATAGTGATACTAGTTTAAGCACAACCAATGGCCTCAACAATGGAAGAGGTAGTGATGATGACATGAAAACCATAGATACTCAATTTGATTGCATTATTGTCACTAGTAATAGAGGCATACTTCCAAAAAGCTTTCACCAAGTTTAGATAGATGGGTCCCCTTAACATGGAAACACAATGATTCTAATCCTAAAAATGTATGCCAATATACAAGTTTTAACCCCACACCTAGAAGATTTGGACGTCTTTCATTAATGACCTCTAAGAGATTATCATCACCATGGATGGTTTTTGAGGACATGATGAAAATAAACTAGTAAAAAGATTTGAAAGAATATGAAAAGAGGGATGATGAGAGATAGTGAGACAAATAATAGAATAAATAAGAGAAAGGAAACCATAATTGACAAGAGAATTGATTTCTTTTTCCAGGAAATCAGACTCAAGAGACTCATGGTAATAAATGACTAAACAAGGGACTGAGAAGAATAAAAGACAACTGTTATTTCCAAGACAATTTATCAAGGAAAGATAACACAAAACAAAAAAATAGACATGAAAATAGATAGGTCGTGCTAGCTGCTTTTCTTTTCAACAAAAGAGGTCTTAACATTTTCTTGAAAAAGAACAAATAGGGGTAAGATGTAAAGATTTAATATTTCCCACTGCTCGAGGTTTATATGCTCATAACCAAACAAGACTTGAGATGTATCAGATCAAGACATCTTCTAACTTGTAGAAGTATCAAGAGAAAATAAAAAAATATTCACAATAATATTTTTCATAAGATAAGTAAAACACAAGAGAGTAGTTTCATTCTGGACAAAACTTCATGTTTAAATTCTTCAGAATGAACTAGAATCTATCTTAGTTACAGGTTTTATGAAAATATAAGCCCATTAATGGTCTGTATCTATAAATTTTAATATGAGAATCCATTTTTGAACATAGTCTCTAATAAAATGATGTTTAATTTCTATGTGTTTTTCTCTGGAGTGCAAAATAAGATTCTTACTTAAGCATATAGCGACTATGTTATCACAGAATATAGGAGTGTTACCCTCGTATATCAGGAAATCTTCAAGTTGACTTTTCATCCAGAGCATCTAAGTGCTACAAAGTGATGCTAAAATATATTATGCTTCAGCAGTTTATAGTGCAATACTAGACTTCCTTTTGTTGGACCAAGAGATGAGATTGTCACCCAGAAACTGACAGTTTCCTGAAGTGCTTTTATATTATATTCTGTCTCTGGCATAATCTGCATCAAATAAACTTGAAAGCTTGTATTTTGATGGTTTCTTACACATCAAGCCAAGGTTAGAAGTTCCCTTCAGATACCTTAGGATTCTCTTAACAACTCTTAAGTGAGTTTTCCTTGGGTCTGACTGAAAATGAGCACATAGACACACACTGAATAGAATATCTGGACGAGAAGTAGTCAGATAGATAAGAGAGCCTATTGTACCATTATAGAGCTTCTGAAAAACCATTGTGCTTACTTCATCTTTCTCAAGAATGCATGTATGATGCATATGAGTCTTTGTTGGTTTGCTATCTGATATATCAAATTTCTTCAGAAGTTATTTTGTATATTTACTTTGATCAATGTATGTAGCTTCTGGAGTTTGATTTATTTGAATCTGCAAGAAATATCATAGCTTTTTCATTAGACTCATTTCATATTCTACCTGCATTAACTTAGAAAATTCTTGCGAAATAGAGCGATTATCATAACCAAAAATTATGTCATCAACATATATTTGGAAATTATAAGATTGTTTCCAAAGTTTTTACATAAGAGGTTAGTGTCCACTTTGCCTCTTGAAAAACCATTTTCTAAGAGAAAAGTACATAGTCTATCATACCATGCTCTGAGAGCATGTTTCAGACCATACATTTACTTTTTAAGTTTAAAAACATGTTGTAGGAACTTGGTACATTCGAAACCAGGAGTTTGATGTACATATACCTCTTCAGAAATGTAACCATTTAGAACGCGCTTTTGACATCCATTTGATATAAAGTTTTATTATTTATTAACAACAAAAGAGATTAGAAGGAGAATAGATTCTAACTTGGCGATTAGGGCAAAGGTTTCATTATATTCAATACCTTCTTGTTGATTATAACCTTGTGCAATCAATCATACCTTGTTTTTGACGACTTCTCCTTTCTCATTTAACTTATTTTTGAATACCCACTTGGTTCCAATTACATGAGTTCCTTTAGGCTTAGGTACCAGATCCCACACATCATTTTTGGAGAATTGGTTCATCTCTTCTTTCATTTCCAGAATACATTAATTATCTTTAAGATCCTCTTGACAAGATGTTGGTTCTATCAAAGACACCAATCCCAGAAGAGTTTCCTTAGTCTGCTTGAATGTGGATCTTGTTTTGACAGGTTCTGCTTTATCTCCCAAAATTAATTCTTCATATACGATTTTTCTTTATCTTTGTATTTTCTAAACTAACAGACATTAAGGTACTTTTGATGTATCATCCTTTCTACCAGAATCTCTCTCTTCAGAACTTTTGTCCTTATCTCCAGATCCTACAAGGTTAATTTTTAGATCTGCAAAACTCTCTAATATCTTTGACTTTTCTAGGTCAAGCTTATCGTTGAATCTAACATGAATTGATTCCTCCATAATACGTGTTTCTGTATTGTATACTTTGTAGCTCTAAGAGCATTTTGAGTATTCCAACATGGTCGCCCTCTTGTCTAAAGATCATAGTCGCCTCGAAACGGTTGCCTCGGATATTGTTGCCTCAAACAAATGATCTAAGACATTAGGGTTACCGCTAAAGCGTCCTAACATTGCTTTAGTGACCGTATGTCCCTAATTCGAATTGATCCTTAAACTTCAATGACGGTTCTACCTACTCATTAATAGTGGGATATCACTATCTAAAGGAAATTAGCATAGAATGATTTCTTTTTCGAGTAGGTAGATTAACTCTTAGATACTTGCTCATTCAAAAAACAAAAACTTTTCACACTTACACTCCTTTTCAAACAAAGTTTTCAAAAACACTTCATTACACTCTTGAGGACAGAAGGAAGAGTTAAATCGAAGTTTCAAACAAAAACTTTTTCAAACCCACAAGCACAAAGAAAACAATTTTGAAAACAATGAGCAAGTACCTAAGAGCCCGTGGATAACCACGGATAGAAAGAGTGCTAATACCTTCCCTTTCTATAATCTACCCCCCGAACCCGAGAAATATCTCGAAAAAGGAATTTTTCTGTGCTTTTTTCCTTTCCTTGTTGGATAAAATAAAAGTCGGTGGCGATTATTGCTTACCGCGATATTTTGCAAAAACAAACGCAAAATGCAAACTAGCATTCCAAAAAACAGTCAATTCTTCCCACCGTATCACAGTTACCCATATGACATCCCCAACATGTTTCTTCCAGGATTTATGCTTCATACTTTTGGTTTACCAAGCATCTTGTCTTGTGGGAATCCTATCATGTTTCCCCACTAGAGTCCTTGGTGACTTCTATCCCAAGTCAAGTCTTTTTGTATTTTCTCTTTCCCCAAAGAGCCGTTGATGTATTTTGCCCTTTCAAGTTCTCGGGGTTTTTACCCATGTGTGCTATTTGAAGTTAGAGTGCGAGTCAGAGTTGATGTATAACCTTCCTTGCTTCTCAATCATTTGAATGGCCCTACTTGGTATTTGGCAGTTCATATAATTGTCACTCTTGCGGAATTATACCCTCGTCTTTGGCCTTAGGAATAATGTAATTCTTGTGCTTTTGCAAACTTCAATACCCTCTTAAAAGCCCAACTTAGGTTGGAAAACCTTGTCTAAGAGTCCCCTTCGGCTGGTCTCTTTTTTGTGTAAGTCTTCCTTTGACCAGTGTTCTATTCAGTTTCAATGTCTATTTGTATCCCCAGTTAAGTCTACCTTCGATCGACATTCTCTTCTATAATCCACCTTCATTGGTATCCTTAATAGAGTCCCCTTCGGTTTGTCTATTTCTTATATATGCCTTCCCTCGGCCTGACATATATTTCCAATGTTTATTGGTCTCTTTCCTATATATACCTTCCCTCAGCCTAACATATATTTCCAACGTCTATTGGTCTCTTTCCTTTATAGGTCATCCCTCGTCCTGACAAATAATTTCAATGTTCATTGATATCTTTAATAAGAGCCCCCTTCGTCTGGTCTCTTTTCATTGTAAGCGGGCCTTTGATCATCGTTCTTTTTGTAGGAATCTACCTCCGACTACTATTCCTTATCTACCCGCTTCTGACCGTGTATATTTCCAATAATGTTGGTCGATAAGAGCCCCCTTTGGCTGGTATTTTTTATTGTAAGTTCGCCTTTGATTGGCGTTATTTGTGTAGGAATCTACCTCCAACTAATATTCCTTGTGTACCCTCCTCTGGTCATATACATTTCCAATAATGTTGGTCGGTAAGAGCCCCCTTTGGTTGGTCTCTTTTCATTGTAAGTTTGCCTTTTATTGGTGTTCTTTCTGTAGGAATCTACCTCCGGTTAGTATTCCTTGTGTACCCGTCTCTGTCCATGTATATTTTCCATAGTGTTGGTCGATAAAAGCCCCCTTCGACTGGTCTCTTTTTGTTGTAAGTTCGCCTTTTATCGGTGTTCTTTCTATAGGAATCTACCTCCTCCTAGTATTCCTTGTGTACCCGCCTCTGGTCGTGTACATTTCCAATAGTGTTGGTCAACAAGATCCCCCTCTGTCTGGTCTCTTTTTGTTCTAAGTTCTCCTTTGATAGACATTCTTTTGTAGGAATCTACCTCCGGCTACTATTCCTTGTGTACCCTCCTCCGACCGTGTACATTTCCTATAGTGTTGGTCGATAAGATCCCCTTCGACTGGTCTCTTTTTGTTGTAAGTTCGCCTTTGATTGACGTTCTTTTTGTAGGAATCTACCTAGGACTAGTATTCCTTATGTACCCGCCTCATGCCATGTACATTTCCAATAATATTGGTTGATAAGAGCCCTTTTCGGTCGGTCTCTTTTTATTGTTAAGTTCGCCTTCACTAGACGTTCTTTTCTTAGAAATCTATATGCATATAGTTTTCATTGTGTACTCGTCTTAGACCGCGTACATTTCCAATGTTGGTTGATAGAGCCCTCTCCGGTTGGTCTCTTTTCATTGTTAAGTTCGTCGTCGCCTGGCGTTCTTTTATTAGGAATCTATGTTCGTCTAGTTTTACTTGTGTACCCATCTTTGACTGCGTACGTTTCTAATATTGGTTGATAAGAGCCCTCTTCGGCCGGTCTCTATTCATCGTTAATTTTTCCTTCCCCCGTCATTCTTTTCTTAGGAATCTATCTTCAGCTAGTTTTGGTTGGTAAGAGCCCCCTTTGGTTGGTCTCTTTTCATTGTAAGTTCACCTTTTATTGGTGTTCTTTCTGTAGGAATCTACCTTCGGTTAGTATTCCTTGTGTACCCATCTCTGTCCATGTATATTTTCCATAGTGTTGGTCGATAAAAGCCCCCTTCGGCTGGTCTCTTTTTGTTGTAAGTTTGCCTTTTATCGGTGTTCTTTCTATAGGAATCTACCTCCTCCTAGTATTCCTTGCGTACCCGCCTCCGGTCGTGTACATTTCCAATAGTATTGGTCAACAAGATCCCCCTCTGTCTGGTCTCTTTTTGTTGTAAGTTCTCCTTTGATAGGCATTCTTTTGTAGGAATCTACCTCCGGCTACTATTCCTTGTGTACCCGCCTCTGACCGTGTACATTTCCTATAGTGTTGGTCGATAAGATCCCCATTCGGCTGGTCTTTTTTTGTTGTAAGTTCGCCTTTGATTGACGTTCTTTTTGTAGGAATCTACCTCGGACTAGTATTCCTTATGTACCCGCCTCATGCCATGTACATTTCCAATAATATTGGTTGATAAGAGCCCTTTTCGGTCAGTCTCTTTTTATTGTTAAGTTCGCCTTCACCAGACGTTCTTTTCTTAGGAATCTATCTGCATATAGTTTTCGTTGTGTACTCGCCTTCGACCGTGTACATTTCCAATGTTGGTTGATAGAACCCTCTCTGGTTGGTCTCTTTTCATTGTTAAGTTCGTCGTCGCCTGGCGTTCTTTTCTTAGGAATCTATGTTCGTCTAGTTTTACTTGTGTACCCATCTTTGACTGCGTACATTTCTAATATTGGTTGATAAGAGCCCTCTTCGGCCGGTCTCTATTCATCGTTAATTTTTCCTTCCCCCGTCATTCTTTTCTTAGGAATCTATCTTCGGCTAGTTTTGGTCGGTAAGAGCCCCCTTTGGTTGGTCTCTTTTCATTGTAAGTTCGCCTTTTATTGGTGTTCTTTCTGTAGGAATCTACCTCCGGTTAGTATTCCTTGTGTACCCGTCTCTGTCCATGTATATTTTCCATAGTGTTGGTCGATAAAAGCCCCCTTCGGCTGGTCTCTTTTTGTTGTAAGTTTTCCTTTTATCGGTGTTCTTTCTATAGGAATCTACCTCCTCCTAGTATTCCTTGTGTACCCGCCTCTGGTCGTGTACATTTCCAATAGTGTTGGTCAACAAGATCCCCCTCTGTCTGATCTCTTTTTGTTGTAAGTTCTCCTTTGATAGGCATTCTTTTGTAGGAATCTACCTCTGGCTACTATTCCTTGTGTACCTGCCTCCGACCGTGTACATTTCCTATAGTGTTGGTCGATAAGATCCCCCTTCGGCTGGTCTCTTTTTGTTGTAAGTTTGCCTTTGATTGACGTTCTTTTTGTAGGAATCTACCTCAGACTAGTATTTCTTATGTACCCGCCTCATGCCATGTACATTTCCAATAATATTGGTTGATAAGAGCCTTTTTCAGTCAGTCTCTTTTTATTGTTAAGTTCGCCTTCACCAGATGTTCTTTTCTTAGGAATCTATCTGCATATAGTTTTCGTTGTGTACTCGTCTTTGACCGCGTACATTTCCAATGTTGGTTGATAGAGCCCTCTCTGGTTGGTCTCTTTTCATTGTTAAGTTCGTCGTCGCCTGGCGTTCTTTTCTTAGGAATCTATGTTCGTCTAGTTTTACTTGTGTACCCATCTTTGACTGTATACGTTTCTAATATTGGTTGATAAGAGCCCTCTTCGGCCGGTCTCTATTCATCGTTAATTTTTCCTTCCCCCGTCATTCTTTTCTTAGGAATCTATCTTCGACTAGTTTTCCATGTGTACCAGTCTTCAGCCACGTACATTTCCAATATTGGTTTATAAGAGCCCTCTTAGGTCGGTCTCTTTTCATTGTTGAGTTCGCCTTCGTCCGAAGTTATTTTCTTAGTAATCTATCTTCGAGTAGTTTTCCTTGTGTACCCTTCTTCGGCTGCATACAGTTCCAATATTAGTTGATAAGAGCCCTCTTCGATTGTTCTCTTTTCATTGTTAAGTTCTCCTTCGCCCGACGTCCTTTGCTTAGGAATCTATCTTCATCTAGTTTTCCTTGTGTACCTGTCTTCGACCGCGTACATTTCATGAATCCAGTTCTCAATAATCCTCCGTGAGTCCTCTTTGGTTGATCTCTTGCGTTTAAACCTCCACCTGCAGGTGGCCTTCTTCTAAAAATAAAAATAAATATACATCTAATCTCCAATTGTTGCATCCAGAGCGTAAATTTTATGGTTCTTTTGGTATTCAATACCCTTCTACCTCGAATGTTCGAAAGACCTTACTTTTCTCACCTTTGGATCCAATATGATTGAATAGGGCTAGTTGTTGTACCCTAAAATTTTCTCTCTTATTTATGCTTCATCATCATACCCATCATTTGCATTGCATTAAGTCAATAGTAATAAATCAAAAGTTTTGACTGTGTGAGTGTATGCCACTCAAGAGAAGGAATTTGACCTACAAACGTTGGAAGTTTGAAATCTCATCATAATAAGTATCCTCTCAATGCACAAGACTTATATTATGATACGGTGGCAGGACAGATTGTTAATAATGGTTTTGCGTTTGTATTCACAAATGTTGCGGTAAACAAGAGTCGCCACTGACTTTTCTTTTATCCAACAAAGGAAAGGGTGAAAAGAACAGAAAAAGACCTTTTCGAGAGTTTTCTGAGTAAGGGGGTAGATTATGGAAAGGGAAGGTGTTAGTACCCTTTCCATCCGTAGTTTTCTACGGGCTCTTAGATACTTGCTCATTTTTGAGAATTGCTTTTTGTGCTTATGCGTTTGAAAAATGTTTGCTTTATGATAACTCTTGTATCAGTCCTCAAGAGTGTTGATAAAGCGTTTTTTTTTAAATGTTTTGAAAGTGTAGTATGAAAAAGTTGTTTTTGAGCAAGTACCTAACAATTATCTACCTACTCGAAAAAGGTGTTCTTTTCCTCCTGTCTGTTAGACAGTGCTATCCTACTATTAGTGAGTAGGTAGCCCTAGTCACCTGATGTTGAGGGACTATCGAATGGACGTTTACAGTTATTAAGGAAACTGGGCAAGAACTTTTAGTAATCGTCCTAAAGTTCTAAGATCACTTTTTAACCGAGGCGACATCGAAAGGGTCATCGAGGGACTTGTGATCTCTTGAACTAAAGGACAACCACTAAAAATTCTCACGTTTCGAGAATTGTGATTGTTTTCGAAGGCAACCGAAGTGGGAGATACCCTATGGATGAACATGTGCAAGTTAATTGATTCAGTTCATTTATCTTACAATTTAGGGTTATCTAATCGTTTTAATTTACAGTCTTTCCATGCAAACCTAATTACTAGCAAGTAATAGTGCGAAAAGTAAAAACAGAAAGATAAAGTCCTATGCTATTACAGGGTCTCGGGGAGAGGGATTTACAAATTCATCAATTGGGTGGAATAAACAGTAAATAAACCCTAATTTTAAACTATTACAAACTGTGCACAGATACATTAATTAAAAAATAATAGTACGAAAAATAACAACGCGGAAAATTTAAGACGGGAATAAGTTTGACAAAGCCTAAAAGTCTAATTTCTTAGTAAAAATATTTTTGGTATTTTATATGAAAGAGATTTGAGATTTAACCTAATTTCTAATTAATTATAAATTAAAGAAAACAAGTTAAAATCAATTAAATTAAATTAATTTACAAGAGTTGATTTTAATTATATAAAAAATGTAAGTATTCTTTTTTTTGTGATTTTTGTTGATTTATGATTAAAATAAAAATGAATTCAAAAAATAAAATAAAGTAAATTAAAAAAACAAGAATGAAATGGGCCTGGTGTATGAAACAGTTTCGGGGGTATGGCGTTGAAAATTGTTAGGCCCAGATGTGTTGGCCCAACGCCTTCCTGATCACATGTTGCTGATTCTCTGGAGGTCCATCTTAGGGAAGCCTTCCAGGAGTGTTGGATATGGATCCATTAAGATCCAATGGTTGGGATCTGGAGATGCATGAGGTACGCGCTAGGAGGCGAAATACTGGATCCTGCAAAAACATTAGGAAAATGAAAAATGCAAGAGGCAAGGATCGAACCCCTGCCCTTACACCTTGTAACGCCTTAACACCATTCGTTCTCACTACTGGACCATTCTGTTCATTCGTAAATATAACCAAAACAAAACATTATAATATGAAAACAAGACAACTGTTGAGTTGTCAACGCACGCCCTTCAGTGGGCCCCTGGGATTTTGAATGGACCAATCAAGAATCATTGTTCAGCCACGCCAGCGCAGGGAGGGTCAAACCCCCTCTCACGGTGGTCGAGCACCATCGTCTCCGACGCCTTCAAAATCCCAACCTGCAAAATAACATGTTTTTGAACCAGAAACTTAACCTATCCCCCCTAAATCGTAGGCTACAAACTCAACCATGGGGTTAAATTGATCTGAAAAGTCCTACATCATGGAAACCGAAGCTTGCACATCTCTAAACTTTAACAATGGTGATCTGTAATTCTGGCATTGTTCTTTGCATGTAATACTTAGGAAATTCGCAAACAATTATAACAATATGGATGTCCAGTCAAAAGGAGTTTATATTAAGAGTTAAGCGAGTTTGAGATCTAAGATTTTTACCAAAGTGAGAGGATCGGGCTAGGAAGATTTTGTGCGCTATGGCCTTCAAGGATGGATGGGAGGAGGTGCTGAGATATCCAGGAGGTTGATGGAGTCCTTAGTTTTGGCTGAAGCTGGCTAGAGAGAGGAATCTCGAATTGCACCGCTCTTTGAATTTTTTGAGAAAATGTTACGGTTCTTTTGAGGCTGTTGCGCCTATCTCCTTAGGCTGGGATGTTTGTGCTTAAGTTGTAAATCAAATTAGGGTAAGCATTAAGGAGACATATCAATGGTTTTCATGGAAAAATATTTGATTTCCAATTATGTGAATATTTGCTTTTTTGGATCAAATCATATCTCTTGCCCCTTTCCAGAAGATTTCCTTGTTATAAACTAAATATATATTCAATATCTAATTGGAAACCAATCCCTCGCAATCTTTATAAATTTTTCAATCATTTATTTAATTTAAATTGAATTTTAAATGACTAAAAATCAAGATAAATAAAATAAATGACCAAATAGGGCATGGATGGGTTTAGAGGTCGTGGACCAAGTTAGAAACAAGTTTCAAACATAAAAAGATAGGCCCATTTGGAAAAAAAATCCAAGTTTGTTCAATATTGGCTTCATGCACTTTTCCAAAAATTGGTCAACTTTAGCAATGCATATTTCTCTCAATTTTAACCCTGTGAGGGTGTTCTTTGACTTTTTAGAGAGATTAGGATGTCCTATAAACAACCCTTTTGGTTTCATCTCAATTGGATCTTCTATGTTCATGTAAGGAGCTTTGACCCAAAAGGTGTTTTTGTTGACCTTTTGAAAGGACCCATAATGTCTGAGCTTCTATCTTTCAATTTATGCATTTATTGAACTTGAGGACTGAAGATAAGTTATAGGCAATTGGATTCTCTTCAAAATTAGCCTTGGTGGAAAAATTTCTGATAAAGTATGAGAAAGTTATGGCTGGTCAAATTTTAGTTGACTTTTCCTATATAAACCCTAATTAGCAATTTTTGACTTTTGATGAATTAGGAGCATTTTTTGAGGAATCATGATCAATACTTGATCAAATGATGGATATCACTTCAAAATGTTCATGTTGATAAAAATATCTTGAAGTTTGACTGTATATGGGCCACAATTGACTTTTGACCTAGTACAATTGATTTTCAAGTATTTGAGCAGTTGACTGAGCAAAGTTGTAGTGCAAAGCATGGAATTTGTCATGGACAATCTTGAAGACATATTAGGACCATGGAAAACATTTGAGACCATTGGAGCTCACACATCTTAATGAAAATTGAAACCCTAGTTAGAGGCTCATTGCCTTAGGAGGAGAATTTGTCTAGTCAATTCTTAGTCATCCTTGAGCAATTTGAGGACCTCAATGGGCATGCCTTGAGTAAAATGAGAGGGAAACTTTTAGGGTACAACATATATACTTAAGGGTTTCTCAAGCTATCTCAATTAAATTCAGGTTTTAAGTCAACCTCTCATATCTTTTGTGATGCAAATTAGGGTTTTGTCCAATGGCATGATCTAACTGATTCTTCAACCTTAAGATGATCTCATGATCTCTTATGTGTCTCAAAATATACATGTGGGCTCCAAGGATCTTCATATTTCATAAGAAAATCAAGATTGATTGAACAAGAAAGAATTTGAGTGTGTATGAGAAAAAGTCAAGAGAAGGTCAAAGGTTTGACCAAATGAAGTTTTTGGTCAAAATGGAGATCAAAAGCTAAAATGTGAGAAAATATGTTCATTTGTTGTGAAAAGTCAAAGAGAATGGTCAAAATTAAAGTTTCTTGCATTTGAAGTTATCTTAGACTTGGAAATTTTTTCTAAGTCTTAAGGATTTTTATGCTCATGATGTCATATTGTCAACTCTCTATCTCATCCATCTATGGTCAGAAAGTTATAAATCTTTTCTCTAGTGAAAAAGGAGAATTCATACTACATTTTTGTCCTTGAGTACCTATCTCAAAAAAGTGCCTATATTTTGAGTTATAAAAGCTTGAAAGTTCATGGTATTCAACTTTGAATTTTCCAATAATTAGTGTAAATTTGAAAAGGTGATCAGATGTGAATGTTGTGACTTCATGGACATTTTATTTAGTAATAAAGGCTTTATTTCAAAAACGTTTCAACATAAAAAATATTCTATTATTTGTACTCTTTCCCATGGTGCAAAGATTACTCAATTTGGTTCATTATTGGAGATGTTGGAAGGCCATGAAGTGGTGTGCATTGACTAAATGAGTGGCTAATGAGGTTCCTGATATGTCAATCAGATACAACACCATGACTTGTGAGTCATTTTTAGGAGTGCTATGAGCAATATCTTGATTAGTGTTCAACATAAGACTTGTTCACACAAGTTTTCTCTCCATTTTTGGTCTTGATATCTTAGCTAAAAGATGACTACTAGTTCAGATATTGAGTTGGGAAGAGGAGTATGTGGCCACAAGTTGGGTACAAAATTATATGGCCAGAATTACACCAGGCTACACATTTTGAACATTTTATGCTACATACATCATAAGTCCATTCCAATTCCCTCATTAAGCCACACTATAGCTCTTCATGCATGCATCATGGAAGAGAGTTTCTTGAAATAGATAAAAGATGCCATGTGAAGTTGATGAGCCAGGCTGATATGTATACACCATAACACCACCATATTCGATCATCCAGTGAATAAAACAACAACAACACCATTCACTCACTCTTATTTTCATTCATCATAAAAAATTTAACAAAAATCTTGAGAGATACACGCGCCTCGGATATATTTAACCACACCATCACCATTCAGTTACAACATCACAAATTAGTTACAAAAGGTCACACATTCAGTTAGAAAATTCCAACAAACTCTCTCTCTCTCTCTCTCTCTCTCTCTCTCTCTCTCTCTCTCTCTCTCTCCATGGAACTTCATTACCTTCTCCCAACTCTCTGGAACTGAAGCCAATGTCAGAAGCATTCCATTCTCTCTTCTTCTTCTTCATCACCTGAAGAAGACTATGGGAATCTCTTTCTTCATTTGAAACGAGTGTAGCTCGAAGCATACATCACCTTCATTGTCAACGATCCAAGCAAGAACTGAGTCTATTTCTCACTAAAGAGAAGATTCTTTAACACTCATCTTCATCAACAAGGTTGAAGGATCTGTAGAGTTTTCTTTCACTTTTTCGCAAGCTTCAAACAGGTGAGTCATCTTGATCTTTCTCAGCATGTTAGAGTTGCAATGCTAGTCTCATGCATTGCATCTATGAGCTCCAAACCACCAGAGGCTGGAGCTAGGCTCACATGTATGTGGTGGTCATGTATAATATGGTTGAACGTTTTCTCAGATCTATGCATTCTTTAATTTTCTTAACGATTGAGGTTGATTCAATGAAATTGAATTATGGAGTTGGAATCAGTGATGCAAAACGAGTGGAATGGTATCATTCTTGAGTTTTCATGGAGGTTTCTCCGTCTCAAGCAAGGTGACCACTGGAGAAGATGGTGGAGCCATCGTCTGGTTTATACACGTAAACCTAAGCCCTATGCGTGGAGGCATCCTATTAGTCAATGCGTAAATTATTCATTCAACTTTCTTTTTATTTCTTTATTTAGTTTATTATTCAGATAATGTAGAAATATATGGCAGCTGGTGATTGGCTCTGAGCATTTTTGTCCTTTTCTGCATTTAAGTGGAATTGACCTACTGATATAAGTGTACTACATAACCTCAAACATGACATTGAAGTGAATTAAATAAATTCTGAATTTTTTGTTTTAGACTATGGGTATTATCGCTATAGACTGGGCCTTAGGCTCTTTTGATTTCCACACCCACCAGTTAATGGGCTTTTTGTAGCGCTGGCTATTTGCAGTTGTGTTGATTTTAAGGTTGACACCCCTTGACTAATGTGAACTAATTTTTTATGTCTTTTTTATTTTAATTGCAAATTGGCATTTCTTTTCACATAAAAAATTCCCAAAAATACTTTTTGAATACTTGGGAGACCAATGTATTTTGTGACTATTTTTATTATTTTTTCCCATTTATTTTAATAGATGGTTGGTACATATTTGTGAAGTGTTTCTTTGTTAAGTGTCCTTGACTTGTTACTTTTGTTTGATGGCTTGTACAAGTCCACTTTGCACCAAATTTTTTACCATGTTCACATCTCTGATTGCTTATGGTTGGCTTGATATTTTGGTATTAATTTGATGAGGTCTTGATCATTTTTATACATGTTTTATGATGCCTCGATGCAGGCCTAATTGGAAACACATGTTTGTGTAATTGTTCGATTTTGAAGCTTGTATTTATGCAATAGCTTAGGGATTTTTCATGACATGATAATGAACATAACATGACTTGTATATTAATGCCATGATTTTTTAGACTTCTTTAGACCTTTGTTTGAATTTTTTCTCTTGTGGTCACACAAAAATGGATAGTTGTCAATGTTGGCCTAGCTAGGAGGTGGTTCTCTTTGTGTGATTCCTAGTGCTTGGTTAAATGTTCAATTGACTTCTTGATTAACATGTTAACATCTTTAGGTATCTTTTATCTTAATGTTGAGTTTATAATTGAGTTATATGCTTAGTGTATCATGATCTTTAACTCCTAAGTTGTCAATTGATTGTTTTTTTACATAATTTTGGAACTTATTTTGTTTTAATCATGATCTTTCTTGTACGTTTTGTTTGAGATCAATGATTATGGATTGGCTACTGACTTGTAATGTTATCTACTATGTTTAATATTAAACTCGTTTGTTTCCCAAGTTTTGATTACTTTGTGATGTTTGAAAACATGTCTCTCCTTCATTACTTGATTTGGTTAGTTGTTTGAGCATTGTTTGCATGTGATGTCATGTGTTTCTTTGCAATTTTAAAGCATGCCTTCTAAATTTATTCTTACTTGAATATAGATTTATCTTTTTGTCATAAGTGATCCTTAAGGCTATAATCTTTAGTGGTATAGTTTCTAGGAACTAGTTTGATCTTTGTATAGTCTCTTTAGCCTTTATTTGCATGATTACTTTAAAATTCTTTCCCCACTTTTGGGATATGTTTGGGTGAGCTTTTAAATATCTAATTGCTTCCTTGGTTGATTCTTCACTTTTCCTAAGTCATATCATCTATGTATGTTAAGCATTAGTGTCATCTTTACACATTAAGCTTTTAGTGCTAGTGGAATTGTTGATTGCTTTTGATTTGGTTTGTAATGCCTTAGGGTAAAACCACTTATACATGACCCTTAGGGGGACATTAGTGTTTTGTGTGTGACACATTCATGCTATTTGATTGATGAATTTAAGTGTGCATTAGAGGCTTAGACTTGTTTGATCATTGCTTGTTAGGTGATATACTTAGGTGTTTGGTAGGCTTGTAAGCCATCTTTGTTTTGTTGTTTACATACTTGTTCTTCTCTTTGCATATTCCCTATAGGATTTTATTGTTTTCCTTTTCTTATTGTTGAATCGATGAGTCACTCAATTAGAGTTGATATCACAACTTCACTCTCATTGCATCCTCCCTATAGGATGTTATTGCTTTTCCTTTTTCTTATTGTTGAATCAATGAGCCACTCAATTAGAATAGAGATCACGACTTCTCTCTCATTGCATCCTGCCTATAGAATTTTATTGATTTCCTTTTCTTATTGTTGAATCTATGAGTCACTCAATTATAATTGAGATCATGACTTCGCTCTCATTGGATGTTCCCTTAGGATTTTCATCCTCGTCCTTAGGTCTATCTTTGTATGCTAACACTAAGTAGATTTTCCACTTTCTTATTCAAACTTTAGGACCACCATTGTATGATAACATTAGGAATAGAATCTTACTTAGATTTTTTAATTCCCCTTTTGTATCCTTAAAACTAAAATTATTTTTCTTAATCAAATGTTGAAAACACTTAACAATAATAATGTGAACCACGTGGCACGAGCCTTAAGTATTGGGAGGAAGTATGAGGGGCGCATTCCTAACCTTGTGCTTCATTTCAATCATAGCCTTTAATGTGATTAAAATAACCAAATCCTTTGTCAAGGTGAAAAATACTAAACCAATTCAAACCTTTTTCCTCCAGGCCTTTCTTTTAGGAAAACCTTGTCATAAAAGGATGTGTTATATACATTTCATGCAAACAACGCATAAGTCCACAAAGGTCGGATGGCACTATGTCTAATGCTAGAGTATAAATGTAACACTATCTGCCTAAAAAACATTAAAAAAACAAAAAACTTTTGAGCCGAACTACGACGCTCTGATTCCTTAAAAGGGACACATAGGAATTAGGTTGTCGGGCCTAAGCGAGCACCACTGTTTAAAACCTTAGTTTTACCTATATTTTTCTTTTGCATGTGTAATACGGTGGGAGGACTGACTCTTTTAGTTTTATCCAAATGTGCGGATAGCAAGTGTCGCCACTGACTTTTCTTTTATCCAATATTAAGGAAAGGTGAAAAGAATAGGAAGTTCCTTTGATAGATTTTGAGTTCAGGGGGTAAGTTATGAAAAGGGAAGGTGTTAGCACCCTTTTCATCTGTAGTTATCTACGGGCTCTTAATCGCTAGCTCACTTTGAAAACTTGCTTTGTGTATGTGATTTAGAAATATTTTGAAAAGCCAAAGTATGGCTAACTTTGTAATGGTTTTTGTAGCAGTCCTTAAGAACTCGTACAAAGTGTTTTTGAAAATATTTTGAAAGTGTGATGGGTAAAAAATGTGTTTTTTAGAAAAGTTGTGAGCAAGCAATTAACAGTCCTTACCCACTCAAGGCCGTTCTTATTCTTTTCCTTCTCCTTTAGCGGTAACGCTATCCGTACCATTAGTTGGTAGGTTGCCCTATCTATTGGATGTAAAGGGACAAACGAAGGGTCATTGTATGGTCATCGAAGGCCACATATAGAGATACTTTAGCAATTTATCGGAGGGACTGGATCATTTTTCATAGGAAACATTGAAGGGTCATCGAGGGACTATGATCTTTATTCGAGGGTCTTTTCTAAAGTATCCCTATTTTCGAGGGCCATGACCATTATTTCCGAAGGCAACAAAGAGGGGTTACCCTAGAGGTGCAAAGTGTGAATGGTGTGTTCAGTTCAATTATTTATCTTGTATTAGGGATATCTATCGATTGTTTTTAGATCTTGCCATACATGCCTAGTTACTAGCAATTGAATATATACAAAAAATTAAAGGTGTGGAAAGTACAGACCTAAGTTATTCCAGGGCTTTGGGGGAAATTACATAAAAAAATGCGGCAAAGTAAAGTGCGAAATTTAAACCTAAACTATTAGATCCTGTGAGCAGTTACATAATAAGAAAAAAATGCAGAAAGATAAATCTAAACTATTACAAGAAAAAGTCGCGCGACCTATAAAATTTCTCTAAGAAAATAAATAGAAAAAGAAAATAAGAAAATAATTTGTTTATGTTTTTTAGAAAATAATTTGAAGTTAATTAAATAGTTAACCCCCTAAGTCTAATTAATTTTAATTAATAAAAAATACCTAAAGTCTAATTAGTTTAATATTTAAGAAAATACTAATTAACCTAATTAATTAATAAATAAAGAAATTCAAAATTAATTATTGATAAAAGAACCTAAACCTAATTTGTTAGGGTTTTTTAAAAAAGATTAAAATTGATTAATGGCTAAAAAAGATTAAAATTGATTAATTGATTAATGATTACTTTCTTAGAGACCAAAGCCTTAGCACACGCGTTCCTGCCACTGGGTGGCTGTTTCATCTGATATCATAACTAAAACGAATAAATATATTATAAACAAAAATAGATGGACCAGATAGGCACCAGAGCCCTAGCTCTGGGCGTATTCTCTAGTGAGTTAATTTTTCTAACCTGCAAAATAATGCACGTTAGTGATAAAAAAGAACCCTACCCTCTTAAATTAACCCTTGTGAATCCATTGGTGGTGTTTGTTTTCGCTAAGTCGTCCTGTATAGAGAGATATGAACAAGATAACACAAAATGGTCCAAACATGGTGATGCATGATTCTGGCATCATGGGACTCACGAAGGGTCCAGACCTGTGCTATTACATCTCAGGAACGCATTAGAAACATTAGCTCATATCAAAACATCACAAAAAAATTAAAATACGAATTTCATGTAAATGCAAAATCGATGATGGATTTAACGCGCATTCCAGGCCCTTTTGATCATCAACGATGATCGCAACTTACTATATAATGTCTCAGGAATCGATTTGGATGGTTGTTTGGCCTTGAGAATGATTGGAAATTGATTTTGATTTTTGCCCTAGTTTTGGACAAAATTTGAGATTTTGAACCCTTGTTTCTTGCAGAGCTTTTTCGTGTCCTAAGTGTATGAATGAGTTGTGCTTATATAGAGGAAGAAATTAGGTAAAGACATGGGCTTGGACTTCATGTAAAACAATCTTTTGATTTTGTTTAAAAATAGGTTAGAATAAGACAAAACCATACAAATTTGTTTAAAGAATATTTCCACACAGTCTCTAATGTAATCTTGGGCCTCCAAAATATTTGAACCAACAACCTTTTATGCTTTATACCTCCAATTAATATTTATTTGATTTAATTTGCATTTAAATGAATAAAAATTCAAATAAAAGAAATAAAAATCATAAAAAATATAAGAATGGTTTTGGGGGTCCCCGAATATGTTATGGACACATTTGAACTTAAAAAGACAATCCCATTAGCACAAAGATTCAAGTTTACTCAAATTGGATTTCATGCACTTTCTCAAAATTGCCTAACTTGTACCAATCATAACTCTCAATTTTTGTCATATGAAGGTGATCTTAGACTTTTTGGAAACCTCAAGGTGTCGCCTACAACCTTCATGTTGGTAATTTTTCCATTTGAAGACATTATCTTAATGTAAATTGCTTTGACAAAAAGTGTCTTTTTGTTGACTTTTAAAATGACCTGTAATGTTTTGGCTCATATCTCTCAAATGAAGCATTTTTTGGCCTTGAGCTTAGAGAGACCAAGTTGCAGATAATTGAATTGATTCAAAATGAGCCTTGGTTGAGAATTTTTTATGAATCATGTGAAAGTTATGCTTGGTTAAAGTTCAATTGACTTCTCCTAAAGAAAATCCTAATTTAGCAACTTTTGACTTTTGATGAATCTTGAGTTTTCTTGATGAATTATGATCAACCCTTGATCAAATGATGAATGTGACCTAAAAATCTTGATGTTGACCAAAAATATTGAAGTTTGACTATATGTTGACCACAATTAACTTTTTACCCAATATAGTTGATTTTCAATTATCTGAGCAATTGACTGAGCAAATTTGTGATGTAAGGATTGAAACTTTATATGGGGATTCTTTGAAGCATATGAGGAACCATTAAACTCACTTGAGGCATTAGAAGCTCAATTTTATTTGAGGAAACCAAAACCCTATTTGTAGACCACTACTTAGGAGGAGGGTTCATCTGATCAATCTTTGAGTAGTCTTGAGTACTTGAGCACCTTGAATCAATTTGTCTTTGAAAAATGGGAGGGAAAATTTTGGGGTACAACAGCATGCATGCATTCCTTAGCTAGAAAGTTTAGATAGACACACCCTTTGATTAGAACAACAAGAGTGGATCCCGTGGAGTACCACAGACGTGAGGGGTGCTAATACCTTCCCCTTGCATAATCGACTCCCGTACCCTTTCTCTTGGTCATAAGACCTTGATCTTTTCCTTCTCAGATTTACTCGATATTTTCCTTTCCCTTCTTCGGGATAAGTAACATTCAATGGAAACTTCATTGTTCATTTTCCTAGTTACTTCATTTGGGAGTCGACCCATGATGGACTGAGAATAATTTTTTAAAAACACTTTCAGTGGGAGTCGACCCACAACTCGAGGGAGTCAACTCCTTCATGTTATGTATAGATTCCAAGGTCATGGGAGTCGACTCCATTTTGAAAGAAAGTTTACTTTTCAAAAATGCTTTAAAGGGAGTCGACTCATGTCACACCGCAAAAAAAAAACAGTCGCCGCCAAACTCTATTTATCCCGAAGGAATGGAAGATATCGAGAGAACCCCAAAGAAATGGATAAGATGGTCTTGCAACCAAGAGAAAGGATACGAAAGTCATTTACGCAAGGGGAAGGTATTAGCACCCCACGCATTTGTGGTACTCCACATGATCCACTTAAGTGTGCTCTAATCTAAGGGTGAGTAAAAATCTATGTCTAAAACTTAATGCTAAGGAGGAATGCATGCGAAAGAAAATACGGGGAAAAGAAGGAATATTTACAAAGTTTTGCTCACCTAGGCCATGCGACCTAATGCCTACGTATCCCTTTCAAGGACCGAGAGCACCATAGGTTATTTAACTCACAAGTTTTGATTTGTTGTGTGTTTTTTACCTTGATAAAGGGGTTTTAAAAGAAAAGCCAAACAACAAAATGGAATTTGAATTGGTTGGTATTATTTACCTTGAAAAGGTTTTTTTTATGGTATTAGAGTGTTTTTATGAGTTTAAAAGAAAAAAGAGTTTTATTTTTAATGCAAAGGCAAAAGAGAAAGAAAAAGGTCTAAGGGAGACTAGCAAAAATATTTCGCAAATAACCGGGTTTCGGAAAAAATTACGCAAATAACCATGTTTGAGATGGCTCCACAAAGGAGGAGCCAAGTCATTTGGCGCATGCACCTAGGGTTTTGCCCTAGGCGCCATCTCACTTGGCGCCTCCATTGGCTTTTAGCCAAGTGAGATGGCGCATGCTCCTTAAAAAGGAGAGGAGGCGCCATCTCACTTGGCGCCTAGGGCAAAACTAGGGTTTTTTGCTGTTTTATAAATAATTCGTCCGTTTCTTTGAAATTTCTCACACTTTCTCGCACTGTATTTTTATTTTGTACTCCCTTATTTACGTAATGACGTCGCCTATGATTTTTAGCAGAGATGGTTACGTTATATTCTCCGCCACGAAACCCGCGATGAAAATGAAATTCTGGCACATTCACTCCATGGAGCGTCTGAAGCGGGAGTTGATGCGGTGGCTAGATGGAGACATCGCCGAGGGGGAAAAAATTCGAAGGATCCAGCGAAAACGAACAACAACCTCGCATGCGACAGGAAGACCTAATGTGTGGTTGGAGGAAGTCAAAACAGACAGTGATGTAATGCTGATGATGCATGGGTCAGATGAAATTGTGTTAACAGTTGTAATTTCCTAGATTGATTATCGTTAATCATTGTTGTACGCGAAAACCCTAATTTAATTTCCTATATTGATTATCGTTAATCATTGTTGTACGCGAAAACCCTAATGTAATTTCCTATATTGAATTTCTTAAATTGTGTGAACAGTTTTATTAACGGAAAACCCATAATGTTTACAACACAAATATTGAAAAGATTTATTGTATTACAAAATTTATGTGGTCGAGCCAGACGCCCGATTCGGACAGTTTTTGCGATTGTGTCCGACCTGACGGCATAAACCACACTTTCTTTCCAACCTGTCAAGATCGTCCATTTCTGTTGTTATGCGCCTGCTTTTGGGACGACCCTTCTTGTTCCTTCGCATTTGGTCATTGTGCCAAACTATATCACCGTTGTATTCAGGCCAATAGTCTGGTTTTGCCACCAAAGGAAAGTTGTTGTTGTAAACAGTGAGCAACGTTTCAGATTTATAAACGTTTGAGAGCAGTTGAAGCGCGTCTTGATGGGTATGCGCACAAGCGGCAATGACATGAGAGCAAGGCATACGAAAAGCTTGAAACCTGCCACAATCGCACCATTGAGAAGGTAAAATGACCCTGTATTCTTGTCTTGCCAGGCCTTCATTGTGGTCAATTGTCTCTTTCACAATGAAGTTGTGGTTATGGCGGTCAAACCGTGTAACCATGTGAGTGTTGGCTTTAGCACTTTCAGCCTTAATGTATTTCATACAGCTTTCACTCCATAGTTGTCCTGATTGCAAGACCGCATACCACATTTCACCTTTTTTGGCAAATAACGCAGCCATCCTAAAATACGTGGATTTCACCAAGGCAGTGATGGGGAGGTTTCGTATGCCCTTGAATACCCCATTCATTGATTCAATCAGATTTGTTGTCATATGCCCCCATCTTTGGCCATTGTCGTATGACCTAGTCCACTTTTCGACCGGTATATTGTCGATCCACGTACCGGCTTCTGGGTTAGACAAACGGATCTCGTTGCGGTAATATTTGAATGTGGGCTGTGTCAGGGCGTATCCCGCATTCATCACCGCTTTCCTCAATGTTTTGTCCTTGACCTCCCTCGAGAAATTCTGGACGATATGCCTGACGCAATAGACATGCGTAGAAGGAGGGTCATGCCAACCATTTGCCGGATTATTATAGGCACTTTCAATGGAGGCATGTCTGTCCGAGATCAAACAGAGATCTGGTTGAGGAGCCACGTGTGTACGAAGATTTTTCAGGAAAAAGCTCCAAGCACCACCGGTCTCCCCCTCGACAAGGGCAAACGCAACGGGGAAAATGTTATTGTTGCCATCTTGTGCAACTGCCATCAAAAGCGTGCCTTTGTACTTCCCATACAACCAAGTCCCGTCTATTTGTAGAATTGGTTTGCATGATGCAAACCCTGCGATGCATGGTTGAAAAGCCCAAAAGACGCGACTGAATATTCCGTTGCCATGTAGTAGACTACCATCTTGAGCGTACGCTGGCAATGTTTCCAGAACATAAACACTACCTGGAGAATATGTCTTGAGTGCATTTAGGTAGCGGGGAAGTTCTCGGTATGACTCCTCCCAATTTCCGTACACCCTTTCAATCGCCTTAGTCTTTGCTAACCACGCCTTACGGTAAGACGGAGTGTAGTTAAAAACCGTGGTGATGTGGGAGATGATTGTTTTCACCTTCAAAGAAGGGTCGTTGCTGACCAGGGGTAGGATTTCTTGACATATTAGATCATGGTTGAGTTTTCGGTGGTCTTGTGATTGAGTGGAACTTACACAAGTATGGGTAGTCATGGAACCTATGACCCAGCAGTCACCCCTTAGTCTGTATGAAGCGGTCAGCTTGAACATGCAGTCAGGGTGGACACACTTGATCAAGTGAGATGGCGCCTCCCTTACTGTCCAATCGTATTACATGCATGGGCTTATGCTGCCACCTAGCCTGGCCCTATTCTTCACACATAAATGTTTTGTCTAAGCCTGCCACCCATCAGCTCCAATGGCCTTGCATGCAACAGAGAAAGGAATCCCAAAGGCTGTCACGTAGCCTGAGACAATGCTGTAAAACGTGACACCTCTTATTCGCCAAATGGGGTGGCGACAACATTCATTTTTGTACTATTTCGCCAAGTGAGATGGCGCCTCCCTTACTGTCCAATCGTATTACATGCATGGGCTGCCACCTAGCCTGCAAGAGTGACACCTTACATTATTTGTAAATGCATGCATGCATATGTGTAACTCCCTAAGCATGCAAATGTGACACCTCGCAGGCATGCAACCACTACATCAGAATTATTTGCCTATAAATACATACCTTATGAAACATATCTCACACCCACACAACTCTCACTCTCTCACTCTCTGCTACGAAATATTTCTTAAGTCTATCATACTCCTTATTTCTTCCTAAGTCTTTCATTCACTCAAGCGTTCTGAAGAATGGCCCTTCTAACAATGGGAGATACTCACAGAGGCACAAGGGAAAACATTGCTGCATTTGTAAGTCTCTTCTTTGGTTATACATTTTTCATACTTTAAAAAACGTGTTGTTCATCTTAATTAATCTTACTCTTGTTTAATTATGATCTCAGGATACACAAAGATTCAGAATCCGTTCGCACAAATACCTGGCCCCCGACCCTTTTATCGTCCCTTATCTGGAATATGCAGGTTTTGGACACGTGATAAAGATCTCCAACTGCACCATTGACTCCAAATTCATCCTTGCAATGTTGGAGAGGTGGAGACCGGAGACCCATACATTTCACCTACCAATAGGTGAATGTACCATCACTCTCGAAGATGTCTACATGCTATTGGGCCTCCCTATTGACGGTAAAGCGGTGAACGGGTCGGTTCAACAACCCAACTCACAATGTGAAGAACTGTTGGGTAGGGACATGGTAGAAGGTGGTGGAGCAAGAGGGCAGGGAATACTACTCACTAACCTGAAACGGCATTATGCAAGTATGGAATTAAATGAAAATTCCTCAGAAAATGACCGAGTAGTAAAAGCCCGAACGTATATTATGATACTTTTTGGTACTTTTTTATTTCCCGAAAGTACGGGAAATAGTGTAAATTTCATGTACTTACATTTACTAACCAATTTTGATAAAACTAGAAAATTTAGTTGGGGTTCTGCAGTATTAGCCCACCTGTACAGTTCCTTGTGCAAAAACGCAGTCAAGGAAAAATGTACATTTTATGGGTGCGCATTTTTACTACAAGCCTGGGGTTGGTGGAGGATGGAGTCCTTAAACCCCATCAACAACAACACTTTTGGTTTCCCTTACGCAACAAAGTAAGTCATTAAGTTATAGCATTTATAACTATTCTTCTCTTTCCAAAATATATGCTAAAAATAACATGTTTCTCATTTCCTATAGGTACTGCGTGAGGGGTATGGATTACGGCAAGAATCCCAGATTCAATGTCGCACTCTACCGGAATCTGTTGGATCACCTAGGCCCAGATGACGTAAGTCGTAGCTTTTAACTTTTGTTCATTTTATTTATTTATACATTACTTTTGCGCTTACCTGATTTAAATTTTATCGCAGTTCGTCTAGAGACCATATTTGGGTTTGGACCATTCTCCAAATCCAGAGGATGCAGCAACTTGGACTGCAAAGACTGCACTCATTCGGTTCAACATTGTGGAGATGCACCACAGCGACCGTGTGAAGATGCAGTTCGGAATGATCCAAGAGATACCAAGTGACCCAACAGATTTGTCCCCCTGGCATCTAAAAAGGGTCGACGCCCAGTGGAATCTAACCAACTAGAAAGACTTTGCTCCAGAATGGTGTAAAATGTGGCAAAGGCGTCACCACTACATCTTGCAATCCCCTGTTTTCCTTACTCAAGGTAACATGCGACACACCGATCAATATATGTCGTGGTACAGGTCGGTTAGTAACCCAGATATGCACGTGTCTCATCCGAGGTACTTGGTTGACCCACGCACACAATGGGCACAACCCTCGATTCCCCACCAACAAACCCAAAATCCATCAACCTCAAACCCACCCCCAAGAAGAAACAGACCAACAAACACACAACCACATTCCCCACCACAACACAACTACAACCAAATGCCGTACTACCAACCACAATCACCGCCAAACTACCAATACCCAGATATGCCTCAAACCCAACCACAATACCAACCCCAATACCAGCAAACCCACATACCCCATACACAATTTCAGTCTTCCACATATCCCAATATGGGGCCCTCAACATCCAGCCTTAGCCCGGATATGGGAATGTCAGAAGATTACGACCAACCCGACCAAACCTACCATCAACCACCATATCACCAAACAACCCAACATCCACAGTACCAAACACCCCAAGATCCATTTCCTTTCTACCCCCCATACTCAGACGACCAATGCTACCGACCAACCATGGAACCCCACCCACCGCCAACACGACCAAACTTCGAGGGCATGGGTAACCGACTGTACCAGAGCGGATCTTCGAGATATGGAGATCTTACTGATTTTATGGATTCGGATCGCATTGACTTCGCTGGGCCATCGACCTTGCCGCAACAGGAAACGAGACGGCACCCAGCAAGAGAAAGGCGAGGACGGGGATGCGGAACTGGGGGTCATTACCGGGTTCCTGGGGATCATTGATGTATCTTTTTTTTTTCCAGTATTTTTTGTATCTATTTTTTTACTGTTATTTAAATGTAAAACAGTTGAATGTAATTATTTTTTTTCAAATAAAAAATCAATTTTGGTTATCTCTGTCTAATACGCAACGCGCAGGAAAGGAAAAAAAAAATTTTTTTTTGACCTAATTTTGCACATAGGCGCCATCTCATTTGGCTTAGGGCTTGCCATTTGCCCTTAGGCGCCAAATGAGATGGCGCCTCCCTTATAAAAATAGGAGGATGCGCCAAATGAGATGGCTCCTCCTTTATGGAGCCATCTCAAACATGGTTATTTGCGTAATTTTTTCCGAAACCCGGTTATTCGCGAAATATTTTTTTAATACTTGGTTATTAATAAAAAAAATTCTAAGGTGGTCATGTAATGTTGATCCTATAGTTGAGGATGAAAGGGAAATCTACCTAGTGTTAGCATGCATGGTTTGCAACCTAAGGTCTATCTCAATTCGCTTCCTAAGATTGAATCGAGAAATCATACGGGAGCATGTAATCGTGTAATAAAAGTAAACACACAAAGCTTAAGGAGTATCCACTCACTCAAGTAGCACACGCCTAATCGAGGTACCATGTTACCAAGAAAGGATATGAAGATGGATCACACCTAACCACGATATCGTGTCATCGAGGTAGGATAAGGAGAAGGGGCACCTAACCATGATATCTAGTCATCAAGGTAGGATAAAGGGATGCTTAACCAAGATATCAAATTATCAAGGCAAGAGAAGAACGAGAGTGAATTGTTAGAGGCAACTAAACATCTAACCAAGATATTGCATCATTGAGAAAGGAGATATAAGGCAATAATGAGATCACATCAGAGCATCAACGTGCATGGCACACAAGTTAATGGCAAAGCGCTGGGGATTGGTTACAAATCCTTGTATTCCACTTGACTGACTCGATAACAAGAGTAGCACTATTCGTAGCATCAGCGTACAACGCGAGCTACGAATAACCTGTGGACTAGAAATTGCGGGGGTCGATTGCGGATCCTTTTTCACTTGCCTTCTTTGAAGAAGTATCAACGGGGAATGGGAATGAGATGCCTTCATTGAGGTATTTTGCACAAATGTAAACACACATAATGGTAAACAAACAAGCGCACATAGGAATTTCCTTCTACAGGTCTTTTAAAATAGCATTTCCCACCTAAAGTAGGGACTCCCAGTCACGGATCTCTAGTCCTACTTCTCATGGCAAAGAAAGCGATAAAAGATGCAAGAGATAAAAGGAAACAGAAGAGAATACCAATCTAACACAAGATCGTCAACTATCAAACGAAAGCAAAGAAAACCGAAAACTTCGTGCAAGCTTCACCAAGCAACAGAGAAACAGTCAAAATCAATATCCAATATCAAAATCAATATCGCAAATGTGAAAATAAATCGCATGCAGAAATTCCATCACATCGAATCAAAGTCCATGCACAAGATAAGTCTATACAATAAGACAATAATCCAAATGTTGTGTGTCGCGCGACAAAGCCTTCTGAAACTTGCACAAGTCACAGATAAGTTAGCAAATAAGAACGCATCATCAAGTATCAAATTACAACCCAAAAATAATGATGAAATGCAAAGGAACAAGGTAAAAATAAGCAACGGAACATGAACATCAAAAGTCGGGCAGCATGTACACTATCTCATGAATTGCATAAAAGATCAATCTAAAATCGCCACAACTCAATGCACATATCCAAGAAATATCAATGCAAGTATAATAGTGCATAAACCAACAATTAAAATGCATTTCAAGCCTAATTTCCATCACCGGGAAGCACCTCTATCATCTCATGAATCAGAAAATAAGTCGATCTAAAAAATTCCATATCAACAACAATGGTCCATAATCGAACAATTAAGCATAAACAATCATTATATGAGAATTAAATCATAACATACATGTTAGAAAAAAATCCAGACAACATCTTTATTATTTTAAAATGCACAAAACTCGGTTCCGAAATCAACCAAAATGACACCAATGTTCATCAATCATCAAGGTAAACTCACGCAAGCATTTAACATCAATTAAACCGTGCGTTTCACACCACTTACCAATATCTGGCAACTTTGCGCCATATCATGAAGTTACCCGAAAACTTACGTTAAAAACGGGAAAACTCAACATTAATGGTCAACACATGTGCAATTAAACTCAAGTGAACTTCAAACGGAATTAATAAAGCGATTTACAACTTATTTACATTATCCAGACAGAAACTTACACTTGAACTAGTATCCATGAAAATCGAATTTCGAAATCCTAAACGCATACAATAAAGCAATTATCGATTCAAGTGTTGTCTCTATGAAGTTGTAAACAAGTTGCAAACTTTCAATCACATTGGAACTACCACTACTAAGCTCAAACAAACAACATTCATGTGTTAATGCAATTAATTGGATCAATCTATTTTCAACGTCGAAAAATTGGATTTATCAACAAATTTATATACAATTGCATTAACTCATAAAAGCAATGCTAATTTTCATCTCAAATTCCCAATTCAACGTATTTCGACATAATCCGACATAATTCAACATAAACAAAATCAACATCAAATTATTGATTAGAATTCAACATCTACACCAAATTAAATCCTCAATCACCAATTCCACATAAATCAACCATTATCACCTCAAGAATTTATCAATTTACACTTCAAAATTCAATTACCTCATGCTAATTCAAGTAAGCACTTATTCATGAACTCAATTAAACAAGTAAGTGATTAAATTGAATAAGGAACAAGAGTTACCGAATTTGAAGTCAGAGAGGATATCGACACAAGAAGCTGAATGGAAAAATTCGGAACAGATGGAGTATGTCCACAGACTGAAGCATGACAGAGGAAGGAACTTGGTAGAGGGAGGCGGTTAGCGCGACTTTTGCAGAGAAGATGAAGAGACTGTATCAAGGCTGAGAGCTTTAAAGATCGACGGCGAGGAAGTTTCGGTGGTGGCCGGTGGCGTTGCGCCGGAGAAAGAGGGAGTGGCAGTTTGTGGTGCTAGCGGAGGAAGAAAAGGGATGAAGGTTTGTGTTTTGGAGGGAGAAGAATGTTTTTGAATTTTGGCTCTTTTTGTTCTTGATGAGTTCTAGAGATAATAGAGAGAGTTATATGAGTTTTTGAGTGTGAAATCTTGCAAATGAAATGAATGTTGTAAAAAGAGTAAGGCAAAGTCAATATATAGTTACACACTTGACCCTGATTTGGGCCAAAAGAAGCCCAAACATTTTCTCAATAATGCAAATTTTCTCAGTGTCAGAGGCGCGGTCGGAGGAAAACCCATAAGCTCATGATAATCGATGCGAAATCCTGACGCGAGATTGACTCCAAAATCGTAGATGACGAAATTTGTGACATTATGCCGAAAGAATCAAGTCCATACGATAAAAATCAAAGGAGTTATGAATTTTTGAATTGCGAGAATATTTGACATTGACGTTGTCTTTTTCAATAATGTAAAATTTTTTACTGATTGGTTTGAGAAACGAGCCATAAACCGAAGTCTTTGGAGCTAAATCTGAACTTGAGCTCTGAAGCAAACTTGTAGCCAACATAATTTATGAAATTATGCCGCAAGAATTGTCTTGATACGATAAAATTCAAAGAAGTTACGATATTTACAATATCGGGAAACAATGAAATAAAAATCTGGTTCACCACAATAAAATCTCTGGTAATTTGCATTTCCGGGGATCTTCCTCAAAGAATCGGCCTTTGAGCCAAACATACGAAATGAAGATGACATCAAGATAGATTTTACGCCCAAATAACCACTTAAAAATGTTGAATCGGGAGGAAGTTATGAATTTTTGAACGTCTGAAAAATAACGGTTCAGCACACTATTTTCACTGTATTTTCAATTTACATCCTCAGAGTATTCACAAATCCGGAGATCTTCCTTACCTAATCAGCTTTTGAGACGAACATACGAAATGAAGAAGATATTAAGACGATTTTAAAGCCCCAAGAATTGTTCTAAAACAATATTCCAATAAGAAGTTATGATTTTTATGTACCCGCAAAACGATGGACCAACAATTAAATTCAGTGCACTATCTTCCAAGAATAAATTTCTCTGAGATCTTCTTCACAAAATTAGCCTCTGATTCGAATACGAGAAATGATAAGAAAATCAAGACGGTCTCAATGCTCGAAGAATCAACCGAAAATACTAAATCTGATGAAAGTTACGAATTTCCGAACACCCGAGAAACAGATAACTAACCATTAAATTCAAATACCGTTTCAAGGAAATCATATTCTTTGGAGACTTTGTTGCACAAAATTGGCTTCCGGTCCGAACATATGAAATGAAGAAAATACCGGGACAGTTCCAATGCTTGAGAAACCATTTCAAAATAGTATCCCAATTGAAAGTTGTGAATTTCTAAGCTCAAACCAACAAAAATGTTGTTTCTAGTTTGCACCGTCTTAAATTCACCAAAACGCCTGATTTCTCCGCAGTTCAGAGCATGTTGAAAGACATGAGAGCTTAACATGATGATGGCTTGATTGATTATTTATTTAATAGCTTATGAAATGTGTGGAACTCATTTAAACCTTGAAAAACCAGAATTTGCCTTGTTGCTGCCCGACAAAACAATCTTTTTATGTGTATTTTCCAAAAAGAAATACCTTGATCCCATGACCATTTACTGATTAATGATGCATGCAAGGTTATACGTCATAATGAGGAGTATGTATATGAAGGATGCGATATGTATAAGCCAGATGATCCTTATAAAAGTGTAGGACAAATTTGGGATATGACAGCTACCCCTATTTAATCATCTTAAACATGAAAGTGAGATTGGCGCGAACCTTTTGAACGTTCGAGGTAGAAGATGATTTAATACCAATGCCCAAATTTTCCCTGAAAAGATGGTGTGAGCAGGTTACTTATTTTTGTGAAATTTGCTGGGAAAGAAATACTTTTGTTTTTCTTATGGTGAAAAAGGTTATGGGTAGAATACGTGTGGTTGAATGGTGAGAGGTAACATGGTAACAACGCCCATACAAAGTATTTTGTATGGAGGTTAAATTGATTAACACGGACGAATGCTGGTGATTAACACAGATGAGTGTTAGAGAGATTAACACAAACGAGTGTTGAAAGAAGAACTCTACTGGGGATTAGTGAAAGATTAACACAGACGAGTGTTTATGCCAATGCGGGCGAGTATCAAAGGAAGATACAGACGAGTATCGATAGAAGATATGGACGGGTATCAAGGAGAGGTTAACACGGACGAGTGTTTGCATCAATACAGATGAGTATCGAAGAAAGATACAAACAAGTATCAAAGAAGGATAACACAAATGAGTGTTTGAATCGATACTGACGAGTATCGATAAAAGATACGGACGAGTATCAAAGGAAGGATAGCACATACGAGTGTCTAAATCAATACAGACGAGTATCGATAAAAGATACAGACGAGTATCAAAAAAGGATAACATGGACGAGTGTTTGAGTCAATATAGATGGATATCGATAAAAGATACTGACGAGTATCAAAGAAGGATAACATAGACGAGTGTTTGGAGCGACAATGTACTTGCACCATTAGCTGGGTATCGTGATGTAATGAAGGACGTCCGTTGAGGATTTTGGAGTGATATTCTTTGTGGAGATGTATTATTGTTTTGAATGATTCAGGTCTTTCGTGCAAGGTACCCGATCTAGCTAATGCTTCATATGCATGTTTGTATTTTGTATGGCGTAATGATCCATTTTAATGGATATGATACGCGTTTTGAGGATGAAATGTGATGCAATGATGATTACTATATGCAAAATACAGAGAAATAAACTTTGTAGGGACAAGAACAAACTCATTGGGAACCGCTGCTCATTGCTTTGAAATACCAGTACGAATTAAAGTTGGAAAGCTTGTAGCACCGAAGACTACTGGTAGCTTCACTGGGGATGAATTGTAACTTGTTGGGGAAGAAGTAATCTGATCTGAATTCTCTACATCCTGGATTGCTTGGGGATGGTAAAATGAAACATGCTAGAGAATGGATGCTGAACACCACATGGATCTCTTCAAATGCCCTGAGTCTGCATCGCACTGGGGAATTACATCTTAGACCACTTAGGGATCAGGAGATGGACATGGACATCTTTCAGTACCTCAGTTTACTTCTCAACTTGAGATTAGAGGATGATCTTGTGACTGAACCATATAAAACCTCTCGAATGCCCTAAGTTTACTCTACTAGGGAATTGCACATACATACACTGAATCACACGCAGAATCTGAGTGCCCCAAGTTTACACTATTGTTGGGGAACCATGTTGCATATATGTGTTGAGCCGTATAAAAACCTCGGATGCCCCGATTTACTTTACTTCTAGGGGAGTATACTTGGGACTTCTGCAGGGGATGAGGACGGCTTTTGCAATGTTGGCTGAGTCAAGGTGACCGTCATGGGTTGCTACCTGCACGAAGAAACAACGCTTGGAATGCTGCGACACTCCTTTGGGATAATTTGTATCAATGTAAAGTAATGTTTCATTTTAGCTTGAAATTATTATTCCCTATATTTCAATGCAATGTTCTATAAAGAATTAAACCACATTTCACATATGAAAAATTAAGACATCAACGAAAATAAAGACAACTGTTTGGATGAAAGCAACTTTATTGATTGAAAATTAGCCCATAAATGGGCATGTCTACGAGGAGGCAACTCCTAAATGTGGTAGTTGCATAAAGGAAAGGAAAATACAATGGGTAAAATGGCAATGAGAAATGCTCGAATTTCCATTAAAATCAGTATGGCTACAGTTCCTATATCGTTGATAGTCTTAATGCCTTGCCTCTGAAGAGTAGTTGTTGGATCGGTCCGCTCACTACCAAGGTGAAAAGGATGTACAAGGTCATTCGTGAAGAGTATTCAAACTTCAACTTCTCGCTCATAATCCCTATTTTTTGTTTGGATCGCCCTTTCAGGTTTTCAATCCAGCGGGATACCCATTTTTTCCTAAGTCGCCTTTTCAAGTTTTCAACTTAGCGGGTTATTCTCTTTTTTTGTTTTATTCCCTAACTTTTTCCTGGGCTTTCTCTTTTTTTCGTGTCCACCGGGATGCCCATTTCTTCCTAAGTCTCCCTTGTGGGTTTTCGACTTAGCGGGTCTTTTATGCATAGTATTTTTTTGACTAAGTCTGAATTGACTGAAAGTGAAACGTCTTCCCCATCCATATCTGTCAGGATTAGAGCACCTCCTAAAAAGGATTTCTTCACGATGTATGGTGCCTCATAGTTAGGAGTACATTTGCCCTTTGGATCAGAATGGCTATGCACAATAATCTTCGTCGCGACCAGATCACCGGAATAAAACTTCCAAGGGCAAATTTTCTTGTCAAACGCTCTCTTCATCCTCTTTTGGTATAATTGACCATGACAGACGACTCCCAAGCGGTTATCCTCAATCAGATTGAGCTGGTCAAGTGTTGTCTGAACACACTCTGCCTCATCAAGCTTGGTATCCATCAAAACCCTTAACAAATGAATCTATACCTCGATTGGAAGCACTGCGTCTATATCGTAGACAAGAGAAAAAGGAGTTGCCCCATTTGAAGTACTCACACAAGTCCTTTAAACCATGTAGAGCAAAAGGCAAAGTTTCATGCCAATCTTTGTACGTTCTCACCATTTTCTGGATGATCTTATTTATGTTCCTGTTAGCAGATTTGACTGTGCCATTCATCTTAGGTCGCTATGGAGATGAATTATGGTGTTTAATCTTGAACTCCTCACACAATTACTTCATCATTTTGTTGTTGAGGTTTGAACCGTTATCAATTATGATTCTGTTAGGAGTTCTATAACGGCATATAACTTCCTCATCAAGTTGGTAACAACCTGCTTGGTTACGTTCTTGTAAGAAGATGCTTCCACCCATTTGGTGAAATAGTCGATAGCAACTAGAATGAACCTATGGCCATTTGAAGCACTTGGTTCAATCCATATAATCATGTTGATTCCCAACATTGCAAATGTACATGGTGAAGTCATAACATTCAAAGGAGTTGGAAGGACATGGATCATATCTGCATACACTGTGCATTTGTGGCACAACTTTGCATATACATAACAATCACTTTCCATCGTCATCCAGAAATACCCTGCATGTAGGATTTTCTTAGCCATAGAATGTTGTACCCCAAAATATTCCCTCCTATATTTCTCAAAACATTGCAAGAAAAATCTCCAAGTTGCCCAAGGTTGCTCAAGAGTTGGTCAGACAAGCTCTCTCCTAAGGCAGTCTACCCCAAATTAGGGTTTTGTGTTGCATCAAGATCCTTGAGTCCAAATGATCTCAAGTTCCCCCCAATGTCCTAATACGTTCTCAAGATCATCCATGTCAAATTTCAAGCCTTGCAGAGGAAGTTTGCTCAGTCAATTGCCCAAAGGTCCAAAAATCGATTGTGCTAGGGCAAAAGTCAACTGTGACCCAAATACAGTCAAACTTCAAGATTTTTTGTCAACATTATCATTTTGAAGGATATTTCATCATTTGATCAAGGGTTGATCATGATTAATCAATGATTGCTCAAAATTCATCAAGATTTAAAAGTTGCTAAATTAGGGTTTTATAGGAAAAGTAAACCCAACTTTGACCAAGCATAAATTTCTCATACTTTATGAGAAATGGCCCATCAAAAGCTCAGTTTGAATAGGATGCAATTACCTACAATCCATATTCATACCCCAAGTTCAAATTATGCACTCACAATAAGTTATGAATTTTGACATTATAGGTCATTTTTGAAAGTCAACAAAAACACATTTTTTGTCAAAGCTTCTAACTTGAACATGGAATATCAAAATGAGATCATACCAAAAGGGTTGGTTAAATGACATCTCAAGCTTTCTAAAAACTCCAATAACACCTCCAAAAGTTTAAAATTGAAGAAGTTATGCATTGTTGAAGTTGGACTTTTTTGCAAAATTGCCAAAAGTCAACTATCCCCAAAACTTCAAATTTTGCCAAATAGGCCCATTCTGTTTCACTTGTTTTGAGTTTTCCTTATTGCCCACGTGCCCTAGCCTTGGCTATGTGTCCATATCTTATTTTTATTATTTAATTTGATTTTTATTTGAATTAATTCATTTTAAATCAAATAAAATCACATAAAATCAAAGATATTGATAACCAAAGATCTTTTAATGATTTCAGGTTTCAATGGACAGCTAGTACCTCATCAAACTCGAATCAAAGCTTGTATGCACAAAAAGATCCAAATCAAGCCAATTTTGGAAGGTTTTAATGGAGAATCAAATCCAATATTCAATCATTGAAAGAGGGAGATTTGAATAACAAATGCTACCCTAATATATTGTACAATACATAAGGAAGCGGGCAAGATAGAAACAAGGGTTGGAAATCAATTGTGGAGGCAGAACGAAAGTTGCAAAAATCACAAAAAAGTGGGAGATCGAAATCAGGTCTAGAGGCATTTTCAAGGCTTGATATTGGTCTCAATCGTTTCTTGGCCATCCTAACAAGCAAAACCAATCACAACCAGGCGTTTTCAAGATTCCATACGCACTGTAAGTCCTTCGTAACATGGCCCTATTCTTGATTTCGTATCTCTGAAATTAGGCATAGTTAGCATGAATTAGTTACATATTTGTGATCACCACATCATTTACAAGCTTTTGGCATCATTTGATTTTGTTTATCTGACTTGTAGCAAGATCTACCATTATTAGGGTTTTGTTCTTGTATTTGGGGTTTTCTATTTCAGGGAAAATTGGCCATAATATTGGCCATGGTTATGATCAGTGGTTTGAGACGAATTCAACCATGTCCTTAGAAATTGTTTTCATAGCCTGAGGAGGATTTTGGAATGAAGCTGCGCTTTTTGCTGCGGATAAAAATCCGCAGGTAAAATTACAGTTCTTAGAGGACAGGGACGAAGACGTGTCGTCCACCCACTTGCCCATTCAAACGAAGCGCGCGCTTTTTCTTTGTTCTGACCATTGAATTTTGTTTGTTTATATTATTATTAATTAATATTGTGTTAACAATTGAAACAACATGGTGTGGTGGTGACCACGTAAGCCTTAAAGACCCAAAGGCTGGAGGTCAGGGGTTCGATCCCTGCCACCAACAAATTGCATTTTCTCAATTATTTTCAGGGAATCAGGTGCGTGTTCAAGCTGGAGGTTCACTATTCTCCCTCATCAATCAGCGTGCCAAATGGCCAGGTGGCCAGATCTGGTGGTCAGCATCAAAGGTCCACCAAAGAGCCAGGTCAACGCATATGCAGCAAATCAAGAAAGTCAATTGGACCTTCAGCTAATGGACCAACAAATTTTCTTTCAACACCTCTAGATTTCAGGCCCACTCTCTCTTTCTCATATATTTTATTTAATAGTTTATTTTATTTAAATTATGTTATTTAATTAATTTCTAACCAATAACAAATTTTCTTTTTTATCAAAAAATCATCAAAAATATTTTTTATCCATTAGAATTTTAGAATTCTTTTTTTTATTATAAATACTAACTAATTTACTTAGGACATTAATTAGAGAACTTTAATTTGTTTTTATAAATAAATCAAGTTAATTAGAGTTCATTAGGTTTTAATTCATTTAATTATTTTTTATTTCCTTTCTTAAAATAACAAAAACCCAAAAATATGTCATTAATTATTTTTTCCATTAATTTATTTAATAATTAATTTAACATTTAATTTAGGATTTAATTTCTTCTTAAAATAATAAAAAAAACAACAAAAAAAAGCATTTTCTTTTAAAAGGGTCAAAACCCTAATTCGCATCCGATTTAATTTAGCGTCGCGCTTTATTTTTATTTAATTATTGATGTATCTGTTTCTGGTATGTAATAGTAATTAGAACATTTTATTTATTTTACCGCTTTATTTTATTTTCAAAGGGTTGCTTTTGGCGATGTAAATACCCGACGCCTTGTAATTTAATTTCCGCACCTTTAATTTCTGCAAATTACAACTGTTAGATGTTTGATAATAGGGTTTGCATGACAAGACTAAATGTTTAATCTTAAAATCAAATTAGATCACCCTTAACATGTGTAAAGATAAAAATAACTGAAAACGACACACTCGCACATGCGCACTCTTAGGGTACACCCCACTTGGTTGCCTTCGTGCACGGTCATTGAGTATAGGTCATTTTAGAGGTAGTCCTCTTGTCTAAAAGATCATAGTTGCCTCGAAATGGTTGCCTCGGATATCATTGCCTCGAATAAATGATCTAAGACATTATGGTTACCGCTAATGCGTCCTAACATTGCTTTAGTGACTGTATGTCCCTCATTCGAATTGACCCTCAAAACTCCAACGACGGTGCTACCTACTCATTAATAGTGTGATAGCATTGTCTAAAGGAAATCAGCATTGAACGATTCTTTTTTCGAGTAGGTAGATAATTCTTAGATACTTGCTCATCCAAAACAAAAGAAAATTTTCACACTTACACTCCTTTTCAAACAAAGTTTTCAAAAATACTTCATTACACTCTTGAGGATAGAAGCAAGAGTTAAATCGAAGTTAAAAACAAAAACTTTTCAAAACCCACTAGCACAAAGAAAACATTTTGGAAATGATGAGCAAGTACCTAAGAGCCCGTAGATAACTACTTATAGAAAGGGTGCTAATACCTTCCCTTTCTATAATCTACCCCCCGTACTCAGAGATAATCTCGAAAAAGGAATATTTCTGTGCTTTTTTCCTTTCCTTGTTGGATAAAATAAAAGTCGGTGGCGACTCTTGCTTACCGCGACATTTTGCAAATACAAAGGCAAAACGCAAACCAGCATTCTAAAAAACAGTCAGTTCTTCCCACCGTATCACAGAACTGGCGACTCTGTTGGGGAAAATATAAGTGGGGTGTACCTTAGGAATAGTTCATCATAATGTTTTCAATTGCTTGATTTGTATGCTTTATCTTTGTGGGTTTGAATCGGAGTTACTATAGATCCTAATCTGGATCTGGGGGATACCTTTTAGGTAAGTAGCAATAGACTGTGAGGGAACTGTACAGCGTAGACCAATACGGTTGAAGCAGTAGCTACGTTTTGTGTGGCACTTTAGTTTGTACCGATATCCCTTGTGGTGGAACAAGGAGAATATGGGTCTTCTCATTGAGACCAAACTTGGCCATAGAACAGTAGAAGTATGCTACACTCATTGAGACCAAACTCTCGCGATGATTCCGGCCGTAAGAAAAGGTTTCCAAACTGGAATTATGACCGATCGAGGGTGGTCAGTGATATTGAGATCCTCTAGAACTCGGTTTCTATTATTAGGACAGGTTTGAGCCAACTAAACTGAAAGAGGGTAATACCTAAACTCCATGCCAGCCTAAAATCTAAGGGCTACTGTGTGACTTGTTTTCTCTTACCATGTTTGCTATCTGTGAATACTTGTGGTGTGTTTCTATCGTAACATCATGCATCATGACATTGCATGCATCTTGCATCAGACTAACCTATTTCAAAGACAGAGGGGATTCATATTTGTTCTGTTTTGTAGGTCATGGAACCCATGAGTAGAAACTCTATTCGGATCAATTTTGTTCAGATTCCTACTCAGCTTAGAGATTTGGTTGCAAAGGTTCCAGATACTTCCTCTTTTGTCAGAAGACATGGGCACCTCCTTGGTTTGGTCACTTCCAAAATGGATGAACAGATGATGAGTGTCTTGTGCCAGTTCTTTGATCCATTATACCACTGTTTCACTTTCCCGGACTATCAGTTAGTCCCTACTCTGGAGGAATTCTCTAATCTACTTGGTATCTCTATTTTAGAGAAGACCCCGTTTACAGGTTGGGAGAAAGTCCTTAGGCCGGAAGAGATTGCTTCAGCCCTCCATTTGACAAAGGCTGAGGTAATGTCTAACTGGGAGACTCGAAGTGGGACAAAGGGCTTCTTGGCTAAGTTCTTGGTTGATCGGGCTAATCAGTTCTGGGACAGTCTAGACTTTCAGGCATTTGAAGACATTCTGGCTCTTCTCATATATGGTTTGGTGTTGTTTCCTAACTCAGATTCTTTCGTCGACGTGAATGCAGTGAAGATTTTCATGTCCTGTAATCCAGCGCCCACTCTCTTGGGTGACATTATGCACTCTCTTTATGCCCGTACTGCTCGGAAACGGGGAACCCTTATGTGTTGTGCACCATTGCTGGCGAGGTGGTTTATTTCTCACCTCCCCTAATCTGTTTTGAAGAACAAGGAAGGCATGGGTTGGGCCTACAGGATTATGTCTCTCGCTCACACTAACATTATCTAGAGCACTAAAGACATGGAAGGCGTAGCTATTATTGATCGCTGTGGGGAATACCCCAATGTTCCACTACTTGGAATTCGAGGAGGGATTACCTATAATCCTTGTTTGGCCTTATGTTAGTTTGGGCGAGCTAGGAGGGAAGGACCTCATGAGTTGCTGATGCCAAGCATTGTCTTTGACTTCCAAGGGGATAGTGACGAGCATCGCCGCAGATTCATACGAGCTTGGGACAGGGTACACAAGTCTGATCCACACAAGTTAGGGATGAAGACCTCTCTTCCGATGGAACCATATCTCCTATGGGTTCGAATCCGTGCCCAAAAGCTGGGAATGCCATACGAAGCTATCTTACCGGTAATTGTTGAGAATGCTGATGAACAAGGAGTTCCTCCTACTGTCCTACATCCGTACATGCCTACTGACATTGGGGCATTAAAGAGGTCTTGGATGCAGCTAAGGGAAGAGTGGGATACTTACAGAGAAAAGTATCACGAGCAGGAGCGGAAGATTCTAAAGCTTACAAGACAGCTGGAGAATGAGAAGGTCCTCAACGACTATGTCAGTACCAAAGGGAAACGACCATGGGAGTGCTGATGTCTTTTGTTATTTCTAGTTTTAATTTACTTTTCAGTATTTCCTTTTGTAACGCCTTAAAGGCATTTATCAAACATTGTTTCAAGTTTATCTAATAAAAGTGTGTTTCATTTTGGTTTACGAATTTGAATCTCTCGACGTCTTTGAAATCATATCATACACATATCATCCTTATACACCTTATCACAGGTACCCATTACAGGTTTCTCATCTTCTTCACTGTTTATTTCAGCACATCATGTCTGCTGAAACATCAACTGACCAAGCTATCAAGGCTCTACAAGCTCAAAACGCTCAATTCCAGGAAATGTTCATGAATTTGGCTAAGGGTCAGCAAGATCTGAAGACTCTTATCTTGAAGGATAAAAAGAAGAAGAAGACGGTCCTCCTGAACATGGGTCGCAAGTTTGGGAACAATTTGCGAGATGAAGTCAATCTATCCCACTCATCCAGAGGGGGAGAAAACCAAGAAGAAAGGAGGGCTCCTAGCCCTGTGGTATCTGACAACGAGACTGACTTTGACGAAGACCAGTATCCTCCGGCTGAGGATAGGTATAAACAGCTTGAAGACCAGTTAAGTGCAATGGAGATCCATAAGGTCCATGGATTGGGCTTTGGTGATTTAGGATTGTCATCTGGGGTGGTGATTCCCCACAATTTTAAGGCACCAATCTTTACTAAATACGACGGGGTTTCTTGTCAAAGCTGCACCTCCATTCGTATGTTAGAAAGATCCAGCCATACACTGCTGATAAGAACCTCTGGATCCACTTCTTTCAAGATAGTCTCTCAGGGAATCAACTTGAATGGTTTTACCAGCTGGAAGGAGCTAGTATCCGTAATTGGGAAGACCTTGTTGCTGCTTTTTACAAGCAGTACCAATACAATGCCGACCTTGCTCCCACGCGTACCCAACTTCAGGGTATGTCTATGGGTGCTAGCGAAGGTTTCAAAGACTACGATCATAAATGGAGGGACCTTGCTGGAAGAGTACAACCCCCGCTGGCTGACAGGGAGTTAGTGGATATGTTTTTGGGGACCTTGTCTTGTCCGTATTTCAACCATCTGATTGGAAGTTCATCGTCCGAGTTTACTGAGCTGATTATGACCGGGGAAAGAATTGAGGCCGGTATCAAGAGCGGTAAGATACAGAAGGGTGCTTCATCAAGTACCGAAAAGAAGCCTTTTAAGAAGGAAGCCAACGTTGTTTACAGTTCAAAGAGCCAGAATAGACCTGAGCGCCGCTAAGCAGTCAATGCGGTTGTTATTTCAAGACCAACTGTTGCCACCCAACGCAACAATCAGCCAAGGGCCGAGAGGCTGCGAAGACAATTCAATCAGCTCCATATGACCCTGTCTCAGATTCTGCCGCAGTTATTAAAGACCAACTTGGTGATTCCGAAGGAAGCCCAGAAGAATCCCAATACAACATCACTGCTGTACAATCTGAACGCCCACTGTGCTTTTCATTCTGATAGCCCGGGGGCATGATACGAATGATTCCTGGGTCTTGAAGAATAAGGTACAAGATCTAATTGACGCTAAGGAGATTGAGTTCGAAGCGCCTGAAAAGCCTAATGTTATGACTGCTCCCATACCCAAGCATAGAGTGAATGCTGTAGATGAAGACTCGTTTGTGGTTTCTGTGAAAGACATCGCTACTCCATTGATGACTGTGAAGAAGAAACTTTTGTTAGCCGGTTTATTACCGGGTTGTGGCGAAGGTTGTCGTCTGTGTTCCGTCCTACCTACCGGTTGCCATCTTTTGAAGTCAGGTGTCCAACGCCTGATGGATAATAAAGAAATTCTGTTTGAGAAGACTGTTGTTCCTTTGGTTCCTGTTGAAGACATCTCTATAATCACCATTTTCGACAATTCTTCCAAGGCTTCCTCGAGAAAGCCTATTAGAATTACATCTGTTCCGAGAATCGCTCCCTTGATCATCACTGTTCCTGGGCCTATCCCCTATACATCAGATAAAGTTGTCCCATGGCCCTATGGGGCTGACGTGTATTATCACGGGGTTAAACAAGATTTGAAGGATGAGGAGGCCGATACTGACGTCAGCAATATTGTTGGATCTAGTAAAGTCACCCGCAACTGAAGGCTTTTCTCCCTTGAGATCTCTCCACTAACTATTTGGAAGCCTGTCGTTATCACGCCGGCCAGTACATCTGCTACTGTCCATACTCAAGTTCCAATTCTTACCCCTGTCACCGAGTAAGCTGACACTCGGGGCAAAGGGACCACCGGTGAGCCTGCCCAGACGGAGGCACCGAGGAAGATTACTGTTGAGGCCTCTAGACAGGAGATAGAGGAAATTTTAAAGATCATCAAGAAAAGAGACTACAATGTAGTCGAACAGCTGGGGAAAACCCTGTCGAAGATCTCTATGTTGTCTTTATTGTTGTGTTCAGAGGCCCATGCTAAGGCTCTGATTGCTTTCCTGAACACTGCCCATGTGCCGCAGGAGACATCAGCTGATCAACTTAAAGATTGCGTGGCTAGTTTGACAGCAGATAACGGGTTGGGTTTCTCTGACGCTGATTTGACCGCTAAGGGAAGAATCACAATGATGCCCTGCATGTCTCCATTGAGTGCATGGGCACTACTCTAGATCATGTATTGGTGGATACTGGATCTTCGTTGAACGTTTTACCCAAGAAAGCTTTGGACCGGTTAGACTGTGAAGGGTTGGAACTGAAGCCAAGTAACATTGTTGTTAGGACCTTTGATGGGTCCAAGAGAATGGTACATGGAGAAGTGGATATTCTAGTTAAGGTTGGTTCTCAGATCTTCGCATCTACATTTTATGTAATGGACATTCGGCCATCCTATTCTTGTCTGCTGGGTTGCCCGTGGATCCACAAAGCTGGGGAAGTCACCTCTACGCTTCACCAGATGCTGAAATACCCAGTCAAGGAGAAGAGGAAAAGAGGAGTACATGGTGAGCCACCTCAACTCTTTCCGATATGTGGAGATGGACGGGGAGTTTATTGAGACCCCGTTTCAACATTTTGAAGAAGTCCCCCAGACGCTGGCATCAACTGAAATTGTTACTGAAGATCCTCCAATGAAGATGGCTTCCCTAAAGGATGCCTGGGCTATTATTGAGAAAGGTGGGTGTGCAAATTGGGGCCAACTCCCTAATTTTGCACATAAGACTAACAAGTTTGGTTTGGGTTTCACTGTAGAAGCTCAAAGGGCTGTACGGCGTGCACGGATCAGAGGACCTCCCCTGTTTATCAGCAATTCAGGAGTAAATGCCATTGAAGACGATGTTGAAGAATCTGAGTTTGACAGTTGGATCTACCCAACTACTGATGGCGGACTAAGCAATTGGACGGCAAAGGACTTTGTCCCAATTTCTTTTATTACCCAGTAATGAGACTTTTGTTTTGAGTTTGTAACAGACAATTTTTAAACTTTACGGCCCGGTGCCTTAACCGAGACACCGTGGCTTTGTTTGTGAGGGCTTTATGTGTGTCATTTCCATATATCATTAATAAAAGCATTGGACGTTTTCTTGCATTTCAAATTTTGCGCTCCTTGTTTTTCTTTTCTATCTTGCAAAATAGCTATTTTACACACACTCACATATACAGGTCTACATCCACTCTGGATCCCACTGATAATAACTCTGCTACTGCTGGTTATGACTTCGAAAGTCCGATCAACTTAGCCGAAGATGAAGGTGAGGATGATTGCGAAGTGCCTGGTGAACTTGCTAGACTGTTACTTCAGGAAGAGAGGGTCATACAGCTGCACGAAGAGCCAGTGGAAACGGTAAATCTGGGTACAGAGGTAGACAAGAAAGAGGTCAAGATCGGTGCAAATTTGGAAGCTAGTGTTAAGTAACGGTTAATTCAGATGTTGCGTGACTATGTTGAGATCTTTGCCTGGTCTTATGAAGATATGCCTGGGTTGGATACCGATATCATGGTTCACCGATTGCCTACCAAGGAAGACTGTCCTCTAGTGAAATAGAAAGTTCGCCGAATGCGCCCAGAGATGTTTGAGAAAATCAAGACTGAAGTGATGAAGCAGTTTGACGCCGGTTTTCTAGCAGTTACTTCTTAACCACAATGGGTGGCCAACGTGGTTCCTGTGCCGAAGAAGGATGGTAAAGTTCGAATGTGTATCGACTATAGGGATCTAAACAGGGCAAGCCCCAAGGATGACTTCCCTCTACCTCATATCGATGTTCTGGTTGACAACACCGCACAACATAAAGTCTTCTCCTTTATGGATGGTTTCTCCGGTTATAATCAGATCAAAATGGCTCCCGAAGATATGGAGAAGACAACTTTTGTTACTCAATGGGGTACCTTTTGCTACAAGGTCATGCCTTTCGGATTGAAGAATGCTAGGGCAACGTATCAGCGCGCCATGGTCGCTTTGTTCCACGACATGATCCATCATGAGATTGAGGTATATGTTGACGATATGATTGCAAGATCCCAGACTGAGGAAGAACACCTTGACCATCTTCAGAAGTTATTTGACAGGTTGAAGTTGTACAAGCTGAGGTTAAACCCGAACAAGTGCACCTTCGGGGTGAGGTCTGGTAAGCTGCTGGGTTTTGTCGTAAGCGATAAAGGTATTCAGGTGGATCCTGCAAAGGTGAAGGCTATACAGGAAATGCCAGCTCCCCGAACAGAAAAAGAAGTCAGAGGCTTTCTGGGACGTTTGAATTATATTGCCCGATTCATCTCACACCTGACTGCTACTTGCGAGCCAATCTTCAAGTTACTGAAGAAAGATCAAGTGGTAAGATGGAATGATGAATGTCAGGCCGCTTTCGAAAGGATCAAAGAACATCTCCAAGAGCCACCCGTTCTGATGCCGCCAGTTGAAGGGGGACCTTTGATCTTATACAGTACTCGATAATTCGATGGGGTGCGTGCTGGGGCAGCATGACGAGTCTGGCCGGAAAGAGCATGTTATTTATTACCTTAGCAAAAAGTTTACCGACTGCGAGACTCGATACTCGTTGCTTGAGAAAACTTGCTGCACTTTGGCATGGGCTACTCGCTGGCTGAGATAGTATATGCTGACTCACACTACTCTATTGATATCAAAGATGGATCCAATCAAGTATATCTTCGAAAAGCCTGCCTTGTCCGGAAGAATAGCAAGATGGAAGATGATCTTGACTGAGTATGACATCCAATACACGACTCAAAAAGAAATCAAGGGAAGTGTGTTGGCACATCATCTGGAACATCAGGCAGTGGACAATTACCAGTTTATGAACTTTGAATTCCCAGACGAGAACATCATGTTGGTAACTGACTGTGAAACACCTGGACCGGATGAAGGACCTGACGAAGGATCCCGATGGTCTATGTACTTTGATGGACCTTCAAACGCTTTGGGTAATGGCATTGGCGCCGTGATCATATCTCCTGAAGGATCTCATACTCCGTTCACCGCCCGATTATGTTTCAACTGCACCAACAACATGGTGGAGTATGAAGCGTGCATTATGGGTCTTCGAGTAGTTATTGACCTAAGGATTAAGTTCTTAAGTGTTTTCGGAGGTTCTGCTCTCGTGATCAGTCAGATCAAAGGCGAGTGGGATATGAAGCACCCGAATCTTATTCCTTACAAAGAGTATTTGTTGACGTTGCTTCCACATTTCGAGGAGATAACCTTTTAACACTTCCCTAGAGAGGAGAATCAGTTGGCAGACGCGCTGGCTACGATGTCTTCTATGTTCAAGGTCAGATGGGACAATGAAGCTCCCCATATTACTATTGAGAGGTTGGACGAACCGGCACATTGCTGTGACATTGAGATAGAAGAGGTAGCGGATAAACCCTAGTTCCATGAGGTAAAGAGGTATCTTGAAGCTCAGGAGTACCCCGAGGGTGCATCTGTTAATGGAAAAAAAATTCTGAGGAGGTTTACGGCGAAGTTCTTCATCAGCAATGGCATTCTTTACAAGCGTAACCATGATTCAACCTTACTGCGTTGTATGGATAAGAATGAAGCAGAAAGGATCATGATAGAGTTACATGAAGGTACTTTCGAAACTCATTCCAGTGGACACACCATGACAAAGAAGATCCTACAGGAAGGATACTACTGGTCTACAATGGAAGCCGACTGTTATAAGCATTCTCAGACCTGTCACAAGTGCCAAGTCTACGCTAATAAGGAGCACATACCTCCAGTTCCTCTAAACGTCTTGACAGCTCCATGGCCTTTTGCAATGTGGGGCATTGACATGATTGGCGAGATCAGACCTACAACGTCCAACGGGCATCGTTTCATCCTGGTAGCGATAGATTACTTTACGAAATGGGTTGAAGCAGCTTCCTTTGCTACAGTGACCAAGAGCGTTGTGGCACGATTCATTCGGCACAACCTGATCTGTCGTTATGGTGTACCAGAAAGGATTGTTACAAACAATGGTATAAATCTCAATAATAAGATGATCACCAAGCTCTGCAAGCAGTTTAAGATACATCATCACAACTCTTATCCTTACCGCCCGAAGATGAATGGGGCTGTAGAAGCAGCTAATAAGAACATCAAGAAGATTGTGCAGAAGATGACGGTGACATACAAAGATTGGCACGAGATATTACCATTTGCTCTTCATGGGTACCGTACCTCAGCACGGACGTCAACAGGGGTAACACCCTATTCCTTGGTTTATGGCATGGAAGCCGTCTTGCCCATTGAAGTTCAGATACCCTCTCTTCGAATTATGAAGGATGCAGGTTTGAGCGAAGATGACTGGATTCAGACCCGGCTTGATCAACTGAACTTAATCGACGAAAAGAGACTTACCGTTATTTGTCATGGCCAAACGTATCAAAAACGAATGATCAAGGCATTTAACAAGAAAGTCAGATGACAAGAGTATCAAGTTGGGGACCTGGTTATCAAGCGCATCATTCTGCCACAAGGTGATCCCAGGGACAAATGGACCCCCACGTACGAAGGGCCATTTGTGGTTAAGAACATTTTCTCAGGAGGAGCCATGATTATAACCACCATGGATGGTGACGACCTTCCTCACCCTGTCAATGCAGACATAGTGAAAAAATACTATGCATAATCAAAGACCCGCTAGGTTGACTGGCCTAGGCAAAAAAATAAGGACTTCCCGGCGAACCAAAAGGGTTCGGGAAAAAATAAGGGATGAAAATGAAAAAATCTGTACACCCGGCAAGTCGAAAACCTGAAAAGGCGGCGTGGGCAAAAAAGGGTATCCCGGTGGACCGAAAACCCGAAAGGGCGGTCCAGGAAAAAATTAGGGATCAAAGCGTAACACTATGTCTCATCGGATCACCTTGCAACCAAACTTCGGTATCAACTATCAAGTTCGGACGGCACTAAACAATCTGATATACCTTCAACCAAGTAGCAAAGTGATGAGATGTTCGAGGATATAAGGGCAATGGCAGAGTTGGAACCCAGTGGGATTATTCACATAGCTGTTTTTCCTTGTTTTCACAAATTGTATAAACTCTATTGTTCGGCGGCGTTCTCTTACTAGGACGTCAGCCTCTTGTACAAAAAACGCCTATTTACATGCCAAAGTTCAAAATCAATACAATTCACTTTCAAAGAAATTTCAAGTTGTTTTTCCTTTTTCTGTTTTGTTTTGCAAAGAACGTCCAATGTTCAGTTTTTGATATATGCATTTGACATTAATTGCTGCTCATAAAATTTACATGCGAAACAAAAGACGATTACTCGTAATATCAGAAACAGGGGCATTAAGAATTGTCCAAACTGTACAGTTGCTCTGTCCACCAGGTACAAGGTAAATTTAGCTGAAGAATATGGCGGAAATACTTTCACTCCCCGTAGAGTAAGAGAAGGCAGTAATGTTAGCTCTCCCCAGCTGAGACTCACAACCGTGAATGAACCGGTAATATTCTCCCCAAGCAGAGATTATCTATCATCAGCACTGAAAAGTCTTATCATCCCCGGCAGAGTATAAAATATCCCCAGTGGAGCTTGGAAAGTTTCCCCAGCGCAGTTTGAGAAAAGCATCCCTAGTGGAGTGTGGAGAATCATCCCCAGTAGACTCTGGCAGATTGTCCCTAGTAGAGCCTAAAAGGTTATCCCCAGTAAGGTCGCTATCAAAAAAAATCATCCCCAACGGAGTTCATTCCTTTCACCAACAGGAATTCAACCCCCAACATGTTCATTATCACCAGCAACGGTAATTTTATCCCCAGCCGAATTTACCAGTGGAATCCTCTACAAAGCATCTCTTCCCCACAGAGTAATCTCCTCATCAGTTCATTCCCCAGTGGAGTTATCCTCTCCTGTAGGTTTATTATCACAATCATCTTCATTCGTTATCCCCAACAAAAACGAAGAACTCAGCTCTTTTCTCCAACAGCTACCCGAGATTTATTCTCCCCAACTAAAAACATTACATTTCCATGCATCATGACACATGCATATACGCATCATACAACACAATCTCATTTATTTTGAGAACATCATCGCCTGATACATATCATGCATTACAAACAACTAACCTTTATCTTTCAGGAAGGATGCGGTTAAATTCTCACAAAATTCAAAGCTATGAAGCTTTTTCCTCTGTTGAATTACAAACGAGTTCCTAAATCTCAGCAGAGAAGTTTTCTCAGTTGAATTACGGGCAAGTTCTTCAATCTAGACGAAGATGTTTCCCCAAGTCGAATTACTGACAAGTTCTTAAAATTCAGCAGAGATGTTCTCTCAGTTGAAGTACAGACAAGGTCCTAAATCTCGACAAAGTTCCTCCGTTGAAGTACAGACAAGTTCCTAAATCTCAGCAGAGGAGTTATCTCAGTTGAATTACAGGCAAGTTCTTAAATCTCGACGAAGATGTTTCCCCAAGTCGAATTACTGACAAGTTATTAAAACTCAGCAGAGATGTTCTCTCAGCTGAAGTACAAACAAGGTCCTAAATCTCGACAAAGTTCCTCCATTGAAGTATAGACAAGTTCCTAAATCTCAGCAGAGAAGTTTTCTCAGTTGAATTACGGGCAAGTTCTTAAATCTCGATGAAGATGTTTCCCCAAGTCGAATTACTGACAAGTTCTTAAAACTCAGCAGATATGTTTTCTCAGTTGAAGTACAGACAAGGTCCGAAATCTCGACAAAGTTCCTCCGTTGAAGTACAGACAGGTTCCTAAATCTCAGCAGAGAAGTTTTCTCAGTTGAATTACGGGCGAGTTCTTAAATCTCGACGAAGATGTTTCCCCAAGTCGAATTACTAACATGTTCTTAAAACTCAACAGAGTAGTTTTCTCAGTTGAAATACAGACAAGGTCCTAAATCTCGACAAAGTTCCTCCGTTGAAGTACAAACAAGTTCCTAAATCTCAGCAGAGAAGTTTTCTCAGTTGAATTACGGGCGAGTTCTTAAATCTCGACGAAGATGTGCCCCCCCCCCTCAGTTGAATTACGGGCAAGTTCCTAAATCTTGACACCTCAGTTGAATTACGGGCAAGTTCCTAAATCTCGACACCTCAGTTGAATTATGGACAAGTTCCTAAATCTCAACAAAGATCAGACTTCTCCAGCGGAATCTTCCTTAAAAGGCAGGTATGCAAGCTCTCGATAAGGAATCTCTTATGCGATCGACATTTCTCCAAATGGCATCTATAAGCCCGTTCCCGGCATCACAAAACAACTACCACTTCATGCGAGTGCAAATTTCTGGGCACTCTAGTGTTCAATCCTCTTCCACCTTCGGATCACGAAAGGCACGAAAGCCAATCTACATCCTCAGGTTTAAGAAGATTGAACTGGGGAAACTGTTGTACCCCAAAATTTTCCCTCCCATATTTCTCAAAACATTGCAAGAAAAATCTCCAAGTTGCCCAAGGTTGCTCAAGAGTTGGTCAGACAAGCTCTCTCCTAAGGCAGTCTACCCCAAATTAGGGTTTTGTGTTGCATCAAGATCCTTGAGTCCAAATGACCTCAAGTGCTACCCAATGTCCTAATACGTTCTCAAGATCATCCATGTCAAATTTCAAGCCTTGTAGAGGAAGTTTGCTCAGTCAATTGCCCAAAGGTCCAAAAATCGACTGTGCTAGGGCAAAAGTCAACTATGACCCAAATACAGTCAAACTTCAAGATTTTTTGTCAAAATTATCATTTTGAAGGATATTTAATCATTTGATCAAGGGTTGATCATGATTCATCAAGGATTGCTCAAAATTCATCAAGATTCAAAAGTTGCTAAATTAGGGTTTTATAGGAAAAGTCAACCCAACTTTGACCAAGCATAACTTTCTCATACTTTATGAGAAATGGCCCATCAAAAGCTCAGTTTGAATAGGATGCAATTACCTACAATCCATATTCATACCCCAAGTTAAAATTATGCACTCACAAGAAGTTATGAATTTTGACATTATAGGTCATTTTTGAAAGTCAACAAAAACACCTTTTTTGTCAAAGCTTCTAACTTGAACATGGAATATCAAAATGTGATGATACCAAAAGGGTTGGTTAAAGGACATCTAAAGCTTTCTAAAAAGTCTAAGAACACCTCCAAAAGTTCAAAATTGAAGAAGTTATGCATTGTTGAAGTTGGACTTTTTTGCAAAATTGCCAAAAGTCAACTATCCCCGAAACTTCAAATTTTGCCAAATAGGCCCATTCTGTTTCACTTGTTTTGAGTTTGACTTATTGCCCACGTGCCCTAGCCTTGGCCATGTGTCCATATCTTATTTTTATTATTTAATTTGATTTTTATTTGAATTAATTCATTTTAAATCAAATAAAATCACATAAAATCAAAGATATTGATAACCAAAGATCTTTTAATGATTTCAGGTTTCAATGGACAACTAGTACCTCATCAAACTCGAATCAAAGCTTGTATGCACAAAAAGATCCAAATCAAGCCAATTTTGGAAGGTTTTAATGGAGAATCAAATCTAATATTCAATCATTGAAAGAGGGAGATTTGACCAACAAATGCTACCCTAATGTATTGTACAATACATAAGGAAGCGGGCAAGACAGAAACAAGGGTTGGAAATCAATTGTGGAGGTAGAACGAAAGTTGCAAAAATCACAAAAAAGTGGGAGATCGAAATCAGGTCTAGAGGCATTTTCAAGGCTTGATATTGGTCTCAATCGTTTCTTGGCCATCCTCATAAGCAAAACCAATCACAACCAGGCATTTTCAAGCTTCCATCGCACTGTAAGTCCTTCGTAACATGGCCCTGTTCTTGATTTCGTATCTCTGAAATTAGGCATAGTTAGCATGAGTTAGTTACATATTTGTGATCACCACATCATTTACAAGATTTTGGCATCATTTGATTTTGTTTATCTGACTTGTAGCAAGATCTACCATTATTAGGGTTTTGTTCTTGTTTTTGGGGTTTTCTGTTTCAGGGAAAATTGGCCATAATATTGGCCATGGTTATGATCAGTGGTTTGAGACGAATTCAACCATGTCCTTAGAAATTGTTTTCATAGCCTGAGGAGGATTTTGGAATGAAGCCGCGCTTTTTGCTGCGGATAAAAATACGCAGGTAAAATTACAGTTCTTAGAGGACAGGACGAAAACGTGTCGTCCACCCACTTGCCCATTCAAACGAAGCGCGTGATTTTTCTTTGTTCTGACCATTGAATTTTGTTTGTTTATATTATTATTAATTAATATTGTGTTAACAATTGAAACAACATGGTGTGGTGGTGACCACGTGAGCCTTAAAGACCCAAAGGCTAGAGGTCAGGGGTTCGATCCCTGCCTCCAGCTAATTGCATTTTCTCAATTATTTTCAGGGAATCAGGTGCGTGTTCAAACTTGAGGTTCACTATACTCCCTCATCAATCAGCGTGCCAGATGGCCAGGTGGCCAGATCTAGTGGTCAGCATCAAAGGTCCACCAAAGAGCCAGGTCAACGCATATGCAGCAAATCAAGAAAGTCAATTGGACCTTCAGCTAATGGGCCAACAAATTTGCTTTCAACACCTCCAAATTTCAGGGCCACTCTCTCTTTCTCATATATTTTATTTAATAGTTTATTTTATTTAAATTATGTTATTTAATTAATTTCTAACCAATAACAAATTTTCTTTTTTATCAAAAAATCATCAAAAATATTTTTTATGCAATAGAATTTCATAATTCTTTTTTTTATAAATACTAACTAATTTAATTAGGACATTAATTAGAGAACTTTAATTTGTTTTTATAAATAAATCAAGTTAATTAGAGTTCATTAGGTTTTAATTCATTTAATTATTTTTTATTTCCTTTCTTAAAATAACAAAAACCCAAAAATATGTCATTAATTATTTTTTCCATTAATTTATTTAATAATTAATTTAACATTTAATTTCTTCTTAAAATAATAAAAAAAAAACAAAAAAAAAGCATTTTCTTTTAAAAGGGTTAAAACCCTAATTCGCATCCGATTTAATTTCGCGTCGCGCTTTATTTTTATTTAATTATTGATGTATCTGTTTCCGGTATGTAATAGTAATTAGGACATTTTATTTATTTTACCGCTTTATTTTATTTTCAAAGGGTTGCTTTTGGCGATGTAAATACCCGACGCCTTGTAATTTAATTTCCGCACCTTTAATTTCTGCAAATTACAACTGTTAGATGTTTGATAATAGGGTTTGCATGACAAGACTGAATGTTTAATCTTAAAATAAAATTAGATCACCCTTAACATGTGCAAAGATAAAAATAACTGAAAACGACACACTCGCACATGCGCACTCTTAGGGTACACCCCACTTGGTTACCTTCGTGCACGGTCATTAAGTATAGGTCGTTTTAAAGGTCGTCCTCTTGTCTAAAAGATCATAGTTGCCTCAAAACAGTTGCCTCGGATATCATTGCCTCGAATAAATGATCTAAGACATTAGGGTTACCGCTAAGGCGTCCTAACATTGCTTTAGTGGCCGTATGTCCCTCATTCGAATTGACCCTCAAAACTCCAACGACGGTGCTACCTACTCACTAATAGTGGGATAGCATTGTCTAAAGGAAATCAGCATAGAACGATTTTTTTTCTAGTAGGTAGATAGTTCTTAGATACTTGCTCATCCAAAACAAAACAAAATTTTCACACTTACACTCCTTTTCAAACAAAGTTTTCAAAAACACTTCAATACACTCTTGAGGACATAAGCAAGAGTTAAATCAAAGTTAAAAACAAAAACTTTTCAAAACCCACTAGCACAAAGAAAACATTTTAGAAATGATGAGCAAGTACCTAAGAGCCCGTAGACAACTACGGATAGAAAGGGTGCTAATACCTTCCCTTTCTATAATCTACCCCCCGTACTCAGAGATAATCTCGAAAAAGGAATTTTTCTGTGCTTTTTTCCTTTCCTTGTTGGATAAAATAAAAGTCGGTGGCGACTCTTGCTTACCGCGACATTTTGAGAATACAAATACAAAACGCAAACCAGCATTCCAAAAAACAGTCAGTTCTTCCCACTGTATCACATAGAATGTCTGCTTGAATGAGTCCCAAAAGAACCCTCATGGATTTCCTTTATGATCAACTCTGGTTTATGTCTATCCACGCATCTGAGCAGAACCAAGTCATAGTTTCTCTTGTATAGGACATCTCCTGATAAGAAGAACTTGGATGCTAATCTTCTAAGTGTCCGCTTATCACAAATTGTAGCACCTTCGGGATACTCTTGCTTCTCGAGGTACTTTTAATGTCGTAATACCATGACTTTTCATCAGACACATCTTCGGTTGAGAGACAATGATAAGGAAATACATGTGTTGGCTCCTTGTAACAGAAAACATGTATATCAGGTGCATGATTCAGAAAGTTCACTTTGAACATTGCTGCTAAAGTAGCCAAAGCATCTGCTAACTGATTTTCTTCTCTAGGAATATGCTTGAAGGTAATCTCATCAAAATCGGGTATCAACTACAGTATATAATCCTTGTATGGAATCAAATTGGGGTACTTGGTATCCCAATCACCTCGTACATGGTGTATGACCAAAGCAGAGTCTCCGAAGACTTTAAGAATTTTGAATTTAAGATCAATGGCTGCCTCAAGCCCCATCACACAGGCTTCATATTCTTCCACATTGTTCATACAATCAAAATATAACCTGGCTATAAATGGGAGGTGAGTATGACAAGGGGAAGTTAGTATTGCCCCAATTCCATGACCTAAAACATTTGATACACCATTGAACGTAAGATTCCATCGCTCTTTTGGATCGACCCCTTCAACATCATCAAGTCTTATGACATCTTCGTCGGGAAAATAAAATTTCATTGACTAATACTCTTCCAACGACTGATGGGCAAGATGATCTGTAAGAATGATAACTTTTATAACTTTTTATATAACATATTAAATGTCATACTCAGACATAAGCATCTTCCACCGACAAGTCTTCCTACAAGTGCTGGTTTCTCGAAAATGTACTTTATCGAGTCCATCTTAGATATCAGAAGTGTAGTGTATGTCAGCATGTATTGCCTTAAACGTCGAGCTGCCCAAGCAAGTGCACAACAAGTATTTTCAAGTAAAGAATACCTGGATTCACAATCGGTAAACTTTTTACTCAGATAATAAATAGCATGCTCTTTATGTCTTGTTTCATCATGTTGTCCAAGTACACACCCCATAGATCCTTCCAGCACCATCAAGTACATGATGAGTGGCCTCCCAGGCACTAGAGGAACAAGGATTGATGGCTCATGAAGATACTATTTGATCTTTTCGAAGGCTTCCTAGCAATTGTTATCCCATTGAACATTTTTATTTTTGCGCAGAAATTTAAAGATGGGTTCATAAGTAGGTATGAGATGAGAGATGAACCTAGCTATGTAATTCTATCTCCAAAGGAAACCTCTTACTTTTTTTTCATGTTTTGGTGTTGGCATATTCTGTATTGCTTTTACTTTGTCAGGATCTACTTCAATTCCTTGTTGACTTACGATGAAACCATGTAGTTTAGCAGATCGCACCCCAAAGGTGCACTTGTTCGAATTAAGCCTTAGCCTGAAATTTCACAGACGGGCAAACAACTTTTGCAGATGGACCAAATGTTCCTTCTTAGTTTGTGAATTTGCAATCATATCATCAACATATACTTCAATCTCTTTATAAGCCATATCATGAAAGAGCGTCACCATAGCATGTTAATATGTTGCACCAGCATTTTTGAGACCAAAAGGCATGAACTTGTAGCAGTAAATACCCCAAGAAGTGGTGAATGTTGTCTTAGACATGTCTTCTGGAGCCATCTTTATTTGATTGTACCCCGAAAAACCATCCATGAAAGAAAGTATCGAGTACTGAGTGGTATTATCAACAAACACATCAATGTGAGGTAGAGGGAAGTCATCCTTTGGGCTTGCTTTATTTAGATCTCGACAGTCCACACACATATGAACCTTTCCTTCCTTCTTGGGAATAGGTACTACGTTTACAATCCAATCAGGATATTCACACACTGCTAAGAAACCCACATTGAATGACTTCTCAACCTCTTCTTTGATCTTGAGAGACATATTTGGATGAGTTATACACGACTTTTGCTTTACTGGAGGACATCTGGCTTAAGTGGCAATCGGTGCACAACTATATCAGTGTCCAAACTGGGCATGTCTTTGTATGACCAGGCGAAGATGTCCACATATTCTCGAAGTAACTCAATCAACCCATTCTTTTCTTCCTCTTGTAAGGCAGCCCCAATCTTAATTTCTCTTCTCACTTCATTGGTACTGAGGTTGATGATCTTTATGGCTTCTTGATGAGGAAGTATTGCTTTCTCTTCTTGTATCAAGAGTCTTTCCAATTCCTCAGGAATTTCACAATCTTCCCCACTATCTTCATCGGCTTGGTCATTCGGATTCCCAAGAATATTGATGTTAGGAATTGTTGCATTATCGTTTTTAATGGAGTTCGAGGCGAACATGCATGATTGATGAATCATGCTTTATTTCAGATGGTGAATGCAAAGGAAAATATTTAAATCATAAAGGAAAAACATTGCCATTTTATTGTAAAATTAAAGAGGAAAGGCAACTAAAAATTGTATGTGAAAATGCAATTTTATTCAATGTTAAACAGAAATTGAAACACACGGGGGCCCTTTCCTATAAGCTGTCAACATCCCTTGGGCAGAGCATACGACTTATTTGTAACAGAACATTACATGTCAAAGAAAACAACTTTATGAATATCTATAGTACTCTAATTTTTGAGCTCCTGGTCTGGTGCAATCTGATAGATGAACAAAGAGATATATTTATCATCGTCTTAATCTTTCACTACATGAACCTGTCCTTTTATACTTGTGCTAGCACTAGTGAACACTTCTAAAATTGGGGGGGCTTGTCTTCCTTTAGGTAAGGACAAACCAGCTTGAACAGAGGAGGATGGATGATATCCGAGACCAAACTTGTCTTGCTTCTCACGCACTTCGATCACTTTACCCCAATCCTCATTAGGGACCCGAGACTCCACAATGGCTCTAGCATCATTCAAGGAGGCCATAGGAGCTTTATGTTTCTTCTTATTCTCCATAACAACGGGAAACTCTTCAATTGAAATAATCTCCAATGTCGGAAAGGGGTTTCATGCACTTCCCCATTCACCTCAACATAATGAAAAGAAGTAACATTATTGACCACAACATCTTCTTCACCGCCAATGATAATGACTTTGTCCTTCAAAATGAATTTCAAGCACTGGTGAAGAGTTGAGGTTACGGCTCCTGCCATATGGATCCATGGACGACCCAAGAGACAAGTGTATGAAAGGTGTATAGAAAACACGAGGACCAATTTTGATGGGAAAATCAACTTCCCCCTTAACAGACCTTCTCGAACCATCAAATGCTCAAACCATTGAAGTGTTAGGCTTTATCATAACTCCATTCATATTCAGCTTGAATAGAGTATGTTTGGGCATCACATTAGGAGAAGATCCTGTGTACCAGGACTCAGGATAACATAGTGTTTAAAAACCTTATAGAGATGTGTAAAGCCTCATTATGAGCTCTGGCCTCAGGAGGAAGTTTATCATCACTGAACCCCAAACAGTTTCCTGTAGAAATATTGGTAACCACCCCTTCAAACTAAGCAACATAAATCATAGGATTAACATAAGAGCCATGTAAAATCTTAATCAAGGCAGTACGGTGTGCCTCAGAATACAAGAGAAGAGACAAGATAGAAATTTTAGTCGGTGTCTGTAATACGGTGGGAGAACTGACTTGGGTTTTTTTCATTTTATTGCAATTGTTACAGATAGCAAGAGTTGCCAACTACTTTTCTTTTATCCAATAAAGGAAAGGGTGAAAAGAACATGAAAGACCTTTTGAGATATTTTCTTGAGTTCAGGGGGTAGGTTATGAAAAGGGAAGGTGTTAGCACCCTTTTCATCTGTAGTTATCTACGGGCTCTTAGTTGCTAGATCACTTTGAAAATGCTTTGTTTGAAATGTGTTTGTGATTGGTTTTGAAAGTATTTTTGAAAAGTGCCTTCATTTAGGCGAACTTTGTAATGATTCTCGTCTCTATAAGAATGCATACAAAGTGTTGACTTTTAAAAATATTTCATGCGAATGTATTGATTTCATTCATTTTTGTCTTGAATTAGGGTTGACTACTTATTGATTTTAAGTCTTGCCATACACACCCTAATTACTAACAATTATATTGAAAGCGGTAAATTACGGAAATGTAAATTCTACGCTATTACATCTTTTTCAGGGATGGGGATACTAGTTTATGAATGGGGGATGAAAGCAATAAAATTCTAATTATACTATTGGGAACCATATTGAATATCGAATGACAATAAAATATAAAGAAATATAAAGATAATGTATAAAAAATAAAAAAAATGGTTTAGGAAATTTTTTATATATTAGGGCATGCGTTGGCACATACTGCTTTGTATTGGCTCATACTGCTTTCTTTCCCCTGGAAATCAAAATTAACTTAGTATGAGTCGACACAGGATTTTGTATCGACTCATACTGATTTGTGTAGACACATGCAAGCTTTGTATCGACTCATACTCATTCTAGCTCCTGGATGTCAAAACAACTTAGTATGAGTCGACACATAAGGGTTTTGTATCGACTCATACTGCTTTTTATCGACACATACGCGTTTTGTGTTGACTCATAACCTATTTTATACACTATATGTATCGACTCACAGTGTTTCGTATCGACTCATACTGCTATTTTTTAGCTGCTAACATTGTTCTACTGCATATATGGGGTCAGTTCTCAACACATGGTCAGTGAAAATGAAAAGCAAGAATATGGTTAGCTTCAAGGCAATGATATCTACATTTTATCTTCAAAAATGAAACATTAGTGATTCTTTTTATGAAGAGTTTAAAGTCAAGAAAACTTACCTTGAAACTGAAATTTGTGCTTTGAGCTTGAGTTGGAGAAGTCAACTTAGCACACTCTTCTGAATTAGACGAACAATGTACATGAAGTTCTTGCAAAACTCCCTATTGCAACAAAGTTTCTCTCACAACCGCTAGTGGCATCTAAATCTCGTCCACATGAGTTATCAAATATTGCCCATCATCAAAACCAATAGCATTGGCAGCTGCCTCAGGACGGGGAGGCATGGGATTATTCTGAACCTTCAGACCAATAAGGATAAAACTTAACTCCTTAGCATCTAGAAGTTCTTGAACCTTGTATTTCAAAGCTTTACAATTCTCAATTGAGTGGCATGGGGCCTCAGAATGAAATTCATAATGCACATTTGCATCATGCCCCGTTGGGAGATTCTCTGGTGGAGGACCAAGTTCACGGAGCTGAACTAACTAACTAGCAAGTAATCATGGAATGAGTTGAGCATATGACATGGGAATTGGATCCAAATTTCTTTCTGGGTACCTTTGTTGTCTCTGTTGACCCCTTTGCCCTTGAGGTGTTTGATTCTACTATTGGTAATTTCGGGGAGGTGCATACTATTATTACAGAACAATAGCATGGGCTGAATAATATGGAAGCTGAACAACAGCCTTCCCTTTGTTGATAGACACATTATCTACCTAAGTGTTAACATGAGTCCCCTCGAGTTGCATATACAACTCTAAAGGAGCCTCAACTAGTTTGTCCTGAAAAAAGTGCATAAGCAGCGACTCATTATCGGCATAGGCAGCCATTCTCCTACAGTAAGAGCAGAGATGTGTTTCAGAACAAGTGGTTCCCTTATATTTGTCAAACTCTGGAACCTTAAACTTCAAAGGAATAACAACCCCAGGCACCAGACACATCGCAACAACATTGAAACCAGGCTTCTTGGAAGTCTTCATAGCCTTGAGGCGCTCTTCAAGAGCATGATACATTTTGGCAGTTTTAGATGAGTCAGTAGTAAGATCATTCTGAGGGTCATCGAGATCAATAACATTGTGATGATCATCCACCATAACCTAATGATTCCGTTTAGGAGTCCCCCCATTTGCGGTCTTAGGTCCCCCATTCTCAAAAGTGTAAGCATTATCGACAAGTTTGGTGACATTCATCCTGAGTTCTTCCTGCCCTTGAATAACAACGTAGAGGGTCTCCATAAGCTGATTCATTATTTTCCCCATAGTATCCATGTGCTTACAAAGTGCATTCTGGTTTTGTTCAAATTGTTCCATGATTCTTTGTTGATTATCTTGAGTGCGGTACGGATGTAGAGAAGTCGTCTTGTAAACTCTGATAAGAAGAAGTAGAAGCAACAAATAAGAAGGCCACTCTGAATAAACCTCTAATGCATGAAATGCATGATATGTTTATCAATTCTAGAGTATTTAAGAGTATTGTCAGCCATCCGGAATAACAAGCAATATAATAAGCAAAATAGGCAATAATCAAGAAGATATATAGATAATACTACTTTTCATTCAAGAAGAAACTTCAGGTCAAATAAGTTCGTACAAGATAGTTGGCAAAGTACATAAGGAAAGATAGAGATCCCGACCAACAAGCCCAACAGTGATCATATAACAAGAGAAAAAGTAACAATCAAAGAGGATGATCTCACAACTTTGTGTAATACAAAGGCCCTCTTTGTCTAAAGTATTCAGCACTTCAGTCTTTGGTTTCTTTGAACAGTTCTTTGGTCTTTTCCCAATCTTACCCTCTTGCAAAGCTTTCAATGACAATAACTTTTTTGTACAAATGTGCCTAGAAATACTGGCACTAATCAATTAGATTTTCACTCTTTTCACTCAGGAAGCGGGATTGGCACAAGAGCATTCTACACTTCTTCTAGCTGAGCCCTGAGTCTTGTATTCTCTTACATCACACGAATCATTTGGTCTTCATGTCTCTGATCTTTGTCTAACCTGACACTCTTGAGCTGTCTTTCTAACGCTCTGATCTTTTCTTTGTATTTGGCTTCAGATTTCCTAAGCTTCACACATTATCTCTGCTTCTTCTCGGCATCCTCAACAATTATCTTTTAGTTTTCAACAGACACAAAAGCATTTTCTTCTACCCTAGGTCTTTTCTTGGCTTTCCAGACCTTATCCTTCACTGGCAAAATTGAGTTTATGAACCAAGTCTAACTTATATGCCCTGGTTTCATAAAGCTTCATCTCCGACTCGTGGTCTTTCTGATGAAGTTCTATGATTTCAACTTGAACTTGATTATACTATTCAGTAGGCACAGATCAGACAAGACAAGAGGTAGTTGTTCATATAATGGTTTCTCCCTTTGTAAAGGCAACAAAATGGTTCCCACTCTTTCTTTGACTCACTCGACATAAGGAGTTATGGCAATTGTGACCTTCTTCCATATGGAGTCTTTGTATCTTTTGTGAACATTCTTTCAAGCATTCATTATTCTCATCAACAACTATGGATTCTCCATGTGATATGGTGGCAGAACTGACTGTTTATACTGGTTTTGTGTTTATGTTTGCAAATGTTGCGGTAAGCAAGAGTCGCCATTGACTTTTCTTTTATCCAAATTAAGGAAAGGGTGAAAAGAACAGAAAAATACCTTCTCGAGAATTTTCTGAGTAAGGGGGGTAATTTATGGAAAGGGAAGGTGTTAGCACCCTTTCCATCTGTAGTTTTCTATGGGTTCTTAGATGCTTAGTTCATTTTGAAATACCTTGTGCTTTGTGTGTTTTAAAAATTATTTTGAAATTGCCTTAGTGTGGAGATTCGTTTTATGATAACTCTTGTATCAATCCTCAAGAGTGTTGACTAAGCGGATGTTTTTGAAATTTTTTTTGAAATGTTTTTGTGTAAGTGTAAAAGAAGTTTGTTTTGAGCAAACATCTAACATCTATCTACTTGTACTCGAAAAGATTATTCTTTTCCTCTTTTCCTTTAGACAGTGCTATCATACTATTAGTGAGTAGGTAGACCTAGTCGTTGGATGTTAGAGGGACAATCGAAGGGACGTTTTTATAGTCACAAAGGCAACTGGACAAGAATCTTTAGTAGCTACCCTAGGATTCTAAGATCATATTTTTATCGAGGCAACGTCAAGAGGGTGATCGAGGGACTTATGATCTTTTTGAACCAGGGGTAGTCACCAAAACCTCTCATGTTTCGAGAGTTGTGACTATTTTCTGAAAGCATCCGAAGTGGGAATACCCTAGAGGTGTGTATGTGCAAGGTGTGTTATGTTCAATTATTTTAGTCTTGAGTTAGGTTTTCTAGTGTTTTGATTTTAATCTTTGTCATACAATCCTATTAGTCATACATCTAGCAGTTAATATGAAAGCAATAGAAAATGTGGAAAATAAGTGTCCTACGCTATTATAACCAAATTGAAAGGCAAAAAAATGTAAAAACAAGAAGAAAAATAAAGAGGGGAAGTGAGTCATTCGATCCAGGAAGTAGACTCCTTCGATTCACCCTTATTTTGCTTTCTTTCGATTGAGCTTGGGAGTTGGCGTGAGCAAGCTTTGATTGCACCATTTCTCGCTTCTTTCGATTGAGCTTGGGAGTTGGTATGAGCAACCTTTAATTGCACTCTTTCCTGCTTCTTTCGATTGAGCTTGGAAGTTGGTGTGAGCAACCTTCGTTTGCAACCATCTCTACTTCTTTCTATTAGACTATGAAGCAATATGGACCTGCAGAGCAGCATGAGTGTATATCCTTTGTTCACACCCTTTTTCTCTTTCTTTTGAGTCTTTACAGGTTAGTTCCAACATATATTTAGACAAGAAAATCAAACAAACAAAAAGCACAGAAACGAAGAATATAACCAAAAGGCTATTTACATGTTATGCTGAAACAAAAAATAAGTGAAAGGCTATTTACATGTTATGTTGAAACGAAAAACAAGTGCACGACTATTTACATGTTATGCTGAAATGAGAGATGTAAGGTCAAGAGGACTTACCTTGCTCGAAATTAGAACTTGTGTGTGGACTGGGGTTGTTGGATGCTCTTAGATTCGAAAGTAGAGAGGCAAGTGTGGTGTGAGCTTGTTGAATTTTGAGAATTTTTTGTATGCTTCTCTTAGGCTGTGTATACGTGTAAGGTAATATATGTGTAGTTCCTGGGCCTCTGTCTCTAGTCTCCTGGAGAATGTCTCCTTTGTGTATGTTTCTGGCTTTGTATTTATAGGGATGTCAGGGTGCATGGAAATGGAAAGGGACATCCATTAACTAGGCTTTGAAGGCCATGAGACAAGAATCCAACACATTAAAAGTTGGCCATATTTGAATAATTCTTGCCATTTTGAAATCTTGAGGGAACCTGGACACATTTGACTCTTTCGAATACCTTCCAGCCTTGCTCTTCGATTGGCCCTGAGTTGCCTCCTTCGAATGGCTCTAGTTTCGTTCTTATAGCTCCTTCGATTGAGTCCATCCTCATCAATTCGAATTGCTAAGATCTTTGATGACTCTGAATTCCAATTGTTTAGAGTTTTCCCTTGTCAGAGTTTCTTCAATTAATTCACCATCTGCATCAATTCGAATTGCCCAGAATTCTCTTTGTCAGAGCATTGTTCTTTTTGATGATTCTGAATTCCAATTCGAACATGTTCAGAGTTTCCCTTATCAGGGCTTCTTCGAAAGCCCCTCATATCTTTACTTTTCGATTGACTCTGGATCTTGATTCGAATTATACAAGACCTCAACATCCTGGCTTCTTCGATCAGCCCCTAAGTTCGCTCTCCTCGATTGCTCTGACACTACTCAACTAGCCCAATCGAAAGACTTCATTTTGGCTAGCCAAAGCTTCCTTTGGCAGGAATGTGCTTGTGCAGTGGGCTTGGGCTTGGCAGCATGCAGGATTTTATCCAGCAAGCATCTTGGACCAAGACTCATCACCAAAGCAAACTTGTTTTCAATAGTCATGTGTCCTTCGAATGGACCAATGAATGCTTCTTCGAAGGGACCACATGAATGCACCTTCGAAGGGACTATCATGCGTGTCGAAGTGTGGAAAACTTTGCGTCTTTTGATTCATTGAATCGAAACTGTTTCAAAGGGGACCATTGCCTAGTCGAAGTTGGCACAAAGGCAGCTAATGCATTATGGATGCTAGCATGAGGGAGGCCAAAGCAAGCATAAAAGAGGCCATTCCCTAGTGAATCGAATCAGGCACGAAGGAGGTATTTGCCTTGTGGGTCGAAGGATATTTTCTGCCAAGAAGTCTTGGCCTTGTGTGCCTTGCAAACTAAACTTGATCGAAGGGGGTCCAACGCTTAATCAAAGCTGATGGACCAAAGCTTGATCAAAGGGTTTTAAATTCCCAATTGAAGCTTGTGAGACACATATCGCTCGAAGGGTCCCAGACACCCAATCTAAGCTCTTTGTCTAGATTCCAATTGAAGGATATCATGTTCAGATGCCAATCAAAGACACCTTTGTTCACCTTGACAAAAAAATATTTTCTTCCATCAAGTGTTTGTGACCATCTATGTAAGAGACAATCTTGGAGAACATGAGAGGGAAAATTTTGGGGTACAACAGCTGCCCCTGGTCAATCTTCTTAAACCTGAGGATTTAGATTGGCTTGCCTGCCTTTCGTGATCTGAAGGTGGAAGAGGATTGAACACTAGAGTGCCTAAAAACTTTCACTTGCATGAAATAACACTGATGGTTGATTATGGCGGGAATGGGCTTACAAATGCCATTTGAGAAGATGATTGAGAGTCGTTGGGGATGGGCTTAAAGATGCCATCCAAAGTAGATGCTGACTTCATAAGAGGTCTCTTTGTGGGGATTTCTGTTCCTGCTGTCTGAGGAGGAGACCATTAGAGAATGTTGATTTTTGTTGTTTTCCTGCTTGAGGAAAACTCTGTGGGGAATAGAGTCTAGGAGCTTCAGTTGTCCAAGACTCTACTGAGGAGTTATCTATGTATTGGAGAGATGAGAGTTTGTTACTTTCTGGTTGAAAGCCATGTTTCATAGTAACTTGCTGGGGATAATGGAATTAACTGTTACCTGAAAATGTATAAGAAAGAGCCTGTGTGGGGCTGTTTAAGGATGAGTCAGTGTTATTCTACATCCAGAGATATATGAGAAGTAGCCCGTGTAAGAGTGCTTCGTTTGGTCATGTAGATAGTTTTCCTGTCTGGTTTTAGGTGTTAATTTACAAATCAGTTGTTCACAAATAGTTGTCCTGTCTTGTTACAGGTATTATTCTGGAACTTGTTTTTTTGTCAGTCGTTCAGATAGTTGTCATGGCTGGTTTCAAGTATTAATCTCTGACTCGAGAAAGAAAGATAGTTTTCCAGGCTTGTTATAGTTATTAATCTTCAATCTCCTCATGTAGATAGTTTTCTTGGCTTGTTACAAGTATTAATCTACAATCAGTCATCCACAGATAGTTTTCATAGCTTGTTACAGTTATTAATCTGGAACTTGTTTTTGTCGGTCGTTGAGATAGTTGTCCTGTCTGGTTTCAGGTATAATCTCTGACCCGAGAAAGAAAGATAGTTTTCCTGGCTTGTTACAAGAATTAATCTTTAATCTCCTCATGTAGATAGTTTTCCTGGCTTGTTACAGGTATTAATCTACAGTCAGTCGTCCACAGATAGTTTTCCTGGCTTGTTACAGGTATTAATCTGTAACTTGAATATGTTGGTCATTGAGATAGTTGTCCTGTCTTGTTACAGGTATTAATCTCTGACCTGAGAAAGAAAGATAGTTTTCCTGGCTTGTTACAGGTATTAATCTTTAATCTCCTCATGTAGATAGTTTTCCTGGCTTATTACAGGAATTAATCTATAATCAATCGTCCACAAATAGTTTTCCTGGCTTGTTACAGGTATTAATCTGGAACTTGTAAATGTTGGTCACATTGATAGTTCTCCATCTGGTTTCGGGCATTAATCTGTGGCCTGCTGTATTTGTTGGTAAACTCGTCTTGCTTCGGGAGTTCATACCACTTGGTCGTGTAGATAGTCTTCCCGTTTGGTTTCGGGCATTAATCTTTGACCTGCTGTATAAGTTGATAGTGTTTTTCTGTCTGCTAATTTAACCTGAAAAGGTAAAATCAGTTTCATGCAATGTCATGATGTATGAATTGAATGATGCTCCCAAAATAAATGAGATTGTGATATATGTATTTGTGTTGCATATGCTATGATGTTTGTAGAATGATGTATGAATGCAATGTATGAACGTATCAGTTGTTCTATTATAGGGTTATTAAGTTAGGAAAAATAAATCCCTGATTGTATCTGGGGGTGAAGAATGTATGTCTTCAGATTTTGTTTGAAGTTGACATGCTGGGAGATGAACTTTCGTTGTTAGAGAAATAAACTCTGTTGGGGAAGGCGAACTCCGTGAACGGCTTAGAGATTGTCAGAGTGAATTTATGTCATGATTGTATTTGGATCTGTATTGAATAAGTATTAGAATGACATCCGTCTCTGGATCGTACCTGAACTGTGTCTAGAAGATGATCTGAATAAGTATCAGGATGACATCCGTCTCTGGATTGTACCTGAACCGTTTCTAGAAGATAATCTAAATAAGTATCAGGATGACACCCGTCTCTAGATCATACATGAACCATTTCTAGAAGATGATCTGAATAAGTATCAGGATTACATCCGTCTCTGGATGGTACCTGAACCGTTTCTAGAAGATGATCTAAATAAGTATCAGGATGACATCTGTCTCTGGATCGTACCTGAATTGTTGCTAGAAGATAGTCTGGAATAAGTATCATGATAACATCCATCTCTGGATCGTACCTGAACCATTTCTAGAAGAGAGTCTAGAGTAAGTGTCAGGATGACATCCATCTCTGGATCGTACCTCAACCGTTTCTAGATGAGAATCTGGAATAAGTATCAGGATGACATCCGTCTCTGGATCGTACCTGAATTGTTTCTGGAGGAGAATCTAGAATAAGTGTCAGGATGACATCCATCTCTAGATCGTACCTGAACTGTTTCTAAAAGATATGTTGAAATAAGTGTCAGAATGACATCCGTCTCTGGATCGTACCTGAACCATTTCTAGATGAGAGTCTGCTTTATTTAGAATGTTTCCGCTGGGGATTCCTGAGAAGCTTGGCGACTTCACTAGGGAATTTTTCTTAGATGTCGGAGCAATAGTTAGAGATTCTTGCTCCGTCGGGGATATGAGAACACCTGACATCATTAGGATGCATGCTAAGAATATGGCAGTGACCTTGTAGTTGGATGCCCCTGTCTTGGTACCTGCTGAGGAAATATCTACCAGGGATTTTGTGGATGGTTTGAATGTTATCCCAACTCTTGGAGTTCCGAATAGACGCTGACCATGGTAATAAACCTTCTACTGATAGACAAGTAACGAGATGACGGGACGTAGTCGTACGCTTTAATCTCTTACTTTTTCCTAGACTGTCCTTTCAGATTTTCAGTCCATCGGGATACCCTTTTTTGCCCAAGCCGCCTTTTCAGGTTTTCGACTTGTCAGGTGTACATATTTTTTTCATATGTATATCCCTAATTTTTGCCCGAACTCCTTTGGTTCGCTGGGATGCCCTTATTTTTGTTTAGGCTAGTCAGCCTAGCAAGTCTTTGCTTATGCGTAGTATTTTCCGACTATGTCCATGTTCACTGGGTACGAGAAATTGTCATTGTCCATAGTAGTAAGTGTTGTCACACTGCCAGAAGGTGTTTGTTTGATCGTACATGATTTGTTGCTGGAGTTCATGTCCAATGCCCTAAGTGATTCATATGGAGATCTGCCCCTGACTATTGGCATTTTTGAGAGATTCCTTGAACCTTGCCTTGACTGCCCCAGATCAGCGAGACACCATGTTATGCCCCTTGATCATGAAAAGCCTGTTATTGGAATGTCTTTCCATCTGAGGTGATTTTGTCCACTGAGAGGATTTCTGTTCATCGAATATTCGTCTGCGAATTTCTCTACTGTTGAACAAATAGTCATATGCAAACAATGTTATTTTAAGAATGCAAAGCTTATGTTTGTCTTGAAGTTTGAAAATTCATTTTTTAGTAAAACAGACAAATTTTGTAAGTGTGTGATATCAGCTCAGGATTTATAGTGAACCATACAAGAGTCAAGATACCTTTTGTAACAATATGCTTTCGAACTAACCCATGCTTCAGCTAGGACTTTTAAGGGCTATAACGTGGCCTGGTTCACGGTTTTAAGAAACAAAGGACAAAGGCTCAAATTTTATTTGTACCCAACCCGTTCTTCGTGATGTTCTTCAATCCTATGCTCACCTAATTATGCGTTTAGATCCCAATTGAGTCTGGAATCTTTATTTTAATACTTGGTGATGGTTCAGAAATTGAACATTTGTTCGAGAAGGCAGTCATTTTGGTAAACTTTTCATTTTCGTTAAGGATTTTTAGGACCTCTTTTTTTATATTTTGTTATCCCTGCTTTTTCCTGAACTGTTTCTTTTGCGATTATAGTCAGCAGAGTGCCCCAGTTTTTTTTCTTAAGTCTCCTTCATAGGTTTTTTACTTAAAGGACTTTTATTTTGAGAGATAATGATTGTCTGTCTTAATGATTTTCTAGAACCATCACCATCTTTTGGAGAGCATCTTCTACACTATTTGTCGTGTATGAAGGTAGATCTTGCGATTGAATGCATATCTGAATTAACTAAGAAAACTACCCTGCCCTAGGTTATGATTAAGGGTTTTAATTTGTGTGAAAAGAAAAACTCCTACTTCTTAAGCTCAAAGGGGTTACTAGGGATTATCTTCCTTATAACTCCACTATTTAGGATTTAAAACAAAGCCTGTACATCGTTAGTGGGGTCTGTTCAAAATCATACTGTAGAGACTGTGGTATCGTTTTCGTCATCCTCCCTCTAAAAGCTTGTAGCTTTTAATCAAGAGTTGAATATCATGAAAGGAAGTAAAAACACAGTTTGAATATAGTGGATACGAATGGAATAATTCAAGACAAACATATGCAATGCATTGATAAAATAACAAAGTTTTGACATAAATGAGTGTTCGAACAATCAAAAGAAATTAAAAATTAAAAAAAAGCCTCTTTGTCTTGGCTTGTCACTTCATATGGTGTGACTATGAGGAATGGCAGAAGAATTCTAGTAGACCATCTTGTGCGAATTCCAACGCTCCTTCATTGATTAGGTCTTGAATTTTATATTTCAATGTCCAACAGTTATTAGTATTATGCCCCGAGCTGTCGGAGTGATATGCACACCTTTCATTGGGATGGTAAGTAGGAGCAGAAGTATTAGGATTCTGAGGAGGATCCTTCAAGGTGACCAAATTCAACTTTAACATGTGTTGCATGATTTACGACAATGGCATGTTGAGTTCGGTATATTGCTAGTGAATGCATCCCGCTTACGCCGATTATCCTGTCGTTGTTGGCAAGGTGGCAATTTGGTTCGTGACATAGCTGCAATTTGGAAAGGTCTACTCTCCACCCAACCAACTTCTTGTCTCATCAGAGGCTGATTAATGACCTGATCCCCAATCTCGATTGTTTGCTTCATACGGTTGCATCTGTCTTAATGAAGCTTGCTGATGAGAAAACTCAACTCTTCTTGTTCCCGAGATGAACTTGAGATAAGAGTTATTTGATTACTCATATGGATTCTCATCCTTTCCATTTCAGCCTGCAATTGTTCCAATTGGCCATCCTTGTTGTTGTCAGGATGTTTCTTGGTCAAGTTCCCATTGAGGAGTGCTTTCAATTCTTCTTTCCCCTTGGATAGGTTTAGGAACATTTTCTTGAACCGAGCCTCTAGAGTTTGGAGATCTCTGTTATTCTGTTCGAGAGCAATTTTATTTGCTGGAATAAACGGCGATAACATGAGAAATATGTACTGGAAGACCTGTTATGTAATGACATGCATGATATGTAAATGTTTTCAAGGATCCCGCGGGGTAAACAAGAAAATGTCAGAAGTTGAATTTTGCAGCTTTGATCGAAGAACTTCGTATCGTGGAAGGTCCTTCTACGAGAGTCAAGCTCACCATGTCGAGTTGGTCATTGCCCCTGACTCAAGTTGTTGTGTTTTGGTCCTTTGACGGCATTGGATAGAGGAAAATAAATCCCCTTGCCCCTGCTAGACATCTGCTATATCATAACCTGCATCACAGGCCCTTGAGATCCTTGAAATAGTTAAGGAAATGCTATGGTATGATGCTATGATGTGTATGCTATGCATAAAAAAAATGCAGGGTGAAGAAGATAAGTATGTCTTGCAAGAAAACCAGTTTATTGGATAATATGTACAAACAAAGGTCCTGCAAGGAATATAAACAAAAGCCCTACAATGAGTTCAAGTTGTTAGATAATGAAGGCAAACAAGTCACACAAGCAGCCTTAGGTTCAGGCTTGCATGGGGTTTGTAGGTAAGTACCCTTTTGAAGTATGGTTTGCTCAACCTATCCTAGTAATAGTAATTGGGTTCTAGGGAATCTCAATATCGATGATCTTTCTTCATTAGGCATTGTTTCAGCGCAAACCTCTTTATTGGCGATCAAAATACACCAGAAGTCAGATCTCAATGAGTGTAGTATCGAGTATCAACTAACTTCGGACTGCACCAAAGATGGCTATTTCACTACTTCCAAATCGCCAAGTTGGTTCAATCTATAGCTATCATTTCAACCGTGTTGGTGTACCTCGCATAGTCCCCGTGATCTATTGCTACTTACCTAAAAGGTGCCCCAGATCTGGGTGTAGGATCTTTACAAGTAAACACAAGCAAAACCCTTAAAGTAAAGCATACAAACACACAATGTAAAAGCAATTTTAAACTGATCTAACTCTAGGGTAACCCCACTTTATAAGTATATCCCCAACAGAGTCTCCAGTTCTGTGATACGGTGGTAGAACCGACTGTTTATACTGGTTTTGCATTTGTGTTTGCAAATGTTGCGGTAAGCAAGAGTCGCCACCGACTTTTCTTTTATCCAAATTAAGGAAAGGCTGAAAAGAACAGAAAAATACCTTCTCGATAATTTTTTCAGTAAGGGGGGTAAATTATGGAAAGGGAAGGTGTTAGCACCCTTTCCATCCGTAGTTTTCTACGAGATCTTAGATGCTTAGCTCATTTTGAAATACCTTGTGCTTTGTGTGTTTTAAAAAGTATTTTGAAATTTCCTTAGTGCGATGAATCGCTTTATGATAACTCTTGTATCAATCCTCAAGAGTGTTGACAAAGCGAATGTTTTAAAAATTGTTTTTGAAATGTTTTTGTGTAAGTGTAAAAGAAGTTTGTTTTGAGCAAGCATCTAACAGCTATCTACATGTACTTGAAAAGGTTGTTCTTTTCCTCTTCTACTTTAGACGGTTGTGATACGGTGGGAGAACTGACTATGGTTTTGTGTTTGTTTTCGCAAATGTTTCGGTTGAGCAAGAGTCGCCACCGACTTTTTATTTTATCCTAAGGAAAGGTTTAAAAAGCACAGCAAAAACCTTTGAGATTTTTCTTGGGTTCGGAGAGTAGATTATAGAAGGGGAAGGTATTAGCACCCCTTCTATCCATGGTTATCCATGGGCTCTTAGATACTTTGCTTAGATCAACTTGCCTTAGTTTTCAATTGTTTGAAATGGTGCTTTGTGTGTGGCTTTGAAAAGGTTTTGAAAAAGATGCCTTGCATAGGCTACCCTTGTAACAATTCTTTACTCGAATGTTTTACAAAGGTGTTTGTCTTTTTGAAAAGATGTTTCAAGGGTTTGAAAAGTTGATTTTGAAAGTGTTTGTGAGGTGGGTTTTTGAAATAAGGCAAGTGTTTTTTCTTGGAAAGTTGACAAGTACTTAAGAGTTCATCTACCCTAAAATTTTCTCAAAGATTTTTGTCATGTTTTAAACCTTTTGACAATTTTGTTCCACCATTGCATTTGGTGGACAATCTTGTCTTAGGAGATGAAAGGGACGGGCGCGGGTCATCGTTTAGACCATAGTTGCAATAGTGTTAAATGTCTTTGGGCAATTTTCTTTAAAAGGGACTTGATCATTTTATTTAGGCAACATTTTGAGGGACTATGATCATTTAATTGCTTGTTTTACCCAAAGAAATTCAACATGCAATATGGCCCATTTTTGAAAGGAAACAAAGTGGAATACCCTAGGGGGTGCAAGTGTGAGATGTGTTGTTTATTTTCATGCTCATTTATCTTGTATTAGGTCCAGCTATTTTTGTTCATTTTTATTCGCATACAAAACCCTAATTCTAGCATAGTATGTTTAGAAAGCATTAAAAGTGCGAAATTTAAATTCCTACGCTATTACATCACAATAATATGGGGAGGGGGGTACAATGTTTCAAATGGGGTTTATTTGGGCAAGAATTTAAATCTAAGCTATTACATCATTTTTAGGAATATTTACAAGATAAATAATTGCATAATTAAATGGAAATTGAAATAAATATGCAAAATATAAAAGGAATTTTTATGTATATGTAAAAAAAGGTATTATTTATGTAAAATAAAATAAAGAAAATAAATGGGTATTATTTTGAGGTATTTTCAAATCTAGGGCAAAAACCCTAATTTTAATCAAAATGTATATTAATTAATTAATTCATATAATATTCATTATTTACATACAAAAATAAAACAAAATATGATATATTTATAAAAAAGGCATTTTTAGTATTAAATATTAAAAAAATAAAATATGTACATTTTTTGGTGTTTTTTACTCTAAATGCATTAATATATATATATATATATATATATATATATATATATATATATATATATATATATATATATATATATATATATATATATATATATATATATATATATATATATATATATATATATATATATATATATATATATATATATATATATATATATATGTATATTTATATTATTTTAAATATGTACTATATATATAAACAATAATAATAACTAATTTTTTTAGAAAATAGTTTTTTTTTTATATAAAATATTTTCAGAGGGTAATATAAAATAAAAATAAAAATAGAAGTGTTTTTACATATTTTTCTATTTATCCTAAATAATAATATGTATTTATTTATGTATAAACAAAAGAAAAATCAAATAAAAACCAAATAAAATCAAAAAATGATGAGAAAAATATTTTCAAAATTTTAATATGCTGAGAAAAAATAAATGAATCAAATGAGAAAAGAAAAAGTCAAAAATCATGAAAAATGAAGCAAATGGGCTTGGGGGGTAAGAAAATGGAAATAGGGTGTAAAAAGAAGAGACCACACAGGCCCAACCCATGTGGCTTCATCTTCAATCTTCGTTCAACAACTTTCAAAAACGCGCGCCCTGTACTCCAGCTGCTAACTCCTGATTCCTGGCTTTTTAACAAAAACTCATAACATAAAAGATGTTCAGCATGAAGAGACGATTCTAACCATGTATAGAACTTGACCTAACTCTCTAAGATGAAGGAGAATTTCTCCTCCCCCAAATCCTAACCTAGTTTTTCTGTCATTTTCAAACTCCAAATTCTCTCTACTCAGGCAAAAGAAATGAAAAGTAAAGACATGGACATGTTCAGTGGCATGAGTATGACATTATTTCTTCACAAACTTAAGACTAATGATGCATAATAAGAGAGATACGAATTCAAAATTTTACCTGTTCAGTTGAACTTATATCTGGAGATGTAGGAACCTTCAATGCAAGGTGATGATTGGAAAAGCTTCCTTGAGGTCCAGGGATGCTGTTTCAATGCTTACTTTGTCTTGAGAGCTTCTGAATCAAGCTAGAGAACTCCAACTGCAAAAGAGAAAAACAAAAATGGTGAAGTGGCTTAGAGGTGTTACAGGTTGTGTCTTAGCTTCTGGATAGTTTGCATAGGTTGTAAGGAAGGTAGAGGAACAGGTTTTGGCAAGAATGCTCGAGAGAAATGGGAGTTGGCACTCAAACTGCAGAGGCAACTCTGTTTTTGCAGTTTGAGGATGATTCTGAGATGGAGGGTGTTTTAGAGGTGCAAGGGTCGTGTATTAGCTTGGTTATGTTGTCTTGAGTGTGTTTGATAAGTTTGTTCTTGTGTTCTAATGCTGAGGTGAGAGTTGTTGTGAGATATGGAACTTTTCTTCACACTTAAGCAACAAAATGCAACTTGAGTTTCTAGGCATGTAGAGGGCCCCTAATGTGCTGCATAATCCCTCCTTGATCAGTGTGTTATGTTCATAATCTTGTGCCATTCAGATTTGCAATGTACTTGTTGGATTTCAAAATTGACATAAAGCTACCTTTTACCAAAATGGTTAATTTGCTTTATCTAGTTTGGGATTAAACCTCTATACAATGTTCAAACTCATAGAACAACACCTTAACACAATGAATATGCATTAAATTATTGAGTGCAACTTGGTTTAAGGACCTGTAATCTAACCTAAAGCATGCTGAGTTCAAATTGCAAAGTTATGGACATGGAACTTGGTCATGAACAAAGTGGTTTTTTGCTATATTGTGAAATTCGATTCTCTCTAACCATGAGGTTGTTTGAGAAGTTATTGGACATTTTGGAAAGCTTGGAATGTGTACTACAATCCATCTTTGAAATGCAAATTGAAATTCCAAGTGGAAGTGTATGGAAAATGGCCTTGAAGTGGGGTAGAAAACCTTGTCAAAATAGGTTAAAATTTCACTAAGTTAAGAATGGTTTAGTGCCTTTATTCAAAAAATTGTAACTTGAGATACAAGCTTCAAATGAGAAAACTTTGTGAATCAAAGTTGTAGATTATGCAACAAGCTACAACTTTCATGTTTGGACTTTTGTTTGAATCCAAATGGATCATGGTGAAAAAGTGGGGCAAAGTTGGGAAAAAATTAGGTTTTTTCATAACTTAGAAAAATTCTAGGTTATGAAAAATTCCATTTCTAACCCTAATTTGCATTTTGTGATTTCTTGGTGAACAAGTTTCATGATTTGGCATGTTTTGATGAAAAATGAATCTTGACTCTTGATTTTGACCAAAAAGTCAAAGTTTGACTTTTCAGTATATAGTCAAAATTGATCAATTGACTGGGAAATTCAACTGTCAATCTTGTGTACTTGGGATCTTTTGAGCTTGTTGATCATGTCAAGATAATTCCATGGGGTCCTTGAGTCCATGTGTGAGCTTGTTTTGCCATTGGCTAGGTCAAACAGTCAAAAATTGTCTTTGTACAGTCAAAACCCTAAAAATAACCATTTTACCCTTTTGGTGATCTGATCAAATTTCTTGTGGAATTGTGATCCAAACTTGATCAAATGGTTCATGTGAGTCCAATATGTTGATGTGGGTCAATTTTCATGAGGTTTGACTGTCAATTGGCCACAGTTGACTTTTTCCCCAATACAGTTGATTTTTAGGTCAACTGTCCAATTGACTGGGCAAAACTTGGAATCAGGACTTGAAACTTGATATGGGTAAACTTGGGAGTCCAATATGAGGCATGAAAGTCATCTTAGGCATTTTAGGTCAAAATCTCTTTGTGCAAACACAAACCCTAATTTTGAGTCCACAGGGCAAGGATAGGTCTTGAGCAGATGAAACCCTAACTGGATCTTGAGCTTCAAAGGCTTTATGGTGAGAAATCAATGAGAAATGGGAGGGAAAATTTTGGGGTACAACAGTTGCCCCTGTTCAATCTTCTTGAATCCGAAGAGTTAGATGGGCAAGCTTGCCTTTCGTGACTCGAGGGTAAAAGGAGATTGGACACTAGAGTGCCCGGAAATTTGCACTCGTCAAAGCAGTGGATGCGGGAATGGGCTTAGAGATGCCATTTGGAGATGGGCTTAACGATGCCATCTGGGAGAGTGACAGGAATCTTGTCAGGGATGGGCTTAGAGATGCCATCCGGAAGGGAATATCAGGAAAGTGTCCAAGCTTCGGACCATTTCTGAGCCGGGGGGTCTGAACAAGCAATAGATTGACGTCCGTTGTTGGGAGGAATCTGTAAACTGTTTTCAGAAATCTCGAAGTTGAATAAGCAATAGAGCAGCATCCGTTGTTGGGAAGCGTCCGTAAACTGTTTTCAGTAGTTTGGAGAAGAAACCGAACAAGCGATAGGTTAACATCCATTTACTTGGAGGACCCGTGAACTGTTTTCAGAAATCTTGAAGTTGAATCAGCAATAGAGCCGCATCCGTTGTTGGGAAGCGTCCGTAAACTGTTTTCAAAAAGTTGTATCTGAACAAGTTGATAGATTAACATCCGTTGTTGGGAAGAATCCATAAACTGTTTTCAGAAGGTCTTGAAGAAGAATCTGAACAAGTGATAGGTTAACATCCGTTTACTTGGAGAACCCGTGAACTATTTTCAAAAATCTTGAAGTCGAATCATTTTAGTTTGTCGACTGATCTTTCCTGAAAAGGTAAAGAGTTAGTTGCATGCAATGTCATGATGCATGATGCAATGTATGTTATATGAAGGTAAATGATGTGAATGTGATGGATGCGCATGTAAGCTGACGAGCTATCTTGCTGAGGATGAATGAATTCGAGGTAGCCGAAGATAAAAGCATCTTGACTGCTGCTGGAAAAGAAATCCTTGGCTACTACTGGGGAAGAAAATTCCTGATGACCTCTACTGGGGAACTCAAGATTTCTCTTTCTAAGACTCTGTGGAGAGAAGGCTCATTAATCTGGCTCCGTTGGGGGTTGGTAATTCGAAATTTTAACTCGGCTGGGGATAACAAAGATAAGCTTCTCCGGGGGTCATATTGATAAGTTAGGCTGGGGAACTTTGATGAATTCCGCCGGGATAGGAAGAATTCTGGCGAGTGCGATCTTCCGTGGCTGTTAGCTGAGGATAACCCAGTTATAAGCCCTTGTGAGGAATAACTTTGAATAAAACTCGGGGGAGACGTTCGCGTTCTGCGGGGAAATACCTTCCAGAACCTACTGGGGATGAGCTTCAAGACTTGCTAGGGATAAGGATTCCAAATCTCCTGGGGGTTTCCTTTAAAAGGGTATCAAGGGATTCATCTATACCTTCATCCTATCAGTAATCCTTTTTAGGTTCATTTATGACGTGATTACATTTCAGATGCATATGCCTATTTAACAAAACATTGGACGTTTCTCAAAATAAAACAAATAGTGCAAGAGAGAAAAAAGAAAAGGGAAATGACACAAATTTCTGGGAAAAGTATTTGTATTGATTTTCTTTGAGTATATTTGTACAAAGGAGACAATCATCCTAGTAAGAGGACTTTGTCAAAAACATTGAAAGATTTTATACAAAATAAAGGATGGCTATGTGAAATAATTCCATGGGATTCCATTTTGCTATAGCTTTCACAACTCTGAATATCTGCCCGTTCAGTGCTTCGTTTGACGATGACTGGATTGATCAGAAGCCTGGAACCGGTTGATGAAGAGATTGTCTTTGAAGTGATCCGACGAGACATAGTCATACGCTTTAATTCCCTAACTTTTGCCTGAATCGCCCTTTCGGGTTTTCGATCCACCGGGAAACCCCTTTTTGCCCAAGCCGCCCTTTCGGGTTTTCGACTTGCCGGGTGTACAGATTTTTTTGTTTTTATCCCTAATTTTTGCCTGAACCGCCCTTTCGGGTTTTCGGTTCACCGGGATGCCCATTTTTGCCCAAGCCGCCCTTTCGGGTTTTCGACTTGTCGGGTTATTTTATGCATAGTATCTTTTGACTATGTCTGCGTTCGCAGGGTGTGGCAAATCGTCGTCGTCCATGGTGGTCAGAATCATTGCACCACCAGAAAATATGCTCTTGACCACAAATGGTCCTTCATATGTAGGAGTCCATTTTCCCCTGAGATCACTTTGCGGCAAGATAATCCGCTTGATTACGAGATCTCTGACTCGATACACTTGACGTCTGACTTTCTTATTGAAGGCCTTGATCATCCGCTTTTGATATGTCTGACCATGGCATATAGCAGCAAGTCGTTTCTCGTCGATTAAATTGAGTTGATCAAGTCGGGTCTGCATCCAATCATCTTCATTCAAACCTGCATCCTTCATAATCCTCAGAGAAGGGATATGGACTTCCATAGGCAAAACAGCTTCCATGCCATAAACCAAAGAAAATGGGGTTGCCCCAGTTGAAGTACGCGTCGTCGTACGGTATCCATGCAGAGCAAACGGTAACATCTCATGCCAGTCTTTGTAAGTGACTGTCATTTTCTGAATGATCTTCTTAATGTTTTTGTTCGCAGCTTCAACAGCACCGTTCATCTTCGGCCGATAGGGAGATGAATTGTGATGATAAATCTTGAACTGTTCGCATAATGCAGTGATCATTGTATTATTCAGATTTGTACCGTTGTCCGTGATGATTCTGTCTGGAACACCATACCGACATATGAGATTTTGCTTGATAAAGCGGGCAACCACATTTTTAGTAACAGAGGCGAAGGAAGCTGCTTCGACCCATTTAGTGAAGTAGTCAATGGCAACCAGGATGAAGCGATGTCCGTTGGAAGCCGTGGGCTTGATCTCTCCAATCATATCAATGCCCCACATTGCAAAGGGCCATGGAGCAGTCAGGACATTGAGGGGAACCGGAGGGATATGAACTTTGTCAGCATAGACTTGACACTTGTGACAAGTACGGGAATGCTGATGGCAGTCAGCCTCCATAATAGACCAATAATAGCCTGCCCTTAGGATCTTCTTAGCCATTGTATGCCCGCTCAAGTGAGTGCCAAATGTGCCGCTGTGTATATCAGTCATGATCAACTCTGCTTTAACTTTATCCACACATCGGAGTAATACACAATCATGGCTTCGTTTGTAAAGGATGCCGTTGCTCAGGAAAAACTTAGCGGCGAATTTCCTTAAGAACTTCTTGTCATTCACGGAAGCTCCTTCAGGGTAATCCCTAGTCTCGAGATACCTTTTGATTTCATGGAACCAAGGCTGTTCCACTACTTCTTCGGTATTAATCTCGTGGCAATGTGCCGGTTCATCCATTCGCTTGATGGTGATTTGGGGAGCCTCGTTATCCCAGTTGAGTTTAAACATGGAGGACATTGTGGCCAGAGCATCGGCTAGTTGATTCTCTTCTCGCGGGAAGTGCTCGAAGGTAATTTGCTCGAAATGAGGCAACAATGTCAGGACATGTTCTTTGTATGGGATAAGACTAGGATGCTTGGTATCCCAGTCTCCTTTGATTTGGCTGATGACCAAAGCCGAGTCCCCGAATACGATCAAAGATTTGATCCCCAAGTCTATAGCAGCTTCGAGACCAAAGATGCAAGCTTCATACTCAGCCATGTTGTTTGTGCAGCTGAAACAAAGTCGGGCTGTGAAAGGAGTGTGACAACCTTCCGGAGAAATGAGTACTGCGCCAATACCATTTCCAAGTGCATTTGAAGCACCATCAAAGTACAGGGTCCATCGGGATCCCTTCTCGGGTCCGTCATATGGTCTGTCACTTTCAGCATTGTCCAAATTCATGATGTCCTCGTCTGGGAAGTCAAATCTCATGGGTTGATAGTCTTCAATAGCCTGATGAGCCAGATGGTCAGCTAGTACACTCCCTTTTATAGCTTTTTGGGTGGTGTACTGGATGTCATACTCGGTCAAGATCATTTGCCATCTAGCTATCCTTCCAGATAAAGCGGGCTTCTCGAAGATATACTTGATAGGGTCCATTTTGGATATCAACAAGGTAGTATGAGTCAGCATATACTGTCTTAGTCGGCGAGCAGCCCATACCAAAGCGCAGCAAGTTTTCTCGAGCAATGAGTAGCGAGTCTCACAGTCGGTAAACTTTTTGCTAAGGTAATAAATAGCATGCTCTTTTTGACCAGACTCGTCATACTGGCCCAAAACACACCCCATTGAGTTATCCAAGACGGTCAAATACATGATAAATGGTCTTCCTTCGACGGGTGGCATCAGAATAGGAGGTTCTAGCAAATACTCCTTGATTCTATCAAAAGCGGCCTGGCAGTCGTCGTTCCATTCAACTACCTGATCCTTCTTCAAGAGTTTGAAAATTGGCTCACAGGTAGAAGTCAGATGTGAGATGAATCTGGCAATATAGTTTATGCGCCCCAAGAATCCTCTAACCTCCTTTTCAGTGCGGGGAGCAGGCATCTCTTGTATTGCTTTTACTTTTGCCGGATCGACTTCAATGCCTTTTTTGCTTACAATGAATCCCAGGAGTTTACCAGACCTAACTCCAAAAGTGCATTTGCTCGGATTCAGCCTGAGCTTGTATTCTTTCAATCTGGCAAACAGCTTTTCCAGATGTTCAAGGTGCTCTTCCTCTGTTTGTGACCGAGCTATCATATCGTCTACGTAAACTTCAATCTCATGATGTATCATGTCGTGAAATAAAGCTACCATGGCGCGTTGATAAGTTGCCCCTGCGTTCTTCAGCCCGAACGGCATCACTTTGTAACCGAAAGTGCCCCATTGTGTGACAAAAGTTGTTTTCTCCATGTCTTCGGGAGCCATTTTGATTTGATTATAGCCCGAAAATCCATCCATGAAGGAAAACACCTTATGCTGAGCTGTATTATCGATTAAGATGTCAATATGAGGTAGCGGGAAATCATCCTTAGGGCTGGCCCTATTCAAATCCCGGTAGTCCACACACATTCTGACTTTGCCATCTTTCTTCGGTACTGGCACAATGTTAGCGACCCATTGAGGATAGGACGTAACAGCCAGAAAGCCAGCGTCGAACTGCTTCATTACTTCTGCTTTGATCTTTTCGGACATGTCAGGCCTCATTCGGCGAACTTTTTGCTTGATTGGTGGACAGTCTTCTCTTGTGGGGAGATGGTGAACCACGATGTCGGTGTCTAGACCCGGCATGTCTTCATAGGACCAAGCAAAGATTTCAACATACTCATTCAGTAACTGTACCAAGCGTTCCTTGACTTCTGGTTCCAGGTTGGCACCCACTTGCACCTCCTTCCGATTCTCCTCGGTTCCCAAGTTAACAACTTCCAATGGCTCTTCATGCGGTAAGATGGCCCTTTCCTCTTGTTGCAGGAGTCTGGCTAGTTCCCCGGGTACTTCACAACCTTCGTCATCCTCATACTCGGCTAGATTGACCAGATCTTCAGAGTTATTGAAAGATACAGCAGAATAGTCGCCCATGGAATCCGGAGTGGATGGGTACCTGCATTGGTGAGTGTGGGTGTGTGTAAGGGATAGCCATCCTTAAACAAAAATGCAAAAAGAAAGAAAATGAGCATAAGCAGTTTATCAAGTGAAAAACGTCCAATGAATCATTAAATATGGCATATGAATATGAAAAATAGTCAAAACCCTAACAAGTGGACCTACCTGCCCCGGGCAAGGCAGGAGGTGAAAAGATAGTGTACGAATTGTTTTGAAAGTAAAATATTACAGACCAAATAGGAAATGTTTAATAGATAAATTACTGATGAATAAAAGTGATGGGGACAAAGTCTTTAGCCTCCCAATTGCTCAACCCTCCTCCGACAGTTGGATAAATCCACTCTTCAATGTTGCTTTCCTTGTCCTCATCTTCCAGGGCGTTGATTCGATAAGGCGAAATTTTGATCGGCGCTCTTTCAATCTTTGACTGGCGCATGGCCTTTTGGCCAGCGGCGGTGAAACCTAATCCAAACTTATCAGTTTTATGCGGAAAATCGGGTAACTGCCCCCATGCTGAATTCTTCCCTTCTTTAACTGCAGCCCTTGCATCCTCCAGAGATGCCATCCTGGCCATCTGTCTTGGTGTCTCAGTTGCCAACTTCGCCACTGCTATCTCAGGAAGCACTTCTTCGAAATGTTGAAATGGTGTCTCAATGAACTCTCCTTCAACCTCCACATACCGGAAAGAATTTAAATGGCTAATCATGTACTCTTCTTCGCCGTGGACAGTAATGATCTTTCCCTTTACAGGATACTTCAGCATCTGATGCAAGGAGGAGGTGACTACCCCAGCACGGTGTATCCAAGGTCTACCCAGCAGGCAGGAGTATGATGGACGGATGTCCATTACATAGAAAGTGGACTTAAACACCTCAGTACCTATCTTGACAGGAATTTCAACTTCTCCATGGACCATTCTTTTCGACCCATCGAAAGCTCTGACGACAATATCACTAGGCTTCAATTCCAAACCTTCGCAATCTAGCTGGTCCAAGGCCTTCTTAGGCAAAACATTCAGCGATGAACCGGTATCAACCAAAACATGTGCAAGGGTGGTTCTGCGACACTCGATTGAAATATGCAACGCATCATTGTGGTTTCGGCCCTTAGGGGTCAGGTCGGCATCAGAAAACCCTAATCCATTGTCCGCAGTCAGGCTAGCCACGCAATGTTGAAATTGATCTGCAGAGGTTTCCTGGGGCACATGAGCTGCCTTTAGAAACTTAATCAAAGCTTGAGCGTGCGCTTCTGAGCAAAGCAACAGTGCCAGCATGGAGATCTTGGAGGGGGTTTGCCCCAACTGTTCCACCACATCGTAATCACTTCTCTTGATTATCCTCAAAATCTCGTCCATTTCTTTCTTGGAGGCTTCCGGGATCACCAAGGGCTGAACCCTCGTCCTGACGGGCTCATCTTGTATTCCCTTTCCTTTATCAGCAATGGTAGGAGAGACAGCACTAGGAACGACAATTTCTTCAATCAAAGGAGTTCTAGCGGAGAGTTTTACTGGTGCAGGGATGACTTCTTTAGCTGATGAGGGTCCAAAGACTGCTCTTGGAGGGGCAATCTCTGGAGAAAATATTCTCCCGCTCCTGGTGATTTTGCTGGTGCCCGCAATGTTACTAATGCTGGCTTCTTCATCATCTGAATTTTCTTCAATTATTTCAACTTGCTTGATACCATGGTAATAGATGTCACCACCATAGTTCCAAGGTATCGACTTCTCAGAAATATAGGGAATAGGCCCCGGCATTGTTATCTTCAAAGGTATAGACTTTGCAGCTGGTGTAATCTTAACAGGCTTTTTGACGGCCTTGGAAAGATTGGCGTGAATGGTTATGATTGAGACATTTTCAACATGAACTGGAACAGCAGGAACTTTTTCGAACAAAATTTGTCGGCTATCCATGAGGCCTTGGATGCCTTTCTTCAATAGCGGACAATCAAACGGCAGAGAGTGACAACAGTAGCAGTCTTCTTTACATCCCGGGAAGATCCCGGCCCTTAACAAATTCAACTTAATGGTTAGCAGTGGAGTAGTCAGATCACTAACGTCAGCAACATACAGATCCTCTTCAATGGCATTGACATTCCGACCGTGCTTCGGCATAGGTGCAAATATCACATTGGGTTTTTCTGGAGCGTCAAACTCTACCTCCTTAGCCTCTATCAGGTCCTGGATCTTATGCTTGAGTGCCCAACAATCATTGGTGTCGTGTCCAACACTGTCTGAATGATAGGCGCACTTAGCATTGGCATGATAATGCGGGGAGGATGTATTTACATTCTTTGGTGCCTCTTTGATAGTGGCAAGATTCAATTTCAACAGATGGGGAAGCACCTGCGCTGGAGTCATATTAATACGGGTGAACTGCCGTTGTGGCCTTTCCACCCGTTGCTGATTTGGTCTGGATTGGTTGTAGCGAGGCTGCTCACTTGGAGTGTTTTGAATCATTACGGCCCCCACAGTTGGCCGACGCTCCATCTTCCCTGCTCTTCTTTGAGAATATACCATAGTTGTCTCCTTCTTAAAAGGCTTCTTCTCAACACTTGCAGCAACACCCTTCTGAATCTTTCCTGATTTGATGCCAGCTTCTATTCTTTCGCCTGTTAAGATCAAATCGGTAAACCCCGCGGAAGAGTTACCAATTAGATGATTGAAAAATGGCCCAGATAGGGTCCCAAGAAACATATCAACGAGCTCACGATCGGTTAAAGGAGGCTGCACCCTGCCAGCCAAATCCCTCCATTTTTGTGCATATTCTTTGAATCCCTCACTTGTTCCTAGTGACATACCCTGAAGTTGGGTACGAGTAGGAGCAAGATCAGAATTATACTGGTATTGTTTGTAGAAAGCGGTGGCCAAATCTTCCCAATTTCTGACACTGGTTCCTTCTAACTGATAAAACCATTCCAACTGAGCTCCCGATAGGCTGTCTTGAAAGAAATGAATCCAGAGATTTTTATCTGCCGTATAGGGTTGAATTTTTCTCACGTAGGACCTGAGATGCATTTTGGGACAAGACAACCCATCATACCTCACAAACACTGGCACTTTGAATTTTGGGGGAATCACAATTCCGGCAACCAAGCCCATGTCTTCAAAATCCAAACCCGATACCCTTTGCAATTCCATGGCAGCCAATCTGTCTTCTAAACCCTTATATTTGTCATCAGCTGGAGGATACTGCTGGTTAGAATAATCTTCATCCTCTTCAACCTCTTCCTCCTCTGCATCAGACTCGGAAGGCACCGCAACTCGATCTCTTTTACTAGTCCCTTCGTCAGAAGTAGGAGGAAATTCAAGCACCCTCCGAGCTTCTCTGTCAAATCTTCTCCCCAAGGTAGCCACTCCGACCCTCTTTTTCTTCTTCACTGGGTCCTTATTCTCCAGATGAGCCTTGATATCCTCTTGACTCTTGACCAAGGTCATCAAGAGTTGCTGGAACTGTGCATTCTGGGCTTGTAGGTCTTTGACTGTTTGCTCGAGATCCATCCTACTGAAATAAACAGCAGACAGATTAAGGAAACCTGGAGTGAGACCTGCTTATGCACATGATGAATGGTATGTTGATGTATGCAATGCATTCAAGGATTTAGGATATTCAAAGTTGTTTCAGACAAAGAAGAACGCACGTCATATTAATAAGAAGAAATTTGTTAGTACATAAATGCCCCATGGGCCAAATGTTATAACATAAACTTCTCAAGGCAGAAAGACATTGCGCATCCTCTTTGGCGCGATGTAGGTGTTGAAGGCCTCTTGCTCGTGGAGTCGGCGGGTAAGCTCTAGAACCTTCTTTTCACTGGCGTAGTAGCTAGCTTCAAAAGTGTCTCGTTCCTCCTTGAGCTGAATCCAACTTTTCTGCATTTCCTCCCACGATGTAGGCATGTCTGGATGCAGGATGGTGTAGGGAACCTCTCCTTCATTGATGGGCTCTTTAATCACTGGGAGTACATGAGGATAAGGCATCATTAGACTTTGGGCTCGGGCTCGTACCCACTTGAGATAGGGCTCAAGAGGGATGGAGTTCTTGTGTCCCAGAGTCTTGCTATCAACCTTGTTGAGTTTTCCCCAAGCTCTGATGAATCTTTGGCGAAGTCCTTGCGCATCATTGTCGAAGTCGAAAACTAGGCTAGGAATCAGCATGTCATGAGGGCCATCCCTCCGTGCATATCCAAATTGCCTCAAAGCTAGGCAAGGGTTGTAGGTGATACCTCCTCTAATTCCAAGTAAAGGAACATTAGGAAATTCTCCGCAACGATCGACGATGATGACATTTTCTCTGGACCGAGAACACCAATGCACATCGGAATGAGTGAGAGTCATCAATCGTTGGGACCACCTTGTACCTTGGTCATTCTTCAAGACGGATTGTGGAAGGTGCGAAATAAACCACCTTGTGAGGATAGGAGTACAGCACATGAGAACACCCCTCTTTCTCATTGTTCGTGTGTAAAATGAGTGAAGGATGTCCCCAAGCAATGTTGGTATTGGATTTCTGGACAAGAAGATTTTGACGGCATTGACATCTACCAATTGGTCAGGACTTGGGAACAAGACCAACCCGTAGATAAGGAGTGCCACAATCTCTTCAAAGGCTTGTAGATCCAATGAGTTCCAACATTCTTGTGCCTTCTCAAACAAGAATTTGGCTAAGAATCCTTTGACGCCGCTTCTGGTTTCCCAATGCCCCTTGATTTCAGATGGTTGTAGATGTAGTGCTCGAGCAACATCTTCAGGCTTTGGTTCCTTCTCCGTACCGTTGAAGGGTAGTTGATTAAGGATAGGGATTCTTAGGAGTTGAGAAAACTCCTCCAAAGTGGGAACCAACTGATAATCAGGGAAAGTGAAGCAGTGGTGAAGAGGGTCAAAGAACTGGAATAGCACTTTCATCATGTCTTCTTCAATGTTGGTGTTGACTAGGCTGAGCAGTCTACCATGTCTTTCACTGAAGGATGAATTTTCCGGAATTCTTGAAGTGATCTCCTTGAGTTGAGGAGAGATTCTCACAAGGTTGACTTGAATGGTGTTTCTGCGAGGAATTTCCATGTCCTACAAAACAAGAACAAAGCTGAAGATCCAAAACCCTTGAAATGGTTAGTGAATGCATATGATGTTTTATGATGTTTATGATGTATGCACAAAACATATGTACAAGCAAATCACACCAAACCCTAATTTCAGGCTTGCATGGGGTTTCATAGGTAAGTACCCTCTTGAGTGTAGTTGGCTTAAAAACCTGTCCTATAAATAGTAACCGGGTTCTAAGGAGCTCAATATCACTGGATTGTTTTCAATGTTCATTGTTTTGTTTTAGCCACTTAACTAGCGACCAAAATATTCCAAGAAAACAACCCTCAATGAGTGTAGTATCGAGTATCTACCAACTTCGGACTGTACCAAAGTCGGTCATCTCACTACCCCTAATAAAAGGCCAAGATGGTCAAGTAAGGTTCTAGGTCATTAGTGCTTAGTGACATCACTCAGCGGCCCCGTACTCTCCTTGATTGAACTCAAGGGTTACCGGTACTCACAAATATGTCGCACTAATATAGCTATTGCTTAGACCGTGTCGGTATACCCCCGCACAGTTTCCACAACGTATTGCTATCTATGAATGTTTCCCAAAATCCGGGTGGAGGATTGTAAACCCAAACAAAAGAGCCAAAGTATAAAGCAAGCAAATCAAACAATTAGTCATGCAAGAGGGTGATCTAAGCCCTAAGGTTACTCCACTTTAACATTTTTCCCCAGCAGAGTCGCCAGTTCTGTGATACGGTGGGAGAACTGACTATGGTTTTGCGTTTGTTTTCGCAAATGTTTCGGTTGAGCAAGAGTCGCCACCGACTTTTTATTTTATCCTAAGGAAAGGTTTAAAAAGCACAGCAAAAACCTTTGAGATTTTTCTTGGGTTCGGAGAGTAGATTATAGAAGGGGAAGGTATTAGCACCCCTTCTATCCATGGTTATCCATGGGCTCTTAGATACTTTGCTTAGATCAACTTGCCTTAGTTTTCAATTGTTTGAAATGGTGCTTTGTGTGTGGCTTTGAAAAGGTTTTGAAAAAGATGCCTTGCATAGGCTACCCTTGTAACCATTCTTTACTCGAATGTTTTACAAAGGTGTTTGTCTTTTTGAAAAGATGTTTCAAGGGTTTGAAAAGTTGATTTTGAAAGTGTTTGTGAGGTGGGTTTTTGAAATAAGGCAAGTGTTTTTTCTTGGAAAGTTGACAAGTACTTAAGAGTTCATCTACCCTAAAATTTTCTCAAAGATTTTTGTCATGTTTTAAACCTTTTGACAATTTTGTTCCACCATTGCATTTGGTGGACAATCCTGTCTTAGGAGATGAAAGGGACGGGCGCGGGTCATCGTTTAGACCATAGTTGCAATAGTGTTAAATGTCTTTGGGCAATTTTCTTTAAAAGGGACTTGATCATTTTATTTAGGCAACATTTTGAGGGACTATGATCATTTAATTGCTTGTTTTACCCAAAAAAATTCAACATGCAATATGGCCCATTTTTGAAAGGCAACAAAGTGGAATACCCTAGGGGGTGCAAGTGTGAGATGTGTTGTTTATTTTCATGCTCATTTATCTTGTATTAGGTCCAGCTATTTTTGTTCATTTTTATTCGCATACAAAACCCTAATTCTAGCATAGTATTTTTAGAAAGCATTAAAAGTGCGAAATTTAAATTCCTACGCTATTACATCACAATAATATGGGGAGGGGGGTACAATGTTTCAAATAGGGTTTATTTGGGCAAGAATTTAAATCTAAGCTATTACATCATTTTTAGGAATATTTACAAGATAAATAATTGCATAATTAAATGGAAATTGAAATAAATATGCAAAATATAAAAGAAATTTTTATGTATATGTAAAAAAAGGTATTATTTATGTAAAATAAAATAAAGAAAATAAATGGGTATTATTTTGAGGTATTTTCAAATCTAGGGCAAAAACCCTAATTTTAATCAAAATGTATATTAATTAATTAATTCATATAATATTCATTATTTACATACAAAAATAAAACAAAATATAATATATTTATAAAAAAGGCATTTTTAGTATTAAATATTAAAAAAAATAAAATATGTACATTTTTTGGTGTTTTTTACTCTAAATGCATTAATATATATATATATATATATATATATATATATATATATATATATATATATATATATATATATATATATATATATATATATATATATATATATATATATATATATATATATATATATATATATATATATATATATATATATATATATATATATATATATATATATATATATATATATATATATATATATTATTTTAAATATGTACTATATATAAAAACAATAATAATAACTAATTGTTTTAGAAAATAGTATTTTATTTTTTATTTTATATAAAATATTTTCAGAGGGTAATATAAAATAAAAATAAAAATAGAAGTGTTTTTACATATTTTTCTATTTATCCTAAATAATAATATGTATTTATTTATGTATAAACAAAAGAAAAATCAAATAAAAACCAAATAAAATCAAAAAATGATGAGAAAAATATTTTCAAAATTTTAATATGCTGAGAAAAAATAAATGAATCAAATGAGAAAAGAAAAAGTCAAAAATCATGAAAAATGAAGCAAATGGGCTTGGGGGATAAGAAAATGGAAATAGGGTGTAAAAAGAAGAGACCACACAGGCCCAGCCCATGTGGCTTCATCTTCAACCTTCGTTCAACAACTTTCAAAAACGCGCGCCCTGTACTCCAGCTGCTAACTCCTGATTCCTGGCTTTTTAACAAAAACTCATAACATAAAAGATGTTCAGCATGAAGAGACGATTCTAACCATGTATAGAACTTGACCTAACTCTCTAAGATGAAGGAGAATTTCTCCTCCCCCAAATCCTAACCTAGTTTTTCTGTCATTTTCAAACTCCAAATTCTCTCTACTCAGGCAAAAGAAATGAAAAGTAAAGACATGGACATGTTCAGTGGCATGAGTATGACATTATTTCTTCACAAACTTAAGACTAATGATGCATAATAAGAGAGATACGAATTCAAAATTTTACTTGTTCAGTTGAACTTATATCTGGAGATGTAGGAACCTTCAATGCAAGGTGATGATTGGAAAAGCTTCCTTGAGGTCCAGGGATGCTGTTTCAATGCTTACTTTGTCTTGAGAGCTTCTGAATCAAGCTAGAGAACTCCAACTGCAAAACAGAAAAACAAAAATGGTGAAGTGGCTTAGAGGTGTTACAGGTTGTGTCTTAGCTTCTGGATAGTTTGCATAGGTTGTAAGGAAGGTAGAGGAACAGGTTTTGGCAAGAATGCTCGAGAGAAATGGGAGTTGGCACTCAAACTGCAGAGGCAACTCTGTTTTTGCAGTTTGAGGATGATTCTGAGATGGAGGGTGTTTTAGAGGTGCAAGGGTCGTGTATTAGCTTGGTTATGTTGTCTTGAGTGTGTTTGATAAGTTTGTTCTTGTGTTCTAATGCTGAGGTGAGAGTTGTTGTGAGATATGGAACTTTTCTTCACACTTAAGCAACAAAATGCAACTTGAGTTCCTAGGCATGTAGAGGGCCCCTAATGTGCTGCATAATCCCTCCTTGATTAGTGTGTTATGTTCATAATCTTGTGCCATTCAGATTTGCAATGTACTTGTTGGATTTCAAAATTGACATAAAGCTACCTTTTACCAAAATGGTTAATTTGCTTTATCTAGTTTGGGATTAAACCTCTATACAATGTTCAAACTCATAGAACAACACCTTAATACAATGAATATGCATTAAATTATTGAGTGCAACTTGGTTTAAGGACCTGTAATCTAACCTAAAGCATGCTAAGTTCAAATTGCAAAGTTATGGACATGGAACTTGGTCATGAACAAAGTGGTTTTTTGCTATATTGTGAAATTAGATTCTCTCTAACCATGAGGTTGTTTGAGAAGTTCTTGGACATTTTGGAAAGCTTGGAATGTGTACTACAATCCATATTTGAAATGCAAATTGAAATTCCAAGTGGAAGTGTATGGAAAATGGCCTTGAAGTGGGGTAGAAAACCTTGTCAAAATAGGTTAAAATTTCACTAAGTTAAGAATGGTTTAGTGCCTTTATTCAAAAAATTGTAACTTGAGATACAAGCTTCAAATGAGAAAACTTTGTGAATCAAAGTTGTAGATTATGCAACAAGCTACAACTTTCATGTTTGGACTTTTGTTTGAATCCAAATGGATCATGGTGAAAAAGTGGGACAAAGTTGGGAAAAAATTAGGTTTTTTCATAACTTAGAAAAATTCTAAGTTATGAAAAATTCCATTTCTAACCCTAATTTGCATTTTGTGATTTCTTGGTGAACAAGTTTCATGATTTGGCATGTTTTGATGAAAAATGAATCTTGACTCTTGATTTTGACCAAAAAGTCAAAGTTTGACTTTTCAGTATACAGTCAAAATTGATCAATTGACTGGGAAATTCAACTGTCAATCTTGTGTACTTGGGATCTTTTGAGCTTGTTGATCATGTCAAGATAATTCCATGGGGTCCTTGAGTCCATGTGTGAGCTTGGTTTGCCATTGGCTAGGTCAAACAGTCAAAAATTGCCTTTGTACAGTCAAAACCCTAAAAATGACCATTTTACCCTTTTGGTGATCTGATCAAATTTCTTGTGGAATTGTGATCCAAACTTGATCAAATGGTTCATGTGAGTCCAATATGTTGATGTGGGTCAATTTTCATGAGGTTTGACTGTCAATTGGCCACAGTTGACTTTTTCCCCAATATAGTTGATTTTTAGGTCAACTGTCCAATTGACTGGGCAAAACTTGGAATCAGGACTTGAAACTTGATATGGGTAAACTTGGGAGTCCAATATGAGGCATGAAAGTCATCTTAGGCATTTTAGGTCAAAATCTCTTTGTGCAAACACAAACCCTAATTTTGAGTCCACAGGGCAAGGATAAGTCTTGAGCAGATGAAACCCTAACTGGATCTTGAGCTTCAAAGGCTTTATGGTGAGAAATCAATGAGAAATGGGAGGGCAAATTTTGGGGTACAACAACGGTGATATCCTACTATCAGTTAGTAGGTAGCCCTAGTCGTTGGATGTTTGAGGGACAATCAAAGGGACGTTTTTATAGTCATAGAGGCAACTGGGCAAGAAGCTTTAGTAGCTACCCTAGGATTCTAAGATCATATTTTTACCGAGGAAACGTCGAGAGGGTCATCGAGGGACTTATGATCTTTTTGAACTAGAGGGTAGTCACTAAAACTTCTCACGTTTCGAGAGTTGTGACTATTTTCTAAAGGAAACCGAAGCGGGAATACCCTAGAGGTATGTATGTGCAAGGTGTGTTATGTTCAGTTATTTTAGTCTTGAGTTAGGTTTGCTAGCGTTTTGATTTTAATCTTTTCCATACAATCCTATTAGTCATACATCTAGCAGTTAATATGAAAGCAATAGAAAATACGGAAAATAAGTGTTCTACGCTATTACAACCAAATTGGAAGGCAAGAAATGTAAAAACAAGAAAAAAATTAAGAGGGGAAGTGAGTCCTTCAATCCAGGCAGTAGACTCCTCTATTCACCCTTCTTTTGCTTTCTTTCGATTGAGCTTGGGAGTTGGCATGAGCAACCTTCGATTGCACCATTTCCCGCTTCTTTCGATTGAGCTTGGGAGTTGGTATGAGCAACCTTCGATTGCACCCTTTCCTGCTTCTTTCGATTGAGCTTAGGAGTTGGTCTGAGCAACCTTTGATTGCAACCTTCTTTGCTTCTTTCGATTAGACTATGAAGCAATATGGACCTACATAGCAGCATAAGTGTATATCCTTCGTTCATTCCCTTTTTGTCTTTCATTTGAGTCTATACAGGTTAGTTCCAACATATATTTGGACAAGAAAAGAAAACAAACAAAAAGGACAGAAACGAAGAATATAACTAAAAGGCTATTTACATGTTATACTGAAACGAAAAATAAGTGAAAGGCTATTTACATGTTATGCTGAAATGAAAAACAAGTGAAATGCTATTTACATGTTATGCTAAAATGAGAGATGCAAGGTCAAGAGGACTTAGGTTCAAGCATAAAAAGTTAGGCCCATTTGGTAAAAAATGCCCTTTTGAGCATATTTGACTTTTGGCAATTTTGCAAAAAAGTTAAACTTTGACAAGGCATATCTCTTCCAATTTTAACCCTAGAGAGGTGTTCTTGGACTTTTTAGAAAGCTTAGGATGTCCCCTAAGCAACCCTTTTGGTCTCATTTCAATTGGGTCTTCCATGTTCATGTAAGAAGCTATTACCCAAAAGGTGTTTTTGTTGACTTTTCAAAAGGACCTATAATGTAGAAATTCATATCTTTTGATGAGTGTATATTTTAAACTTGTGGGATGAAGATGAATTGTAGGGAATTTCATCCTCTTCAAAATGAGCCTTGGATGGAAAATTTCTGATAAAGTATGTGGAAGTTATGCTTGGTCAAAGTATGGTTGACTTTTCCTCAAAAACCCTAATTTAGTAACTTTTGGGTTTTAATGAATTTAGGTCATTCCTTGAAGAATCATGATCAACCCTTTATTAAATGATGAAAGTCACTTCAAAATGTGGATGTTGACCAAAAATCTTGAAGTTTGGCAGTATATGGGCCACAGTTGACTTTTGACCTAATATAGTCGATTCTCAAGCATCTGAGCAGTTGACTGAGCAAACTTCTTGTGTAGTGCTTGAAATTTGACTTGGAGGGTCTTGAGAACATATTAGGACCATGGATAGCATATGAGGTCTTTGGAGTCCACCTATCTTGATGAAAATGGAAACCCTAATTTGAGACACACTGCCTTAGGAGAGAGTTTGTCTGGTCAACTCTTGGGCAAACTTGAGCAAATTGAGGATCTCTGGGGGTATGTATTGAGTAAAATGAGAGGGGAAATTTTGGGGTACAACAGTTGCCCCTGTTCAATCTTCTTAAACCTGAGGATGTAGATTGGCTCGTCAGCCTTTCGTGATCTGAAGGTGAAAGATGATTGAACACTAGAGTGCCAAGAAATTTGCACACGCATGAAGTGATACTTGATTCGTGATATCGAGAATGGGCTTATAGATGCAATTTGGAAGTTTCTAGAGAATTTTCGGAGATGGGCTTAAAGATGCCATCCAAGATGTAACGGAGTATCGTCGGAGATGGGCTTAAAGATGCCATCTAAAGGATGTTGATTTCCTGATATATTCTTTTGATGAGAGTCCTGCTCCTGTCGTTAAGGAGGAATCTGCTGAGGAATGTTGGTGTATGTCTCGGGAGAAATGGAATTTTAGGAGCTTCAGTTATTCGTTATTCTATTGGGGAATTAACTCCGGAGGTGAACTGTATATCTGGTCAGGGTACAGGCTGCATCGCGACTTACTGGGGAAAGATAAAATTGACCGAAACAGGTTAGGTCCAGGTTTTACCGTGTTGTAAATTGTCGTCTGGAGGTAAGAGAAAAGAAACCTGGTGTTTACCGTGGTTTTTGGTAAACAACCCCTGATCCTCCAAAAAGGAAATTCCTTTTGGTTACTCGCAGGATCGATCAGATTGATCCCAGAACATATGCTAATTTTTATGTTGGTTTGATGTAAAAATAGATATCTAGGAAGAACACACGTTCGACCAAAGATAAGATGCTTGGGGTTTTGGAAAGTAGGAAAGTTAATAGAAATGCAGATAAAGATGCAGGAAAAGTAACTTTGCAAAATGAGATCAAAGTAATGTAAAAAAGACTTTATTAATGAAAAGTGGTGTTTCCAACATACATTTCTCAGTTTATCCTTTCACACACAGCGGGTACTTGGAAAATATTTGAGTAACTAGCACAATAGGTTGAACACACGGAAAAACTACACAGACTTCCTATTTTATACTAAAACTACGTAACAGTCGAGGGGTGGCTTTGATCTAAGATGAAGACAATTGTCCTCTACACGTCCCTTGACCTCTATCTTCCAGCCACCTCGCTTTCCTTTAACTGCTGGCAAAACCGTCTTTCCCTCCAACAATTCAAAATTCAAATATCCTTCGTCTTTGGTATTGACACGAAGGTATGTTCTTCTAGTCGAAGGTTATAGGACCTTCTTAGTCGAAATCTTGATGGTGATGCCCTGTCGAAGACCAATGTGTAACTCAGATGTTTTCTCTAAGTTTTTTCCATCCGTCGAAATATTTTCTAGCTTGGCTTTATTTGTTCTATTTTTGGCCTATAAGGCTAATATATAGTAGGTGTCGAATTCAGGAGCCAACAAATCCCCCCCCCCCCCCTAAGAATGTCTATTTCGATGCTAAAAGAAATAGTCATTCTTTGATCTTTCTATTCGACACCTGTCCCCCTTGTTGTCCACAAAAGGCTTAACGTGCGCTTTTCATCTTCTAACAACTACCACTCTCAAATCCATCATTACTCTTTTCCCAAGACGTCTTTTTCAATCAACCGTTACCATACTGCCATTATGACCATTACTCCTAGAACCTAGGAAATCATGTCAAACGATTAATTGAAAAGACGTATTGGGAAAAGAGTAATGATGGTTTTGAGAGTGGCGGTTGTTGGAAGACGAAAAGCAATTGTGGGTTCGATCCCCATCAGGTGTGCCAATTTGTTTACCGTGGTTTTTGGTAAACAACCGCTGATCCTCCAAAAAGGAAAGTCCTTTTGGTTACTCGCGGGATCAATTAGATTGATCCTAGAACATATGCTAATTTTTATGTTGGTTTTATGTAAAAATAGATATATAGGAAGAACGCACGTTCGACCAATGATAAGATGCTTGGGGTTTTGGAAAGTAGGAAATTTATAGAAATGCAGATAAAGATGCAGGAAAAGTAACTTTGCAAAATGAGATCAAAGCAATGTAAAAAAGACTTTATTAATGAAAAGTGGTGTTTCCAACGTACATTTCTCAGTTTATCCTTTCACACACAGCGGGTACTTGGACAATGTTTGAGTAACTAGCACAATAGGTTGAACACATGGACAAACTACATAGACTTCCTATTTTGTACTAAAACTACCTAACTGTCGAGGGGTGGCTTTGATATAAGATGAAGACAAGTTTCCTCTGCACGTCCCTCGACCTCTATCTTCCAGCCACATCGCTTTCCTTTAACTGCTGGCGAAACCGTCTTTCCCTCCAACAATTCAAAATTCAAATATCCTACGTCTTTGGTATTGACACGAAGGTATGTTCTTCTAGTCGAAGGTTATATGACCTTATTAGTCGAAATCTTGATGGTGATGCCTAGTCGAAGACCAATGTGTAACTCAGATATTTTCTCTAAGTTTTTTTCATCCGTCGAAATATTTTCCAGCTTGGCTTTATTTGTTCTATTTTTGGCCTATAAGGCCAATATATAGTAGGTGTCAAATTCAGGAGCCAACACCTGGATGGTAAGGTTATGAGAAGGAACCTGGATAGTAGAGTTACTTCGAAGTGAAAGCCTGGATAGTTGGGTTGTGAGAAGGAACCTGGGCAAGGTTGCTTCGAAATGAAAGCCTGGATCGTAGGGTTGTGAGAAGGAACCTGGATTGTAGGGTTACTTCAAAATGAAAGCCTGGATAGTAGGGCTGTGAGAAGGAACCTGGGTCGTAGGGTTTCTTTGAAATGAATGCCCTGGATAGTAGGGATTATAGGAAGGAACTTGGGTAAGGTTGCTTCGTGAGGAGTTTGGGTAAAACTGCATCTGAACTGAGAAGGAACCTGGGTAAGGTTGCTTTATAAGGAGTTTGGGTAAAACTACATCTGAATCGAGAAGGAACCTAGGTAAGGTTGCTTCAGGATATGTCTGAGTGAAACTTCAGAAGGAACCTGGGTAAGGTTGCTCGTGATGAGTCTATGTAGGGCTTTAGGAGGAACCTGGGTAGGGTTACTTCGGGATAAGTCCGTGTAAAACATCGGCAGGAACTTGGGTAAGGTTACTTTGGGCTAAGCTTATGTAAAACTTCAAGAGGAACCTGGGTAAGGTTACTTTGTGATAAGTTCGTGTAAAACTTCAGGAGGAACCTGGGTAAGGTCACTTTGTGATAAGTTCGTGTAAAACTTCAGACGGAACCTGGGTAAGGTTACTTTGGGATAAGTTTGTGTAAAACTTCAGGAGGAACCTGGGTAAGGTTACTTTGTGATAAGTTTGTGTAAAACTTCATTCGGAAATGTATGAGAAAGGACCCGTGTAAGATTTTTCAGGATAAACCCGTGTGAAGCTTCATTTAGGAGAAACCCGTGTAAGATTGCTTCGTGGCGAACCCGTGTAAAGCTGCATTTGATCATGCAGATAATTACTCTGTTTAGTTTCAGGAGCTAATCTTGAACTTGCTGGAAGTTGATGATGATAACCATCTTTCCTGAAAAGGTACATGATTAATCGTATATGATGCATGAAATGCATTGTATGATGACGTTCTCAAAATAAATGAGATTATGTTGTATGCAATATGTATATGCATGTCATGATGTATGAACATGAAATGCTATTGGGACATGTCCGAGCCTAGGAAAATAAATCCCTGACTGCTGCTAGAGAGTATAGTATTCCTGACTGTTATAGAGAATCTTGGTTCTTCTACTTTCGTTAGGGATAGTGAACAGAAATGACCGTGCTGGAGATTTATTCCTTGTTATCTGCGGATATTCTGTTCGGGGAGAGACTCTGTTTTAGAATAACTCTGTGGGGAAATAACTCTGTTAGAAGATGAACTTCCGTAGCTGAAGTAATAAGCTCTGTTGGGGATTGAGCTTTTGTATTCAGAGAAATAAACTTGCTCGAGAGAAAACTTTATGACCCGCTTGCGATTATGAAATTCGGTTGGGGTATATAGATGTCAGTTTTCTGAAGGGACCCCGGCTGGGGAGAGTTACTCCTGTTTAGGGAAGCCGATGTCAAAGCTTTAGTTGTCTCTACTCTGTGGGGAGTGTAGATGTCATTGGGATGCATGCTGAGGATACGATAATGACTTTGCATCAGGACTTTTCTGCCCATGTACTTGTTGGAGAAAGTACCTGCAGAGGCTTTGTGGATAGCTTGAGTGTTATCCCAACTCATGAGGTACTTGGTAACTGCCGATCAGAATGATAAGTCTTCGGGACATGGTTATACGCTTTAATCCCTAACTTTTTCCTGGACTGTCTTTTCAGATTTTCAGTCCATCGGGATACCCTTTTTTTCCCAAGCCGCCTTTTTAGGTTTTCGACTTGCCGGGTGTACATATTTTTCGTTTTTATCCCTAATTTTTGCCTGGACCCTTTTGGTTCGCCGGGATGCCCTTATTTTTGCCTAGGCCACTCAACCTAGCGGGTCTTTTTCATGCATAGTATTTTCCGACTATGTCCATGTTCACCGGGTACGGAGAATTGTCACTGTCCATAGTAGTAAGTGTTACCACACTACCAGAAGATGTTTGTTTGATCGTACATGATTCATTGCTGGAATTCATGCCTAATTCCCCAAGTAATTCAGATGGAGATCTGTCCCTGGCTATTTGGCGTCTTTGAGGGATTCCTTGAATCTTGACTTGACTTCCCCAGATGATGCACAATGATCATGCCGTGCCCCCTTGGTTGGAATTTTTTTTTCCACTTGAGGTGATCCTTTTTATTGAGAAGGTTTTTGTTCACTAGATATTCGTCATGCGAATTTCTCTACTGTTGAACAAATAGTCATATGCAAACAATGTTATTTTAAGAACACAAAGCTTATGTCTGTCTTGAAGTTTGAAAATTCATTTTTTAGTAAAACAGGTTTTTTTTTTTGTAAAAGTGTGATGTCGACTCAGGATTTATAGCAAACCTTGTAGGAGTCAGGATACCTTTTGTAACAATATGCTTTCGAACTAACCCATGCTTCAACTAGGACTTTTAAGGGTTATAACATGGTCAGGTTCATGGTTTAAGAAACAAAGGATAAATGCTCAAATTTTATTTGTACCCACCTGTTCTTCGTGATGTTCTTCGATCCTATGCTCAGTTAATTGCGCATTTAGATCATGTTTGAGTCTTTGCTCTGATATTCTAGTGATGGTTCGAATACTGACAGATTATTTTGAATAGGCAGTCATTTTTTTATTGAGGGTTTGTAGGACCTCTTTCTTTTTAATTTTATTATCCCTGTCTTTTGCCTAAACTGTTTCTTTTTGTGATTACAGTCAGCGGGATGCCCCCGTTTTTTCTTAAGTCTCCTTCATGGGTTTTAACTTAATGGGCTTTTATTTCGAGAGATAATGATTGCCTGTCTTGACGATTATAGGGAACCATCACCGTCTTTTGTTTTGGAAGGACGTCTTCGATACATTCATTGTGCACCTAGATTAACTGAGAAAACTACCCTGCCCCAGGTTATGATTAAGGGTTTTAATTTATGTGAAAAGAAAAACTCCTACTTCTTTGGCTCGAAGGGGTTGACTAGGGATTATCTTCCTTATAACTCCATTGTTTAGGACTTGAAACAACGCCTGTACATCGTCAGCGGGGTCTGTTCAAAAGCATACTGTAGAGATTGTAGTATCATTTTCGTCATCCTCCCTCTAAAGGCTTACAATTTTTTAGTCGAGAGTTGAATATCACGAAAGGGAAGTATAAAGAAATTTAAGCATAATGAAAACAAATTAATTCAAGACAGACATGTGTAATGCATTAATGAAATAATAAAGTTTGACATGACAATAACTGTTCGAATAAGCAAAGAAAATACAACTTCAGAATTCAAATGAACAAAAATGCTTTCAATCCTAGCCATGTTTTGGAAAGGGAGCAGTGATCACGTTGGGAGTCTCAGGAGGGTCGAATTCTATCTCCTTGGCGTTAATCATATTCTGAATCTTGTATTTCAGCGCCCAACAATCGTTAGTATCGTGCCCCGGGCTACCAGAATGATAAGCAGCACACCTTGCATCCGGGTTGTAGTTAGGAAAAGAAGTCTTAGGGTTCGGATGAGGGTTTATCACCGTAATCAAATTCATCTTCAACATGTGTTGCAATGCTTGTGACAATAGCATGTTAATTTGGGTGAACTGCCTTTGTGGTCTTTCCACCCTTGGCTGATTGTTTCGTTGTTGTGGTCGTTGTGTGCGTGCCAAATTAGAGATCAGCACTGCCCCTACAGATTGGTGGTAGTCTGCCTTGCTACACCCCTTCTGGCCGTGCACAGCATTGGCTTCCCTCTTGCACCCAAATGACTTCTTCTCTGTACTCGAAGAGGTGTTTTCTGGATCTTACCACTCCGGATCCCCACTTCTACTCTTTCTCGAGTCAGAATTAGCTCGGTGAAACCCGTTGACGAGCTGCCGATTAAATGATTAAAGAATGGACCAGATAGTGTACCCAGGAACATATCAACCAACTCCCTATCAGACAACGGGGGTTGGACTCTTCCAGCCAAGTCTCTCCACTTCTGAGCATAGTCTTTAAAGCCTTCACTTGCTCCCATGGACATACTCTGGAGTTGAGTACGAGTAGGAGCAAGGTCGGTGTTGTATTAATACTTCTTGTAGAAAGCAGCAACCAAATCTTCCCAATTTCGGTCATTGGCTCTCTCCAGTTGATAGAACCATTCAAGCTGAGTCTCTGACAGACTTACTTGAAAGAAATGAACCCACAAATTTCTATCAGCGGTGTGGGCTGGATCTTTCTGACATAAGAGCGGAGATGGAATTTTGGACAGGACATGCCATCATACTTTACAAAAATTGGGGCTTTGAACTTCTGCGGGATGACCACTCCCGACACCAATCCCAATTCTTCGAAATCCAACCCAGGTATCCTCTGGACCTCCGTAGCATTCAAGCGATCTTCCAACTGCTTGTATCTATCCTCAGTGGGAGGATACTGCTCATCATTGTAGTCGGTATCATTGTCAGAAATTCAGGACTGGGATCTTTCTCCCTTGTCTCTTCTTCTTGATTCTCCCCTTCCTTAGATGAAGAGGTCAGATGGACTTGTTGCTTCAATGGCCCTCTAAACCTTCTGCCTATATTCAGAATATCGACAGCCTTCTTCTTTTTCTTTTTCTCCTTCAGGATAAGGGTTTTCAGATCCTCTCGCCCTTTTGCCAGATTTATGAACATTTGCTAGAACTGGGCATTTTGTGCCTGAAGGTCCTTGATGCTTTGTTTGGAAGACATTTTTGCTGAAATAAATAGCGAAGATGATGAGAAACCTGTAATGGTACCTGTAATGATGTGTATGATATGCATGCAATGTTTTCAAGGATCTCGCGGGGTAAACGAGAAACTGTTAGAATTTGATTGCAGCTTGATTGAAGAAACTTTGTGTCATTGAGAGTCCTTCTTCAAGAGTCAAGCTCACCATATCGAGTGGGTCATAGCCCCTGACTCAAGATCCTTTGACAATATTGGCTAGAGGAAAATAAATCCCCTTGCCCCTTGCTAGACGTCTGGTTCGCCATGCCCTACATCACAGACCCTTGAGATCCTTGAAATGGTTAGTATGATATGCCATGTTTATGATGTCATGATGTCATGATTATGTTGAGAAATCACAGGTATAACAAGCACAAACAAATCACACCAAGTCCTTAGGTTTAAGGTTTGCTTGAGTTTAAGGTAGTACCCTCTTGAAGTTGGATTGGTTCAACCTGTCTTAGAAAAGTAACCGGGTTCTAAGGATTCTCAATATCATTGATCATCCTTTATCGGGCATTATTTCAGCTCAAGCAATCTTTTCATGCGGCCGAAATATCCCGAAAGTCTGATCTCAATGAGTGTAGCATCGAGTATCAACCAATCCTCAGCTCTATACCGAGGCCGGTTATCTCACTACTTTCTAATGGTCATGTTTGTTCAACTAAGGTTCTAAGGCCCGTTAGTGCTTCACGACACCACACGGCGGCCCCGTATTCTCCTTGTTTCCCCATGAAGGATACCGATATCAACCAAAGTGCCACAACAACACAACCATCGCTTAAACCATATCGGTCTATGTCGTACAGTCTCCATGATCTATTGTTGTTTACCTAATAAGTGCCCCAAGATCCGGGTGTAGGATCTATAGTAACCCAAGCAAAAACCCTTTAAGGATAAAGCAGACAAACAAGGAAGCAATTTGAAATGACCTAGATCCTAAGGTATACCCCATCTTATTTAGTATCCCCACCTAAGGTATACCCCACCTTATTTAGTATCCCCACCTTATTTAGTCTCCAGTTATGTGATACGGTGGCAAAACCGACTGTTATACTGGTTTGCGTTTTTTGTTCGCAAAATGTCATGGTAAGCAAGAGTCGACATTGACTTTTATTTTATCCAATCATGGAAAAGGAAAAAGAACAGAAAAAACCTTTTTTCGAGATTTCTGAGTACGGTGGGGTAGATTATAGAAAGGGAAGGTGTTAGCACCCTTTCTCTCTGTAGTTTTCTACGGGTTATTAGGTACTTGCTCATCTTTTTTTATAATTGATTGTGTGTGTGCTTGTTTTGAAAAAGAGTTTTACTTCGTGATAACCCTTGTATCAGTCCTCAAGGGTGTGACGAAGTTGTTTTTGAAAAATGTTTTGAAAGGTGTTTGTGTGAAAAGTTTTGTTGAGCAAGTACTTAAGATTCTACCTACTCGAAAAACATATTGTTCATTCTCGTTTCCTTTAGACAACGCTATCCTACTATTAAGGAGTAGGTAGCCTCGTCATTGGAGTTTATAAGGGACGTTCGAAAGGAACAAGTACAGTCACCAAAGCAATGGGTAGGAAACTTTAGTAGTAACCCTAGAGTCTTAAGATCTTTCCGAGGCAACATTTCTAAGGCAACATTCGAATGGGACATTTGATATTTTAGACTGGAGTTTAACCACTAAAATCTCCTATGCTTAATGATTGTTTTACCGAAGGAAACCGAAGTGAGGCAAACCCTAGGAGTGAATATGTGCATGTAAAATTTTCAGTTAATTAGTCTTTGCACATTTAGGTGATCTACCATTTTAATTTTCAAGCATTCTTCCCATACAATCCTATTAGCCATGCATCTAACAGTTTATAATCGCGGAAATTAAAAGTGCATAAAGTTTAAAGGTCCTAGCTATTACAGGGCTTTGGCAGTTACATAATCATCTGGACTAAAAATAAAAATGCGGAAATGTAAAACCCTAATTACTATTACAAACTTGGAGCAGTTACAATAATAATAAAAAAGAATTAAAATGCGTGCGGCGAATTGAATGCGGGAATAATTGGAAACCCTAAAAATCTAATTGAGAAAATATTTAGGTTATTATTTGAGAAAAAATTAATTAGGTTATGTATAAAATTAAAACCCTAATTCTAACTATTTTTAATTATAAAAAGAATTAAATTGCCCTAAATTAATTAAACTAAATTAATTAAGAAATAAAAAATATTTTTATTAAAAAAAGATTTTTGATGTTTTTGTGATTTTGATTAAATAAAAAAATTGATTTTAGGATTATTTGTTAAAAAGGGAAAATAATTAAGAATAATAAGAATAAAAATATAAAAAGGAAAAAGAGTGGACCTGTATTGCTAAATGAGGGAGGTGTGATGTTGAAATTCTCTAGGCCCATTAGCCATCCAAGCTCAGTCAACGCTTGATTCCATATGGCGTTGACCTGAGGGTATACCATGGTCCTTAACAAGTGGGGCGTTGGATCTGGCTAGATGTGCATCCATTGGATGGAGGATGATGACATATGGTGGACGCTAGGGCAGGTGATGTACGTGATCTATAAAGGAAAATAGGAAAGTAAAGTTTTGTTGGGACCTAGGATCGAACCCATGTCCTCTCACTTACCACCATGATGCGTTGCCAATTGCGCTACTGTTTTCATTTGTTAATATAATAAGAAGAATACATAATATATAAATCAATATAATTTGGATCAAAAAAATGCGCGAAGTTCAAATGGGCAAATGAATGATTGCCACGCCACCGTCTTCTTCATTCTCCGTCACCTAAAGTTCCTGCACATTTACCTACGGACAACGTTTGTAGCTACAACCCTGTACAACTCAAAAACTCACAAAATGCAAGATAAATGAAATTGAAGAACAGGGTTCAACTGGTCATGACGTCACGATCATCATGGTACCTTATTCGTGGCCTAATTTTTCCTGTGTCAAGAAGCCCCAAAACGTGGCTTTAAACCCTAGTTATGGCATTCATCAGTATGGGCATCAAAATGTTAATTAAACCAAACCAACATATTGCAAACATGATAACAAACACGTATATGCCATTAAAACATGCTCATGATGTATAAATCATGATGGTCAAATTTGAAAAATATGGAAAACCATAATGTTCATACAAGCTGTTTCTGAGCGTGAAAGGACTTGTAATTGATTGGAATAGCTTCCTGAGACGTCCAGCAATCAATTGGCAATGCTAGGATGGCTTGAGATGGCCTCTAGAATGGAAATTGACCCACCACTTTTCTTTGAAATTTTAAAGTTTGTCCTGGCCTCTTCACGAATGCCAACCCCTGTCTTTTGCCTTGTACTTGTTCATTATATATGCTAGGACGAATTAGGATTCTAAAAACCATATGTATCTTTTCAATTATGGAAGATTTGATTTGATTTCCATGCCATATGCAAACTTGCTATATTGAGCCAAATTATCCCTTTCTTGTACCAATCAGCCCTGATTCATTTTTGTCTTGATATCTCAGCATAATTTGATTGATATTCTGTCCAAAAATCATATCAAAACATATCTTTGCTATTATTTGTCATTTATTTGATTTAATTCAAATTTTAATTAATAAAAAATCAAAATAAAATGAAAAATGAAGCAAATAATGTGTGGGTGAATATTTGGGTCGTGGACCATATTATAAGTGAGGTGCAAGCATAAAAAGTTAGGCCCATTTGGTAAAAAATGCACTTTTGAGCACATTTGACTTTTGGCAATTTTGCAAAAAAGGTCAACTTTGACAAGGCATATCTCTTCCAATTTTAACCCTAGAGAGGTGTTCTTTGACTTTTTAGAAAGCTTATGATGTCCCCTAAGAAACCCTTTTGGTCTCATTTCATTTGGGTCTTCCATGTTCATGTAAGAAGTTATTACCCAAAAGGTGTTTTTGTTGACTTTTCAAAAGGACCTATAATGTCGAAATTCATATCTTTTGATGAGTGCATATTTTGAATTTGTAGGATGAATATGAATTGTAGGTAATTTCATCCTCTTCAAAATGAGCCTTAGATGGAAAATTTCTGATAAAGTATGTGGAAGTTATGCTTGGTCAAAGTTTGGTTGACTTTTCCTAAGAAACCCTAATTTAGCAACTTTTGGGTTTTGATGAATTTAGGGCATTCCTTGAAGAATCATGATCAACCCTTGATCAAATGATGAAAGTCACTTCAAAATGTGGATGTTGACCAAAAATCTTGAAGTTTGATTGTATATGGGCCACAGTTGACTTTTGACCTAATAAAGTTGATTCTCAAGCATCTGAGCAGTTGACTGAGCAAACTTCTTGTGCAGTGCTTGAAATTTGACATGGAGGGTCTTGAGAACATATTAGGACCATGGATAGAATATGAGGTCTTTGGAGTCCACCTATCTTGATGAAAATAGAAACCCTAATTTGAGACACACTGCCTTAGGAGAGAGTTTGTCTGGTCAACTCTTGGGCAAACTTGAGCAAATTGAGGATCTCTGGGGGTATGTATTGAGTAAAATGAGAGGGAAAATTTTCGGGTACAACAGTGTGCATGAAACAAAAATGAGGACTCAGCCTAAAACCTATTTCTATCACAAGATATATGAATGGTTTTGAGGCATGAAATAAGTCTCTATATATAGAAATCCATAACTAGGCTTTTTTCCTCGGATATTTACAAAAACTTCGTCCAAATTTGTTGGAAAATCTGTTAAGATTTGTTTCTTCAAAACAACTCCAATCAGAAAATTTGAATTTAAATTTAAATATCTAGGATTTAAATTTAACCTAATTGATAAATCAAGCAAATCATATTGCTAAAAGATAGCAACAATATTCATTGCACATCAGTAGAAGATTTCACTCATAGTCATTGAAAAACACGTGCTTCCACCTCCAGCCTTTGTCTTGCAGATAAGGGATAAATGCTCCACACATGCTGGGACATTTGTTCCCACATGTGTTCTTCTGCATAGAAACAACTTGAAACTCCATTGTTTTGCATAAGAGAGAGAAATAGGGGGTGGTGACACATGTTTTGATGCATTTAATTTTTATCTAACAGTGAATTTAAGTTCATACATCATTTTCTGTGTAATGTTGGATTGTTATTGCCAACGATGTAATCTAGATACTTTTTAATATATATCCAATATTAATTATATAAATATTAGTTGTAAATTTTCTATGTTAATGAAAAAAAATTATGAATAAAACATTCTGCCAAAATAGTTCATGCAAAACAACTACGAATAGGGGTTAATCAGAAATTTAAGTTCTGGACAAACCCTTTTTCCTGTGTTTTTTAAACCTAATGAGTTTTTCTGAAATTTAAGTTTTGGAGTATCCTTTAAAATATGATTGGGGTTTTATAGGTCATTATTGATCTAAAACTTTTATAAATATGGGCGCCCCTCGTGTTGTTAACTAAAATACCACAAAATATCTTAATAATCGTATCTCGCATTTATCTACTTCAACTACTAGAAATCCTCTCTTGAATTTAGGTTCACATAGATCACTCGTCTCGTTGATTTGAAATCCACAATAGAGAATCTCTTGCAATGCCCAAATCATCGAATACTTGTAAAGCTTCATTATCGTTCACCCTCAATTGATAATGAAGAGAATATATAGTTTAACAAGTTTGAGCAAAAGACAGATGAAGAAATAATTGTTATGTGGCTTACATCTCAATATTACAAAACAAATGATCCAATCGAGGGATTAGATAATCGGATTTTACTATAAAAGCACCCGTTAAACATATGTTACCCTAAAACTAACTTATATGTAGCCGCTCCAAACTCATACGCATCATTCTTTAGGATGGATTACAAGACAAAAAAAATTATATGTTCTTCTGTCTTGAACAAATTGTTTTTCTCCCCTTGCAATCTATCTCACATAATGGTGTTGATGTTGTTGTTGTATTTTTTGAATAACCTTCCTATGTTGTCAATCAAAGAAAACACTCCATAATTCATTTCTTTTCTCAGTTGACTACATTGAAAATTTTATTCTTAAACTTGTTGTAAATTGCAAACAACTTGCTGTAAATTGCAAGCAATTGCAAAAAATGGTGAATGGTAAAAAATTGAAAAGGAAACAAGACATGTTACTTTCTATTTTTTATCATTCACCATTTTTTGCAAGTAAAATATTACCTTAATATTTTGATAAAACTGAGGAGAAAGTTCTTATTTTGATTATTTTTTAATTAAAAAATAAAAAACCTTTTCCCTCAATTTTGAAACAAAACTGAGAGGTTTAGTTACACAGCTACAACAATGAATATATGCCCTACATTCATAAAGTAACAATGCTCAAGATATTTTCAAGACATCAATTCACAATGAATCTATGCCCTAAATTCACCTCTATATATATATATATATCTTGTTCTATTTCTTGTGCAAGCATCTGCCATAAAAACATTTGCTCAAGATAATGAAATCTCAGAACTCTTAAGAAGCTTGTAAAAGTTCTCTGGGATGTATTGCAAGTGCAGAAAAACATTTTCCAATAGTTGGAACATATAACTTATTAGAAGTTGGATGCATAAAAGGTATGTGTTGGAACAAAATATGTTCATGCTCCTTGAGTTCTCCTTGGGTTTTGATGATAACAAAAGTACTTAATGAACAATAGGGTATACGAACATTTATTTAAGTGTGTATGATCATTATGCTAGTAAATAACTAAGGTTCTGACCTAGTTAAATTACTTGCAAAGAAGAAGCAAATCAGGTCCTATTAGGACCAAAATCTAATGTTTAAATGGAACCTCAGCACCATGTTGACATAACCTCTAATATTTAAATGTAATTCAATCGCCAAAATAGAAACACACTACAATGTTTGTTCGTCCGTACTCTGTATAAAAGCAACTACATCTTGTGAACGTCTAAAATTATGAAAAAAGTTATATGATTTCTTTTTTCTATTTCCATCATGCTTAAGAACGCCTTACTTGAGAAAGACACAATGGATAAAAGAATTATTCAAAAGATGAAGATCCTCATCATACCAACTCCAACATCTCTCTCTTGGAAATCGCTTCTTCAGCAAAGACACTTGTGCAAGCAAGCTTCCAACATCTCTTTTGTTCCCTCTAGATAATGAGTTGAATATTCAAAAGAAGTGACACATAAATACACAATAACATACAACAAGAAATAACATGATTCGCTTTCTAAGCTTTTATATATAGGTTGTTGTATTGCACATAAACTTGAGATTTTCTTACACTTGTATATCTTAGAAATATTAAGTAACAGGGTCTTTGTGTGTGTTATATTGATTGTACCTCTGGTTGTATATCAGATGCATCATGTTGTAATCCTAAACATTTTGTTTATAATTCGTAAAACTATGTTGTAATCCTAAACATTTTGTTTATAATTTGTAAAACTCTCAAACTGAGTGTTTGAAGAAGGAAGTCTATTTCAAGTGTAATTTAGCAAGGGAATTATGAACTATAGGTTTAGGAAAGGAAGTCTCTTTCAAGTGTGATTGAGCAAGTGAGTCCTGAACTGTAGGTTTAGGCAAGGAAGTCTTGAACCAGTGTGTTTAGGAAAGAAGTCTCTTTCTGGTGAAGTTGAGCAAGAAGTCTTAGACTGGTGTATCTAAGCAATATTGTAATCAGGTTCTAATTATAGTGAAAAACTCTTGTGTGGCAACTCTCATTATAGAGGAACCAGGATAATCTTTGTGTGTAATTTACTTACTGCTTTTGCACTTTAACTATTCCATTGTTGCATACTCTAGCTTAGAATATGAACTTGGTTAGATTCAGAAGCTATTGTTTCTAAAAATAAAATGTTATAAGTTACACAATTCAACCCCCCTATCAAAAAAAAATCTTGTGTATTTTTTCACCTTCAGTTATCATCATAGCACGGTCTGTTCATAACACTTAACAGTGATACAAAAGATCATGGAGAGTAAAGTATACCATTATGGGTGATACTGGTGACAGTAAAGTTACTGACATTAGTATACCACATGATTATAGTGCTCATAAAAAAGAGTCATTATTCTGATAAACCATCTACATTCAATGGTAATTCTATTCACTTTGAATGGTGGAAAAGAAAAATGTACACATAAATCATTGGACTTAATTATGAGCTATGGGACATACTTGAGGATGATATTGAAATTAAGGTGAATTGTGTGGTAATGTTGTTGATAGAAAAGTTCTCACGCCAGGTCAAAATAAAGTGTACGGGAAACACCATAAAGTAAGAGGTATCATTGTTGATGCTTTACCTCACTCTGACTACATAACAATCATATATAAGTCAAGTGCCAAGATTATCTTTCATTCATTGTGTACTACCTATTAAGGTAACTGTTGTACCCCAAAATTTGCCCTCCCATATTCTCCAAGAAATTGCCAAGTCAAGCCTCAAAATCTCCCCAAGGGTTGCACAGTTCAAGGGTCTCCTAAACAGTCAAATTAGGGTTTTGGTTCTGATCAAGAAAATGGAATTTCCAAGGGCCCAATCAAGTCTCACATGCCTACAAACATGGTCAAGCATCCTCATATCAAGTTTCAAGACTTTCAGCATAAAGTTGCACAGTCAAAACCCTAATTGCACTACAGTCAACTGTAGGGGCAAAATGGTCATTTGACAGTCAAAAGTTCAAATTTTTGGTCAACATCTCATTTTGAAGTCACAAACATCATTTGATCAATGCTTGATCATGATTCTCAAAGCTTGGCTCAAAAATCATCAAGATGCAAAAGTTTCCTTATTTAGACAGTTGAAAAAGTCAACTGTAAATTGACCAGGGCATAACTTTCACATGGATTATCAGCAAAATTCCATCCAAAGCTCATTTTGAAGAGAAAGATATTTCCTACAACTCCTCTTCATACTTCAAGCCCAAGAAATGCTCTCACAAAAAGTTATCAATTTCAACATTATAGGTCATTTTCAAAAGTCAACAAAAAGGGACTTTAAGTCAAAGGCCATAACTTGAGATTGGTAAATCAAAATGACATGGGACCAAAGGCATTGGTTAGAGGACTCAAAGACCTTTCCAAACTGTCCAGGAACATGAGCAAATCTTAAAAATTGAGCAAGTTATGCCTTGTGGAAGTTGGGAAATTTTTGGATATTTTGAAAAGTCAACATTGATTCAAATGACCTAAAATTGCTAATGGGCCTATTTTTCTTCCATAATTCATCATCCAAGGCATGTGCACGACCACTTGGCCCAAAGGGAAGTCTTTCTTCATTATTTATTTATTTATTTGGATTTTTATTATTAATAATTCATTTTAATTAAATAAAATACATGAAAAATGCTAAACCTAGTTTTTCAATCTTTTTGTGCATATTATATCCTCAAGATTTCGTGCCTAGCCAAATATGGAAAGAACCAATGGAATTGGATGTGATTTGTATCAAAAAGCATGTGAAAAAGATTTGAAAATCATGGTTAAAAAAATCAAATATCACATTCATTAATTCATGGATTTTAATCAAGTTTTTCAACCCTAATTGGTTCCATACATAAGCACAAGCAAGACCTAATGCCTCAGAACGACTCAGCTGCGCAGAAACTCCATTGACAAAACTCAATTTTTTGGCAAAAATTCCAAATCTGAAAACTAGGTTAGAGGACGATTCAAGACCAAATAGTGATTCCATTAGCTTCCTTGAGGATCATTGAACGATTTCCAATCAAAATCAATCCTCCCAACATCCAGAATTGGTATACAGAAGTCAAGCGTTCTTCATTTTTTTTCAAAATCGTGTTTCCATGTTTAGGCATTTATATAGCGTTTTGTTTGTATATTTGTACTAATGACTTTATTCTGAAGCTAACCACATAACTTGATTGAAGTTTTGGGCATCGTACGCGAATCTACCATGTTTGTTTTTTAGGGTTCTTCAACCTTCAAATTGGGGGTTTTTGAATACAGCAAAATTAGACCACCACGATGCCATGAATGGACTCAGGGGGTTTGGACGAAAACAATGGCATCATCGCGCTCAATTTATGAAGCCCCAGGGGCTATTCGCTATTTTCTAATATAGCGTCTATAGCAACGTTTGAAAACTGTTGCTAAAGTGTTCTTGTTTCAGAAAAAAAAAACAAACCAACGAGGAAGACGCTTAGGTGGCCATCCATGATTGGAGCGTTTTGAATTTTTGCGCGCAGGCAGCATTAACGCATTATCTTGTATTATAATATTTGTTTGTTGTTTGATATACAGAAAATGCATTTGGAACGGTTGGCAAGCGTAGTGGGTGGTAACGTTCATGACCTGGGTTCGAGCCCCAGGTCCTCATTATTTCCATGTTATTTTTCTTCAATAAATGCTTCTATGCAGTTTCAACATCAAAGTCCACCATACACCTTCAAAATCAAGCTGTTCACGAGGTCAGTGGATTCAATCAAGGGTCATGATCTGGAGGGCACGGTGTACTATGGTCAACGCGCATACATGCTAACCAAAAAGTCTACCAGGCCAAGAGTAATTGGGCCTGAATCACTACAAAAAACCTCCCAATTTGGGGGCAGACCCCCCTGAGGTTTGCAATATTTTTCTAATTTTCATTCTTTTTATTTTCAATTATTATCCTTTTATTAATTCTTGTAATTTAATTATTTTTCATAAAAACACAAAACCATAAAAAAATCAGAAAAGAGAAAAAATAATAAATATTTTTTTATTTTAATATTTCTTGTAAATAAATTCATAAATTAACTAGTTTTAAATTAGGTTTTAATTTTAACTCTTTTAATAAAAATCTAAAAAATCTAGAATTAGGGTTTATGATAATTGTTATTCCTTTTTGTTTTCTTTCATAATAATTAAAATATTAAATATTTATTTTTGTAATTAAATTGCATGTAAATTAATTAGGGTTAATATTAGGTTTAGACTTTAATATGTTTTCTTAACAAATAAAAATCGTAGAATTAGGTTTAATTGCATTTAATTCTTTTTCCATCAAAATCATAAAAAACCAAAAAAAAATACCAATAACAATTTCTCTTTCTTTTCTTAATTAATCAATTCTATCATTTAATTTAATTTTGCAAAAAGGGTCCAACGCCCTCGTTTAATTCTTATTAAATTCGCATGTTTATTTTTATTCTTTATAATTTTGATGTATCTCTCCCAAAGCCGTGTAATTAATCTGCCGCACTTTTAATTCTTTATTTTCTTTACTTTCTTTATTTTTCTGTCAAATCGGGTTCAAGAAATTTTGGCGATGTGGACCCGCGCCTTTTGTAATAGCTTAGAATTTTTACCTTCTCGCAATCTTTAACTGTTAATCAAGGCATGAAAGAATGTATGGACAAAAATAAAAACAAACGCTAGATCACCAATAACATGACAAAAGACAAAAATAAATGAATCTGACACACAAATCACACACCACCCCTAGGGTACGCCTCACTGTTGCCTTGCCTCGAAAGGTGATCGTCGAGTAGAGGATGTCTTAGTAAGTCCTCATGATCCGGGAACCTGGCATGAGGGTAGCTTCTAAGGTGTCTTCCCATTGCTCTGGTGATCACCATGTCCCGAACCTCGAATTGACCCGAACACCTCCAACGGTGGTGCTACCTATCTCTCAATGGTGGGATGGCACTACCTTAAGGACATTTACACAGACGAATTCCTTAGGGTAGGTAGACGACTCTAGATACTTGCTCTAAATTTCAAAACAAATTCAAAATACTTTTCACACCGACACCTTTTCAAAAAGCTTTCGAAAGCATTTTTTCAAACACTCTTGAGGACTGATACAAGAGTCGAACTGGAATTTTCAAAGAAACTTTTTAAAACCCACAGTTGAAAAGCGAACAAACCATTTTGAAAACACAATGAGCAAGTATCTAAGAGCCCATGGATAACCATGGATAGAAAGGGTGCTAACACCTTCCCTTTCTATAATCTACCTCCCGAACCGAGAGCAATCTCTTTAAAGGAATTTTTCTGTGCTTTTGTCCTTTCCAATTGGAGAAAATAAAAGACGGTGGCGACTCTTGCTTACCGCGACATTTCGCGAAACCAGCTTTAAACAGTCAGTTCCAAATCCACCGATCACAGAACTGGCGACTCTGCTGGGGACATCTTTTAAAGTGAGGTGTACCTTAGGGCTAGTTCATAACTGTGTTTTCAATTGTTTTCTTTGCTTGCTTTATTATTGTGGGACTGTCTTGGGAGTTCTATAGATCCTAACCCGGATCTGGGGATACCTTCCTAGAAAGTAGCAACAAGGCTGTGAGGGAACTGTGCGGGGTATACCGACATGGTTGAAACAGTCTGCTACGTTGATGTGGCACTTTGGTGTGTACCGGTAACCCTTGAGTTCAGTCAAGGAGAGTACGGGGCCTCCGCGTGGTGTCGTGAAGCATCAATAGACCTTAGGAACCTTAATTGAACTATCTTGGCCTCTTTAGGGTAGTGAGATAACTGACTTTGGTGCAGTCCGAGGTTGGTTGATACTCGATACTACACCCAATTGAGGGTTGCTTTCCTGGAATATTTCGGTCGCCAGTTCAGTGGCTAAATCGAAACGATGAACAATGAAAGCAATCCCGTGATATTGGGATCCTCTAAGAACCCGGTTACTTTGATAGGACAGGTATGAACCAACAAACTGAAAGAGGGTAATACCTAGACCCCATGCTGGCCTAAACTCTAAGGGCTCTCTGTGTGACTTGTGTGCCTTCGTACTTGACTGCTTGCATGCTTTATCTGACACATGAACTACTTGCAGGTTTTAGTTTTAGTCCTTAATTGGGACACATGACAGGGCTTACTAAGTTTCTTGCAGGTTTTGTTTATAGTCCTTAATTAGGACTCATAACGGAGTGTATTGAGTTTCTTGCAGGTTTTGTTTATAGTCCTTAATTAGGACTCATAACGGAGTGTATTGAGTTTCTTGCAGGTTTTGTTTATAGTCCTTAATTAGAGCTTATAACAGAGTGTACTAAGTTTCTTGCAGACTAGTTTCTTGCAGGTTTTGGTTTGCAGTCCTTAATAGGGACTTATAACAAGGTTTACCCATGTTACCCCATGCATCATGACATCATACCATTGCATACATCCAACCTATTTCAAGGATCTCAAGGGTTTGCGATGCAGGTCAGGATGAATCAAACATCTAGCAAGGGGCAAAGAGGATTTATTTTCCTCTAGCCAAGGTTGTCTGAGGCTATGACCCACTTGATATGGTGAGCTCTGACTCTTGAAGAAGGTTCCCCCAACCAAGGTTGTTTGGAAATCAAAGCCAGACAGGATGACTAAAGTCAGGGGCTATGACCCACTTGATATGGTGAGCCTTTGACCCTTGAAGAAGGATTCTCAGCAACGTGGAGTTCCTTCAATCAAAACACCGGACCCAAGTTCTAACAAATTTTCTTGTTTATCCTGCGAGGTCCTTGAAATCATTGCATGCATATCATACACATCATTGCATAACAGGTACTCATTCTCTGCAGATTGCTTACCTTCTTCGCTGTTTATTTCAGCAGTCTCGTCATGAATCCTGAATCCTCAACCGAGCACACTATCAAGGCCCTCCAGGCTCAGAACGCCCAGTTCCAAGAGCTGATCATGAATTTGACCCAGGGGCAACAAGATCTGAAGACCCTACTCTCGAAAAAGAAGAAGAAGAGGACTATTTTGTTCAGCCCTAGACGCAGATCTGGGAACACACTGCAGGATGAAGCTGAGAGGACAACTCCATCTGTGGGGAAAGGCAGTCATCAAGAGGAAAGGGTTCCCAGTCCAGTGGTCTCTGACAATGAGACAGATTCCAATGACGAACAGTACCCTCCGGCTGAGGATAGGTACAAACAGTTGGAAGACCGGCTAAGTGCTATGGAGATACAAAAAGTGCCTGGCCTGGACTTCGAGGATCTAGGTCTGTCTTCTGGGGTAGTGATCCCACACAAATTCAAGGCACCTGCCTTTGCAAAGTACGACGGGGCATCCTGTCCAAAGCTGCATCTCAGGTCATACATGAGGAGGATCCAGCCCTACACAGCCGACAGGAACTTATGGATCCACTTTTTTCAGGAGAGTCTTTCAGGGACTCAGCTTGACTGGTTCTATCAACTGAATGGAGCCAGCATCCGTAGCTGGGAGGACTTGGCCACTGCTTTCTACAAGCAGTACCAGTACAACGCCGACCTTGCTCCCACGCGCACTCAACTTCAAGGAATGTCTATGGGTGCAAGCGAAGGTTTCAAAGAATATGCCCAAAAGTGGAGGGACCTTGCTGGAAGGGTACAGCCACCTCTAACCGACCGCGAGCTCGTCGATATGTTCTTAGGGACCCTGTCCGGTCCATTCTTCAACCACCTGATTGGGAATTCTGCTGTTGGATTTACAGATTTAGTCTTGACCGGGGAAAGAATAGAAGCTGGTATCAAGTCAGGGAAAATACATAATGGTGACTCCTCGAACATTGAGAAGAAACCATCCAAGAGAGAATCTAGTGCTGTCAACGCGGTAGCTATTGCAAAGCCGGCCAGTGCTCCTCAGCATCGCAGTCAACAAAGGGAAGAAAGACCTAAGAGGCAATTTACTCCCCTCGGCATGACCTTGTCACAGATATTGCCACAGCTGCTGGAAACCAGGTTGGTAACTCTCATGGATCCCCCGAAGAATCCTAACAGGACACCTTCAAGGTACAATCCCAATGCTCGCTGCGCCTATCATTCCGACAGCCCGGGGCATGCTACAGATGACTGTTGGACTTTGAGAAACAAGGTTCAAGATCTGATCGACGCGAAGGAAGTCCAGCTCGACTCTCCAGAGGCTCCCAACGTGATCACTGCTTCCATGCCAAAACATGGCTAGGATAGAAAGCACTTTTTTTGTTCATTTGTATTCAAGTTGTAATCTTCTTTTGATTGTTCAAACATTTACTCATGTTAAACATTGTTATTTCTTTAATGCATCGCATATGTCTGTTTTGAAGCAATATATTCGCATTCACTATATGCAAACTGTTTTCATATTTTTTCTGATGTCAACTCTTGATTAATAATTCTAAGCCTCTTGAGGGAGGATGACGAAAATGATACCACGATCTACAGTATGCTTTTGAACAGACCCCGCTGATGAGGTACAGGCATTGTTTCAAATCCTAAACACTGGAGTTATAAGGAAGATAATCCCTCGTCAACCCCTCTGAGCCAAAGAAGTAGGAGTTTTTATTTTCGAAAATTGAAACCCTTAATCATAACCCGGGGCAGGGTAGTCTTCTCAGTTGATCCAAGTGCACAATGAATGGCACCAAATGAGTTTTTCCAAAAACAAAAGACAGTGACAGTTCAGAACAATCATAAAGACAGGCAGTCATTATCAAAAAAAAAAAAAAATGAAAAGCCCATTAAGTCAAAACCCATGAAGGAGACTTACAAAACTGGGGCATCCCGCTGACTGTAATTCCAAAAAAGGAAACAGGTCAGGCAAAAAGAAAGGGATAATAAAAATCAAGGAAGAGGTCTTACAAACCCTCAACAAAAAAGGAATGACTGCCTATTCAAAATAAGTTATCAACATCTGAATCATCACCGGAAAATCAGAGCAAAGAATCAAACAAGGTCTAACGTATGATCAACTGAGTTTAGGTTTGGAGAACATCACGAAGAGCGGGTGGGTACAAACAAAATTTGAGCCTTTATCCTTTGTTTCTTAACCCGTGAACCAGGCCACGTTATAACCCTCAAAAGTCCTAGCTGAAGCATGGGTTAGTTCGAAAGCATACTGTTACGAAAGGTATCCTGACTCCTTAAGGCCTACGGTAAATACGGAGTTGACATCACGTTTTACAAACATTCACTTGTTTTATGAAAAAGAATGCATTTCCAAAAAACTTCGAAACAGACATAAGCTTTGCATTTTTAACATAACTTTGTTTGCATATGAATATTTGTTTGAACAGCAGGGAAATTCGCACGATGAATACCTAGTGGACAAAAGCATTTCCAATCAAGGGGCATAGCATGATCAGTGTCCATCATCTAGGGGCAGTCCAGTCAAGATTCAGGGAATCTCTCAAGGCTAAATAGCCTGGGGCAAATCTCCGCCTGAGTCACTTGGGGCATTCCAACAACGAGTCTTGCCTGATCAAATACCTTCTGGGGGCATGACAAAACACTTCTAACAGGGGCAACTCCCTACTTTCTGAGAACGGACATAGTCGAAAAAATGCTACGCAAAATCAAAGACCCGCTAGGTTGACATACCTAGGCAAAAATCAGGGCTTCCCGGCGAACCAAAAGGGTTCGGGCAAAAATAAGGGATGAAAATGAAAGATCTGTACACCCGGCAAGTCGAAAACCTGAAAAGGCGGCTTGGGCAAAAATGGGTATCCCGGTGGACTGAAAACCTGAAAGGGCGGTCCAGGCAGAAATTAGGGATCAAAGCGTACGACTATGTCCTAGCATTTCGGCACCTGCCTACCAGAAGGCTTGTCAAGTACTCCCACAGGTGCCTTCTCCCACTGAAACTGGGGCAATATTGAGTTGTCTAAAGGATCCGGTTGCTCTATCCATCGAGGTACCAAGATAGGTTCGGTTGAAGAACGCGACCCAGATACCTTCACTCCCTGCAGGGCGAACGCGTCCCCCGACTTTATTCTAAGAGTTATTTCCTTACCAGGATATAACTGGGTTATCCTCATCCAAAAGCCACGGAAAGACCGTCCTCAGTAAGGTCTTCTTATCCCCAGCGAAGTCTATTAACACTTCCAACAACAAGGGTATCCCCAGCAAATTATTACCAACGATTCAACAGAGTACCTCTCTCCCCACAGAGTATTGCTTCCCAGCAAGATTGCTAGAGTACTCTCCTCCCCGCAGAGTTATTCCATTCGCCAAGTTTATTCCCCAACGGAGTCATCTTCTCCCAACCAGTATCCTTGCAATTATCATCCCCAGCGGAGGCAAAATCCATTCTCCAACATCAGCCCAGGATTTAACTTCCCGGCATTCATCAAGGATTTATTTTCCTAGACAAAAAATACATTCATAAACATCACATTTTCATACATCACGATACATGCATATACGCATCATATCATACAATCTCATTTATGTCGAGAACATCATTGCTTGATCCATATCATGCATGGCATATGACCGACCTTTACCTTTCAGGAAGGATGCAGTTAAATGATCAGTTATGTCAAAGTAGACAAATACAGTCAAAAGAGACCAATACAGTCAAAAGAGACCAACCCAGTCAAAAAAGACAAGTACAGTTAAATCCCAAAGGTTTTTCTGATGCAAACCCCATCAAAGAAGACAAATCCAGTTGAATCAATTCTTAAAGATCTTTCTAAATACATACCTGTCGTTATAGACACTCGTCGTTATAGACACTCGTCGTTATAGACACTCGTCGTTATAGACACCCGTCGTCATAGACACTCGTCGTTATAGACACTTGTCGTTATAGACACTCGTCGTCATAGACACTCGTCGTTATAGACACCCGTCGTCATAGACACTCGTCGTTATAGACACTTGTCGTTATAGACACTCGTCGTTATAGACACCCGTCGTCATAGACACTCGTCGTTATAGACACTTGTCGTTATAGACACTCGTCGTCATAGACACTCGTCGTCATAGACACTCGTCGTTATAGACACTTTTCGTTATAGACACTCGTCGTTATAGACACTCGTCGTTATAGACACTCGTCGTTATAGACACTCGTCGTTATAGACACTCGTCGTTATAGACACTCGTCGTTATAGACACTCGTCGTTATAGACACTCGTCGTTATACACACTCGTCGTTATAGACACTCGTCGTTATAGACACTCGTCGTTATAGACACTCGTCGTTATAGACACCCGTCGTTATAGACACTCGTCGTTATAGACACCCGTCGTTATAGACACTTGTCGTTATAGACACTCGTCGTTATAGACACTCGTCGTTATAGAAACTCGTCGTTATAGACACCCGTCGTCATAGACACTCGTCGTTATAGACACTTGTCGTTATAGACACTCGTCGTTATAGACACTTGTCGTTATAGACACTTGTTGTTATAAACACTCATCGTTATAGACACCCATCGATAAAGACCACCCGTCCATGGAAATAACCTGTCAGTAGAGACAACTCACCAATCTTTCTGAATACCAGATCCGATTCCTGTATCTTGCCAGGGTGTGTCTGAAGAGTTCGAGGATCCGATACCTGAATCTTTCCAGGGTGTATCCGTTGAAGACTAACATTACCAGATCCGATTCCTGTATCTTGCCAGGGTGTGTCTGAAGAGTTCGAGGATCCGATGCCTGAATCTTGCCAGGGTGTATCCGTTGAAGACTATCATTACCGGACTCGATTCCTGTATCTCGCCAGGGTACGTTTGAAGAATTCGAAGATCCAATTCCTGTAACCAGTCAGGACATATCTACCCAAAGCATCTGAAGACCAGCTCCTGCAACATGTCAGGTACTCATTTTTCTTTTGCAGGTATGCAAGTTCTCGCTGAGGAATCTCTTACGCAATCAACATCCAGATGGCATCTATAAGCCCATCCACCTTCCAGCATCTCTCTAAATGGCATCTATAAGCCCATTCCACCATCACACTACTTCTATGTGAGCGCAAATTTCTGGGCACTCTAGTGTCCAATCATCTTCCACCTTCGGATTACGAAAGGCACGTCAGCCAATCTGCACCCTCAGGTCTAAGAAGATTGAATAGGGGCAACTGTTGTACCCCAAAATTTGCCCTCCCATATTCTCCAAGAAATTGCCAAGTCAAGCCTCAAAATCTCCCCAAGGGTTGCACAGTTCAAGGGTCTCCTAAACAGTCAAATTAGGGTTTTGGTTCTGATCAAGAAAATGGAATTTCCAAGGGCCCAATCAAGTCTCACATGCCTACAAACATGGTCAAGCATCCTCATATCAAGTTTCAAGACTTTCAGCACAAAGTTGCACAGTCAAAACCCTAATTGCACTACAGTCAACTGTAGGGGCAAAATGGTCATTTGACAGTCAAAAGTTCAAATTTTTGGTCAACATCTCATTTTGAAGTCACAAACATCATTTGATCAATGCTTGATCATGATTCTCAAAGCTTGGCTCAAAAATCATCAAGATGCAAAAGTTTCCTTATTTAGACAGTTGAAAAAGTCAACTGTAAATTGACCAGGGCATAACTTTCACATGGATTATCAGAAAAATTCCATCCAAATCTCATTTTGAAGAGAAAGACATTTCCTACAACTCCTCTTCATACTTCAAGCCCAAGAAATGCTCTCACAAAAAGTTATCAATTTCAACATTATAGGTCATTTTCAAAAGTCAACAAAAAGGGACTTTAAGTCAAAGGCCATAACTTGAGATTGGTAAATCAAAATTCCATGGGACCAAAGGAATTGGTTAGAGGACTCAAAAACCTTTCCAAAATGTCCAAGAACATGAGCAAAGCTTAAGAATTGAGCAAGTTATGCCTTATGGAAGTTGGGAAATTTTTGGATATTTTGAAAAGTCAACATTGATTCAAATGACCTAAAATTGCTAATGGGCCTATTTTTCTTCCATAATTCATCATCCAAGGCATGTGCACGACCACTTGGCCCAAAGGGAAGTCTTTCTTCATTATTTATTTATTTATTTGGATTTTTATTATTAATAATTCATTTTAATTAAATAAAATACATGAAAAATGCTAAACCTAGTTTTTCAATCTTTTTGTGCATATTATATCCTCAAGATTTCGTGCCTAGCCAAATATGGAAAGAACCAATGGAATTGGATGTGATTTGTATCAAAAAGCATGTGAAAAAGATTTGAAAATCATGGTTAAAAAAATCAAATATCACATTCATTAATTCATGGATTTTAATCAAGTTTTTCAACCCTAATTGGTTCCATACATAAGCACAAGCAAGACCTAATGCCTCAGAACGACTCAGCTGCGCAGAAACTCCATTGACAAAACTCAATTTTTTGGCAAAAATTCCAAATCTGAAAACTAGGTTAGAGGACGATTCAAGACCAAATAGTGATTCCATTAGCTTCCTTGAGGATCATTGAACGATTTCCAATCAAAATCAAGCCTCCCAACATCCAGAATTGGTATACAGAAGTCAAGCGTTCTTCATTTTTTTTCAAAATCGTGTTTCCATGTTTAGGCATTTATATAGAGTTTTGTTTGTATATTTGTACTAATGACTTTATTCTGAAGCTAACCACATAACTTGATTGAAGTTTTGGGCATCGTACGCGAATCTACCATGTTTGTTTTTTAGGGTTCTTCAACCTTCAAATTGGGGGTTTTTGAATACAGCAAAATTAGACCACCACGATGCCATGAATGGACTCAGGGGGTTTGGACGAAAACAATGGCATCATCGCGCTCAATTTATGAAGCCCCAGGGGCTATTCGCTATTTTCTAATATAGCGTCTATAGCAACGTTTGAAAACCGTTGCTAAAGTGTTCTTGTTTCAGAAAAAAAAAACAAACCAACGAGGAAGACGCTTAGGTGGCCATCCATGATTGGAGCGTTTTGAATTTTCGCGCGCAGGCAGCATTAACGAATTATCTTGTATTATAATATTTATTTGTTGTTTGATATACAGAAAATGCATTTGGAACGGTTGGCAAGCGTAGTGGGTGGTAACGTTCATGACCTGGGTTCGAGCCCCAGGTCCTCATTATTTCCATGTTATTTTTCTTCAATAAATGCTTCTATGCAGTTTCAACATCAAAGTCCACCATACACCTTCAAAATCAAGCTGTTCACGAGGCCAGTGGATTCAATCAAGGGTCATGATCTGGAGGGCACGGTGTACTATGGTCAACGCGCATACATGCTAACCAAAAAGTCTACCAGGCCAAGAGTAATTGGGCCTGAATCACTACAAAAAACCTCCCAATTTGGGGGCAGACCCCCCTGAGGTTTGCAATATTTTTCTAATTTTCATTCTTTTTATTTTCAATTATTATCCTTTTATTAATTCTTGTAATTTAATTATTTTTCATAAAAACACAAAACCATAAAAAAATCAGAAAAGAGAAAAAATAATAAATATTTTTTTATTTTAATATTTCTTGTAAATAAATTCATAAATTAACTAGTTTTAAATTAGGTTTTAATTTTAACTCTTTTAATAAAAATCTAAAAAATCTAGAATTAGGGTTTATGATAATTGTTATTCCTTTTTGTTTTCTTTCATAATAATTAAAATATTAAATATTTATTTTTGTAATTAAATTGCATGTAAATTAATTAGGGTTAATATTAGGTTTAGACTTTAATATGTTTTCTTAACAAATAAAAATCGTAGAATTAGGTTTAATTGCATTTAATTCTTTTTCCATCAAAATCATAAAAAACCAAAAAAAAAATACCAATAACAATTTCTCTTTCTTTTCTTAATTAATCAATTCCATCATTTAATTTAATTTTGCAAAAAGGGTCCAACGCCCTCGTTTAATTCTTATTAAATTCGCATGTTTATTTTTATTCTTTATAATTTTGATGTATCTCTCCCAAAGCCGTGTAATTAATCTGCCGCACTTTTAATTCTTTATTTTCTTTACTTTCTTTATTTTTCTGTCAAATCGGGTTCAAGAAATTTTGGCGATATGGACCCGCGCCTTTTGTAATAGCTTAGAATTTTTACCTTCTCGCAATCTTTAACTGTTAATCAAGGCATGAAAGAATGTATGGACAAAAATAAAAACAAACGCTAGATCACCAATAACATGACAAAAGACAAAAATAAATGAATCTGACACACAAATCACACACCACCCCTAGGGTACGCCTCACTGTTGCCTTGCCTCGAAAGGTGATCGTCGAGTAGAGGATGTCTTAGTAAGTCCTCATGATCCAGGAACCTGGTATGAGGGTAGCTTCTAAGGTGTCTTCCCATTGCTCTGGTGATCACCATGTCCCGAACCTCGAATTGACCCGAACACCTCCAACGGTGGTGCTACCTATCTCTCAATGGTGGGATGGCACTACCTTAAGGACATTTACACAGACGAATTCCTTAGGGTAGGTAGACGACTCTAGATACTTGCTCTAAATTTCAAAACAAATTCAAAATACTTTTCACACCGACACCTTTTCAAAAAGCTTTCGAAAGCATTTTTTCAAACACTCTTGAGGACTGATACAAGAGTCGAATTGGAATTTTCAAAGAAACTTTTTAAAACCCACAGTTGAAAAGCGAACAAACCATTCTGAAAACACAATGAGCAAGTATCTAAGAGCCCATGGATAACCATGGATAGAAAGGGTGCTAACACCTTCCCTTTCTATAATCTACCTCCCGAACCGAGAGCAATCTCTTTAAAGGAATTTTTCTGTGCTTTTGTCCTTTCCAATTGGAGAAAATAAAAGACGGTGGCGACTCTTGCTTACCGCGACATTTCGCGAAACCAGCTTTAAACAGTTAGTTCCAGATCCACCGATCACAGTAACCAACAGGAAAAAATAATTTGGTTTACCCCAAAATTTTCCCTCTCATTTATCAAATATTTTCTCACAAGGATCTCTCTTGGTTCAAGACTGCACTAGGATTCATCAGCTCAAGACACCTCCTTAAGCACTGATGACCAAAATTAGGGTTTGAGATTGCACAAGGAAAATTAAACTTTCAATACTTCGAATGACTTTCATGGATCATTATGGACCCCCAAGATTACTCATGTCAATTTTCAAGCCTTGGATCACAATTTTGCTCAGTCAATTGAGCAGTTGACCTAAAAATCATTTATATTGGGGAAAAAGTCAACTATAGCCAATTTATAGTCAAACTTCATAATTTTTATCCACATCAATATTATAAACTCATATATATGTATCATTTTATCAAGTTTGGACCACAATTCCCCAAGAAATTTGATCAAATCATCAAAAGGGCAAAATGGTCAAAATTAGGGTTTTGACTGAGAAAGGGCAATTTCTGATTTTTGACCTAGCAAATGGTCAATTGGTTTGAAGAATGATTTCAATATTTCAATTGCATCATTTTGACCTAATGGCATGGCCTAAAACATTTCTCAAGATCAATTGGATTGATAGTGAATTCTCAATCAACTGATCAAAAGTCAATTGTACACTGAAAAGTCAAACTTTGACTTTTTGGTCAAAATTTAATGTCAAAGGTCACAATTCATTAAAACATGTCAAAATATGAAACTTATTCATCAAGAAATTAAAAAGTCAAGATTTCATTTTGAAAAGTCAAAGTTTTCTCTTAGAAATTTTTCTGTGTTTAAAACTTCATGCTTTTTCACAACTTTGAGTAAATTTTTCACCATGATGCAAGAGGATTCAAAAGAAACTTTCAACATGAAAGTTGTAGATCTCCATGATATATACAACATTGCATTACAGAACTTCTTCTAAAAATGCTTGGATGTCAAGTTATTAATTCATAAATTCATGGTCTTGAAATTGGACACTTAGTGAAATTTTGCCCTAGTTTTGGTCAGAATTTTGACCTAACTTCATGGCACTTTTTCATATAGTTCCAAGGGGAGTTTTCAAAAGTGATTCAAAGAGGGGTCGTAAAGAACATTACAAGCTTTCCAAAATTCCCAAGAACTCCTTGAGATCATTCTTGAGTAGGGGGAATCGAAGAGATGAAGTTAGGGTTTTCACACTTGAATTACAAGTCATTTTGTGATGAACAAGATTCAAATTTCAAACCTATGCTGCATAATATCTACTTTACAGGCCTCAAACTTGTTAGGCACTCCATAATTAATTGCTTGCACAGCTATTAGAGGTCTCAATTCAACCATTCAATGCAAGGCCATGCTTTATATCCATTTTGGGAAGAAAGTGCACAATGCCATTTTGATGAAGTAGCTTTTTGCACAAAACTTGTTCTTGAGCCTTGCAATTGCTTTCTTCTGATCATACAAGTCCCATAACTCAAGAGAAGTTGATCTCAACACTTACAATCACCCAGCCCATGATTGTACTACACATTGAAACTTATTTTCCCACTTTTCTTCAAAATCAAGTAACATAACAATTAGCCTATAACTTGTACCTCTGACTCTCTCAAGCACTAAGATCTTTTTCTTATACATACACAAGTATTTTGTCACAAATCCCACACATGCTTGAGCCCTGAAAACACCAAGAACACAAAATCACTAAAAACACCTCAAAACTTGCCATTTCTGAGTTTTGAATCCAATCTCCAAATTTGCTTGTGCGTTTCTTAGCCTTTTACTTTCAAAAGCTTCTAAATAACATACACAAACAATTCCAACACCTGCAACACCACTGTAACACCTCCATCATCATCCACCATTTTCAAAAACAGCACCTTGCACCTTGACTTCTCCAGAACTCCTCATGCACTTTCAGCTCAAGCTAAATATCACATTTGCTTCCTGGGAACTTGAGGAAGCTAATACAATCATTGGAACTCACTAAAAGCTACTCAAACTCAAAACACGATACCCTCTTGCAAGGTGAGTTTTTTGACTTTTGAACTCTTCAAACAAGCATCATTAATGGTTTATTTATGAATAAGAAATGTAGGTATCTTTGTCCTGAAGCTAACCATGTCCATAGTTTTCATTTATGTTGCTTGAGCTTAGAGAATTTTAAGATTGAAGTTTCTTAATTTTTTAGGGTTCAGATTAGGGCCATTAAAATTCATGATTGTCTTTGATATATAATTTTATTGCTTTGCATTTCTGAAATCGTGAGAAAATTTGCCACAAGTTTCCTCTTTACATTTTTCATTTTGGTTGAGAATTGAATAAGATACAGAGGTTCAGACTGGGCGTGAGGTTGAAGATGAATTTGTCTTCAGGAACGTGTTTACCATATATATTTATGGTTTGATATTAATAAACAGATGTATAGCCATCCCAGTGGTAGAAGCGCGCGCCTGTGATTATAGGGACCTGGGTTCGAGCCCCAGTGGTACCCTTTTACTTGTTTTCTCACATTTCTTTCATATTTTTTTGTCATTTGTTTGCAGCGCTGGGCCTCATCCCCTTGGGCCTTATATTTTTTTACTTCTGACCCCCCTTGCTGGTTATTCACACCCCTAGCCCATTTTATTTTCTTTTTCTCAAATTTTTATTTATTTGTTTTCTTAAATATTTTATCTAATACTAAAAAATCAGAAAAAAATATAAAAAAACATTAGATTTATATTTTGATATAGTTTTTTTTTTTACACAAAAAATTATTTTATTTAATCGTACTTTATTTATTTTACTAATTGATTTGTAAAATTTAATTAGAAACTAGTTTTTTTAGTTATTTTCTTTTACACAATTTATATCTATTATTTTAAAATATAAAAAGATCAAAAATATTTTATAATACTATAAATTATTTTTAAGACAAAAATACCAAAAATATTCTTCTTATAAACTTAGTTTCTTTTTTTAATCAATTAATAGATTAGGTTTTTATTTAAATTCTTTTCCTAGTAAATTTAGGTTTTACTTTTTACTAATTTAATTAATTATTTTTATGTTTAGTTGATTAGGTTAAAACAAAACCCCTTTTCCCTAAAAAATCCAAATAAAAGTCCATTTTCTTTCCATTTTACATTCTTGTATATTTACTCATTTTTGTATATAATCCAAATTCAATATGGTTGTAATAGATAATTAGGTTTATTTTCTGGCAATCCCCATTTGTAATTTGTACACCCCCTCCCACAAGTATTGTAATAGCGTAGTAATTTTAAATTCCGTAATTTATCGCTTTATATATAAATGCTAGTAAATTAGGGTTTGTATGGAAAGATTAAAAACAACAAATAAAAAACCCTAATCAAGACAAATCAAGCATATAAACCAATGCACTTGCACACATGCACCCATAGGGTAAATCCACTTGGTTTCCTTACAAATGGTCATGTTACGCATGTAAGGTATCTTAGCAAAAACAAGCAAAACACAAGATCATAGTCCCTCGATGACACTATCAAAGTTGCCTTTCAAAATGATCTTAGTCCCTAAAGAGAATGCTAAGATACCTTGCAACATTGCTAATCATGGTTATACGATGACCCACGCCCGTCCCGTTCACATCCAAAGACAGGGTTGCTTACCAAATCAATGGTAAGATGACAATATCGAAGGAAAAAGGAAATAAACATGAAAGACTTTTGAGTAGGTAGAATGTTCCTAGTTACTTTCTCAATTTCAAAACAAAACATCCTTGCTATTTTCAAAACTAACGCTAAACACTTTCAAAAACATCTTTTAAACTTGAAACATTTTCAAAAGATCAACACTTTGTATACATTCTTACGAACGAGAATCATTACAAAGTTTGCCTAAACGATGGCGCCTTTTCAAAATACTTTCAAAAACCACATAAAGCACATTTTTCAAACAAAAGCAAGCGATCTAGCAAGTAACTAAGAGCCCATGGAAAATCATGGATGAAAAGGGTGCTAATATCTTCCCTTTTCATAATCTACCCCCCGAACTCAAGAAACAATCTCAAAAGGTATTTCCTGTGCTTTTTTACCTTTCCTTTTGAATAAAAGAAAAGTCGGTGGCGACTCTTGCTAACCGCGACATTTGCGATAAAACACAAAATAACCAAGTCAGTTCTCCCACCGTATCACAGAAACCAAGGCCAATATTTTGTTTCACCGGTATGAACTCTTCAAAATGAAGGTTGATAAAGATATTGAAACTGTATTTTCTAGGTTTCAAGTTCTTATATCAGGCCTTCAGGTTTTGAACAAGAGTTATACGTCAACAGATCATGTCTAGAAGATTTTGAGGAGTCTTCCTGTGAGATTCTGACCTAAAGTTACAAACATTCAGTAGGTTAAAGATCTAAATACTCTAAGACTTGAAAGCCTAATAAGGAACCTTCAGAGCCATGAAATGGAACTGAATACAGATGAGCCTGTGAAGATGTCCAAATCACTGGCTTTAAAATCTACTGTTGAGAAATCTAATGGTAAAGCTCTCAAATCCTCAAAAGTCAGAAAATCAGAAGAAGTTTTTGATGAAGTAGTTTCTAATGATAACTCTAATGATGATGATATGGTATTTATCATCAAAAGGTTTCAACAACTGGCCAAAAGGAACAAGAGATTCAGAGACAAAGAAGATGGCCAAAAGATTTTCTATAGCTGCAACAAGCCTAGTCACTTTAGATCTGATTATCCTGATCTACATAAGGAAAATTCAAATAAAGGAAGCTTCTAGAAGGACAATTTAAGAAATAGATTCAAGAAGAGTCTCATGGCAACATGGGATGAACTTGATAATGAAGGAAGTTTTGACAAAGATGAAGGAGAAGAAAATATGGCATTGATGGCTCTTACATTATCTAATGCAGAATCTGTATCCTACTCTGGTTCATAATCAAACGAAGAAAATGAGGTATTTTCTAACTTATCTTGTTTTGATCTTATTTTCTTCATTCACGACCTCATGAGTCGTTGCAAAGACAAAGCAAGACACATGAAAATCTTAAAGAGAGATAATGATATTTTGAAAGAAGAATTAAAAATGTCTCAAGACAAATTTGGAATCTCTTAAAAAAGATCACAAGACTCTCCTAAATAAATCTTCGGATAAATTTGTAGATGAGCATGAGATAACTCTTCAAAGTTTTATCACAAGAGGTCTTGAAAGAACCAAAATAGCTTTCATAATATATGGAGTAAGTAAGAGAAATGGAGAAGGTTTATAATGGAAAATGCTCCAAAGTTCATCTCTTAAAGAAACCCTCAGATACTTCTTCTTCAAAGAGTGCTCAAATAGAGCTAAAAACTTATTTTGTGCTTGCTTTTGATAAGGGTAAGAATCCAATCTAATCAGAACCCAAGATTACTGATTTAAAGGATCTGAATAAATATGCAACTAAGACTTCAAAGTCAAAGATTATAGAGAAGTCACTTCCCATGAATCACCAATCAAAGGCTTATAATAGATCAGAACCTTGGGATCAAAAGTTAAAAATTTTGAGGAATTTATAACCAGTGACCACCAAGTCAAAGGTTTTGAAGAAATCTTAACAAATGACATATGGACCAAAGTTTCTAAAAGATTCAAAAACTCGTGTCGAGGCTCATCCGAGACAAAAATTTTATAGACCAGCAATCTGGAGTGAGCCTAGGCAAAATCACAAAAAACAAAACAAGAAAAATCTTATTAGAACTAAGCATAGAGGACCCGTAAGATTATGTGTACCTAAATCTGAGATTGTGTTTGCAACAAATATGCTTAAAGTTATAAGCAAAGCAACAGTCATGGTACCAGGATAGTGGTTGCTCACAATATATGACAGGAGGAAGGTATATGTTCCAAACCCTAACTCTGAAAGAGGAAGAAAGTGTGGGGCTTGGAGGAGGATGCAAAGGTAGGATCATTGGTATGGGTACTATTGGTAAGTATCATATCTATGTCAATAATGTTTGGCTTGTAAATAGACTAAAACATAAGCTACTGAGCATTAGTCAATTTTGTGACAGTGGTTACTATTCTGGTATGGCCAAATGCCTAGGTGTTGTACCCTAAAATTTTCCCTCCCATATTTCTCAAAACATTTCAAGAAAGATCCCCAAGTTGCTCAAGGAAGTCCAAGGCTTGACCAGACAAGCTCTCTCCTAAGGCAGTCTACCTCAAATTAGGGTTTCATGTTGCATCAAGATAATTGAGTCCAAGGGATCCCAAATGCTAACCATTGTCCTAATATGTTCTCAAGATCATACATGTCAAGTTTCAAGCCCTACAGAGAAAGTTTTCTCAGTCACTTGCTCAAAGGCCTGAAAATCGACTATGCTAGGGAAAAAGTCAAATGTGGCCCACATACATTCAAACTTCAAGATTCTTGGTCAACATCCTCATTTTGAAGTATATTTCATCATTTGATCAAGGGTTGATCATGATTCATCAAGGATTGCACATAATTCATAAAGAACCAAAAGTTGCTAAATTAGGGTTTTGTAGGAAAAGTCAACTCAACTTTGACCAAGCATAACTTTCTCATACTTTATTAGAAATGACCCATCCAAAGCTCATTTTGAATAGGATGCAATTATCTACAATCCATATTCATCTCCAAAGTTCAAAATATGCACTCACAAGAAGTTATGAATTTGGACATTATAGGTCATTTTGAAAAGTCAACAAAAACACTTTTTTTGTCAAAGCTTCATACATGAGCATGGAATATCAAATTGAGATGAGACAAAAAGGTTTTCTTAGAGGACATATCAAGCTTTATAAAAAGTTCAAGAACACCTTAAAAGAGTCAAAATTTAGGAAGTTATGCATTGGTGAAGTTGACCCTTTTTGCAAAATTGTCAAAAGTCAACTATGCCTCAAATTGCAATTTTTGCTAAATGGGACCAATCTTTTTCACTTGTTTTGAGTTGGCAACATGATCCAAGAGCCCTAGCCCTTGCCACTTGTCATTATCTTGTTTTTATTATTTATTTTTATTTTTATTTGAATTTAATTAATTTAAATCAAAACAAATCATAGAAAATCCAAAATATTGAAAACACAAGATTTAGTAAGTGTTTCAGGTCTTAAATTCCAGCTAGCATGAGATCAAAATCGTGTAAAGGCATGGGGTGCACAAAAAGATTGGATTTGGACTATTTTTGGAAGGATATTCAAAGGAATCAAATCAAAATCAAATGCAATGATGGAGGAAGATTGAGCACATTCTTTCAACCCTAATCCATTCCTCCATACATAAAGAACGTGTGCAGACCCAAAGAGAGGCTAGAAGGAGGCGCAACATCAAGATCAAAACTTGAATAAAACCATAAAAAGTAGCAATTTGAATTCATAGTTCCAGGCCAATTCAAGACTCTTTGACCATTCCAATCGCTTCCTGGGAGTGTAGGCAAGCGAAATCAATCAAGAACAAGTCCTTTCCAGTACCAAAACGCGTTGTAAGTCATCCACGACATTGCTCCTTTCTTGAATTCGATTTGCGTAATTCTTGCATATTCATCATATTCTAATAATATATTCTTGTTCACCATCACATATGCAAGCTTTCTGTAATATTTGATTTCATTTTTATGGCCTGTATAAGATTTCGCCATTACTAGGTTTTTGTGCTTCAATTTGGGATTTCTTCCTATAGGCAAAACTGGGCCATGAAAGGGGCACCATTGTGTTCAGCAAGGCCAGGCAAAGCTATCCACGGCCTTTGTTTTTATTTATCACGCTTGCATTAAGTTTTGAGATTTACAAGACCTGTAGCTATGGACGAACGTCCGTAGGTAAAAGTCTGAGACTTTTACCAACGGAACAAGGTTGAAGATGACTAGCTGGCAAGCAACCATTGGTCCATTCAAACTTCTAGCGTGCGTTTTTTATTATTCTCCACTAATTCTTGTTTTTGTATATTATTGTTATTGTTTATTTTATGTACAAATCAGAAGTTTAGCTCAGCTGGTTGCCAAGCGTTGGAAAGTCCCATGGGGCCTGGGTTCGAATCCCAGGTCCCCTAATTTGCTTCATGTTATTTTATTTTCAGTGATTACATGTGCGTGCAAGGCCAAGGTCTATCATGTGACCTCATCATCCATTCTGCCAGATGGCCAGACGGCCAGATCCAAGGGTCATCCATGAGGGAGCACCAAACGCCTAGTCATACGCATAGCATGGGATCTCAAAAAGTCAAGCGTGGACCTCATTTTACTTGGGCTAGATTGTTGTTCACACACCCCAAATCTCCAAACCAGGCCCAAGTTTCTTACCTTTTTCTTTTTTATATTTTATTTCATTTAATTTATTTATTTGTTTTACTAACCAAATTAAATAATTCTTTTTATCAAAAAATCACAAAAATAATATTTTTCACCAAATTAAGTTTAGATTTTATTTTTATCAAAAAATTAAATTAATTAAATTTGGTTGTGTAATTTTAGGTAACTTTAATTATTTTGTAAATAAATTAATAAATAATTAGAAAAATTAGGGGTTTTGTCTAAACTTAATTATATTTTCTTTTCCTAAAAATGACCAAAAAACCCAAAATAGGCCATTTATTTATTTTCATGAATTAATTTAATTAACTAATTAATTGTACATTTAATTTAAAAAACCTATTTCTTTTCTTAAAAAATAATTAAAAACAACAAAAACATTTTTTCTTTTAATTAGGTTAAAAATGGTCAAAACCCTATTTTTTTCTTATCGTTCTAATTTCATCGCGCGCGCTTTATTGTTTTATTATTTACCATATTGATGTAACTGCCTACAAGTTGTAATAGCTTAATTAGGACTTTTATTTTCATTTATCGTTTTATTTCTTAAGGGTTTGTTTTTGGCTATGTAAATACATGAAGCCTTGTAATAGCGTAGTTTAATTTCCACATTTTAAATTCCGCAAAATATTAACTGTTAGATGTATGATATTAGGATGCATGACAAGAATGTATGATTAACTTTAAAACGGTTAGATAACCCTAAAATGTGCAAAGATAAATAATTTGAAATTGAATCACTCGCACATGCGCACTCCTAGGGTACACTCCCACTTGGTTGCCTTCGGTAAACAGTCATTAAGTGTAGGATGCTTTAATGGTCGTACTTTTGTCCAAAGATTAAAGTTGCCTCGGAATGGTTGCCTCGGATATTGTTGCCTCGGATAATTGATCTAAGACATTAGGGTTATTACTAAGACGTCCTAACATTGCTTTAGTGACCGTACGTCCCTTTCGAATTGACCCTCAAAACTCCAACGACGGTGCTACCTACTCACTAATAGTGGGATAGCGCTGTCTAAAAGAAACGAACATAAAACGATTCTTTTTTCGAGTAGGTAGATTAGTTCTTAAGTACTTGCTCAAACAAAATAAACTTTTTTCACACTTACACTCCTTTTCAAACAAAGTTTCAAAAACACTTCATTACACTCTTGAAGACAGAAGCAAGAGTTAAATCGAAGTCAAAATAAAATATTTTCAAATCAAACAAACACAAAGAAGAAATTTTGAAAATGATGAGCAAGTACCTAAGAGCCCGTAGATAACTACGGATAGAAAGGGTGCTAATACCTTCCCTTTCTATAATGTACCCCGTACTCAGAAATATCTCAAAAAAGGAATTTTTCTGTGCTTTTTTCCTTTCCTTGTTGGATAAAATAAAAGTCGGTGGCGACTCTTGCTTACCGCGACATTTTGCAAACACAAATGCAAAACGCAAACCAGCAAAACCTAAAAGAAACAGTCTCGGTTCTGGCCACCGTATCACAGAACTGGCGACTCTACTGGGGATTTTAATAAGTGGGGTGTACCTTAGGATTAGTTCATCATATTGTTTTCTATTGTTTGATTTGATTGCTTTATCTTTGTGGGCTTTGTATCGGAGTTACTATAGATCCTAACCCGGATCTAGGGGGCACCTTTTAGGTAAGTAGCAATAGATTGTGAGGGAACTGTACAGCGTAGACTGATATGGTTGAATCAGTAGCTACGTTGATGTGGCACATTAGTTGGTACCGATATCCCTTGTGGAGCAACAAGGAGAATATCGGGCTGCTATATGGGTCATTAAGCATCAACTGACCTTAGAACCTATAATTGACCAACTTGGCCATAGGAAGTAGTGATATGCTACACTCATTGAGACCATACTCTCGAGATGGTTCCGGACGCAAGAAAAGATTGTGTGAGCTGAAACTATGACTGATGGAGGATGGTCAGTGATATTGAGAACCTCTAGAACCCGGTTACTATTATTAGGACAGGTTGAACCAAATAAACTGTAAGAGGGTAGTACATAAACTCCATGCCAGCCTGAAATTTAAGGGCTCTTGTGTGACTTGTTTGCCTTTACCATGTTTGCTATCTGTGATACCTGTTGTGTGTTTTATCATGACATCGCATGCATATTTCGTTAGACTAACCATTTCAAAGACTGGGGGGATTCATCTTTGTTCTGTTTTGCAGATTATGGCTTCTATGCGCAGAAATACCATTCGAGTCAATTTCGTGCAGACACCGACTCTGCTCAGAGAGTTGGTTTCAAAAGTTCCTGATACTTCTTCCTTCGTTAGAAGACATGGTCATCTTCTTAGCCTGGTCACTTCAAAGTTGGATGAGCAAATGATGAGCGTCCTGTTCCAGTTCTTTGACCTGTTGCATCATTGTTTCACCTTCCCGGACTATCAGCTAGTCCCTACTTTGGAGGAGTTTTCTGATTTACTGGGTATATCCATTCTAGAGAAGACACCCTTTACATGTTTGGAGATAGCCCCTAGGTCAGAGGATATTGCTTCAGCCCTACATCTAAAAATGGCTGATGTAGTATCTAACTGGGAGACTCGGAGCGGGGTTAAAGGTTTCTTGGCTAAGTTTTTGATCGATCAAGCTCAATTGTTCTGGGATAACTTGGATTTTCAAGCATTTGAAGACATCTTGGCTCTCCTCATCTACGGCTTGGTTCTTTTCCCGAATCTGGATGCCTTCATAGATGTGAATGCAGTTGATCTTCATGTCTCGTAACCCAGTGCCTACTCTTCTTGGTGATATTATACATGCTCTCTATACCCGTACCGTGCGAAGAAGGGGAACCCTCATGTGTTGCACGCCGTTGTTGGCGAGGTGGGTTTATTTCGCACCTCCCCAAATTTGTACTGAAGAATGAGGAAGGCGTAGGTTGGGCTTATAGAATCATGTCCCTTGCTCATACGAACATCCTTTGGAGTTCTAAAGATATGGAAAAGGTACGTGTTATTGATCGATGTGGGGAATACCCTAATGTTCCGTTACTTGGAATTCGAGGGGGAATAACCTGTAATCCTTGTTTGGCTTTATGACAGTTTGGACGAGCTCGGAGAGACGGTTCCCATGAGCTACTGCTTACAGGCATTGTCTTTAACTATAATGGGGATGTTGAGGGACGTCGCCACAGGTTTATACGAGCTTGGGGCATGGTGAACAGGTCTAACCCACATGAGCTAGGACTGAAGACTTATCTCCCGATGCAATCATATCTCCAGTGGGTTCGAGCCCATGCATAAAAGCTAGGGATGCCATATGAAGCCGTTCTGCCGGTGATTGTAGAGCATACTAATGAAGAAGGGGTTCCTTATACAGTCCTCCATCTCTATATGCCTACTGATCTAGGGGCGTTGAAGATATCTTGGATCCAGTTAAAGGAAGAAAGGGATACCTACAGAGAGAAGTATCATGAGCAGGAGAGGAAAATCTTGAGGCTTACAAGGCAGCTTGAGAACGAAAGGACAATCAACAATTATGTCAGCAAGAAGGGAAAATGACCATGGGATTTCTGATGTCTTTTATTATTTCTAGTTTGGATTTGCTTTTCAGTATTTCTTTTGTAACGCCTTAAAGGCATTTGTTAAACATTGTTACCAGTTTAATCTAATAAAGTGTGTTTTATTTTGGTTTACAAATTTGAATCTCCCAAAGTCTTTGAAATCATTTCATACGCATTCCATTCCCATGCACCTCATTACAGGTACCATTACAGGTTTCTCATCTTCTTCGTTGTTTATTTCAGCAATCATGTCTTCTGAAACACCTACTGATCAAGCAATTAAGGCTCTTCAGGCTCAGAATGCTCAGTTCCAAGAGCTATTCCTGAACCTGGCCAAAGGGCAGCAAGATTTGAAGTCTCTCATCTTGAAGGAAAAGAAGAAGAAGAAGAAGAAGAAGAAGGAGGAGGTGGTCCTCCTAAATATGGGTCACAGATTCGGGAACAATTTGTAACAGGAAACTGATTTGTCCCATTCATCTAGAGGGGGAGAGAATCAAGAGGAAAGAAAGGGTCCTAGCCCTGTGGTTTCTGACAATGACACTGATTTTGATGAAGACCAGTATCCTCCTACTGAGGATAGGTATAAGCAACTCGAAGACCGGCTGAGTGCGATAGAGATCCAGAAGATACCTGGGTTGGACTTTGGAGATTTGGGACTAGCATCTGGGGTGGTAATCCCTCACATGTTTAAAGCTCATGTCTTTGCTAAGTACGATGGGGTATCCTGCCCGAAACTACACCTTCGCTCGTACGTCAGAAAGATTCAACCCCATACTGCTGATAGAAACCTTTGGGTTCATTTCTTTCAAGATAGTCTGTCATGGACTCAGCTTGAATGGTTCTATCAACTGGAAGGAGCTAATGTCCGCAACTGGGAGGACCTTGCTGCTGCTTTTTACAAGCAATACCAGTATAATGTCGACCTTGCTCCCATGCGTACTCAACTTCAGGGTATGTCTATAGGTGCGAGTGAAGGTTTTAAGGACTACGCTCAGAAGTGGAGAGATCTTGCTGGAAGAGTACAACCCCCTCTATCTGATAGGGAGTTGGTGGATATGTTTCTTGGGACTTTGTCTAGTCCATACTTCAATCATTTGATCGATAGTTCATCGTCTGGGTTCACTGAATTGTATATGGCTGGGGAGAGAATTGAGGTTGGTATCAGAAGTGGCAAGATACATAAAGGTGCTTCGTCAAGTACAAAGAAGAAGCCTTTCAAGAAGGAATCTAGTGCAGTTTACAGCTCGAGGATCCAAAACCGACCTGAACGCTGCAAAGCATTCAATGCAGTAGTGATATCAAGACCAATTGTTGCCCCGCAACGCTATAATCAGCAAAGAGTAGAGAGACCGCAAAGGCAGTACACTCGGCTCAATATGACTTTATCTCAAATTCTGCCACAATTGTTGAAGACTAACTTGGTGACTCTGAGGGAAGCTCCAAAGAATCCCAGCACCACCTCTCCGCTGTATAATCTGAACGCCCACTGTGCCTATCACTCTGATAGCCCAGGGCATGATACGAACAACTGTTGGGCCTTGAGGAATAAGGTACAAGATTTGATTGAAGCAAAAGAGATTGAATTTGACGCGCCAGAAAAGCCTAATGTCATGACTGCTCCTATGCCCAAGCATGGAGTAAATGTTGTGGATGATGATTCATTTGTAACCTCTGTGGAAGACGTTTCTACTCCATTGTTGACCGTTAAGAAGAACCTATTGTTGGCCGGTTTATTTCCGGGCTGTGGCGAAGGTTGCCACCTGTTGTACCCCAAAATTTTCCCTCCCATATTTCTCAAAACATTTCAAGAATGATACTCAAGTTGCTCAGGGTAGTCCAAGGGTTGGCCAGACAAGCTCTCTCCTAAGACAATCTACCTCAAATTAGGGTTTCATGTTGCATCAAGATATTTGAGTCCAAGGGATCCCAAATGCTTAAAATTGTCCCAATATGTTTTCAAGATCATCCAAGTCAAGTTTCAAGCCCTACAGAGGAAGTTTGCTCAGTCAATTGCTCAAAGGCCTGAAAATCGACTGTGCTAGGGCAAAAGTCAATTGTGGCCTACATACAGTCAAACTTCAAGATTTTTGGTCAACATCCTCATTTTGAAAAGTATTTCATCATTTGATCAAGGATTGATCACGATTCATCAAGGAATGCTCATAATTCATCAAGACTCAAAAGTTGCTAAATTAGGGTTTTGTAGGAAAACTCAACTCAACTTTGACCAAGCATAACTTTCTCATACTTTATGAGAAATGACCCATCCAGAGCTCATTTTTAAGAGGATGCAATTTCCTACAATCCATCTTCATCTCCCAAGTTCAAAATATGCACTCACAAGAAGTTATGAATTTTGACATTATAGGTCATTTTGAAAAGTCAACAAAAACACATTTTTTATCAAAGCTTCATACATGAGCATGGAATATCAAATTGAGATGAGACCAAAAGGGTTGATTATAGGACATATCAAGCTTTCTAAAAAGTCCAATAACACCTCCAAAGAGTCAAAATTGAGGAAGTTATGCATTGGTGAAGTTGACTCTTTTTGCAAAATTGCCAAAAGTCAACTATGCCTAAAACTTCAAATTTTGCCAAATGGGCCCAATCTTTTTCACTTGTTTTGAGTTGGCAACATAGTCCACGAGCTCTAGCCCTTGCCACTTGTTCTTATCATGATTTTATTATTTATTTTGATTTTTATTTGAATTAATTCAATTTAAATCAAAACAAATCATATAAAATCCAAAATATTGAAAACAAAAGATTTTATGTTGGTTTCAGCTCACAAATACAGTTGGCAAGTATTTCAAATTCGTATCAAGGCATGGTGTGTACAAAAAGATTTAATTAGGCCATTTTTGGAAAGATTTTTAAGGTGTATCAAATCAAGATCCAATTCATTGATGGAGGAAGATTGAGATCAGTTATTAACCCTAATCTATTCCTTGATACATATAGAATGTGTGCAGACCTAAAACTGGCAGAGAAAGAGCCGTATGAACCAGAGCAAAACATGAAAAAATACCAAGAAAGTGTAAACATGAATTCACACTTAGAGGCCAATTCAAGACCTTTGAACGATTCCAATCATTTCATGAGGTCATCGGCAAGCCAAAGCAATCCAAAGCAAGCATTTCCAGGCCCTAAATCGCGCTGTAAGTCAGTCACGATACCCAAATTTTCTTGAAATCGAATTCCATGATTTAGGCATTGATAGCATGAACTAATGATATATTCTTGATCCTTAAGACATATGCAAGCTTTCTGTGTTGTTTAATTGCATTTATATGGCATATAGTGGATTTTACCATTATTAGGGTTCCTTGCTTCAAATTGGGATTTTCGTTTACAGGCAAAATTAGGCCATGAAAGGGCTATCATTGAACTCAGTAGGTCCAGACGGAATCATTCATGGCTTTAGTTTTGATTTATTCTGCCTATAATTGATTTTGAGAATTTGCAGGACTTGTAGCTACGGACAAACGTCCGTAGGTAAAAGTTTCCCACTTTTACCAATGGAACAAGGTCAGGGAAGACCTGCGTGTCATCTCTCCATTGGCCAATTCAAACTTCTGATGCGCGTTTTTTTATTATTATCCATTAAACCTTTGTTTTGTATATTATTACTATTATCTATTTCATATACAACAAAGACCAATAGATCAGCTGGTTGCCAAGCGCTGGTAATTGCTTCAGGACCTGGTAATTCCCCACTTTTCTCAATATTATTTTCTTTCAGGCAATCACATGCGTGCATAAATCCAAGGCCTACCATACTACCTCAAGATCTGGTCTGCCAAGTGGCCAGATGGCCAAATCCAAGGGCCGTCAAGGGGAGAGCACCATGGAGCCTAGTCAAGACAACGCAATGGACTCACAAAGTCAAACGGACCTTCTTGTTTTGGGCCCAGAATTCTGATTTTTGCACCCTCCAATTTGCTTTTGCAGACCCAATTTCTTATCCTTTTTTTCTTTTTACTTATTTCATTTAATTTATTTATTTATTTTACTAACCAATTAAATTATTTTCTTTTTTTATCAAAAATCACAAAAAATATTACTTTTCATAAATTAGGTCTAGATTTTATTTTTATTAAAAAAATTTAATTAATTTAATTAGGTTTGTTAATTTAGATAACTTTAACTTCTTTTTTGTACATAATTAAAATTAATTAGAACAAATAGGTTTTTATTTCTAATTTAATTATATTTCCTTTTTCCTAAAAATAACCAAAACATAAAAAATAGGTCATTATTTTCATTAATTAATTAATTAACTAAGTAGTTTTTATTTAATTTTAAAACCTAAATTCTTTTCGCTAAAAAAATATTAAAAACAACAAAAACACTTTCTCTTTTAATTAGGATAGAAGGGTCAAAACCCTAATTTCTTCCCGATCTTAATTTTTCTCGAGCACTTTATTTTTATTATTTATCATATTGATGTAACTGCCTACAGTTTGTAATAGTTTAATTAGGAGGTTTATTTCCATTTATCGCTTTATTTTTGAAGGGTATGTTTTTGGTTATGTAAACCCGAAGCCTTGTAATAGCTTAGTTTAATTTTCGCACTTTAAATTCCGCAAATATAAACTGTTAGATGTATGATATAGGGATGCATGACAAGAATGTATGTTAAACTTTAAAACAGTTAGATCACCTTAAAATGTGCAAAGATGATAAATCTGAAATTGAATCACTCGCACATGCGCACTCCTAGGGTACACTCCCACTTGGTTGCCTTCGGTAAATGGTCATTGAATATAGGATGTTTTAGTGGTCGTCCTTTTGTCTAAACAAAGATCAAAGTCCCAATTCAGAAAAGTTGCCTCGGAACGGCTGCCTCGGAATTGTTGCCTCGAATAATTGATCTAAGACATTAGGGTTATTACTAAGACGTCCTAACATTGCTTTAGTGACCGTACGTCCCTTTCGAATTGACCCTCAAAGCTCCAACAATTATGCTACCTACTCACTAATAGTAGGATAACGTTGTCTAAAGGAAACGAACATGGAACGATTCTTTTTTCGAGTAGGTAGATTAGTTCTTAAGTACTTGCTCAATCCAAACAACTTTTTCTCACACCTACACTCCTTTACAAACAAAAGTTTTCTAAAACACTTCATTACACTCTTGAAGGCAGAAGCAAGAGTTAAATCGAAGTCAAAACAAAAACTTTTCAAAGCACACAAACACAAAGAAAACAATTTTGAAAATAATGAGAAAGTACCTAAGAGCCCGTGGATAACCACGGATAGAAAGGGTGTTAATACCTTCCATTTCTATAATCTACCCGTACTCAGAAATATCTCGAAAAAGGAATTTTTCTGTGCTTTTTTCCTTTCCTTGTTGGATAAAATAAAAGTCGATGGCGACTCTTGCTTACCGCGACATTTTGCGAACACAAACGCAATATGCAAACCAGCAAATTCCTTAAAAAAGGGGGGAAACACGTCCCGGTTCTGGCCACCGTATCACAAAACTGGCGACTCTGCTGGAGACTTAATAAGTGGGTTGTACCTTAGGATTAGTTCATCATATTGTTTTCAATTGATTGATTTGTTTGTTTTATATTTGTGGGCTTTGTATCGGAGTTACTATAGATCCTAACCTGGATCTGGGAGACACCTTTTAGGTAAGTAGAAATAGACTGTGAGGGAACTGTATGGCATAGACCGATACGGTTGAAGCAGTAGCTATGTTGGTGTGACACATTAGTTGGTATCGATATCCCTTGTGGAGGAACAAGGAGAGTATGGGGCCGCTAATGGGTCATTAAGCATCAACTGACCTTAGAACCTATAATTGACCAACTTGGCCATAGAAAGTAGCAGTATGCTACACTCATTGAGACCATACTCTCGAGATGGTTCTGGCCGCGAGAAAAGATTACGTGTCTGGAATTATGACCGATGGAGGATGGTCAGTGATATTGAGAACCTCTAGAACCCGGTTACTATTATTAGGACAGGTTGAACCAACTAAACTAAAAGAGGGTAGTACCTAAACTCCATGCCAGCCTGAAATTTAAGGGCTACTGTATGACTTGTTTGCCTTACCATGTTTGCTATCTGTGATACTTGTGGTGTGTTTTTATCATGACATCATGCATCATGACATCACATCCATATTTCATCAGACTAACCATTTCAAAGACTGAGGGGATTCATCTTTGTTCTATTTTGCAGATCATGGCCTCTATGCGGAGAAATACCATTTGAATCAGCTTCGTGCTAATCCCTGCTCAGCTTAGAGATTTGGTTTCCAAAGTTCCTGATACTTCTTCCTTTGTTAGAATACATGGTCACCTCCTTAGCTTGATCACTTCAAAGTTGTATGAGCAAATGATGAGTGTCCTGTTCCAGTTCTTTAACCCGTTGCATCACTGTTTCACCTTCCCGGACTATTAGTTAGTCCCTACTTTGGAGGAGTTTTCTGATTTACTTGGCATATCTATTCTAGAGCAGACACCCTTTACAGGTTTGGAGATAGCTCATAGGCCAGAGGATATTGCTTCAGCCCTACATCTGAAAATGGTCGATGTAGTGTCTAACTGGGAGATTCGGAGTGGGGTTAAAGTTTTCTTAGCTAAGTTCTTGATCGAACAAGCTTAACAGTTCTGGGACAACTTAGACTTTCAAGCTTTTAAAGACATCCTGGATCTCCTCATCTACGGCTTGGTCCTATTCCCGAATCTAGATGCCTTCATAGATGTGAACGCAGTCAAGATCTTCATGTCTCGTAACCCAGTGCCCACTCTCCTAGGTGATATTCTACATGCCCTCTATACTCGTACTATGCGGAGAAGGGGAACTCTCTTGTGTTGCACGTCGTTACTGGCGAGGTTGTTTATTTCTCACCTCCCCAAATCTGTATTGAAGAATGAGGAAGGTATGGGTTGGGCTTACAGAATCATGTCCCTTGCTCATACGGACATCCTTTGGAGTACTAAGGATATGGAAGAGGTAGTTGTCATTGATCGGTGTGGGGAATACCCCAATGTTCCATTGCCTGGAATTAAAAGAGGAATAACCTATAATCCTTGTTTGGCCTTAAGATAATTTGGACGAGCTCGAAAGGACGGTCCTCATGAGCTGCTTACAGGCATTGTCTTTGACATCAAGGGAGGTGTTGAGGGACATCGTCGCAGGTTTATACGAGCTTGGGACAGGGTTAACAGGTCTGATCCACATGAGCTAGGAATGAAGACTTCTCTCCCGATGCAACCATACCTCCATTGGGTTCGAGCCCGTGCTCAAAAGCTGGGAATGCCATATGAAGCCGTTTTGCCGATGATTGTAGAGCATACTGATGAAGAAGGTGTTCCTTATACAACCCTCCATCCATACATGCCTACTGATATTGGGGCATTGAAGAGATCTTGGATCCAGTTAAGGGAAGAAAGGGATACTTACAAAGAGAAGTATCATTAGCAGGAACGGAAGATCCTGAAGCTTACAAGGCAGCTTGAGAACCAAAGGACAATCAACGATTATGTCAGCACAAAGGGAAAACGACCATGGGAATTCTGATGTCTTTTACTATTTCTAGTTTAGATTTGCTTTTCAATATTTTTTTTGTAATGCCTTAAAGGAATTTGTTAAACATTGTTTCAAGTTTTAATCTAATAAAGTGTGTTTTATTTTGGTTTACAAATTTGAATCTCCCTGAGTCTTTGAAATCATTTCATACGCATTCCATTACCATGCATTTCATTACAGGTACCCTTACAGGTTTCTTATCTTCTTCGTTGTTTATTTCAGCACATTATGTCTTCTGAAACACCTATTGATCAAGCCATCAAGGCTCTGCAAGCTCAGAATGCTCAGTTCCAGGAAATGTTCTTGAACTTGGCCAAGAGTCAACAAGATTTGAAGACTCTTATCTTTAAGGACAAGAAGAAGAAGAAGAAGAAGAAGGTGGTTCTGCTGAATATTGGTCACAGGTTTGGGAACAGGTTGCAAGAGGAAGTTAATTTGTCCCACTCATCTGGAGGAGGAGAGAATCAAGAAGAAAGGAAGGGTCCTAACCCTGTGGTTTCTGACAATGACACTGATTTTGATGAAGACCAGTATCCTCCTGCCGAGGATAGATATAAGCAACTTGAAGACCGGTTGAGCGCAATGGAGATCCAAAAGATACCTGGGTTAGACTTCGGAGATTTGGGTTTGGCATCTGGGGTGGTGATCCCCCACAAGTTTAAAGCTCCTGTTTGCTAAGTACGATGGGGTCTCCTGCCCAAAGTTACACCTTCGCTCGTATGTCAAAAAGATTCAACCATATACTGCTGATAAAAACCTATGGGTTCATTTCTTTCAAGATAGTCTATCAGGGACTCAACTTGAATGGTTCTATCAACTGGAAGGAGCTAATGTTCGCAACTGGGAGGACCTTTCTGCTGCTTTTTACAAGCAATACCAGTATAATACCGACCTTGCTCCCACGCGTACCCAACTTCAGGGCATGTCTATGTGTGCGAGCGAAGGTTTCAAGTACTACACTCAGAAGTGGAGAGATCTTCGTGGAAGAGTACAACCCCCTCTGACTGATAGGGAATTGGTGGATATGTTTCTTGGGACTTTGTCTGGTCCGTATTTAAATCTTCTGATCGGAAGTTCATCGTCTGGGTTCACTGAATTAATAATGACTGGGGAGAGAGTTGAAGCTGGTATTAAAAGTGGAAAGATACAAAAAGGTGTTTCGTCAAGTACAGAGAAGAAGCCTTTCAAGAAGGAAGCTAGTACAGTTTACAGCTCGAGGAGCAAAAATCAACCCGGACACCGCCAAGCAGTTAATGCGGTAGTTATATCAAGACCTGTTGTTGCCCCACAACACAACAATCAGCAAAGAGTAAAGAGACCGCAAAGGCAGTATACTCGGCTCAGTATGACTCTATCACAAATTCTGCCGCAACTGTTGAAAACCAACTTGGTGACTCTGAGGGAGGCTCCAAAGAATCCCAATACTACATCATTGTTGTATAATCCGAACGCCCGCTGTGCTTATCACTCTGATAGCCCAGGGCATGATACGAACAACTGCTGGGCTTTGAAGAAAAAAGTGCAGGATCTGATTGAAGCTAAAGAGATCGAGTTTGACGCGCATGAAAACCCCAACGTCATAACTGCTCCCATGCCTAAGCATGACTCGAGAGCCAATGCTATTGAAGTGGTCTCTTCCATGGAAGATGCTGATGATGATGAAGAGTCAGATTTCGAAAGTTAGATTTACCCGACTATCGACGGTGGATTAAACAATTGGACAGCAAAGGACTTCGTGCACATTTCTTTTATTACACAGTAATAAGACTTTTGTTTTGAGATTTGTAACAGACAATTTGAAACTTTTACGGCCCGGTGCCTTGCCCGAGACACCATGTCTTTGTTTGTGAGGGCTTATTATGTGTCATTTCCATATATCATCAATAAAGCATTGGACGTTCTCTTGCATTACAAATTTTGCGCTCCTTGTTTTTCTTTTCTATCTTGCAAAACAACTATTTGTCTTACACACACTCACATATACAGGTCTACATCCACTCTGGATCCCACTGATAACGACTCAGCTACTGTCAGTTATGACTTCGAAAGTCCGATCAACCAAGCTGAGGACGAAGGTGAGGATGATTGCGAAGTGCCTGGTGAACTTGCTAGACTGTTACTTCAGGAAGAGAGGGCCATACAACCCCATGAAGAGCCAGTGGAATCAGTAAATCTAGGTATAGAGGAAGACAAGAAAGAGGTCAAGATCGGTGCAAATCTGGAGTCTAGTGTTAAGCAACGGTTGATTCAAATGTTATGTGACTATGTTGAGATCTTTGCTTGGTCTTACGAGGATATGCCTGGGTTAGATACCGATATTGTGGTTCACCGCTTGCCAACCAAAGAAGACTGTCCTCCAGTGAAACAGAAAGTTCACCGAATGCGCCCAGAGATGTCTGAAAAAATCAAAGCTGAGGTTATGAAACAGTTTGATGCCAGCTTTCTAGCAGTTACTTCTTACCCACAATGGGTGGCCAACGTGGTTCTGGTGCCGAAGAAAGATGGTAAGGTTCGGATGTGTGTTGACTATAGGGATCTGAACAGGGCGAGCCCCAAGGATGATTTCCCTCTGCATCACATCGATGTTTTGGTCGACAACACTGCACAGTATAAGGTTTTCTCCTTTATGGATGGTTTTTTTGGTTACAATCAGATTAAGATGGCTCCCGAAGACATGGAGAAGACAACCTTTGTTACGCAGTGGGGTACCTTTTGCTACAAGGTCATGCCGTTCGGGTTGAAGAATGTCGGGGCAACGTATCAGCACGTCATGGTCGCTTTGTTCCACGACACGATTCATCAAGAGATTGAGGTATACGTTGACGACATGATTGCAAGGTCCCAGACTGAGGAAGAACATCTAGACCATCTTCAGAAGCTATTTGACAGGTTGAAACTATACAAGCTGAGGTTAAATCCGAACAAGTGCACCTTTGGAGTAAGGTCTGGTAAGCTGCTGGGTTTCGTCATTAGTGATAAAGGTATTCAAGTAGATCCTGCAAAGTTGAAGGCTATACAGGAAATGTCAGCTCCCCGAACAGAAAAAGAAGTCAGAGGCTTTCTGGGACGTCTGAACTACATTTCCCGATTCATTTCGCACCTGACTACTACTTGTGAGCCAATCTTCAAGCTATTGAAGAAAGATCAAGTGGTAAGATGGAATGATGAATGTTAAGCCACTTTCGAAAGGATCAAGGAATATCTCCAAGAGCCACCTATTCTGATGCCTCCAGTTGAAGGGAGACCTTTGATCTTATACTTGACAGTACTCAACAATTTGATGAGGTGTGTGCTGGGGCAGCATGACGAGTTTGGCCGAAAAGAGCATGCTATTTACTACCTTAGAAAAAAGTTTACCGACTGTGAGACCCGATACTCGCTGCTTGAGAAAACTTGTTGCGCTTTGGCATGGGCTACTCGTCGGCTGAGACGGTATATGCTGACTCACACTACTCTATTGATATCAAAGATGGATCCAATCAAGTATATCTTCGAAAAGCCTGCCTTGTTCGGAAGAATAGCAAGATGGAAGATGATCTTGACTGAGTATGATATTCAGTATACCACCCAAAAGGCAATTAAGGGAAGTGTGTTGGCAGATCATCTGGCACATCGGGTAGTGGATGATTACCAGTCTATGAATTTCGAATTTCTGGATGAGAACATCATGTTGGTGACTGACTGTCAAACACCTGGACCGGGTGAAGGACCCGAGGAGGGATCCCGATGGTCTATGTATTTTGACGAAGCTTTAAACGCTTTGGGTAATGGCATTGGCGCCATGATCATATCTCCTGAAGGTTGTCATACTCCATTCACCGCCGGATTATGTTTTAACTGCACCAACAACATGGCGGAGTATGAAGCGTGCATCATGGGCCTTCGAGCAGCTATTGACCTAAGGATTAAGTTCTTAAGTGTATTCGGAGATTCCCCTCTCGTGATCAGCCAGATCAAAGGCGAGTGGGATACGAAGCACCCAAATCTTATTCCTTACAAAGAGTATGTATTGACGTTGCTTCCACATTTCGAGGAGATAACCTTTGAACACTTCCCTAGAGAGGAGAATCAGTTAGCGGACGCGCTAGCTACTATGTCTTCTATGTTTAAGGTCAGGTGGGACAATGAGGCTCCCCAGATTCACATTGAGAGGTTGGACGAACCTGTACATTGCTATGACATTGAGACTGAGGAGGTAGCAGATAAACCTTGGTTTCACGAGGTAAAAAGGTATCTTGAGGCTCAGGAGTATCCCGAGGGTGCATCTGTTAATGATAAGAAGTTTCTGAGGAGGTTCACGGTGAAGTTCTTCATCAGCAATGGTATTCTTTACAAGCGTAATCACGACTCAACCTTACTGCGATGTGTGGATAAGAACGAAGTAGAAAGGATTATGGTAGATTTACATGAAGGTACTTTCAGGACTCATTCCAGTGGACACACCATGGCAAAGAAAATCCTACGGGAAGGATATTATTGGTCCACCATGGAAGCCGACTATTATCAACATTCTCGAACCTATCACAAGTGCCAAGTCTATGCTGATAAGGTGCACATACCTCTAGTACCTCTGAACATCTTGACAGCTCCTTGGCCTTTCGCAATGTGGGGCATCGATATGATTGGTGAGATCAGACCTACTGCGTCCAACGGGCATCATTTCATCTTGGTAGCTATTGATTATTTCATGAAGTGGGTTGAGGCAGCTTCCTTTGCTACAGTAACCAAGAACATCGTGGCACGGTTTATTTGGCACAATCTGATCTGTCGATATGGTGTACCAGAGAGGATCATTCCGGACAATGGTACAAATCTCAACAATACAATGATCACCGAGCTCTACAAGCAGTTCAAGATACAACATCACAACTCTTCTCCCTACCGACCGAAGATGAATGGGGTTGTAGAAGCGGCTAATAAGAATATCAAGAAGATTGTGCAGAAGATGACGGTGACATATAAAGATTGGCACGAGATGTTACCATTTTCTCTTCATGGATACCGAACTTCAACAGGGGAAACACCCTACTCTTTGGTGTATGGCATGGAGGCCGTCTTACCCATTGAGGTTCAGATACCCTCTCTTCGGATTATGAAGGATGCAGGTTTGAGCGAAGATGACTGGATCCAGACTCGGCTTGATCAGCTGAACTTAATCAATGAAAAGAGACTTACTGCGATTTGTCATGGTCAAACATATCAAAAGCGAATGATCAAGGCATTTAACAAGTAAGTTAGACAACAAGAGTATCAAGTTGGGGATCTAGTGATCAAGCGCATCATCCTACTGCAAGGTGATCCCAGGGGAAAATGGACCCCTACATACGAAGGGCCATTTGTGGTTAAGAACATTTTCTCAAGAGGAGCTATGATTCTAACCACCATGGGTGGTGACAACCTCCCTCACCCCGTCAATGCAGACATAGTGAAAAAATACTACGCATAATCAAAGACCCGCTAGGTTGACTAGCCTAGGCAAAAATAACGGCTTCCCGACGAACCAAAAGGGTTAGGGCAAAAATAAGGGATGAAAATGAAAAAATATATACACCCGGCAAGTCGAAAGCCTGAAAAGGCGGCTTGGGCAAAAAAGGGTATCCCGGTGGACTGAAAACCCGAAAGGGCGATCCAGGCAAAAATTAGGGATTAAAGCGTAACATTATGTCTCATTGGATCACCTTGTAACCAGACTTCGGTATCAACTATCAAGCTCGAACGGCGCCAAACAATCTGATCTACCTTCGACCAAGTAGCGAAGTGATGAGATGCTCGAGGACATAAAGGCAATAGCAGAGTTGGAACCTAGTGGGATTATTCACATAGCTGTTTTTCTTTGTTTTTCACAAATTATATAAATTCTATTTGTTCGGCGGTGTTCTCTTACTAGGACGTCAGCCTCTTGTACAAAACGCCTATTTACAGGCCAACTTCAAAGATAATACAATTCATTTTCACAAAGAAATTTCAAATTGTTTTCTTTTTCTGTTTTGTTTTGCAAGAACGTCCAATGGTTCATTTTTGATATATGCATTTGACAATAATTGCTGCTCATAAATATTTACATGCGAAACAAAAGACGATTACTCGTAATATCAGAAACAGGGGCAAACAAGAAATGTACAAACCGTACAGTTGCTCTGTCCACCAGGTATAGGGATAAACCTAGTTGGAGAAAATGATTGAAAGTACATTCACTCCCTGCAAAGTAAGAGAAGCACAGTGATATTAGCGGTCCCGAACAGGACACCACTCTCCCCAGCTGAGGCTCGCAATCGCAAATGAGTCGGCAATATTCTCCCCAAGCAGAGTTTATCTATCATCAGTACTGGAAAATTATCCTCAGTGGAGTTTGGAGAATTATCCCCAGTAGACTCTGGAGGATTGTCCCCAGTAGAGCCTAAAAGATTATTCCCAGTGAAATCGAAACTGGAAAATCATCCCCAGCAGAGTTCATTCCTTTACAAACAGAAACTCAATCCCCAACAGAGTTTATCATTGCTGACAATGATGATTCATCCCCAGCCGAGGTTATTTCTCCAAATCAACAGGTCCTCTAGCAGAATATGTCCTCCCCACAGAGTCATTTCCTCATCAGTTTATTCCCCAACAGAGTTATCCTCTCCTGCAGAATTATTCTCACAATCATCTTCATTCGCTATCCCCAGCGGAAACGAAGAATTCAACTCTTTTCTCCAGCAGCAATCCGGGATTTATTTTCCCCAACTAAAAATATCACATTTCCATACATCATGACACATGCATATACGCATCATACAAACACAATCTCATTTATTTTGAGAACATCATTGCTTGATACATATCATGCATTACATACAACTAACATTTACCTTTCAGGAAAGATACAATCAAAATTCAAGCTGTGAAGCCCGGGTACGATTGGATAATAGTTTAATCCCCAGTAAGCCGCTGTAAAGCCTGGATTACAACCAGATAGCAGTCGGTCTTATCACTATGAAGCCTGGACCACGACCAGTTAGTAGTTCATTCTCAACTTTTCTCTTCAACAGAGATGATTCCTCAGTCGAATACGGACGACCGAAGTTCCTAAAATTCAAATTGAGATGTTTCCTCAGTAGAATACGGACGACCGAAGTTCCTAAAATTCAACATAGATGTTTCCTCAATCGAATACGGACGATCGAAGTTCCTAAAATTCAAAAGAGATGTTTCCTCAGTAGAATACGGACGACCGAAGTTCCTAAAATTCAAATTGAGATGTTTCCTCAAACGAATACGGACGACTGAAGTTCCTAAAATTCAACAGAGATGATTCCTCAATAGAATACGGACAACCGAAGTTCCTAAAATTCAACAGAGATGATTCCTCAGTCGAATACGGACGACCGAAGTTCCTAAAATTTAATAAAGATGATTCCTCAGTAGAATACGGACAACTGAAGTTCCTAAAATTCAACAAAGATGATTCCTCAGTCGAATACGGACGACCAAAGTGCCTAAATTTCAGCAGAGATGATTCCTCAGACGAATACGGATGACCGAAGTTCCTAAAATTCAACAGAGATGTTTCCTCAGTAGAATTCCGACGATCGAAGTTCCTAAAATTCAACAGAGGTGATTCTTCAGTCGAATACGGATGACCGAAGTTCCTAAAATTCAACAGAGATGATTCCTCAGTCGAATACGGACGACCGAAGTTCCTAAAATTCAACAAAGATGATTCACCAGTAGAATACGAACGATCGAAGTTCCTAAAATTCTACTTCTCTCAACAAAGATCAGCCTTCCCCAGCGGAATCTTCCTCAATGACAGGTACAAGCCCTCGCTAAGGAATCTCTTATGCGATCGACACTCCTTCGGATGGCATCTTTAAGCCCATCCCCTCATCAGGAACTTCCAAATGGCATCTGTAAGCCCATTCCTGATATCGCAAGATGGATACGACTTCATGCGAGTGCAAATTTCTGGGCACTCTAGTGTTCAATCATCTTCCATCTTCGGACCACGAAAGGCACGAAAGCCAATTTACATCCTCAGGTTTAAGAAGATTGAACAGGGGAAACTGTTGTACCCCAAAATTTTCCCTCCCATATTTCTCAAAACATTTCAAGAATGATACTCAAGTTGCTCAGGATAGTCCAAGGGTTGGCCATACTTGCTCTCTCCTAAGGCAGTCTACCTCAAATTAGGGTTTCATGTTGCATCAAGATATTTGAGTCCAAGAGATCCCAAATGCTTAACATTGTCCCAATATGTTTTCAAGATCATCCATGTCAAGTTTCAAGCCCTACAAAGGAATTTTGCTCAGTCAATTGCTCAAAGGCCTGAAAATCGATTGTGCTAGGGCAAAAGTCAATTGTGGCCTACATACAATCAAACTTTAATATTTTGGGTCAACATCCTCATTTTGAAGCATATTTCATCATTTGATCAAGGATTAATCATGATTTATCAAAGAATTCTCATAATTCATCAAGACTCAAAAGTTGCTAAATTAGGGTTTTGCAAGAAAAGTCACCTCAACTTTGACCAAGCATAACTTTCTCATACTTTATGATAAATGACCCATCCAAAGCTCATTTTGAATAGGATGCAATTCCATACAATCCATATTCATCTCCCAAGTTCAAAATATGCACTCACAAGAATTTATGAATTTGGACATTATAGGTCATTTTTATAAGTCAACAAAAACACCTTTTTTGTCAAAGCTTCATACATGAGCATGGAATATCAAATTGAGATGATACCAAAAGGGTTGATTAGAGGACATCTCAAGCTTTCTAAAAAGTCCAAGAACACCTCCAAAGAGTCAAAATTGAGGAAGTTATGCATTGGTGAAGTTGACTCTTTTTGCAAAATTGCCAAAAGTCAACTATGCCTAAAACTTCAAATTTTGCCAAATGGGCCCAATCTTTTTCACTTGTTTTGAGTTGGAAATATAGTCCACGAGCTCTAGCCCTTTCCACTTGTCCTTATCATGTTTTTATTATTTATTTTGATTTTTATTTGAATTAATTCAATTTAAATCAAAACAAATCATATAAAATCCAAAATATTGAAAACAAAAGATTTTATATTGGTTTCAGGTCACAAATACTGTTGGCAAGTATTTCAAATTCGTATCAAGGCGTGGTGTGTACAAAAAGATTGAATTAAGCCATTTTTGGAAAGATTTTTAAGGTGTATAAAATCAAGATCCAATTCATTGATGGAGGAAGATTGAGATCATTTATCAACCCTAATCTATTCCTTGATACATATAGAACGTGTGCAGACCTAAAACTGGCAGAGAAAGAGGCGTATGAACCAGAGCAAAACTTGAAAAAATACCAAGAAAGTGTAAACACGAATTCACACTTAGAGGCCAATTCAAGACCTTTGAACGATTCCAATCATTTCCTGAGGTCATCAGCAAGCCAAAGCAATCCAAAGCAAGCATTTTCAGGCCCTAAATCGCGCTGTAAGTCAGTCACGATACCCAACTTTTCTTGAAATTGAATTCCATGATTTAGGCATTGATAGCATGAACTAATGATATATTCTTGATCCTTAAGACATATGCAAGTTTTATGTGTTGTTTAAATGCATTTATATGGCCTATAGTGGATTTCACCATTATTAGGGTTCCTTGCTTCAAATTGGGATTTTCGTTTACAGGCAAAATTAGGCCATGAAAGGGCTATCATTGGACTCAGTAGGTCCAGACGGAATCATTCATGGCTTTAGTTTTGATTTATTCTGCCTATAATTGATTTTGAGAATTTGCAGGACTTGTAGCTACGGACAAACGTCCGTAGGTAAAAGCTTCCCACTTTTACCAACGAAACAAGGTCAGGGAAGACCTGCGTGTCATCTCTCCATTGGCCAATTCAAACTTCTGACGCGTGTTTTTTTTATTATTATCCATTAAACCTTTGTTTTGTATATTATTATTATTATCTATTTCATATACAACAAAGACCAATAGCTCAGCTGGTTGCCAACGTTGGTAATTGCTTCAGGACTTAGGTTCGAATCCCAGGTCCCCCACTTTTCTCAAAATTATTTTCTTTCAGACAATCACATGCGTGCATAAATCCAAGGCCTACCATACTACCTCAAGATCTGGTCTGCCAAGTGGCCATATGGCCAAATCCAAGGGTCATCAAGGGGAGAGCACCATGGAGCCTAGTCAAGACAACGCACTGGATTCACAAAGTCAAACGGACCTCCTTGTTTTGGGCCCATAATTCTGATTTTTGAACCCTCCAATTTGCTTTTGCAGGCCCAATTCCTTATCCTTTTTTTCTTTTTATTTATTTCATTTAATTTATTTATTTATTTTACTAACCAATTAAATTATTTTCTTTTTTATCAAAAATCACAAAAAATATTACTTTTCATAAATTAGGTCTAGATTTTATTTTTATTAAAAAAATTTAATTAATTTAATTAGGTTTGTTAATTTAGATAACTTTAATTTCTTTTTTGTACATAATTAAAATTAATTAGAACAAATAGGTTTTTATTTATAATTTAATTATATTTCCTTTTTCCTAAAAATAACCAAAACATAAAAAATAGGTCATTATTTTCATTAATTAATTAATTAACTAAGTAGTTTTTATTTAATTTTAAAACCTAAATTCTTTTCTTTAAAAAAAATATTAAAAACAACAAAAATACTTTCTCTTTTAATTAGGATAGAAGGGTCAAAACCCTAATTTCTTCTCGATCTTAATTTTTCTCGCGCGCTTTATTTTTATTATTTATCATATTGATGTAACTGGCTACAATTTGTAATAGTTTAATTAGGACGTTTATTTCCATTTATTGCTTTATTTTTGAAGGGTTTATTTTTGGCTATGTAAATACCCGAAGCCTTGTAATAGCTTAGTTTAATTTTCGCACTTTAAATTCCGTAAATATAAACTGTTAGATGTATGATATAGGGATGCATGACAAGAATGTATGTTAAACTTTAAAACAGTTAGATCACCTTAAAATGTGCAAAGATAATAAATCTGAAATTGAATCAATCGCACATGCGCACTCCTAGGGTACACTCCCACTTGGTTGCCTTCGGTAAACGATCATTGAGTATAGGATGTTTTACTGGTCGTCCTTTTGTCTAAACAAAGATCAAAGTCCCGATTCGGAAAAGTTGCCTCGGAACGGTTGCCTCGAAATTGTTGCCTCGAATAATTGATCTAAGACATTAGGGTTATTACTAAGACGTCCTAACATTGCTTTAGTGACCATACGTCCCTTTCGAATTGACCCTCAAAGCTCCAACGATTATGCTACCTACTCACTAATAGTGGGATAGCATTGTCTAAAGGAAACGAACATGGAACGATTCTTTTTTCGAGTAGGTAGATTAATTCTTAAGTACTTGCTCAATCCAAACAACTTTTTCTCACACCTACACTCCTTTACAAACAAAAGTTTTCAAAAACACTTCATTACACTCTTGAAGGCAGAAGCAAGAGTTAAATCGAAGTCAAAACAAAAACTTTTCAAAGCATACAAACACAAAGAAAACAATTTTGAAAATGATGAGCAAGTACTTAAGAGCCCGTGGATAACCATAGATAGAAAGGGTTCTAATACCTTCCCTCTCTATAATCTACCCCGTACTCAAATATCTCGAAAAAGGAATTTTTCTGTGCTTTTTTCCTTTCCTTGTTGGATAAAATAAAAGTCGGTGGCGACTCTTGCTTACCGCGATATTTTGCGAACACAAACGCAAAACGCAAACCAGCAAATTCCTTTAAAAAGGGGAAACACGTCCCAGTTCTGGCCACCGTATCACAGAACTGGTGACTCTGTTAAGGACTTAATAAGTGGGGTGTCCTTGAATTCGCACACAAGACTGACAAGTTTGGTTTGGGTTTTCTTGCAGAAGCTCAAAGGGTTGTTCGGCGTGCACGGATTGGAAGACCTCCCCTACGTATCAGTAATCCGGAAGTAAATGCAATTGAAGATGATGATGAAGAGTCTGAGTTCGACAGCTGGATTTACCCGACTACCGGCAGTGGATTGAGCAATTGGACGGAAAAGGACTTCGTGCCCGTTTCTTTTATTACACAGTAATAGACTTTTGTTTTGAGATTTGTAACAGACAATTTGAAACTTTACGGCCTGGTGTCTTACCCGAGGCACCGTGGTTTTGTTTGTGAGGGCTTAATATTTGTCATTTCCATATGTCATCAATAAAGCATTAGACGTTTTCTTGCATTACAAATTTTGCTCTCCTTGTTTTTCTTTTCTATCTTGCAAAACAGCTATTGTCTTACACACACTCACATATCATAATATAGGTCTACATCCACTTTGGATCCCACTGATAACGACTCTGCTATTGCCAGTTATGACTTCGAAAGTCCGATCAACCAAGCCGAGGACGAAGGTGAGGATGATTGTGAAGTGCCTATTGAACTTGCTAGACTGTTACTACAGGAAGAGAGGGCCATACAGCCGCATGAAGAGCGGGTGGAATCAGTGAATCTGGGTACGGAGGAAGACAAGAAAGAGGTTAAGATCGATGCAAATCTGGAGTCTAGCGTCAAGCAACGGTTGATATAGATGCTACGTGACTACGTTGAGATCTTTGCTTGGTCTTATAAAGATATGCTTGGTTTGGACACTGATATTGTGGTTCACCGCTTGCCAACTAAAGAAGACTGTCCTCCAGTGAAGCAGAAGGTTCGCCGAATGCGCCCCGAGATGTCTGAGAAAATCAAAGCTGAGGTCATGAAACAGTTTGATGCCTGTTTTCTAGTAGTTACTTCTTACCTGCAGTGGGTTGCCAACATGGTTCTGGTGCCGAAGAAAGATGGTAAGGTTCGAATGTGTGTTGACTATAGGGATCTGAATAGGGCAAGCCCCAAGGATGATTTCCCTCTGCCTCACATCGATATTTTGGTCGACAACACCGCACAGCATAAGGTCTTTTCCTTTATGGATGGTTTCTCCGGTTATAATCAGATTAAGATGGCTCCCGAAGATATGGAAAAGACAACCTTTGTTACACAGTGGGGTACCTTTTGTTACAAAGTCATGCCGTTCGGATTGAAGAATGCTGGGGCAACGTATCAGCGCGCCATGGTCGCTTTGTTCCATGACATGATTCATCATGAGATTGAGGTATACGTTGATGACATGATTGCAAGATCCCAGACTGAAGAGGAACATCTTAACCACCTCCAGAAGTTATTTGACAGGTTGAAGATGTACAAGCTGAGGTTAAACCCGAACAAGTGCACCTCCAGGGTAAGGTCTGGTAAGCTACTGGGTTTCGTCGTTAGTGACAAAGGTATTCAGGTGGATCCTGTAAAAGTAAAAGCTATACAGGAAATTCCAGCTCCCCGAATAGAAAAAGAAGTCAGAGGCTTTCTGGGACGTCTGAACTACATTGCCCGATTCATTTCACACCTGACTGCTACTTGTGAGCCAATCTTCAAGCTGCTGAAGAAAGATCAAGTGGTAAGGTGGAATGATGAGTGTCAGACCGCTTTCGAAAGGATCAAAGAATATCTCCAAGAGCCACCTATTCTAATGCCTCTAGTTGAAGGGAGACCTTTGATCTTATACTTGACAGTACTCGACAATTTAATGTGGTGCGTGCTGGGGCAGCATGACGAGTCTGGCGAAAAGAGCGTGTTATTTATTACCTTAGCAAAAAGTTTACCGACTGTGAGACCCGATACTCACTACTTGAGAAAACTTGCTGCGCTTTGGCATGGGCTGCTCGCCGGCTGAGACAGTATATGCTGACTCACACTACTCTATTGATATCGAAAATGGATCCAATCAAGTATATCTTCGAAAAGCCTGCCTTGTCCGGAAGAATAGCAAGATGGCAGATGATCTTGACTGAGTATGACATCCAATACACAACTCAAAAAGCAATCAAGGGGAGTGTGTTGGCAGATCATTTGGCGCATCAGGCCGTGGATGATTACCAGTCTATGAACTTCGAGTTTCCGGATGAGAACATCATGTTGGTGACTGACTGTGAAACACCTGGACCGGATGAAGGACCTGAGGAGGGATCCCGATGGTCTATGTATTATGACGGAGCTTCAAACGCATTGGGTAATGGCATTGGCGTCGTGATCATATCTCCTGAAGGCTGTCATACTCTGTTCACCGCCCGATTATGTTTTAACTGCACCAACAATATGGCAGAGTATGAAGCGTGTATCATGGGCCTTCGAGCAGCTATTAACTTAAGGATTAAGTTCTTAAGTGTATTTGGAGATTCCGCTCTCGTGATCAGTCAGATCAAAGGCGAGTGGGATACGAAGCACCCAAATCTCATTCCTTACAAAGAGTATGTATTGACGCTGCTTCCACAATTTTAGGAGATAACCTTTGAACACTTCCCCAGGGATGAGAATCTGTTAGCGGACGCGCTAGCTACCATGTCTTCTATGTTCAAGGTCAGATGGGACAATGAAGCTCCCCAGGTTACCATTAAGAGGTTGGACGAACCAGCACATTGTTGTGATATTGAGACTAAAGAGGTAGCAGATAAACCCTGGTTTCATGAGGTAAAAAGGTATCTTGAGGCTCGGGAATACCCCGAGGGTGCATCTGTTAATGATAAGAAGTTTCTGAGGAGGTTCACGGCGAAGTTTTTTAACAGTAACGGTATCCTTTACAAGCGTAATCATGATTCAACCTTACTGCGATGTGTGGATAAGAACGAGGCAGAAAGGATTATGCAGAGTTACATGAAGGTACTTTTGGAACTCATTCCAGTGGACACACCGTGGCAAAGAAGATCCTACGGGCAGGATATTATTGGTCTACCATGGAAACCGACTGTTATCAGCATTCTCGGACCTGTCATAAGTGCCAAGTCTATGCTGATAAGGTGCACATACCTCCAGTTCCTCTGAACGTCTTGACGGCTCCTTGGCCCTTTGCAATGTGGGGTGTGACACCCCAAATAATCCGATTATTAAATAATTAGAATTTTTAATTATTAATTTAATTGGAAATTTAATTATTGGTATTTTTGGATTATTGGAATTAATTTAATTAATTAAAGGAAAGAAGTATTGGTGGTGTGAAGAGTGATTAGAGGGTGTGAGGGGTAAAATACTCTACTCTTACTAATTACTAATTTAATTATTTTATTGGAATAATAAAAGGAGTATTAAAAGGAAAAAGAAGAGAAAGAGAGTTATTTTGGAATATTCATCATACGTGCATTTGAGAAGAGGAAAAAGAAGGAGAAAACCGGAAGCGTCAGAATTCGAAGAACCCACAAGGTAAGGGGTGATTTCGATTAGTTAATTTGTATTATCGATTTAGATATTCAATAGTATAGATCATAGTATGTTAGGGAATCTCGGTTTGGAATTCTAGGTTCCGTAGAATTGTCCCTATTGCGTCGAATTGTAGGTTGAAAACCATTAGGGTGTCAGATGATAAAAATGAATGATGAAATAATGTTGTTTGATGTTATAATGGTGCAAAATGGATGTGTTTTGGTGTTTCTCATGTTGCAATTCGTATGGGTATGTTTGGAATTGGTTTAGAATGAATAAATGCTGTCAAAAGTGCAGAATTTGACTCTGCAGGTCGTGGGAACCGGTTCCCAGTGGGGAGGAACCGGGTTCCACTGTGTGAATTTATAAAAACTGGCAAAAATGCACGTAGGAACCGGTTCCTGTATAGGTAGGAACCGGGTTCCCATACATTTTCCAGAAGCGTGATTTTTGAACTTCGCAGGAACCGGTTCCTGCATATGTAGGAACCGGGTTCTGCTGTAACTTTTTGAAAAATATTAAACTTTGAAAATTCATAACTTTCAAACCGTAAGTCCGTTTTGAGTGCCGTTTTGGACGTTATTTCTTAAATTTAATGCTCTATTTTATAAAATGAAAATATTTACTAAAACCTGAAATTATTTTGAAAATGAGTCAAATCCCGGAATAAGTGATTATTGGCTAACGCACATGGGTGTGTATGTAGCAGTGAACCTGTGATAGATGGGTGTATTAGTATTGTGTGAATGAAAGGCATGTTTATGTTGCTAATGATGGTGTGCATGATCGTTGAGATATCATGTTTTTGGTTTTGGTTCAGTTATGATAAATTGATGTATTTCATAGACTGATTTGATGTTGCATGCTAGTGATGTGCGTGCATATGCATTGTTTTGGTGAAGTTAATTCCCATTGTGTAGAATTTGACTTGTATTGTCGTTAACCGATACCCGGGTGATGATGGATGGTTAGGCTGGATTCGTGTTCGGGTGTTTATGGACGAATCGATGGTTGCTGTATCCGGTTGATGATGGATCAGTGTTGGGTGACTTGGTCACGTGTTGGTACCACATGCATTGTGTCCGCATTTGTGTTTGCATGGAATTGTAACATGTTAGGATGTCTTCCAGTGTTACAATTCTTTGGTTGATTATTGATTTGTGCATAATGACTTGTATGATTGGAACTGCGTGTTGAATCTGAATTTATGCTAAAATGGGTGAAATAATATGCTTGTGATATAATGTTGATTGAGAAGCTTATAATGCATGTTAATTATGAGAAATTTCACCCTTACTTTAACAATTTCAGATTAAAGTTAGCAGCTCAGGAGTTGGTGAGGATGGCTCTAGAGCTATGTTACTTTAAGTCCGCATGTCAGTGTCGTGCTCTGATAGGTTGTAACACTGGGGAACGTTTAGTTGAGGAATTAGTTATTATTCAATTGTTTCTTTGAATTTCATTGGGAATAATTATGTTTTGGTTTATTCCGTTTTGGTTATGGTATTTTTCCGCTGTGTACGACATGGTCTTAATTTCATTGAATTATTTGGATAATGACCCTCAGTGTAGCATGACTACTGTTTTATTGGAAGTTTTATTTATTTCATAATTGTGACATCCCTTGTTCCGTGTTAACTCTGATGGAATTAATATTATTCGGGGTATTTTAGAAGGGGTGTTACAATAGTGGTATTTTAGAAGGGGTGTTACAATAGTGGTATCAGAGCATAGTCGGTCTTGTCTTGTGTCGTTATCCCTTTTGTATGCGACTAGTGTAAGATGACACTGTCGATACTTGTGTGCTGATGAGGTTGTTTTGTAATGTTACAGAACAATGACCGGAAGAGGTAACGGAAGAAACGACGATGCTATTGCTGAAGCATTGGGAATGTTGGCTGGATTACTCGGAGGGAACCAGCAGGGAGCTGTGATTGGTGCTGACCGACAATTGGGGAATTTTTAGAGGAATAATCATCTGTTGTTCAAGGGTGCACATGATCCCGAAGGTGCTCAGAAGTGGTTGAAGGAGATCGAGAGGATCTTCAGAGTAATTGATTGTGCTGAAGGGCTGAAGGTGAGATACGGAACTCACATGTTAGCAGAGGAAGCTGATGACTGGTGGGTTGCTACCAGAACTGAAATGGAAGAAGATGGTGTTGCGTTGACTTGGGCTGTGTTCAGGAGGGCTTTTCTGAGGAGGTACTTTCCTGAGGACATCAGAGGCAAGAAGGAGATTGAGTTTCTGGAACTCAAGCAGGGTAACAAGACTGTCGGTGAGTATGCTTCGAAGTTTACTGAGTTAGCGAAGTATTATGCTCATTATACTAACGATGCAGATGGAGAATTTTCGAAATGTATCAAGTTTGAGAATGGTCTTCGTGATGAGATTAAGCAGGGTATTTGGTATCAGCGTATCCAAAGATTTCCTGATCTGGTTGACTGTAGTAGGATTTTAGAGGAGGATCTTGCTAGCACTAAGTCGAATGCTCGAGGGTATGTTTATAGGAAGGGTAAGCAACAGATGGATCGTGGTAAGCCTTATGATAGAAGTAATCAGAGACCCGGTGGTTGGAAGAAGTTTGGTGGAGGAGATTCTAGTTCTTCCATTAAGTGCTACAAGGGTGGTGAGACAGGACATCGTATGGTGGATTGCAAAAGTAATGATAAGAAGTGTTTCAAGTGTGGGAAACTCGGCCATGTGGCCAATGATTGCAGAGTAAGAGTGGTGACTTGTTACAACTGTGGTGAAGAAGGTCATACTCGTTGTTGTACCCCAAAATTTGCCCTCCCATATTCTTCAAGAAATTGCCAATTCAAAGCTTCAAAATTCCCCAAGGGTTGCACAGTCAAAGATCTCCTATACAGTCAAGATTAGGGTTTTTGTTCTGATCAAGAAAATGAAGTGTCCAAAGGTCCAATCAAGTCTCACATGCCTACAAATATGGTCAAGCATCCTCATATCAAGTTTCAAGACATTCAGCTCAAAATTGCACAGTCAAAACCCTAAATTGCACTACAGTCAACTGTAGGGGCAAAATGGTCATTTGACAGTCAAAAGTTCAAATTTCTGGTCAACATATCATTTTGAAGCCACAAACATCATTTGATCAATGCTTGATCATGATTCTCAAAATTTGGCTCAGAAATCATCAAAATGCAAAAGTTTCCTTATTTGGACAGCTGAAAAAGTCAACTGAAATTGACCAGGGCATAACTTTCACATGGATTATCAGAAAAATTCCATCCAAAGCTCATTTTGAAGAGAAAGACGTTTCCTACAACTCATCTTCACACTTCAAGTCCAAGAAATGCTCTCACAAAAAGTTATCAATTTCAACATTATAGGTCATTTTCAAAAGTCAACAAAAAGGGACTTTAAGTCAAAGGCCATAACTTGAGATTGGTAAATCAAAGTTACATGGGACCAAAGGCATTGGTTAGAGGACTCAAAGACCTTTCCAAAATGTCCAAGAACATGAGAAAAGCTTAAAAATTGAGCAAGTTATGCCTTGTAGAAGTTGGGAAATTTTTGGATATTTTGAAAAGTCAACATTGATTCAAATGACCTAAAATTGCTAATGGGCCCATTTTTCTTCCATAATTCATCATCCATGGCATGTGCACGATCACTTGGCCCAAAGGGAAGTTTTTATTCATTTTTTTATTTTTTTATTTGAATTTTTATTTATATTAATTCACTTAAATCAATTAAATATGTGAAAAATACTTAACTTAACCTAACAAATCTTTTTGCACATATAATCTACTCAATAATTCGTGCACATTCAAATATGGAAAGAATTGGACTGATTGGATCATGATTTGCACAAAAGCACATGGAAAATATTTGGAAAATAAAGCTTGAAAATCAAATCTTCAAAACTATGAATGCAAGAGATTTGGATGATTCTTTGTGACCTAATTCACTACTACATATGCCAGGATCACAACCCTAATGCAAATACACACTAAGCTGCGCAGAAGAGCAAAAAAAAAACTTGGAATTTTTGTCTAAAAACTGAAAACTGAAAACACCCTTACAAGGCGATTCAAGTCTCAAAACCTATTCCATTGGCTTCTTGGAGGATTATAGGACATAACTGAATCATTCCCCAAGCCCCATACTCAAGGAAACGCCAGGTTACCATTGAAGTTGGTAAAGGAAATTCCAAAACTGTTTTCCATTATCCATGCATCTTTATCATATTTTGTTGTTATGTTTATGTTTATGATGAAGTTTACAAGCTAATCATAAGATTTAATTGAAGTTTCACGCATTCTATGCCAAGATACCATGTTCGTGTTCTAGGGTTTACAGGATTGGAAATTAGGGGTTTTTGAATGGGAAAAAATTAGTCCTCAAGACCACCACCATTCAACTCAGCGCTTCTGGACGATCTCAAATATACCCTCGCGCCTAATTTATGATTGCCCTAGTGCTAATCGTTATTTTCTGTAAAGATACTTTCTGCAACGGTGTAAAAACTGTTGCTTATGTTGTTTATATTTCAGGAACATGAAGAAGATGATGTGTTGGCAAACGGTGATAGGTTGATTCAAAAATTCGCGCGTTGGTGGCCCCTGATCATTATTTCTTTTATAATGTTTATTTGCTATTATATATTAAATGTGTTTGGGATGGCTCAGTGGTAGGTACACGCGCTGGCAATGTCCATGACCTGGGTTCGAACCCCAGGTCTTCACACTTTCAATATCATTTTCCAATTCATGTTCATGTACGGCGCCAATATTGAATACCATGGTACACCTTCTCCACTAAGCCATCCACGCGTCCATCAGAATCAGATCAAAGGCTATGAATTGAGAGACACGGTGAGTCCCAGTCAACACGCCAGCACGCTAGTGGAAAAAGTCTTACAGGCCAATTGCTAATGGGCTCAAATTGCTGAAGAAAAGCCTCACAATTGGGGACAACACCCCCCTGAGGTTTGCAATGTTTTTTTTTCCTTTTTTTTGATTTTATTATTTTGTTTACTTTCAATTATTATTTATTTTAATTAATTCTATTTAACTTAATTATTTTATAAAAAATCAGAAAAGATAAAAAATACAATAAATAGTTTTAGTATTTTTTTTTCAAATAAATTTGCATGTAATTGAATTTAGTTTTAAATTAGGTTTGCAATTTTAATTCTTTTAATAAAAAATATAAAAAAACATAGAATTAGGTTTAATTAATGTTTTTATTCCTTTTTAATTTTTCTTTCTTATAATAATACTTATTTATTTTATTTATTTTTATAAATAAATTTGTATATAAAAATTAGGTTTAATTTAGGTTAAATTCTAATGTTTTCTTAATAAATTAAAATAAAATAGAATTAGGGTTAGCATTTAATTTCAATTAATTCTTTTTCCATTAAAAACATAAAATACTAAAAAATATCAAAAAATAAGTTCTTTCCTTTTTAATTAATTAATTCATCATTAATTTAATTTTTGCAAAAGGGTCCAACGCCCTCGTTCTTAATTTCTTATTTATTCGCGTATTTATTTATTTCTCTTCCGCTTAAATATTTATGCAATTCTCCCAAAGCCTTGTAATTACTTCTCGCACTTTTAATTTCTTTATTTTCTGTCAAATCGGGTCCTGGTTAATTTTGGCGATGTGGACTCGCGCCTTTTGTAATAGCTTAGAATTTACCTTTCCCGCAAATATTTTAACTGTTAATCAAAAGCATGAAAGAATGTATGGACATAAATAAAAACAAGCGTAGAACACCAATAACATGACAAGATAAATACAAATGAAAACGACACACAATTCGCACACACCACCCCTAGGGTACGCCTCACTGTTGCCTTGCCTCGAAAGGTGATCGTCGAGTAGAGGATGTCTTAGTAAGTCCTCATGATCCGGGAACCTGGCATGAGGGTAGCTTCTAAGGTGTCTTCCCATTGCTCTGGTGATCACCATGTCCCGAACCTCGAATTGACCCGAACACCTCCAACGGTGGTGCTACCTACCTCTCAATGGTGGGATGACACTACTTTAAAGGACATCTACACAGACGAATTCCTTAGGGTAGGTAGACGACTCTAAATACTTGCTCTAAATTTCAAAACAAAATCAAAAATACTTTTCACACCAACACATTTTCAAAAAGCTTTCGAAAGCATTTTTTCAAACACTCTTGAGGACCGATACAAGAGTCGAACTGGAATTTTCAAAGAAACTTTTTAAAACCCAAAGTTGAAAAGCAAACAAACCATTTTTGAAAACACAAGTGAGCAAGTATCTAAGAGCCCATGGATAACCATGGATAGAAAGGGTGCTAACACCTTCCCTTTCTATAACCTACCTCCCGAACCGAGAGCAATCTCTTTAAGGAATTTTTCTGTGCTTTTGTCCTTTCCATTTGGAGAAAATAAAAGACGGTGGCGACTCTTGCTTCCGCGACATTTCGCGAACCAGCATTAAACAGTCAGTTCCAGATCCACCGATCACAGAACTGGCGACTCTGCTGGGGAACTTTTAAAGTGAGGTGTACCTTAGGACTAAGATCACTTGTGTTTTCAATTGCTGTGTTTGTTTGCTTTATTATTGTGGGCTGTTTCGGAGTTACATAGATCCTAACCCGGATTTGGGGATACCCTGTTAGGTAGCATAAGCTGTGAGGGACCTGTCCGGCGTAGACCGACATGGGTGAAGCAGTGGCTACGTTGGTGTGGCGCCTTGGTCTGTACCGATATCCCTTGTGTCGCAACGAGGAGAATATGGGTCTTCTGAGGAGTCGTTAAGCACCAACCGACCTTAGAACCTTAAATGACCCAACTTGGCCAATAGAACGGTAGCAGTATGCTACGCCCATTGAGGCTAAACTCTCGTGATGGTTCTGGCCGCAAGAAAAGATTGCGACGCTGGAGTTATGACCGATTGAGGGTAGTCAGTGATATTGGGATCCTCTAGAACCCGGTTACTTCTGATAGGACAGGTCTTAACCAACAAACTGAAAGAGGGTAATACCTAGACCCCATGCTGGCCTAAACTCTAAGGGCTTATCTTGTGTGACTTGTGTGCCTTCATACTTGAACTACTTGCATACTTGTTATCTAACAACACGAGTTCCTTGCAGGTTTTGTTTACAGCCCTTAATTGGGACTCATTACAGGGCCTACCTACATTATCCCATGCATAACATAACATCATACCATTGCATACATCCCGCATAAGGACTAATCTGTTTCAAGGATCTCAAGGGCTTGTGATGCAGGTCATGATGAATCAGAATGTCTAGCAAGGGGCAAAAGGGATTTATTTTCCTCTAGCCAGGTTGATGATCTGAGTCAGAGGCTATGACCCACTTGACGTGGTGAGCCTTGACTCTTGAAGAAGGTTCCCCTAACCAAGGTTGTTTGGAAATCAAAACCAGACATGATGACTAAAGTCAGGGGCTATGACCCACTAGATATGGTGAGCCTTGACCCTTGAAGAAGGACTCTCAACAACATGAAGTTCCTTCAATCAAGCTACCGGATTCAAATTCTAACAATTTTTCTTGTCTACCCCGCGAGATCCTTGAAAACATTGCACGCATATCATACATATTGTTGCATTACAGGTACTCTTTTTGACAGGTCATTTACCTTCTTCGCTGTTTATTTCAGCAATGGCTTCCCAACAAGATAACCAGGGTCTTCATGCTCAAGAGACTCAGTTCAGGGAGATCTTTCTAAGCCTATCCAAGGGGCAGGAAGAGTTAAGGACGCTCCTCATGGGGAATCTGGCCAAGAAAAGTCCCGAGGATGACAAGGACGAACGGCTGAAACGCCTACAAGCTGAGGTAGATACAATGAAAACCCAGATGCTGGGGCAAAGGGCTCTCATCCAAGGTTTAGCTCGGGAACAAGAAGAGTTGAGGACCATGATCAGTCAACTCCACCAAGACAGATCCAACATGAAGCAACCAGTCCAAGTCAGGGACCAGGTCTTTGATCAGCTTCCAAGAGGACAAGAATCTGGTATGGTGAATAATAGACCTCTCCAAATTGCTACCACTTCACAAGCCCAGCATCAACCTCGCCCAGAGCAACAGGTTGATCAGAGCAAGCCAAGCAGGTCCAAGAGGCAATTCACCCAGCTTAACATGTCGCTGTTTCAAGCTCTACAACACCTATTGAGGTTGAATCTGATTACCTTAAGGACTCCTCCCCGGAACCCTAACATCTCTGCTCCTAACTATCATCCCAACAAGAGATGTGCATACCACTCTGATAGTCCGGGACATGACACTGCCGATTGCTGGGCTCTGAAGAACAAAGTACAGGACCTGATTAATGAAGGAGTAGTGGATTTCACCCAAGTGGATCAGGCTGAGTGTTGCTACCATCCCTACAGGATTCACCATTTGAAGTGACAAGCCCCGAGACTAGAAGACTTTTGTTCATTCGAATGTTCAAGTTGTAATTTTCTTTTGATTGTTCAAACAATTATCATGTCAAACGCTGTTATTTCATTAATGCATCGCATATGTCTGTTTTGAATCAATATATTCGCATTCGCTATATTCAAACTGCTTTCTTTTTTTGATGTCAACTCTCAATGAATAATTCTAAGCCTCTTGAGGGAGGATGACGAAAATGATACCACGATCCTTACAGTATGATTTTGAACAGACCCCGCTGATGAGGTACAGGCATTGTTTCAATTCCTAAACACTGGAGTTATAAGGATGATAACCCCTCGTCAACCCCTCTGAGCCAAAGAAGTAGGAGTTTTTTCTTTTCGAAATTCAAAACCCTTCATCATAACCTGGGGCAGGGTAGTTCTCTCAGTTGATCCAAGTGCATAACGAATGGCACCAAAAAGATCCTTACGAAACAAAGAAAGACAATGATGGTTCCGAACAATCGTGAAGACAGGCAGTCATTATAAAAAAAAAAGGGGTTCATAAATGAAAAAAACCCATTAAGTCAAAACCTATGAAGGAGACTTACAAAACTGGAGCATCCCACTGACTGTAATTCCAAAAAAGGACACAGTTCAGGCAAAAAAAGAAAGGGATAACAAAAATCAAGAAAGAGGTCTTACAAACCCTCAAAAAAAAAGGAATGACTGCCTATTCAAAATAAGTTATCAACATCCGAATCATCACCGAAAAATCAGAGCAAAGACTCAAACAAGGTCTAACGTATGATCAACTGAGTTTAGGTTTGGAGAACATCACGAAGAGCGGGTGGGTACAAATAATTTGAGTCTTTATCCTTTGTTTCTTAAACCGTGAACCAGGCCACGCTACAACCCTTAAAAGTCCTAGCTGAAGCATGGGTTGGTTCGAAAGTATACTGTTACGAAAGGTATCCTGACTCCTTAAGGCCTACGGTAAATACGGAGTTGACATCACGTTTTACAAACATTCATTTGTTTTATGAAAAAAAAATTCATTTTCAAAATCTTCAAGACAGACATAAGCTTTGCATTTTTAACATAAGTTTGTTTGCATATGACCTTTTGTTTGAACAGCATAGAAATTCGCACGACGAATGCCTAATGAACAGAAGTATTTCCAATCAAGGGGCATGACATGACCATGGTCCATCATCTGGGGCAGTCCAATCAAGATTCGGAGAATCTCTCAAAGGCCAAATAGCCTGGGGCAAATCTCCGCCTGAGTCACTTGGGGCACTCCAGCAACGAATCTTGCCTAATCAAACACTTTCTGGTGGCATGACAAAGCACTTCTAACAGGGGCAACTCCCTACGTTCTGAAAGCATGGACATAGTCGGAAAAAATACTACGCAAAATCAAAGACCCTCTAGGTTGACATGCCTAGGCAAAAATTAGGGCTTCCCGTCGAACCAAAAGGGTTCGGGCAAAATGAAGGGACGAAAACGAAAAATCTGTACACCCGACAAGTCGAAAACCTGAAAAGGCGGCTTGGGCAAAAATGGGTATCCCGGTGGACTGAAAACCCGAAAGGGCGGTCCAGGAAAAACTTAGGGATCAAAGCGTACGACTATGTCCTGTCATCTTATCACCTGCCTACCAGAAGTAGGTTTGTCCATCAGCAACTATCAGCACCTCACAGGTCCTCCTCCCCCACCTCAGAAACAGGGGAAACAAAGAGTTGTCTAAAAGCAATCTAATGGTTCTGTCCTCTAAGGTACCAAGGAAGGTTCAGCTAAAGAACGTGACCAGTACATCTCAATTCCCCAGAGAGTAAGTCAGCAGTCAGTGCATTCTTCTCCAAGCAGAGTCATCAAGTCTCAAGGAAATTGGGTATCCTCCAGCAGATCCCAACATTCCCCGGCAGTATACATAACAAGCATCCCTGGCAGTCTTGGTCTAAAGATTGTTCCCCGGCGACATATCAACGTTCGAAGGAATCACTTCCCCAGCATATCAAAACTTCCCCAGGAGAGTCCAATCCAGTTTCCCCAGGAAGGTTGGAACTCATCCCCAAGCAGTAAGCTTATCCCCAGTAAATTCTGGAAGCTTATCCTTCGTAGAGCACGAACACGTCTCCCGGCTTTATTCAAAGAGTTATTTCCTTAACAGGATATAACTGGGTTATCCTCAGCCAAAAGCCACGGAAAGAGCGTCTTCGACGAAGTCTTCTTACCCCAGCGAAGTCCATCCACACTTCCAACAACAAGGGTATCCCCAGCAAGTTATTATCAACACTCAACAAGGCATCCCTCTTCCCACAGAGTGTTGCTTCCCAGCATGGTCGCTAGAGTATTTTTCTCCCCGCAGAATCTTTCATTTGCCAAGTTTATTCCTCAACGGAGTCATCTTCTCCTACCGGTATTCTTGCAGTTATCATCCCCAGCAGGAGTAAAAGCTTATTCTTCAATGTTAGCCCAGGAGTGACTTCCCGGCACCCGTCAAGGATTTACTTTCCTAGACGAAAACATACATTCATAAAACATCACATACATCATTATAGCATGCATAGACGCATTATATCATGCAAATCTCATTTATGTTGAGAACATCATTGCTTGATCCATATCATGCATTGCATATGACTGACCTCTACCTTTCAGGAAAGATGCAGTTGAAATTCTCAATCATATTTCAATACCTAGACCGGTTTAGTTAATCGACTCCAAAGATTTCTTATCCAGGCCCAGGCCTTCTCTAGTCCAGCTAAATCGACTCCCAACAGATTTTTCTGATAAAGACTCAGTAGAAGTTATCCCAGATGGTTCCCTCTCCGACGGTGAGTGAGGTGATCATTCCTTTTCAGACGGTTCCCTCTCCGACGGTGAGTGAGGTGGTAATTCCTTTCATAATGGTTCCCTCTCCGACGGTGAGTGAGGTGATAATTCCTTTTCAGACGGTTCCCTCTCCGACGGTGAGTGAGGTGATAATTCCTTTTCAGATGGTTCCCTCTCCGACGGTGAGTGAGGTGATAATTCCTTTTCAGATGGTTCCCTCTCCGACGGTGAGTGAGGTGATAATTCCTTTTCAGATGGTTCTCTCTCCGACGGTGAGTGAGGTGATAACTCCTTTTCCTATAGGTCCCTCTCCGACGGTGAGTGAGGTGATAATTCCTTTTCAGATGGTTCCCTCTCCGACGGTGAGTGAGGTAATAATTCCTTCCCTATGGTTCCCTCTCCGACGGTGAGTGAGGTGGTAATTCCTTTCCTAATGGTTCCCTCTCCGACGGTGAGTGAGGTGATAATTCCTTTTCAGATGGTTCCCTCTCCGACGGTGAGTGAGGTGGTAATTCCTTTCCTAATGGTTCCCTCTCCGACCGTGAGTGAGGTGATAATTCCTTTTCAGATGGTTCCCTCTCCGACGGTGAGTGAGGTGGTAATTCCTTTCCTAATGGTTCCCTCTCCGACGATGAGTGAGGTGATAATTCCTTTTCAGATGGTTCCCTCTCCGACGGTGAGTGAGGTGATAATTCCTTTTCAGATGGTTCCCTCTCCTACGGTGAGTGAGGTGATAATTCCTTTTCAAATGGTTCCCTCTCCGACGGTGAGTGAGGTGATAATTCCTTTTCAGATGATTCCCTCTCCGATGGTGAGTGAGGTGATAATTCCTTTTCAGATGGTTCCCTCTCCGACGGCGAGTGAGGTGATAATTCCTTTTCAGATAATTCCCTCTCCGACGGTGAGTGAGGTGATAATTCCTTTTCAGATTATAATTTCCTAGAGCTCCCTCTCCGACGGTGAGTGAGGTGATAATTCCCTTTCAGATTATAATTTCCTTTGGTTCTCTTCCCGATACTGCGAAGATGGTAATTCCCACCAAGATTTTCTCAACGAGCGTTGTTGAAGTTAAAGTCACCCAAGGTTCTCTTACCATTCATGCTAAGGTAGTAACCATCCCTGGTTCATTCATCATCTTTTGAAGCTCCAGACTCAGCTCATGTAACCAGTCAGGACATATCTATGCCAAGCATCTGAAAACCAGTTCTTGCAACGTGTCAGGTACTCTTTTTTCTTTTGCAGGTATGCAGGTTCTCGCTAAGGAATCTCTTACGCGATCGACATCCAGATGGCATCTATAAGCCCATCATCCTATCCAGCAATCTCTAAATGGCATCTATAAGCCCATTCCACCATCACTGCTACTATGTGAGCGCAAATTTCTGGGCACTCTAGTGTTCAATCATCTTCTACCCTCGGACTACGAAAGGCACGTCAGCCAATCTGCATCCTCAGGTCTAAGAAGATTGAACAGGGGCAACTGTTGTACCCCAAAATTTGCCCTCCCATATTCTTCAAGAAATTGCCAAGTCAAAGCTTCAAAATTCCCCAAGGGTTGCACAGTCAAAGATCTCCTATACAGTCAAGATTAGGGTTTTTGTTCTGATCAAGAAAATGAAGTGTCCAAAGGTCCAATCAAGTCTCACATGCCTACAAATATGGTCAAGCATCCTCATATCAAGTTTCAAGACATTCAGCTCAAAATTGCACAGTCAAAACCCTAAATTGCACTACAGTCAACTGTAGGGGCAAAATGGTCATTTGACAGTCAAAAGTTCAAATTTTTGGTCAACATATCATTTTGAAGCCACAAACATCATTTGATCAATGCTTGATCATGATTCTCAAAATTTGGCTCAGAAATCATCAAAATGCAAAAGTTTCCTTATTTGGACAGCTGAAAAAGTCAACTGAAATTGACCAGGGCATAACTTTCACATGGATTATCAGAAAAATTCCATCCAAAGCTCATTTTGAAGAGAAAGACATTTCCTACAACTCATCTTCACACTTCAAGTCCAAGAAATGCTCTCACAAAAAGTTATCAATTTCAACATTATAGGTCATTTTCAAAAGTCAACAAAAAGGGACTTTAAGTCAAAGGCCATAACTTGAGATTGGTAAATAAAAGTGACATGGGACCAAAGGCATTGGTTAGAGGACTCAAAGACCTTTCCAAAATGTCCAAGAACATGAGAAAAGCTTAAAAATTGAGCAAGTTATGCCTTGTAGAAGTTGGGAAATTTTTGGATATTTTGAAAAGTCAACATTGATTCAAATGACCTAAAATTGCTAATGGGCCCATTTTTCTTCCATAATTCATCATCCATGGCATGTGCACGACCACTTGGCCCAAAGGGAAGTTTTTATTCATTTTTTTATTTATTTATTTGAATTTTTATTTATATTAATTCACTTAAATCAATTAAATATGTGAAAAATACTTAACTTAACCTAACAAATCTTTTTGCACATATAATCTACTCAATAATTCGTGCACATTCAAATATGGAAAGAATTGGACTGATTGGATCATGATTTGCACAAAAGCACATGGAAAATATTTGGAAAATAAAGCTTGAAAATCAAATCTTCAAAACTATGAATGCAAGAGATTTGGATGATTCTTTGTGACCTAATTCACTACTACATATGCCAGGATCACAACCCTAATGCAAATACACACTAAGCTGCGCAGAAGAGCAAAAAAAAAACTTGGAATTTTTGTCTAAAAACTGAAAACTGAAAACACCCTTACAAGGCGATTCAAGTCTCAAAACCTATTCCATTGGCTTCTTGGAGGATTATAGGACATAACTGAATCATTCCCCAAGCCCCATACTCAAGGAAACGCCAGGTTACCATTGAAGTTGGTAAAGGAAATTCCAAAACTGTTTTCCATTCTCCATGCATCTTTATCATATTTTGTTGTTATGTTTATGTTTATGATGAAGTTTACAAGCTAATCATAAGATTTAATTGAAGTTTCACGCATTCTATGCCAAGATACCATGTTCGTGTTCTAGGGTTTACAGGATTGGAAATTAGGGGTTTTTGAATGGGAAAAAATTAGTCCTCAAGACCACCACCATTCAACTCAGCGCTTCTGGACGATCTCAAATATACCCTCGCGCCTAATTTATGATTGCCCTAGTGCTAATCATTATTTTCTGTAAAGATACTTTCTGCAACGGTGTAAAAACTGTTGCTTATGTTGTTTATATTTCAGGAACATGAAGAAGATGATGTGTTGGCAAACGGTGATTGGTTGATTCAAAAATTCGCGCGTTGGTGGCCCCTGATCATTATTTCTTTTATAATGTTTATTTGCTATTATATATTAAATGTGTTTGGGATGGCTCAGTGGTAGGTACACGCGCTGGCAATGTCCATGACCTGGGTTCGAACCCCAGGTCTTCACACTTTCAATATCATTTTCCAATTCATGTTCATGTACGGCGCCAATATTGAATACCATGGTACACCTTCTCCACTAAGCCATCCACGCGTCCATCAGAATCAGATCAAAGGCTATGAATTGAGAGACACGGTGAGTCCCAGTCAACACGCCAGCACGCTAGTGGAAAAAGTCTTACAGGCCAATTGCTAATGGGCTCAAATTGCTGAAGAAAAGCCTCACAATTGGGGACAACACCCCCTGAGGTTTGCAATGTTTTTTTTTCCTTTTTTTTGATTTTATTATTTTGTTTACTTTCAATTATTATTTATTTTAATTAATTCTATTTAACTTAATTATTTTATAAAAAAATCAGAAAAGATAAAAAATACAATAAATAGTTTTAGTATTTTTTTTCAAATAAATTTGCATGTAATCGAATTTAGTTTTAAATTAGGTTTGCAATTTTAATTCTTTTAATAAAAAATATAAAAAAACATAGAATTAGGTTTAATTAATGTTTTTATTCCTTTTTAATTTTTCTTTCTTATAATAATACTTATTTATTTTATTTATTTTTATAATTAAATTTGTATATAAAAATTAGGTTTAATTTAGGTTAAATTCTAATGTTTTCTTAATAAATTAAAATAAAATAGAATTAGGGTTAGCATTTAATTTCAATTAATTCTTTTTCCATTAAAAACATAAAATACTAAAAAATATCAAAAAATAAGTTCTTTCCTTTTTAATTAATTAATTCATCATTAATTTAATTTTTGCAAAAGGGTCCAACGCCCTCGTTCTTAATTTCTTATTTATTCGCGTATTTATTTATTTCTCTTCCGCTTAAATATTTATGTAATTCTCCCAAAGCCTTGTAATTACTTCTCGCACTTTTAATTTCTTTATTTTCTGTCAAATCGGGTCCTGGTTAATTTTGGCGATGTGGACTCGCGCCTTTTGTAATAGCTTAGAATTTACCTTTCCCGCAAATATTTTAACTGTTAATCAAAAGCATGAAAGAATGTATGGACATAAATAAAAACAAGCGTAGAACACCAATAACATGACAAGATAAATACAAATGAAAACGACACACAATTCGCACACACCACCCCTAGGGTACGCCTCACTGTTGCCTTGCCTCGAAAGGTGATCGTCGAGTAGAGGATGTCTTAGTAAGTCCTCATGATCCGGGAACCTGGCATGAGGGTAGCTTCTAAGGTGTCTTCCCATTGCTCTGGTGATCACCATGTCCCGAACCTCGAATTGACCCGAACACCTCCAACGGTGGTGCTACCTACCTCTCAATGGTGGGATGACACTACTTTAAAGGACATCTACACAGACGAATTCCTTAGGGTAGGTAGACGACTCTAAATACTTGCTCTAAATTTCAAAACAAAATCAAAAATATTTTTCACACCAACACATTTTCAAAAAGCTTTCGAAAGCATTTTTTCAAACACTCTTGAGGACCGATACAAGAGTCGAACTGGAATTTTCAAAGAAACTTTTTAAAACCCACAGTTGAAAAGCAAACAAACCATTTTTGAAAACACAAGTGAGCAAGTATCTAAGAGCCCATGGATAACCATGGATAGAAAGGGTGCTAACACCTTCCCTTTCTATAACCTACCTCCCGAACCGAGAGCAATCTCTTTAAGGAATTTTTCTGTGCTTTTGTCCTTTCCATTTGGAGAAAATAAAAGACGGTGGCGACTCTTGCTTCCGCGACATTTCGCGAACCAGCATTAAACAGTCAGTTCCAGATCCACCGATCACACTCGTCCTCAGTGTACAAAACCCAAGAAGGAGCAAGCTGGTGGTAAAGTGTTTGCATTGTCTGGGTCAGAGACTAAGCCAGATGATCGGCTGATTAAAGGTACATGTTTTATTAATGACATACCTTTGATTGCGATTATTGATACTGGAGCTACGCATTCCTTTATTGCTTTGGATTGTGCTAAAAGATTGAATTTGGAAATTTCTAATATGGATGGAAGTATGGTTATTGATACTCCTGCGTCGGGTTCAGTGACTACTTCGTATGTTTGTAGGAATTGTCCTATTGTGATTTTTGGTAGGGGTTTCGGTATGGATTTAGTGTGCCTACCGTTAGAACAACTTGATATCATCCTTGGAATAAACTGGTTAGAATTCAACCAGGTTCATATCAACTGTTTTGCGAAGACGGTTATTTTTCCTGAAGAGGTTGGTGTCGAAGATGTGACTATGTCGGTTAAACAGATGAACCTAGCTGTGAAAGATGGTGTTGTGGTATTTATGTTGTATTCTGCAATAGAAGCGGAGGGAAAAGCAAAGAGTGATGGATTGCCAGTGGTGAATGAATTTCCAGAGGTGTTTCCGGAAGACGTTAGTGAATTGCCACCTGAGAGGGAGGTAGAATTTACTATAGATTTGATTCCTGGAACTAGTCCGGTGTCGATGGCGCCTTACCGTATGTCGGCATCTGAGTTAGCGGAGTTAAAGAAACAGTTGGAGGAGTTACTTGAGAAGAAGTTTATTCGTCCGAGTGTTTCGCCGTGGGGTGCTCCGGTGTTGTTGGTTAAGAAGAAAGAAGGTTCAATGAGATTATGTGTTGATTACAGACAGCTGAATAAAGTTACAATCAAGAATCGGTATCCTTTGCCGAGGATTGATGATTTGATGGATCAACTAGTTGGAGCTTGTGTATTTAGTAAGATTGATCTGAGATCTGGATATCATCAGATTCGTGTGAAGTCGGAAGATATTTAGAAAACTGCATTTAGAACGAGGTATGGACATTACGAGTATTCTGTTATGCCATTTGGAGTTACTAATGCACCTGGTGTTTTCATGGAGTATATGAACAGGATATTTCATCCGTATCTTGATAAGTTTGTGGTGGTGTTCATTTATGATATTCTAATTTATTCGAAGAGCGATGAAGAGCATGCAGAACATCTCAGAGTTGTGTTGGAATTGTTGAAAGAGAAGAAGCTTTATGCGAAGTTGTCCAAGTGTGAATTCTGGTTAAGTGAAGTAAGTTTTCTTGGCCATGTAATTTCCAAGAATGGAATTGCTGTGGATTCTACGAAGGTAGAAGCAGTATCTCAGTGGGAAGCGCCGAAGAATGCTTCTGAGATCCGTAGTTTTCTGGGTCTTGTAGGTTATTACAGGAAGTTTATAGAAGGATTTTCCAAATTAGCATTACCGTTGACTAAGTTGACCAGGAAGGGTCAGATGTTTGTTTGGGATGTTAAATGTGAGAAAGGATTTCAAGAGCTGAAGAGGAGGTTGACAAGTGCTCCGATCTTGATTTTGCCAAATCCGACTAAGTCTTTTGTTATGTATTGTGACGCATCATTAATGGGATTAGGTGGTGTGTTGATGCAAGATAAGCAGGTGGTGGCTTATGCTTCGAGACAATTGAAAGTACATGAAAGGAATTATCCGACTCATGATTTGGAGTTGGCAGCTGTTGTGTTTGTTTTGAAGTTGTGGAGGCATTATTTATATGGTTCTCGGTTTGAGGTGCTCAGTGATCACAAAAGTCTGAGGTATCTCTTTGATCAGAAAGAGTTGAATATGAGGCAGAGGAGATGGTTAGAATTTCTAAAGGATTATGATTTCGGTTTGAATTACCATCCTGGTAAGGCAAACGTTGTTGCAGATGCCTTGAGTAGGAAGTCCTTGCATATGTCGATGTTAATGGTCCGTGAGTTAGATTTGGTTGAGCAGTTCAGAGATTTAAGTTTGGTATGTGAAACTACTCCGAATAGTGTGAAATTGGGTATGTTGAAACTGACTAGTGGTATTCTGGAAGAAATTCGGAATGGACAGAAGTCCGATGTTGGGTTAGTTGATAAATTGACATTGATCAACCAAGGTCAAGGAGGCGAGTTCCGGATTGATGAGAATGGTGTTATGAGATTTGGTAATAGGGTGTGTGTTCCGGATGTTGCAGAGATTAGGAAGAGTATTTTGGAAGAAGGACATCGTAGTGGATTGAGTATTCATCCTGGTGCTACTAAAATGTACCATGATTTGAAGAAGTTGTTTTGGTGGCCGGGAATGAAAAAGGAAATTGCTGAGTTTGTGTATGCTTGTTTGGTTTGTCAGAAGTCGAAGATTGAGCATCAGAAACCGTCAGGATTGATGGAACCGTTGTTTGTTCCGGAATGGAAATGGGATGGAATCTCTATGGATTTTGTGTCTGGTTTGCCAAGGACATCGAAGAATTGTGATTCTATCTGGGTTATTGTTGATCGGTTGACGAAATCTGCTCACTTTATTCCGATAAGAATGGATTATCCGATGGAAAGGTTGGCAGAATTATATGTTGAGAAGATTGTGAGTTTGCACGGTATTCCTTCTAGTATTGTGTCGGATCGAGATCCAAGGTTTACATCTAAATTATGGACGGGATTGCAAGAAGCTTTGGGTGCTAAGTTGCGTTTGAGTTTCGCTTATCATCCACAGACAGATGGTCAGACGGAGAGAACGATTTAGTCGTTGGAAGATTTGTTAAGAGCTTGTGTGTTGGAGAAAGGTGGAGCTTGGGATAGTTATCTACCATTGATTGAGTTTACCTACAACAATAGTTTTCATTCGAGCATTGATATGGCTCCGTTTGAGGCATTGTATGGTAGGAGGTGTCGGACACCGTTGTGTTGGTATGAATCTGGAGAGAGTGCTGTGATTGGAACGGAAATTGTCCAACAGACTTCGGAAAAGATTAAGATGATTCAGGAGAAGATGAGGACTTCTCAGAGTCGTTAGAAAAGTTATCACAATAAGAGGAGGAAAGATCTTGAGTTTAGCGAATGAGAACATGTTTTTATGCGAGTTACTCCGATGACTGGTATTGGTCGAGCTTTGAAGTCAAAGAAGTTGACTCCACGTTTTATTGGTCCGGTTCAGATTACCAAGAGAGTTGGGAAAGTTGCTTATCAGATTGCTTTGCCGCCGTCACTTGCAAATTTGCATGATGTTTTTCATGTATCTCAGCTAAGGAAGTACATTGTTGATCCGTCTCATGAGATTCGGGTAGACGATATACAGGTACGAGAGAATTTGACTGTGGAAGCGGTACCTGCGAGAATTGAGGATCGGAAGTTGAAACAGTTGCGAGGAAAGGAGATCGCGTTGGTAAGAGTGGCTTGGGAAGGACCAGCAGATGGAAATGTCACTTGGGAGCTGGAGAGTCAGATGAATGACTCGTATCCCGAACTGTTCATTTAAGGTATGTTTTCGAGGACGAAAACTCTTTTAGTTGGGGAGAGTTGTGACACCCCAAATAATCCGATTATTAAATAATTAGAATTTTTAATTATTAATTTAATTGGAAATTTAATTATTGATATTTTTGGATTATTGGAATTAATTTAATTAATTAAAGGAAAGAAGTATTGGTGGTGTGAAGAGTGATTAGAGGGTGTGAGGGGTAAAATACTCTACTCTTACTAATTACTAATTTAATTATTTTATTGGAATAATAAAAGGAGTATTAAAAGGAAAAAGAAGAGAAAGAGAGTTATTTTGGAATATTCATCATACGTGTATTTGAGAAGAGGAAAAAGAATGAGAAAACCGGAAGCGTCAGAATTCGAAGAACCCACAAGGTAAGGGGTGATTTCGATTAGTTAATTCGTATTATCGGTTTAGATATTCAATAGTATGGATCATAGTATGTTAGGGAATCTCGGTTTAGAATTCTAGGGTTCCATAGAATTGTCCCTATTGTGTCGAATTGTAGGTTGAAAACCATTAGGGTGTCAGATGATAAAAAGGAATGATGAAATAATGTTGTTTGATGTTATAATGGTGCAAAATGGATGTGTTTTGGTGTTTCTCATGTTGCAATTCGTATGGGTATGTTTGGAATTGGTTTAGAATGAATAAATGCTGTCAAAAGTGCAGAATTTGACTCTGCAGGTCGTGGGAACCGGTTCCCAGTGGGGAGGAACCGGGTTCCACTGTGTGAATTTATAAAAACTGGCAAAAATGCACGTAGGAACCGGTTCCTGTATAGGTAGGAACCGGGTTCCCATACATTTTCCAGAAGCGTGATTTTTGAACTTCGCAGGAACCGGTTCCTGCATATGTAGGAACCGGGTTCTGCTGTAACTTTTTGAAAAATATTAAACTTTGAAAATTCATAACTTTCAAACCGTAAGTCCGTTTTGAGTGTCGTTTTGGACGTTATTTCTTAAATTTAATGCTCTATTTTATAAAATGAAAAGATTTCCTAAAACCTGAAATTATTTTGAAAATGAGTCAAATCCCGGAATAAGTGATTATTGGCTAACGCACATGGGTGTGTATGTAGCAGTGAACCTGTGATGGATGGGTGTATTAGTATTGTGTGAATGAAAGGCATGTTTATGTTGCTAATGATGGTGTGCATGATCGTTGAGATATCATGTTTTTGGTTTTGGTTCAGTTATGATAAATTGATGTATTTCATAGACTGATTTGATGTTGCATGCTAGTGATGTGCGTGCATATGCATTGTTTTGGTGAAGTTAATTCCTATTGTATGGAATTTGACTTGTATTGTCGTTAACCGATACCCGGGTGATGATGGGTGGTTAGGCTGGATTCGTGTCCGGGTGTTTATGGACGAATCGATGGTTGCTGTATCCGGTTGATGATGGATCAGTGTTGGGTGACTTGGTCACGTGTTGGTACCACATGCATTGTGTCTGCATTTGTGTTTGCATGTAATTGTAACATGTTAGGATGTCTTCCAGTGTTACAATTCTTTGGTTGATTATTGATTTGTGCATAATGACTTGTATGATTGGAACTGCGTATTGAATCTGAATTTATGCTAAAATGGGTGAAATAATATGCTTGTGATATAATGTTGATTGAGAAGCTTATAATGCATGTTAATTATGAGAAATCTCACCCTTACTTTAACAATTTCATATTAAAGGTAGCAACTCAGGAGTTGGTGAGGATGGCTCTAGAGCTATGTTACTTTAAGTCCGCGTGTCAGTGTCATGCTCTGATAGGTTGTAACACTGGGGAACGTTTAGTTGAGGAATTAGTTATTATTCAATTGTTTCTTTGAATTTCATTGGGAATAATTATGTTTTGGTTTATTCCGTTTTGGTTATGGTATTTTTCCGCTGTGTAAGACATGGTCTTAATTTGATTGAATTATTTGGATAATGACCCTCAGTGTAGCATGACTACTGTTTTATTGGAAGTTTTATTTATTTCATAATTGTGACATCCCTTGTTCCGTGTTAACTCTGATGGAATATGTCTTTAATCATTGATATAATTAATATTATTCGGGGTATTTTAGAAGGGGTGTTACATGGGGCATCGATATGATTGGTGAGATCAGACTTACTGTGTCCAACGGGCATCGTTTCATCCTGGTAGCAATTGATTACTTTATGAAGTAGGTTGAGGCAGCTTCCTTTGCTACAGTAACCAAGAACGTCGTGGCACGGTTTATTCGGCACAATTTGATCTATCGATATGGTGTACCCGAGAGGATCATTACGGACAATGGTACAAATCTCAACAATACAATGATCACCGAGCTCTGCAAATAGTTTAAGATACAGAATCACAACTCTTCTCCTTACCGGCCGAAGATGAATGGGGCTGTTGAAGCGGCTAATAAGAACATCAAGAAGATTGTGCAAAAGATGACGGTGACATACAAAGATTGGCACGAGATGTTACCATTTGCTCTCATGGGTATCGAACCTTAGCACAGACTTCAACAAGGGCAACACCCTATTCTTTGGTGTACGGCATGGAAGCAGTCTTACCTATTGAAGTTCAGATACCCTCTCTTCGGATTATGAAGGATGCAGGTTTGAGCGAAGACGACTGGATCCAGACCCAACTTGATCAACTGAACTTAATCGACGAGAAAAGACTTACTGCTATTTGTCATGGTCAGACGTATCAAAAGCGAATGATCAAGGCATTTAACAAGAAATTCAGACGACAAGAGTATCAAGTTGGGGATCTGGTGATCAAACGCATCATACTACCTCAAGGTGATCCCAGTGGCAAATGGACCCCTACGTACGAAGGACCATTTGTGGTTAAAAACATTTTCTCAGGAGGAGATATGATTCTGACCATCATGGATGGTGATGACCTTCCTCACCCCGTCAATGCAGACATAGTGAAAAAATACTACGCATAATCAAAGACCCGCTAGGTTGACTGGCCTAGGCAAAAATAAGGGCTTCCCGGCGAACCAAAAGGGTTCGGGCAAAAACAAGGGATGAAAATGAAAAAATCTGTACATCCGGCAAGTCGAAAACCTGAAAAGGCGGCTTGGGCAAAAAAGGGTATCCCGGTGGACTGAAAACCCGAAAGAGCGGTCCAGGCAAAAATTAGGGATTAAAGCGTAACACTATGTCTCATTGGATCACCTTGCAACCAGACTTCGGTATCGACTATCAAGCTCGGACGACACTAATCAATCTGACCTACCTTCAACCAAGTAGCAAAGTGATGAGATGCTCGAGGATATAAAGGCAATAGCAGAGTTAGAACCCAGTGGGATTGTTCACATAGCTGTTTTTCATTGTTTTACACAAATTGTATAAACTCTATTGCTTGGCGGCGTTCTCTTACTAGGACGTCAGCCTCTTGTACAAAAAACGCCTATCTACAGGCCAACTTCAAAATCAATACAATTCGTTTTCACAAAGAAATTTCAAATTGTTATCTTTTTCTGTTTTGTTTTGCAAGAACATCCAATGTTTCATTTTCATAGATGCATTTGACAATAATTGCTGCTCGTAAATATTTACATGCAAAACAAAAGACGATTACTCGTAATATCATGAACTGGGGAAAACAAGAAATGTCTAAACCATACAGTTGCTCTGTCCACCAGGTATAGGGATAAACCTAGTTGGAGAAAACGATTGAAGGTACATTCACTCCCCGTAGAGTAAAGAGAAAGACAGTGACATTAACGATCCCGAACAGGACACCACTCTCCCCAACTGAGGCTCACAACCGCGAATGAGTCGGAAATATTCTCCCCAAGCAGAGTTTATCTATCATCAGCACTAAGAAATTATCCCCAGTGGAGTTTGGAGAAATATCCCCAGTAGAGTCTGGAAGACTGTCCCCAATAGAGTCTAAAAGATTATCCCCAGTGAAGTCGCCATTGGAAAATCATCCCCAGCGGAGTTCATTTCTTTCACAAACAGAAACTCAATCCCCAATAGGTTTCATTATCGCCAACAATGGTAATTCATCCCCAGCTAAGGTTTTTCTTCCAAATCAACAGATCCTCTGACAGAGTATGTCCTCCCCACAGAGTCATTTCCTTGTCAGTTTATTCCCCAGCGGAGTTATTCTCTCCTGCAGGATCATTCTCGCAGTCATCTTCGTTCATTATCCCCAGCGAGAACAAAGAATTCAACTTTTGTTTTCTCCAGCAGCAATCCGGGATTTATTTTCCCCATCTAGAGAATATCAAAAACATTACATTTCCATATATCATGATATACGCATAAACATCATACAACACAATCTCATTTATTTTGAGAACAGCATTGCTTGATACATGTCATGCATTACATACAACTAACCTTTACCTTTCAGGAAAGATACAATCAATTTCTCACCAAGTTCAAGCTATGAAGCCCGGATCCGACCGGATAATATCTTGATTTCTACAGCATATTATGAAGCCCAGATTACGACCGGATAGCAGTATCAAACACCGCAAAGCCTGGATTCGACTGGATAGTGGTTTATCTTTAAGCTATGAAGCCCGGAGAACGAACGGATAATAGTATAATCCCCAACAATCCATGAAGCCCGGATTACAACCGGATAACAGCTTAGCCAGTTACTGTGAAGCCTGGATTACGACCAGATAGCAGACCGAGACACCATGAAGCCTGGATTCGACCAGATAGTGGTTTATCATAAGCACAAGCCGTGAAGTCGGGATTTCGACCGGATAACAGGTCAGCAAGTTATTGTGAAGCCTGGATTACGACCAGATAGCAATACAAATTTCTGTGAAGACTGGATTACGACCAGATTGCAGCCAAAGACACCGCGAAGCCTGGATTACGACCAGATAGTGGTATATCTTTAACACAAGTTATGAAGCCCGGATTACGACCGGATAGTATCTTGATTTTCTCCAAACACCATGAAGCCTGGATTCGACCAGATAGTGGTATGAGACGTCGTGAAGCCTGGATTACAACCAGATAGCGGTAAAATACACTGTGAAGCCTGGATTACGACCATATAACAGTAAGGGACACTGTGAAGCTTGGATTACGACCAAATAACAGTTCACCCGGCCAGATACTATGAAGCCCGGATTACGACCGGATATTAGTTGGCCCAAAGCCAAAGGGAAGCCCGGATTACGACCAGATAACCATTCGATCTCTTCTGAAGCCTGGATTATGACCAGATAAAAAGTAAAGTATTGTGAAGCCTGGATTACAACCGGATAGCAGTACAGAACACCATGAAGCCTGGATTCGACCAGATAATGGTATAAAGCATCGTGAAGCCTGGATTACGACCAGATAACGATAAAAGGACTGAAGCCTGGATTGCGACCAGATAACAGCACAAGGCACTGTGAAGCTTGGATTTCGACCAAATAGCAGTTTACCTGGACAATTACTAAGAAGCCCGGAGTCGACCGGATATTAGTGTGCCCTAAATTCAAGTTGAAGCTCGGATGCGACCGGATAACAACTTAATTCCTTCTGAAGCCTAGATTACGACCAGATAAGAATCGAGAAATTGCGAAGCCCGGATTACGACCGGATAACCAGTTTAATCTCATCTCCCCAGTAAGTCACTGTAAAGCCTGGATTACGACCAGATAGCAGTCGGTCTTATTACTATGAAGCCTGGATCATAATCAGATAGTAGTTCATTTTCACCTCAACAATAATAACGGACGACCGAAGTTCCTAAAATTCAACCTTTCTCAAAACAGAGACAATTTCCCAGTAGAATAACGGATGACTGAAGCTCCTAAAATTCTATCTTCTCTTAAGACAGAGATCAGCATTCCCCAGCGGAATTCTCCTCAACAAAAGGTATACAAGCTCTCGCTAAGGAATCTCTCATGCGATCGATACTCCTTCAGATGGAATCTTTAAGCCCATCCCCCGTCAGCAATTTCCAAATGGCATCTGTAAGCCCATTCCCGACATCGCAAGACGGATACCACTTCATGCGAGTGCAAATTTCTGGGCACTCTAGTGTTCAATCCTCTTCCACCTTCGGATCACGAAAGGCACGCAAACTAATCTACATCCTCAGGTTTAAGAAGATTGAACAGGGGAAGTTGTTGTACCCTAAAATTTGCCCTCCTATATTTCTCAAAACATTTCAAGAAAGATCCCCAAGTTGCTCAAGGAAGTCCAATGGTTGACCAGACAAGCTCTCTCCTAAGGCAGTCTACCTCAAATTAGGGTTTCATGTTGCATCAAGATACTTGAGTCCAAGGAATCCCAAATGCTTACCATTGTCCTAATATGTTCTCAAGATCATCCATGTCAAGTTTCAAGCCCTACAGAGAAAGTTTGCTCAGTCAATTGCTCAAAGGCCTGAAAATCGATTATGCTAGGGCAAAAGTCAATTGTGGCCCACATACAGTCAAACTTCAAGATTTTTGGTCAACATCCTCATTTTGAAGTATATTTCATCATTTGATCAAGGGTTGATCATGATTCATCAAGGATTGCTCATAATTCATCAAGAACCAAAAGTTGCTAAATTAGGGTTTTGTAGGAAAAGTCAACTCAACTTTGATCAAGCATAACTTTCTCATACTTTATGAGAAATGACCCATATAAAGGTCATTTTTAATAGGATGAAATGATCTACAATCCATCTTCAGCTCCCAAGTTCAAAATATGCACTCACAAGAAGTTATGAATTTGAACATTATAGGTCATTTTGAAAAGTCAACAAAAACACCTTTTTTGTCAAAGCTTCATACATGAGAATGGAATATCAAATTAATATGAGACTAAAAGGGTTGCTTAGAGGACATCTCAAGCTTTCTAAAAAGTCCAAGAACACCTTCAAAGAGTCAAAATTGAGGAAGTTATTCATTGGTGAAGTTGACCCTTTTTGCAAAATTGTCAAAAGTCAACTATGCCTCAAATTGCAATTTTTGCTAAATGGGCCCAATATTTTTCACTTGTTTTGAGTTGGCAACATGATCCACGATCCCTAGCCCTTGCCACTTGTCATTATCTTGTTTTTATTATTTACTTTGATTTTTATTTGAATTTAATTAATTTAAATCAAAATAAATCATAGAAAATCCAAAATATTTAAAACATAAGATTTTGTACTTGTTTCAAGTCTTAAATCCCAGGTAGCATGAGATCAAATTCGTGTAAAGGCATGGGGTGCACAAAAAAATTGGATTTGGACTATTTTTGGAAGGATATTCAAAGGAATCAAATCAAAATCAAATGCAATGATGGAGAAAGATTGAGCACATTCTTTCAACCCTAATCCATTCCTCAATACATAAAGAACGTGTGCAGACCCAAAGAGAGGCTAGAAGGAGGCGCAGCATCAAGAACAAAACTTGAAAAAAACCATAAAAAGTAGCAATTCGAATTCATAGTTCCAGGCCAATTCAAGACCCTTTGACCATTCCAATCGCTTCCTGGGAGTGTAGGCAAGCGAAATCAATCAAGAACAAGTCCTTTCCAGTACCAAAACGCGTTGTAAGTCATCCACGACATTGCTCCTTTCTTGAATTCGATTTGCTTAATTCTTGCACATTCATCACATTTTAATCATATATTCTTGTTCACCATCACATATGCAAGATTTCTGTAATATTTGATTTCATTTTTATGGCCTGTATAAGATTTCGCCATTACTAGGTTTTTGTGCTTCGATTTGGGATTTCTTCCTATAGGCAAAATTAGGCCATGAAAGGGGCACCATTGTGTTCAGCAAGGCGAAACGAAGCTATCCCTGGCCTTCGTTTTTATTTATCACGCTTGCATTGAGTTTTGAGATTTACAGGACCTGTAGCTATGGACGAACGTCCGTAGGTAAAAGTCTGGGACTTTTACCAACGGAACAAGGTTGAAGATGACTAGCTGGCAAGCAACCAACCATTGGTCCATTCAAACTTCTGGCGCGCGTTTTTTATTATTCTCCACTAATTCTTGTTTTTGTATATTATTGTTATTGTTTATTTTATGTACAAATCAGAAGCGTAGCTCAGCTGGTTGCCAAGCGTTGGAAAGTCCCATGGGGCCTGAGTTCGAATCCCAGGTCCCCCAATTTGCTTCATGTTATTTTCTTTTCAGTGATTACATGCGCGCACAAGGCCAAGGTCTATCATGTGACCTCATCATCCAGCCTGCCAGATGACCAGACGACCAGATCCAAGGGCCATCCATGAGGGAGCACCAAACGCCTAGTCAAACGCATAACATGGGATCTCAAAAAGTCAAGCGTAGACCTCATTCTACTTGGGCCAGATTGCTGTTCACACACCCCAAATCTCCAAACCAGGCCCAAGTTTCTTACCTTTTTCTTTTTTATATTTTATTTCATTTAATTTATTTATTTGTTTTACTAACCAAATTAAATAATTCTTTTTATCAAAAAATCACAAAAATAATATTTTTCACCAAATTAAGTTTAGATTTTATTTTTTATCAAAAAATTAAATTAATTTAATTAGGTTGTATAATTTTAGGTAACTTTAATTATTTTGTAAATAAATTAATAAATAATTAGAAAGTTAGGGTTTTTGTCTAAACTTAATTATATTTTCTTTTCCTAAAAATAACCAAAAAAAAGCCAAAATAGGCCATTAATTATTTTCATGAATTAATTTAATTAACTAATTAATTGTACATTTAATTTAAAAAACCTATTTCTTTTCTTAAAAAATAATTAAAAACAACAAAAACGTTTTTTCTTTTAATTAGGTTAAAAGGGGTCAAAACCCTATTTTTTTTCTTATCGTTCTAATTTCATCGCGCGCGCTTTATTGTTTTATTATTTACCATATTGATGTAACTGCCTACAAGTTGTAATAGCTTAATTAGGACTTTTATTTTCATTTATCGCTTTATTTCTTAAGGGTTTGTTTTTGGCTATGTAAATACCCGAAGCCTTGTAATAGCGTAGTTTAATTTCCGTATTTTAAATTCCGCAAAATATTAACTGTTAGATGTATGATATTAGGATGCATGACAAGAATGTATGATTAACTTTAAAACGGTTAGATAACCCTAAAATGTGCAAAGATAAATAATCTGAAATTGAATCACTCGCACATGCGCACTCCTAGGGTACACTCCCACTTGGTTGCCTTCGGTAAACGATCATTGAGTATAAGATGCTTTAGTGGTCGTCCTTTTGTCCAAAGATCAAAGTTGCCTCGGAATGGTTGCCTCGGATATTGTTGCCTCGAATAATTGATCTAAGACATTAGGGTTATTACTAAGACGTCATAACATTGCTTTAGTGATCGTACGTCCCTTTCGAATTGACCCTCAAAACTCCAACGACGGTGCTACCTACTCACTAATAGTGGGATAGCGCTGTCTAAAGGAAACAAACATAGAACGATTCTTTTTTCGAGTAGGTACATTAGTTCTTAAGTACTTGCTCAAACAAAATAAACTTTTTTCACACTTACACTCCTTTTCAAACAAAGTTTCAAAAACACTTCATTACACTCTTGAAGACAGAAGAAAGAGTTAAATCGAAGTCAAAATAAAAGCTTTTCAAATCACACAAACACAAAGAAGCAATTTTGAAAATGGTGAGCAAGTACCTAAGAGCCCGTAGATAACTGCGGATAGAAAGGGTGCTAATACCTTCCCTTTCTATAATCTACCCCCCGTACTCAGAAATATCTCAAAAAAGGAATTTTTCTGTGCTTTTTTCCTTTCCTTGTTGGATAAAATAAAAGTCGGTGGCGACTCTTGCTTACCGCGACATTTTGCAAACACAAACGCAAAACACAAACCAGCAAAACCTAAAAGAAACAGTCCCGATTCTGGCCACCCTAGGCATGGCCCAATCCACTTCTACATCCAAGATGGTCCAATAACTTTGGCTCAATCAATTGGAGTAGATAAAGGACACCTTTCCCTTCTACCCCTCAGCCGGGGACACGTGGTCGGTTGCCCCCCAAGGACCAAAGAGACCACATCTTCTCTCAGCAGCACTTTTGCCCCTCAATTGGGGACACATGGTCGGTTGCCCCCCCCCCCCCCCCCCAGGACCAACGAGACAACCACTACCCTCTGCAACTACTTATGCCCATCAATTGAGGACACGTGATCGGTTGTCCCCCCAGGATCAATGAGACCAACTTTGGCTCAATCAATTGGAGTAGATAAAGGACACCTTTCCCTTCTACCCCTCAGCCGGGGACACGTGGTCGGTTGCCCCCCAAGGACCAAAGAGACCACATCTTCTCTCAGCAGCACTATTGCCCCTCAATTGGGGACACATGGTCGGTTGCCCCCCCTCCCCCCAGGACCAACGAGACAACCATTACCCTCTGCAACTAATTATGCCCATCAATCGAGGACACGTGATCGGTTGTCCCCCCAGGATCAATGAGACCACAACTTTCTGCTTAAACAGGCTTGTCCTCATCCTGCCAGCCGCACGAGGACAATGATCCAGAAATGGCAAGAATAACGCTTGCCCGTGAACACTTCTATGCCCTTCATAATGACCAACATCTCTACCTGTTACGACTAATTCTTGGCATCCTTACTCCTACCCATATCAGCCATCTCTAGGTCTTCTCGACACGCGTGGAGCAGACAACCAGGGAACGTCCAAGATGCATCTTCCTGCAGTGGCAACTTCATCCACGTCAGCCTGATACGAGTCGAGCAGACAACCAGGAAACGTCCAAAACGCATCTGCTCGTAATCCCTCTCATGTTTAGAGCAATGGCTAGTTACAGGCACGACTGCCCATTTTGACAAAGTCCTGGTAGTTACCTATTTTTGCGGACCCGTATATCTAGGCTAAAAAATAGAGACCAATGGCCAAGCGCCGGGGGCGTTATATAAACCCTTACACTTGTGAGGGACAAGTATCCAAGGTTTATCACATACTTATAATACCCTAGACTTTCAATCTTGTATCTCTTTGTGCTCCTATTGACTTTAGCATCAGAGTGCCTTGCAACATTAAAGTTGAAGTCTCTGGCCCACTTCAGGTTCTGGTCAACTGGTAAGATCAGTTATGATTCCTCGTTTAATAAGAACATTTTCTCAGTTATCAATGATTATGAATAATCCCTTTTATTCAAAGGGAATAAGAAATCAAATATTTACAAAGTTAATCTCTCTGAACTGATTGACCAAAAGGTAGTCTGCCTAATATCTGTGAGTGATGAGAAATGGATTTGACATAGAAGGTTAAGTCATGCTAACTGGAGATTAACCTCTAAATGTTGCAAGCAAAAACTTGTTAAAGGGATGGACAAATTTTGATTATCACTTAGATGCTCTATGTGTAGCATGTCAGGTAGGAAAGATTAGCAAAAGTCTCTTTTAAATCTAAGAACATGGTCTCCACCTCTAGACCTTTAGAAATACTTCACATTGATATTTTTGCTCCTGTTGGGACAACTTCAATTAATGGAAATAAATATGGGTTAGTTATTGTTGATGATTACAATAAATGGACTTGAGTTAAATTCCTTAGATCTAAAGATGAATCATATGGTGTATTCAACATCTTTTGCACACAAGTACAATCTAAAAAGGAATTAAAAATCCTAAAAAACTCCAAAATGGTCATGGTGGAGAGTTTGAAAACGAGTCATTTGAAATATTTTGTGAAAAAAAATGGAATTACCCATGAGTTCTCTTCTCCTAGAACTCCATAACAAAATGGGATTGTAGAAAGAAAGAACAGATCCTTGCAAGAAATGGTTAAAACCATGATCCATGAGAAGCATCTTCCAAAATACTTGTGGGAAGAGTTGTTAATAGCTCTTGTTATGTTCATAATCGAATCTATATCAAACCATTTCTAAACAAAACATCATATGATTTATTTAAAGGAAGAAGGCCAAACATATCTTATTTCCATCAGTTTGGTTGTACTTGTTAAATTTTGAACATCGAAGACTATTTGAGGAAATTCAATGATAAAGCTCAAAAGGTTATCTTTTTAGAATACTCTAAAAGCTATGAAGCATATGGAGTGTATATTTTGAAACTACCATGGTCGAAGAGTATATACGTGTAGAATTTTATAACAAAGAGACTAACTATGATATGTCAGAGTCTGTTGAAAGTCTTGTAGATATACAAGTTTCTAAAGAATATCCAGTAATTGAACCTTTTAAAGCTAGAAGGAACTCAGAAGTTGATGGCTTAGACCGTATTCCAGAAACTGACTCATCTCTTGAAGCTCATCTAGAAGATGCAAATTTTGAAGAAACCCTAGATGGTTCAAAAGCCTTAACTTCTCGCAAGAAATCCTTCAAGTATAAAGCTTACCATCCAGAAGAATTAATCATTGGAATTAAAGATGAGCCCTTGAGAACTAGATGTGGCTTCAGAAATGAAAAATTCTATGATAGGGTTTATGTCCTTGGTTGAGCCAACCTCTGTTGATGAAGCCTTAAAATATGATGATGGGTTGTAGATATACAAGAAGAGTTTAACCAGTTCCAAAGAAATGGTGTTTGGGATCTGGTCCTAGACCTAATCAGAGAAACTATTGGAACAAAATAGGTATTCAAAAACAAGTTTAATGAATAAGAAAGGTGGTAAGAAACAAAGTTAGACTGGTAGCTCAAGCTACATTCAGTAGGAAGGTAGGTATTTCTCTGAAACCTTTGCACTAGTTACAGGGTTAGAGGCAATCTGACTTCTTCTCTCATATGTTATTAATCATGATATCATTCTATATCAAATGGATTTTAAGAGTGTCTTCTTAAATGGAGTCATCTATGAAGAAGTGTATGTCAAACAACCTCTTGGGTTTGAGGACTCTTTCCACCCAGATTTTGTATTTAAACTAAAGAAAACACTCTATGGACTCAAACAAGCTCCAAGAGATTGGTATGAGAGATTGAACAATTTCTTAATTGAGAATGGATTTCATAAAGTTCATGTTGACACTAAATTATCCAAAATGACTCTAAATAAGGATATATTAATTGTCCAAATCTATGTTGATGACATGATCTTTGGTTCTACTAATGTCACTCTTTGCAAGCAATTTTATGAGACCATGCAAGCTAAATTTGAAATGAGCATGATGAGAGAATTAAGATTTTTCCTTGGGATCCAAATCAACCGATGCAAAAATGGGATTTATGTTCAACAATATAAGTATATAAAAGAGCTTTTGAAGTAGTTTAATCTTGAAGAGTGCAATATTATGGCAACTCCTATGCATCCTACATGCAATCTGAACAAAGAAGAAAGCAACAAAAAGGTAGATCAGAAGTTGTATCAACAAAAAGGTAGACCTGATATTTTGTACAGTGTGTGCTTGTGTGCAAGATTTGAATCAGATCCTAGAGAATCTCACTTAACTGCTGTTAATAAAACCTTTAGGTATCTAAAAGGAACATTAAACATGGGTATTCTTTATAAGAAATCTCTAGATTATAAGTTAGTTGGATTTTGTGATGTTGTCTATGCTGGAGATAGAATTGAAAGAAAATCCACTAATGGGAAACTATCAATTCACTGGTGAAAACCTAATATCAAGGGCTAGTAAGAGACAAATAATTATTGCTTTGTCTGCAACAGAAGCAGAATACACCTCGGCTGCTAAATGTTGTACATAACTATTATGAATGAAATATCAACTAGAAGATTATCATATATGTGGTAATAGTATACATATCTTCTTTGATAATACTGCTGCCATTTGTTTAACAAAAAGTCATGTTCAACATTTTAGAGCCAAGCATATTTAGACTAAACATCATTTCATTAGATATTATGTTCAGAAGGGTGTTATAGATATTCAATTCATTGATACTGATTATCAATGGGATGATATATTTACCAAACCCCTTACTGTTAAGAGATCCGATTTTATCAAAAAGAATTTGAATATGTTGTTTGTTAATGATTAATGGTTGATTTTGAGTGAAGTTTCAATCTCTGAAACTCTAAACTTTATTTTTTGTTAACCTTTAATACATTTAATGGGATTAAATATTTAATTTATGGTCAGTCAAAAAATCTTGCTTAACTCTTCTTGGTATTACATCTATTATGACTAATCTAACACAATTTCTTGATCTCAAGCTGAATCTATTACAAGTAGAGCACAAATCTCTAGCATCCTTGTAGGAAAATTACATTTCTATTCTAAAGTAGCTACTATCAAAAATCCTACAATGACTGATCTTGTTCCCAGTCATCAAACCTAAAGTAGGACTTGCAGTCATCATTATCTAAGTACTTCTCTTGGATAAAACCTTCTTCTGGTTTATCATGTGCATCTTGAGTAGTATGATTTGTTTTGACACTCTCATATGTGATTAGCTTCTGAGTACTTTCATCTACCTTGGTTTCTTTTTCCTCTTCTCTTCTATGCTTCTGATGAAGAGTTGTTGTTGGTTCCTTCTAATCTTCTTGTGTTGGCTTACTCATTTTGTTAGCTTGAATGTTGAAATGCATCATTCTTATGTTATGAAGAGTTTGTTTTATAAGCATGTTTAACATAGCATATTTTTTCTCGTTATGTCCAATTAGTTTTTAAATTAAAAAATGGCTATGATAGTCCTTTTCAACCACTCTTCCTTAGTTCATGTGTTTGTGCTCTAGTTGTGAAAATCATATTGAATGTACTAAAAAGATGCATTTATTATTGGTAATAATCTGATTATATGCCATGACTTAAAATTTATTTTTATCATATTTACTTAAAATTTATTTTTCCCACACATTTTATTAAACTATTGAGAAATTTGTGGAAAATAAAGATATGTGTTAACAGAAAAGGATTAAACTTTTATTAATTTGAAGAAGGAAGTACATTCAAAAGTATTTCAAATACAACACATTAGAGAGAATATCTAAAACTTTTGGCCTTGAAGAATTTTCCCCAACTGTAATTATGCTCATCATCATCTGAATCAAAATAAACATCATCTTCATCTGAATATGAAGAGTCTTCATCTATGAAATTCTTCTTCTTCCTAGACTTTCTCTTCCTTGACGCCTCTAGACCTTCCTCGGGCTTGGAAGTTTCAAAAGTTAGGCTTGATTCAGGAGGTTTGATCTCCTCTTGCTTTTACTCAACACTTTGCGTTACTATCTTGGTTTCCTTGACCGTTGTAGACTCAAGAATAATAGAGGTCTTGGTGCTTTCAGCTAAAGTGCTCATTTTTGAATTTATATGAATTTGAAAGATGATTTATATGGTTTGCAACTGAGAAGGTCTACTTTTATAATGCCCAGTTGGAAGATTAATCATGTTTATGTGTTGTTATCCTTGATTCTTGGAAGTTTAAACACCAATAGCCGCTAACGCATGCTACCTACTCTTTATTGCATATATTCACTTCTTAGTTTCAATTTCTTAAAATATGATAAGATATTGATTTCTTGCCGAAGGAAGTAATTATTTTTTTAAATGATGATGGATTAATGTTCAGTATTTTTTCTCTCTCTATTTTATTTATTTACTTTTTGTTGATAACAAAAGGGGAAGAAATATGGGATTATTTAAATAGTTTGATAAAAATATTTTCTAAGTCTTTTATCAAGATCATAAACATTTCTTGAATGTTATATGCTTATATTTTGATTAAAAAATGTTTAATAACTTGGATAGAACTTAGGGGAAGCTTACAAACCTTAACCTATGAACAATTAGACTCTGAGAGAGCTTACAAACCTCAGACTTTGAAGTTGTCAATTTATTAAAACTGGTTTCAATAATTTGGATAGAACTTAGGGGGAGCTTACAAACCTTAAACTATGGATTGTTAGACTAAGGGGGGCTTACAAACCTTTAACTCTGATGTTGTCAAATTATTAAAACTGACCGACCAATTGTTCTTAAATACTTATGTTTGTAAACATCAAAAAGGGAGAGATTCTTAGAACAAAATATGTTCATGCTCCTTGAGTTCCTACTCCTTGGATTTTGATGATAACAAAAGTACTTAAAAACAATAGGGTATACTAACCTTTGTGTAAGTGTGCGGGATCATTAATCTAGTAATTAACTAAGGTTTTGACCTAGTTAAATTACTTGTAAAGAAGAAGCAAATCATATTCTATTAGGATCTGAATCTGATGTTTAAATGGAACCTCAACACCATGTTGACACAACTTGTGATATTCAAATGTAACTCCAACGCCAAACTAGAAACACAATATAACACTTGTTCGTTCGTACTCTATGTAAAAGCAGCTACATGTTGTCAATGACTAGAATTATAGAAAAAGTCAACTAAAGGCTTGGCACAAGGCTCAAGGCAGAGTGATACAATTTCTTGTCTATTCCACCATGCATTATGGACGCTTTACTTGAGAAATACACAATGGATAAAAGAATTATTCAGAAGATGAAGATCCTCATTGTACCAACTCCAACGCCTTTCTCTTGGAAACTGCTTCTTCGACAAAGATACTTGTACAAGCAAACTTCCAACGTCTCTTTTGTTCTCTCTATATAAGGAGCTAAAGATTCAAAAGAAGTAACACATGAATACAGAACAACATATAACAAGAAATAACATATATGTTTCGCTCTCTAAGCTTATGTACATAGGTTATTGTATTTCACATAAACTTGAGATTTTCTTACACTTGTATATCTTAGAAATCTCAAGTAACAATGTCTTTGTGTGTGTTGTATTGATTGTACCTCTGATTGTATATCGGGTGCATCATGTTGTAATCCTAAACATTTTGTTTAGAATTTGTTAGACTCTCAGACTGAGTGTCTGAGCAAGGAAGTCTCTTTCAATTGTGATTGAGCAAGGAAGTCATGAACTGTAGGTTTAGGCAAGTAAGTCTCTTTCAAGTGTAATTGAGCAAGGAAGTCCTAAACTACAGGTTTAGACAAGGAAGTCTCTTTCTGGTTAGATTGAGAAAGAAGTCCTGAATGAGTGTGTTTAGGCAAGAAGTCTTTTTCTGGTGAGATTGAGCATGAAGTCTTGGACTGGTGTGTCTAAGCAAGATTGTAATTAGGTTCTGATTATATTGAAAATCTCTTGCGTGACAAGGGGATTGGACTACTCTTATTATAGAGGAATTCGGATAATCTTTGTGTGTGATTTACTTACTACTTTTGCACTTTAACTATTCTGTTGTTGCATACTCTAGCTTAGAATATGAACTTGGTAAAATTCAGAAGTTGTTGTTTCTAAAAAGAAAATGCTATCAGATACAAAATTCAACCCCTCTTCTTGTGTATTTTTCTCATCTTCAGTTGTCATCAGAACACGGTCTGCAATTAACACTTAACAATGGTACGAAAAAGATCCTGAAGAGAAAAATATACTAAGATAGGTGATACTAGTGATAATAATGTTACCACATTATTATAGTGCTTATGAAAAGAGTCACTATTCTGCTAAACCACCAGCATTCGGTGGTGAAAACTATCGCCACATGCATCTTATTTTGTGTAAACAATATAATATTTTGTATAAATAATGTCGTTTCTAAATAAATTAATTTATTAATATTTTGTGTAAATAATCTAATGATAATTTAAAAAATATATATTTTTCCTTTGCTTTTGGTAATAAATCGAGATTCATATGGCACTAATTTTGAAAATATAAATAAGTTATTGCTAGGATTCGAACACATAACCATTTCAATTATTTTCGCGATTATTCAAAAATTAAGGAAATTATATGTGAAGTGATTATGACGGCATTCTTTATCTCACATTTGTAATTGAGAATAAACCAACTCTATATCTGATATTAAATGAGTGTTTTATAATAGTCTAAAGAGGATTTTAAAAATTAACTTTAAAAAAAACTTACATTAATTAACTTTCAGATAATTTTATCTATAACTTTAGGTGAATTTTGGTCGTCTGAGATTAAGTTTCAAATTTTAGAAGCATTATTAGTTTTTTAACACACGTATGCCAAAACTAATACTCTCACATTACTATATATTTGGATTACACCTTATACCGGTGCAAGAATTGAAGGACGTTAAAAATTAACAAAAATTAACCCTCTATTTTGTACTTTTTTCTCTTCAATTTTAATCCTATTTTAAAAATCACTAATTTAATCTCTTTTTAATTTTTTGTGCAATTTACGTCTTTTTATTTTATTTTTTCTTATAATTTTAATCTCTATTTTTATTTATTTTTCAACAGAAAACTTAAAAATGAATTAAAATCGTAATTTTTAAAATAGAGAGATCAAAATCGAAAAAAATATAAAATAAAAAGACTAAAATTATAATTAAACCAAATATAAATAATTTCAAAGTCCAACAATTTTCTCTAGACGATATTTAATATTGGTGAGCACTCTTGTATCTTTAAATTTAATTGTGTACTGATATATTAGACAATCAAACAATCACATTTAATACCACATAACATTTGATATTTATTTTAAAATTAAATTAATAATTTAAATCAATTTTTACTTTTACCATAATTACTTATCATAAATACCCAAGAATTTATCTTCTAAACTTATCAAATCCATCTAGTTTTTGTAACACTTATGTTGAACTAATAAAAATCGATGGAAGCAAAAAAAGTTACAATTGGAAATACACATGAATAAAATTCAAAACCGGTGATTTTAAAGAAAAGTGTTCTAAATTACATAAGAGTTACGCTAATATATGCCTTAAAGGCATATGTTAAAACATTTAAATATATGTTTTTAAGAAAATATTTCTACAAAATAATTTATTAATTTTATACTCTTAAAATACATGTTAGTTTTTAAGAAAATATTTCTATAAAATGATTTATTAATTTATACTCTTAAAATACATGTTAGTTTTATCCATTACAAAATACTAACAATAATAGAAAGGATAAAAATGAAATTAAGGGTTGTTAATGAAAGGCGGAGAACGTAATCACTGAGTTTACGTATGAGAGAATCCCTCTTCCTCCTAATTTATGGGATGTTTTTTGTTTTGTTTGATAGTATAATCTTTTCTTTCAAATATGGAATTTGACCACAGCATATCCAAGAAGGGAAGGCCAATGTCCATTTTCTTTCCTATCTTGAACCTAAACTTGTCCACGTTCACAAAACTTTAAAATGTCACCAATCAAGTGATAACAGTTCACTGAATCACACCAATCCATAACATTGACCTTGACCAACTACGTCACCACATTACTTTTTAATGAAAACTACACAAAAACCTCTAAAGACATAATTGATTGTAAAGAGAAAATAAAAAAAGAGAAATAAATGAGAGAGTGAGAAGGACGAAATAAATAAAAAATAAAGAAGATTTATTAGATTTTTTGTTATAAAAGAAAAATTAAAAATTAAAAAGAAAAGAAAAAAGTATATAAAATTTTAAAAAGACAAAATTATTCTTACTAAAAAAATATATAAAATATAATATATTTAACTTTATTAAGATAACGCAAAGATAAATAAAGAATAAAGCAAAAAAATCGTTTCCCTTTCTCTTTTCTTTTCATTTTTGAGAAGATTATAAAAAATAACGAGATACACATAATTTCATTCTCTCTTTTCTATTTTTTATCTAATCAAACAGCTTCTTCTTTTTTTTATTTCATCTAAAACAAACATACCTTAAATCTCCATCCATTAATTAATACTAGTCCTTGTAACCTTGCACGTAGAGGTTGAAGAGTGAAAGAAAGAGCTAAGAAAAAAAAAAGCAAAACTCAAAAAGTTGGTAGAGTAAGATAAGGTAAGTACATTTAAGCACCACGTGTCGTGCAACCTAGCTTACAACACAACAATAATGAATAAATACCAATTTGTTTTTCTACCATCCAATCATATCATAATATGGAAAAAGTTCCACTCAACCAATAAATCCAAATAAATTAAAAGAAAAAGTGAAAATAATTTATCCTTTTAAGTTTTATCTTCTTCTTAATTATAATTTTGATTTTCTTATTTAATTTTTTTTCTTAATTTTAATTTCTCTATTTTAAAAATTATTATTTTAATTTAATTTTTAAGTTTTTTTTTTTGAATTTTCGTCCTATCATTTTAAAAGTTATGATTTTAATTTATTTTTTAAATTTTAAATTGTAATTTTAATCCTTTTTTAATACTGTTGATAATAAAAAAGAAATTAAAATACAAAATAAAATTTAAATTGAGAACTAAAATTACAACTTAAAATTTAAATAAATGACTAAATCAAAAAAATTTAAATGAAAAGACGAAAATTCAAAAAAAAAAATTTTTTAAAAGATTATAATAGTAATTTTAAAAATGGAAAGATCAAAATCAAAAAAAAATTAAATAGAAAAACTAAAATTCCAATTAAATTTTTATTATTAAAAAATTTATAATATAAAATATTTAGTCAATAAATTATAATAAAAATAATTTATCAAATTATTAAATGTAAAATATATAATAAGTTTGATTTCTAGTCTGACTTTTGCACTTGACGCGTGCTCACCGTGTGTGTGAAAACTTACACGTGAAAAATGGTAATGACAAAATTGACTGAAACTATTTTAAAACTTACGCACAAACTGACAGCAAGAAAAATGAAACTATAAAAGTATTTTGTTTATATGTACACGTGTGTAATTTTCTATTTTGTTTTTATGTACACATATTCAGCTTTTTTTTTTACTTCTAAAGAAAATAATATAAAACTCGTACATCTATTTATTTTTATTTTAAATTATTTGATAAGATTTTATTATTATTAATAAATATTTATTATTATAAAATTGATAATAATTATAAATGTTTAAAAATAAATATATAACATATTACTAATGAAAAATTTAATATAAATAATTAAATATTAATAAATATCTCTAAAAACTTTAAAAACTTACAAAAATTTCTTTGAATATTGCTGATATATTTTTGCATATTGCATATATTTTTAGTGAAGGTTATTTAAGATTAATATAAAGAAAAAACAATTTAATAGTTGCGTCACTCAAAAACCGCATACTCCATGCACCTTAAAAAAATAAATTAGAAAACAACCAAAAAAAAGTTTTAAAAAAATTAAAGAGAAATATTTGTTTCAAGGTGTTAAAATTTATTTCTTAGAATTACTATTCAAGAAAAATAAATGTAAGAAATTTATTCCAATATATTTTTCTTAAAAATTGTTTGACAAAATTTTTACTATTTCTAAGAATATTGTAATTTTTATTAATTTATTTAAAAAATTATATAAAATTTCATGGGAATCTATTTTCCAATAATTTAACATGGAAATAATTCCATAAGAATAAGACAATTTATAAGAATTTATTTTATTCCTTTGAATCATTACATTTAAGAATAATTTTTTTCAACTTCGTAATAAATATGGGTTTCTTCACTTTTTATCTATGTATTCTCAGAAATATAATTTTTAAATTTTAAACAAACACACCCAAAATAGAAGGAAGGGTGTTGTTCTGGACTGGGTCCGACAGGCCCAAAAGTATTGCAAGGGTCCAGTCCAAATGGAATTACAAGGGCCAAGCCGACCAGAGAGCACGACCGTGCCCGACGGGGTAGTCGCAGGCTCGACAGCACACCTCCTGCTCGACATGCTGCGGTCCAGCACCACCTCCTGAGGTCCTGCTCGACATTACCTCGAGCACCCCAGCTAGGGCAGACTCAGTCCATTGTTCCCCCAACGATATCCCGAAAAGACCGCGTCTCCGTCCGCCCGCACTTCGCGCAGTACATCCAGGAAGGGGACCACGTGCGGGTCCCCACTACGCACGTAGAACCTGGCAGTTCCTCCATTGGGCCAAATCTGCCCGGCCCAATGAAGGAACCTTGGCCCAGCGCTGGGGGCTATAAATACCCTCTGTTTCCAGAGGGTCAGGTATTCATCATTCTAACCTTACACTTGTTATTATCTGCTCGTACTCCTACTTACTTCAGCATCGGAGTGCCTTGCAGGTACCCCCCCACTTCGTTCAAAAAGCTTTCTGTTCGGAGCCAACCGTGACGGTCCATTTCTGATCAGGTCAGATTAGTGGCGCCGTCTGTGGGAAACTAGCTTCCCCGTCTAACGAACAAATCTAAAGACCAAAGCTCAATCCAACTACCCGTCATGGCTGATCCAGCTCGCGACGAGCAGCACGTCCGTGTCGCCGACACTAATAACGGCACCGCGGACAAGAATGGACACCTCGACAACCCCGGTGATCCCGGCCACGGTACCATTCCTGTGACGACCGCCCCTGGAACTTCCTCCTACAGGGACGGGGCTACTGCATCATCCTCATCGACCCCACCAGCCCTTGAAGACGACCTGGTAGCTCTCGCTCATTACAGAGCTGCCCGGTTCCATGAGGTCCCAGTTCCCGCCGGGGCAAATGCCACGACTCAGGCATTGTTCGCGGCCATTAATCAGACAAACTATCTCATCTTCGCCCAAGGAGAAAGATTAAGGGCACTCGAAGATGATCGACGACCCCCGAGGAGGCATCGGAGGCCACATTCTCCACATCCTCGGGTTACAGAAGTTCGACACCCTTCTCCCCCGCAGAGACACTACAGGGAGAACTCCAGGAGCCCCTCTCCCCGGCCAAAGCAGAGGCGGCCCTACTATGAGAGACAGCCCGCCATCACTGCCGGAGAACCCAGTCGCGACCCGTCAAGGCACGACAAGAGGCACGCCGGGGACGGGCGTGTGACATTCAACCACCGAGCATCACGCTCGAGGGAAACTAAGCACGACCACCGTGCCAGGCAAAACTACAGGTCCCCATCTCTTTCTCCGGAGAGGAGCGACGAGGACGACCCCCGCGGTCCCCTGTCGCAGGCCATCATGGATGCACCCATCCCCCCGGGCATGGAGAAGCCCCCGCATCTGAAGGAGTATGACGGGGGTAGCGGACCCGGTCGACCACATTGACGGGTTCGAAGCCATGCTCCACTATCATAATGTCGGGGGGCCCATCAAATGCCGTCTTTTCCCCACGACTCTCAGGAAGGCGTCCATGGACTGGTATAAAGGACTCGCCCCGGGCTCAATCACATCGTGGCAGAACCTGAAGAACCAGTTCATCAGTTCCTTCACAGCTTCTCGGCGCCATCCGAAGACCGAGGCGGCCCTCGAGACCATCATCCAAAGACAGGATGAAACCTTGAGGGAGTTCATCAACCGCTTCAACCGAGAAGCAATACAGGTCCCCTGCGCGGACCACATGAAAAGATACTTGCTGGAGAGGGGTCTCCTCCCCGGCACAGAATTCAGAAAAGCTGTGGGTATTGAGCCACCCCCGACTTTTGATGCCCTCCTCGACAAGGCCCGAGCATACATGGACTACGAGGAGAGGGAAGCTGCCAACAGGGCCCGGGACTCCAGGGCTCGAGGTCCCAACAACAGCAGCAGCTCACGACAAGAGGCTCCTCCCCGACGCACCGGGGAGAAAAGGAAAGAAGATCGACCCCGGGAAGCCTGGGAACAAAGGGGCCCCTCGGGCCGTTTCACCGAGTACACTCCGCTCACAGCTTCCCGCGAGCGTATTTTGGCGGAGTGTGCCAGTACAGGTTTCAGAGACGGTGGCGTCAAGCGTCCCCGACCTACTCCCGCCAAGCCAGGGGCGGATAAAAATAAATACTGTCAATACCATAGGAGTCATGGTCATTTGACAGAGGACTGCGTCCACCTCAAGGACGCCATTGAAACCCTCATCAAGGGAGGGAGGCTCGCGCAGTACAGGCGAAGCGACGCTCCCCGTCGTGACGCCCATGAAACCAAGGAGCCCGAAGAAGACGCCCGACCATCAGACGAGTCGGTGCCTATCCAGACCGCCTTCTCGATAACCAGGCCCGAGGACTTCGACATTCCCGAGCTCCTGCAGGAGCCCCTGACAACACACAGCAGGTGGGAATACTTTCCCTCCGCCATGGTCATTAACGGGGGCGGGTTCAACGACCTCACCATCAATTCAACTAAGAGGAAGTTGGACGAGCTGGTCGACATAGCTCCTCCGCAAACTGTAACGTTCGAAAGGGTGAAGGGCAGGTCAGAGCCCATCACTTTCTACCTGGAAGAACTCCCCGGCGGAGCCCCGAACGCGGTCATCGCCTTACTGATAAGGGCAAAAATGGCCAATTTTGACGTGCATCGCATCCTGGTCGACGAAGGGAGTTCCGTCGACGTGATGTACAGCCAGCTGTTCCGGACCTTACAATTGGACGACTCACATCTCTCTCCGTATGTGGGGTCGGATCTACAAGGCTTCAACGGCTCGACTTCCAAACCTTGGGGTTATGTCGAGCTCCTGGTTACGTTCGGCGAAGGAACGGCTACGAGACAGGTTAAGGTCCGCTTCCTCGTCATTGACTGCCCGTCTCTATACAATTGCATCTTGGGGAGACCGACACTGGCAGAGCTGACGGCGGTGCCCTCGACCGTCCATCTGAAGATGAAGTTCTACACCAAAAGGGCACGGGTAGCCACCATCCAAGGAGACCTAGCCGCTGCCCGTAGGTGCTTCAATGCTGCTTCTAAGGGACGAGATACCGTCGACGTAGGGACCAGACCCGCCAAAAGGACAAAACAAGAGCCCGACAGGAAAGCATCCCCCGAGGAAGAAGTCCAGAAGGCCCCACCAAAGGTCGACTCCATAGCCCTCGACGCTCGCTTCGATCAGGACGAGCCATCCAGCAGCGAGAAAATCCCACTCCGACCTATTCCGGACGGGGATTTTGAACTCGTTCCCCTCGGCACAGACCCGACCAAGGGAGTGAAGATTGGTAAAGACCTCCCCGACTTGGCCAGGAAACAAATCAAGGCCTGTCTGCGCGAGAATGCTGATCTCTTCGCCTGGAGCGCTGCAGAGATGCCCGGACTCGACCCTGAGGTCGCCTGTCACCACCTCGCCATTGATCCAGCCGCCAAGGCCGTAGTACAACGTAGGCGTAGGCAGTCTCCAGAAAAAACGGAGGCTGCTGAAAAAGCTGTAAAAGACCTCCTAGAGGCAAATTTTATTTCTGAAGCCCGGTATTCCACCTGGCTGTCAAATGTTGTACTTGTGAAAAAGAATAATGGAAAATGGAGAATGTGTGTTGACTATACTGATCTCAACCGGGCTTGCCCGAAGGATGCTTTTCCCTTACCTAACATAGACATGCTGGTCGACAACTCGGCCGGCTACAAAACTTTGTCGTTCATGGACGCCTACTCGGGATATAACCAAATCCCAATGGCTCTGGGCGACAAACACTGCACGGCATTCATGACCAGCTCGGGCAACTATTACTACAACGTAATGCCCTTCGGACTGAAAAACGCCGGAGCAACTTACCAACGTATGATGAACAGAGTTTTCAACAAACAGATTGGCGACATGCTCGAGGTATATATGGACGACATGATCGTCAAATCCCTAGCAGACACCGATCATGCAACTCATCTCAAGACAGTCTTCGCCCAAGCAAGACAGTGCAAAATGAGGTTCAACCCCGAGAAGTGCACGTTCGGGGTTAAGGCAGGAATATTCCTTGGATTCTATCTAACAGAACGAGGGATTGAAGCCAACCCCGACAAATGTCGGGCATTCTCCGACCTCCCAACACTGACGTCGAAGAAGTCGATACAAATCATGAACGGCATGCTTACGTCACTATCCCGCTTCGTCGCGAAGTCCGCTCAACACGCCCTCCCCTTCTTCAAACTCCTTCGAAAGGAAGCAGCCTTCGAATGGAACGAGGAATGCGAGCACGCACTTCGCCATCTGAAGCAGAGTCTGTCTCAGCCGCCCGTACTGTCTCGACCAGACGACGGGGAACCGCTGTACTTATACTTGGCCGTTTCGAACGAAGCCATCAGCGCAACCCTTGTCCGCGAGACCCCTGACGGGCAGAAACCTATCTACTTCACGAGCAAAGCCTTACAAGGGCTCGAAAGCAGATATCAGCAGATAGAAAAGGTTGCTCTGGCCCTCGTCAACGCTGCGAGGAGGCTCAGACACTACTTTCTAGCCCACACCATCATCGTGCGAACCGATCAGCCGGTGAGGCAACTCCTGGGTCGGCCAGATATGGCGGGCAGGATGCTGAAGTGGTCCTTGGAACTCTCCGAATTCGACATTCAGTACGAAAGCAGGAAAGCCTTGAAAGCACAGGCCTTGGCCGACTTTGTCGCGGAGATGACCACTCACGACCTTCCCCCGGGGAAGGAACACAAGTGGACCATCTTCGTCGACGGAGCGTCCAGCTCGTCCGGTAGCAGCACAGGGATCCTCCTGGAAAACGAAGAAGGCGTAGTAATCGAGCACTCCTTAGTTCTCTCCTTCCCGATGTCAAATAACCAGGCAGAATACGAAGCCCTGCTCGCAGGACTGAGACTAGCCGAGGACCTGGGAGCCCGCGAGGTACAAATTTACACCGACTCCCAGCTCGTCGCCTCTCAAGTACAGGGAAGCTACCAGGCCAAAAACGACAACCTCATCGAGTATTTGAACTTAGTCAAAAAACACCTGACAAAGTTCATACGAGCAGAAATTTCTCATGTTCCCCGCGAGCAGAACACGAGGGCGGACATTTTGTCCAAACTTGCGAGCACACGAAAGAAGGGCGGGAATAAATCCGTCATCCAGGAATCTCTGGCACGTCCAAGTATCGAACCACCCTCGACTACGGTCGAGATCCATGCCATCGGGGATTCCACGTCCTGGATGACCCCGGTTTATAATTTCCTGACAAAAGGAGAACTCCCGTCGAACCAGGCCGAAGCTGCCATAATCAAGCGACGAGCATGTTCCTATGTGGTTCTCGAGCAGAAACTGTACCGAAGAGGATTCTCCATTCCCCTCCTGAAATGCATCGACGAGTTCACCATCCCCGACGTACTGCGGGAGATACACGAAGGGATCAACGCCCAGCACATGGGCGGTAAGTCCTTGGCACGGAAAGCCCTTCGAGCAGGATACTACTGGCCGACGATGCAACAGGACGCCAAGGAACACGTGAAAAAATGTGATAAGTGCCAGAAGCACGGGGATATACACCTCGCCCCCCCGCACGAGCTGAACACATTGTCGTCCCCATGGCCGTTCGCCTGGTGGGGCATGGACATCCTCGGGCCCTTCGTGCAAGGAACCTACCAGAATAAATTTCTCATCGTCGCCGTGGATTACTTCACGAAGTGGATCGAGGCCGAGGCACTCGCAAAAATCACCTCGCACAATATCCTCCGTTTCTACAAAAGAAACGTCCTCGCCAGGTTCGGAATTCCGCAGGCCCTAGTGACCGACAACGGTACCCAGTTCACCGACCACGGGTTCCGGGACTTCGTCACCAAACTAGGGACAAAACAACATTTCACGTCAGTCGAGCACCCTCAGACCAACGGGCAAGCCGAAGCCGCGAACAGAGTCATCCTCCGAGGGCTCAAACGTCGGCTCGGCGAAGCCAAAAGAGGATGGGTCGAGGAGCTCCACAGCGTCTTGTGGGCATACCGCACCACACCCCACTCAATGACGGGTGAGACACCATTTTGACTGACGTATGGCACCGAGGCTGTCATCCCGGTCGAAATCATGGAACCATCCCGACGAACGGAGGACCCCCTCGATGAAGAAATGAACGACGAAGCACTAAGGGACGAACTCGACCTAGTTGAGGAAATCCGATCGGGTGCAGCCCTGCGCGAAGCCACCCTAAAACAACGAGTGGCTCTACGCCACAACGACAAGGTCATCAAGCGCGAGTTCGACATCGGCAGCCTGGTATTACGCAGGAACCAGAAAGATTCCTGCGAAGGGAAGCTGGCCGCGAACTAGGAAGGACCTTATCGCGTCCACGGCACCACGGGTACCGGGGCGTACTACCTCGAGCAACTAGACGGAGAGCCATTACCACGACCCTGGAACGCTGCTAAGCTAAAGCAGTACTACAGTTAGAAACTACCAACACCTGGGACCCTCGACCAACGGCACCCGCGCTCGGTCAACGAGGAAAAACGTCCGACTTCGTATAAGGGCTAAGGTACAAGCCCGACATACGGCCAAATCGCACAGCATCGCACGGCAAACGATGACGATCGATAGTGCCCGACGTGGACAGCTATACCGAGCACCACCGTCGTTGTACCCATGAGGCAGAACACCCAGCTCGCGATGGGCAGTTCACGCCAAGGGCGAATAGTCCCGACCGGGCTTCGCGCCCGACTGAGCAACCTCGCTCCAAATGCCCGACAAGTCGTCAAGAATGACGGGCCATCTAAAAGGGTCAAAGGGAAGTCTCTCCCCTCGAGCACAACACTTAGGTGACTCTGGCCAGCGAAAGAGGGCCGGACACGCATACAAACGAAAGGCGGGCAGACTCGCTCGCCAAATCACAGCCACTTACGGGCACTCCTCGGGCCCATGACTTAGGCTAAAATTTTATGCAAATATATAAGATTTCAAGCAGGGGCAAAACATTCGAAATGTAAAACAACATTCAGATAAAAATGCCCGAAGGCGACAAAACAATTATAAACCGACCAAGAAGGCCGGCGATGTTCGTAACGTACAACAGAAGGGCACGCAGGCCCAAAGAATACAAATGTCAAAGGCACGCAGGCCCGCTATCCTAGTCAGGTTTCCCCAGAACCATCATTGTTGACGACGGGAGAGTCGGGCAGAGGAACGATCACGCCGTCCACGATCTGATGTGTGTGGCCGATACCCTCAGTGACCAGACCAGGGTTTAACAAGGAGAGCTGACCGACTGCGGAGTCGAACCCATCCTCCAGAGCACCGACGCAATCTGCCTCGAGGAGCCGGATATGGGCGACCAGCTCCGATCGACTCTTCAAAGCCGATATGTCCTCCGGCTCGTCCTCGGCAGGTCGCATAGCAGCGTTCATTTCCTCGATCTGCTGGACCAAGCGTCCGACTTCGGCCCCCAGACGATCCCTGTCTGCCCGGAGAAGCTCCCCCTCCTCGGCCAACTTCCCCGACTTTTCCTTCTCCAGGGTCAACATCTCCCTCTCAGCATCCAGCATCGCCGTCTGCTCGCGGAACATCTCCTCGGAGCGTTCCAGAGCGGTCTTCAACTTCCGCGAGCTCGAGGTAAGGGCCGCTTTCTCCTGCTCGAGTTCTTCGATACGAACAGGATCCCCCCTTCCTCGGATAGCACCAGGGCCATCTCGGCCATTTTCACCAGCCCGTCCATGCTGGCGGCCAGATACATCTTCCGATCCTCTTTACTCATCCTTTTTATAGCTTCAGCCTCGTCGGCAACCACTGTCAGAGGGAATCTCTCGAAGAAGCCCTCCTCTTTGAAGCAAGGGGGGAACGCGAAAGACCTAACGGCACCGGCGTCCTCGCCAACAGTCAGACCACTTTCCACACGGGTCCTCTTCCTCTGCATCAGGACGGCACTAGGGTCGACCTCTTCAACTTTTGGGGTCCCATCCGACGCGGCCCCCGAGCTTGGCGGCGAGTCCACCCTCACCGGCTGAGGAGCACTTGGACTGTGTGGCGGGCCCATCCTCGTCGCCTGTGGGGCCTTCACGACCCTCCTGCCTCGCTTCTGGTCGCAAGACAATTTCAAAAGCCTTTCATGTCGACCGGCCATCGAACCTGCACAAAATAAAAGATGGGTTAGTATCGAGCAAGCTCATAAATAAATGACGAGCAAAGAAATTCAAGCAATAAACAACCTAACAGACGGGCAGCCTGCCTGTACGTCTGGCACTCCACGAGCGCCTTGGTATCAATCGGCTGGGACTCAAACGTTGGGTAACCGTCTGCGTCCAAGATATCATCCCCTTCCCTCGTAGCCCACCGGGCAGGGTGGAAGCTATCGACAAACCGACAAAGTGTGGCGTACGCCTCCTCGTCCTCCGAGCACATGTCCCCGGCAGCAGTGTGGTAGTAACCAGTCCCATGCTCGTAGTGCCTGAATATCCAGTGCACAGGGAACTTAGCCGTACGGGCCATCACAGGACTCCCATCGTCGCCCAAAACCGCCTCCCCGTCATCATCGCTTAGAGCCTCCTCCTCCTCGTACAGGGATCCTAAAGCCGAGGTGGTAACTGGCCGCACAACATACCACTTGTCTTTAAAACCCCTTACGGAGTCCATATACATTTTGAAGAGTCTCCTCGACTGCTTCAAGGAGACCCAGCTGTGTTTCCCTCCTCGGGACTGGCGCTGCAGATGAAAAATCCGGAAGAAGAGCGGTATGGTCGCCCCGATCCTCAGATAGCGACACGTTAGCTCAAACGCCCGGATGAAGGCGAGTGAGTTTGGATGTAACTGGGACGGGGCCAACTCCAGGTGAGTGAAGACCCCGACCTGGAAATCAGTGAAGGGCAGCCGCAGTCCAAGATCTTTGAACGCGATCTCGTACATCGCGAAACTATATTCTGGATACACCGAACAGATCCTTGAACGGGAAGACGGGCGCATGACAACGAAATTCTTTTGGAAGTCGGGCTGGCCCTGGCCCGCTTCGATGACAGCATATGGATTTCGGTCGCCCCGGCTGTAGATCGACGCGATCCCTCGGGGCTCGACGCCCACCCAATCCAGCAAAGGGTCGGTCACAGTATCAATCAAGCTGACCGACTCATCGGCACTTTGTTCTTCACGATCGTGGCGCCCGGAGGAGCTCGGCTCGTCCGCCATGGTTACCTGCAGAGCACGGGAAACCAGTCAATTGGGCACGAAGCCATACGCTCGACAAATCACGTCGTCCCATGCACGACCACATAGTCCGTTTCCACGAATGGTTGCCTCCCCGACATCCTGAAACTCGATGTGTTCTTCCTCAAACCAACTACGCGGTCACTCTCCAACATGCCGACCCAAGGTATGAACATGGCGAGCCACACCATGAGGCCCACGGTCAAGACCATGAACATACCGGGCGCGATCATGAATCAGGCGCCCTGGATCATGAAGACCCCGGGCAGCGCTGAAGTTTATCACCTAAAACTATGAATATGCCGACCACAAACATGCGTTTGCCGGTCCTAAGCATGAAATGTCGAGCTAAGCATGAGTTTACCGGGCTAATCCCACGCGCACAGTCCCTAAAACATCTACAGACGCCAAAAATCATGCATTTTAACAGGAAAATGAAGAAGATAAACCACTTACTTGAATCAAAAAGTAGGATTCGGCTACGGAGTAGAAGAATCTGTGACAGAAGATCGCGACTGGGAAAAATCTGGAAGAGCAACAGCAGAGAGAGCACGAAGAATAGAAACGTGTTATGGGCCCCAAGGTTCCTATTTATAGTGATGACGTGGAATACCAAACGTCACCTCGGGCAACCACGGAGTCTCTCTCCCCGACGCGCTGCTCCCAACGCAATGATGACCCTATCCCCATAGGGTGACGACACAGTTCCCGAGAGATACCTCGTATGCTCGACAGACACGCCCCGATGAGGATCCTCCGGGCATCCGCCGCGGAAGATGTCTCCGAGCACGGCACGAGGAGGCCCTCGAGGGTCTACGCCTCTGTCCCGGGCACGAGACCTCGATGAGGAAACGACCTGAGTTCAAGCCATGACTCCTCACACAGGAACCACGACTTGGGGGGCTCCTGTTCTGGACTGGGCCCGACAGACCCAAAAGCATTGCAAGGGCCCAGTCCAAATGGAATTACAAGGGCCAAGCCGACCAGAGAGCACGACCGTGCCCGACGGGGTAGTCGCAGGCTCGACAGCACACCTCCTGCTCGACATGCTGCGGTCCAGCACCACCTCTTGAGGTCCTGCTCGATATTACCTCGAGCACCCCAGCTAGGGCAGACTCAGTCCATTGTTCCCCCAACGATATCCCGAAAAGACCGCGTCTCCGTCCGCCCGCACTTCGCGCAGTACATCCAGGAAGGGGACCACGTGCGGGTCCCCACTACGCACGTAGAACCTGGCAGTTCCTCCATTGGGCCAAATCTGCCCGGCCCAATGAAGGAACCTTGGCCCAGCGCTGGGGGCTATAAATACCCTCTGTTTCCAGAGGGTCAGGTATTCATCATTCTAACCTTACACTTGCTATTATCTGCTCGTACTCCTACTTACTTCAGCATCGGAGTGCCTTGCAGGTACCCCCCACTTTGTTCAAAAAGCTTTCTGCTCGGAACCAGCCGTGACGGTCCATTTCTGATCAGGTCAGATCAGGTGTAAAGGTAAATTATTTGTTATATTAAAAAATTAAACTATATCACTCAATAAAAACCAAATTAACAAAATAAATTTATTCCAATTAAAGTTAAACTATAGAAAAAATGCAAAAGCCCATTCCTGATTAGGAATCGATTTATTTCAAAAATAAATAATAAAACAAAATCGAAAATAAAAAATTTAAATAATAATTTTTATAACAATAAAATTTATGTTTTAATCATATATTTACTTAATATATAGTTAATTTTAAATTTAATAAATAATTATGACAAATCAAATAAGTTAACTTCTACACAATTTTTTTCATTAAATACAGTTTTATAAGTCATATATAAATATAGTATATTGCAATGAAATTATATATATTTTTTTATTACAAGAAGGGCCAAAGCCCAAAATAAAATCATAATTTTATATCAATTAATTTTCTGTCAAAAACCATTCTTTCATAATTATCGTTATTAAAAATGTATATTATGTCAAAAATTAAATATTAATTTCTATTTTTTTTAATTAATTTAAAAAAAACTCATTTTATGATCATTGTAAATATAAGAATTAATATAAAAGTGATTGAGTGGTTGCTTATTTGAGCCACCGCAATCTACAAAGTAGACCTTCCAACTAAAATGTTTACGTGATACGAATACAAAGATAAAAAAATCATCATTTAACACATAGTAAATACTAATAGAGACCGTGAGGCTAAAAATAATACTATTGAAAGAAAATTTAGTTTAATCCATAGTCTAGTCAATATGTTAATAATGTTCATAACGTTAAACATGTTTACATTATCATAAAGTTATAATATTTTTATTTTTGTGAAAACCTTTTGATACATTAGGCCAGCTTTTTTCTTTTCATTTTTGTACTTGGGAAGATATTTTGTTTCTCTTTATATTTGGTTCATTTCCTTCTCAATAATTAATTTTAATATCCAAAACAAGAGTTTATAAATAGATTTGAGAGTGAAGTACAAGAATGATGGAGACAATCCTTTGTTGGAAAAGTTTGACTGAGTTGTTGAAAAGTAGGACAGCTCTAAATAATTTAGTGAGATCAGTTTTGTAGTTGAAGATATTTATTCTACAGAAGTTGTTAAAATAATCTATTTTATTTTTGAGATATTTCAAAGTTGAAATCAGAAATTTCAAATTATAGCTTATTTATGCACTCGATAGGATAATAATTATGAGCCAGATTGCACTAAGAAATAATCACTATTATACAACAAACACAGTCGTTTGGATGTATCAAATATCCACTCTTTAAATTACATGTGTGCTCAAACTCAAAGTAGATAAAATTTTGCAGTTCAGTTATACTATCAATGAAATGTATGCTATAAGTAATGATGAAAATAAGGGGAATGTACATTTGCATGGATGCTTCTTTCATTCTCGTAAAATCTTTTGACTTCTAGATATAGGTAGCGAGGCTTCTAAATATTTTGGTTTACAATAGTGTATATAGTACATATTTAGCTCATATGTCTGACATATATGAAAACTTAGAGATGACACTTACATTGTGTTGTATGAGAGAAATTTTTTTTACACACTTTCTACAAAACTAAACTAAGTTATGGAGCAGGAAATGAATGATATTTAGTTTCAACATGCTGAAGGCAAACAACAAACATTGCGTATCTGTGATAAAATTATTAATGTGGATTGTGAAAGAATCTATAAAAAGTAGCTGACTTCGACCATCAGACTTGCAAACTCCAACACATGTGCACTCCCCTGCCACTATAGAAAAACAACTGTTGCACAAAATTCATATACGAAATTAACTAAATGAAACTGCCCAGATCCTAACCCAGACAACAACAAGACTCGACGAAACACTGAAAAATTTCTCCCTTCTAAATATATCTCAATCATAGCACAAATTCTATAAAAGGTAGAGAAATAAAGCAAGAGGACATGTATCTAGAGCAAAATCACTTATAAGAAAGGTGCTTTAATATCAACATGTAGATCATTATATGAGCTGAATTTATCATATACTAACAATATCCCATACAAATGAATGATCATAGATCATAATAATAAAACTAAATACATGAAATTAGAGATCCAAAGCAAGTCAAAAGCAAAATGTAGCTATAAATCAGCAATGACGGTGATGCATTTGATTGTTGAGATTTGTATTTGGAATTTTTACTTGAATTAGGGACTTGGTAATGGCCAAGCCCTGCTGCGGCTGCGGGAGGCACAATGTCTGAGCGTGGTCTTGCTGGGACAACATTGTTATGATCCTCAAAGTTGTAACTGGAAATAACTGGCTGATATATCATCAAGATGAAATCAATGAAGTCGCCATCAAATGTTTTTTATCCCATGGGAAGAGAAAGGTAAACATCGAGTAAACCTGAGAAGGGTAAAATTACGACCAAACGACCGAGAGATACGGGTAAGGAAATTGATTACGTGAGGAAGGGTATTAGCACCTCACACGTCCGTAATACTCTACGGAATCCACTCTTATTGTTCTAATCAAAATAAGTCTTCTAATCTAAAGCTTAAGAGCTAAGGAAAAAATATGCAAAGAGGGAATGAATGCAAAATAAAACACGGGGAAAAGAAGGAAATATTTACAAAGTTTCGCTCGGCTGAGCCCCGTGACCAGATGCATATGTATTCTTTTTAAGGAATCAGAGTGTCATAGTTCGGCTCACATGTTTCGATTTGTTTTGTGTTTTTACCTTGAAAATGGATTTTAAAAGAAAAGTCAAGCGGCAAAATGAAATTTGAATTGGTTGGTGTTTTTAACCTTAAAAAAATGATTTGGAAATTATTATATGTTTTATGCATTTGCCAAGAAAAATATTTTTGTTTTAAGGATGCAAAAAGACAGAAAAAAATCCAAGGGAGATTATCTAGCTTTATCCCTAATGTTATCATACAATGATGGCCCTAAGGTTAAATATAAAATGGGAAATTCTAACTAAGTTAGCATGCATGGTTCACAACCTTATGTGTATCTCGAATTACCGCCAAAGGTTGAATCGAGAAGCCCTAAGGGAACATAGCAAAGTTTCACAATCTAATGCCTATCTCAAATCACCACCAAAGGATGAATTAATAGATCCTAAGGGAACATCGCAAAGGTTCAAAACCTAAGAAAACATGCACACAAGAATGAAAAGCAAACAAGCAATCAACAAGCTCAAGAGAGCACACACATGTCATGAGTAGTACACACTAGCTCAAGTCAAAAGGCCTAACCAAGATATTGAATCATCAAGGTAGGTAACAAGGGAGAAGTTCCTGACCATAGATATCTCATCTAGGTAAGAAGGGGTCTTGAAAGCTACTCTTAACCAAGGTATCATGTTACCAAGGCAAGACGTATAGAGAGAGGGAAGTGAATGTCTAAGGCGACTAAGCACTTAACCAAGATATCGAGAATCAAGGTAGGAGATAGAAGATAATATGAACAAACACGGAGCATCAACATCGCCTGACATGAGCTCCAGACAAAGTTTGGGGGATTGGTCGCAAATAACTTTTCCATCTGACCGACTCGATAACTAGAGCAGCACACTCCAAGCATCAGCATACAACACGATCTAAGGATGACACATACTAAAATTGCAGGGGTTGATTGCGAATCCTACTCCGCTTGCCTTTTTTGAGGAGTTAACAATGGGGAATGGGAATGGGATGCCTCTTTGAGGTCTTTGGTACAAATGTAAACACACAGCAAAATGCCTACTTTGAGGTAGGTCTTTAAAGAATCAACAAACACAATTAGCAACCAAGTGCAGAATGCCTGCTATAGGACTTTAAACAGCGACTTCAACTGCACGCTCTTTATTATCCTACTTCTCATGATATCTAGAAACAATAAAATGCGGAAAGATAAACCAAGCAGTGAAGTAATACCAAACGGATAAAATGTTTGTTATACAGTAAGCAAGCAAAGCAAAAATACTCCGAAAAACTTCAATCAATCTAGCATCAAAAAATGAAATGGTCTGAAATAATATCCAATACAGTCATCCGGTGTACAAGTCATCCAATGTACAATGCAAAAATAAATCGCAAGAAATGCGCCTCAAGCCAATATCCTCCACTGAGCCATGCTACACAAGCAAATGGTAAAATCCGAACACATGTGTCATGACGAATCACCTTCCAAAACTTGCACAATCTCACAAGAAAGATTAGCAAATAACAAGGGATATCAAATGTAACTCAACAATCAACATCACAAATTAAAATGGTGTATTATCATGCATGAAGTGAAATACAACAAGTAATTGAGACATAAAAGTGAATTCCGGGCAGCATGCACATCACACAAAGAAACACACAAAACATCATTCTGAAATCGACACAACTCGATACACATGTCTTATAATGACCAAAACAAATGCAATGAAGTATAAACCAACAATTAAAACTAATTTCGGGTGCGTTTTACTAAACGGGGCAGCACTATATTTATTTAAAGAATTAACCCAAAAAATGCATCGGAAACAAACAAACTCAATCACAAAGGTTCATGAACGAACAATAAAGTATAAACATGCATCAAATGAAGGTTAAACTCAAAGTATATGTCAAAAAGTGCCAAAAAGCACTAAATTCAAAATCGACACAACTCAATACACATGTCTTATAATGACCAAAACAAATGCAATGAAGCATAAACCAACGATTAAAACCAATTTTGGGTGCATTTTACAAAACGGGACAGCACTACGTTTATTTAAAGAATTAACCCAAAAAATGCATCAGAAACAAACAAACTCAATCACAAAGGTTTATGAACGAACAATAAAGTATAAACATGCATAAAATAAAGGTTAAACTCAAAGTATATGTCAAAAAGTGTCAAAAAAGCACTAAATTCAAAAATTAGGCGCGCAAAACACCGGAACAGAATTGGCTCAAAATCGCACGGTTAGCTACAAACGTGCCAACAGACTCAAAAAAATGGCTCCCATGAATTAATTCCAAGTGGAAGTACTACTTCCAAACCCCAGGAAGAAACTCCATAAGCATGAAACTGAGTGAAAATTCAATCTGTAAGTGGTAAAATTTGGCATAAATGTCGTTCAAACATCCATTCCATGTGCATTGAGCATTGACCATCAACAACATATAACCTTATGCTCAAAAACACGTCCAAAAAGTGGAATTCAACCACAAAATCAAGTGTTGATTTAATTTCCAAATTCGAAACTTGTACATTGAAAATGAGAATTTATTCATAGAAATGAATTGGAAATAACATCAACACATGATTACACCATCAACATCTCAACAACAATTCCATAATTGACATGTGAACTCATAATTCAATATTTGAGATTTCAACAATTTTTACCGAATTGAAAACAAAATTCACATCTATTATGCAATTGTTCAACCTATGTCTCTTTTTAATATTCCAATAATTTAAAAACTCATGGTTTAAATATGTTCAATAATTCAATTTAAACTCGTGAAAATATGCTCAAAATTCAATCAAACATGGTTCAATCATTTTATAAAACACATAATCTACAACAAATTCAACTCATGAAATTATGCTCAAAATTCAATCAAACATGATTCAAGCATTTTATCAAACACATATCCTTCAAGAAATTCAACTCATGATAACACAACATTATCTTAACCAATTCATGTTTATCAACTCAATTCAACATTACACAATCTTCAACCAATTCCTTTTTCAACATAATTGAATTCAAAACTTCAAGAATCACAACAAACTCACAATTATTAAATTCAACTCATACTTCAATTCCAATTTCCATGTAAATTCACAATTCAAGCAAGATATAAGGATCAAGAATTGAATTACCAAGAAGTAGTGAGAAGAGGGGGTTGAAGAAGATGCTTGACCGGATTGCAATTGGAGAACGGAGGAAGTGTTGACTGGCAAACAAATCAGAGAAGGAGGGAGAAGATAAAATTTTGGTGACTTTTGATTTTCCAGTGCAGTGGTTTTGGAATTCTGGCGCGGTGGTTTTGGTTTTCCGGTGGTGGTTGTTGATGAAGATTGATGGTGTTTTTGAGAAAATAGAGAGAAAAGTGGAGTTTGATCCTTGAGAGAACAGAGAGAAAATTTTGAGAGGTTTGTGAGAGTGTGAAGTCATAAGAGAAAATGTGATTTTTTGAATATAAACTCTCTTCAATTTGGCCTTGGGTTTGAATTTGGGTTGAGCCTTGTTTTTCAGTGTCAGCAAATTTAATGCATAATGTGAGTACAAAATTCCATGTCATCATCGGTGCAAAATCTCGAAGCTTGCGAAATTCGTGACGCAATGCCGAAAGAACAAACTCAATCAGATAAATTATGAGAAAATTATGAATTTTTGAAGGCGCACTGAAACAGAGCAAAGTTACCTAATGCAGATTTTTCTTAGTTAATTTCACCGTTCAGTTTTGAAAGAACGCCACGAACGAAAATCCCCCGGTCAAAATCCGAACTCAGGGTCTGAAGCAAATTTATAGCTGACATGATTTGTGAAATTTTGACAAAAGAATCGTCTTAATACAATAAGAATTGAATAAGTTACGATTTTTACTATATCGGAAAATGATGAATTAAAATTCTGGTTCAGTACAGTAAATTTCTCTAGTAATCCATAATATCAGGGACTTTCCTCAAAGAATTATCTCTCGGCCAAAACATACGAATCGAAAATAAAATCAAGACGGATTTTTCGCCCAAAGAACAGCTAAAAAAAAAATTCAGACGAAAGTTATGAATTTTTGAACATCCGCAAAATAACGGTTCAACACAGTATTTTCACTATTTTTTCACCGTTTAGCTTCAAAGTACTTGTGAATTCGGAGATCTTCCTCAATGAATTGGCTTTCGAGCCGAACATAAAAGTCGGAGGAAATAACAAGACAATTCAAATGCTCTAAGAGGAACTCAAAGATGATACTCCAGTAAGAAGTTATAAATTTTTAAGCATCCAAAAACCAGAGAAATAGTAAATCCACTGTATATCGTAGTTCAAGTATTTTGTGCTTTAGTAAATCTTCCTCATAAAATTAGCCTTCGACATGAATAAATGAAATGAAGAAGACCTCAAAACGGTTCTAACGACTGAAGAATCAATCCCAAACCATTTTTTGAACTCAATTTGTGAAATTTTGAGCTTGAAATGCACCATACTAAATTTTTGTTTGTATTGCTCAAATCGACTGAAACGCTCGACTTTCTACATAATTCAGAGCATATTTTTACACATAAGATCTTGACATGATGATGACTTGCTTGGTAATTGATTAGATAGCTTCGAGACCATGCGGATCACATAAAAATGCGAAAAACCTTTGAGTTATGTTTCACAGTGCTGCTTAACGGAACAATCAATTTTCGCAACTCTTTCTTGCAAAGAAAAACCTCAATTCCATGAGCATAGAGCCAATGACATGAGTGTATATGTTTTGGTTTGGCCAAATGTATAGGCATGGCCCAATCCACTTCTATATCCGAGATGGTCCAACAACTTTGTCCCAATCAATTAGAGCAGACAAATGACACCTTTCCCTTCTGCCCCTCAGCCGGGGACACATGGTCGGTTGCCCCCCAATGACCAAAGAGACCAAATCTGCTCTCAGCATCACATCTACCCCTCAGCCGGAGACACATGGTCAGTTGCCCCCCAAGGACCAAAGAGACCACATCTGCTCTCAGCAGCACTTCTGCCCATCAGTCAAGGACACATGGTCGGTTGTCCCCCAGGATCAACGAGACCACAGCTTCCCACTCAAACAAGCTAGTCCTCATCCTGCCAGCCACACGAGGACAGTGATCCAGGAATGGAAAGAATCACGCTTGCCTATGAACACTTCTCTGTCCGTCATAAGGACCATCATCTCTGCTCGTTACAACTAATTTCTAGCATCCTCACGCCTGCCCACATCGGCCACCTCCAGGTTTGCTCGACACGCATGGAGCAGACAAACAGTGAACGTCTAAGACGCATCTTCCAGCAATGGCAGCTTCCTCCACGTCTGCCCGACACGAGTCGAGCAGATAACCAGGAAACGTCCAAAATGCATTTACCTGTAATCTCTCTCATACTCAGAGAAACGACTAGTTACAGGCACGACTTCCCGTTTTGACCAAGTTTTGGAAGTTTCCTATTTTTGCAGACCCGCATATCTAGGCCCAAAAAAGGGACCAATGACCAAGTGTAACACCCCATTTCTACCCAACGAATTATATAAAATCAGAGTTACAAAATTTCCAACAGACAAATGGAATGCTACATTTTCAACTTGGAAACAACGACATTCAATCACATATAGTTCAGATACATAACACGTGAAATTCGGATGAACCGATAACAACCTGTTTAGTCTTTAAAAATAAAATAACTTTCATTACTATGCAGTAGATTCACAAAATTCAACTGAAATACCATAACATCTTATCCAACTCAAAACGGCTTTAAGACAACAAGTCTTTAATGAAAACAACTTAAAAATTCAGCAACATAATGAAAACCAACAATAAAGAAAACATGCGTTCATCCCCCAAAGTGCTATGTATCAGAGGGACAACACCGACTCGGACTAACGAAGGTAACAATTATCCTTCTTGATTACCTGCATGTTAACAACAGAGGAAAACATTCAAACAGAAGGGGTGAGATATCGAACCATATAATTGAGTGAATGATAAACAATATATTAAATTGGATTATATAAAATTACCATTCACAAGTTTCAACCAACATCAATCATCACAAGTCAGTAACACAACAACTTTAATATGCAACACAAAATGCATCTCGTTACAATACACATGCATGTGGTACCATTGGAGCAAAACTCCCAACTTAGAAATCTGCCAATAAATAGAGGCATCAACAAGGCATAAGCCTTCAACTTTATATTTTCCAATCCAGGCCAACTTGACGAGCGTCAACTCCAACATGATATGCTATGTATGCATTAACAACATGAACGTAATAACAACATCAACAATAATTCAACATTGGTCATAAGCCCACAACTTAATTTTAGCCAATAAATAGAGGCAATAACATCACCTGCAAATTCACATTCTTCAACGAAGAACACAATATAACGAATCAACCAAAATTTACTACAAATAAAACCGTGTAATTATTCAGACTATTTCTACTAAAACCGGTTAATTAATTATCGGCTAAAAAGTTCTATTATTTCTACTTTATACTAAATTTCTTATTACGACTCGGTTAAATTAATAATATACTGCTATTGAATAGACTATACTGTTAATATTATTCTTGTCAAATTACTAGACTGTAATTTGACTACTCTTGCTACATAAAACCAGGCTGCCACTAAATTAATTTATTTGACCACTACCATTTACAAAGATACTACCTTTATTTTATTGAACCAATATATATGAGATACTATTATATTAATCCTGCAATGCATCAATTCATAAGTACTTACACTAATTCATAATTTCCTGCTACTAAGTTTAACTAAAAATCCATAACTAAAATATCGATAATTTAGTAAAGATGTACTATTATTCGGTAGTCCCAAATTGCTCTACTGACAATTCTAAATATGTTAGATTGACTCAAAAAAATAAAAGGATAACTTTTAATAATCTAAAACAACTCTATTGATAACTTTAACAATACTAGTGACAACTCTAACAACCATATTGACAACTCTATAGAAATTAAAAATAGTTTAAATTAGCTACATAATCCAAATAATTATTTCTAACTCATAACTCTTAAAAAAATATTATATTAATAATACTAATTCATTAATATAATTATTGTTATTATTTATTAGAATTATTATTATTATAACTAGTATATTCTATTATTATATCAAATGAAATTATATATATATATATATATATATATATATATATATATATATATATATATATATATATATATATATATATATATATATATATATATATATATATATATATATATATATATATATATATATATATATATATATATATATATATATATATATATATATATATATATATATATATATATATATATATATATATATATATATATATATATATATATATATATATCACTATTGTGACTCAATTTCAAGCTTGCCCGCTATAGTACTAACATAAGGCACTTACGTGATACAACTTTTTCGCTACAGTTCCAAGCTAAGAGGCACTTATATGATACAAATGTGCCGCTACAGTAAGGTAATTATATATTTATTGTTTCTTTTAATAGGGTGCTATCCGAACAATATAGCACTTCATCTAATATTCTCACTTTGATTTCTAAGTGTACTACAATGTCTATATAATAAATTGAATCCTCAATCATCTCTCAATTTTAACAATATATCAATTTCAATATATCAATTTCAAACACAAACAGAAACAATTTTACAACTCAAATTCACATACTATTAATCACATACCCTATTATAGAGTCAGAACCTCACCCTTGAAGGGTTCTCTAATTCTTCTATTGACTCCTAAATTTGCCAATTTGCTTGCAACTTTACGTACCTTCTCTTCTCCATAAACCCTTATTCTCCTCTATTGATAAAACCTAGAACTAACTTCCTGCTACTTCTAATTCTCTTTTATTCAATTTAATCATTATAATAATACTATTATCTTATATTACTCATATTAGGCTTCATTATACACCCCCACTATTTACTACTTCTAACCATTAAATAAGTCCACATAAAAATTAATAGTATTATTCTAATACTATTTAATAATATTATTTCTACAAGTTAAATCAACCAATTTATCAAATAACCATATAACAACTTAAATAGATATTTCACAACATCAACCAATTTCATAAATAAATTCAAAAATATTTAATTAAATAGTTAATTAAATATTTTGCGTTACAACTCTCCACCATTTAGAATATTTTCGTCTTCGAAAATTTACCTGATTCGAACAACTCAGGATAGGAGTTCCGCATCTTGCTCTCCAATTCCCACGTCATGCTTTCTCCGGCCGCTCCTGACCAGACTACTTTCACCAAAGCAAACTCCTTGCCTCTCAGAGTCTTCATTTCACGATCCGTGATCCGTACAAGCATCGTCTCCACCGTAAGATTATCTCGTACTCGAATATCATCCATATGAATCACATAAAATAGATCTGAAATATACTTCCAGAGTTGTGACACATGAAACACATCATGCAAATTTGAAAGATTAGGCGGTAAAGTCACTTTATAAGCAACATTCCCAACTCTGTCCGAAATCTGATACGGACCAATAAAACGAGAAATGAGCTTCTTAGACTTCAATGCACGCCCAACACCAGTCACAGGTGTGACTCTCAAAAACACATGGTCACCTGCTTGAAATTCTAAATCTTTCCTTCGCTTGTCATGATAACTCTTATGTCTACTTTGGGAAGCTTTCATCTTTTCTCGAATCAACTTCACCTTTTCAGTAGTATCTCGAACAAGTTCAGGTCCAAGCACTACACTTTCTCCAGACTCATGCCAACATAAAGGAGTTCTACATCTTCGATCATACAACGCTTGAAAAAGTGTCATTCCAATACTAGAATGGTAATTGTTATTATAAGTGAACTCTATCAACGAAAGATAAGTATCCCACAAACCTCCCTGCTCAAGAACACATGCTCTCAACAAATCTTCCAACGACTGAATAGTCCTTTCAGTTTGACCATCCGTTTGAGGATGATACACCGAACTCAACCTCAATTTAGAATCCAACGCCTCTTGCAAACTCTTCCAAAAATCTGAAGTAAACCTCAGATCTCTATTCGACACAATACACAAAGGAACACCAAGCAGCCTTACAATTACACTAGTGTAAATCTCCACCAACTTCGATACTGGAAAACTGATGTTAAGAGGAATAAAATGAGTCGACTTTGTAAGCCTATCAAAAATCACCCAAATTGAATCATGTCCTCTTGAAGTATTAGGTAATCCTGTCACAAAGTCCATCGAAATGCTATCCCATTTCCATTCTGGAACTTCTAACGGTTGTGTTGTACCCCAAAATTTGACCTCTTTTTATACACGCATATTATTGGTTTTATGGTTATGGAATAAAGGTATATTTATCAAGCTTCTTCAGGTTACAAGTAACGTTTATTTCGTCAATGGATATTCTCAGAGTATTTTCCGTGCTGAAGATCGGTTCGCCGTTTTGCAATGATTCGAGGTTCAAAGATTCACAAGTCCGACCCTGCGCGTCATATTCAGGTGTTCTTTCGCCAACATATCTCTGATAACATATTCTCAAATTCAGGTTCGGTTCAAGAGTCAATTCTTTAAAGAAGGTATCCAAATGTGTGAGTTTTCTCGAAGAAATGTGGTGAAAAAGTGTGCTGAAAGTGCAGTTTTTACGCGCTAAAAAATTCATAACTTGAAGATCGTGGCTCGTTTTGAACCCGTTTCGGTGGACAAAATTCCGTATTGACGTCATCTACGTTTTCATATCTCACGGATGGAATCCAATTTCGATCATAAGGTATTTAAAAATGCGGATTTATCAAGTATTTTCGTACATAAAATTTATGACAGAAGTTTATTTGCATCATGTTCAGAAAATCATAATTTGGTCGATTTTCATCGTATCGAGCTGGTTCCGGCGCCAAAATTTCACAAATTGAGTTGGCTAAGTTTTCACAGGAGGTATTGAGTTCGAACGGTATCCAAGAGGCCTTCATTTTTTGCTCAGAGTGCGTGTGACGCGCAGAAAATCCTGAATGCTGAATATTATTTCATCTGGGTCGAAACTTTGAAAATTCATAACTCGATCAATTTTTATCAGATCGGTCTCATCTTTTTACACAAGGTCACTGACTCATAGATATACAACTTTTCTTCCAAAGTCGAGACTGGGATATGCTCCGATCAATACCATTTTTTTATTGAAGAACGTGTTAGAGTCGACACTGGAGCCCAAAATAAGTTTGTCTGAGCTAAAATTTGAAAAATTCATAACTAATTCACCGTTTATCCGACTGAGCTAATTTTCAGACAGAAGTTAGTTCTTGATGTCGGATATATTTTGTTTTCACATTTCAACTTCAAAAATTGCACTTAAGACCCTGCGATTTAGCCTGAAACGTGACGGACTCAAGTGAACATTGGAGACCCAATTGCACATTCAAAGCCCATTTTTTCTCTAATTTCTATTATATAATCTCATTCTTTTCATAAAGAACAAGAGGAGAAAAAAACCTTTGCCACAATCCTGTCAGAATATCAAATTCTTTCAAGAACCCTAAAACCTTTAAATCCTTATTACAAACCCCCATCTCACTACAAACAAGCCATCCTTGTCACAAACCCACATCTCACTACTTCTCCAGTAAGGGTAAGGCTGGTTTGATCTCCATGATAAAAAATAAATCCACATCTCACTACTTCTCCACTAAGGGTAAGGCTGGTTTGATCTCCATGATCAAAAGGGCATAGAAGCATTCATGTCACTACTTCTCCAGTAAGGGTAAGGTTGGTTTGATCTCCATGATCAAAAGGGAATAGAAGCATTCATACAGCCCATATCGGTTTTAACATTAAAAAATGTTTATATATATTTATTTTCTTTGTATTTCATGATATAGTTATTTATTTAGTGTGTTCATGAGATTCAACACTGCAGATTTAGACAGCATCCCATGCAGGTTCATTACAGAACGTTGAGGCCAAAACACTAACGGCCAAAATAGAACAACCACCAATGCATGGCGAGACAGACATCCTGAGAAGGTTAAGGGCGTGGATTCAACAACCACTCCTATTGGTTTTGGTTTTCTTCCTTTCTATTTATCTTTTTACCTATTTTCATTCTTTCTGTTTAAAACTTTTTTTTTCATAAAACTTAACATTTTTCACAAACCTTTGATTTTTTATAATAAACTTGAATAATTAATTTTAGGTTTTAAATTAATTTGTAGTTCATCACTCACCAATGACATTTGCATTATCTTTATTTTCTAACCCTATTTTTCATTGATGTTTCTTCCCCTATCTATTTTTTGGCAAATTTTATTCTTTCTTATTAATCATTACACATAAATCTTTTTTTTAAAAACTAACTTTTTTTTATTAAAATTAGTTAGGTTTTAGGTTTTTTTTCTTATTATCCTTTTTGTAAGTTAACCTTGTTTTTAATTAAAACTAATTAGGATTTAGATATTTTAATTAACTTTTTTCAAAATTAACATTTTTTTATTAAACAATTAGGTTTTAGGTTTTCTTTGTAATTAACCCTTTAATTAACATTTTTTTAACAAATTAGGATTAGGTTTTTGTTTTAGTTAGTAACTAAATTTTTGGCTTTTTTTCATTTACTAATAAATTAAGTTAATTAACTTTTTATTTATTAAAATTAGTTAGAATTAGGTTTTTTAATTAACTTAAAATTATTTTCTACAAAAAAACACCAAAAACATTAACTTAGAATTTTCGGTTTTAATTTTTCCTTAATTTCTTTTTATTTATTCTTTTATATTTTTATTTCTAGGAAAATTGTATAGGTCGCATTATCAATGTAATAGCGTAGATTTATCTTTTCTCGCATTTCTTTTCTAATTATGTGTTGTACCCCAAAATTTGCCCTCCCATATTCTTCAAGATTTGTCAAGAATCATCTTCAAATGGTTCAAGATTGCTCAAAGGGGTTGTACAGTCAAACCACCTCCTAAGCCAGCTGAAATTAGGGTTTTGGTTCTTTCAAGGAATTTGGAGTTTTCAATGGCTCAATCAAGTCTCATAGGCCCATATACATTCTCAAGCATCTACATGCCAAGTTTCAAGACTCACAGTGCCAATTTGCACAGTCAAAAGCCTCATTTGATCTACAGTCAACTGCAAGGGCAAAATGGTCATTTCACAGTCAAAAGTCAGAATTTTTGGTCAACATCTTATTTTGAGTCCACAATCATCATTTTATCAAGTCTTGATCATGATTCCACAAGGATGGCTCAAAAATCATCAAGATGCAAAAAGTTACTATTTTTGGACAGCAGAAAAGTCAATTGTATCTTGACCAGGGCATAACTTTTTCATGGTTCATCAGAAAAATCCCATCCAATGCTCATTTTGAATGGGATGACATTTCCTACAATCCATATTCACATTCCAAGTCCAAGAAATGCTCTCATAAAAGTTATCAATTTCTACATTATAGGTCAATTTCAAAAGTCAACAAAAATACACTTTAAGTCAAAGGCCATAACTTGAGATTGATAAATCCAAATGACATGGAACAAAAGGCATTGGTTAGAGGACTTCAAGACCTTTCCAAAATGTCCAAGAACATGTTCATATGATCAAAATTGAGCAAGATATGCATTGGAGAAGTTGGGAAATTTTTGTGAATTTGCAAAAGTCAACTTTGCTCAAAACACCTTATTTTTGCTAATGGGCCTCTCTTCTTGAAACTTCATCCATGACTTATGCACGACCCATCAAGCTTAATTGAATTTATTTTCTTATTTTTATTAATTAATTGGATTTTTAATCAATATTAATTCATTTAATTAATTTAAATTGTAGGAAAATACAAAGATTTGGTTTTTCAATCTTTTTGTGAAGCAAACATGGTCAAGATATGCTGGAAATTTCGTGTACAAATCAAATATGCAAAAATCTCCAAAATTGGCAACTTTATTCAATCATGAAAATGCAAAAAGATTTGATTTTCAATCAAATATTCAATCATCAATTCAATGGATTTTTGCTCAAGATTGTGACCTAATTTCATTCCTCTATATATGTACAAGCTAACCCTAATGCCATACACGTGAGAGAAGCTGCAGAAAGACCATAGCCATATTGAAAAATTTCCAAGAAAACTCAAAACTGACTTTGGCATTCTAGAACGGTTCCAAGGTTTTTATTGATTCTAACACATTGCAGGAGGTCCCAGGGATAATTTGCAATTGAGTTCATGTGCTAAAACTCAAAGAATCATCCATTACAGAACCACGGTTTGCGTTTTTTTCCCAGAATCGTATTGTGGAATTCATGCATGATTAACATGTTTTATTGATTGTGTTGCATTGCCAGAGGTCATACCAAGCTCATGGAATCATTTAATTGAATTATAATGCATTGAATCAAAAATTGCCATGGACGATTTCTAGGGTTCTTGAACTCTGGAATTGGGGCTTTCTAAACCCAGAAAAATCAGGACTTGTAAGGCACATGGTTGGATTCGTGAGAACCAGACGAACACGATTGAACCCTCGCGAAATATTTATATACACCATGGCTCTAGTCGCTATTTTTCCTCGTGTCATATTGTGGGGGTTAAAAACCCCCGCTATCTAATGTGTTTTTATGCAGAACGAAGGAAGAAGATGATGAGGTGTTGATACACCATTGGGTGGTTTGAAAACGCGCGCGTGTTTTTTGTGTTAACAGCATATGAATTGATTTTTATATATTATATTTGCTTATTATTATAATAACAAAAGCGTGCAGATGGTGTAGTGGATGATGCGTTGGCTTGGAATCATTGGGACCTGGGTTCGAATCCCAGGTCCCCCAAAACACTTGTTTCTATTTTTTCCTATATGTTCACATGCAGGTTTCCAAAAGGTATCCACCATATACCTCAATCATCAAAGTGCCAAGTGGCTTGCAAAGCAAATCTGAAGGCCAGGAGGGGGAGACTACCATGGTCCCTGGTCAATGCACGTGTGGACAACCCAAAAAGGTCAAAGAGGCTTGCAGTATTTGGGTCTTGCAATTGACAATAACACCTCCTAAATGGGCCAACACCCCCTGGTTTCTTTTTATTCTTTTATATTTTTTTCATTTAATTATTTTACCATTAATATTATTATCACTTAATTAACCCAAATTAATTATTTTCATAATAAATTCAGAAAACTAAATATAATATTTTATTATTATTATTATTATTTATTTAAATTAATTTCCCTTTTAATTAGTTATTTTGTAAATAAATACTAACATAGATTAATTTAGTTAATTAGGTCAATTTTAACTTTTTTTCAACAAATAAAATCCATGTAGAATTAGGTTAATTAATATATTTAACTATTTTATTTTATTTTCATTAAAAACATAAAAAACCAAAAATATTTCTTTTTTATTAATTAGTTTTAGGATTAATTTAATTAAATGCAAAGTGACAAAAACTCATTCTTTCTCAAAAAGGGTCAAAACCCTAAGGACTTCTCCGACTCAATTTTTTCTCGCGTGCGATTATTCTTGATTAATTTTTGATCCATATTTATGTAATTGTTCCGAGGATGTAATAGCTTTAATTAGGACCTTTTTTATCGCTTTCTTTTATTTCCCGCAATTTACTTTTTCAAGGGTTTATTTTTGGCGATGTAAATATCCGACGCCTTATAATTGCTTAGTTTTATTTTCCGCAACCATTAACTGCTAGATGTATGTTAACTAGGCTATGCATGACAAGACTTCTCTGAAATTAAAATCAACCTGTAGCTCACCATAACATATGCAAAGATAACTTAACATGAAACCTGACACACTCGCACATGCCACTCCTAGGGTACGCCTCACTTGGTTGCCTCGACGTGGTCATTGAGTATATGGTGTTTTAGAGGTCGCCCTCCTGTCTAAAGATCAAAGTTGCCTCAGAACGGTTGCCTCGATAAAAAACGATCTAAGACATTAGGGTTACCGCTAAGGCGTCCTACTATTGCTTTGGTGACCACATGTCCCTATAATCGAATTGACCCGAAAAACTCCAACGACGGCGCTACCTTCTTCTCAATAGTGGGATAGTACTGTCTAAAGGACATTTACACAGCTTAATTTCTTTTGAGTAGGTAGAGGTTCTAAGGTACTTGCTCTTTCAAAACAAAAACAACTTTTTGCACTTACACTTTTCTGACAAAAGTTTTCAAACAAACACTTCATACCCTCTTGAGGACAGATACAAGAGTTAAAACGAAGTTTTCAAACAAACTTTTTTCAAACCCACAAACACAAGAAAAGCAAAACATTTTTGAAAACATAGTGAGCAAGTACCTAAGAGCCCGTAGATAACCACAGATAGAAAGGGTGCTAACACCTTCCCTTTCTATAATCTACCTCCCGAACCGAGAAACATCTCGAAAAGGAATTTTGCTGTGCTTTTGTCCTTTCCTTGTTGGAGAAAATAAAAGACGGTGGCGACTCTTGCTTACCGCGACATTTCGCGAACCAGCATTTCAAAACAGTCAGTTCTATTTCCACCGATCACAGAACTGGCGACTCTGCTGGGGATCTTATAAGTGAGGTGTACCTTAGGATTAGATCACTTGTGTTTTCAATTGTATGCTTGAATGCTTTAATATTGTGGGCTTGTATCGGAGTTTTATAGATCCTAACCCGGATCTGGGGATACCCTTTAGAAGTAGCAACAAACTGTGAGGGAACTGTGCGGGGTATACCGACATGGTTGAAGCAGTTGCTACGTTGATGTGGCACTTTGGTGAGTACCGGTAACCCTTGAGTCAAGTCAAGGAGAGTACGGGGCCGCCGCGTGGTGTCGCGAAGCATCAACTGACCTTAGAACCTTACTTGACCATCCTGGCCTCTTTAGGGGTAGTGAGATGACCGACTTTGGTGCAGTCCGAAGTTGGTAGATACTCGATACTACACTCCTTGAGGGTTGTTTTCTTGGAATATTTTGGTCGCCAGTTAAGTGGCTAAATCAAAACAATGAACATGGAAAACAATCCAATGATATTGAGCTCCTTAGAACCCGGTTACTATTTTCTAGGACAGGTCTTAACCAACTGAAACTGAAAGAGGGTAGTACCTAAACTCCATGCTGGCCTAAACTCTAAGGGCTGTCTTGTGTGATTTGTGTGCCTTTACCATGTTTGCCTTTTGTGAATACTTGTGGTGTGCCTTTATCATAACATCATAACATCATAAAGCATCATGTGCATCTTCTAACCACTTCAAGGGTTCGAATCTTCATCTTTGTTCTTGTTTTGTAGGACACGGAGTCTCTTCGCAGAAAAACAATTCAGGTCAACCTTGTAAGGATCCCTCCTCAGCTTAAGGAGCTTACATCCAGGATTCCCGAGAACTCTTCCTTCAGTGAAAGACATGGTAGACTCATCAGCTTGGTCAACACCAACATTGAAGAAGATATGATAAAAGTTCTCTTCCAGTTCTTTGACCCCCTGCACCACTATTTTACTTTCCCTGATTATCAATTGGTGCCTACTTTGGAGGAATTTTCTCAACTTCTGAGGATTCATATTCTTAGTCAACTACCCTACAACGGTACGGAAAAGGAACCAAAACTTGAAGAGGTTGCTCAAGCATTACGTCTACAACCATCTGACATTAAGGGGCATTGGGAAATCAGAAGTGGTATCAAAGGATTCTTGGTAAAGTTCCTGTTTGAGAAGGCACAAGAATGTTAGAATTCTCTCGATCTACAAGCCTTTGAAGAGATTGTGGCACTCCTTGTCTATGGGTTGGTATTGTTTCCAAATCCTGATCAACTTATAGATATAAATGCTGTCAAGATTTTCATGTCCAGGAATCCCATACCTATATTGCTTGGGGACATCCTCCACTCATTTTACACTCGAACAATGAGAAAGAGAGGTGTTCTTATGTGCTGCACTCCTCTCCTGGCAAGGTGGTTTATTTCGCACCTTCCACAATCAGTTTTGAAGAACGAGCAGGGTTTAAGGTGGTCACAACGATTGATGACCCTCACACATTCTGATATACATTGGTGTTCTCGGTCCAGAGAAAATGTCACTATCATTGATCGTTGCGGAGAATTTCCTAATGTTCCTTTACTTGGAATTAGAGGAGGCATTACCTACAACCCCTGTCTGGCTTTGAGACAATTTGGATATGCTCGGAGGGATGGCCCTCATGACATGCTGATTCTTGACATAGTTTTTGACTTCGACAATGATGCGCAAGGACTTCGACAAAGGTTCATCAGAGCTTGGAGGATGCCAAACAAGGTGGATAGTAAGACACTAGGGCACAAGAATTCTATCCCCCTTGAGCCTTACCTCAAGTGGATACGAACCCGCTCCCAGAAGCTTATGATGCCATATCCTCACATTCTCCCCGTGATCAAAGAGCCAGTTATGGAAGGAGAGGTCCCATACACCATCCTACATCCTGACATGCCAACATCATGGGAAGAAATGCAGAAGAGCTGGATCCAACTCAAGGAAGAATGGAATTCTCTTGAAGCCAGTTTACATGCCAGCGAGAAGAAGGTCTTGGAGCTCACTCGCCTACTTCATGAGGAAAAGACCCTCAACACTTACATCGCTCCAAAGAGGATGCGCAGTGTCTTTTGGCATTAAGTATTTTGTAATATTTCGCCCATGAGGCATTGATGTACTAAACAGATTACTTCTTAATATGACGCGTGTTCCTTTTTTGTTTACAACGAATTTGAATTTTCGAACCCTTGAATGCATTGCATAAATAGCATACCATGCATCATATGCATAACAGGTACACTTTTTACAGGTCACTTATCTTCTTCGCTGTTTATTTCAGCAATCATCATGTCTTCTGAACCTACCACTGAACAAGCTATCAAGGCCCTCCAGGCCCAGAATGCCCAGTTCCAAGAGTTGGTTATGAGCCTAGCCCAAGGTCAACAGGAGTTGAAGGCTCTGATTCTGAAGAAGAAGAAGAAGAGGACCGTCTTGTTCAACACTGGACGCAGATTTGGGAATGGACTACAAAATGAGGTGGATCTGACTACTTCCTCTGTTGGGAAAGACAATCCCCAAGAGAGAAGGGTTCCTAGTCCCGTGGTCTCCGACAACGAGACGGATTATAATGATGAACAGTATCCTCCTGCCGAGGATAGGTACAAACAGATGGAGGACCGCTTAAGTGTTATGGAGATACAAAATGTGCACGGGTTGGACTTTGAAGACCTAGGCTTATCCTCTGGGGTGGTGATTTCCCATAAGTTCAAGGCGCCTGCTTTTGCAAAGTACGACGGAGCTTTCTGTCCTAAGCTGCACCTCCGGTCGTATGTAAGGAAGATCCAACCTTACACAGCTGACAAGAATTTATGGATCCATTTCTTCCAGGATAGTCTTTCAGGGACTCAACTCGAATGGTTCTATCAGCTGGATGGAGCCAGTATCCGTAACTGGGAGGATTTGGCTACTGCGTTCTATAAACAGTATCGGTATAATTCCGACCTCGCTCCTACGCGTACCCAACTCCAGGGTATGTCAGTAGGGACGGGTGAAGGATTTAAGGAATATGCTAAAAAATGGAGAGATCTTGCTGGAAGGGTGCAACCACCTTTGACTGACCGTGAGCTTGTTGATATGTTCATGGGGACCCTGTCTGGTCCGTTCTTCAACCATTTGATTGGAAATTCTTCTGCCGGGTTTACATACCTTATCTTGACTGGTGAGAGAATTGAAGCTGGTATCAAGTCTGGGAAGATACAGAAAGGTGCCTCCTCGTGTACTGAAAAGAAACCCTTCAAGAAAGAATCTAGTGCTGTCTGTGGTTCAAGGAGACAGAATAAACCAGAACGCTGCCAAGCTGTCAACGCGGTGGTTATTTCAAATCCTGTTGCTGCTCCTCAGCATCACAACCAGCAAAGGGGTGAGAGACCCAGAAGGCAGTTTACCCGCCTCAGTATGACCTTGTCTCAGATATTGCCGCAACTACTGGCAACCAATCTGGTAACCATAAAAGAAGCTCCGAAGGTTGTAAACACAACATCTCCAAAGTACAATCCTAACGCCCGCTGCGCTTATCACTCTGACAGCCCGGGGCATACTACGGATGATTGTTGGGCTCTGAAGAATAAGGTTCAGGACCTAATTGATGCTAAAGAGATAGAGTTCGAGGCGCCCGAAAGGCCCAATGTTGTGACTGCTCCCATGACCAAGCATGGAGCGAATGCTGTAGAGGAAGACCTGTATGTAGCCTCTATGGATGATATTGTTACTCCGCTGTTGACTATCAAGAGGAACCTGTTGCTAGCCGGTTTATTTCCGGGATGTAGTAAAGGTTACCATCTGTGTTCCGTTTCACCTGCTGGTTGTCCATCTTTGAAGTCAGGTATCCAAAACCTGATGGATAATAAAGAAATCTTGTTTGAAAAGATTGTTGTTCCTGCTACCCCTACTGAAGAAGTGTCCATTGTTACTATTTTCAACAATTCTCCCAAGGCTCCCCCGAGGAAGCCTGTCAAAATTACGCCTGTCCAGAAGGTTGCACCTATAATTATCACTGTTCCGGGGCTCATCCCCTATACATCCGACAAAGCTGTCCCTTGGCACTATGGGGCAGATGTTTATGTTCTTGGAGTAAAACAAGAGTTTGATACCAGTACCGGCGTCAGTAACATCACCGGGCCTGCCAAAGTCACCCGCAGTGGCAGACTTTTCTCATCAGATATTGCACCTCCAGCTATCCAGAGACCTATTGTCATCACACCTGCAAGTGTGCCTGCTCCCCTTCCTGACCAAGTTCCTATTTCTACCCCTGTTGCCGAGTCATCTGACGCTCGGGGCAAAGGGATCGCTGTTGATATGCCTGCCCATACGGAGGCACCAAAGACAATCAACGTTGAAGCTTCCAAGCAGGAGATGGAAGAGATTCTTAAGATTATCAAGAAGAGTGATTTTAATGTAGTTGAGCAGCTGGGGAACACCCCATCTAGAATTTTCATGCTATCACTATTGTTGTGTTCAGAGGCCCATGCCAAGGCCCTGATTACCTTCCTGAAGACGGCCCACGTGCCTCAAGAGACATCAGCTGATCAATTTACCGATTGTGTGGCCAACTTAACTGCTGATAATGGTTTGGGTTTCTCCGACGCTGATCTGACTGCTAAAGGGAAGAACTATAACGATGCTCTGCATGTCTCCATTGAATGTAGGGGCACTACTCTTGCACATGTGTTGGTTGACATCGGGTCTTCATTGAACGTCTTGCCCAAGAAGGCTCTAGACAGGTTGGACTGCGAAGGGTTGGAACTAAAGCCAAGTAACATTGTTTTTCGGGCCTTTGACGGGTCTAAAAGGATGGTACATGGCGAGGTTGATATTCCAATCAGAGTTGGTTCTCAAGTCTTTGACTCTACATTCTATGTGATGGACATCCGACCATCCTACTCTTGTTTGTTGGGTCATCCATGGATCCACAAGGCTGGAGCTGTGACCTCCACACTACATCAGAAGCTGAAATACCCGGTCAGAGGGAAGATTGTGACAGTTCAGGGGGAGGAGGAGTATATGGTCAGCCACCTCAACTCGTTCCGGTACATAGAGATGGATGGGGAATTCATTGAGACCCCCTTTCAACACTTTGAAGAGGTTCCTCCGACACTGGCGTCAGCTGAGACTGTGATCGAAGATTCTCCTTTGAAGATGGCTTCCTTAAAGGATGCCCGGGCTGTTATTGAGAAGGGTAAGTGTGCAAACTGGGGCCGACTTCCCGATTTCACTCCGAAGACTGACAAGTTCGGTTTGGGTTTCACTGCAGAAGCTCAGAGGGCTGTTCGTAAGGCAAGGATTGGAAGACCTCCTGTGTTCATCAGCAACTCGGGAGTCAATGCCATTGAAGATGACATGGAGGAATCTGAATTCGACAGCTGGATCTACCCCACAACCAACGGTGGACCAAGCAACTGGACTGCGAAAGACTTCGTCCCTATTACTTTTGTCACTCAGTAATGAACTCCTTTGTTTTAAATTTGTAACAGACAATAATTTGAAACTTTATGGCCCAGTGTCTTACCCGGGGCACCGCTGCTTCATTTGTGAGGGCTTTTGTGTGTCATTTTCATATATCATTAATAAAAGCATTGGACGTTTTTTGCATTTCAAATCTTGTGCTCCTTGTCTTTCTTTATTATATATTGCAAAACAGCTATATTTACACACACTCACATATACAGGTCCCAATCCACTCTGGATCTTACTGGTAACGATTCTGCTACTGCCAGTTATGACTTCGAAAATCCGATCAACTTAGCCGAAGATGAAGGTGAAGATGATTGTGAAGTGCCTGGTGAGCTTACAAGACTGCTACTCCAGGAAGAGAGGGGCATTCAGCCACATGAAGAGCTAGTGGAAACGGTAAATCTGGGTACTGAGACAGACAAAAAGGAAGTCAAGATTGGTGCAAATCTGGAGTCTAGTTTGAAATAACGGTTGATTCAGATGCTGCATGACTACGTGGAAATCTTTGCCTGGTCTTACGAAGATATGCCTGGGTTGGATACCGACATTGTGGTTCATCATTTGCCTACCAAGGAAGAATGCCCTCCGGTAAAACAGAAGGTTCGCCGTATGCGTCCAGAGATGTCCGAGAAAATCAAAGCTGAGGTTATGAAACAATTTGATGCCGGTTTTCTAGCAGTGACTTATTACCCTCAGTGGGTTGCCAATGTGGTTCCGGTACCAAAGAAAGATGGTAAGGTCCGAGTGTGTGTTGACTACAGGGATTTGAACAGGGCGAGCCCTAATGATGACTTCCCTCTGCCTCACATCGACGTTCTGGTTGACAACACTGCTTAGCATAAGGTATTCTCCTTCATGGACGGGTTCTCCGGTTATAATCAAATCAAGATGGCTCCGGAAGACATGGAGAAGACCATTTTTGTTACCCAGTGGGGCACCTTCTATTACAAGGTCATGCCTTTTGGGTTGAAAAATACTGGGGCAACCTACCAACGTGCCATGGTTGCTTTGTTTCATGACATGATCCATCATGAGATTGAAGTATACATCGACGATATGATCGCAAGGTCCCAAACTTAGGAAGAACACTTGGACCATCTACAGAAGCTGTTTGACCGGTTGAAGTTGTACAAGCTGAGATTAAACCCGAACAAGTGCACCTTCGGGGTGAGATCTGGAAAATTACTAGGCTTCGTCGTGAGCGACAAAGGTATTCAAGTGGACCCTGCCAAAGTGAAAGCCATACAAGAGATGCCAATTCCCAAGACAGAGAAAGAAGTCAGAGGCTTTCTAGGACGGCTGAACTACATTGCCCGATTCATCTCACACCTAACTGCTACCTGTGAACCAATCTTCAAGCTACTGAAGAAAGATCAAGTAGTACGTTGGAACGATGAATGTCAGGATGCTTTCGAAAGAATCAAAGAGTATCTCCAAGAGCCACCCATTCTTATGCCACCGGTTGAAGGGAGACCTCTAATCTTATACTTGACAGTACTTGACAGCTTAATGGGATGTGTGCTGGGGCAGCATGACGAGTATGGCCGAAAAGAGCACGCTATTTATTACCTTAGCAAAAAGTTTACCGACTGTGAGACCTGATACTCACTGCTCGAGAAAACTTGATGCGCTTTGGTATGGGCTGCTCGCTGGCTGAGATAGTATATGTTGACTCACACCACTCTGTTGATCTCAAAAATGGATCCAATAAAGTACATCTTCGAAAAGCCTGCCTTGTCCGGAAGAATAGCAAGATGGCAGATGATCTTGACTGAATACGACATCTAGTACACGACTCAAAAAGCAATCAAGGGAAGTATATTGGCCGACCATTTGGCACATCAGGCAGTGGATGATTACCAGTCGATGAACTTTGAATTTCCAAACGAGAATATCATGGTAGTAACTGATTGTGAAGTACCTGGACCGGATGAAGGACCTGAGGAAGGATCCCGATGGTCTATTCACTTTGACGGAGCCTCAAACGCTTTGGGTAACGGTATTAGCACTGTGATCATATCTCCTAAGGGCTCTCATACTCCACTTACTGCCGACTATGTTTTAACTGCACCAACAACATGGCGGAGTATGAAGCATGCATCATGGGTCTTCGAGCTGCAATTGACCTAAGGATCAAGTTTCTGAGTGTCTTCGGAGATTCCGCTCTCGTGATCAGTCATATCAAAGGCGAGTGGGATACGAAACACCCAAATCTTATTCCTTACAAGGAGTATGTGTTGACGTTGATTCCCCATTTCGAGGAGATAACCTTTGAACACTTCCAAAGAGAGGAGAATCAGTTGGTGGACGCGCTAGCTACGATGTCTTCTATGTTCAAAGTCAAATGGGACAACGAGGCTCCCCGGATCATTATTTGGAAATTGGATGAACCCGCACATTGCTGCGATCTTGAGACCGAAGAGGCAACAGAAAAACCTTGGTATCATGAAGTGAAGAGGTACCTTGAAGCTCAAGAATACCCCGAGGGCGCATCCGTCAATGACAAGAAGTTTCTGAGAAGGTTCGCGGCAAAATTCTTCCTCAGTAATGACATTCTCTACAAACGAAACTATGATTCAACCTTACTGCGTTGTGTGGATAAAACTGAAGCAGAAAAGATCATGGCAGAGCTGCATGAAGGTACCTTCGAAACGCATTCCAGTGGACATACCATGGCAAAGAAAATCCTTCGGGCAGGATATTACTGGTCCACAATGGAAGCCGATTGTTACCAGCATTCTCGGACATGTCACAAGTGCCAGATCTATGCTGACAAGGTGCACATTCCTCCAGTTCCTTTGAACGTCTTGACAACACCTTGGCCTTTTGCAATGTGGGGGATTGATATGATCGGAAAAATCAGACCTACGGCATCCAACGGGCATCGCTTCATCCTGGTAGTAATTGATTACTTTACGAAGTGGGTTGAAGCAGCTTCCTTTGCTACCGTAACCAAGAACGTAGTGGCACGGTTCATTTGACACAACCTGATATGTCGATACGGTGTACCTGAGAGGATCATTACGGACAATGGTACCAATCTTAACAACAAGACGATCACTGAGCTCTGCGAGCAATTCAAGATACAACACCACAACTCTTCTCCTTACCGGCCGGAGATGAATGGGGCTGTAGAAGCGGCTAATAAGAACATTAAGAAGATTGTGCAGAAGATGACAGTGACCTACAAAGATTGGCACGAGATGTTACCATTTGCTCTTCATGGGTACCGTACCTCAGCACAGACGTCAACAGGGGCAACACCCTTTTCCTTGGTATACGGCATGGAGGCAGTCCTGCCCATTGAAGTTCAGATACCCTCTCTCCGGATAATGAAGGATGCAGGTTTGAGCGAAGACGACTGGATCCAGACTCGGCTTGATCAACTAAACCTAATCGACGAAAAGAGACTCACTGCTATTTGTCATGGTCAGACGTACCAAAAACGGATGATCAAGGCATTTAACAAGAAAGTCAGACGACAAGAGTATCAAGTTGGAGACCTGGTAATCAAGCGCATCATTCTACCTCAAGGTGATCCCAGGGGCAAATGGACCCCTACGTACGAAGGGCCATTTGTGGTTAAGAATATCTTCTCAGGAGGAGCGATGATTCTAACCACCACGGATGGTGACGACCTTCCTCACCCCGCCAATGCAGACATAGTAAAAAGATACTACGCATGATTAAAGACCCGCTAGGTCGACTGGCCTAGGCAAAAATAAGGGCTTCCCGGCGAACCAAAAGGGTTCGGGCAAAAATAAGGGATGAAAATAATAAAAATCTGTACACCCGGCAAGTCGAAAACCCGAAAAGGCGGCTTGGGCAAAAATGGGTATCCCGGTGGACTGAAAACCTGAAAGGGAGGTCCAGGCAAAAGTTAGGGATAAGCGTAATACTATGTCTCATTGGATCATCTTGCATCCAGACTTCGGTATCGACCATCAGGCTCAGACGGCACCAATCAATCAAATTTCCCTTCAACTAAGCAGCAAAGTGATGAGACGCTTGAAGACATAAAGGCGATAGCAGAGTTGGAACCCAGTGGGATTTTTCACATAGCTGTTTTGTTTCCTTTTCACAAATTGTATAAATTCTATTTTGTTCGGCGGCGTTCTCTTACTAGGACGTCAGCCTCTTGTACAAAAACGCCTATTTACAGGCAAACTTCAAAATCAATAGAAGCTCATTTTTCAGACAAATTCCAAATTGTTTTTCCTTTATCTGCTTTGTTTTACAAAGAACGTCCAATGTTCATTTTTGATATATGCATATGACATTAATTGCTGATCACAAATATTTGCATGCGAAACAAAGGACTAATTACGGGTGATATCAGAAACAGGGGCAATAAGAATTATCTAAGCGATCTAGTTGCTCTGTCCACCAAGGTACCAAGGTAAGTTCAGCTGAAGAATATGGCCAAGATACCTTCACTCCTCGCAGAGTAAGGCAAGATTCAACAATACTCTCCCCAAGCAGAGTTGGTCTCTCATCAGCCCTAAAAAGGCACAGTATCCCTAGCAAGTCAGCAATACTCTCCCCCGAGCAGATTGGGTCTACCATCAGTCCTGAGAAGTTGGGTATCCCCAGAAGATCTTAATATTCCCCAGCGGAGTATACAGATATTCTTCAGCAAGCATCCCCGACAGTCTCAATATTCCTCGACAGAAATATAAGATTGTTCCCCAGTGGAATACAGACACCCCAGTGAAGCCATTTCCCCAGTGCAGTCCAAAAAGTTTCCCCAGGAGAGTTAAACCATCTCCCCAATAGATTCTGGAAGCTTGTCCCCTGCAGAGTACACACATCTCTCCCAGCCATATTCAGAGGTTATCCCCACCAGAGTCTAACTGGGTTATCCTCGGCAAATTGCAACGGAAAGATCGTCCCCAGCGAAGTTCTTTCTATCCTCCAGCGGAGTTCATCTTCAAAATTCCAACAGAGTTTATCAACAGAATCCCCAGCGGATCTGTCGTTAAAATCTCAGCGAAGCATCTCTTCCCATAGAGTAATTCCCTGCAGAGTAATATCTTCACCAGTTTATTCCCCAACAAAGTCATCTCCTCCTACCGGTTCATTCTTGCAATCATCTTCATTCATCATCCCCAACGGAAATGAAGAACTCTACTCTTCAACATCAGCCCAGGATTTAACAAGCTCCCAGCATTCGTCAAGGATTTATTTTCCCAGACAAAAATACATTCATAAACATTTCACATTTCATATCTCCTATTTACATACATGATAAAGTGCATACGACACGATCTCATTTATTTTTGAGAATATCGTGACATCATGCATTTCATACATCATGACATTGCATGCAACTAATGTTTTGCCTTTTCAGGAAAAAGTCAAATCAAAGGATGATTGCCATCAACCTTTGCAGTTCCAGATCAACACCTGTAACTAGCCAGGAAATATCTGTGAACGACTGATTGTAGATCTATACCTGTAACTAGCCAGGAAAGTATCTACATGAAGAGATTGAAGATCAATACCTGTAGCAAGCCAGGAAGACTATCTTTCTTTCTCAAATCAGAGATTAATACCTGAAACCAGACAGGAAAACTATCTCACCCATCACCCTTTCTTAAGTTCCATATCAACACCTGTAACTAGCCAGGAAATCTCTGTGGACGACTGATTATAGGTTAACACCTGAAACCAGACAGGAAAACCACCTATATGAACTAAATTGTAGATCTATACCTGTAACTAGCCAGGAAAGCTATCTACATGAAGAGACTGAAGATTAAACACCTGAAACCAGACAGGAAAACTATCTTTCATTCTCAGGTCAGAGATTAATACCTGTATCCAGCCAGGAAAGCTATCTCGACCAACCTTTCTTAAGTTCCAGATTAATACCTGTATCTAGCCAGGAAATATCTGTGAGCGATTGATTGTAGATCTACACCTGTAACTAGCCAGGAAAGTATATACATGAAGAGATTGAAGATCAATACCTGTAGCAAGCCAGGAAGACAATCTTTCTTTCTCAAGTCAGAGATTAATACCTGAAACCAGACATGACAACTATCTCCTTGACCCACCTCTCTTAAGTTCTAGATCAACACCTGTAACTAGCCAGGAAATATCTGTGGACGACGGGTTGTAGATTAATACCTGAAACCAAACAGGACAACTATCTACTTGACCATCATGAAGCAACCCGACACCGGTTCCTTCTCTTTCAGATGCAGTTTTACACGGACTCATCATCAGGCAACCCTACACAGGCTCCCTCTTTCAACCTACCAGGTTACAATTCAACAAATAATTTCCAGATGGCATCTATAAGCCCATCCCCGACAAGATTCTATCACATCTCCAGATGGCATCTATAAGCCCATCCTCCTATCCATCATCTCTCCAAATGGCATCTGTAAGCCCATTCTCGACATCACATTTGCTGATACTACACTATGCGAGTGCAAATTTCTGGGCACTTTAGTGTTCAATCATCTTCCACCTTCGGATCACGAAAGGCCCGAAAGCCAATCTACATCCTCAGGTTTAAGAAGATTGAACAGGGGCAACTGTTGTACCCCAAAATTTGCCCTCCCATATTCTTCAAGATTTGTCAAGAATCATCTTCAAATGGTTCAAGATTGCTCAAAGGGGTTGTACAATCAAACCACCTCCTAAGCCAGCTGAAATTAGGGTTTTGGTTCTTTCAAGGAATTTGGAGTTTTCAATGGCTCAATCAAGTCTCATAGGCCCATATACATTCTCAAGCATCTACATGCCAAGTTTCAAGACTCACAGTGCCAATTTGCACAGTCAAAAGCCTCATTTGATCTACAGTCAACTGAAAGGGCAAAATGGTCATTTCACAGTCAAAAGTCAGAATTTTTGGTCAACATATTATTTTGAGTCCACAATCATCATTTGATCAAGTCTTGATCATGATTCCACAAGGATGGCTCAAAAATCATCAAGATGCAAAAAGTTACTATTTTTGGACAGTAGAAAAGTCAACTGTATCTTGACCAGGTAATAACTTTTTCATGGTTCATCAGAAAAATCCCATCCATTCTCATTTTGAATGGGATAACATTTCCTACAATCCATCTTCATATTCCAAGTCCAAGAAATGCTCTCATAAAAAGTTATCAATTTCTACATTATAGGTCAATTTCAAAAGTCAACAAAAATACACTTTAAGTAAAAGGCCATAACTTGAGATTGATAAATCCAAATGACATGGGACCAAAGGCATTGGTTAGAGGACTTCAAGACCTTTCCAAAATGTCCAAGAACATGTTCATATGATCAAAATTGAGCAAGATATGCATTGGAGAAGTTGGGAAATTTTTGTGAATTTGCAAAAGTCAACTTTGCTCAAAACACCTTATTTTTGCTAATGGGCCTCAAATCTCTTCTTGAAACTTCATCCATGACTTATGCACGACCCATCAAGCTTAATTGAATTTATTTTCTTATTTTTATTAATTAATTGGATTTTTAATCAATATTAATTCATTTAATTAATTTAAATTGTAGGAAAATACAAAGATTTGGTTTTTCAATCTTTTTGTGAAGCAAACATGGTCAAGATATGCTGGAAATTTCGTGTACAAATCAAATATGCAAAAATCTCCAAAATTGGCAACTTTATTCAATCATGAAAATGCAAAAAGATTTGATTTTCAATCAAATATTCAATCATCAATTCAATGGATTTTTGCTCAAGATTGTGACCTAATTTCATTCCTCTATATATTTACAAGCTAACCCTAATGCCATACACGTGAGAGAAGCTGCAGAAAGACCATAGCCATATTGAAAAATTTCCAAGAAAACTCAAAACTGACTTTGGCATTCTAGAACGGTTCCAAGGTTTTTATTGATTCTAACACATTGCAGGAGGTCCCAGGGATAATTTGCAATTGAGTTCATGTGCTAAAACTCAAAGAATCATCCATTACAGAACCACGGTTTGCGTTTTTTTCCCAGAATCGTATTGTGGAATTCATGCATGATTAACATGTTTTATTGATTGTGTTGCATTGCCAGAGGTCATACCAAGCTCATGGAATCATTTAATTGAATTATAATGCATTGAATCAAAAATTGCCATGGACGATTTCTAGGGTTCTTGAACTCTGGAATTGGGGCTTTCTAAACCCAGAAAAATCAGGACTTGTAAGGCACATGGTTGGATTCGTGAGAACCAGACAAACACGATTGAACCCTCGCGAAATATTTATATACACCATGGCTCTAGTCGCTATTTTTCCTCGTGTCATATTGTGGGGGTTAAAAACCCCCGCTATCTAATGTGTTTTTATGCAGAACGAAGGAAGAAGATGATGAGGTGTTGATACACCATTGGGTGGTTTGAAAACGCGCGCGTGTTTTTTGTGTTAACACCATATGAATTGATTTTTATATATTATATTTGCTTATTATTATAATAACAAAAGCGTGCAGATGGTGTAGTGGATGATGCGTTGGCTTGGAATCATTGGGACCTGGGTTCGAATCCCAGGTCCCCCAAAACACTTGTTTCTATTTTTTCCTATATGTTCACATGCAGGTTTCCAAAAGGTATCCACCATATACCTCAATCATCAAAGCGCCAAGTGGCTTGCAAAGCAAATCTGAAGGCCAGGAGGGGGAGACTACCATGGTCCCTGGTCAATGCACGTGTGGACAACCCAAAAAGGTCAAAGAGGCTTGCAGTATTTGGGCCTGGCAATTGACAATAACACCTCCTAAATGGGCCAACAACCCCCTGGTTTCTTTTTATTCTTTTATATTTTTTTCACTTAATTATTTTACCATTAATATTATTATCACTTAATTAACCCAAATTAATTATTTTCATAATAAATTCAGAAAACTAAATATAATATTTTTTTTATTATTATTATTTATTTAAATTAATTTCCCTTTTAATTAGTTATTTTGTAAATAAATACTAACATAGATTAATTTAGTTAATTAGGTCAATTTTAACTTTTTTTCAACAAATAAAATCCATGTAGAATTAGGTTAATTAATATATTTAACTATTTTATTTTATTTTCATTAAAAACATAAAAAACCAAAAATATTTCTGTTTTATTAATTAGTTTTAGGATTAATTTAATTAAATGCAAAGTGACAAAAACTCATTCTTTCTCAAAAAGGGTCAAAACCCTAAGGACTTCTCCGACTCAAATTTTTCTCGCGTGCGATTATTCTTGATTAATTTTTGATCCATATTTATGTAATTGTTCCGAGGATGTAATAGCTTTAATTAGGACCTTTTTTATCGCTTTCTTTTATTTCCCGCAATTTACTTTTTCAAGGGTTTGTTTTTGGCGATGTAAATACCCGACGCCTTGTAATAGCTTTGTTTTATTTTCCGCAACCATTAACTGCTAGATGTATGTTAACTAGGCTATGCATGACAAGACTTCTCTGAAATTAAAATCAACCCGTAGCTCACCATAACATGTGCAAAGATAACTTAACATGAAACCTGACACACTCGCACATGCCACTCCTAGGGTACGCCTCACTTGGTTGCCTCGACGTGGTCATTGAGTATAGGGTGTTTTAGAGGTCGCCCTCCTGTGTAAAGATCAAAGTTGCCTCGGAACGGTTGCCTCGATAAAAAACGATCTAAGACATTAGGGTTACCGCTAAGGCGTCCTACTATTGCTTTGGTGACCACATGTCCCTATAATCGAATTGACCCAAAAAACTCCAACGACGGCGCTACCTTCTTCTCAATAGTGGGATAGTACTGTCTAAAGGACATTTACACATCTTAATTTCTTTTGAGTAGGTAGAGGTTCTAAGGTACTTGCTCTTTCAAAACAAAAACAACTTTTTGCACTTACACTTTTCTGACAAAAGTTTTCAAACAAACACTTCATACCCTCTTGAGGACAGATACAAGAGTTAAAACGAAGTTTTCAAACAAACTTTTTTCAAACCCACAAACACAAGAAAAGCAAAACATTTTTGAAAACATAGTGAGCAAGTACCTAAGAGCCCGTGGATAACCACGGATAGAAAGGGTGCTAACACCTTCCCTTTCTATAATCTACCTCCCGAACCGAGAAACATCTCGAAAAGGAATTTTGCTGTGCTTTTGTCCTTTCCTTGTTGGAGAAAATAAAAGACGATGGCGACTCTTGCTTACCGCGACATTTCTTGAACCAGCATTTCAAAACAGTCAGTTCTATTTCCACCGATCACATTATGTAATTGCTTCCGGGATATAATAGTATTGGGATTTCTTTTCTGCATTCTTCACTATTATATATTTGCAAAAGCCTTGTAATAGCTAGGACTTTAAACTTTCTTGCTTTTAATTCCGCAAACTATAAACTGCTTAGATGTATGTTAATAGGATTGTATGGAAAGACAAACTGAAAATTAAAATAGTAGATCACCTTAATTGTGAAAAGATTAAATAACTGAAATCAAACACATGCACATGCTCACTCTTAGGGTATGCCTCACTTGGTTGCCTCGGAAAATAATGGTCATGTCCCTCGAACGTAGGGATACCCTTAGCAAAGACCCTCAGTTAAAATCATCATAAAGATCATGGTCTCTCGATATCCCTCGAAGTTGCCTATGGTATATGACCTTGTCCCTCGATGTTGCCTACGAATATATGATGACAGTCCCTTCGAAATGCTAAGGTATCCTTACATGTTGCCTTCAATGACCATTACGTCCCTTTCGAATTGACCCTTACAAATCCAACGACGGTGCTACCTATTTCTCAATAGTAGGATAGCATTGTCTAAAGGAAACGAGAACAGAAACGATCTCTTTTTCGAGTAGGTAGATTAGTTCTTAAGTACTTGCTCAAAACAAACTTTTTCACACCAAACACTTTTCAGACAAAGTTTTCAAAACAACTTCGTAACACTCTTGAGGGTAGAAACAAGGGTTAAAACGAAGTAAAACAAAACTTTTTTCAAAACAAACACACAAGTAATTTCTAAAGATGAGCAAGTACCTAAGATCCCATGGAAAACCATGGATGGAAAGGGTGCTAACACCTTCCTTTTCTATAATCTACCCCTCGTACTTAGAAATCTCGAAAAAGGTTTTTTCTGTTCTTTTTCCTTTTCCATGATTGGATAAAATAAAAGTCGGTGGCGACTCTTACTTACCGCGACATTTTGCAAACAAAAAACGCAAAATGCAAAATAGTATTTAACAGTCGGTTCTGCCACCGTATCACAAAACTGGCGACTCTGCTGGGGAGAATTAAGTGGGGTATACCTTAGGATCTAGTTCATCATGATTGCTTCTCTTGTTTGTTTTGGTTGCTTTACTTTTAAAGGGTTGTTTGGGAGTTACTATAGATCCTAACCCGGATCTGGGGACACCTTTTAGGTAAGTAGCAATAAACTGTGAGGGAAATGTACAGCGTAGACCGATACGGTTGAAGCAGTAGCTACGTTGATGTGGCACATTGGTTGATACTGATATCCCTTGTGGAGAAACGAGGAGAATACGGGGCCGCTGCGCATCGTTAAGCATCAATTGACCTTAGAACCTTTAATCGACCAACTTGGCCATTAGAAAGTAGTGAGATAGCCGACCTCGGTGTAAATCTGAGAACTAGTTGATACTCGATGCTACACTCATTGAGACCATACTCTCGAGATAGTTCCGGCCACAAGAAAAGATTGCGTGAGCTGAAACCATGACCGATAGAGGATGGTCAGTGATATTGAGATTCTCTAGAACCCGGTTACTTTTCTAAGACAGGTTGAACCGACTAAACTTCAAGAGGGTACTACCTTAAAACCCATGCAAGCCTAAACCTAAGGCTGTTTGTGTGACTTGTGTGCGTTCAACTTGAACTACTTGCACAGTTTTATTATCTGACAACATGAATTCCTTGCAGGTTTTGTTTATAGTCCTTATCCAATAACTTGGATTTCTTGTCGGGTTTACTTGCTTACATCACCTTGCACTTTTGCTTAAACACATAGCATACACATCATAACATCATGCCTTAACATTTCCTTAACTATTTCAAGGATCTCAAGGGCCTGTGGTGCAGGTTATGATGAACCAAACGTCTAGTAGGGGGAAAGGGGATTTATTTTCCTCTAGTCAATGTCGTATAGAGATCAAAACATGATAACTTGAGTTAGTGGCTATGACCCACTCGATATGGTGAGCTTGACTCTTGAAGAAGGACTCTTAACAACACAAAGTTTCTTCAATTAAGCTGCCATCAAATTCTTATAGTTTCTTGTTTACCCCGCGAGATCCTTGAAAACATTGCATACATATATCGTACATATCATTGCATAACAGGTCTTCCAGTACAGGTCTCTCATGTTCTCGCTGTTTATTTCAGCAATGGCTCTCAAACAAGACAACAGAGATCTTCAAACTCAAGAAGCTCAGTTCAGGGAAATATTCTTAAACCTATCCAAGGGGCAGGAAGAGTTGAAAATACTCCTCGTTGGGAACTTGGTCAAGAAAAGTCCTGAAGACAATAAGGACGAACGGCTGGAACAACTGCAAGCTAAGGTAGGTGCAATGAGAACCCAGATGCTGGGGAAGATGGCTCTTATCCAAGGCCTAGCCCTAAGACAAGAAGAGTTAAAAGCCATCATCAACCAACTTCATCAAGACGGGTACAACAGTATGAAGCAAACAGTCGAGGTCGGGGACCAAGTCATTGATCAACCTCCAAGAAGACAAAAGGTTGGTTTGGGGAAGAGTGGACCTTTCCAAATTGCTACTACATCACGGGTCCAACAACAACCTCTCCAAAAATAGCGGGTTAATCAGAGTAAGCCGGATATGCCCAAAAGGCAGTTTACCAAACTCAACATGTTGTTGTCTCAAGCTTTGCAATACCTGTTAAGGATGAATTTGATTACGTTGATAGGACCTCATCCGAATCCCAAGACTTCTTCCCCTAACTACAATCCTGATGCAAGGTGTGCATACCATTCCAACAGCCCGGGGCATGATACTGACGACTGTTGGAGGCTGAAATATAAAATTCAGTACTTGATTGATGAAGGAGTGTTGGAGTTTACACGAGATGGTCAGGCTGAGTTCTTCTACCATCCCTCCAAGGCATGTCCTCTGAAGTGACAAGATCAGACAAAGAGGCTTTTGTTCATTAGAATTTTCAATTTTCAATTTTCTTTTGATTGTTCGAACATCTATTCATGTCAAACTCTGTTACTTTATCAATGCATTGCATAAGTCTATTTTGAATCAATTCATTCGTATTCACTATATTTATATTGCTTTCCTTTTTGTGATATTTAACTCTCGAACAAAAGCTCTGAGCCTTTAGAGGGAGGATGACGAAAAGGATACCACAATATCTACAATATGCATTTGAACAGACCTTGCTGACGATGTACAGGCGTTGTTTCAAATCCTAAACAATGGAGTTATAAGGAAGATAATCCCTAGTCAACCCCTTCGAGCCAAAGAAGTATGAGTTTTCTTTTCACACAAATTAAAACTCTTAATCATAACCGGGGGAAGGGTAGTTTCTCAGTTAATTCAGATGTGCATTCAGTCACAATCTTCCGCTTCGTACACAATGAATGGCATCGAAGACGTCCTTCCAAATCAAAAGACGGTGATGGTTCCCTATAATCGTCAAGACAGGCAGTCATTATTTCTCAAAATAAAAGCCCATTAAGTCAAAACCTATGAAGGAGACTTAAGAAAAAACACTGGGACATCCCGATGACTGTAATCACAAAAAGAAATAGTTCAGGCAAAAGACAGGGATAATAAAATAAAAAAGAAAGAGGTCCTACAAACCCTCAACAAAAAAGAAATGACTGCCTATTCAAAATAAATTATCAGTATCCGAACCATCACTGGAATATCAGAGCAAAGACTCAAACGGGATCTAAATGCACAATTAGCTGAGTTTAGGATCGAAGAACATCACGAAGAACGGGTGGGTACAAATAAAATTTTAGCCTTTATCCTTTGTTTCTTAAACCATGAACCATGCCACTTTATAACCCTTAAAAGTCCTAGCTGAAGCATGGGTTAGTTCGGAAGCATACTGTTACAAAAGGTATCCTGACTCCTGAAGGTCCGTTACAAATCCCGAGTTGATATCACATCTTTTAAAAATTCTATTTTACTAAAAAAAACTGCATTTTCAAAGCCTCAAGACAGACATAAGCTTTGCATTCTTAAAATAACATTCTTTGCATATGACTATTTGTTCAACAGCAGAGAAATCCGCATGACGAATATCTAGTGAACAAAAACCTTCTCAATAAAAAGGATCACCTCAAGTGGAAAAACACTTCCAACCAAGGGGCACAGCATGATCATTGTCCATCATCTGGGACAGTCAAGTCAAGATTCAAGGAATCTCTCAAAGATGCCAAATAGCCAGGGGAAGATCTCCATCTGAATCATTTGGGGAATTGGACATGAATTCCAGCAACTAATCTTGTATGATCAAACGAACATCTTCTGGTAGTGTGGCAACACAACACTACCGACAGTGATAACTCCCTACACCCTGAGAGCATGGACATAGTCAGAAAATACTGCGCATGAACAAAGACCCGCTAGGTTGACTGGCCTAGACAAAAATAAGGGCATCCTGGTGAACCAAAAGGGTTCGGGCAAAAATTAGGGATAAAAACAAAAAATATATGTACACCTGGCAAGTCGAAAACTTGAAAAGGCGGCTTGAGCAAAAAAGGGTATCCCAGTGGACTGAAAGCCCGCAAGGGCGATCCAGGCAAAAGTTAGGGATTTGAAGCGTACGACTATGTCCCGTCATCTTATCATTTGTTTATCAATAGAAGACTTATCATCCTGATCAGCATCCATAAAGCCTTCATGGGTACTTTCTCCAGCAGGTACAGGGGCAGAAAAGTCCTGATGCAAAGTCATTATCGTATCCTCAGCATGCATCCTAGTAACATACACTCCCCGCAGAGTAAGAAGAATCCAAAGACAGTGGTGTTAGCTTTCCCGAATAGGACACAACTCTCCCCAGCTGAGGTTTACAATCGCGAGTGAGTCGGCAAAATTCTCCCCAAGCAGAGCTTGTTTATCACCAGCAACAGAAGTTCATCCCCAGCTGAGTTTATTTCTCCAAATCAGCAAATCTTCCAACAGAGTATCTCTCTTCTCCATAAAGTCATTCTCCCACAGGATTATTCTCAAACAGAGTCTCTCCTGGCGGAATATTCTCGAGCAGAATGGATGCAAATCTCCAGCTAATCATCTTCGGTCACTATCCCCAGCGAGAACGAAGAACTCGACTCCTTATACTCTTCAGCAACAGTCCAGGATTTATTCTCCCCAGCCAGAGAAAATCACAAGAACATCGCATATTCATACATCATGGCATGCGCATACGCATCATACAACACAATCTCATTTATTTTGAGAACATCATTACTCAATACATTTCATACATCATAACATTACATACGACTAACTCTTTACCTTTCAGGGAAAGATGCAATCAAGTTCTCAAAAATTTTCTCTGGTTCAGTCAAACCAACACTAAGGTTTCTATTCCAGTTGAAGATATTCCAACACTTTCTCTGGTTCAGTCAAACCGACACTAAGGTTTCTATTCTAGTTGAAGATGTTCTAAGACTTTCGTCTGGTTCAGCCGAATCTCCGCTAAGATTCCCCTGATTTCTATGCCAGTCAAAGTTAATCTGAGACCTCTCCCGGGATCAGTCAAATCGATACTAAGATTTCTCTCCCAGTTGAAGTTTTCACAAATTTTCTCTGGTTCAGTCAAACCGACACTAAGGTTTCTATTCTAGTTGAAGATGTTTTAAGACTTTCGTATGGGTCAGCCGAATCACCGCCAATATTCCCCTGATTTCTATGCCAGCCAAAGTTAATCCGAGACCTCTCCCGGGATCAGTCAAATCGATACTAAGATTTCTCTCCCGGTTGAAGTTCACACAAGTTTTCCCTGGTTCAGTCAAATCGATACTAAGATTTCTATTCTAGTTCAAGCTATGAAGCCCGGAAATCGACCGGATAGTGGTATATCTCAAAATACTACGAAGCCTGGAATCGACCAGATAGTGGTATATCTCAAATTCAAGCTTTGAAGCCCGGAAATCAACCGGAAAATAGCTTAACCCTCAGCAAGTTATTGTGAAGCCTGGAAATCGACAAGATAGCAGTACAAGATACCATGAAGCTTGGAATCGACCAGACAGTGGTATAAGACACCGTGAAGCCTGGCGCACGACCAGATAACGGTATAAGACGCTGTGAATACTGGAGCACGACCAGATAGAGACAAAGGACACTGAAACCTGGGACACGACCAGATAACAATATAAGGTACTACGAAGCTTAGAATTCGACCAAATAGCAGTTTACTCGGCCAATTACTATGAAGCCCGGAAATCAATCGAATATTAGTATACCTTAAATTCAAGTTGAAACCCGTATGCGACCAGATAACCACTTAATTCCTTCTGAAGCCTAGAGCATGACCAGATAAGAATTGAGAAATTGCAAGGCCTGGAGCACGACCAGATAGCAGTTCATTTCATCTCCTCGACTAAGAGATGATTCCCCAGTAGAGTAACAGACAACTGAAGCTCCTAAAATTCTATTTCTCCCAATACAGAGACCAGCATTCCCCAGCGAAGTCCTCCTTAATAACAGGTATACAGGATATCACCAAGGAATCTCTTATGCGACCGACGCTTCTTCGGATGGCATCTTTAAGCCCATCTTCCGTCATTAACTTCCAAATGGCATCTATAAGCCCATTCCCGACATCGCAAGACAAGTAACACTTCATGCGAGTGCAAATTTCTAGGCACTCTAATGTTCAATCATCTTCCACCTTCAGATCACGAAAGGCAGACAAGCCAATCTAAATCTTCAGGTTTAAGAAGATTGAACAGGGGCAGCTGTTGTACCCCAAAATTTTCCCTCTTTTCATACACGCATATTATTGGTTTTATGGTTATGGATGGAATAAAGGTATATTTATCAAGATTCTCCAGGTTAAAAGTGACGTTTATTTCGTCAATGGATATTCTCAGAGTATTTTCCGTGCTGAAGATCGATTCGCCGTTTTGCAACGATTCGGGGTTCAAAGATTCACAAGTCCAATCCGGCGCATCATATTTAGGTGTTCTTTCGCCAAGATATCTCTGATAATGTATTCTCAAATTCAGGTTTGGCTCAAGAGTCAATTCTTTAAAGAAGGTATCCGAATGTGTGAGTTTTCTCGAAGAAATATGGTGAAAACGTGTGCTGAAAGTGCAGTTTTTACGCGCTAAAAAATTTATAACTTGAAGATCGTGGCTCATTTTGAACCCGTTCTGGTGACCAAAATTCTATATTAACGTCATCTATGTTTTCATCTATCACGGCTGGAAGCCAATTTCGATCATAAGGTCTTCAAAAATGCGGATTTATCAAGTATTTTCGTACAAAAAATTTATGACAAAAGTTTATTTGCGTCATGCTCAGAAAATCATAACTTGGTCGATTTTCATCGTATCGAGCTGGTTCTGGCGCCAAAATTTCACAAATTGAGTTGGCTAAGTTTCCACAAGAGGTATTGAGTTCGAACGGTATCCAAGAGGCCTTCGTTTTTTACTCAGAGTGCGTGTGACGTGCCGAAAATCCTGAATGCTGAATATTATTTCATCTGGGCTGAAACTTCGAAAATTCATAACTCGGTCAATTTTTATCGGATCGGGCTCATATTTTTACACAAGGTCACTGACTCATAGATCTACAACTTTTCTTCCAAAGTCGAGACCGAGTTATGCTCCGATCAATACCAGTTTTTATTGAAGAACGTGTTAGAGTCGACACTGAAGCCCAAAATAAGTTTGTCTGAGCTAAAACTTCAAAAATTCATAACTAATTAACCGTTTATCCGATTGAGCCTATTTTTGGACAGGAGTTAGTTCTTGATGTCGGCTACATTTTGTTTTCACATTTCAACTTCAAAAATTGCACTTAAAATCCTGCGATTTAGCCTGGAACGTGACAGACTCAAGTGAACATTGGAGACCCAATTGCACATTCAAAGCCCATTTTTTCTCTAATTTCCATTATATAATCTCATTCTTTTCACAAAAAACAAGAGGAGAAAAAAAACCTTTGCCATAATCCTGTCAGAATATCACATTCTTTCAAGAACCCTAAAACCTTTAAATCCTTATTACAAACCCCCATCTCACTACAAACAAGCCATCCTTGTCACAAACCCACATCTCACTATTTCTCCATTAAGGGTAAGGCTGGTTTGATCTCCATGATCAAAAACAAACCCACATCCCACTACTTCTCCAGTAAGGGTAAGGCTGGTTTGATCTCCATGATCAAAAGGGTATAGAAGCATTCATCTCACTACTTCTCCAGTAAGAGTAAGGCTGGTTTGATCTCCATGATCAAAAGGGCATAGAAGCATTCATACAGCCCATATCGGTTTTAACATTAAAAAATGTTTATATATTTATTTTCTTTGTATTTCATGATATAGTGATTTATTTAATGTGTTCATGAGATTTAACACTGCAGATTTAGACAGGGTCCCATGCAGGTTCATTACAGAACGTTGAGATCAAAACACTAATGGCCAAAATAGAACAACCACCAATGCATGGCGAGGCAGACATCCTAAGAATGTTAAGGGCGTGGATTCAACAACCACCCCTATTGGTTTTGGTTTTCTTCCTTTCTATTTATCTTTTTACCTATTTTCATTCTTTCTGTTTAAAACTTTTTTTTTTCATAAAACTTAACATTTTTCACAAACCTTTGATTTTTTATAATAAACTTGAATAATTAATTTTAGGTTTTAAATTAATTTGTAGTTCATCACCCACCCATGACATTTGCATTATCTTTATTTTCTAACCCTATTTTTCATTGATGTTTCTTCTCCTATCTATTTTTTGGCAAACTTAATTCTTTCTTATTAATCATTACATATAAATCTTTTTTTCAAAACTAACTTTTTTTAATTAAAATTAGTTAGGTTTTAGGTTTTTTTCTCATTAACCTTATTTTTCAAAATTAACCTTCTTTTTAGTTAAAACTAATTAGGATTTAGATATTTTAATTAACTTTTTTCAAAATTAATATTTTTTTATTAAACAATTAGGTTTTAGGTTTTCTCTGTAATTAACCCTTTAATTAACCTTTTTTTAACAAATTAAGATTATGTTTTTGTTTTAGTTAGTAACTAAATTTTTGGTTTTTTTTCATTTACTAATAAATTAAGTTAATTAACTTCTTTTTAATTAAAATTTGTTAGAATTAGGTTTTTTAATTAACTTAAAATTATTTTCTACAAAAAAACACCAAAAACATTAACTTAGAATTTTCGGTTTTAATTTTTCCTTAATTTCTTTTTATTTATTCTTTTACATTTTTATTTCTAGAAAAATTGTATAGGTCACATTATCAATGTAATAGCATAGATTTATCTTTTCTCGTATTTTTTTCTAATTATGTAATTGCTTCCGGGATGTAATAGTATTAGGATTTCTTTTCCGCATTCTTCACTTTTATGTATCTGCAAAAGCCTTGTAATAGCTAGGACTTTAAACTTTCTTGCTTTTAATTCCGCAAACTATAAACGGCTTAAATGTATGTTAATAGGATTGTATGGAAACACAAACTGAAAATTAAAACAGTAGATCACCTTAATTGTGAAAAGATTAAATAACTGAAATCAAACACATGCACATGCTCACTCTTAGGGTATGCCTCACTTGGTTTCCTCGGAAAACAATGGTCATGTCCCTCGAACATAGGGATACCCTTAGCAAAGACCCTCGATTAAAATCATCATAAAGATCATGGTCCCTCGATGTCCCTCGAAGTTGCCTACGGTATATGATCTTGTCTCTCGATGTTGCCTACGAATATATGATGACAGTCCCTTCAAAATGCTAAGGTATCCTTACATGTTGCCTTCAATGACCATTACGTCCCTTTCAAATTGACCCTTACAAATCCAACAACGGTGCTACCTATTTCTCAATAGTAGGATAGCATTGTCTAAAGGAAACGAGAACAGAAACGATCTCTTTTTCGAGTAGGTAGATTAGTTCTTAAGTACTTGCTCAAAACAAACTTTTTCACACCAAACACTTTTCAGACAAAGTTTTTAAAACAACTTCATAACACTCCTGAGGACAGAAACAAGGGTTAAAACGAAGTAAAACAAAACTTTTTTCAAAACAAACACACAAGTAATTTCTAAAGATGAGCAAGTACCTAAGAGCCCATGGAAAACCATGGATGGAAAGGGTGTTAACACCTTCCCTTTCTATAATCTACCCCCCGTACTCAGAAATCTCGAAAAAGGTTTTTTTTGTTCTTTTTCCTTTTCCATGATTGGATAAAATAAAAGTCGATGGCGACTCTTGCTTACCGCGACATTTTGCAAACAAAAAACGTAAAATGCAAACCAGTATTTAACAGTCGATTATGCCACCGTATCACAGGTTGCATCAACTCTGCAGACTTCTGATGTTCAACTTTCGACTTCTGACATGTTAAACATGCATACACAACCCGTGCTACTTCACGTTTCATTCCAGGCCACCAAAACAAATTCTTCAAATCTTGATACATTTTTGTAGCTCCCGGATGAATGCTCAACTTGCTTCTATGACTTTCCTCAAGAATCACTTTCTTCAGTCATCAGGAATACAAATTCGATTACAGAATCTCAACACACCTTGCACATCTAACTTGAAATCATTACTCTCAAATTGATCGATTCTAACCATCGAATCTACCAGTTTCACGTCTAACTTCTGAGCTTCTTTGATACTATCTAGAAATTCATTGTTAATTTTGAACATTCCCAATATAACACTCCGCGGTGTCACTTTGCAAACTAAGCTCATATCTCTGAACTGTTCAATTAACTCCAATTCTTTAACCATCATTGCTGACATATGTAAAGTCTTTCAACTTAAAGCATTAGCCACGACATTAGCTTTACCTGGATGATAATTCAAACCGAAATCATAATCCTTTAACAATTCCAACCATCTTCGTTGTCTCATATTTAATTCCTTCTGATCAAATAAATACTTTAAACTCTTATGGTCGCTAAATACTTCAAATCTGGAACCATAAAGAAAATGCCTCCAAATCTTCAACACAAAAACAAATGCAGCAAGCTCTAAATCATGCGTAGGATAGTTCTTTTCATGAATTCTCAATTGCCTTGACGCATAAACAACTACCTTATCATTCTGCATAAGCACACCTCCTAATCCCATCTTAGAAGCATCACAATATACCACAAAAGATTCTCCTGGATTAGGTAATGTCAAAATCGGAGCCGACGCCAATCTCTTCTTCAATTCTGTAAAACTCTCTTCACACTGAACATCCCACATAAAAGCTCTACCTTTACAAGTCAACTTGGTTAACGGACGTGCCAACTTAGAAAATCCTTCGATAAACCTTCTATAGTAACCAGCTAATCCCAAAAAGCTTCTAATCTCAATAGCCGATTTTGGAGTTTCTCATTGCAACACAGCATCTACTTTAGATGGGTCTACAATAATGCCACTACCTGAGATAACATGACCAAGAAAACTAATCTCCTTTAACCAAAATCCACACTTACACAACTTTGCATACAACTTCTTCTCTTTCAAAACTTGCAATACTATTCTTAAGTGTTCTACATGCTCTTCTTCTGATCTAGAGTAAATCAAAATATCATCGATGAACACCACAACAAACCGATCCAAATAAGTATGAAAGATACGGTTCATGTACTCCATGAATACTCCCGGTGCATTAGTAACACCGAAAGACATCACCGAATATTCATAATGTCCATAACATGTTCTGAAAGCCATCTTCTGAATATCTTCATCCTTCACTTTGATCTGATGATAACCCGATCTCAAATAAATCTTACTAAACATTCGAGCACCCACCAATTGATCCATCAAGTTGTCTATTCTCGGAAGTGGATACTTGTTCTTAATCGTCAATTTATTCAATTATTTATAATCAACAAAAAATTTCATACTTCCATCTTTCTTCTTTACTAGCAACACTGGAGCTCCCCACGATGATACACTTGGTCTCACAAATTTCTTTTCAAGCAACTCTTCCGATTGCTTCTTTAATTCTGACAATTTAGATGCAGACATCATGTATGGTGCCATAGAAATAGGTTTGTTACCAGGTACAAGATCAATAGCAAATTCGACTTCCCTCTCTTGAGGTACATCATAAATTTCACCAGGGAAAACTTCAGGAAATTCATGCACCACTTGGAATTCCTCAATTATAGCTCGATTCTCGACAGATAGCGACACCATCAACGAGAACATTTGATCCTCTTCTTGCATTAACTACCGCAGTGTCTAGCGAACAACAGACCAACTTCTTCCTCTTCAGGAGTAGAAAACCTCATAGACTTATTGTAACAATTAATATGAACATAGTTATGTTCTAACCAATTCATACCTAAGATCACATCTAACCCACTTAACAACAAACAAACCAAATCAACAACAAAGTCTCTGTCAAAGATTGACAAAGGACACTTTAAACACACAAGAGAAGTAGTCACCGATCCCTTAGCTAGAGTATCGACGACCATCTCTCTATTCGTAGAAGACAACATAAGACCCAATATTTTAACATAATCAGCAGCAATAAAGCAATGAGTTGCACCAATATCAATAATAGTAATTAAAGGAGTATTATTAATGAAACACGTACCTCTGATGAGTATGTCCTCATTAGTTGTCTGACTCTCAGCCAAAGCGAACACCTTTCCACTAGTTTGCACCTTCTTTGGTTTCTGACACTGACTACCAATGTGTCCTTCTTCACCACAATTGAAACAAATCATCTCCTTATGCTTGCACTCAGATATAGCATGTCCAGTCTTACCACAACGGAAACACCTCTTCACCTCAGTAGTACACACATTGCTCTTATGACCAGGTTTTCCATATTTGAAGCACACAACACTAGCAGGAGCATCTCCCCCACTAGTCCTCTGACCCTGAGCAACTTTCTGTTTACCTTTACCAGCTGGGGCATCATAAGGCTTACCACTGATCTGTTGGTGCTTACCCCTCTTCTCATTGATAATTTTATAGTGAGCATTATTATCCTCTTCATAAATCCTGCAACTATCAATCAAATCAGCAAAGACTCAAACTTGATGCACTTAGAAAACTCAGCATTTGCCTCGCTGTAGAGCAAGTAAAACTTAGCCAACTCAACAAACTGTGCAACATATTCCGTAACCAACATGCTCCCTTGCTTCAGCTCAAGAAACTCAATTTCCTTCTTACCACGAACGTCTTCAGGAAAATACTTCCTTAGAAATTCCCTACAAAACACAGTCCAAGTGACATTCTCACCTGCAGCTTCCAATTTCTGACAAGTCTCTAGCCACCGGTCATCAGTCTCGACTGCTAGCATATGAGTGCCATACCGAACCTTCTGCGTTGGAGTGCAGTCCATCACCCGGAAGATTCTCTCAATCTCTTTCAACCAATCCAACGCTCCATCAGGATCATACTTACCCTTAAAGGTAGGCGAATTCTCCCTCTAGAAGGTTGCCAAACTACGAGATCCAGCATTCTCGTCAGTGTTCGGGTGATTCTCCATAGCATGTGCCATTGCTTCCAAAGCAGCAGCAAGTGCAACATCATTCCTTCCAGTCATCTCAACTTATCTCTACAACATAAACAACAATTAGAATACATATTAACAATACTCGATTGTTAGACAAAACTACGACTCGACAACTTGGTCGGATGGACCGACTTGCTCTGATACCACTAATGTAACACCCTATTTCTACCCAACGAATTATATAAAACCAGAGTTGCAAAATTTCCAACAGACAAATGGAATGCTACATTTTCAACTTGTAAACAATGACATTCAATCACCTATAGTTCAAATACATAACACATAAAATATGGATGAACCGATAATAACCTGTTTAGTCTTTAAAAATAAAACAACTTTCATTACTACGTAGCGGATTCACAAAATTCAATTAAAATACCATAACATCTTGTCCAACTCAAAACGACTTTAATACAACAAGTCTTTAATGAAAACAACTTAAAAATTCAGCATTATAATGAAAACCAACAATAAAGAAAATATGTGTTCATCCTCCCGAGTGCTACGTATCAGAGCGACAACACCGACTCAGACTAACGAAGGTAACAACTATCCTTCTTGATTACCTGCATGTTACCAACAAAGGGTAACATTCAAACAAAAGGGGTGATATATCGAACCATATAATTGAGTGTATAATAAACAATATATTAAATTAGATTATATAAAATCACCATTCACAACTTTCAACCAATATCAATCATCATAAGTCACTAACACAACAACTTCAATATGCAACACGGAATGCAACTCGATACAATGCACATGCATTTGGTACCATTGGAGCAAAACTCCCAACTTAGAAATATGTCAATAAATAGAGGCATCAACAAGGCATAAGCCTTCAACTTTATAATTGCCAATCCAGGCCAACTTGACGAGCATCAGCTTCAACATGATATACTATATATGCATTAACAACATGAACGTAATAACAACAACAATAATAATTCAACTTAATTCAACATTGGGCATAAGTCTACAACTTAATTTTAGGCAATAAATAGAAGCAATAACATCACCTGCAAATTCACATTCTTCAACGAAAAACACAATACAACGAATCAACCAAAGTTTACTACAAATAAAACTGCGCAATTATTCAGACTATTTCGACTAAAACCGGTTAATTAATTTTCGGCAAAAAAGTTCTATTATTTATATTTTATACTGAATTTCTTATTACGACTCGGTTAAATTAATACTACACTTCTATTGAATAAGCTATACTGTTAATATTATTCTTGTCAAATTTCTAGACTGCTATTTGACTACTCATGCTACATAAAACCAGGTTGCCAATAAATTAATTTATTTGACCACTACCATTTACAAAGATATTACCTTTATTTTATTGAACCAATAGATATGAGATACTATTATATTAATCCTACAATGTATCAATTCATAAGTACTTACACTAATTCACAATTTCCTGCTACTAAATTTAACTAAAAATCCATAACTAAAATATCAATAATTTAATAAAGATATACTATTATTCGGTAGTCCCGAATTACTCTACTGACAACTCTAAATATGTCAAATTGACTCAAAATAAATAAAAGGATAACTTTTAATAATCCAAAACAACTCTATTAATAACTTTAGAAATACTACTGACAACTCTAACAACCCTATTGACAACTCTATCGAAATTGAAAATAGTTTAAATTAGTTACATAATCCAAATAATTATTTCTAACTCACAACTCTTAAAAAAACATTATATTAATAATACTAATTCATTAATATAATTATTGTTATTATTTATTAGAATTATTATTATTATTATAACTAGTATATTCTATTATTATACCAATATATATATATATATATATATATATATATATATATATATATATATATATATATATATATATATATATATATATATATATATATATATATATATATATATATATATATATATATATATATATATATATATATATATATATATATATATATATATATATATATATATATATATATATGATATGATATAAATTACTAGTGTGACTCAATTCCAAGCTTGTCGGTACAGTACTAATATAAGGCACTTACATGATACAACTTTTTCGCTATAGTGCTAAGCTAAGAGGCACTTATATGATACAAATGTGCCGCTACAGTAAGGTAATTATATATTTATTATTTCTTTTAACAGGGTGCTATCCGAACAGTATAGCACTTCATCTAATATTCTCACTTTGATTTCTAAGTGTACTATAATGTCTATATAATAAATTGAATCCTCGATCATCTCTCAATTTCAATAATATATCAATTTCAAACACAAACAGAAACAATTTTGTAATCCAAATTCACATACTATTAATCACATACCCTATTATAGAGTCAGAATCTCACCCTTACATTGGATTGAAGGTTGCTCTAATTCTCCTATTGACTTCTAGATTTGCCCCTTTTCTTGGAACTCTACGTACCTTCTCTTCTCCACAAACCCTTATTCTCCTCTATTGATAAAACCTAGAATTAACTTCCTGCTACTTCTATTTCTCTTTTATTCAATTTAATCAATATAATAATAATATTATCTTACTATTACTCATATAGGGCTTCATTATACATCCCTATTATTTACTACTTCTAACCATTAAATAAGCCCACATAAAATTTAATAGTATTATTCTAATACTATTTAATAATATTATTTCTACAACTTAAATTAACCAATTTATCAAATAACCATATAACAGTTTAAATCGATATTTCACAATATCAACCAATTTCATAAATAAATTCGAAAATATTTAATTAAATAATTAATTAAATATTTGGCGTTACACCAAGCGTCGGGGATATTATATAAACCCTTACACATGTGAGGGACATGATTCAATGTTCATCACATACTTCTAAAATCCTAGACTTTCTATCTTATATCTCTTTGTGCTCCTATTGACTTTAGCATTAGAGTGCCTTGCAGATACACCCCTCATCCTTCATTCCAGTATTGAAGTCAAAGTCTCTGTCCTACTTCAGTTCTGTTCAACCGGTAAGATCAGTGGCACCGTCTATGGGAAGCATGCTCTCCCCATCTTTCTTTCCTCAGAAACCAAATTTTAAAGCAGATATTCAAGATTCTGATCACGGCCTGTCATCAAGACGACAATGCTCACAAACACATTATCTCCCCTGCCCACAAGACAAACGACTGGGTTAAGATGCCCTTTCTTGAAGATGTCGTCCCATTGAGGGACGGTCGCACTGCCTCCCCATCCTTTGACGAGGCTGAAGACATCGACATCAAAACTCACAAGATCAAGAAGGCTTAAGAAGGAGCACCATAGAACATGAAGGCAATCCCTGCTCCGCCTAACACCAGCCCTGCTATGGCTGCCCTGCTCGCAAATTTCAACCAGACCAACTCCCTAATCTTCCAACAAAATGAGAGGATGTGGGTGTTGGAAAATTCTCATTGATTAAAGTTTCCCCCGTAGAGGCACCATCGACAAAGATCACACAACCCGCCTCCTCGATGACAGGATCACTATCGAGAGCAAGAAAGAGCTTGTCTCTTGGATATCAAGAAGTGTGATCACACCCCTCCTCGGAGGGACCAGCTCTCCCCGGTGGCCAAGAAACTGAATGGCATATCTAGAAGCTCATCTCCTCGACGAGAAAATTATCCCCAACGAGGGGAGCACAACTATTCTCCACCATCATCACTGGGATGAAGCGATGAGGAAGACCCATGCGGTCCATTATCTCAGGCTATCATGGATGCTCCCCTCCCTGTTGGACTAGAAAAACCACCAAACTTGGGAACATATGATGGGACAGCTGATCCTGACGATCACATCAAGAATGTTGATACTCTGCTCGACAACCATGGTGTTAGGGGTGCCATCAAGTGCAGACTATTTCTAAAAACTTTGAGAAAAGGGGAAATGTCTTGGTATAAAAACCTCCTCAATGAATCTATCACCTCATGGAACCAGTTGGGGGAGATGTTCTCAAGGAACTTCACTGCCTCTCATTGTCATCTGAAGACAGAGGCCTCGATAGAAGTGATCATATAATGAAAAGAAGAATCTCTCCGAGCAACATCGAGAGGTTAAATAAAGAAGTCATTCAGGTCTCCACGACTGACGATAAGAAAAAGTACTTGCTCGAGCGAGGGTTGTGCCCCCACAACAATTTTGCAAAAGCAGTTGGCATAGAAACACCAACCACACTAGATTCCCTCCTCCTCAAAGTCCATGCGTACATATAATACGAGGAGAAAGTGACCACCAATAATGCTCGGAATCACAACAAAAATGACCTCACCATCCTCCCCAATGAGTGGAGTGTATAAACGAACCATTCCCATGAACACATCAATCGAGCAGGCATCCGCTCCCTGCGAGCACACCAGTATGGCAGACTCCCCGCGAGCACATCCTCTCAGCTAGTGCTTACTCTCTTATGGAATCTTCATCTTGGATGTGATTTAGCCGAGTGTTGTCTTTACCCAAGTTGATTTTGTCTGGTTATTCTCAGTGTTGTATGTCTATTTTATCAGCATATATATGATAATATTCATACATTCATACATACATCATGCATAGATGAATTAAAAGTCATAGCTCATTTGCACTCATTGATGTTTTTGTTGGCATACTACCCTCTTTGTAGAGTTATGTTACCCTCTCTCCAATAAACTGTCAACCTTAAGCTAAGAGTATATATCCTTTCAATTTCCTCATTGAAGTATCCCTTGTGGAAGAATTTTGCTTTAGCCTTCCTACTCAGTTCATTATCTGGATAGAATGTGATCCCCATTTGAGCTTATTCCTCATTGGGTAGTGTCTTAGTTGACTGGTCACTCCGGTTTTTTCCTGGTTTGAATGTTGGTCCCCAGTAATATTGTTACTTTGATTTTTGTAGGCTCTGAGCCCTGGACTGAGAATATGCATTTATTTTGCACATGAAGACTTTATCACCTCAGCAGGAATATATTGGCACTTCCCCAGAAAGTCAAGATTCATTTCCCATAAGTGTTATTACAATCCTCTTTGTAAACTGCAAGTGGCAGGTCTCTTTATTTGAGCAACTTGTTCTTCCCCAGTAAGTCTGTCAATGCCAGAGAAGGTTTTTACTCTGATGGATGGTAGTATCATCATTATGGGAGATCGTTCGTTATTTAGATTTATACTCCAATAGATGGTAGTCTCCTCATTAAGGGAGATAGTTCATTGTTGAGGTTTGTACTCCGATGGATGGTAGTCTCGTTATTATGGGAGATAGTTCGTTGTTGAGATTTGTACTCTGGTGGATGTTAGTCTCGTCATTATGATAGATAGTTCATTGTGAAGATTTGTACTCCGATGGATGGTAGTCTCGTTATTATGGGAGATAGTTTGTTGCTGATATTTTTACTCCAATTGATGGTAGTCTCGTCATTATAAGAGATAGTTCATTGTTGAGATGTATACTCCGATGGATGGTAGTCTCATCATTATGGGAGATAGTTCATTGTTGAGATTTGTACTCTGATGGATGGTAGTCTCGTCATTATTGGAGATAGTTCATTGTTGAGATTTTTACTCCAATGAATGGTAGTCTCGTCATTATAGGAGATAGTTTGTTGTTGATATTTGTACTTCGATGGATAGCAGTCTTTTCATTAAGAGAGATAGTTCATTATTGAGGATTTACTCCGATGGATAGTTGTCTCTTCATTAAGGAATATAGTTCATTGTTGAGATGTTTTACTCTGATGGATGGTAGTCTCATCATCATTGGAGATAGTTTATTGTTGAGATTCACTTCACTCTAATAGAGTTGCTTTATTCCCAGCCATGAGCGCTGATGTCAATAATATGTTTTCAGTCATAAATACTGATGTCAATCATTTGCTGTTGATCCTAATATTGGTATTTACCAGTATTATCTTACAACTTCTATTTGCATCCTTTGGGTCGTTAATTTCTGATCCCCTGTGAGTCGATGTTACTCTCTGTGATACGGTGGACAGAACCGGACTGTTTAAATGTTGGTTTGCGTTTTGTATTTGCAAAATGTCGCGGTAAGCAAGATTCGTCACCGACTTTTATTTTATCCAACTGGAAAGGAAAAAAGCACAGAAAAATTCCCTTTTTCGATATTTTGAGTACGGGGGTAGATTATAGAAAGGGAAGGTATTAGCACCCTTTCTATCCGTGGTTTTCCACGGGCTCTTAGGTACTTACTCATCATTTTCAAAATTTCTTGTGTGTGTTTGATTTGAAAAAGTTTTTTGTTTTACTTCGATTTAACCCTTGCTTCTGTCTTCAAGAGTGTTACGAAGTTGTTTTGAAAAATTTGTTTGAAAAAGTGTTTGGTGTGAAAAAGTTTGTTTTGAGCAAGTACCTACTAGCATCTACCTACTCGAAAAAGAGAATGTTTCTGTTCTTATTTCCTTTAGACAGTGCTATCCCACTATTAGTGAGTAGGTAGCATCGTCGTTGGAGTTTTAAGGGTCAATTCTAAAGGGACGTACAATCACTAAAGCAATGTTATGATGTCTTAGTAATAACCCTAATGTCTTAAAATCGATATTCGAGGCAACATTTCTGAGGCAACCTTTCCGAGGCAACATTTCCGAACGGGACTTTGATCTTTTATTTAGACAAGAGGGTAACCACTAAAACAACCTATATTTAATGATCGTTTACCGAAGGCAATCGAAGTGAGAGTATACCCTAGGAGTGCGCATGTGCGAGTGATTCAACTTCAGTTATTATCTTTTCACATTTAGGGTTTGCTAACCATTTTAAATTTAACATACATTCTTGTCATGCAACCTTAATATCATACATCTAACAGTTAATATTTGCGAGAATTAAAGTGCGGAAAATAAAGCTACGCTATTACAAGGCTTCGGATATTAATTACATAGCCAAAAAACCCGTCAAACGATAAATAAACAAAAAAGAAAAGCCCTAATTAATCTATTACATCCCATGAGCAATTACATCAATATTGTGAAAAATAAATAAACGCGCGCCATCGAGAACGAGAGAACAATAGGGTTTTGACCCCGTCTAACCCTAAATAAAAGAAAAGATTGTTTTTGGTTGTTTTTTTGATTATTTTAAGAAAAAATAAGGTTTTAAATTAAATATGAACCTAATTACTAATTAAATTAAATTAAAGAAAATAATTAATTTTGACCTATTTTTGTATTTTGGTTATTTTGAGAAAATAGAACAAAAATTAAATTAAACAAAAAACCCTAATTTTCTAATTGATTTTAATTTATTTACAAAGAAAAGAAAATTAAAGTTACCTAAAAAATTAAATTAACTAATTAAATTAATTTTTTATAAAAATAAAATCTAAAATCTAATTTGATGAAAAATTATTTTTATGATTTTCTTGATAAAAAGAATTAATTTTTGAGTAAAAGAATTTATTTATAAAAAGAAAAGAAAGGATTGGGCCTGGTATACTAGAAATTGAGGGGGTGCCAATAGCATCTTCTGGGCCCAAAAGACCTGACCCACGTTTGACCTCCTTAATTCAGTGCTTGCACGTTGACTGGGATGCATGATGGACCCTCATGTAATGGCCTTCAGATCTGGCCTCTTGGAGATCCAATGGTTGAATCTTGAGTGCATATGGTGGTCTTCACGCCTGTGTGCATGCCTAGTCATTTAAATAAAAATAATATGAAGTACATGGGGGACCTGGGATTCGAACCCAGGTCCTATGGCTTTTCCACTCACCTTCACACCAACTGAGTTGGGCGCGTTTGTTGTATAGAAAGAAACAAATAATCAATATGTTAAAAACAAACAAAATAAAAATTATCCGCACGAAATTTAAAATGGAGCAATCAAGGCTTGCCACGCCATCGTCCCCAACCTCTCTCTGTTGCTAAAAGGTTAGTAACTTTTACCTACAGACCAGAAGCGTAGGTATAAGCCAACGATTTTCCAAAATCATCCACAGGCACGATAAATGGAATCTAATGTTATAGATCAAATCGCCTTTGTCTGCTGAGCATCATGGTGCCCTTCTTGTGGACCAATTTTGCTTGTATAAAAAGATCCTAAAACGAGACAACAAAACCTAGCAATGGTGGATTCCAATATAGCCAGCAAAAATGCAATTAATTGTCACCATGAGCTTGCAAACACATTAGGGATTATAAATATACTATTGAAACATGATAAAGATGCAAGAACAACAAGATTCGATTTTGAAAATAGTGGCAAGCCGTGGGGGTCGTGGAACCGGATTCTGGGCACTAGAACGCTTGCTTTTGATTGGTATAGCTTCCTTGTACTCCCAGGAAGCGAATGAGATGGCTTGGGAGTCCTGAAACTGCCTGGAAGTATGAAATCAAGTCACCACTTTTCTTGAGTTTTTTCAAGTTTTGTTCTTCCTCTACACGCCTCCAAACCTTGTGTTTTTGATCTGCACTTATCCACTATATACCACTGATTGAATTAGGGTTACAATTGTGCTTTCAATCTTTGTCAACTATGATCTTTGATCATGATTTGATTTTCATGAAAATCTTTCCAAAATAAGCTAAAACAATCTTTTTATGCACAACCATGCCTTACACGATTTGATCCTCTTGCTAGCTGTATAAGATACCTGAAATATGCACAAAATCTTAAGGTTTGAATGATTTGGATATTTTCATGATTTATTTTGATTTAAATTGATTTAATTGAAATAAAAAATCAAAATAAATGGTAAAAATAAAATAAAGGAAAGTGGGAAGAGATAGGGATTGTGGACCATGTTACAAACTCAAGCCAAGTATAAAAAGTTGGGCCTATTTGACAAAAATTGCAATTTGAGGCACTTTTGACTTTTGACAATTTTGTAAAAAAGGTCAACTTCACCAATGCATAACTTCCTCAATTTTGACTCTTTGAAGGTGTTCTTGGACTTTTTAGAAAGTTTGTGATGTAATCTAAGCAACAATTTTGGTTTCATCTCAATTGATTCTTCCATGTTCATCTATGAAGCTTTGACAAAAAGGTGTTTTTGTTGACTTTTCAAAATGACCTATAATGTCCAAATTCATAACTTCGTGTGAGTGCATGTTTTGAACTTGGGAGCTGAATATTAATTGTATGGAATTGCATCCTCTTCAAAATGAGCTTTGGATGGGTCATTTCTCATAAAGTATGATAAAGTTATGCTTGGTCAAAGTTGAGTTGACTTTTCCTGCAAAACCCTAATTTAACAACTTTTGGGTTTTGATGAATTGTGAGCAATCCTTGAGGAATCATGATCAACCCTTGATCAAATGATGAATAATAATTCAAAATGAGGATGTTGACCAAAAATCTTGAAGTTTGACTGTATGTGGGCCACATTTGACTTTTGCCCTAGCCTAGTCGATTTTCAGGCCTTTGAGCAATTGATTGAGCAAACTTCCTCTGCAAGGCTTGAAACTTGACATGGATGATATTAAGAACATATTAGGACAATGGTGAGCATTTTGGATATCTTGGACTCAAGTATCTTGATGCAACATGAAACCCTAATTTGAGGTAGACTGCCTTAGGAGAGAGTTTGTCTGGTCAACTCTTGGACTTCCTTGAGCAATTTGAGGATCTTTATTGAAATGTTTTGAGAAATATGGGAGGATAAATTTTGGGGTACAACAGCTTCCCCTGTTCAATCTTCTTAAACCTGAGGATGTAGATTGGTTTGCTTGTCTTTCGTGATCCAAAGGTGGAAGATGATTGAACACTAGAGTGCCCAAAAATTTGCACTCGCATGAAGTGGTACTTGTCTTGTGATGCCGGGAATGGGCTTATAGATGCCATTTGGAGATTTAAGGCTTAAAGATGCCATCCGAAGGAGTGTCGATTGCTTAAGAGATTCCTTAGCGAGAGCCCGTATACCTGTTGTTGAGGAAGATTTCGCTGGGGAATGCTGATCTCTGTCTTGAGGAAAAGTTGAATTTTAGGAGCTTCGGTCATCCGTTATTCTACTGGGGAATCGTCTCTTAGTCGAAGAGGTGAAAATGAACTACTATCTGGTCGTGATCCAGGCTTCATAGTGATAAGGTCGACTGCTATCTGGTCGTGCTCCAGGCTTTGCAGTGACTTACTGGGGAGATGAGATTAAACTTGCTATCCGGTCGTAATCCAGGCTTCGAAATTTCGCAATTCTTATCTGGTCGTAATACAGGCTTCAGAAGAAATCAAGTGGTTATCCGGTCGCCTCCGGGCTTCCCTTTGATTTTTAGGCCTACTAATATCCGGCCGAATCCGGGCTTCATAGTAATTAACTGGGTAGACTGTTATTTGGTCGAAATCCAAGCTTCACAGTGTCCCTCACTATTATCTGGTCATAATCCAGGCTTCAGTGTCTTTTACCGCTATTTGGTCGTAATCCAGGCTTCATGATGTTTCATACCATTATCTGGTCGAATCCAGGTTTCACGGTGTTTGGAGAAATCAAGATACTATCCGGTCGAACCCGAGCTTCATAACTTGTATTAAAGATATACCACTATCTGGTCGAATCCATGCCTCATGGTGTATTTGGCTGCTATCTGGTCATAATCCAGGCTTCACAGAAACTTGTATATCTATCTGGTTGTAATCCAGGCTTTACAATAACTTGCTGAGCTGTTATCTGGTCGTAATCTGGGCTTCACGACTTGTGTTTATGACATACCACTATCTGGTCGAATCCAGGCTTCATGGTGTCTCGCACTGCTATCTGGTCGTAATCCAGGCTTCGCAGTAGCTTGTATTGCTATTTGGTTGTAATCCAGGCTTCATAATAACTTGTTGGGGATTAAACTATTATCAGGTCGAATTCGGGCTTCATAGCTTAAAGATAAACCACTATCTGGTCGTTTCCAGGCTTTGCGGTGTTTGATATTGTTATCCGGTCGTTCTCCGGGCTTCATAATATGATGGGAAAATTAAGATATTATCCGGTCGGACCCGGGCTTCATAGCTTGAATTTTGTGAGAATTTGATTGTATCTTTCCCTGAAAGGTAAAGAGTTAGTCGTACAAAATGTCATGATGCATGACATGTATCGAATGATGATGTTCTCAAAATAAATGAGATCGTGTTGTATGACGCATATGCGTATGTCATGATGCATGGATTGCAATGTTTTTATGATATTCTCTAACTGGGGAAAATAAATCCCGGACTGCTCCTGGAGAGTGCAAGGAGTTGAATTCTTCGTTCTCGCTGGGGATAACGATCGAAGATGATTTGAGAATAAATTGGCGGGAGAATAACCCTGCTGGAGAATAAATAGGCGAGGGAATGACTCTGTGAGGAAGAGATATTCTGTCAGAAGATCTGCTGATTTGGAGAAATAACCTCGGCTGGGGTGAATTACCGCTACTGGCGATAATGAACCCTGTTGAGGATTGAGTTTCTGCTTGTGGAAGAAATAAACTCCACTGGGGATGAACTTCCATTGTTTGTGATAGATTAACTCTGCTTGGGGAGAATTAACACCACTGTCTTTGGACACTTCCTACTCTGTGGGGAGTGTATGCATTTTTAGTCATATTCTCCAGCTGGGTCTATCCCTGTACCTGGTGGACAGAGCAACTGTAAGGTTTGGACATTTCTTGTTTGCCCCTGTTCCTGGAATTACGAGCAATTGTCTTTTGTTTTGCATGTAAATATTTTTGAGCGACAATTATTGTCAAATTCATATATAAAAAATGAACCATTGGATGTTCTTGCAAAAAAAAAAAAATTTGAAATTTCTTTGTGAAAAATGAATTGTATTGATTTGAAGTTGGCCTATAATAGGCGTTTTGTACAAGAGGTTGACATCCTAGTAAGATAACACCGCCGAAAGAACAAAGTTTATACAATTTATGAAAAGCAAAGAAAAGAGTTATGTGAACAATCTCACTGGGTTCCAACTCTGCTATTGCCTTTATCTCTTCGAGCATCTCATCACTTTGCTACTTGGTTGAAGGTAGATTTGATTGGCGCCGTCTGAGCTTGATAGTCGATACCAAAGTCTGGTTGCAAGATGATCCAATGAGACATAGTGTTACGCTTACATCCCTAATTTTTTCCTGGACCGCCCTTTCGGGTTTTCGATCCACCGGGATACCTTTTTTGCCCAAGCCGCCTTTTCAGGTTTTTGACTTGCCGGGTGTACAAATTTTTTCATTTTCATCCCTTACTTTTGCCCGCATCCTTTTGGTTCGTCGGGAAGCCCTTATTTTTGCCTAGGTATGTCAACCTAGCGGGTCTTTCATTATGCGTAGTATTTTTTCACTATGTCTGCATTGACGGGGTGAGGAAGGTCGTCACCATCCATGGTGGTTAGAATCATAGCTTCTCCTGAGAAAATGTTCTTAACAACAAATGGCCCTTCGTACGTAGGGGTACATTTGCCCCTGGGATCACCTTGTGGCAGTATGATGCGTTTGATCACCAGATCCCCGACTTGATACTCTTGTCATCTAACTTTCTTGTTAAATGCCTTGATCATTCGTTTTTGATACGTCTGACCATGACAAATAGCAGTAAGTCTCTTTTCGTTGATTAAATTCAACTGATCAAGCCGGGTCTGGATCCAATCGTCCTCGCTTAAACCTGCATCCTTCATAATCCTAAGAGAGGGTATTTGGACCTCTATGGGTAAGACTGCTTCCAAGTCATACACCAAAGAGCAGGGTGTTTCCCCTGTTGAAGTCTGCGCTGAGGTTCGGTACCCATGAAGAGCAAATGGTAACATCTCGTGCCAATCTTTGTATGTCACCGTCATCTTCTGCACAATCTTCTTGATGTTCTTATTAGCCGCTTCAACAACTTCATTCATCTTCGGTCGGTAAGGAGAATAGTTGTGATGCTGTATCTTGAACTGCTTGCAGAGCTCGGTGATCATCGTATTGTTGAGATTTGTACCATTGTCCATAATGATCATGTCTGGTACACCATATCGACAGATCAAGTTGTGTCGGATAAACCGCGCCACGACGTTCTTGGTTACTGTAGCGAAGGAAGTTGCCTCAACCCACTTCGTGAAATAATCAATTTCCACCAGGATGAAACGATGTCCATTGGACGCTGTTGTACCCCAAAATTTTCCCTCCCATAATCTTCAAAGTTTTGCCTCAAAGGGTTCAAAGTCTACTCAAGGGCTACACAGTCAAACCATCCTCCTAAGCCAGTCAAACTAGGGTTTTGGTTCTTGCAAGGAAGTTGAAGTTTTCAAGGGCTCAATCAAGTCCCACATGCTCATATACAGTGTCAAGCATCCATATGTCAAGGTTCAAGACTCACAACATCAAATTGCACAGTCAAAAATCCTAATTGCTCCACAGTCAACTGCAGGGGCAAAATGGTCATTTGACAGTCAAAAGTCAAAAATTTTGGTCAACATCTTATTTTGAAGCCACAATCCTCATTTGATCAATTCTTGATCATGATTTCACAAGCATGGCTCAAAAAGTCTCAAGATGCAAAAGTTTCTATTTTTGGACAGCTGAAAAGTCAACTGTAACTTGACCAAGGCATAACTTTTTCATGGTTCATCATAAAAATCCCATCCAAAGCTCATTTTTAAGGGGATGACATTTCCTACAACTCATCTTCACATTCCAAGTCCAAGAAATGCTCTCACAAAAAGTTATCAATTTCAACATTATAGGTCATTTTCAAAAGTCAACAAAAGGGACTTTAAGTCAAAGACCATAACTTGATATTGGTAAATCAAAATTACATGGGACCAAAGACATTGGTTAGAGGACTTCAAGACCTTTCCAAAATGTCCAAGAACATGTTCATAGCTTCAAAATTGAGCAAGATATGCATTGGAGAAGTTGGGAAATTTTTGTGAAATGGCCAAAGTCAATTATCCTTGAAACTTCTTTTTTGACAAAAGGGGCCCACTTGTTCCACTTGATTCAGCTTGGCCATGCCTCCCACGTGTCCCACAATTTATTTCAAGATTTAAAATTAATTTTTTCATTTTTATTTAATTTTATTTGATTTAATTCATTTTAAATCTTTAAAATTCAAATAAAAATCCAAGAAATTAATGGAGGGATATATTTTGTGTTGATATGCTTTGATACACCTTAAAACACATTCCAAATTCGTGCATGGCCTATTATAGGCATAAAAATTCAAAATTTCACAAATATGGAAAATGGTTCAAAGTTGGTTATGGAGGAAATCTCAAACATGATGCAAGGCTTCAATGACCATAATATTGTTTGATACACATTACACACAATATATACAAGCCTTCCCAACCTCATTCAAAAAAATAGTGTGTGCAGAAACGGCCAAGAGCAAAACCAAAAATTATTCAAAAAGTGAGAGTTCTAAAACATAGTTGCGAGCATCTTCAGATCAAAACAAGCACGCGGTTCTATTCCTTGCCACACCCTGAAGCTCAAGCAACCTTTGCCAAGTCCTGAGGCTCATACCGTGTTGTAAGTTCTTCCCAGGTCCCTTTATAATTTCCACACTATTTTTCTTATTGCTTTCATATGCAGATTCTCAAAAGAGGAACACTATAGACCTCATATCCCAACAAGCCAAGTGTCATCCAAGGCAGATCCAGGGGACAAAAAGAAAGGAACACCATGGTCTAGAGTCAAGCATGCTGTAGGCGATCAAAAAAGTCATACAGGCCTTGTTCAAATGGGCCACAATTCTCAATTCAACACCTCCAAAATTCAGCCCACACTCCCCTTTTGGTTTTACTTCCTTTTTTTTATTTTGTTTTGTTTTTCTATTATTTTAATTTTTAACCTTTTTTATTTTTATTATTATTATTAACAAATTAACTTAATTAACATATTTTCATAAAAAATAAAAAAAAATAGAATTACATCATTATTATTATTATTATTTTATTTTGTAAATAAATATTAACCAAAATAGTTTAATTAGGCAAGTTTAATTCCTTTTCTTAAATAATTAAAATAAATCTAGAATTAGGTAAAAATTAACTTTTAATTTTATTTCATTTCTTTTATTTCATAAAAACATAAAAAACAAAAAAAAATATTTTCTTTTAATTAAATTAATTAATTAGTCATTAATTAGCTTTAATTTCATTTTAATTACAAAAAAGACCAAAAAAAATCAATTCCTTTTCTTAAAAGGGTCAACACCCTTAGCACTTTCCGATTTAATTTTTATTCACGCACAGTTTATTATTATGTAATTGCTCCGGACATGTAATAGTAACTAGGACTTTTACTGTTTTTATTTACTTTCCGTACTTATTTACCAAAAAAACGGGTCTTTGTAATTTTTGGCGATGTATAGACCCGCGCCTTGTAATAGCGTAGGATTTACGTTTCCGCAATTTACTTTCCGCACCCCTTAACTGTTAACTTGCATGAAAGAATGTATGTAAATAAAAACAACTCGTAGCTCACTAATTAACAAGACAAACATTAACTGAATACAGCACACAAATACACACACCACTTCTAGGGTACGCCTCACTTGTTGCCTTCGAAACGTGGTCGTCAAGTATAGGACGTCTTAGCGGTCCTTATGTCCATGATCCAGTTGCCTCGAAACAGTTGCCTCAAAACAGTTGCCTCGAAACAGTTGCCTCGGAACAGTTGCCTCGAAACGGTTGCCTCGGATTAAAAATGGATCAAGGACATAAGGGTAGCTTCTAAGGTGTCCTAACTGTTGCTTCGGTGACCACACTGTCCCTACAATCGAATTGACCCGAACACCTCCAACGGTGGTGCTACCTGCCTCTCAATGGTGGGATGGCACTACCTAAAGGACATTTACACAGTTTAATTCCTTAGGGTAGGTAGATGACTCATAGATACTTGCTCTTTTCAAAAACAAACAAAATACTTTTCACACCTTACACTTTCAAAAGCTTTCAAAACAAATTTTTCAAACACTCTTGAGGACAGATACAAGAGTTATTCAGAAATCTTTCAAAGAAACTTTTTCAAGCCCACTCACATTTTGAAAAGCAAACATTTTGAAAACATAAGAGCAAGTACCTAAGAGCCCATGGATAACCATGGATAGAAAGGGTGCTAACACCTTTCCTTTCTATAAATCTACCTCCCGAACCGAGAAACATTCTCACAAGGAATTTTGTTGTGCTTTTGTCCTTTCCAGGTTGGAGAAAATAAAAGACGGTGGCGACTCTTGCTTCCGCGACATTTCGCGAAACCAGCTTTAAATAGTCAGTTCTATATCCACCGATCACAGACGCATTAGGTCTGATTTCGCCGATCATGTTGATGCCCCACATTGCGAAAGGCCAATGAGTTGTCAAGACGTTCAGAGGAACTGGAGGTACATACACCTTATCAGCATAGACTTGGCACTTATGGCAGATCTGAGAATGCTGATAACAATCGGATTCCATAGTAGACCAATAGTATCCCACCCGTAGGATCTTCTTTTCCATGGTATGTCCACTGGAATGAGTTCCGAAAGTACCTTCATGTAACTCTGCCATAATCCTTTCTGCCTCATTCTTATCCACACATCGCAGTAAGGTTGAATCATGGTTACGCTTGTAAAGGACACCATTTCTGATGAAGAACTTCGCAGCGAACCTCCTCAAGAACTTCTTATCATTAACAGATGCACACTCGGGGTACTCTTGAGTCTCAAGGTATCTCTTTACCTCATGAAACCAGGGTTTATCTGCTACCTCTTCAGTTTTAATGTCACAACAATGTGCGGGTTCGTCCAACCTCTCGATGGTAATCTAGGGAGCTTCATTATCCCACCTGACTTTGAACATAGAAGACATGGTAGCTAGCGCGTCCGCTAACTGATTCTCCTTCCTTGGGAAGTGTTCAAAGGTTATCTCCTCGAAGTGTGGGAGCAATGTCAACACATACTCCTTGTAAGGAATAAGATTTGGGTGCTTCGTATCCCACTCGCCTTTGATATGACTGATCACTAGAGCGGAATCTCCGAACACACTCAAGAACTTAATCCTTAGGTCAATAGCTGCTCGAAGGCCCATGATGCACGCTTCATACTCTACCATGTTGTTGGTGCAGTTAAAATATAATCGGGCGGTGAACGGAGTATGACAGCCTTCAGGAGATATGATTACGGCGCCAATGCCATTACCCAAAGCGTTTGAAGCTCCATCAAAATACATTGACCATCGGGATCCCTCCTCAGGTCCTTCATCCGGTCCAGGTTTTTCACAGTCAGTCACCAACATGATGTTCTCATCCAAAAACTCGAAATTCATAGACTGGTAATCATCCATGGCCTGATGCGCTAAATGATCTGCCAACATACTCCCCTTGATTGCTTTTTGGGTTGTGTATTGGATGTCATACTCAGTTAAGATCATATGCCATCTTGCTATTCTTTCGGACAAGGCGGGCTTTTCGAAGATATACTTGATGGGGTCCATCTTTGATATCAACAGGGTAGTGTGAGTCAGCATATATTGTCTCAGCCGACGAGTAGCCCATGGCAAAGCGCATCAAGTTTTCTCGAGCAAAAAGGATCGGGTCTCGCAGTCGGTAAACTTTTTGCTAAGGTAGTAAATAGTGTGCTCTTTTCGGCCAGACTCGCCATGCTGCCCCAACACGCACCCCATTGAATTGTCGAGTACTGTAAAGTATAAGATCAAAGGTCTTCCTTCAACTGGAGGCATCATAATAGGTGGCTTTTGGAGATATTCCTTGATCCTTTCGAAAGCGGCCTGACATTCATCATTCCAATTTACCACTTGATCTTTCTTCAGCAGCTTGAAGATTGGCTCACAAGTAGCAGTCAGATGTGAAATGAATCGGGAAATGTAGTTCAGACGTCCCAAAAATCCTCTGACTTCCTTTTCTGTTCGGGGAACTGGCATCTCTTGTATAGCCTTCACCTTTGTCGGATCCACCTGAATACCTTTATCACTAACGACGAAACCCAACAGCTTACCGGACCTTACCCCGAAGGTGCACTTGTTCGGGTTTAACCTCAGCTTGTACATCTTCAACCTGTCAAATAGCTTTTGGAGATGGTCAAGGTGTTCTTCTTCAGTCTGGGATCTTGCAATCATGTCAGCAACGTACACCTCGATCTCATGGTGAATCATGTCATGGAACAAAGCGGCCATAGCGCGATGATACGTTGCCCCAGCATTCTTCAATCCGAACGGCATGACTTTGTAGCAAAAGGTACCCCACTGCGTAATGAAGGTCGTCTTCTCCATGTCCTCGGGAGCCATCTTAATCTGATTGTAACCAGAAAAACCATCCATAAAGGAGAAGATCTTATGTTGCGCGGTGTTGTCGACCAGAACGTCGATGTGAGGGAGTGGGAAATCATCCTTGGGCCTTACCCTATTCAGATCCCTATAGTCCACACACATCCGTACCTTACCATCTTTTTTCGACACCGGAACCACGTTGGCAACCCACTGCGGGTAAGAAGTAACTGCTAGAAAACCGGCGTCAAACTATTTCATGACCTCAGCTTTGATTTTCTCAGACATCTCTGGGCGCATGCGGTGAACTTTCTGCTTTACCGGAGGACAATCTTCTTTGGTTGGAAGGCGGTGTACCACAATATCGGTATCCAAACCAGACATATCTTCATAAGACCATGCGAAGATCTCAACATAGTTGCGTAGCATCTGTATCAACCGTTGCTTGACACTAGGTTCCAGGTTCGCACCGATCTTGACCTCTTTCTTGTCTTCTTCTGTACCCAGATTCACTGATTCTACTGGCTCTTCATGGGGATGTATGGCTCTCTCTTCCTGTAGTAACAGTCTAGCAAGTTCCCCAGGCACTTCACAATCATCCTCACCTTCGTCCTCGGCTTGGTTGATCGGATTTTCGAATTCATAACTGGCAGTAGCAGAGTCGTTATCAACGGGATCCAGAGTGGATGTGGATCTGCATTATGATATGTGAGTGTGTGTAAGACAATAGTTGTTTTGATAAAGTGCAAGATAGAAAAGAAAAACAAGGAGCGCAAAATTTGTAATGCAAGAAAATGTCCAATGCTTTATTGATGATATATGAAAATGACAAATAATAAGCCCTCACAAACAAAGCCAAGGTGCCTCGGGCAAGGCACTGGGCCGTAAAGTTTCAAATTGTCTGTTACAAATCTCCAAACAAAAGTCCTTTACTGTGTAATAAAAGAAACGGACACGAAGTCCTTCGCCGTCCAATTGTTCAATCCACCGTTGGTAGTCGGGTAAATCCAGCTGTCAATATCTGACTCTTCTTCATCATCCTCAATTGAATTCACTCCCTGATCATGCTTGGGCATGGGTGCAATTATGACGTTGGGCTTTTACAGAGCGTCAAACTCGATTTCTTTAGCTTCAATCAAATATTGCACCTTATTCCTCAAGGCCCAACAGTTGTTGGTATCATGCCCTGGGCTATCAGAGTGATAGGTGCAGCGGGCGTTCGGATTATACAACAGAGATGTGGTGCTGGGATTCTTTGGGGCTTCCCTCAGAGTTACCAGGTTGGTCTTCAATAACTGCGGTAGAATTTGAGATAAGGTTATACTGATCCGAGTGTACTGTCTTTGCGGTCTCTCCACTCTTTGCTGATTGTTGCGTTGTGGGGCAACGGTGGGTCTTGATATTACTACCGCATTTACTGCTTGACGGCGCTCAGGTCTGCTTTGGCTCCTCGAGCCGTATACTGCACTAGCTTCTTTTCTGAAAGCCTTCTTTTTTGTACTTGATGAAGCACCTTTCTGTATCTTGCCACTTCTGATACCAGCTTCTACTCTCTCCCCGGTCAAAATCAATTCAGTGAACCCATATGATGAACTGCCGATCAAGTGATTGAAAAATGGACCAGACAAAGTCCCAAGAAACATATCCACCAACTCCCTATCAGATAGAGGGGGTTGGACTCTTCCAGCCAGATCTCTCCACTTTTGAGCATAGTCCTTAAAGCCTTCAGTCGCACCCATAGACATACCCTGAAGCTGAGTACGCGTGGGAGCAAGGTCGGCGTTATACTGGTATTGCTTGTAAAAAGCAGCAGCAAGGTCCTCCCAGTTGCGGACATTAGCTCCTTCCAATTGATAAAACCATTCAAGCTGAGTCCCTGACAGACTATCTTGAAAGAAATGAACCCACAGATTTCTATTAGCATTGTAGGGTTGGATTTTTCTGACGTACGAGCGGAAATGGAGCTTTGGACATGATACTCCATCGTACTTAGCAAAAACAGGAGCTTTAAACTTGTGAGGGATCACCACCCCAGATGCTAGTCCCAGATCTCCGAAGTCCAAACCAGGTATCTTCTGAATCTCCATTGCACTCAGACGGTCTTCAAGTTGCTTGTACCTATCCTCAGCAGGAGGATACCGTTCTTCATCAAAATCAGTGTCATTATCAGAGACTACAGAACTAGGACCCTTTTCTTCCTCTTGATTCTCTCCTCCTTTAGATGAATGAGACAGATCAGCTTCCTGTCGCAACCTACTCCCAAATCTGTGACCCATATTCAGAAGAACCACCTTCTTCTTCTTCTTCTTCTTCTTCTTCTTCTCCTTCAGGATGAGAGTCTTCAAATCCTGTTGTCCTTTGGCCAAGTTCAAGAACATCTCTTGGAATTGAGAATTCTGTGCTTGAAGAGCTTTGATGGCTTGATTGGTAGGTATTTCAGAAGACATTATGTGCTGAAATAAACAGCGAAGAAGATGAGAAACCTGTAATGATACCTGTAATGAGGTGCATGATAATGGAATGCGTATGAAATGATTTCAAAGACTTTGGGAGATTTAAATTTGAAAACCAAGAAATAACTTACTTTATTAGATTAAACTTGTAAGAGTGTTTAATAATGCCCTTAAGGCGTTACAAAAGAAATATACTGAAAACAAATCTAAACTAGAAAAAACAACAAAATCAAAAATTCCATGGACGCTTTCCCTTCGTGCTGACGTAGTCATTGATCGTCCTTTCATTCTTGAGTTGCCTCGTGAGCTTCAATATCTTCCTCTCTTGCTCATGATACTTCTCCCAGTAGGTATCCCTCTCCTCTTTTAGCTAAATCCAAGATCTCTTCAATGCCCCCAGATCAGTAGGCATGTAGGGATAAAGGACTGTATAAGGAACACCTTCTTCATTAGTATGCTCCACAATTACTGGCAACACAGCTTCATAAGGCATCCCAAGCTTCTGAGCCCGAGCTCAGACCCACTGGAGGTAAGGTTGCATAGGGAGAGAAGTCTTTGGTCCTAGCTCTTGAGGGTCAGACCTGTTCACCATTCCCCAAGCTCGTATAAACCTTCGGCGATGCTCTTAAAAGTCCTCCTTATAGTCAAAGACAATATCTATAAGAAGTAGCTCATGAGGACCGTCTCTCCGAGCGCGACCAAACTGTCGTAAAGCCAAACAAGGACTGTAAGTTATTCCCCCTCTAATTTCAAGCAACGGGACATTAGGGTATTCCCCACATCGATCAATGATAGCAACACCTTCCATATCCTTAGAACTCCAAAGAATGTATGTATGGGCAAGGGACATTATCATGTAAGACCATCCTAAACCTTCCTCATTCTTCAACACGGACTTGGGGAGGTGCAAAATAAACCACCTCGCCAGCAAAGGCATGCAACACATGAGGGTCCCTCTTCTTCGCACGGTACGAGTGTAGAGGGCATGCAAGATATCACCCAAGAGGGTAGGTACAGGATTACGAGACAAGAAGATCTTAACTGCATTCACATCTATGAAGGAATCTAGATTCGGGAAGAGAACCAAACCGTAGATAAGGAGAGCCAAGATGTCTTCAAAAGCCTGAAAGTCTAAACTGTCCCAGAATAGTTGAGCTTGATCCATCAGAAACTTGGCTAAGAAACCTTTAACCCCGCTTCGTGTCTCCCAATTAGATACTACATCAGTCTTTTTCAAGTGTAAATCTAAAGCAATGTATTTTGGTCTAGGAGTCTCTTCCAAACCTGTGAAAGGCATCTGCTCGAGGATGGACATACCCAATAAATGAGAAAACTCTTCCAAAGTGGGAACTAGCTGATAATCCGGGAAAGTGAAACAATGACGCACTGGATCGAAGAACTGGAAAAGCACACTCATCATTTGCTCATCAAACCTTGAGGCAACCAAGCTAAGAAGCTGACCATGTCTTCTAATGAATGAGGAAGTATCAGAAACTCTAGAGGCTAAATCTTTGAGTTGAGCAGGTATTTGCACAAAGTTAACTCGAATGGTATTTCTGCGCATGGAAGCCATAATCTGCAAAACAGAACAAAGATAAATCCCCCCGGTCTTTGAAATGCTTAGTACAATGAAGTATGCATGCGATGTTATGATGCATGATATCATGATAAAACACACAACAGGTATAGTAGATAACATACATGGTAAAGGCAAACAAGTCACATAAAAGCCCTTGAGTTTAAGGCTTGCATGGGGTCTAGACATTACCCTCTTGAAGTTTAGTTGGTTTCAACCTGTCCTAATAATAGTAACCGGGTTCTAGAGGTTCTCAATATCACTGACCATCCTTCATCGGTCATGGTTTCAGCTTACGCGATATTTTCTTACGGCCGGAACTATCTCGAGAGTATGGTCTCAATGAGTGTAGTATCAAGTATCAACTAGTTCCCAGCTTTACACCTAGACCGGCTATCTCACTACTTCTTATGGCCAAGTTGGTCAATTATAGGTTCTAAGGTCAGTTGATGCTTAACGACCCATATAGCAGCCCCGTATTCTCCTTGTTTCTTCACAAGGGATACCGGTACCAACCAATATGCCACATCAACGTAGCTACTACTTCAACTGTATCGGTCTACGCCGTACAGTTCCCTCACAGTTTATTGCTACTTACCTAGAAGGTATCCCTCAGATCCGGGTTAGGATCTATAGTAACTCCCAATATAAAGCCCTCAAAGGTAAAGCAAACAAATCAAACAATAGAAGCAATTTATGATGAACTAATCCTAAGGTATACCCCACTTATAATTCCCCAGCAGAGTCTCCAGTTCTGTGATACGGTGGCCAGAACTGGACTATTTAAATGCTGGTTTGGATTTTGTATTTGCAAAATGTCGCGGTAAGCAAGAGTCGCCACTGACTTTTATTTTATCCAACTGGAAAGGAAAAAAGCACAAAAAAAATTCCCTTTTTCGATATTTTGAGTACGGGGGGTAGATTATAGAAAGGGAAGGTATTAGCACCCTTTATATCTATGGTTTTCCATGGGCTCTTAGGTACTTGCTCATTATTTTCAAAATTTCTTGTGTGTGTTTGATTTGAAAAAGTTTTTTGTTTTACTTCGATTTAACCCTTGCTTCTGTCTTCAAGAGTGTTACGAAGTTGTTTTGAAAACTTTGTTTGAAAAAGTGTTTGGTGTGAAAAAGTTTGTTTTGAGCAAGTACCTACTAGCATCTACCTACTCGAAAAAGAGAATGTTTCTGTTCTTATTTCCTTTAGACAGTGCTATCCCACTATTAGTGAGTAGGTAGCATCATCGTTGGAGTTTTAAGGGTCAATTATAAAGGGACGTACGATCACTAAAGCAATGTTAGGACGTCTTAGTAATAACCCTAATGTCTTAAAATCAATATTCGAGGCAACATTTCCGAGGCAACCTTTCCGGGGTAACATTTCCGAACGGGACTTTGATCTTTTATTTAGACCAGAGGGTAACCACTAAAACAACCTATACTTAATGATCGTTTACTGAAGGCAACCGAAGTGAGAGTATACCTTAGGAGTGTGCATGTGCGAGTGATACAACTTCAGTTATTATCTTTGCACATTTAGGGTTTGCTAACCATTTTAAATTTAACATACATTCTTGTCATGCAACCCTAATATCATACATCTAACAGTTAATATTTGCGAGAATTAAAGTGCGGAAAATAAAGCTACGCTATTACAAGGCTTTGGGTATTAATTACATAGCCAAAAAACCCATAAAACGATAAATAAACGAAAAAGAAAAGCCCTAATTAATCTATTACATCCCATGAGCAATTACATCAATATTGTGAAAAATAAATAAACGCGCGCCATCGAGAACGAGAGAACAATAGGGTTTTGACCCCGTCTAACCCTAAATAAAAGAAAAGATTATTTTTGTTTTTTTTTATTATTTTAAGAAAAAATCAGGTTTTAAATTAAATATGAACCTAATTACTAATTAAATTAAATTAAAGAAAATAATTAATTTTGAACTATTTTTGTATTTTGGTTATTTTGAGAAAATAGAACAAAAATTAAATTAAACAAAAAACCCTAATTTTCTAATTGATTTTAATTTATTTACAAAGAAAAGAAAATTAAAGTTACCTAAAAAATTAAATTAACTAATAAAATTAATTTTTGATAAAAATAAAATCTAAAATCTAATTTGATGAAAAATTATTTTTATGATTTTCTTGATAAAAAGAATTAATTTTTGAGTAAATAATTAAATAAATTAAATGAAGAAAAGATAAATATAAAAAGAAAAGAAAGGATTGGGCCTGGTATACTAGAAATTGAGGGGGTGCCAATAGCATCTTCTGGGCCCAAAAGACCTGACCCATGTTTGACCTCCTTGATTCAGTGCTTGCACGTTGACTGGGATGCATGATGGACCCTCATGTAATGGCCTTCAGATCTGGCCTCCTGGAGATCCAATGGTTGAATCTTGAGTGCATATGGTGGTCTTCACGCCTGTGTGCATATTTGATCATTTAAATAAAAATAATATGAAGTACATGGGGGACTTGGGATTCGAACCCAGGTCCTATGGCTTTTCCACTCACCTTCACACCAATTGAGCTGGGCGCGTTTGTTGTATAGAAAGAAACAAATAATCTATATATTAAAAACAAACAAAATAAAAATTATCCGTGCGAAATTTCAAATGGAGCAATCAAGGCTTACCACGCCATCGTCCCCAACCTCTCTCCGTTGCTAAAAGGTCAGTGACTTTTACCTACGGACCAGAAGCGTAGGTATAAGCCAATGATTTTCCAAAATCATTCACAGACACGATAAATGGAATCTAATGCTATAGATCAAATCGCCTTGGTCTGCTGAGCATCATGGTGCCCTTCTTGTGGACCAATTTTGCTTGTATAAAAAGATCCTAAAACGAGACAACAAAACCTAGCAATGGTGGATTCCAATATAGCCAGCAAAAATGCAATTAATTGTCACCATGAGCTTGCAAACACGTTAGGGATTATAAATATGCTATTGAAACATGATAAAGATGCAAGAATAACAAGATTCAATTTTGAAAATAGTGGCAAACCGTGGGGGTCGTGGAACCGGATTCTGGGCACTAGAACGCTTGCTTTTGATTAGTATAGCTTCCTTGTACGCCCAGGAAGCGAATGAGATGGCTTGGGAGTCCTGAAACTGCCTGGAAGTATGAAATCAAGTCACCACTTTTCTTGAGTTTTTTCAAGTTTTGTTCTTCCTCTACACGCCTCCAAATCGTGTGTTTTTGATCTGCACTTGTCCACTATATACCACTGATTGAATTAGGGTTACAATTGTGCTTTCAATCTTTGTCAATTATGATCTTTGATCATGATTTGATTTTCATAAAAATCTTTCCAAAATAAGCTAAAACCAATCTTTTTATGCACAACCATGCCTTACACGATTTGATCCTCTTGCTAGCTGTATAAGATACCTAAAATATGCACAAAATCTTAAGGTTTGAATGATTTGAATATTTTCATGATTTATTTTGATTTAAATTGATTTAATTGAAATAAAAAATCAAAATAAATGGTAAAAATAAAATAAAGGAAAGTGGGAAGAGATAGGGATCGTGGACCATGTTACAAACTCAAGCCAAGTATAAAAAGTTGGGCCCATTTGACAAAAATTGCAATTTGAGGCACTTTTGACTTTTGACAATTTTGCAAAAAAGGTCAACTTCACCAATGCATAACTTCCTCAATTTTGACTCTTTGAAGGTGTTCTTGGACTTTTTAGAAAGTTTGGGATGTAATCTAAGCAACACTTTTGGTCTCATCTCAATTGATTCTTCCATGTTCATCTATGAAGCTTTGACAAAAAGGTGTTTTTGTTAACTTTTCAAAATGACCTATAATGTCCAAATTCATAACTTCTTGTGAGTGCATGTTTTGAACTTTGGAGATGAATATGAATTGTAGGGAATTTAATCCTCTTCAAAATGAGCTTTGGATGGGTCATTTCTCATAAAGTATGAGAAAGTTATGCTTGGTCAAAGTTGAGTTGACTTTTCCTCCAAAACCCTAATTTAGCAACTTTTTGGTTTTGATGAATTGTGAGAAATCCTTGAGGAATCATGATCAACCCTTGGTAAAATGATGAATAATACTTCAAAATGAGGATGTTGACCAAAAATCTTGAAGTTTGACTGTATGTGGGCCAAAGTTGACTTTTGCCCTAGCATAGTCGATTTTCAGGCCTTTGAGCAATTGACTGAGCAAACTTCCTCTAAAAGGCTCGAAACTTGACATGGATGATCTTGAGAACATATTAGGATAATTTTGAGCATTTGGGATCTCTTAGACTCAAGTATCTTGATGCAACATGAAACCCTAATTTGAGGTAGGCTGCCTTAGGAGAGAGTTTGTCTGGTCAACTCTTGGACTTCCTTGAGCAATTTGAGGATCTTTCTTGAAATGTTTTGAGAAATATGGGAGGGAAAATTTTGGGGTACAACACTCTCTTTTTATTATCCCATCTAAGAGTAGGTAGTTCGCAGTTATATGTCGATCATCGTCATCCATTGCTTTTTCCTCATTTTTTGAGTTAGTGATGCCTTATCTCCTATTTTGGCTTTACCCCAATAGAGTTGAGTCTTCTGTTCCCCAGCAATTTATTTAACTGGTTGGACTCTCTTTTTGATTTGTTGTTTTATCCTCTGCTTACCTAGTGGTATTCTGTGTCAGCTTTGGAGTTGTTTGTTTGCATTCATGATCATAAGCGTTTAATGGCATCTTAGAGTCAAAAATAGGGTTTGTTTTGTATTTAAGTATCTTCAATCACGTTGAGATGAAGATTTTAACCTTTGTATCTCTGGATATAAGACACTTAAATAAGGGTTGCTGTTTGTGGTACGGTGGGAGAACTGACTTGAAGGTTTTGCGTTTGATCGCAAATGTTGTGGTTAATAAGAGTCGCCACCGACTTTTCTTTTATCCAAAAGGAAAGGTGAAAAAGCATAGGGAAGACCTTTGAGATTGTTTCTTGAGTTCGAGGGGTAGATTATGAAAAGTGAAGTTATTAACACCCTTTTCATCCATGGTTTTCCATGGGCTCTTAGTTACTTGCTAGATCACTTGCTTTTGTTTGAAATTGTGCTTTGTGTGGTTTTTGAAAGTGTTTTGTAAAGAGGCCATTGTTTAGGCAATCTTTGTAATGATTCTTGTTTGTAAGAATGTATACAAAGTGTTTGATCTTTTGAAAATGTTTTCAAGTTTGAAAGATGTTTTTGAAAGTGTTGGTGTTTGTTTTGAAAATAGCAAGGATGTTTTTGTTTTGAAATGGAGCAAGCAACTAGGATCATTCTACCTACTCAAAAGTCTTTCTTGTTTATTTACTCTTTCCTTTGACATTCTTATCTTACCATTAATTTGATAAGTAACCCTATCTTTGGATGTAAAGGGACGGGCGTGGGTCATCGTATAGTCATGATAGCAATGTTGTGAGGTATCTTAGTATTTATTTTTGAGGGACTAAGATCATTTTCAAAGGCAACATTTATAGCGTCATCGAGGGACTATGATCTTGTATTTCGATTGTTTTTGCTAAGGCATCCCACATGCATAACATGACCATTTTTTAGGCAACAAGTGGAGTTAACCTTAAGGGTGCATGTGTGAATAGTGTGTTTGATTTGCATGCATTTAATCTTTGATAAGGGTTATCTACTTGTTGATTTTATCTTTCCATACACCCCCTAGTTACTAACATTTGTATTTGAAAGCGTTAAATTGTGGAAAATAAAGTCCTACGCTATTACATCGTTTAGGGGATGGGGGTACAATTTACAAATAGGGATGAAATATGAACTTAAATATTACAACCATATCGAATAACAATGAAGGAAATGTAAAAACAATGGAAAAAGAAGGGAAAAATACATTTTGAACTATTATGTGTCGACACAAGCCCCTATGCATCGACACATAACTTTTCTTGCCCCTGTGTTGTCAAACCAACTCAGTATGAGTCGATACATAATGGTATTTGTCAACTCATACACTGTGTGTGTCGACTCATACGTGCTTTGTGTCGAATCATACACTATTTTCCCTTCTGTTTTGGGTCTGTAAAGCAGTATGTATCGACTCATAAGGCTATGTGTCGACTCATACTGTCATTTTTTTTACTTCAACATTGTTGCATACATGGGTTAGTTCTCAACACATAATAAAAAGAATGGAAGATAAGCAAAAGGTTAGCTTCAAGGACAAAGATTACCACGCTTTGTCTTCAAAAAATGAATTACTAATGATGCTTGCAATGGAGAACCAAAGTCAAGAAGCTTACCTTGGAGCTGGATCTTATACTCTGAGCTTGAGTTGTTGTCTTGACTGTTCTTGAACTTGGGAAAGAAAACAGAGGTGTTGTAGAAGCTTGTTCCTGAGTTTGAACAATTTCTAGGTGATGTATGTGAGGTGCTTAAATGTTTGGACAGAGTTTGCAAAGTGTGAGAGTTCCAAATATTTGGACTTTAAATCTCAAGTGGAAGCTTTTTTGGACAATTATGGCTTTTTGGAGAGTATGGGATCTTGATGGCTAGTTTACAACAAAACTTCTGGCTTTTCTCTCTATTTTTTCTAACCTCTTTGTCTTGCAAATGCTTCTTCTATTTATAGGCAGGAGGTTTGTGCATATGAGCTGACTAGGTTTGCAAGACAACATGTTATGGTTTGGTTGGATTACAAAGATCAAACTATGTCAAGTACTCCATAGTCCCAAGATGAAGTACCAAAGTTGTTGGTATAGAGGAGCTACTTCCCATGTGTGATCGGTGGGAATAGAACTGACTGTTTTTGGAATGCTGGATCACGTTTGCGTTTGTTTTTGCAAAATGTCGCGGTAAGCAAGAGTCGCCACCGTCTTTTATTTTATCCAACAAGGAAAGGACAAAAGCACAGAAAAATTCCTTTTCAAGATGTTTCTCGGGTTCGGGAGGTAGATTATAGAAAGGGAAGGTGTTAACACCCTTTCTATCTGTGGTTATCCACGGGCTCTTAGGTACTTGCTCATTGTGTTTTCAAAAGTTTGCTTTTCTTTGAGATTGTGGGTTTGAAAAGAATTTTTATTTTGAAGAGAGTGTAGGTGCGAAAAGTTTTGTTTTTGTTTTCAAAAGAGCAAGTACTTAAGAACATCTACCTACTCAAAAAGGAATTAAACTGTGCAAATGTCCTTTAGACAATGCTATCCCACTATTGAGGAGTAGGTAGCACCGTCGTTGGAGTTTTCGGGTCAATTCGATTTAAGGGGCGTGTGGCCACTAAAGCAATGTTAGGACGCCTTAGCGGTAACCCTAATGTCTTAGATCATTTTATCCGAGGCAACCGTTTCGAGGCAACTTATGATCTTTGGACAAGAGGGCGACCTCTAAAACTTCCTATACTCAATGACCACGTTCGAGGCACCCAAGTGAGGCGTACCCTAGGAGTGGCATGTGCAAATGTGTCAATTTTCAGTTATGTTATCTTTGTACATGTTATGGTGAGCTACGGTTGATTTTAAGTTAAGGTAGATCTTGTCATGCATAGCCTATTATTCATACATTTAGCAGTTAATGGTTGCGGAAAATAAAACTAAGCTATTACAAGGCGTCGGGTATTTACATCGCCAAAAACAAACCCTTGAAAAAGTAAATGTGAAAAGGTAAATAAACAAAAGCGGTAATAACAGGAATGCCCTGGCTAGATACAGGTATCGAATCTACAATCGGTTACTCACAGATATGCCCTGGCTAGATACAGGAATCGAATCCGGAACTTCAAAAGGTTGCTTACAGACGTGCCCTGGCTGGATACAGGTATCGAATCTCTAAACTCTTCATGCATACATACCCTGGCCGGATACAGGTATCGAATCTACAATCAGTTACTCACAGATATGCCCTGGCTAGATACATGAATCGAATCTGGAATTAGTCGTCTACAGATATGCCCTGGCTGGATACAGGAATCGAATCTCTAAACTCTTCATGCAGACATGCCCTGGCTGGATACAGGTATCGAATCTACAATCAAATACTCACAGATATGCCCTGGCTAGATACAGGAATTGAATCTGGAATTGGTCATCTACAGATATGCCTTGGCTGGATACAGGAATCGAATCTCTAAACTCTTCATGCAGACATGCCCTGCCTGGATACAGGTATCGAATCCACAGTCAAATACTCACAGATATGCCCTGGCTAGATACAGGAATCGAATATGGAATTGGTCGTCTACAGATATGCCCTGGCGGGATACAGGTATCGAATCTCTAAACTCTTCATGCAGATATGCCCTGGCTAGATACAGGTATCGAATCTACAATCAATTACTCACAGATATGCCCTGGCTAGATACAGGAATCGAATCCGGAATTCTTTGTCTACAGATATGCCCTGGCTAGATACAGGAATCGAATCTCTAAACTCTTCATGCAGACATGCCCTGGATGGATACAGGTTAGAATCCACAATCAAATACTCACATATATGCCCTGGCTAGATACAGGAATCGAATCTGGAATTGCGACAGTTGATAGTAATCATCTTTGGATGGACCTTTTTCCTGAAAAGGCAAAACATCAGTTGTATGCAATGTCATGATGTATGAAATGCATGATGTCGTGATGCTCAAAATGAGATAGTGTTGTATGCACTTTATCATGTATGTAAGCAGGATGTATGAAATGTGAAATGTCTATGAATGTATTTTCGTCTAGGAAAATAAATCCTTGACGAGTGTCGGGAACTTGTTGAATCCTGGGCTGATGTTTGAAGAGTAGAGTTCTTCATTTCCGATGGGGATGATGGTTGTAAGAATAAACCGGTAGGAGAATATGACTCCGTTGGGGAATAAACTTGTTGAAGAGATTACTCTGCGGGGAGTTACTCTGGGAAGAGATACTTCGCTGAGGTTTTGTTGATAACTCCGTTGGGGATTCCGTTGATATGTTTTGTTGGGGGATTTGATGAACTCCGCTGAGGATAGGAAGAACTTCGCCGAGGAGATCTTTCCGTTGTAATTTGCTGAGGATAACCCAGTTATAGGCTCTGGTGGGGGATAACCTCTGAACATGGCCAGGGAGAGATATATGTACTCTGCAGGGGACCAGCTTCCAGAATCTACTGGGGAATAAGCTTCCAGAATCTACTGGGGATAAGCTTCCAGAATTTACTGGGGATAAGCTTCCAGAATCTACTGGGGATAAGCTTCCAGAATCTACTGGGGAGGATGATTCAACTCTCCTGGGGGAACTTTTGAACTGTATTAGGGAATGGCTCCACTGGGTGTCTGTATTCCGCCGGGGAACAATCTTATATTAAGACTGCCAGGGATGCTTGCTTAGGAACATCTGTATACTCCGCTAGGGAATATTGAGATCTTATGGGGATACCCAACTTCCTTAAGGATGACAGTAGGCTAACTCTGCTTGGGGAGAGTGTTACTGACTTGCTGGAGATATTGTGCCTTGTTAGGACTGATGGGGAGACCAACTCTGCTCGGAGGAGAGTATTGTTGATTCTGTCTTATTCGGCGGGGAGTGAATGTATCTTGGTCGTTCTTCAGTCGAACCTACCTTGGTACCTTGGTGGACAGAGCAACTAGATCGCTTAGACAGCTCTTTATTGCCCCTGTTTCTAATGTCACCTGTAATTAGTACTTTGTTTCGCATGCAAATATTTATGAGTTAGCAATTAGTGTCAAATGCATATATCAAAAATGAACATTGGACGTTCTTCGCAAAACAAAACAGAAAAAGGAAAAATAATTGGCAATTTGTATGGAAAGTGAATTTGTATTGATTTTTGAATTTGCCCGTAAATAGGCGTTTGTGTACAAGAGGCTGACGTCCTAGTAAGAGAACGCCGCCGAACAACAGAGTTTATACATTTTGTACAAAGGAAAGAAAAAACAGCTATGTGAAAATAATAATCCCACTGGGTTCCAACTCTGCTATCGCCTTTATGTCTTCAAGCGTCTCATCACTTGGCTGCTTAGTTGAAGATGAAGCTGATTGATCGATGCCGTCTGAGCTTGATAGTTGATGCCGAATTCTGGATGCAAGGTGATCCAATGAGACATAGTATTACGCTTTAATCCCTAACTTTTCCTTGGACTGCCCTTTCGAGTTTTCAGTCCACCGGGATACCCATTTTTGCCCAAGCCGCCTTTTCAGGTTTTCGACTTGCCGGGTGTACAGATTTTTTTCATTTCATCCCTTACTTTTGCCCGAACCCTTTTGGTTCGCCGGGAAGCCCTTATTTTTGCCTAGGTGTGTCAACCTAGCGGGTCTTTTATTCATGCGTAGTATCTTTTTACTATGTCTGTATTGGCGGGGTGAGGAAGGTCGTCACCATCCATGGTGGTTAGAATCATAGCTCCTCCTGAGAAGATATGTTTAACCACAAATGGCCCTTTGTACGTAGGGGTCCATTTGCCCCTGGGATCACTTTGAGGAAGAATGATGCGCTTGATTACCAGGTCTTCGACTTGATACTCTTGTGGTCTGACTTTCTTGTTAAATGCCCTGATCATCCGCTTTTGGTACGTTTGACCATGACACATAGCAGTGAGTCTCTTTTCGTCAATTAGATTTAATTGATCAAGTCGAGTTTGGATCCAGTCATCTTCGCTCAAACCTGCATCCTTCATTATCCGGAGAGAGGGTATCTGGACTTCAATAGGCAAGACTGCCTCCATGCCATAGACCAAGGAAAAGGGAGTTGCCTCTGTTGACGTCCGTGCTGAGGTACGGTACCCATGAAAAGCAAACGGTAACATCTCATGGCAATCTTTGTACGTCACTGTCATCTTCTGCACAATCTTCTTGATATTCTTATTAGCTGCTTCTACAACCCCATTCATCTTCGGCCGATAAGGAGAAGAGTTATGGTGTTGTATCTTGAATTGCTCGCAGAGCTCAGTGATCATCTTGTTGTTAAGATTGGTACCATTGTCCGTAATAATCCTTTCCGAGATGCCGTATCGACAGATCAGGTTATGCCGAATGAACCGTGCCACGACGTTCTTGGTTACCGTAGCGTAGGAAGCTGCTTCAACCCACTTTGTAAAGTAATCAATCGCTACCAGGATGAAGCGATGCCCGTTAGATTCCGTAGGTTTGATCTCGCCGATCATATCAATGCCCCACATTGCAAAAGGCCAAGGTGCAGTTAAGAAGTTCAGAGGAACTGGAGGAATGTTCACCTTATCAGCATAAATTTGACATTTGTGGCATGTCCGAGAATGTTGGTAACAATCAGCTTCCATTGTGGACCAGAAATATCCTGCCCGAAGGATTTTCTTTTCCATGGTATGTCCACTGGAATGTGTTCCAAAGGTACCCTCATGTAGCCTGCCATGATCTTTTCTGCTTCAGTCTTATCCACACAACGCAGTAATGTTGAATCATGGTTTCGCTTGTACAAAATGCCGTTGCTGAGGAATAACTTTTCCGCGAACCTTCTCAGAAACTTCTTGTCGTTAACAGATGCCCCCTCGGGGTATTCTTGAGCTTCAAGGTACCTCTTCACTTCATGATACCAAGGTTTTTCAGTTACCTCTTCAGCCTCAAGATCACAGCAATATGCAGGTTCGTCCAACTTCCAGATAATGATTCGGGGAGCCTCATTGTCCCATTTGACTTTGAACATGGAGGACATCGTAGCTAACGCGTCTGCCAACTGATTCTCCTCTCTTGGGAAGTGTTCAAAAGTTATCTCCGTGAAATGGGGGATCAATGTCAACACGCACTCTTTGTAAGGAATAAGATTTGGGTGTTTCGTATCCCACTCGCCTTTGATCTGATTGATCACGAGAGCGGAATCTCCGAAGACACTCAGAAACTTGATCCTTAAGTCAATTTCAGCTTGAAGACCCATGATGCACACCTCATACTCTGCCATGTTGTTGGTGCAGTTGAAACATAGCCGGGTAGTAAGTGGAGTATGAGTGCCTTTAGGGGATATGATCACAGCGCCAATACCGTTACCCAAAGCGTTTGAGGCTCCGTCAAAGTGCATAGACCATCGGGATCCTTCCTCAGGTCCTTCATCCGGTCCAGGTACTTCACAATCAGTCACTACCATGATGTTCTCGTCTGGAAATTCAAAGTTCATGGACTGGTAGTCATCCACTGCCTGGTGTGCCAAATGGTCGGCCAATACACTTCCCTTGATTGCTTTCAGAGTCGTGTACTGGATGTCGTATTCGGTCAAGATCATCTGCCATCTTGCTATTCTTATGGACAGAGCAGGCTTTTCGAAGATGTACTTTATTGGATCCATTTTTGAAATCAACAGAGTAGTGTGAGTCAACATATACTGTCTCAGCCGGCGAGCAGCCCATACCAAAGCGCAACAAGTTTTCTCGAGCAGTGAGTATCGGGTCTCACAGTCGGTAAACTTTTTGCTAAGGTAATAGTAGCTTGCTCTTTTCGGCCAGACTCGTCATGCTGCCCCAGCACACACCCCATTGAGTGGTCCAGTACTGTCAAGTATAAGATTAGAGGTCTCCCTTCAACCGGTGGCATAAGAATGGGTGGTTCTTGGAGATACTCTTTGATTCTGTCGAACGCGGCCTGACATTCATCATTCCAACGTACTACTTGATCTTTCTTCAGCAGCTTGAAGATTGGTTCACAGGTAGCAGTTAGATACGAGATGAATCAGGCAATGTAGTTCAAACATCCTAGAAAGCCTCTGACTTCTTTCTCTGTCTTGGGAACTGGCATCTCTTGTATGGCTTTCACCTTGTCAGGGTCCACTTGAATACCTCTGTCGCTCACAACGAAACCTAGTAGTTTTCCAGATCTCACCCCAAAGGTGCACTTGTTCGGGTTCAACCTCAGCTTGTACAACTTCAGACGGTCAAACAGCTTCTGTAGATGGTCAAGGTGTTCCTCCTCAGTTTGGGACCTTGCAATCATATCGTCGACATACACTTCGATCTCATGGTGGATCATATCATGAAATAAAGCGACCATGGCACGTTGGTAGGTTGCCCCAGCATTTTTCAACCCAAAAGGCATGACCTTGTAGCAAAAGGTGCCCCACTGAGTAACAAAAGTGGTCTTCTCCATGTCTTCAGGAGCCATCTTGATCTGATTATAACCGGAGAAGTCGTCCATGAAAGAGAATACTTTATGCTGAGCAGTGTTGTCAACCAGAACGTCGATGTGAGGCAGAGGGAAATCATCCTTGGGGCTTGCCCTGTTCAAATCCCTGTAATCAACACACATTCGGACCTTACCATCTTTCTTCGGCACTGGAACCACGTTGGCAACCCACTGAGGGTAAGAAGTCACTGCTAGAAACCCGACATCAAATTGTTTCATAACCTCAGCCTTGATTTTCTCGGACATCTCTAGACGCATACGACGGACCTTCTGTTTAACCGGAGGGCAGTCTTCCTTGGTAGACAGGTGATGAACCACAATGTCAGTATCCAACCCAGGCATGTCTTCGTAAGACCAGGCAAAGATTTCCACATAATCATGCAACATCTGAATAAACCGTTGTTTCACACTGAGCTCCAGATTGGCACCAATCTTGACTTCCTTTCTGTCTGTCTCAGTACCCAGATTTACCGTTTCCATTGGCTCTTCATGTGGCTGAATGGCCCTCTCTTCCTGGAGTAACAGTCTTGCAAGCTCACCAGGCACTTCACAATCATCTTCACCTTCGTCTTCGGCTAAGTTGATCGGATTTTCGAAGTCATAACTAGCAGTAGCAGAGTCGTTACCAGTGAGATCCAGAGTGGATTGGAACCTGTATGGGTGAGTGTGTGTAAATATAGCTGTTTTGCAATATATAAAGAAAGAAAGGGAACACAAGATTTGAAATGCGAAAAACGTCCAATGTTTTTATTCATGATATATGAAAATGACAAATAATGAGCCCTCACAAATGAAGCCACGGTGCCCCGGGTAAGACACCGGGCCATAAAGTTTGAAATTATTGTTCGCTACAAATTTAAAACAGAGGAGTTCATTACTGAGTGACAAAAGTAATAGGTATGAAATCTTTCGCAGTCCAGTTGTTCGGTCCACCGTTGGTCGTTGGGTAGATCCAGTTGTCGAATTCAGATTCTTCTGCCTCGTCTTCAATAGAATTCACTCCTGGGTTGGTGATGAGCACAGGAGGTCTTCCAATTCTTGCCTTACGAACAACCCTCTGAGCTTCTGCAGTGAAACCCAAACCAAACTTGTCAGTCTTCGGAGTAAAATCAGGAAGTCGGCCCCAATTTGCGCACTCACCCTTTTCAATCACAGCCCGGGCATCCTTTAAGGAAGCCATCTTCAAAGGAGAATCTTCTTCAGTTGTAGTTTCTGCTGCTGCCAATGTCTGAGGCACCTCTTCAAAATGTTGAAAGGGGGTTTCAATGAATTCCCCATCCATCTCTATGTACCGGAACGAGTTAAGGTGGCTGACCATGTATTCTTCCTCCCCCTGAACTGTCACAATTTTCCCTCTGACCGGGTATTTAAGCTTCTGATGTAGAGTGGAGGTCACAACTCCAGCCTTATGGATCCATGGACGACCCAGCAAACAAGAGTAGGATGGCCGAATGTCCATCACATAGAACGTTGAATCAAAGACCTGTGAACCAACCCTGATTGGAATGTCAACTTCACCATGTACCATCCTTTTGGACCCGTCAAAGGCCCGGACAACAATGTTACTTGGCTTTAGATCCAAACCTTCACAATCCAATCTGTCTAGAGCTTTCTTGGGCAAGACGTTCAAAGAGGAACCAGTGTCAACCAACACATGTGCAAGAGTAGTGCCCCTGCATTCAATAGAGACATGCAGGGCATCGTTATGGTTATTTCCCTTGGCAGTCAGATCGGCGTCAGAGAAACCCAACCCATTATCAGCGGTCAAGTTGGCCACACAATCGGTAAATTGATCAGCAGACGTTTCTTGTGGCACATGGGCCGTCTTCAGGAAGGAAATCAGGGCCTTGGCATGGGCCTCTGAACACAACAACAGTGATAGCATGGAAATCTTAGATGGGGTGTGCCCCAGCTGCTCAACGACGTTGAAATCACTTTTCTTGATAATCTTGAGAATGTCTTCCATCTCTTGCTTGGAAGCTTCAACATTGGTTGCCTTTGGTGCCTCCGTCCGGGCAAGCACATCAGTAGCAATCCCTTTGCCCTGAGCGTCAGATGACTCGGTAGCAGGGGTAGAAACTTGATCGGGAGGGGAAACAGGTACACTGGCAGGTGTGATAACAAGAGGTCTCTGAATGGCTAGAGGTGCAATATCTGGTGAGAACAGCTTACCACTACGAGTAACCTTGGCAGGCCCGGTGATGTTACTGACGCCGGTACTAGTATCAAATTCTTGTTTCACTCCAAGCACATAAACATCTGCCCCATAGTGCCACGGGACAGGTTTGTCAGATGTATAGGGGAGGGGCCCCAGAACAGTAATGATGATAGGTGCAACAGACATGATTTTGACAGGCTTCTTTGAGGGAGCCTTTGGAGAGTTGTTGAAAATAGTGACAATAGAAACTTCTTCGACAGGGATAGCAGGAACAACAATCTTCTTGAACAAGATCTCTTTGCTATCCATCAGGTTTTGGACGCCTGACTTCAGCAAAGGACAACCAGCAGGTGAAACAGCACATAGAACGCAACCTTTACTACATCCCGGAAATAAACCGGCTAGCAACAGGTTCCTTTTGACAGTCAATAACGGAGTAACAATATCATCCACAGAGGCTACATACAGGTGTTGGGGTTGTACTTTGGAGAGGTTGTATTCACTACCTTCGGAGCTTCTTTGACAGTTACCAGATTGGTTGACAGCAGTTACGGCAGGATCTGAGACAAGGTCATACTAAGCCGAGTGTACTCCCTTCTGGGTCTCTCACCCCTTGGTTGGTTATATTACCGAGGAGCGGTAGCAGGCTTTGAAATTACTACTGCGTTGACAGCTTGGCGGCGTTTCGGTTTACTCTGTTTCCTCGGCCCATAAACAGCACTTGATTCCTTCTTGAAGGGTTTCTTTTCAGAACTTGAGGATGCACCTTTCTGTATCTTCCCCGACTTAATACCAGCTTCGATCCTCTCACCAGTCAGAATGAGGTCTGTAGACCCTGCAGAAGAATTACCGATCAGGTGGTTAAAGAATGGACCAGACAGGGTCCCCAAGAACATGTCCACGAGTTCATGGTCAATCAACGGTGGCTGCACCCTACCAGCCAGGTCTCTCCACTTTTGCGCGTACTCCTTAAAACATTCTCCCGATCCTAGCGACATACCCTGGAGTTGGGTACGTGTAGGAACGAGGTTGGCATTATACTGATACTGCTTATAAAATGCAGTAGCCAAGTCCTCCCAGTTACGAATACTGGTTCCATCCAGCTGATAGAACCACTCGAGTTGAGCCCCTGAAAGGCTATCCTGGAAGAAATGGATCCATAGGTTCTTGTCTGCAGTGTAAGGTTGGATCTTCCTCACATAACGGAGATGCAGCTTAGGGCAGGAAGCCCCGTCGTACTTCGCAAAAGAAGGTGCCTTGAACTTGTGTGGGATCACCACCTCAGAAGATAGACCTAGATCCCCAAAATCCAACCCAGGCACCTGTTGAATTTCCATAGCACTCAAACGGTCCTCTAGTTGCTTGTACCTGTCCTCAGCAGGAGGATACTGCTCATCATTGAAATTCGTCTCGTTGTCGGAGACCACAGGACTAGGAACCCTTCCCCCTTGGGGACTGTCTTTCCCTATAGAGGAAGTAGCTTGATCAGCCTCATTTTGCAGTGTATTGCCAAACCTCCGTCCAGTTTTGAACAACACAGTCCTCTTCTTCTTCTTCTTCAACAGCAAAGTCTTCAATTCCTGTTGGCCCTGGGCTAAGCTCATGACCAGCTCTTGAATTTGGGCGTTCTGGGCCTGGAGGGCCTTGATAGCTTGTTCACTGGATGATTTAGGATTCATGATGACTGCTGAAATAATTAGCGAAGAAGATTAAGCAGCCTGTAGAAAAAGGTACCTGCTATGCATATGATGAATGTAATGCGTATGATTTTTGCTTTCAAAGACAATCGGGGTTCAACTTTGTAAACAAAAAGGAAACACACTTTATTAGATTCAAACTTTAAATTGTTCAAGAAATTTGCCCTTAGGCGTTACAAGAATGAAAATACTGAAAAGGAAATAAAAGCTGTAAAGGAAACATCCAAGGTTCATCACTGCTCCCATGGACTTCTCTTCTCAGTGCGGATATAGTCATTCAGGACCCGCTCATTCTCCAACTGTTTGGTCAGCTTCTGGATTTTCTGTTCCTGCTCGTTGAACCTTTCCCGATAAGAATCCCGTTCTTCCTGTAGTTGCGCCCAAGACCTCTTTAGTGTATCAACATCAGTGGGTATCTGAGGAGGTAGAATAGTTGGAGGAACCCCGTCTCTATCAGGAAATTCAAGAATGATAGGCCTGACAGCTTCGTATGGCATACCTAACTTCTAAGCACGGATACGGACCCATCTGTAGTAGGGTTCCATAGGCAGAGAGGTTTTTGGTCCCAACTCATTGGGTCAGCTTTGTGAATTTTGTCCCAAGCTTTGATGAATCTACGGCGCAGTTCGTCACTATCTACCTGAAATTCAAAATTGATGTGAGGTACCAACATCTCATGAGGCCCTGCTCTTCTGGCTCTTCCGAACTGACGGAGAGCTAAACATGGATTATAAGAGATTCCTCTCTGGGTACCGATCAATGGAACATTAGGATATTCTCCGCAACGATCAATAACAGCTACCTCATCCAAACCTCTATCCAAACCTCTGAGAGTCCAAATGATGTCATTATCAGTGAGAGACATTAACCTATGAGCCCAGCCTCTTCCTTCTTTGTTCTTCAGCACGAACTTAGGGAGGTGCGAAATAAACCACCTCACTAACAAAGGAGCACAACACCACAAAGTTCCCCGTCTCCGAGCAGTACGAGCATAGAGTTGTTGCAAGATATCACCCAAGAGAGTGGGCACAGGGTTCCGAGACATGAAGATCCTTATGGCATTGACATTGACAAAGTTATCAGGATTTGGAAACAGAACCAGACCATAGATTAAGAGAGCCAGAATGTCTTCGTACGCCCTGAAGTCTAAGTCATTCCAGAAACTGTTAGCTTTACCAATCAGAAACTTAGCCAAAAAGCCCTTAACCCCGCTTCTAGTCACCCAGTTATCCATTACCTCTTTGTTGGTCAAGGGAAGGGCTGCAGCAATCTCCTCAAGCTTAAGGGTCTTTTCCCAACCAGTGAAGGGAGTCTGATCCAAGATAGGGATACCAAGCAAATCAGAGAATTCTTCCAGGGTAGGGACCAGCTGGAAGTCTTGAAAGGTGAAGCAATGATACAGAGGATCATAAAACTGGGCCAGGACACTCATCAGTTGTTGGTCCCACTTTGAAGTGACTAAATCGAGAAGAGAACCATGTCTCTGGATGAAGGAAGTAGTATTTGGAATCCTGTCCACCAATTCTTTAAGCAAATCAGGTGGGTGAACAAAGTTGAGCCGGATAGTATTCCTTCGCACAGGCATCATAATGTCCTACAAAACAGAGCAAAGATGAAACCCTCTTGCCTTTGAAATGGGTCAGTCCTTATGCAGGATGCATGCAATGGTATGATGGCATGATGTTATGATAAAGCACATCACAAGTATTCACAAAGGCAAACATGATAAGGCACACAAGTCACACAAGACAGCCATTAGAGTTTAGGCCAGCATGAAGTTCAGGTACTACCCTCTTTCAGTTTCGTTAGTTAAGACCAGTCCTATCAAAAGTAACCGGGTTCTAGAGGATCCTAATATCACTGACTACCCTCAATCGGTCATAACTCCAGCGTCGCAATCTTTTCTTGCGGCCAGAACCATCGCGAGAGTTTAGCCTCAATGGGTGTAGCATACTGCTACTGTTCTATGGCCAAGTTGGGTCAAATTAGGGTTCTAAGGTCGGTTGGTGCTTAATGACTCCTCAGAAGACCCATATTCTCCTCGTTGCCACACAAGGGATATCGGTACAGACCAAGATGTCACACCAACGTAGCCACTGTTTCACCTGTGTCGGTCTACGCCGGACAGGTCCCTCACAGCTTATGCTACCTAAAAGGGTATCCCCAGATCCGGGTTAGGATCTATGTAACTCTGATGCAATACCCACAATAATAAAGCAATCAAAGCAAGAAATTGAAAACATAAGTATGATCTAATCCTAAGGTACACCTCACTTTTATAAAGTCCCCAGCAGAGTCGCCAGTTCTGTGATCGGTGGAAATAGAACTGACTGTTTTTAAGCTGGTTCGCGAAATGTCGCGGTAAGTAAGAGTCGCCACCGTCTTTTATGTTCTCCAACATGGAAAGGACAAAAGCACAGCAAAATTACTTCTTTGAGAATGTCTCTCGGTTCGGGAGGTAGATTTATAGAAAGGGAAGGTGTTAGCACCCTTTCTATCCGTGGTTATCCACGGGCTCTTAGGTACTTGCTCTTATGTTTTCAAAAATTGTTTGCTTTTCAAATGTGTGTGGGTTTTGAAAAAAGTTTCGTTTGAAAAATTTCTAAGTAACTCTTGTATCTGTCCTCAAGAGTGTATGAAAAATTTGTTTGAAAACTTTTAGAAAGTGTGAGTGCGAAAAGTTGTTTTTGTTTGTTTGAAAAGAGCAAGTACCCATGAGATCTACCTACTCTAAGGAATTAGGTTGTGTAAGAATCCTTTAAACAGTGCTATCCCACTATTGAGAAGTAGGTAGCACCGTCGTTGGAGGTATTCGGGTCAATTCGGTCATAAGGGACAGTGTGGTCACCGAAGCAATAGTAGGACACCTTAGAAGTAACCCTAATGTCCTAGATCCTTTTTTATCCGAGGCAACCGTTTCGAGGCAACAGGATCTTTAGACAGGAGGGCGACCTCTAAGACACCCTATACTTGACGACCACGTTCGAGGCAACCAGTGAGGCGTACCATAGGAGTGGCATGTGCTTGTGTGTTGTTTTTCAGTTAATGTTTATCTTTGATCATGCATTTGTGAGCTACGGATTAATTTTTATTTGGCATTCAGTCTTTCATGCATATTAACAGTTAAGAGTGCGGAAAATAAAATGCGGAAAGGTAAATCTACGCTATTACAAGGCGCGGGTCTATACATCGCCAAAAACATAACCCGTTTTGGAAAATAAATGCGGAAAGTAAAGAAAGCGGTAAACCTAATTAACTATTACATCCTTTGAGCAGATACATAAATAGTCAAAATAAGAATAATATGCGAAAAGAAATAGAATCGGGACGTCCTTAGGGTTTCGACCCTTTTGAGAAATAAAGAAATTTTGGTCCTTTTTTGCAATTTAATTAAAATATTAAACCTAGTACTAATTAATTATTTAATTAAAAAGAAAAAAAATGTTTTTTTGTGTTTTATGTTTTTTAGTAATAAAAATAAAATAAAAGGAATTAAAAAGTTAGTAAACAAAACCCTAATTCTAAACTAATTTTATTTATTGTAAAAAGATTAAAGTGAACCTAATTTAACTAATTTAATTAATTTACATTTTATTTACAAAAAAAATAATTAATAAATTAGAATAATGATAATAAGAAAATATGATTGAAAATTGTCAAACCCTAATTCTACATAATTTTTATTTATTGAGAAAAAGGTTAAAATTAAACCTAAATTAAACTAAGTTGATTAATTAGAATTTATTTACAAAATAAATTAATAAATAAAAATAGTAATAACTAATAAAAATATTCACATTTTTTATTCTCTGAATTTATTAAAAATATTAATTTGTTAGTTAATTATATAATATTAATAGTTATTAAAGAAAATAAAAGGAGAAGAAGAAAAAATAAAAAGTAGTAAAACCAGGGGGGGTGATGGCCCAATGGAGGTTTAGTTTAGAAATTCTGGCCCAATAATGATCAAGCCCTTGGTGACTTTCTAGATCCTCAAGAACGCTTGTTGACTGGGAGCATGGTGCTCCTCACCTTTTGGCCTTTGGGTGGACGCTTGAGACACTTGGCATGCTGATCTGTGAGGGTATATGGTGGAGTCCTTGACAAGCGCTGCATATGAAGATGTTATGAAAAATAATTAACAAGCGTTTGGGAGACCTGGGAATCGAACCCAGGTCCCAGTAGTTACCAAGCACGTCATCAACCACCAAGCCACTGCATTGTCTTTGTTAATATAATATGCAATAAATGTAATATATGAAAATAACGCCTATGCTGGAAATTAACAAAAACGCGCACTATATTTGAATTGCCTAATGACGTCTCCACACGTATTGTCTTCTTCCTCTTTTTGCCTGTAAAACAAAACAATTAGCGGGGGTTTTAAACCCCCACAACCTGCAATGAGAGAAAATAGCAAATAGAACTGTGCATTATATAAATAGGGCGCGATAGGTCCATTGGGTTCGTCATGTCCAGACGGTTTCAACCATGGGTATCATTGGTTCTGATTTTACTTGTGCAGCAAAGCCCTAAAATCAAAGCTTCAAAACCCTAGATTTCTTTAATGGCAGTTTTTGTTTCAGGGTACCATAATACAATTAATCTGTACCATTAGCTTCAGAATGATGTTAGCAATGCAAAGCAATAATCATAACATGTTAATGATGCATAAAACTTGAGTTTCGATTATGGAAAAGAGTGGGCAAATCGTACGACTGTTCTTGGAATTCTTTGGGTGTTAACACTTGATTTTGATTGCAAAAGGTTCCTTACACCTCCAGCAATGTATTGGAATCACTCTAAGGCTTTGAATTGATCTGCAATATGAAAAACAATTTTTGGTTTTTCTTTGAATTTTTGGAATTTGGCTATGGTTCTTGCAGCAGTTTTACACGTCCAAGGCTTTAGGTTTGGCTTCAGCATATATAGTATAATGGAATTAGGGTAAATCTTGCACAAGAAATCCTTTGAATTCATGTTTTCAATATTTGATTTCAATCAAATCTTTTTGCATATTTTTGATTGACAAAACTTGCCAAACATGGAGATTTTGATGTCCTTGATATGTACACGAATTGCCAGCTTGCCCTGAGTGTATTTGCTTCACAAAAGATTTGAAAAAACATATCTTTTGAATTTTCCTACAATTAAATCAATTAAATGAATTAATATTAATAAAAATTCAATTAATTAATTAAAAATAAGAAAATAAATCAATTTAAGTTCAATGGGTCGTGCATAGGCCTTGGACAATGATTCAAGAAGAAATTTGGGGCCCATTAGCAAAAATGAAGTGTTTTGGGCAAAGTTGACTTTTGCAAATTCCCAAAAATTTCCCAACTTCTCCAATGCATATCTTGCTCACTTTTGATCCTATGAACATGTTATTTGACAGTTTGGAAAGGTATTGAAGTCCTATAACCAATGCCTTTTGTCCCATGTCATTTTGATTTACCAATCTCAAGTTATGGTCTTTGACTTAAAGTGCCTTTTTGTTGACTTTTGAAATTGACCTATAATGTAGAAATTGATAACTTTTTGTGAGAGCATTTCTTGGACTTGGAATGTGAAGATGAGTTGTAGGAAATGTCATCCCCTTCAAAATGAGAATTGGATGGGATTTTTCTGATGAACCATGAAAAAGTTATGCCTTGGTCAAGTTACAGTTGACTTTTCAACTGTCCAAAAATAGAAACTTTTGGCATCTTGATGATTTTTGAGCCATGCTTGTGGAATCATGATCAATACTTGATCAAATGATGATTGTGGCTTCAAAATAAGATGTTGACCAAAAAATTTGACTTTTGACTGTAAAATGACCATTTTGCCCCTGCAGTTGACTGTGAACCAAATAGGACTTTTGACTGTGCAACTTGATGCTGTGAGTCTTGAAACTTGGCATGTAGATGCTTGGCAATGTACATGGGCCTATGGGACTTGATTGAGCCCTTGAAAACCTCAACTTCCTTGCAAGAACCAAAACCCTAGTTTTTGATTGGCTTGGGAGGCATTTGGATTGTGCAACCCTTGAGTAGTCTTGAACCAATTGAGATGATGTTAGTAAAAACTTTGAAGAATATGGGAGGGCAATATGGGAGGGCCAGTTATGTGATCAGTGGAAATAGAACTGACTGTTTTGGAATGCTGGTTTCGCGAAATGTCGCGGTAAGCAAGAGTCGCCACCGTCTTTTATGTTCTCCAACATGGAAAGGACAAAAGCACAGCAAATTTCCTTCTTTGAGAATGTTTCTCAGTTCAGGAGGTAGATTTATAGAAAGGGAAGGTGTTAGAACCCTTTATATCCATGGTTATCCATGGGATCTTAGGTACTTGCTCTTACTCTATGTTTTCAAAAGATGTTTGCTTTTCAAATGTGTGTGGGTTTATGGGACTTGATTGAGCCCTTGAAAACCTCAACTTCCTTGCAGGAACCAAAACCCTAGTTTTTGACTGGCTTAGGAGGATGGTTTGACTGTGCAACCTTTGAGTAGTCTTGAACCAATTGAAGATGATTCTTGACAAACTTTGAAGAATATGGGAGGGCAAATTTTGGGGTACAACACAACGTAATAAGGTTGAATCATGGTTACGTTTGTAAAGAACGCCATTGCTGATGAAGAACTTTGTCGCGAACCTTCTCAGAAACTTCTTGTCATTAACGGATGCACCCTCGGGGTATTCTTGAGCTTCAAGGTACCTCTTCACTTCATGATACCAAGGTTTTTCTGTTACCTCTTCGGTCTCAAGGTCACAACAATGTGCAGGTTCATCCAATTTCCAAATAATGATCCGGGGAGCCTCGTTGTCCCATTTGACTTTGAACATAGAAGACATCGTAGCTAGCGCGTCCGCCAACTGATTCTCCTCTCTTGGGAAATGTTCAAAGGTTATCTCCTCGAAATGGGGAAGCAACGTCAATACATACTCCTTGTAAGGAATAAGATTTGGGTGTTTCGTATCCCACTCGCCTTTGATCTGACTGATCACGAGAGCAGAATCTCTGAAGACGCTCAGAAACTTGATCCTTAGGTCAATTGCAGCTCGGAGACCCATAATGCAGGCTTCATACTCCGCCATGTTGTTGGTGCAGTTGAAACATAGTCGGGCGGTAAGTGGAGTATGTGAGCCTTTAGGAGATATAATCACAGCGCCAATGCCATTACCCAAAGCGTTTGAGGCTTCGTCAAAGTGCATAGACCAGGCAAAAATGGGTATCCCGGTGGACTGAAAACCCGAAAGGGCGGTCCAGGCAAAAATTAGGGATAAAAGCGTAATACTATGTCTCATTGATCACCTTGCATCCAGAATCCGGTATCTGCATCAAGTTCAGACAGCATCGATCAGTCAGCTTCACCTTCAACCAAGGTCATCAAGTGATGAGACGCTCTGAGTTATAAAGGCAATAGCAGAGTTGAAATCCAGTGGATCATTCATATTTCACACAGCTGTTTTATTTTCTTTTGTACAAAATTTGTATAAACTCTTTTGTTCGGCGGCGTTCTCTTACTAGGACGCCAGCCTCTTGTACACAAAACGCCTATTTTCAGGCCATTCAAAATCAATACAAATATACTTTTCAGTTAAAAATGCCAAGTGTTTTTCTTTTTCTGTTTTGTTTTGCGAAGAACGTCCAAGGTTCAATTTGTGATATATGCATTGACAATAATTTGCTAACTCATGAATATTTGCATACGAAACAAAGGATTAATTGCAGGTAACACTAGAAACAGGGGCAATAAAGAGTTGTCTAAGCAATCTAATTGTTCCGTCCTCCAAGGTACCAAGGTGGGTTCAGCTAAAGAACATGACCAGTATATCTTAATTCCCCAGAGAGTGAGACGGCAAGTCAGTGCATTCTTCTCCAAGCAAAGTTATCAAACCTTAAGGAAAGTGGGTATCCTCTAGCAGATCCCAACATTCCCCAGCAGCATACATATATTCTTAACAAGCATCCCCGGCAGTCTTGGTCTAAAGTTTGTTCCCCGGCGGCATATCAACATTCAAAGGAATCACTTCCCCCGCAGTTCAAAACTTCCCCAGGAGAGTCCAATCCAGTTTCCCCAGGAAAATTGGAATTCATCTCCCCCAAGCAGTAAGCTTATCCCCAGTAGATTCTGGAAGCTTATCCTCGCAAAGCACGAACGCGTCGTCCGGCGTTATCCAAAGAGTTATTTCCTTAACAGGATATAACTGGGTTATCCTCAGCCAAAAGCCATGGAAAGAGCGTCCCCGACGAAGTTCTCTTACCCCCAGCGAAGTCTATCAGCACTTCCAGCACGACAAGGGTATCCCCAGCAAATTATTATCAACAACTCAGCAAAGTATCTCTATCCCCACAGAGTATTGCTCCCCAGCATGGTCGCTAGAGTATTTTTCGCCCCGCAGAATCTTCCATTTGCCAAGTTTATTCCTCAACGGAGTCATCTTCTCCTACCGGTATTCTTGCGATTATCATCCCCAGCGGAAGCAAAATCTATTCTCCAACGTCAGCCCAAGAGCGACTTCCCGGCACCCGTCAAGGATTTACTTTCCTAGACGAAAAACACATTCATAAAACATCACATACATCATTATAGCATGCATAGATGCATCATATCATACAAACCTCATTCATGTTGGGAACATCACTGCTTGATCCATATCATGCATTGCATATGACTGACCTTTACCTTTCAGGAAAGATTCAGCTAAATTCTCAATCATATTTCAAGACCTAGACCGGTTCAGTTAATCAACTCCAAAGATTTCTTATCCAGTCCAAGACCTTCTCTAGTCCAGCTAAATCGACTCCCAACAGATTTTTCTGATAAAGACTCAGTAGAAGTTATTCCAGATTATAATTTCCTATGGTTCCCTCCCCGACGGTGCGTGAGGTGTTAATTCCATTTCAGGTTATAATTTCCTATGGTTCCCTCCTCGACGGTGCGTGAGGTGATAATTCCATTTCAGATTATAATTTCCTATGGTTCTCTCCCCGACGGTGCGTGAGGTGATAATTCCATTTCAGATTATAATTTCCTATGGTTCTCTCCCCGACGGTTATAATTTCCTATGGTTCTCTCCCCGATGGTGCGTGAGATGTTAATTCCATTTCGGGTTATAATTTCCTATGGTTCTCTCCCCGACGGTGCGTGAGATGATAATTCCATTTCAGATTATATTTGCCTATTGGTTCTCTTCCCGATCCTGTGAAGACGGTAATTCCCACCAAGATTTTCTCAACGAGCATTGTTGAAGTTAAAGTCACCCAAGGTTCTCTCACCGTTCCTGCTGAGGTAGTAACCATCCCTGGTTCATTCATCACCGTTTGAAGCTCCAGATCCAGCTCCTGTAACCAGTCAGGACACATCTATACCAAGCATCTGAAAATCAGCTCCTGCAACGTGTCAGGTACTCATTTCTCTTTTGCAGGTACGCAAGTTCTCGCTAAGGAATCTCTTACGCGATCAACATCTAGATGGCATCTATAAGCCCATCATCCTACTCATCAATCTCTAAATGGCATCTATAAGCCCATTTCCATCACACTGCTACTATGTGAGCGCAAATTTCTGGGCACTCTAGTGTTCAATCATCTTCTACCCTCGGATTACGAAAGGCACGTCAGCCAATCTGCATCCTCAGGTCTAAGAAGATTGAACAGGGGCAACTGTTGTACCCCAAAATTTTCCCTCCCATATTCTCCAAGAAATTGCCAAGTCATGCTTCCAAATTCCCCAAGGGTTGCACAGTGTAAGGGCCTCCTAAGCAGTCAAAATTAGGGTTTTTGTTCTGATCAAGAAAATGAAGTTTCCAAAGGTCCAATCAAGTCTCACATACCTATAAATATGGTCAAGCATCCTCATACCAAGTTTCAAGACATTCAGCTCAAAATTGCACAGTCAAAACCCTAATTGCACTACAGTCAATTGTAGGGGCAAAATGGTCATTTGACAGTCAAAAGTTCAAATTTTTGGTCAACATCTCATTTTGAAGCCACAAACATCACTTGATCAATGCTTGATCATGATTCTCAAAGTTTGGCTCAAAAATCATCAAGATGCAAAAGTTTCCTTATTTGGACAGTTGAAAAAGTCAACTGTAAATTGACCAGGGCATAACTTTCACATGGATTATCAGAAAAATTACATCCAAAGCTCATTTTGAAGAGAAAGACATTTCCTACAACTCATCTTCATACTTCAAGTCCAGGAAATGCTCTCACAAAAAGTTATCAATTTCAACATTATAGGTCATTTTCAAAAGTCAACAAAAAGGGACTTTAAGTCAAACGCCATAACTTGAGATTGGTAAATCAAAATTACATGGGACCAAAGGCATTGGTTATAGAACTCAAAGACCTTTCCAAAATGTCCAAGAACATGAGCAAAGCTTAAAAATTGAGCAAGTTATGCCTTGTGGAAGTTGGGAAATTTTTGGATATTTTGAAAAGTCAACATTGGTTCAAATGACCTAAAATTGCTAATGGGCCTATTTTTCTTCCACAATTCATTATCCCAAGCATGCACACGACCATTTGGCCTAAAGGGAAGTTTTTATTCATTTTTTATTTATTTATTTGGATTTTTATTAATAATAATTCATTTAAATTAAAATAAATACATGAAAAATACAAAACTAATGAAATAAAATCTTTGTGTGCAGAAAATACTCTCATTGGACACTCAAGATTCGTGCATAGTCATTTGTGGAAAGTTTTGGCATGATTTGGTATCAAATTGCATGAAAAGATATGAAAATATTTTGCCATAAAAACTAAATATCCATATATCAAATCTTTGATTCTTTGGACAAGGAACTTGACCTAATTCACTCAGTACTTAAGCCTGATCATAAACCTAATGCAAAGGACCACAAAGCTGCGCTAGAAACCAATTGCCAAACTTGAAAATTTTGCCAAAAAACTCAATTCTGAAAGCATCTTTGCAGGACGATTCAAGGCGAAATTTTCATCCCATTGCATTCCTAGGACCTCAAGCAATCTTCCTGGATCAAAAGCATCAAATATAACCCTTTGAATCATTGTACAGAAGTCACACTTTTCCACTTTTTTTTCATAATCGTGTTTTAACATCTATGCATTTTCATGGCATTTTAATTGTTGATTCATATTCCTTGTGTGATTCTGAAGCTAACCATCTATCTTGATTGAGTTTTTGCAAGCTGTAGACGATTTCACCATTACCAAATTCTAGGGTTTTCAGAGTTGTGAATTGGGCGTTTTCAAATAGCGTAAAATTAGCGAACCACAGTGCCATGAACGTATTCAGCATGCTTGGACGAAAAATTTGAGACCCTCGCGCTCAATTTATGAGCGTCACAGGGCTAGTCGCTATTTTCCCAAAACCTGCCTAAGAGAACACCATGAAAACCGTTGCCTGTTTCTTTTGTATTTTCAGGAAAACGAAAACAATGGAGAAGATGAACTCGTGGCAAGCGATGGGTGGCTGGTTTGAAAGTTCGCGCGCGGGGTCCACACTAACGCTTGTTTCTTTTATAATATTTGTTAGTTATTATATATTAACATGCGTGAATTGGTTCAGCTGGCAAGGCGTAGTGGTGGCAACGTACATGACCTGGGTTCGAGCCCCAGGTCTTCCTTATTCCCATGTTATTTTTCAATTAACAATCACGTGCAGGTTAAACATTGTTGTTCCATCATACACCTTCATAATCTATCCGTCCACGCGCCAGTTGCATCAAATCAAAGGTCCAGATCCAAGGCACATGGTAGTCCCAGTCAACGCGCCAGCATACTCCCTGGAGAAAGTCAAACGGGCCAAGGTTAATGGGCCAGATTCCTCAAGATATACCTCCACTTTGGGGACTGATACCCCCTAGGTTTGCCATTTTAAAATATTTTCTTTTTTCATTATTTCTATTTTATTTTAATTATTGTGTTTAATCAATTAATTAATTATTTTCACAAAAAATATAAAAAACACATAAAAGTCAGAAAAGAGCAAAAATATAATAAATATTTTATTTTAAGTATTTTCATAATAAATTGTATATAAATAAAATTAGTTTTAAATTAGGTTTTAATTTTAATTCTTTTAATAAAAAATATAAAAAAACATAGAATTAGGGTTTTATTAATAATTTTTCATCCTTTTTATTTTTCTTTCAGACATAATTAAATAATTAAATATTTATTTTTATAATTAAATTTGTATATAAAAAATTAGGGTTAATTTAGGTTAAAATTCAATGTTTTCTTAATAAATTAAAAGCCATTAGAATTAGGGTTAGTATTTATTTTAATTAATTCTTTTTTCATATTAAATCCTAAAATACTAAAAAATACCAAAAAAACAAGTTCTTTCTTTCTTTTTAATTAATTAATTCCTCATTAGTTTAACTTTGCAAAAAGGGTCCAACGCCCTCGTTTCGATTTAATTCTTATTCGCATATTTATTTTATTTCATTATAATATTTATGTATCTCTCCCAAGGCCGTGTAAATAATTGCTCGTACTTTTAATTCTTTATTTACTTTATTTATTTATTTTCTGTCAAATCGGGTCCTGGTTTTAATTTTGGCGATGTGGACCCGCGCCTTTTGTAATAGCTTAGAATTTTTACTTTCCCGCAATATTTTTAACTGTTAACAAATGGCATGAAAGAATGTATGGACAAAAATAAAAACAAGCGTAGAACACCAATAACATGACAAGACAAAAATAACTGAAAACGACACACGAATCGCACACACCACCCCTAGGGTACGCCTCACTGTTGCCTTGCCTCGAAAGGTGATCGTCGAGTAGAGGATGTCTTAGTAAGTCCTCATGATCCGGGAACCTGGCATGAGGGTAGCTTCTAAGGTGTCTTCCCATTGCTCTGGTGATCACCATGTCCCGAACCTCGAATTGACCCGAACACCTCCAACGGTGGTGCTACCTACCTCTCAATGGTGGGATGGCACTACTTTAAAGGACATTTACACAGACGAATTCCTTAGGGTAGGTAGACAACTCTTGATACTTGCTCTAAATTGCAAAACAAAATTCAAAAATACTTTTCACACCGACACTTTTCAAAAAGCTTTCGAAAGCAACTTTTCAAACACTCTTGAGGACTGATACAAGAGTCGAACTGGAATTTTCAAAGAAACTTTTTAAAACCCACAGTTGAAAAGCAAACAAACCATTTTTGAAAACACAAGTGAGCAAGTATCTAAGAGCCCATGGATAACCATGGATAGAAAGGGTGCTAACACCTTCCCTTTCTATAACCTACCTCCCGAACCGAGAGCAATCTCTTTAAGGAATTTTTCTGTGCTTTTGTCCTTTCCATTTGGAGAAAATAAAAGACGGTGGCGACTCTTGCTTCCGCGACATTTCGCGAACCAGCGTTAAACAGTCAGTTCCAGATCCACCTATCACAGAACTGGCGACTCTGCTGGGGACCAAACTTAAAGTGAGGTGTACCTTAGGGCTAGTTCATAACTGTGTTTTCAATTGTATTGATTTGCTTGCTTTATTATTGTGGGTTGCATCGGAGTTACATAGATCCTAACCCGGATCTGGGGATACCCTGTTTAGGTAGCATAAGCTGTGAGGGACCTGTCCGGCGTAGACCGACACAGGTGAAGCAGTGGCTACGTTGGTGTGGCACCTTGGTCTGTACCGATATCCCTTGTGTCGCAACGAGGAGAATATGGGTCTTCTAAGGAGTCATTAAGCACCAACAACCTTAGAACCTTAATTGACACAACTTGGCCTTTAGAATTGTAGCAGTATGCTACGCCCATTGAGGCTAAACTCTCGTGATGGTTCTGGCCGCAAGAAAAGATTGCGATGCTGGAGTTATGACCGATTGAGGGTAGTCAATGATATTGGGATCCTCTAAGAACCCGGTTACTTTTGATTAGGACAGGTATGAACCAACAAACTGAAAGAGGGTAGTACCTAGACCTCATGCTGGCCTAAACTTTAGGGGCTTGCCTTGTGTGACTTGTGTGCCTTACCATGTTTGCCTTTGTATCTATATGTGGTGTGCTTTATCATAACATCATAGCATCATGAGCATTGCATGCATCCTGCATAAGGACTGACCATTTCAAAGACAAGAGGGTTTCACCTTTGTTCTGTTTTGTAGGACATCATGATGCCTATGCGAAGGAATACTATCCGGTTCAACTTTGTTCATTCACCTGAGTTGTTTGATGAGTTGGTTAGCAGAATTCCAAATACCACTTCCTTCATTCAGAGGCATGGTTCCCTTCTCAGTTTAGTCACTACAAAGCGGGATCAACAGTTGATGAGTGTTCTGACCCAGTTCTATGACCCTCTGTACCAGTGTTTCACCTTTCAAGACTTCCAGCTGGTCCCTACCCTGGAAGAGTTCTCCGATTTGCTTGGTATCCCTATCTTGGATCAGACTCCCTTTACTGGTTGGGAAAAGACCCTCAGGCTTGAGGATGTTGCTGCAGCTCTTCCTTTGACCCATCAAGAGGTAACAGACAACTGGGTGACTAGAAGCGGAGTTAAGGGTTTCTTGGCCAAGTTTCTGATTGGTAAAGCTAACAGTTTCTGGAGTGACCTGGACTTTAGGGCATATGAAGACATCTTGGCTCTCCTAATCTATGGGTTAGTCCTGTTTCCTAATCCTGACAACTTCATCAATGTCACTGCCATAAGGATCTTTATGTCTCAGAATCCTGTGCCCACTCTCTTGGGTGACATCTTGCAACAACTTCATGCCCGTACCACCCGAAGACGAGGAACCCTATGGTGTTGTATCCCTTTGTTGGTGAGGTGGTTTATTTCGCACCTCCCTAAGTTCGTACTGAAGAATCAAGAAGGAAGAGGTTGGGCTCATAGGTTAATGTCTCTCACCGATAAAGACATCATTTGGACTTGCAGAGGTTTGGATGAGATAGCTATTATTGATCGATGCGGGGAATACCCTAATGTTCCTCTGATTGGTACCCAAGGAGGGATCTCTTACAATCCATGTCTAGCACTCCGTCAGGTTGGAAGAGCAAGAAGAGCATGTCCCCATGAGATGTTGGTGCCTCACATCAGTTTTGAATTTCAGGTGGATAGTGACGAGCTGCGTCGTAGGTTCATCAAGGCTTGGGACAAAGTTCATAAAGCTGACCCACAAGAGTTAGGGCCAAAGACTTCTTTACCTATGGAAGCCTACTACAAATGGGTTCACATCCGTGCTCAAAAGTTAGGTATGCCGTATGAAGCTGTCAGACCCGTCATTCTTGAGTGTCCTGACAAAGATGGTGTTCCTCCAACTGTCCTTCCTCCTCAGATACCTACTGATTATGAGACATTGAAGAGATCTTGGTCGCAACTGCGAGAAGAGCGGGATTCTTACCGGGAAAAGTTCAACGAGCAGGAATCAAAGATCCAGAAGCTGACAAAGCAGTTGGAGAATGAGAGAGCTCTGAATGCCTACATCCGTACTGAGAAGAGGAGACCATGGGATCAATAAGGAGCTCCATATGTGCTTTTACAGTTTTATTTCCTTTTCAGTATTTCCTTTCATGTAACGCCTAAGGGCAACCTGTTGAATAATTTCAGTTTCAAGGTTGAATCTAATGAAGTGTGTTCCTTTTTGTTTACAAAGTTGATTCCCGATTGTCTTTGAAAACATAATTCATACGCATTCCATTCATCATGTGCATAGCAGGTTTTCTCCTTTTCAGGTTGCTTACCGTTCTTCGCTGTTTATTTCAGCATCATGAATCCCGACTCGTCATCAACTGAGACATCCATCAAGGCTCTTCAGGCGCAGAATGCGCAGTTTCAGGAATTAATCAAGGGTTTGGCTCAAGGCCAAGAAGAGCTGAAGGCTATGCTCCTGAAGAAGGAGAAGAAGAAGAAGAGAAGAACTGTTATGTTCAACTCGGGACGAAGGTTTGGCAATGCTCTGCAGCAGGAAGAGGCTGGTTCTTCTGTTGGCAAGAGTACTCCTCAGGCAGAAGCAAGGGTTCCTAGTCCGGTAATCTCCGACAACGAGACTGATTTTGATGAAGAGCAGTACCCTCCTGCAGAAGACAGATACAAGCAACTGGAGGATAGGTTGAATGCTATGGAGATTCAACAGGTACCTGGGCTGGATTTTGGAGATCTGGGTTTGTCTACTGGTGTGATTATTCCTCGGAAGTTCAAAGCACCATCTTTCTCTAAATATGACAGGGCGTCTTGTCCCAAGCTACATCTCAGGTCCTATGTTCGGAAAATTCAACCGTACTCTGCGGATAAGAATTTGTGGATCCACTTCTTCCAGGAGAGTCTTTCAGGGACTCATCTCGAATGGTTCTATCAGCTGGATGGGACCAAAGTTCATAACTGGGAGGAGTTGGCTACTGCTTTCTACAAGCAGTATCAATATAATGCCGATCTTTCCCCTACACGTACCCAACTCCAGGGTATGTCGTTAGGTTCAAGCGAAGGTTTTAAGGAGTACGCCCAGAAGTGGAGAGACCTGGCTGGCAGGGTGCAGCCACCGTTGATTGATCGGGAGTTGGTAGACATGTTCTTGGGGACCCTATCTGGGCCATTTTTCAACCATCTCATTGGGAATTCGTCTGCAGGGTTCACTGATCTGATTCTGACTGGAGAGAGAATTGAGGCTGGGTTGAAGTCTGGAAAGATTCCGAAGGGTGCACCGTCTAGTTCTGAGAAGAAACCCTTCAAAAAGGAGGCTAGTGTCGTGTATGGTTCCAAGAGATCAGAGAGACCTGAGCGCCGCCAATCTGTCAGTGCGGTAATGATTGCCAAGCCTGCTGCCGCTCCTCGGTCGACCAATCCTCAAAGGGCTGAAAGACCCCGGAGAGAGTTTACCCGGTTAAGCATGACCCTATCGCAGATCCTGCCACAGTTGCTCTCAACCAATTTAGTGACTGTCCGAGAGGCGCCGAAGTTTCCAAATACTGCATCTCCTAAGTACAACCCGAATGCTCGTTGTGCTTACCATTCAGATAGCCCGGGGCATTCTACTGATGACTGTTGGGCGTTAAGGAGCAAGCTGCAGGACCTCATTGATGCCAAGGAGGTACAGTTTGAGGCATCTGAGAAGCCCAATGTAGTGACAGCTCCCCTGCCTGCTCATGGAGTAAATGCTATTGGGGATGAAGACGAAGTGGATGAAGCTGAGTTTGATAGCTGGATCTACCCGGCAACCGACAGTGGACTTAATAATTGGAGTGCAAAGGACAACCTATCTGTTTCTCTTGTTACTAAGTAATGAATTCCTATGTTTTTGGTATCTGTAATAAACAATAAATAAACTCTTTGGCCCGGTGTCTTACCCGAGGCACCGTGGTTTCATTTGTGAGGGCATATAAATTATCATTTCATATATCATGAATGAAAATCTTGGACGTTTTCTCGCATTGCAAATTTTATGCTCCTTTTCTGTCTTTCTTTCTTTTACATATATTTCAAAACAGCTGTATTTACACACACACTCACTCATACAGGTTTCAATCCACTCTGGATCTCACTGATAACAACTCTGCTACCGCCAATTATGACTTCGAAAATCCGATCAACTTAGCCGAAGACGAAGGTGAAGATGATTGCGAAGTGCCTGGCGAGCTTGCAAGATTGTTACTTCAGGAAGAGAGGGCAATTCAACCCCATGAAGAGCCAGTGGAAACAATAAACTTGGGTACTGAGGCAGACAGGAAAGAAGTAAAGATTGGTGCCAACCTAGAGCTCAGCGTGAAGCAACGGTTGACTCAAATGCTGCATGATTATATGGAGATATTTGCCTAGTCCTACGAAGACATGCCCGGGTTGGATACCGATATTGTGGTCCATCACTTGCCAACTAAGGAAGACTGCCCTCCAGTTAAGCAAAAGGTCCGTCGGATGCATCCAGAAATGTCTGAGAAGATCAAAGCCGAGGTTATGAAACAGTTTGACGCTGGGTTCCTTACAGTGACTTCTTACCCTCAGTGGGTTGCTAATGTGGTGCCGGTACCGAAGAAGGACGGTAAGGTCAGAATGTGTGTCGACTACAGGGATCTGAACAGGGCCAGCCCCAAGGATGACTTCCCTCTACCTCACATTGATGTCCTTGTTGATAACACAGCTCAGCATAAGGTGTTCTCTTTCATGGATGGCTTTTCAGGTTACAATCAGATCAAGATGGCACCTGAAGACATGGAAAAGACTACATTTGTTACTCAATGGGGCACCTTCTGCTACAAGGTCATGCCGTTTGGACTAAAGAACGCTGGGGCAACCTACCAACGTGCCATGGTTGCTTTATTTCATGACATGGTCCATCATGAGATAGAAGTGTATGTTGACGACATGATCGCAAGGTCCCAGACTGAGGAAGCGCACCTAGATCATCTGCAAAAGTTGTTTGACCGGTTAAAACTATACAAGCTGAGATTGAACCCGAACAAGTGCACCTTCGGGGTAAGATCTGGAAAGTTGCTAGGCTTCGTGGTGAGTGATAAGGGTATTCAAGTGGACCCTGTTAAGGTCAAAGCTATTCAAGAGATGCCAGTCCCTAAGACAGAGAAGGAAGTCAGAGGCTTTTTAGGACGCCTGAATTACATTGCTCGCTTCATCTCACATCTGACTGCTACCTGTGAGCCAATCTTCAAGCTGCTGAAGAAAGATCAGGTAGTACGTTGGAACGATGAATGTCAGGCTGCTTTCGACAGAATCAAAGAGTATCTCTAAGAACCACCTATCCTTATGCCACCGGTTGAAGGGAGACCTCTGATACTATACCTGACAGTGCTTGACAACTCAATGGGGTGTGTGCTGGGGCAGCATGACGAGTCTGGCCGAAAAGAGCATGCCATTTATTACCTTAGCAAAAAGTTTACCGACTGTGAGACCCGATACTCACTTCTCGAGAAAACTTGCTGCGCTTTGGTATGGGCTGCTCGCCGGCTGAGACAGTATATGCTGACTCACACTACCTTGTTGATGTCAAAGATGGATCCTATAAAGTACATATTCGAAAAGCCTGCTCTGTCTGGGAGAATTGCAAGATGGCAAATGATCTTGACGGAATATGACATTCAATATACAACCCAGAAAGCCATCAAGGGAAGTGTATTGGCAGACCACTTGGCACATCAGGCCGTCGACGATTATCAGTCAATGAACTTCGAGTTTCCAGACGAAAGCATCATGATAGTGACTGATTGTGAAGTACCTGGACCGGATGAAGGACCTGAACCAGGATCCCGATGGTCTATGCACTTTGACGGAGCCTCCAACGCTTTGGGAAATGGTATCGGCGCCATAATCATATCACCTCAAGGTACTCATACTCCGCTCACTGCCCGACTATGTTTCAACTGTACCAACAACATGGCGGAGTATGAGGCGTGCATCATGGGTCTTCAAGCTGCGATCGACTTAAGGATCAAGTTTCTGAGTGTCTTCGGAGATTCCGCTCTTGTGATCAATCAGATCAAAGGAGAGTGGGATACGAAACATCCAAACCTGATTCCTTACAGAGAATGTGTGTTGACCCTGATCCCCCACTTCACAGAAATAACCTTTGAACACTTTCCGAGAGAAGAGAATCAGTTGGCGGACGCGTTAGCTACAATGTCTTCTATGTTCAAGGTCAAATGGGATAATGAGGCTCCCCGGATCATCATCTGGAAACTAGACGAACCGGCATACTGTTGCGATCTCGAGACTGAATGGGTAACTGAGAAGCCTTGGTACCATGAAGTAAAAAGATATTTGGAAACTCAGGAATACCCTGAAGGTGCATCTGTCAATGATAAGAAGTTCCTGAGAAGATTCGCAGCCAAGTTCTTCCTTAGCAACGACATCTTGTATAAGCGAAACCATGATTCAACCTTACTGCGTTGTGTGGATAAAACTGAAGCAGAAAGGATCATGGAAGAGCTACATGAAGGGACCTTTGGTACGCATTCCAATGGACACACTATGGCTAAGAAAATCCTATGGGCAGGATATTACTGGTCCACAATGGAAGCTGACTGCTACCAACATTCTAGGACATGCCATAAGTGCCAGATTTATGCAGACAAGGTGCATGTTCCTCCAGTTCCCCTGAATGTTCTGACTGCGCCTTGGCCGTTTGCAATGTGGGGCATAGACATGATCGGCGAGATTAAACCTACGGCATCTAATGGGCATCGCTTCATCCTAGTGGCGATTGATTATTTTACGAAGTGGGTCGAGGCAGCATCCTACGCTACTGTAACCAAGACTGTTGTGGCACAGTTCATTCGGCATAATCTGATCTGTCGATACGGCGTCCCAGAAAGAATTATTACAGACAATGGTACCAATTTGAATAATAAGATGATCGCTGAGCTCTGCGAGCAGTTCAAGATACAGCACCACAATTCTTCTCCTTACATACCGAAGATGAATGGGGTTGTAGAGGCAGCAAATAAGAACATCAAGAAAATCGTGCAGAAGATGACAGTGACTTATAAAGATTGGCACGAGATGTTACCGTTCGCTCTACATGGGTATCGTACCTCAGCTAGGACGTCAACCGGGGCAACTCCTTTCTCTTTGGTTTATGGTATGGAGGCAGTCTTACCGATTGAAGTACAAATACCCTCTCTCCGGATAATGAAGGATGCAAATCTGAACGAAGATGATTGGATCCAGACACGACTTGATCAGCTCAACCTCATTGATGAAAAAAGACTTGCTGCTATCTGCCACGGTCAGACGTATCAGAAACGGATGATCAGGGCATTTAACAAAAAGGTCGGACCACAGGAATATCAAGTTGGGGATCTGGTAATCAAGCGAATCATCCTTCCTCAGAGTGATCCAAGGGGCAAATGGACCCCTACGTACGAAGGGCCATTTGTGGTTAAACATGTGTTCTCAGGAGGAGCCATGATATTGACCAACATGGATGGTGACGACCTTCCTCACCCCGCTAATGCAGACATAGTAAAAAGATACTACGCATGAAAAAAGACCCGCTAGGCTGACATGCCTAGGCAAAAATTAGGGCTTCCCGTCGAACCAAAAGGGTTCGGGCAAAATGAAGGGATGAAATGAAAAAATCTGTACACCTGGCAAGTCGAAAACCTGAAAAGGCGGCTTGGGCAAAAATGGGTATCCCGGTGGACTGAAAACCCGAAAGGGCGGTCCAGGCAAAAATTAGGGATAAAAGCGTAATACTATGTCTCATTGATCACCTTGCATCCAGAATCCGGTATCTGCATCAAGTTCAGACGGCATCGATCAGTCAGCTTCACCTTCAACCAAGGTCATCAAGTGATGAGACGCTCGGAGTTATAAAGGCAATAGCAGAGTTGAAACCCAGTGGATCATTCATATTTCACACAGCTGTTTTATTTTCTTTTGTACAAAATTTGTATAAACTCTTTTGTTCGGCGGCGTTCTCTTACTAGGACGCCAGCCTCTTGTACACAAAACGCCTATTTTCAGGCCATTCAAAATCAATACAAATATACTTTTCAGTTAAAAATGCCAAGTGTTTTTCTTTTTCTGTTTTGTTTTGCGAAGAACGTCCAAGGTTCAATTTGTGATATATGCATTGACAATAATTTGCTAACTCATGAATATTTGCATACGAAACAAAGGATTAATTGCAGGTAACACTAGAAACAGGGGCAATAAAGAGTTGTCTAAGCAATCTAATTGTTCCGTCCTCCAAGGTACCAAGGTGGGTTCAGCTAAAGAACATGACCAGTATATCTTAATTCCCCAGAGAGTGAGACGGCAAGTCAGTGCATTCTTCTCCAAGCAAAGTTATCAAACCTTAAGGAAAGTGGGTATCCTCTAGCAGATCCCAACATTCCCCAGCAGCATACATATATTCTTAACAAGCATCCCCGGCAGTCTTGGTCTAAAGTTTGTTCCCCGGCGGCATATCAACATTCAAAGGAATCACTTCCCCCGCAGTTCAAAACTTCCCCAGGAGAGTCCAATCCAGTTTCCCCAGGAAAATTGGAATTCATCTCCCCCAAGCAGTAAGCTTATCCCCAGTAGATTCTGGAAGCTTATCCTCGCAAAGCACGAACGCGTCGTCCGGCGTTATCCAAAGAGTTATTTCCTTAACAGGATATAACTGGGTTATCCTCAGCCAAAAGCCATGGAAAGAGCGTCCCCGACGAAGTTCTCTTACCCCCAGCGAAGTCTATCAGCACTTCCAGCACGACAAGGGTATCCCCAGCAAATTATTATCAACAACTCAGCAAAGTATCTCTATCCCCACAGAGTATTGCTCCCCAGCATGGTCGTTAGAGTATTTTTCGCCCCGCAGAATCTTCCATTTGCCAAGTTTATTCCTCAACGGAGTCATCTTCTCCTACCGATATTCTTGCGATTATCATCCCCAGCGGAAGCAAAATCTATTCTCCAACGTCAGCCCAGGAGCGACTTCCCGGCACCCGTCAAGGATTTACTTTCCTAGACGAAAAACACATTCATAAAACATCACATACATCATTATAGCATGCATAGATGCATCATATCATACAAACCTCATTCATGTTGGGAACATCACTGCTTGATCCATATCATGCATTGCATATGACTGACCTTTACCTTTCAGGAAAGATTCAGCTAAATTCTCAATCATATTTCAAGACCTAGACCGGTTCAGTTAATCAACTCCAAAGATTTCTTATCCAGTCCAAGACCTTCTCTAGTCCAGCTAAATCGACTCCCAACAGATTTTTCTGATAAAGACTCAGTAGAAGTTATTCCAGATTATAATTTCCTATGGTTCCCTCCCCGACGGTGCGTGAGGTGTTAATTCCATTTCAGGTTATAATTTCCTATGGTTCCCTCCTCGACGGTGCGTGAGGTGATAATTCCATTTCAGATTATAATTTCCTATGGTTCTCTCCCCGACGGTGCGTGAGGTGATAATTCCATTTCAGATTATAATTTCCTATGGTTCTCTCCCCGACGGTTATAATTTCCTATGGTTCTCTCTCTACGGACATATATTGAACGCTTCAACAAGGAAGCGGTCCAAGTACCAACAACAAACAATATGAAGAAGTACCTCCTCGAGCACTGGCTCCATCCCCGCGGTGACTTTGCCAAAGTTGTGGGCATAGAGACACCAGCCACGCTCGACTCCTTTCTCCTAAAGGCACATACATACATACAGTACGAGGAGAAGGAGGCGGCCAACAGCGCCCGGGAATCTAGGCACATAGAGAGTGCCAAGTCCTCAAAGAACAACGAACCCTCGACATCCCGTCGGGGGGGAGAAGAAACGAGAGGACAAGTTTCGTGATCTCAAAGACTACAAGGGGGCAGCCGATCGTTTCCACGACTACACCTCTCTGACAACCTCGAGGGAGCATATTCTTTCTAAATGCGCTAGTTCTGAATTCAAGCAAGCTGGGGTGTGCTTCCCCTGACAAACACCGTCCAAGCCAGGAACCGACAAGAGCAAGTATTGCAGGTTCCACAAGAGTCACTGTCACAACACGAAGGATTGCATTCATCTCAAGGATGAAATCGAAATACTGATCAGAGACGGGCACCTCAAGCCGTATAAAAATAAGGAGGGTGCCCGTAACGAAGCACCAGAAATCAAGAACGTCGAGGAAGGGAAGAAATACCCCGACCTCGACCCCATTTTGGTCGCCATGAGCATCTCACGGCCAAAAGAAATCTATTTTCCGGACATGGAGAACGTTCCCCTGTACTTCTCCTCTCGCAGTCCGTGGGAATCCTTCCCCACAACCATGGTCATCTCTGGCGGATGGTTCAATAGGCATACAGTTGGATCAGTGAAGAGGAGATTCGACCAACTCATTAATGCCAACTCAAATATAGACCCCACGCTCGATAAATTCCGAGGAGGTTCTCATCCCCTCACCTTCTACAGGGAAGAGTTATCGGGTGGGGCCCCGAATTCGATCATCCCACTACTCATGAGAGCTCGGATGACTAATTTTGATGTCGTTGCATTCTGGTCGACCAAGGCAGTTTAGTGGACATTATGTATGCCCAACTGTTCACCACCTTACAACTGAACGAGAGGCACCTGACCCCCTACGTGGGATCTGATCTCCAGGGTTTCAATGGGGCCAGCATGAAGCCCTGGGGATATGTAGAGCTAATCATCACATTCGGGAGAGGGATAACAGCTAGACCCATCAAGACCCAATTCTTGGTGGTAGATTTCCTGTCTCTCTACCAATGCATCTTCGGGAGACTCACTCTCGCGAATTCATAGTGGTCTCTTCTACCATTCATCTCAAGATGAAGTATTACACCGTCGAAGGCTTGGTCGCCACCCTCCACGGGGACATCCAAGCTGCCAGAAGGTGCTTCGAAGCTTCTGCCAAAGGCCTCAGTTCCATCAGTGCCAAACCTCGAATGACCACCGAAGCCACTCTGCTCTCTAGTTTCAAGGAAGTCAAGCCGCTACTAAGGGTTGACACCATTAACCTCGATAGTCGCTTCACCATGGAAGATCGTGTCGAGCAAAGGAGGAAAGGGAAGGAGCCTATGGTCGAAGATGAAGGATCGACCTCCTCTACTGATTGCAACGAACTCTCGAGTCACGCACGGCCCATCCTGGACGGTAACTTTGAGCTAGTTCCCCTCAGAGAAGATCCCACCAGGGGAGTGAAAATCAGAGCAGACCTTCCCGACCTGGCGAAAAGGCAACTCAAATCTTGCCTAAGGGGAAAATGTCGATATTTTCGCTTGGAGTGCGGCCGAGATGCCCGGTTTAGACTTTGAGGTCGCATGTCATAACCTGACCATTGATCCTGCCATCAAGGCGGTCGCGTAACACAGAAGAAAGCAGTCGACTAAGAAAGCAAAGGCTGCAGAACTAGCTGTAAAAGACCTCCTAGAGGCACATTTTATTTTTGAAGACCGGTACACAATCTAGCTATCGAATGTAGTCCTTGTTAAAAAATCTAATGGAAAATAGCGCATGTGTATTGACTATACTGATCTCAATCGGGCTTTCCCGAAAGATGCTTATCCCCTCCCCAATATTGACAAACTGGTTGACAACTCGGCCGGTTTTAAATTGCTATCATTCATGGACGCGTGCTCTGGTTATAACCAGATCCCCATGGTGAAAACAGAAAAAAAATATACCACTTTCATGATTGAGTCGGGCAATTATTACTACAACGTAATGCCCTTCGGTCTGAAAAACACGGGCGCTACTTACCAGCGCAAGATGAACAAAGTTTTTCGCAACGAGATAGGCAACATGCTCGAAGTCTATATGGACGACATGATCGTCAAGTCCACCGAAGATCTCGACCATGCTGCCCACTTTAAAAAGGTGTTCGAGCAGGCTCGAAAATGCCGGATGCGATTCAACCTGGAAAAATGCACCTTTGACGTGCGGGCAGGAAAGTTCCTCAGATTCTATCTAACGGAACGAGGCATTGAGGCAAACCCCGATAAATGTTGGGCATTTTCCAAATTTACGACGCCCGCCTCGAAGAAATCCATCCAGTTCTTTAACGACATGCTCACTTCTCTTTCTCGTTTCGTGGCAAAGTCCGCCCAGCATGCGCTTCCCTTGTTCAAGCTCCTGCACAAGGAAGCCACCTTCTAGTGGACGCTTGAATGCGAACAAGCCCTCGTTCATTTGAAAAGAGCGTTGTTGCAGCCGCCCGTCCTATCTCGGCCCGGGAAAGACGAGGTCTTCTACCTTTATCTGGTCGTCGCCTTCGAGGCAATAAGTGCGGCGCTGATAAGGGAAACCCCAGAAAGACAAAGGCCAATTTACTTCATGTGCAAGGCCCTGCAGGGCCTGGAAGCAAGATATCAACAAATCAAAAAAGTAGCTCTAGCCCTCGTTAATGCAGCGAGGAGACTAAGGCACTACTTCCTGGCCCACACCATAGTAGTCCAGACAGACCAGAAAATAAAACAACTACTCGGAAGACCAGACATGGCCAGTAGAATGTTGTAATGGTCCCTGGAACTCTCTGAATTTGATATCCAATATGAGAGCAGGAAAGCCCTTAAAGTTAAGGCCTTGGACGACTTCGTGGCATAAATGATCTCACTCACGGACCTCGATGGATCGTGTTGTTGGACGATCTTCGTCGTCGGGGGCCTCCAGTTTGACGGGAAGTGGTGCGGGCATCATACTAGAAAATCAGGAAGGGACCCTAATTGAAGTCTCCCTCACCCTATCTTTTCCAACCTCCAACAATCAGGCCAAATATGAGGCATTCCTCGCGGGATTACAACTGGCCGAAGATCTGGGAGCCGAGGAAGTAAAAATCTTCACCGACTCTCAGTTGGTTGCCTCTCAAGTCCGAGGTGAGTATCAGGTCAAAAATGACCAACTCGCCAAATATAGGGCCCTAGTCTAGGAGACGAAAAAGAAGTTTAAATTTGTGGACGTACAACATGTTCCCCGGGAGCATAATGCCCACCCAGACGTCTTATCCAAATTGGCGAGCACAAAGAGAAAGGGAGGAAATAAATCTGTGATATAAGAGATGCTCCCTCGACCAAGAACCCAAAGGCCATCTTCCACCCTAGAAGTATTCGCCATCAGGGAAAACGATTGTTGGATGACCCCCGTACACGACTACCTCACTGAGGGCAAACTCCCCGACGACCTAAAAGAAGCGATCATTGTCAGGCGGAGAGCTTACTCGTACGTCTTGGTCGAAGGCAAACTTTACAGAAGAGGATTTTCCATTCCACTTCTCAAATGTTTCGACCGAAGCGGAGCGCGTATTTCTCGAAATCCATGAAGGCATCAGCGGTCAGCATCTGGGCGGAAGATCCCTCGCGAGGAAAGACTTGCGGGCGGGATACTATTGGCCCACCATGCAGCATGATGCAAAAGAGCACGCGAAGAGATACACTAAATGAAAAAGGCACAGAGACATGCATTTAGCTCCTTCTAACGAGCTTAAATTCCTCTCCTCTCATTGGCCCTTCGCCTGGTGGGGACTAGACCTCCTCGGGCCGTTCGTGGTCATACCAACTAGAACAAATACCTAATTGTATCGGTGGACTACTTCACCAAGTGGATAGAAGCCGAAGTTTTGGCCAAAATCACCGCCCAAAACGTCCTTCGCTTTTACAAAAGAAATATCCTCGCTCGTTTTGGCATCCCACAAGCGATAGTCACCGATAACGGGACCCAGTTCACGGACCGCACCTTTCAAGAATTTGTTGCCAAACTTGGCACGACCCAACATTTCGCCTCTATCGAGCATCCCCAAACAAATGGTCAAGCTGAGTCTACAAACAAAGTAATACTCAAGGGCCTCAAGCGAAGGTTCGACGAAACCAAGAAGCGATGGGTCGAGGAGTTGCATAGTATGCTCTGGGCATACCGAACGACCACGTATTCGTCCACCGAGGAGACTCCGTTCTACTAGCTTATGAGACGGAGGCCGTCATTCTCGTAGAAATCGAGGAACCTTCCAGGCAAATCGAGGCACCTCCCGACGAGGAGATGAACAACGTCACCTTCCGAGAAGAACTAGATCTGGTGGAAGAAATAAGAACAGGAGTGGCCCTACGAGAGGCCTTGCTCAAACAAAAAAATAGCCATGCGCTACGACGCCAAGGTCATACAACGAGAGTTCGAGGTCGGCAGCCTTGTCTTGAAGAGAAATCACAAAGAATCTCACGAGGGCAAGTTCGCATCGAACTGGGAAGGTACTTATCGCGTCTACGTAAAAACGGGGAATAGAGCGTATTACATGGAAAACTTACAAGGGGAACAACTCATTCGATCGTGGAACACTGAAAAGCTAAAACAATATTACAGTTAAAAACACTGAGCAGTCGGCGAGTTTGGTTGACAAGACAAACTCACCCAAGCCCGACCACGCGTGCATGCCTAGGCACGAGCATAACACCCAAAGTATTCAGAAGGGGCGAGGCTCCGCTCTATTGAAGATCGCACCCTCAGCCCGACGTGGATAACTCGAACGAGCTCCATAGTCTTTATGCCACGACGGTAGAATGCCCGACGTGGATAACTCGAACGAGCTCCATAGTCTTTGTGCCACGACAGTAGAACGCCTGACTCACGACAGGAAGTTTACGCCGCCGAACCCAGGTCCCTCAAAACAAAACCTGAGTTCAAATCCTTGCCCGGTATTCACCCTGGCTATTTGATTGGTTTCCCCATACTGACGAACATACCAAACAAGCACATCCCCACTATAAACTCTTAGCAAAATTTAAAACGTCCTAAACGGGCTAGTTTGTCAACAAACATGTAAAAATCACAAGTTAAATACAATAAAATTGTACGAGCAATATTACATAAACGACACGAATATTACGAATATTACATAAACGAGCAATAGCCCAAGAAAACAAATACAACAAAAAATGGCACGAAGGCCAAAATAAACATACAATCATCCTTCTACTTCCCCTTCAATAATGGGCGATAGTTGGGCAGGACCCCTAGTCGGTTGAGCAACGATGTCCCTTAGATAATCAGGAACCAGAATCTGGTCGCCGGCCACATAGTAATTGACCCTTATGCTCGAGGTGTTAAGCTCGACACTAGGATTCAACACACGCATCTGATTCACGGTATTCTCGAAGCTCCCCTCAAAAGTAGCCTGAGCATCATCCACGACCAACTGGAAATGAGCAACTAACTCAACCCGAGTCTTCAGATCTTTAGTGTCCTCCAGATCATCCTCAACAGGCAAAATCTCAATAGTTAAGGCCGCTACCTTTCCCTCAAGGCCCTCTCTCTCAAGAAAAAGGACCATGCATTCCTCAGAGAGCTTCCCCGATTCTTCCTTGGACAGCTTCAGGGCTTTGTCCTTCTCAACCAAGGCCTTCTCGCTCGCAGCCAACTTATCCCAAAGATTCTTCATTTCTGCCTCCTAGGATGAACTCCCCTCGGTGTAAGCAACCTCCATCTCCAAGATCCGCATCAAGTCGCCCGCATCCTGCGCCAGCATCACCCTCTTCTCTGGGCGGCCCATTCCCTCGAGAAGGAGAGATTCGGCCCGAGGAAGATGGAGAGTCGCGCCCTCGAAAAAGGACTTCTCCAGCCAGCAAGGAGGCGGGTCGTACGTCCCTTTCCCCGTTTCCCCGATCAGGTTGACACGCCCATCAGCTCACAATCTCTTCACCTTTGAAGAAACATCAGCGAGAGAGAACGACTATGGTCGGAACTGAGGATGAGTCGCCCGACCCCGAGGCAGGAGTTGGCCCCGCACCAGCCTGCCCATCCTTCAAATCCCTCCTCGCTCGGGCAGTAAGAGTCTTGGCCAAATGCTCCTGAGTAGGATTCATGCTCTCTGCACAAAAAAAAAAAGAATAGTTAGTAAAATAAGGAGTCAAACAAACGATGATCACTTACTACTATTAGAAATATATATACCCAAATATCTAACGGGATCCTCGCTTCCGAGGAGCTCCTTAACATTTATGAGGCCCGGCTCGTATACGGGCTCCCCGTTCTTATCTAACATAGGCCTACCTCCCCAACCAACTCGCTGAACCCGAGGGATTTGAGCCACAAATGTGGTTAGAGTAGCAAAACTCTTCGGATCCTCATCTCTAAGCTCCCCCTCTCTCCAAACATAGGAGCCCCCCTATCAAAATGTTTCCTCGTCCATTGGAACGGGAATTTATAAGTAAGCTTCACAGTAGGCTCCCCCAGCTCGTTTAGACAGGGAGTCCCATCCTCGTTGAGCAACGGCGCAGTCCTAAAAACGTTCAACATCTCCTTTGTCGAGGAGGGATGCACCAAGATATACTTGTCTTTAAAGTGGCGGACAAACTCCAAATAGGCCTTGAATAACTTATCATTTCCTTACTTGAGGGAGACACATCCCCACCTTTTGTCGACCTTACTCCTATGAATTTGTAAGTAGTAGAAAAACAATGGAATGGTGGCCCCTATCTTTAGATGGTCACAGACTATCTCGAACGCTCACACGAATGCGATACCGTTTGGATGCAATTGAGAAGGAGCCACACGCAAATTCCAGAAAATGGACACCTCGAAGTCAGAGAAGGGGAGGCGAAGACCCATCTCTCGAAAGGCAATGTCATACATCGGGATCCGCCTCCTAACATACTTCGAGCAGATCCTGCTCTCCTTCCCAGGAATATATAACAACCATTCCTCCAGAGTCTCCTCCTCATGAGTATATACATCTTGAAGACATCCTCCTTGTGCTCGTAAAAATATGACCGCCACTCCCAGGGGTTGTTCGCGACCCAATCCCGAGGATCCTCCTCGTCTCCAAGAGGAAACAAGATGCCATGGTCCACGAAAGTCGCCCCCACGTCAAGCTCCCTCATTTGTTGTCCCATCTGGTTCTTCACATCCCCAGAGATCTCTAGGATGCTTGATGAGCTACTTGTCTCATCCTAGGAACTCCTAGAAGATTGTGTAGATTCGCTCGAAATAATAACCTGAGTAGTATCAGCCATGGCTCCTAAAACGTAGAAGGAAAAGATGAGCTTGACATCAATGCCAGAACCACCCTTCCACCGCTAAACAAGCAAAAGGGCGCTGGGAAACGAGGATCACCTCCCCGAACAGAACCTTCACAGAGGAACACTAATGGGCATGAATTGTAGAAAAATCCCTAAACCCTAATGGGCCACCTACAACACACCAAAGAATCACGGAAACACCGCTCACTACCAATGACGTCCTCCCTAACTGAACCCTAAATCCTAACTGCATGCATCTCTAGAAGGGAAAAGGCAAAATCACCAAAGCAAACAACAATGGAAAATCAAAAACTTACCAGTAATAGAAGAAAAGATAGAACTCAACAGCCGCGAGCAGAGAAACTAAGTGAACACCAGTGGTCGATTGTCGAGCTGATACGAGCAGTTGAAAGAGAATACAAAAAATACTAAACGCATTGTTCCTCTCGTATTTATAGTTGAGATTGTTCGCGCGTACAAAACACACGCCTGGGGAACCCTAGGTTCATCATCATTACACCCTAACCCTAAGTTATCATTGTGCCGCTCCAAATTCAAAAGTTTTAATGACCAACGTCTCGCCTCTCTGCAAGCAAGGCATAACGGGCAATACTCATTTTCCCGCCAGAACGTCCCATTCCTCGAGAAGATGTTAAAGTCATCACTCCTGTGTTCAGAAGCAACGACTTGGGGGGCTACTATTCTAAACTGGACCGACAACTTGACGGGGCCCCAGTTCAAGACATCTCCTTTGGTACGACCCGCACGGCCATGACCTGGATTTCCCGCTACCTATCGAGCATGTCGGCCATTCGCCCTCCTAAACCAGCACTGGCCCAGGACACCTCAGCCAGCACGACATCAACGTCATGCAGACCACTAGGAACTGATCATAGAGATGCCCGTAACTAACCCCCTCCTCAGGACCAACTGCTAGTTACGATCACATGTGCCCGGTTTGACCAAGTCCTAGCAGTTACCTGATTTCACGGACCCACATATCTAGGCGTGAAATCAGGAACCAATGGCCATGCTCCAGGGGCATTATATAAACCCTCACACATGTGAGGGCCATGTATCGAATATTCACTACTCACTACCTAATACTTTGCTTGTACCTTCTTGTTCCCACTCTTACTTGATCGTCGGAGTGCCTTACAGGTACAACCCCCTTTTTTCCCCTCGACTTCACAGCCCGACTACAGATTATCTTCCAGCCACTTCTCAGGTTATGATCAACCGACAAGATCAGTAAACATCTTTCCTTTCATAGGATATTTCAACTTCTGGTGCAACATAAAGGTAACAGCGCATGCCCCATGAATCCAAGAGCGTCCAAGTAAACTGGAATAGGCCGGACGAATCTCCATCACATAGAAGGTAGATTTGAAGATCTGCAAACCTACTTTGATCAGAAGATCCACCTCTCCATGCACCATCCTCTTTGAACCATCAAAGGCTATGACCACAATGTTACTGGGTTTCAGCACAACCCCTTCACAATCAAGTTTGTCTACAGCACCCTTCGACAAAACATTCAATGAAGAACCTGTGTCAACCAACACATGAGCTAAGGTAGTGCCCCTGCATTCAATAGAGACATACATGGCCTTGTTATGGTTCCTTCCTTCAGGAGTCAAGTCGGCATCAGAAAATCCTAACCCATTATCAGTCGTCAGACTAGAAACATAATTCTTAAATTGATCAGTAGAGATTTCCTGCGGCACATGAGCAGATTTCAAAAACTTTACCAAAGCCTGAGCATGAATTTTAGAGCATAACAATAGGGATAACATGGATATCTTGGAGGGAGTCTGTCCCAGCTGTTCAACAATCTTATAGTCGCTTTTCTGGATAATCTTTAATATTTCCTCCATCTCTTGCTTGAAGGTATCTTTAGTGGTAACTTCTTTAGGCACCCCAGTCTGGACAGACTCTGTTATATGTTCTTTACCTCGAGTCTCAATAGTTAACTCGACAACAGTAACACGAACTGGTGTAGCAATAGTCTTTGGGGATATTTCTGGAGAGAAAACCCTTCCACTTCTAGTAACTTTACTGGTCCCTGTAATATTGTCAACATTGAGGTCAGTAATTCTAGTGTCTTCACTTTTGACAACCAATGTGTTGTACCCCAAAAATTTCCCTCCCATATCCCTCAAGATTCGTCAAGAAGAAGCTTCAAGTTACTCAAGTTGGCTCAAGGGTTGGACTGTCAAATCACCTCCTAAGGCAGTCAAGTCAAAATTAGGGTTTTGTGTTGCATCAAGGTCCTTACATACAAATGGCCTCAAGTGCTTCCCAATGTCTTAATATGTTCTTAAGTTCATCCATGTCAAATTTCAAGCCTTGCAGAGGATGTTTGGTCAGTCAATTGCTCAAGAGGCCCAAAAATCGACTATGCTAGGGCAAAAGTCAACTGTGTCCCAAATACAGTCAAACCTCAAGATTTTTTGTCAACATTATCATTTTGAAGGATAATTCATCATTTGATCAAGGGTTGAGCATGATTCATCAAGGATTGCTCAAGATTCATCAAGATTCAAAAGTTGCTAAATTAGGGTTTTGTAGGAAAAATCAACTCAACTTTGACCAAGCATAACTTTCTCATACTTTACGATAAATGACCCATCCAAATCTCATTTTGAAGCGGATGCCATTTCCTACAATCCATATTCACACCCCAAGATCAAGAAATGCTCTCACAAAAAGTTTCTAATTTGGACATTATAGGTCATTTTTGAAAGTCAACAAAAACACCTTTTTTTTCAAAGCTTATAACTTGAGCATGGAAGATCAAAATGAGATGAGACCAAAAGGGTTGATTAGGGGACATATCAAGGTTTCTAAAAAGTCCAAAAACACCTCAAAAAGTTCAAAATTGAGGAAGTTATGCATTGTTGAAGTTGGGCATTTTTCCAAATTTGCCAAAAGTCAAATATCCTCAAAACTACAATTTTTGACAAAAGGGCCCACTTTTTTCCACTTGATATAGTCTTGTCATGCCACACACGTGTTCCATCTTTAATTTCATGGACATTCATCTATGTTTCTATTTTATTTCATTTTTTATTGATTTAATTCATTATTAATCAATATTAAATCAAATAAAATCTAAAAATTGATGTAATAAGATTCTTGTGGTCATTACAGCTTGCAAATATCATATAACACTCAATCAAATTCGTGCCAAGTCAAAACATGCACAAACTCTCAGATTTGATGCAAATATGGCAACTTGTTAATGGTGATCAAAATCAAATCTTCCATCTTCAATACATAAGGATTATGGCCCAAGTTTTGACCTAAACACATTCCCTTATGTACACACAAGAGAGGCAGACCAAAAAGACGCAAAAAAACACTGCTGAAACAGCCAGAAGAATTTGGAGAAAAAGCTTGAAAAAGTGAAGATCGAAATCAACATTGGAGGCCAACTCAATCCAAAATCACAACGTAGCTCTCTTGCCAGCAACCTCCTGAAGCTATAGCAACCAAAACCAAGGCCTGAAGCTATCTGAAAAGCTCTGTAAGTGTTCTTGAAAACGGCTCTGAACATGAAATCGAAACCATTCATTCTTGCATCCTTTTGATAAACTATTGACATAATCTTGATCCTTATCAAATTTCTAACAAGTCTGCATCATTTAATTTCGTTTTCATGGCCTATAATCATGTACCCGAACCTAGGGTTTTGTTGTGTTGTTTTTAGGCATTTGAATTACAGGGAAAATTGGGCCAAATAATGGTTACAGGGATAACCAGGAGGAAGAGACGAGTGCATTGGCACTCTTGGGTTTCGTTTACATGGCCTGGAGAGGGTTTTTGAGATGCCCTACGAATCTTCCTGTGGATAAAAATCCGCAGGTAAATAACCAGGGTATTTGAGGAAGACGATCACGTGTCTTGCTTCCATTGGCTTGTTTGAATCATTAGCGCGTTTTTTTTATTTCCAGGCTTAGCGTTTTGTTTTTTTATATAATATTTACTTCTTATTCTAATAACAACTAAACAAGCTAGTTGGAGTGGTTGAGCGCGCAGGCATATGAGCAATGGGGCCTGGGTTCGAATCCCAGGTCCCCCAAAACTTTGTTGCAATTTTATTTCAGGTTATTCCATGTGGATTCAGCAAGCAGGGATTACCATACACCTCCAGATCTCAAATGCCAAGTGGCTCACAGGGCAAAACCAATGGCCAAGGGTGAAGGACCACCATGGACTCAGGTCAACAAGCATGCATTGAATCACAAAAGTCCAACAAGGCTGGACGTTCTGGGCCTGGGAATTGCCATTCAAACACTCTCTTCAGGCCCACACACCCCTGAGTTTGTTCTTTTTTATTTTATTTCCTTTTCATTATTTTTTCTATTTCTATTTTATTATTATTATTATCTTAATTAATTAATTAACCAATTAACTTTTTCATAAAAAAATCAGAAATAACAAAAATAATATTTTTATTAATTCCATTAATTTTATTATTTTTGTAAATAAACAATTAATTAATTTACTTAGTTTAAATAGGTTTAATAATAACATATTTTGCAATAAATTAAAATTAATGTAGAATTAGGTTTTTTAATATTTTTAACCATTCTTATTTTATTTCCTTAATTAAAATAAAAACCCCCAAAATATTTTCATTTAATTAATTAATTCAATTATTAATTTAGACTAATTTTTAATTCAAAAAATAACAAAAATATGCTTTCTTTACTAAAAAGGGTCAAAACTCTAAGACACTTCGATTTAATTTTCTCGCGCGCGAATTATTTTTGATCCATATTTCAATATTGTAACTGCTTCGGGAATGTAATAGTTTTTAAATTAGGATTTTATTTATTTATCGCTTTCATTTACTTTTCGCAATTTAATTTTAAAAGGGTTTGTCTTTGGCGATGTAAATACCTGACGCCTTGTAATAGCTTAGATTTATTTTTCGCAATTTACATTCTGCAACTATTAACTGTTAGATGTTTGATAACTAGGCAATGCATGACAAGATCAATTTTTTAATTTAAAATCAACATTAGCTCACCATAACATGTACAAAGATGATATAACTGAAAAACAATACACTCGCACATGCCACTCTTAGGGTACACTCACTTGGTTGCCTCGAACGTGGTCATTGAGTATAGGATGTTTTAGAGGTCGTCCTCTTGTCCAAAGATCATAGTTGCCTCGAAACGGTTGCCTCGGATAAAATGATCTAAGACATTAGGGTTACCACTAAGGCGTCCTAACATTGCTTTAGTGACCACACGTCCCTTAATCGAATTGACCCGAAAACTCCAACGGCGGTGCTACCTACTCATCAATAGTGGGCTAGCATTGTCTAAAGGACATTTGCACAACTTAATTCCTTTTTGAGTAGGTAGGTGGTTCTTAAGTACTTGCTCCTTTTAAAACAAAACAAAACTTTTCGCACTTACACTCCTTTCAAACAAAAAACTCTTTTCAAACCCACAAACACAAAGAAAAAGCAAACTTTTGAAAACATAATGAGCAAGTACCTAAGAGCCCGTGGATAACCACGGATAGAAAGGGTGCTAACACCTTCCCTTTCTATAATCTACCTCCCGAACCCGAGAAACATCTCAAAAAGGAATTTTTCTGTGCTTTTGTCCTTTCCTTGTTGGATAGAATAAAAGACGGTGGCGACTCTTGCTTACTGCGACATTTTGCGAACACAAACACAAAATGCGAACCAGCATTCCAAAAACAGTCAGTTCTATTCCCACCGATCACAGAACTGACGACTCTGTTGGGGACTATATTCTATAAGTGAGGTGTTCCTTAGGAATAGATCACTTGTGTTTTCAATTGTATGCTTTGTATGCTTTAATTTTGTGGTCTTGTATCGGAGTTCTATAGATCCTAACCCAGATCTGGGGATACCCTTTAGGTAAGTAGCAATAAACTGTGAGGGATCTGTACGGCGTAGACCGATACGGATGAAGCAGTAGCTACGTTGGTGTGGCACCTTGGTCTGTACCGATATCCCTTGTGTTGGAACGAGGAGAATATGGGTCTTCTAAGGAGTCATTAAGCACCAACTGACCTTAGAACCTTAAATTGACCAACTTGGCCATAGAACAGTAGCAGTATGCTACACTCATTGAGACTAAACTCTCACGATGATTCCGGCCGCAAGAAAAGGTTGCTAAACTGGAATTATGACCGATTGAGGGTAGTCAGTGATATTGAGATCCTCTAGAACCCGGTTACTATTTTTTAGGACAAGTTTAAACCAACTGAACTGAAAGAGGGTAGTACCTAAACTCCATGCTAGCCTGAAATCTAAGGGCTCTCAGTGTGACTTGTGTGCCTTTACCATGTTTGCTTTTTGTGGATACTTGTGGTGTGCCTTTATCATGACATCATGACATCATAGCATTGCATACATCTTGCATAAGGACTAACCTATTTCAAAGACAAGAGGGTTTCATCTTTGCTCTTTTTTGTAGGTCATCATGATGCCCATGCATAGGAATACTATCCGGATCAACTTTGTCCAAGTACCTACCCTGCTTAAAGATTTGGTTGTCAGGATTCCAGACACTACTTCCTTCATCAGAAGGCATGGTTCTCTCCTCATTTTGGTCACCTCAAAACTGGACGAGCAAATGATGAGTGTTCTGGTCCAATTCTATGATCCGCTGTACCATTGTTTTACTTTCCAGGACTTCCAGCTGGTTCCTATCCTAGAAGAGTTCTCTGAGCTGCTCGGTATCTCCGTCCTGGAACAGACTTTGTTTACTGGTTGGGAAAAGACTCTTAAGCCCGGAGAAATTGATGCAGCCCTTCACTTGACCAAGGAGGAGGTAATGGCTAACTGGGAGACTAGAAGTGGAGCTAAGGGTTTTCTGGCTAAGTTTTTGGTTGACAAAGCTAATTACTTTTGGGACAACTTAGACTTCAAGGCGTACGAGGACATTCTGGCTCTCTTGATTTATGGTCTGGTATTGTTTCCGAATCCTGATACTTTTGTTGATATTAATGCCATAAAGATCTTCATCTCTCAGAATCCGGTACCTACTCTCTTGGGTGATATACTTCATCAGCTCTATGCTCGTACTGCCCGAAAGCGGGGAACTTTGATGTGTTGTGTTCCTTTATTGTCGAGGTGGTTTATTTCGCACCTCCCTAAGTCTGTGCTGAAGAACAAAGAAGGAATGGGCTGGGCTTATAGGGTGACGTCTCTTTCTAATAATGACATTATCTGGACTCTAAAAGGTATGGATGAGGTGACTGTCATTGATCGCTGTGGAGAGTATCCTAATGTTCCATTGATCGAAACCCATTGAGGGATTTCTTATAACCCATGCTTAGCTCTCCGTTAGTTTGGAAGAGCCAGAAGAGAAGGGCCTCATGAGATGTTGATGCCTCATATCATCTTTGATTTTCAGGGAGATAGCGACGAGCTGCGTCGTAGATTCATAAGGGCTTGGGACAGAGTTCACCAATCTGATCCACATGAGTTGGGACCAAAGACTTCTCTGCCAATGGAGCCATATCTCAGATGGGTCTGCATCCGTGCCCAGAAGCTAGGTATGCCATATGAAGTTGTCAGGCATGTTACTCTTGAAGTTGCTAATGAGGATGGGGTTCTTCCAACTATTCTCCACCCTCATATGCCCACTGATATTGGGGCACTGAAGAGGTCTTGGATGCAGTTGAGGGATGAACGGGATTCCTACCGAGAGAGGTTCAATGAACAGGAGCAGAAGATCCAGAAGCTGACTAGGCAACTGGAGAACGAGTGGATCCTGAATGATTATGTCTGCACTGAGAAGAAGAGACCATGGGAGCATTGATGGACCTTTGAGGATTTCTTTTACAGTTTTCACTTACTTTTCAGTATTTCCATTCTTGTAACGCCTAAGGGCAGTTTGTTGAACAATTTAAATTTTGAAGTTTAAATCTAATAAAGTGTGTTTCCTTTCTTGTTTAGAAATTTGAATCTCGATTGTCTTTAAAATCATAAATCATACGCATTTCAATCCATGCCCTTCATAAACAGGTACCCCATTACAGGTCTCTTATCTTCTTCGTTGTTTATTTCAGCAATCATCATGTCTGCTGAACCTTCAACTGAGCAAGCTATCAAGGCCCTCCAGGCCCAAAATGCCCAATTTCAAGAGTTGTTCATGAATCTAGCTAAGGGTCAGCAGGACTTGAAGACCTTGATTTTGAAAGAGAAGAAGAAGAAGAAGAAGAGGACCATCCTGTTCAACACTGGACGCAGGTTTGGAAACAGGCTGCAAAATGAAGTTGATCGGACCACCTCATCTGGAGGGAAGGATAGTCCACAATAAAGGAGGGCTCCTAGCCCTATGGTCTCCGACAACGAGACAGACTATGATGAAGAACAGTATCCTCCTGCTGAGGATAAGTACAAACAGCTGGAAGACCGTTTGAGCACTATAGAAATACAAAAGGTGCCCGGTCTGGACTTCGGAGATCTAGGTCTATCCTCTGGGGTGGTGATTCCCCATAAATTCAAGGCACCTGCCTTTGCCAAGTATGACGAAGTTTCCTGTCCGAAGTTGCACCTCCGGTCATATGTGAGGAAGATCCAGCCTTACACTGCTGATAAGAACTTGTGGATCCATTTCTTTCAAGACAATCTCTTAGGGACTCAGCTTGAGTGGTTATATCAGTTGGACGGAGCCAGTATCCACAGCTAGGAAGATTTGGCTACTGCATTCTATAGGCAATATCAGTACAACTCCGACCTCGCTCCTACGCGTACCCAACTCCAGGGTATGTCAATAGGAACGGGTGAAGGATTCAAAGAGTATGCTCAAAAATGGAGAGACCTTGCTGGAAGGGTGCAACCACCTTTGGCTGATCGTGAGCTTGTGGACATGTTTCTGGGGACCCTGTCTGGTCCGTTCTTTAATCATCTGATTGGAAGCTCTTCAGCTGGATTTACAGATCTTATTCTGACCGGTGAAAGGATTGAGGCTGGTATTAAGGCTGGAAAGATACAGAAGGGTGCCTCATCAAGCACTGAGAAGAAGCCGTTTAAGAAAGAGACCAGTGTTGTCTACAGTTCGAGAAGACATAATAGACCTGAACACCGCCAAGCTGTCAATGCGGTTGTTATTTCAAAACCTGCTGGTGCTCCTCAGCATCACAATCAATAAAAGTACGAGAGACCTCGAAGGCAATTCACTTGTCTCAGCATGACTTTGTCTCAGATTCTGCCACAGTTGCTGAAGACCAATCTGGTGATTCTAAAAGAAGCTCAGAAGAATCCAAGTACCACATCACCAAAGTACAACCCTAATGCCTGCTGCGCTTTTCACTCTGATAGCCCGGGGCATAATACAGATGATTGTTGGGTTTTGAGGAACAGGGTGTAAGACCTAATTGATGCGAAGGAGATTGAGTTCGAGGCGCACGAGAGGCCTAATGTTGTGAATGCTCCCATGCCCAAACATGGAGCAAATGCTGTATAGGAAGACTTGTTTGTAGTTTCTGTGGATGACATTGTTACCCCTCTGATGACTGTCAAGAAGAACCTGTTAGAATTACATTTGTTCCGAAGATCGCACCTGTAATCATCACTGTTCCGGGGCCCATCCCCTACACCTCTAACAAAGTTGTCCCTTGGCACTATGGGGCAAATGTTTATGTTCTAGGAGTTAAGCAAGAGTTGGATGCTGATATCGGCGTCAGCAACATTACTGGACCTGCTAAAGTCACCCGCAGTGGTAGACTTTTCTCACCTGATATTGCTCCACCAACAGTTCGAAGACCTGTTGTCATTACACCTGCAAGTGTACCTGTTGCCATTCCTGATCAAGTTCCTAGTCCCACCCCTGTCGTCGAGTCATCTGACGCTCGGGGCAAAGGGATCATCACTGATGTGCCTGCCCAGACGGAGGCACCAAAGACAATCACTGTTGAAGCTTCTAAGCAGGAAATGGAGGAGATTCTGAAGATTATTAAGAAGAGTGATTACAACGTGGTTGAGCAACTGGGGCAAACCCCATCCAAGATTTCTATGTTGTCATTATTTCTGTGCTCAGAGGCCCATGCCAAGGCTCTGATTACCTTCCTGAAGACTGCCCACGTGCCACAAGAGACATCAGCTGATCAGTTTACCGATTGTGTGGCCAATTTAACTGCTGATAATGGTTTGGGTTTCTCCGACGCTGATTTGACTGCTAAAGGGAAGAACCATAACGATGCCCTGCATGTCTCCATTGAATGCAGGGGCACTACTCTTGCACATGTATTGGTTGATACTGGTTCCTCACTGAACGTCCTGCCCAAGAAAGCTCTAGACCGGTTGGATTGCGAAGGGTTGGAGCTAAAGCCAAGTAACATCATTGTCAGGGCCTTTGACGGGTCTAAAAGGATGGTGCACGGCGAAGTTGATATTCCAATTAAAGTTGGTTCTCAGGTCTTCAATTCTACATTCTACGTAATGGACATTCGGCCATCCTATTCTTGTTTGCTGGGTCGTCCATGGATCCACAAAGCTGGAGCTGTGACGTCAACGCTCCACCAGAAGCTGAAGTACCCAGTCAAAGGGAAGATTGTGATAGTACAAGGGGAGGAAGAGTATATGGTCAGCCACCTCAACTCGTTCCGATACGTAGAGATGGATGGGGAGTTCATTGAAACCCCATTTCAGCACTTTGAAAAGGTTCCTCAGACACTGACATCAGCTGAGACTATGGTTGAAGATTCTCCTATGAAGATGGCTTCCTTAAAGGATGCCCGGGCTGTTATTGAGAAGGGTGAGTGTGCAAATTGGGGCCGACTTCCTGATTTCACTCAGAAGACTAACAAGTTTGGTTTAGGTTTCACTGCAGAAGCTCAAAGGGTTGTTTGAAGTGCAAGGATTTGAAGACCTCCCGTGTTCATCAGCAACTCGGGAGTGAATGCCATTGAGGATGATGTGGAAGAGTCTGAATTTGATAGCTGGATCTATCCTACGACCAACGGTGGACCAAGCAACTGGACAGCAAAGGACTTCATCCCTATTACTTTTGTTACCCAGTAATGAACTCTTTGTTTTGAATTTGTAACAGACAATGTTTTGAAACTTTATGGCCCGTTGTCTTACCCGGGGCACCGTGGCTTCATTTGTGAGGGCTTTTGTGTGCCATTTTCATATATCATTAATAAAAGCATTGGACGTCTTTTGCATTTCAAATTTTGTGCTCCTTGTTTTTCTTTATTATATGTTGCAAAACAACTATTTTACACACACTCACATATACAGGTCTCAATCCACTCTGGATCTCACTGGTAACGACTCTGCTACTGCCAGTTATGACTTCGAAAATCCGATCAACTTAGCCGAAGACGAAGGTGAAGATGATTGCGAAGTGCCGAGTGAACTTGCAAGACTTCTACTCCAAGAAGAAAGGGCCATTCAGCCACATGAAGAGCCGGTGGAAATGGTGAACCTGGGTACTGAAACAGACAAGAAGGAAGTCAAGATCGATGCAAATTTGGAGCTTACTGTGAAGCAGCGGTTGATTCAAATGCTGCATGACTATGTTGAGATCTTTGTCTGGTCCTACGAAGATATGCTTGGGTTGGATACTAACATTGTGGTTCATCGCCTGCCTACCAAGGAAGACTGCCCTCCCGTAAAACAGAAGGTTCGCCGTATGCGCCCAGAGATGTCCGAGAAAATCAAGGTTGAAGTTATGAAACAGTTTGACGCCGGTTTTCTAGCAGTTACTTCTTACCCTCAGTGGGTCGCCAATGTGGTTCCTGTGCCGAAGAAGGATGGTAAGGTTCGAATGTGTGTTGACTACAGGGATTTGAACAGGGCAAGCCCTAAGGATGACTTCCCTCTACCTCACATTGACGTTCTGGTTGACAATACTGCTCAGCACAAGGTATTCTCATTCATGGACGGTTTCTCCGGTTATAATCAGATAAAGATGGCTCCCGAAGACATGGAGAAGACCACTTTTGTTACTCAGTGGGGTGCCTTTTGCCTCAAGGTCATGCCTTTTGGGTTGAAAAATGTTGGGGCAACGTATCAGCGTGCCATGGTTGCTTTGTTTCATGATATGATCCATCATGAGATTGAAGTATACGTCGACAATATGATTGCGAGGTCCCAGACTGAGGAGGAACACCTTGACCATCTACAGAAGTTGTTTGACAGGTTGAAGTTGTACAAGCTGAGATTGAACCCGAAAAAATGCACCTTCGGGGTGAGGTCTGGTAAGCTACTGGGTTTCGTCGTGAGCGACAAAGGTATTCAAGTGGACCCTGCCAAAGTGAAAGTCATACAAGAGATGCCAGCTCCCAAGACAGAGAAGGAGGTCAGAGGCTTTCTAGGACGACTGAACTACATTGCCCGATTCATCTTGCACCTAACTGCTACTTGTGAGCCAATCTTCAAGCTGCTGAAGAAAGATCAAGTGGTACGCTGGAATGATGAATGTCAGGCCGCTTTCGAAAGAATCAAAGAGTATCTCCAAGAGCCGCCTATTCTGATGCCACCAGTTGAAGGAAGACCTCTGATTTTATACTTGACAGTATTTGACAACTCAATGGGGTGTGTGCTGGGGCAGCATGACGAGTCTGGCCGAAAAGAGCATGCTATTTATTACCTTAGCAAAAAGTTTACCGACTGTGAGACCCGATACTCACTGCTTGAGAAAACTTGCTGCGCTTTGGCATGGGCTGCTCGCCGGCTGAGATAGTATATGCTGACTCACACTACTCTATTGATTTCAAAGATGGATCCAATCAAGTATATCTTCGAAAAGCCTGCCTTGTCCGGAAGAATAGCAAGATGGCAGATGATCTTGACTGAGTATGACATCCAGTACACAACTCAAAAAGCAATTAAGGGAAGTGTATTGATAGACCATTTGGCACATCAGGCAGTGGATGATTACCAGTCTATGAACTTTGAATTTCCGGACGAGAATATCATGGTAGTGACTGATTGTGAGATACCTAGACCGGATGAAGGACCTGAGGAAGGATCCTGATGGTCTACGTACTTTGATAGAGCTTCGAATGCTTTGGGTAATGGCATTGGCGGCGTGATCATATCTCCTAAAGGCTCTCATGCTCCGTTTACCGCCCGACTATGTTTCAACTGCACTGTTGTACCCCAAAATTTGCCCTCCCTTTTCATCAACATTTTCTCACCACAAGACTCTTGGAGCTCAAGATCAAGTTAGGGTTTGCTCTGCTCAAGACCCCTCCTGGCATTGTTGACCCAAATTAGGGTTTGAGTTTGCACAAAGATGTTTTGACCTAAAATGCCCAAAGTGACTTTCATGCTTCATGTTGGACTTACAAGTTTATCCATGCCAAGTTTCAAGCCTTGATTCCAATCTTTGCCCAGTCAATTGGACAGTTGACCTAGAAATCAGCTGTATTGAGGAAAAAGTCAACTGTGGCCAATTGACAGTCAAACCTCATGATTTTTGACCAACACCAACATAATGAACTCATATGAACCATTTGGTCAAGTTTGGATCACAATCCCACAAGAAATTTGATCAGATCACCAAAAGGGCAAAATGGTCATTTTTAGGGTTTTGACTGCACAAAGGCAATTTTTGAATGTTTGACCTAACCAATGGAAAACCAAGCTCACACATGGACTCAATGGCATTGTCTTGACACATTCAACAAGTTCAAAAAATCTCAAATGCACAGGATTGACAGATGAATTTTCCAGTCAACTGATCAAAATTTGACTATATACTGAAAAGTCAAACTTTGACTTTTTGGTCAAAATCAAGTGCCAAGATTTATTTTTCATCAAGACATGTCAAATTATGAAACTTGTTCATCAAGAAATCCAAATTTGCAAATTAGGGTTTAAAATGAGAAAATTTCATAACTTAGAATTTTTCTAAGTTATGAAACTTCCTTATTTTTTCCTAACATTGTCCCATTTTTTTCACCAAGATGAAAATGGATTCAAACAAAACTCAAAACATGAAAGTTGTAGTCCATTGCAAAATTTACAACTTTGATTCACAAAGTTTTCTCAAAGGAAGCTTGTAGCTCAAGTTATGATTTTTGGAACAAGGGTGCAAAACATTTTTAACTTAGAAAAAATTTGACCTATTCTAGGCAGGATTTTTGTCCAACTTCTTGGCCATTTTTCACATGCTTCCACTTGGAGTTTCAATTTGCATTACAAAGATGGATTATATTACACATTCCAAGCTTTCCAAATTGTCCAAGAACTCATCAAACACCCTTGTGGTTAGGGAGAATCGAATTTGCAAAGTTGGGCAAAATTCACTTTTGTTCATGGCCAAAGCTTGTTCATAACATTGGCATTTTCAAGTCAGCAGGGTTTGTGATAGTTTGCAGGCCTCTAAACCTCTTCACACTCAATAATTAAATGCCTAACCTTTGTGTTCAAGCATTGTTTTATGCATTTAGTCATTACACAAAGAATTAATCTTTAAATGGAAAAAGTAAATTTGCCATTTTGGAAAAGATGCACTTTATGTCAAATACCATATCCAAGAGGTACAAGCCAGATCTTTGAGGCACAAGTTTGTAGACAAATCCCACTGATCAAGAGAGAGTGCTGCAGCATGCTTGAGAGCCTTGTACAGGCTTATAACCCCACTTGAACCTTCTTACTTCAAAAAGAAGAAAGCTTGCAAAAACTCTCAATCTCTCATTTTCCTGTCAACACAGCCAAATACAAACTTTGCAAACATCTTTCATACATCCAATCAAACCTAAAGCACGACTGAACCACCTCCCAAACCTCCTCATTCACAAAAACACCCTCTTGCTGCAGAAACATGGCATATGTTGCAGTTTGACTTCCACAATCCATTCCACTCGTGCACTTTGGCCAAAAAGAGTTCAAACATGTTCCATATCATCCACTGAAGCTATCCCAAGCATTGAACTCAAGCTATAACACCCATAACCACGTTTGCCGTTTTTATTTTCAAGTTGTGCAGGTTGACTTCCATAGCACGATTCAGTTGATTTTAAAGCAAGCTAGGAGTTGGAGAAGCATCCTTGGACTTCAGGCAAGCTGTACAAAAGCTCAAAATCCATTGGAAGTTGCTACATTGTTCTGTTCAAGTCAAGCTAAAACAGGTAAAAACATGAACTTCTATCTCTCTATCCAGGCATGATTAAGCTTAGGTTTGTGAAGAAAACATGTTCTACTCATAGCCCTGAAGCCATCCATGTATTTACTTTTCATTTATATTATGCGTGCTGTGAGAATTTTGGCCATGAACATTGAAGAAAAATTAGGTCAGAAATTGGGGATGAAGAAATTCTCCCTCGTTTCTTTGAGTTAGGTCAAGTATTTTATATGTCTGAATTCGTCTCTTGATGCTCTATAATGTTTGTGTTATGAGTTTTTGTTAAAAGTCAAAGAATCAGGAGTTAGCTGTTGTACAAGAAGCGCGCGTTTTTGATGTTCAAACAATGCTGAAGGTTGAAGATGACTGACTAGCTTGGGCTGGGCCTGAGTCAGTCCTGCTTTTTGCACCCCCTTTTTCAATTTACACCCCCTTGGCCCATTGTGTGATATATTGATCATTTTTTATTTTTTCTTTTTGATTCTGACTTATTATTTTTTGCTCAAATATAAAAAATATCAAAAATATTTTTCCACCCTTTTTTTGCATTTATTTGGCATTTATTTGTTTTATTTAACATATACATGTAAATAAATATATATACTTTTTTATTTAAAACCCTAGAAAATAATACAAAAAAATATTTTAGTTATTATTTTTTGTTTACATTTTGAAAACATTTTCTAAAAATATACATTTTTTTGTAAATAATTAATATTTTATTTTGGTATATATATATATATATATATATATATATATATATATATATATATATATATATATATATATATATATATATATATATATATATATATATATATATATATATATATATATATATATATATATATATATATATTTAGTATATTTAATATATAATATAAATACTTGTATATTTTATTAGATATTTAGGATAAAAAATAAAAAAATAATACATTTTTATTTTTATTAATATATGACACTAAAAAATACTTTTTTTACAATATACTTTTTTTTTATTTTTTGTATAAATTAATATATAAATATGGTATATAATTAATAAATAAATACTATTTATTTGAAAACTAGGGTTTTTCCCTAAACCATGAAAATATTCAAAAATTGACCCTTTTATTTTTGTTTATATTTCACATTGAAAAATACTTTCACATACATAAAAAATCATTTTTGTGCATAATACATTTTGCATATTTATTGTATTTACTTTATATTGTACAATTAAATATTTGTATATTCGATATGGATGTAATAGTCTAGGTTTAATCTCTTGTCAAATATCCCCTCATTCAAACGTTTGTACCCCCATCCCCATAATTATGTTGTAATAATTTAGGACTTTAAATTTCCGCATTTTAAAGCTTTCAAATTATGCCATGATAGACCTAGGGTTTGTATGCAAATCAAATAACAAATAGCTTGACTAATACAAAGACAAAAATGCATGAAAATCGACAACACCAAGCACACTTGCACCCCTAGGGTTACTCCACTTGCCTTCAAAAAATGGGCCATGTTGCATGTTGAGTGTCTTTGGCAAAACAAAAACAAATCAAATGATCATAGTCCCTCGATGACGCTTTCTCAAGTTGCCTAAAAAATGATCAAGTCCCTTAAAGGAAAATTTTCCAAAGACACTTGGCACTATTGTATTCATGGTCTAAACGATGACCCGCGCCCGTCCCGTTAACATCCTAACACAAGATTGTCCACCAAATACAATGGTGGAACAATATTGTTAAAAGGGTTAAAACATAGGAAAAATCTTTGAGAAATTTAGGGTAGATAGCTCTTGGTTACTTGACCAACTTGCAAAACAAATCCTTGCCATTTTTCAAAACACACTCCACAACACAACATTCAAAACAAACTTTCAAAAACATTAAAACATCTTTTCAAAAAGACAAACACCTTTGTAAAACATTAGAGTAAAGAATTGTTACAATGGTTGCCTAGACAAGGCATCTTTTTCAAAACATTTTCAAAACCACACACCAAAGCACCATTTCAAACAATTGAAAAGCAAAGGCAAGTGATCTAAGCAAGTAACTAAGAGCCCATGGATAACCATGTATAGAAAGGGTGCTAATACCTCCCCTTTCTATAATCTACTCCCCGAACCCAAGAAAACATCTCGAAGGTTTTTCCTGTGCTTTTTAACCTTTCCTTAGGATAAAATAAAAAGTCGGTGGCGACTCTTGCTAAACTGAAACATTTGCGAAAACAAACGCAAAACCTCAAGTTAGTTCTCCCACCGTATCACAGAACTGGCGACTCTGATGGGGAGAAAATTAAAAGTGGAGTAACCTTAGGGCTTAGATCACCCTTTTGCATGACTAATTGTTTGCTTTGATTGCTTTACATTTTGGTTCTCTTGTTTGGGCTTGAAATCCTACACCCGGATTTAGGAAACATTCATAGATAGCAATACGTTGTGGAAACTGTGCGGGGTATACCGACACGGTCGAAGCAATAGCTATATTAGTGCGACATATTTGTGAGTACCGGTAACCCTTGAGTTCAATCAAGGAGAGTACGGGGCCGCTGAGTGATGTCACTAAGCACTAACGACCTAGAACCTTACTTGACCATCTTGGCCTTTTATTAGGGGTAGTGAGATGACCGGCTTTGGTGCAGTCCGAAGTTGGTAGATACTCGATACTACACTCATTGAGGGTTGTTTTCTTGGAATATTTTGGTCGCTAGTTAAGTGGCTAAACCAAAACAATGAACATAGAAAACAATTCAATGATATTGAGCTCCTTAGAACCCGGTTACTATTTATAGGACAGGTTTTTAAGCCAACTACACTCAAGAGGGTACTTACCTATGAAACCTCATGCAAGCCTGAAACTAGGGTTTTGTGTGACTTGCTTGTACATATGTTTGTGCATACATCATGAACATCATAAAGCATCATATGCATCCACTAACCATCTCAAGGGTTTGGATCTTCATCTTTGTTCTTGTTTTGTAGGTCATGGAAATTCTTCACAGGAAAACTATCCAAGTCAACCTTGTGAGAATCCCTCCTCAACTCAAGGAGCTTACATCCAGAATTCCAGAAAGCTCTCTCTTCAGTGGAAGACATGGTAGACTGCTCAGCCTGGTCAACACCAACATTGAAGAAGACATGGTGAAAGTGTTGTTCCACTTCTTTGACCCTCTTCACCACAGTTTCACATTCCCCGACTACCAATTGGTGCCTACTTTGGAGGAATTTTCTCAACTCCTGAGAATTCCTATTCTTAATCAACTACCTTTCAACGGTACGGAAAAAGAACCAAAACCTGAAGATGTTGCTCAAGCACTACACTTGCAACCATCTAACATCAAGGGGCATTGGGAAACTAGAAGTGGTATCAAGGGCTTCTTGGCAAAATTCTTGTTTGAGAAGGCACAAGAGTGTTGGAACTCCTTGGATCTACAAGCCTTTGAAGAGATTGTGGCACTCCTCATTTATGGGTTGGTCTTGTTCCCAAATCCTGACCAACTTATAGATGTCAATGCTGTCAAGATTTTCCTATCCAGGAATCCCATACCTACTGTTGTACCCCAAAATTTGCCCTCCCATATTCTTCAAGATTTGTCAAGATCAATCTTCAAATGGATCAAGGGGTTGCACAGTCAAACATCCTCCTAAGCCAATCAAAATTAGGGTTTTGGTTCTTGCAAGGAAGTTGAGGTTTTCAAGGGCTCAATCAAGTCCCATAGGCCCATATACATTGTCAAGCATCTACATGTCAAGTTTCAAGACTCACGGCATCAAAGTCCACAGTCAAAAGCCCTATTTGGTTCACAATCAACTGCAGCGGCAAATGGTCATTTTGCAGTCAAAAGTCAGAATTTTTGGTAAACATCTTGTTTTGAGCTCACAATCATCATTTGATCAAGTCTTGATCATGATTCCACAAGGATAGCTCAAAAATCATCAAGATGCAAAAGTTGCTATTTTTGGACAGTTGAAAAGTCAACTGTAACTTGACCAGGGCATAACTTTTTCATGGTTCATCAGAAAAATCCCATCCAATGCATTTTGAAGGGGATGACATTTCCTACAATTCATCTTCACATTCCAAGTCCAAGAAATGCTCTCACAAAAAGTTATCAATTTCTACATTATAGGTCAATTTCAAAAGTCAACAAAAATGCACTTTAAGTCAAATACCATAACTTGAGATTGGTAGATCCAAATGACATGGGACCAAAGGCATTGGTTAGAGGACTTCAAGACCTTTCCAAAATGTCCAAGAACATGTTCATATGATCAAAATTGAGTAAGATATGCATTTGAGAAGTTGGGAAATTTTTGTGAATTTGCAAAAGTCAACTTTGCTCAAAACACATCATTTTTGCTAATGGGCCTCAAATTTCTTCTTGAAACATTTTCCAAGGCTTATGCACGACCCATTGAGATTAAATTGATTTATTTTATTATTTTTAATTAATTAATTGAATTTTTATTAATATTAATTCATTTAATTGATTTAAAATGTAGGAAAATATGAAGATATGGTTTTCAAATCTTTTCATGAAGCAAATATGACCAATATGAGCTGGAGATTTCGTGTGCCAATCAAAGAGACAAGAATATCCAATTTTGGCAAGCTTTTTCAATCAAAAATATGCAAAAAGATTTGATTGAAAATCAAATATTGAAAACATGAATTCAATGGATCTTTGGGCCAAGACTTGACCTAATTCCCTTCCATTACATATGCTGAACCTAACCCTAATGCATTCACGTGAAAGCTGCTGCAGAAAACCATATGCAATATTGAAAAAAAGCCAAGAAAACTCAAAACTGAATTCCACCTTCCAGGCCCTTTCAAAGCAATTTAAGGATTCTAATACATTGCTAGCATTCCCAGAAGCGTGTAGCAATCAAAAACAAGCCCTAACACTCAAAGAACACGCAAAAACAGTGATACGATTTGCTTGACTTTTCCATAATCGAAACTCACTTTTTATGCATCATTAACATGTTCTAATCATCATTTTACATTGCTTGAACCTTTACAAAGCTAATGGAATTGGTTAATTGCATTATAGTGTACAGGATCGCAGGTTGCCATTGAAGGGTTCTAGGGTTTATAAGTTCTGGAATTAGGGCTTTCTTGACCAAGCAAAATTAGGACTAATGGTGCCCATGGTTGAAACCGTCTGATCAAGACGAACATACTGGACATATCGCGCCATATTTATATAGCATAGAATCCTAATCGTTATTTTTCCTTTTTCAGTTTGTGGAGGTTAAAACCCCCCGCTATTTGATGTGTTTTTATGCAGGCAATTGAAGAAGACGAAGGACGTGTTCAATCATGGTTGGCTCATTCAAATATAACGCGCGTTTTTCTCTTTCCAGCATATGCGTTTGTTTTCATATATTATTTTTATTGCCCATTATAATAACAAAGACAGGCGCTTGGCTTAGTGGAGGATGATGTGGCTGGTCACCATTGGGACCTGGGTTCGATTCCCAGGTCCCCCAAATTCCTTGTTTCTATTGTTTTCAATGAGTTCACATGCAGCTTCCTAAACGTGTTCCACCATGCGCTCCAGGCATCATCACGCCATGTGTCCATGATCATAAATCCAAAGGCCAAAAGGTGATGAACACCATGTTCTCAGGTCAAGCCAGCGTGGATAATTCAAAAAGTCAAAACAGGCTTGTGTGCTTCTTGGGCCTCAGATTATTTTCTCACCTCCACCTGGGCCAGCATATCCCCCTGGTTCTAGTATTCTTTTTTTCTTTTATATTTTAATTGCTATTTAATTATTATAACTATTATTATTATTATTCATAAATTATTATTTTCATAATAAATTCAGACCTATTAAAAAATGTAGATATTTTACTTATTACTATTATTTATCATTATTAATCATTATTTTGTAAATAAATATGGTTAATTAATTTAGTCTTTTTAAAATTAGGTCAACTTTAATTTTTTCTCAATAACTTAAAATAGATTAGACTTAGGGTTTTTCTTTTGACACTTTTTAATTTCTTTTCTTTTATTTTATTTCATTAAAAACATAAAAAACATAAAAAATACTTTTTCTTTTAATTAATTAAATAATTAGTAAATTAGGTTTAATAGTTAATTTAATTGCAAAAAGGGACCAAACTTCAATTCTTTTCTCCAAAAGGGTCAAAACCCTAAGACTTTCCGGATTTAATTTTTATTCGCGCGTTGTTATTTTTGATTATATTGATGTAACTGTTTCCGAGGATGTAATAGTTAATTAGGCTTTTACCGCTTTCTTTACTTTTCTCGCATTTATTTCCAAACAGGTTATGTTTTTGGCGATGTATATACCCGCGCCTTGTAATAGCGTAGATTTACCTTTCCGCACTTTATTTTCCGCACTCTTAACTGTTAACTATGCATGACAAGATTGCCTGACAAATAAAATCAAAGTGTAGCTCACAAATAACATGTTCAAAGATAAACATTAACATGAAACCTGACACACATGCACATGCCACTCCTAGGGTACGCCTCACTCGGTTGCCTCGAGGTGGTCGTCAAGTATAGGGTGTTTTAGAGGTCGCCCTCTTGTCTAAAGGTCCAGTTGCCTCGAAATGGTTGCCTCGGATAAAAAGGATCTAGGATATTAGGGTTATCGCTAAGGCGTCCTACCATTGCTTTGGTGACCACACATGTCCCTAATAATCGAATTAACCCGAATACCTCCAACGACGGTGCTACCTACTTCTCAATAGTGGGATAGCACTTTCTAAAGGACTCTTACACAGCCTAATTCCTTAGAGTAGGTAGATTTCTCCTGGGTACTTGCTCTTTCAAAAAACAAACAAAATACTTTTCGCACCTACACTTTCAAAAAGTTTTCAAACAAATACTTCATACACTCTTGAGGACTGATACAAGAGTTACCTAGAAGTTTTTCAAACGAACTTTTTCAAAACCCACAAACACTTGAAAAGCAAACAATTTTTGAAAACATAGTGAGCAAGTACCTAAGAGCCCGTGGATAACCACGGATAGAAAGGGTGCTAACACCTTCCCTTTCTATAAATCTACCTCCCGAACCGAGAGACATCTCGAAAAAGGAATTTTAGTGTGCTTTTGTCCTTTCCATGTTGGAGAACATAAAAGACGGTGGCGACTCTTGCTTACCGCGACATTTCGCGAACCAGCTTAAAAAAACAGTCAGTTCTATTTCCACCGATTACAGAACTGGCGACTCTGCTGGGGAGAATAATAAGTGAGGTGTACCTTAGGATTAGAACACTCTTATGTTTTCAATTGTATGTCTTGATTGCTTTTATATTTATGGGCTTGCATCGGAGTTTCATAGATCCTAACCCGGATATGGGGAATACCCTTTAGGTAGCATAAGCTGTGAGGGACATGTCCGGCGTAGACCGACACGGGTGAAGCAGTGGCTACGTTGGTGTGACACCTTGGTCTGTACCGATATCCCTTGTGTTGCAACGAGGAGAATATGGGTCTTCTGAGGAGTCATTAAGCACCAACCGACCTTAGAACCCTAAATTGACCCAACTTGGCCATAGAACAGTAGCAGTATGCTACACTCATTGAGGCTAAACTCTCGCGATGGTTCTGGCTGCAAGAAAAGATTGCGATGCTGGAGTTATGACTGATTGAGGGTAGTCAGTGATATTGAGATCCTCTAGAACCCGGTTACTATTTTCTAGGACAGGTCTTAACCAACGAAACTGAAAGAGGGTAGTACCTAAACTTCATGTTGGCCTAAACTCTAAGGGCTATCTTGTGTGACTTGTGTGCCTTCAAACTTGACTACTTGCATGCTTGTTATCTGACACATGAGTTCCCTGCAGGTTTTGTTTACAGTCCTTAATCTGGACTCATAACAGGGTTTACTTACATCGCTCCACGCATAGCATAACATCATACCATCATACCATTGCATACATCCTGCATAAGGACTAATCCATTTCAAGGATCTCAAGGGTCTGTGATGCAGGTCATGATGAACCAACTGTCTAGCAAGGGGCAAAGGGGATTTATTTTCCTCTAGCCAAGGTTGATAACTTGAGTCAGGGGCTATGACCCACTCGATATGGTGAGCTTTGACTCTTGAAGAAGGACTCTCAACAACATGAAGTTCCTTCAATCAAGCTACAAAATGCAAATTCTAACAATTTTTCTTGTTTACCCCGCGAGATCCTTGAAAACATTGCATGCATACATACATATCATTGCATTACAGGTACCCTTTTTACAGGTCGCTTACCCTCTTCGCTGTTTATTTCAGCAATCATCATGAATCCTGAACCATCCACTGAACAAGCTATCAAGGCCCTCCAGGCCCAGAACGCCCAGTTTCAAGAGTTGGTTATGAGCCTAGCCCAGGGTCAACAGGACTTGAAAACTCTGATTCTGAAAGAGAAGAAGAAGAAGAAGAGGACTGTTTTGTTCAACACTAGACGCAGATCTGGGAATGGATTACCGAATGAGGCTGAGCTGACTACCTCATCTGTAGGGAAAGATAGTCCCAAAGGGGGAAGGGTTCCTAGTCCCGTGGTCTCCGACAACGAGACGGATTTCAATGATGAACAGTATCCTCCTGCTGAGGATAAGTACAAACAGCTAGAAGACCGGTTGAGTGCCATGGAGATATAGAAAGTGCCCGGCCTGGACTTCGAAGATCTAGGTCTATCCTCTGGGGTGGTGATCCCTCATAAATTCAAAGCACCTGCCTTTGCAAAGTACGACGGAGCCTCCTGTCCTAAGCTGCACCTCCGTTCATACGCAAGGAAGATCCAACCATATACTGCAGACAAGAATTTATGGATCCATTTCTTCCAGGAAAGTCTTTCAGGGACTCAACTCGAATGGTTCTATCAGCTGGATGGAACCAGTATTCGTAATTGGGAGGACTTGGCTACTGCATTCTACAAGCAGTATCAGTATAATTCCGACCTCGCTCATACGCGTACCACACTCCAGGGTATGTTACTAGGGACGGGTGAAGGATTCAAAGAGTATGTGCAAAAGTGGAGAGACCTGGCTGGAAGGGTGCAACCACCTTTGACTGACCGTGAGCTCGTTGACATGTTCTTGGGGACCCTGTCTGGTCCGTTCTTCAACCATCTGATTGGAAATTCTTCTGCAGGGTTTACGAACCTCATTCTGACTGGGGAAAGAATTGAAGCTGGTATCAAGGCTGGGAAAATTCAAGAAGCGACACCTTCTGATACTCATAAAAAGCCTTACCATGGGAAAAAGGAGTCCAACGCCGTGCATGGTAAAAAGAGTCGTCATGATCAACATGTAGGGGAAACCCAGATCTCTAATCCTATGCCTGCTCAACAAAGACAGGGGCATCAACGTAAGGAGGTCGCACCCAAGAGACAGTTCACTAAGATCAACATGTCACTGGATCAAGCGCTACAACAAATGTTGAAAGCAGGGCTGATTACCTTAAGGGCTCCTCTTCGGAATCCAAACACTTCCGCTCCTAACTATCATCCCAATGAAAGGTGCGCATACCACTCTGATAGCCCGGGGCATACTACGGACAACTGTTGGGCTCTGAAGAACAAGGTTCAAGACATGATTGATGCTAAAGAAGTCCAGTTTAAAGCACCAGAGACTCCAAACATAATCACTGCTCCTTTTCCAAATCATTGAAGGCTTTTGTTTTATTTGAATTTCCGAGTTGTATTTTTCTTTGCTTATATAAACAACTAATGTCATAGCAAACTTGTTTATTCCATTAATGCATCGCATATGTCTGTTTGAATTAATCTATTCGTATTCATTATATTCAAAATTGCTTTCATGTTTCTGTGATGTTCAATTCTCAATTGCAAATTCTAAGCCTCTTGAGGGAGGATGACAAAAACAATACCATGATCCTTACAGTATGCTTTTGAATAGACCCTGCTGATGAGGTACAGGCATTGTTTCAATTCCTAAACACTGGAGTTATAAGGAAGATAATCCCTCGTCAACCCCTTCGAGCCAAAGAAGTAGGAGTTTTTCTTTTCGAAAATTAAAACCCTTAATCATAACCTGGGGCAGGGTAGTTCTCTCAGTTGATCCAAGTGCACAGCGAATAGCATCAAAGGAGTCCTTCCAAAGCAAAAGACGATGATGGTTCTGAATAATCATAAGGACGGGCAGTCATTATTTCAAAAACAAAAGCCCAACAAGTCAAAACCTATGAAGGAGACTTACAAAACTGGGGCATCCCGCTGACTGTAATCACAAAAGAAACAGTTCAGGCAAAAAACAGGGGTAACGAAATCAAAGAGAAAGAGGTCCTGCAAACCCTCAACAAGGAAATGACTGCCTATTCAAAATAAACTGTCAACATCCAAACCATCATCGGAATATCAGAACAAAGACTCAAACAAGGTCTAACGCACGATCAGCTGAGTTTAGGTTTGAAGAACATCACGAAGAGCGGGTAGGTACAAATATAATTTGAGCCTTTATCCTTTGTTTCTTAAACCGTGAACCAGGCCACGTTATAACCCTAAAAAGTCCTAGCTGAAGCATGGGTTAGTTCGAAAGCATACTGTCACAAAAGGTATCCTAACTCCTTAAGGCTTGCGGTAAAATCCTGAGTTGACATCACAGTGTACAAAAATTCACTTGTTTTTTACTGAAAAACTGCATTTTCAAAAAATCCAAGACAGACATAAGCTTTGCATTTTTAAATAACATTGTTTGCATATGACTTTTTGTTCGAACAACAAAGAAATTCGCACGAAGAATATCTGATGAACAAAAGCACTCCCAACCAAGGGGCAGACATGATCGTGGTCCATCATCTGGGGCAGTCCAGTCAAGATTCGGAGAATCTCTCAAAAGGCCAACCAGCTTAGGGCAAATCTCCATCTGGATCACTTGGGGCATTGGACGATCAAACGAAGATCTTCTGGTGGTATGGTAACACTACACTATTGACAGTGACAACTTCCTGTATCCTAAGAGCACAGACATAGTCGAAAAAATACTACGCATAATCAAAGACCCGCTAGGTTGACACACCTAGGCAAAAATAAGGGCTTCCCGGCGAACCAAAAGGGTTCGGGAAAAAATAAGGGATGAAAATGAAAAATTTGTACACCCTGCAAGTCGAAAACCTGAAAAGGTGGCTTGGGCAAAAATGGGTATCCCGGTGGACTGAAAACCCGAAAGGGAGGTCCAGGCAAAAGTTAGGGATCAAAGCGTACGGCTATGTCCTGTCATCTCGTCACTTGCCTACCAGAAGAAGATTTGTCAATCGGCAGTCATCAAGCACTTCCACAGGTACCTTCTCCCACGGAAGCTGGGGCAAAAAGAATTGTCCGAACTGTACAAGTTGCTCTGTCCACCGAGGTACCAGGGTAAGTTCAGCTGAAGAACATGACCAAGATACCTTCACTCCCTGTAGAGTAAGACAAGATTCAGCCATACTCTCCCCAAGCAGAGTTGGCCTCCCATCAGCCCCGAAAGGCACAATATCCTTAGCAAGTCAGCAACACTCTCCCCAAGCAGAGTTAGCCTACTGTCAGCCTTAAGGAAGATGGATATCCCCAGAAGATCTTAATATTCCCCAGCGGAGTATATAGATGTTCCTAAGAAAGCATCCCTGACAGTCTTAATATTCCTCGACGGAAATATAAGATTGTTCCCCGGCGGAATACCAGACACCTCAGTGGAGCCATTCCCCAGTGCAGTCCAAAAGTCTCCCCAGGAGAGTTGAATCATCCTCCCCAGTAGATTTTGGAAGCTTATCCCCAGTAGATTCTGGAAGCTTATCCCCAGTAGATTCTGGAAGCTTGTCCCCTGCAGAGTGCAAATATCTCTCCCCGACCACGTTCAAAGGTTATTCCCCACCAGAGCCTATAACTGGGTTATCCTTAGCTAATTACCACGGAAAGATCATCCTCAGCGAAGTTCTTCCTATCCCCAGCGGAGTTCATCAAACCCCTCAACAAAACTTATCAACAGGAATCCCCAGCGGAGTTATCGTTAAGTTCTCAGCAAAGCATCTCTTCCCACAGAGTAATTCCCTGCAGAGTAATCTCTTCAACAAGTTTATTCCCCAACGGAGTTATCTTCTCCTATTGGTTTATTCTTGCAATCATCATCCCCAGCGGAAACGAAGAACTCTCTTCAACATCAGCCCAGGATTTAACTCCCGGCATTCGTCAAGGATTTATTTTCCTAGACAGGAGATACATTCATAAACATCACATTGTCATATATCATGATACATGCATATACGCATCATATCATACAATCTCATTTGTGTTGAGAATATCATTGCTTGATCCATATCATGCACTGCATATGACTGACCTTTACCTTTCAGGAAAGATGCAGTTAAACTCTAAATTCAGTCAGTAAAGACAAATCCCGTCAAAGAAGACAAATCCAGTTGAATCAATTCTTAAAGATCTTTCTAAATACAAACCTGTCATTATAGACACTCGTCATTATAGACACCCGTCATTATAGACACCCGTCATTATAGACACCCGTCATTTAAGACAGCCTGTCATCTTAGACAACCCGTCATTTTAGACAACCCGTCGTTATAGACACCCGTCATTATAGACACCCGTCGTTATAGACACCCGTCATTATAGACACCCGTCGTTATAGACACCCGTCATTATAGACACCCGTCGTTATAGACACCCGTCATTATAGACACCCGTCATTATAGACACCCGTCATTATAGACAACCCGTCATTATAGACACCCGTCGTTATAGACACCCGTCGTTATAGACACTCGTCGTTATAGACACCCGTCGTTATAGACACCCGTCGTTATAGACACTCGTCATTATAGACACCCGTCGTTAAAGACAATCTATCATTGAAGACCACCTGTCACTGAAGACAACCTGTCATTGAAGACAACCTGTCATTGAAGACAACCTCGTCGTTAAAGACAACTCGTCAAAGAAGACAAAACTTCCCCTGGTTCAGTTAAATCGATTCCTGAAGATTTTCTGAGATAACCTGTCAGTAGAGACAACCCATCAACCTTCCAATTCCAGATTCGATACCTGTATCTAGCCAGGGCATATCTGTAGACGACTAATTCCAGATTCGATACCTGTATCTAGCCAGGGCATATCTGTGAGCGATTGATTGTAGATTCGATACCTGTATCTAGCCAGGGCATATCTGCATGAAGAGTTTGAAGATCAACACCTGTAACAGGCCAGGAAATTATCTTTCTTTCTCAGGTACGCAAGTTCTCGCTAAGGAATCTCTTACGCGATCGACGCACAATTCCAAATGGCATCTATAAGCCCATTCCCGACAAGGTTCTGTCACATCTCCAGATGGCATCTATAAGCCCATCCTCCTATCCACCATCTTTCCAAATGGCATCTATAAGCCCATTCCCGACATCACACTGCTGATATTCTACTATGCGAGTGCAAATTTCTGGGCACTCTATTGTTCAATCATCTTCCACCTTCGGATCACGAAAGGCACACAAGCCAATCTACATCCTCAGGTATAAGAAGATTGAACAGGGGCAACTGTTGTACCCCAAAATTTTCCCTCCCATATTCTTCAAGATTTGTCAAGATCAATCTTCAAATGGATCAAGGGGTTGCACAGTCAAACATCCTCCTAAGCCAATCAAAATTAGGGTTTTGGTTCTTGCAAGGAAGTTGAGGTTTTCAAGGGCTCAATCAAGTCCCATAGGCCCATATACATTGTCAAGCATCTACATGTCAAGTTTCAAGACTCACGGCATCAAAGTCCACAGTCAAAAGCCCTATTTGGTTCACAATCAACTACAGGGGCAAAATGGTCATTTTGCAGTCAAAAGTCAGAATTTTTGGTCAACATCTTGTTTTGAGCTCACAATCATCATTTTATCAAGTCTTGATCATGATTCCACAAGGATAGCTCAAAAATCATCAAGATGCAAAAGTTGCTATTTTTGGACAACTGAAAAGTCAACTGTAACTTGACCAGGGCATAACTTTTTCATGGTTCATCAGAAAAATCCCATCTAATGCTCATTTTTAAGGGGATGACATTTCCTACAATTCATATTCACATTCCAAGTCCAAGAAATGCTCTCACAAAAAGTTATCAATTTCTACATTATAGGTCAATTTCAAAAGTCAACAAAAATGCACTTTAAGTCAAAGACCATAACTTGAGATTGGTAGATCCAAATGACATGGGACCAAAGGCATTGGTTAGAGGACTTCAATAACTTTCCAAAATGTCAAAGAACATGTTCATATGATCAAAATTGAGCAAGATATGCATTGGAGAAGTTGGGAAATTTTTGTGAATTTGCAAAAGTCAACTTTGCTCAAAACACATCATTTTTGCTAATGGGCCTCAAATTTCTTCTTGAAACATTGTCCAAGGATTATGCACGACCCATTGAGATTAAATTGATTTATTTTCTTATTTTTAATTAATTAATTGAATTTTTATTAATATTAATTCATTTAATTGATTTAAAATGTAGGAAAATATGAAGATATGGTTTTCAAATCTTTTCATGAAGCAAATATGACCAATATGAGCTGGAGATTTCGTGTGCCAATCAAAGAGACAAGAATATCCAATTTTGGCAAGCTTTTTCAATCAAAAATATGCAAAAAGATTTGATTGAAAATCAAATATTGAAAACATGAATTCAATGGATCTTTGGGCCAAGACTTGACCTAATTCCCTTCCATTACATATGCTGAACCTAACCCTAATGTATTCACGTGAAAGCTGCTGCAGAAAACCATATGCAATATTGAAAAAAAGCCAAGAAAACTCAAAACTGAATTCCACCTTCCAGGCCCTTTCAAAGCAATTTAAGGATTCTAATACATTGCTAGCATTCCCAGAAGCGTGTAGCAATCAAAAACAAGCCCTAACACTCAAAGAACACGCAAAAACAGTGATACGGTTTGCTTGACTTTTCCATAATCGAAACTCACTTTTTATGCATCATTAACATGTTCTAATCATCGTTTTACATTGCTTGAACCTTTACAAAGCTAATGGAATTGGTTAATTGCATTATAGTGTACAGGATCGCAGGTTGCCATTGAAGGGTTCTAGGGTTTATAAGTTCTGGAATTAGGGCTTTCTTGACCAAGCAAAATTAGGACTAATGGTGCCCATGGTTGAAACCGTCTGATCAAGACGAACATACTGGACATATCGCGCCATATTTATATAGCATAGAATCCTAATCGCTATTTTTCCTTTTTCAGTTTGTGGGGGTTAAAAACCCCCGCTATTTGATGTGTTTTTATGCAGGCAATTGAAGAAGACGAAGGACGTGTTCAATCATGGTTGGCTCATTCAAATATAACGCACGTTTTTCTCTTTCCAGCATATGCGTTTGTTTTCATATATTATTTTTATTGCCCATTATAATAACAAAGACGGGCGCTTGGCTTAGTGGAGGATGATGTGGCTGGTCACCATTGGGACCTGGGTTCGATTCCCAGGTCCCCCAAATTCCTTGTTTCTATTTTTTTCAATGAGTTCACATGCAGCTTCCTAAACGTGTTCCACCATGCGCTCCAGGCATCATCACGCCATGTGTCCATGATCATAAATCCAAAGGCCAAAAGGTGATGAACACCATGTTCTCAAGTCAAAGCCAGCGTGGATAATTCAAAAAGTCAAAACAGGCTTGTGTGCTTCTTGGGCCTCAGATTATTTTCTCACCTCCACCTGGGCCAGCATACCCCCCTGGTTCTAGTATTCTTTTTTTCTTTTATATTTTAATTGCTATTTAATTATTATAAATATTATTATTATTCATAAATTATTATTTTCATAATAAATTCAGACCTATTAAAAAATGTAGATATTTTACTTATTACTATTATTTATCATTATTAATCATTATTTTGTAAATAAATATGGTTAATTAATTTAGTCTTTTTAAAATTAGGTCAACTTTAATTTTTTTCTCAATAACTTAAAATAGATTAGACTTAGGGTTTTTCTTTTGACACTTTTTAATTTCTTTTTTTATTTTATTTCATTAAAAACATAAAAAACACAAAAAATACTTTTTCTTTTAATTAATTAATTAATTAGTAAATTAGGTTTAATAGTTAATTTAATTGCAAAAAGGGACCAAACTTCAATTCTTTTCTCCAAAAGGGTCAAAACCCTAAGACTTTCCGGATTTAATTTTTATCCGTGCGTTGTTATTTTTGATTATATTGACGTAACTGTTTCCGAGGATGTAATAGTTAATTAGGCTTTTACCGCTTTCTTTACTTTTCTCGCATTTATTTCCAAACGGGTTATGTTTTTGGCGATGTATATACCCGCGCCTTGTAATAGCGTAGATTTACCTTTCCGCACTTTATTTTCCGCACTCTTAACTATTAACTATGCATGACAAGATTGCCTGACAAATAAAATCAAAGCGTAGATCACATATAACATGTTCAAAGATAAACATTAACATGAAACCTGACACACATGCACATGCCACTCCTAGGGTACGCCTCACTCGGTTGCCTCGAGGTGGTCGTCAAGTATAGGGTGTTTTAGAGGTCGCCCTCTTGTCTAAAGGTCCAGTTGCCTCGAAACGGTTGCCTCAGATAAAAAGGATCTAGGACATTAGGGTTATCGCTAAGGTGTCCTACCATTGCTTTGGTGACCACACATGTCCCTAATAATCTAATTGACCTGAATACCTCCAACGACGGTGCTACCTACTTCTCAATAGTGGGATAGCACTGTCTAAAGGACTCTTACACAGCCTAATTCCTTAGAGTAGGTAGATTTCTCCTGGGTACTTGCTCTTTCAAAAAACAAACAAAATACTTGTCGCACCTACACTTTCAAAAAGTTTTCAAACAAATACTTCATACACTCTTGAGGACTGATACAAGAGTTACCTAGAAGTTTTTCAAACGAACTTTTTCAAAACCCACAAACACTTGAAAAGCAAACAATTTTTGAAAACATAGTGAGCAAGTACCTAAGAGCCCGTGGATAACCACGGATAGAAAGGGTGCTAACACCTTCCCTTTCTATAAATCTACCTCCCGAACCGAGAGACATCTCGAAAAAGGAATTTTGCTGTGCTTTTGTCCTTTCCATGTTGGAGAACATAAAAGACGGTGGCGACTCTTGCTTACCGCGACATTTCGCAAACCAGCTTAAAAAAATAGTCAGTTCTATTTCCACCGATCACACCTACATTGCTTGGGGACATCCTCCACTCATTTTACACACGAACAATGAGAAAAAGAGGTGTTCTCATGTGCTGTACTCCTCTCCTTGCAAGGTGGTTTATTTATCACCTTCCACAATCTGTTTTAAAGAATGAACAAGGCTTAAGGTGGTCACAACGGTTGATGACCCTCACACATTCTGATGTACATTGGTGTTCTCGGTCTAGAGAAAATGTCACCATCGTCGATCGTTGTGGTGATTTCCCTAATATTCCCTTACTTGGCATTAGGGGAGGCATTACCTACAACCCTTGTCTGGCTTTGAGAGAATTTGGATATGCACGGAGGGATGGCCCTAATGACATGCTGATTCCTGACCTAGTTTTTGACTTCGACAACGATGTGCAAGGACTTCGCCAAAGATTCATCAGAGCTTGGAGGATGCCTAACAAGGTAGATAGCAAGACACTGGGGCACAAGAACTCCATCCCTCTTGAGCCTTATCTCAAGTGGGTACGAACCCGAGCCCAGAGTCTTATGATGCCTTACCCTCACATTCTCCCTTTGATTAAAGATCCTGTTAAGGAAGGAGAGGTTCCCTACACCATCCTACATCCTGACATGCCAACATCATGGGAGGAAATGCAGAAGAGTTGGATCCAACTCAAGGAAGAAAGGGATACTTTTGAAGCCAGCTTCTACGCCAGTGAGAAGAAGGTTTTGGAGCTTACCCGCCGACTTCACGAGGAGGATACCCTCAACACTTACATCGCACCAAAGAGGATGCGCAACGTCTTTTTACCTTAAGAAGTTTTTTGTAATATTTGGCCCATGGGGCATTTATGTACTGACAAAATTTCTTCTTATTAATATGACGTGTGATCTTTTTGTCTGCAACAATTTTGAATTTCTAAATCCTTGAATGCATTGCATGAATAAACATATCATTCATCATATGCATAAGCAGGTCTTCACGCCAGGTTTCCTTATCTTTCTGTTGTTTATTTCAGTAAGATGGATCTTGAACAGACGGTCAAGGATCTGCAGTCACAAAACTCGCAGTTTCAACAGCTCCTAATGACCTTAGCAAAGGGTCAGGAGGATCTTAAAGCACTGTTAGGGAACAAAGAGCAAGAAAAAGGAAAAAAGAAGAAGAAAAGAGTTGGGGTAGCTACACTGGGAAGAAGATTTAAGAATGAAGCTAGGAGAGTTCTTGAATTCCCCTCCACATCTGATGAGGGGACCGGTAAAGGAAAAGGGGCTGCATTACCTTCTGAGTCCGAGGTTGAAGAGGAAGAGGTTGAGGAAGATGAAGATTATTCAGAGCAGCAATACCCGCCGGCGGACGACAAATACAAAAACCTGGAGGATAGACTGGCAGCTATGGAGCTGCAAAGGGTTCCCAGGCTAGATTTTGAAGAATTGGGATTGATTGCTGGGATTGTGATCCCTCCAAAGTTTAAAGTGCCAATTTTTGCAAAATATGACGGGCTGTCTTGCCCGAAGATGCACCTGAGGTCATATGTCAGAAGAATTCAACCTCATACATCCGACAGAAATCTGTGGGTACACTTCTTTCAGGACAGCTTATCCGGTACACAGCTAGACTGGTTTTACCAGCTTGAGAGGTCAGAAGTGCATAATTGGGAAGACTTGGCAGCTGCCTTTTATCGCCAGTATCAATATAACACTGACTTGGCGCCAACCCGTACTCAGCTACAAAGTATGGGGATGTCCTCAAATGAGGGATTCAAAGAATACGCCCAGAAATGGCGCGACTTGGCCGGAAGAGTACAGCCACCTCTTTCAGATAGGGAACTAGTTGATATGTTTTTGGGGACCCTATCTGGTCCATCCTTCAACCATTTGATCGGGAGCTCCTCCGCAGGGTTTACTGAATTGATTCTGACTGGCGAACGGGTGGAAGCTGGTATTAAGAGCGGAAATATTCAAAGGGATGCCTCTGCCTCCACAACTGTTAAGAAACCATTCCCGGCGAAGAAAGAAACAGATGTTATATACTCTCAGAAAGGATCGGGGAGAACTGAGCACCGGCCGACTGTATGGGCCGTGATGATCCAAAATTCATCAAATGATCAGCCTCGTAACAATCAGTCAAGACCAAATCAGCAACGGGTAGAACGGCCGCAACGGCAGTTCACCCGCATCAACATGACGCCTGCACAAGTTCTTCCCCATTTGTTGAAGCTAAATCTCACCACTATTAGAGAGGCGCCAAAGATTGTGAACACCGCTTCCCCACACTATCATCCCAATGCTAAATGTGCCTATCATTCTGACACCGTTGGGCATGACACCAACGATTGCTGGGCACTTAAGAATAAAATTCAAGACTTGATAGATGCTAAAGAGGTTGAGTTCGACGCCCCGGAGAAGCCGAATGTGATCTCCGCTCCGATGCCAAAGCATGGTCGTAATGTCCATGCTATTGAAGAAGATCGGTATGTTGCTGCTGTTGATGACCTGGTAACTCCACTACTAACAATCAAGTTGAATCTGTTGAAAGTTGGGATTTTCCCAGGTTGTAAAGAAGATTGCTACGTTTGTTCCCCCCTACCAACTGACTGTCCATTGCTGAAGATAGGCATCCAAGGCCTAATGGACAGCCAATAAATTCTTTTCGAAAAGATTCCTGCTACTCCAATCCCTATCAAAGATGTTTCAATAATCACCATTTCCACCAATCTTTCCAAGGTCCCTAAAAAGCCTGTTAAGATTACATCCGCTACGAAGTTTGTTCCTCTGAAAATAACCATGCATGGGCCTGTCCCCTACAAATCTGATAAATCAATACCATGAAATTATGGTGGAGAAATCTACTACCATGGTGTTAAACAAGTTGAGATAACTGAAGAGAGCTCTAACGAAGAAACTACCGACATTGGAAACATTGCCGGTACGAGCAAGATTACCCGAAGTGGGAGAATTTTCTCTCCAGAGATTGCCCCCCCCAAAGGCAATCTTTAGACCCTCAGCTGCTGCCAAGGTTACTCCTGCACCGATAAAACTTTCTACAAGAACTCCGTTGAGTGAAGAAGTTGTTACTCCTGTGGTTGTCCCTCCTACTTCTGCTGATAAGGGGAAAGGGATCCAAGAAGAGCTCGTCAGGACGAGGGCTCAACCCTTGGTCATCCCCGAAACCTCTAAGAAATAAATGGAGGAGATTCTGAAAATAATAAAGAAAAGTGATTATGACGTTGTAGAGCAACTGGGGCAAACCCCCTCGAAGATCTCCATGTTAGCATTGCTGCTTTGTTCGGAGGCTCATGCCAAAGCCTTGATAAGGTTTTTGAAGACAGCCCATGTTCCCCAGGAAACCTCAGCCGATCAATTCCAGGATTGTGTAGCCAGCCTTACCGCCGACAACGGCCTGGGTTTCTCTGATGCTGACCTGACTCCGAAAGGAAGAAAGCACAATGACGCACTGCATGTGTTAGTTGAATGCCGAGGAACCACTCTCGCCCATGTCTTGGTCGACACTGGTTCTTCTCTAAATGTGCTGCCTAAGAAGGCTCTCGACCGGTTGGATTGTGAAGGCTTGGAGCTGAAACCAAGTAATATCATTGTCAGGGCCTTTGACGGGTCTAAAAGGATGGTGCATGGGGAGGTCGAGATTCCCATCAAGGTAGGTACTGAAGTTTTCCACTCAACTTTCTATGTGATGGACATCCGCCCATCATACTCTTGCTTTCTAGGAAGACCATGGATTCATAATGCTGGGGCAGTCACTTCCTCCCTGCATCAGATGCTGAAATACCCTGTCAAGGGAAAAATCATAACTGTACACGGTGAAGAGGAGTACATGATCAGCCATCTGAATTCCTTTCGGTATGTGGAAGTGGATGGCGAATTCATTGAAACACCCTTTCAACACTTTGAGGAAGTTGCTCCCGAGGTTGCAGTAGCAAAGGCAGTAGCTGAGGTACCCAAGCAGGTGGCCAGGATGGCATCTCTGAAAGACGCACAGGCTGCAATGAAGGAAGGGAAGAGCTCAACATGGGTTCAGTTGCCTGAAATTCCTCACAAAACAGACAAGTTTGGGTTGGGATTTACCGCTGCGGGGCAAAAAGCTATGCGTCGCTCAAAAATTGAAAGAACACCCATCAAGATTTCTCCTCATAGAATCAATGCTTTAGAAGACGAAGACGAAGAGGGTAACATTGAAGATTAGATCTTCCCAACCATCGAAGGGGGACTTCACAACTGGGAGGCAAAAGACTTCGTCCCCATTACTTTCATTAATCAGTATTTTATCTTTCGAACATTTCCTGTTGGTCTGTAATAATTACTTTTAAACAATCTGCACACTATTTTTTCACCTCATGCCTTGCCCGGGGCATGTAGGTCCATTTGTAAGGGTTTTGATTCTCTTCATATTCATATGCCATGTTTAATGATTCATTGGACGTTTTTCATTTATAAACTGTTGTGTTCATTTTCTTTCCTTGTGCATTTTTGTTTGTTTAAGGATGGCTATCCCTTACACACACCCACACTCACAAATGCAGGTACCCATCCACTATGGATTCTATGGGTGACTATTCTGCTGTATCCTTCAATACTCTGAAGATTTGGTCAATCGGGCTGAATACGAAGATGACGAAGATTGTGAAGTACCAGGAGAGCTAGCCAGACTTCTGCAACAAGAAGAAAGGGCCATCTTGCCTCATGAAGAGTTGTTGGAAACGGTCAACTTAGGAACAAAGGAAGACAGGAAAGAAATACAAGTGGGTGCCAATCTGGAACCAAGTGTCAAGGAGCGCTTAATACAGCTGTTGAATGAATACGTTGAAATCTTCGCCTGGTCTTATGAAGACATGTCGGGTTTAGACACAGATATAGTGGTTCACCGTCTCCCTACAAGAGAGGATTGTCCACCGATCAAGCAAGAATGAGGCCCGACATGTCTGAGAAGATTAAAGCTGAAGTAATGAAGCAATTCAACACTGGCTTTCTGGCTGTTACATCCTATCCACAATGGGTTACTAACATTGTGCCAGTACCTAAAAAAGACGGCAAGGTCAAAATGTGTATGGACTACCGGGATTTGAACAGGGCTAGCCCTAAAGATGATTTTCCGCTACCGCATATCGACATTTTGATTGACAACACAGCTCAGCACAAGGTGTTTTCCTTCATGGACAGATTCTCGGGCTACAACCAGATCAAAATGGCCCCCGAGGACATGGAGAAAATAACCTTTGTTACACAATGGGATACCTTCTGCTACAAGGTGATGCCGTTCGGACTGAAGAACGCAGGGGCAACTTATCAGCGCGCCATGGTGGCTTTTTTCATGATATGATACATCATGAGATCGAAGTATACATAGACAACATGATAGCTCGATCACAAACAGAGGAGAAACACCTTGAACATTTGCAGAAGCTGTTTGCCAGGTTGAAGGAGTACAAACTCAGGCTGAATCCAAGTAAGTGCACTTTTGGAGTTAGGTCTGGTAAACTTCTAGGATTTATTGTCAGCAACAAAGGCATTGAGGTCGATCCAGCAAAAGTAAAGGCTATACAAGAAATGCCTTCCCCCCGTACTGAAAAGGAGGTTAGAGGGTTCTTGGGGCGCTTGAACTACATTGCCAGATTCATCTCTCATCTGACGTCTACCTGTGAACCAATTTTCAAACTATTGAAGAAAGATCAGGTAGTCGAATGGAACGACGATTGCCAAGCTGCTTTTGATAAGATCAAGGAGTATTTGCTAGAACCTCCTATTCTGATGCCACCCGTCGAAGGAAGGCCGCTGATCATATATCTGACCATTTTGGATAACTCAATGGGGTGCGTACTGGGCCAGTATGACGAGTCTGGTCGAAAAGAGCATGCCATTTATTACCTTAGCAAAAATTTTACCGACTGTGAGACTCGCTACTCACTGCTCGAGAAAACTTGTTGCGCTTTGGTATGGGCTGCTCGCCGACTAAGGCAGTATATGTTAACTCATACCACTCTGTTGATTTCCAAAATGGATCCTATCAAGTATATCTTCGAGAAGCCTGCTTTATCTGGAAGAATTGCTAGATGGAAAATGATCCTGACTGAGTATGACATCCAGTATACTACCCAAAAAGCTATAAAGGGGAGTGTACTAGCTGACCATCTAGCTCATCAAGCTATCGAAGATTATCAATCCATGAGATTCGACTTCTCGGACGAGGACATCATGACATTGGACAACATTGAAGGTAACGGACCGTATGACGGACCTGAAAATGGATCCCGATGGACCCTGTACTTTGATGGTGCTTCAAATGCGCTTGGAAGCGGTATCGGTGCGGTACTCATTTCCCCGGAAGGTTGCCATACACCTTTCACGGCCCGACTTTATTTCAGCTGTACCAACAACATGGCTGAATATGAAGCTTGCATCTTTGGTCTCAAGGCTGCTATAGACTTGGGGATCAAATCTTTGATCGTATTTGGGGACTCGGCTTTGGTTATCAGTCAAATCAAAGGAGAGTGGGATACCAAACATCATAATCTTATCCCATACAAAGAACATGTCTTGACATTGCTGCCTCATTTCGAGCAGATCACCTTCGAGCATTTCCCGCGAGAAGAAAATCAGCTAGCAGATGCTCTAGCTACAATGTCTTCCATGTTTAAACTCAATTGGGATAACGAGGCTCCCCAAATCACCATCGAGCGAATGGATGAACCTCTGCATTGTCATGAGATTAATACCGAAGAAGTAGTGGAACAACCCTGGTTTCACGAAATCAAAAGGTATCTCCAGACTAGAGAATATCCTGAAGGAGCTTCTGCCAATGACAAAAAGTTCTTAAGGAAATTTGCGGCCAAGTTCTTCCTGAGCAATGGCATCCTCTATAAACGCAGCCATGATTGTGTTTTACTCTGATGTGTAGACAAAGCTGAAGCAGAGTTGATCATGACTGAGATACACAGCGGCACGTTTGGCACCCACTTGAGTGGACATACGATGGCTAAGAAGATTCTAAGGGCAGGCTATTACTGGTCTACCATGGAAGCGGATTGCCACCAACATTCCCGTACTTGCCACAAATGTCAAGTCTACGCTGACAAGATTCATATTCCTCCTGTTCCTCTCAACGTTCTGACAGCTCCTTGGCCATTCGCAATGTGGGGCATTGACATGATTGGAGAGATCAAACCCACAGCGTCCAATGGACATCGCTTCATTCTAGTCGCCATTGACTATTTCACCAAATGGGTCGAAGCAGCTTCCTTCGCCTCTGTTACAAAGAATGTGGTTGCCCGCTTCATCAAGCAGAACCTCATATGCCGGTATGGTGTCCCCGACAGGATCATCACAGACAACGGTACAAATCTGAACAATACTATGATCACTGCTCTATGCGAACAGTTCAAGATTTATCATCATAATTCATCTCCCTATCAGCCGAAGATGAACGGTGTTGTTGAAGCTGCGAACAAAAACATCAAGAAGATCATTCAGAAAATGACAGTCGCCTACAAGGACTGGCATGAGATGTTACTGTTTGCTCTGCATGGATACCGTACCACAGCACGTACTTCGACAGGGGCAACCCCATTTTCTTTGGTATATGGCATGGAAGTTGTCCTACCCATGGAAGTTCAGATTCCTTCTTTAAGGATTATGAAGGACTCTGGTTTGAGTGAAGACGATTGGATTCAGACCCGACTTGATCAACTCAATTTGATTGATGAGAAGCGGCTCACTGCTGTTTGCCATGATCAGACATACCAAAGACGGATGATTAAGGCTTTCAACAAGAAAGTCAGGCGTCAAGAATATCAAGTCGGAGATCTCGTAATCAAGCGGATTATCTTGCCGCAAAGTGATCCCAGGGGAAAATGGACTCCTACTTACGAAGGACCATTTGTAATTAAGAGCATATTTTCTGGTGGTGCAATGATTCTGACCACCATGGACGGCGACGATTTGCCACACCCTGCGAACGCAGACATAGTCAAAAAATACTACGCATGAAACAAACCCGACAAGTTGAAAACCCGAAAGGGCGACTTGGGCAAAAATGGGCATCCTGGTGAACCGAAAACCCGAAAGGGCGGTTCAGGCAAAAATTAGGGATAAAACAAGAAAATCTGTACACCCGGCAAGTCGAAAACCCGAAAGGGCGGCTTGGGCAAAAAAGGGTTTCCCGGTGGATTGAAAACCCGAGAGGGCGGTCCAGGCAAAAGTTAGGGAATTAAAGCGTATGACTATGTCTCGTCGGATCACTTTAAAGAAAAATCTCTTCATCAACAAGCTCCGAGCTTCTGATCAATCCAGTCATCGGCGGACGAAGCATTGAATGGACAAGATATTCAGAGTCGTGAAGGATATAGCAGAATGGGAATCCCATGGAATTATTACACATAGCCATCTTTCTTTTGTATAAAATTTTCAATTTTTTACGACAACATCCTCTTACTAGGATGCCTGTCCCCTTTGTACAAAGATACTCATAAAAAGTTAATACAAATACTTTTCCAAATACAGAAATTTGCCTTGTCTTCTGTTTCTTTTTCACACTTATGTTTTATTTGAGAAACGTCCAATGTTTTGTTAAATAAGCATATGCATTTGAACATAATCATTTTCTTACAAATCAAGAAAGATGGTTGCTGGTAGGTTGAAGGTACAGATAGGTATCTTGATGCCCTTTCAGAGGAAATGCCCAGCAGATTTAAACTCCAAATTCCTCAATCCAGAACTTAATTCTCCAAACAAGAGTTAAACTTCAGAATCCTCAGCAGAGCAAAAGCTTTCTCAAAACTGACTTCCCCAGCTAAGAGAGCCTTCCAAGAACTTAGTTCCCCTCAGATTTAAGTTTCAGCATCCCCAAGTGGAGCCCTAAAAATCTAAAAATCCTATCCCCAGCGGAGCTAAAACTTCCAACTATCAATCCCCAGTGGAACCAGATTAGTGAACACTCTCCCACAGAGATACTTCCTATTAGATTGAAGATTCTCAGTCTTGCTCCTCCAGCATGAGTCTCCTAGGTTCTGGACTCCCCAGTGGAGATCATCAGAATTCCAATTTCCCACAGGTCACCAAGGATTTTCAATCCCCAGCAGTGGTCCTAGGATCCCTCAACAACTGAAGATCTTGCTCCCTAAGCAATCAGCAGTCAACAAGGATTTCTTACCCTCAGTAACCAAAGGATTTTTATATCCCCAGCTTCGGTTATGGGTTTATTTCCCCAACATTTGTCAAGGATTTATTCTCCAAAACAAATTAAATTTCAAATTGATCGGTCATTCAAAAGTTCCTTCATCACCTGTTGGAAGTTACAGTCGCCAAAGATCAAATTCTCACAAAATTCAAGTTATGAAGCCCGGATTTGACCGGATAGTATCTTGATCTCTACAGCATATTGTGAAGCCCGGAGTACGACCGGATAACAATTCCAGACTATCGTTGGATTGCGACCAAATAGTGGTATCCCCTCAGAGCAAGCTATGAAGCCCGAATTCGACCGGATAATAGTTTAATCCCCAACAAGTTTCTGTGAAGCCTGGATTACGACCAGACAGCAGTCAAGAATACTACGAAGCCTGGAGTCGACCAGATAGTGGTATATCTTCAACACAAGCTGTTGTGAAGCCTGGATTACGACCAGATGACAATACAAGTTTCTGTGAAGCCTGGATTACGACCAGACAGCAGTCAAGAATACTACGAAGCCTGGAGTCGACCAGATAGTGGTATATCTTCAACACAAGCCGTGAAGCCCGGATTTGACCGGATAACAGCTTAGCAAGATATTGTGAAGCCTGGATTACGACCAGATGACAATACAAGTTTTTGTGTAAGCCTGGATATTGACCAGATAACAGTTAAGCGTTATCAGAATGAAGATTCTCATCCTTGAAGCCTTAGAAGATTGTATACTCCCAATTTCTGACCCTTAACAGAATGAAGACTCTCGTCCTGGAATCCCCAGTAGATTGGCATACAACCCAAGCTCCTGGTTCCCCAACAGCAGTCCCAGGACTTCTCATTTTCAACGATCAAAGGATTCTCAATCCCCTGCAGCAGTCAAGGATTTACTTTCCCCCGGAAGCAGTCAAAGATTTTGTTATCCAGGATCCGCCTTCCTCAGCAAGACAGCTCATCAGCTTACATGCTCATCCATTACATTCATATCATAAACATTGATATAACATACATTGCATCATACATTTCATGCAACATAACTTTGTGTTTCAGCTAATATTTTACCCTTTTCAGGATAAGATTACTAAGCTCAAACTTTTGAAAACAGTTTATGGACGCTTCCCAACATGGATGCTGATCTATTGCTTATTCAATTCCAAGACTTCTGAAAACAGTTTGCGGGTTCTCCAGATACGGATGTTAACCTATCGCTTGTTCAGATTCAAGACTTCTGAAAACAGTTTACGTATTCTCCAGACACGGATGTTAATCTATCGCTTGTTCAGATTCAACTTTTGAAGACAGTTTACGGATGCTTCTAGATACGGATGTCAATCTATTGCTTACTCAGACCCCCAGTTCAGAGATGTTCCAAAACATGGATACCTTTCTGATACTCACCCATTCACCAACGACATACAGTTCAACAAACCTTTCCAGATGGCATCTCTAAGCCCATCCTCCTACCAGCAATTTCCAGATGGCATCTCTAAGCCCATTCCCCTATCACATCTCCAGATGGCATCTTTAAGCCCATCACCAAATGGCATCTTTAAGCCCATTCCCTCAAACCACGCTTAGACGAGTGCAAATTTTTTTGCCACTCTATGTCCAATCTCCTTTTACCCTCGAATCGCGAAAGGCAAACCTGCCAATCTAACTCTCTAGGTTCAAGAAGATTGAACAGGGGCAACTGTTGTACCCCAAAATTTGCCCTCCCTTTTCATCAACATTTTCTCACCACAAGACTCTTGGAGCTCAAGATCAAGTTAGGGTTTGCTCTGCTCAAGACCCCTCTTGGCATTGTTGACCCAAATTAGGGTTTGAGTTTGCACAAAGATGTTTTGACCTAAAATGCCCAAAGTGACTTTCATGCTTCATGTTGGACTTACAAGTTTATCCATGCCAAGTTTCAAGCCTTGATTCCAATCTTTGCCCAGTCAATTGGACAGTTGACCTAGAAATCAATTGTATTGGGGGAAAAGTCAACTGTGGCTAATTGACAGTCAAACCTCATGATTTTTTACCAACACCAACATAATGAACTCATATGAACCATTTGGTCAAGTTTGGATCACAATCCCACAAGAAATTTGATCAGATCACCAAAAGGGCAAAATGGTCATTTTTAGGGTTTTGACTGCACAAAGGCAATTTTTGACTGTTTGACCTAACCAATGGCAAACCAAGCTCACACATGGACTCAAGGACTCAATGGCATTGTCTTCACACATTCAACAAGTTCAAAAAATCTCAAATGCACAGGATTGACAGATGAATTTTCCAGTCAACTGATCAAAATTTGACTGTATACTGAAAAGTCAAACTTTGACTTTTTGGTCAAAATCAAGTGCCAAGATTCATTTTTCATCAAGAGATGTCAAATTATGAAACTTGTTCATCAAGAAATCCAAATTTGCAAATTAGGGTTTAAAATGAGAAAATTTCATAACTTAGAATTTTTCTAAGTTATGAAACTTCCTTATTTTTTCCTAACTTTGTCCCATTTTTTTCACCAAGATGCAAATGGATTAAAACAAAACTCAAAACATGAAAGTTGTAGTCCATTTCAAAATATACAACTTTGATTCACAAAGTTTTCTCAAAGGAAGCTTGTAGCTCAAGTTATGATTTTTGGAACAAGGGTGCAAAACATTTTTAACTTAGAAAATTTTTGACCTATTCTAGGTAGGATTTTTGTCCAACTTCTTGGTCATTTTTCACATGCTTCCACTTGGAGTTTCAATTTGCATTACAAAGATGGATTGTAGTACACATTACAAGCTTTCCAAATTGTCCAAGAACTCATCAAACACCCTTGTGGTTAGGGAGAATCGAATTTGCAAAGTTGGGAAAAATTCACTTTTGTTCATGGCCAAAGCTTGTTCATAACATTGGCATTTTCAAGTCAGCAGGGTTTGTGATAGTTTGCAGGCTTCTAAACCTCTTCACACTCAATAATTAAATGCCTAACCTTTGTGTTCAAGCATTGTTTTATGCATTTAGTCATTACACAAAGAATTAATCTTTAAATGGAAAAAGTAAATTTGCCATTTTGGAAAAGATGCATTTTATGTCAAATACCATATCCAAGAGGTACAAGCCAGATCTTTGAGGCACAAGTTTGTAGACAAATCCCACTGGTCAAGAGAGAGTGATGCAGCATGCTTGAGAGCCTTGTACAGGCCTATAACCCCACTTGAACCTTCTTACTTCAAAAAGAAGAAAGCTTGCAAAAACTCTCAATCTCTCATTTTCCTGTCAACACAGCCAAATACAAACTTTGCAAACATCTTTCATACATCCAAGCAATCCTAAAGCACGACTGAACCACCTCCCAAACCTCCTCATTCACAAAAACACCCTCTTGCTGCAGAAACAGGGCATCTATTGCAGTTTGACTTCCACAATCCATTCCACTCGTGCACTTTGGCCAAAAAGAGTTCAAACATGTTCCATATCATCCACTGAAGTTATCCCAAGCATTGAACTCAAGCTGTAACACCCATAACCACGTTTGCCATTTTTATTTTCAAGCTGTGCAGGTTGACTTCCATAGCACGATTCAGTTGATTTTAAAGCAAGCTAGGAGTTGGAGAAGCATCCTTGGACTTCAGGCAAGCTGTACAAAAGCTCAAAATCCATTGGAAGTTGCTACATTGTTCTGTTCAAGTCAAGCTGAAACAGGTAAAAACATGAACTTCTATCTCTCTATCCATGCATGATTAAGCTTAGGTTTATGAAGAAAACATGTTCTACTCATAGCCCTGAAGCCATCCATGTATTTACTTTTCATTTATATTATGCGTGCTGTGAGAATTTTGGCCATGAACATTGAAGAAAAATTAGGTCAGAAATTGGGGATGAAGAAATTCTCCCTCGTTTCTTAGAGTTAGGTCAAGTATTTTATATGTCTGAATTCGTCTCTTGATGCTCTATAATGTTTGTGTTATGAGTTTTTGTTAAAAGTCAAAGAATCAGGAGTTAGCTGTTGTACAAGAAGCGCACGTTTTTGATGTTCAAACAATGCTGAAGGTTTAAGATGACTGGCTTGGGATGGGCCTGAGTCAGTCCTGCTTTTTGCACCCCCTTTTTCAATTTACACCCCCTTGGCCCATTGTGTGATATATTGATCATTTTTTATTTTTTCTTTTTGATTCTGACTTATTATTTTTTGCTCAAATATAAAAAATATAAAAAATATTTTTCCACCCTTTTTTTGCATTTATTTGGCATTTATTTGTTTTATTTAACATATACATGTAAATAAATATATATACTTTTTTATTTAAAACCCTAGAAAATAATACAAAAAAATATTTTAGTTATTATTTTTTGTTTACATTTTGAAAACATTTTCTAAAAATATACATTTTTTTGTAAATTAATATTTTATTTTGGTATATATATATTTAGTATATTTAATATATAATATAAATACTTGTATATTTTATTAGATATTTAGGATAAAAAATACAAAAATAATACATTTTTATTTTTATTAATATATGACACTAAAAAATACTTTTTTTACAATATACTTTTTTTTTGTATAAATTAATATATAAATATGGTATATAATTAATAAATAAATACTATTTATTTGAAAACTAGGGTTTTGCCCTAAACCATGAAAATATTCAAAAATTGACCCTTTTATTTTTGTTTATATTTCACATTGAAAAATACTTTCACATACATAAAAAATCATTTTTGTGCATAATACATTTTGCATATTTATTGTATTTACTTTATATTGTACAATTAAATATTTGTATATTCGATATGGATGTAATAGTCTAGGTTTAATCTCTTGTCAAATATCCCCCCATTCAAATGTTTGTACCCCCATCCCCATAATTATGTTGTAATAATTTAGGACTTTAAATTTCCGCATTTTAAAGCTTTCAAATTATGCCATGATAGACTTAGGGGTTGTATGCGAATCAAATAACAAATAGCTTGACTAATACAAAGACAAAAATGCATGAAAATGGACAACACCAAGCACACTTGAACCCCTAGGGTTACTCCACTTGTTGCCTTCAAAAAATAGGCCATGTTGCATGTTGAGTGTCTTTGGCAAAACAAAAACAAATCAAATGATCATAGTCCCTCGATGACGCTTTCTCAAGTTGCCTAAAAAATGATCAAGTCCCTTAAAGGAAAAATTGCCAAAGACACTTGGCACTATTGTATTCATGGTCTAAACGATGACCCGCGCCCGTCCCGTTAACATCCTAACACAAGATTGTCCACCAAATACAATGGTGGAACAATACTGTTAAAAGGGTTAAAACATAGGAAAAATCTTTGAGAAATTTAGGGTAGATAGCTCTTGGTTACTTGACCAACTTGCAAAACAAATCCTTGCCATTTTTAAAAACACACTCCACAACACAACATTCAAAACAAACTTTCAAAAACATTGAAACATCTTTTCAAAAAGACAAACGCCTTTTTAAAACATTCGAGTAAAGAATTGTTACAATGGTTGCCTAGACAAGGCATCTTTTTCAAAACATTTTCAAAACCACACACCAAAGCACCATTTCTAACAATTGAAAATCAAAGGCAAGTGATCTAAGCAAGTAACTAAGAGCCCATGGATAACCATGGATAGAAATGGTGCTAATACCTTCCCTTTCTATAATCTACTCCCCGAACCCAAGAAAACATCTCGAAGGTTTTTCCTGTGCTTTTTAACCTTTCCTTAGGATAAAATAAAAAGTCAGTGGCGACTCTTGCTAAACCAAAACATTTGCGAAAACAAACGCAAAACCTCAAGTCAGTTCTCCCACCGTATCACATGCACCAACAATATGGCAGAGTATGAAGCATGCATCATGGGTCTTCGAGCTGCAATTGACCTAAGGATTAAGTTTCTAAGTGTCTTCGGAGATTCCGCTCTCGTGATCAGTCAGATCAAAGGCGAGTGGGATACGAAACACCCAAATCTTATTCCTTACAAGGAGTATGTATTGATGTTGCTTCCCCATTTCGAAGAGATCGCCTTTGAACACTCCCCTAGAGAGGAGAATCAGTTGGCGGATGCGCTGGCTACGATGTCTTCTATGTTCAAAGTCAATTGGGACAACGAGACTCCCCGGATAATCATTGAAAGATTGGACGAACCTGCGCATTGTTGTGATATTGAGACTGAAGAGGTAACAGAAAAGCCCTGGTATCATGAGGTGAAGAGGTATCTTGAAGCTCAGGAGTACCTCGAGGGTGCATCTGTTAATGACAAGAAGTTTCTGAGGAGGTTTGCAGCCAAGTTCTTCATCAGCAATGGCATTCTTTACAAACGTAACCATGATTCAACCTTACTGCGTTGTGTGGATAAGAATGAAGCAGAAAGGATCATGGCGGAGTTACATGAAGGTACTTTCAGAACTCATTCCAGTGGACATACCATGGTAAAGAAAATCCTTCGGGCAGGATACTATTGGTCCACAATGGAAGCCGACTGTTATCAGCATTCTAGGACATGTCACAAGTGCCAAGTCTATGCTGATAAGGTGCACATACCTCTTGTTCCTATGAATGTTTTGACAGCACCTTGGCCTTTTGCAATGTGGGGCATTGATATGATTGGCGAGATCATACCTACGGCATCCAACGGGCATTGTTTCATCCTGGTAGCGATTGATTACTTTACAAAGTGGGTTTAAGTAGCTTCCTTTGCTACGGTAACCAAGAACATCGTGGCACGGTTCATTCAGCATAACCTGATCTGTCGATACGGTGTACCCGAGAGGATCATTACGGACAATGGTACCAATCTCAACAACAAGATGATCATTGAGCTCTGCGAGCAATTCAAGATACAGCATCACAACTCTTCTCCCTACCGGTCAAAGATGAATGGGGCTGTCGAAGCGGCAAATAAGAACATTAAGAAGATTGTGCAGAACATGACAGTGACATACAAAGACTGGCACGAGATGTTACCATTTGCTCTTCATGGGTACCGTACCTCAGCACAGACGTTAACAGGGGCAACACCTTATTCCCTGGTTTATGGCATGGAGGCAGTCTTGCCTATTGAAGTTCAGATACCCTCTCTTCGGATCATGAAGGATGCAGGTTTGAGCGAAGATGACTGGATTCAGACCCGGCTTGATCAACTGAATCTAATCGATGAAAAGAGACTTACTGCTATTTGTCATGGTCGGACGTACCAAAAACGGATGATCAAGGCATTTAACAAGAAAGTCAGACGACAAGAGTATCAGGTTGGGGATCTGGTAATCAAACGCATTATCTTACCTCAAGGTGATCCCAGGGGAAAATGGACCCCTACTTATGAAGGGCCATTTGTGGTTAAGAACATCTTCTCGGGAGGAGCTATGATTCTAACCACCGTGGATGGTGACGACCTTCCTCACCCCGTTAATGCAGACATAGTGAAAAGATACTACGCATAATCAAAGACCCGTTAGGTTGACTGGCCTAGGAAAAAATAAGGGCTTCCCGGCGAACCAAAAGGGTTCGGGCAAAAATAAGGGATGAAAATGAAAAAATCTGTACACCCGGCAAGTCGAAAACCTGAAAAGGCGACTTGGGCAAAAATGGGTATCCCGGTGGACTGAAAACCCGAAAGGGCGGTCCAGGCAAAAGTTAGGGATTAAAGCGCAATACTATGTCTCATTGGATCACCTCGCATCCAGACTTCGGTATCAACTATCAAGCTCGGACGACACTAATCAATCAGATTCATCTACTAAGCAGCAAAGTGATGAGACACTTGAAGATATAAAGGCAATAGCAGAGTTGGAACCCAGTGGGATTATTCACATAGCTGTTTTGTTTTGTTTTCACAAATTGTATAAATTCTATTTGTTCGGCGGCGTTCTCTTACTAGGACGTCAGCCTCTTGTACAAAAACGCCTATTTTCAGGGAAACTTCAAAATCAATACAAATTCATTTTCAGACAAATTTCAAATTGTTTTTCCTTTATCTGTTTTGTTTTGCGAAGAACGTCCAATGTTCATTTTTGATATATGCATTTGACATCAATTGCTGCTCATAAATATTTACGTGTGAAACAAAGGACGAATTACTGGTAATATCAGAAACAGGGGCAATAAGAATTGTCCGAGCTGTCTAGTTGCTCTATCCACCAAGGTACCAAGGGAGGTTCAGCTGAAGAATATGACCAAGATACCGTCACTCCCCATGGCGTAAAACAGTAATGGTAGCTCTCTCCACTGAGACTTGCAACTATGAACGAATCAGTAACACTCTCCCCAAGAAGAGTTAATCTACCATCATCCCTGAAAAGGTTTGGTATCCCCATAAGGTCTTAATAGTCCTCAGCGGAGTATAAAGACATTCCCCAACAAGTATAAGAATACCCCCGACAGTCTTAACATTCCTCAACGAAGTATAAGAATGTTCTCCAGCGGAATACAAGATACCCCAGTGGAGTCATTTCCCCAGCGCAGTCTAAAAAAGGCTTCCCCGCCAGAGTTGAATCATCTTACCCAGTAGATTCTGGAAGCTTATCCCCTGCAGAGCACAAATAAATCTCCCCAGCCAAATTCAGAAGGTTATCCTCACAAGAGTCTAACTGGGTTATCCTCAGCAAGTTGCAACTGAAAGATCATCCCCAGCGAAGTTCTTTCTATCCCCAGCGGAGTTCATCATTAAGATCCCCAACAGAGCTTATCAACGGAATCCCCAATGGAGTTATCGTTAAAATCTTCAGTAGAACGTCTCTTCCCTACAGAGTAATTCCCCTCGGAGTAATCTCTTCATCAGTTTAGTCCCCCAACGAAGTTTTTCTCTCCTACAGGTTTACCATCCTCGTTCATCATCCCCAGCGGAAACGAAGGACTCAACTCTATTCTCCAGCAGCTCCGGGATTTATTTTCCCCAGCTAAAGCATCATATTCCCATATATCATGATACATGCATATACGCATCATATGAATACAATCTCATTTATTTTGAGAACATCATTACCTGATCCATATCATGCATTGCATATGACTGACCTTTACCTTTCAGGAAAGATACAGTTAAAGTTCTCAATTACGTCGAAGACCTGACCGGTTCTTAAAACTCAATTGAGTTATCCTCGGTTGAATTTAAGATAAGGTTCTCAATCTCGACAGTTTCCCTACGTCATAGTATGGACGAGTACTATAACCTCAACGGTATACTCCATTGAGCACGAGTCAGTTCCTAGATCTTGATGTTTTCCTCCGTCATAGTGTGGACAAGTTCTATAACCTCAGCAGTATACTACGTTGAGCACGAGACAGTTCCTAGATCTTGATGAAGATGTTTCCCTACGTCATAGTATGGACGAGTACTATAACCTCAACGGTATACTCCATTGAGCACGAGTCAGTTCCTAGATCTTGATGTTTCCCTACGTCATAGTGTGGACGAGTACTATAACCTCAACGGTATACTCCATTGAGCACAAGTCAGTTCCTAGATCTTGATGTTTTCCTCCGTCATAGTGTGGACAAGTACTATAACCTCAACGATATACTCCATTGAGCACGAGTCAGTTCCTAGATCTTTATGTTTTCCTCCGTCATAGTGTGGACAAGTTCTATAACCTCAACGGTATACTCCATTGAGCACGAGACAGTTCCTAGATCTTGATGAAGATATTTCCCTACGTCATAGTGTGGACGAGTACTATAACCTCAATGGTATACTCCATTGATCACGAGTCAGTTCCTAGATCTTGATGTTTCCCTACGTCATAGTATGGACGAGTAGTATAACCTCAACGGTATACTCCATTGAGCACGAGCCAGTTCCTAGATCTTGATGTTTTCCTCCGTCACAGTGTGGACAAGTTCTATAACCTCAACGGTATACTCCATTGAGCACGAGTCAGTTCCTAGATCTTGATGTTTCCCTATGTCATAGTGTGGACGAGTACTATAACCTCAACGGTATACTCCATTGAGCACGAGTCAGTTCTTAGATCTTGATGTTTTCCTCTGTCACAGTGTGGACAAGTTCTATAACCTCAACGGTATACTCCATTGAGCACGAGACAGTTCCTAGATCCTGATGAAGATGTTTCCCTACGTCATAGTGTGGATGAGTATTATAACCTCAACAATATACTCCATTGAGCACGATTCAGTTCCTAGATCTTGATGTTTTCCTCCGTCATAGTGTGGACGAGTACTATAACCTCAACGGTACACTCTATTGAGCACGAGACAGTTCCTAGATCTTGATGAAGATGTTTCCCTACGTCATAGTGTGGACGAGTACTATAACCTCAACGGTATACTCCATTGAGCACGAGTCAGTTCCTAGATCTTGATGTTTTCCTCCGTCATAGTGTGGACGAGTACTATAACCTCAACAGTACACTCCATTGAGCACGAGACAGTTCCTAGATCTTGATGAAGATGTTTCCCCCCAATTGAATTATGGACAGGTTCTTAAAACTCAGCTGAAGCATTCTCTCAGTTGAAGTACAAGCAAGTTCATAAATCTCAATAAAGGTTAGACTTCCAAAGCGGAATCTTTTACAACAACAGGTATGCAAGTTCTCGCTAAGGAATCTCTTATGCGATCGACACTCCTGCAGATGGCATCTGTAAGCCCATGCTCCTACCAGCAATCTCCAAATGGCATCTGTAAGCCCATTCCCGACATCATAATGCTGATACTACACCATGCGAGTGCAAATTTCTGGGCACTCTGGTGTTCAATTATCTTCCATCTTCGGATCACGAAAGGCTCGAAAGCCAATCTATATCCTCAAGTTTAAGAAAATTGAACAGGGGCAACTGTTGTACCCCAAAATTTGCCCTCCCATATCCCTCAAGATTTGTCAAGAAGAAGCTTCAAGTTACTCAAGTTGGCTCAAGGGTTGGACAGTCAAATCACCTCCTAAGGCAGTCAAGTCAAAATTAGGGTTTTGTGTTGCACCAAGGTCCTTACATACAAATGGCCTCAAGTGCTTCCCAATTTCTTAATATGTTCTTAAGTTCATCCATGTCAAATTTCAAGCCTTGCAGAGGAAGTTTGGTCAGTCAATTGCTCAAGAGGCCCAAAAATCGACTGTGCTAGGGCAAAAGTCAACTATGTCCCAAATACAGTCAAACCTCAATATTTTTTGTCAACATTCTCATTTGGAAGGATAATTCATCATTTGATCAAGGGTTGATCATGATTCATCAAGGATTGCTCAAGATTCATCAAGATTCAAAAGTTGATAAATTAGGGTTTTGTAGGAAAAGTCAACTCAACTTTGACCAAGCATAACTTTCTCATACTTTATGAGAAATGACCCATCCAAATCTCATTTAGAAGAGGATGCAATTTCCTACAATCCATCTTCACACCCAAAGATCAATAAATGCTCTCACAAAACGTTACTAATTTGGACATTATAGGTCATTTTTGAAAGTAAACAAAAACACCTTTTTTGCCAAAGCTTATAACTTGAGCATGGAAGATCAAAATGAGATGAGACCAAAATGGTTAATTATAGGACATCTCAAGGTTTCTAAAAAGTCCAAGAACACCTCCAAAAGTTCAAAATTGAGGAAGTAATGCATTATTGAAGTTGGGCATTTTTCCAAATTTGCCAAAAGTCAACTATCCTCAAAACTCCAATTTTTGACAAAAGGGCCCACTTTTTTCCACTTGATATAGTCTTGTCATGCCACACACGTGTTCTATATTTAATTTCATGGACATTCATCTATGTTTCTATTTTATTTCATTTTTATTGATTTAATTCATTATTAATCAATATTAAATCAAATAAAATCTAAAAATTGATGTAATAAGATTCTTGTGGTCATTACAGCTTGCAAATATCATATAACACTCAATCAAATTCGTGCCAAGTCAAAACATGCACAAAATCTCAGATTTGATGCAAATATGGCAACTTGTTAATGGTGATCAAAATCAAATCTTCCATCTTCAATGCATAAGGATTATGGCCCAAGTTTTGACCTAAACACATTCCCTTATGTACACACAAGAGAGGCAGACCAAAAAGACGCAAAAAAACACTGCTGAAACGGCCAGAAGAATTTGGAGAAAAAGCTTGAAAAAGTGAAGATCGAAATCAACATTGGAGGCCAACTCAATCCAAAATCACAACGTAGCTCTCTTGCCAGCAACCTCCTGAAGCTATAGCAACCAAAACCAAGGCCTGAAGCTATCTGAAAAGCTCTGTAAGTGTTCTTGAAAACGGCTCTGAACATGAAATCGAAACCATTCATTCTTGCATCCTTTTGATAAACTATTGACATAATCTTGATCCTTATCAAATTTCTAACAAGTCTGCATCATTTAGTTTCGTTTTCATGGCCTATAATCATGTACCCGAACCTAGGGTTTTGTTGTGTTGTTTTTAGGCATTTGAATTACAGGGAAAATTGGGCCAAATAATGGTTACAGGGATAACCAGGAGGAAGAGACGAGTGCATTGGTACTCTTGGGTTTTGTTTACATGGCCTGGAGAGGGTTTTTGAGATGCCCTACGAATCTTCCTGCAGATAAAAATCCGCAGGTAAATAACCAGGGTATTTGAGGAAGACGATCACGTGTCTTGCTTCCATTGGCTTATTTGAATCATTAGCGCGTTTCTTTTATTTCCAGGCTTAACGTTTTGTTTTTTTATATAATATTTACTTCTTATTCTAATAACAACTAAACAAGCTAGTTGGAGTGGTTGAGCGCGCAGGCATATGAGCAATGGGACCTGGGTTGAATCCCAGGTCCCCTAAAACTTTGTTGCAATTTTATTTCAGGTTATTCCATGTGGATTCAGCAAGCAGGGATTACCATATACCTCCAGATCTCAAATGCCAAGTGGCTCACAGGGCAAAACCAATGGCCAAGGGTGAAGGACCACCATGGACTCAGGTCAACAAACATGCATTGAATCACAAAAGTCCAACAAGGCTGGACGTTCTGGGCCTGGGAATTGCCATTCAAACAATCTCTTCAGGCCCACACCCCCCTGAGTTTGTTCTTTTTTATTTTATTTCCTTTTCATTATTTTTTCTATTTCTATTTTATTATTATTATTATCTTAATTAATTAATTAACCAATTAACTTTTTCATAAAAAAATCAGAAACAACAAAAATAATATTTTTATTAATTCCATTAATTTTATTATTTTTGTAAATAAACAATTAATTAATTTACTTAGTTTAAATAGGTTTAATAATAACATATTTTGCAATAAATTAAAATTAATTTAGAATTAGGTTTTTTAATATTTTTAACCATTCTTATTTTATTTCCTTAATTAAAATAAAAACCCCAAAATATTTTCATTTAATTAATTAATTCAATTATTAATTTAGACTAATTTTTAATTCAAAAAATAACAAAAATATGCTTTCTTTACTAAAAAGGGTCAAAACTCAAAGACACTTCGATTTAATTTTCTCGCACGCGAATTATTTTTTATCTATATTTCAATATTGTAACTGCTTCAGGAATGTAATAGTTTTTAACTTAGGATTTTATTTATTTATCGCTTTCATTTACTTTTCGCAATTTAATTTTAAAAGGGTTTGTCTTTGGCGATGTAAATACCCGACGCCTTGTAATAGCTTAGATTTATTTTCCGCAATTTACATTCTGCAACTATTAACTGTTAGATGTTTGATAACTAGGAAATGCATGACAAGATCAATTTTTTAATTTAAAATCAACATTAGCTCACCATAACATGTACAAAGATAATATAACTGAAAAACAATACACTTGCACATGCTACTCTTAGGGTACACCTCACTTGGTTGCCTCGAACGTGGTCATCGAGTATAGGAAGTTTTAGAGGTCGTCCTCTTGTCCAAAGATCATAGTTGCCTCGAAACGGTTGCCTCAGATAAAATGATCTAAGACATTAGGGTTACCAATAAGGCGTCCTAACATTACTTTAGTGACCACACGTCCCTTAATCGAATTGACTCGAAAACTCCAACGATGGTGCTACCTACTCATCAATAGTGGGCTAGCATTGTCTAAAGGACATTTGCACAACTTAATTCCTTTTTGAGTAGGTAGGTGGTTCTTAAGTACTTGCTCCTTTTAAAACAAAACAAAACTTTTCGCACTTACACTCCTTTCAAACAAAAAACTCTTTTCAAACCCACAAACACAAAGAAAAATCAAACTTTTGAAAACATAATGAGCAAGTACCTAAGAGCCCGTGGATAACCACGGATAGAAAGGGTGTTAACACCTTCCCTTTCTATAATCTACCTCCCGAACCCAAGAAACATCTCAAAAAGGAATTTTTCTGTGCTTTTGTCCTTTCCTTGTTGGATAAAATAAAAGACGGTGGCGACTCTTGCTTACCGTGACATTTTGCAAACACAAACGCAAAACGCGAACCAGCATTCCAAAAACAGTCAGTTCTATTCCCACCGATCACACAATGGTTCTTGCTTGACATCATGGTAGTAAACATCAGCTCCATAATTCCATGGGATAACCTTGTTAGAAGAATATGGAATTGGCCCCGATGCGGTAATGATCAAAGGAGCAACTCTAGGTTTGGCCGTAATCTTCATAGGGCCTTTGGCAGTAATCCTTACAGGAGTTTTAGAAATTACAGACACGTCTTCAAACTCCAAGTCTTGAAACAATTTCTCCATAGAAGGAATCTTCTCAACTAGAATTATATGGTTATCCATTAAACACTGAATACCTTCTCTCAACAGTTTGTAGCCATTGGATTCGGCCGTACAACAGTAGCACCTTTCAATGCAACCCAAAAATAAACCTGCTTGCAACAGATTCTTCTTAATAGTCAGGAGGGGTGTAAGTCAATTCACTTACAGCAGAAACATATAAAACATCATCAATAGCACTTATCCCTTTGTCGTGCTTAGGCATAGGTGTAGTAATCACATTGGGGGTCTCGAGAGGATCAAACTCAATCTCTTTATTGTCGATCATGTATTGAATTTTATTTTTCAACACCCAGCAGCCATTTGTGTCATGTTCAGGACTGTTGGAATGATAAGTACATTTCACATTGGGATTGTATCGAGGAGAGGAGATGTTGGGATTCTGGGGAGGATCTCTCAATGTAATCAGCTCTGCTTTCAATAAGTGTTGTAATGCCTAATACAATGGCATGTTGATCTTGGTAAATTGTCTCTTCGGTGCATCTCACCTATGTTGATTGCCCTGTTGATATTGCGTTGGTGCGGGATTAGAAATTAGAAAAACTCTTACTGATTGGTTGCAGTCACCTCTAGCACGACCCTTTTAGCCATATACATCATTAGTTTCTTTCTTACTATTGAATGTCTTCTTCACCGTATTTGAAGACGCAACCACCTGGATCTTTCCACTTCTGATTCCACCTTCAACTCGTTCCCTTATTAATATCAGTTTGGTGAATCTGACTAAAGAGCTTCCGATCAAATGATTGAAGAAAGGGCATGTCAAAGTTCCTATAAACATATCAACTAGCTCCATATCATATAGAGGAGGTTGAGCTCTTCCTGCTAGATCCCTCCATTTTTGGGCATACTCTTTGAAGCCTTCGTTTGAACCCATAGTCATACTTTGTAATTGCACACGAGTTGGTGCAAACTCAGCATTGTATTGGTATTGTTTGTAAAAAGAAGCAGCCAAGTCTTCCCAAGTATGGATATTGGTCCCTTCCAGCTGATAGAACCATTCCAATTGTGTCCCAGATAGGCTCTATTGAAAGAAATGTACCCATAACTTTCTGTCAGCAGTGTGCAGTTGAATCTTCCGGACATATGACCTCAGATGAAGTTTTGGGCAAGAAACACCGTCATACTTTGCAAAAGTGGGGACCTTAAATTTATAAGGAATAACAACGCCCGAGACTAAACCCGGATCTTTAAAATCCAGCCTAGGAACTTTCTAGATCTCTGTAGCATTTAAACGATCTTCCAGCTGTTTTTATTTTTCATCAGTAGGGGATATTGTTCGTCCGAATAGTCTTTTCTTCTTCAGTAGGAATTTTTCCAGAACCAAGGTTGCTTCTTTTCTCGGCTTAAATACTTTTACCATCTTCCTCTTGATTGTCATATTCATATGATGGGATATAAAAATTTGAGCCTACTTGGATGGACCTTTGAACCTTCTTCCCATGTTGAGGATACCAACTGGTTTCTTTGTCTTCTTCTTCCTGGCGATGAGAGCCTTCAATTATTTCTTCCCCTTGGTTAAATTCAAGAACATTTATTGAAACTGAGCATTATGGGCTTGGAGATCTTTGACGGTTTGTTCAAGAGCCATTTCTGTTGAAATAAACAACAAGAAGATGAGAAAATCTATCTTGAGAATACCTGTTATGCAATGATATGGTATGTAAATATGTATGTATGTGCAATGTTTTCAAGGACCTTGTGGTATTTAAATTTGTTTAATCAAAAAAGGAAACAGAGAAACTTAGTAGTAAGTTTAAATTATAGCTTCCTTTTAGGCTTACAATGAAAACAAGATAGTTAAAATATAAAACTCCTAAGGCCTAAGGTATTAAATCTCCAATGGACGCTTCCTCTTTGCATTGACATAGGCATTAAGGCTCTACTCTTCGTGGGGTCATTTCGTCAACTCCAATACTTTCTTTTCACTAGCATAGAACTGAGTCTCAAAGGTATCCTTTCTTCCTTGAGTTGTATCCAGGACTTCTGTAGTTCTTCAAAGTCAGCAGGCATATTAGGATGGAGAATTGTATGAGGAACATCTCCTTCAACAACAGGCTCCATAATTATTGGTAGGACAACAAGATATGGCATTATAAGATTTTGAGCACAAGATTGCACCCATTTGAGGTAGGGCTCCAAAAGGATGGAGTTCTTATGCCCCAAAGTCTTGTTATCAATCTTATTAATCATGCCCTAAGCACGGATAAACCTTTAACGGTAACCTTGAGGGTCGTTCTCATATTTGAATATAATACCCTAGATGAGCATATCACGAGGACTGTCTCTTCGAGCATAACCAAACTGACGTTGAGCTAGAGAAGGTTTATAAGTGATACCTCGCCTTATGCCAAGTGGAACATTAGGGAATTCCCCACAACGGTCAATAATGGTGATGTCCTCTTGAGATCGAGAACACCAATTGATATGTGAATGAGCGAGTGACATCAACCTTTGAGACCACCTCAAACCTTGTTCATTCTTCAACACTGGTCGGGGGAGGTGCGAAATAAACCACCTGGAAAGTAGAGGTATGCAACACATGAGAGTCCCTCGCTTCCTTATAGTACGAGTGTGAAGAGAATGCAGAATACGTCCAAGCAAAGTAGGCACATGATTATGAGTAAGGAATATTTGGATGGCATTCACATCTATGAGTTGGTCCGGATTAGGGAATAGTACAAAACCATATATCAACAAAGCCAAAATATCTTCAAAAGCATGAAAACTCATGGCATGTAGGAATAACTGAGCCTTCTCTATCAGAAATTTAGCAAGAAGACTTTTAACTCCACTTCTTGTTTCCCAATTAGATACAATGTCTGACTGCTTCAAGTGTAAGGCTATTGCAATATCTCCAGGTTTTGGAACTTGCTCTAGACCGGTGAAGGGTGTCTCATCAAGAATAAGCACTCCGAGTAACTTAGTGAACTCTTCCATTGTGGGTATCAACTGATAATCTGGGAAGTTAAAACAATGATGCTTGGGATCAATGAACTGGAACATAATACTCATCATGTCTTCTTCGAAACTGGGAGTAACCAAACTGAGTAGATAGCCATGCCTTTTGGAAAATTGAGAAATTTCGGGAACCTTTGAGACTAATTCCTCAAGCTTTGAAGGTACCTTTGCAAAGTTGATTCAGATAGTATTTCTGCGAGCGGAAGCCAGGACCTGCAACAAAGAACAATATAAATCCCTAGCTCCTTGAAATGATTAGGAAAAATTCCATGTCATAATGATATAATGTCGTGATGTCATGCTTAAATAAATAGCAAATACAAACAAATCACGCAAGAGCCTTAAGTTTAAAGGCTTGCATGGGATCCATAGGTAAGTACTCTTCTCTATCGAAGTTAAGTTGGCTCAACCTGTCCTAAAAATAGTAATCGGGTTCTACGAATCTCAATATCATCGATCTTTATCGCAGGTTTTATTTTAGCATGACAACTGACTTACCACCAAAATATCCCGAAATTTGAATCTCAATGAGCGTAGCTTCGAGTATCAACCAACCTTGGATTGCACCAAAGCCGACTATCTCGCTACCTTCTAATGGCCAAGATGGGTCAATTAAGGTTCTAAAAGGTAGTTAGTGCTTACGACACCACGCGGCAGCCCAATGTATCCTCGACTGATTCAAGGAACATCGGTAAAAACCAAAGTGTCACACTAACGTAGCCATCACTTCAACCATATTGGTCTATGCCGTACAGTTTTCATGATTTATTGCTACTTATCTAAGGCATCCCTAAATCCGGGTGTAGGATCTTTTCAAGAAATTAAACCCAAGCAACCCTTTAAAGTAAATCAGAAAATGCAAACAAATTTAAAGCAAGTAAAAGTGATCTAAGACTCTAAAGGTAATCCCCTCTTTCAATATCCCCATCAGAGTCGCCAGTTTTGTAATACGGTGGAAGAACTGACTTGTTTTGTGTTTTATCAGAAATGTTATGGATAGCAAAAGTCGTCACCGAATTTTCTTTTATCCAACCAGGAAAGGGTGAAAAGAACAAGAAATACCTTTTAAAAGTTTGAGTTCGGGGGGTAGGTTATGAAAAGGGAAGGTGTTAGCACCCTTTTCATCTGTACTTATCTACGGGCTCTTAATCGCTTAGCTCACTTTGAAAATCTTGCTTTTTTGTGTGTGTGTGTGTGTGTTTGAAAATATTTTGAAAAGTTAACTTTGTAATGATTCTTGTATCAGTCCTCAAGGATGCGTATAAAGTGTTTTTGAAAATGTTTGTGAAAAATGTTTGTGAGAAATGTTTTGTTTTTGAAAAGTTTATGAGCAAGTGATTAATAGTATTCTACCCACTCGAGGTCGTTCTTGTACTTTTTTCCTTCTCCTTTAGAGATAGTGCTATTTGTACCATTAGTTGGTAGGTAGCCTTATCCATTGGATGCGAAGGGACATCGAGGGTCTTCGTACGGTCATTGAAGGCAACTCGTAAGGATGCTTTAACAATTTCACAAGGGACTAGATAATTTTTCGAAAGGCAACATCGAGGGACTGTGATCTTTTATTCTAGGGTCTTTGCTAAAGCATCCCTACGTTCGAGAGACATGACCATTGTTTTTCCGAAGGCAACAGAGGAAGGTTACCCTAGAGGTGCAGGTGTGTTGATTCAGTTATTTTATCTTGCATTAGGGTTTTCTAGCGTTCTATTATTATCTTGCCATACAATCCTATTAACTAACAATTATATATACATACAAGGCATACAAAGTTTAAGTGCGAGAAAATAAAATGCAAGAAACTAAAGACCTACAACTATTACATGACTTCGAAAGAATTACAATATTTACAACTTTGCGGGAATTTAAATGCTAAGTTATTACAAAAAACTCATGCGACCTATATAATCATTTCTAAGAAAATAAATGGCAAAAGTAAACAAAAATGTTTGCGAAATTATTTTTTAAAGTCTTAACATCTAAAAGATTAGAAATTAATTTTTGTGTATTTTTCTTTTTGATTTCATTTGAATAACAAAATAAATAATTTTTAAAACCTAATCAAATAATTAATTAATTAAAAAAACCTAGATCTAATTAATTAAATAAGAAAAATATTGTCTAAAATTAAATTAATCTACTAAAAGTCTAAATCTAATTTTATTATATTTTTATGATTTTTTTTAAATATTAATTAAAAGAAATAATAAGAAATTAAATAAAGAAAAAGAAAAAGAAAATAGGAAAAAAGCTTTTAAAATGATAAAGAAGAAAAATAGGATGCAGACGCCGAGGCTTGAACCCGCTTCCTTTGCATCACAAATTCCTTTCCTTGCCAGCTGAGCTACCTGTGATTCGTGTTAGAGATTCAACTATCAATTAACATAAAATGAACAATGATTAAAATATTATCTAAACAGAACGCACGCTCAAGTGGGCCCTCCATGATTTTGAATAGGCAAATGAGGAAAGGCCACACAGCGTAAGGAGGGTCAAACCACCACACACGGTGGTCGACCACCTTCTTCTTCGATCATCCCAAAACCTTATCCTACAAAATAGTGAGATTTAAAACAAGAGGTTAAGTCTACCACCCCTAAATCGGGGTCTGCAAACTTAGTGGTGGTGTGCATTTAGCTTGAAAATGCATGTAAATGAAGATACAACGAAACCGGAGCTTCATGCCCTAACAATGGCATTCTCTGATTACTGCGTCAAACCTTACATGTAATGCATCAATCATGTTCTAATGATGCGCATGGGGAGATCTAACATGTCAGCAACAATTAAAACGGCATGAACACAAAAATGTGAAACTCACCAAACTTACTAAACCGACGATGATAGAGGGGGTGTTCTGGGATGATATGGATTCGAATAAAGGGTGGGATGGAACTCTGGGACCTTCAGTAAGCTGATGTGATGCCTGATTTTGCTTAAGGAGGGCTGGAAATAAGAGTTTGCTTCTGCCTTAGTTTTATAAAATTTTGGAGAAATTTTGGATATGTTTTTGGAGGCAGCTCGTGTCTCCTTTGCATCTGAATATTGTGTGTATTTATAGAGCATCATTAGGCCAAACAAATGACGAAAAGACCAAGTGTTCAATGCCTTGCCAAAACCATATGAAACATGTTTTCAAACATTCCATTTTGAGAAGATCATGTCCCAATTCTTGTCTCCACGATTTGCATGGCTGTCAAAGAGTAATTAGGCCTCAAATTTGACCAAAAACCAAGCCCATATGCCTTGGTATATCATTTACTATTTTATTTAATTTATTTTGTATTTAATTGAATAAAAAACAAAATAAATGAAATAAAAATAAAATATAAGGCATGAGTGGACTTATGGGTCTTTTATCATGCCATGAACATGTTTGAGCCTAAATAATTAGGTCAATTAGCCCACAATTTCAAAATTGGTCAATGTAAGTTTTATGCATTTCTCAAAATTTGCTCAATTTTCACTAATCATAACTCTCTCAAATTTCATCATATGAAGGTGATCTTGGACTTTTTGGAAACCTCAAGATGTCCCCTACAATCTCTATGTTGATCATTTTTTCATTTGAAGACTTTATCTTGATGTAAGTTTCCTTGACAAAAAGTGTCTTTTTGTTGACTTTTGAAATGACCTATAATGTTTTGGCCCATATCTCTCAAATGAAGCATTTTTTGGACTTGAGATTAGAGAGACCAAGTTGTAGAGAATTGAATTTCCTTCAAAATGGGCTTTGGTTTAGAAAATTCTGATGAAGCATGTGAAACTGTTATGCTTGGTCAAAATTCAGTTGACTTCTCCTTAAGAAAACCCTAATTTAACAATTATTTTACTTTTGATGAATTGAGAGTTTTCTTGATGAATCATGTTCAACCCTTGATCAAATGATGAATATGACCTCAAAATATTGATGTTGACCAAAAATTTTGAAGTTTGACTGTATGTTGACAACAATTTACTTTTTGTCTAATATAGTTGATTTTCAATCATCTGAGCAATTGACTGAGCAAACTTGTGATGCTAGGCTTGAAACTTGTTACGAGGGTACCTTGAAGCATATGAGGAATCATGAAACTCATTGAGGCATTAGAAACTCAATTTTGTTTGAGAAACACAAAACACTAATTGTAGGTCATTGCTTAGGAGAGGTGATTGTATGTTCAAACCCTTGAGTACTCTTGAGCAATTGAGAACCCTAGCAGCATGAGGGTGTCTTGAATCAATGGTCTTTAAAAATGGGAAGGAAATTTTTGGGTACAACATGCAACCCTATTTTTTTTGTTTCATTCATTCACACTCTCACACACATATATAGTCATTCATTCATCATTTCTCAAAAATTGAAACAAAAAATATACAAATATTTTCATCATCTTCACCCTCTCTCATTGCATACATACAACAACTACACATAATCATTTTATTGGGTGATCTAGAGATAGTTTGATAACGTCCAATTAGGATTCAGTCGAATGAAGGCTTTGAAGAACAAGGGTTCTATCAAATGAGTAGTGGTAATCAGAGGATCAAATTTGAAGTATCGGGTTACTTGATCGAGCTCTAATCAAGGGGAGATAAGAAGATAAGATCAACATAAAACTTAGGATTTGAAGGGTTGGACCGCTACTTTTCTCTTGTAAAACTACATTCGCAAAGGATAATTTTCATTATCTCAATTCCAAGCAAAGTTAGGGGAAGACGTATCCATATCGAGGCTGATTGGAGAACCTCATGAACAAATCCTTGTATCTCTTTATCTCTCTCATTTACATTTTATTGCAAATTGTGAAATAATTGATTATGCAGTCTATACATAGAGATAATCTCTTTGTTTAATAATTAAAATTGTTTTGTTGAGTAGATTACAATCAATGTGATTGTATTTGAATTTACATATCAACAAAGGCATAAAAATATATATTTTGAATCGTTTGCACACCAAGTGTTCGACAAATTGCTTATATCAATTTTTGTTTGATATTTCATTGGAAATAGATTACTATTGTGTGATTTAATTCAAACGTGGTTGCGGAAAATATATTGATTTTTTTATCATCTTACGTATTCATTCTATCAGTTTAAGGCATATCTGGTCTTTTTAATAATGTTCAGATAGACGATTTTCAATTCGGGTTTGTATCTGCTCGCCATAGTTAAAACATTTTTAAATAGAATTTTAAATAAGAAAATTTCATTTGTGATCTATTCACCCTCTCTTGATCATAATCTATCATCCAACAAAACTATTAACACTAGCTACCTCGTCGTGGACACCATGACACCTTACAACATCATCCTTGGGCTCCCAACCATCAACGCCCTAGGAGCGGTCGTATCTATTTGGTATTTAACCATGAAATATATTCTCCTAGATGGAAAAGTGGGCCTCATCCGAGGAGATCAACAAGTGGCTTGCGAATGTTATCTGAACATCTTAAAGACAATCATAGAAGAACTTACACTTGTTGATGCCCATCCTTACGAAGTTCTAAATACTGACTTTGAGAGTTGGGACCTCAAATTTGGCGCAGAGGCAGAATGGCTCATGTCATGAAAAACTTGAAGGAATTCCAAATAGGGCGTCACGTCCACCAAGTCATAAAGATATGTACTTCCTGGTTTATAGAGGAGGAGAGCGAGCTAGTCGACCGACTCAGATGGAACATCGAATTATTTTCCTAGGTCCCATCAGACATGCCTGGTATAGACACCAAAGTGGTGAGTGTAACAGTAGAAATGTTTAGACTAAATCATTGGATTGACTTAACTCGTAAATCAATGAGGTCGCCACCACACTTTATTTTATCCAAAGGAAATGGAAAAGAGCGAATAAAACCCTAAGTAAAATAGAGATTAAGGTAAGGGGGTTGGTTATGCAAAGGAAAAGTATTAACACCCTAAACATCTACGGTACTCTGCACGAACCTCTTTGAAAACTTGTGTACTTTGGCTATAAAAGAAATATTCATGAAATAGATGGTGGAGATGGGAAAAGAAGTGGTTTTTACAAATTTTTCACTTGTCGCGGTTGCAAACCTTTTGTGCCTATGTACCACCTTTCGTGCAATAGGGGGATCAGGGCACTCGTAGTTCTTTTAAATTTTTTGAAAATATTATGTGTTGGTTGACTTTAAGAAGAAAATATGACATCGTCGTATCTGAGTGGAAAACATACTTACTACCCACAATTATGAGAAAGGATAATTTGCAACATCTCAAAGTGGAGGATATAGACTGGATTTGAAATCAACAAAGCATCACTCAACACTCAAGTGGAAAATCTCTTACTTCACTATATATCATAGAAGTATAGTAGCTTGCATCACTATAAGAATCAACAAGAATCTAATCTTTTGAGAAAAGGTTTAAAATAAAAAGACAAAGTGGCAAAATGGTTTGAATGAGGTTAATGACTTTTATTCTTTTAAAAAAATGTCAAAGTATGGTTAAATTTATTAAAGGTTTGATAAAGAAACAAAATGTTGAAAATGCATGGAACTAAGTCCAAGTTTATTGTGAAAGCGGTTCAAGTTTGAAAAACGAGAAGAGTTTTGAAAAGGAGGGAGAAGATTTTGAAATTAAAGAAGATAAGAGGAGATGAAGAGACTATCCTAAAGCATAAAGTAAAAGCTAAGGTAGGAAAGGTCTAACCAACAAGAAGTTAACACTTGACATAAAGAAGTCAATGTAAAATTATCATCCTTTAGATTAAAAACTAAGCAAGCATAATATCAAGATAAAACATGGCCTCAGATGAAATAAGCCTCAGATGAAATAACAACCAAACAAAGTCTTCAAAAAATTGTGCAGAGTAATAGTTATATATAGAGGAATTCCTAAACACAGACAAGGCATATAAATCACAATAACCTACACACAGATAAAATTTAACCCAATGAGATAATCTCCAAGTGAAAAAGTGCATAAACATAAACGCATGTCCAAGTGGACAAAGGAAAAAATGCGGAATGATAAACAAGTTACATTAAATGTAAATACTAAAAGTAAATGACATAAAGTAAAAGCAGTAAGTAAAGTGCGGAAATTAAATTTGCATAAAGTAAAGGTTAATGTTAGAGTTATTTTTTTGATTAAGGACAAATGTAGCGCTATGTTAAGCAATTGTAAGTGGACTTATGTAGAAGTCACACCTATTTTGAGGCCGGTCAATAACAATGTATGTACCATACATGTTAGAGACATGGTAGAAACCATGCTCCTAAAACATGTAACACAATTAAAACAAAAGGGTGATCAAGACTTATGTCAAGAAAGATAATCTTTCAACTATCCATAAGCTTAGATGCACTTAAAGTTTAAATGCCTTATACAAATTGATCAAAAAGAAGAATAAAAGAAAGAGGGATGAAGAAAAGATGAATTCCATAATAAATTATCAATGATGATTGAAGATTGAACTTAGGTCAAAGTTAATGAAGACTTGTTAGAGGATTGATAGAATCAAAGCCTCATAATAACAAGTTTCAAAGGTTTTGAACAAAAATTCAAAATCAATCATCCTTGGACTTTCAAACATAAAGTTTGAGCCATTAATGATCACATAAAGGAAGAAAAAAGTAGATGAAGAAAAGATAGAAATTAACATCCCAAAAATAAGAATTAATTACAAAAATATACATCATATATACAAGTAAATATATTTAAAATTGATATTTAATAGATTAAATGGATGGAATACTATAAGTGATACATAAACATCAACAAAAAATCATATAAAATCAATACAAGTCAGAAATAAATATTAAAGTATTCACAAATTTTTTCAGAATTTTTTAATGTATAAAAATATTTTTAACTAATAAAAACCACTCAAATAAGTGAAAAAAAATTAAAAATAATAAGAATCGAAATAAAATTTCAAAAAAAATCCAGAAATTCAAAGATAATGAAAATGATTTTTGTAAAATTGTTTTAGAATTTTTGGAAGAAAATTGAATTTAAAATGAATTTTTAAAGATAAAAACGAATTAAAATTAATATGAAATAAATAAAATAAAGCAGAAAATGTGTAGCAACTGGATCTAATCAACAGAGCAAAATATATAGGATAAATGATCCAGAATGAAAGTACATTGTAAACACGGTAGAGACACGCGCGGAGAATCACAAGTCTGATCCTCTTCATAAATGAGGACATGTGGCAGAGGGACCACCTATCCTTCAATAACAAGCCGACGCGGTTTACAAGGAAGGAGAGAGGAAGAGACAAAATTTCTTTTACAAAATGTATTCCTCTCTCTTCATAAATTGATCCAACCTCTCTCTTTCTTATTATAACAAAAGTATAACAAATTAAAATCAGAAAAGAGAATCAAACACGGTGGATAAGATCACACGCGACGGAGCGATGAAGGTGCGGCGGCGACAACCATGCTTGCGGCGCTGCCGCCGCGGAAGATCACATATAAACTTTTTTTACATTTTCTGGTTCGTATTTCCTCCTCTACTCAAATCTGGAACTAGTTTTTTCAAAAAAAAAGTGGTTGTGCAAGATCTACAAAAGGATTTCAGAAATATTTTGCTCAAAAACATCAACAACAGTCACTAAAGCAAGAAAACATAGAGGGATTCAGATTTGTGAGAATATTTACAACCTTCTGAAGGGAAAAAAGGGCGTAAACGGTGGAGCTGGTTGTTTCAGTCGAGAGGACGGTGGTTTCCGGCGAGTTACGGAGTGCGGTTGAGCTTTCCAACAACGTTCAGTTTCCGGCCGGTATGAGGTTCAAGTTCTCTCCTTTTCGTTTTTTCTGTTTTCAATGATTTTGGTTCTGAGTTTTTCAGTCCGTGAATCCCCTGAATAATTGTGAATGAATGCTTAAATAGAAATGCTTAGGGCTTTCTTTGAACAGATTTTGGGTTCAGAGTAAAATTTGAATTGAATTGAAATTGTGAAAAATTAAATTTCCAATTGGTTTCAACAGCCCACCGAAAATGTTTTCTTTTCAGCCCAATCCTCATCTCTCTGTTTGCAATTTGTATGTTGTGTGAAATTTTCTTGGGTCTGGATTGTTGAAAATATTTGGAATTGTAACTTGCTAAATTCACCTTTCACCATTGCTTCTTTTCATGTATCATGTGATGATATATAATGGTATAGAAAACTTGCATATTCCTTGCATCTGTGAAGTTAAGCAATAGAACTTGAGCTATATTTTTTGTATCTTGCCTATTTCTTAACTCAACATTCTCATGACACTTTGATATTTGGTTTGTACTAGGGACACATGCCATTGATAAAGGGAAGAAGCATGGCATTATTTGGAGTTGAGAGCATGGTTGCAAAAAGATGTGAATTCAAGGTTTAGAGAAAAGATGGTGATTGACATAAACAAACTTGTAACATGAATAGCAATAGTGGTACTCCAAAGAAGTTTAGGTACAAGATACTTGTGAAGTTTGTACTTGAGGTTAAGCCATGGAAACTTTGAATCTTTCTTGTACACTTGAAAATTTGTTAAAATAGAATTTGAATGTCACGAACAATCTTGTAATGGTGCACATGTAAAGTTGATGTAACTTGGAGTTTTGGCACAAATTTTGGAATTCCTCCTTGTAATATGTACTTAAAGAATTAGGCCAAGAAAAGTCTGTTGAATTGTTCTTGACGAAGTAAGGAATTTGTCTTGATGATATCCTTTAGATGTTGAAACTTCAATATTTGAATGAATCTTCTCATGAATGAATACCATTTGAATAAGCTTGAATGAATTTTTCAAAATTTAACTTTGAATATGGTCTTGAGAAGTGCTTGAAATCTTGCAAAGAATGATCTTGAAACTTTGAATTCGGAAAAGAAACTTGAAATTTGAAACAACTTGAATCTTCCCTTAACTTGGAAGTAAGAAATTCTCTCCATTTTTTACCTTGAAATTTAATGAACTTCCCACTTGAAAGATATTTACAATCCTTATCATATTTGAAATCTTCAAACTTGACACTTGATGAATGATATCAACACAAAAATAAGGCTTTGAACTTATTACCATTCTTAAGTACATATGAACTTGAGATGATGAAATGTTGATTAAATCACGCTCACACTTGTCATAACTTGAGATTATTCATCGAAGAAGGCATTGAAATAAACACATGAACCTATCTCGAAGAGTTTTGAGAATAAAGCAACCAAACTCGCCTTAACCATGTCCACGGAAGCCTAAAGATAATATGACCTAAGATTATAGATCACAACCTTGAAAAAATAGGCCATTGAGAACGAGTCTTTGGCTTGCACAAACCACAATCCATCACCCGAATTTCTTAATTGGAAACTATGTCTTCTAAAAGAAACAAACATAAACAAGATTTTTTTTTTTTGGATTTTGGTTAGAGGTTAGTAAAATATAAAACACATATATACAAGATACACAATTAGGGTGCTTGATGATCCCTCAAAGACGAACTTAAAGATATGAGAGAGTATAAGAGTTAACCAATCCAAACTTGTGATCTTAAGGCATTGTGATGATATGAAGTGATGAGGGATCTTAGGGACAAAAATTGGGGTATAACAGTGAGCAATCACCTTGCCATCTATCTGTCATATCCCAAATTTGTCTTACCCTTATATTTTCATCTGTCTTATTGCATTGCATTTGCATACTTACCATTAGGACATATTCGTTGCTACATTCATGGGATCAAGGTTTTAGGTTTTCTCCTGTCTCAAGATTATCCATTAGGTAAGATTGGGTTTCTCAAGGCATGTTGTGTGGGACCTCATGATCATGATCTTCTTATTGATTCAAGTTCATTGCTCCTCAATTACCATCTCCTAAGTTGTTTAGTCAGAAATTAGGATTTTGGCCCCTTTCAGGTTTTGAGATTCATTTTCATCAAGACTGAGTTTCTATGATCCATTGATAGCCCAAAGTATCAATTATGGCCATTATATTAATCACAAGATCACTCAAAGCATTGCACTGGATGACTGGTGAAATTTTGATTTGGTTGACTAAAAAGTCAACTTTATGACAAAGATACTTCTTGACATTTTTCTTGAGCAACTTGGTTCTCAGTGACTTGTATATGACTTATGACATCATCATTTGGATTGTGGACCCTTGGTTGGCATTGTTGAAGTTCAACTGCTTAACCTTGATTATTTGGTCATCTGAGCAAAAGTCAAGAAAAGTCAATTGTTGATCAAGTGGACTTTTGGTCAAAGTTGAGGTCAATGATCATGTTTCAATATCATATGGCCTATGGTTGAAGAAATTCAAGAGAAATATTGGTTTTGAAGCCAACTTGTTCGCGAAGGTATCTTGGTGAAGTTGGAAAAATTTCTAAGTATGGAGTGTCATAAAGTTAAATTTCAAAAATTCATAACTTCTTTGTTTCTTATTGAAATTGAGAAAACTTTACATGCTTGGAAATAGGAAAACAAGATTTATAACTTTGTCAATGTAGTCTCCTACATAAAAAGTGATTATTTTAAGAGTTATGGAGCAAGGAATTATAGGTCATTTCTTTGAATTATGGGTCATTTGTCAACTCAGCTAGTTTTCATGAGCAGTTTTAGAGATCTTAATGGATTCAAATGAAAATTCTTCCAACATGAAAGTTGTAGGAAATCTCAAGACCTTTCCAAAAAGTCCAAGTTTGTGACCTAACTCCAAAAATTGAGCAAGTTACACCCTTTATGTTGGGACTATATTTCATTGAATTTGCCAAGTCAAATTTTACGATTTCTCAAATTCTTCAATTGTGGCCTTTTTTTTTACTCCAATCAGACCTATAAGCTACTTGGGTCGTGAATAAGAGGACCGTATATTCCATTTACACCCCTGCATGCATTTTTATCCATTTGTACAAAAAACCTTAAAATTGCCAAAAATAGTTATAATACGGTGGGAGAACTGACTTTTTTTGGTTTTATCCAAAATGTGAGGATAGATAGAGTTGTCACCGACTTTTCTTTTATCCAATAAGAAAAGGGTGAAAAGAACAGAAAGATCTTGATAGATTTTTAGTTCGGTAGATAAGTTATGAAAAGGGAAGGTGTTAGCACCCTTTTGATCTGTAGTTATCTGCGGGCTCTTAATTGCTAGCTCACCTTTGAAAACTTTCTTTGTGTGTGATTTGTTTGAAAGTATTTTGAAAAGCCAAAGTACAGCTAAATTTGTAATGATTCTTGTATCAGTCCTCAAGAAGGCGTACAAAGTGTTTTTGAAAATATTTTGAAAGTGTGACATGTAAAAAGTGTTTATTTTTGAAAAGATAGTGAGCAAGCGATTAAAAGTTCCTTACCCTCTCAAGGTCGTTCTATTTATTTTCCTTCTCCTTTAGAGATAGTATTATCCATACCATTAATTGGTAGGTAATCCCATCTATTGGATGTGAAGGGAAAGGCGTAGGGTCATCGAATGGTCATCGAAGGCAACATGTAGAGATACTTTAGCAATTTATCAGAGAGACTAGACAATTTTTCGTAAGCAACATCGAAGGGTCATCGAGGGGCTATGCTCTTTATTCGAGGGGACTTTTGCTAAAGTATCCCTACTTTCAAGGACATAACCATGTTTCAAAGGCAACAAAGAGAGGTTACCCTAGAGGTGCAAGTGTGCAAAGTGTGTTAGTTTCAGTTATTTAGTCTTGAAAATTAGGGTTTTACTACGATTGTTTTTAATCTTGCCATACAAACCCTAGTTACTAGTAGTATAAAATATATCAGGAAAAGTAAAGTGCAAAATGTAAACCTAAGTTATTACAAGATTTTGGGGCAGTTACATAAGTATAAGAATGCGGGAAAGTAAACCCTAAAACTTTTACATCCAGTGAGAAGTTACATAATAGAGAAAAATGCAGAAAGAAATATCTATTACATCAATAGTTGCAACCTATACAATTGATATAGGAATATAAATAAATGAAGGAAAAGAAATAAGAAAAATAGAAAAAAGAAGTTTGAATGTTTTTTATGAAAAAAGTTTGAGTTGATAATTAATCAAAACCTAAAATTTTAATTAATTTTAGTATTGAAAAAAAAAATGGTTAATTAATTAATTAATTAAATTTTAATTAAAAAGAAACCTAAACCTAATTTGTGAGTGTTAAGAAAATATTAGGTTAATGGTTAGTTAAAAAAGAAATTAGGGTTAGAAGAAGAAAAATCAAGGAAAAGGTTAAAAACCAAGAAAAAGGCAAAATGCATGGGGTGGGTGTTGAACCCACTCCCTCTTGCTTCACAGTTGCATAGCTTGTCACCAGGTCAAACGCTGGTTGGTGATAGAGAACATGTAGCGTATATTATATTTGAAACCTGCAGGAATTGGAAAAAAATAGCAAAAGGTTGCAAAAGGCAGGGATCGAAACCACACCCTTATAGATAAATGCCTTAGCGCGTGCGTCCTTGCCACTCGGGTGGCTGTTTCATCCGCTAATAAAAAAACAAAATAAATATAATGTGAAATAAAATAGATGGACCGAAGAAGCACCGGGGCCCTAGCTCCAATCGTCTTTTCCGGTGAGCACGTTTTTATACCTGCGAAAATAAAATGTGTTAATGATCAAAAGAGACCCTACCCCCATAATTTGACCCTTGCGAATTCAATGGTAGCCTTGGTTTTTGCTTAATCTTCCTGTAAAAAGAGATATAAAGAAAACAAAGAAAATTGGTTCAAACATGGTGATCCATCATCCTGGCATTATGGGACTCATGCAAGAGTTCAATCCTGTATAGTTTTGTATCTGAAACATATCGGACACATTAGTTTCAATCAAATCATAATAAAAACTAAAATATGAAATTCAAGAAAACATGTAAATTGGTGATGCATGTAGTGCTCGTTTCGGGCTTATTTGATCATCAAGAATGATCAATACTTACTCTATAGCACCTCAGCAGTCGATTTGGATGGCTGACTTGCTTTGAGAAGGGCTGTAAATAGGGTTTCAAGTTTGCCATAATTTTGACAAAAGTTGATATTTTTTTAGGGAGTGTTCTTGCAGGTTTTTTCGTTCTCTTGTTGTCTGAACATGAAGGGTATTTATAACAGAGGGTATTGGTCAAAAGATGGGTTTGTACCTTATATGAAATTATATCTTTTATTTTGTTTGAAAATAACTTAGAATAAGACAAAATATGAAGATTTGTTTTGAGAAGGAGTTCACACGGTTTAAAACATGTCTTTGGACCTCCAAAGTATTTGAATCAAAAGCCCTTTAAGCCTTGCACCTCCATTTAATATTTATTTGATTTAATTTTGAATTTGAATAAATAAAATCAAAATACTTGAAATAAAAAATTAAAAGGGTGTATGAATAGATTTAGAGGTCCATTATGAGGTCAAGAACACGTTTGGACTATAAAAGTTAAGCCCATTAGCCCAAAAATTCAAGTTTGCTCAAATTGGATTTCATGCATTTTCTTTAAATTACCCAACTTGTACCAATTATAACTCTCTCAATATTTATCATATGAAGGTGATCTTGGACTTTTTAGAAATCTCAAGATGTCACCTACTAATTTCATGTTGGTCATTTTTCCATTTGAATATTTTAACTTGATGTAAATTACTTTGGAAAAAGTGTCTTTTTGTTGACTTTTAAAATGACTTGTAACGTTTTGGCTCATATCTCTCAAATGAAGCATTTTTGGCTTTGAGCTTAGTGATACAAAGTTGTAGGGAATTGAATTTCCATCAAAATGGGATTTGGTTAAGAAATTTCCGATAAAGCATGTGAAAGTTATGCTTGGTCAAAGTTCAGTTGACTTCTCCTAAAGAAAACCCTAATTTAGAAACTTTTGACTTTTGATGAATCTTGAGTTTTCTTGATGATTTATGATCAACCCTTGATCAAATGATGAATGTAACCTTAAAATATTGATGTTGACCAAAAATCTTGAAGTTTGACTATATGTTGACCACAATTGACTTTTACCCAATATAGTTGGGTCTTAATCATTTGAGCAATTGACTGAGCAAATTTATGATGTGAGGTTTAAAACTTTACATGAGGATTCTTTAAAGATATGAGGAATCATGAAACTTAATTTAGGCATTAGAAGTCCCATTTTCCTTGAGAATACCAAAACCCTAGTTGTAGGACATTGCTTAAGAAGGGGTTTATCTGATCAATCCTTGAGTAGTTTTGAGCACTTGAGAAACCTTAAGAGTATGAGGAGGTATTTTGAAATGGGATGGAAAATTTTGGGGGTACAACAACTTCCTCTGTTCAATCTTCTTAAACCTGAAGAGTTAGATTGGCATGCTCGCCATTCGGGATCTGAAGGTGGAAGAGGATTGGACACTTAAGTGCCCAGAAATTTGCACTCGTCGGTGCATTATGTAACGTTGTCGATTGATTATATTTCTTGAATGGGCTTAAAGATTTCATTTGGAGGGGTGATAGAGTGTCGTCGGAGATGGGTTTACATATGCTATCCGAAGTAACTGTCAATAAGAGTATCAGAATGAGTCTACGCCTGATTGTATCTGAAGAATGTTATTCAGAAAATATCTGAAGGGAAATTATTTTTAGAACAAAGGCCCTGAAGGAGATGCTTTTCATAATTCCATCTATGAAGAGGAAATGATTTTCAGAACGATCCTCTGAAGGAGATGCTTTTCAGAATAAACTTCTGAAGGGAGATGCTCTCTAGAACTCAGTCTCTGGGGGGAATGTTTTTCAGGATTCCGTCTCTGAAAGGGAAATGCTTTTTAGAACGAAGCTCTAAAGGAGATTCTTTTCAGAATAAACTTCTAAAGGGAGATGCTCGCCAAAACTCGGTCTCTAGTGGAAATGCTTTTCAGAATTCCGTCTCTGAAGGGGAAATGCTTTTCAGAATAAAGCGCTGAAAGAGATCCTTTTCAGAATAAACTTACGAAGGAAATGCTTTTCAGAACAAAGTGTTGAAGGGGATATGCTTTTTAGAACTCCTCTAAAGGAAATGCTCACCAGAACTCGGTCTCTGGTGGAAATGCGTTTTAGAATTCCATCTCTGAAGGGGAAATTCTTTTTAGAATGAAGTGCTGAAGGAGATGCTTTTTAGAATAAACTTCTGAAGGAAAACTTTTCAGAATGAAGTGCTGAAGGGGGAATGCGTTTCAGAACTCCTCTAAAAGAAATGATTTCCAGAACTCGGTCTCTGGAGGGAATGCTTTTCAGAACGTAGGTCCTGAAGGAGATGCTTTTCAGAATTAACTTCTGAAGGAAATGCTTTTTAGAATGAAGTGCTGAAGGGGAAATGCGTTTCAAAACTCCTCTGAAGGAAATGCTTGCCAAAACTCAGTCTCTAGGGGGAATGATTTTCAGGATTCCATCTTTGAAGGGGAAATGCTTTTACGAACGAAGCGCTAAAGGAGATGCTTTTCAGAATAAACTTCTGAAGGAGATGCTTTTCAGAATGAAGTGATAAAGGGGAAATGAGTTTCAGAACTCCTCTAAAGGAAATGCTCACCAGAACTCGGTCTCTGGGGGAATGATTTTCAGAACGAAGGTCCTGAAGTAGATGCTTTTCAGAATTTAGTCCCTGAACGGAATCACTTTTCCATGTAGATAGTCACCCCGTCTTATTTCGGGAATTGATGCATAACCTGTCTATAAATTACTGGTAGTATTGTCTGTTTGCAAACTTAACCTGTAAAGGCAAAGTTAGTTATGTGCAATGTCATGAAGTAATGCATTTTGTAATGATGCTCTCAAAATAAATGAGAATGTTATATGCATTTTGTATGCATGTGTCATGATTTTTGCAAATGATGTATGGATGCACTGTTGTTATTGGAGCGTATCAGTCGCTTCGTATAATAATGTATGGCTGGGGAAAATAAATCCCTGACTGTTGCTGGGGATGAAGGCAGTAGTTCCTCAATTTGTTTAGAACGCCTCTACTGGGGATTTCTGCTTTACGTTTGAGGACACTCCGCTAGGGATCTTCGACTTCTGCTTGGGGATAATAACATTCAAGGAGAGTTAGTCATTCATCGTTCTACGTAATGATTTGTATTCTGGATGGAGATGAAAGAATTGAAATTCTCTGATGTGCTGTTTGACCGGGTTTCGAATATGAATATATACTCTTCTGGTGAGGACAACATTGAATGTCATCTGGTTCGAGAGAAGAATCTTGTCGAGGAATAACAATACTGGAGAAATAAGCTCCGTTGGGGAAATAAACTCTATAGACTGTGCTGAGGAGATAACTCTGATGGGGATCAACTTGTGAAAATAGCTCTGCGGGGATTTATGGTCAACTTCGAACGTTATCCCGACTCCTGTAGTCTTTCGTAAATGCAAATCCTATTTTCATGCATATATTTGTAAATGGTAATCATATTCAAATGCGTATGTTCATTCAATATAATCATTGGATGTTTTTTTTGCAAACAAAATAGAGAAAATAAAAATAGTTTTTGAATTTGAAACTGATTATATTGATTTGGAAAGTTTGTCTATAAACAGACAATTTTATACAAAGAGACATAAATCCTAGTAAGAGAAAATTGTCGTAAAAGGAAAGGTGTACAAAGAGAAACAAAGAAAAATAGCTATGTGGAAATGATCCCATCGAGTTTCAATTTTTCTATTGCCCCTATGTCTCCAAGCATCTCATCCCTCGTTGTTGGAAGAAGTTGACTAAATTGATTTGTACCATTTAAACTTGACGCCAGTAATCATGCTGGCTGTAAGTAGATGAATGATCCAACGGGACATAGTCGTACGCTTTAAATCCCTAACTTTTTCCTGGACCTCCCTTTTGGGTTTTCAATCCACCGGGATATCCTTTTTTGCCCAATCCGCCCTTTTAGGTTTTCTACTTGCCGAATGTACATTATTTTTATATCCCTAGGCCAGTCAACCTAGCGGATCTCTTTTATGCATAGTATTTTTTAACTATATCCGCGTTTACAGGGTGTGGAAAATATTCACCGTCCATGGTGGTAAGCATCATAGCACCGCCAGAAATTATCTTCTTGATCACTAATGGCCCTTCCTATGTGGGAGTCCATTTCCCCTGGGATCACCTTGTGGTAGGATGATATGCTTCATAACCAAATCACCAACCTGGTACACCTGATGTTTGACTTTCTTATTAAAGGCCTTGATCATGCGCTTCTGATACATCTGACCATGACAAACAACCGCAAGCCTTTTTCATCAATCAAATTTATCTGGTCGAGTTTAGTCTGAATCCACTCGTCCTCATCCAAGCCAGCGTCTTTCATAATCCTTAAAGAAGGAATCTGGACTTCGATAGGTAAGACAACCTCCATATTGTAGACAGAGAGAACGAAGTTGCCCCAGTTGATTTACATGCTGAAGTGGTATAACCATGAAGAGAAAATGGTAACATCTCGTGCCAATGTTTGTATGTCACCGACATCTTCTGCAAAATCTTCTTGATGTTCTTGTTAGCGGCTTCCACTACACCATTCTTCTTTGGTTGATATGGATACGAGTTGTGGTGTTTAATCTTGATTTATGTGCAGAGTTCCGTGATCATAGTATTATTGAAATTGGTACCATTATCCGTGATGATCCTTTCAGGTATGCCATACTGACAGATGAGGTTATGCTTAATGAAACGGGCCACAACATTCTTGGTAACAGAGGCAAACGAGGCAGCTTCAACCCACTTTATGAAATAATCAATAACAACTAGGATGAAACGATGTCTGTTAGACGCAATAAGCTTAATCTCTCCAATCATATTAGTGCCCCATATTGCAAACGACCAAGGAGCAGTCAAGACATTCAAGGGGACCGAAGGTACATGTACTTTGTCAGCATAAATCTGGAATTTATGACAAGTTCTGGAATGACGATGGCAATCAGTTTCCATGGTTGTCCAATAATAACCCGCTCTCAAAATCTTCTTAGCCATCGTATGCCCATTGGACTAAGTACCAAAGACCCCTTCACGCACATCTTCTATAATCTTCTTAGCTTCCTTCTTGTCTACGCAACAAAGCAGAGTTGAATCGTGATTGTGCTTGTACAAAATTCTGTTACTCAGAAGGAACTTGGCCGAGAACCTCTGTAGGAATTTCTTATCATTAACAGATGCCCCTTCAGGATACTCTTGGGTCTCGAGGTATCTTTTTACTCTGTGGTACCAAGGCTTTTCCTCCACACCATCAATATTAAATTCGTAGCAATGTACCAGTTCATCTAGTCTTTCAATAGTAATTCGAGGAGCTTCATTGTCCCATCTGACTCTGGACATAGATGACATGGTAGCCAATGCGTCTTGCAATTGATTCTCTTCTCGTGGAATATGTTCAAAAGTGATTTCTTCGAAGTACTGAATTAATGTCAACACATGATCTCAGTAAGGAATGAGATTTGGATACTTCGTATCCCATTCTCCCTTAATCTGACTAATTACTAGGGTTGAGTCCCCATATACACTCAAGAATTTAATTCTCATATCGATGACAGCTTTGATACCCATGATGCACGCTTCATACTCTTCCATATTATTGGTACAATCAAAACATAATCTGCGGTGAAGGGCGTATGGAAACCCTTGGGAGAGAAAATCACATCACCAATCCCATTACCAAGCGTGTTAGAGGCTCCGTCAAAAACCATAGCCTATCGGGATCCTATCTCAGGTCCTTCATGCGGTCTAGGTTCTTCATAATCAGTAACTAGCATAGTATTCTCATCCGAGAACTCAAAATTCATAGACTGATAGTCATCTACAGCCTGATGAGCCAAATGATCTGCCAATACACTTCCTTTGATTGCTTTCTGAGTGGTGTACTGAAAGTCGTATTCTGTCAAGACCATTTGCCATCTTTCTATTCTTTTGGAAAAAGAGGGCTTCTCGAATATGTATTTTATTGGATCCATCTTAGAGATCAACAAAGTAGTATGAGTCAACATATACTGTCTTAGTCGGTGAGCAGCCCATGCCAAAGCGCAACAAGTTTTCTCGAGCAGTGAGTATCTTGTTTCACAGTCGGTAAACTTTTTTCTAAGCTAGTATATTGCATGCTCTTTTCGACCAGACTCATCATGTTTCCCCAATACACACCCCATTGAGTTCTCTAACACTGTTAGGTACATAATTAACAGTCTTTCTTCAACTGGTGGCATCAAAATCAGAGGTTTCTGAAGGTACTCTTTGATTTTGTTGAAGGCTATCTGATAATCGTTGTTCCACTTACTACCCGATCTTTCTTCAGTAACTTGAAGATTGGCTCACAAGTAGCGGTCAGATGGGAGATAAATCTGGCAATGTAGTTCAATCGTCCCAGGAAACCTCGGACTTCCTTCTCAGTACGGGGAGATGGAATTTCTTGAATGGCTTTAACCTTGGCAGGATCAACATTAATACCTTTACCACTAACGACGAAACCTAGGAGTTTACCGGATCTTACCCCAAAGGTGCACTTGTTTGGTTTCAATCTCAGCTTGTATTTCTTCAATCTCTCAAACAGCTTGTGCAGGTGGTCGAGATGTTCTTCTTTAATCTGAGACCTGGCTATCATGTCGTTAACATAAACCTCTATCTCATGATGGATCATATCATGGAACAAAGCTACCATAGCACGTTGATATGTTGCACCAACATTCTTTAACTCAAAAGGCATAACTTTGTAACAGAAAGTGCCCCACTGTGTGACAAAAGTAGTCTTCTCCATGTCTTCGGGTGCCATCTTTATTTGATTATATCCAGAGAAACCGTCTATAAAAGAAAATACTTTATGCTGAGCGGTGTTATCAACTAGAACGTCAATATGCGGAAAGTCGTCTTTGGGGCTCGCCATATTCAAATCCTTATAGTCTATACACATATGCACCTTACCATCCTTCTTAGGTACTGACACCACATTTGCAACCAACTGAGGATAGAATGTAACAACTAGGAAACCTGTATTGAATTGCTTCATAACCTCAACCTTGATCTTTTCTGACATCTCAGGACGCATACGATGAACTTTCTATTTTATAGGGACATCTCAACATAGTCACGCAACATCTGGATTAAGCTCTTTTTGACACTGTCTTCTAGGTTGGCACCTATCTTGATTTCTTTCTTGTCTTCTTCAGTACACAAGTTCACAACCTCGACTGGCTCTTCATGTGGTCGTATGGCTCTTTCTTCTTGCATTAATAGCCTAGTAAACTCTCCAGGTATTTCACAATTTTCCTCACCTTCGTCCTCGACTTGGTAGATCGAATTTTCAAAGTCATAATTGGCAATAGCAGAATTATTATCAATGGGATCTAAGATGGATATGGATTTGCAATTTTTTCTGTGGGTGTGTGTAAGAATACATAGCTATTTTGAAAATAATAAAGTAAAAGAAAGACAAAGAGCACAAAATTTGAATGCAAACGTCCAATGATTTATTAAATGAAAACATGCTAATGAATAATGACAATCCTAACAAATAGACCATTGTGCCCCGGGTAAGGCACAAGGCTTATAGTTCATTGTTTAAATTACATAACCAAAAACTTAAATGTAAGAAAACAGAAAATAGCATATACTTATGACTAAAGGAGATTGGTATAAAGTCTTCAATCTTCTAATTATTGAGCCCATGGTCAGTAGTAAGGAAGATCCAATTGTCTATATCGTAGTCACCATCAGCGTCTTCCACAACATTGACATGATTCTTGTGACTTCCATTATTGTTGATGCAGAAAGGCAGTCTCCCAGAGTTAGCACGAGCACGATGGACAACCCTCTGAGCTTGAGAAGTGAAACCTAAACTAAACTTGTCGGAAAGCTGACCCCAAACAGTGCAACCACTTTCTTCAACCACATCCCTGGCGTATTTCAAAGAAGCCCTTTTTGATGGAGTCATAGGAACAACATAAGCAACTTTATCAACTGAGGTTGTTTGAGAAACAACCTCAAAGGTATGGCAAGGAGTCTCGACGAATTCACCATCCACTTCGACATACTTGAAAGAATTCAAATGGCTCACCATATATTCTTCTTCATCGTAAACTATAACGATCTTCCCCTTCATTGGATACTTCAATTTCTGGTGTAAGATAGAAGTAACAACACCTGCCCCATGAATCCAAGGGCGTCCCAGCAAACAAGAATAGGCTAGACGAATATCCATCACATAGAAAGTAAATACGAAGACCTGGGAACCCACTTTTATTGGAAGGTCAACCTCTCCATGCACCATTCTCTTTGAACCATCAAAAGCTCTTACCACGATGTCACTATGTTTTAGAACAATCCCTTCACAGTTAAGTTTGTCTAAAGCAGCTTTTGGCAATAGATTCAATGAGGAACTCATGTCTACCAACACATGAGATAAGGTAGTTTCCCTGCACTCAATAGAGACATGCATATCGTTATTATGATCCTTCCTGCGGGAGTTAGGTCTGCGTCAAAAAAGCCTAGCCCATTATCAGTCGTCAGGATAGAAATATGATTTTCAAACTGATCAATAGATATTTCTTGCGGTACATGAGCATATTTCAAAATTTTCACCAAAGCCTGAGCATGAGCTTCAGAGCACAACAATGGGGATAACATAAATATTTTGGAGGGGATCTGCCTCAGCTGTTCAACAATCTTGTAGTCACTCTTTCGGATAATCTTTAATATTTCCTCCATCTCTTGCTTAGAAGGGTCTTCAATAGTAACTTCTTTTGGTGCCTCCGTTTGGGAAGGCTCGGTCATATGTTCTTCGCCTAGAGTTTCAGTAGTAGTCGTGATACGAACCAGTGCAATAACAACCCTCAGAGAGATCTCTAGAGAGAAAACCCTTCCACTTCTGGTAACCTTACTAGTCCCAGCAAAATTTCCAACATCGGGATCAGTAACTTCAGCATTTTCCTCTCCAACAATCAATGGTTCCTGCTTGACTCCATGGTAGTAGACATCAACTCCATAATTTCAAGGGATAACCTTATCAGAGGAATATGGAATTGGTCCAAGGGCAGTAATAATAAGAGTAGTAACTCTATGTTCGATAGTAATCTTCACAGGACCCTTAGAAATGATCCTTACAGGAGTACCGGAAATTGTAGACACGTCTTGGAGATTCAGGTCTTGGGATGTACTCTTCACAGAAGGAGCCTTGTCAAAAGGAATCTTCTCAAATAGGATCTCACGGTCATCCATCAAACACTGAATACCTTTTTTCAACAACGCACAACCATTGGATTAGGATGCACAGTAGTAGCAGTCTTCAACATAACCCAGAAATAAACTGACTTGCATCAGCTTCTCCTTAACAATCATTAGAGGAGTAGTCAAATTATTCACAGTAGAAACATAAGAAACATCTTCAATAGCATTAACACCTTTTTCATGATTAGGCATGGATGCCGTAATCACATTAGGAGTCTCAGAAGGAATGTAAGTGTTTGTTGGCAGCAATTTTGGTAAAACAATGACTTGATAATGTTTTTCTAAATGTCTTTACATTTAAAGCAAACTGTTTTGAATAATGTCAAAGCAGATGCCTTGACATCTGCCTCCTGAACTGAACTCAGCCTAATATCAGTTTAAGTTTTCTGTTTCTTATTTTCATGCGCATCATAATTCAGGATTTGTGATTCATAGGCTACAAAAAATATGGAGGAATATTTTTCTTTTTGAATTATCTTTATGGATTATATCTTGGCCTGTTTTCATGGAAATATTCAAAAGATTTCAATATTTTTTTTCAGCCCAAGCCCACTGCTGCGCCTATATAAGGACTTGCTTCTTTATTCGTACTACTACAATTTTTGAAGAAGAATACTTTCTTTCTGTTTTAGAAGTATAAGTATTTTAATTGTCAAACACTCTAGTATTGATTTAATACTTGAGTTGTTATTTGGGTTGTTAATTATGTATCATTCATAAGCTTTTAAGCATTGAATGATTGAAGTCTTTAAAACTTATTATTTCAGTTATTTCTTCACTATAAGTGATTGAAGGGATTTGAGGAGGGCCTCATATCTAGGAGTGTCTTAGGTAGAAGTATAGCACAAATAGTGATTAAATCATAAACTGGTTGTTTACTGAGGGTCTATGAATTGATACTATTTAGTGGACTTGTCCCTGGCTTGATAGCCCCTAGAGTAGGTGTTGTTGTACACTGAACTGGGTTAACAATCCCTTGTGTTTTTACTGCTTTTATTATTGTTGCACTTTACTTTGTCCTTGAATATTTGTGTCATGACATCTCCTTCAACATCACATATCTGATACCAGAATTTCAATTGATATCAGAGCGGGCATCTTGCTCTATATCTGGGTGAGATCCAGGGAAGATATTTTCAGGTACTATGGACAAGGAAGGAGGATTTGTAAATAGACCACCCATTCTGGATGGAAGTAATTATGACTATTGGAAACCACGTATCGTTGCCTTCTTAAAGTCTCTGGACACCAGAGCTTGGAAAGCTTTTTTAAAAGGATGGAAACACACTGTCAAATTGGGAGAAAATGGAGAACCTACTTTTGTGTTAAAACTAGAAGAAGATTGGTATAAAGAAGAAGATGAAATTTCTCTTGGAAATTTTAAAGCCTTGAATGCTATATTCAATGGAATTGACAAGAACGTTTTCAGATTAGTGAACACATGTAAAGTAGCTAAGGATGCATGGGGAATTCTTCAATCTACTCATGAAGGCACATCCAAAGTTAAGATGTCAAGACTTCAGTTGCTCACCACAAAATTTGAGAATTTGAGAATGAAGTGTGATGAAAGTATTAATGACTTCCATATGAACATTCTTAAAATTGCTAATGCATCTAGTGCTTTAGGAGAGAAAATATCTGAAGACAAATTGGTGAGAAAGATTCTCAGGTCTCTTCCCAAGAGATTTGATATGAAAGTGACAGCTATAGAAGAAGCTGAAGACACTGACAAAATGAAAGTGGATGAACTTGTTGGATCCCTTCTGACATTTTAATTAAGCATCAATGAAAGATCTGAAAAGAAGAACAAAAGCATAGCCTTTGTATCAAATACTGAAGATGAAGAGGAGGACTGTTGTTGTACCCCAAAATTTGCCCTCTCATGTTTTCCAAAGTCTTCCCCCTGCATGGTTGACCAGAAACCCTTGCCTAAGGAAAAAGAAATTTTTTTAGTGGTGCTTTAAGTACCTTTCGATTGGCATTCTGAAAGACCCTTCGATTGGTATTCTGAAGGAGCATTTCGATTGGCATGGACAAGCACTTCGATTGGCATTCTGAAAGACCCTTCGATTGGTATTCTGAATGAGCCTTTCGATTGGCATCATGGACAAACACTTCGATTGGCATTCTGAAAGACCCTTCGATTGGTATTCTGAATGAGACTTTCGATTGGCATTATGGACAAGCACTTCGATTAACATTGTGTCAATGCAGCTTCGACAGGCATGTGAACGATGTCCTTCGATTAGCATGAACAACACCTTTCGATTGGCCTGTTAACAAAGCCTTTCGATTGGCCTGTTAACAAAGCCATCAAGAGGGCACTCAAAAAACATGTCCAGGTACACTGAACATGAGAAAATGGCATGTTTCCCTTGCAAATATAGAAATAATTAAATGTTGATTGTGGATTTAATTCCTGAGTTAAAGGCCAAATTCTTGCCTTTTCTGTTCCTAAAGAGCTGATTCGACCAGAGTGATTCTGTGCAACTCAAGACCATTCGAAGAAGCATTCAGAAGGTCCATTCGAAGGGTACATAAGAAGTCCATTCGAAGGAGGCAAATCAAGACCAATCGAAGAGTAGGGCCTGAAGGCATTCAAAATTCAAAAGTGTCCAGGTTCATTCAAGAGACATGAATATTTCAAAAAAGGAAATTATTTAATGTGTCTGATTCTTGTCTCATGGCTTTAAAGGCCTGTTTAATGGGTTGTCTCTTGCCGTTACTAGACCCCCACACTCCTATAAATACAGGGGCAAGCATGCAGTGCAAAAGAGACGAAAAAACACAGAGGAAAAAATAGAGAAAAGAAACAAGAAAGATTTAGAGATACGCTGCCCACCACAGGTTGTCAACATTTTCAGAAGTGATCCAGGCCAAAGCAACCCTTCAACAAAAGTATCCACGCCTAGAAATCCCAGATTGAAAGTGCTCCCATCCAGCCAGTACCCAAATCGAAGATTCAATCTGTTGGTAAGAGAGGGTAAATTGTCAAAACTTTTCATTTTGCATAACACCTCCATATTTTCTATCCCATTCGATTTGCCATCCTAGACAGAATCCAAGGGCTTGGGTTTGGCTCCAGGTCATGTTCTTCGTTTGCTAACATTTGCTGCAGATTTAGCCTGAAATGACTCAGCGCACGCAGGATCGAAGGGCCTGGGGTTCGATACCAGGCCCTGAGTTTTATTTTGCTAACATACTTTTGCAGGTATAGCATCCCAGATCGAAGGAGACACCTTATCTGGATCGAAGCTTCCCATAGTCCTCCTGGATCAAAGAAGGAATTTTTCCCAGGATTGAAGGGAAATCCCCTTCCCTGGATCGAAGGCTGTTCATGCCCACTTCCTGGCCCAATCAAAAGAACCATGACCCTGTCTGGATCGAAGCTTCCATTCCCTCCTTGGCTCTAAGCTCCTTTTTTCCCTGGATCGAAGGATCCCCCTTGTATTTTATTTTTGTTTTCATTGACATCTTTTTTATCTTTTTAATTAACATTAAAATCAAAAAACCACAAAAACATTAGGCTAGTTTTTTTTCTATTAAATTAACTTTGTTAATTAATCTTTTAATTATTTTAACATTTTTCCAAAACTAAAATTAAGTAGATTTAGATCATTTTCCCAAAATAAAATAAAACAACAAAAAGATTTTATTCTTAGGATTTTTAGAGGTTATTTTCAGATTCACGCGCATTTATTTTATTATAACTGTCTACTGGTTTGTAATAGCTTGACTAAGACTTTTACACTTTACTGCTTTATTCCCCAATTTTGGACATGTAAACAATCCCCTTCCCCGAATCCTTGTAATAGCGTAGGATTTACAATTCCCGCACTTTAAATTCCTGTACATATATTAACTGTTTAGATGTATGCTAACTAGGCTATGCATGACAAGATTAACTCTTAACTTAAAATCAACAGTAGCTCACCATAACATGTACAAAGATAATATAAACTGAAAATTGACACTCGCACATGCCACTCTTAGGGTACACCTCACTTGGTTGCCTCGAACGTGGTCATTGAGTATAGGATGTTTTAGAGGTCGCTCTCTTGTCCAAAGATCATAAAGTTGCCTCAAAACGGTTGCCTCGGATAAAATGATCTAAGACATTAGGGTTACCACTAAAGCGTCCTAACATTGCTTTAGTGACCACACGTCCCTTAAATCGAATTGACCCAAAAACTCCAACGACGATGCTACCTACTCCTCAATAGTGGGATAACATTGTCTAAAGGACATTTGCACAGTTTAATTCCTTTTTGAGTAGGTAGATGTTCTTAAGTACTTTCTCCTTTTAAAACAAAAACAAACTTTTCGCACTTACACTCTCTTCAAAAACAAAACTCTTTTCAAAACCCACAAACACAAAGAAAAGCAAACTTTTGAAAACATAGTGAGCAAGTACCTAAGAGCCTGTGGATAACCACGGATAGAAAGGGTGCTAACACCTTCCCTTTCTATAATCTACCTCCCGAACCCGAGAAACATCTCGAAAAGGAATTTTTCTGTGCTTTTGTCCCTTCCTTATTGGATAAAATAAAAGACGGTGGCGACTCTTGCTTACCGCGACATTTTGCAAAAACAAACGCAAACGCGAACCAGCATTCCAAAATAGTCAATTCTCTTTCCCATCGATCACAACTGTGATCTGGATACAGATGGAGGACTATCAAATGCTTTAGCTATGCTTCGAAGACAGTTTAACAAAGTGATAAAAATAATGGATATGGACTAAAGATCAAATGTCAAGAACATCTTATCTGGCATCCATACATTAAATGAGTTTGGAAGAAAAAGGGCTGAAGAAAAATCCACTCAAGGGAAGGGAATACAATTTCATGAATATAAAGGCTTTGGTCACATTAGAGCTGAATGTACTACATATCTTAAGAAACAGAAGAAGAATCCATCTGTTACTTGGTCTGAAGAGGACTCAGAGAGTGATCTTGAAGAATCTGCCAAGTATGTTAAAGCATTGAAAGGAAAATATGTAACTGATGAAGAATCTAGTGACGAGAAACTAACCTTTGATGAGTTAGCTGCTTCATACAAAGAATTATGTCTCAGAAGTACAGATGTGTGCCTTGAAGGGGAGAAACAGAAAGTCCTCATAACTCAGATGAAGGCAAAAAGGGAAGAACATTTAAAAACTATTTCTAATCTGGAAAATGAAGCGACTTCCTTGAATTCAAACCTTGATAGAATGGTCAAATCTCTCAAGATGTTGAATAATGGATCTGACACATTATATGAAATTATTCAAACAGGAAGAGTGACAGAAGACAAGAGTGGTCTAGGGTTTAATGATAAAAAGAAACCAAATCCTAAAGAACCTTCATTAGATTCCACTCATGCCAAGTCTAAACCAAGGATGTCAAATCAAATGTCTAAACATCATGGGAAGAAAGGACATCATGGCAAACATCATGGCAAGAAAAAGTTTAATCACACCAAAGATAATTACCAGCCCTGGAGATGTCATCTCTGTGGAAGGCTTGGTCATATAAGGCCTTTCTGTTTCAAGTTGTATGGGCATCCTAAAACTACTCCTCTTCCTAAAACTGATCAGATTCCTCAAAATAGCAAAAAGAAGAAACAATGGGTTTCCAAGTCTAATGTTGCTAGTTTCATAGCTCATACCTCTCTTAGAGTATCAACCAAAGATAACTGGTACTTTGACAGTGGTTGTTCTAGACACATGACATGTGTCAAGAATCTGTTGGTAGAAATCAAATCTCATTCCACCAGTTATGTGACTTTTGGTGATGGAGCAAAAGGAGAAATCAAAGGTGTTGGTAAGTTGGAATGTTCAAGAGTCCCTAAGCTTGATAATGTGTTACTTGTTAAAGATTTAACAGCTAACCTGATAAGTATAAGCCAATTGCGTGATCAAGGATTCAAAGTTAACTTCACCAAGGAAGAATGTCTTGTTTTCAATAAAAAGAATGAAGTTATTATGAAAGGAATTAGATCTAAAGACAACTGTTATTTATAGGTTCCTCAAGAGTTGAACTTCTCCTCAACATGTGTTTTAGCCAAAGAGAATGAAGTTAAACTATGGCACAAAAATTGGGGCACTTGCATCTGAAAGGTATGAAAAGAATTATATTTGAAGAAGCAGTGAGAGGGATTCCTAAGCTCAAGATAGAAGAAGGAAGAGTATGTGGTGATTTCCAGATTGGAAAGCAAACTAAGATGTCACATCAGAAGATTCAACATCTAACTACATCAAAAGTTTTGGAACTTCTTCACATGGACTTGATGGGACCTATGTAGGTTGAAAGTCTTGGTGAAAAGAAGTATGCCTATGTTATTGTAGATGACTTCTCTATATACACATGGATAAGTTTTATTAGAGAAAAATTAGAAAGTTTTGAAGTGTTTAAAGATATCTGTCAAAAACATCAAAGGGAAAAAGATAGTCATGTCATCAGAATTAGAAGTGATCATGGAAAGGAATTTGAGAACAATAAATTTGCTGACTTTTGCTCTTCTGAAGGAATCAGCCACTAATTCTCTTCTCCCATTACTCCTTAACAAAATGGGATTGTGGAACACAATAACAGAACCCTTCAAGAATATTCTAGAGCCATGATTCATGCTAAGAGGTTATCCTACCATTTTTGGGCTGAAGCTATGAATACCGCGTGCTATATCCGTAACAGAGTCACTCTAAGGAAAGGCAGTTCAGCCACCTTGTATGAAATATGGAGCGGAAGAAAACCAACTGTTAAATACTTTCATGTTTTTGGAAGTAAATGTTACATCTTAGCTGATCATGAACAAAGGAGGAAGATGGATCCCAAGAGTTATAAAGGAATATTCATGGGTTACTCTACAAATAGTAGAACTTACAGAGTTTCTAACTCCAGAACCAAAGTTATGATGGAGTCAATAAATGTTATTATTGATGATAGAAGATGGAATGTTGAAGAAGATGTCTCAGAAGATGTTGGAACATCTTTGTCAGATATTCCAACAGAATCAAATGACATAAGTATTAATTCTAATCCACCTCAAGAAGATCCCGAGCCTAGTCATCTCAATAAAGGACCTTCAATTAGAACCCAAAGAGATCATCCTAAGGAGCTTATCATAGGAGATCTAAATAAAGGAGTGACTACCAGATCAAGAGATGGAATATCAAACTCTTGCTTTGTGTCAAAAATTGAGCCTAAGAATGTTAAAGAGGCCCTAACTGATGAGTTTTAGATTAATGCTATGCAGGAAGAGCTAGAAAAATTTAGTAGAAATGAATTTTGGGATCTAGTTCCAAGACCTGAAGGGACAAATGTGATTGGCACTAAACGGGTATACAAGAATAAATCTGATGAAAAAGGGGTGGTCACTAGAAATAAGGAAAGGTTAGTTGCACAAGGATACACTCAAATTGAAGGAGTTAACTTTGATAAAACCTTTGCTCCTGTGGCCAGACTTGAATCAATCAGACTACTCTTGGGAGTTGCATGCATACTGAAATTTAAATTGTTTCAAATGGATGTAAAGAGTGCCTTCTTAAATAGATATCTGAATGAAGAAGTCTATGTGGAACAACCAAAGAGATTTGTTGATTTAAGTTTCCCTAAACATGTTTACAAGCTAAAGAAAGCTCTGTGTGGATTAAAGCAAGCTCCAAGAGCTTGGTATGAGAGATTGACAGAATTTCTTGGTGAGAATGGATACAGGGAAGGTGGCATAGACAAAAATCTTTTTGTCAAGGAAGAAGAAGGGAAGATCATGATTGCACATATTTATGTTGATGATATTGTGTTTGGTAGGATGTCAAATGAGATTGTTCAACATTTTGTCAAGCAAACGCAGTCAAAATTTGAGATGAGCCTTGTTGGTGAATTAACCTATTTTCTTGGTCAGCAAGTTAAACAAATGGAATATTCCATATTTTTATCTCAGAGAAAATATGCTAAGAATATAGTAAAGAAGTTTGGGATGGAAAATTCCAGTCACAAAAGAACTCCTGCTCCCACACATCTGAAGTTGTCTAAAGATGAAAAAGGAGTAAGTGTGGATCAAAGTATTTACAGAAGTATGATAGACACCTACCAAGTACACACAAATATTAATAAAACTTTACATAATGGGGAAGGCTAATCCCATTCTGAGCTTCCTAGATGATAGTGATATCTCCTTAGTGCTTGCAGAAGTCCACAAGGGAGCCTGCAACAATCACATCAAGGGAAAAACTCTTGCTCACAAGTTATTAACATCATTTTATTACTTGCCCATGTTAATGAAAGACACCATCTCATTCATCAAGAAGTACGATCAATTCCATAGACATGTTAACCTTCACCACACCCTTTTAGAGCTTCTCCAATCGATTACCTCGTCATGTCCATTCTATCAATGGGGCATGGATATCCTAGGTATGTTCCCTTTAGCACTGGGTCAATTGCAATTCCTAATAGTGGGAGAAAACTACTTCATCAAATGGATAGAGGCGGAGGAAGTGGCCAAGATCATGGTAGAAAGAGTCATGTGTTCTATTGGTAGAGGATTGTGTGCTGATAGGGACTCTCAGGTTCCATTGTCTTACTTGCACAGTAGGGGAAGTTGCAACCTAATTAGGAAGAACTGTATCACATATATCAGAAACTCCCTCACGAAGCGTACAAGTTGCAGAAGCTTGGAGAACAAATTCTACACAGAACTTGGAACACCCTTCACTTATGATATAATTATAGTTAGATTTTTTGTAACTCTCCAATAAACATTATGCTCGTATAATTTTAAACAATCATTAAAGTGTTTTGATTGCATGAAGGACATCCCCCACCTTAAAAATATCTCTATGCTGGACTTCATAAAGAAGATCCTTGTCGCCCCTCGAGGAAATCATATAGTTGGACTTCATAGAGAAGATCCTTGTCGCCCCTCGAGGAAATCATATAGTTGGACTTCATAGAGAAGATCCTTGTCGCCCCTCGAGGAAATCACATAGCTGGACTTCATACCGAAGATCATTGTTTACCCCGAGGAAATCTTACAGTTGGACTTCCTACAACCTACATTAGAGGATCCTTGTCGCTCTCCCGGGCTTTGTCGAGTTGGCTGATATATACTCTCATTTGAGAGACTTAGCATCTCTTCATGCGGGATTACCTCAAAATAATCACGCCTAATGGGCGTGACCTATTTCTCTTCCTCTTGCATATGTCTATAGACAATCTCCTCTATTTATGTATCCTCAAAATTTGTTTTGTATTTTCTTCCAGAGTTGCTTGACTCTTCTGGACATAAGGGATAAATCATCTTCGTCATTAGAAACTTCATCGTCAGAATCTTCTACTTCTTCGGCTTGGAAAACTTTGTTCTTTTCTAACTTAGTTATTTCTGATCTAGATCTTAGAACAACATATTTGCCTCTTTTATGGGGCTCATCTTCCTCTAACTTTATTTCCTAACTTCTGAGAGAACTGACTAACTCTTCAAGTGTTATGTTGTTCAGATCCTTATATAACTTCGACGCATTAACCATAGTGTTGTACCCTAAAATTTCCCCTTCCATTTTTCAAAACAAATTGATTCAAGATACCTCCTCATGCTCCTAAGGGTCTCAAACACTCAAGAATACTCAAAGATTGATCAGACAAACCCTCATCCTAAGCATTAACCTACATCTAGGGTTTCAATTTTCTCAAAGGAAATTGGAATTTCAATTCCTCAAGTGGATTTCATGGTTTCTTATTTGCTTCAAAGAATCCTCATACCGAATTTCAAGCCTTGCAGTACAAGTTTGCTCAGACAACTGCTCAGATGATTGAAAATCAACTATATTGGACAAAGAGTCACCTTTGACCAATTTACAGTCAAACTTCAAGATTTTCAGTCAACATCAACATTTGGAGTCACATTCATCATTTAATCAAGGGTTGATCATGATCATCAAGAAAACTCAAGATTCATCAAAAGTCAAAAGTTACTAAATTAGGGTTTTCTTAAGGAGAAGTTAACTGAACTTTGACCAAGCATAACTTTCACATGCTTCATCATAAAATTCTTAACCAAAGCCCATTTTTATGGAAATAAAATTCTCTACAACTTGGTCTCTCTAAGCTCAAGGCCAAAATTGCTTCATTTAAGAGATATGGGCCAAAACATTACAGGTCATTTTAAAAGTCAACAAAAAGACACTTTTTCAAAGAAATTTACATCAAGTTAAATCTTCAAATGAAAAAATTACCAACATAAAGATTGTATGGGACATCTTGAGGTTTCGAAAAAGTCGAAGATCATCTTCATATGATAAAAATTGAGTGAGATATGATTTGTGCAAGATTGGGTAATTTTGAGAAAATGCATGAATTTCAATGTGAGCAAACTTGAATTTTTGGACCAATGGGCCTATATTTTAAAGTCCAAACGTGTTATTGACCTCATAATGGACCTCTAAGTCGATTCATGCATCATCTTAATTTTTATTTCATTTATTTTGATTTTTATTCATTAAAATTCAAAATTAAATCAAATAAATATTAACTGAAGGTGTAAGGCATAAAAGGCTTGAGATATGATTTTATTGGAGGCCCAAGGTCACACTACAAATCATGTAGACATATTCTTGAATCAAATCTTCATGGTTTTGTGTGATTTTAATCTATTTTCAAACAAAATCAAAAGATATGTTTTACATGATGTCCAAGCCCATCTCTTAACCTAATCTTTTCCACTATATATATCCATCATATTCAGACCAAAAGGACACGAAAAAGCTGCTCAAGAAACAAGGATTTGGAGGTCGAAATTTGCAAGAAAAGGTTGAAATCAAAATCCAACTTTCAGCCATTCTCAAGGCAAGCCATCCATTCCAATCAATCCCTGAGGTATCATAGAGTAAGTCCTGATCATTCTTGATGATCAAAGAGGCCTAAAACCTGCATTCCATGAATCATCGGTTCTACATATTTATGAAATTCATATTTTAATTTTTATTAGGACTTGACCTAAACTAACAATTTTAATGTGTTCCTAAGACAAAATAATGCAGGTTTGATCCTTTGCATGAGGCCAATGACGCCAGAATAATTCATCACCATTATTGAACTATTTTGCTTTGTTTTCATCTTATCTCCTTGTACAGGCCGAATTAGCCAAAAATAATGCCACCATTGGATTCACAAGGGTCAACTTAGGGGGATAGGGTCCTTCTTACTCTCTAACGCATGTTGTTTTTACAAGTTGAGAAACAAACTCACCGGAGAAGACGACCGGAGCTAGGGCTCCGACGCCTCTCCAGTCCACCTACGTATAATATATTTATTTGTTTCATTTGTATAACATATTGGAAGTGCGGTGTTGTTGGTTAAGGCGAAGGCATTTAACGTTAAGGGCGTGGGTTCGATCCCTGTGTCTTGCAATATTTTTTTTTGCTATTTTTCAAACTAATGCAGGTTTCATATATATTGTGTAATTCCTATTTCCATACATCAACGGGCGCTTGGCCTAGTGGCAAGCAGTGCAATGTTAAGCCAGGAGGGCGTGGGTTCAACACCCACCCCATGCAGTTTATTTTTACCTATTTTCTTTTAACCTAATATCTTTTCTTTTTTTCTTTTCTAACCCTAAATTAATTAATTAATCAACTTTCTTTTGCAAATATTAAAATCAATTAGAATTTAGGTTATTAATTATTATCACTTAAATTATTTTCTATAAAAATCGTAAAAAACATTTTAACATTCTTTTTCTATTTTCCTATTTCTTTTGTTTATCTTCATAGATAAAATGTATAAGACGCACTCTCTGTTGTAATAGCGTATATTTACTTTCCATATATTTTCCTATTATGTAACTGCTCACAGGATGTAATAGCTTAGGTTTAATTTTCCGCACTTTATATTCTTTATTTTATTTTTCTGTACACATTTAACTGCTAGTAACTAGGGTTTGTATGGAAAGACTAATAATTGAACCTATAAAACCCTAATTCTCAAGATAAATAACTGAAATCAATACACTCTTCACACTTGCACCTCCAGGGTACCCTATCTTGTTGCCTTACGATACTTGGTCATGTCCCTCGAAAGTGGGGATGCTTTAGCAAAAGACCCTTACGAGTATTGATCATATTCCCTCGATGACCCTTTGAAGTTGCTTACGAAAATGATCTAGTCCCTCCGGTACAAATTGCTAAAGCATCCTTACATGTTGCCTTCAATGACCATTTGTTAACCCTACGCCTGTCCCTTCACATCCAATAGATAAAGCTACCTACCAACTAATGGTATTGATAGCACTATCTTTAAAGGGGAAGGAAAAGAATAAGAAAGACTTTAGTGGGTAAGAAACTCTTAATCGCTTGCTCACAATCTTTTCTAAAAGACATTTTTATACATCACACTTTCAAACGAAATATTTTTTAAAACACTTTGTACACATTCTTGAGGACTCATACAAGAATCATTAAAAAGTTAGCCTTACATTGGATTTTCAAAATATTTTAAGATCACACACACAAAGCAAGATTTTCAAAAGTGAGCTAGCAATTAAGAGCCCGTGGATAACTACAGATGAAAAGGGTGCTAACACCTTCCCTTTTCATAACTTACCCCCCGAACTCAAAATCTATCAAAGGTCTTTCCTTTTCTTTTCAACTTTCCTAAATATTGGATAAAAGAAAAGTCGACAGCGACTCTAGCTATCCGCATATTTGGATAAAACCAAAAAGTCAGTTCTCCCACCGTATTACATAACTGACGACTCTGCTGGGGAATACCTAAGAAAGAGAATTAACTTAGGGTTAGATAACTTTACTTGCTTTAATGGTTTGATTTTCTTGCTTTACTTTAAGGTTTTGTTTGGGTTTATTTGCTTGTAAGATCCTACACCCGAATCTAGGAATTCCTTAGGTAAGTAGCAATAGATCATCAAGACTATACGGTGTGGACCGATATGGTTAAAATGATGGCTATAGTTAGTGTGACACATTGAATTGTATTGATGTTCCTTGAGTCATTTAAGGATAACATTAGGCTTCTGTGTGGTGTCATTAACACTAACTTACTTTTAGAACCTTAATTTAATCGACCCATCTTGGCCATTAGAAAGTAGTGAGATGGCTGACTTTGGTGCAGTCCAAGATTGGTTGATACTCAATGCTACGCTCATTGAGATTTGACTTTCAGGATATTTTGCTGGCAAGCCTGTTGCCGTGCTAAAATAAAGCCTACGAGAAAGATCGGTGATATGAGATTACTAGAACCCGATTACTACTTTAGGATAGGTTGAGCCAACTTAACTTCAATGGGGAAGGGTATTTACCTATAGACTTCATGCAAGCCTTTAAACCTAATGCTCTTGTATGAATTGTTTGTGTTTGCTACTTATCTAACATGAACATAATATCATAACATCATACCATCATAACATAGCATTTTTACTAACCATTTCAAGGATCTTAAGGATTTATGGTGCAGGATTATCATAAGCCAGATTTCTAGCAAGGGGCAAGAGGATTTATTTTCCTGTAGCCAAATTTCGTCAAGATCAAAGTACATTATCTTGATTCAGAGGTTATGACCCATTTGATATGGTGAGCTTGATTCTTATAGAAGGACGTTCAAAGATGAATACCTAAAGTTCTTCAAACAAAACTACAACCAAATTCAATTTTTAATATTTCAAATTTAAATCCCACGAGATCCTTGAAAACATTTCATATGCATCTACATGTCATGCATATCATTACATAATAGGTGTTCTCAATACAAGTTTTCTCATCTTTTTGTTGTTTATTTCATCAGAAATGGCTCTTGAACAAATAGTTAAAGACCTTTAAGCTCAGAATGCCCAATTCCAACATATGTTCCTGAACTTAGCCAAGGGGCAAAAAGATCTGAAGGCCCACATCTCTGATAGGAAGAAGAAGACAAAGAAACCAATCAGCATCCTTAATATGGGGAGAAGGTTCATAGATCCAATCAAGCAAGCCCGAGATCTTGATATCCCATCAAATGAAGATGACAAATAGGATGAAGATGGTAAAACTGTTAAAACTGAAAGAAGAAACCTTAGTTCTAACAAGTTTCTTGATGAAGACGAAGATGATTACCTAGATGAGAAATATCCCCCTGCTGACGAGAAGTACAAGCTGTTAGAAGAGCGTCTGAAAGCTATGGAGATCCAGAAGGTACTTGGATCGAACTTTGATGATTTGGGTTTAATTTCAAGAGTCGTCATTCCTCCTAAGTTCAAAACTCCTACCTTTTCCAAGTATGATGGTGTTTCCTGCCCAAAGCTGCACTTGAGGTTATATGTTCGGAAAATTCAACCACACACTAGTGACAAGAAATTATGGTTGCATTTATTTCAAGAGAGTGTGTCTGGAACATAACTGGAGTCGTATTATCAACTCGAGGGTGCCAATATTGATACCTGGGAAGATTTGGCTGCAACTTTCTACAAAGAATATCAATATAATTCTGATTTGGCACCAACCCGCATGCAACAATAGAGTATGTCCATGGGTTCTGGGGAAGGCTTAAAAAAGTATTCACAAAAATGGAGAGATCTTGCAGGCAGAGTTCAACCTCCTTTGGTTGATATGGAATTGGTTGACATGTTCATGAGTACACTAATTGGTCCTTTCTATAATCACCTAATTAGAATTTCTTCAGTCGGTTTCACTGAATTGATATTGACAGGGGAACATGTTGAGAATGGAATCAGAAGTGGCAAAATTCAGGTGGCTACATTTTCAGATATTATGAAGAAATGTTATAATGGTAAGAGAGAATCCAATGCTGTGTACAACCAGAAGGGTCGTAATAAGAGTGATCGGAACCAATCTGTGGGGGCAGCTATGATCTCTAGTCCTACACTAGTGTAATAACAACAAAATAATCAGCATAGGCAGGATGCACCTAGGAGACAGTTCACAAAGATCAACATGCCGTTGTCTCAAGCATTACAACATATGTTTAAGGCAGAGCTAATTACATTGAAGGATCCTCCTTTGAGTATCAATACTTCCTCTCCCCGTTACAATCCCAATGCAAGGTGTGCATATCACTCCAACAGTCCTGGACATGACACTAACAACTGTTGGGAATTGAAAAATAAGATTCAAGACATGATTGACTCTAAGGAGATTGAATTTGAATCTCCCGAGACGCCTAATGTGATCATTGCACTTATGCATAATCATGACAAGGGCGTCAATGCTATTGATGATGTTTCTTATGTGAATGACTTGACTACTCCTCTGATGATTGTTAAGAAGAATCTGCTGCAAGCCGATTTATTTCTGGGTTGCGTTGAAAATTGCTACTATTGTGTGTCTCAATCCAATGGTTATGCCCTACTGAAAGAAGGTATTCAGCGTTTGATGGATGACCATGAAATTCTATTTGTGAAGACTCCTTCTATGGAGAGCATATCCCAAGACATACAACAATTTCTAGTACTCCTGTAAGGATCACTTCTAAAGGTCCTGTGAAGATTACACCCAAACCGAGGGTTACTCCTCTAATCATTACTGCACCTGGGCCAATTCCATATTCCTCTAACAAGGATATCCCTTAGAATTATGAAGCTGATGTCTACTACCGTGGCGTCAAGCAAGAACCATTAATTATCGAAGATGAAAATACTGAAGTTACTGATCCCAATGGTCGCAATATTGTTGGGACTAGTAAGGTTATCAGAAGTGGAAGGGTTTTCTCTCCAAAGATCTCTCTAAAGGCTGTTACTACACCAGTTCGAATCACTACTACTGAAATAACTATTGAGACTCGAAGCGAAGAACATATGACTGAACCTACCCAGACTGAGGCACCGAAAGAGGTTACTATTGAAGATACCTTCAAGCAAGAGATGGAGGAGGTAATGTAGACCCCTTCCAAATTATCTATGATATCCCTGTTATTATGCTCCGAGGCCCATGCTCAGGATTTCATAAAGTTCCTAAAAAGTGCTCATGTACCGTAGGGAATTTCTGTTGATCAGTTCGAAAATTGTGTTGCTAACCTGACAACTGATAATGGGCTAGGATTTTATGACGTTGATTTAAATCCAGCAGGAAGGAACCATAATAAGGCTCTGTATGTCTCTATTTAGTGTAGGGGACTACCTTATCTCATGTGTTGGTGGACACAAGTTCATCACTGAACATATTTCCAAAAGCTTCTTTAGACAAACTTGAGTGTGAGGGGATTGTGCTAAAACCTAGTGACATTATGGTGAGAGCTTTTGATGGTTTAAAGAGAATGGTGCATGGAGAGGTTAATCTTCCAATCAAAGTGGGTTCCCAGGTCTTTGACTCTACTTTCTATGTGATGGACATTCGTCCAGCCTATTCCTATTTGTTTGGACGCCCTTGGATACATGGGGCAGGTGTCGTTACTTCTACTTTACACCAAAAGTTGAAGTATCCCGTGAAATGAAAAATCATTACAAATTGCGGCAAAGAAGAATACATGGTGAGCCATTTGAATTCCTTCAAGTATGTTGAGATGGATGGTGAATTCTTCAAGACTCCGTGCCAGATCTCTAAAGTTATTCCTCAGATAACCCCTGTTGACAAAGCTGCTCCTACTGTTCCTAAGGTTACTAGGATTCCACCAAAAATGGCTTCTCTAAAAGATGCTAAGGCTGTGGTTGAAGAAGGTAGTGCCATTGTTTGGGGTCAGCTTCCCGACATTCCTTACAAGTCCAAGAGATTTGGTTTGGATTTTACCTCACAGGCTCATAGGGATGTTCATCTTTCTCGTGCTAATTCTAGGAGACCGCCATTACGCATCAACAACAATGGAGTTCACAATAATCAAGTCAACAATGTGGAAGAAGCTGATAGCAACTGCGACATAGACAGTTGGGTCTTCCCTACTACAGGCAGTGGGCTCAACAATTGGAAGACTGAAGAATTTATACCAATCTCCTTTAGTCAGGAATAAATTCCATTTTCTGTTTTCTTACTTTCATGTTTTTGGTTATGTAATTTAAACAATAATTTTAAGCCTTGTGCCTTACCCGGGGCACAACGGTCCATTTGTTAGAGTTGTCAATATTCATCAGCATATTTTCATTTAATAAATCATCGGATGTTTGCACTTAAATTTTAAGCTCTTTGTTTTTATTTTACTTTATTGCTTTCAAAATAGCTATGTGTTCTTACACACACCCACACAACAAATTGCAGATCCATATCTACCCTGGATCCCATTGATAAAAACTATGCTATTGCTAGCTATGACTTCGAAAATCCGATCTACCAAGCCAAGGACAAAGGTGAGGAAGATTGTGAAATACCTGGAGAGCTTGCTAGGATTTTAATGTAAGAAGAAAGAGCCATACGACTGCATGAAGAGCCAACCGAGGTTGTGAACTTGGGTACTGAAGAGGACAAGAAAGGAATCAAGATAGGTGTCAACCTAGAAGACAGTGTCAAAAAGAGATTAATCCAGATGTTGCGTGACTATGTTGAGATCTTTGCTTGGTCGTACGAAGACATGCCAGGGCTTGATACTGACATTGTGGTTCACCATCTACCGATGAAGGAATGTTGTCCTCCTATAAAGCAGAAGGTTCGTCGTACACGTCCCAAGATGTCTAAAAAAATCAAAGTTAAGTTATGAAGCAATTCAATGCAGGTTTCTTAGCTATTATGTCTTATCCGCAGTGAGTTAGGAATGTGGTGATGATACCTAAGAAGGACAATAAGGTGCGCATGTGTATAGACTATAGGGATTTGAATAGAGCAAGCCCCAAAGATGACTTTCCGCTTCCACATATTGATGTTCTGGTTGATCACACCGCTCAGCACAAAGTATTTTCCTTCATGGGTGGTTTCTCTAGTTATAATCAAATCAAGATGGCACCTGAAGACATGAAGAAGACTACTTTTTTCACATAGTGAGGGACTTTCTGTTACAAAGTTATGCCTTTCGATTTAAAGAATGCCGGTGCAACATATCAGCGTGATATGGTAGCTTTGTTCCATGATATGATCCATCATGAGATAGAGGTTTATGTTGATGACATGATAGCCAGGTCTCAGACTGAAGAAGAACATCTTGACCACCTGCACAAGCTGTTTGAGAGATTGAAGAAGTGAAAATTGAGGTTGAATCTAAACAAGTGCACCTTTGGGGTAAGATCCGGTAAACTCCTAGGTTTCATCGTTAGTGGTAAAGGTATTGAAGTTGATCCTGCCAAGGTTAACGCCATTCAAGAAATGCCAGGTCCCCGTACTGAGAAAGAAGTCATAGGTTTCCTAGGACGGTTGAACTACATTGCCAAATTTATTTCCCATTTGACCGCTACCTGTGAGCCAATCTTCAAATTAGTAAAAAAGGATCAAGTAGTGAAGTGGAATGAAGATTGTCAGATAGCCTTCAAAAAAATCAAGGAGTATCTCTAGGAACCTCCAATTCTAATGCCACCGGTTGAAGGAAGACCTCTGATCATGTACTTGACTATATTAGAGAACTCAATGGGGTGTGTATTGGGGCAACATGACGAGTCTGGTCTAAAAGAGAATGCAATATACTACCTTAGCAAAAAGTTTACCGACTGTGAAACAAGATACTGTACACTGCTCGAGAAATTTGTTGCGCTTTGGCACGGGCTTCTCACTGACTAAGACAATATATGTTGACTCATACTACTTTGTTTATCTCTAAGATGAATCTAATAAAATACATATTCGAGAAACCCGCTCTCTCCAGAAGAATAGTAAGATGGAAAACAGTCCTGACAGAATACGACATCCAGTACACTACTTAGAAGGAAATCAAAGAACGTATACTGGCAGATCATTTGGCTCATCAAGCTGTAGATGACTACCAGTCTATGAATTTTGAGTTCCCAGATGAGAATATTATGTTAGTTACTGATTATGAAGAACCTGGACCATATGAAGGACCTGAACCAGGATCCTAATGAACTACTATTTTTGACGGAGCTTTCAACGCACTTGGTAATGGGATTGGTGTTATGATTGTCTCTCCCAAGGGTTGCCATACACCCTTCACTGCCAGATTATATTTTGACTGTACCAACAATATGGCCGAGTACGAAGCATGCACCATGGGTATCAAAGCTGCCATCGATATGAGGATTAGATTCTTGAATGTATATGGGGATTTAGCCCTAGTAATCAGTCTGATTAAGGGAGAATGGGACATGAAGCATCCAAATCTCATTCCTTATCAAGATCATGTGTTGACATTAATTCTATACTTCAAAGAAATCACTTTTGAACACATTCCACGAGAAGAGAATCAATCAGCAAACACACTAGCTACCATGTTATTTATGTTCAAAGTCGGATGGGATAATGAAGCTCTTCGAATTACTATTGAGAGACTAGATAATCTGGCACACAGCTTCAAAGTTGATACTGAAGAGTAGAGGAAAAGCCTTGGTACCACGAAGTAAAAAGATACCTCAAGACTCAAGAGTATCCCGAAGGGGAATCTATCAATGACAAGAAATTTCTAAGGAGGTTCTCTGCTAAGTTCTTTCTGAGTAACAAAATGTTGTACAAGCGCAATCACGGTTCGACTTTGCTTCGTTGTGTAGACAAGAAGGAAGCTAAGAAGATTATGGAAGATATGCATGAGGGAGTTTTTGGTACTCACTCTATTGGACATACAATGGTTAAGAAAATTCTGAGAGCAGGTTATTATTGGTCTACCATGGAAGCAGACTGCCACCATCATTCCAGAACTTGTCACAAATGCCAAATTTATGCTGACAAAGTAAACGTGCCTCCGGTTCCTTTGAACGTTTTGACTGCTCCTTGGCTGTTTGCAATGTGGGGCATTGATATGATTGGAGAAATTAAACCTACTGCTTCTAATAGACATTGTTTTATCATTGTCGCTATTGATTACTTCACGAAGTGGGTGGAAGCAGCCTCGTTTTCCCCCGTTACCAAGAATCTTGTGGCTCAGTTCATTAAGCATAACTTTATCTGTCGGTATGGCATCCCTGAAAGGATCGTCACAGACAATGGTACTAATCTTAACAATACTATAATCACAGAACTCTGCATGCAGTTCAAGATTAAGCACCACAATTCTTCTCTGTACCGACCAAAGATGAATGCCATAGTGGAAGCATCCAACAAGAACATCAAGAAAATCTTGCAGAAGATGACGGTGACATGCAAAGATTGGCATGAGATGTTACCAGTTGCACTTCATGGTTATCACACTTCAATACATACATCAACTAGGGAAACCATGTTCGCTCTAGTCTACAGTATGGAGGTTGTCTTACCTGTCGAAGACTAGATTCCTTCCTTAAGGATTATGAAAGATGCAGGTTTAGATGAAGACGAATGGATTTAGACTAGACTCAAGCAGATAAATTTGATTGATGAAAAAAGGCTCGCGGTTGTTTGTCATGGTCAGATGTATCAGAAATGCATGATCAAGGCCTATAACAAGAAAGTCAAATATCAGGTGTACCAAGCTGGTGATTTGATAATAAAGCGTATCATCCTACCACAAGGGGATCCCGGGGGAAAATTGACTTTCACATAAGAAGGGCCATTTGTGATCAAAAAGATACTTTCAGGAGGTGCTATGATGCTTACCACCATGGACGGTGAATATTTTCCACACCCTGTGAAGACGGAGATAGTCAAAAAATACTACGCATAAAAGAGACCCGCTAGGTTGACTGGCCTAGGCAAATATAAGGGCATCCCGGCAAACCAAAAGGATTCGGGAAAAAATTAGGGATATATATATATATATATATATATATATATATATATATATATATATATATATATATATATATATATATATATATATATATATATATATATATATATATATATATATATATATATTGTACATCCGGCAATTCGAAAACTTGAAAGGGCGGCTTGAGCAAAAAAAGGATATCCCGGTGGACTGAAAACCCAAAAGGGCGGTCCAGGAAAAAGTTAGGGATTAAAGCGTACGACTATGTCCTGTTGGATCACCCATCTACTTACACCCAATATAATTACTAACGTCAAGTAAAAAATGGTACAAATCAATTCAATCAACTTCTTCCGACAACAAAGGATGAGATGCTTGAAGACATAAAGGCAATAGCAGAGTTGAAACTCGATGGGATCGTTTCCACATAGTCGTTTTTCTTTGTTTCACTTTGTACTCATTTTCCTTTTACGACAATTTCCTCTTACTAGGATTTCTGTCTCCTTGTAAAACTGTCTATTTATAGGCAAACTTTTCAAAATCAACGCAAATATACTTCAAAATCAAAGTTGCTTTTTACTTTCTCTGTTTTGTTTGCAAAAACGTCCAATGATTACATTGAATGAACATATGCATTTGAGTATGATTACTATTTATAAATATAGGCATGAAAACATGATTAGCATTTACTAAAGACTCTAGGAGTCGGGATAATGTTCAAGTTGACCATAAACTCCCACAGAGCAATCTCCTTAGAGCTATTTTCCCAAGCTAATCCCCTTTAGAGTTTATTTCCTCAGTGCAGTCTACATGGTTTATTTCCCCAACAGAGTTTATTTCTCCAATATTGCAATTCCCCAACAAGATTCTCTTCTCCGGCCAGATATCATTCAATGTTGTCGTCCCTAGAAGAGCTAATACTCATATTTGAAACTTGGTCATATAGCAAATAAGAGGATTATATATCTCTTTTACTCCCAGTCGCAGTATATAAGAATCAAATCCTTCAGAAAAAACGACGAAGGACCGACTCCCCTTGAATGCTTCTATCCCCAAGTAGAAGTCGAAGATCCCCAGCTGAATGTCCTTAAACCAAAAGTGGAAATCCCCAATAAAGACATTCTAAACAAATTTGAAGAACTACTAACTTCATCCCCAACAATAGTCAGGGATTTATTTTCCCCAGCCAGACATTATTACACAAAGCTACCGATACGCTCCGACGACATATTGCATCCATACATCATTCATGAAATATCATAACATATGCATATGAAACACATATACTATTCTCATTTATTTTGATAGAATCATTACAAATTACATTTCATGCATCATGACATTGCATAAAACTAACTTTGTCTTTTCAGGTTAAGTTCACAAATAGACGAATATTATCAGCAATTTAGAGACAAATTATAGATCAATTCCCGAAACAAGACGAGGCGACTATCTACATGACTAGATTATTTCCTTTAGATATTCATTTTGAAAAGAATTTCCTTTAGATCTTCATTCTGAAAAGCATTTCCTTCAGATCTTCATTCTGAAAAGCATTTCCTTCAGATCTTCATTCTAAAAAGAATTTCCTCCAGATCTTCATTCTAAAAAGCATTTCCTTCAGATCTTCATTCTGAAAAGAATTTCCTTCAGATATTCATTCTGAAAAGCATTTCCTTTAAATCTTCATTCTAAAAAGCATATCCTTCAAATCTTCATTCTGAAAAGCATTTCCTTCAGATCTTCATTCTGAAAAGCATTTCCTTCAGATCTTTATTCTGAAAAGCATTTCCTTTAGATCTTCATTCTGAAAAGCATTTCCTTCAGATCTTCATTCTGAAAATCATTTCCTTCAGATCTTCATTCTGAAAAGTATTTCCTTTAGAGCTTCATTCTGAAAAGAATTTCTTCCGAATTTCATTCGAAAAATCATTTCCTTCAGATATTTTCTGAAAAGCATTCTTCAGATAAGGTCAAGCGTAGACTCATTCTAATACTCCTATCAACCGTTATTTTGGATGGCATCTATAAGCTCATCTCCAACGACACTCTATCACCTCTCCGAATGGAATATTTAAGCCCATTCAATCAATATAATCAACTAACAGTGTTACTTCATTCACATGTGAGTGCAAATTTCTGGGCACTTAGGTGCTCAATCTTCTTCCACCTTCAGATCACGAAAGACGAGTATGCCAATCTAACTCCTCAGGTTTAAGAAGATTGAATAGGGGCAGCTATTGTACCCTAAAATTTCCCCTCCCATTTTTCAAAAAAAAATTAATTCAAGATACCTCCTCATGCTCCTAAGGGTCTCAAACACTCAAGACTACTCAAAGATTGATCAGACAAACCCTCCTCCTAAGCATTGACCTACAACTATGGTTTCACTTTTCTCAAAGGAAATTGAACTTCCAATGCCTCAAGTGGATTTCATGGTTTCTCATATGCTTTAAAGAATCCTCATACCAAATTTCAAGCCTTGTAGTACAAATTTACTCAGTCAATTGCTAAAATGATTGAAAATCAATTGTATTGGACAAAAAGTTAACTTTGACCAATTTACAGTCAAACTTCAAGATTTTTAGTCAACATCAATATTTTAAGGTCACATTCATCATTTGATCAAGTTTTGATCATGATTCATCAAGAAAAGTCAAGATTCATAAAAAGTAAAAAGTTACTAAATTAGGGTTTTCTTAAGGTGAAGTCAATTGAACTTTGACCAAGCATAACTTTCACATGCTTCATCAAAAAATTCTCAACCAAAGCCTATTTTTATGGAAATACAATTCTCTACAACTTTGTATCTCTAAGCTCAAGGCCAAAAATGCTTCATTTGAGAGATATGGGCCAAAACATTACATGTCATTTTAAAAGTCAACAAAAAGACACTTTTTGTCAAAGCAATTTACATCAAGTTAAATCTTCAAATTAAAAAAATGACCAACATAAATATTTTTTGAGACATCTTGAGGTTTTCAAAAAGTCAAATATCATCTTCATTTGATAAAAATTGAGTGAGATATGATTTGTGCAAGATTGGGCAATTTTGAGAAAATGCATGAAGTTCAATATGAGAAAACTTGAATTTTTGGACCAATGGGCCTATCTTTTAAAGTACAAACGTGTTCTTGACCTCATAATGGACCTCTAAGTCCATTCATACATCATCTTAGTTTTTATTTCATTTATTTTGATTTTTATTCATTTAAATTTTAAATTATATCAAATAAATATTAACTGAAGGTGTAAGGCATAAAAGGCTTGAGATCTGATTTTTTTGGAGGTCCAAGGTCACACTACAAACCGTGTAGAACTATTCTTGAATCAAATCTTCATGGTTTTGTGTGATTTCAATCTATTTTAAAACAAAATCAAAAGATATGTTTTACATGATGTCCAAGCCCATCTCTTAACCTAATCTTTTCCAATATATATACTCATCATATTCATACCAAAAGGACATGAAAAAGCTTCCCAAGAAACAAGGACTTGGAGGTCAAAATTTGCAAGGAAAGGTTGAAATCGAAATCCAACTTTCAGCCATCCTCAAGGAAAGCCATCCATTCCAATCAATCCTTGAGGTATCATAGAGTAAGTCTTGATCATTTTTGATGATCAAAGAGGCTTAAAACCTGCATTCCATGCATCACCGCTTCTACATATTTGTGAAATTCATATTTTAATTTTTATGAGGCTTTGACCTAAACTTACAATTTCAATGTGTTCCTGAGACAAAATATTGCAGATTTTATCCTTTGCATGAGGCCCATGATGCCAGAATAATTCATCACCATTATTGAACAATTTTGCTTTGTTTTCATTATATCTCCTTGTACAGGTCGAATTAGCCAAAAATAATGCCACCATTAGATTCGCAAGGGTCAATTTAAGGGGATAGAGTCCTTCTTACTCTCTAAAGCATGTTGTTTTGGCAGGTTGAGAAACGATGTCACCGGAGAAGACAATTGGAGCTAGGGCTCCGGTGCCTCTCCGGTCCACATGCTTATAATATATTTATTTGTTTCGTTTGTATAACAGATTGAAAGCGTAGTGCGGCTGGTTAAGGCAAAGACATGTAACATTAAAGGCGTCGGTTCGATCCCTGTGTCTTGCAATATTTTTTGGCTATTTTTCAAACTAATGCAGATTTCATATATATTGTGAGATTCCTATTTCCATACATCAACAGGCGCTTGGCCTAGTGGCAAGCAGTGCTGTTTGAAGCCAGGAGGGCTTGGGTTCAACACCCACCCTATGCAGTTTATTTTTACCCTAATTTCTTTTCTTTTTTCTTTTCTAACCCTAAATTAATTAATTAATCAACTTTCTTTTGTAAATATTAAAATCAATTAGAATTTAGGTTATTAATTATTATCACTTAAATTATTTTCTACAAAAATCATAAAAAACATTTTAACATTCTTTTTCTATTTTCCTATTTCTTTTATTTATCTTCATAGATCAAATGTATAAGATGCACTCTCTATTGTAATAGCATGGATTTACTTTTCGCATTTTTTCCTATTATGTAACTGCTCACAGGATGTAATAGCTTAGGTTTAATTTTCCGTACTTTACATTCCGCATTTTATTTTTTTGTACATATTTAACTGCTAGTAACTAGGGATTCTATGGCAAGACTAATAATTGAACCTAGAAAACCTTAATTCTTAAGATAAATAACTGAAATCAATACACTCTTCACACTTGCACCTCCAGGGTACCCTCTCTTGTTTCCTTACGATACTTGGTCATGTCCCTCGAAAGTGGGGATACTTTAGAAAAAGACCCTTACAAATAAAGATCATAGTCCCTCAATGACCCTTCTAAGTTGCCTACGAAAATGATTTAGTCCATCTGATAAAAAATTCTAAAGCATCCTTACATGTTGCTTTCAATGACCATTCGCTGACCCTACGCTTGTCCCTTCACATCCAATAGATAGGGCTACCTACCAACTAATGATATGGATATCACTATCTCTAAAGGAGAAGGAAAACAATAAGAAAGACTTTAGTGGGTAAGGAACTCTTAATCGCTTGCTCATAATCTTTTCTAAAAGACATTATTTACACATCACACTTTCAAATGAAATATTTTCTAAAACACTTTGTACGCATTCTTGAGGACTGATACAAGAATCATTACAAAGTTATCCTTACATTGGCTTTTCAAAATATTTTCAAATCACACACACATAGTAATATTTTCAAAAGTGAGCTAGCAATTAAGAGCCCGTAGATAACTACGGATGAAAAGGGTGCTAACACCTTCCCTTTTCATAACTTACCCCCCGAACTCAAAATCTATCAAAGGTCTTTCTTGTTCTTTTCACTTTTCCTAAATATTAGATAAAAGAAAAACCGATGACGACTCTAGCTATCCGCACATTTGGATAAAACCAAAAAGTCAGTTCTCCCACTGTATTACACATAGTTCTGCATCTTTCGGGAAGGCTTTTGATGATATTTTTGACATTATCGATTGTGGAGTAACCTTTGTCCAGAACCTTAAGTCCTGTTACTAAGGTTTGAAACCATGAGAACATAGTCTCAATAGTTTCTTCGTCTTCCATCTTAAAAGCCTCATATTTCTGGATTAAGGCCAGAGCCTTTGTTTCCTTGACTTGAGCATTGCCTTCACGTGTCATTCTTAACAAAATAAGAATATCCTTTCATGTTTATCTATTAGTGATATTTTCATATTCATTTTAAGAGATAGCATTGATAATAATAGTTTTGGCTAAGTGGTGATTCTTGAGATCACACTTTTGTACATCGTTCATACTATTTATGGGAATTGGAATACCAATCGCACTAACAGGTGCATCATAGTCATTTGTGACAACATCCCAAAGATCTATATCATAATCTAGAAAGAAACTTTCTAATCTATATTTCCAGTAGTCAAATTTATCTCCATCAAATATAGGATGCTTATAATTGTAACTATCTTTTTCATTTGTATTAGCAACAGCCATATAAGTTTTTCTCACACTGGATCTCTCTACACAGTTAAGTGTTTGATTAAAAAATCAATAACAGAGCCGGAGCTCTGATACCAATTAAAGGTTGAGAATAACACAATAAAGGGGGGGGGGGGTTTGAATTGGGTTTTCAAAAACTTTTTGCTTAGAAATGTTTCACACAAACAATCAAGATAGACAAGCTAAGAAATAAAATTAACACAATCGATTTATACAAGTTCACCTTAAATAAGGCTACTCTTTTGTATCCGCCAAGGTAATTTCGCCTTCAAAAAGAACTTAATCTACTAATTTTGAAAGATTACAAACAAACGTTAAGAGTTAGAAAACACCTTAGCCCTCCCAAGTATACAGACTATCACTTAGTCGCTTGAGGAAAAACAAATCTCAAAAGATTTACAATATAAAGTGTTTACAATAGTGCTACTAGAAAAGCAGATTTAACACAAGAATTAAGAACAAATGTTTACACAAAAATGAGCAACAACTCGTTGTGTTATTAAGTTTCTCTTGGATGAATATTTTCTACGTGAATATTTTTGCACAGTAACTCTTATTTTCAATCTTTGTTCCAATTTCGTTTTTCCAAAAGTTAATTATTTAATGAAATAGTCACTCATTTACATAGGCTTCAAAAAGTAGACATTGCGAAGACCAAAACGTCACTATTGTTGCTAACTGCCATAACGGTAGCATGAGATCGTGGGAGACAAAATCCTTTGGTCGTACAATGCGTTCTTCACCATAGTGGAATGAGTAATTGTACTGTTGTACTATTTCTTCTAGGGTAAGTTTCCTGATATTTATCTTCTAATGAAATACTTCTGATCTGTAGTAAAGATGAGTCTAAAAGAGATCACGTTAGATGAATGTTCCAAGAGCATCAAAATCTTCAGAGTCAGAACCTTGTCTTTAGATCTAGAAGTAAAAGCTTATTTGAGAAACATATCTTGACATCTAAGCTGGAAGCAAAAGCTTATCTGAGAAACATATCTTGACATATGAGCTGGAAGCAAAAGCGTATCCAAGAAGAACACATATTTTATTTTCTAGAAATAAAACTTGACTTCTAAGCTGGAAGCAAAAGCTTATTTGAGAAGCACACATAAATCCTTTTCTAGCAAACATTCAACATTCATCAGAACTATTGATATTTCTTTAGAAGCGGATGCAATAGTACTTCTGAGGCGTGCCATAAATGATTATAATGATATTTCCAAAATAAAATAAAATATTATATATGCATACTCAAGAAACTATTAGAGTACAAAATTGTTACATATAAAATATATGTATTGTTATCCTCAAAACTAGAGATTATATGCATAACCAAATCTTGTTCTAACAAGGAAGATGAAGTTGTTGTTGTGCCTCATTTTGACATTCTGAAACCTTTGGAAGTTTCCTACCGGAGCAAAGAGAGTGTTGTGACTCCTTTGGTGATTTGTTTGTCAGGGCCGATTCCATATAAGTCTGATAAAGCTACTTCGTGGAGGTATAATGCTACTTTGATTGAGGATGGTAAATAAGTAATGATTGGGTCAGTACCATCTGTTTTGAACATAGTTGTTGTCAGCAGGTTAACAAGAAGTGGTTGTGTGTTTACTCATACATATCTCTAGAAGAATGATGTTGTGTCTTCAAGAATGGTTGTACAAATAAAAGATCCCATTGGGTTAGTCAAGAAACTGTTGTTATGGGACAATATAATGAACCAAGAAGGAATAAGGATGTTGAAAAATTATTAAGGTTGATTAGAAGAAGTGACTACAAGGTGGTAGATCAGCTTCTTCAAACTTCTTCAATGATATCATTGGTATCTCTATTGTTGAACTCCGAAACTCATAGGAATTCTTTGATGAGGGTTTTGGGATAAGCTTATGTGGATCACGAGGTAACTATTGAGAAGTTTTATGGGGTAGTTCGAAATATTACCGCTTGCAATATGCTGAGTTTCAGTGATGAAGAGTTGCCGCTTGAAGGCAAAACGAATAATTATGCTTTGCACATTTCTATGAAATGCCAAGATGATTCCTTGTCCAATGTTCAAGTAATGGATATCCACCCAACTTACTGCTATCTATTAGGAAGACCCTGGATTCATGATGGTGGGATAGTGACTTCTACTCTCCACTAGAGATTGAAATTTGTGAAGAATGATAAGCTAGTGATTGTGTATGGTGAGCAGGCTATGCTAGTTAGTAATCTTTCCTCTTTCTGGTATATTGATTCTAATGAAGAAGCTGTTGGAACCAAGTTCCAAGCTCTAGATATTGATGATGATCATGTGAAGAAGAGTGGGGCATCCATTTCTTCATTAAGAGATGCACATCATATGGTACATAATGGTCAAGTTGAAGGGTGGGGTCAGGTTGTTGATCTTCCTGATAACAAGAATCGAGTTGGTTTAGAGTTCTCACCCTAAATGTCTGGAGGAGAAAAGAAGCGTGAAGTTCTCTTTAGGCCAATTCAATAACTTTTCCCTGGCTCTAGGTTCATTCATCTGGGAAATCTGATTGTTACTGCTATCATTAAAGACAATTTAGAGCTAAAATGACCTTGATTTGTGACGCATGGAGGAAGGACTCATAATTGGATTGTTGTTGACATTCCTAGTTTTGTTAATATTTCAAAGTAATTTGTTTTTTGTTTTTTTTCCAAATAATTCATTTCATTCTGCCAAAGGTGAAAGTGACTTTGTTCGGGCTCCCGTGTTTCAGATTTTAAAATCATTAATAAAAGTTATTTTGTTATCCAATTGTTTTTACTTTTTGCATTTTTCTGGAAAATTGTAACTAAAAAAACCTAATAAAAACAATTTCAGTTATTGCATTCACTTTCAATCTATCTGTTTTTCAAAAAGAAAACATAAATCATATGTGGATATTTAATAAATAAACCCATTGAAAACAATGACCCTGCACCCTCTTGCAACTTTTAATTCCCTGTATTTGAAGCGGAAGAAGAGAGTGAATAAGATGATGATATCCCTGAAGATATTTCTCGGTTTCTTGAGCACGAGGAGAATACCATTCAGCCGTATAGAGAGCCTGTAGAATTGATCAACTTGCATTCTGAAGAGAACATAATAGAGGTTTAAAATAGGGCACTACTTGGTGAAGATATCAAGAGAAGACTGATAGAGCTACTAAAAGAGTAAGTTGACGTGTTTGCTTGGTCTTATCAAGATATACTAGGATTAGATTCTGATATTGTACGACACCGTCTTTCTTTTAAGCCAAAATGTCCACCAGTAAAGTAGAAATTAGGAAGAACTCATCCTGATATAGCGATCAAGATTAGAGAAGGGGTGTAGAAACATATTGATGTCGGTTTCCTTGTGACATCTCTTTATCCTTAGTGGGTGGCCAATATTGTATATGTACCAAATAAATATGGAAAAGTAAGATTGTGCGTTGATTATAGAGATTTGAATAAAGCTAGTCCAAAAGATGATTTTTCCCTACCATATATAACATGGATAAAAAGTTTGAGATCGAAGAACATGAACAAACCAGAGCGACTTGGATGGTAAGTTCTGGCGTGCTTCAGGCTTGAGTATGGATATGGATGGACTGCTGGGACCTTTAGGAGGATGATTCAATCCTTGGTTTGGACTGAAACATGCTGGAAACTTTGATACAATATGGCACTATTCTTTGAAAAAATTTGTGTTTTGAAACCCTTATCTTGAGGAAGTTTTTGTGTGTCCTTTGTTCACTGATGATGTCCTCTATTTATAAGCTTCATATTAGGTCAACAAAAATGCATGGAAATCACGAGGAATCAAGTTGATGATTTCTTTCCAAAACATTTTTGAAAACCTTCTATAATTTGAAGACATCTTTCCTTCTATGCTTCACACGATTTTGCATGGTTGGCAAGGAGTTATTGCACTTCCAACTTGATCCAAATGAAGACAAACCATGCCTTGGCCCATCACTTGATATTTCATTTGATTTATTTTAAAAAATATTTGAATAAAATTTAAAATAAATAAAATAAAAAGTCATGGACATGATAGAATGGACTTAGAGGTCCTCTAATGTGTTATAAACATGTTTAAACCTCAAAAGTTAGGCCCATTAGTCAAACAGTTCAAAGTTTCTCAATTTGCACTTCATGCATTTTCTCCAAAATTTCCTAACTTGTGTAACTCATAACTTGCTCAAATTTTGTCATATAAAGGTGATCTTTGACTTTTTGGAAAGCCCAAGATGTCTCCTACGTTGGTCATTTTTTCATTTGAAATCTTTAACTTGATGTAAATTGAGTTGACAAATTGCTTTGACAAAAAATGTCTTTTTGTTAACTTTTATAATGACCTGTAATGTCTTAGCTTATATCTCTCAAATGAAGCATTTTTGGACTTGGGCTTAGAGAGAAAAAGTTGTAGAGAATTGAATTTCCATCAAAATGAGCTTTGGTTGAGAAATTTCTGATGAAGCATGTGAAAGTTATGCTTGGTCAAAGTTTAATTGACTTCTCCTATAGAAAACCCTAATTTAGTAACTTTTGACTTTTGATGAATCATGATCAACCCTTGATCAAATGATGAATGTGACCTCAAAATCTTGATGTTGACCAAAAATCGACTTTCAATCATGAGCAATTGACTAAGCAAATTTTTGATGTAAGGCTTGAAACTTGACATGAGGAATCTTTGAAGAATACGAGGAACCATGAAACTCACTTGAAGTATTAGAAGCTCAATTTTCTTTGGAAGAAAGCAAATCCCTAATTTTAGGCCACTGCTTAGGAGAAGGGTTCATCTGATAATTCTTGAATAGTCTTGAGTACTTTAGAACCTTAGGAGCATGATGAGGTATCTTGAATCAACTCGTCTTAAAAAATGGGAGGGAAAATTTTGAGGTACAATAGCTGCCCCTGTTCAATCTTCTTAAACCTAGAGAGTTAGATTTACATGTCCGCCATTCGTGATCTGAAGGTGGAAGAGGATTGAACACATAAGTGCCCAGAAATTTGCACTCGTTGATCCACGAAGTAACGCTGTTGGTTGATAGTATTACTTGAATGGGCTTTAAAGATGCCACTTGAAAAGTTGACAAAGTGTCATTGGAGATGGGCTTATAGATGCCATCCTAAGTAACTAGTAGATGCACTGGGGAGTATCAGAATGAAATCTATGTCTCGATTTTATCCGAGGCCAATGCTTTTCAGAATGGATCTCAGAAGGAAATGCTCATCAGAGTTCAGTCTCTGAAGGAAATCATTTGGTCATGCAAATAGTCGCCCCGTCCTGTTTCGGGAATTGATTTACAATCTATTTTTCACTGGTAAACCCGTCTTGTTTCAGGAATTCATACCGCCTGGTCATATAGATAGTACCCCGTCCTATTTTGGGAATTAATCTGCGATCTATTTTTTGTTGGTAAACCCATCCGGTTTTAGGAATTCATACCGCCTAGTCATATAGATAGTTATTCCATCCTGTTTCGGGAATTAATCTGCGACTTGTTTTTTGTTGGTAAATCCGTCCTGTTTCGGGAATTCATACCGCTTAGTCATGCAGATAGTCACCCCGTCCTATTTTGGGAATTGATCTACAATATGTTTTTCATTGATAAACTTGTCCTATTTCGGGAATTCATACCTCCTGGTCATATAGATAGTTGCCCCGTCCTGTTTCAGAAATTAATCTCTGACCTGTTTGAAAATTGCTAATGATATTCGTCTGTTTGTGAACTTTAACTGAAAAGACAAAATCAGCTTTATCTAATATCATGATGTATGTAATGCATTGCGTAATGATGCTCTCAAAATAAATGAGAATGTCATATGCGTTTTGGTATGCATATGCTATGATGTATTGTGAAATGATGTATGGACGCAATATGTCATTGAAGTGTATCAGTAGCTCCTTATAACAATGTCTAGCTGGGGAAAATAAATCTCAGACTGTTGCTGGGGATGAAGAAAGTGATTCTTCAATTTCTACTTGGAATAATTTTGCTGAGGATTCCCGCTTTCTGTTTGAGGATACTCCACTGGGGATCTTCGACTTCTGCTTGAGGATGGAGGCATTTAAGGAGAGTCAGTCATTCGCCGTTCTTTTTGTTGAAGGGTTTGATTCTTACGTACCTTGATTGGGGATAAAAGAGATGGATATTCCTCCGATGTGCTATCTGTCCAGGTTTCAGATACCATAACAACTCTTCTGGGGGATATATACTTTAATTAAACCCTGCTAGAGAAGAGAATTTTGTTAGGGATTTACGATGTTGGAGTAATAAACTCCGATAAGTAATTAAATTCCTTTAAACTATGTCGAGGAAATAAAATCTGACGGGGATTGGAATTTTATAGGTTGTGCTGAGGAAGTCTCTAGTGAAATGGAGGTGAACTACTGGAAGATGCCCCAATTTCTGCCTGAGGGCATATTAGACTTGTTTGGGAATATATCTCTATTGGGGATGAGCTTGCGAAGATAGCTCTGTAGAGATAGATTCATGGAGATTTCTCTGTGGGGATTTATGAATGACTTAAATATTATCCCAACTCCTAAAGTATTCGATAAATGCTAATCCTGTTTTTTATACAAATATTTGTAAACGGTGATCATATTCAAATGCATATGTTTATTCAAAGTAACCATTGGACGTATTCACAAACAAAACAGAGGAAGTAAAAACAAAGAGTTTTGAATTTTGAAATAGATTGAGTTGTATTGATTTTGAAAGTTTTCCTATGAACATGCAGTTTTATACAAGGAGACAAAAATCCTAGTAAGAGGAATTTGTGAAATCAAAGTGATAAATAAGAAAAAAGAGCTATGTGGAAATGATCCCATCGAGTTTTAACTCTATTATTTCCTCTATGTCTTCAAGCATCTCATCCCTTGCTGTCAGAAGAAGTTGATTGAATTGATCTGTACCATTTGATCTCGATGTTGATAATAAATATTTTTGTAAGTAGATAATCCAATAGGGCATAGTCATACTCTTTAATCTCTAACTTTTGCCTCGACCGCCCTTTCGGGTTTTCAGTCCACCGGGATACTCTTTTCGTGTTTTATTGCAAATGTTATGGATAGCTAGAGTCGCCATCGACTTTTCTTTTATCCAATAAGAAAAGGGTGAAAAGAACAAGAAAGACCTTTAAGATTTTGAGTTTGGGGCGTAGGTTATGAAAAGGGAAGGTGTTAGTACCCTTTTCATCCGTAGTTATCTACAGGCTCTTAATCGCTGACTCACTTTGAAAATTTGCTTTTTTGTGTAAGTTTTTGAAAATATTTTGAAAAATGCCAATAGTAAGGCAACTTTGTAATGATTCTTGTATCGGTTAAGAATGCGTACAAAGTGTTCATTTGAAAATATTTTGAAAGTGTAACATTGAGGAACGTTTTTGTTTTTAAAAATGTGAGCAAGAGATTAAGAACTATCTACCTACTCAAATTTTTTCGTATTATTTCCTCCTCCTATAGATAGTGCTATCCTACCAATAGTTAGTAGGTAGCCTTATCCATTGGATGTGAAGGGACGAGCGTGGGTCATCGTACAGTCATAGAAGGCAACTCGTAAGGATGCTTTAGCAACTTTCATAAGGGTCTGTCATCATTTTATTTGTAGGCAACTCGAGGGACTAGATCATATACCTAAAGGCAACATCGAAAGGGTCATCGAGGGACTATGATATTTTTGTATGATGACTTGATCGAGGGTCTTTTCTAAGGCGTCCCCACGTTTGAGGGACATGACTGTTTTTCATCCAAAGGAGACAAGTGAGGTTACCCTAGAGGTGCGCGTGTATGAGTGTATTCAATTTAGTTTATTTATCTTCATTAGGATTTTTCTAACGTTTGTTTTTAGTCTTTTCATGCAATCCTAGTTACTAAGCAGTAAACATAACAATAATGAAAAGCAGTAAAGTGCAGAAAATAAATGCAGAAAGTAAACCCTAGACTATTACAACACTTGGGCACAGTTACATAATAATAAAAAAGGCGGAAAGTAAACCCTAATTTCTATTACATCTCGGGAAACAGTTACAATAATAATGAAAAAGGCGGCAAAAATAAACTACGCTATTTGCAATCGCGAAAATAAGAAAGCTAAAAAAAGGAAGTGTTTTTTTTTGGGAAGTTTTTTATGAAAACAATGATTTGTGATTAATTAAATCTAAAAACCCTAATTAATTTTAATAATAATAATAAAAAAAGATCAATTAATTTAATAAAAAAAAGTTGATTAGAAAAACCTAAGAGTCTAAATTAATTTTAGTTAGAAAAAATTAATTATGTTGTATTTTGATTAAATAGAAAAATAAATAAAATAACAAAAGAAAGAGAGTTGGGCCTGAAATAGCAAACAGGGGGGTGCAGATGGCAAAGAAAGCCCATGCCCAATTAGTGCCAGCGCCTAATTCAGTGTGACGGCCGAAGGGGTGTATTGCGGGCTGTGCATCTGGGGAGTGTTAGATCTGGATTTGAGGGTTGCAAGACTGAGGGTGCCCTATTGATGTACGAGGATGCGCTGCATACGACCTGCAAAAAAGAGGAAACATGAAAACGTACAAAAGGCAGGGATCGAATGATTATGAAACTTGAGGATGCACGGTTGATGTACGAGGACACGCTGCATACGACCAACAAAAACAAAAACAAAAAAACATGAAAACGACCAAAAGGTGGTGTGGTGATACATCCAGTGTTTTAAATGAAACGATTAAAACAAATGTTAAACCAAAATGCATGGACCGAAGAGGCGTCGGAGCCCTAGCTCCGGTCGTCTTCTCCGGTGAGTGGATTTCTTGTTTCTGCAACACAATCCATATTAGAGATCCAGGGGGACCCTACCCCCCTAAATCAGGCCCTAGGAATTCAATGGCACGATTATGTTTGACTGAAATGCAATGTTTTAAGAGCTATGGCAACAACAACGCAAATCTATATGAACATGGTGGTTTATGACTTGACCATCATGGGGGTCATTCTTTAGGTCATTCCTGCACCACTGAAACTCATGAACATGTTAATAACATTAATATGCACAAAAACATGATGAAACAATGGATATGAAAAACATGCAATGATGAGACTAGTGAGGCATGTTTATATGATTTTATCCCCTTTTGACCATGGCAATCGATCCAGCCGTACCCTACTGAGTTCCTGGAAGTGAATGGAAGAGTTGATAGGCCTCGAGAGTGGCTGTAAGCTGGGGTTTCAAGTTGCCCTAATTTTGAGTAATTTGTGATTTTTTGTAGGGATGTTCTTGCACAAGGTTTTTCGTGGTTGTCTTGTAGAAAGGGTGGAGAATATATAATGTGGAATTAGGTCAGAAAATATGGGCTTGGACCTTGTGTAAGAAGGCTCATATTTTATCTTACTTATTTTTGAAATATTAATAAATAAATCAAAGTAATTGAAATAAAATAGGTCAAGGGGTGCATGAATAAGATTTGAGGTGTATGAGGACTATAATACACGCTTGGACTTCAAAACAATAGCCCAATAGCCCAAAATATCAAGTTTGCTCAATTTGAACTTCATGTATTTGTTCAAAATTTCCCAACTTGCACTAGTCATAACTCTCTCAATTTTCATCTTTTGAAGGTTATCATTTACTTTTTGGAAATCTCAAGATGTCCTCTACAATCTATGTGTTGATCATTTTTGCTTTTGAAGACTATATCTTGATGTAATTTGTCTTGACAAAAAGCGTCTTTTTGTTGACTTTTGAAATCACTTGTAATGTATTGACTCATATCTCTCAAATGGAGCATTTTTTGGATTTGAACTTTGAGAGGCAAAGTTGTAGAGAATTGAATTTCCTTCAAAAAGGGCTTTAGTTGGGGAAAAACTGATGAAATATGTGAATGTTATGCATGGTCCAAGTTTATTTGACTTCTCCTAAAGAAACCCTAATTTAGCAATTTTTGACTTTTGATGACTTGAGAGTTTTCCTTGAAGAATCATGATCAACTGATGAATATTACTTCAAAATCTTGATGTTGACCAAAAATCTTGAATTTTGACTGTATGTTGACCATAATTGACTTTTTACCCAATACATTTGATTTTTAGTCATCTGAGCCATTGATTGAGCAAAGTTGTGATGCAAGGCTTGAAACTTGATATGAGCATTCTTGAAGACATATAAGAAACCATGAGTTCCATTTGAGACCTTAGAAACCCAAACTTCCTTGTGAAAGATGAAACCCTAATTGTGGGCCCATTGCTTGAGAGGAGAATTTGTCTGATCAATTCTTGAGCAACCTTAAGCATTTGAGAACCCTAGGAGAATGTTTTTGAATAAAATGAGAGGGAAAATTTTGGGGTAAAACAATTATCCCTGTTCAATCTTCTTATACCTGAGGAGTTAGATTGGCGTATGTCCGTCATTCATGCCCTGAAGGTTGAAGATGATTGAACACCTAAGTGCCCAGAAATTTGCACTCGCCTGTGCAAGAAGTAACATTGTTGATTGTTTTATTGCTTGAATGGGATTAAAGATGCCATTCAGAGAGATGACATAATTTCGTCGGAGACGGGCTTATAGATGCCATCCAATGTAACTGTTGATAGAAGTATCAGATGGAGTCTATGCTCGATTGTATATGAAGAATGCTTTCCAGAATGAACTCCTGGGGAAGGTGATTGAGTAGATGCTTGTCAGAATTTAGTTTTTGAGGGAGATGTTCGTCATGTAGATAGTCTCCTCGTCTTGTTTTGGGAATTGATATATAGTCTGCTTTTGTTGGTAAAGTCGTTCTATTTCAGGAATTCATACCACCTGGTGATAAAGATAGTCGTCCTGTCCTGTTTCAGGAGTTGATATCCACCTGGTCATAAAGATAAAAAGATAGTTTCCCCGTCCTGTTTCGGGAGTTCATCTTCAACTTGTTCATGTAGATAGTCGCCCCGTCCTGTTTCGAGAATTGATCTACAATTTGTTTTTGTAGATGATTGCCTTGTCCTGTTTCAGGAATTGCTGATGGTATTCGTCTGTTTGCGGACTTTACCTGAAAAGATAAAATTAGCTTTATCTTCAATCTCTGCTAGGAATGATTTCGCTGGGGATTCCTGCTTGCCGTTTGAGGAAACTCTGCTAGGGGATGTTGACTTCTGCTTGGGGAGAAAAGTTCAAGAACATTGGTCGTTCATCGCTCTACGGGGGAATTTAATTATTATATACCATGAATTGAGATAAAAGAGGTGGATAACCTTCCAAGGTGCTGTCTGACCGAGTTTCTGATATGGATATCGACTTGTCTAGGGAGGATAAAGTTAAACGATATCTGGTCCAATTTCAGATTTCGTAACAACTCTCTGGGGATAGTAGTCTGGACTGTCCTTCACTAGAGAGAGGAATTTTGTCGGTGATTGTAGTAGTCAAAGAAATAGACTTAAGCTGGGGAGATCGAATTCTGTTGGGAAAATAAACCTTATTGGGGAAATAATTCCTGCTGGAGAAATATTCTGCTGAGGAAATAAGCCTTGTTGGAGAAGAGAATTCTGTAGGGGATTTTATAGTTGGAGAAATAAACTCAGTTGGGGAAGATAGTTCTTGTCAATTATGCTGATGACATAATCTCTGATGAGGATTGGGACTCCGTAGTTTGGCGACATGGTCAGGGAAAAGATCATACTCCTTTATCCGTTAGGGGGCTCTGTTGGGGAGTATGATTAGGTTAATTGCTGGAAGATACCCTTATTCCTGTCTTGAAAGCATCTTGGACTTGCGGGCAACGTATCTTTGTCGGGAATGAGCTTGTGAAATTAGCTTTGTGGGGATTTCTCTGTGGAGATTTATGGATGACTTAGGCGCTATCCCAACTCCTAGAGTCTCGAGCAAAAGCTTATTCCTATTTTTATGCATATATTTGTTAATAGTAACCATATTCATATGCATATGTTCATTTAATTTAGTCATTGGACATTTTTTTGCGAACAAAACAAAAAAAGTAATACAAAAGTTTTTAATTTGAAATAGTATTTGTATTGATATTTTTCCTATAAACAGGTGGTTTTTGTACAAAGAGACAAAAATCCTAATAAGAGCAAATTGTCGTGGAAATGAGGAAAAGTACAAAGTAAAGCAAAACAAAAACAACTATGTGAAAACAATCTCGTCGGGTTTCAACTCTTTTATTGCCTCTATGTCTTTGAGTATCTCATCCCTCGCTATCAGAAGTAGTTGACTGAATTGATTTGTACCATTTGAACTTGATGTTGGTAACTGTAATACGGTGGGAGAACTAACTTGGGTTTTGCGTTTTATCGCAAATGTTACGGGTAGCAAGAGTCGCCACTGACTTTTCTTTTATCCAATAAAGGAAAGGGTGAAAAGAACAGGAAAGACCTTTGAGAATTTTCTTGAGTTAGGGGGGTAGGTTATGAAAAGGGAACGTGTTAGCACCGTTTTCATCCGTAGTTATCTACGAAATCTTAATTTCTAGCTCAATTTGAAAATGCTTTGTGTTTGTGTATGTTTGCAAATATTTTGAAAAATGCCTAAGTGCGGCAATTTTGTAATGATTCTCGTATCGTTGAGAATGTATATAAAATGTTGTTTTTTTTAATATTTGTTGAAAGGGAGTGTTTGGAAAGATGTTTTGAAAATGCCAATGTAAGGCTATTTGCTTTATAATAACCCTTGTATTAGTCCTCAAGAGTGTTTATAAAGCGTTTTGGAAGTAGTTGTTTTGAAAGTATGGAGTGTGGAAATTGTTTTAGTTTGTGAGCAAGCGATTACGAGCTACCTACTCAAAAGGTCTTTGTTCTTTTCCTCCTCCTTTAGATAGTCTTATCCTACCATTAGTTAGTAGGAAGCCCTATCATTGGATGTGAGGGACAGGCGTGGGTCATCGTACATTCATAGAAGGCAACTTGTAAGATGCTTTAGCAATTGTCATAAGGGACTAAGATTGTTTACCGAAGGCAACATCAAAGGTTCATCGAGGGACCATGTTCGAGGGGCATGACTATTTTTATTCGAGGCAACAAGTGAGGTTCCCCCTAGAGGCATGACTATTTTTATTTAAGATTAGTTTTTCTAATGATTGATTTTAATCTTGCCATACAAACCCTAATTATTAACAGTAATAAGAAAAACTATAAATTGCGGAATTTAAATGTCCTACGCTATTACAATGCTTCGGGGATGGGGGTTACAAGTTTATGAACGGGGGAGGAAAGCAATAAACCCTAATTATCTATTACATACTTTAGATAGTTACATAATTGTAGTAATGCGATAAATAAATAAATGCGCGGAGATGGAAAGGGGAAAGATGTAAAAACCCTAAAAAAACTCTAAGTATTTAAGAAAATGTTTATTTGTTTCTTTGTTTAGAAAAATGATCGCGACTTTATGAGTCTATCGGGTGTAGTGACTGCAAGTACATAGTTTATCGCGTAGTTTTAAAATATATTGAACCCATAAGGACTGATAGTCAAAAACTACGGTTATCTAAAGGTTACTATGTAGAGCTAAGGCTAATAATAAATTTGGGTGTTTGGGTTTAATAGGGAATAAACTGGAATTTAATAATTATGAGGGACGCCGATATGTATTTCGTTAACTTAAGGGAATACGACATTGGCATTTATTTTTAGTATTAAAACACAATTTTGGTGAAACTATTTGTTTAAAAACCTTCATCTCAAACTTCCATTCTATTGAATCAGATCATATTAGTTAGCTCAAAATGAGCGCTTCCGCTGTTTCATTTAAAACTCAAAAGTATTTTTCTTTAAAAACAAATAAGATTCAATTAACTTTAAAGCGCTTCCGCTATTTTTAAAATTAATGTTTCAATACCCACTATCTGGGTAAAACCTCAAACTTCTGCTCTATTGCATTTTAACCTTAGACTGTTTCTTACTTCCGTATAAAAATATTTAAATATTCAATTGCAAATTAAAACCAGAAAAGTATTCTTTTTGTAAAAATAATAATGCAATTAATTATCGAACCCTTTTCGGTCATGTTCTACATACCGGTATAGGGAATCTATCCAGACATAATATTATTGCAAAATATCATAAAATTAAAATGTAAATTCGACAACGCATGCATAGCAGAGAATAAATAATTATGCTTATTAAAATATGAACCTGAAGGCGAATACAAAGCAGTAAATTCCAATAATGTGTGTGTCCTCCACAAGCCGGCAGGATTGACTCAAAGTAGAAATAGCTCGAATAAAATCACAGTAATCCTAAACAATTTCTGGAGGTCTGGAAACAAACTAATGTTGCAGTATTTCTCTGATGTGGAAAAATACTGCTCTGACGGTGAGGTTTTTACTGCCTACGAAATAAAATTACCAGAAAATTAATGTTGAATTCTAAAACTAGAAGGTATCAAAAAAGCATAATACAAGCAGAAAATAATGTTTGTAGAAAAATAAAACTTCGTAATAATAATTGTTCAAGGTGCAGGCTAGGGAGAATAAAAAACAAAAGAGCCAGGAGCGAGCGAGAGAGAGAGAGAGAGAGAGAGAGAGAGAGAGAGAGAGCTAGTAATTGCTTGCTTAAATATAGAGTCCATTTTTGTTGAGGAAAAATAGGTAACTTCCATGACTCACGTTGTTTATGCAGAGAAAATCCAGGTGACGTGCGCTTAATATGCTATACTGGCAAAGACTTCGTAACTTCTTGAATTGTGGAACGTAATCACAAGTATGCCGGTTGTAATGTGAGCATGCTGAGGGGCACAATAATTCAACTCGTGCCTGTCGTAATGGCCTTGAGGCAGGCGACACACTAATTCAACTTGTGTCGGTCGTAATGGCCTTGTGGCGGGCGACACACTTCTCTTGTACAGAAATACATTTTTGCTGTTTTAAATCCATTTCTTCTTCATTTTTTCATTCTTTTTATTTCTTTTCTTATTTATGCCTTTCAAATGAAAAGTACAAAACTACAAAAAAAGGGACAAAAATGTGACATAATAATCGAAGAATCGGGAATTTAATCTATGTAATTCGGACGAAAAATGCTATATCTTTTCGTGTCATCAAACTCCCCTAAGCTTGAACCTTTTCTTGTCCTCAAGCAATAAAATCAGTATAAAAATTAATAAGGCACAAGTTAAATGCAATTTCACGACACAATTCAAATCACAAGAGGCTGCCTAAGTTTTTGCAGAAACGTAAGCTCCACATGACACAAAAGATACGGTAATAACTCTAAACATCCCCTATTATGCAGACCAATTCCAATCATGCCATTATAGCTCAACCCAATTCTTTTCGCTAAATTTTACCGGTTTTCATTCTAGCGCAATCACATTAAGCCCTTTATCTTTACACGGACATAGTAGAGTTACCTGTTAGTGACTATGATGCTTTTAAGCATGAGGTTCTAGAACATGAATGTGGTAGCCTCCTTTAATTCACCCAATTGCAAGTTGCGGGGGATTGGACCATAGTCCACCCTAGAAAGTTCAGTACCTGACACCTCTGAACCAACTGACAACATGTTTTTGCATTATATCACGTAGGTTCTACACTGTTGGATTAAGCGACCGTGTGAGGATCGCCCAACTTCATTGGTGCATGCCCTATTTTCTTACAGCAAAGCATATATCTTTCAAATACATTGGATCATTCACTTATATTCATCGACTCCCTACGTAGTTTGTGTTTAAGACGGTGTTGACTGCTAGATAAACTACTCGGGGTTATTTTAAAGCTAAAGTTTAAGGTTTTGGTATAAAGGGTACTGAAATCGATCTAACGCAATCTGGGGATTTAGAGTGTTACAACGATATCCATCGTACTTCTGTTTTTCTCAAAGTTTCTCATATATCTTTTCAAAAGTGAGCAACCTATATAGTCTTCGAATGCGTCGGATTATGCAAGTAACGAACAAAAATATTTTTTTGTTATGGCTCAAGAAGGTGGGAAATTAGATAACAATGGAAAAATGGCATAAATGAAGTTGAAAGTACATAGATTGTTTTGATTACAGGAAATAGAAATAAACGATCTACCTAGGAAACAACAAAGGGTTCTTACTAACTAGCTCCCCTATGCTTGAAACAAGCAGTGTCCCAATGCTTAAAAATAATAAGGAAACGAGAAGAGAAGAAAAATAGATCTATTCTTGCTCATTATCGCGTCCTCTTCCTCGTCCTCGTGCTCGTCCATATGTACCCGGAGGATGGGGCATGGCTACATGGTAAACATAATCCTGAAAGTTATTCACGTGTACGGTCATGCTGCCATATCCTCAGTTAATATTGTAGCCCGGCACTCGTTTCCTTCATCGTACTCTTGCTGTTGAGTTTGCATATCCAACATCAGTTGCATCATCTGGTTTTGATTGTTCTGCATGGCTTGCATTCTCTTATCTTGTTCCATTATGGCAGCCATAATGTCATCATTCGAGTCCGGTTGTCTTTCTCTTCTTCTCCTAGGTCTAGTGGATGTGCTTGCCACATTTCCAGGAGGAGCTTGCTGTTTAGAGTCTCCTTGTTCCATTTCATGTTCCATTTCATCCGCTTGGAATTCCCCTGGTCATTTCTCGCATTATCTCCAGTGCAGGAGCATCAAGGTCATAAATCCACTTAGAAAAATATGTAACATTAGTAAGCGCAAAGTTTGGCAAAATGATACTTGGAACTACCTTGTTGTGCACCATGAGATTATATCTACCATCTCTTCTGACCTTAATCAAGTGGCCATCCCGACAGTTATCAATTCAATAAACGTGGGCAGAAGTGATGGCAGATTTGCAAGCTTGTCTTGAAGGTTGAGGTCAAGTTTTATAGAGGTGACTATCCCTCAAATGCAGAAAGGCATAGATCCTCTGGAACACAAGGACTGGATATGTGGTGATAAAAGGAAGGTGCTTGCATTGATCTTTTGGTTGGGTTTGAAGGTGAAGTGGAGGAGGAACAACTCTTTTAAATCAACTTTGTTGTTGTTCATTCTTCCAAAAATGGTATTTGATATGACACGGTGGAAGTACCTTATTGAGGGATTATGGATGAAAGAAGCATAAAGTCCTTCCCAATTGTTTGGTTCTTTATTGGTAAGAACCGTCCAAAGCTTGAAACCTGTATACGCCCAATAGAGGTCTTCTGGAATGTAATGGTGTACCGTTCCTTTGGTAGGAAAGTGGAAGAAGGCACTGAGAGTGGATTGACTAACAGAATATTCGTCATTGAACATTCTAAAGGCGGTGGAGCCAAATAAGTGTTCGTTCTCGTCACACGGCAGGTTGTAAGAGAACAAACTAAAAAATTCCAAGGTTAGTGACTCGTATGTCAGGAGGTTCTGCATGCAGATGGACGTCAAATCTGAGTGATGGAGCAGCCACTGGATGCTATCGAGTAAGCCTAATTTTCAGAGGCACTCAATATCTACATACTGTGTCGGTACGATGGAGTGTTGATAGAACTTGAGGTACTGAGTCCTTTGGTGCTCTTTGGCTTCTTTGTTACGAAATATAATGCCAGAAAGATTAGGTTCAGAACTGGAATTTCTTCGTGCCATTTGGTGAAGGTTTATGTGAGAAATTTGGGGATTTTGGAGTGAAAAAGGGGTTTGGGGATGATTTATATAGGGAGATATAATGGAGGTGATATGTTGGTTTTAATGGATTTTTATGGTAATGAATATGGGGAGAGATTTAGGCAAAGTTTCAATGAATTATGAGCAGCTGTTGAAGGATTTGGAAGGGTGAAAATGTTTTTGCGAGGGTTTAGTATTACAGGAACGTGTCTGTGATATCAGTGTGTGTCGAGCGTCACACAAGTGTTCCGAGCGGTGTAGGGCTATGTGAAGCGTGACCGGCGTCACACTTGTGTGGCGAGCGGCACACTTCCAGAATTGCAATATTTTGTATTATTCTATATTGCAGAGTACCAATTCAATAATTCTACATATATATGGGTAAATAGTATTGAATCATTTAAGCATAGCATATACACGTAAATATGATACTAATGCATAATAAACGAAATAAATAAACTCATAATAAAATGGAACTGAAAAAATGATAAAAATTGTACTTAATGATAAAATTCCAAAAATACTGAATAATAAAATTGTATTAAATAGTAAAGTTCCAAAAATACTGAAAAAATAAAGTGCCAAATAATGAAAATCTAATAAAATGTCTCTCCACACTTAAACAAAACATTGTCCCCAATGTTTTAAATGTGGAAAGAAAATAAAATAAAACAGAATGTCAGGTGAATCAGCCACGGCGGTTCAGCGATGTGGAGAAAAGATGCTGATAAATGTAATCTAATTGTTCAACTACCGTATCCATAAAGGAATGGAAGTCAATCCGTAGAATAACAAGCTCGTCCTTTAACATATCAATCTATAATTGAATGGTAGTCAAAATTGGAGCAGAATGAAATACAGGAGGCGGAGAAACAACTGGAGAGTCGGGGAAGTTTGAGCCTATCTTTTCGGGAGGTGGGAAGTCATGGTAAAAAGGAGGGGTCTCAGGGTCAATATCCTCATTGGAAAGGAAAGCATCTAGGTGGTCATATATCATGGGTGTCTTAGGAGTGTGTGGCAGTGATATGTGTGGTGCGTCCCAATCATATATCCAGTTACGTCGGTCATGTATGTCGTCCTAGGTCAGGTAAGGTAAAAAGTGGCATTAACCGATTGTTAATGAGGAGGTCGAAGCTTCATGGGCCTAGGTTCCCGATGATACCCCTATTGAAACAGAAATTAATATCCATAGGCTGGAATCTACCCTAGGGGAAAAGGTTCAACAATTGTTGTCTTAATTCGATATCATTAGCTATCATGGTCACTAAACCACCTATAAGAATGGGTTCATGTTCAACCCTCACAAGACGGTGAAAATTTGCTAGCATAAATGTAGCTCTGTTTATAGGACGGTTTTGTGAGGCGCAGAACATGATAAATAGCTCAGCTCTAGAAATGGTTGTAACGTTTTCACATTTACCAAATAGGGTGTGGGCTAGAATTTTGTGGAAATATCTAAAAGATGGGTTGTAGATGTTTTCAGAATGCATGTCCTCAGGCTCAGGGTTACTAATGCCTGTAATGTCCCCCCAGAAATAATCAAGCTCGCCTATATTAAAAAGCTCTTTCTGGACTATGGTAAATGCATCCAGGCTACATGGGAATCCTAGTAACTTAGCTAGCTCTCTGTGGGTGAAAGTGTACTCTATACCAAACAATCTAAATCTAATCAGTCCCTTATTAAATCCCAGACCGTGGTCAGGTTTGTAGACAAGGGAGCTTAAAAACTCTAAAGCCAATCTACAGTAAGAGCTAAATTTTCTCCTTATAGCAAATGTATCCCATCCTATTTGGCTCAATTAGAACAAAACACTATCCCGAATCCCTAAGGTTATCATGGTTGGTCCGTAGGGGTAGGTACTTAATCCTAACTCCCTATCAGAAAGAAACTCAAACTTCCTCCGCTGGTTCCTTCCTCTGAACACAATACCCATCGTATCAACCAAGTTCATCGTGGTTAGTATACTAGCTAATCGAAATGTTAGCCTGAAGTAGGTTGACAATTAACATTAAGTTAGTAACGGGAAAAATTATAAAAATAATACTGCATATTTTAACATTAATAATAATAAAAGCAAGAAAGAAAAATAAAATAGAAAAACAAACAAAACAAAAAGAAAAGACTCAAAGTTGGGTTGTCTCCCAAGAAGCGCTTTGTTTAAAGTCGTAAGCTAGACATTCCATGGGGATTAGTCTGGGGTGGCAGCGCATCTAGCCTAATTGCTGTGTAGTATTCTTTGTTATCTATGCTATGATAATGTTTTAAGCGCTGTCCATTTACAATGAATGGTTTGCAACTCATTCCTTTAATTTCTACTGCACTACTTTGAAAAATCTTAGTAACTTCGAATGGACCAGACCATCTAAAGCGAAGTTTTCCCAGGAATAATTTAAGTCTAGAATTAAACAAGAGAACTATATTGCCTTCATTGAATTCTTTTCTAGATATTCGTTTATCGTGCCATTTTTTAGTTCTCTCTTTATATATCCGAGCATTTTCGTAAGCATTTGGTCTAAGTTCTTCTAGTTCGTAGATGTCTAAGATTCTTTTCTCACCCGCATTAGTGTAATTTAAGTTAAGGGTCTTAATGGCCCAATAATCCTTATGTTCTATCTCCACCGGCAGAAGACATTATTTCCCATAAACTAGTTTGAATGGTGTGGTTCGAATCGTAGTTTTATATGTTGTCCTATATGCCCATAAAGCGTCATGTAACTTAGATGACCAATCTTTCCTAGAGGTTGCTACAGTTTTTTCTAAGATTTTCTTTATTTCTCTATTGGAGACCTCTACTTGCCCACTTGTTTATGGATGATAAGGCGTTGCAACACGATGTCAGACTCCTTATTTCGCTAATAATTTTTCTAGGATTTTGGAAATGAAATGGGAGCCACCATCGCTGATGACGAGTCTCGGCACATCGAATCTTGGAAATATTATGTTCTTGAAAAGCCTGACTATTACTCGCGCGTCATTTGTTGGAGAGGCTACATCCTCGATCCATTTCAAAACATAGTTGACATCAACAAGTATGTAGTGATTTCCAAAGGAAGACGAGAAAGGTCCCATGAAATAGATTCCCCATATATCAAAGACTTCAACTTCTAGAATGCCCTTTTAAGGCATCTCATCGCGACTAGAGATGTTTCCAGTGCGTTGGCATTGGTCGCAATTTTTAACCGTGATATGGACGTCTTTCTAGAGGTTAGGAAAATAAAGGCCAGATTGTAATATCTTAGCACAGGTCTTTGAAGTACTTGCGTGTACTCTATAGGGAGCGGCATGACAGTGGAGAATTTTGTTTTCGATTTCATTTTCGGGAATACATCGACAGAAAATACCATCGGCACCTCTTTTGAAAAGTAAAGGCTCATCCCAATAATAATGTTTAAGGTCGTGAAAGAATTTCTTATTTTGTTGATAAGACATATCCGGTGGAAGTACTCCGGCAGCCAAATAGTTAACTAAATCGGCGTATCATGGTAGCATGGTTGTGGTGCATATTGCTTCCAAAATTTCGTTTGTGTTCATGTCTTCATAAGTCACAAGGTACTCGGTTATGATATTGTCTAGTTCTAATTGGGCGACAAGGCGTTCATAAGGAAAATCATCATTAATGGGAACATGATCTGGTTTGCTGCCTTCTATTATGGATAGATGGTCAATAACTACATTCTCGATGCCTCTCTTGTCTTTTATTTCTAAATCGAATTCTTGAAGAAAGTAAGATCCACCTTAGTAATCTTGATTTGGCGTCTTTCTTACTCAAGAGGTACCGAATTGCAGCATGGTTAGTATAGATAATTATTCGTGCTCCTACTAGGTAGGAACAAAATTTATCTAAAGCAAACACAACAACTAAAAATTCTTTTTCAATGGTAGCATATTTTGTTTGCGCAGGATCTAGGTTTCTACTTGCATAGTAGATCACATGAAGCTTTTTATCTTTTCTTTGTCCTAGGACTGCGCCTACGGCATAGTCACTGACATCACACATTATCTCGAATGGTTCGTTCCAATAAGGAGGTTGCATAATAAATGCTGAAATTAATGCCTTTTTTACAGTTATAAACGCGTCCAAACATTTTTCGGTGAAAATGAACTCAACATCCATCATTAGGAGTTCGGTTAGAGGTTTGGTTATTTTGGAAAAGTCTTTAATGAAAAATCGATAAAAACCGACGTATCCTAGAAAACTTCTTATCTCTCTAACAGTTTTGGGCGGTTAAAGATTTTCTATAACTTCGATCTTTGCTTTATCTACTCCAGTTCCCTTATCGGATACTATGTGCCCTAAGACGATTCCTTGTTGGACCATGAAGTGGCATTTTTCCCAGTATAACACGAGATTGACACTTACGCATCTTTTTAGCACCATTTCAAGGTTCAATAAACATCCCTCAAAACTTTCTCCACAGACAGAGAAGTCATCCATAAAAACTTTCATCATGCCATCTAGAAAATCAGAGTAGATGGATATCATACATCTCTGGAATGTTGCAGGGGCATTGCATAATCTGAATGGCATTTATCGATAAGCGAATGTACCATAAGGATAAGTGAAAGTCATTTTTCTTGGTCGTCAGGATGGATAGGAATTTGGGAAAATATTGAATATTCGTCAAATAGCAGAAGCGAGAGTGTTTAGCTAGTTGTTCAAGCATTTGGTCAATGAAGGTGTTGTACTCCAAAATTTGCCCTCTCATGTTTTTCCAAGATTTCCTCTTGCATAGGTGGTTGCAAACCTTTGCCTAAAGAAAAGGAAATTTTTTGAATGATGGTTAAGTATCCTTCGATTGGCATCTACAAAAGGTCCTTCGATTGGCATCTACAAAGTGCCCTTCGATTGGCATTTGCAAAAGATCCTTCGATTGGCATCTAAAAAAGGTCCTTCGATTGGCATCTACAAAAGTTCCTTCAATTGGCATCTACAAAAGGTCCTTCGATTGGCATCTATAAAAGGTCCTTCGATTAGCATCGGCAAAAGGTATTTCGATGGACATCTCAAACAAGGCAGCTTCAACGAGCATTTTAAATAAGGTTGTTTTTCGTTAGAGCGTACAAAGTGCCTTTCAACAGGCATGTTAACCAAGTGATGTTTTGATTGGCATATAAGTAGGGTGATATTCTGATTGTCCAAGTTAGAGAAAATGAGATCAAAAAGAGCAAAAACTGAGAGGGTTCCAGAAGCTCTAATGATGGGCATTTGAATTCATGCAGATTGGAGAGAATAACTCTGGGCCTGTCTGTAAACTATGGTTCAAACATAAAAGCTCTGATGTTGAGAATATGAGCAATTCGAATCAAGATACAGAGCCATCAAAGGGAGCAAGGCTTAATATTTAATCAAAGGAGCCGTGATAACGAAGTTGGTGCAATTCGAATTCAGAGCCTTTGAAGGAAAATAAATTTTCTGATGAGGAAAGTTCTGGGCAATTCGAATCAGGACTTAGAGCCATCAAGGAGCATAGAACAACACTTCGATTAGTCAATAAGATAACGCTTTGATTGGGCCAAGGTCAAAGCCATCGAAAAGAGCAAAACTTGAGACTTAATCGAAGGAACCATGATGAAAGCCTTAAGCCAAATTCGAACAAAACACTTATCCTAACCTGTCCAGGTTCACCCAAATTTCAAAATGGCATGTTTTCCTTGCAAATATGGCAAGAATTCAATGTTGATCGTGGATTCAATTCCTGAGTTAAAGGCCATATTCTTGCCTTGTTTGTTCTTAAACTCCACAAGAGCTGATTCGACCAGGGTGTTTCTCTTCAAATCAAGCAATCAAAGCAAAGGGTGGCTCAATCGAAGGAGCCATGACATCGAAGCTGGTGCAATTCGAATTAGAGTTTAGAGCCTTCGAAGAGAACAAATTCAAAGGCAAATGGATTTGCAGGGGTATGTCAGCTTTCGATTTCCATTATATTGGAGGCCCAAACAACTCATGACAGGATGGCAGTAACGCATGAAAATAGATTGGCACATGATTGAATCAAATATAGCAAGTTTTTATGAAGAAATCAAATCAAATCTCTTCATCATAATGGACCAAGATTTGATACACAAATGTTGACCTAAAATCCCTGGTATATATAAACTTCATGATCTCAGATAAAAAAATGGACGGAGACACACAGAGACTGCCTCACAAAAAATGCAGCCCGCCCCACGAGGTTCCAGAAAGGTGCACAAAATTTCCAAAGACTGTCAAACTCAAAGCTGATTTTGCAAGCAGCCTTCGTCCAGACTAACACCTGAATCGTGTTCCTGGGATTCACACAGAAGCATCTCTCATACAATCCCTCTGTTGGTAAATTTGTCTTTGATCTCAAACTTGTTAAACATGATTTAAATTCATATATACATATTGTTGCTAATGTTCATGTTTGTTTGAGTGTGTTACATGTGAGCAAATACGCAGGATTGAGATCGTGCCATTGTTGGGGAACAATCTAAGCTTACCTTTGATTCTTATAGCTTTAGTTTATCTTCGATGGGTAAATACCATAGGGGCTCATTGAGCGCGCAGACTTGATATTTAAGTTAATATTGTGTTTTTTGTTTCTAACATAATAGTATTGTTTCGTTTGTACCAATGAATGGAAATCTTTCGACCAGGTTGGTGAGGAAGCTGCATTGCAATAAAAAGGACCTAGGCTCGACACCCAGGTCATACATTTTGTGTTTTTTCTAACAGACATCCTTGTAGATCCAGTATCTCAGATCGAAGGATGACACATCCAGATCGAATGCCCCCAAGCGTGCAGTCTCTCAGGCACCTTCGATCAAGATTCCTCATTGGATCGAAAGGCAACCCAAGCCTCTTTGATCCAGGCCTTATTTCCAATAAATCACTCTTTTCATTTACTGTTTTTGTCTTTCAATTTTATCCTTTCTTTTGGTTGTTTGTCCTTACTTCTTCTAAGTTTTAATTAACATTAAAAAACCACAAAAACATTAGGCTTATCTTTTTTTTTTTAATATTAAATTAATTTTGTCAATTAATTAATTATTTTAATATGTTCTTAAATAAATAAAATTGAATAGACTTAGGATCTTTAATTCAATTTATTTTCATAACAAAAACAAACAAAAAGAATTCCTTTCACTTAGGATTTTAGACGTATTTTCAATTCATGCACGCGTTTATTTACTTTTGCATTTTTTTACTATTGTAACTGCCTACCGGTTTGTAATAGCTTAATTAGGGTTTTAATTCCCACACTTTATATTTTCAGTTAGATATAATTGTAATTGCCCCGAAGCCTTGTAATAGCTGTAGGTTTTACTTTCCGCACTATATATTATATGCTTGTATATAAACTACTAGTAAATTAGGCGTGTATGGCAAGAACTAGCAATTAATCTTAGATCACTAACATCAAGATAAAAATACCTGGAAAAACAAACTATTGCACACTTGCACCCTTAGGGTATTTCCCACTTTGGTTGCCTTAGGAAATGGTCATGTACCTCGAACGTAGGAATACTCTTAGCAAAGACCCTCAGTTTAAAGTCATCATAAAGATCATAGTCCCCAAATGTCCCTCGAGTTGCCTACGAGAAAATATCTTGTCCCTCGAGTTGCAAACGAGTATATGATGATGACCGTCCCTTCGAAATGCTAAGGTATCTCTACATGTTACCTTTAATGACCATAAACGTCCCTTACGATAGTCCCTCAACATCCAACGATAAGGCTACCTACTCACTAATAGTAGGATAGCGCTGTCTAAAGAAAAAGAGGAAAAGAACGACCTTTCGATTAAGTAGATACTTCATTGATGCTTGCTCAAAACTAAACCATTTTTCCACATACACATTTCAAAAAAATAACTTTCAAAAACATTTGCTTTATCAACACTCTTGAGGACTGATACAAGAGTTATCATAGAGCAAATAGCCGCACTAAGGCATTTTCAAAACATTTTTCAAAAACACAAAGCACAAGGTATTTACAAAATGAAAAATCTCAAAAAGGTATTTTTCTGTTCTTTTCACCCTTTCCTTGTTGGATAAAAGAAAAGTCGGTGGCAACTCTTGCTTACCGCGACATTTTCAAATACAAAATGCAAACCAGTATTAACAGTCGGTTTTGCCACCGTATCACAGAACTGGCGACTCTGCTGGGGAACTATAAAAGTGGGATTTACCTTAGAGTTAGTTCATTTTTAAACTACTTTTGGTGCTTTATTTGCTTTACTTTTGAGGGTTTATTTTGGTTGTTACTAAAAGATCCTACACCCGGATTTGGGGCACCTTATTAGGTAAGTAGCAATAAATCATGGAGGTTGTACGACGTAGACCGATACAGACGAAGTGGTGGCTACATTAGCGCGATACTTTGGATTGTACTAATGTTCCTTGAGTAAGTCGAGGATAACATTAGGCTTCCTCATAGTCTCACTAAGTGCTAACTGACCTTTAGAACCTTTAATTGACTCATCCTAGCCATTAGGAAGTAGTGAGATAACCGGCTTTGCTTTCGACCGATGTTTGGTTGATACTCGATACTACACTTATTGAGGTTGAACTTTCGGGATTTTTTAGCCGCAATACTTCGGTGCGGAGCTGAAACAATTTCTGAAGGGAAGGTCAGTGATATTGAGGCTCCTTAGAACCCGATTACTATTAATAGGACAGGTTGAGCCAACTAAATTTCAAGATGGTACTTACCTTAAACCCCATGCAAGCCTAAACCTAAGGTTGCTTGTGTGATTTGTTTGCTTTCAACTTGAGCTACTTGCAGGGTTTTTTCTAACAACATGATCTCCTTGCAGGATTTGTTTACAATCATTATCCAGTAACCTAGACTTCTTAGACTCACTTGTCTTCATCACCTTGCACTTTTGCTTAATGCATAGCATAAACATCATAACATCATGCCACAACATTTCGTTAACCATTTCAAAGATCTCAAGGGTTTGTAATACAGGTTATGATAAATCAGACGTCTAGCAAGGGGCAAGGGGATTTATTTTTCCTCTCGCCAATGTCGTCAAAAGATCAAAACTCAACAACTTAAGTCGGGGTCTATGACCCACATGATATGGTGAGCTTGACTCTCGTAGAAGGACACTCAACAATACGAAGTTCTTCGATCAAAGATGCAAATTTTAACTTTTGACATTTTCTTGTTTACCCCACGAGATCCTTGAAAACATCGCATGCATGCCATTTCATAACAGGTCTTCAAGTATAGGTTTCTCATCTTTGTGTTGTTTATTTCAGCAAAAGAAATGGACCTTGAACAAACAGTAAAAGACCTTCAAGCTCAAAATGCTTAGTTTCAATAAATGTTCATGGCTTTGGCCCAGGAGCAGGAAGAACTGAAAGCTCTCGTCATCAAAGAGAAGAAGAAGGCAAAGAAACCGGATGGCATCCTGAATATGGGAAGAAGACTTAGAGGACCGGTTAAAGGAGCTCTAGATCTTTCAACTCCATCAAATAAGGGGGGTAATCATGAAGAAGATAACAACCCTGAGGCTAGTGAAGAAGAAGCTGGTTATTCCGAGGAGCAATATCCTTCTGCTGATGATAAATACAAACAACTGGAGGATCGCCTCAATGCTATGGAGATTCAGCCGATACTTGGCTTGGACTTTGAAGAGTTAGGGCTGGTTTCTGGCGTGATCATCCCACCAAAATTTAAGGCTCCCACGTTCGCCAAATATGACAGGGTCTCGTGTCCTAAACTTCACTTGAGATCCTATGTCAGAAAGATCCAGCCTCACACTGCTGACCGGAAGTTATGGGTCCATTTTTTCCAAGAAAGTTTAGCTGGCACGCAACTGGAATGGTTCTATTAGCTAGAAAGAACAGACATTCATACATGGGAAAACTTGACTGCTGCTTTCTATAAGAAGTACCAATATAATGCTGACCTCGATCCAACTCGTACACAACTTCAAAGCATGTCTCTGGGTTCTAGCGAGGGCTTCAAAGAATATGCCCAGAAATGGAGGGATCTAGCTGGCAGGGTACAACCTCCTCTAAATGATCGGGAAATAGTAGACATGTTCATGGGCACTCTGACAGGCCCGTTCTTTAATCTTCTGATTGGGAGTTCCTCATCCGTGTTCACAAAGATGGTTATGACTGGAGAAAGGATCAAAAGTGGTATCAGAGTGGGAAGATCCTGATGGCTGCACCTTCTAATGTTGAGAAGAAGCCATTTGTTGGTAAGAGGGAAGCCAATATTGTGTATGGCCAGAAGAGTTGTAATAAGGCAGACAACCACAATTAATCTGTGGGGCAATACTGGTCTCTAATTCTACGCCTATGCAACAACACCAACAGGGGAACCAACATAAAGAGGTCATACCTAATAGACAATTCACCAGAATCAACATGTCACTAGCTTAAGCGTTACAACACATGTTGAAGGCAGAGTTGATCACATTAAATGCTCCTCTACAAAATCCCAATACTTCTTCTCCTAGTTACCACCCCGAAGATAGGTGTGCATACCATTCTGATAGTCTTGGACATGATACAAATGGCTGCTGGGCTCTAAAGAACAAAATTTAGGATATGATTAATGCCAAATAGATTGAATTCGACCCTCCAGAAACTCACAAAGTGATCACTGCTCCCAGGCCAAATCATTGAGAACGTCAAGTTCATTTTTTATTTTTAATTTGTAATTTCATTTGTTGTTCAAACAATTATTGTCATGCCGAACTTTGGTTTTCCCATTAATGCATCACATATGTTTATCTTGAATGATTTCATTGTCATTATGCTTAAACTGCTTTCTTACTCCCCTTTTGTGATATTCAATTCTTGATTAAAAGCTCTAAGCCTTTAGAGGAGGATGACGAAAATGATACCACAATCTCACACAGTGTGCTTTTGAGCAGACCTTGCTGACGATGTACATGCGTTGTTTCAAATCCTAAACAGTGGAGTTATAAGGAAGATAATCCCTAGTCAACCCCTTTGAGCCTAAGAAGTAGGAGTTTTCTTTTCACACAAATTAAAACCCTTAATCATAACCTTGGGCAGGGTAGTTTTCTCAGTTAATTCAGATGTGCATTCAGTCGCAAGCTTTCAAAAGGGGTATGAATATTCAAAAAGGAAATCTTTTAATATGTATGATTCTTGTCTCATAACTTTAAAATCCTAGTTAAATGGTTGTCTCTTGCCGTTACTATGCATCATCACACTCCTATAAATACAAGGCCAAGGACACAGTGCCAAAGGGGATGAAAAAGAGGGACACACACGCATACTGCGTCACATAGATCACGTTGCCACACCACATTGCTAAAAAAACCCCAAAAGTGTCCCAATCGAAACACCTTTTGCAGGCATCCTCAGCCCAAACGAATACTAGATTCGTGTTCCTGAGCCATCCAGGAGTTCACACCAAACTCCTAAGAAAACATCTCCACACCCAAAGCTGCAGATCGAAGCATACCGGCCATAGGTATAATTTTGAAATTCAATTTCTTAATCTAAGTGCATTTATTCATTCTAATGTGTTTGTGCGTGTTTGTAATGAAGCGTTAGACATGTTACAATCCCCACAGTCCTACCATTGTTAGGGCACGTGAATTTGGTTCTTCGAATCTCAGGATTATTAGTGTTTTAGGACAAGACAATCCTAGACTCGAATCAAGGAGAGCTTCGAATTAGAGAGTGGTTCGAGCTAGGTGGGTAAGGTCCGCCCCTGGCTCTCTAACGTTTGTTCATTTTGCAGGAATACTTTTTAGGGATTCGAAGCAGCAAGCTTCAAACTGGGTGACACAGGAACCTTCTGCCATTTTTAAACCCAGATTCGAATCTCAGGATTCTTGGTATTGCAGGACAAAATAATTTCATTTTCGAATTAGAGAGGGAACCGAAGGACATACATTTTGTGTTTTTTTAACAAACTCGCTTGCAGATCCGATGTCCCAGATCGAAGGAGTATATCATGCAGTCTATCATGCACCTTCGACAACCTTCTTCACTAGATCGAAAGGCAACTTAAGCCTCTCCTTCGATTCAGACATGCATTCTACAAACTGCACCTTTTTGCTTTATTTACCGCTTTGTCCTTTTATTTAGTCTTTTTCCTTACTTTGTTTCATTTTTAGTTTTAAACAAACATTAAATCAAAAAATGTCATAAAAAACGTTAGTTTAGTTTTTTTATAATCAAGTAATTTTGTAAATAAATTAACTAATTATTCTAACCTTTTTTTTAAAATTAAAATTAAATAGACTTAGGTTGTATTTTTCTTAAAATAAAACAAAACAAACAAAAAGATTTCTTTTCCTTAGGATTTAGACGTCCGTTTTAATTTGTTTGCGCATTTGTTTTTTTTCGCATTTTTTTCATCTTAATGTAATTCCTTCCCAGTTTGTAATAGTAACTAGGATTTTATTTTTCGCGTTTCTATAATGTACCTCTCACAAAGCCATGTAATAGCGTAGGATTTACATTCCCGTACTTTACATTTCTGCACTTTAAATTCCTGTATACATATTAACTGCTAGTAACTAGGCGTATATGAAAAGACTAATAATCAAACATTAGCAAACTTAACACAAGACATAAATAATTAAACACAACACACTTGCACATATGCACCTCTAGGGTATCCCTGCTTCGGTTGCCTTTCGGAAAATAAAGCAGTCATGTCCCTCGAGAATGGGGATGCATTAGCAAATACCCGTAAATCAAAAGAGCATAGTCCCTCGATGACCCTACAGTGTTTCCTTTCGGAAAATGATCTCGTACCTTAAATAAATTGCTAAAGTGTCTCTATATGTTGCCTTTATGACTGTAAAACGTCCCTTCGATTGTCCCTCAACATCCAACAATGAGGCTACCTACTCGCTAATAGTAGGATAGCATTGTCTAAAGGAAAAGAGGAAAAGAACGGCCCTTTTCGAGTAACAAAGTAGATAGCTGTTAGAAGTTTGCTCAAACATTTTGCACTTACACAAAGAACTACTTTTCAAAAACAACTTTAAAACACTTTGTATACTTTCTCCACTATCCCGAGAAACATTACAAAGTTTGCCGTACTAAGGTGTTTAAAAAACATTTTCAAACACACAAAGCACAAAGGTATTTCAAAATGAGCAAACCTCTAAGAGCCCGTGGAAAACCACAGATGGAAAGGGTGCTAACACCTTCCCTTTCCATAATCAACCCCCCTTACCCAGAAAACATCTCGAAAAGGTCTTTTTTTTGTTCTTTTCACCTTTTCCTTTGTTAGATAAAAAGAAAAGTCGGTGGCGACTCTTGCTACTGCACATTTGCGAATACAAAACACAAACCAGTATAAATATCCGGTTCTTCCACCGTATCTTTTCTTGACCCATTTACTATCAGATATTGGGTATATGATTCCTGCTTCTAGTAGCTTTTCTACTTCCTTTTTTACTACATCGCTCAGTATGGGATTTATTCTCCTTTGATGTTCCCTAGAGGTTTTACAGTCTTCCTCTAGCATAATACGGTGCATGCAGATATAAGGGCTTATTCCTTTTAGATCTGATATGTTATAACCTAACGCGGTTGGGTATTTTCTAAGGACATGTAGTAATTTTTCAGTCTCTATTTGTCCTAAGTTTGCATTGACTATAACTGGTCGTTCAAGTTCTGTGTCTAGGAATTCATATCTTAGGTCTTTGGGTAATGTTTTGAATTCTATGGCAGGTTTCTTTTGACATGGTATAGGATCAGGCATTAAGGCTAGGCATTCACTCAGATTTTCATCTTGATATTCAGGGCGCCAATTATCATCGTCGAGTATCGGGGGTATGGGAATCTTTAATACTTCCGAATAAGTGGTATTTTGTTTTTCCATTTATCTCACACATTTATCGATTTCATCAAGGAAACAACAAGATTCATCGATGGATGGTGCCATGAGGAACTTAGATAATATGAATTCAACCTTTTCCTCTCCGACTTAGAAGGTCAGTTTTCCATTTTTAACATCTATTATGGCTCCTGCAGTAGCTAGGAATGGTCTACCTAATATGATAGGAATATTAGAGTCTTCTTTAATGTCCATGATTATGAAATCATTGGGGATATAGAATTGTACTATACGTACAGGAACATTTTCTAACATACCTAAAGGAAATTTCACTGATTGATCTGCTAATTGTATGGACATTCTCGCTGGTCTTAGTTCTCCCATGTTGAGTTTCTTGCAAATTGATAATGGCATCAGACTAATACTGGCTCCTGAATCACATTGTGCTTTGTCTATGACAAATTTTCTGATTACGCAAGGTATGGAAAAACTACCTGGGTCTTTAAGTTTAGGAGGCATATTGTTTTATATTATAGCACTACACTCAGCACTGAGCAATACAATTTCGTTATCCTCAAGCTTTTTCTTATTGGATAAGATTTCTTTAAGAAATTTAGCGTAGGAGGGCATTTGTGTGATAGCTTCTATAAAAGGCATGGTAATGTTAAGTTGTTTCAGAAGTTCAACGAATTTATTGAATTGCCCTATATTTTTAGACTTAGCAAGTCTTTGAGGATATGGAATGGGTGGTTTATAGGGTGGCGGAGGCACATAAGGTTCTTATTTTTCTACGGCCTCTTCATCGTCTTCTTTTTCTACTTCCTTCAGTTCAGCTTCCTTCTCAGTTTCTTCTCCATGTTTTTGGTACATGGTTGGATTCTCGATTTTAGGTCCAGTTGGTCCGCTTAGTTCTGTTCCACTTTGTAGTATTATGGAATTAGCGTGTCCCTTCGGATTTGGTTAGGGCTGTCCAAGAAAAGTTCCAACTAGAGAAGTCGTAGCCGCTTGTTGTTGAGCCACCTGCCAAATTTGTGTTTCTAACATTTTGTTGTGTGTGGCAAGGGCATCAATCTTATTAGTCAATTGTTTAATATGTTCACTGGTGTGAATATTTTGATTCATGAAATCTTTGTTAGTTTGAGCTTGGTTAGCTACAAAGTTTTCTATCATGATTTCGATGTTAGACTTCCTAGGCATATTTGGCACATTTTGGGTGGATTTCTAAAATCTTAGAGGTGTAGGAGGAGCTTGCCCTGGTGCGTACAATGCGTTATTGCTTTTCTATGAAAAGTTTGGATGGTTCTTCCAAGTAGGGTTATAGTTATTACCATAGGGGTTTCCTTGAGCATAATTCACTTGATCAACTGGTACTCCTGTTAAAAGTGGACATTCGGGTGCGTTATGCGCGTGAAGTCTGCATAGATCACAGATTGGAGTTACTGCAGCCTTAGTGGATTCAGGAGTTGTGATCAAGCTTTCTATCTTTTAGGTAAGGGCTTCTACCTTAGCATTAACTTGATCTAAGCTGCTAACTTCGTCCATACCACTTTTCGTTGGAGATTTTTCCATCATTGTTATATCGCTTCCCCACTGATAGTGATTTTGAGCCATACTTTCGATAAGTTGATAGGCATCATGGTATGGTTTATCCATCAGTGCACCACCAGCAGCTGCGTCAACGTTAGTCTGTGTTATACAAGAGACCATTGTAAAAGGTGTGGATGATCAGCCATTCCTCTAGACCATGATGCGGACAGAGTCGCAACATGTCTTTGTAAATTTCCCATGCTTCAAAAAGAGATTCAATTTCCTTTTGTTTAAAACCATTAATATTAGCTCTTAGCATAGTCGTCTTACTTGGCGAAAAATATCGCGCTAGGAAAAATTTCTTCAATTCGTTCCATGTTGTAATGGAGTAAGATGGAAGAGACAGGAGCCATGCTCTAGCTCTATCTCTTAGCAAGAAAGGAAAAAGATGGAGTCTTATCGCTTCAGGACTGACTACATTTCCTTTCACTGTGTATGTGTACTGCATAAACACGGAAAATGAAGGTTTGGATCGTCCGTAGGATATCCTGAAAATTGGTTTTGTTGAACAGCTTGCAAAAGCGAAGGCTTTAGTTCAAAATTGTTCCATGTGATAGCGGGATCAGCAATACTGTTGTGAGGTTCCTCTTACGATGGGGCAGCATAATCCTTTAGAGGACGATTTTGGGGTCCTTCATCCATTTTGAGATCAGGAAGAGACAAGTTAGGAAGATTGATTTCAGGAAGATTGTACTTGGCTTGGTACTCTCTGATTTGGCGTCTTATGCTAACAAAATGCTCGACTTTGTTGATTGGTTGCTCTAATTCCTCGTCTTCAGAGCGAGTGCTTGGCATACAATCGACAGTAAAAATAAAAAATAAAATTGGTTGCCTTAGTCTATACTGCGTAACAATGGATTTATAGTATTCGACTAATTAAATCCCCGGCAACAGCGCCAAAAACTTGATCGCGACTTTATGAGTCTATCGGGTGTAGTGACTGCAAGTGCACAGTCTATCGCGTAGTTTTAAAAGATATAGAACCCACAAGGACTGATAGTCGAAAACTACTGTTATCTAAAGGTTACTTTGTAGAGCTAAGGCTAATAATAAATTTGGGTGTTTTTAATAGGGAATTAACTAGAATTTAATAATTAATGAGGGACACTGGTATGTATTTTGTTAACTTAAGGGGTTCAATACGACATTGGCATTTGTTTTTAGTATTAAAACACAATTTCGGTGAAACTATTTGTTTAAAAACCTTCGTCTCAAACTTCTGTTCTATTGAATCATATCATATTAGTTAAGCTCAAAATGAGCGCTTCTGCTATTTCATTTAAAACTCAGTATTTTTTTGAAAACAAATAAGATTCAATTAACATTAAAGCGCTTTCGCTGTTTTTAAAATTAATGTTTCAATACCCACTATTCGGGTAAAACCTCAAACTTCCGCTCTATTTAATTTTAACCTTAGACTGTTTCTTTCTTCCGTACAAAAACATTTAAATATTCAATTGGAAATTAAAACCAGAAAAGTATTCTTTTTGTAAAAATAATAATGCCAATTTATTACCGAACCCTTTTCGGTCAAGTTCTACATACCGGTATAGGGAATCTAGCCAGACATAATATTATTGCAGAATATCATAAAATTAAAATGTAAATTCGACAACGCATGCATAACAGAGAATAAATAAATATGCTTATTAAAATATGAACCTAAAGGCGAATATACAAAGCAGTAAATTCCAATAATGCGTGTGTCCTCCACAAGCCGGCAGGATTGACTTTAAGTAAAAATAGCTCGAATAAAATTGGAGTAATCCTAAACAATTACTGGAGGTCTGGAAACAAACTAATGTTGCAGTATTTCTCCGATGTGGAAAAATACTGCTATGACAGTGAGGTTTTTACTTCCAACGGAATAAAATTACCGGAAAATTAATGTTGAATTCTAAAACTAGAAGGTATCAAAAAAGCATAATACAAGCAGAAAATAATGTTTGCAGAAAAATAAAACACCGTAATAATAATTGTTCAAGGTGCAGGCTAGAGAGAATAAAAAACAAAAGAGCCAGGAGCGAGCGAGAGAGAGAGAGAGAGAGAGAGAGAGAGAGAGAGAGAGAGAGAGAGATGGTAACTTCTTGCTTAAATATAGAGTCCATTTTTGTTGAGGAAAAATAGGTAACTTCCATGATTCACATTGTTTATGCGGAGAAAATCCTGGTGACGTGCGCTTAATATGCTATACTGGCGAAGACTTCGTAGCTATTTGAATTGTCGAACGTAATCACAAGTGTGTCGGTCGTAATGTGAACATGCTGAGGGGCACAATAATTCAACTCTTGCCGGTCGTAATGTCCTTGTGGCGGGCGGCACACTAATTCAACTTGTGTCGGTCGTAATGGCCTTGTGGCAGGCGACACACTTCTCTTGTACAGAAATACATTTTTGTTGTTTTAAAGCCATTTCTTCTTCATTTTTTCATACTTTTTCTTCTTTTTCTTATTTATGCCTCGCAAATGCAAAGTACCTAAAATATGATTCAAAACTACAAAAAAGGGATAAAATATGACATGATAATCCTAGAATCGGGAATTTAATCTATGTAATTCAGACGAAAAATGCTATATCTTTTTGTGTCATCAAAAAACATTTGAAATGAATTAAATAAAAAAAGTTAGACTTAGTTCTAATTTCATTTACAAATTAATTATACAAAATAAAATAAGGTGTAATTAAATTAATTTATTTTTATTTATGAAAATTAAATTAATTAATTGAGGCCTAAAGAAATCTAAGTATTTAGAAAATATTTTTGTATTTGTCTAGAAAAATAAATGAAGTATAAAAAACCTAGTCTTAATAAAATAAAATCAAAATGATTAAAATAAAATAATTTTTATTTGTCAAAAATTAAATTAATTGGTTAAAAAGACTAAATCTATTTTTTTTTTCTTTTTTTTTCCTGATTAAATAAAAATGATTTTAGAAAAGAAAATTTTAATTAAAAATAAAAAAAGAAATAAAATGGGCCTGAACTGTAAAAGCAAAAAAGGGGGGTGTTAGCAAGCAAAAACAAAAAGCCCAAAACCACTAAGCCCAGGCCCTGCATGATTCAATGTGGCCAGCCTTTGATGGCTCATGGTGGACAGGCGAGCTTGAAGCATTGGATTTTTCTGCATGATGATCTGATGGTTGTAGCATGAGGATGTACCACGTTCACGCTTGCCTTGCTTACACCTGATTAACAAAGGAAATGTTGAAAAATAAAATGTTAGAGGCAGGGATCAAACCCCTGCCTTGGCACACGAACGCTCTACACACACACACAGTTGCCACTGGGGTGGCTGTTTCATCCGGTTATGAAACAACTACCAATAAATATATTATAAACTCTTTTTCAAATATTTGAACAAGTCATCTTCTTCTTCCTCGCGGGCGCCAAGAACAACAACTCCATTTTTTATTATGTAACTCCTTCATTTTTCAACCATTTTAAAAAATGTAAACATGAAAATTGTTTGATTTTTCACCAGGAATTCCACCATATAACTTTCAAAAGCTCATCAAAGACTAAGATGAATTTTGTTTTCTACCAAAAATATGACCTAACTGGTCAAAGATCAAATTTCCAACACACAAGCAATATAAATGAAAACTAAGGGCATGATTAGCTTCATAGATGTGATATCTACATCTTTTCTTTAGAAAGTAAGTGCAAATGATGCTTGTATCAAGATATCACAGTTTAAAAAACTTACCTCTTGAAGTGGAGATTCAGAACACGTATGGATGCATCCATGTACAATGTAATGATTAATTAGGCTTCCTGGGACCTTCCTGAAGCTATTCCAGTTGATAGAATGCCTTGTAGCTTGCCAACTGTTCTGACGAAGTCAAACTGCAATGGTGGAATTTGAAAATGGTGGATGGTGATGGGGTGATTACAGGAGTGATTCGGGTGTTTGGATCACTTTTATGGAGTTTTGATGCGAATTCTGGTTTAAGGAAGTATGAGGGTGTCTTAAGGGCTATGAATTCATGTCCTAGCTTGCAAATGGACCTCTCTATTTATAGAAAAAGGTTGGAGGGAAGGAGTTGATCAAATTGTCAAGATCAAAAGTTATGGCTTGGTTGGATTGTAAATGAAGCAAACTTTGAAACACGTGATTTCAATGTGAAGTACAAGGAAATCTAAGGTGGTTAGGAACTTTAAACAAGTTGCTTCTGGCTTTTGTGTTGAGTGTGTGCAGAGGGAGAAAGTGAGAGGCTCAAGGAGAGTTGACAAAGTGATTAAAGCAAACTTTTCCAAAATGGAAGTGTGAACTTTGTGCCATTAAGGGAAAATTGTCTTGGACAAAGCTTGAATCAAGTGAATAATGGTTCAATCAGTTGTGTAAACATTTAATTATGGTGATATTTTCAAGTTAGAAGCCTGTAAAGCAAGATTTATGATTCATGGCTTGGAGATTTCATCTCATGTTCATCACAAAATGACTTGTATTTCAAGAATGGATGCCCAAATTCATCTCTTTGAATCTCCTTGCTCATGCATGATAAAATTGTGTTCTTGAACAATTTGGAAATCTTGAAACATTGTCTACAACTTTCATGTTGATCACTTTGGCTAAATCAAAATGGAACTTGGTGAAAATTTGCCAAGAAGTTGGGATAAAAATCTGACCAAACTTGTTGAGATTTTTTCTAAGTGTAGAGTAAAAATGTCACAACTTCATGGGCTTATATCTCTCAATGACAAAGTTGTAGAATTCATCAATCCCTACAACTTTCATGTTGGAATTTTTCCTTGAATCATCTTGCATCTTAGTGAAAAATGGTCATGAAGTAGTGAATTGATTAAGAACAAAAACACTTAGAAATTTTTCTAAGTGTTGGAAACTTTTCCAACTTTTGACTTTTGTTGACTTTCCTTGATTCTTGATGATAAAATTTTATATTTTTTACTGTTTTGATGATTCTTGATCTTTGAAGTTCAATGTTGACCAAAAAGTCAAAGTTTGACTTTTTGTGTGCTTGTTGACTTTTTATCAATTGATTCAAATTTCAACTATCAATCACTTGATCTTTGGAAATGTTTTGAGCCATGTAATTAGGTCAAGATATTATATTTGAGCCCTTGATATCAAGCTTCAAGTCATTAGGTCACGTGCTAGGTCAAAAGTCAATGATCAACCATTCTCAGTCAAAACCCTAATTTTAACAATTTTGCCCCTTTGTTGACCGGAGGACTTTTCTTGAGGATTTATGATCATCAGTTGATTAAATGATGAATATGACTTCAAAATGTTAATGTTGGCAAAAAAATATTGAAGTTTGACTGTATGTTGACTACAATTAACTTTTTACCCAATACAACTAATTTTCAGTCATCTGAGCAATTAACTGAGAAAATTTGTGATGCAAGACTTGAAACTTGGTATCGGAATTCTCGGAGACCTATGATGAACCATGAAATCCACTTGAGTCATTAGAAGTCCAATTTTCCTTGAGAAAACGAAAACCCTAGTTGTGGACCCTTGCTTAGGAGGAGGTTTGACCAGTCAACTCTTGAGAATCCTTGATTATTTGAGAATCTTAGAAGAAGGTCTTGAAAAAAATGGGAGGGAAAATTTCGGGGTAAAACAGCTTCCCCTGTTCAATATTCTTAAACATGAAGAGTTAGATTGACATGTCCGCCATTCGTGACTTGAAGGTAGAAGATGATTGAACACATAAGTGCCGAGAAATTTGCACTTGCTTATGCACTGTTGGTTGATTATACCGGGAATGGCCTTAAAGATTCCATTTGGAGAAGTGATGGAGAATTGTCAAAGATGGGCTTATAGATGCCATCCAGAGTAACTATTGAGAGAAATTAGACTAAGTCTACACTCGACTTTAACTGGGAGAAGTATCAGAATAAATCTTTGGTCGATTTAATTTGAGCCAGAAAATGTTTACAGGAAGAAGTATCAGAATAAATCTTTGGTCGATTTAATCTAAGCCAAAAAATATCTACCGGAAGAAGTATCAGAATAAATCTTTGGTCGATTTAACCTGAGCCAGAAGATATTTGAAGTAAGTGTTCGTCATGTAGATAATCGCCCCGTCCTGTTTCAGGAATTGATCTACAATTTGTTTTTGTTGGTAAACCCGTCCTGTTTCGGGAGTTCATACCAATGGTGATAAAGATAGTCGCCCCGTCCTCTTTCGAGAATTGATCTTTAATTGACCATAAAGGAAGAAAGATAGTTTCCCCGTTCTGTTTCGGGAGTTAATCTTCAACTTGTTCATGAGATAGTCCCCGTCTTGTTTCAGGAATTGAATTGCAATCTATTTTTCACAGTTAGTTTTCCTTGTCTTGTTTCAGGAATTAATCTATGGCTGGTCATCTAGATAGTTTCCCCGTCTTGTTTCGGGAATTAATCTGGAACATGCTTTTAGTTGGTCGTAGAGATAGTTGCCTCGTCTTGTTTATGGAATTAATCTCTAACCTGGTCACATAGATAGTTTCCCCATCTTGTTTTGGGAATTAATCTTGGACCTGTTCATGTAGATAGTCGCCCCGTCTTATTTTGGGAATTGATCTACAATTTGTTTTTTCACAGATAACTGCCCTATCTTGTTTCAGGAATTAATTTGTGGCTGGTCATCCAGATAGTTGCCCTGTCTTATTTCGGGAATTAATTTTTTGGCTGGTCATCCAGATAGTTGCCCCGTCTTGTTTCGGGAATTAATCTTGGACCTATTTGAAAATTGTTGATGATATTCGTCTGTTGATTGATCTTTCCTGAAAAGTTAAAGAGTTAGCTGTATGTAATGTCATGATGTATGAAATGCATTGCGTAATGATGTTCTCAAAATAAATGAGGTTGTGCTATATGTGTTTCGTATGCATATTCTATGATGTATGAATGTGAGATGTTGTTGAAGTGTATTTGTAAACCCGTGCAATATTTCTGTCTGGGAAAATAAATCCCTGACTGTTGCTGGGGATGAAGTGTATGTGTATCATCTATCTTGTCTAGAATGCTTCCACTGGGGATTCCTGCTTGCTGTTTGAGGAAAATTGTGTTGGGGAATGTTGATTTCTGTTTGGGGAGAAGAGTTCAGGAATGTTAGTCGTTCATCGCTCTACTGAGGAGTTTAATTCTTATATACCTTGACTGGGGATAAAAGAGATAGATAACCTTCCGACTTGTCTAGGGAGGATAATTCTTATATACCCTTAATGGGGATAAAAGAGATGGATAACCTTCCGACTCGTCTGGGGGGATAAAGCTGACTGATATCTGGTCCGGTTCCAGGTTTCATAACAACTCTCTAGGGATAGTGGTGACTTCACCGGGGAAAGGAATTTTGCCGGTGATTTGTAACAATCCGGGGAGACTGTAATCTATTGGGGAAATAAACCCTGTTGACGGAGAAAAACTCTGCTGAGGAAACAAATTCTCCTAGGGAAATTGAATTTTGCTAGAGAGAAGAAATATGCAGAGATTTTACAGTTTTAGAAAAATAACTCAGTTGGGGAAGAGAATTTCTATGAACTGTATTGATTGGAATTCCGTAGGTTGGTGATATTGTCGGGGAAAAGATCATGTTCTTTTATCCACTAGAGAGATCTGTCGGGGAAATTATGGGGAATGTATCTTAATTGAAGGTGAATTTGTAAAGATTACTCTGCGGTGATAATCTCATGGAAGTGGCTCTGTGGGGATTTGTGGACAGCTTGAACGTTATTCCAACTCCTAGAGTCTTGAGTAAATGTTTATTCCTGTTCTTATGCATATATTTGTTAACAGTCAATGATGTTCATATGCATATGTTCATTCAATTTTAGTCATTGGACGCTATTTGTAAACAAAATAGAAAAATTAACAAAAAGCAGAAAGTTTGAATTGACGGGTGTATTTGTATTGATAGTTTGCCTATAAACAGACGATTTTGTACAAAGAGACATAAATCATAGTAAGAGGAAATTGTCGTGAAACAAAATAGTACAAGGTGAAAACAAAATATACCTATGTGGAAATGATCTCGTTGGGTTCCAACTCTGCTATTGCCCCTATGTCTTCAAACATATCATCTCTTGTTGTTAGAAGAAGTTGATTGATCTTGTACTATTTGAAATTTTTGATCTTGGTAACGAAGTTTGTGGTAAGTGATCCAACGGGACATAGTCGTACGCTTTTAATCCCTAATTTTTTCCTGGACCTCCCTTTCAGGTTTTCAGTCCTCTGGGATACCCTTTCTTGCCTAAGTCACCTTTTCAGGTTTTCAACTTACGGGTGTATAATCTTTTATATATATCCCTAATTTTTTCCCGAACCCTTTTGGTTCGACGGGATGCCCTTATTTTTTCCAAGGCCAGTCAACCTAGAGGGTCGTTTTCATGCGTAGTATCTTTTAACTATGTCTGCATTCACAGGGTGCGGGAAATCTTCACCATCCATGGTTGTTAGTATCATAGCACCGCCCAAAAATACTTTCTTGACAACAAATGGCCCTTCGTAGGTGGGAGTCCATTTGCCCTTGGGTTCACCTTGCGGTAGGATGATGCGCTTTATTGCCAAGTCACCACCAACCTGATATACCCGATGCTTGATCTTCTTGTTGAGTGACTTAATCATACGTTTCTGATACATCTGACCGTGATAGACAACTGCAAGTATTTTCCTCGTCAAGCAGATTCAATTGGTCTAGCCTGTTATGAATCCACTTGTCTTCGTCTAAGTCTGCATCCTTCATAATTCTCAGAGAATGAATTTGAACTTTGACAGGTAGGACAACTTCCATGCCATAGACTAGAGAGAATGAGGTCGCCCTAGTTGATGTTCGTGCTGAAGTGCGATTCCCGTGAAGAGAAAATGGTAACATCTTGTGCCAGTATTTGTAAATCACAACCATCTTCTGTATGGTCTTCTTAATATTTTCTTTGGCGGCTGTCACTGTGACATTCATCTTTGGTCTATATGAAGAAGAGTTGTGGTGCTTGATATTAAATTGTGTGCAGAGTTCAGTGATCATAGTGTTGTTGAGGTTGGTACCATTGTCCATAATGAGTCTCTCGGGGATGCCATACCGACAGATAAGGTTATGCTTGATGAGCCGGGCTACCACATTTTTGGTAACGGAGGTGAACGAGGCTGCTTCAACCTATTTTTTTAAGTAGTCAATAACGACTAGAATGAAGCGATGCCCGTTAGAAGAAGTAGGCTTGATTTCTCCGATCATATCAATGCCCCCACATTGTGAATGGCCAAGGAGAAGTCATGGCGTTCAAAGGTACTGGAGGCACGTGAACTTTATCAGCATAAATCTGGCACTTATGACAAGTTCTCGAGTGGTGGTAACAGTAGTTTCCATAGTCGACCAATAGTAACCCGCTCTCAGAATATTCTTAGCCATGGTATGCCCACTAGAGTGAGTACCAAAGATGCCTTCGTACATATCTTTCATAATTTTCTATGCTTCCTTCTTGTCCATACAACGAAGCAAAGTTGAATCATGATTACACTTGTACAAAACTCCATTGCTCAAGAAGAACATATCTGACAACCTCCGCAGGAATTTCTTGTCATTGATTGATGCCCCTTCAGGGTATTCTTGAGCTTCAAGGTACCTTTTCACTTCATCAAACCAAGGTTTTTCTTCTACTCTATCAATTAAATTTCATAGCAGTGTGTCAGTTTGTCAAATCTTTTAATGGTAATTCTAGGAGCCTCGTTCTCCCAAATAATCTCTTCAAAGTACATAATCAAGGTAAACACATGTTCTCGGTAAGGGATAAGATTCAGATGCTTCGTATCCCACTCTCCCTTGACTTGACTGATCACCAAGGCTGAATCCTCATACACGCTTAGGAATTTGATTCTCAGGTCAATAGAAGCTTTAATACCCATGATGCATGTTTCGTACCCAGCCATATTATTGGTGCAGTCAAAGTAAAGTCTGAAAGTGAAGGGTGTATGGCAACCTTGAGGAGAGATGATTACATCACCAATTCTGTTTCCAATTGCATTAGAAGCTCCACTAAAAACCATAGTCCATCGGGACCCTAGCTCAGGTCCTTCATACGGTCTAGGTTCTTCACAGTCTGTTATTAGCATGATGTTCTCATCCGAGAATTCGAAGTTCATAGATTGGTAGTCGTCTACAGCTTGATGTGCCAAATGATCTTCCAGTACACTTGCTTTGATTGCTTTTTGAGTGGTGTACTGAATGTCGTATTCTGTGAAGATCATTTGCCATCGGGCTATTCTTTCGGAGAGAGCTGGCTTCTCAAATATGTATTTGATGGGATCCGTTTTAGAGATCATAAGAGTAGTATGAGTCAACATATATTGTCTTAGTCGGCGAGAAGCCCATGCTAAAGCGCAACAAGTTTTCTCGAGCAGTGAATATCTTGTTTCGCAGTTGGTAAATTTTTTTCTAAGGTAGTATATTGCATGCTCTTTTCGACCAGACTCGTCATGCTTCGCCAACACACACCCCATTGAATTCTCTAAAACTGTTAGGTACATGATTAGAGGTCTTCCTTTAGCTGGTGGCATCAGAATCGGGAGTTCTTGTAAGTACTCCTTGATTTTATCAAAAGCTTTTTGAAAATCGTTGTTGTAACACCCTCTAAAACCCCGCATAAATTTTCGCAATTATTAAAATCATAATTTCAGAGTACATGTATAATCGAGGATGCTACAATTCTCTTTTAATAACACAAATTCCTGTCATGCATAATCTTAGTAGTAACTCATACATGTTTACACAGCGGAATAATTTATTTAATAAGACCAAAGTTATAATATTTTCAATCATCAGGGATTAACACCTGGAATATATCAACATCATATTATAACCAAATACTAAGGAAATAAACGAGTCTGACTAAAGCAGCTCGACAAACAAACGTTCCCGGAGTTACAACTATCAGAGCATGACCCGGACAATACTAAAACGAAAATAAACTAGAACGACAAGCCTTCGCCAAGCACCTGAATGAAGCTCCTCAATCTGAAATATTCAACAGTAAGGGTGAGCATCTCAATTATACATTTGATTATACGTTCATAACAATCAATTCAGGCAATCATAAGCATCACCCAATAATTAGCATATTTCATAGTTTACAAAAACCTCTACAATTCATATACCCATGATATATTACTTTTCATATTTGCAAATACTCATCAAACATCGTCAACCATTTAGCAATCATACGTGCATACAAACAATCAAATACAACATTGGAAAACTCATCCATTCATGTTATATTCAAGGTAATGCAACACACCCATGCATGTGGTACCACTTTACCGCCCCATTAAATCTCGGGTCACGGATAACTCACCGTTCCATTATATCGCGGACACGGCTACCACCTCAACGTTCCATTAAATCGCGGACACGTATATTGGCCACCATGTTAATTCCACACAATGGGAATTAACAAATGCAACATGATATGTAAGTATGTAACACTCAGCATACTATGAACATCAATCAACATATCATGCACATCAACAACATCAATCATATCAAGTCATATCATAATTCATGCTTGATAACATTATCCAAAAGCACGACAATAAAATCCACAATAACGCACAAAAAAAACAAAATTCAGAAAAACCAACACAGCAGAGCAACACGGGTGCCCGTGTTGTGCAACACGGCCCGTGTTGCTGAACGCGTCCAGAAAACACACATTTTCTCTTTCTCATTACAGGGGACCTAACACGGGTACCCGTGTTGTGCAACACGGGCCGTGTTGTAACGACCAGAAAACACATTTTTCGTATCAATACAGGGGGAGCAACACGGGTGCCCGTGTTGTGCAACACGGCCCATGTTGTGCAACCAGAAGAGCAACCAGAAGAGCAACACGGGTGCCCGTGTTGTGCAACACGGCCCGTGTTGCTGAGCGCGTACAGAAATTTCCTGTATCTGCAGCAGCTCAGAAACAGCAGCCAAACGCGGGAAAACGCCAGCCAAAACGCGCATTTCGGTACCTAACGACATCGAGTTTGTATAATTCAAAACAACACTTCAATCTCCTAAATTCCAACAATCATTATAGAAACCTTAACCGAAATTAATCGTCCTTTTTAGGGAGTTTCTGACAACATTAAGGTTATCCCTAAACCTCTAAGGTAAATTCACGATCATGCAGTTATACTCCCAATCCACCATTTGGGACCTAAAATTCTTAATCGATTCATAAAAATTGGGAACCTAACCCTTTTCTAACAAGGTTCATTCCTAAGGGTATCGATTCCTACTAACATCTAACAATTGGGGTCTTTCCCTACGATTACCCAAAACAACCGTACATAAACCCATAAACAAAGGTAAATCGAGTATTAGCCCCCCTTACCTTATCAGTTAGCAGCTTTGAACTTTTGAGCGATGTTCTTCGTTCTTCGTACCTTCAGAGCTCTATTTCCCCAAATTCCCAACTTCTGTTTATCGTGAAAAATGAGAAAACTAACTTGAGTTCCAAAACATAACTTTATTTCTCCTGCACCCCCACTCTTTACTAACAACATCTAAGCCCAATAACTTAAAAACTCAGCATTTTCTTATTTCTTTTATTTTCCTCCATATTTCAAAATAAATAATTCCTTTTTATTTTATTAATCCTAATAAAATAATTTCCCAAATTTAAATAAATCAAATAATAGAAACTGGGGTGTTACAACTCTCCCTCACTAAAAGAGTTTTCGTCCTCGAAAACGTACCTTAGACGAACAGTTCCGGATAAGCCTCTTTCATCTGGCTCTCCAGCTCCCAAGTGATATTTCCATCTGCTGGACCTCCCCAAGCAACCTTCACTAATGCTATCTCTCTACCTCTTAACTGTTTCACTTCCCGATCTTCTATCCTCATAGGCAATGTTTCTACTGTCAGGTTATCTCTCACCTGTACATCATCTATTTGGATTACATGAGATGGGTCTGGAATGTATCTCCTCAGCTGAGAAACATGAAAAACATCGTGCAAATTCGCAAGTCTCGGAGGTAAAGCAATACGATAAGCAACTTCTCCAACTCTTTCCGTAATCTGAAACGGACCAATAAAACGCGGAGTCAACTTCTTAGATTTCAATGCTCGACCAATACCCGTCATCGGAGTAACTCTCATAAACACATGATCTCCAGCACTAAATTCTAAATTCTTTCTCCTCTTATCATGATAACTTTTCTGACGACTCTGAGAAGCTCTCATCTTCTCTTGAATCAATTTGATCTTTTCAGTAGTCTGCTGAACAATCTCTGGCCCAATTACTGAACTCTCTCCAGATTCATACCAACACAAAGGCGTCCTACACCGTCTACCATACAATGCCTCAAACGGAGCCATACCAATACTCGAATGGTAACTATTGTTATAAGTAAATTCAATCAATGGCAAATAGCTATCCCAAGCTCCACCCTTCTCTAAAACACAAGCACGCAATAAATCTTCTAACGATTGAATCGTCCTCTCCGTCTGTCCATCAGTCTGAGGATGGTAAGCTGAACTCAACCTCAATTTAGTACCCAAAGCCTTCTGCAATCCTTCCCAAAATTTCGAAGTGAACCTCGGATCTCTATCTGACACAATACTAGAAGGAACTCCATGCAAACTCACTATTTTCTCAATATATAACTGTGCCAATCTCTCCATTGAGTAATCCATTCGCACCGGTATAAAATGAGCAGACTTAGTCAATCTATCCACAACGACCCATATCGCTTCACAATTCATAGGAGTCCTCGGCAACCCAGATACAAAATCCATAGAAATAATATCCCACTTCCATTCTGGAATAAACATTGGTTGCATAAATCCCGACGGCTTCTGATGCTCAATCTTCGATTTCTGACAGATTAAACATGCATACACAAATTCAGCTATTTCCTTTTTCATTCCCGGCCACCAAAACAATTTCTTCAAATCATGATACATTTTCGCGGCACCCGGATGAATACTCATCCCACTGCGATGTCCTTCCTCTAATATACTCTTCTTGATTTCTGCGACATCAGGGACATAAATTCTATCGCCAAATCTCATAACATCATTTTCATCAATTCTAAACTCACCACCTTGACCTTGGTTGATCAATGTCAATTTATCAACTAAATTAACATCAGATTTCTGCCCGATCCTGATCTCTTCTAGGATACCACTAGTAAGTTTTAACATACCCAAACGAACACACTTCGGAGTACTTTCACAAATTAAACTCAAATCTCGGAATTGTTCAATTAAATCTAATTCACGAACCATCATCATAGACATATGCAAGGATTTCCTGCTCAAAGCATCAGCAACCACATTTGCCTTACCAGGATGGTAATTCAAACCAAAATCATAATCTTTGAGAAATTCCAACCACCTTCTTTGCCTCATATTGAGCTCTTTCTGATCGAAAAGATACTTCAAACTCTTATGATCACTATACACTTCAAATCTCGAACCATACAGATAATGTCTCCATAATTTCAAGACAAACACAACTGCTGCCAACTCTAAGTCATGAGTAGGATAGTTCCTTTCATGAACCTTCAACTGTCTCGAAGCATACGCAACTACCTGTTGATTTTGCATTAAAACACCACCTAGACCCAACAGAGATGCATCACAATAGACCACAAAAGATTCCACCGGATTCGGTAAAATCAGAATAGGAGCACTAGTCAATCTCCGTTTCAATTCTTGGAAACCTTTCTCACAATCAGAATCCCAAATAAACGCTTGTCCTTTTCGAGTCAATTTCGTCAACGGCAATGCTAACTTTGAGAATCCTTCGATAAACTTTCTGTAGTAACCTGCAAGACCAAGAAAACTCCTGATTTCAGAAACAGTCTTTGGCGCTTCCCACTGAGATACCGCTTCTACCTTTGTAGGATCCACTGCAATACCATTCTTAGAAATCACATGTCCAAGAAAACTAACTTCACTCAGCCAGAACTCACATTTGGACAACTTTGCATACAACTTCCTATCTTTCAACAACTCTAACACAATTCTGAGATGTCCCGCATGCTCTTCGTCATTCTTGGAATAAATCAGAATGTCATCAATAAAAACCACAACAAACTTATCCAGATACGGATGAAAAATCCTGTTCATATATTCCATGAAAACACCAGGTGCATTAGTAACTCCGAACGGCATAACAGAATATTCATAATGCCCATACCTCGTTCGAAAAGCAGTCTTTTGTATATCTTCCGCCCTCACATGAATCTGATGATATCCAGATCTCAAGTCAACCTTACTGAATACACTGGCTCCAATTAGCTGATCCATTAAATCATCAATCCTCGGTAACGGGTACCGATTCTTAATGGTTACCTTGTTCAATTGCCTGTAATCAACACACAGTCTCATAGAACCTTCTTTCTTCTTAACCAACAATACCGGAGCACCCCAAGGCGAAACACTTGGACGAATAAACTTCTTCTCCAGTAAATCTTCCAACTGACTCTTCAATTCAGCCAACTCAGACGCAGACATACGATATGGCGCCATCGACACCGGTCTCGTACCAGGAATCAAATCTATAGAAAATTCCACTTCTCTCTCTGGAGGTAACTCACCAACATCATCCGGAAAGACTTCTGGAAAATCACACACCACTGGCAATTCGCCACTCCTGACCTTTCCTGTTGCATCTAATGAAGCAAGTAGCATAAACACATTAGCACCGTCTTCCATTGCTTCTTGTACCTGCCTAGCAGTCATAGTCAAATTCTCGACACCAACTGCTTCTGGGAAAATCACCGTCTTAGCAAAACAGTTCAGATGAACCCGGTTGAATTCCAACCAGTTCATCCCAAGGATAATATCAATTTGTTCAAGCGGTAGGCACACTAAATCCATACCGAAACCTCTACCAAAAATCTCAATAGGACAATTCCTACATACAAGTGAAGTTGTCACTGAACCCGATGCAGGAGTATCAACAACCATGCTACCTCGCATACCAGATATGTCCAGTTTCAACCTCTCAGCACAATCCAAAGAAATGAAAGAATGAGTTGCACCAGTATCAATAATTGCAACTAAAGGTGTGCCATGAATAAAACACGTACCTTTAATCAATCGATCCTCTGGAGTAGTCTCAGATCCAGACAAAGCGAACACTTTTCCACCTGACTGATCCTTCCTAGGCTTAGGACACTGCGGACGAATGTGACCTTCTTCGCCACAATTGTAACAAGTAACAGACTTCCCTTTGCAATCAATAGAGAAATGACCAGCCTTTCCATATTTATAGCACTTCTTCTCATCACTCTTGCAATCTCGAATGTGATGACCAGACTCACCACACCTGTAGCATCTGATAGGAGCCTTAGAATCTCCCCCACTAGGCCTTTTCCAACCGCCTGATCTCTGGTTATCTCTACCATATGGCTTGCCACGGTCCATATGTTGCTTTCCCCTTTTATCAACAGCCCCACGAGAGTGAGACGACCTATTCTTGGTAATATCTTCTTCCAAGATCCTGCTACAATCCACCAGATCAGAAAATCTACGAATACGCTGATACCTGATTCCCTGCTTAATCTCATCTCGGAGACCATTCTCAAATTTGATACACTTAGAGAATTCTCCAGCCTCATCATTGTTGTAGTGTGCATAATACTTTGCCAACTCAATGAACTTAGTAGCATACTCACTAACAGTCAGATTGCCCTGCTTAAGCTCCAAAAACTCAATTTCCTTTCTTCCCCGAACATCTTCAGGAAAGTACCTCCTCAGAAAAGCCCTTCTAAAGTTAGCCCAAGTCAGTGCCTCTCCATCCTGAACCATTTCAGTCCTTGTGGCAACCCACCAGTCGTCGGCCTCTTCTGCCAACATATGCGTACCATATCTGACTTTCAGATCTTTAGCACAATCAATCACACGGAAAATCCTTTCGATTTCCTTCAGCCACTTCTGAGCACCTTCAGGGTCATGTGTACCTTTGAACAACGGAGGATTGTTCCTTTGGAAATTTCCCAATTGCCTATCAGCACCAATCACGCCTCCAATTGGGTTTCCAGCAAGTACACCAGCTAACATCCCCAAAGCCTCAGCTAGTGCAGCATCATTTCGTCCGTTACCTCCTCCAGCCATATTCCTGAGAATCAAAACATACTCTTCATTAGAATACAGTATCGACAGTGTTACTTTACACTAATCGCATACAAAAGGGATGACTGACTCAAGACTCTGGTCGCAACGACCGACTATGCTCTGATACCACTATTGTAACACCCTCTAAAACCCCGCATAAATTTTCGCAATTATTAAAATCATAATTTCAGAGTACATGTATAATCGAGGATGCTACAATTCTCTTTTAATAACACAAATTCCTGTCATGCATAATCTTAGTAGTAACTCATACATGTTTACACAGCGGAATAATTTATTTAATAAGACCAAAGTTATAATATTTTCAATCATCAGGGATTAACACCTGGAATATATCAACATCATATTATAACCAAATACTAAGGAAATAAACGAGTCTGACTAAAGCAGCTCGACAAACAAACGTTCCCGGAGTTACAACTATCAGAGCATGACCCGGACAATACTAAAACGAAAATAAACTAGAACGACAAGCCTTCGCCAAGCACCTGAACGAAGCTCCTCAATCTGAAATATTCAACAGTAAGGGTGAGCATCTCAATTATACATTTGATTATACGTTCATAACAATCAATTCAGGCAATCGTAAGCATCACCCAATAATTAGCATATTTCATAGTTTACAAAAACCTCTACAATTCATATACCCATGATATATTACTTTTCATATTTGCAAATACTCATCAAACATCGTCAACCATTTAGCAATCATACGTGCATACAAACAATCAAATACAACATTGGAAAACTCATCCATTCATGTTATATTCAAGGTAATGCAACACACCCATGCATGTGGTACCACTTTACCGCCCCATTAAATCTCGGGTCACGGATAACTCACCGTTCCATTATATCGCGGACACGGCTACCACCTCAACGTTCCATTAAATCGCGGACACGTATATTGGCCACCATGTTAATTCCACACAATGGGAATTAACAAATGCAACATGATATGTAAGTATGTAACACTCAGCATACTATGAACATCAATCAACATATCATGCACATCAACAACATCAATCATATCAAGTCATATCATAATTCATGCTTGATAACATTATCCAAAAGCACGACAATAAAATCCACAATAACGCACAAAAAAAACAAAATTCAGAAAAACCAACACAGCAGAGCAACACGGGTGCCCGTGTTGTGCAACACGGCCCGTGTTGCTGAACGCGTCCAGAAAACACACATTTTCTCTTTCTCATTACAGGGGACCTAACACGGGTACCCGTGTTGTGCAACACGGGCCGTGTTGTAACGACCAGAAAACACATTTTTTGTATCAATACAGGGGGAGCAACACGGGTGCCCGTGTTGTGCAACACGGCCCGTGTTGTGCAACCAGAAGAGCAACCAGAAGAGCAACACGGGTGCCCGTGTTGTGCAACACGGCCCGTGTTGCTGAGCGCGTACAGAAATTTCCTGTATCTGCAGCAGCTCAGAAACAGCAGCCAAACGCGGGAAAACGCCAGCCAAAACGCGCATTTCGGTACCTAACGACATCGAGTTTGTATAATTCAAAACAACACTTCAATCTCCTAAATTCCAACAATCATTATAGAAACCTTAACCGGAATTAATCGTCCTTTTTAGGGAGTTTCTGACAACATTAAGGTTATCCCTAAACCTCTAAGGTAAATTCACGATCATGCAGTTATACTCCCAATCCACCATTTGGGACCTAAAATTCTTAATCGATTCATAAAAATTGGGAACCTAACTCTTTTCTAACAAGGTTCATTCCTAAGGGTATCGATTCCTACTAACATCTAACAATTGGGGTCTTTCCCTACGATTACCCAAAACAACCGTACATAAACCCATAAACAAAGGTAAATCGAGTATTAGCCCCCCTTACCTTATCAGTTAGCAGCTTTGAACTTTTGAGCGATGTTCTTCGTTCTTCGTACCTTCAGAGCTCTATTTCCCCAAATTCCCAACTTCTGTTTATCGTGAAAAATGAGAAAACTAACTTGAGTTCCAAAACATAACTTTATTTCTCCTGCACCCCCACTCTTTACTAACAACATCTAAGCCCAATAACTTAAAAACTCAGCATTTTCTTATTTCTTTTATTTTCCTCCATATTTCAAAATAAATAATTCCTTTTTATTTTATTAATCCTAATAAAATAATTTCCCAAATTTAAATAAATCAAATAATAGAAACTGGGGTGTTACAGTTGTTCCACTTGACTACTTGATCTTTCTTCAGCAGCTTGAAGATTAGCTCACAAGTAGCATTCAAATGAGAGATGAATCGAACAATGTAGTTTAGTCGTCCTAAGAAACCTCTGACCTCCTTCTCAGTAGGGGAACTGGTATTTCTTGAATAGATTTAACTTTTGTAGGATCGACTTCAATACCTTTACCACTAACGACGAAACCTAGGAGTTTTCCACGCCTCACCCCAAAGGGGAATTTGTTTGGATTTAACCTCAATTTGTACTTCTTCATCCTTTCAAATAACTTGTGCAGATGATCAATATGTTCTTCTTCAGTTTATGACCTGGCTATCATATCATCGACATAGACTTCTATCTCATGACGAATCATGTCATGGAACAAAGCTACCATAGCACGCTGATAAGTTGCCCCTGTGTTCTTCAACCCAAAAGGCATGACCTTGTAACAGAATATGCCTGACTGTGTGACGAAAGTAGTTTTCTCCATGTCCTCAAGCGCCATCTTGATTTGATTATAACCCGAGAAACCATCCATGAAAGAGAATACCTTATGTTGAGCAGTGTTGTCAACCAAGACATCAATTGTGGCAGCGGGAAGTCATCTTTGGGCCTTGCCCTATTCAGATCCTTATAATCTACGCACATACGTACCTTGCCATCTTTTTTCGATACTGGAACAACATTAGCAACTCATTAAGGATATGACGTCACTGCTAAGAAACCTGCATTGAATTATTTCAGAACCTCAGCCTTGATTTTATCTGACATTTCAGGATGCATGCGATGAACCTTCTGTTTAATCGGAGAATAACCCTATTTCATTGGCAGACGGTGAACCACAATATCATTATTGAGCCCTGGCATGTCTTCATATGACCAAGCAAACACCTCAACATAGTCGTGCAACATCTGAATCAATCTGCTCTTGACACTGTCCTCCAGGTTGGCGCTAATCTTGACTTTCTTCCTATCTATCTCATAATCCAAGTTTACCACCTCGACTGGATCTTCATGTGGTTGGATAGCCTTTTCTTCTTGTATTAAGAGTCTAGCAAGTTCTCCAGGTATTTCACAATATTCCTCACCTTCGTCCTCGGCTTGGTAGATTAGATTTTCAAAGTCATAAGCGGCAATAGCATAATCGTTATCAACAAGATCTCGAGTGGATGGGAATCTACAATGTAGTGTATGGGTGTGTGTAAGAACACATAGCTATTTGAAAGTGCAAATAAAGTAAAAAGAAAGACAAAGAGCGCAAAATTTGAATGCAAAACATCCAATGTTTTTCATTAAATGAAAATATGATATATGAAATGACATCCCTTAACAAATGGACCATTGTGCCCCGGGCAAGACACAAGGTTTAAAGTAATTGTTTTAAAAGAAATTACATAACCAAACTTCTTAAAGCAAATAAAAAAAACAGAAATAGCTATTACTCCTGTCTGAAGTAGATTGGTACAAAGTCTTTAGCCTTCCAGTTGTTGAGTCCACTGCCAATGGTAAGGAATATCCGGTTGTCTTGGTCACTGTCATTATCAGTGTCTTCTATTACGTTCACTCCATCGTTGCTGATACAGAATGAAGGTCTTCCATCTCGAGAGCGACAAACAACTTTTTGACCCTCTACAATAAAGCCCAAACCGAACTTGTCAGATTTGAATGAGATATTAGGAAGCTAACCCCAAACAGTACAATTGCCTTCTTCTATCACAACCCTAGCATCCTTCAGAGAAGCCATTGTTGGTGTGTCCTTGGTAATCTTGGGAGTAGCAAGAGTAGCTTTAGCAACAACAGTCATTGGAGGGATTACTTCAAATGTCTGGCAGGGAGTTTCAATGAATTCACCATCCATTTCAACATATTTGAATGAATTCAAATGGATGACCATATATTCTTCTTCTCCACAGACTGTAACGATCTTCCCTTTCACTGGATATTTAATTTTTGATGTAAGGTAGAGGTAACAACGCCTGCCCCATGAATCCAGAGGTGCCCTAGAAAACAGGAATAAGCCGTGTGAATATCTATTACATATAAAATGGAGTTGAAAACCTGAGATCCCACCTTGTTCGGAAGATCAACTTCTCTGTGCACCATTCTTTTTGACCCATCAAAGGTTCTTACCATAATATCGCTGGGTTTCAGCACTAGCCATTCACAATCCAATCTATCAAGAGCACCTTTTGGTAATACATTCAGATAGGAACCTGTGTCAACTAATACATGCGCCAAAGTAGTTCCCTTACACTCAATAGAGACGTGCAGGGCCTTGTTATGATTCTTTCCTGCCGAAGTTAAGTCGACATCAGAAAATCCTAAACCATTATCATTTGTTAGGCTTGCCACACAATTCTCAAACTGATCAGCAGAGGTCTCTTGTGGTACATGAGCATTCTTCAGAAATTACAACAATGCCTGAGCATGGGCTTCGGAGCATAATAACAAGGACATCATGGATATTTTAGAGGGTGTTTACTCCAGTTGTTCAACTATTTTGTAGTCACTTTTACGAATGATCTTCAGTATTTCTTCCATCTCTTGTTTAGAGGAGTCTTCAATTGTAATATCTTTTGAGGGTGCCTCCGTCTGGGCAGGCTCAATCACTTTATCTTTGCCCCGGGCTTCAGCAGTTGACCCAGCAGTAGGAATATGAACAGGTGTTGTGATAGTTTTTGGAGGAGGGATCTCTGGGGAGAAGATCCTTCCTGTTCGGGTAACTTTACTAGTTCCGACAATATTTTCGACATTGAGATTGGTAAATTCAGAATCTTCATCTTCGGTAATCCATGGCTCTTGCCTAACACCATGATAATAAACTTCTTCTCCATAATTCCAAGGAACAACCTTGTTAGAGGAATAGGGGACTGGCCCTGGTGCGCTGATGATCAGGGGAGCCACCCTCGGCTTGGCAGAAATCCTTATAGGACCTCTAGCGGTGATCCTTACAGGAATATTGGAAATTGTGATTATGGAAACATCTTTAAGTCTTAGTTCTTGAGATATACTTTCATGCAAACTCTTCATGGACGGAGTTTTCTCGAACATAATTTCATGGCTATCAATCAAGCATTGAATACCCTTCTTCAGCCACATACAACCATTAGTTTGGGAAGCACAATGGTAATAAATTTCAGGACAACCCAAAAATAAACCAACTCGTAATAGATTCTTCTTAACGATCATCAAGGGAGTGGTCAAGTTATTTATGGTGGAGACATAGGAAATATCGTCAATAGCATTAACACCTTTACCATAACTAGGAATGGGTGCAGTATCACATTAGGGGTCTCTGGAGGATCAAACTCAATTTCTTTTGCATCAATCATATCTTGGATTTTGTTTTTCAAAGCCCATCTGTTGTTGGTGTCATGCCATGGACTGTTCGAATGATAGGCGCACTTTGCATTTATGTTGTATTTTAGAGAGGACTTGTTGGGATTAGGAGGAGGACGCCACAGTGTTATCAAGTATGCTTTTAACAGATGTTGTAATCCTTGAGCCAGTGGCATACTAATCCTGGTGAACTGCCTTCTTGGTGCCTCTGACCTACGTTGATCCCCATGTTGTTATGGTTGAACAGGTGCTGGATTAGAGATTAACACTGCCCCTACAAACTGATGACAGTCATTCTTACTACGGCTCCTCTGGCCATAAACAACATTTGTTTCCTTCTTACCACTGAACAACTTCTTCACAGAATTGGAATCTTTGTGCTCTTGATATCGCTTTCAACTCGTTCGCCAGTCAGAATTAGCTGAGTAAACCCTGATGAAGAACTCCCAATAAGCAGATTAAAGAATGGACCCGTCAGAGTGCCCATGAACATATCCACCAATTCCCGATCAGTCAAAGGAGGTTGCACCCTTCCAGCTAGGTCCCTCCATTTTTAAGCATACTCCTTGAATCCTTCATTCGAACCCATGGACATATTTTGCAATTATACACGAGCCGACACCAGGTCAGCATTATATTGATACTGCTTGTAAAAAGCAGCAGCCAAGTCTTCCCATGTGTGAATATTGATTCCTTCAAGTTGATAGAACCATTCAAGTTGAGTACCGGACAAGTTTTCTTGAAAGAAATAGACCCACAATGTCCAGTCAGTAGTATGTGGTTGGATTTTTTGAACATAAGACCTCAAATGGAGCTTGAGACAAGAGACCCTGTCATATTTAGCAAAGATAGGGACCTTGAATTTGTGAGGGATGACCACCCCTGGGATCAGACCTAAATCTCCAAAGTCCAATCCAAGCACTTTCTGGATTTCCACAACATTGAGTTGGTTTTCCAAATGCTTGTATTTGTCATCTGTAGGAGGGTACTAATCATCGGAGTAGTCTTTGTCTTCAGAACCCTGATTGTTTCCTCCTCCAGCCCTGGTGCTTCTAATATCCTCCTCTTGATTGTTCTCTTCCTTAGAGGAAACATCATCTGCTTAAGCCAGTCAAGCAAGACCTTTGAATCTTCTCCCCATATTGAGGATAACAGCCTGCTTCTTAGTCTTCTTTTTCATGGTGAGGAGCGTCATCATCTCTTGTTTCCCTTTGGCAAGATTCAGCAGAGCCTCTTGAAACTGTGCATGTTGAGTTTGCAGATCTTTGACAGTTTGTTCGAGAACCATCTTATACTGAAATAAACAATAAATAGATGAGGAAAATTGTGTTGGAAAACTTGCTTATAAAATGATGCATGATATGAGCATGCAATGTTTTCAAGGACCTTAGGAGATTTAAATTTGGTAGCCAAAAAGGAAACAGAAACAAAGATTGCATTAATAAGTTCAAAATTACAATTGCCTTTTGGGCTTACAATGAAAAGCAAAAGGGCCTCAAGGAGACAACAAATGTAAACTTCTAAACCCTAATACTCAAGTCTCCCACAAACGCTTCCTCTTCGTGTCGAGGTATGCATTAAGACTCCGCTCTTCATGTAGTTGCTTTGTGAGCTCCAACACTTTCTTCTCATTTGCATAGAATTAAACTTCAAAGGTGTCCCATTCTTCCTTGAGTTGAATCCAGGACTTCATCAATTCTTCGAGGTAAGTAGGCATCTCCGGATGAAGAATGGTATAAGGAACACCCCCCTCAGTCACAGGCTCCACAGTCACCGGTAAGACAGCGGGATATGGCATCATAAGGTTTTGAGCACGAGATCGTACCCACTTGAGATATGGCTTCAAAGGGATAGAATTCTTATGTCCTAAAGTCTTTCTATCAATCTTGTTTACCATGCCCCAAGCTCGTATAAACCTTTGACAATAACCTTTAAAATCGTTCTCGTAGTCGAACATAATACCCTGGATAAGTGTGTCATGAGGACCATCTCTTCGAGCGTAACCAAATTATCATAGAGCAAGAGAATGGTTGTAAGTAATACCTCCCCTAATTCTAAGGAGTGAAACATTAGGGAATTCCCGGCAACGGTCTGTAGCGGTAGAATTGTTGAGACTAAGCCATTGGATTGACTTAACTCGCACATATCAAAATAAAGATTGCCACCACACTTTAGTGTTTCCAAATGAAAGGGAAAAGAGCGAATAACCCAAAAGAGGGGGGAAAGTTTCTAGGTAAGGGGGTTGGTTATGCAAAGGGAAGGTATTAGCACCCTAAACATCTACGGTACTCCGCTGAAACCTCTTTGAAAAATCTGTACATTTTTCTATAAAATGTTATATAAGAAATAGATCGTAAGGATGAGAAAAGAAGTATTTTTTTATAATTTTTGCACCCTTCGCGATTATGAACCTTTAGTGCCTAAGTACCACCTTCCGTGCAATAGGGGATCAGGTTACACGTGGTTCACCTTTAAAATTTTTAAAAACACAAGTGTGTTGGTTAATTTTAAGAGATGAGACATCATCGTCATTGTCCGTGTGGAAAACATACTTACTACCCATAATTATGAGAAATGAGAGTTTGCGTCATCTCAAAGTGGAGGATATGGCTTGGATTTTAAAATCAACAATTCCTCACTCAACAACCAAGTGGAAAATGTCTCTCTTCACTACATATTATAGAAGTATAGTTGTTTGCATCACTACAAGGATTGACAAGAGTCCAATCTTTTGAGAAAAGTTTTTAAAGATAAAAGCCAAAATGGAAAAATAGTTTGAATGAGGTTTATTGACTTTTAGTCTTTTCACAAAAAAAATGTTAAAGTATTGTTAAGTTGATTGAAATTTAATTAAGAAATAGTTTTTTTAAAAATACATGGACATAAGTCCAAGTTTATTATGAAAGTGTTCAAGTCTTAAAAATAAGAAGATTTTTCAAAAGGAGGGAGAAGATTTTTGAAATTAAAGAAGGTGGGAGGAGATGAAGAGGCTATCCTAAAGCATAAGGTAAAAGCTAAGGAGAAAAACCATCTAACCAAACAAAAAACCAACACTTGACATAATGAGTCAATGTAGAATTCCATCCTTTGGATTTGAAACCAAGCAAACAATTAATAAATCCTTTAAGAATACCAAACTTCAATTGCATTAAGTCTTCATAAAAATTGGGCAGAGTAATAGCTGTATACAGATGAATTTCAGATCACAAACAAAGCATGTAATCACAATAACTTTCACACAAAAAAACAAACAACCCAATGTCTTGGGGTAAACCCCAAAAACTCCAGACAAAAATAACAATTGAGGTCACAAGATCTCAAGGTAGGTCAAGGTCCCTAATCCTAACTCCAAGAAGTCCATGTCTCCATAATGCCAAGGATAGTAACCAAATGGTCCAAGTAACATTAAAGATTTTAGGGTTTAAGTTGGTTATTAGGTATCATAAAAAAGAAATGAAAAGTTCAAGTGAGCAAAATAATATAAAAAAAGACATGTAGGTAGAGGCTCAAGTGAGCAAAGATGAAAAGAGCATGAAATGTAAATGCTAAAGTAAATGGTACGTAAAGTAAAAGCATAAAAATAAAGTCAATTATTAGGAATTAGTAGTTAGTTGGATGACCATCTTGAAACTTGCATTTGGAACTCATTAGAGGATTGGTAGAACCAAAGGCTCTCAACAACAAGTTGCATTTGCTTTTTTGTCAAGTATATCATCCATTTAAGAATCTCAAAGTAACATTTAATGATCAATGATGTTTAAGTGATCCACTTTGACCAAATTTGATGAAGTTCCATTAGAGGATTGGTAGAACCAAAGCCTCCTAACAATGGATCTCAAGGTTATTGGATCATAGGGTTCAAATTAACATACTTGGGCTTGCAAACATAGGTTTGGGCCACAAATGATCATTATCTCAAATCGGGACAAAATTTCGCGCTATGTTAAGCAATCGTAAGTGGACTTATATAGAAGTCGCACCTATTTTGAGGCTGGTCAATAACAATCTATGTACTTCACGTTTGGATAAATGATATAGAGATCATCATCCTATAACATGTAATACAATAAGAAGGGCGTAAGATGAAGAGGGAAGGGGAAATGAATAAACCACATTTGAACCAAAATTAATCAAATTATTATTAAAATCATTCATCCATTTTTATGGAGTTAGACTCAACACCATGGATCCAATGATGTTAATAAAGTTCATGATCAAAATTTCAATCCAAGATCAGTCAAAATATATAAAAATAAAATTGTATTTAAAATAAAATGAAAAAAAGGTTTTTTAAAATGATTGAAAAAAGAAAATAAGAGAGAAAAATTGCAACTATATTCAAATTAATCAGGAAAAATTAAGTAAGGCCATAGAAAAATCAGAAAGGAAGTCAAATATTTTTATGAAAATTTTGATAATTTTTAAAAGTCAAACTGTTTTTAAACTAAATAAAATTACTCAAATAAATGGAAAATAGATAAAAAATAGTAAACATCAAGATAAAATTCCATAAAATTTCCAGAAAGTCAGAAATAAGAAAAATGACACTTATGTATATTTTCAAAATTTTAAAATGTCAGCAAGTATTTTTAAAACAAATAAGGCAGATATGGTGAAAATCATGAAAAATACTAAACATCAAAATAAAAATATGAAAAAATACTCATAAAGTCAGAAATAATTCAAAGTATTTTTGTATATTTTTTTCATAATTTTTGGATACAAAATAAAAGAGTTATGAATTGTTGAAATTTAAAACAATTAAAATATAAAATCAGAAAATAAAATAAAACCAAAAAGATGTGGACCATCAGATCATAGTCAAAACGCGTTATTAAGTTGATCAAGTGGACTAGACGTGATGTGCTTGATATGGACCTTATTTGAAAATGAATTGGATCAGGAAAAAGGCAACCAATAAAAATAAAACAATTGGTGTGTTATCATTGGTTGAGACGAGACGTGTCATCGTCCTCAACCTCTAGACGCCCTGCAATGGAGATTTCACGAGTTTTTTCAAATGGAAAAATTAGAATCCCAGACTAGTATCATTGGATTCACCTCTTCAAGACGATTCTAATTGTACCATCGCGCCAAATTTATATAAACTGTGCAAGGCTGTGTTTGAAGAAAACCAGAAAAAATAGCGAATACGAAAATCTAGATATCTCACTCAAACCTCAATGAAATTGCAAATTATAAAGAGCACGAGGATCATAAGGATACAGAGAGTAGATTAGCCTTTTATTTGAATCAATTTGGCTAAGAAATCTACCTGAACAAAGCAGTGAGAAGTTGCTCTGAAATTGGACTTCTGTAGATCAATATAGGTCACGATTCTTGAGGATAATTGTATGGTTAGCTTCAGAGAAGTTCAATGAAGCTAACTGAATGTAGCTTTTGGTTTTTAAAGGTGGGAATGTAAGAAATCAGAAATTTAAATTCAGAGTTCTTATGAGATCTGAATAGGGGTCAACTGGCTATCAAAAGCTTGAAAAGATGAATGAGAGATGATCCTCTATTTATAGGGGAGTGAATGGGATCCTTAAGCGTGTGAGATGATGAAGTTTGGAGGGAAATCGCGTGGGTCTGTAGCATGAACAAAGTGTAACTTGTTTAGCATCAAAACTAAGCTAAATCTGTGTTTCATGATGCTAAACGCCTTTGGAAAGTTGTTAAACATGATAAGAAGAGAAAACACGTGGAAAATTGAGATTAGAAGCCAAAACAAAGATTTTAAAATCTGACTTGTGATGAAACTTCAGTTTCAAGGTACCAAATTCAAATCAATGGCATTCTTAACTCAAGGGGTCTTAGGGCATGATTCGTGAAGCTTTAGAAGGATGAGGTTACAAGCTTTGTAATGGGAAAAGAATGGCATAAAATGGTTGCTTGAGCTGAAAGTTGCAATGAGTCAAACATGGCAAAAAGAAGTTGACTTTCCATACTTAGAAAATTTCTAAGTTTTTCTTCAAAAATGACTTATAATGTCTTGCATCCAAACATGGCCTTACCCTTGGTATTTTCTCTTGGCCAAAAAAGATGGAATGAAGTAGATCTCTTGAATGAACTTTTGAAACTTGAACCATTCAAAATCTCTAAAAATTGAGTTATGACTTGTTGAAAGTGGAAATAATTCATAAAATGACCTATAATCTCTTGCATCCTTAGGGAACCTTCCATCCATTTTCAAGATTTGCACATAAAAGAAAGGTTGAAGTTCACATATTCAAGATCATTGTGGAAAAATAATTGGCTCAAGGTGATAAAACTTGATCAAGTTATGGTCATTTGAAGTCACACAAAGGAATTTGAGGGTCCATCTAAAGGACTTGTAATCTTTCTTCGTCATCATGTTTCTTACACACAAAATTTCCTTGGAACTTTTGAAGTGATTTGTTAATAACCATTTAAAGAGAAGGATGTATTTGGAATCATTCCAAAATACCAAAATATGAGCAAGATATACCCCTTTGAAGTTCAAAACCCTAGCTCCTAAAGCCGGAAAAATGCATTGGGGAATCTTTGCAATTTTGATCAACCTTCTTGCACCAATACCTTTGTCATGTAAATAGAAGTTGTTGTGGATGATAATGAAAAAGTCAAAGCAACCAACACCACTTCAATATCTTGAGAATTGAAGGAGATATGCACTTGTGATCAATGGAAACAAAGACTTATCCCTTTGAGTCAAACTTCTTCAATCAACCCTTGTACTTTTGAACTAATTTTGACAATCTTGAGGCATGATGAATCATAAAGACTTTGTCATGATGTTACTTCAAAACATATTTAATGACGAGGCTTGAATCTCAATGAAGCTTTGTTGAGGAAGGTATGGAAATGAACTCTTGAATCCATAGATCAATCTTGATGGGAATGTATTGTGCTTTTACCTACAACATCAACAATTAGGGCAAACACTCATTGTATTTATTAGTTAAAGAATAATCAATACAAAACATGGATGATCAGAAAATACAAGTAAAGGTACTTGGTGATTCCTCCTAGAGCAAAATCTAAAGACAAGGAGAAAAACTAAACCCCAATGTGATCTTGTTGTGATTGAATTGATAGGATATGATGAATGGGTCTTAGGGGGAAAAACTTGGGGTACAACACGGTCAATGATAATAACATCCTCTTGAGATTGGAAACACAAATAGATATCCGAATGAGAGAGTGACATTGTTGTACCCCAAAATTTTCCCTCTTATTTTCTCAATACATGTCCATTGAGATCCCTAACATGCCCTAGGATGACTAAGAATTGACCAGACAAATTCTCCTCCTAAGGCAATAAACCTCAAACTAGGGTTTTAGTTTTCATCAAGATGTGTGAGCTCCAAGGCTCTCAAATTTTTTCCATTGTCCTAATATGTACTCAAGGTTATCCATGCCAAATTTCATGCCCTACACAACAAGTTTGCTCAGTTAACTGCTCAAATTCCTAAAAATTAACTATACTAGGTCAAAAGTCAACTATGGCTTATATACAGTCAAACTTCAAGATTTTGGGTCAACATCAACATTTTGAAGTAATATCCATTATTTGATCAAGGTTTGATCACGATTCCTCAGGAAATGTTCCTAACTCATCAAAAGTCAAAAATCGAAAATTAGGGTTTCTATAGGAAAAGTCAACCAGACTTTGACCAGGCATAACTTTCTCATACTTTATCAGAAATTTTTCCACCAAAGCTCATTTTGAAGATAATCCAATTACCTAAAACTTCTCTTAATCTCCCAAGTTCAAGAAATTCCCCAGTTAAAAGATACAAGCACATACATTATAGATCCTTTCAAAAAGTCAACAAAAACACCTTTTGGGTCAAAGCTCCTTACATGAACATGGAAGATCCAATTGAAATGAAACCAAAAGGGTAGTTTCTAGGACATCCTAAGCTCTCTAAAAAGTCTAAGAACACCCTCTTAGGGTTAAAAATGAGAGAGATATGCATTGCTAAAGTTGACCAATTTTTGGAAAAGTGCATGAAGCCAATATTGACCAAACTTGAATTTTTTCCAAATGGGCCCATCTTTTCATGCTTGAAACTTGTTTCCAACATGGCCCATGACTTCTAAGCTCACTCATACATTATTATATTATTTATGCTATTTATTTTGATATTTTATCCATTAAAATACAAAATTAAATAAATAAATAAAAGAAATAATGGAAGATATGATTTGGAATCTTTTTCTCACAAAATAATGGACAAAATATGCTGGCATATCAAGGGAAGCTCGTGGAGAAAAGAAAGATTGGATTTGTTCTTAAAAAAGCAAAACAAAATAACATAATTGAAAGAAGATTTTTCTCATCAAAGCATGGATATTCTTCCATATTTGTTACCCTAATGAGATACACTATATATGTAAAACAATTCCATACCTAGTGCACACACGCAGCTGGCTCCATAAACCCTGAAATTTTTTCCAAAAATTCAAAGAAAAAGTGAAACTCGTATCAAACAATATCAACCCTTTTCAAGGTAAACCAAGCACTCCATCACACTCCTGAAGGTCCCAGGAGTCCATCCCTATCATTCTTGAAGCTTGTAGCACCCCAAACCACTGTAACCAAGCGCCACCAGTTTGGTTCCAATTTTGATATCACTGGAGAAGAAAGATTTGACCATAGTGAGGGGTGGTCAGACTCACCGGTGCATGCGTGGCACGACCCCTTCTTTCAATTGGTCCATTCAAATATTCAGGGCCCCACTGAAGGGCGCGCATGGACAAGTTAACATATGTCTTGAGTTTCATATTATTTTATTTTATTTCATATATGTTCACGAATGAGAAGGATGGCTGGATGGTAAGGAAGAACGCGTGTGAAGTGAAAGACCTGGGTTCGATACCCAGGTCAGGTGTTTTATTTTTCTAACATTTATATTGCAGATCGAGCGCTTCAAGCTCCAGCGTGCACACTATAGACCTTCAAACTCATGCCATCAAATCCTAGTGGCTTGGATCCAGCGCTTCCAGGCCTGCAGCAACATTAGATTACACGCAAAAGTGGGCCAACAGATCTGGGCCCTTAACCAATTCAGTGATGCACCCCCAATTTGGGTTCCTCACTCTAGGTCCATTGCTTCTTTTTAATTTACTTTATTTTCTCTTTTTTAATTAGTTTATATTTTTAAACCAATTATTTTAAATCATAAAATAAAAAAGTCATAAAAAATAGGACTTAGGTTTTTTTTTAATTAAAATTAATTTTTGCAAAAATAATTTAATTTAATTGATTTTAATTGGTTTTCTTTAATTTAAAATTAATCAGAAACTAGGTTAAATCTCAAATTTTTTTCATAAAAATACCAAAAATATTTTCATTAAACAATTAGATCTTTAGGGTATTGAACTTATTCCCGTCTCAATTTTTGCGCGTTATTATTTTCGCACTATTATTCTTTTTTATTATGTAACTGTTCCCACATTGTAATAACCTTAATTAGGGTTTTTAATTTTCGCACTCTACATTTTCAGTCAGATATAATTGTAATTGCCCATAAGCCTTGTAATAGCTATAGGTTTTACTTTCTGCACTATATTGTATGCCTGTATATAAACTGCCAGTAAATTAGGCTTGTATGGAAAGAATTAATCAATCAATCTTAGATCACTAACATCAAGATAAAAATACCTGAAAAAAACACATTATTGCACACTCTCACCCTTAGGGTATTTCCCACTTTGGTTGCCTCCGGAAATGGTTTTGTCCCTCGAACGTAGGGATACCTTAGCAAAGACCCCTCAGTTCAAAGTCATCATAAAGATCATAGTCCCTTAATGTCCTTCGAGTTGCCTATGAGAAATGATCTTGTCCCTAGATGTTGCCTACGAATATATGATGATAGTCCCTTCGAACTGCTAAGGTATCTCTACATGTTGCCTTCAATGACCATAAACTTCCCTTATGATAGTCCCTCAACATCCAACGATAGGGCTAATTACTCACTAATAGTAGGATAGAGCTATCTAAAGGAAAGGAGGAAAATAACATCTTTTTTGAGTAGGTAGATAACTGTTAAGTACTTGCTCAAATCTAATCCATTATTCCCACCACACTTTCAAAACTACTTTAAAAAACGCCTTATCACACTCTTCAGGACTGATACAATAGTTATCATAAAGCAAACAAAACTTTTCAAAACACACAAACACGAAAACAGTTTTCAAAAATGAGCAAGTACTTAAGAGCCCGTAGAAAACCATGGATGGAAAGGGTGCTAACACCTTCCCTTTCCATAATCTACCCCCCTTACTCAAAAAATCTTGAAAAAGGCCTTTTTTCTGTTCTTTTCACCCTTTCCTTTGTTGGATAAAAGAAAAGTCGGTGGCGACTATTGCTTACTACGACATTTACGAATACAAAATGCAAACCAGTATACATGTCGGTTCTACCGCCGTATCACAGAACTTGTGATTTTGCTGGGGATAATTATAAAGTGGGGTTTACCTTAGGGTCTAGATCATTTTAAAATTGCTTTCTTTGTTTGCTTTGACTGTTTTATCTTTGAGGGTTTGTTGGGGTATTCTTGTAAAGATCCTATACCCGGATTTGGGGCATCTTTTTAGGTAAACAACAATAGATCATGGAGACTATATGGTGTAGACCGATATGGTTGAAGCGATAGCTGTGTTGGTGTGACGCTTTGGTTGGTACCGGTATCCCTTGTGTCGAATCGAGGAGAATATTGGGTCGCCGCATGGTGTCGTGAAGCACTAACGAACCTTAAAAGCTTAGTTGAACAAACTTGGCCATTAGAAAATAGTGAGATAGCTGGCCTCGGTGTAAAGTTATGAATCATTTGATACTCGATACTACACTCATTGAGATTGGACTTTCAGGATGTTTCGGCCGCAAGAAAAGATTGCTAAGCTGAAATAATACTGATAAAGAAAGATCAGTGATATTGAGACTCCTTAGAACCTGATTACTATTTCTAGGACAGGTTTGAAACCAACTAAACTTCAAGAGGGTACCTACCTTAAACCTCATGCAAGCCTTTGAACCTAAGGTTTATTGTGTGCTTTGCTTCTGTGTGATTAATTTGCTTAAACATGACATCATGCCTCATAAACATTCATTCTTCATTACACTAACCATTTCAAGGATTAGGCGAATTTATCTTTGTTCTGTTTTGCAGATCATGGCATCCGCTCGTAAAAATACCATCCGAATCAGCTTTGTGAGAATACCTATTCAACTCAAAGAGCGAGTATCAAGGGTTTTTGAGACTTCTTCATTCACCAAGAACTATGGTCGACTTCTCAATCTTGTTACCTCAGGTTTTGATGAGAAGATAATGAGTGTGTTCTTTCAATTCTTTGACCCTAAGCACCATTGCTTCACCTTTCTAGACTATCAATTGGTACCCACCATGGAAGAGTTCTCTCAGATATTGGGTATACCTATTTTGGATCAGTTGCCTTTCACCGGTTTGGAAGAAGCTCCAAAGCCAGAGATCATTGCAGCAGCTTTGCACCTGAAACGGTCCGACATTGTATGCAACTGGGAAACAAGAAGCCGAGTTAAGGGTTTTCTAGCCAAGTTCCTAATAGAAAAGGCTCAGCTGTTTTGGGATGATTTGGACTTCCATGCTTTTGAGGAGGTATTGGCCCTTCTAATCTATGGGTTAGTACTGCTCCCTAATCCCCAGACTTACTCATAGATGTGAATGCTATCAAGATCTTCCTCTCTCGCAACCCTGTGCCAACTTTACTCAGAGACATCTTGCATACCTTCCACACTCGTACCACGAAGAAAAGAGGGATTCTTATGTGCTGTGTGCCATTACTTTCGAGGTGGTTTATTTCTCACCTCCCTAAAACAGTACTGAAGAATGAAGAAGGTTTGAGCTGGTCGCAAAGGATAATGTCGCTTTCTCATGCGGATATTCTCTGGTATTCCCGATCTATGGGAGATATTTCTATTATTGACCGCTACGGGGAGTTCCCTAATGTCCCACTACTTGACATTAGGGGAGGCATAACCTATAATCCTTCTATGGCTCTGCGATAATTTGGTTACGCTCGAAGGGATGGTCCTCACGAGATGCTTATCCAGGGAATTGTGTTTAACTATGAGGATGACGTTCAAGGGTATCGTCAGAGGTTCATACGAGCTTGGGGCATGGTAAACAGATTTGACACCAAGACTTTGGGGCCAAAGACTTCCATCCTTATGGAACCTTATTTCCAATGGGTACAAGCTCGTGCTCAGAACCTTATGATGCCATATCCATCTTACCAGTGATTGTGGAGCCCATTACCGAATGGGATGTTCCCTATACAGTTCTTCATCCTGATATGCCCACTAATCTTGAAGAACTGCAGAGATCCTGGATTCAGCTGAAGAAAGAGCGAGATACCTATAGAGATCATTGCTATTCCTATGAGAGGAAAGTTTTGGAGCTCATGAAGCAACTTCACGAGGAAAGAGGTCTTAATGTTTATCTCGGCACAAAAAGGAAATGCTCACGGGAAACCTAATTTCTTAGTTTTTAGAATTTTCAATTGAACGCCTAAAAGGCAATTGTATTTTGAATTCTACTAATAAAATCTTTGTTTCATTTTGGTTCACAAATTTAAATTTCCCAAAACCCTTGAAATCATTGTATACACATATCATACATATCATTGCATAAACAAGTTTCATATCAGGTTTCTCATCTTCTTCATTGTTTATTTCAGCAGTAAAGAAATGGCTCTCAAACAAATAGTGAAGGATCTACAAACTCAAAATGCTCAGTTTCAACAAATGATCATGGCTCTGGCCAAGGGGTAAGAGGAATTAAAAGCCCTGATTGTTAAAGAGAAGACCAAGAAGCCAACAAGTGTGGTGGATTTGGGAAGGAGGTTCAGAGGACCATTAAGGCAAGTTGTAGAGCTAGCATCTTCATCAAAGGAAGGAGACAATCAAGAAGGGGAAGCAAGAGAGGAAGACCCCAGTCCAAGGGAATCTGATAATGAGACCGACTATAATGAGGAACAAGATCCTCCGACTGACGAAAAATACAAACAGCTAGAGGATCGCCTGAATGCAATGGAAATCCAAAAGGTACCTGGGCTGGATTTTGAGGAGCTGGGTTTGGTTTCTGGGGTTGTCATCCCGCAAAAGTTCAAGGTTCCGGTGTTTTCCAAATATGATGGGGTCTCATGTCCCAAGATGCATCTCTGATCCTATGAGAAATATTCAGCCTCACACTGCAGACAAGGACTTGTGGGTCCATTTCTTTCAAGATAGTTTATCCAAGACTCAACTAGGGTGGTTCTACCAGCTGGAAGGGACCAATATTTGTAACTGGGAAGACCTGGCTGCTGCTTTCTACAAGTAGTATCAGCATAATGCAGACCTTGCTCTCACCCGTATACAACTCCAAAGTATGTCTATGGGTTCGAGCGAGAGTTTTAAAGACTAAGCTCAGAAGTGCAGGGACTTAGCAGGAAGAGTCCAACCCCCCATGTTTGATAGGGAGTTAGTGGATATGTTTTGGGTACCCTATCTGGGCCATTTTTCAATCATCTGATTGGAAGCTCCTCAGCTAGCTTTACTGAGTTGATCTTGACAGGAGAAAGAGTGGAAGTTGGGATTAGAAGTGGCAAGATTCAGAAGGATGCCTCTTCAAGTGCGGGAAAGAGACCTTTCATAGGAAAAAAAGAGGTCAGTGTTGTTTACAATTAACAAAATTAGGGCAGAACCGAGCGCCGTCCAATGGTAGGGGATGTTATGATATCCAAGCATGCAGCTGCTCAACAATAAAATAATCAGCCTAGAGCAGAAAGACCTGTACGGAAATTCACCCGGATGAATATGACTTTGTCTCAAGTTTTGCCTCACCTACTGAAATCTAATCTGGTTACCTTGAGGGAAGCTCCCAAGAATCCCAACACCGCGTCTCCTTGCTACAACCTAAATGCTCGTTGTGCTTACCACTCAGAAAGTCCAAGTCATGATACAAACGATTGTTGGGCTTTGAAAAATAAGGTGCAAGACCTTATTGAGGCGAAGGAGATTGAATTTGACACTCATGAGATTCCCAATGTTATAACTGCTCCCATGCCCAAGCACGGTTGTGGTGTTAATGCTGTTGACGATGATACTTGTTACTTCTGTTGAGGAACTTGTTACTCTTCTCATGACCGTTAAGTGGAACTTGTTGTAAGCCATATTATTTCCGGGCTGTGGCGAAGATTGCCACTTATGTTTATCTCTACCGACTGGTTATTATTTGTTGAAAGCAGGTGTTCAGCGCCTGATGGTTGATAAAGAGATCATATTTGAGAAGGCTCTCGTCACAACTGTCTCTTGTAAGGATGTTTCAATTATAACCATTTCCGCCAATCCTCCCAGGGTCTCCACCAAAAGACCCGTCAAAATTACATCTGCTCTAAAGTTGGCTCCTCTAATCATCACTATGCCAGGGCCAATCCCATACTCCTCGGACAAGGTTGTTCCTTGGAACTATGGGGCCTATGTCTACTACCATGGCCTCAAGCAAGACCTGTTGGTTGCTGAAGACCAAGTTTCTGAAAATACTGATCCCGACATTGTTAACATCGTTGGGACCAACAAAATAACAAGAAGTGGAAGAGTGTTCTCCCTTGATATTTCTCCTCTAAAAGTCGTTACTATCCCTGTGATCATTCCTACTGTTGTTCCTGCTGATACTACCACTGCAATTCCTATAATTACCCCTGGTGCCACCCCTATCACCGAGCCGGCTGAGACTCGGGGCAAATACATATTGATTGAGCCTATCTAGACGAAGGCACATTCAGAATCTATTCTAGAGGCTTCCAAGAAGGAAATGGAAGAAATCTTGAAGATAATAAAGAAGAGCGACTACAATATGGTCAAACAGCTGGGGCAGACCCCTTCTAAGATTTCTATGTTAGCCATACTATTATGCTCCGAAGCTCATGCAAAAGCTTTGGTGAAATTCCTCAAAACTGCCTATGTGCCACAGGAAACCTCCGCTGACCAATTTGAAGATTGTGTGGCTAGTTTGACGACTGATAACAGTTTAGGTTTTTCTGATGCCGATCTAACACCCAGAGGAAGAAAACACAATGATGCGCTGCATGTCTCCATCGAATGCATGGGCACTACTTTAGCCCATGTTCTAGTCGATACTGGTTCACCGTTGAAGGTACTGCCCAAGAAGCCTATGGACATATTAGACTGTGAGCATTTGACCTTGAAGCCCAGCAACATTGTAGTAAGGGCTTTCGATGGTTCGAAAATAATGGTGTACGGGGAGGTGGACATCCCCATCAAAGTTGGTTCTCAGACCTTTGACTCCACCTTCTATGTGATGGATATCAGTCCATCCTATTCTTGTTTGTTGGGTCGCCCTTGGATCCATGGGGCGGGAGCTGTCACGTCCACTCTACATCAGATGATGATGTACCCGGTAAAAGGAAGATTGTCACGGTACATGGTGAAGAGTACATGGTAAGTCACCTGAACACTTTCAGGTATATGGAAATGGATGGCGATTTCATCGAGACTCCTTGTCAGAACTTTGAAGAGGTGCCTCAGACCATGGCTGCAACTGAGACTGTTACCAATCTGCCAAAGATCACCAGATCTCTCTTGAAAATGGCTTCTCTCAAGGACACCAAAGCAGTTATTGAAGAAGGTGGGTGTACCATCTGGGGCTAACTCCCTTACATTCCATAAAAATCTGATAAGTTTGGTTTAGGTTTCTCTTCAGGGGCTCAAAGGGCTGTTTGTCGTGCTCGTGCTGGAGGACCTCCCCTACGCATCAACAACCATGAGGTCAATGCTTTAGAAGACAGTGATGGTGACTATGACATAGATAGTTTGATCTTCTCTACTACCAATGGTGGACCCAGTAACTGGACGGTTAAAGACTTTGTATCGATTAATTTTGTTCAGAAGTAATTGTCTTTCTTGTTTTCGAATATGTAATAATTAAACAATATAAACTCTATGGCCATGTATCTTACCCATGGCTCAATGGTTTATTTGTGAGGGTTATCATGTTTCAATCTCATATGTCATCAATAAAGCATTGGACATTTTGCATACAAATTTTGTGCTCTCTGTTTTTCTTTTCGGCTTCTTTACTTTGTATATACAGCTATGCTCTTACACACACTCACGTATCAAACTACAAATCCATATCCACTTTGGATCCCATTGATAATGGTTTTGCTATTGCCGGTTATGACTTTGAAAATCCGATCAACCAAGCTGAGGAAGAAGGTGAGGAAGATTGTGAGGTACCCGGAGAACTTACTAGCCTATTACATTAGAAAGAAAGGGCTATACAGCCCCATGAAGAGCCAGTTGAGACAGTGAACTCGGGCACAAAAGAGGACAGAAAAGAAGTCAAGATAGGTGCAAATTTGGAGCTTAGTGTCAAACGACGGTTGATATAGATGTTGTGTGATTATGTCGAGATCTTTGCTTTGTCATATGAAGACAAGTCAGAAATAGACACGGACATTGTGGTTCATCGTTTGCCAACTAAAGAAGATTGCCCTCTAGTAAAGCAGAAGGTCTGTCGTATGCGCCCTGAAATGTAAGAGAAAATCAAAGCAGAGGTTATGAAACAGTTCAACGCTGGATTCTTAGCTGTCACCACTTATCCACAATGGGTTACTAACATAGTCCCGATGCCTAAGAAGGACGACAAGGTATAGATGTGTGTGGACTACAGAGATTTGAACAAGACAAGCCCCAAGGATGACTTCCCGCTTCCCCACATTGACGTTCTGGTTGACAACACAGCATAACATAAGATCTTTTCCTTCATGGATGGTTTCTCTGGTTACAATCAGATCAAGATGGCACCCGAAGACATGAAGAAGACAACCTTCATCATGCAATGGGGAACTTTCTGTTACAAAGTGATGTCGTTTGGATTGAAGAATGCGGGGGCAACCTATCAGCGAGCCATGGTAGCTTTGTTCCATGATATGATTCACCATGAGATAGAGGTCTATGTTGACGACATGATAGCTAGGTCTCAAACTGAAGAAGAGCATCTGGACCACTTACAAAAGTTGTTTGATAGGTTAAAGACATATAAGCCGAGGTTAAATCCGAACAAGTGCACCTTCGGGGTAAGGTTTGGTAAACTCCTAGGTTACATTGTCAGTGACAAAGGTATTCAGGTAGACTTTGCAAAGGTGAAGGCTATACAAGATATGTTGGCTCCTCGCACTGAGAAGGAGGTTAGAGGTTTCTTGGGACGCCTAAATTACATTGCCAGGTTCATTTTCCATCTAACTGCTACTTGTGAGCCAATCTTCAAACTCTTGAAGAAAGATTAAGTGGTAAAGTGGAATGATGGATGCCAGACTGCCTCCGAGAGAATCAAGGAATACCTTCAAGAGCCTCCAATTCTGATGCCGCCGATTGAAGGAATACCTTTGATAATGTACTTAACAGTGTTAGATAATTCAATGAGGTGTGTGCTGGGGCAGCATGACGAGTCCGGTCGAAAAGAGCATGCAATATACTACCTTAGTAAAAATTTTACAGACTGTGAAACAAGATACTCAATGCTCGAGAAAACTTGTTGAGCTTTGGCATGGGCTGCTCACCGACTGAGACAATATATGTTGACCCACACTACTTTGTTGATATCTAAGATGGATCCGATCAAGTACATCTTCGAGAAGCCCGCTCTCTCTGGAAGAATAACAAGATGGAAAATGATCTTGAACGAATACGATATCTAATATACGACCCAGAAAGCAATCAAGGGAAGTGTATTAGCTGATCATTTGGCTCATCAGGCTGTGGATGACTACCAATCCATGAACTTTGAATTCCCAGATGAGAATATTATGTTAGTGACTGACTGTGAAGAACTTGGACCGAATGAAGGACCTGAGGAAGGATCCAGATGGACTATGGTTTTTGATGGAGCTTCCAACACACTCGGTAATGGCATCGGTGTTGCAATCATATCTCCCGAGGGCTGTAATACTCCTTTCACTGCCAGATTATGTTTTAATTGTACCAACAATATGGCGGAGTATGAAGCATGCATCACGGGTCTCAAAGCTGCTATTGACCTAAGGATCAAGTTCTTGAGCATTTTCTGGGATTCAGCCTTGGTAATAAGTCAAATCAAAGGGGAGTAGGACACGAAGCATCCTAATCTCATCCCTTACAAAGAACATGTGCTGACATTGCTTCCACACTTTGAAGAGGTCACCTTTGAAAATTTTCCACGAGAAGAGAATCAGTTAGCGGACGCGCTAGCTACTATGTCATCCATGTTAAAGGTCAGATGGGACAACAAGGCTCCTCGGATCACTATTGAGAGGTTAGATGAACCAGCATACTGCTATGAGATTGATACTGAAGAAGTAGCAGACAAACCTTGGTTCCAAGAAGTGAAAAGGTATCTCAAGGCTCAAGAATATCCTGAGGAGGCGTCTGTCAATGATAAGAAGTTTCTGAGAAGGTTCTCTGTAAAGTTCTTCTTTAGTAATGGAATACTCTACAAGTGCAACCATGACTCTACTTCACTTTGGTATGTAGACAAGAGCGAAGCAGAGAGGATTATGGAAGATTTACACGAAGGTAACTTTGGCACCCACTCTAGTGAACACACCATGGCTAAAAAGATCCTACGGGAAGGATACTATTGGTCCACTATGGAAGCAGATTGTTATCAGCATTCCCGAACTTGTCACAAATGCCAGATCTATGTTGATAAATTACATGTACCTCCAGTTCCCTTGAACGTCTTGACGGCTCCCTGGCCCTTTGCAATGTGGGGCATTGAAATGATCAGAGAGATTACACCTACCGCTTCCAATGGGCATCGTTTTATCCTAGTCGCCATTGATTACTTCACTAAGTGGGTTAAGGCTGCCTCTTTTGCTACTGTTACCAAGAATGTTGTGGTGCAGTTCATCAAGCATAACCTTATCTGTTGTTATGGTGTGCCAGAGAGAATCATCACAGATAATGGTACAAATCTCAATAATACGATGATCACCGAACTCTGTAAAAATTCAAGATCCAGCATCATAACTCTTCTCCCTATCGACCGAAGATGAATGGCGTTGTCGAAGCTGCTTATAAGAACATTAAGAAAATCATATAGAAGATGACGATGACGTACAAAGACTGACATGAGATGTTACCATTCGCTCTTCATGGGTACCGCACCTCAACACGTACGTCAACAAGGGCAACACCTTATTCTCTGGTGTATGGTATGGAGGTTGTCCTACCTATTGAGTTCTAGATCCCTTATTTGAGGATCATGAAGGATGCAGGTTTGAACGAAGATGATTGGATCCAGACTCGACTTGACCAGCTGAATCTGATTGATGAGAAAAGGCTTACTACTGTCTGTCATGGTCAGATGTATCAAAAGCGAATGATCAAGGCTTTCAACAAAAAGGCCAGACGTCAAGCATATCAAGTGGGTGATCTAGTAATCAAGCGCATCATACTGCCACAAGGTGATCCCAGGGGAAAATGGACTCCCACGTACGAAGGGTCATTTGTAATCAAAAGCATATTTTCTGGTGGAGCCATGATTCTGACCACCATGGATGGTGACGACCTTCCTCACCCTGTGAATGTGGACATAGTAAAAAGATACTACGTATAAATAAAGACCCTCTAGGTTGATTGGCCTAGGAAAAAATAAGGGCATCCCGGCGAACCAAAAGGGTTCGGGAAAAAGTTAGGGATAAATACAAAAAAAATCTGTACACCCAGCAAGTCGAAAACCTGAAAAGGCGGCTTGGGCAAAAAAGGGTATCCCGGTGGGCTGAAAACCCAAAAGGGTGGTCCAGGCAAAATTTAGGGATTTAAAGCGTATAAATATGTCCCATTGGATCACCTTGCGACCAGACTTCAGTATCAACTATCAAGCTTAAACGGTACCGACCAATCCAGTCAGCTTCAGACAAGTAGCAAAGTGATTAGACGCTTAAGGACATAGGGGAAATAGTAGAATTGAAACTCAATGGGATTATTACACATAGCGGTCTTCTTTTTGTACACTATTTTGTATAGTTTTCATTTTCACGACGGTGTTCTCCTACTAGAACATCAGTCTCTTTGTACAAAAATGCATGTTATAGGCAAACTTCAAAATCAATGCAAATCATTTCTTTGCAAATACAAAACTATTTGTAGTCCCGACAATTTCCAATGACTTTAAGAAAAGGTGCAAAGTCTAAAAATACATTTGTAGTCCCGACAATTACTCTTTCCAGCAGGCACATGGGCATCCTCCTGTCGCATCCTTAGCATACACCCTAGTGATGTTCATATCCCCGCAGAGTAAAAACAACCAAAATCCTTACCTTGGCCTCCCCAAGCAGGAATGACTTCCTCCAGCCAAGTTCCCTCAGAGAGCTGAAATCCATATTCTCCAGCTAAGTTTTTATAATCTCGAACAGTTTATAAAGCCTTATACCTGGTGGAGTTTTTTTCTATAGTTGCGGAAGTTTATCCCCCAACAGAGTTTATTTCTCTACATTGGTAAAACCTTCCAACAAAGTATCATTTCTCCCCCAGAGTCATTCTCAAGCAGGAGTCAAAGATTCCCGGCAGAATATCCTCAAACGGAAAGAGAAAATCCCCGACAAATCATCTCCATTCATCATCCCCAGCAGAAATGAAATATTCATCTTCCTAGTACTCCCCATCAGCAGTCAGGGATTTATTTTCCTAGACTAAGAAATATTGCAATAGCATCCCATATTCATACATCATGGCATACACATACACATCGCATACAGCATAATCTCATTTATTTTGAGAACATTATCACACAATGCATTTCATACATCATGACATTGCATACGACTAACTATTTACCTTTTTCAGGAAAGATCAAATCAACAAACATCGTTGACTACTTACGTGACCTGGTAGTCTTCTCAAAAGCTACGTCTAACGAAGTGCTATTTCAGAATTTTCCTCAGAAAGATGTTCTCAAAAGACCTTCTTTGGTTCAGTTGGATCGATACTAAGATCTTCCTGATTTCTATTCCAGTTGAAGATAATCCAAGACTTTTCTCTGGTTCAGTTAGATTGATACTAAGATCTTCTTGATTTCTATTCTAGTTGAATATAATCTAAGACTTTTCTCTGGCTTAGTTAAATCAACACTAAGATTTTTCTGATTTCCATTCCAGTCGAAGTTGATTCAAGACCTTCTCTGGTTCAGTTAAATCAATACTAAGATTTTTCTGATTTCTATTCCAGTTGAAGATAATTCAAGGCTTTCCTCTGGTTTAGTTAAATCGACACTAAGATTTTTCTAATTTCTATTCCAGTTGAAGTTGAAGATAACCCAAGACCTTTTTCTGGTTCAGTTAGATCGATACTAAGATTTTTCTGATTTCTATTCCAGTCAAAGTTAATTCAAGACCTTCCTCTGGTTCAGCTTAATCGATACTAAGATTTTCTTGATTTCTATTCCAGTTGAAGACAACACAAGACCTTCCTCTGGTTCAGCTAAATCGATACTAAGATTTTCCTGATTTCTATTCCAGTTGAAGACAACTCAAGACCTTTCTTTGATTCAGTTAAATCGACACTAAGATTTTTCTGATTTCTATTCTAGTTAAAGAAACTGGGAATCCCGGAGTCCGACCAGATAGTAGTTAATTTCACGTTCCCCCAGTAAGTCGATGTGAAGCCTGAAATACGACCAGATAGTAGTAAGCCTTATTATCCTCAATAAGTCACTGTGAATCCTGGATCTTGACAAGATCGTAGTTCAATTCCGTCTCTCTAGTCAAGCGATGACTTCCCAGTAGAGTAATGGACAACTGAAGCTCCTAAACTCAATTTCCCGAAGAAAGACCAACATTTCTCAACGGAGTCCTCCTCAACAACAGGAATAAGGATCCCCACAAAGGAATATCTCATGAAATCAAGTTTGTTCTAGATGGCATCTTTAAGCCCATCTCCGACAACTCTCCGTAATATTCTCTGGATGGCATCTTTAAGCCCATCTCCGATATTATCTATACAGTCAAGCATCATTTCAGATGAGTGCAAATTTCTGGACACTCTAGTGTTCAATCATCTTCCACCTTCAGATCACGAAAGGCAGACTAACCAATCTACATCCTCAGGTTTAAGAAGATTGAACATGGGCATCTGTTGTACCCCAAAATTCGCCCTCTCATTTTACTCAAGACATGTCCATTGAGATCCCCAACTTGCCCTAGGATGACTAAGAATTGACAAGACAAATTCTCCTCCTAAGGCAATAAACCTCAAACTAGGGTTTCAGTTTTCATTAAGATGTGTGAGCTCCAAGGGTCTCAAATATTTTCCATGGCCCTAATATGACCTCAACGTTATCCATGCCAAATTTCATGACCTAGACAACAAGTTTGCTAAGTCAACTGCTCAAATGCCTAAAAATCAACTATATTAGGTCAAAAGTCAATTGTAGCTTATATACAGTCAAACTTCAAGATTTTTGGTCAACATCAACATTTAGAAGTAATATCCATCATTTGATCAAGGTTTGATCATGATTCCTCAAGAAATGCTCCTAACTCATCAAAAGTCAAAAATGGCAAATTAGGGTTTCTATAGGAAAAGTCAACCAAACTTTGACCAGGCATAACTTTCTCATAATTTATCAGAAATTTTTCCACCAAAGCTCATTTTGAAGAGAATCCAATTCCCTATAACTTATATTCTACTCCCAAGTTCAAGAAATGCCCCAGTTAAAAGATACAAGCTCAAACATTATAGGTTCTTTAAAAAAGTCAACAAAAACACCTTTGGGGTCAAAGCTCCTTACATGAACATGGAAGATCCAATTAAAATGAAACAAATAGGGTTGTTTAGAAGACATCTTAAGCTCTCTAAAAAGTCCAAGAACACCCTCTTAGGGTAAAAAATGAGAGGGATATGCATTGCTAAAGTTGACCAATTTTTGGAAAAGTGTATGAAGCCAATATTGTCCAAACTTGAAATTTTTTCCAAATGGCCCCATCTTTTCATGCTTGAAACTTGCTTCCAACATGACCCACGACCCATGAGCTCACTCATACATTATTATATTATTTATGCTATTTATTTTGATATTTTATCCATTAAAATACAAAATTAAATAAATAAATAAAAGAAATAATGGAAGATATGATTTGGAATCTTTTTCTCACCAAATAATGGACAAAATATGCTGGCATATCAAGGGATGCTCGTGGAGAAAAGAAAGATTGGATTTGTTCTAAAAAAAGCCAAAAAATCACATAATTGAAAGAAGATTTTTTCTCATCAAAGCATGGATATTCTTCCATATTTGTTACCCTAATGAGATACATTATATATGCACAACAATTCCAGACTTAGTGCACACACGCAACTGCCTCCACAAACCCTGAAATTTTTTCCAAAAATTCAAAGAAAAAGTGAAACTCGTATCAAACAATCTCAACCCTTTTCAAGGCAAACCAAGCACTCCATCACACTTCTAATGGTCCCAGGAGCCCATCCTTATCATTCTTGAAGCTTTTAGCACCCCAGACCAATGTAACCAAGCGCCACCGTTTGGTTCCAATTTTGATATCACAGAGAAGAAAGAGTTGGCCACCGTAAGGGTTGGTCAGACTCACCGGTGCATGCGTGGCACGACCCCTTCTTTCAATTGGTCCTTTCAAATATTCAGGCCTCCACTGAAGGGGGTGCGTGGACAAGTCAACATATGTCTTGATTCTCATATTATTTTATTTTATTTTATTTCATCTATGTTCACAAATGAGAAGGATGGCTAGGTGTGCTAAGGAAGAACGCGTGTGAAGTGAAAGACCTAGGTTCGATACTCAGGTCAGGTGTTTTATTTTTCTAACACTTATATTGCAGATCCAGCGCTTTAAGCTCCAGCGTGCACACCATAGACCCTCAAACTCATGCCATCATATCCCAGTAGCTTGGATCCAGCACCTCCAGGCCTGCAGCCCCATGGTGGAGCTTCTAAATGCAGCAACACTGGATTACGCAGAGGAGTGGGCCAACAGATCAGGGCCCTTAACCAATTCAGTGATGCACCCCCCAATTTGGGTTCCTCACTCCAGGCCCATTGCTTCTTTTAAATTTACTTTATTTTCTCTTTTTTTAATTAGTTTATATTTTTAAACCAATTTTTTTAATCATAAAATCAAAAAATCATAAAAAATAGGACTTAGGTTTTTTTTAATTAAAATTAATTTTTTGCAAAAATAATTTGATTTAATTGATTTTAATTGGTTTTCTTTAATTTAAAATTAATCAGAAACTAGGTTAAATCTCAAATTTTTTTCATAAAAATACCAAAAATATTTTCATTAAACAATTAGATCTTTAGGGTTTTGAACTTATTCTTGTCTCAATTTTTGCGCGTTATTGTTTTTGCACTATTATTCTTTTTTATTATGTAACTGTTCCCGGATTATAAAAGCCTTAATTAAGGTTTTTAATTTCCGCACTCTACATTTTAAGTCAGATATAATTGTAATTGCCCTGAAGCCTTGTAATAGCTATAAGTTTTACTTTCCGCACTATATTGTATGCCTGTATATAAACTGCCAGTAAATTAGGCGTGTATGGCAAGAATTAATCAATCAATCTTAGATCACTAACATCAAGATAAAAATACCTGGAAAAAAGCACACTATTGCACACTCTCACGCTTAGGGTATTTCCCACTTTGGTTGCTTTCGGAAATGGTCATGTCCCTAGAACGTAGGGATACCTTAGTAAAGACCCCTCAGTTTAAAGTCATCATAAAGATCAGTCCCTTAATGTCCTTCGAGTTGCCTATGAGAAATGATCTTGTCCCTCAAAGTTGCCTATGAATATATGACGACAGTCCCTTCGAACTGTTAAGGTATCTCTACATGTTTCCTTCAATGACCATAAACGTCCCTTACGATAGCTCTTCAACATCCAACGATAGGGTTACCTACTCACTAATAGTACGATAGCGCTATCTAAGAAAAGGAGGAAAAGAACACCTTTTTCGAGTAGGTATATAGCTGTTAAGTACTTGCTCAAATCTAATCCATTATTCACACAACACTTTCAAAACTACTTTCAAAAATGCTTTATCACACTCTTGAGGACTGATACGAGAGTTATCATAAAGCAAACAAAATTTTCAAAACACACAAACACGAAAACAGTTTTTAAAAATGAGCAAGTACTTAAGAACCCATGGAAAACCACAGATGGAAAGGGTGCTAACACCTTCCCTTTCCATAATCTACCCCTCTTACTCAGAAAATCTCGTAAAGGTCTTTTTTCTGTTCTTTTCACCCTTTCCTTTGTTGGATAAAAGAAAAGTCGATGGTGACTCTTGCTTACCACGACATTTGCAAATACAAAATGCAAACCAGTATACCAGTCGGTTCTGCCACCGTATCACAAACATCATCCTTTGAAACCACCTCAAGCCTTGTTCATTCTTCAATACTGATTGGGGAAGGTGCGAAATAAACCACCTAGACAGCATTTACATAAGAGTCCATCACTTTCTTATAATAAAGGTGTGAAGAGAATGCATAATGTCTCCGATCAAAGTAGGCACAAGGTTACGAGAAAGGAAGATTTTGACAGTATTTACATTTATGAGTTGGTCTGGATTAGGGAATAGTACCAAACCATAAATTAATAAAGTCAAGATTTCTTCGAAAGCTTGAAAATTCATAGCCTCCAAAAACAGTTGAGCCTTCTCTAACGGAAATTTAGCTAGAAAACCCTTGACTCCACTCCTTGTTTCCCAATTAGCTACAATGTCAGACTGCTTTAGATGTAAGGTTGTTTCAATTTCTTCAGGTTGTGGCTCTTTCTCTAAACCGGTGAAGGGTATTTGATTGAGAATAGGCACTCCCAGTAATTGAGAAAACTCCTCCATTGTGGGCACCAACTGATAATCGAGAAAGGTGAAGCAGTGATGCACAAGGTCAAAGAACTAGAATAAAACGCTCACCATGTTCTTTAAAACCCGAGGTAACCAAACTGAGTAGTCGACCATGCCTTTTGATGAATGGAGCTTTCGAGAACCCTTGAGACTAACTCTTTAAGTTGAGAATGTATCCTCACTAAACTGATTTGAATAGTGTTTCTACGATCATAAGCCATAACCTACAAAACATAACAAAAATAAATCCCCAAGTCCTTGAAATGGTTAGTGAAAATGATGTATCATGATGTTATGATGTCATGTTCGAACAATTAATAATACACAAAGAAAACACACAAGGACTTAGGTTTAAGTTTGCATGGAGTTTATAGGTAAGTACCCTCTTGAAGTTTTAGTTGGCTCAACCTGTCCTAAAAGAAGTAACCGAGTTCTAGGAGCCTCAATATTACTGATCTTTCTCTCCGACATTGTTTCAGCACAAGCATCTAAATTGCGACCGAAATATCCCGAAAGTCCAATCTCAATGAGTGTAGTATCGAGTATCAACCAACTTCAATCTGCACCAAAGCCAGCTCTCTCACTACCTTCTAATGGCTAAGTTGTGTCAATTAAGGTTCTACGATCAATTAGTGCTTTATGAAACCACTCAGCGGCCCTGTATTCTCCTTGACTTGACTCAAGGGACACAGTACCAAAAAGTGTGTCGCACTAACATAGTCATAACTTCAACCATATCGGTCTATTATGTTGTACAGTCTTCACGATCTATTACTACTTACCTAAAATGCCCCAGATCCGGGTATAGGATCTATACAAGAAATAAACCCAAGCATAACCCCAAAATGTAAAGCATACAAATCAAGCAAGTAAAGAATTTTTAAATGTGATCTAGCTCTAAAGACCCCACTTTTAGTTTATCTTTCCCCAGCAGAGTCGCCAGTTTTGTAATTCGGTGGGAGAACTGACTTGGGTTTTGCGTTTTATCGCAAATGTTGCGGATAGCAAGAGTTGCCACCGACTTTTCTTTTATCCAATAAAGGAAAAGGTGAAAAGAGTAGGAATGACCTTTGAGAATTTTCTTGAGTTCGGGGGGTAGGTTATGAAAAGGGAAAGTGTTAGCACTCTTTTCATCCATAGTTATCTACGGGCTCTTAATTGCTAGCTCACTTTGAAAATGCTTTGTGATTATGTATGTTTGCAAATATCTTGAAAAATGCATAAGTGCGGAAATTTTGTAATGATTCTCATATCGTTGAGAATGTATAAAAAATGTTTGTTTTGAAAATATTTGTTGAAAGGGAGTGTTTGGAAAGTTGTTTTAAAAATGCCAATGTAAGGCAATTTGCTTTATAATAACCCTTGTATCAGTCCTCAAGAGTGTTTATAAAGCATTTTGAAAGTAGTTATTTTGAAAGTATGAAGCGTGGAAATTGTTTTAGTTTGTGAGCAAGTGATTATGAGCGATCTACCTACTCAAAAGGTCTTTGTTCTTTTCCTCCTCCTTTAGATAGTGATATCCTACCATTAGTTAGTAGGAAGCCATATCATTGGTTGTGAGGGACAGGCGTGGGTCATCGTACAATCATAGAAGGCAACTTGTAAGACGCTTTAGAATTTGTCTCAAGGGACTAAGATAGTTTACCGAAGGCAACATTGAAGGGTCATCGAGGGATTATGATATTTTAACTGAGGGTCTTTGCTAAAGTATCCCACGTTCGAGGGGCATGACTGTTTTTATCCAAGGCAACAAGTTAGGTTTACCCTAGAGGTGTATGTGTGCTAAGTGTTTTGATTTAAATTATTTCTCTTTGAGATTAGGTGTTCTACTGATTGATTTTAATCTTGTCATACAAACCCTAATTACTAACAGTAATAAGAAAAACTGTAAATTGTGGAATTTAAATGTCCTACGCTATTACAACGCTTCGAGGATGGGGGTTAAAAATTTATTAATAGGGGGGGGGGGAGCAATAAACCCTAATTATCTATTACAAACTTTTGATAGTTACATAATTGTAGTAATGCGAAAAATAAATAAATGCACGGAGATGGAAAGGGAAAAGATGTAAAAACCCTAAAAAAACTCTAAGTATTTAAGAAAATGTTTATTTGTTTCTTTGTTTAGAAAAACATTTGAAATGAATGAAATAAAAAAAGTTAGACCTAATTCTAATTTCATTTATAAATTAATTACACAAAATAAAATAAGGTGTAATTAAATTAATTTATTTTTTTTATGAAAATTAAATTAATTAATTGAGGCCTAAAGAAATCTAAGTATTTAGAAAATATTTTTGTATTTGTCTAGAAAAATAAATGAAGTATAAAAACCTAGTCTTACTAAAATAAAATCAAAATGGTTAAAATAAAATAATTTGTATTTGTCAAAAATTAAATTAATTGATTAAAAAGACTAAATCTAATTTTTGTCATTTTTTATAATTTTTTCTGATGAAATAAAAATGATTTTAGAAAAGAAAAAGTTAATTAAAAATAAAAAAAGAAATAAAATGGGCCTGAAATATAAAAGCAAAAAAGGGGGGTGTTAGCAAGCAAAAACAAAAGCCCAAAACCACTAAGCTTAGGCGCTGCATGATTCAATGTGGCCAGCCTTTGATGGCTCATGGTGGACAGGCGCACTTGAAGCATTGGATTTGTTTGCATGATGGTCTGATGGTTGTAGCATGAGGATGTACCACGCACGCGCTTGCCTTGCTTACACCTGTTTGACAAAGGAAATGTTGAAAAATAAAATGCCAGAGGCAGGGATCGAACCCCTGCCTTAGCACACTAATGTTCTACACACACACGCTTACCACTGGGGTGGCTGTTTCATCCGGTTATGAAACAACCACCAATAAATATATTATAAACTCGTTTTCAAATATTTGAACAAGTAATCTTCTTCTTCCTCCCGCGCGCCAAGAATAATAACTCCATTTTTTATTCTATAACTCTTTCATTTCTCAGCCATTTTAAAAAATGTAAACATGAAAGTTGCTTGATTTTTCACCATGAATTCAACCATATAACTTTCAAAAGGTAAAGATCAAAGACTAAGATGAATTTTGTTTGGTACCAAAAATATGACCTAACTAGTCAGAGATCAAATTCCCAACACACAAGCAATATAAATGAAAACTAAGGACATGGATAGCTTCATAGACATGATATCTACATCTTTTCTTTAGAAAGCAAATGCAATGATGCTTGTATCAAGATATCTCAATTTAGAAAACTTTCCACTTGAAGTGGAGATTCAGAACACGTATGGATGCCTCCATGTACAATGTAATGATTGATTAAGCTTCCTGGGACCTCCCTAAAGTTATTCCAATTGATAAAATGCCTTGTAGCTTGCCCAACTGTTTTGACCAATTCAAACTGCAATGGTGGATTTTGAAAATGGTGGATGGTGATGGGGTGATTACAGGAGTGATTCCAGTGTTTGGATAACTTCTATATAGTGTATAGAAGCTTTGTGAATGATTTAGGATGAAACGCACGAGTGGATTGAGTTCTTAGTGTTCAAGGTCCGAAGTTGCCACAAAATGGAGTTTTGATGCAAATTCTAGTTTGAGGGAGTATGAGGGTCTCTTGAGGGCAATGAATTCGTGTCCTAGCTTGCAAATGGACCTCTCTATTTATAGAAAAAGGTTGGAGGGATGAAGTTGATCAGATTGTCAAGATCACAAGTTATGGCTTGGTTGGATTGTAAATGAAGAAAACTTTGAAACACATGGTTTTAATGTGAAGTACATGGAAATCTAAGGTGGTTAGGCACTTTAAACATGTTGCTTCTGGCTTTTATGTTGAGTGTGTACATAGGGAGCAAGTGAGAGGCTCAAGGAGAGTTGACAAAGTGATTAAAGCAAACTTTTCCAAAATGGAAGTGTGAACTTTGTGCCGTTAATGGAAAATTATCTTGAACAAAGCTTGAATCAAGTGGATAATGGTTCAATTAGTTGTGTACACATTTAATTATGGTGAGATTTACAAGTTAGAAGTATGTAAATCAAGATTTATGCAGCATGGCTTGGAAATTTGATCTCATGTTCATCATAAAATGACTTGTATTTCAAGAATGGATGCCCAACTTCATCTCTTCTAATCACCTTGCTCAAGCATGATAAAATTGTGTTCTTGGACATTTTGGAAAGCTTGAAAAATTGTCTACAACTTTCATGTTTACCACTTTGACTAAATCAAATTGGAACTTGGTGAAAATTTTCCAAAAAGTTGGGATACGAATCTGGCCAAACTTGTTGAAATTTTTTCGAAGTGTAGAGTAAATATGTCACAACTTCATGGGCTTATATCTCTCAAATTAAGAACTTTTTGAAGATCATCCCTCAAGGACAAAGTTGTAGAATTCATTAATCCCTAAAACTTTCATGTTGAAAGTTTTCCTTGAATAATCTTGCATCTTAGTGAAAAATGGTCATGAAGTAGTGAATTTATTAAGAATAAAAACACTTAGAAATTTTTATAAGTGTTGGAAAATTTTCCAACTTTTGACTTTTGTTGACTTTCCTTGATTCTTAATGATCAAATTTGATATTTTTTAATTTTTGGATGATTCTTGATCTTTGAAGTTCAATGTTGACCAAAAAGTCAAAGTTTAACTTTTTGTGTGCTTGTTGACTTTTAACAATTGATTCAAATTTCAACTATCAATCACTTGATCTTTGGAAATGTTTCGAGCCATGTAATTAGGTCAAGATATTATATTTGAGCCCTTGAGGTCATGCTTCAAGTCATTAGGTCATGTACTAGGTCAAAAGTTAATGATCAGTCATTCTCAATCAAAGCCCTAATTTTAACAATTTTGCCCCTTTGTTGATCAGGGGGCTTTTCTTGAGGACTTATGATCACCATTTGATCAAATTATGAATATGACTTCAAAATGTTAATGTTGGCAAAAATATCTTGAAGTTTGACTATATGTTGACTACAGTTGACTTTTTACCAAATAAAGCTTATTTTAAGTCATCTGAGCAATTGACTGAGAAAATTTGTGATGCAAGACTTGAAACTTGGTACGGGAATTATCTGAGACCTATGATGAACCATGAAATCCACTTGAGGAATTAGAGAATCTTAGAATAAGGTCTTGAAAAAAATGGGAGGGAAAAATTTGGGGTACAACAGTAACAAAGCTGGCTGTAAGTGATCCAACGGGACATAGTCATACGCTTTAATCCCTAACTTTTTCCTGGACCGCCCTTTCGGGTTTTCAGCCCACCGGATACCCTTTTTTTCCCAAGCCTCCTTTTCAAGTTTTCGACTTGCCGGGTGTACAATCTTTATATATATCCCTAATTTTTTCCCGAACCCTTTTGGTTCGCCAGAGTGCCCTCATTTTTGCATAGGCAAGTCAACCTAGCGGATCTCTTTCATGCGTAGTATCTTTTAACTATGTCTGCATTCACAGTGTGCGGAAGATCTTCACCTCCCATGGTGGTAAGAATCATAGAACCGCCGAAAATATTCTCTTGATCATAAATGGCCCTTCGTAGGTGGGAGTCCATTTCCCCTAGGATCACCTTGCGGTAGAATTATGCGCTTTATTACCAAGTCACCAGCCTGATATACCCAATGCTTGACTTTCTTGTTGAAGGCTTTGATCATACGCTTCTGATACATCTGACCGTGGCAGACAACCGCCAATCTTTTCTCGTCAATTAAATTCAACTGGTCCAGCCTAGTCTGAATCCATTCGTCTTCATCTAAATCTACATCTTTCATAATTCTCAGAGAAGGAATCTAAACTTCGACAGGTAGGACAACTTTCATACTGTAGACAAGAGCGAATGGGGTTGCCCCAGTTGACGTTCAGGCTGAAATGTGATAGCCATGAAGAGAAAATGGTAAAATCCCGTGTCAATCTTTATATGTCACCCTCATCTTCTATATAATTTTAGTAATGTTCTTGTTGGAGGCTTCCACCGTGCCATTCATCTTCGATCGATACATAGAGGAGTTGCAGTGCTTGATCTTAAACTACATGTAGAGTTTCATGATCATAGTGTTGTTGAGATTGGTACCATTGTCTTTAATGATTCTCTCGGGAATGCCATACCGACAGATGAGGTTATACTTAATGAATCGGGCGATAACATTCCTAGTAACAGAGGTGAATGAGGTTGCTTCAACCTATTTCGTGAAGTAATCAATGGCAACGAGGATGAAGTGGTGTCCGTTGGAAGTCGTAGGCTTAATTTCTCCAATCATATTAATGCCCCACATTACAAACGGCCAAGGAGCAGTTAAGACATTCAGAGGTACTGGAGGCATGTACTTAGTCAGCGTAGATCTGGCACTTGTGACAAGTTCTTGAGTGGTGATGGAAGTCAGTTTCCATAGTCGAGCAATAGTATCCCGCTCTCAGAATCTTCTTAGCCATATAGTATGTCCACTGAAGTGAGTACCAAAGATACCGTCGTGCATATCTTCCATAATTTTCTCGGCTTCCTTCTTGTCTACACAGTGAAGCACAGTCAAATTATGGTTATGTTTGTACAGAACCTCGTTACTCAAAAAGAACTTGGCTGAGAACCTCTGTAGGAATTTCTTGTAATTCATAGATGCACCCTTGGGATACTCTTGAGCTTCGAGGTACCTCTTTACTTCATAAAACCAAGGCTTCTCTTCTACTACGTCAGTGTCAACTTCATAGCAATGTGCCAGTTCGTCTAGCCTCTCAGTGGTAATTCTAGGAGCCTCGTTGTCCCATCTGACTTTAAACATAGATGACATTATAGCCAATGCGTCTGCCAACTGATTCTCTTCTCGCAGGATATGCTCAAAAGTAATATCCTTGAAGTACAAAATTAGTGTCAATACATGCTCCCAATAAGGTATGAGATTCAAGTGCTTAGTATCCCATTCTCCCTTGATTTGACTGATCACCAGGGCTGAGTCCCCATATACGTTCAAGAACTTGATTCTAAGGTCAATAGAAGCTTTGATACCCATGATGCACACTTCGTATTCGGCCATGTTGTTGTTACAGTCAAAGCATAATTTGGCGGTGAAGGGCATATGGCAACCCTTGGGGGAGATGATCACAACGCCAATTTCGTTGCCAACTGCGTTAGAAGCTTTGTCGAAAACCATCCAAGTTCTTCACAATCTGTTACAAGCATAATATTCTCTTCCGAGAACTCGAAATTCATAGACGGATATTCGTCTACAACTTGATGGGAGCAGGTCTCTTTTATGCATAGTATTTTTTGACTATGTCTGCGTTCAAAGGATGCGGAAAATCTTCACCGTACATGGTGGTAAGTGTAATATGGTGGGATAACTAACTTGGTTTTGTGTTTTTATCACAAATGTTGGGATAGCAAGAGTCGCCACCGACTTTTCTTTTATCCAATAAGGAAAGGGTGAAAAGAACGGGAAAAACCTTTAGATTATTGAGTTCGGGGGGTAGGTTATGAAAAGGGAAGGTGTTAGCACCCTTTTCATATGTAGTTATCTACGGGCTCTTAATCGCTAGCTCACTTTGAAAATTTGCTTTTTGTGTAAGTTTTTGAAAATATTTTGAAAAATTCTAATAGTAAGGCAACTTTGTAATGATTCTTATATCGGTTAAGAATGTGTACAAAGTGTTAATTCGAAAATATTCTAAAAGTGTGATAGTGAGAAATGTTTTTGTTTTGAAAAATGTGAGAAAGCGATTAAGAACTATCTACCTACTCAAAATCTTTTGTGTTATTTCCTCCTCCTATAGATAGTGTTATCCTACCATTAGTTAGTAGGTATCCCTATCCATTGGATGCAAAGGTACGGGCGTGTGCATCATACAGTCATAGAAGGCAACTCGTAAGGATGCTTTAGCAACTTTCGTAAGGGACTGTCATCGTTTTATTCGTAGGCAACTCGAAGGACTAGATCATATACCTAAAGGAAACATCGAAAGGGTCATAGAAGGACTATGATCTTTTTGCATGATTACTTGATCGAGGGTCTTTGCTAAGGCGTCCCCACGTTCGAGGGACATGACTGCTTTTATCCGAAGGCAACAAGTGAGGTTATCCTAGAGGTGCGCGTGTATGAGTGTATTCAATTCAGTTTATTTATCTTCATCAGGGTTTTTCTAACGTTTGTTTTTAGTCTTTTCATGCAATCCTAGTTACCAAGCAGTAAACATAACAATAATGAAAAACAGTTAAGTGCGGAAAATAAATGCAAAAAGTAAATCCTATACTATTACAACGCTTCGGGACAATTATATAATAATAAAAAAGGCGGAAAGTAAACCCTAATTACTATTACATCCCGGGAAACATTTACAATGATAATGAAAAAGGCGGCAAAAATAAACTACGCTATTTGCAATTGCAGAAATAAGAAAGCTGAAAAAGGAAGTGTTTTCTTTGGGAAGTTTTTTCTGAAAACAATGATTTGTGATTAAATAAATCTAAAAAACCCTAATTAATTTTAATAATAATAATAAAAGATCAATTAATTTAATTAAAAAAAGTTGATTAGAAAAACCTAAGAGTCTAAATTAATTTTAATTAGAAAAAATTAATTATGTTGTATTTTGATTAAATAAAAAAATAAATAAAATAACAAAAGAAAGAGAGTTGGGCCTGAAATAGCAAACAAGGGGGGTGCGGATAGCCAAGAAAGTCCAGGCCCAATTAGTGCCAGCACCTAATTCAGTGTGATGGCCGAAAGGGGGTGTATTGCGGGCTGCATATCTGCGAGTGTTAGATCTAGATCTGAGGGCTGCAAGACTGAGGATGCCTGATTAATGTACGAGGACGCGCTGCATAAGTTCTGAAAAACAGAGGAAACATGAAAATAACCAAAAGGCAGGGATCGAAAGGCTGCGAAACTTGAGGATGCCCGATTGATGTACGAGGACACGTTGCATACGACCTGTAAAAAAACAAAAAAAACATGAAAACGACCAAAAGGCAGGGATCAAACCCATGCCTTGGTATAATAGTGACTTAGCGCACACGTTTTAACCACTGGGTGGTGATACATCCAGTGTCTTAAATGAAACGATTAAAAGGAATGTTAAACCAAAACACATGGAACGGAGAAGCACCAAAGCCCTAGCTCCGGTCGTCTTCTCCGGTGAGTGGATTTCTTGTTCCTGCAAAACATCCCATATTAGAGATCTAGGGGGACCCTACCCTTCTAAATCAGGCCCTAGGAATTCAATGGCATAATTATTTTTGACTGGAATACAATGGTTTAGGAGCTATGGCAACAACAACGCGAATCTGTATGAACATGGTGGTTCATGATTTGGCCATCATGGGGGTCGTTCTTTAGGTCATTCCTGCACCACTGGAACTCATGAACATGTTAATAACATTAATATGCACAAAAACATGATGAAACAATGAATATGAAAAACATGCAATGATGAGAATGACGAGACATGTTTATATGATTTTATCCCCTTTTGACCATGGCAATCGATCCAGCCTTACCGTACCGAGTTCTAGGAAGTGAATGGAAGAGTTGATATGCCTCGAGAGTGGCTGCAAGCTAGGGTTTCAAGTTGCCCTAGTTTTGAGTAATTTGTGATTTTTTGGAGGGATGATCTTGCACAAGGTTTTTCATGGTTGTCTTGGAGGAAGAGTGGAGATTATATAATGTGGAATTAGGTCAGGAAATATGGGCTTGGACCTTGTGCAAGAAGGCTCATATTTTATCTTACTTATTTTTGAAATATTAATGAATAAATAAAAATAATTGAAATAAAATAGGTCAAGGGGTGCATGAATAAGATTTGAGGTGTATGTACACGCTTGGACTTTAAAAATATAACCCAATAGCCCAAAATATCAAGTTTTCTCAATTTGAACTTCATGTATTTGCTCAAAATTTCCCAACTTGCACTGGTCATAACTCTCTCAATTTTCATCTTTTGAAGGTGATCTTGAACTTTTTGGAAAGATCAAGATGTCCTCTATAATATATATGTTGATTATTTTTGCTTTTGAAGACTTTATCTTGATGTAAGTTGTCTTGACAAAAAGCGTCTTTTTGTTGACTTTTGAAATGACCTTTAATGTATTGGCTCATATCTCTCAAATGAAGCATTTTTTGGATTTGAGCTTAGAGAGACAAAGTTGTAGAGAATTAAATTTTCTTCAAAATAAGATTTGATTGGGTAAAAACTGATGAAGTATGTGAAAGTTATGCTTGGTCAAAGTTTATTTGACTTCTCCTAAGGAAACCCTAATTTAGCAATTTTTGACTTTTGATGACTTGAGAGTTTTCCTTGAAGAATCATGATCAACCCTTGATCAACTGATGAATATGACTTCGAAAACTTGATGTTGACCAAAAATCTTGAAGTTTGACTTTATGTTGACCATAATTGACTTTTTACATAATACAATTAATTTTTAGTCATCTGAGCCATTGATTGAGCAAACTTGTGATTCAAGGCTTGAAACTTTATATGAGCATTCTTGAAGACATATAAGAAACCATGAATTCCATTTGAGACCTTAGAAACCCATACTTCCTTGTGAAAGATGAAATCTAAGTTGTGGGCCCATTGCTTGAGAGGAGAATTTGTCTGATCAATTCTTGAGCAACCTTAAGCATTTGAGAACCCTAGGAGAATGTTTTTGAATAAAATGAGAGGGAAAATTTTGGGGTACAACATCTCTCCTTGTTCAATCTTCTTATACTTGAGAAGTTATATTGACGTATGTCCGCCATTCATGCCCTGAAGGTAGGAGATGATTGAACACCTAAGTGCCCAGAAATTCATAGTCGCCTGTGCAATTAGTAACATTGTTGATTGATTGTATTGCTTGAATGGGCTTAAAGATGCCATTCAGAGTGGTTACAGAATGTCGTCGGAGATGGGCTTATAGATGCCACCTAAAGTAGTTGTTGATATAAGTGTGAGAATGAGTTTATTCTCGATTGTATGAGAAGAATGCTTTCCAGAATGAACCCCTGGGGAAGGTGATTGAGTAGCTGCTTGTAAGAATCCAGTTTTTGAGGGAGATGTTTGTCATGTAGATAATCGCCTCGTCTTGTTTCAGGAATTGATCTACAACTTGCTTTTGTTTATAAACCCATTCTGTTTCAGGAATTCATACCACCTGGTGATAATGATAGTCACCCTGTCCTGTTTTGGGAATTGATCTCCACCTGGTCATAAAGATAAAAATATATTTTCCCCATCGTGTTTCGGGAGTTAATCTTCAACTTGTTCATGTAGATAGTCGCCCCGTCCTGTTTTGAGAATTGATCTACAATTTGTTTTCGCAAAAGTTACCCTGACTAGTTTATGGAATTAATCTGTTTTCTGGTCATATAAATAGTTTCCCTGTCCTGTTTCAGGAATTAATTTCTGACCTATTTTTGTTGGTAAACTCATCATGTTTTGGGAATTCATACCGCTTGGTCATATAGATAGTTTCCCCATCCTATTTTGGGAATTAACCTCTGACCTGTTTGAAAATTGTTGACGGTATTCATCTATTTGAGGACTTTACCTGAAAAGACAAAATTAGCTTTATGTAATGTCATGATGTATGTAATGCATTGTGTAATGATGCTCTAAAAAATGATAATGTTTTATGCGTTTCGTATGTTTATGCTATGATATTCTGTAAATGATATATGGATGTAAGATGTTGCTGACGACAACAGTAGCTTCGTATAACATCTCTGGCTGGGGAAGAATAAATCCATGACTGTTGCTGGGGAGTGAAGAATATTAATCTTTGATCTCTGCTAGGAATGATTTCGTTGGGGACTCCTGCTTGCTATTTGAGGAAACTCCGCTGGGGGATGTTGACTTCTGCTTGGGGAGAAGAGTTCAAGAACATTGGTCGTTCATCACTCTACTGGGGAATTTAATTCTTGTATACCATGACTTGGGATAAAAGAGGTGGATAACCTTCTGAGGTGATGTCTGACCGAGTTTCCGATATGGATGCCGACTCGTCTTGGGAGGATAAAGTTAAATGATATCTGGTCCGATTTCAGATTTTGTAGCAACTCTCTGGGGACAGTAGTCTAGACTGTCCTTCACTAGAGAAAGGAATTTTGTTAGTGATTTGTAGTAGTCAAGAAATAGACTCAAGCCGGAGAGATTAAATTCTGTTGAGGAAACAAACCCTGCTGGAGAAATATTCTACTGAGGAAATAAGCCATGCTGGAGAAGAGAATTATGCAGGGGATTTATAGTTGGAGAAATAAACTCAGCCAGGGAAGAGAGTTCCCGTGAACTGTGCTGATGACATATTCTTTGATGAGGATTGGGACTCTGTAGGTTGGCGATATTGCTGGGGAAAATATCATACTCCTTTATCCGCTAGGGGGATCTATTAGGGAGTATGATTAGGTTAATTGCTAGAAGATACCCCAATTCCTATCTCGAAAGCATCTTGGACTTGCGGCGAACGTATCTTTGTCGGGAATGAGCTTGTGAAGATAACTTTGTGGGGATTTCTCTAAGGAGATTTATGGATGACTTGGGTGCTATCCCAACTCCTAGAGTCTCGAGCAAAAGCTTATTCCTGTTTTATGCATATATTTGTTAATAGTAACCATATTCATATGCATATGTTCATTTAATTTAGTCATTGGACGGTTTTTGCGAACAAAACAGAAAAAGTAAAACAAAAGTTTTGAATTTGAAATAGTATTTGTATTGATATTTTGCCTATAAACATGCGGTTTTTATAGAAAGAGACAGAAATCCTAGTAAGAGAAAATCATCGTAGAAATGAGGAAAAGTACAAAGTAAAGAAAAAAAAAACATCTATGTGGAAACAATCTTGTCGGGTTTCAACTCTGCTATTGCCTCTACGTCTTTGAGCATCTCATCCCTCACTGTCAAAAGAAGTCGACTGAAGTGATCTGTACCATTTGAACTTGATATTGGTAATAAAGCTGGCTATAAGTGATCCAACGGGACATAGTCGTACGCTTTAATCCATATATATATATATATATATATATATATATATATATATATATATATATATATATATATATATATATATATATATATATATATATATATATATATATATATATATATATATATATATATATATATATCCCTAATTTTTTCCCGAACCCTTTTGGTTCGCCGGGGTGCCCTCATTTTTGCCTAGGCCAGTCAACCTAGCGGGTCTCTTTCATGCGTAGTATCTTTTGATTATGTCCGCATTCATAGGGTGCAGAAGATCTTCACCGTCCATGGTGGTAAGTATCATAGCACCGCCCGAAAATATTCTCTTGATCACAAATGGCCCTTCGTAGGTGGGAATCCATTTTCCCTTGGGATCACCTTGCGGTAGAATGATGCGCGTTATTACCAAGTCACCAACTAGATATACCCGATGCTTGACTTTCTTATTGAAGGTTTTGGTCATACGCTTCTGATACATCTGACCGTGGAAGACAACCACCAATATTTTCTCGTCAATTAAATTCAACTGGTCCATCCTAGTATGAATCCATTCATGTTCGTCTAAATCTGCATCTTTTATAATTCTCAAAGAAGGAATCTGAACTTCGACAGGTAGGACAACTTCTATACCGTATACTAGAGAGAATGGGGTTTCCCCAGTTGATGTTCGGGATGAAGTGCGATAACCATGAAGAGCACATAGTAACATCTCGTGCCAATCTTTATATGTCACCATTATCTTTTGTATAATTTTCTTAATGTTCTTGTTGGAGGCTTCCACTGCACCATTCATCTTTGATCTATACAAAGAAGAGTTGTGGTGCTTGATCTTGAACTGCATGCAGAGTTCCGTGATCATAGTGTTGTTGAGATTGGTACCATTGTCTGTAATGAATCGGGCGACAACATTCCTATAACAGAGGCAAATGAGGCTGCTTTAACCTATTTCGTGAAGTAATCAATGGCGACGAGGATGAAGCAGTGTCTGTTGGAAGCCGTAGGCTTGATTTCTTCAATCATATCAATGCCCCACGTTACAAACGACCAAGGTGCAGTCAAGACATTCAGAGGTGCTGGAGGCACATGTACTTTGTCAGTGTAGATCTGGGACTTGTGACAAGTTCTTGAGTGGTGATGGCAGTCAGTTTCCATAGTCGACCAATAGTATCTCGCTCTTAGAATCTTCTAAGCCATAGTATGTCCATTGGAGTGAGTACCAAAGATACCGCCGTGCATATCTTCCATAATTTTCTCTACTTCTTTCTTACCTACACAGCGAAGCAGAGTCGAATCATGGTTGCGTTTGTACAGAATCCTGTTACTCAGGAAGAACTTGGTTGAGAACCTCTATAGGAATTTCTTGTCATTGATAGATGCACCCTTAAGACACTCTTGAGCTTCGAGGTACCTTTTTAATTCATGAAACCAAGGCTTTTCTTCTACTCCGTCAGTGTTAACTTCATAGCAATGTGCCAGTTCATCTAGCCTCTCAATGGTAATTCTGGGAGCCTCGTTGTCCCATCTGACTTTGAACATAGATGATATTATAGCCAATGCATCTGCTAACTGAGTTTTTTCTCGCGGGATATGCTCAAAAGTAATCTCCTCGAAGTACGAAATTAGTGTTAATACATGCTCTCGATAAGGTATAAGATTCAGGTGCTTAGTATCTCATTCTCCCTTGATTTGATTGATCACTAGGGCTGAGTCCCCATATATGTTCAAGAACTTGATTCTCAGGTCAATAGAAGCTTTGATGTCCATGATGCACGCTTCGTATTCGGCCATGTTATTGGAACAGTCAAATCATAATCTGGCGGTGAAGGGCGTATGGCAACCCTTGGGGGAGATGATCACAATGCCAATTCCATTGCCAACTGCGTTAGAAGCTTCATCGAAAACCATAGTCCATCGGGATCCTGGCTCGAGTCCTTCATACAGTCCAAGTTCTTCATAATCCGTTACTAGCATAATATTCTCATCCGGGAACTCGAAATTCATAGACTGATAGTCATCTACAACTTGATGGGCCAAATGATTTGCCAGTACACTTCCTTTGATTTCTTTTTGAGTGTTATACTGAATATCATATTCTGTTAAGAACATTTTCCACGTGCTATTCTTCCGGAGAGAGCTGGCTTCTCGAATATGTATTTAATGGGATCCATTTTAGAGATCAACAAAGTGGTATGAGTCAACATATATTGTCTTAGTTTACGAGCAGCCCATGCCAAAGCGCAATAATTTTTCTCAAGCAGTGAGTAACTTGTTTCACAGTCGGTAAATTTTTTACTAAGGTAGTATATTGCATGCTCTTTTCGACCAGACTCATCATGTTTCCCAAATACACACCCCATTGAGTTCTCTAACACTGTTAGGTACATGATTAACAATATTCCTTCAACTGGTGGCATCAAAATCAGAGGCTTCTGAAGGTACTCTTTGATTTTTTCAAAGGCTATCTGACAATCGTCGTTCCACTTCACTACCTGATCTTTCTTCAGTAACTTGAAGATTGGCCCACAAGTAGCGGCCAAATGGGAGATAAATCTGGCAATGTAGTTCAATCATCCCAGGAAACCTCTGACTTCCTTCTCAGTATAGGGATTCACATTTCTTGAATGGCTTTAACCTTGGCAGGATCAACCTCAATACCTTTATTGTTAACAACAAAACCCAGGAGTTTATCGGATCTAACCCCAAATGTGCATTTGTTCGGATTCAATCTCAACTTATACTTCTTCAGTCTCTCAAACAGCTTGTGTAGATAGTCAAGATGCTCTTCTTTAGTATGCAATCTGGTTATCATATCTTCAATGTAGACCTCTATCTCGTGGTGAATCATGTCATGGAAAAAAGCTACCATGGCACGTTGATATGTTGTGTCGGTGTTCTTTAACCCAAAAGGCATAACCTTGTAGCAGAAAGTGCCCCACTGTGTGGCGAAAGTAGTTTTCTCCATATCTTCAGGTGCCATCTTGATCTAATTATAACCTGAGAAGCTGTCCATGAAGAAGAATACCTTGTGTTGAGCAATTTTATCGACCATAACATTAATATGTGGAAACGGGAAGTCATCTTTGGGGCTCACATTGTTTAAATCTCTTTATTCCACACACATACGCACCTTTCAGTCTTTCTTTGGTATTGGAACCACATTGGCAACCCACTGAGTATAGGATGTCACTGCTAAGAAACCTGCATTGAATTGCTTCATAACCTCGACCTTGATCTTCTCTAACATCTCGGGACGCATGCGACGAACCTTCTGCTTTATCAAAGAAAAACCCTCTTTCATTAACAGACGGTGAACTACAATATCAGTATCGAGCCCTGGCATGTCTTTGCACGACCAAGCAAAGATCTTAACATTTCATGCAACATCTGGATCAACTTATTCTTGATACTGCCCTATAAGTTGGCGCCTATCTTGACTTCTTTTCTATCTGTTTCGATACCCAAGTTTACAACTTCAACTAGCTCTTTTTATGGTTGAATAAACTTTTCCTCTTGCACTATTAGTCTGGAAAGCTCTCCAGGTATTTCATAACCTTCATCACCTTTGTCCTTGGCTTGGTAGATCGGATTTTCAAAGTCATAAGTGCCAATAGCAGAGTCGTTATCAACGAGATCCAGAGGGGATGTGGATCTGTAATGTATTGTGTGGGTATGTGTAAGAACACATAGCTATTTGAAAGTGATAAAAGTAAAAAGAAAGTAGAGAGCACAAAATTTGAATGCAAAACGTACAATGTTTTACTAAATGAAAACATGTTTATGAAATGATAACCCTTAGCAAACGGTAAGGCACAAGGCTTAAAGTCATTGTTTTAAAAGATTACATAACCAAACTTTGAAAGTAATAAAACAGAAATGTAGCTATTACTTCTGACTAAAGGAGATAGAGATAATGTCTTGAGTCTTCCAATTGTCGGGTCTGTTGCTGATGGTGGGAAAGATCAAGTTGTCAAGGTCATAATCATTGCCAGCATCTTCTATAGCATTGACTTCGTTGTTGCTAATGCAGAATGGTGGTCTTCCAGCACGAGCGCGAGGAATAACCCTCTGCAGTGAAACCCAAACCAAATTTGTCAGACTTATACGGAATGTCAAGAAGCTGACCCTAAATAGTACAACCACCTTCTTCTACAGCAGCTTTAGCATCCTTTAATGAAGCCATTTTGGACAGAACCCTGGTAAACTTAAGAATGGCATAAACATCTTTAGTAACGATTGAAGGGATAACTCCAAAAGTCTGGAAGGGAGTCTCATTGAATTCGCCGTCCATCTCTACATACCATAATGAGTTCAAGTGGCTAGCCATATACTCTTATTCACCACATACTGTAACAACCTTTCCCTGCACGGGATACGTCGGCTTTTGGTGTAGGGTTGAAGTAACAACACCTGCCCCATGGATCCATGGGCGTCCTAGTAAGCAAGAATAAGCTGGTAGAATATCCATCATATATAAGGTAGATTCAAAGACCTGCGAACCTATCTTAATCGGAAGATCTACCTCTCCATGCACCATCCTCTTTGAACCCTTTAAAGTCTCTTATCATAATATCACTAGGTTTCAGTAAAACCCCTTTGCAATCAATTCTGTCAAGAGCGCCCTTTGGTAGAACATTTAACGAGGAACCGATATCAACCAATACATAAGCCAAAGTAGTGCCCCTGCATTCAATGGAGAAATATAGGGCCTTGTTGTGATTTCTTCCTTCCGGAGTTAGGTCAGCATCAGAAAAACCTAATCCATTATCAGTCGTTAAGCTAGCAACATAGTTCTCAAATTGATCGTCAGCAATCTCTTATGGCACATGAGCAGACTTCAGGAATTTCACCAAAGCTTGTGCATGGGCTTCAAAAAATAACAACAGGGATGCCATATAGATTTTAGACGGGGTCTGCCCCAGCTGCTCAACGATCTTGTAATCGCTCTTACGGGTAATCTTCAAAACTTCCTCCAACTCTTGCCTAGAGGTTTCTTCAACTGCAACTTCTTTAGGCGCCTCCATCTGGGAAAGCTATGTTATTTATTCTTTGCCCCGAGTCTCAGTAGTTGACTCGGTAGCAGTAACTCGAACAGGTGTAGAAACGGTCTTCGGAGAGATTTCCGGGGAGAAAACCCTCCCGCTTCTAGTAACGTTACTGGTCCCAGCAATAATGTCAATGTCGAGATCAACAACTTTAGTAACTTCATCTTCAATAGTTGGTAGTTCTTGCTTGACGCCATGGTAGTAGGCGTCGGATCCATAATTCCACAGGATAGCTTTGTCTGAAGAGTATGGAATAGGTCCAGGTGTGGTGATTATCAGAGGAGCAACTTTTGGATTAGCAGTAATCCTTACGAGACCTTTGGAGGTGATCCTGATAGGAGGGCCGTATATTACAGATAAGTCTTGAAATAGATTTCAACAGACGAAATCTTCTCAACCAGAATTATGTGATTATCCATTAGGTGCTGAATACCTTCCTTCAGTAACTTACAACCATTGAGTTAGGCTACGCAGCAGTAACATCTTTCAATATATCCCAGAAATAAACTGATCTAGAATAGATTCTCTTTAACAATTGGGATGGGAGTAACCAATTCACTTAGAATAGAAACATAAATAACATCATCAATAACACTTACACCTTTGTCATGCTTCAGCATTGGTGCAGTAATTACATTCGGAGTCTCCGGAGGATCAAAGTCAATCTCTTTATTGTTAATCATATCCTGAATTTTGTTTTTCAAGGTCCATCAATTATTGGTGTCATTCCCCTGACCGTTGGAATGGTAAGCACACTTCGCATTCGGATTATAGTAACAAGAGGAGGTGTTGGGGTTCTGCGGGGGCTCCCTCACTATTATCAACTTTGCTTTCAGCAAATGTTGTAATACATGAGATAATGGCATACTGATCTTCGTAAACTGTCTTCTCGGAGCATCTGACCTATGTTGATTGCCCTGTTGTTGTTGAATAGACACAGAATTAGATATTAGCACCGCTCCTACAGACTGGTTGCAGTCACTTCTAACATGACCCTTCTGGCCATAAACAACATTAATTTATTTCTTTTCGCTAAATGTCTTCTTTGCAGCACTCGAAGACACAGCCACTTGAATTTTTTCACTTTTAATACCACTTTCGACATGTTCCCTAGTTAGGATCAACTCAGTAAAACCAGATGAGGAGCTTCCGATAAGGTGATTAAAGAAAGGCCCTATCAGAGTGCCCATGAACATATCAACCAGTTCCCTGTTAGACAAAGGAGAATGTACTCTTCCGACTAGATCTCTCCACTTCTGGGCATATTCTTTAAACCCTTCATTCGAGCCCATGGTCATATTTTGTAATTGCACACGAGTTGGTGCAAGGTCAACATTGTATTGATACCGCTTGTAAAAAGAAGCAGCCAGGTCTTCTCAAGTGCAGATGTTGGTTCCTTCTAGCTGATAGAACCATTCAAGTTGTGTACCAGACAAACTTTCCTAAAAGAAGTGAACCCATAACTTCCTATTAGCAGTATGGGGTTGAATCTTCTGAAAATAAGATCGCATATGAAGCTTTGGATAGGACACACCACCATACTTGGCAAAGGTAGGGACCTTGAACTTATGAGGGATAACAACCCCCGAGATAAGACCCAACTCTTCAAAGTCTAACCCAGGCACTTTCTGTATCTCCATAGCATTAAGTCAATCATCCAGCTGCTTATATGTCATCAACAGGGGGATACTATTCGGTAGAATAGTCTTCATCGGAATCTTGACCAGAACCAAGGTTGTTATTCTCTTCAGTTTTAACACTCTCGTCATCTTTCTCTTAGTTATCATCTTCGTTCAGGGGGGGCCTCAAAATCTAGAGCCCTTCTGACTGGACCCTTGAATCTTCTGCCCATATTAAGAAAGACTAATGGTTCTTTAGTCTTCTTCTTATTCCCCTTTGTGATGAGGGTCTTTAACTCATCTTGACCCTTAGCTAAGTCCAAGAACATTTGCTGAAATTGAGCGTTTTGAGCTTGAAGTTCTTTCACTGTTTGCTCGAGTACTATCTTTTATTGAAATAAATAGCAAGAAGATAAGAAAACCTGCGTAGAAAGTACCTGTTATGTGATGATATGCATGATATGCAAATGAAAGTGCAATGTTTTCAAGGACCTTTGCGGGATTTAAATTTGTTTAAACAAAAGGAAACCAAAGAAATTTTTAGTAACAAGCTCAAATTATAATTGCTTTCAATAAAAAGAGTTACAAAGAAGCAAAATGTTAATTCAAGTCTCCCATGGATTCTTCCTCTTTGTGTTGACATATGCATTAATGCTTTGTTCTTCATGGAGTCGTTTCGTCAGCTCCAGTACTTTCTTATCACTAGCATAGAACTGATCCTCGAAGGTATCTCTATCTTCCTTGAGTTAAATCCATAACTGTTGTAGTTCTTCGAAGTCAGTAGGCATATCGGGATGAAGAACAGTATGAGAAACATCCCCTTTAACAATGGGCTCTACGATCACTAGTAGGATAATAGGATATAGAATTTTAAGATTCTGAGCACGAGACTGCACCCATTTGAGGTAAGGTTCTAGAGGAATGGAACTCTTGTGTCGCAAAGTCTCGCTATCAATATTCTTGACCATACCCCAAGCATGTATAAACCTTTGATGGTAATTTTGATGGTCATTCTCATAATCGAACATAATACTCTGGATGAGCATATCATGAGGACCGTCCCTTTGAGCCTAACCAAACTGACACAGAGCTAGAGAAGGGTTGTACGTGATACCCCCTCTTATACCAAGGAGTGGTACATTAGGTAATTCCCCATAATGACCAATAATACTGACATCTGCCTGAGATCGAGAACACCAACGGATATCTGAATGAGTGAGTGACATCAACCTTTGAGACCATCTCAAACCTTGTTCATTCTTTATCACTGATTGGGGCAGGTGCGAAATAAACCACCAGGACAGTAGAGGTATGTAACACATAATAGTTCCTCACTTCTTCATAGTACGAGTGTGGAAGGAATGCAAGACATCTCCAAGCAAAGTAGGCACTGGATTATAAGTGAGAAATATTTTGATGGCATTCATATCTATGAATTGGTCCAGATTAGGGAATATTACCAAACCATAGATCAACAAAGCCAACATATCTTCAAAAGAACGAAAATTCATGGCATCTAGAAACCATTGAGCCTTCTCTATCCGAAATTTAGGAGAAAAACCCTTGACTCCATTCCTTATTTCTCAATTAGATACAATGTCCGATCATTTCAGATGTAAGGCTACTACAACATCTTTAGGTTTCGGAACTTGCTCCAGACTAGTGAAGGGTATCTAATAGAGAATAGGAACTTTGAGAAACATAGAGAATTCTTCCATTGTGGGGACCAACTAATAATCTGGGAAGGTAAAACAATGATTCTTAGGATCATAGAACTGGAAAAGAACATTCATCGTGTCTTCATGGAAACCAGTAGTAACCAAACTAAGTAGATGACCATGTCTCTTGGTGAATTGAGATATGTCAAGAACCTTTGAGACTAACTCCTCAAGCTTGGAAGGTATCCTTACAAAGTTGATCCAGATGGTATTCCTACTACTGGAAGCCATGACTCTGCAACACAAAACAAAGATAAATCCCCTAGATCCTTGAAATGGTTAGTCATGATATGATGTTATGATGTTATGATGTCATGTTTAAATAGATAATAAAACACAAGAAAAGTACACAAGGCCTTAAGTTTAAGGCTTGCATGGGGTTCTTAAGTAAGTACTCTCTTGAAGTATAGTTGGCTCAACCTGTCCTAAAAAAGTTACCGGGTTCTAGGGATCTCAATATCACTGATTTTTCCCATAATTTTTGTCTAGTAAGACAACTGACTTGCCACCAAACAAAACTCGAGAGTCAAATCTCAATGAGCATAGTATCGAGTATCAACCAACTTCGGACTGCACTAAAGTCGGCTATCTCACTACCTTCTAATGGCTAAGTTGGGTCAATTAAGGTTCTAAAAGTCAGTTAGTGCTTATGACACCACACGATAACCTAGTATTCTCCCAGAACGACTCGAGGGATACCAATACCAACCAATGTGTCACACTAACGTAGTCATCACTTCAACCATATCAGTATACACCGTATAGTTTCCATGATCTATTGCTGCTTACCTAAAACTCCCCCAGATCTGGGTGTAGGATCTTTGCAAGAAAAATAAACCCGAGCAACCCTCAAATGTAAATCATACAAGGAAAACAAGGAAAACATTTAAAAGTGATCTAACTCTAAAGGTAACCCCTCTTTTTAAGTATATTCTGCAGCAGAGTCGCCAGTTCTGTAATATGGTGGGAGAACTGACTTGGTTTTGCGTTTTATCACAAATGTTGTAGATGGCAAGAGTCGCCACCGAATTTTATATTATCCAATAAGGAAAGGGTGAAAATAATAGGAAAGACCTCAAGATTATTGAGTTTGGGGGTAGGTTATGAAAAGGGAAGGTGTTAGCACCCTTTTCATCTGTAGTTATCTACGAGCTCTTAATCGCTAGCTCACTTCGAAAATTTTCTTTTTTGTGTAAGTGTTTGAAAATATTTTGAAAAATGCCAATAGTAAGGCAACTTTGTAATGATTCTCGTATCGGTTAAGAATGCGTACAAAGTGTTTATTTGAAAATATTTTGAAAGTGTGACTGTGAGAAATATTTTTGTTTTGAAAAATGTGAGCAAGTGATTAAGAACTATCTACCTACTCAAAGTCTTTCTTACTATTTCCTCCTCCTTTAGTTAGTAGGTAGCCCTATCCATTAAATATGAAGGGACGGGTGTGGGTCATCGTACAGTCATAGTAGGCAACTCGTAAGGACGCTTTAGCAACTTTTGTAAGGGACTGTCATCGTTTTATTCATAAGCAACTCGAGGGACTAGATCATATACTAAAAGGAAACATCTAAAGGGTCATCAAAGGACTATGATATTTTTGCATGATAACTTGATTAAGGGTTTTTGCTAAGGCGTCCCCACTATTGTACCCCAAAAATTTCGCCCCTAAGATTCCTTTATCACCTCATATCAACTCAATCACAACAAGATCACACTAGGGTTTGGCTCTTCTCCCTATCTTTAGGTTTGCTCATGAGGAATCACCAAGCACCATGATTTGTATATTGTGATCATATATGTTTTATATTGATTAAATTTTAACTAAAAAATACTATGAAGTTTGCTCTAAATGATGATACTATAGGTGAGGGCACAACACATTTCATCAGGAGAATTCATAGGTTCATGAGTTTATTTCCATGCCTTCTTCAACAAAGATTTATTGAGATTCAAGCTTCATTATTGAAGACACTTTAAAAAGTAATAGCATTACAAGGTCTTCTATGATTCATCATGCCTTAATTTTTCAAAGAAAGTCAAAAGATGCAAGGGTTGATTGAAGAAGCTTAGCCTAATTGGACAAATTCTTGATTCTTTGATCACAAGTGCATAACTATCTCAATCCTTAATATTTTGAGGTGGTTATTGTTGTTATGGGTTCTTATTATTATCCATAACAACCTCTACTCACATGGCAAAAGTTATTGTGCAAGAAAGTTTCTCAAAATTGAAAAGGGTTTCCAAGTCATTTTGGTGTTTGAGGAGCTAGGGTTTTGAACATCTAAGGGCTATATCTTGCTCATCTTTTTAGATTTTTGAGTAATTCCAAAGACATTCTTCTCTTTAAAGGGTTATAAACTAATCACTTTAAGAGTTTCAAGAAAATTTGGTGTGGAAGATGCCTAATGATGAAGAAATATTATAACTCTTCTAGATAGGCCATCAAATTCCCTAATGTGATTTCAAAAGATCATAACTTGGTCAGTTTTTATCTCCTTGAGCCCATTAATTTTCCACAATAATCTTAAGGATGTGAACTTCAACCATTCTTTTATATGCAAAGCTTGAAAACAAATGAAATATTCCCTAAGAACTCAAAAGATTATAGGTCACCTCATGAATTTTCACCAATTTTATGAGGACATAACTTTTTCAATAATTGGTATTTTTGAGTGATTCAAGTTTCACAATGCTCTTTGGGATATCCACTTTTAGCTAGAATCAATGATCAAAGCTCAATTTTGGGAGAAAACCTTGTTTGAACTCAAAACATTATAGGTCACTTTTGAAGAAAAACTTAGAATTTTTCTAAGTACAAAAAGTCAATATCTTTTTCTCAACTTTGACTCATCACAAGTTTTAGATCAAACATCCATCTGATCTCATTCTTGGCACATTACAAATATTATGACCTTATCTTTCAAATTCTTCAAGAATCATGCCCTAAGACCCCTTGAGTTGTGAACACCATGGATTCAAAGATGGCACCTTATAACTGAAGTTTTCTCCAAAGTCAGAATTTGAAATTCATATTGTGGTTTATAAATACCAAATTAGCACATGTTTTTTATTTAAACATGCTTAACCAAGTTCCTAAAGTTGAATTAAGGATTAAAACACAAGAGTTAACTGAGTTTTGAGCAAAATCAAGTCACACTTTTCTCATTTTCGAGCTTCCTTTGTTTTCCCTCCAAACTTCACTTTTGCTTCTAATTATTTTCACCATTCACTCTCCTATAAATAGAGGGGAATATTGCATTCATTTTCTCAAGCTTGAACAACCAGAATCACCCTGCCAAACTCTCTCCCTAACCAACATTTCTACAACTTCGAATTTGGTTTTACAACCTTCTTCAATCTATTTTCTTTGCGAATTCTTCATCCTTGAACTTCACTGAAGCTAACAGAAACAGAACCAAACCCTAAAGCATCCTAAATCGTGCTAGTCAAGTCAAGTTTCAGAGCTCTGAATTTGAACTTCAATAGGTAGATTCCTTCATCAATTCTCTCAAAATTTATTACTACAATGAAACTCTCATCATTCTGATACTAGTTGCATCATTTGCTTTCAACTTGAACTAAGTTTTTGCCATGGATTTTCAAATCCCTATTCAAATTTTCCCTTCTGACTTTTTGCAAATCGACTAAGCTACACCTTAAATAAATTTTTCACGACGAATCTCGTCGTCTTGATGAGACAAAGCGAATGTCATAGGTCCGAGCTCCTGATTTTACAGCATGAGAGACCTGTAATTTGCATGGCTGGAGGTTGAAGATGACCAACGTGTCATTTCTCAACCAATGATAAGGCGCCACTTGTTTTTTTCAAAATCTGATTTAATATTTGATCTAGTGGTTTATTCACTAAGGACCATGATATGCACAACACGCCAGATCACTTGGATTTGATTACTAACACGTTTTGACATTCATCCAATGGTCTATATCTTTTTGTTTTATTTTTATTTTTCTGATTTTTATATTTTAATTGATTTAAACTTCAAAAATTCATAAAAATTTCATTTCTGACTCAAAAAATCTGAAATAATTCTTAAAAATATTTTGGACTTTACTCTTTCTGATTTTTATTTTTTCACAATTTTTTTTATAATTTGATATTTTTTATGATTTTTCACTTTAATTAATTTGTTTTAATTGATTAAAAAATAGTTTTCTTAATTTTAAAATTCTGAAAAATTATGGAAAGGTCCTTTGGCCCTTTTGGCAATTTTTTATAACCTTGTTTTATGTTTATATATGATTTTAATATTTTTCACTATTTTTAGTTTGTTTTATTATTTCTTTGATTTTAAAAAAATTATTTCTGACTTTAAAAAAATTCTAAATTTTTTATCATCCTTTATTAATTCATGTTTAACCTCTGACTATTTTTTGGGATTTTTTATTTGATATTTTAATACACTTTGAGTATTTTATCAATTATTCTCCTTTTATTAATTTTAACATTGTTTATTTAAATATTATTTTAATTATTTAATATTTTATTTTGGTTCTGATTTGGATTTTATTTGGTGACAAATTCTTCAACCTCATTCGATCTTGGGTTTTGATAGGTTGAGAAACCAAATCCACCAAAATGGATGAATGATGTTGATGATATTTTAAACCCTAATTTCATACAATATATGCCCTCCCTCTTCATCTTATCCCCTTCTCTTTTATGCTATATAATGTTAGAGGATGATCTACATATCATCACTCCAAACATATGGCACATAAATTGCTATTGACTGGCCTCAAAATAGGTGCGACTTCTACATAAGTCCACTTACGATTGCTTAACATAACGCTAAATTTTGTCCCGATTCGAGAAATGATCATTTGTGGCCAAACATGTTTAATTTGAAACCTTTGATCAAATAACCTTGAGATTCATTGTTACGAGGCTTTGGTCTTATCAATCCTCTAATGAATCTTCATAAAATTTGGTCTAAGTGAATCATTTAAACATCGTTGATCATTTGTTGTTGCCTCGAGAACTTGAAGTGAATGATATACTTGACAAAAAGCCAATGAAACTTATTATTGAGAGGCTTTGATTTTATCAATCTTCTAATGTGTTTTCAAATGCAAGTTTCAAGATGGTCATTCAACTAACCTTTAATTTCTAACATATTAAAAATTGACTTTTATTTTCATGCTTTTACCTTACACCTTTACTTTTACGCACCATTTATTTTAGCATTTACATTTCATTCTATTTTCATCTTTGCTCACTTGAGCATTTATCTTTATGTCATTTTTATTTTTCTCACTTGAGCTTTCATTTTCTTTTTGAAGATACTTAATAACCAACTTGAACTATAAAAAACTTTAAGGTTGCTTGGACTATTTGGTTACTATCTTTGGCATGATGGAGTTATGGACTTCTTGGACTTAGGATTGGAGACCTTGACCTACCTTGGGACCTTGTGACTTCTATTGTAATTTTGTCTAGAGTTCTAGGGGTTTACTCTGAGACATTGGGTTGTTTGTTTTCTTTGTGTGCAGGTTATTCTGATTATGTGCTTTGTCTGTGATTGGTAATTCAATTGTATACATTCATTACTCTGCCCAATTTTTATGAAGACTTAATGCATTTGAAGTTTGGTATTCTTAAGAGGTTTAATATCTTTGCTTGTTTGGTTTCAATCCAAAGGACGAAAATTCTACATTGACTCAATGTGTCAAGTGTTGGTTTCTTATTAGTTATACGGTTCTTTTCCCTAGATTTTATCTTATGCTTTAGGATAGTCCCTTCATCTCTTCCCATCTTCTTTAATTTCAAAAATCTTCTCCCTCCTTTTTCAAAACTATTCTTGTTTCCTAAACTTGAACAACTTTCATAATAAACCTAGACGGTCCATGAATTTTCAAAAATGTTTTCTTAATCAAACTCTAAACAACTTAATAATACTTTGACATTTTTGTGAGAAGACTAAAAGTCAATCAATCTCATTCAAACTGTTTTTCCACTTTGGCTTTTTACTTTAAAACTTTTTCTCAAAATATTAGACTCTTGTCAGTCTTTGTAGTGATGCGGGCTACTATACTTCTACGATATGTAGTGAAGTGAGATATTTTCCACTTGGGTGTTGAGCGAGGCTTTGTTGCGAGCTACTATACCCCTATTGCACGGAAGGTGGTACGTAGGCACTAAAGGTTCGCAACCATGGAAGGTGCAAAAATTATAAAAAAACATTTCTTTTCTCATCTCCACAATCTATTTTTGTATACAACACTTAGAGCCAAAATACACAAATTTTCAAAGATGTTCCTACGGAGTACCATAGATGTTTAGGGTGCTAATACCTTCCCTTTGCATAACCAACCCCCAAACTTAGATTCTCTCCCCCTCTTTTTGGGTTATTCGCTCTTTTCCCATTCCTTTGAAACAAGTAAAGCGCAATGGCGATTTTTATTTGATTTGTGCGAGTTAAGCCAATCCAATGGCTTAGTCTCAACATTTCTACCGCTACAGAGAAAATGGCGACTCCACTGGGGACATATCAACTAATTGTTGGTCCATCCCTAAGTGGGTTGAGCCTATCTTTGTTTATTTGTGTATGTGCTATCATTTGTTGTATATTATATGTTGTATATATGTTTGTCTAGATTTTCTTAGTTTTCAGGATGGTTGGTGATTTATCATAAGTCCTCTACCCGGACTTGGGAAAACTTAAGATAGGACGGGTGTTATAGTCATGTTAAATTTGAGGGAGTAATCCCAAAAAAGGAGGCATGAGATCCTTGTCTCAATGGAGGCCCCTTTGATTGTAGTATCATTTATCGAGTAATCGAGAAGTAGTGCTGCTTTCAACCTGGGAGCCTGCTGAAACTGAAGATCGTAGAATCTTTAACCCATCTTGGCCTTTTAGGTGTAGTGCAGAAACTATGAGGGAGTAATATGGAAATGGTTGTCACTTGATACTACACTCAGACGAGTTTTTCCTGAGAATATTACTGATTACCGAGTTAATCGGGACGTTGGTAATATCCGAAGGAAGGATGTAGACTTTGGGAACCTCTTAGAAACTTGTTCGGCAGGTGATAAACTATTAGGCCATACCTTGTGGGTAGTACCTTTGACTTCATGCTCGTGATATCGAACCTATGAACCCCCCATGTTTGTGATCTTGTGCGTGATTGTTACATCACGCATCATGCACCCATGAGCATCTTCTAAAACATGTGTTTCAAGGGACTTAAAGTTGACTTTTTGAGAATATCTCAAGTACTGTTTGACCATGGATTCTGGAAAAAGAAAGACTCGGAAGTACAGTTTAAAAGATCGTAAGATATATGATTTGATGAGTCTGATTTCCGAGATCGAGAGTTCTACATATTTTTGGAAGAAGTATGGATCCATCGTGTCTCTTATAAACTCAGGATGAAGGAGGGTATTCGTTAACTTTGGTCCAGTTCTATAACCCAATATATCGTTGTTTTACTTTCCCTGATTATCATTTGATGCCTACACTGGAGGAGTAGTCTTACCTACTGGGTTTACCTATCACCGATCGTATTCCTTTCACCAGTTTGGAGGGAGAGCCCAAGTCCCATGAGATAGCTGCTATGGTTCATTTGGGGAAGTATGAGATTGAGTCCCACATGACTACCAAAGGAGGAATTAGAGGATTACCCGCTCAGTTTTTATTGGAGAAAGCTCGCTACTTTCCGAGGATGAAGAGTACAGTTGCTTTTGAGGCTATCTTTGCTCTACTTGCTTATGGGTTGTTCTTATTTCCTAACATAGACAAATTTGTGGATATCAACGCCATCAGGATCTTTTTGATTGAAAATTCAGTCCCTACATTATTAGGAGATGCCTATTACTCCATTCATCTTTGGGATTATTATCATGGAGGGATGATCATTTGTTGCACGACGTTGTTGTATCAGTGGTTTATTTTTCACTTACCTCAGTCGGATGCTTTCTGGGATATCAAGAAGGAACCCCGTTGGACTCCGAAGATTATGGCCCTCACTCATTCATATATTATTTGGTATCATTAGGCCTACTATGATATGGAGATTGTCGATTGTTGTGGTAGTTTCCCCAATGTACCTCTTCTTGGTACAAAGGGAGGAATTAACTACAATATCGTTCTTACACGACGTCAGCTTAGGTATCTGATGAGAGACAAGCCAAATAGTATTCATGTGAGTGGTTTCTTTCTTAAAGAAGGAGAGAATCATAAGGAAGCTAAGGAGGAAATCGCAAAGGCTTAGAGCCATATTCACAGGAAGAGTAGAAAGGACTTAGGACCTAGACGAGTTGTTTCTTTGGAGCCTTACCTCTGGTGGGTACATGTAAGGGAAATTCAGTTGAAGATGCCATTTTCCTGTGAGGAACCTTTACCTGATATGTTTGTGAAGACCACTCCTCCCATTTTTGATGATATGGAAGAGCTTCAGCTTGCCCTGGTTAGGATGCAGTAGGAGAAGGAGGCCTGGAAGAATAAGTGTTAGACTTTAGAGATATCCTACCGAGCATACCTGAAAGAGAAGGATGACCTGATTGAGATTCTTGAGAGTCGTTCTATAGAGATGATAGAGAAACAAGAGGATTTAATTTCCTCTAGAGCTTGATCAGGAATTAGTCATTCACTTCCTGAATCTGGTGATTGGAAAGGGGTCACTGACAGATATGTAGAAGAGAACAAGCAGTTGAAGGCTCAGATTGTAAGACTCATGGGAAAGCGTTAGTGTGTAGGGAGATCTTCATCAGCTTGGCCTTCTTAGGATATTAGATTCTATCTTCTCTTGTACTTAGGATTGTTGAAACTTGTGCTAAAAATTGTAATCCCTTTTGAAATTATTATAATGAGATTTTTCAGTATTTCAAAAAATGTTAGTACTTTAATATTTGAAAATCGTCTATAATTCTTTGAGTCCCTTGAAATTATTAATAACGATAAATAAATCATGTGCATTGCATATCATGCATCATCTTGTATATATTTCTTTTATTTCTGTTCATACCCAGGTGTCTTACTATGTTTTGCTACTTCGTTCAACAAGATGTCTCACCGGTACAATACTCGGGCTAATTCCAGGAAGAAAATGGAGAATCTTGAACAACAGAATTGCAAGCTGCGTTAAGAGGTTACTGCTTTGAAGGCCGGTATGGCTAATCTGACTGCTTTGATGGAACCAGTGGTGGCTGCTCAGAATCATCCACCACTTGTTCCTCCTTCTGCTCAACCGCAACAAACAACGGTCACTTTTGAAGGTCCATCAGTTCCCATTTTTGTTACTCCAGTTACTGCTGCACAAAATCGTATGCCTCAAGGTTACCCATGGGGGATACTTGAAAATTTCATGCCAGAAGGTTATAATCTTAATGCTCAAGTCGCTTTAGTTGTTCAAGCTTCTTCTACTCTCGCACCTTCTGTGGTGCATGTTACTCCTATGTCTAGAAATGAGATCCACTATACTACACCTCCTTCGGTGAATGTTATGCCATTTGTTAATGATGAAGTTTATCGTTTTGTTCCTCAACTGAGTGAAAGTTTGGGTTTCTATGACCGGTTGGATGACTTTCAAGACCAATTCAATGAGATGCAAAAGGAAATGAAGGCCCTTCGAGGAAAAGAATTGTTTGGACAGAACGTCAGTGAACTCTTCCTAGTTCCCAATGTAAAGGTGCCAGCAAAGTTTAAAGTGTCGTAATTTGAGAGATACAAGGGAAACTCATGTTCTTGTGACCAACTCATGATGTATATCAGGAAAATCTCTACCCATACTGATGATCAGAGTTTGCTTATTCATTTATTCCAGGATAGTTTGACTGGTGCCGCTCTGAAGTGGTATATGAGTTTGGACAGTAGTAGTATCTGCACCTTCAATGATCTAGGGGAAGCCTTCATCAAGCAGTATATGTAAAATATGTCCATGGTGCTAGACCATGACCAGTTAAGGGAATTGGCTCAGAGAGATAAGGAGTCATTTAAAGAATATGTGCAACGTTGGCGCGAGGTAGCTGCCCAGGTGGTGCCACCTATGGGAGAACAAGAAATGACTAAGGTCTTCCTTAAAACCCTTGGATCATTTTATTATGAAAGGATGGTTTCTAGTGCGCCGAGTGATTTCACAGAAATGGTGAGCATGGGTGTTCGTTTAGAAGAGGCTGTTAGAGAAGGGCGCTTGACAAAAAATGAAGGGACAAAGAAGTTATCATACGGGTTCTCTCAAAAGAAAGAAAGCGAAATGAATGTTGTTATTGGGGAAAGGAAGATTAGGCCACCTAGAAGACATCATTGGTATCAGCAATAAGTTGCTTTTGTGATTCTAGTTGTCAATGTAGCTCCAACCATTGTTGCTTATCAAAAACCATCTCCTCTGGGGAATCAAGGGAACGATCATAAGAGAGAGGCTTTTGAATCTATTCTAATGAGTTACGCAGAGTTGTTCCTGACTTTGATTCAGAAGAAGTTGTTTCAGACTAGGCCTCCCCCTACTATACCTTCACCTCTACCCTGGTATTATAAGGAAGACCAAACGTGCACTTTTCATCAAGGAGCCCCAGAGCACAACATTGAGAACTATTATCCTTTGAAATTTGAAGTACAAAAGATGGTGAGATCTGGCCTCCTATCCTTTAAAGATGTTGGCCCTAACGTGAAAGATAATCCTTTGCCAAAACATGGAGGAGCAAATGTTGTAAACATGGTTGCTGGTTATCCTGGGGAATTTCAGATTTTTGATATTAACCTGGTTAGAGGGGATTTGATGAAGATGCATGCTGATCTCTGCGAATTTAGTTACTATACACATGACCATGCTGGTTGCGATATTTGTAGTACAAATGTCCAGGGATGTGATAAGATAAAAGTTGATCTTCCAGAAATGATGGACGAAGGCCTCATTCATAAAATTAGGCCAATGGCAGAGTACGAAGAAGATGTGAATATGGTCAATGGATGTCCTAGTGAATTCCATATTTTTGAGGTGAAGTATATGAATGATGATACGACGCAGTTGCACACTACCTTCTATCACATAGATGGCCAAGAAGAACACCATTATGGGTCTTGCCAGATCTTCTGCAGAGATTCCTATGGTTGTTCCATAGTGAGAAAGGGTGTTCAGTTATTATTGGACAATGGTACTATCAAAGTTTCAGGCAATGGAGATGATTACCGTGGGATTAACATGGTTGAAGATTGCTTGGCTGAGACTGTGTCAGATGATGATTATGCTTCCGCAGATGAATTCTTTTCCTCAGATGAAGATGTGTTCTCCAGCAATGATTATGTGATGTCTAAGTATTTTGAAGAAGGGGTGAATGTTATTATGCCTTGTTTTGGTGTTCCCGCCCCTATAGAGATTGAGTAGCATAACAAGCCAGTTGTTGCTCCAATGGTGATTTGCTTTGCCAGGTCATGTTCCTTATGAATCAAACACAATCGTGCCATATAAATACAATGCTACAATCTTGGAGGATGGTGTGGAAGTTCCCATCCAAACATTGTCTGATGTCAAGAATATTGCTGAAGCCAGTCGAGTGACCCGTAGTGGCCGTGTTTTCGCACCTGTCATTTGAGGGAATGTTAATGCTGATAAAAAAGGTTATTGAAAGTACTGAACCTAAGAAAGCAGTGGGGGAATCTAGCGGTACTACTCTGGAAAAAGATATGAATGGTATGTTGAAGATTATCAAGATGAGCGACTACAGTATCGTAGATGAATTGTTGCGGACTCCATAAAAGAAATCTATTCTAGCCTTGCTAATGAACTCTTCTGCCCACAAGGAATCTTTGATGAGAGTATTGGATCAAGCTTTCATAGAAAGCGATATACCTTTGGACCAATTCAGTAGTGTTGTCAGGAATATTACATCCTGTAATAACCTAAGTTTTTGTGATGACGAATTTCCCGATGAAGGAAGGAATCATGACTTGTCTCTCAATATCTCCATGAATTGTCAAAACGATTCATTATCCAATGTGCTGATTGACAATGGGTCCGCTATAAATGTCAAACTTAGGAGCACGCTCATGAAGTTGAAGTACCAAGGAACTCCCATGCGCTTGAGTGGCATAATTGTGAAAGCTTTTGATGGATCGAGGAAGTCTATCATCAGGGAAGTAGATTTTCCTATTGACATAGGCCCGTGCCTATTTCAGATTACTTTCTAGGTTTTGGATATTGTTCTCGCTTATAGCTATTTACTGGGACGATCGTGGATCCAAGAGGCAAGGGCTGTTACTTCAACTTTACACCAGAAGCTAAAGTTTGTTCGTGAAGGAAAGGTGGTCATCATAAATGGAGAACAAGTGTTATTAATACCTCATTTATCCTCTTTCAGTATTGTTGAAGCAGATGAAGCTACTGTTGGAACTCAGTTCCAAGCTTTATCCATTGATAATGTAAGGTAAAATGAGAATTCTATAGCTTCGTTTAAGGATGCTCAACAGGTAGTGCATAATGGACCTAGTAAAGTGTGGGGGAAGATTGTTGATCCACCTGTGAATAAGAATAAAGTTGGTTTGGGTTTCTCTGTGAAGAGTAATAAAGGTGAGAATATGAAGTCAAAGCCTGCTTTGGGCAAATATCAAAACATCTTTCACAGCGGAGGTTACCTTCATCCAACTGTTCCTAGGATCAATGCTATTCTGGAAGGTGAATCAGAGAAAGAGATGTCGAACTACGTGATGCATGGAGTCAGAGTCCAAAACTGGGTCAATATTGATGTTCCCTCTTGCATTCATATCTCAAAGTAATTTGTTTTTTTTGTTAATCTTTTCTAAAATCTTTCACTTTGCCCAAGGTGAAGGTATTGGCATTGTATGGGCATATTTGTTGTTTGGATCTTTAAAATCAATAATAAAATTTGTCTTTGATTCCCAATTGTGTCTTTATTTTCTGCTTTTTCTTGGAAAATGGTAATCCGAAAAATCCTTTCAAAAATAAATAATAACTGTAATTAAATCTGCATAATCACTTGCTATATTTTTCAATTTCTAAAAGCAATCATAAATCATATTTGCAGATTAATTAAAAAACCCGTTGAGTACAATGACCCTGCACCCTCTCCCAACTTTGAATATCCTGCGTATGTGGCCGAATAAGAAGAATATGATGAAATCCCAGAATAGGTTTCACGGTTGCTTGAGCATGAGGAAAGTACCATTCATCCATATAAAGAGTCGTTGGAGACGATTAATTTGGGTACAGAGGAAGATCCAAAAGAAGTTAAGATTGGAGCATTACTTCATCCCGATGTAAAGAGCAGGTTAATTGAATTGTTGAAAGAGTATGTGGACATCTTTGCTTGGTCATACCAAGACATTCTAGGGTTGGATACTGATATTGTGGAACATCATTTGTCGCTAAAGCCAGAATGCCCGCCAATCAAGCAGAAATTGCAAAGAACTCACCCTGATATGGAAGTAAAAATTAAAGAAGTTTTAAAGCAGATTAATGCCGGTTTTCTTGTGACATCAGTGTACCCTCAGTGGATTGCTAATATTTTCCTAGTACCAAAGAAAGGCAGAAAAGTTTGCATGTGCGTTGATTATAGAGATTTAAACAAAGCTAGTCTAAAAGATGACTTTCCATTGCCACATATTGATATGTTGGTTGATAGTACAACAAAATTCAAAGTATTTTTGTTCATGGACAGATTTTCTGGATATAATCAAATCCGAATGGCTCTTGAGGACATGGAAAAAACAACGTTTGTCACACCCTAGGGAATATTCTGCTACATAGTGATGCCCTTCGGGTTGAAGAACATTGGTGCAATGTACCAGAGGGCTATGACAACCCTATTCCATGATCTGATGCATAAGGAAATTGAGGTATATGTTAATGATATGATTGCTAAATCCTAGACTAAAGAAGGGCATATAGAGGATTTGTTGAAACTGTTTCAACGTTTGAGGAAGTATCATCTCAGCTTGAATCCAAATAAATGCATCTTTGATTTCCGATCAGGAAAATTGTTAGGTTTCATTGTTAGCCAGAAAGGGGTTGAAGTCCATCCTGGTAAAGTTAAGGCAATTTAAGAAATGCCAACACCGAGAACTGAAAAGCAAGTTAGAGGCTTCCTTGGGCGTTTGAATTATATTTCCAGATTTATCTCCCATATGACTGCAACATGTGAACCGATCTTTAAGTTGTTAAAGAAAGATCAAGGTTGTGTGTGGACAGATGATTGCCAAATGGCATTTGAAAGTCTTAAAGAGTATCTTCTTGAACCTACTATCTTGCTCCCTCCTATTGAAGGAAGACCAATGATTATGTATTTGACGGTGTTAGATAATTCTATGGGATGTTTTTTGGGACAACAAGATGAAACAGGGAGAAAAGAATATGCTATTTATTATCTCAGCAATAAATTTACTGACTATGAGTCACGATATTCTATGCTGGAAAAAACATGTTGTGCTCTAGCTTGTACAGCCAAAACGGTTGCGGAAATATATGTTGAATCATACTACTTGGTTGATTTCCAAAATGGATCCAATTAAGTATATTTTTGAAAAGCTTGCTCTTACAGGGAGAATTGCCAGTTGGCAGATGTTGTTGTCTGAATATGATATTGAATATCGTACTCAGAAGGCTATAAAAAGCATTGTGTTGGCAGATTATCTTGCTCACCAACCAGTGGATGATTATCAATCTGTTAAATATGATTTCCCTGATGAGGATGTGATGTTTTTGAAAATAAAAGATTGTGATGAACCTTTGCCTAGGGAAGGTCCTGATCCTGAATCCCGGTGGGGTATGGAGTTTGATGGAGCTGTAAATGCTTATGGGAAAGGAATTGGTGTTGTGATTATCACTCCCCATGAACCGCATATCATATTTACTGCAAGGTTGGCATTTGATTGCACCAATAACATGGCTGAGTATGACGTTTGTATCATGGGTCTCGAGGAGGCTATTGATCTTAGAATCAAAATTCTAGATGTGTATGGAGATTTAACTTTGGTAATAAATCAGATTAAAGGAGAATGGGATACTCGCCACCCTGGCTTAATTCCCTACAAAGACTATGCTAGAAGTAAATAAAGTTGAATTCCATCATATTCCCAGAGATGAAAATCAGATGGAAAATGCTTTGGCCACTTTGGCTTTTATGTATCAAGTAAATACTTGGAGCGATGTGCCTCGTATCATAATTCGACGTCTGGATAGGCTGGCTCATGTGTTTGTAGCAGAGGGAACGTTAGACGAGAAACCTTGGTATTATGATATCAAGCATTTTCTCTAGACTCAGGAATACCTGGCTGGTGCATCAAACAAAGATAGAATGACATTGAGAAGGTTGGCAGGAAATTTTTTCCTTAATGAAGATGCATACAAAAGAAATTATGGCATGGTCTTGCTCAGATGCGTGGATAGACACGAAGCTGACATGTTGATGCATGAAATTCATGAAGGCTCATTTGGAACTCATGCCAATGGACATTCGATGGCAAAAAAGATGTTTAGGGCATGTTACTATTGGCTGACAATGGAATCTGACTGTTATAAATTTGCAAAGAAGTGCCATAAATGCCATATTTATGCTGACAAAATTCATGTGCCTCTGACACTTCTCAATGTTATTTCTTCCCCGTGGCCTTTCTCTATGTGGGGTATTGACATGATTGGAATGATTGAACCCAAGGCATCGAATGGGCATTATTTTATCTTGGTGGCCATAGACTACTTCACCAAATGGGTGGAAGCAGCTTCATATGCTAATGTCAATAAGCAGGTGGTAGTATGCTTTATCAAGAACAATCTTATATGTCAGTATGGTGTGCCAAGCATGATTATCACTAACAATGGTTCAAATCTGAATAACAAGATGATGATAGAACTTTGTGAAGAATTCAAGATTGTCCATCACAATTCATCTCTTTACAAGCAAAAGATGAATGAGGCTCTTGAAGCTGCTAATAAAAATATTAAGAAGATCATCCAGAAGATGGTCGTTACCTATAAAGATTGGCATGCAATGCTCCCTTTTGCTTTGCATGGATATCGTACATCCGTTCGTACTTCAAGAGGAAACCTCGTTCTCTCTTGTGTATGGTATGTAAGCGGTGCTCCTCATTGAGGTTGAGATTCCCTCTCTATGTAATGGAAACCAAATTATCAGAGGCTGAATGGGTCCAGAATAGGTTTGACCAATTGAATTTGATTGAAGAAAAGAGAACGACGGCCTTGTGTCATGGCCAGTTATACCAGAAGAGAATGAAGAAAGCTTTTGATAAGAAGGTCAATCCTCGTGAATTTAGAGAAGGCGACCTCCTGCTCAGGAAGATCATGTATTTTAACGCCGATTCTAGGGGAAGTGGACTCCCAATTTTGAAGGCCCATATGTTGTCAAGAAAGCCTTCTCTAGCGGTGCATTGATTCTTGAAAATTATTGATGGTGAGGAGTTCCCACGTCCTATAAATGCTGATGCAGTCAAGAAATACTTCGCCTAAACAAAATAAAAGAACAACTCGCTACGTCGAAATCTCAAAAGGGCGACTTAGGAAAAAATAAGAGACACAAACATAATAAATTCTTCCCGCTAGGTTGAAAACCCGCAAGGGCAACCTAGGAAAAAGTTAGGGATTTCTTAGCAAGTAACTACGTCAGACAAGACTTGACCATTGAAGCAACAATCTTCTCGAATTATCACCATACTTCAAGAAAAGTCGCTGCTCAGGAATTCAAAGTTGTTAGGGAGAATAATGGTCATTGTGTTTCAATATATTATTTCCAATGTATTACCATTTTCCAAACTTTATAATCATCTATGGGGTCTCATTATTCACAGACTACCATTCTATTAATAAAGTTTGAGCTTTTATCCAATTCTTATTTTATTCTGCTTACAAATACTCCATTTATTATTGATAGTAATTTTCAAAACAAAGAGATTTAATAATATAAAAAAATTTGAAAAGAATTTACAAATTACCTTTTACTTTAGATTTTGTGATTAAAGAAAAAACAAAAATTGTGATTCTGAGGATGGGCGATCTCTGAAGTTTTGGAAGTATATATTCCCCAGGAAAGTTCTCTCAGGTAACTTTCGCTGATATGCCTATGATGTTCTTGTTGTTTCTCAAATAGTTTGAGATGATACCAATTGATGTATGGTGCGGTGTTGGATTTGTGATCCCATTTTCCCCAGTCGGGTCTTGGTTCAGTTTTTCCTCCAGGTTGATAATTTTGGTTTCGGGTTTTCATGGTTTGAAACCTCTATCCCAGATTCCCCAGTGAGGGATTCACTTATATGACGAAAGTTCCTTCTCCCTTTGTGTGATGAGGTGGAATCATTTGCAAAAGATCACCTTTTTGCAGTGTCGGCATTATTGTTGTTGTTTGGCAACTAGACAAGGGCAATATCTTTTATAATAAGTGTTGAAACATGTGTCAACTTTTTGGGTTTTCTCCCGCCAAGCGCTAGGTTTGATTTAAAATCCCCATAGTTTTGATTTCTTGTTGTATTGTTTGACTTCTTAAATCCCCAAGTAAAGCTAAGATATTGTTTCTCTCTGAAAGTTGTTATCCTCATGTGGTTTCATGATTTCTCCATAGAGAAGTTTGTGAAATCATCACTCTTGGTATTGAAGAATGTATTTTGGGCTCCTCTCGACGATATGGTATTGTCCTCCCTAATGAAGTCAACACAGGATCCCCAGATGATATCTCGACGACATGGTTTTCATCTGCCCTAATGAAGTTAGTATTATTATCTCTAGTGGAAATCTAGATATTGAAACATTGTTTTCCTCATTAAAGTCTATATAATGTTCCTCAGTGAAGTCTGGAGGAGGATGTTATATCCCTGTATTTGTACTAATTTACGATTTTGATTTGATTATTTTCGGATTATGTTTCTTCCTAGTGAAGTTAAGCCGTGAAATAGGAATTCGTTTCCTCAGTTGGTGCTTACTTTCTTGTGAAATTTTCCTCCAGGATGTGATTTAGCCGAGTGTTGACTTTACCCAAGCTGGTTTTATCTAGTTATTCCCAATGCTATGTGTCTGTGTTATCCGCATATATAGGATAACATTTGTACATTCATAGATACATCATGCATATATGAATTTAATGATTTGTTGCTCATCTACATTCATTAATATTTTGTTGGCATGTTACCCTATTTGGCAGAGTTATGTTACCCTCTCTCTAATAGGTTGTCGACCTTAAGCAGAAAGCGTATATCGTTTCAATTTCCCCACTAAGTTTCCCCATGGAAGAATTTTTCTTCAAGCCTTCCTATTCAGCTCATTGTTTGACTCTGAACTCTGGATTGAGGGTGTGCATTTATTTTGCACAAGAAGATTGTATCTCCTCAGTATGAATATATTGAAACTTCCCCAGAGAAGTCATATATCTTTGCCTGAAGGTTTTCTTATAACAACAAGTGGCAAGTCTCTTTATTTGAGCAACCTATACTTCCCTAGTAAGTTTCTTAGTTTCCCGAGAAAATTCATTTGCACTCCAATGGATGGTAGTCTCGTCATTATGGGAGATAGTTCGTTGTTGAGATTTTGTTACTCCGATGGATGGTAGTCTCGTCATTATGGGAGATAGTTCACTATTGAGATTTTATTACTCTGGTGGATGGTAGTCTAGTCATTATGGGAGATAGTTTGTTGTTGAGATTTTGTTACTCCAATGGATGGTAGTCTCGTCATTATGGGAGATAGCTTGTTGTTGAGATTTTGTTACTCCGATGGATGGTAGTCTTGCCATTATGGGAGATAGTTCATTGTTGAGATTTTGTTACTCTAATGGATGGTAGCCTCGTCATTTTGGGAGATAGTTTGTTATTGAGATTTTGTTACTCCAATGGATGGTAGTCTCGTCATTATGGGAGATAGTTTATTGTTGAGATTTTGTTACTCCAATGGATGGTAGTCTCGTCATTATGGGAGATAGTTCGTTGTCGAGATTTGTACTCCGATGGATGGTATTCTCGTCATTATGGGAGATAGCTCGTCGTTGAGATTCATTTTGCTCTGAAGAGTTCATTAGTTTCCAGTCGTAAGTATTGATGATGATCACTTGTTTCCTACCCTAATATTGGCTTTTGCTGGTATTATCCTGCCATTTCTTTCCCCTTGTGGGTCGACGTTACCTTTTTGCTATCTTCTCAGTGAGTGGATAGTTTACAGTTATTTGTCGATCACCGTTATCCTTTACTTTCTCTCCTCGATATTTGAGTTGATGTTGCTTTATCTCCTCCTTGGGCTTTACCCCAATAGAGTCGAGTCTTCTAGTGATTTATTTTCCTGGTCTAATTTTCTTTTGATCTTTTATTTTCTATTTCCCCAGTGGTGTCCTGTGTCACCTTTGTATTTGTTTATTTGCATGCACAATCATATGAATTGCATGGCATCTTAGGGCCAAAAATAGGGCTTTTTTTTTTATATTTAAGTATCTTTAATCATGTCGACACGAAGATTTCAACCTTCATATCTCCATATAGAAGACACTTAAATAAGGGCAACTGTTGTATCCCAAATTTTTCCCCTAAGATTCCTCTATCATCTCATATCAACTCAATCACAACAAGATCACACTAGGGTTTGGCTCTTCTCCCTATCTTTAGGTTTACTCATGAGGAATCACCAAGCACCTTAATTTGTATATTTTGATCATATATGTTTTGTATTTATTAACTTTTAACTAAAAAATACTATGAATATTTTCTCTAAATGATGATGCTATAGGTGAGGGCACAACACATTTCATCAGGAGAATTCATAGGTTCATGAGTTTATTTCCATGCCTTCTTCAATAAAGATTTATTGAGATTCAAGCTTCATTATTGAAGATAATTTAAATTAATATCATGACAAGGTCTACTATGATTCATCATGCCTCAATTTGTCAAAGAAAGTCAAAAGATACAAGGGTTGATTGAAGAAGTTTGGCATAATTGGACAAATTCTTGATTCTTTGATCACAAGTGCATAAATCTCTCAATCCTTAATATTTGGAGGTGGTTATTGTTGTTATGGGTTATTATTATCATCCACAATAACCTGTATTCTCATGGAAAAAGTTATTATGCAAGAAAGTTTGTCAAAATTGAAAAGGGTTTTCAAGTCATTTTGGTGCTTGAGGAGCTAGGATTTTGAACTTCTAAGGGCTTTATCTTGCTCATCTTTTTAGATTTTTGAGTAATTCTAAAGGAATGCTTGTCTTTAAAGGATCATTAACTAATCACTTTAAGAGTTTCAAGATAATTTGGTGTGGAAGATGCCTAATGATGAAGAAAGATTACAAGTCCTCTGGATAGGCCATCAAATCCCCTTATGTGATTTCAAAAGATCATAACTTGGTCAATATTTATCTCCTTGAGCCCATTATTTTTCCACAGTGATCTTAAGGATGTGAAATTCAACCCTTCTTTTATGTGCAAAGCTTGAAAATGAGTGGAAGATTCCCCAAGAACTCAAAAGATTATAGGTCACCTCATGAATTTTCACCAATTTTACAAGGCCATAACTTTTTCAATAATTGGTATTTTTGAGTGATCAAGTTTCACAATGCTCTTTGGGATGTCCACTTCAAGCTAGAATCAATGATCAAAGCTTAATTTTGTGAGAAGACCTTATGTGAACTCAAAACATTATAGGTGACTTTTGAAGAAAAACTTAGAATTTTTCTAAGTACAAAAAGTTAACATCTTTTTTCTCAACTTTGACTTGTCACAAATTTTAGCTCAAACATCCATCTGATCTCATTCTTTACACATTGCAAAGATTGTGACCTTACCTTTCAAATGCTTCAAGAATCATTCCCTAAGACCCCTTGAGCTGTGAACACCATGGATTCAAAGATGGCACCTTAAAACTGAAGTTTTCTCCAAAGTCAAAATTTAAAATTCATAATGTGGTTTATAAACACCAAATTAGCACACATTTTTGATTTAAACATGCTTAACCAAGTTCCCAAAGTTGAATTAAGGATCAAAACGCAAGAGTTAACTGAGTTTTGAGCAAAATTAAGTCACTGTTTTCTCATTTTCGAGCTTCCTTTGTTTTCCCTCCAAACTTCACTTTTGCTTCTAATTATTTTCACCATTCATTCTCCTATAAATAGAGGGACATATTGCATTCATTTTCTCAAGCTTGAACAGCCAGAATCACCCTGCCAAACTCTCTCCCTAACCCATATTTCTGCAACTTCAAAATTGGTTTTACAGCCTTCTTCAATCCATTTTATTCGCTAATTCTTCATCCTTGAACTTCACTATAGCTAACAGAAGAAGAACCAAGCCCTAAAGCATCCTAAATTGTGCTAGCCAAGTCAAGTTTCAGAGCTCTGAATTTGAATTTAAATAGGTAGATTCCTTCATCAATTCTCTCAAAATTTGTTACTACAATAAAGCTCCCATCATTCTGATACTAGTCGCATCATTTGTTTTTAACTGCAAGTGAGTTTTGGCCATGAACTTTCAAATCCCTATTCAACTTTTTTACTTCTGGTTTTTGGCAAATCGACTGAGCACCTTAAATAAATTTTTCGCTAGGGTATGGTTGTCTTCGTCTTGATGAGACAAAGCGAATAGCATAGGTCTGAGCTCTTGATTTTATAGTATGAGAGACCTGCAATTTGCTTGGTTGGAGGTTGAAGATGACAAACATGTCATCTCTCAACCATGATAAGGCGCCACTTTTTTTTCTTCAAAATCTGATTTAATATTTGATCTAGTGGTTTATTCACTAAGGACCATGATGATATGCTCAGAACGCCAGATCCCTTGGATCAGATTACTAATGCATTTTGTCATTCATCCAATGGTCTATATCTTTTTGTTTTATTTTTATTTTTCTGATTTTTATATTTTAATTGATTTAAACTTCAAAAATTCATAAAAATTTCATTTCTGACTCAAAAAATCTGAAAAAATACTTAAAAATATTTAGGATTTTATTCTTTCTGATTTTTATTTTTTCAAATTTTTTTTAATGATTTGATTTTTTTTAATAATTTTTCACTTTAATTAATTTGTTTTAATTGATTAAAAAATAGTTTTCGTAATTTTAAAATTTTGAAAAATTATGGAAAGGTCTTTTGGCCTTTTTGGCAATATTGATAACCTTGTTTTATTTTTATTTCTGATTTTAATATTTTTCACTATTTTTAGTTTGTTTTACTTATTTCTTTTATTTTTAAAAAATAGTTTATGACTTTAAAAAAATTCTAAATTTTTTTACCATTGTTTATTAATTCATGTTTTTAACCTCTGACTATTTTTTGGGATTTTTTATTTGATATTTTAATACATATTTTATCAATTATTCTTCTTTTATTAACAATTTTAACTTTGTTTATTTAAATATTATTTTTATTACTTTTTATTTTATTTTTGTTTTGATTTGGATTTTATTTGGTGACAAATTCTTCAACCTCATTCGATCTTGGGTTTTGATAGGTTGAGAAACCAAATCCACCAAAATGGATGAATGATGTTGATGATATTTGAAACCCTAATTTTATACAATATATCCCCTCCCTCTTCATCTTATCTCCTTCTCTTTTGTGCTACATAGTGTTAGAGGATGATGTATATATCATCACTCCAAACATATGGCACATAGATTGCTATTGACCGGCCTCAAAATAGGTGCGACTTCTACATAAGTCCACTTATGATTGATTAACATAAGGCTAAATTTTGTCCCGATTTCGTGGCCCAAACCTATGTTTGCAAGCCCAAGCATGTTTAATTTGAAACCTTTGATCAAATAACCTTGAGATTCATTGCTAGGAGGCTTTGGTCTTATCAATCCTCTAATGAATCTTCATAAAATTTGGTCTAAGTGAATCATTTAAACATCGTTGATCATTTGTTGTTATCTTGAGAACTTGAAATGAAGGATATACTTGACAAAAAGCAAATGAAACTTGTTGTTAAGAGGCTTTGATTTTATCAATCTTCTAATGAGTTTTCAAATGCAAGTTTCAAGATGGTCATTCAACTAACCTTTAATTTCTAACTTATTAACAATTGACTTTTATTTTCATGCTTTTACTTTACGCCTTTACTTTTACGCACCATTAATTTTAGCATTTACATTTCATGCTATTTTCATCATTGCTCACTTGAGCATTTATCTTTATGTCATTTTTATTTTGCTCACTTAAGCTTTCGTTTTCTTTTTGAAGATACTTAATAACTAACTTGAACAATAAAAAACTTTAAGGTTGCTTGGACTATTTGGTTATTATCCTTGGCATGATGGAGTTATGGAATTCTTGGACTTAGGATTAGAGACCTTGACCTACCTTGGGACCGAGACATTGGGTTGTTTGTTTTCTTTGTGTGCGGGTTATTCTGATTATGTGCTTTGCCTGTGATTGGGAATTCAACTGTATACAACCGTTACTTTGCCAAATTTTTGTGAAGACTTAATGCATTTCAAGTTTGGTATTCTTAAGAGGTTTAATATCTTTGCTTGTTTGGTTTCAATACAAAGGATTTGAATTCTACATTGACTAATTGTGTCAAGTGTTAGCTTCTTGTTTGTTAGATGGCTCTTTTCCCTAGCTTTTACCTTATGCTTTAGGATAGTCCCTTCATCTTCTCTCATCTTCTTTAATTTCAAAAATCTTCTCCCTCCTTTTTCAAAACTATTCTTTTTTCCTAAACTTGAATATCTTTCATAATAAACTTGGACCTAGGTCCATGCATTTTCAAAAATGTTTTCTTGATCAAACTCTAAACAAATTAATAATACTTTGACATTTTTGTGAGAAGACTAAAAGTCAATAAATCTAATTCAAACCATTTTCCACTTTGTCTTTTTAGTTTGAAACTTTTCCTCAAAATATTATACTCTTGTCAATCTTTGTAGTGATGCGAGCTACTATACTTCTGTGATATGTAGTGAAGTGAGATATTTTCCACTTGGGTGTTAAGCGAGGCTTTGTTGTATTTAAAATCCAAGCTATATCCTCCACTTTGAGATGACGCAAATTCTCCTTTCTCATAATCGTAGGTAGTAAGTATGTTCTTCCACTCAGATGCGATGATGACGTCTCGTCTCATAAAATCAAACAACACACCTATGTTTTAAATTTTTAAAGGTGAACTACGAGTATCCTAATCCCCTATTACACGGAAGGTGGTACGTAGGTACTAAAGGTTCACAACCGCGGCGGGTGCAAAAGTGGTAAAAAAATACTTCTTTTCTCATCCCACAATCTATTTTTGTATACAACCCTTATAGCCAAAACACACAAATTTTCAAAGAGGTTCCTGCGGAGTACCATAGATGTTTAGGGTGCTAATACCTTCCCTTTGCATAACCAACCCCTGAACTTAGATTCTCTCCCCCTCTTTTTGGGTTATTCCCTCTCATCCCATTCCTTTGGAAACAATAAATTGCGGTGGTGATTTTTATTTGATCTGTGTTAGTTAAGCCAATCCAAAGGCTTAGTCTCAACATTTTTAATGCCACACCCACGTTCAAGGGACATGACTGTATTTTATTCGAAGGCAACATGTGAGGTTACCCTAGAGGTGCGCGTGTATGAGTATATTCAATTCAGTTTATTTATCTTCATTAGGCTTTTTCTAACATTTATTTTTAGTCTTTTCATGCAATCCTAGATACTGAGTAGTAAACATAACAATAACGAAAAGCAGTAAAGTGCAGAAAATAAATGCAGAAAGTAAACCCTAGACTATTACAACACTTCGGGACAGTTACATAATAATAAAAAAGGCGGAAAGTAAACCCTAATTACTATTACATCCCGGGAAACAGTTACAATAATAATGAAAAAGGCGGCAAAAATAAACTACGCTATTTGCAATCGAGGAAATAAGAAAGATGAAAAAAGAAAGTGTTTTTTTTGGGAAGTTTTTTGTGAAAACAATGATTTATGATTAATTAAATATAAAAAATCCTAATTAATTTTAATAATAATAAAAAATATCAATTAATTTAATTAAAAAAAGTTGATTAGAAAAACCTAAGAGTCTAAATTAGTTTTAATTAGAAAAAATTAATTATGTTGTATTTTGATTAAATAGAAAGAAAGTCCATGCCTAATTAGTGTCAGCGCCTGATTCAGTGTGACGGCCGAAAGGGGTGTATTGCAGGTTGTGCATCTGGGAGTGTTAGATCTGGATCTGAGGGCTGCAAGACTAAGGGTGCTCGGTTGATGTACGAGGATGCACTGCATACGACCGGTAAAACTGAGGAAACATGAAAACGACCAAATGGCAGGGATCGAATGGCTGTGAAACATGAGGATGGTCGGTTGATGTATGTGGACACGCTGCGTATGACCTGTAAAAAAAACATGAAAATGACCAAAAGGCATGGATTGAACCCATGCCTTGGTATAGTAATTACTTAGTGCACGTGTTTTAAATGAAACAATTAAAAACAAATGTTAAACCAAAATGCATGGACCGGAGAGGCGCCGAAGCCCTAGCTTTGGTCGTCTTCTCCGGTGAGTGGATATCTTGTTCCTACAAAACAACCCATGGTGGTTCAATGGCACGATTATTTTTAATTGAAACACAATGGTTTAGGAGCTATAGTGATAACAACGCAAATCTGTATGAACATGGTGGTTCATGATTTGACCATCATGGGAGTCGTTCTTTAGGTCATTCCTGCACCACTGAAACTCATGAGCATGTTAATAACATTAATATGCACAAAAACACGATGAACTAATGGGTATGAAAAACATGCAATGATGAGACCAACAAGGCATGTTTATATGATTTTATCCCATTTTGACCATGGCAATTGATCCAGCCTTACCCTACTGAGTTCTTGGAAGTGAATGGAAGAGTTGATAGGCCTCGAGAGTGGCTGCAAGCTAGGGTTTCAAGTTGCCCTAGTTTTGAGTAATTTATGATTTTTTGGAGGGATGTTCTTGCATAAGGTTTTTCGTGGTTGGCTTGTAGGAAGAGTGGAGATTATATAATGTGTAATTAGGTCCAAAAATACGGGCCTGGACCTTGTGTAAGAAGGCTCATATTTTATCTTCTTTATTTTTGAAATATTAATGAATAAATCAAAATAATTGAAATAAAATAGTTCAAGGGGTGCATGAACAATATTTGAGGTGTATGAGGACTATCAACTCTTCCATTCACTTCCAAGAATTCAGTAGGGTAATACACGCTTGGACTTCAAAACAATAGGCCAATAGCCTAAAATATCAAGTTTGCTCAATTTGAACTTCATGTATTTGCAAAAAAAATTCCCAACTTGCATTGGTCATAACTCTCTCAATTTTCATCTTTTGAAGGTGATCTTGGACTTTTTTAAAAGCTCAAGATGTCCTATACAATCTATATGTATCATTTTTGCGTTTGAAGAATTTATCTTGATGTAAGTTGTCTTGACAAAAAGCGTCTTTTTGTTGACTTTTGAAATGACCTGTAATGTATTGGCTCATATCTCTCAAATAAAGCAATTTTTGGATTTGAGCTTAGAGAGACAAAGTTGTAGGGAATTTAATTTCATTCAAAATGAGCTTTGGTTGGAGAAAAAATGATGAAGTATGTGAAAATTATGCTTGGTCAAAGTTTAGTTGACTTCTCCTAAGGAAACCCTAATTTAGCAATTTTTTTACTTTTGATGACTTGAGAGTTTTCCTTGAAGAATCATGATCAAACCTTGACCAACTAATGAATATGACTTCAAAATCTTGATATTGACCAAAAATCCTGAAGTTTGATTGTATGTTAACCACGATTGACTTTTTACCCAATACAGTTAATATTTAGTCATCTGAGCCATTGATTGAGAAAACTTGTGATGCAAGGCTTGGAATTTTATATGATCATTCTTGAAGACATAGAAGAAACCATGAATTCCATTTGAGACCTTAGAAACCCAAACTTCCTTGTGAAAGATGAAACCCTAGTTGTGGGCTCATTGTTTGAGAGGAGAATTTGTATGATCAATTCTTGAGCAACAACCTTAAGCATTTGAGAACCCTAGAAGAATGTTTTTGAATAAAATGAAAGGGAAAATTTTGGGCGTACAACAGTAAGTATCATGCACTGCTAGAAATATCTTTTTGATTACAAATGGCCCTTCGTATGTGGGAGTCCATTTCCCCCTGGAATCACCTTGTGGTAGGATGATGCACTTTATTACCAAATCACCAGCCTAGTACACCTGATGTTTGACTTTCTTGTTAAAGGCCTTGATCATGCGTTTCTGATATATTTGACCATAAAAAAAGCCGCGAGCCTTTTCTCATCAATCAAATTTATCTGGTCAAGTCTAGTCTGAATCTATTCGTCTTCATTTAAACCTGCGTCTTTCATAATCCTTAGGGAAGGAATCTAGACTTCGATAGGTAAGACAGCCTCCATATCATAAACTAGAGAGAACGAGGTTTCCCCAGTTGATGTACGTACTGAAGTGCGATAACCATGAATAGAAAATGGTAACATCTCGTTCCAATCTTTGTATGTCACCGTCATCTTCTGCAAGATCTTCTTGATATTCTTGTTGGCGAATTTCACTACGCCATTCATCTTTGGTCGATACGTAGAAGAATTATGATGCTTAATCTTGAACTGCATGTAGAGTTCCATGATCATAGTATTGTTAAGATTGCTACAATTATCTGTGATGATTCATTCAGGGATTCCATATGACAGATAAGGTTATGCTTGATGAACCGAGCCACAACATTCTTGGTAACGGAGGCAAACGAGGCTACTTCTACCCACATCGTGAAATAATCAATAGTGACCAGGAAGAAACGATGCCCATTAGAAGTGGTAGCCTAATATGTAGAATCATATTAATGCCCCACATTGCAAACGGCCAAGGAGCAGTCAAGACATTCAAAGGAACCAGAGGCACGTGTACTTTGTCAGCATAAATCTAGCATTTGTGACAAGTTCTGGAATGACGATGGCAATCAGTTTCCATAGTAGACTAATAATAACCTGCTCTAAGAATATTCTTAGCCATTGCATGCCCACTGGAGTGAAAACCAAAGACTCTTTCGTGCATATCTTCCATAATTTTCTCAGCTTCCTTCTTATGTACACAATGAAGCAGAGTTGAATCGTGATTGCGCTTGTATAAGATTATGTTACTCAGAAAGAACTTGGCAGAGAACCTCCTTAGAAATTTTTTATCATGGATAGATGCCCCTTCAGAATATTCTTGAGTCTCGAGGTATCTTTTTACTTTGTGGTACCAAGGCTTTTCCTCTACACCATTAGTATCAAGTTCGTAGCAATGTGTCGGTTCGTCTAGTCTCTCAATAGTAATTCGAGGAGCTTCATTATCCCATCTGACTCTGAACTAGATGACATGGTATCCAATGCATCTTCCAATTAATTCTCTTCTCGTGGAATGTGTTCAAAAGTGATTTCTTCGAAGTACATAATTAATGTCAACATATGCTCTCGATAAGGAATGAGATTTGGATGCTTTGTATCCCATTCTCCCTTAATCTAACTGATTATGAGGGTTGAGTCCCCCATATACATTTAGGAATTTGATTCTCATATCGATGGCGGCTTTGATACCCATGATGCACGCTTCGTACTCTGCCATGTTATTGGTACAGTCAAAACATAATCTGGCAGTGAAGGATTTATAGAAACTCTTGGGAGAGACAATCACAACACCAATTCCTTTAACAAGTGTGTTGGAAGTCCACCTAAAACCATAGTCCATCTGGATCCCGGTTCAGATCTTTCATCTGGTCCAGGTTTTTCTTAATCAGTAACTAACATGATATTCTCATTTGGAAACTCAAAACTCATAGACTAATAATAATCATCTACAACTTGATGAGCCAAATGATCCGCTAGTACACTTCCTTTGATTGCTTTCTAAGTAGTGTATTGAATGTCGTATTCTGTTAAGACCATTTTCCATCTTGCTATTCTTCTGGAGAGAGTAGGCTTCTCGAATATGTATTTGACTGAATCCATCTTAGAGATCAACAAAGTAGTATGAGTCAACATATATTGTCTCAGTCGGCGACCAGCCCATGCCAAAGAGCAACAAGTTTTCTCGAGAAGTGAGCATCTTGTTTCACAGTCGGTAAAATTTTTGCTAAGGTAGTATATTGCATGCTCTTTTCGACCAGACTCGTCATGTTGTCCCAATACACATCCCATTGAGTTCTCTAATACTGTCAAGTACATGATCAGAGGTCTTCCTTCAATCGGTGGCATTAGAGTCAGAGGTTCTTGGAGGTACTCCTTGATTTTATCAAAGGCTATTTGACAATCTTCATTCCATTTCACTACTTGATCTTTCTTTAGTAACTTGAAGATCAGCTCACAAGTAGCGGTCAAATGGGAAATAAATCTGGCAATATAGTTCAATCGCCCGAGGAAACCTCTGACTTCCTTCTTAGTACGAGGAGATGGCATTTCTTGAATAACTTTAACCTTGGCGGGATCAACTTCAATACCTTTACCACTTACGACGAAACCTAGGAGGAGTTTACCAGATCTTACCTCAAAGGTGCACTTCTTTGGATTTAGCCTCAACTTGTACTTCTTCAACCTCTCAAACAGCTTATGCAAGTGATCAAGGTGCTCTTCTTCAATCTGAGACATGGCTATCATGTCATCAACGTAAACCTGTATTTCATGATGGATCATATCATGGAATAAAGCTACCATAACACGTTGATACGTTACACCAGCGTTCTTCAAACCAAAAGGCGTAACTTTGTAACAGAAAGTGCCCCACTGTGTGACAAAAGTGGTCTTCTCCATGTCTTCAGGTGCCATCTTGATTTGACTATAACCAGATAAACTATCCATGAAGGAAAATACTTTGTGTTGAGCAGTGTTGTCAACCAGAACATCAATATGTGGAAGCAGAAAGTCATCTTTGGGGGCCTTCCCTATTCAGATATCTATAGTCTATACACATATGCACCTTACCATCCTTCTTAGGTATTGGCACCACATTTGCAACCCACTGATGATAGGACGTAACAGCTAAGAAACCTACATTGAACTACTTCATAACCTTAACTTTGATCTTTTCTGACATCTCAGGACACATTCGATGAACCTTCTACTTTATAGGGGTTGAATCACAATATCAATATCAAGCCTTGACATGTCTTCGTACGACCAAGCAAAGATCTCAACATAGTCACGCAACATCTGAATTAACCCTATTTAGACACAGTCTTCTAGGTTAGCACCCATCTTGATTTCTTTCTTGTCTTCTTCAGTACCCAAATTCATAACCTCGACTGGTTCTTCATGTGGTCGTATGGATCTTTCTTCTTGCATTAACAGCCTAGCAAGCTTGCTAGGAATTTCACAATCATCCTTACCTTCATCCTCGGCTTGGTAGATCGGATTTTCGAAGTCATAATTGGCAATAGCTGAATTATTATCAATGGGATCCATAGTGGATATGGATATGCAATTTGTTGTGTGGGTGTGTGTAAGAATACATAGATATTTTGGAAGCAAATAAAGTAAAAGAAAAACAGGAAGCGCAAAATTTGAATGCAAAAAGTCCAATGGTTTATTAAATGAAAATATGCTGATGAATAATGACAACCCTAACAAATGGACCGTTGTGTCCCGGGTAAGGCACAAGGCTTAAAGTTATTGTTTAAATTACATAACCAAAAACTTGAAAGCAAGAAAATAGAAAATAGCATTAACTCCTGATTAAGGAGATTGGCATAAAGTCTTCAGCCTTACAATTTTTGAGCGTATTGCTAGTAGTAGGGAAAATCGAACTATCTATGTCATAATCGCTATCAATGTCTTCCATAGCAGAAACATCATTAATAGCATTAGCGCCCATGTCATGATTAGGCATAGGTGCAATGATCACATTAAGAGTTTCGGGAGGATCAAATTCAATCTCCTTAGAGTCAATCATATCTTGGATTTTATTTTTTAGAGCTCAGCAACCATTTGTGTCATGTCCGGGACTATTGGAATGATAGGCGCATCTTACATTGGGATTGTACTAGGGAGAGGAAGTGTTAGGATTCTGAGGAGGATCTCTCAACATAATCATCTCTGCCTTCAACAGGTGTTGCAATGCTTGAGACAACGGCATATTGATTTTGGTGAATTGTCTCCTGGCTGCATCTGGCTGCATCTGGCCTATGTTGACTACCTTATTGTTGATGTTGCGTTGGTGCGGGATTGGAAATCATTATTGCCCCCACGGATTGATGGCGGTCACTTTTACTACAACATTTCTGGTCGTACACAACATTAGCTTCTTTCTTCCTGTTGAATGACTACTTCGTAGTACTTGAAGATGCAGCCACCTGAATTTTTCCGCTTCTGATTCCACCTTCAACATGTTCCCTTGTTAATATCAACTCGGTGAACCCGACTGAAGAGCTTCCAATCAGATGATTGAAGAAAGGACTTGTCAAAGTTCCCATAAACATGTCGACCAATTCCCTATCAGACAGGGAGGCTAAACTCTTCCTGCTAGATCTCTCCATTTCTGGACATACTCTTTAAAGCCTTTATTAGAGCCCATGGTCATACTCTGTAGTTGTATACGAGTTGGTGCAAGATCAATATTATGCTGGTATTTCTTATAGAAAGCAGCAACCAAATCTTCCTAGGTATGGATATTGGTCCCTTCTAGTTGATAGAACCATTCCAACTATGTTCCAGACAGGATCTCTTGAAAGAAATGCACCCATAACTTCCTGTCAACAGTGTGTGGTTGAATCTTCCGGACATATGACCTCAAATGAAGCTTTGGGCAAGAAACACCGTCATAATTTGCAAAAGTGGGGACTTTAAACTTATGAGGAATGACAACTCCCGAGACTAAACCCAAATCCTCAAAATCCAACCCAGGCACTTTCTAGTTCTCCATAGCATTTAGACGATCTTCTAGCTGCTTATATTTTTCATCAACAGGGGTATATTGTTCTTTTAAATAATCTTCTTCCTCTTCATCAGAGTATTTAATAGGACCATGGTTGTTTCTTTCAGTTTCACCACTCTTATCATCTTTATCTTGTTCGTCGTCTTCGTCTAATGGAGTATCGGGATCCTAAACTCGCTTGATTGGACCCCTGAACCTTTTTCCCATGTTAAGGATGCCGGATGGTTTCTTTATCTTTTTCTTATTCTCTTTGGTGATGAGTGCCTTCAGTTTTTCCTGCCCCTTGGTTAAGTTCAGGAACATCTGTTGGAATTGGGCATTCTGAGCTTGAAGATCTTTGACGGTCTGTTCAAGAGCCATTTCTGCTGAAATAAACGACAAGAAGATGAGAAAACCTGTTATGTAATGATATTGTATGTAAATGTAAATGTAAATGCATATGCAATTTTTTCAAGGACCACGTGGGATTTAAATTTGTTAATAAAAAAGGAAACAAATAAACTTAGTAGTAAGTTCAAATTATAACTGGCTTTTAGGGTTACGATGAAAACAAGATAGTTAAATTATGAAACTTCTAAGGCCCGAGGCATTAAGTCTCCCATGGACGCTTCCTCTTTGTGTTTACATATGCATTAAGGCTCTGCTATTCGTGGAGCCATTTTGTCAGCTCTAATACTTTCTTCTCACTAGCATAGAACTGAGTCTCAAAGGTATCCTTTTCTTCCTTAAGTTGAATCCAGGACTTCTATAGTTCTTCAAAATCAGTAGGCATATCAGGCTGAAGAATGGTATGAGGAACTTCTCCTTCAACAACAAGCTCCATAATTACTAGTAGGACAGTAAGATATGGCACTCCAAGTAGCTTAGAGAACTTTCCCATTATAGGCACCAACTGATAATCTGGGAATGTAAAACAATGATGCCTATGATCAAAGAATTGGAACATAACACTCATCATGTCTTCTTCGAAATTGGGGGTAACCAAACTTAGTAGATAGCCATGCCTTTTGGTGAGTTGAGAGTTTTCTGGAACCTTTGAGACTAACTCCTTAAGCTTGGAAGGTACCCTTACAAAGTTTATTCAGATAGTATTTCTGCGAGTGGAAGCAATGACCTGCAACAAGGGACAAAGATAAATCACTAGGTCCTTGGAACGGTTAGTGAAAATATTATGTTGTCATGATTTCATAATGTTATGTTCATGTTTAAACAAGTAGTAAACACAAACAAATCACACAAGAGCCTTAGGTTTAAAGGCTTGCATGAGGTCCATAGGTAAGTACCCTTCTCTATTGTAGTTAAGTTGGCTCAACAAGTCCTAAAATAGTAACTGGGTTCTAGGAATCTCATATCACAGATCTTTCTCGAGGTTTTATTTTAGTACGACAACTGATTTGATACCAAAACATCCTGAGAGTCAAATCTCAATGAGCGTAGTTTCGAGTATCAACCAACTTTGATTGCACCAAACCCAGCTATCTCACTACCTTCTAATGGACAAGATAGGTTAATTAAGGTTCTAAAAGTAAGTTAGTGTTAATGACACCACGCAGAAGCCTAATGTTATCCTTGACTAACTCAAGGAACATCAGTACAAACCAAAGTGTCACACTAACTGTAGCCATCATATTAAACATATCGGTCTATGTCGTACAATCTTTATGATCTATTGCTACTTATCTAAGGCATCCCTAGATCCGGGTGTAGAACCTTTCAAATAATAAACACAAGCAAGCCCTTAAATTTAAAGCAAACAAAACACACAATTTAAGCTAGTAAAATGATCTAAACTCTTAAGGTAACCCTTCTTTTAATTATCTCCCTTGCAGAGTCGCCAATTTTATAATACGGTGGGAGAAATTACTTTTTAGCGTTTTATCGCAAATGTTGTGCATAGCAAGAGTCGCCATCGACTTTTCTTTTATCCAATAAAGAAAGGTGAAAAGAACAGGAAATACCTTTGATAGATTTTGAGTTTGGGGGTAAGTTATGAAAAGGGAAGGTGTTAGTACCCTTTTCATCCATAGTTATCTACGGGCTCTTAATTGCTAGATCACTTTTTGAAATTTGCTTTGTGTGTGTGATTTGAAAATATTTTTGAAAAGCCAAAGTACGACTAACTTTGTAATGATTCTTGTATCAGTCCTCAAGAATGTGTCAAAGTGTTTGGAAATATTTTATTTGAAAAGTGTGATGTGAAAAAATTGTTTTGTTTGTGAAAAGGTTGTGAGCAAGCGATTAAAAGTTCCTTACCCAATAAATGTCGCTCTTATTATTTTCCTTCCCCTTTAGATATAGTGCTATCCATACCATTTGTTTGTAGATAGCCATACCTATTGGATGTAAAAGGACAAGCGTAGGGTCTTCGTATGGTCCTATAAGGCAACATGTAAGGATACTTTAGCAATTTCGTATCGGAGGGACTAGATCATTTTTCGTAGGCGACATCCAAGGGTCATCGAGGGACTATGATCTTTTTTCGAGGGTTTTTTGCTAAAGTATCTCTACTTTTGAGGGACATTACCATTATTTCCGAAGGCAACAGAGAGGTTACCCTAGAGGTGTGAGTGTGAAAAGTGTGTTCATTTCAATTATATTATCTTGAATTAGGGTTTTCTATCGTTTGTTTTTAATCTTTTCATACAAACCCTATTAGCATGCATCTAACAGTTATATATACAGGTATATAAAATATAAGTGTGAAAAGTAAAACCCTAGGACTATTACATGGCTTCAAGGCAGTTACAATATTTAATAAAACCTTGCGAGAAATTAAACACTAAGCTATTACAGTTATTATACAACATATACACTTGTCTAAAAATAAATAGCAAAGAAATAAAAATACATGTTAAAAAAATATTTTATAATATCATAATATCTAAAATGTTAGAAATTAATTTTTTGTGTATTTTTGATTAATTTTGAAAGATAAAATAAATAGATTTTAAAACCTAAATTAAATACTTAATTAATTACATGAAAACCCTAGATCTAATTAATTAAGTAAAAAAAGTTTGTCTAAAATTAAATTAATCTATTAAAAAAATATGATTTTATTATATTTTTTATGATTTTTTTGGATTAAAAATTAGTTAAAAATAATTAATGGAAAATTAAAAGAAAAATGAGGAAAAAATAGGAAAAGGTTTGAAAATAGGGTAAACAAAAAAAATGCTAGTGTTGGGGCTTGAACCCGTGCCCTTCCTTTCACCAGTCTTCCTCCTTGCCAACTGAGTTATGCTGCTTATCTGTAATTGGAACACAAACATACTATTATATAATAAAACAATGCCTTTAATTTGAATTAAAAAACAAGTCAGCGCATGTGGGACCCTGTTATTAAGAAAGAGCCAATCATGATACTTCATTATGCCACGCCATCCCCTACTGGAGTCAACCAACATCAGATACGCCAGATTCAAACTCCAGTCGTCTTCTCTGATTATTCCAATGTTGAAACCTGCGTGAATTGATCAGAAAACAAAAATAAACAAACCAAATTGACTAAATGGTCTGCTACAAGTTCAATGGTGTGGTCAGCTTGGCCTAAAAACGCCTGTAGCTAGGGTTTTGAAGCTTTGAGAGCTTCGTGCCCTAGCAATGGCAAAACTTAGTACATGTGTTAAAGCTCACAAAGAATGGTTCAAAACAATTCCAATAATCACTATGAACATGTGCATATGCTTATAATTAATTTATATAGCATGGATAAAAAGTTTGAGATCGAAGAACATGAACAAACCGGAGCGACTTTGCTGGTGAGTTCTGGCTTAAGTATGGATATGGATGGACTCCTGGGACCTTCAGGAGGATGATTCAATCCTTGGTTTGTACTTAAACAGGCTGGAAACTTTGATACAATATGGAACTATTCTTTGAAAAAATTTGTGTTTTGAAACCCTTATTCTTGAGGAAGCTTTTGCGTGTCCTTTGTTCACTGATGATGTCCTCTATTTATAAGCATCATATTAGGTCAACAAAAATGGATGGAAATTGTTGTACCCCAAAATTTTCCCTCTCATTTCTCAAGTATTTTCTCATAAGATTTCTTGGGTCAAGACTGCACGAGGTTTGATCAGCTCAAGATACTTCCTCAACACTGATGGCTCAAATTAAGGTTTGGGTTTAGATAAGAACAATTGGACTTTTAATGCCCCATATAGTTTCCATGGATCACATTAGCTTCTCAAGCATTAGGTCGAAGAAAGGAGGAAGAGGAAACTGTCGAAAGGGCAAAGCAGATCGAAAGGAGTGGTGGACAGATTTTGACATATCGAAGAAGAGAACGTTTGCTTCGATCCACAAGGCAATGGTCTTCTTCGAAGCAACCTGCTTCGATCCACCTCTAAACAAGCTTCGATTGTGCATTGGCTATCTTCATGCCTGCTTCGATCCACCTCTCAACTTGCTTCGATCCAAAAAGCAATGACTTCCTTCATGCTTAATTCGATCCATAAAGCAAGTCTATCTTCATACTTGCTTCAAACCATAAGGATAGTTGGTTGTGGCATTTGAACTTTCAACTGATTACTCAAGATATGGTTTTCCAAGTCTTGAGATGCCTGAAAAAACCTTGTGGAGTAGGAAAGCAATCCAAGAATTTCTTTCGTTTTGACTATGCCAATGAGATCATCTTGCATGCTCAAAGTGGTACATTTAGATGAGTGTGGTCCATTCGAAGAACATACATTTAGTGGATTCGAAGAATATATAATTGATGGATTCGAAGAACATACAATTGGTGTCCCATTCGAAGAACATATATTTGGTGGATTCGAAAAACATATAATTGATGGATTCGAAGAACATACAATTGGTGGTCCATTCGAAGAATATACAATTGATGGATTCGAAGAACATACAATTGTTGGTCCATTCGAAGGACACAAAATTGGTGGAAAAGAATATTGCTTTGTCTATTGATGAGTCTGGTCGAAAGTTGTGGATCTTTGTGATCAAAATGAAAGGACGGAGTATTCGATTCAAGGAATCGACTTGAAAATAGAATCTATAGGCCGTGCTACATGATCTTGCTTTGTAGGCCTCAAACTTGTGTTTCACTCCATAATTAATTGTTTAAAAATTAATTAAGCTCTTACCTAAGTGTTTAAAGTATTGTCCAAGCCAATTTTCCCTTAATGGCATTAAGTTACCATTGCAATTTTTAGAAAAGTTTTTTAATTGAGCCTTGCGCTTGCCCTTTCTGCACACATAACCCCTACAAAGTAAAAGTAAAATGTCTAAGGCTGCTACCAACTCAGATCATGCTTGTACAATACTCTAGAACCTGTCTTCTCACTTTTTCCTTGAAAAAAGCAAGTGATAGGGACAAAAGGCTAGAACTCTGAAATCTGGTATGCAAACAATCTCTAACCTTTTTCCATACATATATATAAGTCTTTGGTAAAGAAAAAAGGGAAGAGATTTTACGAGCCTCAGAATACTCTCAAAACTCTTTGAACTAAGAATCTACATCAAAAGCAACATTGCTTGCCATTTCTGACTTTGAAGGGCCAACCCCAAAATCCTTCGAGCATTTTCCATTTTTCCATTTGAACATCATCTATAAACTACATAGACATTATCCTAGCCCTTAAACACCCCTGTAATTCCTTCTTCCTCATCCACCATTTTCCAAAAATCCACCATTATAGCTTGACTTGTCCAGAACAGTTGGGCAAGCTACAAGATGTTCTAGCAACTAAAGTAGCTTTAGGGAGGTCTAGGCAAGCTTAATCCTGATTCGAACCATTTCTAGAGGTCATACAGAGCTCATTCAAATTGCACTTCAAGAGGTAAGATCTCTTAAACAATGATATCTTGATACAAGCATTTTCAGCACATATAAATAAAATAAAAAATGTAGACATCATGCTTGTGTCTTGAGAATTTCTTCTCTGACCAGTTAGGTTTTGATTTTGGGACCAAATAAAAGTCATGCTAACCTTCAATTCATAGCTCTTGAAAATCATGTGTTTGGATTCTTTTTCAAATTCTATACAGATTTGATATTTATACTTTTCAAATTGGTTGAGAATCAAAGCTTTTTAGAAGCTTAACATGGTGATACATATCCCTAAGCATGCGAAGGAAGAAGATGAAACCATGCTCAGATTTTTAGAAATGAATTCATTTTATATTTAGTGCAAATTGTATAACTAACGGATGAAACGACCACCCTAGTGGTACAAACAGCGCGCGTGAAAGGCATTTCTGTGTAAGGTTTTGGGCTCGAGCCCCAGTGAGACCTTTTGTATTTATTTTGCCATTTTTCCAAATTAACATGCAGCTTTACAACATATTGAGTGTTGGCTGTTTTTAATGGAAGGAGTGGAGAACCTGGTTTCAAACCTTGGCAGGACCAAAAACAAATATTTATCACTTGCTTTGCTTTCATTTTTTTTAACAAACTTCAACAATTTTTTTCAACCAATCAAAACAACACCTTTTGAGTTGATTTTTTGCACGTTATTTATTTACAATGTCTATTTTATGAATATATAAAAATATCACAAAAAATATTTTATTTTCATTTTATTTCAATTAACCAAAATCCATTCCCTTTCCATTTCTATCCTTGTACATCATATACATTTTAATTCTTGTACATTGTTCAAGTTCGATATGGTTGTAATAGATAATTAGGTTTAATTTCTTGCAAATCCCCATTTGTAAATTTGTACACCCCATCCCCAAGTGATGTAATAGCGTAGTAAATTTACTTTCCGCAATTTATCGCATTCATATAAATGCTAGTAATTAGGGTTTGTATGGAAAGATAAAATCAATGCTTAGAAAACCTTAATCCAAGACAAAATCAAGCATGAAATAATAAACACTTGCACACTTGCACCTCTATGGTTAACTCCACTTGTTGCCTTATGAAAAATGGTCATGATATGCATGTGAGACATCTTAGCAAAAACAATTAAAAATACAAGATCATAGTCCCTCGATGACGCTTCGGATGTTACCTTCAAATGATCTTAGTCCCTCAAGAGAAGTGCTAAGATATCTTACAATATTGCTATTCATGACTATACGATGACCCATGCCCGTCCCTTTACATCCAAAGATAAGGCTTCTTACCAATCAATGGTAAGATAGCAATATCAAAGGAAGGGAGAAATGAACAAAAAGACTTTTGAGTAGGTAGAAAATTCTTAGTTGCTTGCTCACAAACTAAAACCATTTCCACATTTACACTTTCAAAACATCTTTCAAAAACAAACATCTCTTTGAACTATTTTAAAAACCAACACTTTGTATGCATTCTTATAGAGACAAGAATCATTACAAAGTAAGCCGCAACAAAGGCATTTTGCAAAATATTTTCAAACTTACACCCATCACAAAACACCTTTTCAAATAAAGCATTTTCAAGTAATTTAGAAAGTAACTAAGAGCCCATAGATAACTATGGATGAAAAGGGTGCTAACACCTTCCCTTTTCATAATCTACCCCCCGAACTCAAGAAAACATCTCAAAGGTCTTTCCTATTCTTTTCACCCTTTCCTTATTGGATAAAAGAAAAGTCGGTGGTGACTCTTGCTATCTGCAACAATTGCGATCGAACGTAAAACAACCAAGTCAGTTCTCCCACCGTATTACAGAACTGGCGACTCTGCAAGGGAGATCTCGAAAGTTGGGTTACCTTAGAGTTAGATCACATTTAATTGCTTTCATTATTTGATTTGTATGCTTTACTTTTGAGGGCTTGTTTGGGTTGTTACTAAAAGATCCTACACCCCGATCTGGGGCACCTTTTTAGATAAATAGCAATAAATCATGGAGGCTATACGGTGTAGACCGATATGGACAAAGTGATAGCTACGTTAGCGTGATACTCTCGCTTGTACTAATGTTCCTTGAGTTAGTCAAGGATAACATTAGGCTTCCTTATAGTGTCATTAAGCGCTAACTGACCTTTAGAACCTTTAATTCACTCGTCCTAAGCCATTAGAAAGTAGTGAGATGGCCGACTTTGGTTCCGACCGAAGATTGGTTGATACTCGATACTACAATCATTAAGATTGGACTTTTGGTATATTTTGGCCGCAACACTTTGGTGCTTGAGCTGAAACAATTCCTAAAAGAAAGGTCAGTGATATGAGAATCCTTAGAACCCGATTATTATTAATAGGACAGGTTGAGCTAACTGAAACTTTAAGAGGGTACTTACGTTTAAAACTCATGTAAGCCTTTAAACATAAGGTCTTTGTGTGACTTGTTTGTGTTTGACATATCTATGATTTTAAAGCATAATCATAACATCATAAACATCATAACATGATGTACACTAACCATTTCAAGGGCTGGGGATTTATCTCTTCTCTATTTTGTAGGTCATGGATTCAGCTCACAGAAAAACCATCCGAATCAATTTTGTATAGATCCCTCCCAAACTCAAGGAAATGGTCTTAAAAGTTCCTGAGAGCTCATCATTTAACAAGAGATATGGTCACTTGCTCAGTTTGGTTACTACCAGTTTTGACGAAAGTCTGATGAGTGTCCTATTCCAATTCTTCGAACCTAAGCACCATTGCTTCACATTTCCAGACTATCAGTTGGTGCCCATGCTGGAAGAATTCTCCAAGATGCTTGGTTCGCCTATATTGGAGCAGGTACCTTTCACTGGTTTAGAACAAGATCCAGCTTCTGAAAGTGTTGCCATAGCTTTGCATTTGAAGCCATCTGACATTAAGTCCAATTAGGAAAGAAGAAGTGGAGTTAAGGGCCTCCTTACAAATTTTCTAATGAAGAAAGCTTAGGTATTCTTGGATGCTATGAGTTACCATGCCTTTGAAGATGTCTTAGCTCTCTTGATCTTTGGGTTGGTTCTGTTCCCCAATTCATACTAGTTTATAGATGTTAGTGCCATCAACATCTTCCTTGCTCACAATCCAGTGCCTAATTGCTCGGGGATATTCTGCATTCACTCCACACCTGTACTATGAATAAACGAGGAACTCTTATGTGTTGTACGCCTTTGCTCTATAGGTGGTTTATTTCGCACCTTTCTTGGTCAATAATGAAGAATGAGTTAGGCTTAAGGTGGAACCAAAGGTTAATGTCTCTTTCTCACTCTGATATCTATTGGTGCCCTCGCTCTCAAGACGATATCTCTTTTATTGATTGTTGCGGAGAATTTCCTAATGTGCCACTCCTCGACATTAGAGGAGGCATCACCCATAACCCCTCTTTAGCCCTACGTCAGTTTGGTTACGTCGGGAGGGAGGGTCCTCATGATATGCTCATCTAGGGTGTTGTGTTCGAATATTCAAATGATTTGCAAGGTTATCACTAGAGGTTCATCTGTGCTTGGGGCATGTTTAAGAAGAGTGATAGCAAGACCTAAGGGCTCAATAACTCCATCCCTTTGGAGCCATACCTCAAATGGGTGTGAGCTCGTGCTCAAAGTCTTATGATGTCGTACGCTGCAATCCTTCCAGTGATTTCATAGCCTATTATTCAAGAGGATGAGTTTCCCATCATTTTTCATCCTAATATACTGACAAACTTCGAAGAATTGCAAAAGTCTTAGATCCAGATCAAGGAAGAATGAGATACCTTTGAGACCCAATTATATGTCAGTAAGAAGAAAGTTATGGAGCTCACGAGACTGCTTCATGAAGAGCGGAGTTTGAACGCCTACATTGCACCAAAGAGGATGCGCTCGACCTTTTTGTCTTAGGAGTTTATTTTTTATTTATTTCCTCCATTGTAAGCCCGAGAGGCAAGTTTGTAATCAATTTGAACTTATTAATGCAATTGATGTTTGTTCCTTTTGTCTAAACAAATTTAAATCTCCTAAGTCCTTGAAATCATTTGCATACGCATTTTCATGCATCATAACATAAACAGGTTTTCCATAACAGGTTTCCTTATCTTTCTACTGTTTATTTCAGTAAGATGGATATCGAACAAATAGTGAAGGACTTGCAAGCGCAAAATTCCTAGTTCCAAGAGACCTTGCTGACCCTGGCTAAGGGGAAACAAGGGCTGATGACTATGCTGGTAGCCAAGAAGAAAACCAAAAAGAAGGCCTTCATCAACATAGGTAAGAGATTCAAAGGTCCAGTCGTCAGGTACAGATAGTCGAAGAGTCATCTGAGGAGGAAGAAAATCAAGAGCAAGAGGCAAAGAGGGCCCATGCTAGGGGTGCCGATAATCAAGCTTCCCAGTACTAAAACTATTTTGATTAGCAATACCCTCTGGATAAGGATAAATACAAGCAGTTGGAGGATAGGCTAAAAGTTGTTGAATTTCAAGCCATGTCTGGTTTGGATTTTAGTGAGTTGGGCTTAGTACTTGGGGTCATCATTCCCCATAAGTTAAAAATACCGGTCTTCGCTAAGTATGATGGGGTTTCCTTCCTGAAACTTCATCTAAGGTCTTACATGCGCAAGATGCAGCCGTACACTACCGATAAAAAACTCTAGATCCATTTCTTCCAAGAGAGTCTGGCTGGGACTCAACTAGAATGGTTCTATCAATTGGAGGGTTCCTGCATCCACACATGGGAAGATCTAGCCATTGCTTTTTATCATTAGTATCAATATAATGCCGATCTGGCACAAACCAGAGTCCAACTTCAAGGTATGACAATGGGTACTAATGAGGGGTTTAAGGAGTACGCACAAAAATGGAGGGATCTTGTTGGTAGGCTCCAACCACCACTAACTGACAGGGAACTAATTCACATGTTCATGGGTACATTGACTGACACATTTTTCAACCTATTGATTGGAAATTCTTCGCCTAATTTCACCGAGTTGATACTAACTGGTGAAAGGGTAGAAAGCGACATTAAAAGCGGAAAAATTCCCATGACATCTGCTTCCACATCCAACACTATAAAGAATCCTTTCACTGGAAAGAAGGAAGCAAATGTTGTGTATGGGGAAAGGGCCCATGCTAAGAAGAACCATTAACCCTCTGTTAATGCTGTGTTAATCTCCAACCCTCCGCCTGCTCAAAGGAAATCATCCAACAATCAACGATCTGAAGTTCCTCAAAGAAAGTTCACAAGGATTAGCATGTCACTATCCCAAGCCTTGCAACATCTGTTGAAGGCCAACCTAGTGACACTGCGTGATCCACCATCCAATCCAAACACTTCATCACCAAAATACAATCCTAATGCCAAGTGCGCATATCATTCAAACAGTTCTGGGCATGAGACCGATCAATGTTGGGTGCTAAAGACCAAGATTCAAGATCTGATAGATAATAAAACAATTGAATTTGATCCACCTGCTACTCCAAATGTGATAACCGCACCAATGCTGAGTCATGGCAAAGGTGTTAGCGCAATTGATGATACTACTTTCGTCTCTTCCATTGAAGATTTAACAACTCCATTAACTATTGTGAAGGTTAACTTGCTGAGAGCAAGGGTGTTCTCTGGTTGTTCTAAAGATTGTGTCTGTTGTGATCAACAAGTAAATGGGTGCAAGAGTTTGACTAACAAAATTGAAGACCTGTCCATAATAAAAATTTCCAATAAGCCTTTTAGGATCCCCTCAAAGGGTCCTATTATAATTTCAAATGAACCGACCATCACTCCTTTAATAATCACTGCCGTTGAGCCTATCCCCTACGCTTCAGACAAAGCAGTTCCATGGAACTATGGTGGGGAGGTTTATTATCATGGGATAAAACAAGATTCTTGGATCAACAAAAAGGAAGCTAATGTCACCAATATTGCAGGTTCTAGCAAAGTGACAAGAACATGGAGGATCTTTTCCCCTGATATTTCACCACCCACTACTACAACGACTCCCATCCGCATAAGCAATGACAAGTCTAGTGCCAACACTAGAGGCAAAGAAAAAGAAGGAGAGTCTGTTGGGATAGAGGCACCTACCAAATATACTAATGCTGAAGATCCCTCCACTCAAGAGATGGAGGAAATCGTGAAAATCATAAAGAAGAGCGACTTTAAAATAGTGGAGTGGCTGGGGAAAATCCCCTCCAAAATTTCCATGCTGTCATTATTACTCTGTTCGGACGTTCATGCCCAGGCTCTGATCAAGTTCTTGAAGAAAGCCCATGTACCCTAAGAAACCACTGTTGACCAGTTCGAGAACTGTGTAGCAAGTTTAACGGTTGACAATGGATTAGGGTTCTCCGATGCTGATTTGACTCCTATGGGAAAGAACCACAACAAAGCCTTGCATATCTCTATTGAATGCAAGGGAACTACCCCTGGCTCATATCTTAGTTGATATTGGCTTATCTTTAAATTGTTACCCAAAGGTGCTTTGGATTGGCTAGATTGTGAAGGACTGGTACTAAAGCCAAGTGAATATTATTGTAAGGGCTTTCGATGGGTCTAAGAGAATGGTTCATGGAGAGGTGGATCTCCCAATTAAAGTTGGCTCACAGATCTTCAATTCTACCATTTATATAATGGACATGCATCCCTCCTATTCTTATTTGCTTTGACGCCCTTGGATCCATGGGGCATGGGCAGTGACATCCACCCTTCATTAAAAATTAAAGTACCCAGTCAAAGGGAAGATCGTTATTGTTATCGGCGAAGAAGAATTCATGGTGAGCCATGTTAATTCCTTCAAGTATGTGGAAATGGGTGGTGAATTCATAGAGACTCCATGCCAGGCCTTCGAAATTGTTCCTCCTATGGTTGTTGCCACCAAAATCTCCTCCAACATATCAAAAGCTGATGAAGTTATACCAAGAATGGTTTCGCTTAAGGATGCCCGTGTCGTGGTCGAAGATGGAAACTGTACTATCTGGGGCCAACTTCCCGACATTCCATTTAAAGCAGACAAATTCGGATTTGGTTTCACCATCAAAGCTCAGAAAGAAGTTAGGCGTGCTCGTGTGGGAAAGCCACCTCTCCACATCGGGAATCATGAAGTGAACGTTGTGGAAGACTCTGATGATGAAAATGCTTTTGAAGATTGGATATATCCTAATGTCAAAGGAAAGCTTAACAACTGGCATGAAAAGAATTTCACTCTCATCTCCTTCATTGAGGAGTAATTATTGTTTACTATTTTCTGTTAATTCAAGAACTTATGTCTATAATCTTAATTTCTAAAACAATGACTTTTAAGCCATGTGCCTTTCCCGGGGCACTATGGTCCATTTGTTAAGGGTTTTGTTCATGTTCACTTATCATATGATCATTTAATATAAATCATTGGACCTTTTGCATTCAAATTTTTGTGTTCATTGTCTTTCTTTTTCTTTATTACATGTTTTTTAATAGCCATGTATCTTACATGCACACACACTTGCAGATCTTCATCCACTCTGGATCTCATTGCCAACGACTCCACTATTGCCAGCTATGACTTCGAACATCCAGTTAACCAAGTCGAAGACGAAGGCGAGGAAGATTGTGAAGTACCGAGAGAATTAGCCAGACTTCTAATGCAAGAAGAGAAAGCTATTCAACATCATGAAGAGCCAGTCGAAGTTATCAACTTAGGTACTGAGACAGATAAGAGAGAGGTCAAGATCGGTGCCAACCTAAAAGATTGTATCAAGAGCAGATTGGTCCAGATATTACACGACTACGCAGAAGTGTTTGCTTGGTCGTATGAAGATATGCTCGGGTTGGATACCGACATTGTGGTTCATCGTCTGCCAACGACGGAAGATTGTCCTGCTGTTAAGAAAAAGGTTCGTCGCATGTGGCCTGACATGTCTGAAAAGATAAAAGCCAAGGTATTGAAGCAATTTGATGCAGGTTTTCTGGCCGTCACATCTTATCCCCAATGGGTTGCGAACGTGGTCCCCGTGCCAAAGAAAGATGGAAAGGTTCGCATGTGTGTAGATTATAGAGATCTGAATAGGGCAAGCCCCAAAGATGATTTCCCTCTACAATATATTGACGTATTGGTTGACAACACCTCTCAACATAAAGTTTTCTCCTTCATGGATGGGTTTTGGCTACAACCAAATCAAGATGGCTCCCGAAGACATGGAAAAGACCACTTTTGTTACACAATGGGGCACTTTTTTCTACAAAGTTATATCGTTCGGATTAAAAAATGCAGGGGCAATATATCAAAGAGCTACGGTAGCTTTATTTCATGATATGATTCATCATGAAATAAAAGTCTATGTGGATGATATGATTGCAAGGTCACAAACCGAAGAAGAGCATCTCGATCACCTACACAAGCTATTTGAGAGGCTGAAGAAGTACAAGTTGAGGTTGAACCCTAATAAGTGCACATTCAGAGTAAGGTCTGGAAAGCTTCTAGGTTTTATCGTCAGTAGTAAAGGCATCAAAGTGGATCCTGCAAAGGTAAAAGCCATACAATAAATGCAAGCTCCCCATTCTGAAAAAGAGGTTAGAGGATTCTTGGGTCATCTTAATTACATTGCTCGGTTCATCTCTCAATTAGTGGCTACTTGTGAGCCAATCTTCAAACTCTTGAAGAAAGACCAAGTAGTCAAATGGAACGACGACTGTCAAGCTGCCTTCGACAAAATCAAGGAATATTTGAAAGAGCCTCCTATCCTTATGCCTCCTGTTGAAGGAAGACCTTTGATCATGTACTTGACTGTGCTAGAGAATTCTATGGGGTGTGTGTTGGGCCAACATGACGAGTCTGGCCGAAAAAAGCATGCAATATATTACCTGCGCAAAAATTTTACCAACTGTGAAACCAGATATTCACTGCTCGAGAAAACTTGTTGCGCTCTGGCATGGGCTGCTCGCTGGCTAAGACAGTATATGTTGACTCACACCACTTTATTGATTTCTAAGATGGACCATATCAAGTACATCTTCGAGAAGCTCGCTCTCTCTGGACGGATAGCTTGATGGCAAATGATTCTGACTGAATATAATATCCAGTATACAACACAAAAGGCCATCAAAGGAAGTATATTGGCAGATCATTTGGCCCATCAAGCTGTTGATGACTATCGATCTGTGAACTTTGACTTCCCGGATGAGAATATCATGTTAGTGATTGACTGTGCAAAACATGGACCGTATGACAGATCTGAATAAGGATCTCGATGGACTATGATTTTTGTCGAAGCTTCCAATGCTCTGGGTAATGGAATTGGTACTGTGATAATTTCTCCGGAAGGTTGCAACACTCCTTTCACTGCTAGATTATACTTCAATTGTAAGAACAACATAGCTGAGTATGAATCATGCATCTTAGGTCTGAAGGCTGCCATTGACTTGAGGATCAAACATTTGGATGTATTCGGAGACTCTACTCTAGTGATTAGCCAAGTGAAGGGGGAATGGGACACTAAGCATCCTAACATGATTCCTTACAAAGAGCTTGTATTAACTCTGATTCTACGATTCAAGGATATCACCTTTGAGCATTTCCCTAGGGAGAAAAATCAGTTAGCCGACGCTTTGGCCATAATGTCTTCCATGTTCAAAGTCAAATGGGACAACGAAGCTCCTATGATAACAATCGAAAGATTTGACAAACCTGCACACTGCTATGAGCTTGACAATGACGAAGAGAAACCATGGTATCATGAGGTGAGGAAATATCTTGAGGCACAAGAATATCCTGAAGGAGCTTCCGTCAATGATAAGAAATTCTTGTGAAGATTTTCAGCCAAATTCTTTCTAAGTAACGGAATCTTATACAAGCGTAACCATGATTCTACTCTACTCCGATGTATGGACAAGAAGGAGGCAGAGAAAATTATAGAAGACATGCATGATGGCCTCTACGGGACCCACTCTAGTGGACACACTATGGCCAAAAAAATCTAGAGGGCTAGTTACTATTGGTCCACAATAAAAACTGATTGTCATCATCACTGAAGGACTTGCCACAAGTGTCAAATCTATGCTGACAAGGTCCACGTACCACCTATTCCTCTAAATGTCATGACTGCTCTGTGGCTGTTTGCAATGTGAGGAATTGCCATGATTGGAGAGATCAAACCTACTACCTCAAATGGACACCGTTTCATCCTTGTTGCCATTGATTACTTTACCAAGTGGGCCGAAGTTGATTCATATTCCTCAGTCACCAAGAACGTGGTAACCAAGTTTATCTAGCATAACCTCATTTGTTGTTACGGTATTCTCGAAAGGATCATCACCGATAATGGAACAAACCTCAACAATGTTATGATTACAGAACTCTGCACTCAGTTCAAAATCAAGCATCATAATTCTTCTTCGTGCAGACCCAAGATGAATGGCGCAATGGAAGCTGCCAATAAAAATATCAAGAAGATTATGCAAAAGATGGTGGTAACCTACAAAGACTGGCATGAGATGTTATTGTTTTCTCTCCATGGCTATCGTACTTTGGCTCGTACGTCAACTGGGAAAATCCTTTCTCCTTGGTCTATGGCATGGAAGTCGTCTTGCCTATAGAAGTTCGAATTCCCTCTCTAAGGATAATGAAAGAAGCAGGTCTAGGAGAAGATGAATGGATTCAGACTAGGTTGGATCAGCTGAACTTGATTGACGAGAAGCGGCTGGCTGCTGTTTTCCATGGTCATATGTATCAAAAACGTATGATCAAGGCATTCAACAAAAAGATCAAGCCTCGAGTGTATCAAGCTGGAGAATTGGTAATAAAGCGCTTCATTCTTCCACAAGGCGACCCTAGGGGCAAATGGACTCCCACTTACGAAGGACCATTTGTTGTAAAGAAAGTTTTCTCTGGTGGTGCCATGATGTTGATTACTATGGATGGTGAAGACTTCCCACATCCCATAAACTCATACATAGTTAAAAAATACTACGCGTAAAAAGACCTGCTAGGTTAACACACCTAGACAAAAATATGGGCATCCCGGTGAACCAAAGAGGTTCAGGAAAAAGTTAGCGATATATGCAAAAGATTGTACACCCGGCGAGTCAAAAACCTGAAAGGGCGACTTGGGCAAAAATGGGTATCTTGGTGGGCTGAAAACCCGAAAGGGCGGTCCAGGCAAAAGTTAAGGATTGAAGCGTATGACTATGTCCCGTGGGATCTCTATAGCCAGCTTTATTACAAAAATCTGAAGTTCAAATGGTCCAAAATTAACCCAATCAACTTCATTCAACGACAAGGGTTTTCTCGAAGACATAGAGGCAATTACAGAGTTGGGAAAATGAGATCACTTCCACATGGCTATTATTTTTGTTTTCACTCTGTATACTTTTCATTTCTTTCGACGATTTCCTCTTACTAGGATCTCTGTCTCTTTGTACAAAAACGCCTATTCATGGGCAAAACATCAATACATATATACTTTGAAGTACAAACCTTTTTGTTTTTTCTGTTTTGAGTGAAAAGATGTCCAATGACTAAAATTGAATGAACATATGCATATGAACATGATTAAACTTCTAGCAAATGTATGCCTCAGAATAGTGATGAGCATCTCCCTAAACGCATTTGAGATATCCCCACGGAGTTGTTTCAATGACATTATCTCCACAGCTTAGGATTCATAAACTCCCCAGCCAGAGTTTCAATCTCCGGAAGGTCCACTCTCCAGCTGAGTTGGTCTTAAAAGGAAGCCTTGCGGAGTTCTTTTTAAAGAATATCCTCCCTAATAGTTTATCCAATATCCTTTTCAACAGGGTTTATTTCCCAACAAATGGCAAAATTCCCCAACTTGAGTTTTCCTCTCCAACTATTACAAATCAAGGGACCATAATCCCTAATCCCCAGTGAAGTCACCAACGGAGTCGCTAATATCCCCGAAGTTACTAAAACCTGGACCCGACCAGATACCAGTTAACCTCAAGTTCAAAATTGCTAAAGCCTGGATCCGATCAGATAACAGTTTAATTCCTACAAAATCACTAGTAAAATTCGTCTTCCCTCGTAGAATTTTCTACAATCACTAGTAAGTTACTGTAATGCCTGGAACCTGACCAGATAACAGTTAACTTCATTATCCTCAGCAAGTTGGTGTGAAACCTGGAATCCAACCAGATAACAACTAACCTTTAAGAGATAATTCCCCACCAGAGCAATGGACGACTAGAAATCCCGAGTTCTCTTCCCCAAGCAGAAATCAACACTCTCCATATAGTCTTCTCAAACAAGTCAATATTCCCCAGCGGAGTTTCTTCTCAAAAAAGCATGAATCCCCAATGGAAATACTCTAAACAAGGTTTGAAGATGCACACACTCTTCGTACTCAATAGCGATCTGGGATTTAACTTCCAAAAAATCCCCAACAACGTCAGGGATTTATTCTCCCAGACAAAGATGCATTGCAGTAACATTTCACATTCATACATCATATAACATACACATACAACATAATCTCATTTATTTTGAGAACATCATCATACCATGCATACTTCTGCATGCAACTAACCCTCTTCCTTGCAGGAAAAGTCAATCAAATCAAAGACCTCTTCTGGTTAGATTTATTTCTTCCAGTTAAAGACAGGCGAGTCAAAGACCTCTTCTGTTTAGATTTACTTCTTCTAGTTAAAAACAGGCGAATCAAAGACCTCTTTTGGTTAGATTTATTTCTTCCAATTAAAGACAGGCGAATCAAAGACCTCTTCTGGTTAGATTTATTTCTTCCAGTTAAAGACAAGAGAGTCAAAGACCTCTTCTAGTTAGATTTATTTCTTCCAATTAAAGACAGGCGAATCAAAGACCTCTTCTGGTTAGATTTATTTCTTCCAGTTAAAGACAGGCGAATCAAAGACCTCTTCTGGTTAGATTTATTTCTTCCAATTAAAGACAGGCGAATCAAAGACCTCTTTTGGTTAAATTTATTTCTTCTAGTTAAAGACATGCGAATAAAAGACCTCTTCTAGTTATATTTACTTCTTCCAGTTAAACACAGGTGAATCAAAGACCTCTTCTGGTTAGATTTATTTCTTCCATTTAACGACAGGCGAGTCAAAGACCTCTTCTGGTTAGTTTTATTTCTTCTAGTTAAAAACAGGCGAAGCAAAGAACTCTTCTGTCACTACGGGTGGCATTCGTAAGCCCATCTCTGACAGTTGTCCATCATCTCTCCAAATGGCATCTATAAGCCCATTCCTAATTTAACACATCATCGAGTGCAAATTTCTGGGCACTTTAGTGTTCAATCATCTTTCACCTTCAAGTGACGAAAGGCAGATATGCCAATCTCACTCTTCAAGTTCAAGAAGATTGAACAGGGGCAGCTGTTGTACCCCAAAATTTGCCCTCTCATTTCTCAAGAATTTTGTCACAAGATTTCTATTGGGTCAAGACTGCACGAGGTTTGATCAGCTCAAGATACTTCCTCAACACTGATGGCTCAAATTAAGGTTTGGGTTTGGACAAGAACAATTGGACTTTTAATGCCCCATATAGTTTCAATGGATCATATTGGGCTCTCAAGCATCAGGTTGAAGAAAGGAGTAAGAGGAATTTGTCAAAAGCGAAAAGCAGATCGAAAGGAGTGGTGGACAGATTTTGACAAATAGAAGAAGAGCAAGTTTTCTTTGATCCACAAGGCAATGATCTCCTTCGAAGCAACCTGCTTCGATCCACCTCTAAACAAGCTTCAATTGGGAATTGGCTATCTTCATGCCTGCTTCGATCCACCTCTCTCAACTTGCTTCGATCCATAAAGAAATTACTTCCTTCATGCTTGCTTCGATCCACAAAGCAAGTCTATCTTCATACTTGCTTCGAACCACAAGGATAGTTGGTTGTGGCGTTTAAGTTTGGACATTTGAACTTTCAACTGATTACTCAAGATATGTGTGATCGGTGGAAATAGAACTGACTGTTTAAAGCTGGTTCGCGAAATGTCGTGGAAGCAAGAGTCGCCACCGTCTTTTATTTTCTCCAACATGGACAGGACAAAAGCACAGCAAAATTCCTTATGAGAACGTTTCTCGGTTCGGGAGGTAGATTTATAGAAAGGGAAGGTGTTAGCACCCTTTCTATCCATGGTTATCCATGGGCTCTTAGATACTTGCTCTTATGTTTTCAAAATGATGTTTGCTTTTCAAATGTGAGTGGGTTCTGAAAAAGTTTCATTGAAAGATTTCTGAATGACTCTTGTATCTGTCCTCAAGAGTGTTTGAAAAATTTGTTTTGAAAGCTTTTGAAATTGTCAGTGTGAAAAGATTTTTGATTTGTTTTTTAGAGAGCAAGTATCCATGAGTCATCTACCTACCCTAAGGAATTAGGCTGTGTAGAAGTCCTTAAGGTAGAGCCATCCCACCATTGAGAGATAGGTAGCACCACCGTTGGAGGTGTTCGGGTCAATTCGATTGTAGGGACAGTGTGGTCACCGAAGCAACAGTAGGACACCTTAGAAGCTACTCTAATGTCCTAGATCCTTTTTTAATCCGAGGCAACCGTTTCGAGGCAACTGTTTCGAGGCAACTGGATCATGGACATAAGAGCGACCGCTAAAACGTCCTATACTTGACGACCACGTTTCGAAGGCAACGAGTGAGGCGTACCCTAGAAGTGGTGTGTGTATTGTGTGTTGTTTTCATGTTATGTTTTATCTTTGATCATGGCATTGTGAGCTACGAGTTGTTTTTAATTACCATACATTCTTTCATGCAATTTAGAATTTAGGAGTGCGGAAAATTAAATACAGAAAGATAAAAGCTACGCTATTACAAGGCGCGGGTCTATACATCGCCAAAATACAAAGACCCGTTTTTGATAAAAGATGCGGGAAGTAAAAGAAAAGCGATAAACCTAATTACTATTACATCCGAAAAGCAGTTACATAATAATCAATAAGAAAATAATGCGCGAAAAGAATTAAAATCAGGACGTTCGAGGGTGTTGGACCCTTTTGAGAAAATTAAATTAAATTAAAGCCTAATTAATTATTTAATTAAAGAAAAGAAAGTGTGTTTTTTATGTTTTTTGTATTTAATGAAATAAAGAAAATAAAATCAAGAGAAAACCCTAATTCCAAGTTTATTTTAATTATTAAAAAAATATTAAAGTTAACCTAATTTACTAGTTAATTAATTTACATGTTTATTTACAAAAATAAATAGTAATTAATAATAATAATAAATAATGAGGAAAATAATTAATTAAGAAAAAGATGAAAATGTCAAAAAAACCTAATTCTATATATTTTATTTGTTAAGAAAAGTATTAGAATTTAAACCTAAATTAAACTAAAGTTAATTGTTAGTTATTTATTTACAAAAAAAATTAGTGAGGAAATTAATAAATAATTAAACATATTTTGTATTTTGATTTTCTGTTTTTATTATGAAAACTATTTTATGGTGAATTAATAAAAATAATTTAAACAATTAAAAAGAATTAAAAAGAAAAGAAAACAAAATTATACAAACCAAGGGGGGTGTCAGGCCCAAAGTGGAGGTTTGATTGAAGAATTCTGGCCCATTGAAGCAAAGTCATGTTTGACTTTCAGAATTGTGCACACGTTCATTGACCGGGGCATACCATGGGCTTCACTCTGGAACCATTGGACTGATCATCATGAGCGCGTGGCAAGCTTAAGCGTGAGGATGCATGGTGGGATATTGGACGACCGCTGCACTAGAACATGTTAGGACAAAAAATATCAATTATGTAGGGGGACCTGGGAATCGAACCCAGGTCCCAATGTTTGCAAGGCACGTCCTCCACCAACTGAGCTATTCAAGCGCGTTTGTAGTATAATGATCAACAAAAGTAATATACGTAAAATAGTAATTATGCTGGAATTAAGAAAACGCGCGCCACATATTTGAATTCACCACTCACGCCCATCCACGCATCATCTTCTTCATCTGTTCTGAAACAAAAAAAGAGTAAATAGCGGGGGTTTTAAACCCCCACAAACTGGAAATATGAAAATAGCGATTAGGCATACACTCAATATAAAAAGGGCACGATGGTCTTAATAGTTTCGTCTTGTTGCAACGAGTTTGTCTATGTTGGTCTGGAGGTCTAATTTCACAGTATATGCAAAGCCCTAATTTTCAAGCTTTGAAAACCCTAGATGTCGTTCATGGTGAATCTTGATTCAGGCAACGTTAATTCAATTGAACTGTACCAATCGCTTCAGAAGGTCACTATTAGTGTAAATCAAACAAGAAAAATGGTTAAAAGCTCGTGAAACATGATATGCAAGTTTGAAAAATAAGGCAAACCGTATGGCTCGTGTTCTTGGATTCTTTGCGCGTTTGGACTATTTCTTGATTGTAATAGCTTCCTAGCAAAGTCAGTAATATAATGGAAGCGATCTTTGGCCTTGAATTGTCCTGCAAATAGGATTTCAGTTTCACAATTTTTATTGAAATTTCGCAAAGTGATTCTATGGCTTCAGCAGCTTTTTCGTGTCTCCTTGAGTAGGGTTAGCTTATGCCTTTGTATGTGAATGGAATTAGGTCAGAATAAAGCCCAAAAGTCCATGGCATTATGGCTTGAATATTTGATTGCCTAATCATATCTTTTCCAATCTTTTCTTTCATGAAACCTTTCCAATCATGGATTTCTTTGCCTTGTTGATTGAGAAACGAGTTGCCAGCTTGCCCTAGTCACATTTGCTGCACAAAAAGATCTAAAAAAGCATATCTTTGAATTTTCTTATAATTAAAACCAATTAAATGAATTAATATAAATATAAATCCAATTAATTAATTAAAAATAAGAAAATAAATTATTTTGAGTCCAATGGGTCGTGCATAGGCTTTGGGTAATGATTCAAGAAGGAACTTGAGGCCCATTAGCAAATTTGAAGCTTTTTAGGCAAAGTTGACTTTTGAAAGTTCCCAAAAATTTCCCAACTTCTCCAATGCATATCTTGCTCAATTTTGAAGCTATGAACATGTTCTTGGACATTTTGGAAAGGTCTTGAAGTCCTCTAACCAATGTCTTTGGTCCCATGTCATTTTGATTTACCAATCTCAAGTTATGGTCTTTGACTTAAAGTTCCTTTTTGTTGACTTTTAAAATGACCTATAATGTTGAAATTGATAACTTTTTGTGAGAGCATTTCTTGGACTTGGAATGTGAAGATGAGTTGTAGGAAATGTCATCCCCTTCAAAATGAGCATTGGATGGGATTTTTCTGATGAACCATGAGGAAGTTATGCCTTGGTCAATTTGCAGTTGACTTTTCAACTGTCCAGAAATAGAAACTTTTGCATCTTGAGACTTTTTGAGCCATGCTTGTGGAATCATGATCAAGAATTGATAAAATGATGATTGCGGCTTCAAAATAAGATGTTGATCAGAAATTTTGACTTTTGACTGTCAAATGACCATTTTGCCCCTCCAGTTGACTGTGAAGCAATTAGGGTTTTTGACTTGGCAATTTGATGCTGTGAGTCTTGAAACTTGACATATGGATGCTTGGCAATGTATATAGGCATATGGGACTTGATTGGACCCTTGAAAACCTCAATTTCTTTGCAAGAACCAAAACCCTAATTTTGACTGTGTTAGGAGGCAATTGGACTGTGCAACCCTTGAGAGATTTTGAAGCTTGATCTTGCCAAATCTTGAAGAATATGGGAGGGCAAATTTTGGGGTACAACAATATGGTTTTCCAAGTCTTGAGATGCCTGAAAAAACTTTGTGAAGTAGGAAAGCAATCCAGAATTTCTTTCGTTTTGACTATGCCAATGAGATCATCTTTCATGCTCAAAGTGGCACATTCAAATGAATGTGGTCCATTCGAAGAACATACATTTGGTGGATTCGAAGAACATACAATTGATGGATTCGAAGAACATACAATTGGTGGCCCATTCGAAGAACATATATTTGGTGGATTCGAAAAACATATAATTGATGGATTCGAAGAACATACAATTGGTGGTCCATTTGAAGAATATACAATTGATGGATTTGAAGAACATATAATTGTTGGTCCATTCAAAAGGACACACAATTGGTGGAAACGAATATTGCTTTATCTGTTGATGAGTCTGGTCGAAAGTTGTGGATCTATGTGATCAAAATGAAAGGGCGGAGTACTCGATTCAAGGAATTAAGTTGAAAACAGAAAACATAGGCCATGCTACATGATCTTGCTTTGCAGGCCTCAAACTTCTGTTTCACTCCATAATTAATTGTTTACACAATTAATTAAGCTCTTACAAAAGTGTTTAAAGTATTGTCCAAGCTAATTTTCCCTTAATGGTATAAAGTTACCATTGCCATTTTTAGAAAAGTTTTTGTATTGAGCCTTGCACTTGTCCTTTATGCACACATAACCCCTACAAACTAAAAGCAACATGTCTAAGGCTGCTACCAACTCAGATCATGCTTGTACAATACTCTGGAACCTGTCTTCTCACTTTTTCCTTGAAAAAAGCAAGTGATAGGGCCAAAAGGCTAGAACTCAGAAATCTGGTATGCAAGCAATCTCTAACCTTTTTCCATACATATATACAAGCCTTTGACAAAGAAAAAAGGGAAGAGATTTTACGAGCCTCGGAACACTCTCAAAACTCTTTGAACTAAGAATCTACATCAAAAGCAACATTGCTTGCCATTTATGAATTTGAAGAGCCAACCCCAAAATCCTTCGAGCATTTTCCATTTTTCCATTCGAACATCATCTATACACTACATAGACATTATCCCAGCCCTTAAGCCACCCATGTAATTCCTTCTTCCTCGTCCACCATTTTCCAAAAATCCACCATTATAGCTTGACTTGTCCAGAACAGTTGGGTAAGCTACAAGACGTTCTAGCTACTAGAGTAGCTTTAGGGAGGTCTAGGCAAGCTTAATCTTGATTCGAACCATTTCTGGAGGTCATACAGAGCTCATTCAAATTGAACTTCAAGAGGTAAGATCTCTTAAATTATGATTTCTTGATACAAGCATTTTTAGCACATACAAATAAAAGAAAAAATATAGACATCATGCTTGTGTCTTGAGAATTTCTTCTCTAACCAGTTAGGTTTTAATTTTGGTACCAAATAAAAGTCATGCTAACCTTCGATTCATAGCTCTTGAAAATCATGTGTTTGGATTCGTTTTCAAATTCTACACAGGTTTGGTATTTATACTACTTCATTTGGTTGAGAATCGAAGCTTTTTAGAAGCTTAACATGGTGATACATATCCCTGCGCGCGTGAAGGAAGAAGATGAAACCAAGCTCAAATTTTTATAAATGAATTCATTTTGTATTTAGTGTAAATTGTATAACTAACGAATGAAATAGACCACCCCAGTGGTACAAACAGCACGCACGAAAGGCATTTATGTGTAAGGTTCTGGGCTTAAGCCCCAGTGAGACCTTTTGTATCTATTTTGCCATTTTTCCAAACTAACATGCAGGTTTACAACATATTGAGTGTTGGCTGTTTTGAATGGAAGGAGTGGAGAACCTGGGTTCAAACCTTGGCAGAACCAAAAACAAATATTTATCACATGCTTTGCTTTCATTTTTTTAACAAACTTCAACAATTTTTTTCAACCAATCAAAACAACTCCTTTTAAGTTGATTTTTTGTAGATTATTTATTTACAATGTCTATTTTATGAATATATAAAAATATCACAAAAAAATATTTTATTTTCATTTTATTTCAATTAACCAAATTCCATTCCCTTTCCATTTTATTTCAATTAACCAAAATCCATTCCCTTTCCATTTATATCCTTGTACATCATATACATTTCAATTCTTGTACATTGGTCATGTTCGATGGGGTTGTAATAGATAATTAGGTTTAATTTCTTACAAATCCCCATTTGCAAATTTGTACACCCCATCCCAAGTGATGTAATAGCGTAAATTTACTTTCCGCAATTTATCGCTTTCATATAAATGCTAATAATTAGGGTTTGTATGGAAATATAAAATCAATGTTTAGAAAACCTTAATCTAAGACAAAATCAAGCATGAAAAAATAAAAACTTGCATACTTGTACCTCTAGGGTAAACTCCACTTGTTGCCTTATGAAAAATTGTCATGATATGCATGTGAGACATCTTAGAAAAAATAAATAAAATACAAGATCATAGTCCCTCGATGACGCTTCAAATGTTGCCTTCAAATGATCTTAGTCTCTCAAGAGAAATGCTAAGATATATCACAACATTGCTATTCATGACTATACAGTGACCCATGCCCGTCCCTTTACATCCAAAGATAAGGCTTCTTACCATTCAATGGTAAGATAGCAATATCAAAGGAATGGAGAAATGAACAAAAATACTTTTGAGTAGGTAGAACGTTCTTAGTTGCTTGCTCACAAACTAAAATTATTTCCACACTTACACTTTCAAAACATCTTTCAAAAACAAACATCTCTTTGAACTATTTTCAAAACCAACACTTCGTACGCATTCTTATAGAGACTAGAATCATTACAAATTTATCCCCAAAAAAGGCATTTTGCAAAATATTTTCAAACTTACACCCATCACAAAACACCTTTTCAAACAAAGCATTTTCAAGTGATCTAGCAAGTAACTAAGAGCCCATAGATAAATATGGATGAAAAGGGTGCTAACACCTTCCCTTTTCATAATATACCCCCCGAACTCAAGAAAATATCTCAAAGGTCTTTCTTGTTCTTTTCACTCTTTCCTTTTTGGATAAAAGAAAAGTCAGTGGCGACTCTTGCTATCCGCAACAATTGCGATCGAATGCAAAATAACCAAGTCAGTTCTCCCACCGTATTATAGAAATCATGAGGAATCAAGTAGATGATTTCTTTCCAAAAAATTTTGAAAACCTTCCATAATTTGAAGATATCTTTCCTTCTATGCTTCACACGGTTTTGCATGAATGGCAAAGAGTTATTGGGCTTCCAACTTGATCCAAATGAAGACAAACCATTCCTTGGCCCATCACTTAATATTTCATTTGATTTATTTTAAAAAATATTTGAATAAAATTTAAAAATAAATAAAATAAAAAAATCATGGCCATGCATGAATTGACTTAGAGGTCCTCTAACATATTATAAACATTTTTACACCTCAAAAGTTAGACCCATTAGTCCAACAGTGCAAAATTGCTGAATTTGCACTTCATGCATTTTCTCAAAAATTTACCAACTCGTGTAACTCATACGTGTGTCTTGGACTTTATGGAAAGCTCAAGATGTCTCCTACGTTGGTCTTTTTTCATTTGAAATCATTAACTTGATGTAAATTGCTTTGACAAAAAGTGCCTTTTTGTTGACTTTTAAAATGACCTGTAATGTCTTGGCTCATATCTCAAATGAATTATTTTTGGACTTGAGCTTAGAGAGACAAAGTTATAGAGAATTTAATTTCCATCAAAATGGGCTTTGGTTGAGAAATTTCTAATAAAGCATGTGAAAGTTATGCTTGGTCAAAGTTCAATTGACTTCTCCTAAAGAAAACCCTAATTTAGTAACTTTTGACTTTTGATGAATCTTGAGTTTTCTTGATGAATCATGATCAACCCTTGATCAAATGATAAATGTGACCACAGAATCTTGGCGTTGACCAAAAATCTTGAATTTTGACTGTATGTTGACCAAAGATGACTTTTTACGCAATACAATTGATTTTCAATCACTTGAGCAATTGGTTGAGCAAATTTGTGATGTAATGCTTGAAAGTTGACATGAGGAATCTTTGAAGCATATGAGGAACCATGAAACTCACTTGAGGCATTAAAAGCTTAATTTTCTTTGGAAGAAAGCAAAACCCTAATTGTAGGCCACTACTTAGGAGGAGGGTTCATCTGATCATTCTTGAATAGTTTTGAGACCCTTAGGAGAACAAGGAGGTATGTTGAATCAACTTGTCCTAAAAAATGAGAGGGAAAATTTTGGGGTACAACACCTAGTAAGAGGAAATCATCGTAAAAAATGGAAAAGGGGGTACAAAAAAGGGAAAAGACAGCGCTGTCTTTAAAGTGATAAAAAAAAGAAAAACAACTATGTGGAAACGATCCCATCGAGTTTCAATTCTACTATTACCCCTATGTCTTCAAGTATCTCATCACTTGCTATCAGAAGAAGATGATTGAATTTATTTGTACCATTTGATCTTGACGCTGGTAATGAAGGTGGCTGTAAATAGATGAGTGATCCAACGGGACATAGTCGTACGCTTTAATCCCATACTTTTGCCTGGACCACCCTTTCGGGTTTTCAGTCCATCGGGATATCCTTTTTGCCCAAGCCGCCTTTTCAGGTTTTTGACTTGCCAGATATATATATATATATATATATATATATATATATATATATATATATATATATATATATATATATATATATATATATATATATATATATATATATATATATATATATATATATATATATATATATATATATATATATATATATATATATATAATTTTTGACCGAACCATTTTGGTTCGCCGGGATGCCCTTAGTTTTGTCTAGGCCTGTCAACTAAGTGGGTCTCTTTTATGCATAGTATTTTTTACTATGTCCGCATTCACAGGGTGCGGAAAATCTTCACCGTCCATGGTGGTAAGTATCATAGCACCGCCAAAAAATATATTTTTATCACAAATGGCCCTTCGTATATGATAGTCCATTTTCCCCTGGGATCACCTTGTGATAGGATGATGCACTTTATTACCAAATCACCACCCTGGTACACCTGATGTTTGACTTTCTTGTTGAAGGCGTTGATCATGCATTTCTAATACATCTGACTGTGACAAACAATCTTAAGCCTTTTTTTATCAATCAATTCATCTGTTTAAGTGTGGGGTAAGGTAGCTAGAGCATCTTCCATCTGATTCTCCTCTTGAGGTATATGATGAAACTTAACTTCATTGAAGAATGACAACAATCTTCTTGCATAATCCTTGTATGAACTAAACCTGGGTGACGAGTCTCCCATTCACCTTTGATCTAATTAATAACCAATTATGAATCTCTATAGACATCGAGATACTTGATCCTAAGATCAATAGCTTCTTCGAGGCTAAGGATACATGCTTCATATTCTGCCATATTGTTTGTACAATCAAAGCACAACTTTGTAGTGAAAGGAATATGAGAACCTCTAGGAGTGATTATAATTGCTCCAACTCCATGACCATAATAATTAGAGGCTCCATCAAATATCAAACCCCACTGGAATCTAGGCTCTGGTCTTTCCTCGGGTCCTAGTTCATCACAACCTTTGGCTTTAAGGTACATGACATCTGTTGTACCCCAAAATTTTCCCTCCCATTTTCAAGACAAATTAATTCAAGACACCTCCTCATGCTCATGAATGTCTCAAACACTCAAGACTACTCAAGGGTTGACCAGACAAACTCTCCTCCTAAGCAATTGACCTACAACTAGGGTTTTGCTTCTCTAAAACGAAATTGAGTTTCTAATACCTCAAATTGGCTTCATGGTATCCCACATGCTTCAAGGTACCCTCATACCAAATTTTAAGTCGTACGTCACAAGTTTGCTCGGTCAATTAGCCAGATGATTGAAAATTAACTATATTGGACAAAAAGTCAACTCTGGCCCATCTACAGTCAAACTTCAAGATTTTTTGTCAACATCAACATTTTGAAGTCACATTCATCATTTGATCAAGGGTTGATCATGATTCTTCAAGAAAACTCAAGATTCATCAAAAAGTCAAAAGTTACTAAATTAGGGTTTTCTTTAGGAGAAGTCAACTAAACTTTGACCAAGCATAACTTTCACATACTTCATCAGAAATTCCTTAAACAAAACATATCTTTAAGGAAATTCAATTCTCTATAACTATATCTCTCTAAGCTCAAGGCCAAAAATGCTTATTTGAGAGATATGGGCCAAAACATTATAGGTCATTTTAAAAGTAAACAAAAAGACATTTTTAGTCAAAGCAATATACATCAACTTAAAGACTTCAAACGATAAAATGACCAACATTAAAGTTTTAAGAGACATATTGAGGTTTCCAAGAAGTCCAAGATCATCTTCATATGACAAAAACTGAGAGAGTTATGATTGGTGCAAGTTGAGCAATTTTGAGAAAATGCATGAAACCTAAATTGAGCAAAGTTGAATTTTTGGGCTAATAGGCCTAAGTTTTTAGGTTCAAACATGTTCATGACCTTATAAAATACCTCTAAATCCATTCATATATTTCTTATGATTTTTATTTCTTTTATTTGGATTTTATTCATTTAAATTCAAAATAAATAAAATAAAATATAAAACTAATGAACTTAGGCGTGTAGGCTTTTGTTCTGATCATGCTGGAGGCCCAAAATCTACCTTGAAGCTAAAGAAACCATGTGGCCTATGTTTGAAACAAATCTTCATTGGTTTTTTGGAAGATTTCAACTTATTTTCGAACAAAATCAAAGATATGATTTCATGAGATGTCTAAGCCCACCACTTGACCTAAATCACTCTTCTATATGCACATAACATTTTCAGACATCAAAGGGCACGCAAGGCTGTCTCAAGAACAAACCCTAAAAATCTCAAAATTGTCAAGAACTAGGGAAACTCAAAACCCTTATCCCCAGCCTCTATCAATCCATTCCAAGCATTCTATCATACTCCTGAGGTTCCAAGGAGTTCATCCCAACCATTACTGAGGCTTGAAGCATCCCAGAACGTGCCAACCAAGTTGCACCAGTTTGGTAATATTCTTGAATTTCAAACTTTTAATTCATGCAATTTAAATGAATTTGATGCATACATTCATGTTCATAATTATGTTTGGAACTATTTTGATCTATTACTTGTAAGGTTTGACACAGGAATAGAGATCTGCCATTATTAGGGTAGTTTAAAATATTTTCATCGAATCTCACGTTACAGGCATTTTCAGGACAAAATAAGATCACCAATGAATTCAGGAGGTCTAAATTAGGGGGACACAATCCCTCTTGGTCTTTGATTCTTGTTGTTTTTGCAGGTTGAGTTTTAAAACTGCTGGAGAAGATGACTGGAGTTTTACTCCGGCGTCACTGTGTTTTATTTGACTTCAGTAGGCCTTGCGTGGTAGAGAGGAATAATGTGATTGGTTGATTCAAATAAAAACTTGGCCCCACCACTACACGCGTGATTGTTATAATTGAATTTGATTTTTCTTTCTCAATTTATATTATATTGAGTGATGATGAGTGTACTAACGCGCAACAATAAGTGTCCCAGTGGTGAATGTGATGGTCATTATGTGTGAGGGCATGGGTTCGAGCCAACCCTTGTGCAAATTTTCTTTTATTTTCCAGATACAAAGCAGGTTCATCATATGTTGATTCATTCTTGTTCTTAAACACAAATCCAACGCATGACGCAGTGGCAGGAAGGCAGAACTATAACCTCAAGGGCGTGGGTTCAACTCCCACCCCATGCATTTTGTTTTCTTATTTTACTAACCCTATTTTCATTTTATTTTTTAACTAACTTTTTGCTAATTAACCATTAACCTTAAAAAGAATTTTAAACTATAACAAATTAGGATTAGGGTTTTCTAGTTAGTATTTTTGTTTCCACATATTTTTATTTATTAATTAATTAAGTTAATTAGCCTTTTTCCTAACATTAAAATAAATTAGAATTTAGGTTTTATTACTAATTATTAACTTTTCTAAAAAAACACAAACAATTTAATATTTTTTAACATTCTTTTTCTCATCTCTTGCTATATAATTTTCTTAGACAAACTGTATAGGTCACAACTATCCCTGTAATAGCGTAGATTTATACTTTTTCACATCTTTTTCCTATTATGTAAATGCTCACAGGATGTAATAACTTAAGTTTAATTTTACGCACTTTATATTCTGCATATTATATTTCTTAACTGTTAGTAATTATGGTTTGTATGGCAAGACTAAAATCAATATAGATAACCCTAATTTTCAAGATAACATAATTGAATTAACACACTCTTCACACTTGCACCTCTAGGGTAACCTCTCATGTTGCCTTATGAAACATTGGTCATGTCCCTCGAAAGTGGGGATACTTTAGCAAAAGGCCCTCGATCAAATCATTATAGTCCCTATGATACAAAAGATTGTAGTCCCTCGATGACCCTCCGAGTTTCCTACAAAATGATGATAGTCCCTCTGATACAATTGCTAAAGTATCCTTACATGTTGTCTTTGATGACCATATATGATGACCCTACGCATGTCCCTTCATATCCAATAGATAGGATTACCTACCAACTAATGGTACGGATAATACTATCTCCAAAGGAGAAGGAAAATAACAAGAAAGACCTTAGTGGGTATGACTCTTGAATGCTTGCTCACAATCTTTTTCATAAAAAAATTACATCTTTACACATCACTTTCAAACAAATATTTTCAAAAACACTTTGTATACATTCTTAAGGCATGATACAAGAATTATTATAAAGTTAGCCTTACATTGGAATTTCACAATATTTTTAAACAAATCACACACACAAAGCAAGTTTTAAGTGAGCTAAGCAATTAAGATCCCGTAGATAACTACGAATGAAAAGGGTTCTATCACCTTTCCTTTTCATAACCTACTCCCCGAACTCAAAATCTATCAAAGGTCTTTCCTATTCTTTTCACCTTTCCTAAATATTGGATAAAAGAAAAGTCGGTGGTGACTCTTTCTAACAGTAACATTCGCGATAAACCAAAAAGTCAGTTCTCCCACCGTATTACAGAACTGACGACTTTGTTGGGGAGCTACTTAAAAAAGAGGGATTACCTTAGAGTTTAGATCACATTTACTTGCTTTAATTGTTTGATTTAAATTTAAGGGTTTGTTTGGGTATTATTGCTTGTGTGAAAGATCCTACACCCAGATCTAGTGATTCCTTAGGTAAGTAGTAATAGATCCTACACCCTGATATGGTTAATATGATAGCTACAGTTAGTGTGGAACTTTGGTTTGTACTGATGTTCCTTGGGTCAGTCGAGGATAACATTAGGCTTCTGCATGGTGTTGTTAACACTAACTTACTTTTAGAACCTTAATTGACGCATCTTGGCCATTAGAAAGTAGTGAGATAGTCGGCTTTGGTGCAGTCCAAAGTTGGTTGATACTCGAGGCTACGCTCATTGAGATTCGACTTTCGGGATGTTTTGGTGGCAAAGTTGCCATGCTAAAATAAATTCGGCGAGAAAGATCTGTGATATGAGATTCTTAGAACCTGGTTACTATTTTAGGACAAGTTGAGCCAACTTAACTTCAATGGGGAAGGGTATTTACCTATGGACTTCATGCCAGCCTTAAACCTAAAGCTCTTGTGTGAATTATTTTTGTTTGCTACTTATTTAACATGAACACAACCTCATAACATCATATCATCATAAAATAACATTTTCACTAACCATTTCAAGAACCTAGGGATTTATCTTTGTTCTTTGTTACAAGTTATCGCCTTCTCTTGCAGAAATACAATCCGAATCAACTTTGTGAGGATACCTTCCAAGCTTAAAGAGTTAGTCTCAAAGGTTCCCGAAAAATCTCAATTCACCAAGAGGCATGGTTATCTACTCAGTTGTGTCACCTCAGGTTTTGAAGAAGACATGATGAGTGTTCTGTTCCAGTTCTTTGATCCTAAGCATCACTATTTTACCTTCCAAGATTATCAGTTGGTACCCACAATGGAAGAGTTTTCTAAGCTACTCGGAGTACCTATTCTTGATCAGATACCCTTCACCAGTTTAGAGAATGTTCCAAACTAGAAGTTATTGCAGTAGCCTTACATCTGAAGTGGTCAGACATTGTGTCTAATTGGGAAACAAGAAGTGGAGTTAAAGGTATTCTTGCTAAATTTCTGATAGAGAAGGCTCAGTGGTTTCTAGATGCTATGAGTTTTCATGCTTTTGAGGAGATCTTGGCTCTGTTGATCAATGGTTTGGTACTATTCCCTAATCCAGACCAACTCATAGATGTGAACGCCATCAAAATATTTCTTACTCATAATCCTGTGCCTACTTTGCATGGAGATATTTTGTGTTCTCTCCACACTCATACTATGAGGGAGCGGGGGAATCTCATGTGTTGTATAGATTTACTATCCAGGTGGTTTATTTTGCACCTTCCTCGATCAGTGATGAAGAATGAACAAGGTTTGAGGTGGTCTCGAAGGATGATGTCACTCTCCCATTCAGATATCTATTGGTGTTCCCGGTCTTAGGAGGACATCACTATTATTGACTGATGTGGAGTATTCCCTAATGTGCCACTCCTTGGCATAAGGGGAGGTATTACTTACAACCCTTCTCTAGCTATACGTCAATTTTGTTATTCTAGAAGAGACGGTCCTCATGATATACTTATCTAGGGTTTTGTATTCGATTACGAGAATGATCCTCAAGGTTACTGTCAAAAGTTTATATGTGTTTGGGGCATGGTGAATAAGGTTGATAGCAATACTTAAGGACACAAAAACTCCATCCCTTTGGAACTCTACCTCAAATGGGTGGAATCTCATGCTCAAAATCTTATAATGCCATATCCTGCTGTCCTACCAGTAATTATGGAGCTGTTGTTTAAGGAGATATTCCTCATACCATTTTTCATCTAGATATGCCTATTGGCCTTAAAGAGCTACATAAGTCGTGGATTTAATTGAAAGAAGAAAGGGACACCTTTGAGACTCAGTTCTATGCTAGTTAGAAGAAAGTTTTAAAGCTAAAAAAACGAATTCACGAAAGAGTAGAGCCTTAATGCATATGTCAATACAAAGAGGAAGCGTCTATGGGAGACTTGAGTCTTAGGTATTAGGAGTTCATAATTTGTTTCGTTGTAATTGTTTTTTTCATTGTAAGCCTAAAAGGTAGTTATAGTTTGAACTTACTAATAAGAGTCTTTGTTTTTGTTCCCTTTTGATTAATGTAATACGGTGGGAGAACTGACTTATTTGATTTGCATTTTATCACAAATGTTGCGGATAGCAAGAGTCGCCACTGACTTTTCTTTTATCCAATAAGGAAAGGGTGAAAAGAACAGGAAAGACCTTCAAGATTTTTGAGTTCGGGGGGGTAGGTTAAGAAAAGGGAAGGTGTTAGCACCCTTTTCATCCGTAGTTATCTACGGGCTCTTAATCGCTAGCTCATTTTTGAAAATGCTTTTTTGAATGTGTTTGTTTGAAAATATTTTGAAAAATGCCTAAGTGTGGAAATTTTGTAATGATTCTCGTATCTTTGAGAATGCGTACAAAATGTTTTATTTTGAAAATATTTCAGAGAAAAGTGTGACTGTTTATTTTTGAAATTTGTGTGAGCAAGCAATTAACAGTTCTACCCTTACTCGAATGTCTTTCATGTTATTTTTCTCCTCCTTTAGATAGTGATATCCTACCATTTGTTAGTAGGAATCCCCGTCATTAGATGTGTGAGGGATAGGCATGGGTCATCGTACAGTAATAAAGCCAACTTGTAGGGCGCTTTAGCAATTTTATCGTAAGGGACTAAGATCGTTTACCGAAGGCAACATTGAAGGGTCATCGAGTGACTACGATCTTTTTAACTCGAGGGTCTTTGCTAAAGCGTCCCCACGTTCGAGGGACATGACTGTGTTTATCTGAAGGCAACAAGCGAGGTTACCCTAGAGGTGCGTATGTGAATAGTGTTTTGATTTCAGTTAATTTGTCTTGAGATTAGGTTTTCTACCGTTTATTTTTTGATCTTGTCATACAATTCTATTAAACTAGGCAGTTATAAGGAAAGTAGTAAAAGCAAAAAATAAATGTCATGCGCAATTACAAAGCTTCGGGGAAGGGGGGTACAAACCACAAAAATTAAGGGAAAGAAAACAAATAAACCCTAATTAATCTGCTATATTCTGTAAGCAGTTACAATAATCGAAATAAATAAAATAAAATATGCGACAATAATAACATACGCGAAATTGTAAAAGGAAAAGAAAAAAGAAAATTTGTTTTGATTGTTTAATACAAAAAAGTTTGGTGATTATCCTAAAACCTAGTTGATTTTAATTAATAGGAAAAATTTAGGTAATTAAATTAAATAAAACCCTAAAATTAATTTAAAAAATAAAATTAATTAAAACCTAAAATTAATTCAAACCTAAAATTAATTAACCTAAAATTAATTAACCTAAAATTAATTGAAACCTAAAAATTAATTAACCTAAAAATTAAATTAGTTTTTATTTTTGTAAAAAAACAAAGGTTTGTGAAAAAAGGTTTTGTGGTTAAGTGAATTTAGGATTGGAAAAGACAAATTGGTTAGAAACCAAAAACAAACATGAAAATGCCAGGGGCGGATGTTGAACCTAAAATTAAATTAAAACCTAAAATTAAATTAAAAACCTAAAATTAATTATTTGAGTTTATTATGAAAAATCAAAGGTTTGTGAAAAATGTTAGGTTTTATGAAAAAGGTTTTGGTTATCTGTGACAATAGGGAAAAAGAGGAAAAGAGTGAGAATCATAGAATTGAAACAAGAAACAACCCAAAAGAATCTCAAGACTTTCTAGCAACATGCTCGCCACCAGGTCAAGCATGGCTTGGTGTTAGGATTTGGCCTTAGCATGTTTTATAATATCCCTGCATGGGACCATTACAATGGTCCAAACCTGTAGTGTTAAATCTCAAGAACACATTAAACAAATTAGTATACCATGAGATACAAAGAAAACAAATATATGAAAATTTGTAATGTTAAAACCGATATGGCATGTATGAATGCTTCTACACCCTTTTGACTATAGAGATCGAACCAACCTTACCCAACTGAGTTCCTGGAAGTGAATGATATGGCTTGTTTGTAGTGAAAAGGGTTTGTAACAAGGATTTCAAGATTTCTAGGGTTCTTGAAAGAATTTGATATTTTAACAAGGTTGTGGCAAGGATTTTTTTGTGTCCTCGTTTGCGTGAAAAGAATGAGATTATATAATGGAAATTAGAGAAAAGATATGGGCTTTGGATGTGTAATTGGACCTCCAATAACCACAAATAATAGTGCAGATTTTTATTCACTTGATTATGACACGTTCCTGGCTAAATCGCAGCGACCTCAGTGCAAGTTTTGAAGTTGAAATTTGAAAAAAAAATTCTGACATTGAGAACAAACTCCTGTCCAAAAATGGGCTTAATCGGATAAACGGTGAATTAGTTATGAATTTTTGAAGTTTCGCCTCAGACAAACTTATTTTGGGCTCTAGTGTCAACTCTGACACGTTCTTTAATAAAAAACTAGTACTGATCAGAGAAGAATACAGTCTTGACTTTAGAAGAAAATTTATAGATCTCTGAGTCAATGGCCTTGTGTAAAAAGATGGGCCCGATCAGATAAAAATTGACTGAGTTATAATTTTTTGAATACGGAGCAGATAAACACATGTCAAAATTTTCCTGTGCGAAAACACTTGATAAATCCATATTTTTCAGAGACTTTCTGAATGAAATTGGCTTCCAGCCATGAGAGATGAAAACGTAGATGGCGTCAAGAAGGAACTTTGGCCATCGGAACGGGTTCAAAACGAGCCACGGTCTTCAAGTTATGAATTTTTTAGTACGTAAAAACTACACTTTCAGCACACTTTTTCACCACATTTCTTCGAGAAAACTTGAACATTCCGAGACCTTCTTTAAAGAATTGGATCTTGAGCCAAACTTGAATTTGAGAATATATTACCAGGGATATCTTGGAGAAAGAACACGTGAATATGACGCATCGGGTTGGACTTGTGAATCTTTGAACCCCGAATTATTACGAAACGACAAACCGATCTTCACACGAAAAATACTCTTAGAACATCCATTGATGAAATAAACTTCACCTATAATTTGACGAGGCTTGCTAGAGATACCTTGATCCCATAAAAACAGAACCAATGGTATGTATGCATGTAATGATGAAATATAAACCAAAAAGGTTGAAATGAAGAGGGTAAATTTTGGGTACAACAGCTGCCCCTGTTCAACCTTCTTAAACCTGAAGAGTTAGATTGGCACGTCCTCCATTCATGACTTGAAGGTAGAATATGATTGAACACTTAAGTGCCCAGAAATTTTCACTCGCATGTGTAGGAGATAACACTGTTGGTTGATGGTATGCTTGAATGGGCTTAAAGATTCCATTCGAAGAGATGACGTAGTGCTATCGGAGATGGGCTTATAGATTCCATCTGGAGTATCCATTGGTAGTAATAGAAGAATAAGTCTTTGCTTGACCATCTCTGTGAAGCATGCTAGGATGAGTCTGTGTACGACTGTATCTAGTAGATATGTTGGGGAAGTGTTAGAATGAATCTTCGTCTTGATTGTATCTGAAGGGAAACTTTTCAAAATTCGGCCTCTGAAGGAAATGTTTTTTAGTATTTAGTCATTGAGGGAGATGCGCGTCGGAATTTAATCTCTAATGTTTTGTCATGTAGATAGTCGCCTGGTCTGGTTTCAGGATTTGATCTATAATCTGTCTTTGTTGGAAAAACTGTTCTCGGGAATTCATGCTAGCTAGCCACATAGATAGTTCCCCGTCTTGTTTCGGGCATTAACCTGTGGCCTATTCTTAGCTAGTCACATAGATAGTTTCCCCGTCTGGTTTCAGGCATTAATATGTGGCCTGCTGTGTTTGTTGGTAAACCCGTCCTGCTCTGGGAGTTCATACCGCTTGATCGTGTAGATAGCTTCCCCGTATGGTTTAGGGCATTAACCTTTGACCTGCTGTGCATAAGTTGATAATATTCTTCTGTCTGTGAATTCAACCTGAAAAGGTAAAGTCATTTTCATGTGATGTCATGATGTATGTATTAATGATGCTCTCAAAATAAATGAGAATGTTATATGCGTTTCAGTTATGAATATGCTATGATGTATTGTAAATGTTGTTTGACTGTAATATGTGAGTGTATTAGTTGCTCTTTGTGGTGTCATTGAACCAGGGAAAATAAATCTCTGACTGCTGTTGGAGATGAAGAATGTAACTCCTCACTTTTGTTGAATTTAATTTTGCTGGGGATTCCTGCTATCTGTCTGAGGATATTCCGCTGGAGACTTTTGACTTCTGCTTGAGGATAGAAGCCTTCAAAGAGAGTTGATAACCTGTCATGGTTTCTGAAATGGATGGATTACATGCACTCAAACTAGGTATGAAAGGATGAACAATTCTTTCGATGTTCTATCTGACCAGGTTTCAGATATGGGTAGCAGTTCTCTGGGAATGATAACTTTGAATGAACCCTGCTGGAGATAGAGAATTCCATCGGGGAATTTGCAGTTTGGAGAAATGAACTTTGTTGGTGAATTTGAATTTGTAGACTGCGTTGAGGAAATAAATTTTGATTAGAAATTCATAGGCCGTGCTAAGGAAGTTTCCACTGTTTGCTGGGGAAATAATCAGACTTCCTCATTTATCAGGGGACGTCTTGGGAAAGATGCTCCTGTTAAGCTATCCATCAAAGGTATGGAGAGGAATTGTTGGAAGTTTCAGCAGTTTCTGTCTAACTTGCATATTAGACTTGCTGGGGAATATCTTTGTTGAGGGTGAGCTTGTGAAGATAGCTCTGTAGAGATAGCTCCATGGAGATTGCTCTGTGGGGAATTATGGATAATTTGAACATTATCTCCACTCCTAGAGTCTTTAGTAAATGCTTATCAGAATGATAATTCTTCTACTGACATACAAGTGATGAGATAACGAGACAAAGTCGTACGCTTTAATCCCTAACTTTTGTCTAGACTGTCTTTTCAGATTTTCAGTCCATCGGGATACCCTTTTTTGCCCAAGCCTCCTTTTCAGGTTTTCGACTTGTCGGGTGTACAATTTTATTTATATAACCCTAATTTTTCCTGAACTCTTTTAGTTCGTTGGGATGCCCTTATTTTTGCCTAGGCCTATCAACCTAGCAGGTCTCTTTTTCATGCGTAGTATTTTCCGACTATGTTCACGTTCAAAGGGTACGGAGAATTGTCATTGTCCATAGTAGTAAGTGTTATAGCACTTCCAGAAAATGTTTGCTTGATCATACGTGACCCTTTGCTAGAATTCATGTTCAATGCCCCAAGTGATTCAGATGGAGATCTGCTTCTGGCTATTCAACACTTTTGAGAGATTCCTTAAATATTGACTTGACTGCCCCATATCAGTTAGACACCATGTTATGCCCCTTGATTATGGAAGGTTTGTTATTGGAAGTGTCTTTCCATTTGAAGTGATTTTGTTCACTGAGAGGATTTTCGTTCATTAAATATTCGTCATGCGAATTTCTCTGTTGTGGTCCAATTAGTTATATGCAAACAGTGGTATTAAAAATGCAAAGCTTAAGTTTGTCTTGAAGTTTTAAAAATGCATTTTTAGTAAAAAAAAACAGAATTTTGTAAGAATATGAATTCAACTCAGGATTTATAGTAAGCCTTACAGGAGTCAGAATACCTTTTCTTGTAACAGTATGCTTTCGAACTAGCCCATGCTTTAGCAAGGACTTTTAAGGGTTGTAATGTGGCCTGGTTCACGTTTTAAGAAACAAGGGGTAAATGCTCAAACTTTATTTGTACCCAACCCGTTCATCATGATGTTCTTTTGTCCTATACTCAGTTAATTATGCGTTTAGGTTCCAATTGAGGGTGGAATGATATTTTGATGATGGTTCGGATACTGGAAGTTTATTTGAGAAGACAGTCATTTTTTGTAACATTTTTATGTTATCGAAGATTTATAGCGACCTCTTTTTGATTTTATCATCCCTACCTTTTTCCTGAAATGTTTCTTCTGTGATTACCGTTAGCGGGATGCCCCTGTTTTTTTCTTAAGTCTCCTTCATAGGTTTTGATTTAGCGGGCTTTTCTTTTGAAACATAATGACTGCCTGACATAATGATTATGGAGAACCATCAATGACTTTTGATTCAGAAAGATGTCTTTGATACTACCTATTGTGTAAGAAGGAAAAGCTTGCGACTGAATGCACAATTGAATTTACAGAGAAACTACCCTGCCCCAGATTATGTTAAGGGTTTCAATTTGCGTGAAAAAGAAAACTCCTACTTCTTAGGCTCAAAGGGGTTGACTAAGGATTAACTTCCTTATACCTCTATTGTTTAGGAATTGAAGCAACGCCTCTACATCGTCAGCAATGTCTGTTCAAAAGCATATTGTATGAGATTATGGTATCACTTTCATCATCCTCCCTCTAAAGGCTTATAACTTTTAATCGAGATTTGAACATCACAAGATGAAGTAAGAAAGAAGTTTAACTATAATGAAAATGAATTAATTCAAAACAAACATATGCAATGCATTAATGGGAAAACCAAAGTTTGACATGACAGTAATTGTTTGAACAAACAAAGAAATTACAAATAAAAATTTGAATGAAGAAGCTTCTATCATTGGCATTAGGGGAAATCCAGTTATTCAGGCCGTTGCTGCTATCGACATCTTCCACAACATTAAATTGATCCTAATTATGATTCGGCATGGGAGTGGTGATCACGTTGGGAGTCTCAGGAGGATCGAATTTAATCTCCTTAGTGTTAATAAGGTCTTGAACCTTGTTCTTCATCGCCCAACAGTCATTTGTATCATGCCCCGGGCTGTTGGAGTGGTAAGCATATCGTGCATTTGGATTGTAACAGGGAGAGGAATTGTTTGGGTTTTGAGGAGGATCCCTCAAAGTGACCAAGTCTGCTTTCACCAAATGTTGTAATGCCTGAGACAATGACATGTTGATTATGGTGAATTGTCTTCTAGGCGCATCCTGCCTGCGCTGATTATTTTGGCGTTGAGTTGGTGCAGGGTTAGAGATCATTACAACTCTTACCTTTGGACAATGTTCAACTTTACCATGACTTCTCTGACCATAGGCAACATTGACCTCCCTCTTTTTGCTGAACGGTTTCTTCACAACACTTGAGGATGCACCCCTTGGATTTTACCACTCTTGATACAAGCTTCAACTCTTTCTCATGTCAATATCAGCTCAGTGAATCCGGCTGAAGAGCTTCCAATCAAATGGTTAAGAAATGGGCCTGTCAGAGTACTCATGAACATGTCTACCAACTCCCTATCAGACAGGGGAGGCTGAACTCTACCTGCAAGATCCCTCCACTTTTGGGCGTAATCTTTGAAACCCTCACTAGAATCCATAGACATGCTTTGGAGTTACATGCGGGTTGGAGCGAGGTCAGTATTATATTGATACTGCTTGTAAAAAGTAGCAGCCAAGTCTTCCTAATTACAGATATTGGTTCCTTCCAGTTGATAGAACCATTCCAACTGTGTTCCCAACAAACTCTCTTGAAAGAAGTGAACCCATAACTTCCTATCAACTGTATGGGGTTGAATCTTCCTGACGTAAGACCTTAGATGAAGCTTGGGACATAAAACACCGTCATATTTTGCAAAAGTGGGAACTTTGAATTTATGTGGGAGGACCACTCTTGAGACCAACCCTAGCTCTTCAAAGTCCAAACCAGGTACCCTCTGAATCTCCATGGCTTTGAGGTGATCCTCCAACTATTTATACTTGTCATCAACAAGAGGATATTGTTCCTCGGGATAGTCTGCTTCCTCTTCATCAGACCCCGGTTGTTATCTTTTTCTTTCACACTCTTGTTATCCTCTTCTTGATTATCCTCTTCATTTGATGGAGTTGCGAATTCTAGAGCTCGCTTGGTCGGTCCTCTAAATCTTCTCCCCCATGTACAGGGTGTCAATCTGTTTCTTTACCTTCTTCTTCTTTTTCTCTTTAGTGATAAGAGCTTTGAGATCTTCCTGTCCTTTAGCCAGAGTCAGGAACATCTGTTGGAATTGAGCGTTATGTGCTTGAAGATCCTTAACGATTTTTTCAAGAGCCATTTCTTTTTGTTTTAATAAACAACAAAAAGATAAGAAACTTGTCTTGAAGTACCTGCTTATGTAACGATATGCATGACATGTTTATCTGATGTTTTCAAGGACCTCGTGGGATTTAAACTCTTTTAATCAAAATAGAAACAAAGATTTTTTATTAGTAAGTTCAAGTGAAACAAAGGTTTACAAGGAAATAAATTAAAAATTTATAAAACTTTTAGGTTTCCCATGGACGTTTCCTCTCTGTGTTGACATAGGCATTAAGGCTCTGCTCCTCGTGAAGCTGTTTCGTCAGTTCCAATACTTTCTTCTCACTTGCATAAAATTGGGTCTCAAAGGTGTCTCGTTCTTCCTGGAGTTGAATCCAAGACCTTTGCAGCTCTTCAAAGTTTGTTGGCATATCAGGATGAAGAATAATGCAAGACTCGTCCCCTTGAACAATAGGCTCTAAGATCACCGGTAAGATGGTGGGATATGGCATCATAAGACTTTGAGCACGAGTTCACACCCATTTGAGGTAAGGTTTCGAAGGGATGGAATTCCTGTGCCCCAAAGTCTTATCATCAATCTTTTTTACCATTCCCCAAGCGCGTATGAACCCCTAACAATAACCTTGCAGATCGTTGTCGTAGTCGAACATAATACCCTAGATTAGCATGTCATGAGGACCGTTTCTTCGTGCGTAACCAAACTGACATAAAGCTGGAGAAGGGTTTTAAGTGATGCATCCTCTAATGCCAAGGAGTGGCACATTAGGAAATTCTTCGTAGCGATCAATAACAGAGACGTCTTCTTGAGAGCGAGAACACTAATAGATATCAGAGTGTGAGAGAGAGACACCAACCTTTGAGGCCATATTAAGCCTAACTCATTCTTCATTACTGATCGAGGAAGGTGCGAAATAAACCACCTATAGAGGAAAGGTATACAACATATAAGAGTTCCTCGTTTCTTCATAGTACGGGTGTAGAGAGAATGCATAATATCCCCAAGCAATTTAGGCACTGGATCATGAGTAAGAAAAATCTTGATGGCGTTCACATCTATAAGTTAGTCTGGGTTAGGGAACAATACCAAACCATAGACCAGGAGGGCCAAGATATCCTCAAAAGCATGGAAACTCATGGCGTCTAGGAACAACTGAGCTCTCTCTATCAGAAATTTTGCAAGAAGACCTTTAACCCCACTTCTCCTTTCCCAAGTAGATTCAATGTTAGATGGTTTCAAGTGCAAAGTTGTGGCAACATCTTCAGGCTTTGGATCTTGTTATAAACTAGTGAAGTTTATTTGCTCCAATATAGGCACTCCAAGTAACTTAGAGAGTTCTTCCAACATGGGAACCAACTGATAATTAGGGAAAGCATCCCCACGTTTGAGGGACATGACTGTGTTTATCCGTATGTAACACGTGAGGTTACCCTTGAGGTGTGTGTGTGTGAATAGTGTTTTGATTTCAGTTAATTTATTTTAAGATTAGGTTTTCTACTGTTTGTTTATAGATCTTGCCATACAATCCTATTAAACTAGGCCGTTATAAGGAAAGCAGAAAATAAATGTCCTACGCTATTACAAAGCTTCGGGGAAGGGGGTATGTTGTACCCCAAAATTTTCCCTCCCATTTTCACACAAGACATACTCCTAGAGGTTCTCAATTGCTCAAGGTTGACCAAGAATTGACCAGACAATTCTCCTCTTAAGGCAATGAACCCCCAACTACGGTTTCAATTTTCATCAAGATGGTAGAGCTCCAAGGATCCAAAATGTTCTCCATTGTCTTAATATTTCCTCAAGGTCATCCAAGCCAAATTTCATGCCTTGCACAATAAGTTTGCTCAGTCAATTGCTCAAGTATTGGAAAATCAACTATGTTAGGTCAAAAGTCAACCGTGGCCCATGTACAGTCAAACTTCAAGATTTTTGGTCAACATCAACTTTTTGAAGTGATATCCATCATTTGATCAAGGGTTGATCATGATTCCTCAAGAAATGCTTCTAACCCATCAAAAGTCAAAAATGGCAAATTAGGGTTTCTATAGGAAAAGTCAACCAAACTTTGACCAAGCACAAGTTTCTCATACTTTATCAGAAATTTTCCAACCACAACTCATTTTGAAGAGAATCCAATTCCCTACAACTTCTCTTCAGGACTCAAGTTTAAGAAATGCACCATTTGAAAGATACAAGTTCATACATTACAGGTCATTTCTAGAAAGTCAATAAAAGCCACTTTTTTCCAAGTCCTTTAACATCAAGATAACATCTTAAAATGCAAAATTGGTCAAAAGAGGGATTGAAGTAGACATCTTGGACTTTCCAAAAAGTAAAAGATCATCATCATGATATAAAAATTGAGAAAGTTATGGCTTTCCCAAGTTGGGAAAATTTGGGAAATTTCAAGAAATATGCATTGAGAAAATTTGAGATTTTAAGGCAATGGCTCAAATTCTTGAACTTCAAACATCTTCCTAAGAGTATAGAGGACCCCTAAAACCATTTTTGCATAGTCTTGATTTTATTTGCATTTTATATTAAGTTTATTTAATTAAAAATCAAATAAATCAAAATTATTGCAAAATATATGGGACATTATCATTTATGCTTGGTTTGATACATGGAGAGGCCCCAAATTTCGTGTGAAGCAAGACCAACATGTCTACATTCATGCAAATTTGAAAAGGGGACAAAATCTCATGCTTTTGGCCAAGGTTACAACTATGCATTCATGGTTCTGAAACCACCTAATCATGGTGGTTATTGCCCTTGTTTCTTTGTCTCATCACTACTCTATATAAATACCAAGCCTAGCAAGCCAAATCAGGACAAAAAAACAGCATAGAGACCATTTTCCAAACTTGAAATTCTCAATAAAAAGTCAAACTTCATTCTCAAATTCCAAGGCAATTCAGAAGCTTTTGAGCCTTCAGTAGTCATCCTTGAACGCCACTGAAGGATTCACAATCATCCTTGAGCCTTGTAGCTTCGCGGAACACTCCTTACAAATCACGGTTTGCTCTTGTTTTTTTCAATCTCGTTTTCATTCATTTATGCATTATAGACATGATTTGACTGCATATTTATGTTTGTGGTCACCAAGGTGAATGTTTATGGATAGTTTAATCAAAGTTTGAGTGCAGGTATAACAGGTTTCCATGGCTAGGGTTTGAACCTCCAAATTAGATTTTTTGTATTGGCCAAAATTAGCATAAATCAAGGGCACCATCATGCTCAGGAGGGTGAGGTCAGTTGATCCATGGCCTCATATTTGATTTTTATTGCATATTATGAGTTTTATAAATTGTAGGTGTTGTATTAACAAGTGAAAAACTGTCACTATAGATGTTTGATCTAAGACGACGGAGATTGGAGAAGATGAAGTGTGGTAGTCCCTGATTGGACAGTTCAAATAAGAGCATGTTTTTTTTCTCCAGATATTGACATTTTGTTGAATATAATATTCTCGTTTCATTTTATGTAACGAATGATAACGTGGCTCAGTTGGCAAAGAAGCGTGGATGTGAGGGAGAGGACCTGGGGTACACCATTAATTCACACCATCAGATGCACATCTGATCTGGATCAAGGCATCCAACCTGCAAGTTTACCGTGGACATACAGAAGCTGTCCCCACTGGATTTTTTTTGGCAAGTCTGGATTCTCTATTGGGCCCAGCGAACATTTTCAAACAACACCCCCCAATTCTACTAGCTTGGACCATTTGCATTTTTTTGTCATTTTTTTTGTTATATTTTTTTTCTAATTTATTTTCTTCATTTATTTAATTGATCAAATAATCTAAAAAACTCACAAAAAATTAGGAATAGACTTTTAATTTCTTTAATTAATTAATTAATTAAATTTTAACCTTTTTTTAATTTAAAATGAACTAGAACTTAGAATTTAATTTAATCATTTTCTTTTCATAATAAAAATTGCAAAAAAAATTAGGATAGTTCAGAATATTTTTTAATTAATGATTTTCTCTTTATTTTATTTAATTTAAGTTTCAATATTTTCTTAATAAAAAATAGAAAAAAAATACATTAGGACTAGTTTTTCTTTTATAACCTAGACTAATTATTCCATTTAGTATTTATTTTTTTTATTAAATTTAGAATTAATTTCTCTTTAACAAAACAAAAAAACATTTTCTTTTTATGTTTTCAGACGTACTTTCAACTTTTTTGCGTGTTTATCTCCTTCCGCGTTGTTTATATTATTGTAATTGCTGTATGGGATGTAATAGATGATAAGTAGACTCTTTTTATTGCTTTATTTTCTTTTCCCCAATTGCTTTGGAATGTAAATACCCCTCCCCGAAGCCATGTAGTAGTCTAGATTTATACTTTCTTCATTTTATTTTTCTGTATATATTACTGTTAGTAACTTAGGTGTGCATGACAAGATAAAGTTCATTAATCGTTAGATCACTAATCTCAAGATAATATAACTGAAAAAACACACTTCTCACACTTGTATCCTTAGGGTATTCCTCACTTGGTTGCCTCGGAAATGGTCATGTCCCTTGAACATAGGGATATCTTAGCAAAGACCCTCAATTCTAAAGTCGTCATAAAGATCATGGTCCCTTAACGTCCCTCGAGTTGCCTACGAGAAAAATGATCTTCTCCCTCGATGTTGCCTATATGATGACAGTCCCTTCGAATGCTAAGATGTCCTTACATGTTGCATTCAATGACCATAACGCCCCTTTCGATTGTCCCTTAACATTCGACGATAGGGCTACCTACTCACTAATAGTAGGATAGCACTATCTAAAGGAAAGGAGGAAAATAACGTATTTTTTCGAGTAGGTAGATAAATGTTAAGTACTTGCTCAAAACAATTCATTTTTACAACACACCTTCAAAAACTACTTTAAAAATGCTTTATCACACTCTTGAGGACTGATACAAGAGTTACCATAAAGCAAACAAAAATCTTTCAAAACACACAAACACAAACAGTTTTCAAAAATGAGCAAGTACCTAAGAGCCCGTGGAAAACCACAGATGGAAAGGGTGTTAATACCTTCCCTTTCTATAATCTACCCCCTTACTCAGAAAATCTTGAAAAAGGTCTTTTTCTATTCTTTTCACCCTTTCTTTAATTTGGATAAAAGAAAAGTTGGTGCCGACTCTTGCTTACCACAACATTTGCGAACAAAAAACACAAACCAGTATTAAACAGTCAGTTCTGCCATTGTATCACAGGGTACAAACCACAAAAATTGGGGAATAGACAACAAATAAACCCTAATTAATCTATTACATTCTGTAAGCAGTTACAATAATCGGAAAAAATAATAAAATACACAACAATAATAACATAGGCAAAATTGTAAAAGGAAAAGAAAAGAGAAAATTTGTTTTGATTGTTTAATAAAAAAAGTTTGATGATTATCCTAAAACCTAGTTGATTTTAATTAATAGAAAAAGTTAGGTAATTAAATTAAACAAAACTCTAAAATTAATTAAAAAAATAAAATTAATTAAAACCTTAAATTAAATAAAACCTAAAATTAATTAACCTAAAATTAATTAAAACCTAAAAATTAATTAACCTAAAAATTAAATTAGTTTTTTTTTGTAAAAAAAAAAACAAAGGTTTGTGAAAAAAGTTTTGTAGTTAAGTGTATATAGGGTTGGAAAAGACAAATTGGTTAGAAACAAAAAACAAACATGAAAATGACAGGGGAGGATGTTGAACCTAAAATTAAATTAAAACCTAAAATTAAATTAAAAATCTAAAATTAATTATTTGAGTTTATTATAAAAAATCAAAGGTTGGTGAAAAATGTTAGGTTTTATGAAAAATGTTTTGGTTATCTATGACAATAGGGAAAAAAGAGGAAAAGAGTGAGAAACATAGAATTGAAATAAGAAATAACCCAAAAGAATCTCAGGACTTTCCAGCAACATGCTCACCACCAAGCCAAGCATGTCTTGGTGTTAGGATATGGCCTTAGCATGTTTTGTAATAAACCTGCATGGGACCATTACGATGGTCCAAACTTGTAGTGTTAAATCTCAAGAACACATTAAACAAATTAGTATACCATGAGATACAAAGAAAACAAATATATGAAATTTTGTAATGTTAAAACCGATATGGCATGTATGAATGCTTCTATACCCTTTTGATCATGGAGATCGAACCAGCCTTACCCTACTGAGTTCCTGGAAGGAATGATATTGCTTGTTTGTAGTGAAAAGGGTTTGTAACAAGGATTTCAAGATTTCTAGGGTTCTTGAAAGAATTTGATATTTTGACTAGGTTGTGGCAAGGGTTTTTTCATGTCCTCGTTTGTTTGAAAAGAATGAGATTATATAAATTAGAGCAAAGATATGAGCTTTGGATGTGCAATTAGACCTCCAATAACCACAAGCAATAGTGCAAATTTTTGTTCACTTGAGTCTGACATGTTCCAAGCTAAATCTCAAGGACCTCAGTGCAATTTTTGAAGTTTAAATGTGAAATAAAAATGTAGCCGACATCGAGAACAAACTCCTGTCCGGAAATGGGCTCAAACAGATAAACAGTGAATTAGTTATGAATTTTTGAAGTTTCACCTCATACAAACTTATTTTGGGCTCTAGTGCCAACTCTGACACGTTATTTAATAAAAAGCTGGTATTGATCGGAGCAGAATATGGTCTCGACTTTAGAAGAAAAGTTGTAGATCTCTAAGTAGGTGGTCTTGTGTAAAAGGATGGGCCCGATCAGATAAAAATTGACAGAGTTATGATTTTTTTAGTACAGAGCGGATAAACATATGTTAAAATTTTCCTGTGCGAAAACACTTGATAAATCCATATTTTCAGCGACTTTCTGAATGAAATTGGCTTCCGACCATGAGAGATGAAAACATAGATGATGTCAAGATGGATTTTTGGCCATTGAAACGGGTTCAAAACGAGCCCCGGTCTTCAAGTTATGAATTTTTTAGTGTGTAAAAACTGCACTTTCAGCACACTTTTCACCACATTTCTTCGAAAAAACTCGCACATTCTGAGACCTTCTTTAAAGAATTGGATCTCGAGCCAAACCTGAATTTGAGAGTATGTTACCAGGGATATCTTGGATAAAGAACACCTGAATATGATGCGTTAGGTTGGACTTGTGAATCTTTGAACCCCAAATCGTTGCGAAACGGCGAACCGATCTTCAGCATGGAAAATACTCTGAGAATATCCATTGATGAAATAAACATCACCTGTAATCTGAAGAGGCTTTCTAGAGACACCTTGATCTCATAACCATAGAACCAATGATATGTATGCATGTAATGATGAAATATAAACCAAAAAGGTCGAAATGAAGAGGGTAAATTTTGGGTACAACAATTAACAAATTTAAATCCCATGAGGTCCTTGAAAACATTACATATTCATCTATATGCCATGCATATCATAGAATAACAGGTTTCTAAGACAATTTTATCATCTTCTTGCTGTTTATTTCAGGAAAAATGGCTCTCAAACAAACAGTTAAAGATCTCCAGGCTCAGAATGCTCCGTTCCAAGAGATGTTCCTAAATTTAGCCAAGGGGCAAGAAGAACTGAAGGCGCTCATCAACGAGAAGAAGAAGAAGACAAAGAAACCAATCAATATCCTTAATATGGGGAGAAAGTTTAGAGGCTCAGTCAAGCGAGCTCAAGATCTTGATATCCCATTGGATGAAGATCACGAACGAGATAAAGATGGTAAGAGTGTTAAAACTGAAGAAAAAAACAATCATGGTTCTGATAAATGTTCTGATGAAGAGGAAGAGGATTATTTGGATGAACAATATCCCTCTGCTGGTAAGAAGTATAAGCTGCTAGATGATGTCTACAATATGTAATGGTGGTCTCCCAGAACGAGATAATAATGAAGATTATTGTCGAGCTTAAGGTTGCTCCTCTGATCATTACGGCACCAGGGTCAATTCCATATTCCTATGACAAGGCTATCCCTTGGAATTATGGAGCTGATGTCTACTACCATGGCGTCAAGCAAGAACCATTGGCTGCTGAAGATGAAAAATACCAAAGTTACTGATCCTAATGTTGACAACATTGTTGGGACTAGTATGGTTACCAGAAGTTGAAGGTTTTTTCTCCAAAAATATCTCTAAAGGCTGTTACTAAACCAGTTTGTATCACTTCTATTGAATCAACTATTGAGACTCGAGGAAAAGAACAGATGATTGAGCCTGCCCAGACTGAGGCACTGAAAGAGGTTACTGTTGAAGATACCTCCAAGCAAGAGATGGAGGAAGTATTAGAAATTATTCGAAAGAGTGACTATAAGATTGTTGAATTGTTTGGGAAGATCCCCTCCAAAATATTTATGCTATCTCTGTTGTTGTGCTCTGAAGCTCATGCTCAGGATTTGGTAAAGTTTCTAAAATATGCTCATGTACCGCAGGAAATCTCTATTAATTAGTTCGAAAATTATATTGCTAGCCTGACAGTTGATAATGGGCTAGGCTTTTTTGACGATGATTTAACTCTCGCAGGAAGGAACCATAATAAGGCCCTGCATATCTCTATTGAGTGTAGGGGCACCACCTTATCTCATGTGTTGGTGGACACAGGTTCCTCATTGAATGTACTGCCAAAAGTTGTTTTAGACAAACTTGACTATGAAAAGGTTGTGCTAAAACCCAATGATGTTGTGGTGAGAGCTTTTGATGGTTCAAAGAGAATGGTGCATGGAGAGGTTGATCTTTCAATCAAAGTGGGTTCCTAGGTCTTCGAATCTACTTTCTATATGATGGACATTCGTCCAGCCTATTCCTGTTTTCTTGGATGCCCTTGGATTCATGGGCAGGCGTTGTTACTTCTACTTTACACTAAAAGTTGAAGTATCCCGTGAAAGGAAAGATCATTACATTATGTGGATAAGAAGAATACATGTTGATCCATTTGAACTCCTTCAAGTATGTTGAGATGGATGGTGAATTTCTCGAGACTCCTTTCCAGACCTTTGAAGTTATTCCTCAGACAACCCCTGTTATTAAAGCTGCTCCTATTATTCCTAAGATTACCAAGATTCCATCGAAGATGGCTTCTCTGAAATACGTTAAGTCTGTAGTAGAAGAAGGTGGTGGCATTGTTTGGGGTCAGCTTCCCGACATTCCTTACAAGTCTAGAAAATTTAGCTTGGGTTTCACCTCAGAGACTCACAGGGATGTCCGTCATGCTCGTGCTAATTCTGGGAGACCACCATTTCGCATCAACAACAACGGAGTTCAAGAAAATCAAGTCAATGTTGTGGAAGACGTTGGTAGCAACTATGACATAGACAGTTGGATTTTTCCTACTACCGACAGTGGGATCAACAATTGGAAGGCTGAAGACTTTATACCAATCTCCTTTAGTCAGAAGTAAATGTTATTCTCTCTTTTCTTAATTTCAAGTTTTTGGTTATGTAATTTGAACAATAACTTTAAGCCTTGTGCCTTACCCGGGGCACAAGGGTCCATTTATTAGGGTTGTCATTTTTCATCCGCATATTTTCATTTAATAAATCATTGGACGTTTGCATTCAAATTTTACGCTCTTTATCTTTCTTTTAATTTATTGCTTTCAAAATAGCTATGTGTTCTTACACACACCAACATAACAAATTGCAGATCCACATCCACCCTGGGTCCCATTGATAACAATTCTGCTATTGCCAATTATGACTTCGAAAATTCGATCTACCAAGCCGAGGATGAAGGTGAGGAAGATTGTGAAGTACCTGGAGAGTTTGCTAGTCTGTTAGAACGGGAGGGAAGAGCCATACAACCGCATGAAGAGCCAGTCGAGGTTTTGAAATTGGGTACTGAAGAGGACAAGAAAGAAATCAAGATAGGTGCCAACCTAGAAGACAATGTCAAAAAGAGATTAATCCAGGTGTTACGTGACTATGTTGAGATCTTTGCTTGGTCTTATGAAGACATGCCAGGGCTTGATACTGACATTGCAGTTCACCGTCTATCGACGAAGGAAGGTTGTCCTCCTATAAAGCATAAGGTTCATCGTATGCGTCTCGAGATGTCTAAAAAGATCAAAGTTAAGGTCATGAAGCAGTACAATGCGGGTTTCTTAGCTGTTACGTTCTATCCTCAGTGGGTTGCAAATGTGGTGCTAGTACCTAAGAAGGACTGTAAGGTACATACACAGGGATTTTATTAGGGCAAGCCCCAAAGATGACTTTCCACTTCTGCAGATTGATGTTTTGGTTGACAACACCGCTCAACACAAAGTATTTTCTTTCATGGATGGTTTCTCTGGTTATAATAAAATCAAGATGGCACCTGAAGACATGGAGAAGACTACTTTTGTCACACAGTGAGGCACTTTCTGTTACAAAGTTATACCTTTTGGTTTGAAGAACGCTGATGCAACATATCAGCATGCTATGGTAGCTTTGTTCCATGATATGATCTATCATGAGATAGATGTTTATGTTGATGACATGATATCCAGGTCTAAGAATGAAGAAGAACATCTAGACCACCTACACAAGCTGTTTGAGAGATTAAAGAAGTACAAGTGTAGGTTGAACCTAAACAAGTGCACCTTTGGGGTAAGATCCGATAAAGGTATTGAAGTTGATCCTGTCAAGATTAAAGCCATTCAAGAAATGCTAGCTCCCATACTGAGAAGGAATTCATAGGTTTCTTGGGACAATTGAACTATATTACCAGATTTATTTCCCATATGATCGCTACTTGTGAGCAAATCTTTAAGTTACTGAAGAAAGATCAAGTAGTGAAGTGGAATGATGATTGTCATATAGCCTTCTATACGCCCTTCACCGCCAAATTGTATTTTGACTGCACCAATAATATGGTCGAGTAGGAAGCATGCATCATGGGTATCAAAGCTGCCATCGATATGAGAATTAAATTCTTGAATGTGTATGGGGACCTAGCCCTAGTGATCAGTCAAATTAAGGGAGAATGGGACATGAAGCATCTAAATATCATTCCTTATCGAGAGCAGGTGTTGACATTAATTTCGTACTTTGAAGAAATCACTTTTGAACATATTTCACGAGAAGAGAATCAATTGGCAGACGAACTAGCTACCATGTCATCTATGTTCAATGTCAGATGGGATAATGAAGCTCCTCGAGTTACTATTGAGATATTAGACAAACCAACACATTACTACGAAGTTGATACTGATGGAGTAGAGGAAAAGCCTTGGTACCACAAAGTAAAAAGATACCTCGAAACTCAAGAGTATCCTGAAGGAGCATCTATCAATGATAAAAATTTCTTTGGAGGTTTTAAGCCAAGTTCTTTCTGAGTAACAAAATCTTGTACAAACGCAACCATGATTCGACTTTGCTTCATTGTGTAGACAAAAAGGAAGCTGGGAAAATTAATGAAGATATGCATGAAGGTGTCTTTGGTACTCACTCTAGTGGACATACAATGGCTAATAATATTATGAGGGCAGGTTATTATTGGTCTACCATGGAAACTGATTTCCATCATCATTCCAGAACTTACCACAAATGTTAGATTTATGCCGAAAAAATACATGTGCCTCTGGTTCCTTTAAATGTCTTGACTGCTCCTTGGCCGTTTGCAATGTGGGGCATTGATATGATTGGAGAGATTAAGCCTACTGCTTAAAATGGGCATCGTTTCATCCTTGTCACTATTGATTACATCATGAAGTGGGTAGAGGCAGGCTCATTTGCTTCAGTTACCAAGAATGTTGTGGCTCGGTTCATTAAGTATAACCTTATATATCGGTATGGCATCCCTGAAAGGATCATCACGGACAATGGTACCAATCTTAACAATACTATGATCACAGAACTCTGCATGCAGTTCAAGATTAAGCATCATAACTCTTCTCTATACCGACCAAAGATGAATGACACGGTGAAAGTCGCCAACAAGAATATCAAGAAGATCTTGCAGAAGATGATAGTGAAATACAAAGATTGGCATAAAATGTTACCATTTGCTCTGCATGGTTATCGCACTTCAGTATGTACATCAACTGGGGCAACCCTGTTCTCTTTAGTCTATAGTATGGAGGTTGTCTTACCTGTTGAAGTCCAGATTCCTTCCCTAAGAATTATGAAAGAGGTAGGTTTAGATGAAGACAAATGGATTTAGACTCGATACTCATAGAGGTCCCCAAATGCTCAAGGTTGACTAAGAATTGACCAGACAAATTCTCTTCCTAAACAATGGACTTCCAACTAGGGTTTCACTTTTCATGAAGAAGTTTTGTTTTCAAAGGCCTCAAGTGATTTTCATGGTCCCTAATATGTCCTCATGAATATCCATACCAATTTTCATGCCTTGCTTCACAAGTTTGCTCAGTCAATGACTCAAACGTTTGAAAATTAACTATATTGGTCAAAAAGTCAAATGATGTCAATATACAGTCAAACTTCAAGATTTTTGGTCAACCTCAACATTTTTAAGTGATATTCATCATTTGATCAATGGTGGATCATGATTCCTCAAGGAAAGTCCTCAGATCATCAAAAGTCAAGAATTACCAAATTAGGGTTTCCTCATGAGAAGTCAACTGAACTTTGACCATGCATAACTTTCACATGCTTCATTAAAATTTCCCCAAACAAATCCCATTTTGAATAAAATTCAATTCCCTACAACTTTTCTTTTATTCTCAAGTCCAAAAGATGCACCATTTGAAAGATATGATCTCATACATTACAGGTCATTTTCAGAAAGTCAACAAAAGACACTTTTTGTCAAGGCAGCTTACATCAAGATAATATCTCCAAATGAAAAAATGTTTAATAGAGAAAGTGTAAAGGACATCTTGGGCTTTCCAAAAATTCCAATATCATCTTCAAAATATGAAATTTGAGCAAGTTATGAAGTGCACAAGTTGGACAATTTTCAAGAAAATGCATGAAATCTCAATTGAGCAAATTTGTGATTTTAAGTTATTGGACCTAACTTTTTGGAGTTCAAACATACTCATGATATTTCCAAGGACCTCTAAATCTATACATGCATTATTTTTATTTTTATTTTTATTTATTTGAATGTTTATTCATTTAAATATGAATTAAATCAAATAAAATATGAAAACTAATGGGCTAGTGCATATGGGCTTGGCTTGATCCATAATTAAGCCCAATAATTCGTGAAAGATACATAAAAAATGTCTAGGTTCATGCAAAATTCGAAAAGGGCAAGAATCAAACCAAAATGACAAGGGATCATGAAGTTTAGAAACTTTGAAATTTTGATTTTTTGTTTTAAGGCCATGGTTAATGGCTTGATTCTTTCCATGATGGTTTACACTCCTCTCTTCCCTCTATAAATATATTACATTGCAAGCAAGAAAGAACACACACTAAATTGCCTAGAGAAGCTCTCAAAATTTTCACAAAATTCTCAAGAATTACAAAATTTGAAACTCAAACTTCCAGCCCATATTCATCAAACCCAAGCCTTGCATTGTGTTTCTGAAGCTCCAAGGATCTAATTCCTATCCTTCTTGTAGATTGAAGCACGCTAAAATACGCCTACGAGGTTGCTCCGGTTGGGTAAATTTCTCAATCTCAATTTTTTTAATTCTCACATTATAAATTGTTTTTAAACACTCATACATGTTCACACTGATGCTTGGATTGTTTTAGAACCATTGCCTTTGAGTTTTGACGCAGGAACCATATGCGCCATTGTTAGGGCTCATGAACTTTTGAGTTTCGGATCTAACACTACGAGCCATTTCAGACCAAACCAGTACCATGGTTGGATTCGTAGCATATGTCCCATTTATTATTATTTTTTGCTTTATTTCATTTTCATTTGTCTCTTTTATTTCAATAATTTCTTTTCCTATTAAAAAATCATAAAAGACATCATAAAATCAAACAAACCAAAAATAATTAGAATTAGATTTTCATTAATTAAATTAATTTTAATTAGTTTTTTTAATCACCTTTCTTTTTTTAATTAATTAATCAATTAGAATTAGGATTAATTTAATTTCAAATCTTTTTCTTAATCATAATAAAAAACAAAATAATATTAGATTTTCTTCTATAGTTAATTTTTAATCAATGTTCATTTTCTTCTATTAATTTAAATTAGATTTAGATTTTTAATTTTCAATTTAAATATTTAAAAAAAAAATTGTCTTAATTTGCTTAGAACTTTTTTTTTTGGTTTTTAGACGTTCCTTTTTAATCTTTGCGCGTTCTTTATTTTCTGCATTATTAGTTTTGAAATATTGTATCTGCCCATGGTTTGTAATAGTTTAAAATTAGGATTTATTTACTATTTTAACCCCAGTTTTGGACTTGTAATTTCCCCCTCCCCGAAGCCATGTAATAGTTAGTTTAAATTCCTCACCTTAAACTTTCTAAACTTATATATATATATATATATATATATATATATATATATATATATATATATATATATATATATATATATATATATATATATATATATATATATATATATATATATATATATATATATATATATATATATATATATATATATATATATATATATATATATATATATATATATATATATATTGAACTGTTCGATGTATGCTGTGATACGGTGGCAGAACCGACTGTTATATTGGCTTTGCGTTTGTATTCATAAATATGCGGTAAGCAAGAGTCGCCACCGACTTTTCTTTTATCCAACAAAGGAAAGGGTGAAAAGAACAGAAAAAAACCTTTTTTCGAGATTTTTTGAGTAAGGGGTAGATTATGGAAAGGGAAGGTGTTAGCACCCTTTTCATCCGTGGTTTTCCACGGGCTCTTAGGTGTTTTCTCATTTTGAAAACTGCTTTCGTGTTTGTGTGTTTTGAAATTTTTTGTTTGCTTTATAATAACTCTTGTATCAGTTCTCATGAGTGTGATAAAGCGTTTTTGAAAAGGTTTTGAAAGTGTGGTGTAAAAAAGAATTAGTTTTGAGCAAGTACTTAACAGCTATCTACCTACTCGAAAAAAAAGGCGTTCTTTTCCTCCTTTCCTTTAGATAGTGCTATCCTACTATTAGTGAATAGGTAGCCCTATCGTTGGATGTTGAGGGACTATCGAAGGGAAGTTTATAGTCACTAAGGCAACTGGGCAAGAACTCTTAGTAATTGTCCTAAAGTTCTAAGATCACTTTTTAACCGAGGCAATAGTCGAAAGGGTAACCGAGGGACTTGTGATCTCTTGAACTAAAGGACAGTCACTAAAAATTCTCACGTTTCGAGAATTGTGACCATTTCGAAGGCAACCAAGGTGGGAGATACCCTAGGGGTGAGCATGTGCAAGTGTGCTTGATTCAGATATATTATCTTTAAATTAAGTTATGCTATGTTCAATTAATCGTTATCTTTGCATACAATCCTATTAGCCATTCATCTTAGCAGTTTATAGTGCGGAAAATAAATTGCAGAAAATAAAAACTCCTAAGCTATTACAAGGCCTCGGGGAAATTACATGATTAGATGCGAAAATTTAAACCCTAATTAAACTATTACAAACCGGGAAATAGTTACATAATTAAAAAGTAAGACATAACATAATGAACGCGCGAAGAATAAAGAAGCGTCTAAACCCTAAAAATGCTCCTAAATTAAAAAGAAAACTTCTTTTTTTGTGTTTTTATTTATTAATGAAAATATCATAATAATATCCTAATTAACTAAATTACAAAAGAAATAAAAAATATTAATTACAATAAATTCTAATGAAACTAATATTTTTGTTATTTTATTAAAAAAATATTTGATGTTTTAACCTAATTCTAATCAATTTTGAATTTAAAAAAAAAAGCAAGTTAAATTGATGAAATTAAAATAATTTACAAAAAAAAAAGAAATTAATTTTAATTGAAAAAACCTAAATCTACTTTTTTGTGACTTTTTCTGATTTTATGATTAAAATAATAAAAAGGTGAATTTTAAAAAGATAAAATAAATAAACAAAGTAAAATAAAGAAATTAAAAAAAGAGAGAGAAAAGTAATGGGCATGTGGTTGTGTTAGCAATCTGGGGGGGGGGGGTGAGATTGAATCTCCCAGGCCCAGATTTGTACAAGCCCATTGCCTTTGCGTGAGATCCAGTGGGAGGCGTGCTTGAGGGTGCATGATGGGGGACACATTCTGGAGGCTCTAGGATCTGGCTCTATGGACGTTGGATGGTGTTAATTTGACGCTACATGATGGGCGTGTTTGCTTTTGGGACATGGGATCTGTAAATAACTTGTTAGAAAAATAAAACGCCTGATCTGGGTATCGAACCAAAATCCTCTCCTTTACATCGCGTTGTCTTTACCATCTGTGCCAATTGTTCATGCATGTATATGATAACAAAAAAAAATATAAAAAACAAGGCAATGGCTGAGCCAGCAAGACACGTGCGCGCTTGTGGGGTCCATGATATTTGAACGATCCAACTAGAAGAAACCATTGCGCGACGCAGGGTCACCAGCTGGTCAAACCACCTCAGACGGTGGCTCCAACCATCATCTTCGGCCAGCCCAAAAATGTAACCTGCAAAATAGGGAGATTCGAAGCCTGAAATTTTTCCTACCCCCCCCCCCCCCCCCTAAAACCTAGGCTACAAGTTCAACCATGGCCTTAGTTTGGTCTAAAAATGCCTATATCTCTGAAGTCGAAGCTCACACGTTTTCAAACCCTAACAATGGCAAACTTTGATTTTGGCACTGAAACTCACATGAAGCATATTAAAACATTTACAATGATCAATATGATCACATATATGCATGCATAACTCATTTATATTGTGTAATTGAAGGATTTGAATTCAAGAAATTATACCAAATCGGTGATGCTTGAAGGAGGGATCCTGGGAACGATTTGACTTGGCTAACGAATGAGGATGACTCCTGGGACCTTCAGGAGGAAACTAGGATCCTTGGTTTGGATGGAGAAGGCTTGGATCACTTGGTACAATTTTCACCTTTTCTTTGAAATTTTTGGAAATAATTTTTGGACTTGTGGAGGCAGCTGCGTGTGTCCTTGTATTTATGAAGGGCTGTGCTTATGTAGTATATCACATTAGGTCAACAAAAGTGGAGGAAAATCCAAGCTTTCATGAGGAAATATTTTCTTTCAATTATGTGATTTTTTGACTTTTTTGGACCAAATCGAATCTTCTCTTCCCTCCATGAAATTTCCTTGGTATGCCAACACATTTTACCCATTATTTGATGAGAAAAAAGATTCCAAATCAAATCTTACATTATTTCTATTATTTATTTATTTAATTTTGCATTTTAATGAATAAAACATCAAAATAAATAGCATAAGTAATATAATAATGCATGGATGGGATTAGAGGTCGTGGACGATGTTAGAAACAACTTTCAAACATGAAAAGATGGACCCATTTGAAAAAAATTCAAGTTTGGTCAATATTGGCTTCATCCACTTTTCCAAAAATTGGTCAACTTTAGCAATGCATATCTCTCTCATTTTTAACCCTAAGAGGGTGTTCTCTGACTTTTAAAGATCTTAGGATGTCCTAAATAACCCTTTTGGTCTCATTTCAATTGGATCTTCCATGTTCATGTAAGGAGCTTTGACCCAAAAGGTGTTTTTGTTGACTTTTTGAAAGGACCTATAATGTCTAAGCTTGTATCTTTTAACTGGGGCATTCTTGAACTTGGAGGATGAATAGAAGTTGTAGGTAATTGGATTCTCTTCAAAATGAACTTTGGTGGAAAAATTTCTGATAAAGTATGAGAAAGTTATGCCTAGTCAAAGTTTGGTTGACTTTTCCTATAGAAACCCTAATTTGCAATTTTTGACTTTTGATGAGTTAGGAGCATTTCTTGAGGAATCATGATCAACCCTTGATAAAATGATGGATATCACTTCAAAATGTTGATATTGTCCAAAAATCTTGAAATTTGAATGTATATAGACCACATTTGAGTTTTGACCTAGTATAGTTGATTTTTAGGTATTTGAGCAATTGACTGAGCAAACTTGTTGTGTAAGGCATGAAATTTGGAATGGATAACCTTGAGGACATATTAGGACCATATATAACATTTGAGACCATTGGGTTTCACACATCTTGATGAAAGTTGAAACCCTAGTTAGAGGTTCATTGCTTTTAGGAGGAGAATTTGCCTGGTCAATTCTTGGTCATCTATCGGCAAATTGGGGATCTCAATGGGCATGTGTTGAGTAAAATGAGAGGGGAAATTTTGGGGTACAATAGCTGCCCCTGTTCAATCTTCTTAAACCTGAGGATGTAGATTGGCTGGTCTGCCTTTCGTGATCTGAAGGTGGAAGATGATTGAACACTAGTGTGCCCAGAAATTTGCACTCGTCTAAAGTGATACTGTTGGTGAATAATATCGAGAATGGGATTATAGATGCCATTTGGCAAAGATGGAAGAAGATCATCGGAGATGGGCTTAACGATGCCATCCAAAGAATATGACGGAGAGCCGTCGGAGATGGGCTTAAAGATGCCATCTAGAGAACAATGTTGGTTTCATGAGATATTCCTTTGTGGGGATTCCTATTCCTGATATTGAGGAGGACTCCGCTGAGGAATGTTAGTCTCTGTTTTGGGAAATAGAGCCTAGGAGCTTCAGTTATCCATTACTCTACTAGGGGCATTATCTCTTGGCTGGAGAGACGAAAGCGAACTGCTATCTGGTCAAAATCCAGGCTTTACATCGACTTGTTGAGGACAATAAGGTTGACTATTGTCTGGTTGTATTCCAGGCTTCACAGTGACTTAATGGGAAATATGAAATTAACTGCTATTCGATCAGACTCCGGGCTTTACGGTTTCTTTAACTGGGTAAGAATCAGAAAATCTTAGTGTAGATTTAACTGAACCAGAGAACGGTTTTGAATTAACTTTAACTGGAATAGAAATCAGAAAAATCTTAGTGTCGATTTAACTGAACCAGAGAAAGGTCTTGAATTAACTTTAACTGGAATAGAAATTATAAAAATCTTAGTGTCGATTTAACTGAACCAGAGAAAGGTCTTGAACTATCTTCAACTGGAATAGAAATAAGAAAAATCTTAGTGTCGATTTAACTGAACCAGAGAAAGGTCTTGAATTATCTTCAACTGGAATAGGGATCAGAAAAATCTTAGTGTCGATTTAACTGAACCAGAGGAAGGTCTTGAATTAACTTTAAATGGAATAGAAATCAGAAAAATCTTAGTCTCGATTTAACTGAACCAGAGAAAGGTCTTGAATTATCTTCAACTGGAATAGAAATCAGAAAAATCTTAGTGTCGATTTAACTATACCAGAGAAAGGTCTTGAATTATCTTCAACTGGAATAGAAATCAGAGAAATCTTCGGATTGATTTAACTGAACCAGAGGAAGGTCTTTTAAGGATGATCTTTTTGAGGAAGATGTTGAAATAGCCCTTCATCAGATGTAGCCTTTGAGAAGACTATCAGGTCATATAAGTAGTCAACGGTGTTTATTGATTTGATCTTTCCTGAAAAGGTAAAGAGTTAGTCGTATGCAATGTCATGGTGTATGAAATGCATTGTGTAATGATGTTCTCAAAATAAACGAAATTATGTTGTATGTAATATGTATGTGCATGCCATGATGTATGAATATGGAATGCTGTTGCGGTATTTCCTAGTCTGGAAAATAAATCCCTGACTGTTGTTGGAGAGTACTGGGAAGCTGAATCCCGGACTGCTGTTTGGTAGATGAGGAAAATGAATCTTTCATTTCCGCTGGGGATGGTGAATGGAGATGATTTGCCAGGGATTTCTTCTTTCCATTTGAGGATATTCTGCCGGGGATTTTTTACTCCTGCTTGAGAATGACTCTGGGGAGAAAGATGCTCTGTTGGAAGATTTTACCAATGTAGATAAATAAACTTTGTTGGGGGATAAACTTCCGCAGTTAGAGAAATAAACTCTACCGGGGATAAGGCTTTATAAGCTATTCGAGATTATAAAAACTTAGCTGGAAACATGGATTTTAGTTCTCTGAAGGAACCTTGCTGGAGGAGGTAATTCCTGCTTGGGGAGGAGAGATCAAAACTTTGGTTGTTTCCACTCTGCAGGGACATAGGCGTCACTAGGATGTATGCTGAGGATGTGACAGGAGGATGCCCCTGATCCTGCTGGAAAGGGTAACTGTCGGGACTACAAATGGCTTTTTTAGACTTTGCCCCGTTTCTTAAAGTCATTAGTAACTTTCTTTCTGTTTCTTATGCAGGTATTTGAAAACAGTAATCATATTCAAATGCATATGTCAAAAATAATCACTGGATGTTTTTGCAAAACAAAATAGTAAAATAGAAAACAAAATAGCTTTGTACTTTCAAAGAAATGATTTGCATTGATTTTGAAGTTTGCATATAACAGGCATTTTTGTACAAAGAGGCTGACGTTCTAGTAGGAGAACGCCATCGTGAAGATGAAAACTATACAAAATAGTGTACAAAGAGAAAACAGCTATGTGTAATAATCCCATTGAGTTTCGATTCTGCTATTGCCCTTATGTTCTTGAGCGTCCCATCACTTTGCTACTTGTCTGAAGCTGACTGGATTGATTGGTACCGTTTAAGCTTGATAGTTGATATTGAAGTCTGGTCACAAGGTGATCTAATGGGACATAGTTATACGCTTTAAATCCCTAACTTTTGCCTAGACCGCCCTTTCGGGTTTTCAGTCCACCGGGATACCCTTTTTTGCCCAAGCCGCCTTTTTAGGTTTTCGACTTGCCGGATGTATAGATTTTTTTTATTTATCCCTAGTTTTTACCCGACCCCTTTTGGCTCGTCGGGATGCCCTTATTTTTGCCTAGGCCAATCAACCTAGTAGGTCTTTTCACTATGTCCGCATTTACAGGGTGAGGAAGGTCGTCACCATCCATGGTCGTTAGAATCATGGCTCCACCAGAAAATATGTTCTTGATTACAAATGGCCCTTTGTATGTGGGAGTCCATTTGCCCCTGGGATCACCTTGTGACAGGATGATGCGCTTGATTACTAGATTACCCACTTGATATACCCGACGTCTGACCATTTTGTTAAAAGCCTTGATCATTCGCTTTTAGTACATCTGAGCATGACAGACAGTAGCAAACCTTTTCTCATCAATCAGATTCAGTTGGTCAAGTCGAGTCTAGATCCAATCATCTTCGTTCAAACCTGCATCCTTCATGATTCTCAAAGAAGGGTTTTGGACCTCAATAGGTAGGACAACCTCCATACCATACACCAAAGAAAATGGTAACATCTCATTGCCCCTGTTGACGTACGTGCTGAGGTGCGGTAACCATGAAGAGAAAATGGTAACATCTCATGCCAGTCTTTGTATGCCACTGTCATCTTCTGTATGATTTTCTTAATGTTCTTGTTAGCAGCCTCCACAACGCCATTCATCTTTGGCCGGTAAGGGGAAGAATTATGATGCTGGATCTTGAATTATTTACAGAGTTCGGTGATCATAGTATTGTTGAGATTTGTACCATTATCTGTGATGATTCTTTCTGGAACACTATAACGACAGATAAGGTTATACTTGATGAACTGCGCCACAATATTCTTGGTAACAGTAGCAAAAGTGACAGCCTCAATCCACTCCGTGAAGTAATCAATGGCCACTAGGATGAAGCGATTCCCATTGGAAGAGGTAGGTCTAATCTCTTCGATCATGTCAATGCCCCACATTGCAAAGATCTAGGGAGTCGTCAAGAAGTTCAAGGGAACTAGAGGTACATGTACTTTATCAGCATAGATCTGGAATTTGTGACAAGTTCGAGAATGCTGATAAGAGTCTGCTTTCATAGTGGACCAGTAATATCCTGCCTGTAGGATCTTTTTAGCCATGGTGTGTCCACTAGAATGGGTGCCAAAGGTACCTTCGTGTAAATTCTCCATAATCCTCTCTACTTCGCTCTTGTCTACACACCGAAGTAAAGTAGAGTCATGGTTGCCCTTTTAGAGGATTTTATTAATGAGGAAGAACTTTACGAAGAACCTTCTCAGAAACTTCTTATCATTGAAAGATGCCCCCTCAGGATATTCTTGAGCCTCGAGATACTTTTTCATTTCGTGGAACCTAGGTTTGTATGTAGACCTTTCAGTATCGATCTCATAGCAGTAAGTTGGTTCATCCAATCTCTCAATAGTGATCCGAGGAGCCTCATTGTCCCACCTGACCTTGAACATAGATGAGATAGTAGATAGTGTGTCTACTAACTGATTCTCTTCTCATGGAAAATGTTGGAAGGTAACTTCTTCAAAGGGTGGAAGCAACGTCAGCACATGTTCTTTGTAAGGGATGAGATTAGGGTGCTTCGTGTCCCACTCTCCTTTGATTTCACTTATTACCAAATCCTAATCTCCGAAAACACTCAAGAACTTGATCCTCAGGTCAATAGCATCTTTGAGACCCATGATGCATGCTTCATACTCAGCCATATTATTGGTACAATTGAAACATAGTCTGGCGGTGAAAGGAGTATGATAGCCCTCGGGAGATATGATTACATCACTGATGCCATTGCCTAGTGCGTTGGAAGTTCTGTCAAAAACCATGATCCATCGGGATCCCTTCTCAGGTCCTTCATTCGGTCCAGGCCCTTCACAGTCAGTCACTAACATGATATTCTCATCCGGGAATTCAAAGTTCATGGATTAGTAGTCATCCACAGCCTGATGAGCCAAATGATTAGCTAATACACTTCCCTTGATTGCTTTCTGGGTCGTGTATTGAATGTCGTATTCGGCCAGGATCATTTGCCATCTCGCTATTCTTCTGGAGAGAGCGGGCTTCTCGAAGATGTACTTGATCGGATCTATCTTAGATATCAACAACGTAGTGTGTGTCAACATATACTATCTTAGTCGGCGAGCAGGCCATGCCAAAGCGCATCTAGTTTTCTCGAGCAGTGAGTATCTTGTTTCACCGTCAGTAAACTTTTTGCTAAGGTAGTATATTGCATGCTCTTTTCGACCAAACTCGTCATGCTGCCCCAGCACACACCCCATTAATTTATCTAACACTTTTAAGTACATTATCAAAGGTATTCCTTCAATCAGAGGCATCAGAATTGGAAGCTCTTGAAGGTATTCCTTGATTCTATCAAAAGCAGTCTGTCATTCATCATTCCACTTTACCACTTGATCTTTCTTTAGGAGTTTGAAGATTGGCTCACAAGTAGCAGTTAGATAGGAAATCAACCTGGCAATGCAATTTAGGCATCCCAAGAAGCCTCTAACTTCCTTATCAGTGCGAGGATCCGGCATCTCTTGTATGGCTATATCATTTGCAGGGTCTACCTGAATACCCTTGTCACTGACGACGAAGCCTATGAGTTTACCAGACCTTACCCCAAAGGTGCACTTGTTCATAATTAACCTCAGCTTGTATATCTTCAACCTATCAAACAACTTTTGCAGGTGATCAAGATGCTCTTCTTCATTTTGAGACTTGGCTATCATGTCATCAACATAGACCTCTATCTCATGGTGAATCATGTCATGGAACAAAGCTACCATGACTCGCTGATAGGTTGCCCCAACATTCTTCAATCCAAATGGCATCACTTTGTAACAGAAAGTGCCCCATTGTGTGACGAAGGTTGTCTTCTCCATGTCCTCGGGTGCCATCTTGATCTGATTATAACTGGAGAAATCATCCATGAAGGAAAAGATCTTATGTTGCGCGGTGTTGTCAACCAGAACATCAATGGGGGGGGGGAGCGGGAAATCATCCTTGGGGCTTTCCCTGTTCAAATCTCTATAGTCCACACACATCTGTACCTTGCCGTCCTTCTTAGGCACCGGGACTACGTTAGCAACCCATTGTGGATAGGATGTGATAGCTAAGAACACGGCATTGAACTGTTTCATAACTTCTACTTTGATCTTCTCTGACATTTCGGGGCACATACGACGAACCTTCTGCTTTACTGGAGGGCAATCTTCTTTAGCTGGCAGACGATGAACCACAATATCAGTGTCTAGCCCTAGCATGTCTTCATATGACCAGGCAAATATCTTGACATAATCATGCAACATCTGTATCAACCCCTGTTTGACACCAAGATCCAAATTTGTACCTATCTTGACTTCCTTTATGTCCCCTTTTGTTCCCACGTTCACTATCTCAACTGGCTCTTCATGAGGCTGTATAACTCTTTCTTCCTATCGTAACAGTCTGGCAAGTTCTCCGGGTACCTCACAATCTTCCTCACCTTCGTCCTCGGCATGGTTGATCGGATTTTCAAAGTCAAAATTGGCAATAGCAGAATCATTATCAATGGGATCCATAGTGGATATGGATCTGCAGTTGGATACGTGAGTGTGTTTAAGAGCATAGCTGTATTGACAAAGTAAAAAGCAGAAAAGAAAAACAGAGAGCGCAAAATTTGTATGCAAAACGTCCAATGCTTTATTAATGACATATGAGATTGAAACATGATAACCCTCACGAATAAACCATTGTGCCCCAGGTAAGACACATGGACATAGAGTTTATATTGTTTATTTATTACATATCCAAAATAAAGAAAGACAATTACTTCTGAATAAAAGTAATCGGTACAAAGTCTTTAGCTGTCCAGTTACTGGGTCCACCATTGGTAGTAGGGAAGATCCAGCTGTCCATGTCATAGTCACCATCATTGTCTTCTAAAGCGTTAACCCCATGGTTGTTGATGCGTATGGGAGGTCCTCTAGAACGAGAACGATGAACAACCCTTTGAGCCCCTGAAGAGAAACCCAAACCAAACGTATCAGATTTGTATGGAATGTCAGGAAGTTGGCCCGAAATGGTACACCCACCTTCTTCAAAAACTGCTTTGGCATCCTTGAGAGAAGCCATTTTTAAGGGAGGGATGGTGATCTTCGGCACACTAGTAACAGTCTCGGTTGCAGCCATGGTCTGAGGCACCTCTTCAAAGTTCTGACAAGGAGTCTCGATGAACTCGCCATCCATTTCCACATACCTAAAAGAGTTCAGGTGACTTACCATGTATTCCTTTTCACCATGCACCGTGACAATCTTTCCTTTCATCGGGTACTTCATCATCTGATGCAGAGTGGACGTGACAGCTCCAGCCCTATGGATCCAAGGGCGTCCCAACAAACAAGAATAAGATGGTCTAATATCCATCACGTAGAAGGTGGAGTCAAAGGTCTGAGAACCAACTTTGATGGGGATGTCCACCTCCCCTTGCACCATTCTTTTCGAACCATCGAAAGCCCTCACTACAATGTTGCTGGGCTTCAGGGTCAAACCTTCGCAGTCTAATCTGTCCAGAGCCTTCTTCGGCAGCACGTTCAGCAATGAACCAATATCTACTAGAACATGGGTGTTGTACCCCAAAATTTGCCCTCCCATATCCTTCAAGGTTAGTTAAGAATTATCTTCAAATAGTTCAAGATCTGCTCAAGGATTGCACAGTCCAGATACCTCCTAAGCCAGCTGAAATTAGGGTTTTGGTTCTCTCAAGGAATTTGATGTTTTCAATGGCTCAACCAAGTCTCATAGGCCCATATACATCCTCAAGCACCTACATGCCAAGTTTCAAGACTCACAGTGCCAAATTCCACAGTCAAAAGCTCCATTTGCTTCACAATCAACTACAGGGGTAAAATGGTCATTTTGCAGTCAAAAGTCATAATTTTGGGTCAACATCTTATTTTGAGTCCACAATCATCATTTGATCAAGTCTTGATCATGATTCCACAAGAATGGCTCAAAAATCATCAAGATGCAAAAAGTTACTATTTTTTGACAGTAGAAAAGTCAACTGTATCTTGACCAGGGCATAACTTTTTCATGGTTCATCAGAAAAATCACATCCAATGCTCATTTTGAAGGGGATGACATTTCCTACAACTCATCTTCACATTCCAAGTCCAAGAAATGCTCTCATAAAAAGTTATCAATTTCTACATTATAGGTCAATTTCAAAAGTCAACAAAAATGCACTTTAAGTCAAAGACCATAACTTGAGATTGGTAAATCCAAATGACATGGTACCAAAGGCATTGGTTAGAGGACTTCAATACCTTTCCAAAATGTCCAAGAACATGTTCATAGGATCAAAATTGAACAAGATATGCATTAGAGAAGTTGGGAAATTTTTATGAATTTGCAAAAGTCAACTTTGCTCAAAACACCTTATTTTTGCTAATGGGCCTCAAATATCTTCTTGAAACTTTATCCATGGCCTATGCACGACCCATAAAGCTTAATTGAATTATTTTCTTATTTTTTATTAATTAATTGGATTTTTAATCAATATTAATTCATTTAATTAATTTAAATTGTAGGAAATACAAAGATTTGATTTTTCAATCTTTTTGTGAAGCAAGAATGACCTAATCATGCTGGCAATTTCGTGTGCAAATCAAAGGGACAAGAATCTCCAAATTTAGCAAGTTTTTCCAATAAAAAAGATTCAAAAATATTTGATTTTCAATCAAATATTCAAGTCATCATTCCATGGATTTTTTGTGCAAGATTTGACCTAAATTCAGTCCTCTATATATACAAAACCCAACCCTAATCATGCATACGTGAATTTGCTGCAGAAAAGCCATAACCACATTCAAGAAAATTCAAAGAAAAGTCAATACTGATTTCCATGTTCTAGCACGATTCAAAGGCTTTTGTTGATTCAAACACATTGCTGGAAGTGTCAGGGACGTGTAGCAATCAAAACCAAGCGCTAAAGCTACAGGAATCACCAAGAACAGTTTCACGGTTTGCATATTTTGTCCATAATCGTATTGCTCAAATCATGCATATTTAACATGATTTATTATTTGTTTTGTGTTGCTTGAATCCATGTGAAGCTAATGGTATAAATTAATTGACTTATAATGCACAGAATCGAAAGTTACCATTGACGAATTCTAGGTTTCTTGAACTCTAAAATTGGGGCTTTACAATACAAGAAAAATTGGAACCTTTAAGACCCATGGTTAGAATCGTTGAATCTGGACGAACACGAAGCCACCCTCGCGAAATATTTCTATTAACCACACACCTAATCGCTATTTTTCCTCATTATGGTTTGTGGGGGTTAAAAACCCCCGCTATCTAATTTGTTTTTTACAGGCATCAACGAAGAAGATGAGTACGTGGTGATATGCTATTGGAGCATTCAAAAAAACGCGCGCTTGTTTTGTGTTTACAGCATATTTATTAATTTTTATATATTATATTTGCTTCTTATTCTCATATCAATTGCAGCGTAATGGCGTAGTGAATGGTGCGTTGGCCAATGATCATTGGGACCTGGGTTCGAATCCCAGGTCCCCCCAAATATTATTTGTTCTTTTTCCTCAGGTATTCCAGTACAAGGCTTGCAAAGGAGTTCATCATGTACCTCACGCATCAGCATGCCATGTGGCCCCAAGCCTGGATCCCATGGTCAAGAGTGGTGGACTACCATATTCCCAGTCAACCAGCGCCCTAGGCAATTACCAAAGTCAAACAGGCTTGATAGCTTAGTGGGCCATGAATTGCTTCTTCACCTCCAAAGATGGGCCAACACTCCCCTGGTTTCTTTTTATTCTTTTTATATTTTTTCCATTTTAATTATTTTACTTTTAATTATTATTATTATTATTATTATTATTATTATTTAATTAACTCATAAATTAATTATTTTTATAATAAAATTCAGAAAACATAAAATATAATATTTTTCTTATTATTATTATTAATTTCACCTTTAACTTATTATTTTTGTAAATAAATGTGATTAATTAATTTAGTCTTTTAATTAGGTTAATTTCAACAATTTTTTGCAATAAATAAAAATCATGTAGAATTAGGTTTTGACAACTTTTAATCATGTTTTCCTTTTTATTTTATTTTCTTTAAAACATAAAAAAAACTTAAAAAATATTTCTTTTATTTAATTAATTAGAATTAGGTTTAATTAAATGCAAAAAAGGACCAAAATTCATTCTTTTCTCAAAAAGGGTCAAAACCCTAAGGATTTCTCCGACTCAATTTTCTCTCGCGCGCATATTCTTTTTTATTATTATTTTTGATCATATTTATGTAACTGTTTCGAGGATGTAATAGATAATTAGGACCCTTTTTATCGCTTTCTTTATTTTCTCGCAATTTACTTTTCCATGGTTATGTTTTTGGCGATGTAAATACCCGACACCTTGTAATAGCGTAGATTTACTTTCCGCAATTTACTTTCCGCAAATTATTAACTGTTAACTATGCATGACAAGACTTGCCTGAAAAATAAAATCAAAATGTAGCTCACCATGACATGTGCAAAGATAATTAAACCTGACACACTCGCACATGCCACTCCTAGGGTACGACTCACTTGGTTGCCTCGACGTGGTCATTGAGTATAGGGTGTTTTAGAGGTCGCCCTCCTGTCTAAAGATCAAAGTTGCCTCGAAACGGTTGCCTCGGATAAAAAAAGATCTAAGACGTTAGGGTTACCGCTAAGGTGTCCTGCTATTGCTTTGGTGACCACATGTCCCTATAATCGAATTGACCCGAATAACTCCAACGACGGTGCTACCTACTTCTCAATAGTGGGATAGTACTGTATAAAGGACATTTACACAGCTTAATTTCTTTTGAGTAGGTAGAGGTTCTTAGATACTTGCTCTTTCAAAACAAAAATACTTTTCGCACTTACACTTTTCTGACAAAAGTTTTCAAACAAACACTTCATGACACTCTTGAGGACAGATACAAGAGTTAAAACGAAGTTTTCGAAACAAACTTTTTCAAAACCCACAAACACAAGAAAAGCAAATATTTTTGAAAACATAGTGAGCAAGTACCTAAGAGCCCGTGGATAACCACAGATAGAAAGGGTGCTAACACCTTCCCTTTCTATAATCTACCTCCCGAACCGAGAAATATCTCGAAAAGGAATTTTGTTGTGCTTTTGTCCTTTCCTTGTTGGAGAAAATAAAAGACGGTGGCGACTCTTGCTTACCGCGACATTTCGCGAACCAGCATTTCAAAACAGTCAGTTCTATTTCCACCGATCACAGAACTGGAGACTCTGCTGGGGAAATTTATAAGTGAGGTGCACCTTAGGATTAGATCATTCTATGTTTTCAATTGTATGCCTTGAATGCTTTAAAATTATGGGCTTGCATCGGAGTTTTATAGATCCTAACCCGGATCTGGGGGATACCCTTTAGGTAGCAATAAACTGTGAGGGACCTGTCCGGCGTAGACCGACACGGGTGAAGCAGTAGCTACATTGGTGTGACACCTTGGTCTATACCGATATCCCTTGTGTTGGAACAAGGAGAATATGGGTCTTCTGAGGAGTCATTAAGCACCAACTGACCTTAGAACCCTAAATTGACCCAACTTGGCCATAGAACAGTAGCAGTATGCTACACTCATTGAGGCTAAACTCTCGCGATGGTTCCGGCCGTAAGAAAAGGCTGCAAAGCTGGAGTTATGATCGATTGAGGGTAGTCAGTGATATTGAGATCCTCTAGAACCCGGTTACTATTTTTAGGACAGGTCTTAACCAACTGAAACTGAAAAAGGGTAGTACCTAAACTTCATGCTGGCCTGAACTCTAAGGGTTGTCTTGTGTGACTTGTGTGCCTTACCATGTTTGCCTTTTGTGAATACTTGTGGTGTGCCTTATCATAACATCATACCATCATACCATTGCATGCATCCTGCATAAGGACTAACCCATTTCAAGGATCTCAAGGGTTTGTGATGCAGGTCAGGATGGACCGAATGTCTAGCAAGGGGAAAAGGGGATTTATTTTCCTCTAGCCAGGGTTGTCCAGAAATCAAAACATGATAACGGGAGTCAGGGGCTATGACCCACTCGATATGGTGAGCCTGACTCTTGAAGAAGGACTCTCAACAACATGAAGTTCCTTCAATCAAGCCGCAAAATTCAAATTCTAACAAGTTTCTTTATTTACCCCGCGAGATCCTTGAAAACATCGCATACATATATCATACATATCATGCATAACAGGTACCCTTTTTACAGGTCTCTTATCTTCTTCGCTGTTTATTTCAGCAATCATCATGTCTACCGAACCTTCCACTGAACAAGCTATCAAGGCCCTCCAGGCCCAGAATGCCCAGTTCTAAGAGTTGGTTATGAGCCTAGCCCAGGGTCAACAGGATTTGAAGACCCTGATTCTGAAAGAGAGGAAGAAGAAGAAGAAGAGGACTGTTTTGTTCAACACTAGACGCAGATCTGGGAGTGGATTACAGAATGAGGTTGAGCTGACTACCTCATCTGTGGGCAAAGACAGCCCCCAAGAGAGAAGGGTTCCTAGTCCCGTGGTCTCCGACAACGAGACGGATTATAATGATGAACAGTATCCTCCTGCTGAGGATAGGTACAAACAGCTAGAGGACCGCTTAAGTGCTATGGAGATTCAACATGTGCCCGGGTTGGACTTTGGAGACCTGGGCTTATCTTCTGGGGTAGTGATTCCCCATAAGTTCAAGGCACCTGCTTTTGCAAAGTACGACAGAGCTTCCTGTCCTAAGCTGCACCTTCGGTCGTATGTAAGGAAGATCCAACCTTACACAACTGACAAGAATTTGTGGATCCATTTCTTCCAGGATAGTCTTTCAGGGACTCAACTCGAATGGTTATATCAGCTGGATGGAGCCAGTATTCGTAACTGGGAGGATTTGGATACTGTGTTCTATAAGCAGTATCAGTATAATTCTGACCTCGCTCATACGCGTACCCAACTCCAGGGTATGTCACTAGGGACGGGTGAAGGATTTAAGGAGTATGCTCAAAAATGGAGAGATCTGGCTGGAAGGGTGCAGCCACCTTTGACTGACTGTGAGCTCGTTGATATGTTCTTGGGGACCCTGTCTGGTCCATTCTTTAATCATCTGATTGGAAACTCTTCCGCCGGTTTTACAGACCTTATCTTAACTGGGGAAAGAATTGAAGCTGGCATCAAAAGTGGGAAGATTCCAGAAGCTGCACCTTCTGATGCTCATAAAAAGCCTCACAGTGGGAAGAAAGAGTCCAATGCTACGTACAGTCAAAAGAGTCGTCGTGACCAACAGGTAGGGGCAGTCATGATCTCTGGTTCTGCGTCACGCCGACAACTGCAAAAGGGAAATCAGCGAAGGCCAGACGAGCCTAAAAGACAGTTCACCAACATCAATATGCCATTGTCACAAGCACTGCAGCACATGTTGAAGATGAATCTGATTGCGGTGATAAACCCTCCTGCGAACCCTAAGACTTCCTCTCCAAACTACAACCCAGATGCAAGGTGCGCTTACCATTCTGGTAGCCCGGGGCACGATACTGACGATTGTTGGGCGCTGAAATACAAGATTCAGAATATGATTGATGCTAAGGAGATCGAATTCGAGCCTTCTGAGACTCCCAATGTGATCACTGCTCCCTTGCCAAAACATGGCTAGGATTGAGAGACTTTTGTTCATTTAAATTCTGAAATTGTATTTTTCTTTGCTTATTCAAACAATTATCATGTCAAACTCTTTTATTTCATTAATGCATTACACATGTCTGTTTTGAATTAATTGTTTTCATTATGCTTAAAATTGCTTCCATTTTTTATGTTCAACTCTCGATTAAAAATTCTAAGCCTTTTGAGGGAGGATGACGAAAACGATACCGCGATCTTTACAGTATGCTTTTGAACATACCCCGCTGGTGAAGTACATGCATTGTTTCAAATCCTAAACAGTGGAGTTATAAGGAAGATAATCCCTAGTCAACCCCTTTGAGCCAAAGAAGTTGGAGTTTTTCTTTTCAAAAATTAAAACCCTTAATCATAACCTGGGGCAGGGTAGTTTTCTCAGTTGATCCAGGTGCACAATGAATGGCATCAAAGGAGGCCTTCCAAAGCAAAGTACAATGATGGTTCCCTATAATCGTAAGGACAGGTAGTCATTGTCTCTCAAAATAAAAGCCCAATAAGTCAAAACCTATGAAGGAGACTTACAAAAAATGGGGCATCCCACTGACTGTAATCACAAAAGAAACAGTTCAGGCAAAAAGACAGGGATAATAAAAACCAAAAGGGAAGAGATCCGGCAAACTCTCAACAAAATGACTGCCTGGTCAAAATAAACTATCAGTATCCGAACCATCACCGGAATATCAGAGCAAAGACTCAAACAAGATCTAATGCACGATTAGCTTAGTTTAGGATCGAAGAACATCACGAAGAATGGGTGGGTACAAATAAATTTGAGCCTTTATCCTTTGTTTCTTAAACCGTGAACCAGGCCACGTTATAACCCTCAAAAGTCCTAGCTGAAGCATGGGTTAGTTCGAAAGCATACTGTTACAAAGGTATCCTGACTCCTGTAGGGCTTGCTGTAAAATCCTGTGTTGACATCACATTTAACAAAAGTTCACTTGCTTTATTGAAAACTGCATTTTCAAAAACTTCAAAACAGACATAAGCTTTGCATTCTTGATATAACATTGTTTGCATATGACTATTTGTTCGAACCGCAGAGAAATTCGCACGACGAATATTTGATGAACAAAAATCTCAAGTGGAAAAACACTTCCAGTCAAGGGACACGACATGATCATTGTCCATCATCTGGGGCAGTCACGTCAAGATTCAAAGAAGCTCTCAAAAGGCCAAATAACTAGAGGCAGACCTCCATCTGAGTCACTTGGGGCATTGGACGTGAATTCCAGCAACAAGTCTTGCATGATCAGACATCTCCTGGTGGTATAGCAACACGATGCTACCGACAGTGACAACTCCCTGCATTCTGAGAGCATGGACATAGTCGAAAAATACTACGCATAATCAAAAACCCGCTAGGTCGACTGGCCTAGGCAAAATAAGGGCTTCCCGGCGAACCAAAAAGGTTCGGGCAAAAATAAGGGATGAAATGAAAAAAAGCTGTACACCCGGCAAGTCGAAAACCTGAAAAGGTGGCTTGGGCAAAAAAAGGGTATCCCGGTGGACTGAAAACCCGAAAGGGCGGTCCAGGCAAAAATTAGGGATCAAAGCGTACGACTATGTCCCGTCATCTCGTCACTTGAAAAATTGTCAATCGGCAGTTATCAAGCTCCTCATAGGCCTTCTTCTCCCGCAGAAACTGGGGCAATAGGAATTGTCCGAACTATACAAGCTGCTCTGTCCTCCAGGTACAAAGTAGATTCAGTGGAAGAATATGACCAAGATACCTTCACTCCCCGCAGAGTAAGACAAATCAGCAATACTCTCCCCAAGAAGAGTTGGTCTCCCATCAGCCCTAAAAAGGCACGGTAACCCCAGCAAGTCAGCAATACTTTCCCCCGAGCAGAGTTGGTCTACCATCAGTCCAGGAAAAGTTGGGTATCCCCAGAAGATCTTAATATTCCCTAGCAGAGTATATAGATGTTCCCTAGAAAGCATCCTCAGCAGTCTTAATATTCCTCGACAGAAATATAAGATTGTTCCCTGGAGGAATACAAGACACCCCCAGGGGAGCCATTTTCTCAAAAGTTTCCCCAGGAGAGTTGAATCATCTCCCCAGTAGATTCAGGAAGCTTGTCCCCTGCAGAGTAAAAATATCTCTCCCAGCCATATTCAAAGGTTATTCCCACCAGAGTCTAACTGGGTTATCCTCAGCAAATTACAACAGAAAGATCGTCCTCAGCGAAGTTCTTCCTATTCCCCAGTGGAGTTCATCAAATCCCTCAAACAGAGCTTATCAACGGAATCCCCCAGCGGAGTTATCGATAAAATCTCAGCAAAGCATCTCTCCCCACAGAGTAATTCCTCGCAGAGTAATCTCTTCACCAGGTTTATTCCCCAACGGAGTTATCTTCTCCTACAAGGTTATTCTTGCAACCATCTTCGTGCATCATCCCCAGCGGAAACGAAGAGCTCAACACTATTCTCCAGCAGCTCCGGGATTTATTTTCCCAGACAAAAATACATTCATAAACATCACATCCTCATACATTATGACATGCATACGCATCATACAACACAAATCTCATTTATTCTTGAGAACCTCTTGACATCAGGCAGTTCATGCATCATGACATTGCATACAGCTAACGTCTTGCCTTTTCAAGAAAAGGTCAATCAAAAGATGATTACCATCTACCTTTGCAGTTCCAGATCAACACCTGTAACAAGCCAGGAAAATTCTGTGGACGACTGATCATGGGTTAATACCTGAAACCAGACAGGACAATTATCTACTTGATCATCATGAGGCAACCCTACACCGATTCCTTCTCAATGTCAGATGAAGTTTTACACGAACTCATCATCAGGAAGCCCTACACTGGTTCCTCCTCAACTCCAGATGCAGTTTTACACGGACTCATCACCAGTCAATCCTACACCGGTTCCTTCTCAATTTCAGATGAAGTTTTACACGGACTCATCCTCAGGCGACCCTACACCGGTTCCTTCTCATTTCCAAGATGAAGTTTCACACAGGCTCATCATCAAGCGACCCTACACCGGTTCCTTCTCGTTCCAAGATGCAGTTTCACGCGAACTCATCGTCAAAATAACCTTACCCCGGTTCATCCTGAAGTGTTACACGGACTTATCACCTTACCCAGGTTCCCCCCAGAAGTTTCACACGAACTTATCTCAAAGTAACCTTACCCCGGTTCATCCAGAAGTTTTACACGGACTTATCTCACAGTAACCTTACCCTGGTTCCTCCTGAAGTTTCACACGAACTTATCTCAAAATAACCTTACCCCAGTTCATCCAGAAGTTTTACACGAACTTATCCCGAAGTAACCTTACACTGGTTCCCTTCTTAACTCCAGACGTAGTTTTACACGGACTCGTCATCAAGAAACCCTACACAGCTTCTCTCTTTCCAAAGGCCCAATTTTACACGGACTCGTCATCAAGAAACCCTACACAGGTTCGCTCTTTCCAAAGATGTAGTTTTACACGGACTCATCATCAGTCAACCCTACACAGGTTTCCTTCCTTCCCAGATGCAGTTTTACACGGACTCATCATCAAGAAACCCTACACCGGTTCCCTCTCTTCAAGATGCAGTCGTCAAGAAACCCTACACAGATTTCCTTCTCAATTCTAGATGCAGTTTTACACGGACTCATCATCAGTCAACCCTACACAGGTTTCCTTCCTTCAAAGATGCAGTTTCACACAGGCTCATCATCAGGCAACCCTACACAGGTTCCTTCTTTCAACCTACCAAGTTACAATTCAACAAACAATCTCTAGATGGCATCTATAAGCCCATCCTCCTATCCATCATCTCTCCAAATGGCATTTGTAAGCCCATTCCCGCCATCACATTGCTGATACTACACCATGCGAGTGCAAATTTCTGGGCACTCTAGTGTTCAATCATCTTCCACCTTCGGATCACGAAAGGCACGTAAGCCAATCTACATCCTCAGGTCTAAGAAGATTGAACAGGGGCAACTATTGTACCCCAAAATTTTCCCTCCCATATCCTTCAAGGTTTGTTCAGAATCATCTTCAATTGGTTCAAGATCTGCTTAAGGATTGCACAGTCCAGATACCTCCTAAGCCAACTGAAATTAGGGTTTTGGTTCTCTCAAGGAATTTGATGTTTTCAATGGCTCAACCAAGTCTCATAGTCCCATATACATCCTCAAGCACCTACATGCCAAGTTTCAAGACTCACAATGCCAAATTCCACAGTCAAAAGCTCCATTTGCTTCACAATCAACTATAGGGGTAAAATGGTCATTTTGCAGTCAAAAGTCATAATTTTGGGTCAACATCTTATTTTGAGTCCACAATCATCATTTGATCAAGTCTTGATCATGATTCCACAAGAATGGCTCAAAAATCATCAAGATGCAAAAAGTTACTATTTTTGGACAGTAGAAAAGTCAACTGTATCTTGACCAGGGCATAACTTTTTCATGGTTCATCAGAAAAATCCCATCCAATGCTCATTTTGAAGGGGATGACATTTCCTACAACTCATCTTCACATTCCAAGTCCAAGAAATGCTCTCATAAAAAGTTATCAATTTCTACATTATAGGTCAATTTCAAAAGTCAACAAAAATGCACTTTAAGTCAAAGACCATAACTTGAGATTGGTAAATCCAAATGACATGGGACCAAAGGCATTGGTTATAGGACTTCAAGACCTTTCCAAAATTTCCAAGAACATGTTCATAGGATCAAAATTGAGCAAGATATGCATTGGAGAAGTTGGGAAATTTTTATGAATTTGCAAAAGTCAACTTTGCTCAAAACACCTTATTTTTGCTAATGGGCCTCAAATCTCTTCTTGAAACTTTATCCATGGCCTATGCACGACCCATCAAGCTTAATTGAATTATTTTCTTATTTTTTATTAATTAATTGGATTTTTAATCAATATCAATTCATTTAATTAATTTAAATTGTAGGAAATACAAAGATTTGATTTTTCAATCTTTTTGTGAAGCAAGAATGACCTAATCATGCTGGCAATTTCGTGTGCAAATCAAAGGGACAAGAATCTCCAAATTTAGCAAGTTTTTCCAATAAAAAAGATTCAAAAATATTTGATTTTCAATCAAATATTCAAGTCATCATTCCATGGATTTTTTGTGCAAGATTTGACCTAAATTCAGTCCTCTATATATACACAACCCAACCCTAATCATGCATACGTGAATTTGCTGCAGAAAAGCCATAACCACATTGAAGAAAATTCAAAGAAAAGTCAATACCGGTTTCCATATTCTAGCACGATTCAAGGGCTTTTGTTGATTCAAACACATTGCTGGAAGTGTCAGGGACGTGTAGCAATCAAAACCAAGCGCTAAAGCTACAGGAATCACCAAGAACAGTTTCACGGTTTGCATATTTTGTCCATAATCGTATTGCTCAAATCATGCATATTTAACATGATTTATTATTTGTTTTGTGTTGCTTGAATCCATGTGAAGCTAATGGTATAAATTAATTGACTTATAATGCACAGAATCGAAAGTTACCATTGACGAATTCTAGGGTTCTTGAACTCTAAAATTGGGGCTTTACAATACAAGAAAAATTGGAACCTTTAAGACCCATGGTTAGAATCGTTGAATCTGGACGAACACGAAGCCACCCTCGCGAAATATTTCTATTAACCACACGCCTAATCGCTATTTTTCTTCATTATGGTTTGTGGGGGTTAAAAACCCCCGCTATCTAATTTGTTTTTTACAGGCATCAGCGAAGAAGATGAGTACGTGGTGATATGCTATTGGAGCATTCAAAAAAACGCGCGCTTGTTTTGTGTTTACAACATATTTATTAATTTTTATATATTATATTTGCTTCTAATTCTCATATCAATTGCAGCGTAATGGCGTAGTGGATGGTGCGTTGGCCAATGATCATTGGGACCTGGGTTCGAATCCCAGGTCCCCCCCAAATATTATTTGTTCTTTTTCCTCAGGTATTCCAGTACAAGGCTTGCAAAGGAGTTCATCATGTACCTCACGCATCAGCATGCCATGTGGCCCCAAGCCTGGATCCCATGGTCAAGAGTGGCGGACTACCATATTCCCAGTCAACCAGTGCCCTAGGCAATTACCAAAGTCAAACAGGCTTGATAGCTTAATGGGCCATGAATTGCTTCTTCACCTCCAAAGATGGGCCAACACCCCCCTGGTTTCTTTTTATTCTTTTTATATTTTTTCCATTTTAATTATTTTACTTTTAATTATTATTATCATTATTATTTAATTAACTCATAAATTAATTATTTTTATAATAAAATTCAGAAAACATAAAATATAATATTTTTCTTATTATTATTAATTTCACCTTTAACTTATTATTTTTGTAAATAAATATGATTAATTAATTTAGTCTTTTAATTAGGTTAATTTCAACAATTTTTTGCAATAAATAAAAATCATGTAGAATTAGGTTTTGACAACTTTTAATCATGTTTTCCTTTTTATTTTATTTTCTTTAAAGCATAAAAAAACTTAAAAAATATTTCTTTTATTTAATTAATTAGAATTAGGTTTAATTAAATGCAAAAAAGGACCAAAATTCATTCTTTTCTCAAAAAGGGTCAAAACCCTAAGGATTTCTCCGATTCAATTTTCTCTCGCGCGCATATTCTTTTTGATTATTATTTTTGATCATATTTATGTAATTGTTCCGAGGATGTAATAGATAATTAGGACCCTTTTTATCGCTTTCTTTATTTTCTCGCAATTTACTTTTCCAGGGTTATGTTTTTGGCGATGTAAATACCCGACGCCTTGTAATAGCGTAGATATACTTTCCGCAATTTACTTTCCGCAAATTATTAACTGTTAACTATGCATGACAAGACTTGCCTGGAAAATAAAATCAAAACGTAGCTCACCATGACATGTGCAAAGATAATTAAACCTGACACACTCGCACATGCCACTCCTAGGGTACGCCTCACTTGGTTGCCTCGACGTGGTCATTGAGTATAGGGTGTTTTAGAGGTCGCCCTCCTGTCTAAAGATCAAAGTTGCCTCGAAACGGTTGCCTCGGATAAAAAAATATCTAAGATGTTAGGGTTACCGCTAAGGCGTCCAGCTATTGCTTTGGTGACCACATGTCCCTATAATCGAATTGACCCGAATAACTCCAACGACGGTGCTACCTACTTCTCAATAGTGGGATAGTACTGTCTAAAGGACATTTACACAGCTTAATTTCTTTTGAGTAGGTAGAGGTTCTTAGATACTTGCTCTTTCAAAACAAAAATACTTTTCGCACTTACACTTTTTTGACAAAAGTTTTCAAACAAACACTTCATGACACTCTTGAGGACAGATACAAGAGTTAAAACGAAGTTTTCGAAACAAACTTTTTTAAAACCCACAAACACAAGAAAAGCAAACATTTTTGAAAACATAGTGAGCAAGTACCTAAGAGCCCGTGGATAACCACGGATATAAAGGGTGCTAACACCTTCCCTTTCTATAATCTACCTCCCGAACCGAGAAACATCTTGAAAAGGAATTATGCTGTGCTTTTGGCCTTTCCTTGTTGGAGAAAATAAAAGACGGTGGCGACTCTTGCTTACCGCGACATTTCGCGAACCAGCATTTCAAAACAGTCAGTTCTATTTCCACCGATCACAATGGGCCAAAGTAGTGTCTCTGCATTTGATGGAGACATGCAGCACATTATTGTGTTTTCTTCCTCTGGGTGTCAGATCAGCATCAGAAAAAACCAAACCGTTATCAGTCGTTACATTGGCCACACAATCTCCAAATTGGTCAACGGAGGTTTCTTGTGGCACATGGGAGGTTTTGAGGAATTTCACCAAAGCTTTTGTATGAGCTTTGGAGCATAATAGTAGGGACAACATTGAAATCTTAGAAGGGGTATGCCCCAGCTGTTCGACCAAGTTGTAGCCGCTCTTTTTAATTATCTTCAAGATTTCTTCCATTTCCTTCTTGGAAGCCTCTAGAATGGATTCTGAATGTGCCTTCATCTAGACAGGCTCAACCAATATGTCTTTGCCCCGAGTCTCGGCCGACTCGGTGATAGGGGTGGCAACAGGGGTAATCATAGGAATTGCGGTGGTAGTATCAGCAGGAACAACAGTAGGAATGATCTCAGGAATGGAATGGCTTTTGGAGGAGAAATCTCAGGTGAGAACACTCTTCCACTTCTTGTTATTTTGCTGGTCCCAATGATATTGCCAACATCAGGATCAATATTTCTAGAAACTTTGTCTTCGGCAGCCAACAGGTCTTGCTTGACGTCGTGTTAATAGACGTCAGCCTCATAATTCCAGGGAACAGCTTTGTCCGAGAAGTATGGGATTGGCCCTGGCATAATGATGATCAAGGGAGCCAACTTTGAAGCAAGTGTAATCCTGACGGGTCTTTTGGTGGAGACCCTGGGAGGATTGAAGGATATAGTTATAATCGAAACATCTTTACAAGAAACAGTTGTGACAAGAGTCTTCTCAAATAGAATCTCTTTTTCATCCATCAGGCGCTAAACACCTGCTTTCAACAAATAACAACCAGTCGTTGGAGATAAACATAAGTGACAATCTTCACCACAGCCCGAAAATAAACTGGCTTGCAACAAATTCCACTTAACAGTCATGAGAGGAGTAACAAGTTCCTCAACAGAAGTAACAAACGTATCGTTGTCAACAGCATTAACACCATGGCCGTCCATGGGCATGGGAGCAGTTATAACATTAGGAATCTCAGGAGCGTCAAACTCAATCTCCTTCGCCTCAATAAGGTGTTTTACCTTGTTCTTCAAAGCCCAATAGTCGTCTGTATCATGGCCTAGACTTTCTGAATGGTAAGCACAACAAGCATTTGGGTTGTAGCGAGGAGATGCAGTGTTGGGATTCTTGGGAGCTTCCCTCAGGGTAACCAGATCGGATTTCAGTAGGTGAGGCAAAACATGAGACAAAGTCATATTTATCCAGGTGAATTGTACTACAAGGCTTTCAACTCTAGGCTGATTATTTCATTGTTGAGTAGCTGCATGCTTGGATATCATAACAGCCCCTACCTTTGGACGTCGCTCGGTTCTGCCCTGATTTCTTTGATTGTAAACAACATTGACCTCTTTCTTTCCCATGAAAGGTCTCTTTCCTGCACTTGAAGAGGCATCTTTTTGAATCTTGCCACTTCTAATACCAGCTTCCACTCTTTCTCCAGTCAAAATCAACTCAGTAAAGCCAGCTGAGGAGCTTCCAATCAGATGGTTAAAAAACGGACCGAATAGGGTACCCAAAAACATATCCACCAACTCCCTATTAGATAGAGGGGGTTGGACTCTTCCCGCTAGGTCTCTCCACTTTTGAGCATAGTCTTTAAAACCCTCGCTAGAACCCATAGACATACTTTGGAGTTGTGTACGAGTGGGAGCAAGGTCTACATTATACTGATACTGCATGTAAAAAGCGGCATCCATGTCTTCCCAGTTACGAATATTGATTCCCTCCAGCTGATAGAACCACTCTAGTTGAGTCCCGGTTAGACTTTCTTGAAAGAAGTGGACCCATAAGTCTTTGTCAGCAGTGTGAGGCTGAATCTTCCTCACATAAGACCGGAGATGCATATTGGGACATGAGACCCCATTATATTTAGATAACACCGGAACCTTGAACTTTTGTGGGATGACAACCCTAGAAACCAAACCCAGCTCTTCAAAATCCAGCCCCGATACCTTCTTTATTTCCATTGCATTCAGACGATCCTCCAGCTGCTTGTATTTTTCATCGGCCGGAGGATACTGCTCCTCATTATTGTCAGTCTCATTATCAGATTCCCTTGGACTGGGGTCTTCCTCTCTTGTTTCCCCTTCTTGATTGTCTCCTTCTTTTGACAAAGATGATAGTTCTACAACTTTCCTTAATGGTCCTCTGAACCTCCTTCCCAAATTCACCACACCAACTGGCTTCTTTGGCTTCTTGGTATTTTCTTTGAAAATCAGGGCTTTCAGTTCCTCTTGCCCCTTGGCCAGAGCCATGATCATTTGTTGAAACTGAGCATTTTGAGTTTGTAGATCCTTCACTGTTTGTTCGAGAGCCATTTCTTTACTGCTGAGATAAACAACAAAGAAGATGAGAAACCTGTTATGAAACCTGTTTATGCAATGATATATATGTATGCAATGTTTTCAAGGATTTCGAGAAATTTAAACTTGTGAACCAAAATGAAACAAAGATTTTATTACTAGGATTCAAAATACAATTGCCTTTTAGGCGTACAATTGAAAATTCTAAAAACTAAGAAATCATGTTTCCCATGTGCGCTTTCTCTTCGTGCCGAGATAGACATTAAGACCTCTTTCTTCATAAAGTTGCTTCATAAGCTCCAAAACTTTCCTCTCATGGGCATAGAAATGATCTCTATAGATATCTCACTCTTTCTTCAGTTGAATCCAAGATCTCTGCAATTCTTCAAGATCATTGGGCATATCAGGATGAAGAACTGTATAAGAAACATCCCCTTCAGTAATAGGCTCCACAATCACTAGTAAGATGGCTATATACGGCATCACAAGATTCTGAGCACGAGCTCGTACTCATTGGAGATAAGGTTCCATAGGGATGGAAGTCTTCGACCCCAAAGTCTTGGTATCAAATCTGTTTACCATGCCCCAAACTCGTATGAACCTCTAACGATAGCCTTGAACATCATCCTCATAGTTTAACACAATTCCCTGGATAAGCATCTCGTGAGGACCATCCCTTCGAGCGTAGCCGAATTGCCGCAAATCCAGAGAAGGATTATAAGTTATGCCTCCCCTAATGCCGAGTAGCGGGACATTAGGGAATTCCCCGTAGCGGTCAATAACAGAAATATCTCCCATAGATCGGGAATACCAGAGAATATCCGCATGAGAAAGTGACATTATCCTTTGCGACCAGCCCAAAACTTCTTCATTCTTCAATACTGATTTAGGGAGGTGAGAAGTAAACCACCTCAAAAACAATGGCATACAACACATAAGAATCCATCTTTTCTTCGTGGTACGAGTGTGGAAGGTATGCAAGATGTCTCCGAGTAAGGTGGGCACAGGGTTGCGAGAGAGGAAGACCTTGATAGCATCCATATCTATGAGTAAGTTTGGATTGGGGAACAGTACTAACCCATAGATTAGAAGTTCCAAGACCTCCTCAAAAGCCTGGAAGTCCAAATCATCCCAAAATAGTTGAGCCTTTTCTATTAGGAACTTGGCTAGAAAACCCTTAACACCGCTTCTTGTTTCTCAGTTGGATACAACGTCGGACAGTTTCAGGTGTAAAGCTGCTACAATAATCTCCGGCTTTGGAGCTTCTTCGAAACCGGTGAAAGGCAACTGATCTGAAATAGGTATAACAATATCTGAGAGAACTCTTCCATGGTGGGAACCAACTAATAGTTTGGAAAGGTGAAGCAATGGTGCTTAGGGTCAAAGAATTGAAAGAGTACACTCATCATCTTCTCATCAAAACCCGAGGTAACCAGACTGAGAAGTCGTCCATAGTTCTTGGTGAATGAAGAAGTATCAGAAACCCTTGATACTATCTCTTTGAGTTGAAGAGGTATTCTCACAAAGCTGATTCGGATGGTATTTCTACAAGCAAAATCCATGATCTGCAAAATAGAACAAAGATAAATTCCCCTAATCCTTGAAATGGTTAGTTTAATGAAGAATGAATGTTTATGATGCATGATGTCATGTTTAAGCAAATTAATCACACACAAGAAAAGCCACAATAGACCTTAGGTTCAAAGGCTTGCATGAGGTTTAAGGCAAGTGCCCTCTTGAAGTTTAGTTGGCTCAACCTGTCTTAGAAATAGTAATCGGGTTCTAAGGAACCTCAATATCCCTGATCTTTCTTTATCGAGCATTAATTTAGCTTAGCAATCTTTTCTTGCGGCTGAAACATCCCAAAAGTCCGATTTCAATGAGTGTAGTATCGAGTATCAACTGATTCCCAGCTTTACACCTAGATCGTCTATCTCACTACTTTCTAATGGCCATGTTTGTTCAACTAAGGTTCTAAGGTTCGTTAGTGCTTCAAGACACCATGTGGCAGCCCCGTATTCTCCTCGATTCGACACAAGGGAACCGGTACCAACCAAAATGTCACACCAACATAGCTGTCGCTTCAACCATTTCGGTCTACACCGTATAGTCTCCATGATCTATAGTTGTTTACCTAAAAAGTGTCCCCAGATCCGGGTATAGGATCTTTACAAGAATACCCCAACAAACCCTCAAAGATAAAGCAGTCAAAACAAACAAAGAAAGCAATTTTTAAATGATCTAGACCCAAAGGTAAACCCTACTTTATTATTGTCCCCAACATAGTCGCTAGTTCTGTGATACGGTGGCAAAACCGACTGTTATACTGGTTTTGCGTTTGTGTTCACAAATGTGCGGTAAGAAAGAGTTGCCACCGACTTTTCGTGTTTGTGTGTTTTGAAAAGTTTTGTTTGCTTTATAATAACTCTTGTATCAGTCCTTAAGAGTGTGATAAAGCGTGTTAGAAAAGGTTTTGAAAGTGTGGTGTAAAAAAGAATTAGTTTTGAGCAAGTACTTAACAGCTATCTACCTACTCGAAAAAATGCGTTCTTTTCCTCCTTTCCTTTAGATAGTGCTACCCTACTATTAGTGAATAGGTAGCCATATCATTGGATGTTGAGGGACTATCGAAGGGACGTTTACGGTCACTAAGGAAACTGAGCAAGAACTCTTAGTAATTCTCCTAAAGTTCTAAGATCACTTTTTAACCGAGGCAATAGTCGAAAGGGTCATCGAGGGACTTGTGATCTCTTGAACTAAAGGACAATCACTAAAAATTCTCATGTTTTGAGAATTGTGACTGTTTCGAAGGCAACCGAGGTGGGAGATACCCTAGGGGTGAGCATGTGCAAGTGTGCTTGATTCAGATATATTATCTTTGAATTAATTTATGATATGTTCAATTAATCGTTATCTTTCCATACAATCCTATTAGCCATTCATCTAAGCAGTTTATAATGCGGAAAATAAATTGCAGAAAATAAAAACTCCTAAGCTATAACAAGGCCTCGGGGAAATTAAATGATTAGATGCGGAAACTTAAACCCTAATTAAACTATTACAAACCGGGAAACAATTACATAATTAAAAAGTAAGACATAAAATAATGAACGCGCGAAGAATAAAGAAGCGTCTAAGCCCTAAAAATGCTCCTAAATTAAAAGAAAACTTCTTTTTTTGTGTTTTTATTTATTAATGAAAATATCATAATAATATCCTCATTAACTAAATTAAAAAAGAAATAAAAAATATTAATTACAATAAATTCTAATGAAACTAATATTTTTGTTATTTTATTAAAAAAATATTTAATGTTTTAACCTAATTCTAATCAATTTTGAATAAAAAAAAGCAAGTTAAATTGATGAAATTAAAATAATTAAAAAAAAGAAATTAATTTTAATTGAAAAAACCCTAAATCTATTTTTTTGTGACATTTTCTGATTTTATGATTAAAATAATAAAAAAGTGAATTTTAAAAAGATAAAATAAATAAACAAATTAAAATAAAGAAATTAAAAAAAAAAAGAGAAAAGTAATGGGCATGTGGTTGTGTTAGCAATCTGGGGGGGGTGAGATTGAATCTGTCAGGCCCAGATTTGTACAAGCCCATTGCTTTTGCGTGAGATCCAATGGGAGGCGTGCTTGAGGGTGCATGATGGGGACGCATGCTGGAGGCTCTGGGATCTGGCTCTGTGGACGTTGGATGGTGTTGATTTGACTACCTGGTGGGCGTGTTTGCTTTTGGGACATGGGATATGTAAATAACTTGTTAGAAAAATAAAATGCCTGACCTGGGTATCAAACTCAGGTCCTCCCCTTTACAACGCATTGTTTTTACCATTTGTGCCAATTATTCATTCATGTATATGATAACAAAAAAAAACAATATAATATAGAAAACAAGGCAATGGCTGAGTCAGCAAGACACGCGCACGCTTATGGGGTCCATGATATTTGAACGACCCAACCAGAAGAAACAATTGCGCAATGCAGGGTCACCGGCTGGTCAAACCACCTCAGACGGTGGCTCCGGTCATCATCTCCGGCCAGCCCAAAAACGTAACCTGCAAAATAAGGAGATTCGAAGCCTGAAAGTTTGCTTACCCCCTAAAACCTAGGTTACGAGTTCAACCACGACCTTAGTTTGGTCTAAAAATGCCTCTATCTTTGAAACCAAAGCTCACACATTTTCAAACCCTAACAATGGCAAGCTTTAATTTTGGCACTGAAACTTATATGAAGCACATTAAAACATTTACAATGATCAATATGACCACATATATGCACGCATAACTCATTTATATTATGTAATAGAAGTATTTGAATTCAAGAAATTATACCAAATCGGTAATGCTTGAAGGAGGGATCTTGGGCACGATTTGGCTTGGCTAACAAATGAGGATGACTCCTGGGACCTTCAGGAGGAAACTAGGATGCTTGGTTTGGATGGAGAAGGCTTGGATCGCTTGGTACAATTTTCACTTTTTCTTTGAAATTTTTGGAAATAATTTTTGGAATTGTGGAGGCAGTTGCGTGTGTCCTTGTATTTCTTAAGGGTTGTGCTTATGTAGTATATCACATTAGGTTTCCAAAAGTGGAGGAAAATCCAAGCTTTCATGAGAAAATATTTTCTTTCAATTATGTGATTTTTTGACTTTTTTTGGACCAAATCGAATCTTCTCTTCCCTCCACGAAATTTCCTTGGTATGCCATCACATTTTACCCATTATTTGATGAGAAAAATATTCCAAATCAAATCTTACATTATTTCTATTATTTATTTAATTTTGCATTTTAATGAATAAAATATCAAAATAAATAGCATAAATAATATAATAATGCATGGATGGGCTTAGAGGTCGTGGACCATGTTAGAAACAAGTTTCAAACATGAAAAGATGGGCCCATTTGGAAAAAAAAAATCAAGTTTGGTTAAATATTAGCTTCATGCACTTTTCCAAAAATTTGTCAACTTTAGCAATGCATGTCTCTCTCATTTTTAACCCTAAGAGGGTGTTCTTTGACTTTTTAGAGAGCCTAGAATGTCCTCTAAACAACCCTTTTGGTCTCATTTCAATTGGATCTTCCATGTTCATGTAAGGAGCTTTGACGCAAAAGGTGTTTTTGTTGACTTTTTGAAAGGACCTATAATGTCTGAGCTTGTATCTTTTAACTGGGGAATTTCTTGAAATTTAGGGATGAAGAGAATTTGATGGAATTAGATTCTCTTCAAAATTAGATTTGGTGAAAAAAATTCTGATAAAGTATGAGAAAGTTATGCCTGGTCAAAGTTTGGTTGACTTTTCCTATAGAAACCCTAATTTGCAATTTTTGACTTTTGATGAGTTAGGAGCATTTCTTGAGGAATCATGATCAACCCTTGATCAAATTATGGACATCACTTCAAAATGTTGATATTGACCAAAAATATTGAAGTTTGACTGTATATAGACCACAATTGACTTTTGACCTAGTATAGTTGATTTTCAGGCATTTGAGCAGTTGACTAAGCAAACTTGTTGTGCAAGGCATGAAATTTGTCATGGATAACCTTGAGGACATATTAGGACCATATACAAAATTTGAGACCATTGGGGTTCACACATCTTGATGAAAGTTGAAACCCTAGTTAGAGGTTCATTGCTTTTAGGAGGAGAATTTGCCTGGTCAATTCTTGGTCATCTATGGGCAAGCTGGGGATCTCAATGGGCATGTGTTAAGTAAAATGAGAGGGAAAATTTTGGGGTACAACATATGCCTAATAGGATTACATGTCAAGAATTAAAAGTAAATGCTAGCAAACTTAAACATCAAAGACAAATAACTGAAACACAACACACCTGCACATGTGCACCTCTAGGGTTCTCTCACTTCGGTTGCCTTCGGAATAAAACAGTCACAACTCTCAAACATGAGGGATTTTAGTGGCAACCCTTTAGTTCAAAGATCATAAAATGACCCTTTCGATGTTGCCTCGGTACATGATTTTAAAACCTTAGGGGTGTTACTGAAGTATCTTGCCATGTTTCCTTTGTGTTGAGCTTCTTCCATCAGAACTTCTCTGCAAAACAAAATACATATTTAGGGAGCATAATTATTCTTTGAGTGTTTGTTATCATCAAAACTCTTACAAGGGTTGTAGAATCAAACTATGTTCTAACAATCTTCCCCTTTTTAATGATGTCAAAACTTGGATATTTCAATAGATACCTGAAGAACATAAAGCAGTTAAGGTCTCCCCCTGAGTTGAGTACTCACATAGAGAAGAAATACTTCTTTGAAGTTTGTTATAATCAGAATATTTGATGCGTCCACTTCTGTCCTCAACAGAGTTTATTCCTGTTTTGCTTTCAGAAAAAAAACAGAAGAAGTTATGATATTCAAAATGTTTGAGACTGTGTCTCGATACTGTTATATTAGAAATATCTTACGTTCTCCCCCTTTTTGTCAAGAATCAAAAAGAAATAAAAACACTATAAGCAATGAAAGAGGATTTGTATTCAAAGGGTTGCAAGAAACACATTCAGAAGGAAACAAATAAAATGAACACAGTACAGAGAACAAATTTTCAAAACTAAGATTGAGGTGGAGGAAGTCGTGTGAACAGGGCTTCCAACAAATTCTTAATTTGATTGTTTGAATCTTCTTGTTTTCCCAACATCCCTTTGATTTATTTGCATATACCATCCTGCTTGTCTAGTCTCTCCTTGAACACTGCATTTTCTTTCTTCAACTCCTCTAGAGTTTGCATAACCAGAGATGAAGAGGGTATATCAACAGAAGGTACCACCTTTTCAGAGTAAGGTTCTGCTGAATCTGACTCAGTAGCTTCTTCAACTTCCTTGCCTTTGTCTAAAACCCTGACTAGAAGCAGAGGATCAGAGGATGGTCCATCATATTCTAAAGGTTGGTGATATTCCCAAGGGGCATTGTCCAGCAGAAGGAGATGTTTCTTTTCCCAGTGACGTATAACTTGATCCTTGAAGACTTTCAGATGATCACAGAAGTTCCATTGAGCAATTTTATAACTCAACTCCTTAAGTTTCTAGGACTCAAAATTGAACCATTTTTTGAACTGGTTCTAGTGTGAATCAGAAGCAGCGTGATTTAGATTCTCTAAGCAAGCTAGTTTCAGAGAGTTAATCCACTCAAGTATTTCTGTTTCAAAAATCAACAAATTTTTACCAACATCTGCTTTGGTGATTTTTGGTTTTGGTACGACAATTTTTTGAGAGCATGAGACAAGATTGTCCAAAGCTTCTAAGTCTATAATTATGCGAAGGGCATCTTCTGGATGGTTGATTGGAGAGGGAGAATTAGAGATAACAATGGGTGATTGTGGTGATTTTATGGAGTGTAATGATAGGGAGATGGAATATTTGGGATGTCGTGGATTGTGATTGGTTGTGAGACCATGAGAGGGCAGGTGATTCCAGGAATGGATGTTGTGGTATCAAAGTCAAAAGTTGGATTTTCTGAGGGGGAGCTTGAAAGTTTAGATTTTCTTAGTGGGGAGCTTGAAACAACGGATCAAATTGATTAATAGCAGAAAGAAGTTGAGAAAGTTCTAGCTGATTTTGGTCAAGATGGGTAGAAGGCAGTTCATCCAGAATGTTTTCTAGAGTAAGTGAGGGGTCAAATTCAATGTCAAAGTCATCAAAGGTTTGTGGTGATGGATCTTGTGGGTTTTAGAGAGGAAGGGTTTTCAGATGTTGATAACATAATTGATTCAATAACAGAAATAAAGGATGAATTACCTTTCTTCTTAGCAGCCTTGGGAATCTTTTGAGAAGATCCTTCTCCAGCAGCTTTCTTTTTCCTTGATTTTCCGGGGGAAATCTCTGGAGGCTAATGTCTCAGATCACGAATGTTCATATTTGGATTTGTCCCGTCCATTTTGCAAGCCTCCAGATATCTGACAATAATTTTTGTAGAAGCATCTGTTTGAGAGAATAGAGGAAAATCCTTTAGAGGTACTCTTCTAGTTGTGATGACTTCCTTGGTTGTTATTGTTGGATCCTTCTTGATGGTGTCAATGATCTTCATCTTCTTTAGATTCTTAGCGTTCAGGGGTTTACCAGCACATGCTCCTAGAGAGCCGACCTGTTGAGCCTCATTCAGATATTCTACCAATTTGTTTTCTGTCAGAATATCTGATATGAGCCTGCCCAGAGGTATCCAATCTCTCTTTGTTCTTTCTTCTTCTCTTGTCTCTTTGAAGTTGGTCTTTAGATGATTAAACAGAAGATGAGGAAGATACCTTTGCCTTGGTTGCTTTAAAGTACAGAAGATACTGCTGATCAATGTTGATATAGTCTGGAGAACTTGTGGGTTTTTTGTGGTTGAAGCAGCCCAAAATATTTTTTGACCAAATTCTGAAGTAGTCTTTCAGATCTTTGATTTTATTTGAAGGTTGGCCAGAAGAAAAAATCTCTTTTGAAATCTTTGTTAGGTCAGAGCATTTGTCTGCCATTTCACTGCAACGAATACCTTCGTCGTCATGACCTATCAATCTCCCAATGAGATCTTCAGAGATTACTATTTTCTTTCCCATCAAAAAAGAAGTGACCTGATGATTTGAGGCAGTAGCGTGAATCCAGAATTCTTTAACCAGTCTTGGAAAAACTGGACCCAGTAGATGATCAAAATACTTTGTCCAACCTTGAATTTCAACGTCAGGTGTTAAATCGTAACCATTTTCCTTCATACTAACAAAGTCCACAATGAGTTCACACAAAACTTCCAGCGAGTCAATGGGAGTCAGGAGTGTTCTTGAGGGTTCTTCATGCCTTTCTGTTGTTGAAGAAGAAGAGCCAGGAACATTTTGAGAGCTTTGAACAGTTTGGGAAGAAGCCATTGTTCACACAAACTTTTGAGGTTTTTTGAGAAAAATAGAGAAAAAAAGAATACAAGTGATAGAGAGAAGAAGTGAGAGTGAAAAAGTGAGCAACGAATTTATAGAAGAATAGGAAACTTAATTAACAAGAAAAAGGGTTAAAAGAAATGATTAAAAAGCATTAATGATTCCTTAAAAAAGGGAGATGGCATAGAGATATGAAACGGTTACCGATATGACACAAGTCTCAATGCATACAATCAACGCTTTAGTCTCTTCAGAATTTAAATACGTGTTCAGCCTTAGAAGAAACTCTTGTGAGAAGATGGCAAATGTTGATGTTGTGAATTGCACGCTTCTATCTTTAAAATGAATCGTTTGGAAACTATTCAGATCTTCTTGGATAGATCCTGATACAACTTTCCTTCTAACTTATGAAGAATTATTGATCAGATGTTCATAAAAAAAATAAAGTTCTGAGGTTTAACATACTAAATAAAACTATCATTCTGGATATAATTTCATGTTGAGATGTTACAGAATGAAGTTAAACCTATCTTCAGAAAGGGGTTTTATGAAAACATCATCCCATTGATGGTCTGTGTCAATAAATTTTAATGAAAAAATTCCTTTCTAAATATAATCCCTAATGAAATGATGTTTTATTTCTATATGCTTAGCCCTAGAATGTAAAATAGGATTTTTGGATTAACAAATAGCATAAGTGTTGTCACAAAGTATGGGAATGTTACTCTCAAATATGTTGAAGTCTTCAAGTTGACTTTTCATCCAGAGCATTTGTGTGCTGCATCCAACTGCTTCTATATATCCAGCTTCAGCAGTTGACAATGCAATTATGGATTGCCTCTTGCTGGACCACGAGATAAGATTTACTCCCAGAAATCGGCAGCTTCCAGAAGTACTTTTCCTTTCTATTCTGTCTCCAACGATGTCAGCATCACAGTACCCTACTAATTTGTATTCTTTGGTTTTTCTATAACAAATACCAAAATTAGTAGTACCTTTCTCTAGGATCTGATTTGAATCTAGCACACTATACAAAATATCAGGTCTTGAAGTTGTTAGATATAGAGAGCCAATCATACCTCTGCAGATCTTCTGTTCTACCTTCTTACTTACCTTTTCCTTTTCCAGAATGCATGTGGGATGCATGGGAGTTTTGGCTGGCTTACATTCTGATAAGTCAAATTTCTTCAGAAGTTCTTTAACATACTTTCTTTGATGTACGTATGTTTATTATAGAGTTTGATTGATCTAGAAGCCCAGAAAGAACTTAAGTCCTCCCATCAAGCTCATTTAAAACTTTGTCTGCATACACTTAGCAAATTCTCTTCCCCGTGAAGTTTTAGTAGATCCAAAAATAATATCATCTGCGTAAATCTGACAAACTAGAATGTCATTTTTAAATAGTTTACATAACAAAGTAGTGTCCACCTTCCCTCTGGTAAAGTCATTTTCTAAGAGAAAACTGCTTAGTCTTTCATACCAAGCTCTGGGAGCTTGTTTTAGACCATATAGTGATTTCTTTAGTTTGTAGACATATTTTGGATGTTTTGAATTTTCAAAACCAGGGGTCTTCATCAATGTAACCATTTAAAAATGCACTTTTGACATCCATCTAATAAAGAGTGGTGCCATTATTTACAACAAAGAAATTAAGAGTCTGATAGATTCTAACCTGGCGGCTAGAGCCAAGGTTTCTATATAGTCTATCCCCTCTTGCTGACTATAACCTTGTGCCACCAGTCGTGCTTTGTTTCTGACGACTTCTCCTTGTTCATTCAGCTTGTTTCTGAATACCCATTTGGTTCCAATGATGTTGAACCCTTTTGGTTTAGGAACCAGATCCCATACATCGTTTCTAGTGAATTGGTTTAATTCTTCCTGCATTGCAAGTATCCAATCATTGTCCAGAAGTGCTTCTTCAATCAAAGTTGGCTCAATCTGAGACACTAACCCCATGAGAGATTCTTCAGAGTTTCTGAATGTAGATCTTGTTCTGATTGGGTCTTCTTTCTTTCCCAGAATTTTGTTTTTCGGATGAGCTAAGCTGCTTCTGGATTGTCTTTTTTGGAGAGGCTCTTCAGATGTTGTTGTGATGTTTGTGACATCTTCTTCTAGAGATGACTGTGATTCTTTGTGAGAAACTTTTGATGCAATGTCTTCAGTACCTGTAAATTGGACTTCTATATCTGCAAAAGATTTATCTTGCTTTGACTTTTGAGAGCCAAGCTTATCATCAAATCTGACACTGATGGACTCTTCTATAATTCGTGTTTCTGTGTTATATACTCTATAGCCTCTTGAGCGTTCAGAGTATCCTAACATGAGACACTTTTATTCTTTAGATTTAAACTTGTTCAGATGTTCTTTAGTGTTCGGAATAATACAGGTACATCCAAATATATGAAAATAAGAAATGTTGGGCTTTCTGTTCTTCCACAGTTCATATCGAATCTTATCCAGAATAGGTCTTATGGAGATTTTATTCTGAATGTAGCACGTTGTGTTAATTGCTTCTACCCAGAAGTTCTTAGCAATGTTAGTCTCGTTGATCATGGTTCTGGTCATTTCTTGTAAAGTTTTGTTCTTTCGTTCTACAACTCTGTTTTGTTGAGGAGTTCTAGGACAAGAGAAATCATGAAAGATGCCATTCTCATTAAAAATTAGTTCAAATTTTTTGTTTCCAAATTCTCCACCATGATCACTTTTGACTTTAACAGTTTTAAGATCTTTTTCGTTCTATACTTGGTTACATAAGGCAAAGAACACAGAATGTGACTCGTCCTTGTGTCTTAAGAACTTTACCCATGCCCGTCTGCTATAGTCATCCCATACTTCTTGCCACTAATGGATGCAGTTTTCACTGGTCCAAATAGATCTATATGCAGAAGTTATAATGGTCTAGAGGTAGAAACAACATTCTTGGCTTTGAAAGAAGGTTTTGCAAACTTTCCTTTTTGACATGCTTCACACAGAGCATCTGAGCTGAACTTCATGTTAGGAAGTCCTCTAACCAGATTGAGTTTGTTAATCTGAGATATTCTTCTCATACTAACATGCCCCAATCTTCTGTGCCAGACCATTGCTCATCGTTAACAGACAATGGGCATTTTACATTCTGACTTTTTAGTTCAGAAAGTTTTATTTTGTAAATGTTGTTCTTTATCTTTTCATTAAAGAGGACAGATCCATCTTTCTGACTAACTGCTTTGTAGGAATTTTGATTGAAGATTATATCATAACCGTTATCACTTAATTGACTTATGGATAACAAGTTATGCATTAATCCATCAACTAATAGAACATTAGTTATAGAGGGAAGTGTATTGTTACCAATAGTTCCAGAGCCAATAATCTTCCCTTTCTGATTGCCTCTAAAACTACGTAGCCTCCATATTTAAGCTCCAGGCTTTGGAACATATGATTTCTTCTCGTCATGTGTCGAGGGCATCCATAGTCCAGGTACCAAGATTTGTGTTTCAGTATTGCTGTTAAAGATATCTGCAATATAGACAATTTTATCCTTAGTGTTGTACCCCAAAATTTTCCCTCCCATATTCTTCAAGGTTTATCAAGCATCGTCTCAATTTGCTCAAGTCTACTCAAGGGTTGCACATTCCAATGGCCCCCTAAGGCAGTCAAAAATTAGGGTTTTGTTTCTTGCAAGGAAGTTGAGGTTTTCAAGGGCCCAATCAAGTCCCATATGCCTATATACATTGTCAAGCATCTACATGTCAAGTTTCAAGACTCACAGCATCAAATTGCACAGTCAAAAGCCCTAGTTGCTTCACAATCAACTGTAGGGGTAAAATGGTCATTTTACAGTCAAAAGTCAAAAAATTTGGTCAACATATTATTTTGAAGCCACAATCATCATTTGATCAAGTCTTGATCATGATTCCTCAAGAATGGCTCAAAAATCATCAAGATGCAAAAATTTCCATTTTTGGACAGTTGAAAAGTCAACTGTAACTTGACCAAGGCATAACTTTTTCATGGATCATCAGAAAAATCCCATCCAATTCTCATTTTGAAGGGGATGACATTTACTACAACTCATCTTCACATTCCAAGTCTAAGAAATGCTCTCACAGAAAGTTATCAATTTCAACATTATAGGTCATTTTCAAAAGTCAACAAAAAGGCACTTTAAGTCAAAGACCATAACTTGAGATTGGTAAATCCAAATGACATGGGAACAAAGGCATTGGTTAGAGGACTTCAAGACCTTTCCAAAATGTCCAAGAACATGTTCATATGATCAAAATTGAGCAAGATATGCATTAGAGAAGTTGGGAAATTTTTGTGAAATGGCAAAAGTCAACTATCCTTAAAACTTCAATTTTTGACAAAAGGGCCCACTTTCTTCCACTTGATTCAGCCTTGTCATGCCATACACGTGTCCCATGATTAATTTCAAGATCAAACATTTATTTTTCTATTTTATTTAATTTTTATTGATTTAATTCATTTTAAATACATAATAATTCAAATAAAATCAGAAAATTAATGGAATGGCATCTTGGTGACTTGAATGGCTTTCATGTGTCATATGCTAGCTCACAAATTCGTGCCCGACCATTTTGAGCATAAAATCCAAGTTTTGCTCCAAGTATGGAATGTCCTTTAATGGTGGTCAAACAAAATCCAAAACTTAATTGCACAAGGTTAAGGCTCATCATATCACTTAATTCTCATTCATACCTACATATGCAATCAGTACAAACCTCATTCACGACCTAAAAAGTGCACAAACGGCAAAATCAAAACTCAAAAATTTGTTGGAAAAGTGAGAGGTCTAGAACAAGGTTGCAGGCACTTTGAGATCAAAAGAAGCACGTAGTCTCCCTCCTTTCCATCCCCTGAAGCCAACGCGACCCTTGCCAAGCCCTAAGACCTCCTACACAGCGCTGTAAGTTCTTCCAAACTCACCCCTGTACACGAAAATTGAACTCTCTATCCTTGCATTGTTTCTCAAAAATATTGGCATAATCATGTTGCTTGTTTGATTCCTGACGTAACTGCATTATTCAATTCCATTTTTATGCCTTGTATGACAAAATTCGTGCCTAGGGTTTGTATATGTTGTTTTTAGGCGTTTTGTTTTCAGGAGAAATCAGGACAAACCATGAGTATGGATATGATCAGGGGACCAATACGAATATGCCCATGGCTTTAGGTGGCGTTTTCATGGCCTGAGGACCATTTTTGAGGCAGCCTGCGAAACTTCCTGCGGATAAAATCCGCAGGTAAAAAACCTGCAAATTTGATGAAGAAGACGATGATGTGTCTTCACATCACTGGCTTGTTCAAACTAAAAGCGCGCATTTTTATTTTATTTCCAGGATATTGCTTTTATTGTATATAATATTAACTTATTATTATTATATCAATTGGAACATACAGCTCAGATGGCCAAGGCGTGCAAGCATAATCCCTTGGGACCTGGGTTCGAATCCCAGGTCCCCCCAAAATTATTATTTGTTGTTTTCCTTCAGCTAATCCTGTGTAGGTTCTTCAAATGATGGCTATCATGTTCTCTCCAAACCCAGGTGCCAAGTGGCCTCCCTCACAAGATCTGATGGCCCTGAGATGAGTGACCACCATATTCATGTTCAATGAACACACAGCCAATCAAGAAAAGTCAATGGACTGAGCTCTTAGTGGGCTTGAAAATTGCCAATACACCCTCAATTCTGGCCCAAACCCCCCCCCCCCCCCCCTTGGGTTTGCATTTCTTTTTTATTTTATTTTCTCTCTTTCATTTGCTTTATTTATTTTATTGTTTTTTTAATTACTAACCATTAAATTAATTAACATTTTCACAATAAAAATTCAAAAAACTAAAAAATGTAAATATTTCATTTATTATTAATTTCACTCTTTTATTTTTTGTAAATAAATTCTAAACATCATTAATTTAGTTTAATTAGAATAATTTTAATCTTTTTTTATATATAATAAATAAAATCAAGCTTAGATTTAGGTTTTTCTCTTTGACTTTTAATTTCTTTTTTTATTTTGTTTTCATTAAAAACATTAAAAACATAAAAAAATCCTTTTTATTGTAAATATTAATTAATTAGCTATTAGGTTTAATTTTAATTGCAAAAAAGGACAATCTCATTCTTTCTAAAAAAAAGGGTCAAAACCCTAAGGACGTCCCGATTCATTCTTTCGCGCGTATTTATTTTTTAATTTATTATTTTGTATCTGTTCAGGAAATGTAATAGTTAATTAGGATCTTTTACCGTCTTCTTTAATTTTCTCGCATTTACTTTCCAAACGGGTTTGTTTTTGGCGATGTATAGACCCGCGCCTTGTAATAGCATAGATTTACCTTTCCGCATTTTATTTTCCGCACTCTTAACTGTTAAAAAATGCATGACAAGATTTGTATGGTAAATAAAATCAATCCGTAGCTCACAAAATAGCATGATCAAAGATAAACATAAACTGAAACAACACACATGCACATGCCACTCCTAGGGTACGCCTCACTGGTTGCCTCGAACGTGGTCGTCAAGTATAGGGTGTCTTAGAGGTCGCCCTCCTGTCTAAAGATCCTGTTGCCTCGAAACGGTTGCCTCGGATAAAAAAGGATCTCATTAGGGTTACTTCTAAGGTGTCCTACCATTGCTTTGGTGACCACACATGTCCCGATAATCGAATTGACCCGAATACCTCCAATGACGGTGCTACCTACTTCTCAATAGTGGGATAGCGCTGTTTAAAGGACTCTTACACAGCCTAATTCCTTAGAGTAGGTAGATCTCATGGGTACTTGCTCTTTTCAAAAACAAACAAAAATACTTTTCACACTTACACTTTCAAAAGGTTTTCAAACAAATTTTTCATACACTCTTGAGGACAGATACAAGAGTTACTTAGAAATTTTTCAAACGAAACTTTTTTCAAAACCCACACACATTTGAAAAGCAAACAAATTTTGAAAACATAAGAGCAAGTACCTAAGAGCTCGTGGATAACCACGGATAGAAAGGGTGCTAACACCTTCCCTTTCTATAAATCTACCTCCCGAACCGAGAGACATCTCAAAGAAGGAATTTTGCTGTGCTTTTGTCCTTTCCATATTGGAGAATATAAAAGACGGTGGCGACTCTTGCTTACTGCGACATTTCGCGAAACCAGCTTAAAAACAGTCAGTTCTATTTCCACCGATCACAGAACTGGCGACTCTGCTGGGGAATTATAAGTGAGGTGTACCTTAGGATTAGACCACTCTTATGTTTTCAATTGCTTGTTTTGTTTGTTTTAAAATTGTGGGCCTGTCTTGGAGTTCCATAGATCCTAACCCGGATCTGGGTGGATACCTTTTAGAAAGTAGCAACAAACTGTGAGGGAACTGTGCGGGGTATACCGACACGGTTGAAGCAGTTTGCTACGTTGATGTGGCACTTTGGTGAGTACCGGTAACCCTTGAGTCAAGTCAAGGAGAGTACGGGGCCGCCGCGTGGTGTCGTGAAGCATCAACTGACCTTAGGAACCTTACTTGACCATCCTGGCCTCTTTAGGGGTAGTGAGATGACCGACTTTGGTGCAGTCCAAAGTTGGTTGATACTCGATACTACACTCATTGAGGGTTGTTTTCTTGGAATATTTTGATCACCAGTTCAGTGGCTAAATCAAAACAATGAACATAGAAAACAACCCAATGATATTGAGTTCCTTAGAACCCGATTACTTTTGATAGGACAGGTTTTTGAGCCCACCAACTTCAAGAGGGTAGTATCCCAAACTTCATGCTGGCCTAAACTCTAAGGGCTGACTGGTGTGACTTGTGTGCCTTATCATGTTTGCTTTTTGTGAATACTTGTGGTGTGTCCTTATCATAACATCATAGCATCATACATCATCATATGCATTTACTAACCACTTCAAGGGTTCGAATCTTCATCTTTGTTCTTGTTTTGTAGGACATGGAAACTATCCGCAGAAAGACAATTCAGATCAACCTTGTAAGGGTCCCTCCTCAGCTTAAGGAGCTTACATCCAGGATTCCCGAGAACTCTTCCTTCAGTGAAAGGCATGGTAGACTCATCAGCTTGGTCAATACCAACATTGAAGAAGATATGATAAAAGTTCTCTTCCAGTTCTTCGACCCTTTGCACCACTATTTTACTTTCCCGGATTATCAATTGGTGCCTACTTTGGAAGAGTTTTCTCAGCTTCTGAAGATTCCTATCCTTAGTCAACTACCCTACAACGGTACGGAAAGGGAACCAAAACTTGAAGAGGTTGCTAAAGCATTATGCCTACAACCATCTAACATCAAGGGGCATTGGGAAACCAGGAGTGGTATCAAAGGATTCTTGGCCAAGTTCCTGTTTGAGAAGGCCCAAGAATGTTGGAATTCCCTTGACCTACAAGACTTTGAAGAAGTTGTGGCACTCCTTGTCTATGGGTTGGTGTTGTTCCCGAATCCAGATCAGCTCATAGATATCAATGCTGTCAAGATCTTCATGTCCAGGAATCCTATACCTACATTGCTTGGGGACATCCTCTACTCATCTTACACTCGAACCATGAGAAAAAGAGGTGTTCTCATGTGCTTCACTCCTCTCCTGGAAAGGTGGTTTATTTCGCACCTTCCACAGTCAGTTTTGAAGAACGAGCGGGGTTTGAGATGGTCACAATGATTGATGACTCTTACACATGCTGATATACATTGGTGTTCTCGGTCCAGAGAAAATGTCACTATCATTGATCGTTGCGGAGAGTTTCCTAATGTTCCTTTACTTGGAATTAGGGGGGGCATTACTTACAACCCATGTCTGGCTTTGAGACAGTTTGGATATGCTCTGAGGGATGGCCCTCATGACATGTTGATTCCTGACATTGTTTTTGACTTCGACAACGATGCACAAGGACTTCGCCAGAGATTTATCAGAGCTTGGAGGATGCCCAACAGGGTAGATAGTAAGACACTGGGGCACAAGAACTCCATCCCCCTGGAGCCTTATCTCAAGTGGGTACGAGCCCGCTCCCAAAAGCTGGTAATGCCATATCCTCATGTTCTCCCCTTGATCAAAGAACCTGTTGTGGAAGGAGAGGTGCCATACACCATTCAACATCCTGACATGCCAACATCTTGGGAAGAAATGCAAAAAAGTTGGGTCCAACTCAAGGAAGAACAGAATTCTCTTGAAGCCAGTCTACATGCCAGTGAGAAGAAGGTCCTGGAGCTCACCCGTCTACTGCATGAGGAAAAGACTCTCAACACTTACATTGCTCCAAAGAGGATGCGCAGTGTCTTTTGGGATTAAGTTATTTTGTAATGTTTTGCCCATGAGGCCCTGATGTGCTGAACAGATTATTTCTTAATATAACGTGTGTTCTCTTTTTGTCTACAACAAATTTGAACTTTCGAACCCTTGAATGCATTGCATAAATAGCATATCATGCATCATGTGCATAACAGGTACTCTTTTTTACAGGTTGCTTAATCTTCTTTACTGTTTATTTCAGCAGTCCCATCATGAATCCTGAACCTACTACTGAATAAGCTATCAAGGCCCTCCAGGCCCAGAACGCCCAGTTCCAGGAGCTGGTCATGAGCTTAGCCCAGGGGCAACAGGAGTTGAAGACTCTTCTCTTGAAGGAGAAGAAGAAGAAGAAGAGGAGGACTGTGCTGTTTAACACTGGACGAAGGTTTGGGAATACACTGCAGAATGAGGTTGATCAGGCTACTTCCTCTGCAGAGAAGGATAGTCCCCAAGGGAGAGAGGTTCCTAGTCTTGCGGTCTCTGATAACGAGACAGATTTCAATGATGAACAGTACCCTCCTGCTAAGGACGGGTACAAACAGTTGGAGGACCGGTTAAATGCTATGGAGATTTAACGTGTTCCTGGGTTGGATTTTGGAGATCTAGGCTTATCTTCTGGGGTGGTGATCCCTCACAAGTTCAAGGCACCTGCCTTTGTGAAGTACGATGGGGCTTCCTGTCCTAAACTGCATCTCTGTTCTTATGTAAGGAAGATCCAGCCTTACACTACAGACAAGAACTTATGGATCCATTTCTTCCAGGAGAGTCTTTTAGGGACTCAACTCGAATGGTTCTATCAGTTGGATGGAACCAATATTCGTAACTGGAAGGACTTGGCTACTGCTTTTTATAAGCAGTATCAGTACAATTCCGACCTCGCTCCTACGCGTACCCAACTCCAGGGTATGTCACTAGGAACGGGTGAAGGTTTTAAGGAGTACACGCAGAAATGGAGAGACCTGGCTGGCAGGGTGCAGCCACCGTTGACTGACCGTGAACTCGTGGACATGTTCTTGGGGACCCTGTCTGGTCCATTCTTTAATCACCTGATTGGTAATTCCTCTGCTGGGTTTACAGACCTGATCCTGACTGGTGAGAGGATAGAAGCGGGTATCAAGTCGGGGAAGATACAGAAGGGTACCTCCTCGAGTACTGAAAAGAAGCCCTTCAAGAAGGAAGCTAGTGCTGTTTATGGTCCCAAAAGACAGAGTAAACCGGAACGCCGCCAAGTTGTCAACGCGGTGGTAATTTCTAAGCCTGTTGCTGCTCCTCAGCAATACAACCAGCCAAGGGGTGAGAGACCCAAAAGGCAGTACACTCGGCTCAGCATGACCCTCTCTCAGATATTGCCGCAACTGCTATCAACCAATCTGGTAACTGTCAAGGAAGCTCCGAAGGTTGTGAACACAACCTCTCCAAAGTACAACCCCAACACCCGTTGCGCTTATCACTCTGATAGCCCAGGGCATACTACTGATGATTGCTGGGCACTGAGGAATAAGGTCCAGGATCTTATTGATGCTAAGGAAATATAGTTCGAGGCGCCCGAAAGGCCCAATGTTGTGACTGCTCCCATGCCCCAGCATGGAGTGAATGTTGTGGAAGAAGACCTGTATGTGGCCTCTGTAGAAGATATTGTTACCCCGTTGCTGACTGTCAAAAGGAACCTGTTGCTAGCCGGTTTATTTCCGGGATGTAGTAAAGGTTGCCTTCTATGTTCTATTTCACCTGCTGGTTGTCCTTTGCTGAAGTCAGGCGTCCAAAACCTGATGGATAGCAAAGAGATCTTGTTCAAGAAGATTGCTATTCCTGCTGTCCGTACCGAAGAAGTTTCTATTGTCACTATTTTCAATAACCCTCCTAAGGCTCCCTTAAAGAAGCCTGTCAAAATCATGTCCACTCAGAAGATCGCTCCTATCATCATCACTGTTCTGGGGCCCATCCCCTATGAGTCTGACAAAGCTATCCCGTGGCACTATGGGGCAGATGTTTATGTGCTTGGAGTAAAACAAGAATTTGATACTAGTACTGCTGTCAGCAACATCACCGAGCCTGCCAAGGTTACTCGAAGTGGTAGGCTCTTCTCACCTGATATTGCACCACCAGCTATTCAAAGACCTCTTATCATCACACATGCCAGTGTGCCTGCTTCCCTTCTTGACCAAGTTCCTGTTTCTACCCCTGCTGCCGAGTCATCTGACGCTCGGGGCAAAGGGATTGCTACTGATGTGCCTGCCCAGACGGAGGCACCAAAGACAACCATTGTTGAAGCTTCCAAGCAAGAGATGGAAGAGATCCTCAAAATTATCAAGAAGAGTGATTTCAATGTAGTTGAGCAGCTGGGGCATACCCCTCTAAGATCTCTATGCTATCACTGTTGTTGTGCTCGGAGGCCCATGCCAAGGCCCTAATTTCCTTCCTGAAGACGGCCCATATGCCACAAGAAACGTCTGCTGATCAATTTACCGATTGTGTGGCCAACTTGACTGCTGATAATGGGTTGGGTTTCTCTGACGCCGATCTGACTACCAAGGGAAAGAACCACAACGACGCCCTGCATGTCTCCATTGAATGCAGGGGCACTACTCTCGCCCATGTGTTGGTAGATACCGGTTCTTCATTGAATGTATTACCCAAGAAGGCCCTAGACAGGTTGGATTGTGAGGGTTTAGATCTCAAGCCTAGTAACATTTTTGTCCGGGCCTTTGACGGTTCGAAGAGGATGGTACATGGTGAAGTTGACATTCCAATCAGGGTTGGTTCTCAAGTTTTTGATTCAACTTTCTATGTGATGGACATTCGTCCATCCTATTCTTGTTTGCTGGGTCGTCCATGGATCCACAAGGCTGGAGCGGTGACCTCCACACTACATCAGAAGCTTAAGTACCCGGTCAGAGGGAAGATCGTAACAGTTCAAGGGGAAGAGGAATATATGGTCAGCCACCTCAACTCGTTCCGATACGTAGAGATGGATGGAGATTTCATTGAGACCCCTTTTCAACACTTTGAAGAGGTGCCTCAGACATTGGCAGCAGCAGAGACTGTGACTGAAGAGGGTTCTCCTTTGAAGATGGCTTCCTTAAAAGATGCTCGGGCTGTGATTGAGAAGGGTGAGTGCAGAAACTAGGCCGACTTCCTGATTTCACTCCAAAGACTGACAAGTTTGGTTTGGGTTTCACTGCAGAAGCTCAGAGGGCTGTGCGTAAGGCAAGGATTGGAAGACCTCTTGTGTTCATCACCAACCCAGGAGTAAATGCTATTGAAGACGACGCAGACGAATCTGAATTCGACAGCTGGATCTACCCTACGACCGACGGTGGACCAAGCAACTGGACTGCGAAAGACTTTACACCTATTACTTTTGTCACTCAGTAATGAACTCCTTTGTTTTAAATTTGTAACGAACAATGATTTGAAACTTTATGGCCCGGTGTCTTACCCGGGACACCGTGGCTTCATTTGTAAGGGCTTATTGTGTGTCACTTCCATATATCATTAATAAAAGCATTGGACATTTTTTACATTTCAAAGCTTGCGCTCCTTTTCTTTCTTTATATATTGCAAAACAGCTATATTTACACACACTCACTTATACAGGTTCCAATCCACTCTGGATCTCACTGGTAACGACTCTGCTACTGCCAGTTACGACTTCGAAAATCCGATCAACTTAGCCCAAGACGAAGGTGAAGATGATTGTGAAGTGCCTGGTGAGCTTGCAAGACTGTTACTCCAGGAGGAGAGGGCCATTCAGCCACATGAAGAGCCAATGGAAACGGTAAATCTGGGTACTGAGGCAGACAGAAAGGAAGTCAAGATTGGTGCCAATCTGGAGTCTAGTGTGAAACAACGGTTGATTCAGATGCTGCATGACTACGTGGAAATCTTTGCCTGGTCTTACGAAGACATGCCTAGGTTGGATACCGACATTGTGGTTCATCACCTGCCTACCAAGGAAGATTGCCCTCCGGTTAAACAGAAGGTCCGCCGTATGCGTCCAGAGATGTCCGAGAAAATCAAAGCTGAGGTTATGAAACAATTTGATGCCGGGTTTCTAGCAGTGACTTCTTACCCTCAGTGGGTTGCCAACGTGGTTCCAGTGCCGAAGAAGGATGGTAAGGTACGAATGTGTGTTGATTACAGGGATTTGAACAGGGCGAGCCCTAAGGATGATTTCCCTCTGCCTCACATCGACGTTCTGGTTGATAATACTGCTCAGCATAAAGTATTCTCCTTCATGGACGGCTTCTCCGGTTATAATCATATCAAGATGGCTCCTGAAGATATGGAGAAGACCACTTTTGTTACTCAGTGGGGCACCTTTTGCTACAAGGTCATGCCTTTTGGGTTGAAAAACGCTGGGGCAACCTACCAACGCGCCATGGTTGCTTTATTTCATGATATGATCCATCATGAGATCGAAGTGTATGTCGATGATATGATTGCAAGGTCCCAAACTGAGGAGGAACACCTTGACCATCTACAGAGGCTGTTTGACCGTCTGAAGTTGTACAAGCTGAGGTTGAACCCGAACAAGTGCACCTTCGGGGTGAGATCTGGAAAATTGCTAGGTTTCGTCGTGAGCGACAAAGGTATTCAAGTGGACCCTGCCAAAGTGAAAGCCATACAAGAGATGCCAGTTCCCAAGACAGAAAAAGAAGTCAGAGGCTTTCTAGGACGGCTGAACTATATTGCCCGATTCATCTCACATCTAACTGCTACCTGTGAACCAATCTTCAAGCTGCTGAAGAAAGATCAAGTAGTACGTTGGAATGATGAATGTCAGGCCGCTTTCGAAAGAATCAAAGAGTATCTCCAAGATCCACCCATCCTTATGCCACCGGTTGAAGGGAGACCTCTAATCTTATACTTGACGGTACTTGACAGCTCAATGGGGTGTGTGCTGGGGCAGCATGACGAGTCTGGCCGAAAAGAGCACGCCATTTATTACCTTAGCAAAAAGTTTACCGACTGTGAGACCCGATACTCACTGCTCGAGAAAACTTGCTGCGCTTTGGTATGGGCTGCTCGCCGGCTAAGACAGTATATGTTGACTCACACTACTCTGTTGATTTCAAAAATGGATCCAATCAAGTACATATTCGAAAAGCCTGCTCTGTCCGGAAGAATAGCAAGATGGCAGATGATCTTGACGGAATATGACATCCAGTACACGACTTAGAAAGCAATCAAGGGAAGTGTATTGGCAGACCATTTGGCACACCAGGCAGTGGACGATTACCAATCGATGAACTTTGAATTTCCAGACGAGGATATCATGGTAGTGACTGATTGTGAAGTACCTGGACCGGATGAAGGACCTGAGGAAGGATCCCGATGGTCTATGCACTTTGACGGAGCCTCAAACGCTTTGGGTAACGATAATGGCGCTGTAATCATATCCCCCAAAGGCACTCATACTCCACTCACTGCCCGGCTATGTTTCAACTGCACCAACAACATGGCGGAGTATGAAGCATGCATCATGGGTCTTCAAGCTGCGATTGACTTAAGGATCAAGTTTCTGAGTGTCTTCGGAGATTCCGCTTTAGTGATCAATCAGATCAAAGGCGAGTGGGATACGAAACACCCAAATCTTATTCCTTACAAAGAGTACGTGTTGACGTTGATTCCCCACTTCGAGGAGATAACTTTTGAACACTTCCCAAGAGAAGAGAATCAGTTGGCAGACGCGTTAGCTACAATGTCTTCTATGTTCAAAGTCAAATGGGACAACGAGGCCCCCCGGATCATTATCTGGAAATTGGACAAACCTGCATATTGCTGTGATCTTGAGGCTGAAGAGGTAACTGAAAAACCTTGGTATCATGAAGTGAAGAGGTACTTGGAAGCTCAAGAATACCCCGAGGGTGCATCCGTTAACGACAAAAAGTTTCTGAGAAGGTTCGCGGCGAAGTTCTTCCTCAGCAATGGCATTCTATACAAGCGAAACCATGATTCAACCTTACTGCGTTGTATGGATAAGACTGAAGCAGAAAAGATCATGGCAGAGCTACATGAAGGTACCTTCGGAACACATTCCAGTGGACATACCATGGCAAAGAAAATCCTTCGGGCAGGATATTTCTGGTCCACAATGGAAGCTGACTGTTACCAACATTCTCGGACGTGTCACAAATGCCAGATCTATGTAGATAAGGTGCACGTTCCTCCAGTCCCTCTGAACGTCTTGACAGCGCCTTGGCCTTTTGCAATGTGGGGTATTGATATGATCGGCGAGATCAGACCTACGGCATCCAACGGGCATCGCTTCATCCTGGTAGCGATTGATTACTTCACGAAATGGGTTGAAGCAGCTTCCTACGCTACGGTAACCAAGAACATCGTGGCACAGTTCATTCGGCATAACCTGATCTGTCGATATGGCGTCCCGGAAAGGATCATTACGGACAATGGTACCAATCTTAACAACAAGATGATCACTGAGCTCTTCGAGCAATTCAAGATACAACACCACAACTCTTCTCCCTACCGGCCGAAGATGAATGGGGCTGTAGAAGCAGCTAATAAAAACATCAAGAAGATTGTGCAGAAGATGACAGTGACCTACAAATATTGGCACGAGATGTTACCATTTGCTCTTCATGGGTACCGTACCTCAGCACGGACGTCAACAGGGGCAACTCCCTTTTCCTTGGTCTATGGCATGGAGGCAGTCTTGCCCATTGAAGTCCAGATACCCTCTCTCCGGATAATGAAGGATGCAGGTTTGAGCGAAGATGACTGGATCCAGACTCGACTTGATCAATTAAATCTAATTGACGAAAAGAGACCCACTGCTATTTGTCATGGTCAGACGTACCAAAAACGGATGATCAAGGCATTTAACAAGAAGGTCAGACGACAAGAGTATCAAGTCGGAGACCTGGTAATCAAGCGCATCATCCTTCCTCAAAGTGATCCCAGGGGAAAATGGACCCCTACGTACGAAGGGCCATTTGTGGTTAAACATATCTTCTCAGGAGGAGCTATGATTCTAACCACCATGGACGGTGACGACCTTCCTCACCCCGCCAATGCAAACATAGTAAAAAGATACTACGCATGATTAAAGACCCGCTAGGTTGACACACCTAGACAAAAATAAGGGCTTCCCGACGAACCAAAAGGGTTCGGGCAAAAATAAGGGATGAAATGAAAAAAATATGTACACCCGGCAAGTCGAAAACCTGAAAAGGCGGCTTGGGCAAAAATGGGTATCCCGGTGGACTGAAAACCCGAAAGGGCGGTCCAGGCAAAAGTTAGGGATTAAAGCGTAATACTATGTCTCATTGGATCACCCTGCATCCAGAATTCGGTATCAACTATCAGGTTCAGACGGCATCGATCAGTCAGCTTCATCTTCAACTAAGCAGCAAAGTGATGAGACGCTTGAAGACATAAAGGCGATAGCAGAGTTGGAACCCAGTGGGATTATTTTCACATAGCTGTTTTATTTCTTTTTCACAAAATTGTATAAACTCTGTTGTTCGGCGGCGTTCTCTTACTAGGACGTCAGCCTCTTGTACATAAACGCCTATTTACAGGCAAATTCAAAAATCAATACAAATTCACTTTTCCAGACAAATTGCCAATTGTTTTTCTTTTTCTGTTTTGTTTTGCAAAGAACGTCCAATGTTCATTTTTGATATATGCATTTGACATTAATTGCTAACTCATAAATATTTGCATACGAAACAAGGGATTAATTACAGGTGACATCAGAAATAGGGGCAATAATGAGTTGTCTAAGAGATCTAGCTGCTCTGTCCACCAAGGTACCAAGGTAGGTTCGGCTGAAGAACGTAACCAAGATACCTTCACTCCCCGTTGAGTAAGACAAGATTCAGCAATACTCTCCCCAGGCAGAGTTGGTCTCCCAATCAGCCCTGAAAAGGCACAATATCTCCAGCAAGTCAGCGACACTCTCCCCAAGCAGAGTTAGCCTACTGCCAGCCTTAAGGAAGTTGGGTATCCTCAGAAGATATCAATATGCCCCAGCGGAGTATACAGATGTTCCTAAGCAAGCATCCCCGGTAGTCTTAATATAAGATTGTTCCCCGGCGGAATACCAGACACCCTAGTGGAGCCACTCCCCTGTACAGTCCAAAAGCTTCCCCAGGAGAGTTGAATCAATCTCCCCAGTTGATTCTGGAAGCTTATCCCCAATAGATTCTGGAAGCTTATCCCCTGCAGAATACGAACGTCTCCCCGGCTTTATTCAAAGGTTATTCCCCACCAGAGCTTATAACTGGGTTATCCTCAGCTAATTACCATGGAAAGATCGTCCTCGGCGAAGTTCTTCCTATCCCCCAGCGGAGTTCATCAAATCCTCCAACAAAACTTATCAATGGTATCCCCAGCGGAGTTATCATCAAAGTCTCAGCGAAGTATCTCTCCCCACAGAGTATTTCCCCGTAGAATAATCTCTTCACCAAGTTTATTCCCCAACAGAGTCATCTTCTTCTACCGGTTTACTCTTGCAACCCTCATCCCCAGCGGAAGCGAAGAACTCTACTCTTCAACATCAGCCCAGGATTTAACTTCCCGGCATGCGTCAAGGATTTATTTTCCTAGACGAACATTCATAAACATTTCACATTTTATACATCCTGCTTACATACATAACAAAGTGCATACGACACGATCTCATTTACTTTTGAGAACATCATGACACCATGCATTTCATACATCATGACATTGCATACAACTGATGTTTTGCCTTTTCAGGAAAAAGGTCAATCCAAAGATGATTACCATCAACCTTTTGTTCCAGATTCGATTCCTGTATCCAGCCAGGGCATATCTGTAGACGATTAATTCCAGATTCGATTCCTGTATCCAGCCAGGGCATATCTGTGAGTAACTGATTGTAGATTCGACACCTGTATCCGGCCAGGGCATGTCTGCATGAAGAGTTTAGAGATTCGATTCCTGTATCCAGCCAGGGCATATCTGTAGATGACTGATTCCAGATTCGATTCCTGTATCTAGCCCGGGCATATATGTGAGTGATTTGATTGCAGATTCGATACCTGTATCCAGCCAGGGCATATCTGCATGAAGAGTTTAGAGAATCGATACCTGTATCCAGCCAAGGCACGTCTGTAAGCAACCTTTTGAAGTTCCGGATTCGATTCCTGTATCTAGCCAGGGCATATCTGTGAGTAACTGATTGTAGATTCGATACCTGTATCCAGCCAGGGCATATCTGCATAAAGAGTTTAGAGATTCGATACCTGTATCCAGCCAGGGCACGTCTGTAAGCAACCTTTTGAAGTTCCGGATTCGATTCCTGTATCTAGCCAGGGCACATCTGTGAGCAACCAATTGAAGATTCGATACCTGTATCTAGCCAGGGCACATCTGCATGAAGAGTTTGAAGATCAACACCTGTAACAGGCCAGAAAGTTATCTTTCTTTCTCAAGTATGCAAGTTCTCGCTAAGGAATCTCTTACGCGATCGACACCTCCCGATGGCATCTATAAGCCCATCTCCACAACTATCCATCACATTTCCAAATGGCATCTATAAGCCCATTCCCGACAGGGTTCTGTCACATCTCCAAATGGCATCTATAAGCCCATCCTCCTATCCACCATCTTTCCAAATGGCATCTATAAGCCCATTCCCTCCATCACACTGCTGATACTCTACTATGCGAGTGCAAATTTCTGGGCACTCTAGTGTTCAATCATCTTCCACCTTCGGATCACGAAAGGCACTCAAGCCAATCTACATCCTCAGGTCTAAGAAGATTGAACAGGGGTAACTGTTGTACCCCAAAATTTGCCCTCCCATATTCTTCAAGGTTTATCAAGCATCATCTCAATTTGCTCAAGTCTACTCAAGGGTTGCACAGTCCAACGGCCCCCTAAGGAGTCAAAAATTAGGGTTTTGTTTCTTGCAAGGAAGTTGAGGTTTTCAAGGGCCCAATCAAGTCCCATATGCCTATATACATTGTCAAGCATCTACATGTCAAGTTTCAAGACTCACAGCATCAAATTGCACAGTCAAAAGCCCTAGTTGCTTCACAATCAACTATAGGGGTAAAATGGTCATTTTATAGTCAAAAGTCAAATTTTTTGGTCAACATCTTATTTTGAAGCCACAATCATCATTTGATCAAGTCTTGATCATGATTCCTCAAGAATGGCTCAAAAATCATCAAGATGCAAAAATTTCCATTTTTGGACAACTGAAAAGTCAATTGTAACTTGACCAAGGCATAACTTTTTCATGGATCATCAGAAAAATCCCATCCAATGCTCATTTTAAAGGGGATGACATTTCCTACAACTCATCTTCACATTCCAAGTCCAAGAAATGCTCTCACAAAAAGTTATCAATTTCAACATTATAGGTCATTTTCAAAAGTCAACAAAAAGGCACTTTAAGTCAAAGACCATAACTTGAGATTGGTAAATCCAAATGACATGGGACCAAATGCATTGGTTAGAGGACTTCAAGACCTTTCCAAAATGTCCAAGAACATGTTCATATGATCAAAATTGAGCAAGATATGCATTAGAGAAGTTGGGAAATTTTTGTGAAATGGCAAAAGTCAACTATCCTTAAAACTTCAATTTTTGACAAAAGGGCCCACTTTCTTCCACTTGATTCAGCCTTGTCATGCCATACACGTGTCCCATGATTAATTTCAAGATCAAACATTTATTTTTCTATTTTATTTAATTTTTATTGATTTAATTCATTTTAAATACATAATAATTCAAATAAAATCAGAAAATTAATGGAATGGCATCTTGGTGACTTGAATGGCTTTCATGTGTCATATGCTAGCTCACAAATTCGTGCCCGACCATTTTGAGCATAAAATCCAAGTTTTGCTCCAAGTATGGAATGTCCTTTAATGGTGGTCAAACAAAATCCAAAACTTAATTGCACAAGGTTAAGGCTCATCATATCACTTAATTCTCATTCATACCTACATATGCAATCAGTACAAACCTCATTCACGACCTAAAAAGTGCACAAACGGCAAAATCAAAACTCAAAAATTTGTTGGAAAAGTGAGAGGTCTAGAACAAGGTTGCAGGCACTTTGAGATCAAAAGAAGCACGTAGTCTCCCTCCTTGCCATCCCCTGAAGCCAACGCGACCCTTGCCAAGCCCTAAGACCTCCTACACAGCGCTGTAAGTTCTTCCAAACTCACCCCTGTACACGAAAATTGAACTCTCTATCCTTGCATTGTTTCTCAAAAATATTGGCATAATCATGTTGCTTGTTTGATTCCTGACGTAACTGCATTATTCAATTCCATTTTTATGCCTTGTATGACAAAATTCGTGCCTAGGGTTTGTATATGTTGTTTTTAGGCATTTTGTTTTCAGGAGAAATCAGGACAAACCATGAGTATGGATATGATCAGGGGACCAATACGAATATGCCCATGGCTTTAGGTGGCGTTTTCATGGCCTGAGGACCATTTTTGAGGCAGCCTGCGAAACTTCCTGCGGATAAAATCCGCAGGTAAAAAACCTGCAAATTTGATGAAGAAGACGATGATGTGTCTTCACATCACTGGCTTGTTCAAACTAAAAGCGCGCATTTTTATTTTATTTCCAGGATATTGCTTTTATTGTATATAATATTAACTTATTATTATTATATCAATTGGAACATACAACTCAGATGGCCAAGGCGTGCAAGCATAATCCCTTGGGACCTGGGTTCGAATCCCAGGTCCCCCCAAAATTATTATTTGTTGTTTTCCTTCAGCTAATCCTGTGCAGGTTCTTCAAATGATGGCTATCATGTTCTCTCCAAACCCAGGCGCCAAGTGGCCTCCCTCACAAGATCTGATGGCCCTGAGATGAGTGACCACCATATTCATGGTCAATGAACACACAGCCAATCAAGAAAAGTCAATGGACTGAGCTCTTAGTGGGCTTGAAAATTGCCAATACACCCTCAATTCTGGCCCAACCCCCCCCCCCCCCCCCCTTGGGTTTGCATTTCTTTTTTATTTTATTTTCTCTCTTTCATTTGCTTTATTTATTTTATTGTTTTTTTTAATTACTAACCATTAAATTAATTAACATTTTCACAATAAAAATTCAAAAAACTAAAAAATGTAAATATTTCATTTATTATTAATTTCACTCTTTTATTTTTTGTAAATAAATTCTAAACATCATTAATTTAGTTTAATTAGAATAATTTTAATCTTTTTTTTTATATAATAAATAAAATCAAGCTTAGATTTAGGTTTTTCTCTTTGACTTTTAATTTCTTTTTTTATTTTGTTTTCATTAAAAACATAAAAAATCCTTTTTCTTGTAAATATTAATTAATTAGCTATTAGGTTTAATTTTAATTGCAAAAAAGGACAATCTCATTCTTTCTAAAAAAAAAGGGCCAAAACCCTAAGGACGTCCCGATTCATTCTTTCGCGCGTATTTATTTTTTAATTTATTATTTTGTATCTGTTCAGGAAATGTAATAGTTAATTAGGATCTTTTACCGTCTTCTTTAATTTTCTCGCATTTACTTTCCAAACGGGTTTGTTTTTGGTGATGTATAGACCCGCGCCTTGTAATAGCATAGATTTACCTTTTCGCATTTTATTTTCCGCACTCTTAACTGTTAAAAAATGCATGACAAGATTTGTATGGTAAATAAAATCAATCCGTAGCTCACAAATAGCATGATCAAAGATAAACATAAACTGAAACAACACACATGCACATGCCACTCCTAGGGTACGCCTCACTGGTTGCCTCGAACGTGGTCGTCAAGTATAGGGTGTCTTAGAGGTCGCCCTCCTGTCTAAAGATCCTGTTGCCTCGAAACGGTTGCCTCGGATAAAAAAGGATCTAGGACATTAGGGTTACTTCTAAGGTGTCCTACCATTGCTTTGGTGACCACACATGTCCCGATAATCGAATTGACCCGAATACCTCCAATGACGGTGCTACCTACTTCTCAATAGTGGGATAGCGCTGTTTAAAGGACTCTTACACAGCCTAATTCCTTAGAGTAGGTAGATCTCATGGGTACTTGCTCTTTTCAAAAGCAAACAAAAATAATTTTCACACTTACACTTTCAAAAGGTTTTGAAACAAATTTTTCATACACTCTTGAGGACAGATACAAGAGTTACTTAGAAATTTTTCAAACGAATCTTTTTTCAAAACCCACACACATTTGAAAAGCAAACAAATTTTGAAAACATAAGAGAAAGTACCTAAGATCCCGTGGATAACCACGGATAGAAAGGGTGCTAACACCTTCCCTTTCTATAAATCTACCTCCCGAACCGAGAGACATCTCAAAGAAGGAATTTTGTTGTGCTTTTGTCCTTTCCATATTGGAGAATATAAAATACGGTGGCGACTCTTGCTTACCGCGACATTTCACGAAACCAGCTTAAAAACAGTCAGTTCTATTTCCAACGATCACACTTAGGTACACATATCTTTTTGGGTCCTTGTTTGTTAGAGTTATTCTGTTTGAATTTTGGTTTAGCAGAAAAAGAATTACTAGTATATTTTATGTCATGTGCACCCATATCTGAAGTGAGAATATAGAGGTGTGCGTTTAATGACCATATCCTTAACTTTCTTAGTTTGAGATACTTTTCCCTTGTATCCTATTCCTTTTCTTCCATTTCTGCTAACTCCATAGATCATTGAAGCCATCTTGCTTCTATCTATGTTTTTAGCAAGAAATTTTTGAAAGTTATGATCATATTCCTTTATGATCTTATTAGAGTTACTAGGAACTTCTGAGATAGTTTCGTTCTGAGCATATTGTAGATTACTCTTTAGTTTAGAAATTGTTTCTTTCAGCTCAGAGTTTTCTGATCTCAGTTTCTTAGTTTCTTCAGAGTTAGAAACTAGATCCTTTTTCAGGTTCTTGTTTATGACTCGAAGTTTTTGATATCTTTCAAGAATTTCTGACAGACTCTCTTTTAATTGAGATCTAGAGAAGTTAGAGAATACCTCTTCTACCTCTGACTCTGATTCTAATCCAGATGATCCAGTATTTTCTGATATGTTGGCCATTAGGGCTATGTTGTCTCTTTCATCTTCTGATTATGTTTCAGCTTCAGAAGAGTATGAGTCGTCCCATATTGCCATGAGGCTTTTCTTCTTTTCCTTAAAGAACTTCTTTTTAGGTTTCTCTTTTTGAAGATTTGGATAGTAGCTTTTGTAATGCCCTTGTTCATTGCATTCATAGCAGATAATGTCTTTGTTGCTTGAATTTTTGTATCGAGAAGATGGTTCAGAATGATTTCCTGTTCTTTTGGAATTTCTGAACTTCCTTTGCATGTGCTTCCACAGTTGATTGACTCTTTTGGAGATAAGAGATAGTTTGTCTTCTTTTAATGAGGATCCACCAGAGTTTTCTTATTTTTCCTACAAAACTTTCTATTCATATTTTTGTTAGATTTAAAAGCTAAAGACTTACCTTGCTTCTGGGGCTCATCTTCTTCTAACTCTATCTCATGACTTCTCAGGCAGCTGACAAGTTCTTCGAGAGAGATTTTGTTCAGATCTTTGGCCAGTTTAAGAGTTGTGACCATGGGTCTCCATTTCTTGGGTAAACTTCTGATAATCTTCTTTACATGGTCAACAGTTGAGTACCCTTTATCTAGAACTTTTAACCCAGCCACCAGAATTTGAAACCTTGAGAACATTGTTTCAATGGTTTCATATTCTTCCATTTTGAAGGATTCATACTTCTGAATGAGCGCAAGAGATTTGGTTTCTTTGACTTACGTGTTACCTTCATGCGTCATTCTCAAGGAATCAAACATGTGTTTTGTTGATTCTCTGTTTGTGATCTTCTCATACTCTGTGTACGAGATAACACTCAATAGAATAGTTCTAGCCTTGTGATGATTTCTGAAATTTCTCTTTTGATGATCTGACATTCTTTTTATGTCAATCATCTGACCACTTTCATCAACAGGGTGTATGCACCCATCAGTCACCATGTCCCAGAGATCAGCATCATGAGCCAGAAAAAAACTTTTGATTGTCTTTCCAATAATCGAAGTTCTCACCATCAAAAATAGGAGGTTTGCCACTGATTCTATCTTTCTCATCATGGTAGTCATTTCTGATGTTCTGACTTGGTCCCACCATAGTGTTTTTCTTGCTTGGATCTTTTTCTGACACGGTTAAGTGCTTGTACTCAGAACTAGGAACTCTGATACTAATTAAAGAATGGAAAAACACAAGAAGGGGGGTTTGAATTGGGGTTTTTAAAACTTAAATAAAAGAAAACTTGGCTATCCTGGTTCGTTTGAACTCAAACTACTCTAGTCCACCCGCCAAGGTGATTTCGCCTCTCCCAATGAGGTCTTAACCCACTAATCAAACTTGATTACACAACTACTATGACAACCGTCAAAGTCTTCTTGAGTTTAAACCACAATCCGGTTTCTCAAGGAAATAAACTAAAAAATGTTTAAGAGAGTGTACAAAAATGTTTTCTAATAAAACAGTATCACAAGTGATGTTTTATACAATTTAGATTTAGGGTGTTTGAAGATGATGAAGATTACTACTTTGCTGTGCGTGAAAAATCGTGAACGATTTCTTCTTCAAACTTTGTTTAAATAGGAGAAGCATGTAGAAGTTTTTGGAATGTTGATCAATGATAATTAAAGAGCTTTCCAAACATAGAGATCCATGTTCCCCTTTAGCCGTTCATTTTGAAATGACAATAATTGAATTGTAACGCTTCAGAACATGCTTGCTTCAGAAGATGAAAGTTACCGTTGCTTCTTTCCAGAGCTTTGTGGATCATAAACATAGAGTCTTGTTTGCAGCATTAGAACTTCTTTGAGATATGTATAGAATCAGAGTTGAAATAGACATTTAACTTATCTTCTAAGCTTCTTCCATCAGAACTTCTCTACAAAACAAAATACAAATTTAGGGAGCATAATTGTTCTTTGAGTGTTTGTTATCATCAAAACTTTTACAAGGGTTGTAGAATCAAACTATGTTCTAACATTCTATCTCAGTGAGAAGAAAGTGTTAGAACTGACAAAGCAGCTTCACGAGGAGCAGAGTCTTAATGCCTATATCAGCATGAAAAGGAAGAGTCCATGGAAAACCTAGAAGTTTTAGAAGTTAATTATTATTTCTTTGCAAACTTTGATTTCATTTCAACTTACTAATAAAAAGTCTTTGTTTCTGTTTTGATTAAAAGAGTTTAAATCCTACGAGGTCCTTGAAAACATTGCATAAGAATATCATGCATATCATCATATAAGCAGGTATTTCAAGACAAATTTCTTATCTCTTTGTTGTTTATTTTAGCAAAAAGAAATGGCTCTTGAACAAACAATTAAGGATCTTCAAGCATAGAACGCTAAATTTCATAAAATGTTCCTAGCTCTGGCTAAAGGACAAGAAGATCTGAAAGCTCTCATTGTTAAAGAGAAGACAAAGAAGACAAAGAAACCAGTTGGAGTCCTGAATATGGGAAGAAGATTTAGAGGACCAGCCAAGCGAGCTCTGGAATTCGCAACTCCATCAAATGAGGGGAATAATCAGGAAGAGGATGACAAGAAGACAAAAGAAGAAGATAACAGCCCAGGGACTTATGAAGAGGAAGAAGACTATACTGAAGAACAATATCCTCCTTCTTATGACAAATATAAATAGCTGGAGGATCGTCTCAATGCTATGGAGATTCAGAGAGTACCTGGTTTGGACTTTGAAGAGCTAGGGTTGGTCTCGGGAGTGGTTATCCCACAAAATATGACGGTGTTTCATGTCCCAAGCTTCATTTGAGGTCTTACGTCAGGAAGATACAACCCCATACAGTTGATAGGATATTATTGGTTCACTTCTTTCAGGAGAGTTTGTCGAGGACGCAATTAGAATGGTTCTATCAATTGGAAAGAACCAACATCCGCAATTGGTAAGATTTGGTTGCTACTTTTACAAGCAGTACCAGTATAATGCTGACCTGGAGACGACTCGTATACAGTTGTAAAACATGACCATGAGCTCAAATGAAGGTTTCAAAGAATATGCTCAGAAATGGAGAGATCTAGCTGGAAGAGTGAAACATCCTTTGACTGACCGGGAAATGGCAGACATGTTCATGGGTACTCTGACAGGCCCGTTCTTTAACTTGTTAATTGGAAGTTCTTCGTCTGGTTCTGACCGGGGAAAGGATCCATAGCGGTATCAAGAGTGGGGAGATTCTGATTGCTGCATCTTCTAATGATGAGAAGAAGCCATTTGGTGGTAAGAAGGAAACTAATGTTGTGTATGTCCAGAAGGATCGTAATAAGATAGACTACAACCAATCTATAGGGGCAGTACTAGTCTCTAATCTAGCACTAGTGAAACGACGACAACAGAGCAATCAACATAAACAAGACACGCCCAAAAGACAATTTACCAAAATCGACATGTCTTTGGCTCAAGCATTGCAACACATGTTGAAGATGGAGTTGATTATGTTGAGGGATCCTCTTCGAAATCCCAATACCTTCGCTCCTAGCTATCATCCTAATGCAATATGTGCATACCATTCCAATAGTCCTGGACATGATACGAATGATTGTTGGGCGTTGAAGAACAAGATTCAAGATTTGATTGATGTTAAGGAGATTGAGTTTGGCCCTCCTAAGGCTCCCAATGTGATCACTGCTCCCATGCCAAGATTGAGAGCATTTATATCATTTGAATTCTCAAATTGTAATTTATTTTGATTGTTCGAACACTTATTTCATGTCAAACTTTGTTATTCAATTAATGCATTGCATGTGTTTGTCTTGAATTAATCCATTCGTTTTCACTATATTTAAACTATAATTTTACTTCCTTTTTGTAATATTCAACTCTCAATTAAAAAACTATAAGCCTTTAGAGGGAGGATGACGAAAAAGATACCATAATCTTTACAGTATGCTTTTGAACAGACCTGGCAGACGATGTACAAGCGTTATTTAAAATCCTAAACAGTGGAGTTATAAGGAAGATAATCCTTATTCAACCCCTTTGAGCCTAAGAAGTAGGAGTTTTCTTTTTCACGCAAATTGAAACCTTTAATCATAACCTAGGGCGGCGTAGTTTCTCAGTTAATTCAAATGTGCATTCAGTCGCGAGCTCTACCTTCATACACAATGAATAGTGTTGAAGATGCTCTTCTAAATCAAAAGATGGTGATGGTTCCACGTAATCATTAAAATAGGAAGTCATTATCTCTCAAAAGAAAAGCTCGCTAAGTCAAAACCTATGAAGGAGACCTTAGAAAAAAACTGGGGCATCCCGTTGACTGTAATCACAAAAGAAACATTTCAGGCAAAAGGTAGGGATAATTAAAAAAAAGAGGTCGCTAAAAATCCTCAACAAAAAGAAAAGGTTACAAAATTGATTGCCTTCTCAAATAAACATTCAATATTCGAACCATCACCGGAATATTAGGGCCAATATTCCATAACTCAATTGGGATCTAAACGCATAGTTAACTGAGTATAGGACTGAAGAACATCACGAAGAACGGGTTGGGTACAAATAAAGTTTGAGCCTTTATCCTATGTTTCTTAAACTGTGAACCAGACCACATTACAACCCTTAAAAGTCCTAATTGAAGCATGAGTTAGTTCAAAAGCATACTGTTAGAAAAGGTATCATGACTCCTGTAAGGTTTTCTATAAATCCTGAGTTGAATTCATATTCTTACAAAGTTCTGTTTGTTTACTAAAAATGCATTATCAAAACTTCAAGACAGACATAAGCTTTGCATTTTTAAATGTCATTGTTTGCATATGACTAATTGTTCGACAGCATAGAAATTTGCACGACGGATATTCAATGAACAGAAATTCTCTCAATGAACAGAATCACCTTAGATTGAAAAACATTTCCAGTAACAGGCCTTTCATAATCAAGAGGCATGTCATGGTGTTTAACCGATCTGGGGGAAGTCGAGTCAAGATTCATGGAATCTCTCAAAAGTGTCGAATAGCCATGGGCAAACCTCCATCTGAATCACTTGGGGCATTGAACATGAGTTCCAGCAAAGATCCACATATGATCAAGCAAACATTTTCTGGTAGTGCTGCAACACTTACTACTATGGACAGTGACAATTCTCCACATCCTGTGAAAGCTGACATAGTCGGAAAATACTACGCATGAAAAAAAAAAGACCCGCTAGGTTGACTGGCCTAGGAAAAATAAGGGCATCTCATCGAACTAAAAAAGTTCGGGCAAAAATTATGGATATATAAATAAAACTGTACACCCGCAAGTCGAAAACCTGAAAAGGAAGCTTGGGCAAAAAGGGGTATTTTGGTGGACTGAAAATCTGAAAGGACAATCCAGGCAAAAGTTAGGGATTAAAGTGTATGACTATATCCTGTCATCTCGTCACCTGTCTATTAGTAGAAGACTTATCACCCTGATCAGCATTTACTCAAGACTCTGGGAGTTAGGACAAAGTTCAAGCTATCCAAAAATCCCCACAGAATCACTTCCATGGATTATCCCCATAATTTCCCCGGCAGATCGCTCTGGCGGATAAAGGAGTATGATCTTCTTCCTGACAATATCACTAACCTACGGAGTTTTAATCAGTACATTTCATGGAGTTTCTCTTCCCCAACTGAGCTTGTTCCTCCAAGGTTGTAAAACCCCCTTCAGATTTCTGCTCTCCAGCAGAGTTCTTAACAAGGGTGTTTCCTCAGCAAGAGTACTTCTCCATCAATAGGGTTTATTTTCCCAAACAGTTTATCATCTTCTAGATACAGTGCAGATACAATCAAGACACAGATTAATTCTGGAACTCATTCCAGATTTCTCTTCTAGATACAATATAGATACAATCAAGACACAGATTCATTCTGGCACTCATTCCAGATTTCTCTTCTAGATACAATACAGATACAATCAAGACACAGATTCATTCTGGAACTCATTCCAGATTTCTTTTCCAGATACAGTTCATATACGATCCATATTCTGATACTCATTCAGTACATCTTATAGATATGGTTCAGATACAGTCCAGATATGGATATTATTCTGATACCTATTCAATACATCTTCAAATACAATCAAGGCATGGATTTATTCTGACACTCCCCGGCTTGAGTGTGCTTCTACCACAAATCACTGGAAAATCCCTCTCTCCAGTGAAGTCGTCGCTATCCCGAGAGAGTTGTTATGGAACCTAGAAACCAAACTAGATATTAGTCAACTTTATCCTCCCTAGGTGAGTCGAAAGGTTATCCATCTCTTCTATTCCCATACAGGGTATAAAATCTCGGTAGAACAACAAACATCCAATGTTCTTAAACTCTTCTCCCCAAGCAAGAATTAACACGATCCAATAGAGTTTCCTCAAGCAAAGAGAAAAAATCAATGTTCCCCATCGGAGTTTCCTCGAACAAGAAAACAGGGATCCCTAGTGGAAACAATTCCAAGAAGATCGAATATACACATACTCTTCATACCTAGCAACAATCAGGGATTTATTTTCCCCAGACAAAGATGCTCGAGTTTACAAATGCACCTCAATAACATTTCACATTCATACATCATTTACAAAGGACATAGCATATGCATACAAAACACATATACCACAATCTCGTTTATTTTGAGAGCATCATTACGCAATACAATACCTACATCATGACATTGCATAAAACTAACTTTGTCTTTTTAGGTTAGTTCTCGAACAGATAGAGATTGTCAGTAGTTTATCATCTTCCAGATACGGTTCAGATACGCTCCAAATACGGATGTCATTCTGATACTCATTCCAGATCATCTTTCAGATACAGTTCAGATACACTCCAAATACGGATGTCATTCTGATACTCACTCAGTACATCTTTCAGATATGGTTCAGATACGCTCCAAATACGGATGTCATTCTGATACTCATTCAGTACATCTTTCAGATACAGTTCAGATACGCTCCAAATACGGATGTCATTCTGATACTCATTCAGTACATCTTTCAGATACAATTTAGATACGCTCCAAATACGAATGTCATTCTGATACTCATTCAGTACATATTTCAGATACAGTTTAGATACGCTCCAAATAAGGATGTCATTCTGATACTCATTCAGTACATCTTTCAGATACAGTTCAGATACGCTCCAAATATGGATGTGATTCTGATACTCATTCAGTACATCTTTCAGATACGGTTCAGATACGCTCCAAATACAGATGTCATTCTGATACTCATTCAGTACATCTTTAAGATATGGTTCAGATATGCTCCAAATACGAATGTCATTCTGATACTCATTCAGTATATCTTTCATATACAGTTCAGATACGCTCCAAATACGAATGTCATTCTGATACTCATTCAGTACATCTTTCAGATACAGTTTAGATACGCTCCAAATATGGATGTCATTCTGATACTCATTCAATACATCTTTCAGTTCATATACGATCAAGATATAGATTCATTCTGATACTCATACTCAATACATCTCCAGATACAATCACAACATAGATTCATTATGACACTCGCCAACACATCTGCTAGATACAATCGGACACAAACTCATTCTAGTATACTTCTCATATGAAGTCAGATACAAAGACCTCTTCTGGCTCAGATAAAATCAACCCTAGATTTCTTCTGATACTTTTTCCAGTTTTGAGTCAACATTTACTTTGGATGGCATCTATAAGCCCATCTCTGACGACTCTTAGTCATCTTCTCCAAATGGAATTTATAAGCCCATTCCCGATATCATCAACCAACGGCGTTACTTCATGCATAGGCGAGTGCAAATTTCTAGGCACTCTAGTGTTCAATCATCTTCCACCTTCAGATTACGAATCGCAGACAAGCCAATCTAACTCTTCAGGTTTAAGAAGATTGAACAGGGGCAGCTGTTGTACCCCAAAATTTTCCCTCTCATTTTATTCAAGACATACTCATAGAAGTCCCTAAATGCTCAAGGTTGACTAAGAATTGACCAGACAAATTGTCCTCCTAAGCAATGGACTTCCAACTAGGGTTTCACTTTTCACGAACAAGTGATTTCCATGGTCCCTGATATGTCCTCAAGAATATCCATTCCAAGTTTCATGTCTTGCATCACAAGTTTGCCCAGTCAATGGCTCAAATGTGAGAAAATTAATTGTATTGGTCAAAAAGTCAACTGTGGTCAATATACAGTCAAACTTCAAGATTTTTTGTCAACCTCAACATTTTAAGTGATATTCATTATTTGATCAAGGGATGATCATGATTCCTCAAGGAAAGTCCTCAGATCATCAAAAGTCAAGAATTGCCAAATTAGGGTTTCCTTAGGAGAAGTCAACTGAACTTTGACCAGGCATAACTTTCACATGATTCATCAACGTTTACCCAAACAAAGCCCATTTTGAAGAAAATTCAATTCCCTACAACTTTTCTTTTATTCTTAAGTCCAAAAGATGCATCATTTGAAAGATATGATCTCATACATTACAAGTCATTTTCAGAAAGTCAACAAAAGACACTTTTTGTCAAGGCAACTTACATCAAGATAATATCTCCAAATGCAAAACTGATTAAACTATAAAGTGTATAGGACATCTTGGGATTTCCAAAAAGTCAAAGATCATCTTCAAAAGATGAAATTTGAGCAAGTTATGAAGTGCACAAGTTGGACAATTTTCAAGAAAATGCATGAAATCTCAATTTTGCAAATTGGTGATTTTAAGTTATTGGGCCTAACTTCGTGGAGTTCAAACATACTCATGATATGTCCAAGGACCTCTAAATCTATCCATGCATTATTTTTATTTATTTGAATTTTTATTCATTTAAGTATGAATTAAATCAAAATATGAATTAAATCAAAATATGAAAACTAATGGGATAGTGCATATGGGATTGGTTTGATCCATCATAAAGCCCAATAATTGATGTAAGATGCATAGAAAGTGTCTAGACAAAAATGGCAAGGGATCATGAAGTTTGGAAACTTTTCAAATTTTGATTTTTTTTGTTTTAAGGCCATGGTTAATGGCTTGATTCTTTCCATAATGGTTTACACTCCTCTCTTCCCTCTATATACATGACATTACAAGCAAGAAAGAACACACACCAAACTTCCTAGAGAAGCTCTCAAAATTTTCACAAAATTCTCAAGAATTGCAAAATTCGAAACTCACTCTTCCAGCCAATATTCATCAAAACCAAACCCTGCATTTTGTGTCTGAAGCTCCAAGGATCTCATTCCTATCCTTCTTGTAGATTAAAGCACGCTAGAATACGCCTACGAGGTTGCTCCGGTTGGGTAAATTTCTCAATCTCAAAATTTTTAATTCTCACATTATAAATTGTTTTTAAACACTCATACATGTTCACATTGATGCTTGGATTGTTTTAGAACCATTGCCTTGGAGTTTTGATGCAGGAATCCAGTTCTAGCATTGTTAGGGCTCATGAACTTTTGAGTTTCAGATCCAACACTATGAGTCATTTCAGACCAAACCAGTACCATGGTTGGATTCGTAGCATATGTCCCATTTATTATTATTTTTTGCTTTAGGTCATTTTCATTTGTCTCTTTTATTTCAATAATTTCTTTTACTATTAAAAAATCATAAAAGACATCATAAAATCAAACAAACCAAAAATAATTAGCCTTAGATTTTAATTAATTAAATTAATTTTAATTAGTTTTTTTAATCACCTTTCTTTTTTTAATTAATTAATCAATTAGAATTATGATTAATTTAATTTCAAATCTTTTCTTAATAATAATAAAAAACAAAATAATATTATATTTTCTTCTATAGTTAATTTTTATTCAATGCTCATTTTCTTCTATTAATTTAAATTAGATTTAGCTTTTTAATTTTCAATTTAAATATTTTTTTAAAAAAATAAACAAAAATAAACAAAAAAAATTATCTTAATTTGCTTAGAACTTTTTTTTGGGCTTTTAGACATTCCTTCTTAATCTTTGCGCGTTCTTTATTTTCCGCATTATTACTTTTGAAATATTGTATCTGTCCATGGTTTGTAATAGTTTAAAATTAGGATTTCTTTACTGTTTTTACCCCCAGTTTTGGACTTGTAATTTCCCCCTCCCCGAAGCCATGTAATATTTAGTTTACATTCCGCACTATATATATATATATATATATATATATATATATATATATATATATATATATATATATATATATATATATATATATATATATATATATATATATATATATATATATATATATATATATATATATATATATATATATATATATATATAACTGTTAGATGTGTGCCTAATAGGATTGCATGACAAGAATTAAAAGTAAATGTTAGCAAACTTAAACATCAAAGACAAATAACTGAAACACAACACACCTGCACATGTGCACCTCTAGCGTACTCCCACTTCGGTTACTTTCGGAATAAAACAGTCACAACTCTCGAACGTGAGGGATTTTAGTGGCAACCCTTTGGTTTAAAGATCATAAAATGTCCCTTTCGATGTTTCCTCGGTACATGATCTTAAAACCTTAGGGATGTTACTAAAGTATCTTGCCAAGTTGCCTTTGGGACTGTATGATGACCCTCAATTGTCCCTCAAACATCCAACGATGGGACTACCTACTCACTAATAGTAGGATAGAACTGTCTAAAGGAAAAGGGGAAAGAATAAAACTTTTCGAGTAGATAGATAGTTCTTAGATGCTTTCTCAAAACAAAACATTTTCCACACCTACACTCCTTTCCAAAAATATTTTCAAAAACACTTTGTATACGTTCTCAACAATACGAGAAACATTACAAAGTTCGTCGCACTAAGGCGTCTTTTCAAAATACTTTTTTTTCAAACACACAAACACAAGGTATTTTTCAAATGAGCTAGCATCTAAGAGCCCGTAGATAACTACAGATGGAAAGGGTGCTAACACCTTCCCTTTCCATAATCTACCCCCTTACTCAGAAATAATCTCGAAAGGTCTTTTTTTGTTCTTTTCACCCTTTCCTTTGTTGGATAAAATAAAATTCGATGGTGACTCTTGCTTACCCCAACATTTGCGAATACAAACACGAAACCAGTATAACAGTCAGTTTTGCTACCGTATTACACAAGTGAATTTTCGCAATGAGGTACCTCAAATCAAGATTATATGCCTAGATAGACCTGCTCATGAGTTTGTAGTAGAAGAAATAGTGAATGAAAAGCCATGGTATTATGATATCAAGTGTTTCCTTCATAATCAAGTGTACCCACCTGGGGCTTCCTGTAATGACAAGAAGACTTTGAGGAGATTGGCGTACAAATTCTTTCTCGCCAAAAATGTGATATACAAAAGAAATTATGACATGGTCCTACTAAGATGTGTGGATAGACACAAAGTGAGCATGTTAATGCAAGAAGTTCGTGAAGGATCCTTTCGTACTCAAGCCAACAGATATTTTATGGCTAAAAAGATGCTCATAGCAGGTTACTATTGACTGATAGTGGAATCTGATTGTTGTCAATTTTTTAAGAAGTGCCATAAATGTCAGATCTATGTGGACAAGATTCATATGCCTTTGACTTTACTCAATGTTATCTCCTCTCTATGGTATTTCCCTATGTGGGGAATTAATATGATTGGCATGATTGAGCCCAAAGCTTCAAATGGAAATCATTCAATTATGGTAGCTATTGGTTATTTCACCAAGTGAGTTGAAGCAGCGTCGTATGTTAATGTGACCCAGCAGGTTGTGGTCTGATTTATAAAGAATCAAATTATTTGCCGGTATGGTATCCCGAATAAGATCATTACTGACAATTGTTCGAAGTAGGATACTATTAAACAACAAGATGATGAAAGAGCTTTGTGAAAGCTTCAAAGTTGAATATCACAATTCTTCACCTTACTGACCCAAGATGAACAGGGTTGTTGAAGTAGCTAACAGCAATATTAAGAAGATTTTGCAGAAGATGGCTGTGACCTGTAAAGATTGGCATGTGATGCCCCATTTTGTTTTGCATGGGTATCGTACATCCGTCCGCACCTCAAGAAGGGCAACCCCTTTCTCTCTTGTGCATGGAATGGAAGCAGTGCTCCCTTTAGAGGTTGAGATCCCATCAATGGAAGCCAAGTTGTCAGAGGTTTAATGGTGTCAAAGTAGATATTACCAGTTGAATTTGAATGAAGAGAAGAGAATGAAGGCCATATGTCATGGTCAGTTGTATCTAAAAATAATGAAGCAAGCATTTGATAAGAAGTCTGACCTTGTGAATTCAGAGAGGCGACCTCGTTCTCAAAAAGATCTTGCCTCCTCTTCAAAATTCTCGTGGAAAGTGGACTCCTAACTACGAAGACCTATATAATGTTAAGAAAGCCTTCTTTGGCGGTGCAATGACTCTTACACCTATGGATAGTGAGGAGCTCCCTCATCCAGTGAATTCCGATGTAGTAAAAAAATATTTCGCCTAAATAATCAAAAGAATAGCTCACTAAGTTAAAAACCCAAAATGGCGACTTATGCAAAAAAGAGCGTCTCGGTAGACTGAAAAGCCAAAAGGGTGGTCTAGACAGAAATTAGAGACATAAACAGAAATAATTCATTCTGATAGATTGAAAACCTGAAAGGGAAATCTAGGAAAATGTTAGGGATTATGGCAAGTAACTGCATCAAGCATGGGTTTATCACTTGAAGCGGCATCATCCTTATCAGAATTTCTCAGTTCATCCTTTCTCAACGGAAGCTTGATTACAGGAATCCAAAATTGTTAGGGAGAATATTGGTCATTGTATTTCAATGTAGCCTTTCCATTTTACCAGTTTTCGACTATGTAATGATCCATGGAGTTACACCATTTTAGAATTACCATTCTATTAATAAAATCTCGAATTTAAGTAATTGTTTTCAATTCTTATATTGTTTTCTTTTGCAAAATGTCATTTATTTTTTATAGTAATTTTTGAAACAAAGGAATAATGATAATCATGCTTTTGTTACAAAACGTTTTCCTTTGATTTGTGAACAAAACTAAAAGGAATGTAGTTGATTGTTTAAAATGATCAAGTCTCAAAGTACGAACATAGCTTGCCCTATTGTAGTGGATCTTGTGGTTCCCTGCAAATATCTCTTGATGATTCAGGTTTCCTCAGCTTAGCCTAGATCAAACAAGGAATTTCCCCATGCAGAGGTCTTTGGTCCGATGATCCAAATCTCCCCTGCTGAGTTTTCATTATGTGATGGTTTCATCTGGCAAGATGTCTTTGATTTGATGACACAAAAGTTTCTCCCGCGGAGTGTTGTTCATATGTTGAATTCATGTTTTCCCTCAGCCAAGCCCTAATCGAAAAAGTGTTGGTGACAAGTTTATTTTGATATGGATGATCTGGTTTCTCCTCATAGAGTCTTGATCTCCCATCCATTTGATTTGATTTTTTCACTATTGATTTGGGTTTTCCCATAGCAGAACTAATGTAGGTTACTCTCAAAAAGTTGTTTTAAATGAGTCATGTTGTGTTTCCCCCAACAGATCTTTTTACAAATAGATTATGTGCAATTTGTTGTTGCACCTTCAAAAGGTTATTGGTATCGAAATATTTGTGGATGCCATCTCTATCATATATGCATTTCCCTAGAAGAAAAGTTATCCAACATTGATCTTTATCTTGTTGTGATTTGGCCTCGTATTTAGTTTGTTTAAATCTTCCCCGTTTATCCATGTGAGTTGGTGTTTTTCTTTGTCATCACAAACATAACATTTCATGCCTTTTAACATTCATAAAAACATCACCATGCATGACCGAAGTCATTCCTCATTGGATAGAATCTTGTTTGATCGTTTATTTTCAGTTCGTTCCTATATTCAACTTTGGTCTCTAGCAGCAATGATTGATTTCTCTAGGTTGGATACCTAGATGATGAAGAATATTTTCTTTACCCCTTGAGGATCCTATTTTCCTCAGCAACTCCATGTGTTTATGGTTTGCATCCCCAATAAAGGACGAATGAGGTATATATTCCCAACAATGTTTTACAACACTCTCTTGGAAGCTTTTGCTCAATAGCAAATGGAGGTCTCTTTATTTGAGAAGCTTATTTGTTCCCGACATTCTGATCCTTTGCGCGACATCATAGCAGTCTCTTTATGTGAGAAGCTTGAATATCCCCACCATATTAATACCCATCCTCACACCTAAAGTGGAAATCTCTCCAGTATATTCTCGGAAGAAAAGCTCATTGTGAAATCCTTAATCTGATCAAGGTTAAGCACTAGTTCGTTATTTGAATAGATGGTTGTCTCTTTATTTGAGAAGCCTAGTGCGATCCAAGTCAATACCTTAATCTCCAAGCAAGTGTAAGTCTCTTTATTTTAGGAGCTTGTTTGTTACCCTTTCCAGGGGGAATCCTAGGTTAAAGAAGAAACTGAGACCGTTCCTAGTTGAATACCAAAAGTTTTGGGAAGTTTGTTACCCTTTCCAGGTGGAAGACTTGGTTAAAGAAGAAGCTGAGCCCCGTTCTTGGTTGAAAACCAGAAGTTTTGGGAAGCTTATTATCAATATGATTTGTTGCTACCTTTGTCCATGAGTTGGTAGTTCCCCGTCATCTATGAGTCGGTGTATCAATATTTTGTCATCTTCATCCATGAGTTGGTAGCACACTATCATATATGAGTTAATGTATCAATCTTTTCCTCACCTTTGTCTATGAGTTGGTGTATTTCTTTCCTCTACCTTCATCCATGAGTTGGTAGTTTACTGTCATCCATGAGTCGGTATTTTCGATCTTATTGCCTTCGTCTATAATTTGGTAGTAATGTCTTTCCTCACTACCAACTTAGGGTGTTTTCCCCAATAGGGTCAGTGACCCTTTTTAGAGATTATTCTCTAGTGCAGCCAATAATTTATTCCCACTGTTCTGCTTAGGATTATTCCAATAGAACTAGAAATCATTTATCTTAGTGTGATTCTCTACTAGATTCAGTGATGTCTTCCTTATGCAATATTCCCAGTGGATCATTCCATTGTTGTTTGTTGTTCTTTCTTACCCGATTGTGCTTTGGTTTCTCTCCAAGCGTAGTTTCTCGCATGGATGTATTATTCCTCGGTGATTTGTGTTTCCCTGGTGATTACCCTTGGGTTTTCTCCAGCAAAATCAAAGTCGTATTTAGTCTACGCAAAAACTTGGTCTCCAATAGAGTTTTCCCCACAGAGTTCTATAATTTGCATATATATCATAAGCATTTCTTGTAGTATCTTAGGGCTAAAAATTGGTTCTTCTATATTTAAGTATCTTCAATCTCGTCAAGATGAAGATTCCAATCTTGATATCTCTGAATAAAAGAAACTTAAATAGGGGCATATGTCATACCCTAATTTTTACCTCTAAGATCCCACTTACCATACCATTGCATTTCATCAAAATCATAAACTTTGTAGCCTCCTGATCTTTGATTCTTTAGGGTTTTCCTTTTGAGCTCACTAAGCACGCTTTGGATTTTCTTTTATCTTTGTGTTTACTTGTTTTATGCTTTACTAACCCTATTCAAAATACAAAAAAAAAAACATGCTTTGTTCCATTTCTTGTTTTGCAAGGTATGACTTGGAATCAAAAGATCAAGATGGTTTCCAAAATTAGGGTTTTGATCCCCTAAGTCAAAGTCGAGGTCAACAAATGGTCAACAAGGCTTGTTCTTTATGGCATGACATATAATCTTGGGTCATATTCATTTCAAGACTCATTCAACACCAATTTACCAAAAGAAGTTTAAGTTTGATGTTTGGTTGACAAGTTAACTCAAGATAGGTTCATGTGTTGAAGTTCATATGATCATTGTTGTGCCTTGAAATGCAAGAAAACTTAAAAAAAAATGACAAGTTAGAACATGGTGGTTTGACCTAAAATCAAGTATGGCATGCCCTTTGGTCCAAACACCATAACTTCTTCAATTCTCAAAATTTATGGGTGCTTCTATGAGCCAAATGTCAAGAATGATGTCCTCTACAAGTTTGCTTCATAGGTCAAACATCAATTCAGGTTCTAAGTTCCTCAAATGTTGGAGGCTATTTGTGTATAATACTAGGTTATGACCTGTTTGACCTAATGTTAGACTTGTTTTTCAGTGCCACGACCCCAACTTTCAACTCATGTCATTTTCACATCAAGCATCCTTTTGAAGTGGTTCTTTTTGCATTGTGTTCTATTCCATGCAAGGATCACTTGGCTCAAAGAAAATTGGGAATACGGGTGAGTGGATTTCATTTGGCCTAAGCTTGAACATGGTTGTGGTGGTAGAAATGTTGAGACTAAGCCATTGGATTGACTTAACTCATACAAATCAAATAAAAATTGCCACCGTGCTTTATTGTTTCCAGAGGAATGGGAAAAGAGCGAATAACCTAAAAAGAGTGGGAGAGAATCTAATTTCGGGGATTGATTATGAAAATGGAAGGTATTAGCACTCTAAACATCAACGGTACTCCGTAGGAACCTCTTTGTAAATCTGTGTATTTTGGCTTAAAAAGTTGTATAGAAATAGATTGTGGGGATGAGAAAAGAAATATTTTTTAGAATTTTTTCACCCGCCGCCGTTGCGGACCTTAAGTGCCTACGTATCACCTTTCATGCAATAGAGGATCAGGGTACTCGTAGTTCACCTTTAAAAATTTAAAACACAAGTGTGTTGGTTAATTTTAAGACAGGAGACATCATCGTCTTATCCGAGTGGAAGAACATACTTACTATCCACGATTATGAGAAAGGAGAATTTGCATCATTTCAAAGTGGAGGATATGGCTTGGATTTTAAAATCAACAAATCCTCACTCAACACCCATGTAGAAAATATCTTGCTTCACTACATATCGTAGAAGTATAGTAGTTCACATCACTACAAGGATTGACAAGAGTCTAATCTTTTGAGAAAATTTTAAAGCAAAAATCCAAAGTGGCAAAGATGGTTTGAAAGAGATTGATTGACTTTGAGTCTTCTCACAAAAATATATCAAAGTATTATTAATTTGTTTAAAGTTTGATTAAGAAAAGATTTTTGAAACTGCATGGACCTAAGTCCAAGTTTATTATGAAAGTGATTCAATTTTAAAAAACAAGAATAGTTTTGAAATTAAAGAAGGTGGGAGGAGATGAAGGGACTATCCTAAAGCATAAGGTAAAATCTAGAGAAAAGAACCGACTAACCAACAAGAAGCAAAAACTTGACATAATGAGTCAATGTAGAATTCCCATCCTTTGGATTGAAACCAAAAAATCAAAGATGATAAACCTCTTAAGAAAACCAAGCTTCAAATGCATTAAGTCTTCACAAAAATTGGACAGAGTAATGGCTGTATACAAATGAATTCCCGATCACAGACAAAGCATATAATCAGAATAATTTGCACACAAAGAAAACAAACAACCCAATGTCTAGGGGTAAACCCCAAGAACTCCAGACAAAATAGCAATAGAAGTCACAAGGTCTCAAGGTAGTCAAGGTCTCTAATCCTAAGTCCAAGAAGTCCATAACTCCATCATGCCAAGGATAGTAACCAAATAGTCCAAATAAAATTAAAGTTTTTTATGGTTCAAGTTGATTATTAGGTATCTTAAAAAAAAACTGAAAAGCTCAATTGAGAAAAATAAAAATGACATAAAGATAAATTCTCAAGTGAGCAAAGATGAAAATAGCATGAAGTGAAAATGCTAAAATGAATGAGCTTAAAGTAAAAAGAATAATGTAAAAGCATAAAATAAAGCCAATTGTTAGAAATTAGAGGTTAGTTAAATGACCATCTTGAAACTTGCATTTGAAAACTCATTAGAAGATTGATAAAATCAAAGCCACTCAATACCAAGTTTCATTTTATTTTTGTCAAGTATATCATTCATTTCAAAATCTCAAGGCAACAATAAATGATCAATGATGTTTAAATGATTCACTTAGTTCCAAAATTTATGAATACTCATTAGAGGATTGATAAGACCAAAGCCTCCTAACAATGAACCTCAAGATTATTAGATCAAAGGTTTCAAATTAAACATGCATGGGCTTGCAAACATAGGTTTGGGCCACAAATGATCATTTCTAGAATCAGGACAAAATTTAGCGCTATGTTAAGCAAGTATAAGTGGACTTATATAGAAGTCACACCTATTTTGAGGCCGGTCAATAGTAATCTATGTGCTATATGTTTAGAGTGATGATATGTAGATCATCCTCTAACAACATGTAGCACAAAGAGATGAGGATAAGATGAAGAGGAAGGGGATACATTTAAATCAAAAACTTTGATCAAAACTATCGTTAAAATCATCCATCCATTTTGGTGGATTTAAACTCAACATCCAAGATCCAATGATGTTAATGAAGTTTTTGATCAACAATCACATAGTCAGAATATATTAAAAAATAAATTGTATTTAATGAATAAAATAAAATAAAGAAAAATGACTTTTAAATTGTTTTTAAAATCAAAATAAGAGGTAAAATAGAAAACTATTTTCAAAGTATCAAAGAAAACTTTAAAAAGGCAATAGAAAAATCAGAAATGACCTCAAATTTTTTTAAATTTTTTTTGGTAATTTTTTAAAATAGAAAAGTATTTTTAAACTAATTAAAATCACTCAAATAAGTGAAGAAAAAGATCAAAAATAGTAGAAGTAAAGATAAAATTCTAGAAAAAGTTCAAAAAATCAGAAATGAGTAAAATGATTTTTATAAAAAATTTCAGAATTTAAAAAATATCAAAAAGTATTTTTAAATAATTAGAAAAAAGTCAAAAAAAGGAAAAATTATAAAAAAATATCAAATCTGAAAATAAAATCATGAAAATATAAAAATCAGAAAGAGTATAGTTGAAAATATTTTTGTGAATTTTTTCATAATTTTTAAGTCAAAAATGAATTTTCTATGATTTTTTGAAGTTTAAATCAATTAAAATAAAAAGTCAGAAAATAAAATAACAAACCAAAAAAATATGGACCATTGGATGAGAGTCAAAACACGCTAGTAATTAGATCCAAAGGATCTAGCACGATGTGCATGTAAGTGTTTGTTGGTAGCAGTTTTGGTAAAACAATGCGCTGTTAATGTTTTGCTATATGTCTTGACATTTATAGAAAACTGTTTTGAATGATGTCAAAGCAGATGTCTTGACATCTGCCTCCTGAACTGAACTCAGCTAACATCAGTTTATGTTTTTTTGTTTCCTGATTTCCTGCGCTCCATAATTCAAGATTTGTGACTCACAGGCTGCGAAAAATATGGAGGAATATTTTTCAAAATGTATGGATTTTATCTTGACCTATTTTCATGGAAATATTCAAAAGAATTGAATATTTGGTTTTAAGCCCAAGCCCACAGTTGCGCATATATAAGGACTCGCTTCCTTATTCAAACTACTGCAAATTTTGAAGAAGAATACTTTCTTTCTGTTTTAAAAAGTCTAACTCTTTTAATTGTCAAACACTCTAGTATTGATTTAATACTTGTGTTGTTATTTGGTTTGTTAATTATGTATCATTCATAAGCTTTTAAGAATTGAATGATTGAAGTTTTTAAACTTATTATTTCTATTGTTTCTTCATTGTAAGTGATTGAAGCGATTTGAGGAGGGCCTCATACCTAGGTGAGTCTTCGGTAGAAGTATAGCACGGGTAGTGATTAAGCGATTAGACCGTAAACTGGTTGTTTACTAAGGTCTATGAATTGATACTATTTAATGGACTTGTCCCTGGCTTGGTAGCCCCCAAAGCAGGTGTTGTTATACACTGAACTGGGTGAACAATCTCTTGTGTTTTTACTGCTTTTGTTATTACTTCTCTTTACTTGTAAATATATATTTGTGTCGTGATATCTCATTCGACATCACATATCTGATACCAGAATTTCAATTGGTATCAGAGCAGGCATTCTGCTCTTTATCTGGGTGAGATCCATGGAAGATGCTTTCTGGTACTATGGACAAGGAAGAATGATTTATGAACAGACCACCCATTCTGGATGGAAGTAATTATGACTTCTGGAAACCACAAATGGTGGCCTTTTTAAAGTCCTTGGACAGTAGGGCTTGGAAGCTGTTTTAAAAGGATGGAAACACCCTGTCAAATTGGGAGAAAATGGAGAACCTACTTCTGAGTTAAAACTAGAAGAAGATTGGTCTAAAGAAGAAGATGAAATTGCTCTTGGAAATTCTAAAGCCTTGAATGTTATATTCAATGCAATTGACAAGAATATTTTCAGATTAGTAAAAACATGTGAAGTAGCTAAGGATGCATGTGGAATTATTCAATCTACTCATGAAGGCACATCCAAAGTTAAGATGTCAAGACTTCAGTTGCTCACCATAAAATTTGAGAATTTGAGAATGAAGGATGATGAAAGTATTAATGACTTCCATATGAACATTTTTTAAGTTGCTAATGCATTCAGTGCATTAGGAGAGAAAATACCAGAAGACAAATTGGTGAGAAAGATGCTCATGTCTCTTCCCAAGAGATTTGATATGAAAGTGGCTGCTATAGAAGAAGCTCAAGACATTGATAAAATGAAAGTGGATGAACTTGTTGGATCCCTCCTAACATTTGAATTAAGCATCAATGAAAGATCTGAAAAGAAGAACAAAAGCATAGCCTTTGTATCAAATAATGAAGATGAAGAGGAAGATTGTGATTTGGATACAGATGGAGGAATATCAAATGTCTTAGCTATGCTTGGAAGACAGTTTAATAAAGTGATAAAAAGAATGGATAGAAACCAAAGATCAAATGTCAAGAACATCTCATCTGACACCCATAAGTCAAATGAGTTTGGAAGAAAAAGGGCTGAAGAAAAATCCACTCAAGGGAAGGGAGTACAATGTCATGAATGTGAAGGCTTTGGTCACATTAGAGCTGAATGTCCTACATATCTTAAGAAACAAAAGAAAATTTTGTATGTTACTTGGTCTGAAGATCAGAGAGTGATCTTGAAGAATTTGCCAAATATGTTAAAGCATTAACAGGCAAATATGTATCTGATGGAGAGTCTAGTGATGGGGAACTAACTTTGATGAGTTAGCTGCTTTATACAAAGAATTATGTCTCAGAAGTGCAGAAGTGTGCCTTGAAGGGGAGAAACAAAAAGTCATCATAACCCAGTTGAAGGCAGAAAGGGAAGAACATTTAAAAGCTATTTCTAATCTCGAAAGTGAAGTGACTTTCTTAAATTCAAACCTTGATAGAATGGTCAAATCTCTCAAGATGCTAAATAATGGATTTGACAAACTAGATGAAATTCTTCAAGTGGGGAGAGTGATTGGAGACAAGAGTGGTCTAGGGCTTAATCAGAAAGAGAAACCTAACTCAGAAGAACCTTCATCACATTCCACTCAGGCTAAATTTAAACCTAAGATGTCGAATCAAATGTCTAAACATCATAGCAAGAAAGGACATCATGGCAAACATCAGGGTAAGAAAAAGTTTAATCACACCAAGGAGAATCCCCATCCCTAGAGATATCATCAATGTGGAAGGCTTGGCCATATAAGGCCCTTCTGTTTCAAGTTGTATGGGTATGCTAAGACTACTCCTCCTCCCAAGACTGATAAGATTCCACAAAATAACAAAAAGAAGAAACAATGGATTCCCAAGTCTAATGTTGCTAGTTTCATAGCTCACACCTCCCTCAGAGTATCAACCAAAGATGATTGGTATTTTGATAGTGGTTGTTCTAGACACATGACAGGTGTAAAGAATCTGTTGGTGGATGTAAAATCTCATTCCACTAGTTATGTGACTTTTGGTGATGGAGCAAAAGGTGAAATTAAAGGTATTGGTAAGCTTGATTGTTCATGAGTCCCTAAGCTTGATGATGTGTTACTTTTAAAGGGTTAACAACTAACATGATAAGTATAAGCCAATTGTGTGATCAAGGATTCAAATTTAACTTCACCAAGGATGAATGTCTTGTGTGTAATAAAAATAATAAAGTTATTATAAAAGGAATCAGATCTAAAGACAACTGTTGTCTATGGGTTCCTCAAGAGTTGAACCTCTCCTCAACATGTGTTTTAGCCAAAGAGAATGAAGTTAAACAATGGCATCAAAAATGGGGGCACTTGCATCTGAAAGGTATGAAAATAATTATATTTCAAGAAGTAGTGAGAGGGATTCCTAAGCTCAAGATAGAAGAAGGTAGAATATGTGGTGACTGCTAGATTGGAAAGCAAACTAAGATGTCACATCAGAAGATCCAACATCTCACTACATCAAAAGTTTTGGAACTTCTTCACATGGACTTGATGGGACCTACGCAGGTTGAAAGTCTTGGTGGTAAGAAGTATGCCTATGTTGTTGTAGATGAGTTTTCTATATACACATGGATAAGCTTTATTAGAGAAAAATCATAACCTTTTGGAGTGTTTAAAGATCTATGTCAAAAACTTCAAAGGGAAAAGGAAAGTCATGTCATAAGAATCAAAAGTGATAATGGAAAGGAATTTGAGAACAATAAATTTGCTGACTTTTGCTCCTCTGAAGGAATCAACCATGAATTCTCTTCTCCCATTACTCCTCAATAAAATGGGATTGTGGAACGCAAGAATAGAACTCTCTAAGAATATTCCAGAGCCATGATTCATGCTAAGAAGTTACCCTACCATTTTTGGGCTGAAGTTATGAATACTGCATGCTATATCCATAATAGAGCCACTCTAAGGAAAGACACTTCAACCACCTTGTATGAAATATGGAAGGGAAGAAAACCAACTTTTAGATACTTTCATGTTTTTGCAAGTAAATGCTACATCTTAGCAGATCGTGAACAAAGGAGGAAGATGGATCCCAAGAGTGATGAAGGAATATTCCTGGGTTACTCTACAAATAGAAGAGCTTACAGAGTTTTTAACTCCAGAACCAAAGTTATGATGGAGTCAATAAATGTTATTATTGATGATAAAGGATGTAGTGCTGAAGAAGATGTCTCAAGATGTTGGAACATCTGTGTCTCATATTCCAACAGAATCAAATGACAGAAGTGTTAATTCTAATCCACCTCAAGAAGATCCTGAGCCTAGTCATCTCAATAAAGGGCCTTCAATTAGAACCCAGAGAGATCATCCTAAAGATCTTATCATAGGAGATCTAAATAAAGGAGTTACTGCTAGATCAAGAGATGGGATATCAAACTCTTGCTTTGTGTCAAAGGTTGAGCCTAAGAATGTCAAAGAGGCCCTAACTAATGAGCTCTGGATTAATGTTATACAGGAAGATCTAGAACAATTCAGTAGAAATAAAGTTTTGGATCTTGTTCCAAGACCTGAAGGGACAAATGTGATTGGCACAAAATGGGCGTACAAGAATAAATATGATGAAGCATGGATGGTCACTAGAAACAAGGCAAGGTTAGGAGTTGAATTTGATTAAAAAATTTCCCCTGTGGCCAGACTTGGATCAATCAGGCTTCTCTTGGGAGTTGCATGCATACTGAAATTTAAATTGTTTCAAATGGATGTAAAAAGTGCCTTCTTAAATGGCTATCTGAATGAAGAAGTTTATGTGGAACAACCAAAGGGATTTTTTGATCCATGTTTTCCTAAACATGTCTACAAACTGAAGAAAGCTCTGTATGGATTAAAGCAAGCTCCAAGAGCTTGGTATGAGAGATTGACAGAATTTCTTGTTGTGAATGGATACAGGAAAGGTGGAATAGACAAAACTCTTTTTGTCAAGGAAGAAGAAGGGAAGATCATGATTGCACAAATTTATGTTGATGATATTATATTTGGTTGGATGTCAAATGAGACGGTTCAACATTTTGTCAAGCAAATGCAATCAGAATTTGAGATGAGTCTTGTTGGTGAATTAACCTATTTTCTTGGTCTGCAAGTTAAACAAATGGAAGATTCCATATTTTTATCTCAGAGCAAGTATGCCAAGAATATAGTGAAGAAGTGTGGGATGGAAAATGCTAGTCACAAAAGAACCCCTGCTCCCACACATCTGAAGTTGACTAAAGATGAAAAAGGTGTAAGTGTAGATCAAAGTATTTACAAAAGTATGACAGGTAGCCTTTTATATCTCACAGCAAGCAGACCAGACATTGCCTTTGTTGTAGGAGTGTGTGCAAGATATCAAGCTAATCCTAAAGTTAGCCATGCCAACCATGTGAAGAGAATTCTTAAATATGTGAATGGGACAAGTGACTATGGTATGCTATACTCTCAAGGATCCAATTCTGCCTTAACTGGTTATTGTGATGCTGATTGGGCAGGAAGTGTTGATGATAGAAAAAGTACATCAAGAGAATGCTTCTTTCTGGGAAATAAATTCATATCTTGGTTCAGGAGTATATTGCTGCAGGAAGCAGTTGTTCTCAATTGGTTTGGATGAAACAAATGTTAACAAAATACAATGTCAAACAAGATGTCATGACATTATTCTGTGACAATTTAAGTGCCATTAACATATCAAAGAATCCCGTTCAACACAGCAGGACAAAACATATTGATGTCCATCACCAATTCATAAGAGAGCTTGTTGAAGAAACGATTGTTGTCTTAGAACATGTAGCCACTGAATTACAACTGGCTGACATTTTCACTAAGGCTTTGGATGCTAATCAGTTTGAGAACTTAAGAGGAAAATTAGGGATTTGCCTATATGAGGGTTTGTAGCAATTAAAGGCGTGTGGGAATATCATTAAAGTGATATAATATTATTTGTGTTTCCAACAAATAAACTTTCAAAAGAAATCATTGCAGGACTGGATCAAAGTGTTTCCCACACTCTACAAAATAACATCCTTATACTTTCACAAACTTTTCATTCTCCTCTATAGAAAAAGAACCCTAGTCATTCTTCATCCTCTTGCTCAAAAATCTTCAAAGATGTCTCGACGTCATACATCGCTTCCTCAAAATCTGGCAATGAGAATCTCTCCCTTTACAGAGTACTTGATGCTACTCCTCTAACAACCATCCCACCTCTTGATAAGAAGGTCAAGAAACCTAGATCATCACCTGCTAAGAAATCTAAAGATGATAAAGGTAACTCTTCTACTGCTACTAACAATAGGACAGAAGAAGAAATGGTTAATGTTGATAGAAGTGTTAGAAGGCTAGTAGACAGAGTGTTAAATGAAGGCTTTTCTGTTCTTGGGATTTCTACCCATCTTGCTCGTATGCCTCCTCCTGCTGACAAAAGAAATGATCCTAAAAGTGTTGCTACTGGATCATCCACCTTCAAAAAAAGATGTTGTTGAAAGAAAACTTGAGAAGCTTGCTACCTCTGCTCTAAAAGAAGTGGAAGAAGAAAATGTTGAACAAGATGCTGAGGAAAATGTTGAACAAGATACTACTGCCTCCAAGGATGTACAAGGTAAAAATGCTGAAAATGTAGTCAATGTAGAAGAGATGACAGACAATGAGCTCATTACTAATGTGGTGCCTGGTATTACAAGAAGGCTAAAATCCAGGAAAGTAAAGGATGCAAGTGTCACACCCTCTGCCAAGACAACCAAGAATAAAATCATGTATGGACCCCCAAAGTCAGGAAGCAAAGTGGTTCCTCCCTCTAGCAAAAGAAAAGCTAGATTTGTTAGCTCCACAGATGATGATGATGATGATGATGATGATGATGATGATGATGATGATGATGCTGTAAAAAGATCTAAAAGTAAAAAGAAAGTTGTGGTTGTTGAAGAAGTTGGCTCAGACTATGATGTCGAGCAAGATGTCCATGACATCTCTCCTGTCAAAAAGTCTGCAAGTAAGAAACTGTTTGTTAGGGTTCCTGATGCCCCAATTGACAACAACTCCTTCCATTCTGTTGGGAATGTTGAAAAATGGAAGTATGTGTATCAAAGAAGGATTGCCCTGGAGAGAGAATTGGGAGCTGGTGCTCTGGAATACAAATAAATCATGGAGCTGATATCTTATGTTAGACTGACGAAAACTATTACCAGGTTTTCCAATTGTTATGAAACTCTTGTTAAGGAGTTTATTATTAATATTCTTGTTGATTGTGGTGACAATAAAAGTAAGGAGTATAGAAAGGTTTTTGTTAGAGGAAAGTGTGTAGAATTTTCTCCTGTCATCATAAATAGATTTATAGATAGGTCTAAAGATGTCTGTTGTGAGCTGGAAGTTACAGGTAATAAAGTGTGCATAGCCATCACTGCTAATCAAGTAAGTGAGTGGCCCATGAAAAATAAACTTCCTGTCACTAAGTTGAGTGTGAAATAAGCTATTTTACATAGGATTGGAGCTGCAAATTAGATTCCCACTAATCATACTTCAACCATATCCATTGGATTAGGAAAGTTTATTTATGTTGTTGGAAACCAAAAACTTTTTGATTATGGTACCTACATCTTTGATCAGACTATTAAGCATGCAGGAACTTGTGCCATTAAGATGTAAATTGCTTTTCCTTCCCTTATATGTGGAATTATCCTTAATCATCATCTTGGGATTCTAAGTGGTAATGATGCAGTGTGCAAGAGGGAGTCTGCTTTAACCCTTCATTTTAAGCTCTTTTTAGGAAAGCATGTCCCAGACATTGTTTTGACATCCTGCTCCACCAAGGATGACATGATCAAAGAATTAAGAGAAGCCTGTAAGGAATTGGATGATGTGATCAGAGTTAGCTCAACAAGGAAGCTAACCTTTGAAAAGATGATCAAGATCTGCAAAAGTACAACAACCTTGATGATACGGTGAACTCAAAAGGTGAAGACTCTAGTGAGGAAGGAAGTTATGGCTCAGCCAAGTCAACGGGTCCTGATCACACCTAGACTAATTGATGTTTCTTCATTTGACCCTTTTATTTCATTTTAGCACTTGCATGTGCTTGACATTTGATTTCTATGGTCTGTACCTAAATTACTGATACACTCTTGAATGCATCCTTTTATTTGGAATATTATGACTAAAAAGGGGGAGAGAAAGTGACTGACTGACCACTGACCATTGACTGACATCTGATTGAGGGGGAGCTTAATACTTGAGGGGGAGCCTCATGTCTTAGAAGATGTTTTGACATCTTCCCTACTAACAACTAACTGCTAACTGAGTTGTTTTTGCTTTACTTGCTTTTCTTATGCTGCTAATCTGATATTTCTCTGATAATATGCTCTGATAATGTTTTAGCCAAAATTTTCCAAAGGGGTAGTTTGTAAGTGTTTGTTGGCAGCAATTTTGGTAAAACAATGTGTTGTTAATGTTTTGCTAAATGTCTTGACATTTGTAGCAAACTATTTTGAATGATGTCAAAGCAGATGCCTTGAGATCTGCCTCCTGAACTAAACTCAGCCAACATCAGTTTATGTTTTTCTGTTTCCTGATTTCCTGCGCTCCATAATTCAAGATTTGTGACTCACAGACTGCAAAAAATATGGAGGAATATTTTTCAAAATGCATGGATTTTATCTTGACCTATTTTTATGGAAATATTCAAAATAATTGAATATTTGGTTTTAAGCCCAAGCCCACAGCTACGCATATATAAGGACTTGCTTCCTTATTCAAACTACTGCAACTTTTGAAGAAGAATACTTTCTTTCTGTTTTAAAAAGTCTAAGTCTTTTAATTGTCAAACACTCTAGTATTAATTTAATACTTGTGTTGTTATTTGGTTTGTTAATTGTGCATGATATCTTGAGCTTTACAAAAAGTCCTAGATCACATTTAAATGATAAAACTTTAGAAAGTTATGACTAATGCAAGTTGGGAAAGTTTGAGCAAATGCATGAAACTAAAAGTGACCAAACTTAGATTTTTGGACTAATGGGCTATTGTTTAAAAGTCCAAACGTGTCTTGTAGCCTATAATGGACCTCACATTTTACTCATGCACCCCTTGACCTTTTATTCTATTTATTTTGATTTTTTTTCATTATTAATTCAAAATAAATAAGATAAAAAAAGGAATTTTCATACAAGTCTAAGCCCATGTTTGCCTGACCTAATTCTCCATTATATATTCTTCCACATTCAGACAAACAAGCCAAAAAACCTTGTGCAAGAAACAACTTCCAAAAAAATCACAAAATCATTCAAACTAGGGCAACTTGAAACCCTAGCTTGCAGTCGTTTCCAGGGCGTTCTAACCTGTTCATTCACTTCCAGTAACCCTACGCAGTAAGAATGGATCAAACCCGATGATCCAAAGCCCCCAGAACTTGCATGCATACATCTCTGTTTCATAATTTTTTTGCAAAATTCATATTTTTATTTCCTTCATATTTCATTGCAAACTAAATGTATTAATGTGTTGTTGAGGTATGTTAGTGCAGGAAAAGTAGATCGCATAACCTTCATGCCACCAGAATCACGAGTTTCCATAACCACACCGATCCATGCAATTTTTGTTGTAGCTCCTAAACCAGCACGATTCAGCCCAATAAAATTGTCCCATTCAATTCACATGGTTGGATTTAGGGGAGTAGGGTACCTTTGGACTCCTAATATTTGTTGTTTTGCAGGAACAAGAAATATACTCACTAGAGAAGACGATCGGAGCTAGGGCTCCGCGCCTCTCCGGTTCGTGCATTTTGTTTATATTTGTTTATATTTGTTTAAATTGTTTCTTCAGTAACACTAGATGTATCACCACCCCAGTGGTTAAAACGTGTGCGCTAAGGCTTTCCTCTATCAAGGCGTGGGTTCGATCCCTGCCTTTTGTGACTTTTTCATGATTTCTGATTTTTGCAGGTTAACATACAAAGCGCGTTGATGTTATCCCTTGTATACAAACGCTGTTGGCACAATGGTGAAGGTGTTGGCTGAAAGAGCTAAGGGCATGGGTTCAACACCCACCCCTGGCAGTATTTTTTAAACCTTTCCCTTTTTTCATATTTTCATCAATTTCACTTAAAAACCCTAAAATTCATAAACCATAAATCTTTTTTAAACAAACCTAATCATTTTTGAAAACCTATTTTAAAACCCTAATCAAATTAGGTTTTTTAGGTTTTCAATTTAATTAAAATTAATTATACTTTTTAGGTTTATTTAATTGTCAAAAACCTTTTTCATTAAAATCACTGAAAAAACATTGTTTGTGTTTATTCTTACATTCTTTTTTCGCATAGTTTAGTCTTCCCGCATTTTTCATCATTATTGTAATTGTTTCCCGGGATGTAATAGTAATTAGGGTTTACTTTTCCGCATTTTTTCTATTTTTTGTATTTTCCCCAAAGGCGTGTAATAGCTTAGGGCTTACTTTCTGCACATTTACTGCTTTTTTATACTGCTATATTATTGCTTAGCAATTAGGGCTTGTATGAAAAGACTAAAAACAAACGATAGCAAACCCTCACTTCAAGACTAAAAATAACTGAAAACAAATCACTCACACACTCGCACCTCTAGGGTAACCTCCCTTGTTGCCTTCGAAAAAACGGTCATGCCCCTCGAACATGGGGACGCTTTAGCAAAGGCCCTCAATATAAAGACCATAGTCCCTCGATGACCCTTTCAACGTTGCCTTATGCAAATGATCTAATCCCATAACGATAATCTGCTAAAGCGTCCTTACCAGTTTTTCCTTCGATGACTGTACGATGATCCGCGTCTATCCCTTCACATCCAACAATAGGGCTTCCTACTAAACTAATAGTAGGATAACACTATCTAAAGGAGGAGGAAAATTACAAGAAAGACCTTGAGTAGGTAGAACGCTGTTAATCGCTTGCTCATAAAAACAAAACATTTTTTCACACAATTACACTCTTCAAAAATATTTTCAAACAAACACTTTGTACGCATTCTCAATGACAGATACGAGAATCATTACAAGGTTTAACTTTTCCAAATATTTTTTGAAACACACAACATAAAGCAATTTTTCAAAAAGTGAGCTATCCACAAAATTTGTGATAAAATGCAAATCAAGTTAGTTTTTCCACCGTATTACAGTACCTTACGGTGTTCTACAATTCACTTAAGTGCATCGTACCTTACAGTGATCCTTATTTACTCTATCTCTTATTAATATATCCTTATGTGTGTGACGTTGTAGGTTCTTATGATGTTGGCAATTATATTAAATCATACATTTAGCATAATAAATAGTGAGCGGTATCTAACATATCACTGTTATCCAAGTCACGAGAATGTCATGTGATCTAACAAAACCTTTTCGTGATAATACTTGTATGTATAATTACCCTTTTTCCCTTATGTCTGTTTTGAACACAAGGCATAGATTGTGTCATCCTTGTATAGTTTAATATTGGGCCCTTAGACATTTATCATGTTACGCGGGATGGGAAAATTCCATCTAGATCACTTATGTTCCTCAGCATGCTTCGTGAAGTACCCATCAACTGTTTTTATGGTTATCCAGTTACAAATAATGTTTGAGCAACAATAAAGCACTCAACTCTACATCTAGGGTACATAGTGGTTTCAGGTGGAAGGGTTGTATACACCACTATCATCATGAGAATAACTTATGACACTTTTCATAACATTTTATGTAGTATTCTCAGTGGGCCAATCCAGCTTAAATATTACTCTTAATATTTATACCTATGTTAAGACTTGATAACTCCTTATCCATGAGATGTGATCATCATTCTATCTACATAGTAATCTCAATGCTTTAATATTATCCCACTTCACAGTAAAGCTCGACTATAGATGATTTAATAATAGTGTCCTTATGTTTAATATGGTCTCATAATTAAGTCGCATTTAACATTTCATTAAACAAACTGGATATTCTAGGAGGGACTTTATTATTTTGGAAAAACAAACATAATAAAGAAATGTCTTTTATTAATAAATAATCGATACAAGAACCAAAAGTATTGACCTCTAGGGCTTACACCAACAATCTTCCACTAGAACTATAACCAATCAGGCATACCCTAAATACCAATAGATCTAATGTGGCCATCATGATTGGCGAAAGCCCATAGTCAAATATTTGGGCAATCCAACAGGATCGACCAATTAAAAAGTTAAATACAAAGCCTTAAGTTTCACGATTATAGGAAATGAGTTATTTAAGAAAACTCCTGAGGAAATCCTTCTTAAGTGCTTTGGCTAAAGCGAAACGTATTTAGCAACTTCTGAGGTACACAGAGGATCGTGTGGTGCTCATTTAGTAGGCCAAAAAATGAGATGGCTATTATTTTGACTGGGAGTCTATTGGCCCAGTATGTTTAAAGATTGCATAGATTTCTCCAAAGGATGTCAGGAATGTCAGAAGCATTCAGGTATTCAACACGTGCCTGCAAGTGAGCTGCACTACATTGTTAAGCCATGGACTTTTAGGGGATGGGAATTGGATATAATAGGTGAAATTAAACCTTGATCGTCAAAAGGACAGAAATACATGTCGGTTGGAATCAACTACTTCATCAAGTCAATAGAAGCAGTTGCTTTACATAATAATAACTAACAGGAAGTGATAGGGTTCACTCAAAACTATATTATACAAAGATTCAGAGTACCTGAGACTATCACTATTGACCAAGAGATAGTTTTCACAGAGCAAAAAATGGTAGAGTTTACTGTAGAAATGGGGTTCAAGTTATTAACATTAACACCTTATTATGCCCAAGCTAATGGCCAAGTCGAAGCATCTAATAAAATTATAATGGGTTTGATTAAAAAACATATTGGTCAAAAACCAAAAAATTGGCACAAAACTTTAAGCCAACTACTTTGGGCATGTCAAAATTCTCCTAAAGAGTCGACTAACGCTACGCCTTTTCGACTAACGTTATGCCTTTTCAACTAACTTATGGGCATGACATAATGCTTCCTTTGGAGGTACATATGCAGTCAGTTAGAATTTAAAGGAAATTTGAAATTCCCATTGAGTATTATTGGGGTATGATGTTCGACGAGTTAGCTGACTTAGATGAAGAGAGATTGGTTGCTTTAGATGTTTTAATCTGATAAAAAGAGCGAGTGGCCAAAACATACAATAAAAAGGTTAAATAAACTAACTTAGTGTGGAAAGTTATCTTACCTATGAATATTAATATAAACCATTTCGAAATGGTTTTTACTGATAAATGCTTATAAGGTCAAAGAACTAACTCTTGAAGGTTGAATCCTGCGAGTCAATAGTAAATACTTAAAACGATATTGACATATGCTGTAGGAAATAAAGATTAATGAAGAATAAAATTTGTGCTTAAGAATTAAAAAGGCTAGAGAACTTGGCCTGAAAGTCGAAATGCCACGTGGGGCATATTTAAAGTTACAAAATAATTTTCTGGAAATAAAGTAAAGAGAAAACAAATAATCAAGGCAGTAACACAAAGTCTAAAAAGGAAAAGAGGCCTTGATCTTTTCATATCGGTCCTTTGAATTATTGAGTCAACGATCAGCTAATGAAAATGGTGGAGGTTAAATTTTCAAGTTCCACATCCAATTACTTGACCTTTTCAAAGTATCAAACCTCGATCATGGCTTTAACATCCAATGATTGTAGATTAGTAGAGCAGATATTTGTCTGACGACCTTCAACCCTTTTCACCTTAGCCTACAAATCTTTGATCTACTGCTTCCACTTCAGGGTGTCTGCAACATTAGATTCAAATTCTTGTTTTTCTTATTCAAGGGACTTCTCTAGTTCCTCGACCTTCGTCATAGACTTGTTGGGCAAATCCAACTCCTGTGATCAAACTTGTTATTTAGATTGCATTTTCATCAATGCACTATTCTTTTTGGAAATATCAGCAATGATTGGTCGAAAAAAGGTGTGAATTCCACCATAAAGCTAAGAATAATAGGAGAAGCGATAAGAAGGTCATCATTTTTCAGAAAATCCTTGGTCCCATAACAAAACATGGAATTCGTCTCCAACATTTCGAAAAGATCTGCACTGAGTAGTTTGACTTTGAACTGGTGAAGCATATCCTTAAGAAGTTCGACAAAAGAGACACCTACAGAAACCGTAGAAGAGCTTGAGCACTTGTAAGTCGAAGTACCTCTAGTACTCATCATGGTATTTAGGTACTCAGAGGGTTTCATTTTCTTGAGTGTTGTTAATTCTTCTTGAGATAACATAGTTTAAGCTACAAATAAAGGCTTTACAAACAAAGAAATATCAAAAGAGATATGATGTTTTGGTTGGTTCTTCAGAGTGACATCATTATTTGGAAAATTATCGTCGCCAGTTTTGTCTTTAGTGGAATTCATATTACCTTGATTAACTTCAACATTATTAACCAGTGGTTGACCAATAAGCGATAGAGGTTGGTTTTTCTCTTCTTGATCAACACATTCGCTCTCAGGGGTGTATTCCGGTTCTTAACTATTAGGGTATGAAGAGGAGACATTTGACTTATCAAGATCGACATCTAGAGAATGGGGATCACTTTGAATTTTAGAAGGTTGGTCATCTTCCTCAATAGAATTTTAGGGATGGATCCATGAGAGCATGGACATTATCAACAATGGTAAAAGGAAGAAGTACTTGGGATTTGAAAATCCAGAGCTTTTCCTCTTTTACCGGTAGTTCAAGAATGTTTTCATGGTTTCCAACCACTATGGGAGCATTGAGCTTGATAATAAGAGGCAAAGTCTCCTTAGATTTCTTCTTGTTCTTAGTTTTTAAAGATGAAGCCATTGTTGGAGTTGATGGATTTGAAGTGGAAAAGTTTCGAGAGGAAGATTTAAGCTGGCAAGTTGTGAAAACGAAGAAAGGAAAAAATGAAGTAAGAAAGGGTATTTATAATTGTGAAGAAAAACCTTCAGTTTTCGCAATTCAGATGGTTCGCGCCAAACTTTATGACATATGGCGAGCTTGTTGAATGGAATTAAGCAACTTGATTTTGTGGGCACATTGTCCTAGGAAGTTGGAGCTAGTAAATATGGTAGTTGTGGTTACACGCCTCCGGAATGACGGTTGATGGGAATGTCATGATGACAATGACGTTAGTGAACTACATCAAATAATATGGATGAAAGATAAAAAATGTCTCCATCTCCCTCCAGTTGAAAGAGACATAGAGACATTTTAGGGGGCAATTTATTAGCTACGATTTTTGACAAGCCTCAAATCTCAGCATAACAAAGGAAGGGATGAGGAAACTTTTAGTGAAAATTTCGGTGATGTTAAGGAGCATGGTTGACATACATGCTGACAATATTTTGAGATGAATGTGCGAAGTAAGATGTCAAAATCTAGCTTGGAGAAAGAGTTATGGACATAGTAATTTTATAAGCAACAAGTGTAGACATTTTGACCAAGGCAGTTGAGATGTACGACGTGGTTGAATAACCACTTTTTGTCCTAATCCGTATTAAAAGGACGAGTGGAAGCAGTTTTCGAAGAACAAGACATGCAATGGAGAGCATGGCATTCAATGAAGAAAATCCAACATTTAGCAGTTATTTAGATTTCAGTATAAATAGTAGTTTTTAATATAGAATTAGGGGTGTCGAATTTATTATCAAACTCACAAAGTCTTAGAGTATCAAGCGAAGAGAGAAATGAGTTTCAAGAGTGTAATGCACGTTTGATCACCGGTTTACATTTATGCAAAACTTTACTTTTGAATTTACATTCACTTTCGATGTTTTTCGTTGTCAAACTCTTTACTTTCTCAATCAAGTTTTACTTTAACTTGTTTTTACTTTCTTAACGTGATTTCTTCCACTGTCGAAAACATTCATACTCTCACTATTTACACATTATTTAAAAAACATCACGCACATTATTCTGAGACTCCCTAATCGGTCTTAGAAGTAACCTTTATTAAGAGATTAGTGATGTTTATCAAATTTAAGGGTAAACAGATATGCACATATAAAGGTGGAAAGGATAATTCCCCTTGATTAAAAACATCAAAATAGAGCATCAAGTCCACATGACATGTCCTTTTTATTAGTTTGGATCAAAATGATAAATTTTGAGCTATTAATTTATTCATAAACTATATTAGAACATAGTTGAATCTCCTAACAATATTTTAAATAAGACTTCTCAAATTTTAGATTAAAGTCTCAGTTACCTATATCCTGATCACAAACGATCCATAAACAAATCACTTACAATACTATGTGATTGATACTTTACCGACTTTCATAGACTATGTTTGGATTGATGGAACATAATGAAGTGGAGCAGAATGGAATATGACGCATCATAATGAAGCGAAGCAGAATGAAATATGGATACCATTTTATTATTATTTTTTTTTTAAATGTCTCATTCTATCAAATACATCCCAAATTGAATGGAACAAAAAATAAAAAATTAGATGGAATGAGATAAAATATATTCCATCATATTTTATTCCATCGTTTATTTACAAATCCAACCAACAAAATCTTATTAATTATCACTTTATTCTATTATATACCAGCGATCTAAACATATCCTTAAAATCACGTATCAGTGTTAAAGAGTTTTTGTTGGTGATATTTTAAAGTTTGTACTCCACGTTGTTATAGGAATGTATTTTCCTTCTTTTAGGCTTCATCCCCTTCATTCATAAAAAATAAAATAAATTTGGACGCCACATCATTTATTTCACCTTAACAAAACTATAATAAAAGCATTTAGCGATGATCACTCATAAATGGAGTAGCAATTAAGGAGAATTGTGAGATGTTACTTTCAATTCAATTTTAGTAAAAGTGAGTTCAGTGACATGGTTGTCCAGAACATAATCATTACCTTCAAATTGTAGTGACTATGCACGTTAACATTAACTTTTCAGATTTAGCTTTTTCTTGTCGTCACTTGATCACTTTTGCCTTAGACGGGGATGATGAGAAGGCAACAAGACATACAAATCAATTAGGCCATTTTTTGGTAAATTTTCATTTAAAAATAACTATGTGAAAAACTTAAAAACAAATGGATATGCCAAAAGCCTATGAATTATTCAAAACTTGTACTGGTCTCCACTACAAAATGTCACCATCTTAACTGAACTTTGACTTTAAACTTAATTAAAAATTAAATAGAACAGTGAGAATTTGGAAGGGGGTTGTAGAAATTATTACCAGGTGTAACGCCTTAATATCAATTATTATGAAATGAAGGTCAAAGTTTTAGTTGATGTGTGGCAATCAATCTTTCTGTCTTCTTCAATAAAAATCATTTATGTAACCTTCAAATTTATATTCACAATTTATAAGTAACATAAATTTCCTTAATTGACAAAGTTTACGTAAATTTTCTTAAATACATTTTCTTAAGTATATTTTCTTAAATCATAGATAAATAAATAAAATTCAAATAATTAAATTATGAATGATATTAATAATATTAATTAGATTTAGTTTACAATTAAAAAATTAATTAATATTTTTTTAATCCATTGTTGCTAAGCATAGGTTTGGGTCTGAGACAGAAACGAGACTAGAGTCTTCTTTTCCGAATTATTACCACATGCCACAATTACGCAATTGTTACTCCTTCTCTTCAGCCTCGTTTCATGACCCATCAACTGCAATCCTGCCAAACTCTTGCTGTTGAAGAAACTGAGAAATCAGAAGCCCCTTTTCCACTTAACCACCACATCGCTTGTTATCTGTTTTTTCTGTTGTTTCAAGTGTTTAATATCTTTTAAGAGTAGCTTTTTAGAAGTTGGACTTTATGGTTCAATGAGGTAGAGCAAGACAACAAGACAATCATGGCGAAATGTTCTTTCGCGGCTGTCTGTCATATGGTTGAGCAATGGTTATGTGGAGGATGTATGAGCATTCATGTCATGAGTCGGGCATGCCATCATTATGATGGTCTTGTTTGTGCCACTCATGGGACAAGAGGGGTCGGAAGTCACATCGTAGGTCTTGTTAAACCAATCACAATTGACTCAGATAACCTCGAAGCAAGCAAGGAGCTTGTTTTGGATGCAATGTTGTTATAGAGGTCTATTACCGCACCTATCTTCATTGTCAAGAGTATACCTCTAAGATGTCGTCTTACTTTCTCCCAAACATTGAAAGATGTTATTTACAAGATGGTTGTTGATCCATGATCAATAGGTGCATGGGTTCAGCTGTTACTTCTTCCGCGTTGTACATTATACGTGGTTAAGCCTCCGAATAGACGGGATCACATGTTTGGAAATCAGAAGTCCTTGCAGCAATACCACATTCTGGAGTGTTTAGCTACTTGGAGAGACGTAAATGGTCTTTCCAAGTTAGTTGATAGTGTGTTGGTGTTGTACCCAAAAAATTTCCCTCCCATTTTTCAAGACAATATGATTCAAAATACCTTCTCATACTCCTAAGGTTCTCAAGTACTCAAGACTACTCAAAGAATGATCATATGAATCCTCCTCCTACGTAGTGGCCTACAACTAGGGTTTTGATTTTCTCAAGTAAAATTGGACTTATAATACCTCAAGTGGACTTCATGGTTTCTCATATGCTTCAAAGTATCCTCATGCCAAATTTTAAGCCTTGCAGCACAAGTTTGCTCAGTCAAATAGTCAGATGATTGAAAATCAACTATATTGGACAAAAAGTTAACTTTGACCAATTTATAGTCAAACTTTAAGATTTTTGGTCAACATCAAGATTTTGAACTCATATTCATCATTTGATCATGAATTGATCATGATTCATCAAGAAACCTCAAAATTCATCAAAAGTTGCTAAATTAGGGTTTTCTTTAGGAGAAGTCAACTGAACTTTGACCAACCATAACTTTCACATACTTCATTATAAAATTCTCAACCAAATCCCATTTTGATGGAAATTCAATTCTCTACAACTTTAACTCTCTATGCTCAAGGTCAAAAAATGCTTCATTTGGGAGATATGAGCCAAAACATTACAGGTCATTCTAAAAGTCAACAAAAAGACACTTTTTGTCAAAGCAATTTACATCAAGTTAAAATCTTCAAATGGAAAAATGACTAACATGAAAGTTGTAGGAGACATCTTGAGTTTTCCAAAAAGTCAAAGATCACCTTCATATGGTGAAAATTGAGTGTGATATGATTGGTGCAAGTTGGGAAATTTTGAGAAAATGAATGAAATTCAATTTGAAGCAAACCTGACTTTTGAGCTAATGGACCTACCTTTTAAGGTATAAACATGTTTATGATATCTTAGAAGACCTCTAAGTCACCTCATGCATTATTTTGATTTTTATTTCATTTATATTGATTTTTATTCATTTAAATTCAAAATTAAATCAAATAAATATTAGATAAATGTGTAAGGCATAAAAGGCTTTTTATTTGATTATGTTGGAGGCCCAAGATCATGATAGAAACCATGCATACTTATTTTTCAACCAAATCTCCATAGTTTTGTCACTTTTCAATCTATTTCCAAAACAAATCAAAGACATGCTTTACATGAGGTCCAAGCCCATGTTTTTGACCTAATCTCTTCATCTATATATATCCATCATATTAAGACCAAAGCATACACGAAAAGAGGATGCAAGAAACAAGGGTTTGTAACCAAAAATTTGCAAGAAGAAGGTGGAAATTGAAACCCTATTTGTAAGCATCCTAAAGGCCAGTCATTCATCTAAATCAATTCCTAAGGTATCATAGAGTAAGTATGGATCATTCTTGATGACTAAACGTGTCTGAAACACGCACCATGCATTACTGATTTCACATATTTCATGAATTTTGTATTTTAATATTTAAGATACTTTGCTTTAAACTAATATTTCTAATGTGTTCGTGAGATCAATTAGTGCACGTTCCAGCCCTTGCATGAGTCCCATAATGCCAGAACACTCCATTGCCATAATCGTGTTGTTTTACTTTATTTTAGTCGTATCTCGTTATACAGGTCGAATTAGCCAAAAATAAAATCACCATTGGATTTAGCAGGGTTGATTTAGGAGGTTAGGGTCCTCCTTTGGCTCTAACTCACGTTATTCTTGCAGGAAAAAAGGTCTAGCCGGAGAAGACGACCGGAGCTAGGGTTCTGACGCTTCTCTGGTTCACTGGTTTTGTTTGTTATATAATTATTTTTGTTGTGTTATATTAATAATTTGGAGGCATAGCTCAGTTGGTGAAGGACTCACGCGATGAATGAGAGGGTGTGGGTTTGATCCCTGCGTTTTCACATTATTTTTGTTATTTTCCAAACTAATAAGTAGGTTTCAAATATAATAATCATGTTCTATTTCATCACACTAACAACAAATATTTTCAAAAATACTTTGTAAGCATTCTTGAGGACTGATACAAGAATCATTACAAAGTTAGCCTTACATTGGAATTTCAAAATATTTTCAAACAAATCACACACACAAAGAAAAATTTCAAAAGTGAGCTAGATATTAAGAGTCTATAGATAACTACGGATGAAAAGGATGCTAACACCTTTCCTTTTCATAACTTACCCCCGAACTCAAAATCTATCAAGGTCTTTCCTGTTCTTTTCACCATTTCCTAAATATTGGATAAAAGAAAAGTCGGTGGTGACTCTTGCTATCTGCACATTTGGATAAAATCAAAAACTCAATTGTCTCACCGTATTACAAAACTGGAGACTCTGCTGAGGAAAACTTTAAAAAGAGAGGTTACCTTAGAGTTTAGGTTACTTTACTTGCTTTTATTGTTTGATTTGTTTGTTTTAACTTAAGGGTTTATTTGGGTATAATTGCTTGTAAGATCCTACACTCGGATATAGGATTTCCTTAGGTAAGTAGAAATAGATCATAAAGACTGTACGACATAGACCGATATGGTTAAAATGGTGGCTACGGTTAGTGTGACACTTTGGTTGTACTGATGTTCCTTGAGTCAGTCAACGATAGCATTACGCTTCCGCGTGGTGTTGTTAACACCAACTTACTTTTAGAATCTCAATTGGCCTATCTTGGCCATTAGAAAGTAGTGAAATAGACGGCTTTGGTGCAGTCCAAGGTTGGTTAATACTCGATGCTACACTCATTGAGATTCAACTTTCAGGATGTTTTAGTGGCAAGCCAGTTGCCGTGCTAAAATAAAGCCTGCGAGAAAGATCAGTGATATGAGATTCCTAGAACCCGGTTACTATTTTTAGGATAGGTTGAGCCAACTTAACTTTAATGGGGAAGGGTACTTGCCTATGGACTTCATACAAGCCTTTAAACCTAGGGCTCTTGTGTGACTTATTTGTGTTTGTTATCTATCTAACACAAACATGACATTATAACACCATATCATCATGACATAGCATTTTTACTAACCATTTCAAGGATCTTAGGGATCTTTGGTGCAGGATTATCATAAGCCAGATTTCTAGCAAAGGGTAAGAGGATTTATTTTACTCTAACCGGATGCCGTCAAGATCAAAGTACATTCTCTTGAGTCAAAGGCTATGATCCACTTGATATGGTGAGCTTAATTCTTATAGAAGGACGTTCAAAGATGAAAACTAAAAGTTCTTCTAGACAAAGCTGCAACCAGATTCTTTTTCTAATATTTTAATCTTGCAAGATCCTTAAAAACATTTGTAATATGGTGGGAGAACTGACTTGGTGTTTTGTGTTTTATCGCAATTGTTAGGATAGCGAGGATTGTCATCGACTTTTCTTTTATCTAATAAAGGAAAGGGTGAAAAGAATAGGAAAGACCTTTTGAGATATTTTCTTGAGTTCGGGGGGTAGGTTATGAAAAGGGAAGGTGTTAGCACCCTTTTCATCCGTAGTTATCTACAGGCTCTTAGTTGCTTGCTCACTTTGAAATGCTTTGTTTGAAATGTGTTTGTGATTTGTTTGAAAGTATTTTTGAAAAGTGTCTTCGCTTAGGCGAACTTTGTAATGATTCTCGTCTCTATAAGATTGTATACAAAGTGTTAACTTTTGAAAATATTTCATGGAAAATATTGGTGTGTTTAAAAGATGTTTTGAAAATGGTTATGAGAAAGCGACTAAGAAAGTTCTACCTATTCAAAAAGTCTTTGTCGTTTTCTCCTCCTTTAGATATTGCTATCTTACCATTGTTTGATAAGAAGCCCTATTATTGGATGTGAAGGGACGGGCGTAGGTCGTCGTACAATCATAGAAGGAAACATTGTAGAATACCTTAGTAATTTGTTTTAAGGGTCTAAGATCGTTTACTGAAGGCAACATTTAAAGGGTCATTGAGGGACTACGATCTTGTATTTGAGGGTCATTGCTAAAGTATCCCACGTTCGAGGGACATGACTGTTTTATTTGAGGAAATAAGTGTGGATTAACCTTAGAGGTGCAAATGTGCAAATTATTTTGATTACATGCATTTTGTCTTTGAGATTAGAGTTTTCTAATGATTGATTTTATCTTGCCATACAAACCCTAATTACTAGCAATAATATTGAAAGCGATAAATTGCGGGAATTTAATGTTCTACGCTATTACATCATATGGGGATGGGGTACAATTTACAAATACGGGATGAAAGCAATAAAGTTATAATTATACTATTATAACCATATTGAATATTGCAAGAATAAAATATACAAAGAATATGAAAATAATGTACAAGGAAAGAAAATTGTTTTGTTTAAGTCTTTTTTGTAAAAAAAGGTTTAATATTAACCTAATCAAGCTAATAAAAAGAAAGAGAATAATTAATTAGTCTATGTTGATTTAATGAAACTAAACCTAAATTAATTTGAGAAAAGAAATCAAATTGATTAAGAAAATAATTTTTAGGTTTTTTTTATAAAAATGTTTTGACTTAATTAAAGTAAAATAAAGAAAGAAATTAATTAATTAAGATTCCTAAATTCTAGGTTAATTCAATTAAAAAAGAAGATTAAAATAAAAATTAAATCTATATTAAATTAATTAAAAAAAGGGAAATTGTTAAAGAAATGTTTTTGGTCTTTTTGTCTAAAAGAAATAAAATAGAAATATACTAAATAGCTAAATAATAAATATAAAATCTTTTTGGTATTTTTGATTAATAAAAATATAAATAATAATAATAATAATAATAATAATAATAATAATAATAATAATAATAATAATAATAATAATAATAATAATAATAATAATAATAATAAAAATACAGAAAAAGAAAATAAAATAAAATATAAAATTAAAGTCAAGAGGGTGTAAAAGTGAAAAGGATGGTTTGAGTGAAGAAAACAGTTTTTAGGCCTAAATGTATTTTTGTATAATCAGAAAACAAAATTAAAAAATGTTATGTTGGGTTGCGCTGTCTTTAGTAGAAAGGGTGTGAGGGGAAGAAGAAAAATGGGGGAGGCCCACAGCCACAAGGCCCATGCGCGCGGGTTCAAACAAAAACAGAAACAAGTGAAAAATGGAAAAATGCAAAAGATCTCGCTGGGGCTCGAACCCAGGACCTCCTATAACAATGCCTTACGCGCGCTTGCTGCCATTAGGGTGGTCTATTTCATCTGTTAGTAATACAACATGTAATAAACTTAAAATAAACTAAGTTCATGTTATCAACTTCATCTTCTTCCTCGCGCCATCCAGAGCTTCTGCAACTCATTCATTTCTCATCCACTCTCAAAATTATAAACATCAAACTTGTTAGAAATTTCATCATGATATCAGAAATGTAAATAACTTAAGCTAACACTCAAAGATGAACACGAATTTCTAATGGTACCAAATTTTGACCTAATTTTTCAGAAAATTCATCTTCAAAATTCTCACTACTCAAGCAATATAAATGAATTCTAAGGACATGGCTAGTTTCAGGGTTATGATGCCTACATTTTATCTTCACAAATGGAAACCAAATGATGCCTATATGAAGAGTTCAAAAGACAGAAAACTCACCTTGAAAATGGAATTCGTGTTTTGAGTTTGAGCTTGTTTCAAGGTGCTGCAATGATCAGGTTAGCTTCCTTGAACCTCTAGGAAGCTAATGCAACACTTAACTTGAGTTGAGAGTGGCTTAAAAGGTCTGGAGAAGTCCAACTGCAATGCTCTATTTTGGGTTATGTAAAATGAAGAAGATGGTGTTATAGTTGGAAGACAGGGATTGGGATAGCCTCTATATGTGCATTAGAAGCTTTGTGATGGATTAGAAGTGAAAACACATGAGTAGATTTGAAGATTGGGTTTCAAAGTTGGAAATGACAAGTTTTTGTGCATGTGTTGCAATTTCTGGTTTGAGGGAGAGTGAGGGTGCTTTAGGGTTTGTGAATTCGTGTCTTTTCTTGCAATAAAATTGTATATTTGTATAAAAAATATTTGAGATGATTTTCCCAAAGGATTTCTGAGTTCTAGGGTTATGGCCAGGTTGGTTGATTTTGAAGAAAAGTGGAAATGTGGTTTCAAGGTAGAAGGTAAAAGCATGTAGAGTGGTTGAAAACTTTAAACATGTTGTTTATGATCTTTTAGATGGAGTGTGTGCAAATGGAACAAGTTGGAGTCTCAATAAGGGTTGACATTTTACAAAAGCATGCTTTTCCAAAATGGAAGTCTTGCATTTCTTCTCAAAATAGCAAAATGTATTGGATAATGCTTGGATCAAGTGGACAATAGCTCAAAAACTTGTGCAATCAATTGATTATGGATAGATTTAGAGGTTTAGATGGCTTCAAAGCAAGATTATAAGGCATGGGGCTAAGAGATTTGAATTCTTGTTCATCATGGAAATGACCTATAATTCGAGAATGAATGTCCAACTTCTTGCCTTCGATTCTCTTAGTTCAAAAATGATCTCATTGAGTTCTTGGACATTTTGAAAAGCTTGGAACAATATCTATAACTTTCATGTTGGCCATTTTGACAAAATTCTCTTGGAGCTTGGTGAAAATTGGCCAAGAAGTTAGGTCAAAAATCTGCCTAAACTAGGTCAAAATTTCACTAAGTGTTTAAGAAATAGTGCATAACTTTATGGATTCATAATTTAAAATCCAAGCATTTCTAGAACTTTATCAGTAAAGCAAAGTTGTAGATCTCATAAAGATCTACAAATTTCATGTTGGAAGTTTTCTTTGAATCATCTTGCATCATGGTGAAATGTTGGCATGAAGTCATGAAAAAATAAGACTTAAAACAATTGAAAATTTTCTAAGTCTTGAAAACTTTGACTTTTTTCAAAGACTTTTGACTTTCTTGATTTATTGATGATCAATCTTCATATTTTTACATGTATCGTTAAATTGTGATCTTTGAAACTCAATTTTGATAAAAAAATTCAAAGTTTGACTTTTGGTGTATCAGTTGACTTTTTATCAGTTGACTAAATTTCAACTATCAATCAATTGATCTTAAGAAATGTTTTGAACAATGGAATTAGGTCAACATGTGGTATTTGAATACTTGAGATTGTGCTTTAATCCATTAGATCATGTCTTAGGTCAAAAATCACTGATCAATCAAATTCAGTTAAAACCCTAACTTTGACCATTTTGCCCTTTTGGTAAATTGAATGCTTTTCTGGAGAGATTGTGATCAATACTTGATCAAATGATGAATAGGTCTTTAAGATGTTGATGTTGACTAAAAATCATGAAGTTTGACTCTAGGTTGACCACAATTGACTTTTTACCCAATACAATTAATTTTCTATCATCTGGTCAATTGATTGAGCAAAATTGTGATTCAAGACTTGACACTTGACATGAGTATTCTTGGAGGTATATAATGATCCATTAAAGTCACTTGAGGCATTAGAAGTCCAATTGTCTTTGAGAAAACCAAAACCCTAATTTGAGGTATCCGTGTTTTGGAGATGGCTTGACCTAGTCAACACTTGTACATGCTTGAGCTATTGAAGATTTTGTGAGAAATATCTTAAGAAAAGAGAGGGAAAATTTTGGGGTACAACAGCTGCCCCTATTCAATCCTCTTAAATCTGAAAAGTTAGATTGGCGGGTCCTCCATTCGTGACTTGAGGGTGAAAGATGATTGAACACTAGAATGCCTAGAAATTTGCACTCGCTGATACACGAAGTAATGTGTTAGTTGATTGCGTTGGAAATGGGTTTAAAGATGCCATTCAAAGAGGTGATGAAGAGTTGTAGGACATGGGCTTATAGATGCCATCCAAAGTGACTGTTGGGGTCTGTTATTTGGTGACTTCACTGGGGAAATATTCCTAACCAGAAGAGGTATGTTGACTACCTGTCTTTAGCCGGAAGGAATGAATCTAACCAGAAAATGTATGCATTTGCTTGTATTTAACTGGAAGAAGTGAATCTAACCAGAAGAGGTCTTTGTTTGCCTGTCTTTAACTGGAATAAGTGAAACTAACCAGAAGAGGTCTTCGTTTGTCTGTCTTTAACTGGAAGAAATAAATCTAACCAGAAGAGGTATTCGCTTGCCTGTCTTTAATTGGAAGAAATAAATCTAACCAGAAGAGGTCTGTCGTTTGCATATCTTTAACTGGAAGAAGTAAATCCAACCATAAGAGGTCTTTGTTTCCTTGTCTTTAATTGAAAGAAATGAGTCTAACCATAAGAGGTCTTTGTCTGCCTGTCTTTAACTGGAAGAAATAAATCTAACCAGAAGAGGTCTTCATCTGCCTGTCTTTAACCAGAAGAAATAAATCTAACCAGAAGAGGTATGTCATTTGCCTGTCTTTAACTGGAAGAAATCAATCTAACCAGAAGAGGTCAGTCGTTTTCCTGTCTTTAACTGGAAGAAGTGAATCTAACCAGAAGAGGTCTTCGTCTGCCTGTCTTTATTTGGACAAATAAATCTAACTAGACGAGGTCTTCGTCTGCCTGTCTTTAACTGGAAGAAATAAATCTAACCAGAAGAGATCTGTCATTTTCCTGTCTTTAATTGGAAGAAATAAATCTAACCAGAAGAGGTTTATCGTTTGCCTGTCTTTAACTGGAAGAAGTGAATCTAACCAGAAGAGGTCTTCGTTTGCTTGTATTTAATTGGAATAAATAAATCTAACTGGAAGAGGTCTTCGTTTGCTTGTCTTTAACTGGAAGAAATAAATCTAACCAGAAGAGGTCTTTGTTTGGTCAATTGGTTTTCCCTGAAAGGAAGAGGGTTAGTTGCATGCAGATGTATGCATGGCGTAATGATGTTCTCAAAATAAATGAGATTATGTTGTATGCATTTGTCATGTATGTGCTATGATGTATGAATTTTATTGAAATGTATCTTTGTCTAGGAAAATAAATCCTTGACAAATGCTGTGGAGTGTTGAGAAGAAAAATCTCGGACTACCGCTGGAGATGAAGAGTATGTGTATCTTTGACTTTGTTTAGAGTGTTCTGCTGGGGATTCCTGTCTCATTGTTTTGAGGAAATTCTGCAGGGAATGTCAATTTCTGATTGAGGGATAGAGTTAAGGAACCTTGGTTTCCATTACTCTACTGGGGAATTATAACTTGACTGGGGAGAGTAAAAGTTAACTGGTATCTGGTCAAATTCTAGGCTTTGCAGCAATTTTCTGGGGAAAGTAACGACTCTGCTGGGGACAAAGGGGTTTTATCTGTTGATTTGTAACAGTCTAAGAAAAGACTCGTGTTGGGGAATCTGTAATTTGTTGGGGAAATAAACTTTGTTGAGGGGAATAATTTGAAGACCTTATTGGGGAGATGAATTCTTTTGGGGAGAACTCTGCAAAGTTTCTTTTTTCAGTTAAGACCAACTCAGCTGGGAAGAGGGTTTTCAGGAGATTATACTTTGTGGGGATAATCTTATTGAAGTAACTCTGTGGGGATATCCAATATCCTTAAGGAAATGCTTATTATATACATTTGTTAATAGTTAATCATGTTCATATGCATATGTTCATTCAATTTTAATCATTGGACGTTTTTGCACTCAAAACAGAAAAAACAAAACGTTTGCACTTCGAAGTATATTTGTATTGATGTTTTTCCTATAAACAGGCATTTTTGTACAAGGAGACAGAAATCCTAGTAAGAGGAAATTGTCGAAAGAATGAAAGGAATACAAAGTGAAAACAAAGTAATATCCATGTAGAAGTAATCTCATTGGGTTCCAACTCCGCCATTGCCCCTATGTCTTCAAACATCATCCCTTGTCATTGAAAGAAGTTGATTGAATTGGTCTTATACCATTGAACTTGGAGCTTGGTAATAAAGCTGGCTATAGTCATTTCACGGGACATAGTCATATGCTTTGATCCTTAACTTTTTCCTGGACTTTTCGACTTTCCGAGTGTAAAATCTTTTGTATATATCCCTAACTTTTGCCCGAACCTCTTTGATTCGCCGAGATGCCCTTATTTTTTTATCCTAGGTATGTCAACCTAGCGGGTCATTTTTATGCGTAGTATTTTTTTAACTATGTCCGCGTTCACAGGATGTAGGAACTCTTCACCATCCAAAGTAATTAGCATCATGGCACTGCCAGAGAATACATTCATAACAAAAAATGGCCCTTTGGAAGTGGGAGTCCATTTTCCCCTGGGATCGCCTTGAGGAAGGATGATGTGTTTTATTACAAAATCGCCAGTTTGATACACTCAAGGTTTGATCTTCTTGTTAAAAGCCTTAATCATACGCTTTTGATACATTTGACCATGACAAACAACAGCCAGTCTCTTCTTGTCAATTAAGTTCAATTGATCCAACCTAGTCTAAATCCATTCATCTTTGTCTAAGTCTACTTCTTTCATAATCCTTAAGGAAGGAATCTGAACTTCCACAGGCAGGACAACTTTCATGCCATAGACTAAAGAGAAAGGTGTTGCCCCAGTTAATGTTCGAACCGAAGTATGGTAGCCATGAAGAGAAAATGGTAGTGTCTCATGCCAATCTTTGTAGGTTACTATCATCTTTTGCATAATCTTTTTTATGTTTTTGTTGGCGGCTTCTACTGCGCCATTCATCTTAGGTCTGTATGGAGACGAGTTGTGATGCTTGATTTTAAACTGCATACAAAGTTTAGTGATTATAGCATTGTTGAGATTGGTTCTGTTATCAGTGATGATCCTTTCATGGATGTCATACTGGTAGATAAGTTATACTTGATAAACCAGGCTACAACATTCTTAGTGACTGAGGCAAATGAAGCAACTTCGACCCATTTGGTGAAGTAGTCAATGGCAACGAGGATGAAACGATATCCATTAGAGGCAGTGGGCTTGATCTCTCCAATCATGTCAATGCCCCACATTGCAAATGGCCACAGAGCAATCATGACATTCAAAGGAATTGGAGGCACATGAACCTTATCAGCATAGATTTGACACTTATGGCAAGTCCTCGAGTGACGGTGATAATCAGTTTCCATAGTCGACCAATAGTAACCAGCCCTCAAAATCTTCTTGGCCATAGTGTACCCGCTAAAGTGAGTTCCAAAGACACCTTCATGCATGTCTTCAATGATTTTCTCTTCCTGCTTCTTGTCCATACAACGGAGTAGAGTAGAATCATGGTTGCGTTTGTATAGGGTGCCATTGCTTAGGAAGAATTTGGCTGAGAACCTTCACATGAATTTCTTGTCATTGACTGAAGCTCCTTCAGGGTACTCTTGTGCTTCAAGATATCTCTTTACTTCATAGTACCAAGGCTTCTTCTAGTTAGTGTCAATCTCATAACAGTGTGCAGGTTCATCAAATCTTTCGATAGTAATTTTGGGAGCTTCGTTGTCCCAATTGACCTTGAACATAGATGACATAGTTGCTAAAGCATCTACCAACTGATTTTCTTCCCTCAGGAAATGTTCAAAGGTAACCTCCTCGAAGTAAGGGATCAAGGTTGACATAATCTCTTTGTAAGGGATTAAATTTGGATGTTTAGTATCCCATTCTCCTTTAACTTGACTGATTACTAAAGTTGAATCTCCGTATATGCTTAAGAATTTGATTCTTAGGTTAATGGCAGCCTTAAGACCCAAGATGCATGTTTCATACTCGGCCATGTTGTTTGTACAGTCGAAGCATAATCTGACAGTGAAAGGTGTATGGACACCTTCGGGGGAAATAATCACATCACCAATTCCGTTACCTAAAGAATTGAAAGCTCCATCAAAAACCATAGTCCATCAGGATCCTTATTTAGGTCCTTCATACGGTCCAGGATTTCCATAATCAGTTATCAGCATGATATCCTCGTCCGGGAATTCAAAGTTCATGGATTGGTAGTTACCAATAGCTTGATGGTCCAAATGATCCGACAATACACTTCCTTTGATTGCTTTTTGTGTCGTGTATTGGATGTCATATTCAGTCAAGATCATTTGCCATCTAGCTATTCGTTCGGAGAGAGTTGGCTTCTCGAAGATATACTTGATGGGGTCCATCTTAGAAATCAATAAAGTGGTGTGAGTCAATATATATTGTCTTAGCCGGCGAGCAGCCTATACCAGAGCGCGTCAAGTTTTCTCGAGCAGTGAATGTCTTGTTTCACAGTCAGTAAACTTTTTGCTCAGGTAGTATATTGCATGCTCTTTTCGGTCAGACTCGTCATGTTGGCCCAACACACACCCAATTGAATTCTCTAATACTATCAAGTACATAATCAGAGGTCTTCCTTCAACTTGAGTTATCAGGATGGGAGGTTCTTGTAAGTATTCTTTGATCTTGTCAAAGGCTGATTGGCAGTCGTCGTTCCATATGACTACTTGATCTTTTTTCAACAGTTTGAAGATTGGCTCACAAGTAGCAGTTAAGTGAGATATGAATCGGGCAATATAGTTGAGTCGACCTAAGAAATCCCTGACCTCTTTCTCAGTACAGGGAGCTGTCATTTCTTGTATGGGTTTGACTTTTGCAGGGTCGACCTTAATACCTTTTCCACTAACGACAAACCCTAAGAGTTTTCCAGATCTTAGATCATATCATGAAATAGAGCTACCATAGCTCGTTGATAGGTTTCCCCTGCATTCTTCAAACTGAAAGGCATGACCTTATAGTAGAAAGTTCCCCACTATATGAGAAAGGTGGTTTTCTCCATGTCTTCGGGCGCCATCTTGATTTGGTTGTAATAGGAGAATCCATCCATGAAGGAGAAAACTTTGTGTTGAGCCGTGTTGTCGACCAAAACACCAATGTGTGGTAGTGGGAAATCATCCTTGGGACTGGCCCTATTCAAATCTCTGTAGTCTACGTACATATAGACTTTTCCATCTTTATTCGGTATTGGGACCACATTTGCAACCCATTAGGGATATGACATCACTGTTAGAAAACTTGCATCGAACTATTTCATTACCTCATCTTTTATTTTCTCATACATGTCTGGCCGCATGCGACAGACCTTTTACTTGACTGGAGGACAATCTTCCTTTGTTGGTAGATGATGGACCATAATGTTAGTATCAAGTCCCATCATATCTTCATATGACCAAGCAAACAACTCAACATAGTCATGCAACATCTAGACCAATCTACTTTTGACACCATCTTCCAAGTTAGCGCTGATCTTGACCTCTTTCTTGTCTGCCTTAGTACCTAGGTTGATCACTTAAACTGGTTCCTCGTGCGGTTTATTGGCCTTTTCCTCTTGCATCAGAAGTCTGGCTAGTTCCCCAGGTATTTCAAAATCTTCTTCGCCTTCGTCTTCAACTTCGTAGATTGGATGTTCAAAGTCATAGATGGCAATAGCAGAGTCATTATCAATGAGATCTGGAGTGGATGTGGATCTGCAAATGTGTGTGTGTGCATGTAAGGTCACATGGCTATTTCGAAAATGCAATAAAGTGAAAGAAAAACAATGAGCGCAAAATTTGAATGCAAAAGAGTGCAATGTTTTTCATTAATTGATCATATGGCATATGAAAACGAACAAACCCTTAACAAATGGACCATGGTGCCCCGGGCATGGCACATGGCTTAAAGTCATTGTTTTAATTAAAGTTACAGACAAAGTTCTTAAATTGATAAAACAGTAAATGGTAATTACTCCTTGTTGAAGGAGATGGGAATGAAATCTTTGGCACACCAGTTGTTGGGTCCTTCCTCGGAAGTCGAGTAAATCCAGTCATCAAAGTCACAATCCTCGTCAGAGTCTTCAAGAGCATTCACTTCATGATTACTGATGCGAAGAGGTGGTTTCCACGTACGAGCACGTCTAACCTCCTTTTGATCTTTGACAGTGAATCCCAAACCACATTTGTCTGATTTGAAAGGGATGTCAGAGAGTTGTCCTCAAATGGTACAACCTTCGTCTTTAATCATAGAGCAAGCATCTTTGAGGGAAGCCATTCTAGGCACAGCTTTAACTGCTTTCGGAACATCAGAAGTAGCCTTGGCATCAACAACCATGGGAGAGACCACTTCGAAGGCTTGACAAGGAGTTTATATGAACTCTCCATCCTTCTCAACATACTTTAAAAAATTTAGATGGCTAACCATAAACTCTTCTTCACCACAGATAGTAACAATCTTTCCCTTGCCGAATATTTTAACTTTTGATGAAGTGTAGAAGTCACTTCTCCTACCCCATGTATCCAGGGGCGTCCAAGTAGGCAAGAGTAAGCAGGACAGACATCCATCACATAGAAAGTTGAATTGAAAATTTGAGACCTAACTTTGATGGGGAGATCAACTTCCCCATGGACCATCCTTTTTGATCCGTTGAAAGCCCTTACAACAATGTCACTTGGCTTCAACGCCAAACCTTTGCAATCCAATCGATCTAGGGCACCTTTGGGCAAGACATTCAGAGAGGACCCAATATCCACAAATACATGGGCTAGAGTGGTTTCTTTGCATTCAATGGAGACATGCAAAGCTTTATTGTGATTTCTTCCGGCAGGAGTTAAATCAGTATCCGAGAATCCCAATCCATTATCGGCAATCAAACTCGCTACACCATTTTCAAACTGATCGACCGTAGTCTCTTGAGGAACATGTGCATTATTCAAAAATTATATCAATGCTTGATCATACGCATCTGAGCATAGTAATAAAGATGACAAAGAAATCTTCGAGGGGGTTTGCCCCAACTACTCTACTATCTTATAGACACTTTTCCTTATAATCTTCAAAATCTCCTCCATTTCTTGGTTAGAGGGTTCCTCAGTAATAATGTCTTTGGAAGGCGCCTTCATCCTAGCAGGCTCAATCATCTTTTCTTTGCCCCTAACATCAGTAGTAGGTTTGTCAACGGGTGTAGTTGTGGTGGTTGGAGGTGAAATATGAGGAGAGAAAATTCTCCCTGTTCTAGTCACCTTGCTATACCCAGCAATGATGGTAGTATACTTCAGCACCATAATTCCAAGGTACCGCCTTATCGGAAGAATAAGGGACTAGCCCCCGTGTGGTAATTATCAATGGAGCTATCTTCTTTTTATTGGAAATTCTAATAGGACCTTTTGAAGTGATCCTAATAGGTTTGTTGGAGATAATGATGATGGATATGTCTTCAACTTCTTGAGGCATAAATTCAGTTAAACTTTTTACATATTGAGTTCTTTTGAATAAAATCTCATGGCTATCCATTAGGTGTTGGACACCCTTTTTTAGCCATTCACAACCATTAACTTGTGTACCACTACAGCGACAGTCTTTAAGGCAACCAGGGAATACCTCGGCTTTCAAAAAAAAATCTTTAATAGTGGTCAGAGGTGTGGTCATGTCATTAATAGAGGAAACAAAAGTAGTATCTTCAATTGTGTTGACACTTTTTTCGTGGTTTGGCATAGGTGCGGTGATTACATTCGGAGTTGGAGGAGGATCAAATTCAATGGTCTTGTTGTCAATGAGGTCTTGGATCTTGCATTTTAATGCCCAACAATGACCAGTGTCATGTCCGGGACTATTGGAGTGGTAAACACATTTGGCGTTCGAGTTATATTTTGGAGATGAAACATTGATATTTGAAGGGGGATCACGCAATATTACCAAATTAGCCTTCAACGGGTGTTGTAGGGCCTGGGATAGTGACATGTTTATCCTTGTAAATTGTCTTCTTAGAATATCAGGTCTTTGGTAGTTAGCTTGTTATTGTGGTCTTTGAGTAGAGGTCAGATTGGAGATCAGAACTGCATTAACAAACTGACGATGGTCCTTCTTGACATGGCCCCTTGACCCATATATGAAATTAGTTTCCTTTTTGTAGGTAAAAGGTTTCTTCACAATATTTGATGTAGAGGTGGAGGCCATGTGTATCTTTCCACTTTTAATACCGCTCTCAACCCTTTCACCAATCAATATTAACTCAGTGAACCAAAATGATGAGCTCCTAATCAGTAAGTTTCAAAATGGACCAATCAATGTTCCCATGAACATATCTACCAATTCCCTGTCAATCAATGGTGGCTGCACACTGCCAGCCAGGTCTTTCCATTTCTGCGCATATTCTTTGAAGCCTTCATTGGAACCCATGGTCATTCCTTGTAACTACACTCTAGTTGGAGCCATATCAACATTGTACTGATATTGACGGTAGAAGATGGTGGCCAAGTCCTAACAGGTATGGATGTTGGAACCTTCTAACTGGTAAAACCACTCCCATTGAGTCCCAGATAGAATCTCTTGAAAGAAGTGCACCCATAACTTCTTATCAGTGGTATGTGGTTGAATTTTACAGACGTAGATCTCAAGTGAAGCTTCGGGCACGAAATGCCATCGTACTTGGCAAAAACTGGAATCTTGAATTTATGGGGGATCACTACTCCAGGAACCAAACCCAAATCACCAAAATCTCGACTAGGAACAACTTGAATTTCCATAGCCTTCAATATGTCCTCCAATTGCTTATACTTGTCTTCAGCTGGTGGATATTGTTCATCAAAATAGTCTTCATCCTCGGAGATTGGATTGTTACCACCCCAACATGGGTGCTCATTGCATCTTCATCCTGATTCTCATCTTCCTCAGATTAGTTTTCTACCACTTGAACTTGTCGAACGGGGCCCTTGAACCTCTTCCCCATGTTGATCAAAGCCTTCTTCTTGGTCTTCTTCTTTGCAACCAGAAGTGACATCAGTTCTTACTGCCCTTTGGCCAAGTTGAGCAAGGTTTCTTGAAAATGAGAATTGTGTCTGCAAGTCCATCACTATTTGCTCGAGATCTATCTTACTGAAATAAATAGTAGAAAGATGAGGAAACCGGTGTCAGAAAACCTACTTATGTTATGATGCATGTAATGTGAATGCAAATGTTTTCAAGGACCTTTAAGATTTAAATTTGTTTAAATAAATAAGGAACAAACATTAATTGTATTAATAAGTTCAAATGGTTACAAAAAATGCCTCTTGGGCTTACAATGAAAGAAAAACAAACAAAATAAACTAATACAAAAAGGCTCAGGTCTCCTATGGATGCTTCCTCTTTGGAGTAATGTAGGCATTCAGGTTCCGCTCCTCGTGAAGTTGCCTTGTGAGCTCTAACACTTTCTTCTCGCTTGAGTAGAATTGGGCTTCAAAGATGTCTCGCTCCCCCTTGAGTTGAATCCATGACCTTTGTAATTCCTCGAGAGTGGTAGGCATGTCAGGATGAAGAATGGTGTAAGGAACGTCTCCTTTGATAATAGGCTCCATAATGATTGGTAGGATGGCTACATATGGCATCATTAGGTTTTGAGTGCGAGCTCACACCCACTTGAGATAAGATTCCAAATGAATGGAGTTCTTATGCCCCAAAGTTTTGCTATCAACCTTGTTCACCATGCCCCAAGCTCGTACAAATCTTTGACGAAAAACTTGGCCATTGTTCTCATAGTCAAACACAATACCTTGGACAAGCACGTCATACGGATCATCCCTTCGAGCGTAACCAAATTGTCATAGAGCCAAGCAAGGATTATAAGTGATACCTCCCCTAGTGCCAAGGAGAGGGGACGTTAGGGAATCCCCATAACGGTCAATAATGATAACATTCTCCAAAGATCGAGAACACTAATGAATATCTGAATACGAGAGTAACATCAACCTATTAGACCATCTCATGCCTTGCTCATTCTTCAAAATAGATTGAGGAAAGTTCAAAATAAACCACCTAGCCAGCAAGGGAGTGCAACATATAAGAATCCCCCTTCTCTTCATGGTGCGAGCGTGAAGAGAATGCAAGATGTCTCTGAGTAAGGTAGGCACCGGGTTACGAGATAGAAAAACTTTGACCGCATTCACATCTATGAGTTAGTCCAGTTTAGGAAATAGTACCATCTCATAAATTAGAAGGGCCAAAACCTCTTCAAAAGTTTGCAAATCCAGAGCATCTCAAAAAAGTTGAGCCTTCTCAAACAAAAACTTGGCTAGAAAACCCTTAACACCCCTTTTGGTTTCCAAATTTGCCATAACATCGGACCGTTGCAAATGCAAAGCTCGAGCAATCTCCTCAGGTCTTGGGTATTTCTCAATACCGGTGAAAGGCAGTTGATCAAAAATAGGCATTCCCAAGAGTTGAGAGAACTCCTCCATGGTAGGCACTAATTGGTAATCAGGAAATGTGAAACAATGATGTAAAGGGTCAAAGAACTGAAAGATTACTTTCATCATGTCTTCATCAAGGCTTGAGGCAACCAGATTGAGAAGTCGATGGTAACCAGATTGAGAAGTCGACCATGTCTTTTGGTGAATGGAGAATTCTCAGGAACCCTTGACGCTAATTCTTTGAGTTGAGGAGGCACTCTTACGAGGTTGATTTGGATAGTATTCCTGCGAGTGGAAGCCATGTCCTACAAAAAAAAACAAAGATAAATCTATAGGTCCTTGAAATGGTTAGTGAAAATGCTATGGTATGATGTCATGATGTTATGTACAAATAATCATATACAAGAATACAAACAAGTCCTTAGGTTTATACTTGCAAGGGGTTTATAGGTAAGTGTCCTCTTGAAGTTTATTTGGTTCAAACTGCCCTACAAAGTAACCGGGTTCTAGGGAATCTCAATACCATAGATCTTTTTTCATCGGGCATTGTTTCAGCACAAGCCTTTGTTTTGGCGACTGAAATATCCCGAAAGTACGATGTCAATGAGTGTAGTATCGAGTATCAACCAACTTCGGATTGTACCAAAGTCGGTTATCTCACTACTTCCTAATGGCCAAGTTGTTCAATTAAAGGTTCTATGGTCAGTTAGTGCTTCATGACACCACACAACAGCCCCTTATTCTCCTTGACTGGACTCAAGGCATACCGGTACCAACAAATATGTCACACTAATGTAGCCATCACTTCAACCATGTCGGTATACCCCACACAGTCCCCACGATCTATTGCTACTTACCTAATAATGTTCCCCGGTTCGGGTAGAGGATCAATACAAAATCCCAAACAAGGACCCAAAATGTAAATCAAACAAGTCAAACAATGAAAGCATTTAAAGGTGATCTAGTCTCTAAGGTAACCCCACTTTTAAGTATCCCCAACAGAGTCGCCAGTTCTATAATACGGTGGGAGAACTGACTTGGTGTTTTGTGTTTTATCTCGATTGTTGTGGATAGCAAGAGTCGTCACTGACTTTTCTTTTATCCAATAAAGGAAAGGGTGAAAAGAACAGGAAAGACCTTTTGAGATATTTTCTTGAGTTTGGGGGGTAGGTTATGAAAAGGGAAGGTGTTAGCACCCTTTTCATCCGTAGTTATCTACGGGCTCTTAGTTGCTTTCTCACTTTGAAATGCTTTGTTGAAATGTGTTTGTGATTTGTTTGAAAGTATTTTTGAAAAGTGCCTTCGTTTAGGCGAACTTTGTAATGATTCTTGTCTCTATAAGAATGTATATAAAGTGTTGAATTTTGAAAATATTTCATGGAAAGTGTTGGTGTGTTTGAAAGATGTTTTGAAAATTGTTATGAGCAAGCGACTAAGAATGTTCTACCTACTCAAAAAGTCTTTGTTCGTTTCCTCCTCCTTTAGATATTGCTATCTTACCATTGTTTGATAAGAAGCCCTATTATTGGATGTGAAGGGACGGGCGTGGGTCGTCGTACAGTCATAAAAGGCAACATTGTAGAATACCTTAGTAATTTGTTTTAAGGGTCTAAGACCGTTTACCGAAGGCAATATTTGAAGGGTCGTCGAGGGACTATGATCTTGTATTCGAGGGTCATTGCTAAAGTATCCCACGTTTGAGGGACATGACTGTTTTATTTGAGGAAATAAGTGTGGCTTAACCTTAGAGGTGAAAATGTGCAAATTATTTTGATTACATGCATTTTGTCTTTTAGATTAGGGTTTTCTAATGATTGATTTTTTCTTGCCATATAAACCCTAATTACTAGCAATAATATTTAAAGCGATAAATTGAGGGAATTTAAAGTTCTACTCTATTGCATCATATGGGGATGGGGTACAATTTACGAATAGGGGATGAAAGCAATAAAGTTCTAATTATACTATTACAAACATATTGAATATTGGAAGAATAAAATATACAAAGAATATGAAAATAATGTACAAGGAAAGAAAATTGTTTTGTTTAAGATTTTATTTTTGTATAAAAGGTTTAATATTAACCTAATAAAGCTAATTAAAAGAAAGAGAATAATTAATTAGTCTAAGTTTATTTAATGAAACTAAACCTAAATTAATTTCAAAAAAGAAATCAAATTGATTAAGAAAACAATTTTTATGTTTTTTTATGAAAATGTTGACTTAATTAAACTAAAATAAAGAATGAAATTAATTAATTAAAATTCCTAAATTCTAGGTTAATTCAATTAAAAAAGAAGAATAAAATAAAAACTAAGTCTATATTGAATTAATTAGAAAAGGGGAATTTGTTAAAGAAATGTTTTTGGTCTTTTTGTCTAAAAGAAATAAAATAGAAATATACTAAATAGCTAAATAATAAATATAAAATATTTTTGGTATTTTTATTAATAATAATAATTATAATAATAATAATAATAAAATACAGAAAAAGAAAATAAAATAAAATATAAAATTAAATTCAGGAGGGTGTAAAATTGAAAAGGGTGGTTTGAGTGAAGAAAATAGTTTTGGTTTGATTTTAGGCCCAAATGTATTTTGTATAATCAGAAAACAAAATAAAAAAGGTTATGTTGGGCCGCATTGTCATTAGTAGAAAGGGGGTGAGGGGAAGAAGAAAAATGGGGGAGGCCCACAGCCACAAGCCCCATGCGCGTTGGTTCAAACAAAAACAAAAACAAGTGAAAATGGAAAAATGCAAAAGGTCTTGCCGGGGCTCGAACCCAGGACCTCCTATAATAATGTCTTATACGCGCGTTTGCTGCCATTGGGTGGCCTGTTTCATCATTTAGTAACACAACATGTAATAAACTTAAACTAAACTAAGTTCATGTTATCAACTTCATCTTCTTCCTCGCGCCAGCCAGAGATTCTGCAACTCATTCATTTCTCTTCCATTCTCAAAAGTATGAACATCAAAGTTGTTAGAAATTTCACCATGATTTCAGAAATGTAAATAACTTAAGCTAACACTCAAAGATGAACACGAATTTCTAATAGTACCAAATTTTGACCTAATTTTTCAAAAAATTCATCTTCAAAATTCTCACTACTCATGCAATATAAATGAATTCTAAGGACATGGCTAGTTTCAGGGCTATGATGTCTACATTTTATCTTCACAAATGGAAACCAAATGATGCCCATATGAAGAGTTCAAAAGTCAGAAAACTCACCTTGAAAATGGAATTCGTGTTTTGAGTTTGAGCTTGTTTCAAGGTGTTGCAATGATCAGGTTATCATCCTTGGACCTCTAGGAAGCTAATGCAATGCTTAGCTTGAGTTGAGAGTGGCTGAAAAGGTCTAGAGAAGTCCAACTGCAATGCTCTATTTTTTGTTATGGAAAATGAAGAAGATGGTGTTACAGTTGGAAGACAGCGATTGGGATAGCCTTTATATGTGTATTAGAAGCTTTGTGATGGATTATAAGTGAAAACGTGTGAGTAGATTTGAAGGTTTGGTTTTAAACTCAGAAATGATAAGTTTTTGTGCTTGTGTTGCAATTTCTGGTTTGAGGGAGAGTGAGGGTGCTTGAGGGCTTGTGAATTCGTGTCTTTTCTTGCAATAGACTTGTATATTTGTATAGAAAAGATTTGAGATGATTTTCCCAAAGGATTTATGAGTTCGAGGGTTATGGCTAGGTTGCTTGATTTTGAAGAAAAGTGAGAAATGTGGTTTCAAGTTAGAAGGTACAAGCATGTATAGTGGTTGAACAATTTAAAAATGTTGTATCTGATCTTTTAGATGGAGTGTGTGTAGAGGGAATAAGTTGGAGTCTCAAGAAGGGTTGACATTTTACAAAAGAATGCTTTTCCAAAATGGAAGTCTTTCCTTTCTTCTCAAAATAACAAAATGTATTGGATAATGCTTGGATCAAGTGGAAATAGCTCAAAAGCTTGTGCAATCAACTAATTATGGATAGACTTAGAGGTTTAGATGCCTGCAAAGCAAGATTACAAGGCATGGCTAAGAGATTAGAATTCTTGTTCATCATGGAAATGACCTAGAATTCAAGAATGAATGTCCAACTTCTTGCCTTCGATTCTCTTAGCTCAAAAATGGTCTCATTGAGTTCTTGGACATTTTGAAAATCTTGGAACATTATTTACAACTTCCATGTCGGCCATTTTGAAAAAATCCTCTTGGAGTTTGGTGAAAATTGGCCAAGAAGTTAGGTCAAAAATCTGCCTAAACTAGGTCAAAATTTCACTAAGTGTTTAAGAAAAAGTGCATGACTATGGATTTATAATTCAAAATCCAAGCATTTCTAGTACTTGATCAGTACAGAAAATTTGTAGATCTCATCAAGATCTACAACTTTCATGTTGGAAGTTTTCTTTGAATCATCTTGCATCTTGGTGAAAAGTTGGCATGAAGTCATGAAAAAATAAGACTTAAAACACAGAAAATTTTCTAAGTCTTGAAAACTTCGACTGTTTTCAAAGACTTTTGACTTTCTTGATTTCTTGATGATCAATCTTCATATTTTTGCATGTCTTGATAAATTGTGATATTTGAAACTCAATTTTGATCAAAAAGTCAAAGTTTGACTTTTGGTGTATCAGTTGACTTTTTTATCAGTTGACTGAATTCAACTATCCATCAATTGATCTTGAGAAATGTTTTGAACCATGAAATTAGGTCAACATGTGGAATTTGAATCCTTGAGATTATGCTATAATCCATTAGATCATGTCTTAGGTCAAAAATCATTGATCAGTCAAATTCAGTCAAAACCCTAACTTTGACCATTTTGCCCTTTTGGTAAATTGAATGCTTTTCTTGAGAGATTGTGATCAATACTTGATCAAACGATGAATAGGACTTTAACATGTTGACGTTGACTAAAAATCATGAAGTTTGACTGTAGGTTGACCATAATTGACTTTTTACCTAATACAACTGATTTTCAGTCATCTGGTCAATTGATTGAGCAAAATTATGATTCAAGACTTGAAACTTGACATGAGTATTCTTTGAGGTCTATAATGATCCATGAAAGTCACTTGAGGCATTAGTAGTCCAATTGTCTTTGAGAAAACCAAACCCTAATTTAAGGTATCAGTGTTTAGGAGATGGCTTGACCTAGTCAAGACTTGTACATGCTTGAGCTATTGAAGATCTTATGATAAATATCTTGAGAAAAGAGAGGTCAAATTTGGGGTACAACAACATTGAATATGCATCTATATACCATACATATAATTACATAATAGGTATTCTCAAGATAGGTTTTCTCATCTTCTTGCTGTTTATTTCAGACAGAAAAAATGGCTCTTGAACAGATAGTCAAAGATCTCCAAGCTCATAATGCCCAATTCCAACAGATGTTCCTGAACTTAGCCAAGGGGAAGGAAGAATTTAAGGAACTTGTCACCAATGGGAAGAAGAAGAAATCAAATAAACTAATTGGCGTCCTTAACATGGGGAGAATGTTCAGAGGTCCAATCAAGAAAGCTCGAGATCTCAGTATCTCATCGGATGAAGATGACAAACAAGATGAAGATGGTAAGAGTGTGAAAACTGAAAGAAGCAGTCCTGGTTCTGACAAATTTCCTGATGAAGCGAAAGATGATTATTTAAATGAGCAATATCCCCGTACTGATGAGAAGTTTAAGCTGCTGGAAGAGCGTCTCAGAGCTATGGAAATCCAGAAGGTGCTTGGATTGAACTTTGATGATTTGGGTTTAGTTTTAGGAGTTGTCATTCCTCCTAAATTGAAAACTCCTACCTTTGCCAAGTATGAAGGTGTTTCCTACCCGGAGCTCCACTTGAGATCATATGTTCGGAAAATTCATCCACACACTGCTGATAAAAAATAGTGGTTGCATTTCTTCTAAGAGAGTCTGTCTGGAACATGACTGGAATGGTATTGTCAACTTGAAGGTGCCAATATTCACACTTGGGGAGATTTGGCTACAACTTTCTACAAAAAACATCAATGTAATTCTTATTTGGCACCAACCTGCATGCAATTGCAGAGTATGTCCATGGATTATGAGGAAGGTTTCAAAGAGTACGCATAGAAATGGAGAGATCTTGCAGGAACAATTCAACCTCCTTTGGCCGATAGAGAGTTGGTTGACATGTTCATGAGTACACTAACAGGTCCTTTATATAATCACCTACTTGGAAGTTCTTTAAATGGTTTCACTGAACTGATTTTGATAGGGGAACATGTTGAAAATGGAATCAGAAGCGGCAAAATTCAGGTGGCTACATCTTCAAATACTTTGAAGAAGCCTTATAATGGTAAGAGAGAATCCAATGATGTGTACGAAAAGAAGGGTCGTAATAAGAGTGACCGCAACCAATCTGTGGGGGCAGTACTGATCTCTAATCCTGCACCAGTGTAATAACAACAGAATAATCAGCATAGGAAGGATGCACCCAAGAGACAATTCACAAAAATCAACATGTTGTTGGCTCAATCATTGCAACGCATGTTGAAGGCAGGGCTGATTACATTGAGAGAACCTCCTCAGAATCCCAACACATCCACTCCCCGCTACAATCCCAATGAAAGGTGTGCATATCACTCCGACAGTCTCGGGCATGACACTAGAAACTGTTGGGATCTGAATAATAAAATCCAAGACATGATTGACGCTAAGGAAATTGAATTTGATCCTCCTAAGACTCCTAATGTGATTAGTGCACCTATGCCCAATCATGACAAGGGCATTAATGCTATTGAAGATGTCTCTTATGTTCGTATTGTGAATGACTTGACTAATCCTCTGATGATTATTAAGAAGAAGCTGCTGCAAGTCGGTTTATTTCCAGGTTGCGATGAAAACTACTACTACTAATGTGCATCCTAATCCAATGGTTGTGCACTATTGAAAAAAGGTATTCAGTGTTTGATGGATGACCGTGTGATTCTATTTGAGAAGATTCGTTTAGAGAAGACTCCTTTTGTGGAGAGTATGTCCCAAGACCTGAAGCTTGAAGACGTGTCTACAATTTAAGGTACTCCTATAAGGATCACTTCTAAGGGTCTTGTGAAGATTACTGCCAAACCTAGAGTTGCACCTCTGATCATTACTACATCTAGGCCAATTTCATATTCCTTTGATAAGGTTATCCCTTGGAATTATGTAGCTGATGTCTACTACCACAATGCCAAGCAAGAACCATTGATTGTCAAAGATGAAAATGTTGAATTTACTGATCCCGATGTTGGCAATATTGTTGGGACTAGTAAGGTTACCAAAAGTGGAAGGATTTTCTCTCCAGAGATCACTCCGAAGGTTGTTACTCCACCAATTCGTATCACTGCTACTGAATCAACTACTGAAATTTGAGGTAAAGAACATATGACTGAGCCTACCCAGACTAAGGTACCAAAAGAGGTCACTGTTGAAGACACCTCCAAGCAAGAGATGGAGGAAATACTTAAGATTATTTAAAAGAGTGACTATAAGATTGTTGAACAGTTGGGGCAGACCCCCTCTAAAATATATATGTTATCTCTGTTGTTGTGCTCTGAAGCCTATGCTCAAGCTTTGGTAAAATTTCTGAAATCTGCTCATGTACAGCAGGAAATCTCTGTTGATCAGTTCAAAAATTATGCCACTAACCTAACAACTGATAACGGGTTAGGCTTTTCTAATGCTGATTTGACCCCCGCAGGAAGGAAAAATAATAAGGCCCTGCATGTCTCTATTGAGTGTAGGGGCACTACCTTATCTCACGTGTTGGTGGACACAAGTTCCTCATTGAACGTATTGCCAAAAGCTGCTTTACACAAACTTGTCTGCGATGGGATTGTGCTAAAACCCAGTGACATTGCGGTGAGAGCTTTTGATGGTTCAAAGAGAATGGTGCATGGAGAGGTTGATTATCCAGTCAAAGTGGGTTCCCAGGTCTCCGACTCTACTTTCTATGTGATGGACATTCGTCCACCCTATTCTTGTTTGCTTGGACGCCCTTGGATTCATGGAGTAGATGCTGTTACTTCTACCTTACACCAAAAGTTGAAGTATCCCATTAAGGGAAAGATCGTTACAATTTGAAGCGAAGAAGAATACATAGTTATCCATTTGAACTCCTTCAAGTATGTTGAGATGGATAGTGAATTTGTCGAGACTCCTTGCCAGACTTTTGAAGTTGTTTCTCAAATAACCCCGGTTGATAAAGTTTCTCCCGCTGTTCCTAAGGATACAAAAATGGATTCTATGAAAGACGCTAAGGCTATGGTTTAAGAAGGTGGGTGCACTGTTTGGGGTCAGCTTCCCGACATTCCTGACAAGTCCGACAAATTTGGTTTGGGTTTCACCTCACAAGCTAAGAGGGTTGTCCGCCGTGCTCGTGCTAATTCTGGGAGACCGCCATTCTTCATCAACAACAATGGAGTTCACAATGATCATGTCAATGATGTGGAAGACGTTGATAACGACTACGACATAGACAGTTGGATCTTCCCTGTTACCGGCAATGGGCTCAATAATTGGAAGACTAAAGACTTTATGCCAATCTCCTTTAGTCAGGAGTAAATGCTATTTTCTGTTTTCTTACTTTCAAGTTTTTTTGTTTATGTAATGTAGTTGTTTAGTTGTTGGCATGCATTTTTGGTAAAACCAGGTGTGTGAATGTCATGACTGATGTCATAACATTCTAGTTTATTAGGTACTGATGTATTAGGTACCTTTGCAGAAAAATATTGTCATACAGGTGCTACTGTTTATAAGTGTGTATCTGAGCATTTTGCAAAAAGATCACATTTACCAAAATCAGTAAACAGGAATTCAAATGTCATAACAAATGTTAAGACATCCTGTTCTGAACTAACAGTTATGCAGTTTGGGTAATTCTGAGTTTTTTCAGGAAAATGACTCAGTCTTTCCAGAACAGAAAATCTCGTGGACTTTGGGTTAACCTAGCTCAACCCTAACCTGGTTGATAAAGTCCTGTGACCTAGTCTTAAGGTCAAACGGAATTAACCCTAGCTTTTTGTGGAAACCCTAACTGAAGATGCAGCTGCTATATATTCAACAGAGCTGCTGTTTTGGAATCAATCCCTTTTTTGACAGAAGATCATTTAGAAGCTGTATAGTTTTAACTATTGTAATCCAAGCAAGTATGATTGTGATAAGTGACTTGGAATAGGTTTTAATTGTAAGGGTTGTGTACCACTCAAAGCTTTGAAGCAAGAGTGTTTTTTTTGTGTCTCTTGACTAAAGCTTTGAAGCAAAGTCAAGTTAGATTTGTGTATCACTCAAAGCTGTGAAGCAAGAGTGTTTGTGTTGCTTGATTGAAAAGCTGTGAAGCATAATCAAGTGTATGTTTTGAAGAGTGTCTTCATCAATTCATTAGTCAAATTGTTTTAAGTATCACTGCTGTGATTGAGGGGGAGTGAGTAGGAACTCAGGTTTAAGTTGTACTTAGATTGAAGTTGCATTGGGTAGGTCTTAAGTGAAGGAGATAAACTGGTTGGTTTATTCCTGAATTAATATCTCTTATAGTGGATTTCCTCCCTGGCTTGGTAGCCCCCAGAGTAGGTGTTGTTGCACACTGAACTGGGTAAACAATTGACTGTGTTCTTTACTGTTTTTGTATTTACTGTCTTATAGAAAGTCAGATACGGTGTCATAACATTGAACGTGACATTGAGTATCTGCAGCCCGAATTTCATGTAATTTAAACAATAAACTTTAAGCCTTGTGCCTTACCCAAGGCTATATGTTTCTCCATTGGACATTTGCATTCAAATTTTGCACTCTCTATTTTTATTTTACTTTAGTTTGCTTACATAATAGCTATATGTTTCTTACACACACCAACATAACAAATTGCAGATCCATATCCACCCTGGATCCCACTGATAACAATTCTGCTATTGCCAATTATGACTTCGAAAAGCTGATCTACCAAGCCGAGGATGAAGGTGAGGAAGATTGTGAAATACCTGTAGAGCTTGCTAGGTTGTTAACGCAAGAAGAAAGATCCATACGACCGCATGAAGAGTCAGTCGAGGTTGTGAACTTGGGTAGTGAAGAGGACAAGAAAGAGTTCAAGATAGGCGCCAACCTAGAAGATAATGTTAGAAAGAGATTAATCCAGATGTTGTGTGACTATATTAGATCTTTGCTTGGTCATACGAAGATATGCCAGGGCTTGATACTGACATTATAGTTCACCATCTACCGATGAAGGAAGGTTGTCCTCCTATAAAGCAGAAGGTTCATCGTATTCGTCACGAGATGTCTGAAAAGATCAAGGATGAGGTTATAAAGCAATTCAATGCAGGTTTATTAGTTGCTACATCCTATCCTCAGTGGATTAAAAATGTGGTGCCAGTACCCAAGAAGGATGGTAAGGTGCGTATGTGTATAGACTATATGGATCTGAATAGGGCGAACACCAAATATGACTTTTCGCTTCCATATATTGATGTTCTGGTTCATAACACCGCTCAGCACAAAGTATTTTCCTTCATGGATGGTTTCTCTGATTATAATCAAATCAAGATGGCACCTGAAGACATGGAGAAGACTACTTTTTTCACACAGTGGGGCACTTTCTATTACAAAGTTATGCCTTTTGGTTTGAAAAACGCCGGTGCAACATATCAGCACGCTATGATAGCTTTGTTCCATGATATGATCCATCACGAGATAGAGGTTTACGTTGATAACATGATAGCCAGATCCCAGACTGAAGAAGAACACCTTGACCACCTGCCAAGTTGTTTGATAGATTGAAGAAATACAAATTGAGATTGAATCCAAACAAGTGCACCTTTGGGGTAAGATCCGGTAAATTTATAGGTTTCGTTGTCAGTGTTAAAGGTATTAAAGTTGATCCCCCCAAGGTTAAAGCCATTCAAGAAATGTCAGCTCCCTATACTAAGAAGGAAGCCAAGGGTTTCTTGGGACGATTAAACTACATTTCCAGATTTATTTCCCATTTGAGTGCTACTTATGAGTCAATCTTCAAGTTATTAAATAAAGATCAAGTAGTGAAGTGGAACGATGGTTGTTAGACAACCTTTGATAAAATTAAGGAGTACCTCCAAGAACCTCCGATTCTAATGCCACCGGTTGAAGGAAGACCTCTGATCATATACTTGACAGTATTAGAGAATTCAATGGGGGTGTATTGGGGCAACATGACGAGTCTAATCAAAAAGAGCATGCAATATACTACCTTAGTAAAAAGTTTACCGACTTTGAAATAAGATACTCACTTCTTGAGAAGACTTGTTGCGCTTTGGCATAGGCTGCTCACCGACTAAGATAGTATATGTTCACTCACACTACCTTATTGATCTCTAACATGGATCCAATAAGATACATATTCGAGAAACCCACTCTCTCTAGAAGAATAACAAGATGACAAATGGTCTTAAAAGAATATGACATTCAGTATACTACTTAGAAGGAAAAGGAAGTGTATTGGCAGATCATTTGGCTCATCAAGCTATATATGACTATCGGTCTATGAATTTTGAGTTCCTAGATGAGAATATCATGCTAGTTACTGATTACGAAGAACCTGGACCATATGAAGGACCTGAACCAGGATTCCGATGGACTATAGTTTTTGATGGAGTTTCCGACGCGCTTGGCAATGGAATTAGTGTTGTAATTATCTCTCCCAAGGGTTTCCATACGCCCTTCTCCGCTAGAATATATTTTGACTGTACCAATAACAAGGCAGATTATGAAGCGTGTATCATGGGTATCAAGGTTGTTATCAATATGAGAATTAAATTCTTGAATGTATATGGGGACTCAGCCCTAGTAATCAATCAGATTAAGGGAGAATGGGATATGAAGCATCCAAATCTCATTTCTTATCGAGAGCATGTCTTGACATTAATTCCATACTTCGAAGAAATCACTTTTGAACACATTCCACGAGAAGATAATCAATTGGAAGACGCATTATCTACCATGTCATCTATGTTCAAAGTCATATGGGATAATGAAGCTCCTCGAATTACTATTAAGAGACTAGACGAATTGACACATTGCTACAAGGATGATACTGATGGAGTAGAGGAAAAGCCTTGGTACCACGAAGTAAAAAGATACCTCGAGACTCAAGAGTATCCTGAAAGGGAATCTATCAATGATAAGAAATTTCTAAGGAGGTTCTCTGCCAAATTCTTTATGAGTAATGGAATCTTGTACAAGTGCAACTACAATTCGACTTTACTTCGTTGTGTAGACAAAAAGAAAGCTGAGAAGATTATGGAAGATATGCACGAAGGAGTCTTTGGTACTCACTCCAGTGGATATACAATGGCTAAGAAAATTTGAAGAGTGGGTTATTATTGGTCTACCATGGAAACTGATTGCCATCGTCATTCCAAAACTTGCCACAAATTCCCGATCTATGCTGACAAAGTACACGTGCCTCCGTTGCAATATGGGGCATTGATATGATTGGAGAGATTAAGCCTACTGCTTCTAATGGTCATCTTTTCATCCTTGTCGCTATTAATTACTTCACAAAGTGGGTAGAAGCAACCTCGTTTGCCTCCATTTCCAAGAATGTTGTGGCTCGGTTCATTAAGTATAACCTTATCTGTCAATATGGCATCCCTGAAAGGATCATCACGGAAAATGGTGCCAATCTCAACAATACTATGATCATAAAACTCTTCATGCAGTTCAAGATTAAGCATCACAATTCTTCTTTGTAGCGACCAAAGATGAATGGCGCAGTGGAAGCCACCAACAAGAATATCAAGAAGATTTTGCAGAAGATGACTGTGACATACAAAGACTGACATGAGATGTTACCATTTGCTCCTTATGGTTATCGCACTTTAGTACGTACATCTATTGGGGAAACCCCATTCTCTCTAGTCTACAGTATGGAGACTGCCTTACCTATCAAAGTCCAGATTCTTTCCTTAAGGATTATGAAAAATGTAGGTTTAGACGAAGACGAATGGATTCAGACTAGACTTGACCAGATAAATTTGATTGATGAAAAAAGGCTTGCGGTTGTTTTTTGTAGTCAGATGTATCAGAAATGTATGATCAAGGCCTTCAACAAGAAAGTCAAACATCAGGTATACCAGGCTGTTGATTTGGTAATAAAGCGCATCATCCTACCATAAGGTGATCCCAGGGGAAATGGACTCCCACATATGAAGGGCCATTTGTGATCAAGAAAATACTTTCTAGCAGTGCTATGATACTTACCACCATGGACGGTAAATATTTTCCACACCCTGTGAATGCGGACATAGTCAAATAATACTACGCATAAAAGAGATCCACTAGGTTGATTGGTGTAGGCAAAAATACGAGCAACCCGAGGAATCAAATGGGTTCAGGCTAAAATTAGGGATATATATAAAAAATGTACATCCAGAAAGTCGAAGAGCTAAAAAGGTGGCTTGGGCAAAAAAGGATAACCTGGTGGACTGAAAACCTGAAAGGGAGGTCCAGGAAAAAGTTAGGGATTGAAGCGTACGACTATGTCTAGTTGGAACACCCACCATCTATTTACAGCCAACATAATTACCGACATCAATTTCAAATGGTACAGATCAGTTCAATCAACTTCTTCTGACCTCAAGGGATGAAATGCTTGAAGACATAGGGGCAATAGCAGAGTTGAAACTCGACGGGATCATTTCCACATAGTTGTTTTCTGTGTTTTTCTTTGTACCCCTTTTCCTTTTTACGACAATTTCCTCTTACTAGGATTTCTGTCTCCATGTATAAAACTTTTTGTTTATAAGAAAACCTTCTAAATTAATGCAATCAATTTCAAATTCAAAATTGTTTTTACTTTCTCTATTTTGTTTGCAAAAACATCCAATGATTATACTGAATGAACATATGCATTTGAATATGATTACTGTTTACAAATATATGCATGAAAATAGGATTAGCATTAACTAAAGACTCTAGGAGTCGGGATAACGTTTGAAGTTGACCATAAATTCCCACAAAGCAATATCCTTAGAGCTTTTTTCACAGGCTAATCCCCACCAGAGTTTATTTCCTCAACACAGTCTACAGGGTTTATTTCCCCAACATAGTTTATTTCTCCGATATTGCAATTCCCTGGCAAGATTCTCTTATCCGGCCAGATATCATTCAATGTTGTCCTCCCTAGAAGATCTAATACTCATATTCAAAACCTGGTCAGATAACACATCAGAGGATTATTCATCTCTTTTATCCCCAGTTAAGAATCAAATCCTTCAGAAGAACGATGAATGACCGACTCTCCTTGAATGCTTCTATCCCCAAGCAGAAGTCGAACATCCCCAGTGGAATGTCCTCAAAGAGAAAGCAGAAATCCCTAGTAGAAGCATTTTAAACAAAGATGAAGAATTACTTTCTCCATCCCCAACAACAATAAGGGATTTATTTTCCCCAACCAGACATTATTATATGAAGCTATTGATATGCTCCAATAACATATTTCATCTATACATCATCCACAAAATATCATAACATATGCATACGAAACACATATATTATTCTCATTTATTTTGGGAGCATCATTACACAATGCATTACATACATCATGACATTGCATAAAGCCAACTCTGTCTTTTCAGGTTAAGTTCGCAAATAGACAAATATTATCAACAATTTAGAAACAGATTGTAGATCAACTCCTGAAACAAGACAGGGCGACTATCTACATAACAAGCATTCCCTTCAGAGACTGAATTTTGAAAAGCATCTTCTTCGGGGATTTGTTTTGAAAAGCATTCTCCTTCAGAGGTATATTCTGAAAAGCATTCCCCTTCAGAGTCTGAATTCTGAAAAGCATCTCCATCAGGGCTTCGTTCTAAAAAGCATTCTTCCTTCAGAAGTTTATTCTGAAAAGCATCCTTCAGAGACTGAATTCTAAAAAGTATCTCCTTCATAAGTTTATTCTGAAAAGCATTCTCCTTCAGAGGTTTATTCTAAAAAACATCTCCTTTAGGGCTTCATTCTGAAAATCATTCTCCTTCAAAAGCTTATTCTGAAAAGCATTCCCCTTTAGAGACTAAATTCTAAAAAGCATCTTCTTTAGGGCTTCGTTATGAAAATCATTCTTCATTAAGAAGTTTATTCTGAAAAGCATTCCCCTTTAGAGAATGAATTCTCAAAAGCATCTCCTTCAGTGCTTCATTCTGAAAAACATTCTCCTTCAGAGATTTTCTAAAAAGCATCATTCAGATAAATTCAAGCGTAGACTGATTTTGATACTCCTATTAACAATTATTTTAGATGGCATCTATAAGCCATTCTCTGAAGACACTATATCACCTCACTGAAGGAATCCTTAAGTCCATTCAAGCAATCAACCAACAGTGTTACTTCGTGCACATGTGAGTGCAAATTTCTGGGCACTTAAGTGTTCAATCCTCTTCTACCTTCAGATCACGAATATCGAGCATGCCAATCTAACTCTTCAGGTTTAAGAAGATTGAACAGGGGCAGCTGTTGTACCCCAAAATTTTCCCTCCCATTTTTCAAGAATGTGATTCAAAATACCTTCTCATACTCCTAAGGTTCTCAAGTACTCAAGACTACTCAAAGAATGATCAGATGAATCCTCCTCCTAAGTAGTGGCCTACAACTAGGGTTTTGATTTTCTCAAGGAAAATTGGACTTCTAATGCCTCAAGTGTACTTCATGTTTTCTCATATGATTCAAAGTATCCTCATGCCAAATTTCAAGCCCTGCGGCACAAGTTTGCTCAGTCAAATAGTCATATGATTAAAAATCAAATGTATTGGACAAAAAGTTAACTTTGACCAATTTATAGTCAAGCTTCAAGATTTTTGGTCAATATCAAGATTTTGAACACATATTCATCATTTGATCAAGAATTGACCATAATTCATCAAGAAACCTCAAAATTCATCAAAAGTCAAAAGTTGCTAAATTAGGGTTTTCTTTGGGAGAAGTCAACTGAACTTTGACCAAGCATAACTTTCACATACTTCATTAGAAAATTCTCAACCAATGTCCATTTTGATCGAAATTCAATTCAGTACAACTTTGTCTCTCTAAGCTCAAGGTCAAAAAATGCTTTATTTGAGAGATATGAGCCAAAACATTACAGGTCATTTTAAAAGTCAACAAAAAGACACTTTTTTGTCAAAGAAATTTACATCAAGTTAAAATGATCAAATGGAAAATGACCATCATGAAATTTGTAGGAGACATCTTGAGGTTTCCAAAAATTCAAAGATCTCCTTCATATGATGAAAATTGAGTGAGATATGATTGGTGTAAGTTGGGCAATTATGAGAAATTGCATGAAATTCAATATGAATCAAACTTGACTTTTGGGCTAATGGACCTATCTTTTAAGGTCTAAACATGTTCATAATATCTTAGAAGACCTCTAAGACCCCTCATGAATTATTTTAATTTGTATTTCATTTATTTTGATTTTTATTCATTTAAATTCAAAATTAAATCAAATAAATATTAGATAAATGTGTAAGGCATAAAAGGCTTTTGATTTGATTATGTTGGAGGCCCAAGATCATGATAGAAACCGTGTATACTTATTTTTCAACCAAATCTCCATAATTTTGTCAATTTTTAATATATTTCTAAAATAAATCAAAGGCATGCTTTACATGAGGTCCAAACCCACATTTTTGATCTAATCTCTTCGTCTATATATATATATATATATATATATATATATATATATATATATATATATATATATATATATATATATATATATATATATATATATATATATATATATATATATCCATCATATTCAGACCAATGCATACATGAAAAGAGGCTGCAAGAAACAATGGTTTGTGACCAAAAATTTGCAAGAAGAAGGTGGAAACCGAAACCCTATTTGCAAGCATCCTCAAGGCCAGTCAATCATCCCAATCAATTCCTGAGGTATTATAGAGTAAGTATGGATCATTCTTTATGACCAAACATGCCTGAAACACGCATCCATGCATTACCGATTTCACATTTTTCATGAATTTTATATTTTAATATTTATGATACTTTGCTTGAAACTAACAATTCTAATATGTTCCTGAGATCAATTAGTGCAAGCTTCCCCCCTTACATGAGTCCCATAATTCCAGAACACTCTATTTCCATAATCGTGTTGTTTTACTTTATTTTAGTCGTATCTCGTTATGCAGGTCGAATTAGACAAAAATAACACCACCATTGGATTCAGGAGGGTTGATTTAGGGGGATAGGGTCCTCCTTTGGCTCTAACGCGCGTTATTCTTGCAGGAAAAAAAGGTGTAGCCGGAGAAGACGACCGGAGCTAGGGCTCCGACACTTCTCCGGTTCACTGGTTTTGTTTATTATATAATTATTTTGTTGTGTTATATTAACAAATTGAAGGCATAACTCAGTTGGTAAAGGACGCGCACGATGAATGAGAGAGCGTGGGTTCGATCCCTGTGTTTTCACATTATTTTTGTTATTTTCCAGACTAACATGCAGGTTTCAATTAATTGGGATTAATTATCCATACCATTGATTTTAATAATTTTCCAGATTAACAATTAAATTTTGTCTTTTACATTTACTAATTAATTAATTAAATTAATTAAAAAAAAATTAAAAAAATATTAAAATCAATTAGAGATTTAGATATTATTAATTATTTTTATCACTTAAAATTATTTTCTAAAATACTAAAATATTTTCTCTTTTTTTTTCAAAACTTTTTTCTCATATTTTCTTTTCTTCCTATTTAAATTCTTAGATAAAATGTATAGGTCGTATTATTCGATTGTAATAGCTTAGGTTTATTTTCTCGCGTTTTTTCTAAAGTATGTATCTGCTCCGAGGATGTAATAGTTATAGGTTTAATTTCTCGCACTCTCCTATTATTTAACTGCCCCCAAAGTCATGTAATAACATAGGAATTTTACTTTCTGCACCTTTATTTTTCTGTATACTATACAGCTACTAGAAATTAGATTGTATGGCAAGATTAAAAATAAACATAGAAAACCTTAATCTCAAGATAAATAACTGAAAATAAACACTCTTCACACTTGCACCTCTAGGGTACCTTCTCTTGTTGCCTTACGATTAATGGTAGTGTCCCTCGAAAGTAGGGATGCTTTAGCAAAAGACCCTTAACAATAAAGATCATAGTCCCTCGATGACCATTTGAAGTTGCCTACAAAATGATCTAATCCCTCTGATACAAATTGTTAAAGTATTCCTACATGTTGCCTTCAATAACCATTTGATGACCCTATGCTTATCCCTTCACATCCAATAGATGGGATTACCTACCAACTAATGGTATGGATAATACTATCTCTAAAGGAGAAGAAAAATAACAAAAAAAAGACCTTTAATGGGTAAAAAACTCCTAATTGCTTGCTCACAAACTTTTCTCACAAACAAAACATTTTTTACACATCACACTTTCAAACAACAAGTATTTTCAAAAATACTTTGTACGCACTCTTGAGGACTGATACAATACTCATTAAAAAGTTAGCCTTACACTAGAATTTCAAAATATTTTCAAACAAATCACACACACAAAGCAAAATTTCAAAAGTGATCAAACAATTAAGAGCTTGTAGATAACTACGGATGAAAAGGATGTTAACACCTCCCTTTTTCATAACTTACCCCCCAAACTCAAAATCTATCAAGGCCTTTCTTATTCTTTTCACCCTTTCCTAAATATTGGATAAAAGAAAAGTCGGTGGCGACTCTTGCTATCCGCATATTTGGATAAAAATAAAAAGTCAGTTCTCCCATCGTATTACAGTTGGAAAGCTTGAAGCAAGGTTACTCGAGTCATGGGGGTGTTCAAATTGAGGAGAAAGATAAGAATATGAACTATAATGTCCAGCAATGCCTCCATAAGGTTCCAGATAGCCATTTCACAATAGTTGTAAAAGTGTTAAGGTCATCCGGTGTGGCCCCCTATAATGAACATACAATGAAGGCTTTGGAGGTTAAGCACTCATACAGACCACCTCCCTCTATGTCGACCACCTTATTCTCATAAGTTCCCCTAGTGTCTGATATAGATATTATCTTAAAGTGTATTAAATCCATTCCAAGGGGGCGTCATATGGTAGAGATGGTTTGTGCTTTCAACATATTTTAGATGCACTGTGTGGAGAAGGTTCTACTATGGAGAAACATCTTTTATTCGCAATCACTCTAGTTGTTAACTTATGGCTAGGAGGAATATGTTCCATGAGTTTGATGGAGTTTTTTGCCTCTACACCATTGACACCATTATTAAAGTCTATGGTGGGATACGACCAATTTCTGTGGGTTCTATTTGGAGGCAGTTGATATCCAAGGTTGTTATGAAAGGGGTCGGTAAAGATATGGCGTGATACCTCAATGACTTTATGTTTGGGTTTGGGGTATCGAGTGGTGTTGAGTCCATTTTGCATAGTGCCAACATGGTGTTAAGAAAGCGACACGGAGATGGTTCCTTGGCTATGCTCATTGTAGATTTCTCGAATGCTTTAAACATGGTAAATCGATCAACCTTATTATGCGAGGTGAGGGTGAGATTCCCATCTATTTCTTTGTGGATTGAGTTTCCTTATGGCCAAACAGCAAGGTTGTAGCTTGGGGATGAACATGTTATGTCATCCACCAGATTTCAACAAGGTGACCTGTTCGGGCCGCTCATTTTTGCTCTTGTGTTACAACCACTCATTCATCAGGTTAGGGACAATTGTAAGCTTCTTCTTCTTTCCTGGTATCTTGATGATGGGACTATTATATGGGATTCATAAGAGGTGGCTAAAGCCCTTGATATCATTCGGGAGACAAGTCCATGCTTAGGTCTTGAATTGAATATTCGTAAGACTGAGATCTTTTAGCCTTCAAGCAATGGTAGTAAACTTGGCGAGGATTTGTTCCCATCAGAAATTGGGAGACCACTATTAGGGATGAAGTTTCTTGGAGGGGTTGTTAGTCAGGATGGCGATTTCATTAAGGAGTTGCCCAAGAAGAGAGCTTCTAAGGCTATTGATTTAATGCACCTTCTACCGTAACTAAGGGATCCTTAGAAATGAGCTACTTCTACTTCGATCTTGCATGGGTATTGCCAAATTGTTTTTTCGCCTAAAAAGGTGTCAACCGTCTCATAAGGAGGAAGCAATTGTTTATTTGGATAAAGAGTTGCGGAAGGAAATTGAAGACATCGTGGTTGGTGGAGGTCCTTTATTCGGGGAACTTTAATGGAGGGTAGCTTCATTACCCATTAGAGTTGGGAGTTTGGGTTTGTACTCAGTTGTAGAGGCTGCCTCATATGCCTTTCTGGCTTCTAGGGCCCAACCTTAGGTGTCGCATGATCATATATTAAGATACAGTAGGGTGTATGGTATGGACTCGAATTTCGACATAGCTTTGGATGATCTTAGTGTTGCGATTCCATATTTTGACCTTAGCAATTTTACTAGTAAGGACATCGTCCCTCCTAAAGTACAACATGTTTTGGCGAGTGCCCTTTTTAGTAAAATTATTAAGGACATGGATGTGAAGTTTGACATGACCACAAGACAGAAGGCAGTTTTTGGCTGTTTGCAAGCCGCACATGCTCATGACTTTCTCCTTGCTATTTTTATTGATGGGATAGACCATCATATGTCACCGGTGGAGTACCGTACTATCTTAAGATACTACCTTATGATGCCTTTATTTCCTATTGATGAGGCTTGCCCTGTTTTTTGTAAGGCATGTATGGATACATTTGGAAAACATGTGATTCGTTATAGGGAGTTTCCAGGCTTCAAATACTAACATCACCTTGTTAGGGATGTCGTGTTTGATATATTTTGATGTGTCAGAGTATTTGTAAAAAAGAGGCGCTGTGAATTTTTTGATTGACCCACTTGATGGGAGATTGACACTTAGGCCGGCAAATGTTTTAGTGTATAGGTGGGTAGGAGGGAAACATGCTTGTGTGGACTTGATGGGTGGTTTTACTATGGGACAAGCAACTCTTAAAGCTGCTTCCAGTAAAGTGGTCAAACATGAGAAATCCTGTTTTGAAAATCAACATGTTTTTATAACATTTTTCTTTGACACTTTTGGTTTCCTGGCAGCAGAAGCAATTGATATTTTACAGAGAGTTCAAAGGCTTATGAATAGCAATGTTATATCTCCTAGGTATATGGATGTAATTTTTAAAAGGATTGGTTTTGCAATCCAAAAAGAAGTAGCGGCGCTACTTGTTGCTCACTTGCCTTCTATTTCTGTATTAACATAATTTTGATTTTAAAAAAAATTACACTGATTAATATTGCAATAAAATTGAAATGGAAAATTTGTTTGAAGACTTTTCTTTACAAATTGTGAAAGGGATGTATTATTATCTTTTATGAAATTATCAAGACTAATTTACCTGAAATAACTTTAAAGATCATAATGTTTAATCTATGGAAATTGGATTAAAGCATGTATAAAAAAAACTACTTAATATATCTATAAATACCCTCTCATACGAGAGGGTCGGGTACATTGATTAATACTCACTTAAACTTTCTCTTTGCATTATTGTTGAGATACTTAATTTAGCATCGGAGCATCTTGTAGGTACCCTCCCCCCCCCCCCCCCCCCCCCACTTCACTTTCAACCACCGTTCAGTCTGAGCTTGTTGGCCATTGATGATCCCTTCTGATCAGGTATGATCAGTTGTGCTGTCTGTGAGAATCATTGTTTCCCCGTCTTTTCCTAACTTAAGACCAAATTAAACTCTTTCAACCTCACGATTATTATGTCCACTCAAGCCAACAACGGTGACAAGAATGCTCACTTCATCGATGTTGGCAACAACAACAACATTGGCATTCTCGAGCACAACATCAGGGACAGAAGAAATGCTTCCTTTCCCACCCGTCAACATCCTCTAGACGACCCTCACTAGCAGGTTGAGGAACCCGCAGTGTACCAAGAAATCCCAATACCCACTAATGTTGATTCCTTGACTCTGGCCTTGATTGCGGTGATCAACCAGACCAATTACATGCATTTCGTGCAGGGTGAACACCCTATAATGCTAGAGAAGGTCCGCTAATTACGATCCCCCAGAAAGCACAGAAGACATGACTCATGTAGCCTGTCTCCACGACATTGTGAAACCCGTTCTCGATCTCCTCCACAGAGACACCAACAGGAGGATTCTCGCAGCTCCTCTCCTCGTCGTATCGGACGAGGCCCTCGGCTGGAGAGGACCCAACCTGAAATTGTCAAGAAGCGCAATTGCACACCTTCGCACAAAGAGGGACGATCCCACGCTCATAAAAAGAGAAAGAGAAAGGAAGAGAAGAGAACCCAGGCAAAGAATTATCCCCTCCGTAGGGACCAACGTTTCGACCACTCCCTGTCTCGTTCCCTAAAACGAAGCGATGAAGACGACACCAGCGGTCCAATATCCCAAGCTATTATTGAGGCCTCTATTCCCAAGGGGGTGGAGAAACCTCCACCTTTGAACAGCTACTATGGCGCTACAGACCTAGACGACCACCTCGATAGCTTCGAGGCAATGCTCTACTTCCACAATGTCGGGGGAGCTATTGGGTGTAGGTTATTCCTCACAACTCTAAGGAAAACTGCCATGGACTGGTACAAAAGCATCCCCCCAAAGTCCTTCACCTTGTGGAAGAGCCTGAAGAACCAGTTCGCCAGAAACTTCATAGTCTCTCGATGACACCCAGAGACCGAGGCGTCCCTCGAGGAGATTATCCAGTGGAGCGACGAGCCTCTCAATGCATACATTGAAAGGTTCAACTACGAGGCTATCTAAGTCCCCACTATCGACTGCATGAAGATGTACTTGCTCAAAAGAGGCCTTCTCCCAAGCAGGGACTTCTGGAAGACAGTCGGCATCGAGCCTCCCCGATCATTAGATGAACTCCTCCATAAATTCGGGCCTACATCACGTACAAAGAGAAGGAGGCCGCTAACAGTATACATGATTCTAGGCACCTCATAATGCCCAGTGCCCCAAGGCACAATGATTCAAGACCATCTCGACTAACCGAGGATAAGAGAAAAGAAGAAAGACTTTGTGACTCCCGCAAGCATAGAGGTCGAGACGAATGCTTCACCGGGTACATCCCGCTAACCACTCCTTGCGAGAATATCCTCGTGAAGTGTGCCAATGTTGAGTTCAAGGACGGTGGGGTAGATGACCTAAATCCAGAGCTCTCAAGCATAGGGTTGACAAAACCAAATACTTTCAGTACCACTGAAGTTATGGCCATGCCACTGAAGACTGCGTCCACCTGAAGGACGCTATTGACACCCCCATTAAAGCAGGGAGACTCGGGCAGTACAGAAGGAATGATGGCCCTCATAGTGATAAGCGTGAGGAAAAGAGATCAAGGAGGAAACACGACCCTCCGACAAGGCTGGCCCCCTCCAAGTTGCTTTGAACATCTTGCGACCCAAGGATTTTTATAGCCCCGACAATGTCGATGACAAGGAACCCTTGTTTACTCACAACAGTTGGGAAAAATTCCCCTCCGCCATGGTCATTTTCGGCGGGTGATTCGATGGATTTTTTGTGAATTTGGAAAAAAAGAAGTTCAGCAGGCTGATAGATGTAGCCCTGGTCCTGACCATAATCCTTGACTGGTTCTAGAGAAAATTTAAGCCCATCATCTTCTATCTCGAGGAATTTCTCGATGGAGCTCCCAACTCAAACACCCATTTGCTTGTGAGAGAAAAGATGGCCAAATTTGACGTGCATCACATCCTTGTCAATGAGGAGAGTTTCGTCAATGTCATATACACCCAGTTGTTCCAGACTCTCAAGCTCAACAAGTCCCACTTGTCACCATACGTGGGATCCAATCTGCAAGGATTCAACAACTCAACCTCCAAGCAATGGGGTTATGTCGAGTTGCTTGTCACGTTCGGGATAGAAGCTGCCTCTAGACAAGTTAAAGTCTGCTTCCTAGTGGTTGACTTCCCGTCTTTCTATAATTTCATCCCGGGGAGGCCGACGCTAGCTGAAATGACCCCCTCCACGGTTCACCTAAAGATGAAGTTCTACACAAAGAAGGGTTACATCACCACCATCAACAGAGATATCGAAGCTGCGATAAGATGTTTCGATGCAGACTCCAAGGGACAGAACATGGTCGACACAAAGCCACAAGCTGCCCACAGAGCAACCTCCTCAGCAGCAGTGACTTCCTTGGCAGGAAAGTCTGCTCAAGCTAAAGAATGGGAGGCTCCACTGACCTCGACACCCAATTCACCAAAGATAAAGCCAAAGTCCCCAATTGCGAATAGGATCCTCTTTATCCCATCCCTGACAGAGACTTCAAAATCATCCCCGTTGGCAAGGACCCAAACAAAGGCGTAAAGATTGGTGCTGGACTCCCTGATCTGACAAGGAATAAGCTCAAAGTCTGCCTAAGGATGAATGATGATTTGTTCGCTTGGAGCAATGTGGAAATTCCTGGACTCAGCCCTAAGGTCGCCTGCCACCAGCTTGTTGTAGATCCTACCGCTAGAGAAATAGTTCAATGTAGGCATAAGCAGTCTCTCGAGAAAGCGGAGGCTGTCGAAAAAGTTGTAAAAGACCTCCTAGCGACAAATTTTATTTTTGAGGCCCGATAGTCAACCTGGCTCTCCAATGTTGTACTTATTGAGAAAATAATGGAAAATGACGTATGTGTGTTGATTATATTGATCTCAACTGGGCATGTCCCAAATATGTATATCCTTTATTGACATGCTGGTGGATAACTCGACCGACTATAAACTCTTATCATTTATGGATGCATATTCAAGTTATAATCAAATTCCCATGGCGATGAACGACAAATAGTGCACGACTTTCATGACTAAGTTGGGCAATTATTATTATAATGCAATGCCCTTCGGACTAAAAAACGCAGGCGCAACGTACTAGCGAATGATGAACAAAGTCTTCCACGATGAGATCAGGGAGACGCTCGAGGTATATATGGATGACATGATCATCAAGTCCCGAGCATAAACCGACCATGCAGCCCACCTAAAAAGAGTCTCCGAACAAGCAAGGCGATGCATAATGAGATTCAACCTGGAGAAATGCACCTTCGAGGTTAAGGCGGGCAAGTTCCTCGGCTTCTATTTGACCAACAAAGGGATCAAAGCCAACCCTAACAAATGCATGGCATTCTCCAAGCTCCCTATGCCAAGCTCAAAAAAATCCATCCAAATCTTGAACGGTATGCTCACCTCGCTCTCCCGTTTCATGGGGAAGTTCTTGTAACATGCACTCCTATTTTTCAAACTCTTGCGCAAAGAGACGGCGTTCGAATAGACTGAGAAGTGTGAGCAAGCCCTTCTCCACCTCAAATGATCCCTTTCACAACTGACTCTGCTCTCATGACCAAAGAGAGGGAAAACTAGGTTCCTCTACCTGGCCGTCTCAGTTGAGGCAGTAAGCTCGACCCTCGTTCGTGAAACCTCGGACGAGAAGAAACCAATATACTTCACCAATAAAGCACTACAAGGCCCCGAGGTCAGGTATCAACAAATTTAAAAAATTGCTTTAGCCATCATCAATGAGGTGAGGAGACTCATACATTACTTCCTAGCCCACAAGATCATGGTGCAAACATATCAAACGATAAAACAACTATTGAGACGTCCCGACATGGCCGGTCGGATGCTGAAATGGTCCCTAGAACTTTTGGAGTTTGATATCTAATACAAAATTAGTAAAGCTCTCAAAGGCCAAACATTGGTCGACTTCGTCGCGGAAATGACCACCCCCGAACCCCCTACGGGTGGAGCTCGAAAGTGGATAATCTTCATTGATGGAGTATCCAACTCGACAGGAAGCAGAGTGGGCATCCTCCTTGAGAACGAAGAGGGCGTCCGAGTTGAACATTCACTCACTCTGTCATTCCTAACATTGAACAATCAAGCCGAATACGAGGCCCTGCTCATGGGGCTGAGACTGGCTGAAGACTTAGGCGCCCAGGAAGTACAAATCTTCACCGACTCCCAAATCGTCACATCCTAGGTGCGAGGATAGTACCAGGCCAAGAACGACAACCTTAATGATTACCTAAACCTTATCAAAGAGAGAATAAAGAGGTTCACCCACGTGGAGATCAAACATGTCCCCTGCGAATAGAACACTTGTGTCGGCCTACTGTCAAAACTCTCGAGCACAAGAAAGAAAGGTGGAAACAAATCTATCATCCAGGAATCCCTTTCTTGCCCGAGCATCGAAAACCTGTTGGGTTGCTCGAGGTGAACGCCATCAGGTACAACACATGTTGGATGACCCCGATGTTCAATTACCTCACCAAGGGGGAACTACCTTCCGATCAAAAGGAGGCCAATGCAACAAAATGACGAGCTTGCTTCTACATTATGGTCAAGCAGAAGCTCTAGAGACGAGGATTCTCAATCTCGCTCTTGAAGTGCGTCGAGGAGACTAAAGTTCCCCATATCTTGTGAGAAATTCATGAAGAGATCAACGCTCAACATTTGGGGGGGGGGGATCCTTGGTACGAAAGGCGTTACAAGCAGGATAATACTGGCATGCGATGCAACAGGATGCCAAGGAGAACGTCAAAAAGTGCGATAAGTGCCAGCGCCATGCAGACATGCACTTAGAACCCCCGCACGAGCTTAAAACACTTGATCCCGTGGTTGTTCGCGTGGTGGGGAATGGACATCCTCAGACCCTTCACTCAAGGATCATACCAGAATAAGTACCTAATCGTCATTGTCGACTATTTCACAAAATGGATAGAGGTCGAAGCCCTCGCCAAAATCACGTCGTACAATATACTTCGCTTCTATAAAAGAAACGTACTCGCCCGGTTCGGCATACCATAAGCGCTTGTTACTGACAATGGGACGCAGTTCACCGACCAAAACTTCCAAGATTTTGTTGCCAAGCTCGGTACCAAGCAACACTTCATATCTATCAAACACCCTCAAACAAACGGGCAAGTTGAAGCTGTGAACATAGTCCTTTTACGAGGGCTTGAGCGTAGGCTAGTTGAAGCCAAAAATAGGTGGGTTGAAGAACTATACAGCGTGCTCTGGGCTTATAGGACGACATCACACTCGACCACCAGGGAAACTCCCTTCCGACTAACATATGGTACCGAGGCGATCATCCCCGTGGAGATCATGGAACCATCTAGGAAAGCCGAATTCCCTCTTGACGAGGAACTAAACAATGAAGCACTCGAGAAGAACTCGACTTGGTCGAAGAGATTCGATCAAAAGTGTTTCTTCGTGATACCATGCTAAAATAATAGATAACTCAACGACATGATGCCAAGGTTATAAAATGCTAATTCCAAGTCGGCAGTCTAGTCTACAGAGAAATCAGAAAGATTCCCGCGAAGGAAAACATGTCGTCAACTTGGAAGGCCCCTATCGTGTCCGTGGAACAATGGGAAATGAGGCATATTACCTTGAGCACCTGAGTGGCGAACAACTACCTCGACAATGGAACACTATAAAGCTAAAAGAATATTATAACTAAGTCCCAGGAAAAAGTAGGAAATTAGCAGTCGACTGACCCTCTCTAACATATGACGGGACCTGCTCGACCATATAAGCATGTTGAGGTATGAACATGGCTTCCAAAACCCAAGGAAAAAAGACGGGTCTTCACTTATTGGAATAGCAGTACCTTAGCCTAACGGGGACACCTCCACTGAGCTCCGTCATCGAAGTACCAAACTGGCAGAACACCTAGCTCGTGATGGGACAGTTCACGCTGCAAAGTTAAGGCCCTGGCCGTGACTTTGGTCTTGTTCAAGTGGATTCTGAATATGCCTCCTCGATACATCTCCATGCATTGTCGACCATAAATTGGGTCGAGCACAAATTTCCGCACTTGCATAAAATAAACATCACAAACATAATGATAGAATATCTAACACAAAGTAAACATGCAAAACGAGCATACAAAAAGTCAAACAGTTAGAGCACCGACCCAACTGTCGATGTTGCCAAAAAATTACAAATAACCAATCAAGCATAGCCCCTTGTCTAAACATCAGAACAAAATTTTGGCACCTTGGCCGGGTAAACATACGGGTACCCTGTCATACCCCCAATTTTTTACCTAAGATATCAACTCCCATTTGCATCATTACATTGCAAGTGTTCACAAGCGATTTGACCTATTTTTATCAATTTTCAAAGCATATTTTAAAAATTCATAACTTCTTCGAATTTCGACATTTTTGAGCGGTTGTTTTTGCACATGATTTTCCTTGACATCATCTACAACTTTTATTTATAAATCAAGGGAAAATTATACATTAAAAAGCCATGAAAAATTGTTAACGTTAAAAGTCGTTTTGTGAATTTGGTGAAATTTGAGTTCGACTGTGTTTTATTCATGATTTCTTTTCCATTAAAAAATCTCAAAAGACGCACTTAACATGTGTTATTATTTTTATTTATTTATTTACAAATTTTTTTATTTCTTTATTCAAAATATAAAAAGATATGGTCTTTTATTAGTTCTACTTAAATTTATACGTCTGTATTATTTTATTTCAAAAAATATATAGTTAGTATCTTTTTTCTTTTATTTTACATTCTAATTCTTTTTAGTCATTATAATTTTAGTTTCTTTTTAATCCAATATTAATCTTGATTTGGTTCTAATTTTAATTCAATTTTGAAGTTGAATTATTATTAAAATTAAATTCAATTTTAATATCACTTACTTTTATTTTTTATATTACTAATAATTTTCATTCTTTTTTTTCTTTCTATATTTTTTTTAGTTTAAATATTTATTTGTTACTAACAATCTTTATTTTGTATGTTTAGTTTATTTGTTTAGTTGTTACTAATATTAGTATTATTGTTATTATTATCATTATTATTAGTATTTCTCTTTGTCTTGTTGTCAAATAAAATAAGAAAGAAAAATTTGGGACCACAACACCAAAGGTGACGGTTTAACAACATCCATTATCTCTCAAATTCCATTCAAAGTTCAACTTCAAAAAGCAGTATTATTGCATTGCTACGTTACTGTCTAAAATCAGCCTGTCATGTTGTTCTAAACATGTCCATAAAACAACAACAAAAAAAGCAGTCACTTTACCTGCATAAAACCAATCCAACAAAGCATTAAAATAGAAAAACAATTCCCTGCATTGGAAAGGCACTAAACCAGTGCACCAAAACTAGTTTTCATTTCAAAATCATGGCTCCAAAGTTCCCCCCAATTTTCACCTCCTAGGATCTGTATAACTGGGAGTCCACGGATTAGGGAGAAAAAGAGTGAGAAAATTATCAACAGAAAAAGAAATAAGAAAAAATATCACACAAAAGTAGTTGTTCATACCTTTGAACCTTCACAAATCTTGCACCATCACTGATACTCCTTCGTCCACATTTAACTCCGCAAATCCAAACCTCTCTCTGCACTTGAAACGGAGCAACCATCCACAACCCTACAACATCACTATAATCATCAATATCCAACCTTATCAGCACATTGCATGTTCAATACACTTACAACATCAATAGCATACTTTCTTCTTCAACTACTTCCATAACTATACTACAACTCCATCCTCACTCATTTTATCAACAATCTTGCAACACCTTCATCAAACCTTCAATCTCAACCTGCTAGCATAAAACAAACCAACAACACCTACATAATACAACACATAAACATAGCAACGTTATACTTCTAACTCTCCATAAAAGTTGCTTCAAGTTCACAACCCGCAATACATCAGAACAACAACAGATCCATTCATGCGCAGTCTTCAATGTTTTTTCACTACTGGAAGATGTCAAGACACAAGAAACAGAAGCTTATAAAATTAACATATACCTCAACAATATTCGACGAAAATCTCCTTGTCGTAGGTAACTCGATTTCCTGCTTCCGATTTTCGTTATAGCTATGTTGTTGTAGTTCAATGTTATATTTCTGAGTATGTATACTTGTTTGTTGCTATTCTGAGAATTTGTTATTATTTATTCTATGTTTCTATAATCCCCTATGCCTCTTTTGTTGTTTCTGAAACGACCAAAACCGCAGAGAGTTTTAGCAGAGAGTAAGACCAAAGGAAAAGTGGAATCAATAAAAAGTTTTTATTGTCAGATAGAGTGAACTGAAACTGAGGAGCAGAACCGAGAGATCAAGTTAGAAGATTAAGAGGTAGTTGATGTAACGATTGTGAAGAAGGAGAAGAGTTTTGTATGGAGCATGAGGAGATTGATTGAGAGAGAAGAGAGGATGATGTTGATTTTGACACGTGAGAGAAATAGAGAGATATCGTGGCAGAGAGATATTTTTATGGAATTAATCTTTCACGTTTTGTGGTGGCAATTTATTTAGATTTGTTTTTTGCAAATAATTTAGACCAAGTCCTAAATGCTGCAACGGCTGTTTCAAGAGGCTCCAAGGGTTTTCTTTCCCTTCAACTTTGTTTGGGCATCACCTCAATAACTGGCCCAATCCATTGTTTTACTTACACCCATTGTCCTTTTTTTATTTCAGCAAATGAATAAGAGAGTGTTGGGCCTCACCTCAATCTGCAGCCCACCAACGAATTTCAACTCTACCACCCTATTTTTTACTTGACACCCCACATTTTTATTAGTTTAGTTTCATGATTTTCTTAACTTTATCATCTTAATTCCTTAGTTTAAATTTTTTCTACACGTCAATCAAACGATCATGTTATAGTTAATTAGATGAATTATTAGTTTAATTTTAGAATTAATTTAGTACCTTTTAGAATTATGATTTATGTTTAGAATTAATTTAGTAACCTTAGAATTTTAATTTAGTTTAGTAAAATATTTTCAGATAATTATTTAATTACATTCTCTTTCATTCGTATTTGATTGTCTTTGTCATTTTAAATTAAATTTCTAATTGCCTCTTTGTCATTATTTGTTTATTTAGATTTATTTTCTTGTGGATCTGCGAATGCTTATGCTTTGATTATTGTGCTTTATTGCTTAAAATCCAAGAGAAAGGATTAATTCATTGACTTTATGTTATTGAATATATCTAATACGATTGTGTGAATTTCATATATTTTAGCTTTAGTTAAACTTAAGATAATTTCCCCAAAGATTCAATTTTCAAACTCACACCTTTTAGGTCAAAGCTTCTACATTAGGTCGTCTTATCTTCGAAATCTCATCCGCATCCACTTTTAGCCAAACAAACCATTTTTAATCAAATCAAAAATCCAAAAACACTTAATCATTACTTGAATTTATTTTAAAACCTGCAAAACACTCAACAAATCAAAACTCCCCCAAAGGGCATGTTATCTCCGTTCTACCGCGATACTGGCCGTGCCTATTGCTAGAATGCGTGTGTTAACGTCGCCCACAAAAAACACAAACAAACCAACCATTTTCTAGAGGAACTACGGTGTTCTGATTCCTTCATTGGATACGTAGGCAAAGGGTCGCGAAACCCTCACGGACGCAATAATAAAAACCATTCATTTCCCTTTAAGCAAACATAGTTGTAGATAAATACCCCCCCTTTAAGACAAACAAAATGGATCTCGTTGAGTACAACAGATGTGAGGGGTGCTAATACCTCCCCCCTGCATAACCGACTCCCTCACCCTTTCTTTTGGTCGTAAGACCATCTTATCCATTCCCTTGTGGTTTTATCGATATTTCTCCTTCCTTCGGGATAAATAAAGTTCGGTGGCGGCTCTGTGTTTTCTGCTGGTAGCTTCACACCCAGGCCCAAAACTTAAACTAGTCTTCATTAGGAGGAATTATCCTCCCATCGACCACTTGGTTAAAAGGCCAGATCCCTTTGGTCACGAGCTCGACCCTAGAGTTGACAATCTTGAGTTTCTCTACAGCAGTATTAAAGTTGTATTTAAAGGTGTTCACAATGTTCTGCTCGAGTTGATGAATCCGGTCAATAAGCTCTTTCCTATTCTAAAAGGCCTTCTCCTCGTCAGTTTCCTCGTCAACAGGTACCATGAACCCCTCCATCTCTTTTACCCTGACAATAAATCTTTTTTGTTCTCCTCAATCATTGTATCCATCTTCAGCTTCAGCTTATTCAACTCCTCGACGAGTCCCACTTGGATCTCGTGCTTCTCCAAATGTACGAGAAGATCGTTCTTCAGCTTTTCATTATGTCCCTCTAACTTTCTTATTTGGGCCTTCGCTTTATTGAGATCATCCTGTGACCATGTCTCCGCGTCATTTAGGGTCAGGGCAATCTCGAGAACCCTAATTACAGCGGACACGTCCTCAGACGAACATTATTCTTAAAGTATCAATAGTCAAGTTTTATTGTGAAGTGGGATAAAATTAAAGTATTTAGGCTATTATGTAGATAGACTAATGATCACATCTCATGGATCATGGATAAGGAGTTATCAAGTCTTGACATATGTGTGAATATTAGGAGTAATATTTATACTGGATTGACCCGCTTTGAGAATACGACATAGAATGTTATGCAAAGTGTCATAAGTTATTCTCATGGTGACAATGGTGTATACCACCCTTCGTCCCGAAACCATTATGGACCCTAGATGTAGAGTCAAGTGCTTTATTGCTGATCAAATATTATCCATATCTGGATGATCATAAAGACAGTTGATGGTGTAATACGGTGGGAGAACTAACTTTAATGGTTTTGCATTTTATCGTAATGTTGCGGTTAGCAAGAGTCGCCACCGACTTTTCTTTTATCCAACAAAGGAAAGGGTGAAAAGAACAGGAAAGACCTTTCGAGATTTTTCTGAGCAAGGGGGTAGGTTATGGAAAGGGAATGTGTTATAACCCTTTCTATCCGTAGTTATCTACGGGCTCTTAGTTGCTAGCTCATTTTAGAAATGCTTTGTGTTGTGTGTTTTGAAAATGTTTTTGAAAAGACACCTTAGTGCGGCGAACTCTGTAATGTTTCTCGTTTAGGCGAGAGCGTATACAAAGTATTTTTTGTCTTTGAAAATATTTAGAAAAAAAAGAGTTTGTGTGTGTGTGAAAAAATTGTTTTTATTTGTTTTTATGAGCAACCAACTAGGAGTTATCTACCTACTCAAAAGGTTTGTTCTTTTCCTCTTTTCCTTTAGACAATGTGATCCTACTATTAGTGAGTAGGTAGCCCTATCGTTGGATGTTTTTGAGGGATGGGCGAGGGTCATCGTACAGTCACGAAAGCAACTAGTAGGTAGCCCTAAGGTTTTAAGATCATATCTCGAGGCAACATCAAAAGGATCATCGAGGGACTTATGATCAAAGGATTACCACTAAAATATCTTACGTTCAAGAGTCGTGACTATTTGTTTATCCGAAGGCAACAAGTGGAGGTAACTTAGAGGTGTGCGAGTGCGAGTGTGTTGTGTTTCAGTTATTATATTGAGTGTTAGGTTTGCTAACGTTTGATTTTGTCTTGCCGTACACGATCTAATTACTAACAGTAATATACATGTATATGCAGAGGTGCGAAAAGTAAAAGTGCAGGAAAGTAAATCCTTAATTATTACATCCCATGAGCAGTTACAATATTTAGAAAGAAAATGCGAAAAAGATAAACTAACTATTACAAAATCATATGTGTGACCTATACATTTATTTCTAAAATGGTAAATAAATAGAAAATAATAGGAAAGATTATTTAGAAAGAAAATTAAATATCCTAAAAAGAAAAGCCTAAATATTTTTGGTATTTTTGTGATTTGATCTTAATATTTAAAAACGTCTAAATTAATTACAAATTAATTATGAAATGAACATTAAAAATGAGATAAAAATTAATTTGTCAAAAATTAATTTTAATCTAAGAAAAACCCTAAATCTATTCTTTTTTATTTAAACTTTATGATTTTTTGTTTATTATTATTTTTAATTGATTTAAGAAAATTAAGTTAATGATAATAAAAAAAATCTAATGTCTAATTGATTTTAATTAGAAAAAGGAAGTGATTATTAATTAAAAATATATCTAATTTTTTTTGGGTTTTTGATTTTATGAGATTTTTATGATTGAGTTAATTATCTAAAAAAAAGTTAATAAGACAACATAAATATTTAAAAAAATAAAATAAAATGTCCTGATTCCGAATCTGATTTAAATTACGAAATCAAAGAGATTTGAAATCAAAATTTTACCAAATTAAGAGATGGTATGAAGGGATTCTGAGACACGCGGGGGTTGGATAATGATGTGGATTGCCTCCTATGGGTCTTAGAAGGATGAGGGAGTCACTGGTTTTGAGTGAGAGAAGCTGGAACTTGGGTTATGGGTTTTACAACTTCTTGGAATTTTTTGTGAATTTCAAGCTCTCTCTTAGGCAATGGTTTTTTCGTGCTCTTAGGCAATGATTTTTTTCATCTCTTTGTAGCTTGCATAGTATGGTAAATATAGAGGAGTGAAAGGAGAGAAAACAAGTAAGGTAAGAATTAAGATATTAAGGCCCTTTTCAAAACAAGATAAAACACATTAAAATGTTTCCAAACTTGTGAAATCCTTGCCATTCTTGATATGCATTGAACCTGGACTTCCTTGATGGCCTTTGCACAAAATCTTAGGCCCAAAATTGACCTAACCCATCATCCCATATGTCATAACCCATCATATATTATTTTATGTAATTTATTTTGTATTTATTTGAATAAAAACAAAATAAATATGAATAAAATAAAGAAAAAATGCAAAGCAAGGTAAGAGTGAATTTAGGAGTCCTTGGCATGGTCATGGACATGTTTGAAGTCCAAAATAGTAAACCCAATAAGCAAAAATTACAAATTTCTCAATTAAGATTCCATGCATTTCTTGAAAATTTGCCCAACTTGTGCACCTCATAACTTTCTCAAATTTCATCTTTTGGAGATGATCTTGGATTTTTTGGAAATCCCAAGATGCCCTATACACTTTCTATTTTAATCACTTTTGCATTTGGATATTATATCTTGATGTAAGTTGTCTTGACAAAAAGTGTCTTTTCTTGACTTTTTGAAAATGACATGTATTGTATGAGATCATATCTTTCAAATGAAGCATTTTTTGGACTTGAGGACAAATCAAAGTTGTAGATAATTGAATTTTCTTCAAAATTAGCTTTGGTTAGGGAAAATTTGATGAAGCATGTGAAAGTTATGCATGGTCAAAGTTCAGTTGACTTCTCCTAAGGAAACCCTAATTTGACAATTCTTGACTTTTGATGATCTGAGGACTTTCCTTGAGGAATAATGATCAACCCTTGATCAAATGATGAATATCACTTCAAAATGTTTATGTTGACCAAAAATCTTGAAGTTTGATTGTATATTGACCATAATTGACTTTTTGACCAATACAGTTGATTTCCAAGCATTTGAACTATTGACTGAGAAAACTCATGATGTTGGGCTTGAAACTTGACATGAACCTTGTTGAGGACCTTTGAAGAACCATGGAAGCTACTTGTGACCTTTTTAAACCAAATTTCCTTGAGAAACTCCAAACCCTAGTTGTGGGCCTTTGGTCTATGAGGTGCATCTTGACTAGTCAACTCTTGGGTGCCTTAACCATTTTAAGAGACTTGAAAGAATGCTTTGAAGAAAATGGGAGAGAAAATTTTGGGGTACAATAGTTGCCCCTGTTCAATCTTCTTAAACCTGAAGAGTTAGATTGGCATGTTCGTCATTCGTGACTTGAAGGTAGAAGATGATTGAACACTTAAGTGCCCAGAAATTTGCACTCGCTTGTGTAAGAAGTAATACAGTTGGTTGAGTATACCGGGAATGGGATTATAGATGCCATTTGGAGAAGTGACCGAGAGTTGTCGGAGATGGGCTTATAGATGCCATCCTAAATAACGGTTGACTTTAACTGGAAGAAATGTAAAAATAAATCTCCATGCGACTTTAGCTGAACAAGAGGAAGCGTCTACCGAAAATGAATCAGGATAAATCATTGGCCGATTTAAACTGAACCAGCGGAGGAAGTCTACCAGAAAACAAAATCAGGATAAATCATTGATCGATCTAAACTGAACCAGCAGGGGTCTCGAATTATCTTTAACTGGAAACAAATCAGCAAAACCTTAGGGTCAATTTAGCTGAACCAGAGAAAAAAGTCTACCGAAAAACAAATCAGGATAAATCATTGATCGATTTAAACTGAACCAGCAGAGGCCTCAAATTATCTTTAACTGGAAACAAATCAGTAAAACCTTAGGGTCGATTTAGCTGAACCAGAGAAAGAAGTCTACCGGAAAACAAATCAGGATAAATCCTTGATCGATTTAAACTGAACCAACAGAGGTCTCGAATTATCTTTAACTGAAAATAAATCAGAAAAATCTTAGGGTTGATTTAGCTGAACCAGAGAAAGAAGTCCATCGAAAAACAAATCAGGATAAATCGTTGATCGATTTAAACTGAACCAGCAGAGGTCTTGAATCATCTTTATTTGGAAAACAAATCAATAAAATCTTCGATTCAATTTAGCTGAACCAGAGAAAGAAGTCTATCGGAAAACAAATAAGGATAAATCATTGATCGATTTAAACTAAACCAGCAGAGGTCTTGAATCATCTTTATCTGGAAAACAAATTAGTAAAATTTTCAAGTTGATTTAGCTGAACCAGAGATAGAAGTCTATCGGAAAACAAATCAGGATAAATCGTTGATCGATTTAAACTAAACTAGCAGAGGTCTTGGATTATCTTTATCTGGAAAACAAATCAGCAAAATCTCTGCATTGATTTAGCTAAACCAGAGAAAGAAGTCTACCAGAAAACAAATCAGGATAAATCATTGATCAATTTAAACTGAATCAGCAGATGTCTTGAATTATCTTTATCTGGAAAGCAAATCAGTAAAATCTTCGAGTCAATTTAGCTGAACCAGAGAAAGAAGTCTACTAGAAAAAAATCAGGATAAATCGTTGAACGATTTAAACTGAACCAGCAGAGGTCTTGAATTATCTTTATCTGGAAAAAAAATCAGTAAAATCTTCGAGTCGGTTTAGTTGAACCAGAGAAAAAAGTCTACCGGAAAACAAATCAGGATAAATCATTCATCGATTTAAACTGAACCAGCAAAGGTCTTGAATTATCTTTATTTGGAAAACATATCAGTAAAATCTTTGAGTCGATTTAGCTGAACCAGATAAAGAAGTCTACCGAAAAACAAATCAGGATAAATCGTTGATCGATTTAAATTGAACCAGCAGAGATCTTGGATTATCTTTATCTGGAAAACAAATCAACAAAATCTTAGCGTCGATTTAGCTGAACTAGAGAAAGAAGTCTACCGAAAAACAAATCAGGATAAATCATTGATCGATTTAAACTGAACCAGCAGAGATCTTGAATTATCTTTATCTGGAAAACAAATCAGTAAAATCTTGGAGTTAATTTAGCTGAACCAGAGAAAGAAGTCTACCAGAAAACAAATCAGGATAAATCGTTGAACAATTTAAATTGAACCAGCAGAGGTCTTGAATTATCTTTATTTGGAAAACAAATCAGTAAAATCTTCGAGTCGACTTAGTTGAACCAGAGAAAGAAGTCTACCGGAAAACAAATCAGGATAAACCGTTGATCGATTTAAACTGAATCAGCAGAGGTCTTGAATTATCATTATCTGGAAAATAAATCAATAAAATCTTCGAGTCGATTTAGCAGAACCAGATAAAGAAGTCTGCCGAAAAATAAATCAGGATAAATTGTTGATTGATTTAAATTGAACCAGCAGAGGTCTTGGATTATCTTTATATGGAAAAACAAATCAGTAAAATCTTCGCGTCGATTTAGCTGAACTAGAGAAAGAAGTCTACCAGAAAACAAATCAAGATAAATCATTGATCAATTTAAAATGAACCAGCATAGGTATTGAATTATCTTTATCTAGAAAACAAATCAGTAAAATCTTTGAGTCGCTTTAGCTGAACCAGAGAAAGAAGTCTACAGAAAACAAATCAGTATAAATCATTGATCGATTTAAACTGAACCAGCAGAGGTCCTGAATTATCATTATCTGGAAAACAAATCAATAAAATATTCGAGTCGATTTAGCTGAACCAGATAAAGAAGTCTGCGGAAAACAAATCAGGATAAATTGTTGATTGATTTAAATTGAACCAACAGAGGTCTTGGATTATCTTTATCTGGAAAAACAAATCAATAAAATCTTCGCATCGATTTAGCTGAACCAGAGAAAGAAGTCTACCAGAAAACAATCAGGATAAATCGTTGATCGATTTAAACTGAACTAGAAGAGGTCTTGAATTATCTTTATTTGGAAAATAAATCAGTAAAATCTTCGAGTCGATTTAGCTTAACCAGAGAAAGAAGTCTAGCAGAAAAAAAATCAGGATAAATCGTTGATCGATTTAAACTAAACCAGCAAAGGTCTTGAATTATCTTTATCTAGAAAACAAATCAGTAAAATCTTCGAGTCGATTTAGCTGAACCAGAGAAAGAAGTCTACCAGAAAAAAATTAGGATAAATCGTTGATCGATTTAAACTGAACCAATAGAGGTCTTGAATTATCTTTATCTGGAAAACAAATTAGTAAAATCTTCGAGTCAATTTAGCTGAACCGGAGAAAGAAGTCTACCAGAAAATAAATCAGGATAAATTGTTGATCGATTTAAACTGAACCAGCAGAGGTCTTGAATCATCTTTATCTGGAAAATAAATAAGTAAAATCTACGAGTCGATTTAGCTGAACCAGAGAAAGAAGTCTAGTGGAAAATAAATCAGGATAAATCGTTGATCGATTTAAACTAAACCAGCAGAGTTCTTGAATTATCTTTTATCTGGAAAATAAATCAGTAAAATCTTCGCGTCGATTTAGATGAACGAGAGAAAGAAGTCTATCGGAAAACAAATCAGGCTAAATCGTTGATCGATTTAAAATGAACCAGCAGAGGTCTTGAATTATCTTTATCTGGAAAACAAATCAGAAAAATCTTTGAGTCGATTTTGCTGAACCAAAGAAAGAAGCCTACCGAAAAACAAATCTAGATAAATCGTTGACCGATTTAAACTGAACTAGCAGAGGTCTTGAATTATCTTTATCTGGAAAATAAATCAGAAAAATCTTTGAGTCGATTTAGCTGAACTAGATAAAGAAGTTTACCGGAAAACAAATCAAGATAAATCATTGAACAATTTAAACTGAACCAATAGGGGTCTCGAATTATCTTTAACTAGAAATAAATCAGCAAAATCTTAGGGTCGATTTAGTTGAACCAGAGAACGAAGTCTATTGGAAAAAAAATCAAGATACATCATTGATTGATTTAAACTGAACCAGCAGAGGTCTCGAATGATCTTTAACTGGAAACAAATTAGCAAAATCTTAGGGTCGATTTAGCTTAACTAGAGAAAGAAATCTACCGGAAAAAATCAGGATAAATCATTGATCAATTTAAACTGAACCAGTAGATATATTTTGAGAATGACCTTCTGAGAAAAATGCTGAAATAGCTCTTCGTCATATAGTCTTTGAGAAGATTGTCAGATCGTATAAGTAGTTGATGATATTCGTTGATTGATCTTTTCCTGAAAAGGTAAAGAATTAGTTGCATGCAATGTCATGATGGATGAAATGCATTGCGTAATGATGTTATGAAAATAAATGAGACTGTGTTGTATTCGTTTCATATGCATATGCTATGATATTTTATAAATGATGTATGAATGTGCAATGTTTTTAAAATTTGAGCAGTATCTTAGTCTGGGGAAAATAAATCCCTAACTCTCGCTGGGGATGAAGAGTATGTGCAACTTCGATCTTCTGGGAGATTGTTTTTGCTGGGGACTCCTGCTTGTTGTTTGAGGATAACTCTGCTGGGAAACATTGATTTCTGCTTTTTAAGGAAACTCTGCTAGAGAGTGTTAATTCCTACTTGGGGGAGAAGAGTTCAAAATTGTGGTCATTCTTTGCTCTACTGGGAGTGATAATTCTTTGTATACCCTGACTAGGGATAACATTGATGGATAACTTTCTGGCTCGTTTGAGGAGGATAGAGTTGACTGATATTTGATCCAATTTTAGATTCAGTGGCAACTCTCTGGGGATAGTGATGACTTCACTGGGGAAGGGAGTTTTACCGGTGACTCATTGTCATCTGAGTAATAGACTCAAGCTGGGGAGGTTGGACCTTACTGGGGAGATAAATCCCGTTGGGGAAATAAACCTTGTTGGGGAAATAAACCCTGGAGATGGAGGAATATCCTGATGAGGGAAGCTCTTTATCAAGGAGAATGCACTCTGCTGGAGAGAAGTAATCTACATGGGCTTTTATAGTTTTGAAAACTCAACTAGAGAGAGGAATTCCCATGGACTGTAATGTTTGGGATCTTGTATGCTGGTGACATTGTCAGGGAGAAGATCATACTCCTTTATCAACCAGAGTGATCTGCCAGAGAAATTGCAGGGAATGTATGAACTTGTGAAGATTACCTTGTGGGGATAATCTCATGGCAGTGGCTCTGTGGGGATTCGTGGAGACTTAAACATATCTCAACTTCTAAAGCCTTTGGTGAATTCTGATCAGGGTGATAAGTCTTCTACTGATGACAAGTGACAAGATGACGGGACATAGTCGTACGCTTTAATCCCTAACTTTTTCCTAGACTATCCTTTCAGATTTTCAATCCACCGAGATACCCTTTTTTACCCAAGCCGCCTTTTCATGTTTTTGACTTGCCGGGTACAGTTTTATTTATATATCCCTAATTTTTGCCCAAACTTTTTTTGGTTCGCCGGGATGCCCTTATTTTTGCCTAGGTCAGTCAACCCAGCGAATCTTTTTTTTTCATGCGTAGTATTTTCTGACTATGTCTGTGTTCACAAAATGCAGAGAATTGTCACTGTCCATAGTAGCAAGTGTTATAGCACTACCAAAAAGATGTTTGCTTGATGGCACGTGGCTCTTTGTTGGAACTCATTTTCAATGCCCCAAGTGATTCAGACGGAGGTCTGCCCCTGGCTATTTGGCACTTTTGAGAGATTCCTCGAATCTTGACTCGACTGCCCCAAATCAGTTAGACACCATGTCATGCCCCTTGATTATGAAAGGTCTGCTACTGAAAATGTCTTTCCATCTGTGATACGGTGGGAAAGAACTGACTGTTTTTTGGAATGCTGGTTTGCATTTTGCGTTTGTTTTCGGAAAATGTCGCGGTAAGCAAGAGTCGCCACCGACTTTTATTTTATCCAACAAGGAAAGGAAAAAATCACAGAAAAATTCCTTTTTTTTTAGATTATTCTCGGGTTCGGGGGGTAGATTATAGAAAGGGAAGGTGTTAGCACCCTTTCTATCCGTGGTTATCCACGGGCTCTTAGGTACTTGCTCAATTGTTTTCAAAATATTGCTTTCTTTGTGCTTGTGGGTTTGAAAAAAAAGTTTTTGTTTTGAAACTTCGATTTAACTCTTGCTTCTGTCCTCAAGAGTATAGGAAGTGTTTTTGAAAACTTTGTTCGAAAAGTGTAAGTGTGAAAAGTTTTTGTTTTTGAAAGAGCAAGTATTTAAGAACCATCTACCTACTCGAAAAAGGAATTGTTCTATGCTATCTTCCTTTAGGCAGTGCTATCCTACTATTTATGAGTAGGTAGCATCGTCGTTGGAGTTTTGAGGGTCAATTCGAATTAGGGACTTACGGTCACTAAAGCAATGTTAGGACGGCTTAGCAGTAACCCTAATGTCTTAGATCATTTGTTTAAGGCAACAATATCTGAGGCAACCGTTTTGAGGCGACTATGATCTTTGGACCAGAGGGCGACCTCTAAAGCAACCTATACTCAATGACCGCGTACGAAGGCAACCAAGTGAGGTGTACCCTAAGAGTGCGCATGTGCGAGTGTGTTGTTTTCAGTTAATTTTATCTTTGTACATGTTAATGGTGATCTATGTTGATTTTAATTTAAAACATTCAGTCTTGTCATGCATTCCTATTATCAAACATCTAGCAGTTATAATTTGTGGAAAATAAATTGCGGAATTTAAATTACAAGGCGTCGGGTATTTACATCGCCAAAGACAAACCCTTTAAAAATAAATAAAGCGATAAAAATAATAAACCTATTAAACTATTACAATCCGGGAGCAAGAACATTAATATGATAAAATAAATAAATCGCGTGCGGGAAATTAAATCGAGCGCAAGGTTCTAGGGTTTTGACCCTTTTTGTTAAAGAAAATATTTTTTGTTTTTGTTTTTTGAATTAAGAAAGAAAATTACCTAAGTTAATTACTAAATTAATAATTTAATTAATTAATAAAAAAGGTTATTTTTGGATTTTTGTTAATTTTAGAAAGAAATAAAAAAAATTAATTGAATTAGTAAAACCTAATTAAGTCTAATTTAATTTTAATTATTTACAAAAATATATTAAAGTTATTCTAATTAAACCTAAGTTAATTTAATTAGTATTTATTATAAATAAAAAAAAAGTTAAAAGTTTGATTTGATAAAGAAAATATTTTGTGATTTTGTTTTATAAAAAGAAAAGAATTTTTCAATTAGTTAGTAAATAAGCAAATAATATAATAATTAATAAAAATAAAATAAATGAAATAGAAAGAGAGAAAGGGGGTATGGGCCTGTATTGGGTGGTTTGAGAAGCAATCTGAGGCCCAATAACACGCTGGCCTTGTTGACCTTCCTGGATTTGGTGTGTGCGCGTTGATTGGATCTATGATGGACCCTCACTCCTGGATCACCAGATTTGGCCTTGGGCCATCTGGCACTTTGATATGTGAAGGTATATGGTGAGCTGCACGTTTGGACTATGCATGTGATTACCTGAAGAAAAAATATATTGAGAAATTTGGAGGACCTGGGATTCGAACCCAGGTCCTGTAGGCGTTTGGATGTGTATGCTTGCCACTGGGACGCTTTGCTTCATTTTTTAATATGTTAAACAATAAAGATAATATGCCAAAGCAATGATTATTGGTCAGAAATAAAAAAGAGCGCGCGCGATTTGAACACGCAAATGGGAGAACGACACGCCATCGTCCCTATCATTAGACCGTGGCTAAAACAAACCAAGCTATCTCCAAAAATTGCTACAAGCCACAAAAATGCATTTCAAGGGCATGGTCATGCTCGTCTCATCATCCCGGTCACAACCATGCCCTTCTTGATAGCCAATTTTTCCTGAAAGAGAAACACCCAAAAAAACCATGAAACCCTAGCTATGGCATCTCACAGTATAGGTCACATAAACAAAATTGGATAATGCAAAAGGCTTAGAAACATTGTGAGGATCACAAATATGCAAGTAATTTGTACATAGGATGCAAGAATAATGATTTACGAATTCAAATGCAGAGCTAGGTAACGTGATACTTACAGCGTGTTTGGGAGTGTATGGAAGCCTGCTTTGGATTGGTTTCAACTTAGTGAACTTCCAGGAATCGATTGGGATGCTTCTTAGCTTCTGAGATTGCCTCTAAGTATGAATTCGAATTCAAGCTTTTTTACCACTTTTTCAAGTTTTGTTCTCTCTATGCTTGCAGCCTCCAACCCCTATTTTCGTGTGCCTTTCTTGCTTATGTATTGTGGAATGTGCAAGAGTAACAAATATGGCTTGAATCTTCCACATCAATGCATTGCATATTTGATTTGATTCACCATTACCAACTTGCCAAATTTGCCAATTTTTCAATCTTTTTGCACATGGTATGGTGAGATTCGAGTTTGATTATGATATTGATGATAATTATAACCTGAAATAACCAAAAATATCTTAAGTAATCAATATTTGGATTTATATGATTTAATTTGATTAAAAATGAAATAATTCAATAAAAAATCAAATAAAACAATAAAAAAGAAATATGATCTCAAGGATGAAGCTAGGACACGTGTGCAATGGTGCAAGCTCAAATCAAGTGGAAAAGAATGGGCCCATTTGACAAAATTTGAAGTTTTGGGGACTTTTGGCAATTTTGCAAAAATGTCCAACTTCAACAATGCATAACTCCTTCAATTTTGAACTTTTAGAAGTGTTCTTGGACTTTTTAGAAAGCTTGTGATATCCTCTAACCAACCCTTTTGGTCTCATCTCATTTTGATATCCCATGCTCAAGTTATAAGCTTTGGCAAAAAAGGTGTTTTTGTTGACTTTCAAAAATGACCTATAATGTCCAAATTTATAACTTCTTGTGAGTGCATTTTATGATCTTGGGGTATGAAGATGGATTGTAGGAAATTTCATCCTCTTCAAAATGAGATTTGGATGGGTCATTTCTTATAAATTATGAGAAATTTATGCTTGGTCAAAGTTGAGTTGACTTTTCCTAGAAAACCCTAATTTAGCAACTTTTGAGTCTTGATGAATTTTGAGCAATCCTTGATGAATCATGATCAACCCTTGATCAAATGATTAAATATCCTTCAAAATGAGAATGTTGACAAAAAATCTTGAAGTTTGACTGTATTTGGGTCACAGTTGACTTTTGCCCTAGCACAGTCGATTTTTGGACCTTTTGAGCATTTGACTGGGCAAACTTCCTCTGCAAGGCTTGAAACTTGACATGGATGACCTTGAGAACATATTAGGACATTGGGGAGCACTTGAGGTCATTTGGATTCAAGGATCTTGATGCAACACAAAACCCTAATTTGAGGTTGACTGCCTTAGGAGATGACTTGACTGTCCAACTCTTGAGCAATTTTGAGCCACTTGGAGATTTTTCTTGCAATGTTTTAAGAAATACGAGAGGGAAAATTTTGGGGTACAACAGTTGTCTCTGTTCAATCTTCTTAAACCTGAGGATGTAGATTGGCTTTCGTTCCTTTCGTGATCCGAAGGTGGAAGATGATTGAACACTAGAGTGCCCAGAAATTTGCACTCGCATGAAGTGGTATCAGCCTTGTGATGTCGGGAATGGGCTTACAGATGCCATTTGGAGATTGCTGGCGGGAGGATAGGCTTAAAGATGCCATCCGCGGGAGTGTCGATCGCATAAGAGATTCCTTAGCGAGAGCTTGCATACCTGTTATTGTGAGAGATTCCGCTGGGGAAGTCTGATCTTCGTTGAGATTTAGGAACTTGCATGTACTTCAACTGAGAGAATGTCTCTGCTTAGTTTTAAGAACTTGTTCGTACTTCAACTGGGGGGAACTTTGTCGAGATTTAGAACCTTATCTATAATTCAACCGAGAATAATTCAGTTGAGATTTAAGAACCGGCCAGGTCTTCGATTGGGGGAAACATCTTCATCAAGATCTAGGACTGTCTGGTCTTCAACGGAGATAATTCTGTTGAGATTTTAGAACTCGTCCATACTTCGACGGAGGAAAATTATCGAGATTCAGAACCTTATTTGTAATTCAACCGAGAATAATTCAGTTGAGATTTAAGAACCGGTCAGGTCTTCGACTGAGGGAAACATCTTCATCAAGATCTAGGACTGTCTGGTCTTCAACGGAGATAATTCTGTTGAGATTTTAGAACTCGTCCATACTTCGACGGAGGAAAATTATCGAGATTCAGAACCTTATTTGTAATTCAACCGAGAATAATTCAGTTGAGATTTAAGAACCGGTCAGGTCTTCGACTGAGGGAAACATCTTCATCAAGATCTAGGACTGTCTGGTCTTCAACGGAGGATAATTCTGTTGAGATTTTAGAACTCGCCCACACTTCGACAGAGGAAAATTGTCGAGATTGAGAACCTTATCTATAATTCAACCAAGAATAATTCAGTTGAGATTTAAAAACCGGTCAGGTCTTCGACTAAGGGAAACATCTTCATCAAGATCTAGGACTGTCTGGTCTTCAACAGAGTATAATTCAGTTGAGATTTTAGAACTTGTCCACACTATGATGGAGGAAATTGTCGAGATTGAGAACCTTATCTGTAGTTCAACCGAGAATAATTCAGTTGAAATTTAAGAACTGGTCAGGTCTTCAACTGAGGGAAACATCTTCATCAAGATCTTGGACTGTCTAGTCTTCAACGGAGTATAATTCTGTTGAGATTTTAGAACTCGTCCACACTTCGACAGAGGAAAATTATCGAGATTGAGAACCTTATCTGTAATTCAACCGAGAATAATTCAGTTGAGATTTAAGAACCGGTCAGGTCTTCGACTGAGGGAAACATCTTCATCAAGATCTAGGACTGTCTGGTCTTCAATGGAGGATAATTCTGTTGAGATTTTAGAACTCGTCCACACTTCGACGGAGGAAAATTGTCGAGATTGAGAACCTTATCTGTAATTCAACCGAGAATAACTCAGTTGAGATTTAAGAACCGGTCAGGTCTTCGACTGAGGGAAACATCTTCATCAAGATCTAGGACTGTCTGGTCTTCAACGGAGTATAATTCTGTTGAGATTTTAGAACTTGTCCACACTACGACGGAGGAAATTGTCGAGATTGAGAACCTTATTTGTAGTTCAACCGAGAATAATTCAATTGAAATTTAAGAACCGGTCAGGTCTTCGACTGAGGGAAATATCTTCATCATGATTTAGGACTGTCTGGTCTTCAACAGAGTATAATTCTGTTGAGATTTTAGAACTCGTCCACACTTCGACGGAGGAAAATTGTCGAGATTGAGAACCTTATCTATAATTCAATCGAGAAAAATTCAGTTGAGATTTAAGAACCGGTTAGGTCTTCGACTGAGGGAAACATCTTCATCAAGATCTAGGACTGTCTGGTCTTCAACGGAGTATAATTCTGTTGAGATTTTAGAACTCGTCCACACTTCGACGGAGGAAATTGTCGAGATTGAGAACCTTATTTGTAATTCAACCGAGGATAATTTAGTTGAGATTAAGAACCGGTCAGGTCTTCGACTGAGGGAAACATCTTCATCAAGATCTAGGACTGTCTGGTCTTCAACGGAGTATAATTCTGTTGAGATTTTAGAACTTGTCCATACTACGACGGAGGAAATTGTCGAGATTGAGAACCTTATCTGTAGTTCAACCGAGAATAATTCAGTTGAAATTTAAGAACCGGTCAGGTCTTCGACTAAGGGAAACATCTTCATCAATATCTAGGACTGTCTGGTCTTCAATGGAGTATAATTCTGTTGAGATTTTAGAACTCGTCCACACTTCGATGGAGGAAAATTGTCGAGATTGAGAACCTTATCTGTAATTCAATCGAGAATAGTTCAGTTGAGATTTAAGAACCGGTCAGGTCTTCGACATAGCTGAGAACTTAACTGCATCCTTCCTGAAAGGTAAAGGTCAGTCATATGCAATGCATGATATGGATCAAGCAATGATGTCCTCAAAATAAATGAGATTGTGTTGTATGATGCGTATATGCATGTATCATGATGTATGGAAATGTAATGTTCCTAGATGGGGAAAATAAATCCCGGATAGCTGTTAGAGAATAGAGTTGAATTCTTCGTTTCTGTTGGGGATAGTGAATGAAGATGATTGCGAGAATAAACCTGCAGGAGAGGATAACTCAGTTGGGGAATAAACTGATGAGGAGACTACTCTGTGGGGAAGAGATGCTCTGTTGAGGATTCCGTCGATAAATTCCGTTGGGGATGAATTATCGTTGCTGGTGATATTGAATCCTGTTGAGGATTGAATTCCTGTTTGTGAAAGGAAGAACTTCGTTGGGGATGATCTTCAGTTGCGACTTCATTGGGGATAACCTTTTAGACTCTTATGGGGATAATCCTTTGAATTTGCTGGGGATAATCTTCCTTTGAACTCGGTTGGGGATATTTATTTTTATACTCCGCCGGGGACGAACTTCCAGAGTCTACTGGGGATGATTCTTCAACTCCACTGGGGAAGCTTTTTCAGACTGCATTGGGAAAATTTTAACTCCACTGGGGATATCTTGTATTCTGCCGGGGAATATTCTTACACTCCGTTGGGGAATATTAAGACTGTCGGGGATATTAAGCCTTTTCAGTGTTGATGGTAGATAAACTCTGCTTGGGGGAGAATATTACTGATTCATTCATTCACAGTTGTAAGTCTCAGATGGGGAGGGCTATCATTACTGTCTTACTTTGTGGGGAGTGAAAGTATCTTAGCCATATTCTTCAGCTGAATTTACCGTTGTACCTGGTGGATAGAGCAACTGTACAGTTTGGACAATTTTATTGCCCCTGTTTCTGATATTACCAGTAATCGTCTTTTGTTTCGCATGTAAATATTTATGAGCAGCAATTAATGTCAAATGCATATATCAAAAATGAACATTGGACGTTCTTTGCAAAACAAAACAAAAAAAGGAAAAACAGTTTGAAATTTCTCTGAAAATGAATTGTATTGATTTTTGAAGTTTGGCCTATAAATATGCATTTTTGTACAAGAGGCTGACGTCCTAGTAGGAGAACACCGCCGAATAATAGAATTTACACAATTTGTGAAAAACTAAGCAAAACAGCTATGTGAATAATCCCACTGGGTTCCAACTCTGCTATTGCCTTTATATCCTCGAGCATCTCATCACTTAGCTACTGGTTGAAGGTAGATCAGACTGATTAGTGACGTCCGAGCTTGATAGTCGATACCGAAGTCTGGTTGCAAGGTGATCCAATGAGACATAGTGTTACGCCTTAATCCCTAACTTTTGCCTGGACCGCCCTTTTGGGTTTTCAGTCCACCGGGATACCCATTTTTGCCCAAGCCGCCTTTTCAGGTTTTCGACTTGCCGGGTGTACAAATTTTTTTCATTTTCATCCCTTATTTTTGCCCGAACCCTTTTGGTTCGCCGGGAAGCCCTTATTTTTGCCTAGGCCCGTCACCCTAGCGGGTCTTTGATTATGCATAGTATTTTTTCACTATGTCTGCATTGACGGGGTGAGGAAGGTCGTCACCATCCATGGTGGTTAGAATTATAGCTCCTCCTGAGAAAATGTTCTTAACCACAAATGGCCCTTCGTAGGTAGGGGTCCATTTGCCCCTAGGATCACCTTGAGGTAGTATGATGCGCTTGATAACCAGGTCCCCAACTTGATACTCTTGTCGTCTAACTTTCTTGTTAAATGCCTTGATCATCCGTTTTTGATACGTCTGACCATGACAAATAGTAGTAAGTCTCTTTTCGTCGATTAGGTTCAGCTGATCAAGCCATGTCTGAATCCAGTCATCTTCGCTCAGATCTGCATCCTTCATAATCCGAAGAGAGGGTATCTGAACTTCAATGGGTAGGACTGCCTCCATACCATATACCAAGGAATAGGGAGTTGCCCCTGTTGATGTCCGTGCTGAGGTACGATACCCATGAAGAGCAAATGGTAACATCTCGTGCCAGTCTTTGTATGTTACCGTCATCTTCTGCACAATCTTCTTAATGTTCTTATTAGCTGCTTCTACAGCCCCATTCATCTTTGGCCGGTATGGAGAAGAGTTGTGATGCTGTATCTTGAATTGCTTGCAGAACTCAGTGATCATCTTGTTGTTGAGATTGGTACCATTGTCCATAATGATCCACTCTGGTACACCGTATCGACAGATCAGATTATGCTGAATGAACCGTGCCACGACATTCTTGGTTACTGTAGCAAGGAAGTTGCTTCAACCCACTTTGTAAAGTAATCAATTGCTACCAGGATGAAATGATGCCCGTTGGATGTTCTAGGTCTGATCTCGCCGATCATATCGATGCCCCACATTGCAAAAGGCCAAGGTTCTGTCTAGACGTTCAGAGGTACTGGAGGTATGTGCACTTTATCAGCATAGACTTGGCACTTGTGACAGGTACGAGAATGCTGATAACAGTCGGCTTCCATTGTGGACCAAAAATATCCTGCCCGTAGGATTTTCTTTGCCATGGTGTGTCCAGTAGAATGAGTTCCGAAAGTACCTTCATGTGAACCTGCCATGATTCTTTCTGCTTCATTCTCATCCACACATCATAGTAAGGTCGAATCATGGTTACGCTTGTAAAGAATACCATTGCTGATGAAGAACTTCGCCGCGAACCTCTTCAGAAACTTTTTATCATTAACAGATGCACCCTCGGGGTATTCCTGAGCCTTAAGGTATATCTTCACCTCATGAAACCAGGGTTTATCTGCTACCTCTTCAATCTCAATATCACAGCAATGTGCAGGTTCGTCCAATCTTTCAATGATAATCCGGGGAGCTTCATTGTCCCAATTGACTTTAAACATAGAAGACATCATAGCCAGTGCGTCCGCCAACTGATTCTCCTCTCTAGGGAAGTGTTCAAAGGTTATCTCTTCGAAGTGTGGAAGCAACGTCAATACATACTCCTTGTAAGGAATAAGATTCGGGTGTTTCGTATCCCACTCGCCTTTGATCTGACTGATCACGAGAGCGGAATCTCCGAAAACACCTAGAAACTTAATCCTTAGGTCAATTGCTGCTCAGAGTCCCATAATGCACGCTTCATACTCCGCCATATTGTTGGTGTAGTTGAAACATAGTCGGGCGGTGAACGGAGTATGAGAGCCTTTAGGAGATATGATTACGGCGCCAATGCCATTACCCAAAGCGTTCAAAGCTCCATCAAAGTACATAGACCATCGGGATCCTTCCTCAGGTCCTTCATCCGGTCCAGGTGTCTCACAATCAGTTACTGTCATGATATTCTCATCCGAAAATTCAAAGTTCATAGACTGGTAATCATCCACTGCCTGATGTGCCAGATGATCTGCCAACACACTTCCTTTGATTGCCTTTTGGGTTGTGTATTGGATGTCATACTCAGTCAAGATCATCTGCCATCTTGCTATTCTTCTGGACAAGGCAGGCTTCTCGAAGATATACTTGATTGGATCCATCTTTGATATCAACAGGGTAGTGTGAGTCAACATATACTGTCTCAGCCGGCGAGCAGCCCATGCCAAAGCACAGCAAGTTTTCTCGAGCAACGAGTATCGGGTCTCGCAGTCGGTAAACTTTTTGATAAGGTAATAAATAGCATGCTCTTTTCGGCCAGACTCGTCATGCTGACCCAACACACACCCCATTGAGTTGTCGAGTACTGTCAAGTATAGGATCAAAGGTCTCCCTTCAACTAGAGGCATCAGAATAGGAGGCTCTTGGAGATACTCTTTAATCCTTTCGAAAGCGGCCTGGCATTCATCGTTCCATCTTACCACTTGATCTTTCTTCAGTAACTTGAAGATTGGCTCACAAGTAGCAGTCAAGTGTGAGATGAATCGGGCAATATAGTTCAATCATCCCAAAAAGCCTCTGACTTCTTTCTCTGTTCGGGGAGCTGGCATCTCCTGTATAGCCTTCACCTTTGCAGGATCCACTTGAATACCTTTATCACTTACGACGAAACCCAGCAGCTTACCGGACCTCACCCCGAAGGCGCACTTGTTCGGGTTTAACCTCAGCTTGTACAACTTCAACCTGTCAAATAACTTCTGAAGGTGGTCAAGATGCTCTTCCTCTGTCTGGGATCTTGCAATCATGTCGTCGACGTATACCTCAATCTCGTGATGGATCATGTCATGAAACAAAGCAACCATGGCACGCTGATACGTTGCCCCAGCATTCTTCAATCCAAAAGGCATGACCTTGTAACAAAAGGTACCCCATTGAGTAACAAAGGTTGTCTTCTCCATGTCTTCGGGAGCCATTTTAATCTGATTATAACCGGAGAAATCATCCATAAAGGAGAAGACCTTATGCTGAGTGGTTTTGTCAACCAGAACGTTGATATGAGGTAGAGGGAAGTCATCCTTGGGACTCCCCCTGTTCAGATCCCTATAGTCAACACACATTCGAACCTTACCATCCTTCTTCGGCACATGAACCACATTGGGCACCCACTGTGGGTAAGAAGTAACTGCTAGAAAACTGGCGTCAAACTGTTTCATAACCTCAGCCGTGATTTTCTCAGACATATCTGGGCGCATTCGGTGGACCTTCTGTTTCACTGGAGGACAGTCTTCCTTGGTAGGCAATCGGTGAACTACAATATCGGTATCCAACCCAGGCATATCTTCATAAGACTAGGCAAATATCTCAACGTAGTCACGCAGCATCTAAATCAATCGTTGCTTCACACTAAGCTCCAGATTTGCCCTAATCTTGACCTCTTTCTTGTCTATATCTGTACCCAGATTTACTGATTCCACGGGCTCTTCGTGCAGCTGAATTGCCCTCTCTTCCTGAAGTAGCAGTCTAGCAAGTTTGCCAGGCACTTCGCAATCAACTTCACCTTCGTCTTCGGCTAAGTTGATCGGACTTTCGAAGTCATAACTGGAAGTAGCAGAGTCGTTACCAGTGAGATCCAGAGTGGATGTAGACCTGTATATGTGAGTGTGTGTAAAATAGTTGTTTTGCAATATAAAAAGAAAAACAAGGAGCGCAAGATTTGAAATGCAAGAAACTTCCATTGCTTTTATTAATGATATATGTAGATGACACACATAAAGCCCTCACAAAATGAAGCCACGGTGCTCCGGGTAAGGCACCGGGCCATAAAGTTTAAAATATTGTTTGTTATAAATTCAAAACAAAAGTCTCACTACTGGGTAACAAAAGAAATTGGGATGAAGTTCTTTGATGTCCAGTTGCTTAGTCCACCGTCGGTCGTTGGGTAGACCCAACTGTCAAACTCAGACTCTTCAACATCGTCTTCAATGGCATTCACTCCTGAATTGCTGATGAACAGGGGAGGTCTTCCGATCCGTGCATTTCGAACGGCCCTTTGAGCTTCTACAGTGAAACCCAAACCAAACTTATTAGTCTTTTGTGCAAAATCAGGGAGTTGGCCCCAATTTGCACACCCACCTTTCTCGACAATCGCCCGGGCATCCTTGAAGGAAGCCATCTTCATGGGAGGATCTTCAACAACAGTCTCAGTTGATGCTAGTGTCTGGGGAACCTCTTCAAAATGCTGAAATGGGGTCTCAATGAACTCCCCATCCATTTCTATGTATCGGAAAGAGTTGAGGTGGCTCACCATGTACTCCTCTTCTCCTTGTACTATCACAATTTTCCCTTTGACCGGGTACTTCAGCTTCTGGTGGAGCGTTGAGGTTACTGCCCCAGCTTTGTGGATCCATGAATGACCCAACAAACAAGAATAAGATGGCCAAATGTCCATCACATAGAATGTAGATGTAAAAACCTGAGAACCAACCTTAACCGGAATATCCACTTCTCCGTGTACCATTCTCTTTGACCCATCAAAGGCCCTGACAACAATGTTACTTGGCTTCAACTCTAAACCCTCACAGTCCAACCGGTCTAGAGCTTTCTTAGGCAAAACATTCAATGAGGAACCAGTATCTATCAATACGTGAGCAAGAGTAGTGCCCCTGCATTCAATGGAGACATGCAGGGCTTCATTGTGATTCTTCCCCTTAGCAGTCAAGTCGGTGTCAGAGAATCCCAACCCATTATCAGCGGTCAGACTAGCCACGCAATCTTTAAACTGATCAATTGATGTCTCTTGCGGTACGTGTGCAGTCTTCAGGAAAGCAATCAGAGCCTTGGCATGGGCTTCTGAGCATAGTAACAGAGACAACATAGAGATCTTGGATGGGGTATGCCCCAGTTGCTCGACCACATTGTAGTCGCTCTTTTTGATGATCTTTAAAATTTCTTCCATCTCTTGTCTAGAGGCTTCAACAGTAGTCTTCTTCGGTGCCTCCGTCCGAGTAGGCTCATCAGCGGTTCCTTTGCCCCGAGTATCGGATGACTCGGCAACAGGAGTAAGAATGGGAACTTGAACAGGAATAGTAGCAGGTACATTGGCAGGTGTAATAACAACAGGTTTCCGGACAGTTGGTGGAGAGATATCCGAGGAGAAAAGTCTTCCACTGCGGGTGACTTTAACAGGTCCAACAGTATTGCTGACGTCAGTATCAGCATCCAAATCTTGTTTAACTCCGTGATAATATACATCATCCCCGTAATGCCAAGGGACAGCTTTATTTGATGTATAGGGAATAGGCCCAGGAGCAGTGATGATCAATGGTGCGATTCTTGGAACAGATGTAATTCTAACAGGCTTTCTCGAGGAAGCCTTGGAAGAATTGTCGAAAATGGTGATGATAGCAACTTCTTCAGTAGGAACCAAGGGAACAAGAGTCTTCTCAAACATAATTTCTTTATTATCCATCAGGCATTGGACACCTGACTTCAAAAGATGGCAACCGGTAGGTAGGACAGAACACATACGACAACCTTCGTCACAGCCCGGAAATAAACCGGCTAACAAAAGGTTCTTCTTCACAGTCATCAAAGGGGTAACAATGTCGTTCACAGAAACCACAAACGAGTCTTCATCTATAGCATTCACTCCATGCTTGGGCATAGGAGAAGTCACAACATTAGGTCTTTCAGGTGCTTCGAACTCAATATCCTTCGCATCAATTAAGTCATGTACTTTGTTCTTCAAAACCCAACAATCATCCGTATCATACCCCAGGCTATCAGAGTGAAAAGCGCAGCGGGCATTAGGGTTGTACTTCGGTGATGTTGTATTTGGATTCTTCGGGGCTTCCCTTGGAATCACTAAGTTAGTTTTCAATAACTGCGGCAGAATTTGGGATAAAGTCATGTTGAGCTGAGTGAACTGTCTTTGAAGTCTCTCGGTCCTTGGCTGATTGTTGTGCTGAGGAGCACCAACAGGTCTTAAAATAACAACCGCGTTAATAGCTTGGCGGCGTTCAGGTCTATTATGGCTTTTCGAACTGTAAACATCATTGGATTCCTTCTTAAAAGATTTCTTCTCGGTGCCTGATGAAGCACCCTTCAGTATTTTACCAGATTTGATACCGGCCTCAATCCTCTCCCCGGTCATAATCAGCTCTGTAAACCTGGACGAAGAACTTCCAATCAAATGGTTGAAATATGGACCAGACAAGGTCCCCAGAAACATATCCACTAGTTCCCTATCAGCCAAGGGTGGTTGCACTCTTCCAGCGAGGTCCCTCCACTTCTGAGCATAATCTTTGAAACCTTCGCCCGCACCCATTGACATACCCTGGAGCTAGGTACGCGTGGGAGCAAGGTCGGCATTGTATTGGTACTGCTTGTAGAAAGTAGCAGCCAAATCCTCCCAATTACGGATACTGGCTCCTTCTAGCTGGTAAAACCATTCAAGCCGAGTCCCTGAAAGACTGTCTTGAAAGAAGTGGATCCATAGGTTCTTGTCAGCGGTGTATGGCTGAATCTTCCTAACATACGAACGGAGGTGCAGTTTCGGACAAGAAACTCCGTTGTACTTAGCAAAGGCTGGTGCTTTGAACTTGTGGGGAATCACCACCCCAGATGACAGACCTAAATCACCAAAGTCCAGACCAGGCACTTTCTGTACTTCCATCGCACTCAACCGGTCTTCCAGTTGCTTGTATCTATCCTCAGCCGGAGGATACTGGTCTTTGTCAAAGTCCGTCTCGTTGTCTGAAACCACAGGGCTAGGAGCCCTCCTTTCTTCCTGACTATCTTTCCCTCCAGATGAGGGGGTCAAATCAACCTCTTCTCGCAAATTGTTTCCGAATCTGCGACCCATATTGAATAGGACCGTCTTCTTCTTCTTCTTCTTCTCTTTCAGGATAAGGGCCTTCAGATCTTGCTGACCCTTAGCCAGGTTCATGAACAACTCTTGGAATTGGGCGTTTTGAGCCTGTAGAGCCTTGATTGCTTGTTCAGTTGATGGTTCAGAAGACATGATGCTGAAATAAACAGCAAAGAAGATAAGAAAACCTGTAAGGGTACATGTTATGAGGTGCATGGAATGAAACGCGTATGCTATGATTTCAAAGACATCGAGAGATTCAAATTCGTAAACCAAACATGAAACACACTTTTATTAGATAAACTTGAAATTCAATTGTTCAACAAATGCCCTTAAGGCGTTACAAGAAAGGAAATACTGAAAAGTAAATAAAAATTGGAAGTAATCAAAGGACATCAGCGCTCCCATGGTCGTTTGCCTTTAGTGCTGACATAGTCATTGATGATCTGCTCATTCTCCAGCTGCCTTGTTAACTTTTGAATCTTCTGCTCTTGCTCATGATACTTTTCTCGGTAAGTATCCCATTCTTCCCTCAGTTGCATCCAAGACCTCTTCAATGCCCCAATGTCAGTAGGCATGTAAGGGTGTAGGATGGTAGGAGGAACCCCCTCTTCATCAGCAACTTCAAGAGTTATAGGCAAGACGGCTTCGTAGGGCATTCCCAGCTTTTGGGCACGTATACGAACCCATCGGAGATATGGCTCCATTGGTAGAGAAGTCTTCGCACCCAGCTCGTGCGGATCAGACCTGTGAACTCTATCCCAAGCTCTTATGAATCTGCGGCATTTCTCGTCACTAACTCCTTGGAAATCAAAGACAATACTAGGCATCAGCAACTCATGGGGTCCTTCCCTTCTAGCTCGCCCAAACTGACGTATGGCCAAGCATGGATTATAAGTGATTCCTCCATTGGTTCCTATCAGTGGAACATTGGGGTACTCCCCACAGCGATCAATAATAGCCACCTCGTCCATACCCTTAATGGTCCAGATGATGTCATTGTGAGAGAGAGACATAACCCTATAAGCCCAACCCATGCCTTCTTTGTTCTTCAGAACTGATTTGAGGAGGTGAGAAATAAACCACCTCGCCAAAAATGGAGCACAACACATCAAGGTTCCTCGCTTCCGAGCAGTATGGGCATAAAGCTGATGAAGAATGTCACCCAAGAGAGTGGGTACAGGATTACCAGACATAAAAATCTTTACCGCATTCACGTCGGCGAAAGCATCTGAGTTAGGAAACAATACCAAACCATATATGAGAAGAGCCAGAATATCTTCAAATTCCTGGAAGTCTAGACTGTCCCAGAACTGCTTAGCTTTACCAACCAAGAATTTAGTCAAGAAGTCATTTGCTCCACTACGAGTCTCCCAATTAGCCATTACCCCAGCCTCTTCTGGCCTAAGGATCTTCTCCCAACCTGTGAACGGGGTCTGCTCCAGAATAGAGATACCAAGCAGATCAGAGAACTCTTCCAAGGTAGGGACCAACTGGTAGTCTGGAAAAGTAAAGCAATGGTATCGTGGATCAAAGAACTGGACTAAGACACTCATCATCTGTTCGTCCAATTTGGAAGTGACCAAACCCAGGAGGTTACCATGCCTTCTGATGAAGGAGGTAGTATCTGACATCTTTGCAACCAATTCTTTAAGCATAGTGGGAACCTGGACAAAGTTGATCCAGATGGTGTTTCTACGCATGGGTGCCATGACCTACAAAACAGAACAAAGATGAATCCCTCATGTCTTTGAAATAGGTTAGTCCAATGCAAGATGCATGCAATGTCATGATGTCATGATGTCATGATAGAAAACACACCACAAGTATCCACAAATAGAAAACATGGTAAAGGCACACAAGTCACACAGATAGCCCTTAGATTTCAGGCTGGCAAGGAGCTTAGGTACTACCCTCTTTCAGTTTAGTTGGTTCAAACCTATCCTAAAAATAGTAACCGGGTTCTAGAGGATCTCAAAATCATTGACTACCCTCGATCGGTCATAATTCTAGTTTAGCAACCTTTTCTTGCGGCCAGAATCATCGCGAGAGTTTAGTCTCAATGAGTGTAGCATATTGCTACTGTTCTATGGTCGAGTTGGTCAATTTAAAGGTTCTAAGGTCAGTTGGTGCTTAATGACCCCTTAGCAGACCCATATTCTCCTCGTTGCGCCACAAGGGATATCGGTACATACTAAAGTGCCACACCAACGTAGCTACTGCTTCAACCGTATTGGTCTATGTTGTACAGTTCCCTCACAGTTTATTGCTACTTACCTAAAGGGTATCCCCCAGATCCAGGTTAGGATCTATAGTAACTCCGATACAAGCCCACAAATATAAAGCATACAAGTCAAGCAATTGAAAACATTATGAACTATTCCTAAGGTACACCCCACTTATAAGCGTCCCCAGCAGAGTCGCTAGTTCTGTGATACGGTGGGAAAGAACTAATTGTTTTTTGGAATGCTGGTTTGCGTTTTGCGTTTGTTTTCGCAAAATGTTGCGGTAAGCAAGAGTCGCCACCGACTTTTATTTTATCCAACAAGAAAAGGAAAAAAGCACAGAAAAATTCCTTTTTTTTTTAGATTTTTCTGGGGTTCGGGGGGTAGATTATAGAAAGGGAAGGTGTTAGCACCCTTTCTATTCGTGGTTCTAAGGTCAATTGTTTTCAAAATATTGCTTTCTTTGTGCTTGTGGGTTTGAAAAAAAGTTTTTGTTTTGAAACTTCGATTTAACTCTTGCTTCTGTCCTCAAGAGTGTAGGAAGTGTTTTTGAAAACTTTGTTCGAAAAGTGTAAGTGTTAAAAAAATTTGTTTTTGAAAGAGAAAGTATCTAAGAACCATCTACCTACTCGAAAAAGGAATCGTTCTATGCTATCTTCCTTTAGACAGTGATATCCTACTATTGATGAGTAGGTAGCATCGTCGTTGGAGTTTTGAGGGTCAATTCGAATTAGGGACTTACGGTCACTAAAGCAATGTTAGGACGCCTTAGCGGTAACCCTAATGTCTTAGATCATTTGTTTGAGGCAACAATATCCGAGGCAATCGTTTCAAGGCGACTATGATCTTTGGACAAGAGGGCGACCTATACTCAATGACTGCGTACGAAGGCAACCAAGTGAGGTGTACCCTAAGAGTGCGCGTGTGCGAGTGTGTTGTTTTTAGTTAATTTTATCTTTGTACATGTTAATGGTGATCTATGTTGATTTTAAGTTAAAACATTCAGTCTTGTCATGCATTCCTATTATTAAACATCTAGCAGTTATAATTTGCGGAAAATAAATTGCGGAATTTAAATTACAAGGCGTCGGGTATTTACATCGCCAAAGACAAACCCTTTAAAAATAAATAAAGCGATAAAAATAATAAAAGTCCTATTAAACTATTACAATCCAGGAGCAAGTACATTAATATGATAAAATAAATAAATCGAGTGCGGGAAATTAAATCGAGCGCAAGGTTCTAGGGTTTTGACCCTTTTTGTTAAAGAAAAGATTTTTTTTTGTTTTTTGAATTAAGAAAGAAAATTACCTAAGTTAATTACTAAATTAATAATTTAATTAATTAATAAAAAAGGTTATTTTTGGATTTTTGTTAATTTTAGAAAGAAATAAAACAAAGTTAATTGAATTAGTAAAACCTAATTAATTCTAATTTAATTTTAATTATTTACAAAAATATATTAAAGTTATTCTAATCAAACCTAAGTTAATTTAATTAGTATTTATTAAAAAAAATAAAATAAAGTTAAAAGTTTGATTTGATAAAGAAAATATTTTGTGATTTTGTTTTATAAAAAGAAAAGAATTTTTCAATTGGTTAGTAAATAAGCAAATAATATAATAATTAATAAAAATAAAATAAATGAAATAGAAAGAGAGAAAGGGGCATGGGCCTGTATTGGGTGGTTTGAGAAGCAATCTGAGGCCCAATAACACGTTGGCCTTGTTGACCTTCCTGGATTTGGTGTGTGCGCGTTGACTGGATCTATGATGGACCGTCACTCCTGGATCACCAGATTTGGCCTTGGACCATCAGGCACTTTGATAAGTGAAGGTATATGGTGAGCTTCACGTTTGGACTATGCATGTGATTACATGAAGAAAAAATATATTGAGAAATTTGGAGGACCTGGGATTCGAACCCAGGTCCTGTAGGCGTTTGGATGTGTATGCTTGCCACTGGGACGCTTTGCTTCATTTGTTAATATGTTAAACTATAAAGATAATATGCCAAAGCAATGATTATTGGTCAGAAATAAAAAAAAAGCGCGCGCGATTTGAACACGCGAATGGGAGAACGACACGCCATCGTCCCTGTCGTTGGACCGTGGCTAAAACAAACCAAACCTATACCAATGGACAACAGTCCGTAGGGCAAGCTATCTCCAAAAATTGCTACGAGCCACAAAAATGCATTTCAAGGGCATGGTCATGCTCGTCTCATCATCCCGGTCACAACCATGCCCTTCTTAATAGCCAATTTTTCCTGAAAGAGAAACACCCAAAAAAAAACCACGAAACCCTAGCTATGGCATCTCACAGTATAGGTCACATAAACAAAATTGGATAATGCAAAAGGCTTAGAAACATTGTGAGGATCACGAATATGCAAGTAATTTGTACATAGGATGCAAGAATAATGATTTACGAATTCAAATGCAGAGCTAGGTAACGTGATACTTACAGCGTGTTTGGGAGTGTATGGAAGCCTGCTTTGGATTGGTTTCAACTCAGTGAACCTCCAGGAATCGATTGGGATGCTTCTTGGCTTCTGAGATTTCCTCTAAGTATGAATTCAAATTCAAGCTTTTTTACCACTTTTTCAAGTTTTGTTCTCTCTATGCTTGCAGCCTCCAACCCCTATTTTCGTGTGCCTCTTTTGCTTATGTATTGTGGAATGTGCTAGGGTAACAAATATGGCTTGAATCTTCCACATCAATGCATTACATATTTGATTTGATTCACCATTACCAACTTGCCAAATTTGTCAATTTTTCAATCTTTTTGCACATGGTATGGTGAGATTCGAGTTTGATTATGATATTGATGATAATTATAACCTGAAATAACCAAAAAAATCTTAAGTAATCAATATTTGGATTTTATATGATTTAATTTGATTAAAAATGAAATAATTCAATAAAAATTCAAATAAAATAATAAAAAAGAAATATGATCTCAAGGATGAAGCTAGGACACGTGTGCAATGGTGCAAGCTCAAATCAAGTGGAAAAGAATGGGCCCATTTGACAAAATTTGAAGTTTTGGGGACTTTTGGCAATTTTGCAAAAATGTCCAACTTCAACAATGCATAACTCCTTCAATTTTGAACTTTTAGAAGTGTTCTTGGACTTTTTAGAAAGATTGAGATGTCATCTAACCAACCCTTTGGGTATCATCTCATTTTGATATTCCATGCTCAATTTATAATCTTTGGGAAAAAAGGTGTTTTTGTTGACTTTCAAAAATGACCTATAATGTCCAAATTTATAACTTCTTGTGAGTGCACTTTATGATCTTGGGGTATGAAGATGGATTTTAGGAAATTGCATCCTCTTCAAAATGAGCTTTGTATGGGTCATTTCTTATAAAGTATGAGAAAGTTATGCTTGGTCAAAGTTGAGTTGACTTTTCCTACAAAACCCTAATTTAGCAACTTTTGAGTCTTGATGAATTTTGAGCAATACTTGATGAATCATGATCAACCCTTGATCAAATGATGAAATATCCTTCAAAATGAGAATGTTGACAAAAAAATCTTGAAGTTTGACTGTATTTGGGTCACAGTTGACTTTTGCCCTAGCATAGTCGATTTTTGGACCTTTTGAGCATTTGACTGAGCAAACTTCCTCTGCAAGGCTTGAAACTTGACATGGATGACCTTGAGAACATATTAGGAAATTGGGGAGCACTTGAGGTCATTTGGATTCAAGGATCTTGATGCAACACAAAACCCTAATTTGAGGTTGACTGCCTTAGGAGATGACTTGAATGTCCAACTCTTGAGCAATTTTGAGCCACTTGGAGATTTTTCTTGCAATGTTTTGAGAAATATGAGAGGGCAAATTTTGGGTTACAACAGCTGCCCCTGTTCAATCTTCTTAAACCTGAGGATGTAGATTGGCTTTCGTGCCTTTCGTGATCCGAAGGTGGAAGATGATTGAACACTAGAGTGCCCAGAAATTTACACTCACATGAAGTGGTACCAGCCTTGTGATGTCGGGAATGGGCTTACAGATGCCATTTGGAGATTACTGGCGGGAGGATGGGCTTAAAGATGCCATCCGCAGGAGTGTCGATCGCATAAGAGATTCCTTAGCGAGAGCTTGCATACCTGTTATTGTGAGAGATTCTGTTGGGGAAGTCTGATCTTCGTTGAGATTTAGGAACTTGCATGTACTTAAACTGAGAGAATGTCTCTGCTTAGTTTTAATAACTTGTCTGTACTTCAACTGGGGGGAACTTTGTCGAGATTTAGAACCTTATCTATAATTCAACCGAGAATAATTCAGTGGAGATTTAAGAACCGGTTAGGTCTTCGGCTGGGGGAAACATCTTCATCAAGATCTAGGACTGTCTGGTCTTCAACGGAGGATAATTCTGTTGAGATTTTAGAACTCGTCCACACTTCGACGGAGGAAAATTGTCGAGATTGAGAACCTTATCTGTAATTCAACTGAGAATAATTCAGTTGAGATTTAAGAACTGGTCAGGTCTTCGACTGAGGGAAACATCTTCATCAAGATCTAGGACTGTCTGGTCTTCAACGGAGGATAATTCAGTTGAGATTTTAGAACTCGTCCACACTTCGATGGAGGAAAATTGTCAAGATTGAGAACCTTATCTGTAATTCAACCGAGAATAATTCAGTTGAAATTTAAGAACCGGTCAGGTCTTCGACTGAGGGAAACATCTTCATCAAGATCTAGGATTGTCTGGTCTTCAACGGAGTATAATTCTGTTGAGATTTTAGAACTTGTCCACACTACGACGGAGGAAATTGTCGAGATTGAGAACCTCATCTGTAGTTCAACCGAGAATAATTCAGTTGAAATTTAAGAACCGGTCAGGTCTTCAACTGAGAGAAACATCTTCATCAAGATCTAGGACTGTCTGGTCTTCAACGGAGTATAATTCTGTTGAGATTTTAGAACTCGTCCACACTTCGGCAGAGGAAAATTGTCGAGATTGAGAACCTTATCTGTAATTCAACCGAGAATAATTCAGTTGAGATTTAAGAACCGGTTAGGTCTTCGACTGAGGGAAACATCTTCATCAAGATCTAGGACTGTCTGGTCTTCAACGGAGTATAATTCTATTGATATTTTAGAACTCTTCCACACTTCGACGGAGGAAAATTGTCGAGATTGAGAACCTTATCTGTAATTCAATCGAGAAAAATTCAGTTGAGATTTAAGAATCGGTCAGGTCTTCGACTGAGGGAAACATCTTCGTCAAGATCTAGGACTATCTGGTCTTCAACGGAGTATAATTCTATTGAGATTTTAGAACTCATCCACACTTCGACGGAGGAAAATTGTCGAGATTGAAAACCTTATCTGTAATTCAACCGAGAATAATTTAGTTGAGATTTAAGAACCGGTCAGGTCTTCGACTGAGGGAATCATCTTCATCAAGATCTAGGACTGTCTGGTCTTCAACAGAGTATAATTCTGTTGAGATTTTAGAACTCGTCCATACTTCGACGGAGGAAATTGTCGAGATTGAGAACCTTATCTGTAATTCAACCGAGGATAATTCAGTTGAGATTAAGAACCGGTCAGGTCTTCGACTGAGGGAAACATCTTCATCAAGATCTAGGACTGTCTGGTCTTCAACGGAGTATAATTTTGTTGAGATTTTAGAACTTGTACACACTATGACGGAGAAAATTGTCGAGATTGAGAACCTTATATGTAGTTCAACCGAGAATAATTCAGTTGAAATTTAAGAACCGGTCAGGTGTTCGACTAAGGGAAACATCTTCATCAAGATCTAGGATTGTCTGGTCTTCAACGGAGTATAATTCTGTTGAGATTTTAGAACTCGTCCACACTTCGACGGAGGAAAATTGTCGAGATTGAGAACCTTATCTGTAATTTAACCGAGAATAGTTCAATTGAGATTTAAGAACCGGTCAGGTCTTCGACATACCTGAGAACTTAACTGCATCCTTCCTGAAAGGTAAAGGTCAGTCATATGCAATGCATGATATGGATCAAGCAATGATGTCCTCAAAATAAATGAGATTGTGTTGTATGATGCGTATATGCATGTATCATGATGTATGGAAATGTAATTTTTCTAGCTGGGGAAAATAAATCCCGGATAGTTGTTAGAGAATAGAGTTGAATTCTTTGTTTCCGCTGGGGATAGCGAATGAAGATGATTGCGAGAATAAACCTGCAGGAGATGATAACTTTGGTGGGGAATAAACTAATGAGGAGACTACTCTATGGGGAAGAGATGCTCTGTTGAGGATTCTGCCGATAAATTCTGTTAGGGATGAATTACTGTTGCTGGTGATACTGAATCCTCTTGAGGATTGAATTCCTGTTTGTGAAAGGAAGAACTTCGTTGGGGATGATCTTCAGTTGCGACTTCATTGGGGATAACCTTTTAGGCTCTTATGGGGATAATCCTTTGAATTTGCTGGGGACAATCTTCCTTTGAACTCGGCTGGGGATATTTATTTTTATACTCCGACGGGGACGAACTTCCAGAGTCTACTGGGGATGATTCTTTAACTCCACTGGGGAAGCTTTTTCAGACTGCGTTGGGAAAATTTTAACTCCACTGGGGATATCTTGTATTCTGCCGGGGAATATTCTTACACTCTGTTGGGGAATATTAAGACAGTCGGGGACATTAAGCCTTTTCAGTGTTGATGGTAGATAAACTCTACTTGGGGGAGAATATTACTGATTCATTCATTCACAGTTGCAAGTCTCAGTTGGGGAGAGCTATCATTACTGTCTTACTCTGCGGGGAGTGAAAGTATCTTAGACATATTCTTCAGCTGAATTTACCGTTGTACCTGGTGGATAGAGCAACTGTACAGTTTAGACAATTTTATTGCCCCTGTTTCTTATATTACCAGTAATCGTCTTTTGTTTCGCATGTAAATATTTATGAGCAGCAATTAATGTCAAATGCATATATCAAAAATGAACATTGGACGTTCTTTGTAAAACAAAACAAAAAAAGGAAAAACAGTTTGAAATTTCTCTGAAAATGAATTATATTGATTTTTGAAGTTTGACCTGTAAATAGGCGTTTTTGTACAAGAGGCTGACGTCCTAGTAGGAGAACGTCGCTGAATAATAGAATTTACACAATTTGTGAAAAACTAAACAAAACAGCTATGTGAATAATCCCACTGGGTTCCAACTCTGCTATTGCCTTTATGTCCTCGAGCATCTCATCGTGTGAATTTCTCTGCTGTCGAACAATTAGTCACATGCAAACAATGGCATTTAAAAATGCAAAGCTTATGTCTATATTGAAGTTTTTTTTAAAAATACATTTTTTAATAAACCAACAGAATTTTGTAAGAATATGAATTCAACTCAGGATTTATAGTAAACCTTATAGGAGTCAGGATACCTTTTGTAACAGTATGCTTTCGAACTAACTTTTACTTCAGCTAGGTTGTAGCGTGGCCTGGTTCATGATTTAAAAACAAATTATAATGCTCGAAGTTTTTTTGTATCCAACCCGTTCTTCATGATGTTCTTCAGTCCTATACTCAATTAGTTGTGCGTTTAAATCCCAATTGAGTCTGGAATCTTTGCCCTGATATTTTGGTGATGGTTCGGATACTGAAAGTTTATTTTGAGGAGGCAGTCTTTTTTTTTGACATTTTTTATTTTGTTGAGGATTTGTAGCAACTTCCTTTTTTATGATTTTATCATCCCTACCTTTTTCCTGAACTATTTCTTTTGTGATTACAGTCAGCGGGATGCCCCAATTTTTTTCTTAAGTCTCCTTCATAGGGTTTGACTTAACGGGCTTTTCTTTTGAAAAATAATGACTGTTTGTTTTAGTGATTACGAGGAACCATCACTGTCTTTTGATTTAGAAGAGCATCTTCGACACTATTCATCGTGTATGAAGGTAAAGCTTGCGATTGAATGCACCATTGAATTAACTGACAAACTACCCTGTCCCAGGTTATAATTAAAGGTTTTAATTCGCGTGAAAAAGAAAACTCCTACTTCTTAGGCTCAAAGGGGTTGACTAGGGATTAACTTCCTTATAACTCCACCGTTTAGGATTTGAAACAACGCATGTACATCGTCAGTAGGGTCTGCTCAAAAGCATACTGTATGAGATTATGGTATCATTTTCGTCATCCTCTCTCTAAAGCTTAGAGCTTTTAATCGAGAGTTGAATATCACAAAAAGGAAGTAAAAGCATAGTTTCAGTATAGTGACAACAAATGGATTAATTCAAGGCAAACATATGCAATGCATTAATGGAATAACAAAGTTTGACATGAAATAAGTCTTCGAACAATCAAAAGAAGTTACAATTTGAAAATTCTAATGAACAAAAAGCCTCTCTGTCTAAACTTGTCACTTCAAATGGTGTGCCTTTGAGGGATGGCAGAAGAATTCAGTCTGACCATCTTTTGTGAACTTCAACACCCCTTTGTCGATCAAGTCCTAAATCTTATTTTTCAATGCCCGACAACTATTAGTTCCATGCCCAGTACTATTGGAATAATAAGTGCATCTCACATTAGGATTGTACCAAGGAGAGGCGGTGTTGGGATTCTGAGGAGGATCCTTCAATGTTGTCAACTCCATATTCAACATGTGTTGCAATACTTGAGTCGAGGACATGTTAATTTTGGTGAATTGCCTTTTGTGCGCATCCTGCTTACGCTGATTTCCTTTTCGTTGTTGTGGCGTCGGTGCTGGATTAAAGATTCGCACTGCCCTCACAGATTGATTGAGATCACTCTTATTACGACCCTTCTGTTTGTACACGGTACTTGACTCCTTCTTTCCGTTGTATGATCTCTTTTGAGTACTTGAAGATGCAGTCCCCTGAATTTCACCGCTCCTGAGTATATTTTCAACATGTTTCTGCATGAACATGTCACTCGATTCCCTGTCTGCCAAGAGAGATTGATCGTTGATTAGGCCCCAAATTCTAGCAATTTTCCCCACACGATCGTATCTATTTTGATGAAGTTCGCTGATGAGGATTCTTAACTCTTCTTGTCCTCGGGCTAAATTTTAGATAAGAGCCATCTGACTACTCATCTGGATTCTTATCCTTTCCATCTCAGCTTGCAGTTGTTCCACCTGGTCATCCTGGTTATCTTCAGGATTTTTCTTAGCCGTGTTCCCAATGAGGAGTGCTTTGAATTCTTCTTGCCCCTTGGATATATTCAGGAACATTTCCTTGAAATGAGCATCTTGAGTTTGGATATCTCTATCGTTATGTTCGATAGTCATCTTCCTTGCTGAAATACACAGCGAGAAAATGAGAAACCTGTCTTGAGAATACATGTTATGTAATGACATGCATGCAATGTTTTCAAGGATCTCATGGCGTAAACACAAGAAAATGTTTGAATTTTGATTGCATATTTGGCGGAAGAACTTTGTATCGTTGAATGTCCTTCTACAAGAATCAAGCTCACCATGTCGAGTGGGTTATAGCCTCTGACTCAAGTTATCGTGCTTTAGTCTTTTGACGGCATTGGCTAGAGGAAAATAAATTCCCTTGCCCCTTGCTAGACGTTTGGTTCATCATAACCTGCATCATAGGCCCTAGAGATCCTTGAAATGGTTAACGAAATGCTATGGCATGATGTCATGATGTGTATGCTATACACCAAACAAAATTGTAAGGTGACGAAGATAAGTAGGCAGGAAATCCAAGTTATTGGATAATGACTACAAACAAGTCATGCAAGGAGTACAAACAAAGCCCTACAATGAGTTCAAGTTATTAGATAATGAAAGTAGACAAGTCACATAAGTAGCCTTAGGTTTAGGCTTGCATGGAGTTTATAGGTAAGTACCCTCTTGAAGTTTTAGTTGGCTTAGCTTGTCCTAGAAATAGTAACTTGGTTCTAGGGATCTCATATCATTGATCTTTCTCTCAGGCATTGTTTCAGCTCAAGCATCTGAATTGCGGCTGAAATATCCTGAAAGTCCAATCTCATTGAGTGTAGCATCGAGTATCAACCAACTTCGGTTTGCACCAAAGTCGGCCATCTCACTACTTTCTACTGGCTAAGATGAGTCAATTTAAGGTTCTAAAGGTCACTTAGTGCTTAATGACACTATGTGGAAGCCTAATGTTATCCTTGACTGACTAAAGGAACATTAGTACAAGCCAGAGTATCACACTAACGTAGCTATCATATCATCCATATCGATCTACGCCGTACAGCCTCCATGATTTATTGCTACTTACCTAAAAGGTGCCCCGGATTCGGGTATAGGATCTTTAACAATAACCCAAACATAAACCCAAAAGATAAAGCACACAAATCAAACAAGGAAAGGATTTTAAATATGATCTAGCTCTAAGGTAACCCCACTTTAGTTTTATGTTCCCCAGCAGAGTCGCCAGTTCTATAATACGGTAGGAGAACTGACTTTACTGGTTTTGGATTTTATCACAATGTTGCGGTTAGCAAGAGTCGCCGCCGACTTTTATTTTATCCAACAAAGGAAAGGGTGAAAAGAACAGGAAAGACCTTTCGAGATTTTTCTGAGTAAGGGAAGGTGTTATCACCCTTTCCATCTGTAGTTATCTACGGGCTCTAAGTTGCTAGCTCATTTTGGAAATGCTTTGTGTTGTGTGTTTCGAAAATGTTTTTTGAAAAGACGCCTTAGCGCGGCAAACTCTGTAATGTTTGTCGTTTTGGCGAGAACGTATACGAAGTATTTTTTGTCTTTCAAAATATTTAGAAAAAAAAGAGTTTGTGTGTGTGTGTGAAAAAATTGTTTTTGTTTGTTTTTATGAGCAAGCAACTAGGAGCTATCTATCTACTCGAAAGGTTTGTTCTTTTCCTCTTTTCCTTTAGACAGTGCTATCCTACTATTAGTGAGTAGGTAGCCCTATCGTTGGATGTTTTTGAGGGATGGGCGAGGGTCATTGTACAGTCACGAAAGCAACTAGTAAGATACTTTAGTAATTACCATAAGGTTTTAAGATCATATATCGAGGCAACGTCGAAAGGGTCATCGAGGGACTTATGATCTTTAAACCAAACGGTTACCACTAAAATCTCTTACGTTCGAGAGTCGTGACTGTTTAATTATCTGAAGGCAACAAGTGGATGTACCTTAGAGGTGCGCGTGTGCGAGTGTGTTGTGTTTCAGTTATTTATCTTGAGTGTTAGGTTTTCTAACATTTGCTTTTATCTTGTCATACACGACCTAATTACTAACAGTAATATACATGTATATACAGAGGTGCAGAAAGTTAAAGTGCGGGAAAGTAAATCATAAACTATTACATCCCATGAGCAGTTACAATATTTAGAAAGAAAATGCGAAAAAGATAAACTAACTATTACAAAATCATATATGCGGCCTATACATTTATTTCTAAAAAGGTAAATAAATAGAAAATAATAGGAAAGATTATTTAGAAAGAAAATTAAATATCCTAAAAAGAAAAGCCTAATTGTTTTTGGTATTTTTGTGATTTGATCTTAATATTTAAAAAAGTCTAAATTAATTACAAATTAATTATGAAATAAACATTAAAATGGGATTAAAATAAATTTGTCAAAAATTAATTTTAATCTAAAAAAACCTAAATCTATTTTTTTGTGATTTCAATTATATGATTTTTTGTTTATTATTATTTTTAATTGATTTAAGAAAACTAAGTTAATAATAATAAAAAAAATCTAATGTCTAATTGATTTTAATTAAAAAAAGGAAGTGGTTATTAATTAAAAATAAATCTTTTTTTTTGGGTTTTTGATTTTATGAGATTTTAATGATTGAGTTAATTATCTAAAAAAAGTTAATAAGACAACATAAATATTTAAAAAAAATGTCCTGATTCCGAATCTGAGCTTATTTTTGTTTGGATCGTCTCATATCCTGAGATTCGAAACCGAACGTTCTTGATGCCCTAACGATGGCATCACATTATTTCTGCCTTCATGCTTGTATGTAAAACGTTAGACTTGCTCAAAACATCAATAATAATAAGAATATACGCATAAAAATGATTTAAATTACAAAATCAAAGAGATTCGAAATCAAAATTTTACTAAATCGGAGGGATGGTATGAAGGGATTCTGAGATGTGTGGGGGTTGGATAATGATGTGGATTGCCTCCTAGGGGTCTCATGAGGATGATGGAGTCACTAGTTTTGAGTGAGAGAAACTGGAACTTAGGTTATGAGTTTTATAACTTCTTGGAATTTTTTGTGAATTTCGAGCTCTCTCTTAGGCAATGATTTTTTCGTGCTCTTAGACAATGATTTTTTTTCGTCTCTTTGTAGCTTGCATAATATGGTATATATAGAGGAGTGAGAGGAGAGCAAACAAGTAAGGTAAGAGAATCAAGGCATTAAGGCCCTTTTCAAAACAAGATAAAACACATTAAAATGTTTCCAAACTTGTGAAATCCTTGCCATTCTTGACATGCATTGATCCTGGACTTCCATGTCGGCCTTTGCACGAAATCTTAGGCCCAAAGTTGACCCAACCCATCAGCCCATATGTCATAACCCATCATCTATTATTTTATGTCATTTATTTTGTATTTATTTGAATAAAAACAAAATAAATATGAATAAAATAAAGAAAAAATGCAAAGCAAGGTAAGAGTGAATTTAGCAGTCCTTGGCATGGTCATGGACATGTTTAAAGTCCAAAAGATTAAACCCAATAAGCGAAAATTACAAATTTCTCAATTAAGATTCCATGCATTTCTTGAAAATTTTCCTAAATTGTGCACCTCATAACTTGCTCAAATTTCATCTTTTGGAGATGATCTTGGACTTTTTGGAAAGCCCCGGATTCCCTCTACACTTTATCTTTCAATCACTTTTGAATTTATAGATTTCATCTTGATGTAAGTTGTCTTTACAAAAAGTGTCTTTTGTTGACTTTTTGAAAATAACCTATATTGTATGAGATCATATCTTTTAAATGAAGCATTTTTTGGACTTGAGGACAAAAGAAAAGTTGTAGAGAACTAAATTATATTCAAAATGAGCTTTGGTTGGGGAAAAGTTGATGAAGCATGTGAAAGTTATGCAAGGTCAAAGTTCAGCTGACTTCTCTAGAGGAAACCCTAATTTGACAATTATTGACTTTTGATGATCTGAGGACTTTCCTTGAGGAATCATGATCAACCCTTGATCAAATGATGAATATCACTTAAAAATGTTTGTGTTGACCAAAAATCTTGAAGATTGACTGTATATTGACCATAATTGACTTTTTGACCAATATAGTTGATTTCTAAGCATTTGAACCATTGACTGAGCAAACTTATGATGTTGGGCTTGAAACTTGACATGAACCTTGTTGAGGACATGTAAAGAACCATGGAAGCCACTTGTGACATTTTCAAACCAAATTTCCTTGAAAAACTCTAAACCCTAGTTGTGGGCCTTTGGTCTAGGAGGTGCATCTTGACTAGTCAGCCCTTGGGTGCCTTGACCATTTGAAGAGACTTGAAAGAATTCTTTGAAGAAAATTGGAGGGCAAATTTTTGGATACAACAGATGGGTACTTAACAAAGAATGTTGAGGGACATGAGTGACCTAGATAGAATTTGTCCATCCTGCATAACAGGATAAATGTCTAAGGGTCCAATATTGAACTGGACAAGGATGCCACGATCTATGCCTTGTGTTCAATATAAACATAAGGGCAAAAGGGTAATTGTACAGAAAAGTATTATCACATAAAGGTTTTGTCAGATCACATGATGTTTTTATGACTTGGGTAGCAGTGATGTGTTGTTAGATACCCCTCACTATTTAATATGTTAAAAATATGTGATTTAATATAATTACCAACGTCGTAAAAACATACAGGGTCACACACATAAGGATAAAATGATGAGAGATAGAGTAAATAAGGAACACCGTAAGGCACGATGCACTTAAGTGAATTGTAGAACGCTGTAAGGTACAATACGCTTAAGTGGAATACATAATATGGTAAGGTGTCACATGCTTAAGTGATATACGGTACATCATAAGGTATGATGTCCATGGACTTAAGTGGGATTTTAGCTTGCAGCCCACACAAGTGGTTCTATAAATATAATCCTTGTGCAGAAGTATTTGACTTGATGAAAATTTGATATGTGAAACCCTAACCGTATTTTCTTTTACTCTCTCACTCAAAGATTTCATTCGTAGCAACTAACACTAAGATTATAAGCGGCCTATTCGTGTGGACTGAATAGAGGCATTGTTCTTTATCAACGCTCGTGATCACTCCTTCAATTCTGCATCAAAGGTCTAAATCGCCACAAGAAGTAATAGTTTCGATCACTTACCATTCTCATTCATAAGGATCACTAAAGGAAATTTATTTTTGTTTTTCGTTGTGCCTTATGTCACAACTTTCCTTCATCGGGTCACAAGAGGTGTATCAACAGTCGAGATGTAGTTTTCAATGAAGCTGATTTGGCTTTCAAGAAAACTGATGACGTTGATCGAAGCGCAGAGATTTCTGAAGAAGATCTAGAACAAGAAGAAATTTCTGCTAAGGTGGAACATGTCGATGTTGAATTACGTATCCCATAACAGGTCGAAGAAGAAGAACAAGATGCTGAAGATATTCAGGAAGTTGAGGAAACTGTCGATGGTTATATGTTGGCAAGAGATAGGCCAAGAAAAGTCACCAATCCAACTCAGATACTTGGGTATGTAGAACTCATAGCTTATGCCTTAATCTCCACAAGTAAGGTTCTAGATGAAGAACCTAGAGACTATAAGGAAGTTATGAGGAGTCGGAATAAGACTGAATGGCTGAAGGCTATGTATGATGAGATAAAATCTCTCTGTGATAACCATACTTGGGAACTTATCAAGAAACTTGCTAGAGCCAGGTTAGTAAATTGTAAGTGGATTTTCAAAGGTAAGGAAGAAATCGAAGGAGTGATGTCGAAGAGATACAAGGAAAGATTGGTCACAAGGGGTTTCACTCAGAAAGAAGGTTTCGAATTTAATGATGTGTTTTCTTCGGTTGTGGAGCATGGGTTCCATTCGAATGTTACTTGCCATGGTGTCACAGTTCGATCTAGAACTGGAACAAATGGATGTGAAGACTGCTTTCTTGTATGACGATCTAGATGAAACAATCTCGATGAAGTAACCTGAAGGGCATGCAGAAAAGGGAAAGGAAGATTATGTGTGCAAGCTGAACAAGTCATTATATGGTCTAAAACATTCTCTTCGATAATGGAATATGAGATTCAACAAGTTTATTACACACATATGTTTCATTAGAAGTCAGTTCGACCACTGTGTTTACTTCAGATTTCGACTTGGAAATTCAATTATTATTTTGTTGCTTTATGTGGATGATATTCTCATAGCTAGAAATAACGTTGAGGATGTAATGAAGGTGAAGGCTGAACTCAATAAGGAGTTCGATATGAAGGATTTGGGAGCTGTATCCAGGATTCTTGGGATTGATATCCGAAGAGATAGAAAGAAGCCCAAATTATGCTTATCTCAAGAGGCATACCTACAGAAGATTCACGACAAACTTGGTATGTCGAATTTAAAGTCAGTTGTGACTCTGAAAAACCCTCATTTTAAGTTGAGTATAGATTAGTGTCCAAGTACTGAGGTCTAAAGAGTTTATATGAATAGCATCCCATATGCTAATATAGTAGGTTCTTTGATGTATGATATGGTCTGTACTAGACCGACATAACATATGCAGTAAGTCTAGTAAGCAGGTATATGGCGAATCCTGAAAAGGCTCACTAGCAAGCCTTGAAGTGAATTCTAAGGTACATAGATGGGTCTCTGAACAGAGTTCTAATTTATGGTAGAGCATGTGGTGAAGATAGTAAATTAGTAATCAAAGGATATGTTGACTCTGATTATGCAGGTTGTATAGATTCCACAAAATCTATTTATGGATATGTGTTCACTATGTTTGGCATAACAATTAGTTGGAAAATGACACTTCAAAATATTGTTTCCTTATCAACCACTAAACCAAAATATATTTTCCTCAATGAAGTTGTGAAAGAGGAATTGTGACTTAAAGGTTTTGCTAAGGAGCTGAAACTTTAAGGTCGAGTTATCACTGTTAAATGTAATAGTCAAAGTGCAATACAATGTCGAAAAATTCAGCCTATCATGAGCGAACCAAACTGTTGTACCCCAAAAATTTCCCTCTCATTCCTCAAGTAATATCTCACAAGATCTCCATTAGTTCAAGACTACACAAGGTTTGATCAGCTCAAGACACCTCCTCAAGCACTGATAACTGAAAATTAGGGTTTGAGTTTGCACAAGGACAAATGGACTTTTAGTGCCCCATTTGACTTTCATGGATCATTTTGGACCCTCAATATTGCTCATGTCAAGTTTTAAGTCTTGGATCACATTTTTACTCGGTCAATTGATCAGTTGACCTTATATTGGGGAAAAAGTCAAATATGGTTAATTTACAGTAAAACTTCATAATTTTTTGTCCATATCAACATTATGAACTCATATATTTCATTTGATCAAGTTTGGATCAAAATTCCTTAAGAAATTTGATCAGATCATCAAAAGGGCAAAATGGTCAAAATTAGGGTTTTGATTGAGAAGGTGCAATTTTTGTTTTTTGACCTAGCAAATGACTTATTGATTTGAGACATGATCTCAAGGATTAAAATGCATCATTTTGACCTAATGTCATGGCTCAAAACATTTCTCAAGATTAATTGATTGACAGATGAATTTCAGTCAACTGATGAAAAGTCAACTAATTGTACACTAAAAAGTCAAACTTTGACTTTTTTTATCAAAATCAAGTATCAAAGATCATAATTCATCAAGACATGTCAAAATATGAAACTTGTTCATCAAGAAATCAAAAATTCAAGATTTCATTTGGAAAAGTCAAAATTTCTAAACTTAGAAATTTTTCTAAGTGTTGGAAATTCACTTTTTTTCATAACTTTGAGCCAAATTTCCACCATGATGTAAGATGATTCAAAGGAAACTTCCAACATGAAAGTTGTAGATCTCAATGATATCTAAAACATTGTAGAACACAACTTTTTTTATAAATGCATGGATTTCAAGTTATGATTTTGTGAAGACATGTTCATGAAACTTGAAAACTTAGTGAAATTTTGCCCTAGTTTAGGCAGGATTTTGACCTAACTTCATGGTAATTTTCACATAGTTACAAGATGAATCTTTAAAAATGTCCAGCATATAGTTTGTAGAGGATGTTTCAAGCTTTCCAAAATGTCGAGGAACTCATTAAGATCATACTTGAGCAAGGAGAATTGAAGGCAAGAAGTTAGGGTTTCATTCTTGAATTACAAGTCATTTCTTGATGAACACATAATTCAATCTCAATGTTAGGCTGCATAATCTTGCTTTGCAGGCCTTCTAACTTGTGTATCTATCCATCATTAATGGATTACACAAACTTTTAAACTATAATCCAAGTGGTTTAAGCATTCTCCAATTCAAATTGCCATTTTGGGAAGAAAGTGAAGAATGTCATTCTTGTAAAGCAAGCTTTATGCACAAAGTCAATTCTTGAGCCTCTCACTTGTTCCCTCTAATCACACTTCATCTATAAAGTCATAAGCAAGTTTGTTTAAAGCATAACCACTCTACATTAGCAAGTACACAATATATTGAAACTTGATTTCTCAAGAAAATCACATGTTGAGCTTAAGCATGTGATTTTGAAGTCTGATCAAATACAAGTCTCCAAACTTATTGCTTATAAATAGAGACCCTAGTTTCAAGCTAGACCACGAGCTCAAGCACCCTGAAATTCTCCCAAAACTCCCTCAAGCCAGAAATTATCCAAAAACTCCATTGATGTACAAATTCTGACTTTGAACTTGAAACTCAGAATCTACTCGTGCGTTTCTTGGCCTTTTGGTTCCTAAAGCTCTTATACATCAAATATAACCTATCCCTGTCCTTGTTTCATAACTGTATCACCATTTGCATCAAACTCCATAACCAAAAACAGATCATTGCAAGTTGACTTCTCCAAGCCATTCCAGCCATCCATTGCTCAAGCTAATCATTGCATTAGCTCCCTGGGAACTTGAGGAAGCTAACCTGATCATTGCAGCACCTTGAATCAATCTCATTTGCATTTCACCATTTCCAGTTTTGAGGTATCATTTCTAAACTTCTATCTTTTCATTTAGGCATTGTTAGGCTTGCATTTGTGAAGATAAAATGTAGACATCAATGCCCTGAAACTGTACATGTCCATAGATTTCATTTATATTGATTGAGCTTAGAGAATTTTAGGTTTGAATCTCTGAAAATAATTAGGTCAGAATTTGGTACTTTTAGAAATTCTCATTCATCTTTGATTTATAGCTTATGATATTTATATGGTCGGATTCGTATGGAAAAATGGAGCAACTTTCATGTTTGTATATTTCATTTTTGTTGAGAAATGGTGAAGTTACAGATGTTCAGGTTGGAGGTTGAAGATGAAGTCATATTCAGGACATGACTTGTGTTATGTATTTATTGTTTTGTTTATGTTACCGGATGTATAGCCACCCTAGTAGCAAAGCTGGCGCGCGTGTATGCTAAGGGTCACGGGTTCAAGTCTCAGCGCTACCTTTTGTTCATTTTTCATATTTTTTCTTCCTTTTTTGTTCCAGCAAGCAGGCGCATGGGCCTCCATCAATGGGTCTACCATTCTTTTGTTTCTTCTAACCCTTGTCTTTGCTTTTGCACACCTGACCCAATTATTTTTTTTATCATTTCATTTTCATTTTTATTTTATTTTGTTTCATTTTTTCTTTATTATATTTTTATTATTATTATTATTATTATTATTATTATTATTATTATTATTATTATTATTATTACTATTATTATTATTATTATTAATAACAAATCCAAAAATATTTTATTTATTATTTTTACACTTATTTATTTTATTTTCTTTATAAAGACAAAAAGACTAAAAACATTTTTCTTAACAAACTAATTTCTTTTTCTTAAATAGTTAATATTTAGATTTAGGTTTTATTTTTTTTTCTTTTATCTAAAATCAATTTAGAATTTAGGTTTCTTTTTAATTAATTAATTTTCATATTTTATTTTATTAAACTTAAAACCTTTCACAAAAAACCCTAAAAAATACTTTTTAACCTAATTTTCTTTTCTTAATTAATTTAGGTTTAATTTTATTTTATCTATAATTAATTATTTTTCCTTTTTAGTAATTAGGTTAAAACCCTTTCACAAAAACCAAACAAAAATCATTTCTTTTTCTTTACATTCTTGCATTATTTTCTTTTCAATTCTTGTATATTATTCAATATGGTTGTAATAGATAATTAGGTTTAATTTTCTTGCAAATCCCCGTTTGTAAATTTGTATACCCCCTCCCCTAATGATGTAATAGCGTAGTAATTTTACTTTCTGCAATTTATCGCTTTATGTAAATGTTAGTAATTAGGGTTTGTATGGAAAGACTAAAACCAACAAGTAGTAAACCCTAATTCAAGATAAATAATACATGTAAATCAAACACATTTGCACACTTACACCCTTAGGGTAATTCCAATTTGTTGCCTTACAAAAATGTCCATGTTATGCATGTGGGATATCTTAGCAAAAAGCAATAAAAAATACAAGATCATAGTCCCTCGATGACGCTATCAATGTTGCCTTTCAAAATGATCTTAGTCCCTCAAAGAGAAATGCTAAGATATCTCACAACATTGCTATCATGGCTATACGATGACCCATGCCCATCCTTTTACATCCAAAGATAATGCTTCTTACCAATCAATGGTGAGATAGAAATATCAAAGGAAAGAAAGAAATAATAAAGACTTTTGAGTAGGTAGATTGTTCCTAGTCGCTTGCTCATTTTCAAATCAAACATCCTTGCTTATTTTCAAAACAAACACCAAACACTTTCAAAAACACTTGCAAAACACTTTCCAAACATGAAATATTTTGAAAAGCCCGACACTTTGTATACGTTGTTACGAATGAGAACTATTACAAAGTTTGCCTAAACGAAGACGCCTTTTCAAAATACTTCCAAAAACCACACAAAGCACTTTTTCAAACAAAAGCAAGTGATCTAGCAAGCAAATCTTCCCTCCGAACTCAAGAAATAATCTCAAAGGTCTTTCCTGTTCTTTTCAGCCTTTCCTTTTGGATAAAAGAAAAGTCGGTGGCGACTCTTGCTAACCGCAACATTTGCGATCAAACGCAAAACATCCCAATTCAGTTCTCTCACCGTATAGAACTGGCGACTCTGCTTGGGAAAATTTAAAAAGTGGGGTTACCTTAGGGCTAGATCACCTTTATTTGCTTTCATTGTTTGACTTGCTTGCTTTACATTTTGGTTCCTTGTTTGGGCTTGTTTTAAATCCTCTACCCGGATTTGGGATACCTTATAGGTAAGTAGCAATACATTGTAGAAACTGTGTGGGGTATACCGACATGGTCTAAGCAATAGCTACGTTAGTGTGACACATTTGTGGGTACCGGTAGCCCTTGAGTAGTCAAGGAGAATACGGGGCCGCTATGTGGTGTCATGAAGCACTAACTGACTTTTAGAACCTTTACTTGACCAACTTGGCCATTAGGACGTAGTGAGATAATTGGCTTTTGTGTAGTCCGAAGTTGGTTGATACTCGATACTGCACTCATTGATATTTGACTTCTCGGGATATTTCGGTCGTCGTGAAAGAGGCTTCCGCTGAAACAATGCCCAATAAGACAAATCAGTGATATTGAGATCCCTCAGAACCCGGTTACTATTTCTAGGACAGGTTTGAGCCAACTAAACTTCAAGAGGGTACTTACCTATGAGACTCCATGCAAGCCTAAACTTAAGGACTTGTTTGCCTTGTTTGTATATGCTTACTTGTACATAACATCATAAACATCATAACATCATACTCATTCTCACTAACCATTTCAAGGATTTTTGGGATTTATCTTTGTTCTGTTTTATAAGACATGGCTTCTATCCGCAGGAACACTATCCAAGTCAATCTCGTAAGGATTCCTCCTTAACTCAAAGAGTTAGCATCAAGGGTCCTTGAAAATTCTTCATTCACCGAAAGACATGGTTGCCTCCTAAACTTGGTTACCTCCAACACTGATGAAGAAATGATGAAGGTGCTTTTCCAATTCTTTGATCCTCTACACCATTGCTTCACTTTTCCCGATTATCAGCTTGTGCCTACTCTAGAAGAATTCTCACAACTCTTGAGGATTCCCATTCTCAATCAAATACCCTTCAACAGTACGGAAAGAGATCCAAAACCTAAAGAGATTGCCCAAGCATTACACTTGCAACAATCTGATATCACAACTAATTGGGAAACAAGGAGTGGTGTCACAGGTTTCTTAGCCAAGTTCTTGTTTGAGAAAGCTCAAGACTGTTGGAACTCCTTGGACTTACAAGCTTTTGAAAAAATCTTGGCCCTTATCATCTATGGGATGGTTTTGTTTCCAAACCCTGACCAACTCATAGATGTAAATACTGTCAAAATCTTCATGTCTCGTAATCCGGTGCCTACTTTGTTGGGAGATATCCTACATTCTTTTCACTCTCGCACTATGAGGAAGAGAGGGATCCTCATGTGTTGCACTCCTCTCTTGGCAAGATGGTTTATTTTGCATCTTCCCCGATCTGTGTTGAAGAACGAGCAAGGTTTGAGGTGGTCCCATAGACTGATGACACTCAGACATTCAAATGTTCATTGGTGTTCTCGATCCTTGGAGAATGTTACTATCGTCGACTTTTATGGGGAATTCCCTAATATCCCTTTGCTTGGAATTAGAGGAGGTATCACTTACAAACCTTGCTTAGCCTTGCGACAGTTTGGTTATGCCCGGAGGCATGGTCCACATGAGATGCTCATCCAAGGAGTGGTATTCGACTACGAGAGCGACGATCAAGGTTACCGTTAGAGGTTTATACGAGCCTGGAGGATGGTAAGCAAAGTGGATAGCAATACGCTAGGACACAAGAATTCCATCCCCCTCGAGCCTTACCTTAAGTGGGTACGAGCTCGTGCTCAGAAACTTGTGATGCCTTATCCCTCCATCTTACCAGTTATCATGGAACCTCTGGTTGAAGGAGATGTCCCGTACACTGTCCTCTATCCCGACATGCCTACTTCTCTCGAAGACTTGCAAAAAGGTTGGATTCAGCTAAAGAAAGAACGAGATACTTTCGAAGCTCAATTATACGCTAGTGAGAAGAGGGTCTTGGAGCTTACAAAGCAGCTACAAAAAGAGCAAAGTGTGAACGCCTACCTTGTGCAGAAGAGGATGTGTTCAGTATTTTTATCTTAGAGAGTTATTTTGTAAGCCCAAGAGGCATGTTGTAATCATTTTAAGCTAATTAATGAAAATTGACGTTTGTTCATTCTTTTGTCTATACAAATTTAAATTTGATAAATCCTTGAAATCATTTGCATATACATCTTCCATGCATCATAACATGACAGGTTTTCACACAACAGGTTTCCTTATCTTTCTGTTGTTTATTTCAGCAAGATGGATCTAGAGAAAAATGTGAAGGACTTTCAAGTACAAAACTCGCAATTCCAAGAGACTCTACTGGCCTTATCCAAGGGACAACAAGATATGATGGCATTGTTGGCAGCCAAGAAGAAGCCCAAGAAGAGAGCCCTGCTCAACATGGGTAGAAGGTTCAAAGAGTCGGTCCGTTAGATCTCGATAGTGGAAGACTCATCTGAAGAAGATGAGAATCAGATTAGAGAAGCTAAGAGTACCCATGATGGGTGCATCAACGGTCAAGCGTCTGACGATGATTATTTTAACGAGCAATACCCCCCTCCTCCCACTGATGTCAAGTACAAGCAGTTAGAAGACAAATTTAAGGCCGTCGAGATCCAAGTCGTCCCCAATTTAGATTTTGATGATTTAGGTTTAATCTCTGGGGTTGTCATTCCCCACAAATTCAAAATACCAGTCTTTGTAAAGTACGATGGAGTTTCCTGTCCAAAACTTCACCTGAAATCTTATGTGCGCAAGATACAACCGCATACCGCTGATAAGAAGCTCTGGGTTCACTTTTTTAAAGAAATCTTGGATGGGACACAACTTGAGTGGTTTTACCAGTTGGATGGTTCTCGTATCAATACATGGGAGGACTTAGCCACCGCTTTCTACCATCAATACCAATATAATACCGACTTGGCACCAACAAGAGTTCAGTTACAAGATATGACAATGGGGAAGAATGAAGGATTTAAAGAATACGCACAAAAGTGGAGAGACCTTGCCAGTAGGGTTCAACCACCTTTGACTCATAGGGAGCACATTGACATGTTTATGGGAACTTTATTTAGTCTATTCTTTAACTTATTAGTTGGCTGCTCTTCTTCTGGTTTCACCGAATCAATCTTAATCGATGAAAGAGTTAAAAGCGGAATCAAAAGTGGGAAGATTTCCATGGCATCTGCCTCCACTTCCAATCCTGTAAAGAAACCTTTTGCCGCGAAGAAGGAAACCAATGTTGTGTATGGGGCAAGGGCCCGTACTAAGAAGGATGACCGCCAATCTGTTAATGTTGTCCGAATCTCCAATTCAACTCCTACTCAAAGACCATCTGCTAATCATCAATGTTTTGAAACTCCGAGAAGACAATTCACGAGGATAGGAATGTCACTATCCCAAGCCTTACAACACCTACTAAAGGCTAATTTGGTGACATTACGCGATCCTCATGCCAATCCAGATACCTCTTCACCAAAGTATAATCCGAATGCTAAATGTGCTTGCCACTCAAGTAGCCCTGGGCATGAGACTGACCAATGTTGGGCCTTGAAGAACAAAATTCAGGATTTGATCGATAATAAGACTATTGAATTTGATCCTCCTCCAACTCCGAATGTAATCACTGCACCTATGCCAAATCATGGCAAGGGTGTTAATATTGTTGAAGATACAATTTTTGTTGCCTCTGTTGAAGACTTGACTACTCCATTAAACATCATAAAAAAGAATCTGTTGAAAGTTGGGATTTTCCCTGGCTGTGTGAAGGATTGTGTTTGTTGTGCCGAACAACTCAATGGATACGAAGGGATGAAGGAAGGCATTCAACGCCTGATGGATAGCCACAAGATCCTATTTGAGAAGACTCTGCTTGCCAAAAGTTTGAATAACAAATGTGAAGATCTCTCCATTATAACCATCTCAAATAAGCCTTTTAGGATCTCCTCCAAAGGTCCTATCAGGATTTCAAATGAACCAATTGTTGCTCCCTTAATAATTACCAATCCCGGACCAATTCCCCACTCTTCAAACAAGGCAGTGCCATGGAACTATGGTGCTGAGGTGTTTTACCATGGGATAGAACAAGACCCTTGGATCGAAGAAGACAAAGCTGATGATGTTGTTAACATAACTGGCTCAAGTAAGGTAACCCGAACTGGGAGAATCTTTTCACCTAATATATCACCACCAGTTGTTACAAAGGCACAAGTCTGCATCACTACTGCTAGGCCAAGTACTGATACAAAAGGGAAGGAGAAAGTTGTTGATCCTATCGTGACGAAAATACCCGCAAAGGACATTGCTGATGGAGAACCTTTTGCTCGTGAGACGGACGAAATCTTGAAAGTAATAAAAAGGAGCGATTTCAAGATTGTGGGACAGTTAGGGCAAACCTATTCTAAGATTTCTATGTTTTCGTTGCTACTCTGTTCCGATGCTCATGCTTGAGCATTAATCAAATTCTTGAAGAAGGCTCATGTCCCACATGAGACCACAATGGACCAGTTTGAGAATTGCATGGTGAGCTTGACGTCTGATAATGGTTTTGGATTTTCATATGCTGATCTAACACCGCTTGGGAAGAACCACAATAAAGCTCTACATGTTTCCATCGAGTGAAAATGGACTACCTTGGCACATGTTATGGTCGACATCGGCTCTTCTTTAAACATACTACCCAAGGGGGCGTTAGACCGTTTAGACTGTGAAAGTTTAGTCTTGAAACCAAGTGATATCATTGTGAGCTTTCGACAGATCAAAGAGGACAGTTCATGGAGAGGTAGATCTTCCAATCAAGGTAGGCTCACAAATCTTTAACTCCACCTTTTACATCATGGATATTCGTCCAGCCTATTCTTGTTTGTTGGGTCGCCCTTGGATCCATAAAGCTGGGGCAGTAACCTTAACTCTTCATCAAAAGCTCAAATATCCGGTCAAGGGAAGAATTGTCACCGTCTGTGGAGAGGAAGAGTTTATGGTAAGCCACCTTAACTCTTTAAAATACATGGAAATGGATGGAGAGTTCATAGAGACTCCGTGTCAAGCCTTTGAAGTTGTGCCACCATTGGTTGCTGCTACCAAATGTTCCTTTAATGTGTCCAAAACTGTTAAGGTTGTGTTGAAGATGGTTTCAGTCAAAGATGCTCGTGCTGCAATTGAAGAAGGAAGTTGTGATACTTGGGGGAAAATCCTCGAGATACCATTCAAAGCAGACAAGTTTGGTTTGGGTTTCACCGTCAAGGCTCAGAAGGAAGTGAGGCGCGCCCGTGCAGGAAAGCCACCTCTTTGTATCAGAAGCCATGAAGTTAACATTGTGGGTGATTCAGATGATGAAGTTGCATTTGAAGATTGGGTGTATCCTACTACAACAGAGCTTAAGAATTGGCATACAAAGGACTTCGTGCCCATCTCCTTCATTGAGGAGTAATCTACTTGTTTATTGCTTTTTATTGAATTCAAGAACATTTTGTCTATAATATTTAACAATGATTTTTAAGCCATGTGCCTGGCCCGGGGCACTTTGGTCCATTTGTCAAGGGTTTTATTTATGTTCATCTAATCATATGATCATTCAATACAAACCATTGGACTCTTTTGTATTCAAATCTTTGTGTTTCATTGTCTTTCTTTCAAATACATTTTTTAAAATAGCCATGTATCTTACATGCACACACACACTCTTGCAGATCCTCATCCACTATGGATCTTATTGCCAATGACTCTACTATTGCCGACTATGACTTCGAATGTCCAATTAACCAAGCCGAAGACAAAGGCGAGGAAGATTGTGATATACCAGGAGAACTAGCCAGACTTCTATTACAAGAGGAAAAAGTTATTCAACCGCACGAAGAGTCAGTTGAAGTCATCAATCTGGGTACCGAGACAGACAAGAAAGAAATCAAGATCAGCGCTAACCTAGAAAGCAGTGTCAATGGCAGATTGGTTAAGATGTTGCATGACTATATGGAAGTATTTGCTTGGTCGTATGAAGATATGTCGGGGTTGGATACCGATATCGTAGTTCATCATCTGCCGACAAAGGAAGATTGTCCTCCTGTCAAACAAAAGGTTCGTCGCATGAGGCCTGACATGTATGAAAGGATAAAAGCTGAAGTGATGAAACAATTTGACGCAGGGTTCCTAGCTGTGACATCTTATCCTCGACGAGTTGCCAATGTGGTGCCAGTGCCAAAGAAAGACAAAAAAGTTTGCATGTGCGTAGACTATAGGGATCTGAATAGGGCAAGCCATCTACCTAACATTGACGTCTTGGTCGATAATACTGCTTAGTATAAAGTCTTCTCTTTCATGGTCGGTTTCTCTGGATATAATTAGATAAGGATGGCTCCCGAAGACATGGAGAAGATAACTATCATTACGTAATAGGGCACCTTTTGCTACAAGGTCATGCCATTCGGGTTAAAGAATGCAGGGGCAACATATAAAAGGGCTATGGTAGCTTTGTTTCATGATATGATCCATCATGAAATAGAGGTATATATGGATGATATGATTGCCAGATCACAAACTGAAGAGGAACATCTCGATCACCTGTACAGGCTATTTGAAAGGCTGAAAAAGTACAAGTTGAGGTTAAACCCTACCAAGTGCACATTTGGAGTACGATCTGGAAAGCTTCTAGGTTTTGTTGTCAGTAATAAAGGCATTGAAGTTGATCATGCCAAGGTAAAGGCCATCTAAGAAATGCCAGTCCCTCATTCTGAAAAGGAAGTTAGAGGATTCTTGGGTCGTCTCAATTACATCGCTCGCTTCATATCTCACTTGACTGCTACTTGTGAGCCAATCTTCAAACTCTTAAAGAAGGATCGAGTAGTCAGATGGAATGATGAATGCCAAGCTGCCTTCACCAAAATCAAAGAATATCTACAAGAACCTCCTATTCTCATGCCTCTAGTTGAAGGAAGACCCTTGATCATGTATTTAACAGTACTAGAGAATTCTATGGGGTGTGTTTTGGGCCAACATGACGAGTCTGGCCGAAAATAGCATGCTATTTATTACCTGAGCAAAAATTTTATCGACTGTGAAACCATATATTCACTGCTCAAGAAAACTTGTTGCGCTCTAGCATGGGCTGCTCACCGGCTAAGACAGTATATGTTGACTCATACCACTCTGTTGATTTCTAAGATGGACCTAATCAAGTACATCTTCAAGAAACCTACTCTTTCCGGACGGATAGCCAGATGGTAAATGATCTTGACTGAGTACGATATTCAATACACAACGCAAAAGGCATCAAAGGAAGCGTACTAGCAGATCATTTGGCCCATCAAGCTGTTGATGATTATCAGCCTATGAACTTCGACTTCCCTGATGAAAACATCATGTTGGTGACCGACTGTGCAATACCTAGATCGTATGACGGACCTGAACAAGGATCCCGACGCATTATGGTCTTTGATGGGGGGCTTCCAATGCCTTGGGTAACGGAATTTGTGATGTGATCATCTCCCCTGAAGGTTGCCACACTCCTTTCACTGCCAGACTATGCTTCGATTGCACGAACAATATGGTCGAGTACGAAGCGTGTATCTTGGGTCTGAAAGCTGCCGTTAATTTGAGAATCAAGTATTTAAACGTGTTTGGGAATTCTGCTCTAGTGATTAGCCAAGTAAAAGGAGATTAGGACACTAAGCACCCTAATCTCATCCCTTACAAAGAACTTATGCTATCTCGGATTCCTTACTTCGAAGAGATCACCTTTGAGCACTTCCCTAGGGAAGAAAATCAGTTGGCTGACGCCTTGGCAACCATGTCTTCAATGTTCAAGGTCAGATGGGACAACGAATCCCCTATGATTACAATTGAAAGATTCGACGAACCTGCATATTGCTGTGAGCTTGACACTGACACAGAAAAGCCATGGTACCATGAGATGAAGAGATATCTTGAAGCACAAGAGTGTCCTGAGGGAGCATCCATCAATGACAGAAAGTTCTTACGAAGATTTTCAGCCAAATTCTTCCTAAGCAACGAAATATTGTACAAACGCAACTGTGATTCTACTCTACTCTGATGTGTGCACAAGAAGGAGGTAGAGGAAATTATGGAAGACACACACGACGGTCTCTTTGGGACTCACTCAAGAAGACATACCATGGCCAAGAAGATCTTGAGAGCTGGTTACTATTGGTCAACAATGGAGACTGATTTCCATCAACATTCAAGGACTTGCCAAAAATGCCAAATCTATGCTGACAAGGTCCATGTACCTTCTATCCCTCTGAATGTCATGACCGCTCCGTGGCCATTTGCAATGTGGGGCATTGACATGATTGGAGAGATCAAACCCACCGCTTCCAATGGACATCGCTTCATTCTGGTCGCTATTGATTATTTCACCAAATGGGTCGAAGCCGCCTCATTTACCTCAGTCACCAAAAATGTGGTGGCCAGATTCATCAAACTTAACCTCATCTGCCGCTATGGTATCCCTGAGAGGATCATGACCGACAATGGGACTAAACTCAACAATGCTATGATTACCGAACTTTGCACTCAGTTCAAGATCAAGTATCACAATTCTTCTCCATATTGACCTAAAATGAATGGTGCAGTCGAAGCGGCCAACAAAAACATTAAGAAGATTGTGTAGAAGATGGTAGTAACCTATAAGGACTGGCATGAGATGTTACCGTTTGCTCTTCATGACTACCACACTTCAGCTAGGACATCAACTGGGGAAACTCCCTTTTCCCTAGTCTATGGCATGGAAGCTGTTTTGCTAGTACAATTTCAGATTCCCTCACTAAGGATTATGAATGAAGTAGGCCTAGGCGAAGATGAGTGGATTCAGACAAGATTGGATCAATTAAACTTGATCTATGAGAAGCGACTAGTTGCTGTTTGTCATGGCCAGACATACCAAAAACGTATGATCAAGGCTTTCAATAAAAAGATCAAGTCTCGAGTATATCAAGCTGGTGACTTAGTGATAAAGTGCATCATTCTGCCACAAGGCGACCCCAGAGGCAAATGGACTCCCCCATACGAAGGGCCATTTGTTGTCAAGAGGGTGTTCCCTAGCGGTGCCATGATGCTGACTACCATGGATGGTGAAGACTTCCCACGTCCTATAAACGCGAACATAGTTAAAAAATACTACGCATAAGAGACCCGCTAGGTTGACACACCTAGGCAAAATAAGTGCATCCCGGTAAACCAAAAGGTTTGGGCAAAAATTAGGGATATATGCAAAAGATTGTACACCCGGCAAGTTGAAAACCCGAAAGGGCGACTTGGGAAAAAATGGGTATCCTGGTGGGCTGAAAACCCGAAAGGGCGGTCCAGGAAAAAGTTAAGGATTAAAAGCGTATGACCATGTCCCGTGGAATCACCACAGTCGACTTTATTACCAAGGTCCGAGTTCAAACGGTCCAAGATCAATCCAATCAACTTCTGTCAACGACAAGGGGCATTCGAAGACATTGGGGCAATAATAAAGTTGGAATGCAATGAGAGCATTTCACATGGCTATTATTTTTGTCAATTTTGTTTTCCATTCGACAATTTCCTCTTACTAGGATATTCGTCTCTTTGTACAAAAAACGCCTATTCATGGGCAAAATATCAATACAAATATACTTTGAAGTACAAATTTTCTGTCTTTGTTTTGAATGCAAAATTGTTCAATGACTAAAATTGAACGAACATATGCATGTGAACATAATTAAAACTATTTGGCACATGTGTCCTGCTAAGCAATAACAAGCATATCTTTAATGTATATGGAATATCCCCACAAGAGTTATTTCATTAACATTATCCCCACAAGACGGCTATAATAAACCAATCCTCAACAAAGTTACCCACAAAGTCTCTTTGCACATGTTGATCTCCAACCAGAGTCTCAATCTATTGACAACTCTCTCCCATTTAGGTTGATCCTATAAGAAGAAGTCTTATGGATCTCTTCCTAAAAAGAACTCACCTTGTCAGCAGTTCATCGAGTATTCATCAACAGAGTTTATTTCCCCCAACATACAACAATCAACGGACAGCAAAATTCCCCCAGCATAGTCTATCCTCCCCAGCTCAGTCTATCCTCCCCAGCTTAGTCTATCCTCCTCAGCTGAGTTTGTCTTCCCTGGTTGAGTCTATACTCTCCAGTTTGAATTTGCCTTTCAGACTATTACAAATCATAGGGCCACAACCCTTAGTCCCCAGTAAAGTCGTCAACAAAACCTTTACTATCTTCTCAAGACGCTATGAAACCTGGACCCGACCAGATAATAGTGTAACCTTTCAAATACTATGAAGCCCGACCAGATAATAGTTCAACTCTTCAAAGATATAGAAGAACCTGGACTCAACCAGACCAGGGTTTAACTTCTTTTCCCAAATAGAGTTTGCCTTTACCCCAATAAGTTACTGTGAAGCCTGGATCCGACCAGATATCAGTTTTCAACTTCATCTTTTTAAGTAAGTTATTGAGAAGCCTGGATCCAACCAGATAGCAATTCCCCTCAGAAGTTTGTTGTGAAACCTGGAATCCGACTAGATAATAACTAAGTTCCAAGCAAGTCACTGTAAAGCCTGGATCCAACCAGATATCAGTTCAACCCTATCTCTTCAAACAAGTTTATTGTAAAGCCTGGACCCGACCAGATAATAATTAACTTCATCTACCTCAAAATCTGTGAAGCCTGGATCCAACCAAATATCAGTTCAATTTCGTCTATTCAAGCAAGTTATTATGAGGCCTGGGATCCGACCAGATAACAACTAGCTACAATCCCCAACAAGACACTATGAAGCCTGGACCCGACCAAATAATAGTATAACTTTTCAAAAACAATGAAGCCTAAACCCGACCAGATAGTAGTTACCACTTCAAGTTACTAGGAAGCTTGGACCCGAATAGATATCAGTTCAACTTCATCTTTTCTAGCAAGTTACTACAAAGCCTGGAACCCGACCAAATAACAGTTAACTTCCTTATCCCCAGCAGATTGTTGTGAAGCCTGGACCCAACCAGATAACAATTGACATTCAAGAGATAATCCCCAACAATAATCCGGATTCAAAACTCCTTAGCAGTAGTCATGGATTTATTTTCCCGGACAAATCATGCATTCATACATCATAGCATGTACATACAAAATGCATTTAGCATAATACCAAATTTTGTGAACATCACGCATACATCTGCATTTAACTAACCCTTTTCCCCACAGGTACAACATCAATTTTTGGTAAATCGACCAAAGATTTATGTTGATACTTCTTCCAATGTTTACCATCATTCCTCCAAATGGCATCTATAAGCCCATTCCCATCCATCTTCGAGTGCAAATTTTTGGACACTCTAGTGTTCAATCATCTTCCACCTTCAAGTCACGAATGACGAATTCGCCAATCTAACTCTTCAGGTTTAAGAAGATTGAATAGGGGGCTCTGTTGTACCCCAAAATTTCCCCTCTCATTCCTCAAGTAATCTCTCACAAGATCTCCATTAGTTCAAGACTACACAAGGTTTGATCAGCTCAAGACACCTCCTCAAGCACTGATAACTGAAAATTAGGGTTTGAATTTGCACAAGGACAAATGGAATTTTAGTGTCCCATATGACTTTCATGGATCATTTTTTACCCTCAAGATTGCTCATGTTAAGTTTCAAGTCTTGGATCACATTTTTGCTCAGTCAATTGATTCTGTATTGGGGAAAAAGTCAATTGTGGTCAATTTACAGTCAAACTTCATAATTTTTGATCCATATCAACATTATGAACTCATATATGTCATTTGATCAAGTTTGGATCACAATTCCTCAATAAATTTGATCAGATCATCAAAAGGGCAAAATGGTCAAAATTAGGGTTTTAACTAAGAAGGTGCAATTTTTTATTTTTGACCTAGAAAATGACTTATTGATTTGATACATGATCTCAAGGATTCAAATGTATCATTTTGACCTAATTTCATGGCTCAAAACATTTCTCAAGATTAATTGATTGACAGATAAATTTCAATCAACTGATGAAAAGTCAACTGTACACTGAAAAGTCAAACTTTGACTTTTTGGTCAAAATCAAGTATCAAAGATCATAATTCATCAAGACATGTCAAAATATGAAACTTGTTCATCAAGAAATCAAAAAGTCAAGATTTCATTTGGAAAAGTCAAAATTTCTAATTTTTCTAAGTGTTGGAAATTCATTTTTTTCATAACTTTGAGCCAAATTTCCACCATGATGCAAGATTATTCAGAGGAAACTTCCAACATGAAAGTTGTAGATCTCAATGAAATATAAAATAATGTAGAACACAACTTTTTCTATAAATGCATGGGTTTCAAGTTATGATTTTGTGAAGACATGTTCATGAAACTTGAAAACTTAGTGAAATTTTGCCCTAGTTTAGGTAGGATTTTGACCTAACTTCATGGCAATTTTTCACATAGTTCCAAGATGAATCTTTAAAAATGTACAACATAGAGGTTATAAAGGATTTTACAAGCTTTCCCAAATGGCCAAGAACTCATTAAGATCATACTTGAGCAAGGAGAATCAAAGGCAAGAAGTTAGGGTTTCATTCTTGAATTACAAGTCATTTCTTGATGAACACATAATTCAATCTCAATGTTAGGCTGCATAATCTTGCTTTAAATGCCTTCTAACTTGTGTATATGTCCATCATTAATGGATTACACAAACTTTTGAGCTATAATCCAAGTGGTTTAAGCATTGTCCAATTCAAATTGCCATTTTGGGAAGAAAGTGAAGAATGCCATTCTTGAAAAGCAAGCTTTATGAACAAAGTCAATTCTTGAGCCTCTCACTTGTTCTCTCTGATCACACTCCATCTATAAAGTCAGAAGCAAGTTTGTTTAAAGCATAACCACTCTACATTAGCAAGTACACAAGACATTGAAACTTGATTTCTCAAGAAAATCACATGTTGAGCTTAAGCATGTGATTTTGAATTATGATCAAATATAAGTATCTAAACTTGTTGCTTATAAATATATACCCTATTTGCAAGCTAACCCACGAGCTCAAGCACCCTGAAATTCTCCCCAAACTCCCTCAAACCAGAAATTATCCAAAAACTCCATTGATGCACAAATTCTGACTTTGAACTTGAAACTCAGAATCTACTTGTGCGTTTCTTGACCTTTTGGTTCCTAAAGCTCCTATACATCAAATATAACATATCCCTGTCCCTGTTTCATAATTGTAACACCATTTGCATCAAACTCCATAACCAAAAACAGAGCACTGCAAGTTGACTTCTCCAAGCCATTCCAGCCATCCATTGCTCAAGCTAATCATTGTATTAGCTTCCTGGGAACTTGTGGAAGCTAACCTGATCATTGCAACACCTTGAATCAAACTCATTTGCATTTCACGATTTCCAGTTTTGAGGTATCATTTCTAAATTCTATCTTTTCATTTAGGCATTGTTAGGCTTGCATTTGTGAAGATAAATTGTAGACATCATTGCCCTGAAATTGTACATGTCCATAGATTTCATTTATATTGATTGAGCTTAGAGAATTTTAGGTTTGAATCTCTGAAAATAATTAGGTTAGAATTTGGTACTTTTAGAAATTCTCATTCATCTTTGATTTATAGCTTATGATATTTATATGGCCGGATTCGTATGGAAAAATGGAGCAACTTTCATGTTTGCATATTTCATTTTTGTTGAGAAATGGTGAAGTTACAGATGTTCATGTTGGAGGTTGAAGATGAAGTCATATTCAGGACATGACTTGTGTTATGTATTTATTGTTTTGTTTATGTTACCGGATGTACAACCACCCTAGTGGCAAAGGTAGTGCGCGTGTATGCTGAGGGTTAGGGGTTCAAGTCCCAACGCTACCTTTTGTTCATTTTTCACATTTTTTCTTCCTTTTTTGTTCCAGCGAGCAGGCGCATGGGCCTCTATCAATGGGCCTACCATTCTTTTGTTTCTTATAACCCCTGTCTTTGCTTTTGCACACCTGACCCAATTATTTTTTTTATCATTTCATTTTTATTTTTATTTTATTTTGTTTCATTTTTTCTTTATTATATTATTATTATTATTATTATTATTATTATTATTATTATTATTATTAATAAAAAATCCAAAAATATTTTATTTATTATTTTTACGCTTATTTATTTTATTTTCTTTATAAAGACAAAAAGACTAAAAACATTTTTCTTAACAAACTAATTTCTTTTTCTTATATAATTAATATTTAGATTTAGGTTTAATTATTATTTTTTTCTTTTATCTAAAATCAATTTACAATTTAGGTTTCTTTATAATTCATTAATTTTCATATTTTATTTTATTAAACTTAAAATCTTTCACAAAAAACCCTAAAAAATACTTTTTAACCTAATTTTCTTTTCTTAATAAATTTAGCTTTAATTTTATTTTATCTTTAATTAATTATTTTTCCATTTTAGTAATTAGGTTAAAACCCTTTCACAAAAACCAAACAAAAATCATTTCTTTTTCTTTACATTCTTGCATTATTTTCTTTTTAATTCTTGTATATTATTCAATATGGTTGTAATAGATAATTAGGTTTAATTTTCTTGCAAATCCCCATTTGTAAATTTGTATACCCCCTCCCTCCCCTAATGATGTAATAGCGTAGTAATTTTACTTTGTGCAATTTATCTCTTTATGTAAATGTTAGTAATTAGGGTTTGTATGGAAAGACTAAAATCAACAAGTAGCAAACCCTAATTCAAGATAAACAATGCATGTAAATCAAACACATTTCCACACTTACACCCTTAGGGTAATTCCACTTTGTTGCCTTATAAAAAATAGCCATGTTATACATGTGGGATATCTTACCAAAAAGGAATAAAAAATACAAGATCATAGTCCCTCGATGACGCTATCAATGTTGCCTTTCAAAATGATCTTAGTCCCTCAAAGAGAAATGCTAAGATATCTCACAACATTGTTATCATGGCTATACGATGACCCATGCTCATCCCTTTACATCTAAAGATAAGGCTTCTTACCAATCAATGGTGAGATAGCAATATCAAAGGAAAGGAAGAAATAATAAAGACTTTTGAGTAGGTAGATTGTTCCTAGTTGCTTGCTCATTTTCAAATCAAACATCCTTGCTTATTTTCAAAACAAACACCAAACACTTTCAAAAACACTTTCAAAACACTTTCCAAACATGAAATATTTTCAAAAGCCCAACACTTTGTATACGTTCGTAAGAAAGAGAACTATTACAAAGTTTGCCTAAACAAATGCGCCATTTCAAAATACTTTCAAAAACCACATAAAGCACTTTTTCAAACAAAAGCAAGTGATCTAGCAAGCAACTAAGAGCCCATAGATAATTATGGATGAAAAATATACTAACACATTCCCTTTTCATAATCTACCCTCCGAACTCAAGAAATAATCTCAAAGGTCTTTCTTGTTCTTTTCAGCCTTTCCTTTTGGATAAAAGAAAAGTTGGTGGTGACTCTTGCTAACCGCAACATTTGCAATCAAACGCAAAACATCCCAAGTCAGTTCTCCCACTGTATCATACAAACACATCGATGTAAGGCTGCATTTTGTCAGAGGGGTAATTGAGCATGGAAAAGTCTAAGTGCTGAAGGTTTCGATATATCACAATGCTGCTGATATGATCACCAAAACTTTGTCAAGTTACAGGTTTTTCCACTGTATGCAGTTGATAAAGCTGTATGAAGAAAGCTACTTTATTATCTTGATGTTATAGAGTTTGTTCCAAGGTGGAGATTTATGAGATATTGAATCAAACTCTTGTATGGTCAAAGGGTAGCTTTTTGGTTCGATAATTTTATAGGATCTAAGCATGATGTCAAAGTTGGTTCGCATGCTGGGGTCGAAGACCTTCAATGCTGTAGTCGAAGTATGTTCAAGTATGCAGTAGTCGAAATGCTATGATTGTTAGTATGTAGAATTGAGTTTGTTTATTATACTCAATTGTTTAAGTTAGCTTATTCCCTAAGCTAACTTGTAATGAGTCTGTGTGTAAAAGCCCATTAGTTTAGTGTGTTAGTTTTCTTATAAATAACATACTAGTCTCTCATTATTGCAATAATGCAAATCTTAATTAGGGTGAGAGAGTTATTTGTTACTTTGTAACACTTGTAATCTTGTTTTAAAGAGAAAATAAAAAATAACAATTAATAACCAATTCACTGTGTTCTTCTTGCTTCCCTTGTTTTTTTTATCCTTGTGGGTTTCTCACCGAGAAGAAACATGTTATATTCTGTTTTTGGCATCATTTTCACAACAAATTGATTGATTGTTAGTACACATCCCATTTTCTTAAAAAAATTGAAATGAAGATTTTTAACCTCCCTGAATGATTTGAATTTATAAAAAGAAAGACAACACCTAGTGATTTCCAATGAAACTTTTACATAACTACCATCTTTTTTCATTTTAAATACTAAACTACCATACTTTTTCCAATAAATTCGAAAAAACCATCTTTAAAAAAAAATATTTTGAAGTGCCTCCGCTAGTTGGATGGGCGGACCCTCCTATTTTATTATTTAAAAAAAATTAATTTTATTGCAGATTTTCTTGCGAAAACTAAATTTCATGAATTTTCCTGCGGTTTTTTCCACGAATTCTGGTTTCTACGAAACTTCCAGCAAAATTACCTGCAGATTTTAACAAAATATGTAATTCTTCATGAGTATATTTTTCGCAGGAAAATTCACAGATAATTATCAGATAAATAATAAAAATAAGATTGATCCGCCAAAAAATTGGATGGATGTGTTGTAACAATTTTTGTTGTTGTTGTGAAAAGATAGTAGTTTGATAATAAATTAAAAAAATATGGTATTTTAGATAATAAAATAGAATAGAGTGGTAGTTGGTAGAGGTGTTCAAAACAAAACCAGTTTAATAGAAAACCGCAAAATCGAACCGAACCAAATCAAAACTGTAAAAAATCGCATTTGATTGGATGTGTTTGGATTATTTTTTAACGAAACCAAACAAAACCGCATTATGTTATAAAATCTTACTAACTAATATATATTTCTGTAATTTTTTAGAGAAATCAACATGTATTATGTGTATATTTTATCATACTTTGTATGATATTTATTTTAATTTATAAATCATAAAATATTATTCATTTATAAGTACTATTTTAACAAAATATATTTTATCGTACTCTTTGTATAATGTTTATTTAAGAATGCAATTTTATCTATATAATTCTTTTGATTTAGATAAAATTATAATATATAATTTTCTGTATCAAATTACAAATTTATTTTGACAATTATAAAATTTTTTATGATAACATATGAACAATTAAACACAAAATTATATTTTCCTTTATATGTGTATGTATGACTTAATAATCTTAAAAAAAAAATCAAATCAACCGAACCAATTCAAACCACATTAGTTTGGTTTGGTTTGATTCATATTTATTTTTAAAAGTTAACTAAACCAAATTAAACCGCATATTTTTTTCTCTTACAGTTCGAGTGATTTTTTACTTCAAAACCATCAAAATTACACCACAAAAACCCTTGGTAGTTTGTAACCATGAGAAAAGAAAAAGCAAATTGAAATATAAATATTTAGAATTTAGTTTAATCTGAAAAACGGACGAAATTAAAAAAAAAAAGTTTTTCCCCTTCCTTTATTATAATAATAAATAGATTTATTTAGTGAGCCATTGTTTCTCCATCTTTGTCTCTGAGTCTATGAAGGTATTGTTTTGTTTGTTTGTCTCCCACTTTTCAGTTTTCACTTACCCTTTCACTAACAACTTTGAATTCATGCAACAACACTAACCAATTTTCATCCACAAATCTCCCAATGCAAACGTGAAACACCTCTTGAATTTCCTATTTCGCTCGCGATTGAAGAAATGGTGTTATCAGCTTCGCCATCTTCTCTTACCAGAAGCTCCTTGGAAGAGATGTTAGATTCCCTTCGCCGCAAGGATCAAGACCAAGACAGCAACAAGGACTCGCCGCCGCCTGCTTTGCCATCCCGCCCGGCATCCAAGGCTCGCCTCCCGCCGGCCAGGCGCTCCTTGCCCAATAATTTTAAGGTCTGCAACGCTGGATTCAATGACAATGTGGAATGCAAGAGGAAGGAAACATCAACACCTACATCATACAAGACAAGAGAAACCAGTTTTGGGAGAAAGAGGGTCAAGATGGATATTGTGGAGTCACCTTATGTGCCTCCTATTTCTGAATTCCATACTCACGCTCTTTCTTATTTCATTCAAATCGTAACTCTCAACTTTCTAAACTAATTCATTCCTACTCTCCTTTTTAAATAATATCATCATCATGAATCGACTTTTAACAATCATTCTCACTGCATCTTTGCTTTCTTGTTTCTTTCCTACAGAAGCTTAGTGTTTGGTGTAGGCAACCAACAGGGCAATGGGACCTAGGGTCAATAAATTCAACTTCCGGAGAGGAAGTATCTGTTTCACTCTCAAATGGAAAAGTAAGTTTTTATGCTTTTCCATTTTCCAAGATACTCACTAATCTTAACTTTGGAATGCTACAAGTTTCTCATGCTATTCAGTGCTTACTTCAGGTGCTCAATGTGCCTACATCAGAACTTGTACCAGCCAATCCCAATATTTTAGATGGCGTGGACAACCTTATTAAACTCGCTTATGTGAATGACCCATCGGTTCTTCACAATCTTAGGTTTAGATATTCTCAGGAGATGATTTATGTATGTATGCCTGCTCTGCCTTTTTCCTTGGCTTAGGTGATCGTATATATATGATCTCATAAGCTGCTCTTGCTTTCTGTCTGCAGACTAAAGCAGGGCCCATTTTAATTGCACTCAATCCTTTCAAAGATCTCCACATTTATGGAAGTGATTATCTTTCCAATTATAGGCAACAACTTGTTCATAGTCCTCATGTCTATGGTATGGTAGATGCAGCTTATAACCAGATGATGAGAGGTGAGTGGGGACTGTTTCCCTCTCTTTGTGTCAAATTTTTGTGTTTGTAATTGAATTACAAGTTTATAAAGCTTTTCTATTTGTCTTCTTTTGTATCTTGCAGATGAAATAGATCAGTCCATTATCATAAGGTCAGCATTTTAGTACATTGGAAACTCTTTTTGTGTACTAATTGAGTAACTGTTAGCTTTAGCTTGTATTAGCTGGAAAACAAAAAATATAATAAAACCTAACAACGCCTATCTATTGTAATTAACTTGTGCTAACTCAGCACAAGTCCCTCTGGTATAAATACCAGTTCTTTTCCCTCATCTAACTAAACTTGACACAATCTCAAAATACAAAGAGCCAAGATCTCAGATTTTCCCACTCTTTCTCTCTGATTCTCTACTCTTACCATGAGTTTCTCGCTTTCTATTATGCACAATACTTATATATATGTTCTTGAACTTGATGACACTCAAATTTCATAGTAGTAACAAATATAAATTCTAGCAGTTGCTGAAATTCACCATTAGAATTTGTTTGCAGTGGTGAGAGTGGATCTGGGAAGACAGAGACAGCTAAAATTGCTATACAATACTTAGCTTCTCTTGGCGGTGGCAGTAGTGGGACAACAAATGATGTTCTTCAAACAAATTGTATACTAGAAACTTTTGGGAATGCAAAAACATCTGTGAATGACAACTCAACCAGATTTGTGAGTATTTTATTCCCAGTGTAATGGAACTTACTCATGCTATTGTTTTATTAGGATTTCTTCCGTTGAAAGGTTTTCCAACAAGTATGTCCATAAATTTGAAATTTTAATCCTGCTTTTAATTGTTGAAGGCTATGCATCACCTTTTGGATGATCTTTAAAAGCTGAACAGTTTCATTCATATACATTTTTAATTTGGTGCAGGGAAAGTTTATGGAAATTCATTTCAGTGCCACGGGTAAAATATGTGGGGCTAAAATTCAAACCTGTAAGCTAATTCAAGCTATACATTTTACTACACACGTGCTTGATTTTTTATCTCCATTTCTATTGTAATTACCGAGTTAACTTATTTTTATGGCTCTGTGTTTGTCATATTCAAACCCATATTCTAACTTGGACAGATTTGTTGGAAAAGGTAAACTCTGGTGCCCTATCATGTTTTAAACTGTAATGTTTATCTCTTCCTACTAATGAAAAATATCACGTGTTCTGTGAGCAGTCAAGAATTGTTCAAGTGGCCAATGGTGAGAGGTCGTATCATGTACTTTATCAACTTTGTGCTGGATCATCATCTAGTCTTAAAGGTGTGTCTTCTTAGCAATCTATTAACTTCTTTGTCTACTTGTATACTTTTCTGTCTCACAGTTTGTATATGGCGTATTCATTTCTATTTATGGGGTTTATGCAATCAGTTGAAGTCGTAATGATCATATCATTTACTTTAAAGAGCCAAGTAGCCCATTTTCTTTGGACTGTAGTAGTCCATTCTTTTGTTATTCTGAAAATATTGAAGTATTCGGGATATTTTTTGGGGTTTTACTTGCCCTTATGTTACCATTATTGAAGCTGCCATGCTTAGACAATGAGTATCATCTTCTGTTGAATACTGTTGAGAGTTCCACATAGATGGCATATGACTTGAAAAAATGTTTATAAGGGAGAAACATCCTTCACTGTGTAAGCCGGTTTTGTAGGGTTAAGTTAGACACAATCTAAAATTGTAAAATGGTATCAAAGTCTATCGAAGATCTCTTGGGTCACCTGCTATCAGGCCACTTGGGTCACACTCCAAATGTCTAGTCACGGGCGTGTCGATGGTGTGCTGATAGTCTACATTTGATGAGATGCAACATGAAAAAGTGTTTATAAATGTGGTATCAAATCCATATATTTATTATCAGGATTAGTACAATAGATTAGGATTTTAGTGGACAAATAATATCAATAAGCATTTATTTGATATGATATTATCAATTGAGGTAAGTGTGGTCTGCTGAGAGTCTACATTTGATGAGATGCAACATGAAAAAGTGTTTATAAATGTGGTATCAAATCCTTATATTTATCATTAGGATTAGCACAATAGATTAGGATTTTAGTGGACAAATAATATCAATAAGCATTTATTTGATATTGTCAAAACCCACGATTCTCTCTGTATTTTAGGATGTTTTATATTTGCTATAACAATTGTATCTTGCTATTATTAGGTCTAGGTATTTATGATCAATCCCATAATTACAGGGATTTGTTCCTTTAAGAATTAGTTATCCATATTTCCTAAAATAGGCTGCAGGCTCATGTATATATACAGGTCTAATGATCTAATAATATAATAAGAAATATATTATTCCTTTTAAATCTGAGATGGTATCAGAGCTCCTGATCCTTGGGAGTCTCTGACCGTGTCTGTAAACCCTAATTTGCAGCCTTCATTGCTGCTTGCAGCCTTCATTGCTGCACCCTCTTTAAGCCCTGTTGCAGCCTCTCTACCTTGATCACATCTGGTCATGGCTGAGATCGTGAATCCCACTCTGGAAACTGGGGACAAACCCCAGACCAATGGAGAATTACAGAATGTCCATTCTGCTTATCGGCTAAATGGGAAGAATTATCTCAAGTGGTCTCAACTCATTAAGACCATCTTGAAAGGAAAAGGAAAGGTCAGTCACTTGACTGATAATATACCTGATGAAACAGATCCCAAGTTCAAATCCTGGAATGAAGAAGACTCCATGATTATGGCGTGGCTGTGGAATTCAATGGTCTCAGAAATCAGTGATACCTGCATGTTCCTTAAGTCAGCAAAGGAAATTTGAGAGGCAGTAGAACAGACTTATTCTAAGGCCAAGGATGCTGCTCAAATTTATGATGTAAAGGTGAAAACCGTGGCAGCCAAACAGGGAAACAAATCTGTTACTGAATATGCCAATCAACTCAAGTCTCTATGGATGGAATTGGACCACTATAGAGTTATAAAAGCAAAGTGTTCAGAAGACTCAACAATCCTTAAAAAGTATATTGAACAAGATAGAGTATATGATTTTTTGGTAGGCTTGAACCCTGAATATGACCAGGTCCGAATCCAAATCCTGGGAAAAGAGAAAGTCCCAGGGCTTAATGAAGTGGTAGCCATTATCCGGAGTGAAGAAAGCAGGAGAGGGCTGATGCTGGAAATCTCAACCACTGAAAGCTCCGCAATGATAGCTGAAGGAGGAACAATCATGAGGAAAAATGGGGTTCCCAATATGGAGAAAAACCATGAGGAGGTCTGGTGTACCCACTGTAACAAGCCGCGTCACACAAGGGAGAAGTGCTGGAAATTACATGGAAGAACCCCAAGCCGAGAATGGGGGCAGAAAGGAGGCCCTCCAAAAAGGGGAGGACAAGGGCAAGCACACATTAGGCAAGGGCAAGCACACATTGCTAATGGTCAAAGGGAAGAATCTGGTCAGCTGAATCAAGAAGAAATAGAACGAGTAAGATCATTCCTTAGCAAACTCGAGAAGCCCACAGGTACATGCTCCTTAATATATTCTGGTAAGTTTCCACTTTCTTTTGGGCTTAATGTTTCAGATACACCCTTTACACATTACTGGATACTAGACTCTGGAGCCACTGACCATATGACCCATATACCCAAATATTTCTCCACATATTCTCCATGTCCTAGCAACAAGAAAATTTCCACAGCAGATGGAACTTTTATAACTGCAGCAGGACAAGGAGAGGTCCAAATAAGCCCATCCATAATACTAAAAAATGTCCTTCATGTCCCCAAACTGTCCACCAATCTGATTTCTATACAAAAACTCACAAAAGATCTCTCATGTAATGCTGTTTTTTATAACAACTCTTGTATATTGCAGGACAAGAAATCGGGGAGGATGATTGGACATGCTAGAGAATGGAATGGCCTATACTACATGGAGGATCCTAATCTGCCTACCAACAATCGATCTCTCGGTATCTGAATCCACCATGACTAATAAAGAGAAGGTCCAACTATACCATTGCCGGCTAGGACACCCTTCATTTAGAGTTGTAAAAATGCTCTTCCCTTCCTTGTTTAAAAATTTAAATGTGGAGAGTCTCAACTGTGAGGTGTGTGAGCTTGCAAAACACAAGCGTGTACCTTTTCCCATTAGCAATAAAATAAGTCCTTCCCCTGTTGTTCTTGTTCACACTGATGTATGGGGTCCGGCGTATGTTCCTAATATCTCAGGTGCTAAATGGTTTGTGACCTTCATAGATGATTGTACTCGGGTGACTTGGTTTTTTTTATTAAAACAAAAATCTGAAGTTAGTTCCGTGTTTTTTCAGTTTGTCTCAATGATTAAAAATCAATTTGGAGTTGGTATCAAAAGAATTAGGTCAGATAATGCTAAGGACTACTTTAACCTTATACTAAACTCTTTCTGTCAAAAGGAAGGGATAATCCATGAGTCCTCATGTGTGAACACACCCTAACAAAATGAGATTGCAGAAAGGAAAAATGGGCACCCATTAGATCAAACTCGGGCTCTACTTTTCCAAAACCATGTTCCTAAGAGATTTTGGGGGGAAGCCCTTCTTAGTACCACCTACCTAATCAATAGGTTACCCACAAAAATATTAGACTCAAAAAGTCCCATGGAAGTCCTATCCTCATTCTACCCACACTTGGATCCTACAAATAAACTCCAACCTAGAATATTTGGGTGTGTATCCTTTGTACATATTCATAGCAATGAAAGGGGAAAATTAGACCCTAGGGCTGTCAAATGTGTATTCTTAGGGTACTCCTCCACACAAAAGGGATACAAATGTTATCAACCCCTATCAAAAAAATTCTGTGTGTCAAGAGATGTCACCTTCAACGAACAAGAGAGCTACTTCAAGCAGCCTCATCTTCAGGGGGAGAATGTACGAGAGGAAGATGAGACTCTCGTGCTTCCAAATATGACATTTGGACCTGAAAGTGGGACAAATGGCATTGCTGTCCCTGAAAGACGGACATAACCAGCACCTGAATGCATTGCTGTCCCTGAAAGACGGACAAAACCAACACCTGAATGCATTGTTGTCCCTGAAAGACGGACAGAACCTAAATCAACAGCACCGGAATCAACAGCAGGACTTGAACCTGCACCTAATGGTGGAAAATTTGGGAAAAATCTGGTATATACAAGGAGAGAAAAGGCCATTCTAGAATCTGGCAATGTCCAAGAATCCAACCCATCATCTCTGCATGAGGTAATATCTTCAAATCCTATAAACTCCAATGATTCTAATGAGTTTGTTTATGAAAATCTAGAAGCACAGGTAGACCAAAATCTAGACCTACCCATTGCCCTCAGAAAGGGAACTAGAACATGCACCCAACAACCACTTTACCCACTATCAAATTTCTTATCCTTTGAAAAATTCTCACCTACCCATAGAACCTTTCTCACAAACCTCAACTCCACACACACACCTTCATCTGTATCTGAAGCATTATCTGACAGGAATTGGAAACAAGCCATGGATGTGGAAATGGAGGCATTAAACAAGAATAGGACTTGGGAACTTGTCACCCTACCAACTGGAAAGTAGGATGCAAGTGGGTATATGCAATAAAGTACAGGGCTGATGGGACCATTGAACGCTACAAGGCAAGATTAGTGGCGAAAGGTTTCACTCAAACCTATGGAGTAGAATACTTGGAGACATTTGCCCCGACTGCTAAGATGAACACGGTCAGAGTAATATTGTCATTAGCAGCAAATCATGATTGGGACCTGCAACAATTCGATGTGAAGAATGCTTTTTTACATGGAGACCTTGAAGAAGAAATATACATGGAGTTGCCCCCTGGTTACAGTGGACAGGTTGCTGCTGGAACTGTTTGCAAGTTAAGAAAGGCTCTATATGGGCTGAAACAATCCCCAAGAGCATGGTTTGGAAGATTCACCAAAGTTATGATAAATTTAGGCTACAAACAGAGCCAAGGGGATCACACATTATGTATCAAACATTCAGTTTCAGGGGGAGTAACGATTTTATTAGTGTATGTGGATGATATTATAGTAAGTGGGGATGATAAAAAGGAGCAACAAGACATTAGGGAGACTTAAATATTTTTTGGGAATTGAAGTGGCCCATTCCAAGAAGGGAATCTTCATATCTCAACAAAAATATATTACTGACTTGCTTAAAGAAACAGGTAAGACAACCTGCAAACCAGCAAGTATTCCAGTTGACCCGAATATAAAGTTGGGAAGTGCGGAGGAGGATATTGCTCTGGACAAGGAAATGTATCAAAGACTTGTAGGTAAGCTTATTTACCTATCTCACACAAGACCAGACATTGCTTTTGCTGTAAGTTTAGTTAGCCAGTTTATGCACCAACCAAAGGAAGCACATTTGCAAGCTGCTCTTAGAATTGTGCAGTATTTGAAAGGGACCCCTGGAAGAGGGATTTTGTTCAAACGAAACAAGAGTGTAAGTCTTGAAGGATATACGGATGCAGACTATGCGGGGTCAGTGGTAGATAGAAGATCAACTACTGGATACTGCACCTTCCTTGGTGGAAACCTAGTGACTTGGAAGAGCAAAAAACAGAGTGTGGTAGCTAGATCGAGTGCGGAAGCAGAATTTCGAGCAATGACCCATGGAATATGTGAACTTCTATGGCTGAAGATTATATTGGAAGACTTGAAGATAAAGTGGGATGAACCTATGAGGTTATATTGTGACAACAAATCTGCAATTAGTATAGCCCACAACCCGGTGCAGCATGATAGAACTAAACACATCGAGGTTGACAAACACTTTATCAAGGAAAAACTAGACAGTGGTATGATTTGCACACCATATGTATCCACTCATAACCAACTTGCAGACATACTCACCAAGGGGCTGAGCTGCATTAACTTTGAAAGGATTATATCCAAGCTGGGAATGGAAAACACCTATTCACCAGCTTGAGGGGGAGTGTCAAAACCCACGATTCTCTCTGTGTATTTTAGGATGTTTTATATTTGCTATAACAATTGTATCTTGCTATTATTAGGTCTAGGTATTTATGATCAATCCCATAATTACAGGGATTTGTTCCTTTAAGAATTAGTTGTCCATATTTCCTAAAATAGGCTGCAGGCTCATGTATATATACAGGTCTAATGATCTAATAATATAATAAGAAATATATTATTCCTTTTAAATCTGAGAGATATGATATTATCAATTGAGGTAAGTGTGGTCTGCTGAGAGTCTACATTTGATGAGATGCAACATGAAAAAGTGTTTATAAATGTGGTATCAAATCCATATATTTATTATCAGGATTAGTACAATAGATTAGGATTTTAGTGGACAAATAATATCAATAAGCATTTATTTGATATGATATTATCAATTGAGGTAAGTGTGCTCTGCTCAGAGTCTACATTTGATGAGATGCAACATGAAAAAGTGTTTATAAATGTGGTATCAAATCCATATATTTATTATCAGGATTAGTACAATAGATTAGGATTTTAGTGGACAAATAATATCAATAAGCATTTATTTGATATGATATTATCAATTGAGGTAAGTGTGGTCTGATTTAGACACAAAAATTACAAACTCAACACGGTTTTAAAGCCTATCCAAAACACGTAGGACCACATATTATCTGGGTAGTCAGGTCATGCTTTAGATGTCTAGCTTTTTGGCATGAGGGAGGTGTGTTGAGAGTCTCACTATGACCTGAAAACATGTTTATAAGTGAGAGATGCATCCCTAACCTTTCAAGCCAGTTTTGGTACAACAACTTTAACTGTTGAGAGAGTAAGTCTGAATTCAAATATTTTGACCACCATCTCACTATTCTGGGACAACTGAACTGTTACCATCCTCAAGACTGTCTCGTTTGAATGTAGTTTGGAATTTTATCCTGTGCCATCCAGTATTATCAGTATACATCCTCTGCCCTTTTAAATTCTTTTTTTTTTTTTTGAATCAATGAAAGAATATATTAACTCAAAAAACAATTCAAGTACAAAGGTGATCAAAAGATCCAACCTACCCACAAGACTAAGCAAAACCAAAAATTATAACATCATTTTAGCTAAGTGAGCTCTAATCCGCTTGGAGCCCCGACCTCTATATATAATACTTTCTATAATTCTATCTTCAATTCTATACTGAATATCATTTCCAAAAACTGTATCATTCCTAAACTGCCAAATATCATAGCAAGTTTCAGAAATAGCCAACTTCATAAGGCTAGGTCTAAATTCATTAATAAGGTCTTGTAGAGATTTTTTATTTATTTATGACACATTAATTAGCATAATACATATAAGTTATATTGTCTTTGCAGAGTGTTTTCTCAACCATAATTGAATTTTTAATATTTTGACTTATAGATCCATTCTCTTTTCCTATGCAGAGAGACTAAATCTTAGAGCAGCCCATGAATATAAATATTTAAATCAAAGTGACTGCATCACTATTGGTGGTATTGACGATGCTAAAAACTTTCATCAGCTGATGGTATAATACTTGACAGTGTGTTTGGTTTATAATTAATTCTCTTACTTTATTTCTGGCCTCTTAAAATTCATCTAATTTTCTCCTTTTGCGTCATAATTTCCCCAGGAAGCATTTGATGCTGTTCGAATTTGTAAAGAGGACCAAGAGTTGATCTTTAAAGTGCTTGCTGCAATATTATGGCTGGGAAATATATCATTCAAAGTCACTGACAGTGAAAATCACATAGAGGTTGTGGGTGATGAAGGTCAGATTCATAGTATGTGACATGTCTTTTGGTGGTCTATCTTTACCTCATGCTGTGTATGGCAATTTGGTGTTATTAAATTCTTAAAGTATACTGGGGCTAGGATTATTTGCAATGCCATATACTATATGGACAACAAAAAGTATCTTATTTTGTAATGTGTTGGAAATGATTTTGAAGAATACATGTTTTTTTTGCAGCTGTAACCAGTGCTGCCCTGCTGATGGGTTGCACTTCCCAGGACTTAATGGCAGCATTATCTACCCATAAAATCCAATCTGACAAAGATACTGTTGCCAAAAGTTTGACATTATTGCAGGTCTTCTTATTATTCAAACATTTCAATCTTGTATTTTCTATGGTTATAAATGGTCTTTATTCAATATGTGTATATGTGTGCTGTTTATTTGTTTATCTATCCTTTTCACATTCTATGCTCAGGCCATTGAAACAAGAGATGCAATTGCCAAATTTATTTATTCCAGCTTGTTTGAATGGATTGTACAACAACTTAACAGGTCACTTGAAGTGAATGAAAAACATACAGAGAAATCCATTAGTATCCTTGATTTTTATGGGTTTCAGTCATTCCAGGTAGGCGATTTGTATTGATATATTCATGCTTCAAAGAATGTGGTATATGTTTTAACAGTTTCTTGTTTCTCTTTTTCAGAAGAACAACTTTGAACAGTTTTGTATAAATTATGCCAATGAAAGGCTTCAACAACATTTTAATCGGCATCTGTTTAAACTTGAGCAGGAGGTCAGGAACTATCTTAGGTGTCAATATTACTTGATATTTTGATGCTGAACACCTTATTAAATAAGTATTGAACAATATAATGTGAAATAACTGTGAATTTTGTTGTGCGAATTACTGTCCTAAGAATGCTTAGTGTGAACTCCTAGAAAAATGATTCCTTGCATTTAAAGTTTAGTACTTCCGTATTCTTCGCAAAATGGGAGATTTGATCAGACTTCTAAAATTGTTGCCAAATACTAACAAAAAACAGTGCAGTGGGTGTAATACCATAGATGCTCATGTCTGTAGTTAAAATACATTTGACGGGGATTAAATTATGGTATTCTATTCTAGAAAATAGTTTAATCAAGGATATCTTATCAGAGTCTATTGTTTGGCAATATTATTTTAGATTTCTGCGGAAATGTGAAGACAATATTCACTTGATTGATTCTAAATGGTACAGAGGAGGAAATAGAAAAAAAATACAGACCCTGTAATCAATTCTATGGCCTAAGGATCAGGAGGAAAATTGATCCTCATTATAACTAAATACTAATAAGGAAACAACTTATACATTTTTCTGTAAACGTACAAAGTAACTAAATACAAATTAAAATCACATTAATTCTGATTAATTCGCATAATTATATACACTCTCTTAATCTGGGTGATAGATATCTATCAATACCAAGATTGATTCTAAGATATTCATACAAGTGCCTTGGAAGAGTTTTGGTCAAAGTATCTTTTGTTTGATGACATGACGGTACATAGTGGTCAAAATGTCTTCTGTTTGATGACATGATGGTACGCGGTGAACCATAATGTTGCCATGATCAGTCTTCTCTTTAATGAAGTGTCTGTCAATTTCCACATGCTTTGTTTTATCATGTTGGACTGGGTTCTAGGCCATACTAATAGCAACCTTATTGTCACAATTTTCACCCCACCATTGTAAGAAATTTTTAGTTCTTCAAACATCCTCTTTTGCCACACTCCTTCACAGATTCCTGCTGCCATGGCTCTTAAGTTGTGATTGGTTTAAGAGAAATAGAAAAGAGAGTAAAGTGAGAGAGAAATTTGGAAGAGAGAGATCTAATTTTTCTTGATTGGTTTAGAAGAGAAAGTGAGAAGAGTGGGACCCACCACATTTTTCAATCTCTTCAAAATAGAGAAGAAAGAAATGATAAATGCTATTTGGACACTAACTTTTGATGCCTCTATTTTTTCCAAATTTAATGTTATTTTTAAGAACATTTTTGTATTTTTAAAAATCATCAACATTCCTCTCTTTTCTATTTCTCTTGACTCTTGTAATTCTTTTATACCAAACAATACCTCAAGTCTTGTTTATTTCTCACATCTTTCTCTCTTCTTCCAATCTCTCTTACCTATTTCTCTCTTCTCACTTTCTCTTTACAACCAATCACACCCTTAGTTTTGCTTCTATGCTACTTCTAGCTACCACAGACTGCATCTTGCTTCTCCATGTAACCATGTCTCCCCATACAAATGAACAATAGCCAGATGTGGGTTTTCTGTCTAAAGCACATCCTGCCCAATTTGAATCCGTATAGACTTCAGTTCCTTTATCTGTATTTTTCTTGAAATACAAACCCTTTCTTGGAGTGCCATTAAAATAGTTAAGACATTGTAGGATCCTTCTTACTTCTGCCATATTTTTCTGTGAGATTTGACATATGGCGACTTGCCATACTTACAGGAAATCCAATATCTAGCATGTTGTGTGCTAAATAGATTAATTTTCCCACATGTCTCAGTTGGAATGGTTTCTTCTTCAAATTTGAGATTTTTCTGTAACTGTACAAAGTAAATAAATACAAATCAGAATCATATTAATTTTGATCAATTTCCATAATTATCTACAATTTGTAAATTGACTATTTCTCATCCGAGTGAAAAATGAATCCAGTGAGAGGAGGTATACGGTTAAAGTTCTTGACATGCAATTTACTTTTTGTCAGGACTGTGAATCAGATGGCATTGATTGTACAGTATTAGATTTTGGGGACAATCAAAAGTGCTTGGATCTATTTGAGAAGGTACTTATTTGGTTTAGTTTTCAAAATTATTTCTGTTTATTCCATTTTATCTGGAAATTGAGCTTCTATTATATGATAGAAATTGGTACCAATATAATAAATAACTGAATAACAACTGTTTATTATTGTATATTCCCTGGGGAAAGGTTCCCAAATCAGAGATAGAGCACACAATCACACACTTGTACTGAAAACTTACACAGATAAATGCAGAAGACGCGTTCCTACCAAGTTTCAAGAGCTTGGTTCCCTCCTCCTCAGTTAACCACTTAGTGGAAATATGTTTAGTTACACTTTTAAAATTTTAACAAATGAGCCAATAATTAAAGATTAAAGAATATCTTTTCCACTGTTTTCTTTGTTAAAAATGTGAAACAAGAGTTAGAGAACTAATTTAATATTATAATGGACATACAATAATTTCTGTAAATAAAATTCATTAGTAAAAATATTTAATAGATTATTTTAATAAAAAGTTATATTCGAACTATATTACATAATATTTTATGTATTGACAATCAAAATTAGTTTTTTTTTTTACTAAAATAGTACAAATTAGCTAAACAACACATATATCCCATATTTTCATTTCATGGAAATAGACAATAAGAAGTAGAAACAAACATATTTTCTAAAACTTGGAAATTTGAATATTAAAATCATTTTTAAAAAAGGACATTAAAAAAATGAAAATAGTAAACATTTTCATAAACCAAACAGGTCTTTATTTGGATTATAAAAAATTGTGTTCGGGTCCATTGTTGGCTGCTTCACATTATTCTGTCATTACTGTAGTCATTATGTTATCTGTTAAAAATGTGCAGAAACCTCTCAGTCTACTCTCTTTATTGGATGATGAATCAAATTTTGCCGAGGCTTCTGATTTAACATTTGTCAACAGACTTAAGAACCTCCTGGAAGCTAATAATTGCTTCAAAGGGGAAAGAGGCAGGGCATTTAGTGTACGTCACTATGCAGGGGAGGTTAGTTTCTGCCCGGTACCTATGGAGTTCTAGAACTTAGTTGTTGCAAATCTAATTGTGAATTTGAGATTTTAATCATTAATTGAAAGACCGGTTTCCAAATCATGAATTGAATCTTAATTGTAAGATGCATGATGAAGAAAGACATTTTTTAGTATAAACAAGAGACATGTGCAAAATAATAAACTTAAACGTTATACACAAACCTCAAAACAATTTGAGTCATAAATGAAAGTAACAAAACAAGAAGTGACTGGCTACATAAAAATGAAAAGAAGAAGTGTCTTGCTACAGAAATTTCAGGAGCGAATTTTAATTCATCAATATGATCAGGATTCATCTCCAAAATTAATTACACACAGTTTCATATATATTGAGTTCAATTTTATTTTGAATCGAGATACGACTCACATGAATATGGTCACAAAAATCCACTTAATAACTTTTTTTATTTAATTTATTAATACTTAAAGTTAAATTGTTCAAATTTTGCCTTCTTTTCCACAATATTGCATATAGTGGAAAAGAAAAGAGTGTCTAAACAATACATGCATGGCAATGTAGATGACTTATGTAAATTCCTGTTCTAAGATAGGTTATAGTTATTTCTTTATTGTGTATATTATCAGCAATGTGCTCTTGTCTAGCATGTGATTTGCAAAAGGTGCGAGTTCTGAATATGATCTATAAGTTGTTGTTGAACTTGATGTCTTGCTCCCTTCCTAGTTTCTACAACATACATAAGACGAGTTTTTGTTCAGTTTATTTCGTTACCTGCAAATAAAAATGTAATTTAGTTAAGCGTGCAAGCATCTGGCAAGTGTTTTATGGCTGGAATTCTTATAGTAATGTAGCAATGAGCAAACATTGTTTTGTTAATTTTGTCTCTGAGCCATTGGTTACTCAGTGTGTCCATGAAATTTTTATTTTAAGTTTGTGATTTTACTAATATATGGGCTTCTATCAGGTTTTGTATGATACAAATGGCTTTCTAGTAAAGAACAGAGATTCATTGTCTTATAATTCTATTCAACTCCTTTCATCATGTAATTGTGAACTGCTGAAGTTGTTCTCCAAAGGGATTAACCAACCCGAGGAGCACGGAAACTCCACTTTCCATATTGGTGCACTATACTCACAAAAGAGAGGTGTTGGAACAAAGTTCAAGGTGATCCTTTAGCATTTCTTAAGCCGCTTTAGCTTAATAAGGCTTTGGAAAAAAATTATTATTTTGGTTTTTCACAGAAGATTAGGACATGATGATGGGCAAAAAGGCCATCCTAAACATTACATATACAAAGGAATTATCCAAGTAACACAAATCTAACAAGTTCCTTACTTTTAGGATCAATTGTTCAAGTTGATGCATCAATTGGAGAGCACCACTCCTCACTTTATTCGCTGCATAAAGCCAAATACTAACAACCTTCCTGGAATTTATGACAAGGAACTTGTCCTACAACAGCTCAGATGTTGTAGAGTTCTAGAAGCTGTTAAAATTTCAAAGGCTGGATTTCCTACTCGAGTGAACCATCAAGAATTTTCCAGAAGGTAGTTGGAATTTCAGAACTTTCCCAGGGATTCTAGATTATCTTGAATGGTGAGTTGATTCAGTTCCTTTATGTATCTAGGTACGAGTTTCTGCTTTCTGAGACTGATATACCTCGGGATCCGTTGAGCGTCTCAGTTGCAGTTTTGCAAAAATTTAATATCCCTTCTGAAATGTACCAAGTTGGCTACACAAAACTATATCTTCGAGCAGGGCAGGTATATGTCTACGTTTTCTTCGTAGGGATGTATTTTACTGTATTTTCATTTTGTTTTCTCCCCTGCATCATGTAAGTCAAATTAAAAATCTGTACTTCAACACTGGAGGTGCCACCCTTTTTTCAATATTTTGTTTATGAACCATTAATTTTTGCTTATGGTTTAATCTGTGATTTCTTGTTTGATTTGATTTTATGGTTTTGCATATTGTGTTTATTTTTACATGGTCAATCTTGTGTTCTATTTGTTTTGTAGATTGGTGCGCTGGAGGATAAGAGAAAACAGTTTTTGCGGGGAGTACTTGGGATTCAAAAATGCTTCCGTGCTCATCAAGCCCGCAGTTATTTCTGTAAACTTAGGAATGGAGTGACAACATTACAATCATGTACTGCCAGTAGCAATATTAGTTTAAATTGAATAATTTTCTTCATTGAAATGAAAATTCCTCAAGTAATTATCATCATAAAAGCATAGATGATATTGGTTGAAATAGAAACACCTCTACAGTTTGGCCTGTAGTTGTATAATAAATTTGAGGACCTTATAGGTACTCATGCTTTAAGAAAATTAAATGCCTAAACTGTAGACTCAAATCATAAAATTCTTGTCACAAATGATTATTCATAACCTTGGTTCTAGTTTATTTCTAAATTTCTAATTGCTACTTTGTCACATTACAGTTACACGTGGAGACATTGCAAGAAGGAAACATGGTGTTTTGATGAAATCTTCCATAACAATTTATTCTAAAAAACTTGAGGAGATTCATGCAATCATAGTACTTCAATCTGGTTAGCACGGTTTCTTCCTGCCATGCTTATCACCTTCCAAATAGGTGTTGAATCTGATTTGGTTATTCTGTTTCCTTTTCATGCAGTGATTCGTGGGTGGTTGGTTCGGAGGGATTCTAGTTACATCAATAAATTGAAGAAATATCATGAAAATGAAAAACCTAGACGGAACTTTTGTGTTAAGATGCCAGAAGTTGAGGTATTTTGCCATTCACTTTGTACTGCTATATGTGTTTCTGAGGGAATTTCATCATTCTTTTCCCCTTCTTAAAGTGGGGTATATATAGGAGACTCCTTGGGCCTGGATCAGAAACCAAGAGGAGCGGTTTCCCCTTCTTTTGGTCAAAGATGCGGGAGTGGGAAGACTGGGTTCTTCCTGCGATTGTGGAAGAGGCAGTTCTTCCCCTCTTCTTGATTGATTCTGCGCGTGCCATGTTCCCCACCAGTTGAATCAGGAGGAAACATGGTTTGGTTAGGACGTCCAGATCCAGGCCCAATAGTGCGACTTATCATGCCTTGATGTGAGTGACTCCACTTGTATCCTTTTGGGCTATTCCTTCCTTGGCCCAGTAAAATTATCCCAATCCACACTTGAATATAGTCTTATTTCTGTGTTTTAATTTAGACAACTCCATCTACTTGGCTATTTTTCTGTCGTTGTACATACAATAAAATCTAGTTTTCCTATTCTTTTTTCTGACAAACTTGTGACTAATTAGAGTTTCAAATAAAAACTCATGTAGTTTTCACAGTTCTCTTCTTACCCACCATTCAATACTATTATCACACAAATGTCTGATGTGCTAAAAAGTCACTTATATCAAGTGCCAGTTATCGCATAAGTAGTATAAAAAATTATCGAATCCACAGATTAATTAGCAAGTACCAAACTAGTAAAGATATTTAAACGAACGAGCAGTTGAATTGTTTGTAATAACAAAGTAGCAAACAATTAAGAATAAGAATAAAACTCAAAAGCCTTTGATAAAATCAGTGTAGTATCTAACAGGAATATGCATGGAAATGGTGCAAATAAACTGATAGAAAGTACTGATTGTATTAAGAAAGGGGCTAGAGTTCAAATGGGATCTAGCAGAATCAGTACAATAAAAGGCAGTAGCAGCAAAAATAGAAGGAAACTAGTAGAGGCACTTTGAGAGGCCTTATCTCTCCTAGGAATCAGATCCACTCAAGTATTATCGTACCTCACAAATGATTGGGACTCAATCATTTATGGAATTATTCCTAGATCCTATTACCACTCAGCTGCTGCCAGCTGTCCCCTCCCATGTGCTTCTGCTAACAAAATTTGTCCTATTCTCTCTCTTTCTCTTTCCTACGTTTCCTCACATAATGCCTCCCATATCTACCAATTCCCCTCCCTTCAAAAACTTCCTTGACCTCAAGGAAGAAAACTGGAAATTCTTCTTTTAACTTTTCAGCTAACTCCCACGAATTCTCGAATTCTGGAAGATCTTTCCATTTCACTAAAATCTCCCACTCTCCTTGATCATTCCTCCTCTAATCCATTACTTTTTCAGGCACAGGTTCCAAATACCAATCCTCATTCATACAGTCTGGTAAGGGTTGGATTTCTGCAGAGGCACTGATAGCTTTTTCCAGTAAGGAAACATGGAATACCGGGTGTACTTTAGCATCAGCAGGCAACTTAAGCTTGTAAGCTACCTCTCCCACCCTTTTAATTACCTCATACGGTCCATAAAATCTAGGACTCAGCTTCTGGTTTAGCCTTTTAGCTAAACTCTTCATTTTGTAAGGCTGAATTTTTAAGAAAACCTTATCTCCCACTTCATAAACCACCTCCCTCCTATGCTTGTTTGCTTGATTTCTCATCATATCTTGTGCCTTGAGTAATTGCTCTTGCAGTTCCTTGATCATCAAGTTTCTCTCCATTGTCAATTTACTGATTTCATCAACTGCAGATCCAGGGGTATCCCCTCTAATTAACACTGGAGGAGCCCTTCCATATAGTGCCTCAAATGGAGTGGTCTTTAGTGAGGCATGGTAGTTGGTGTTGTACCAATATTCTGCCCATGCTAACCACTTTGGCCATTGCTTAGGTTTGAGCCCTGTAACACACCTCAGATATGTCTCTAAGCACCTGTTGACTACCTCTGTTTGGCCATCAGATTGAGGGTGGTATGCACTGCTATATTTCAACTTAGTCCCAGCCAACTTAAATAGCTCCATCCAGAAATGGCTAAGAAACACTTTGTCTCTGTCAGACACTATGGAGCTAGGGAATCCATGCAGTCTAACCACTTCTTGAAGGAAAACTTCAGCAACACTCTTGGCCGTATAAGGATGGCTAATTGGAAGGAAATGAGCATACTTAGAAAGTCTATCCACCACTACCATAACAGTGTCTCTCCCTGTACCTTAGGTAAACCCCCTATAAAATCCATTGAAATATCACTCCATACTTGTGTGGGAATAGGCAAGGGCTGTAGCAATCCTCCAGGTGTCAAGGTTTGATACTTATTCCGTTGACACACTTCACAAGCTTGCACATACTCTTGAATCCTCTTTCTCATACCCTCCCAATATACCACACTACTAATCCTCTTGTACGTCCTGAGATACCCAGAATGCCCTCCTACTGCTGTATCGTGGAATTCATTCAGAATCCAACTAATTCTAGGGGATCCCTTAGGCACCACTATTCTTCCTTCATAATACAACCTTCCCCCCTTAAGTTGAAACCCCTTCTGACTGAGAGGATCTGCTAAAACAGCCTGCACTATCCCCTTCAGCTTCTCATCCTGTTGTACCTCCTCTTCTAATCCATTCCAAGCTTCACTTTGGACAGTAGTTATGTGAGAATACTGCATCTTTCTGGAAAGGGAATCTGCTGCACTATTTTCCCTTCCAGGCTTATACTTCACCTCAAAATCATAACCTATCAGTTTAGATAACCACTTCTGCTGTTCTTCCCCCATCACCCTCTGCTCTGTTATAAATTTTAAGCTTTTCTGGTCAGTATGCACCTTGAAATGCTTGCCTAATAAATAGGGTCTCCATTTTTGAATAGCTATGACCATAGCCATGAGTTCTCTTTCATAAACTGACTTTTGTTGGGCTTTAACTGTTAAAGTTTGGCTCATGTATGACACATGTCTGCCCTCCTGCATTAACACTGCTCCAATGCCTTTACCTGAAGCATCAGTCTCCACTACAAACTCTTTTTCAAAATCCGGCATAATCAAAACTGGAAGAGTGGTCATTGCTATCTTTAGTTCATCAAAAGCCACTTGTGCCTCTGTACTCCAGAGGAAACTGTCTTTCTTCAGCAGCTGAGTAAGGGGCCACGCTATTTTTCCATAATTCCTCACAAATTTCCTGTAGTAGCCAGTTAGACCTAAGAATCCTCTTAATCCTTTTATATTTTTTGGAACTAGCCATTTGATCATATCTTCTATCTTTCTGGGATCTGCTGCTACTCCTTGGGCAGATATTAAATGCCCAAGATACTCCACCTCTTCTTGACCAAAAGAACATTTCTTTTTGTTAGCAAATAGCTGGTTATCCTTCGAGACTTGCAATATGACAGTTAAATGCTCTCTGTGTGCTTCTCTACTCCTACTATATATGAGAATATCATAAAAAAAAACCAAGCAAAATTTTCTTAGAAATGGCCTGAGAACTTCATTCATGAGGGCTTGGAAGGTAGAGGGAGCATTTGTCAAGCCAAAAGGCATGACAAGATATTCATAGTGCCCCTCATGTGTTCTGAAAGCTGTTTTGGCTATGTCTTCATCCTTCATCCTAATCTGGTGATAACCAGATTTTAAATCCAGTTTGGAAAAAATGACTGCTCCTCCCAATTCATCTAGTAACTCCTCAATGATGGGAATGGGAAATTTATTAGGTATGGTCACCTTGTTCAGAGCCCTATAATCTGTGCAGAATCTCCACCCTCCATCTTTTTTCTTTACTAACAGCACCGGGCTTGAAAAGGGGCTGGTACTGTGTCTTATGATATCAGCCTGGAGCATTTCTCCTACAATTTTCTCTATTTCATTTTTTTGATAAAAAGGATACCTATAAGGTCTCAAGTTTGGAATGGCAGCATTAGGTTTCAGCAAAATAGCATGGTCATGTTCTCTCCTGGGTGGCAGACCTTTGGGTAAATGAAACACTTCCTCAAATTTCCCCAAAGTCTCATCCCACTCTATTAACTCAGCCTTCTTTTCTGCTGCAACAGTTTTCACAGTCTGCACATAGAATCCCATCCCCTCATCCTTCAAAGCTCGCATCACTGCTTTCATAGAAACTTGTTGATTGCTTAATGTAGGATCTCCTTGAATACTATACTTCTGTCCACCCCACTCCCACATCAGGCATAAATTTCCAAAGTTAGCCTCTATATTTCCCAAACTAGCTAACCAGTCCATACCTAGCACCATATCAGTCCCTCCTAACTCCATCAAGAAGAAATTTTGGCTGAATTTCACTCCTTGCAACCAGAAATACAACTTTTCACACACCCCCTGGAATTTCACCTTCTCTCCATTCCCCACCTCAATTACATATGGTGGTGTTTCCACCAACTATAATCCCAACATTTCCACTAACTTAGCATCAATGAAATTGCTAGTTGCCCCAGAATCAATCAGGGTCAACAGTTCTCTTTCCTTGACTGTAGTCCAGACCTTGAAGGATTTATTAGAAGTTAATCCTTCTTGACTCCGCAGGGAGAGTTGCAAAGTCTTGCATTCCTCCACTCCTCCCACCAAGTCTTCTGTTTGCACCCCTTTTCCTCCTGTTACCTCTTCCTCCTCACTGCTTTCCTCACATAATTTAAAGCTCATATGCTTGAATTTGCATATGTGCTCCCTATTCCATTTATCCCCACATTTGAAACACAATCCTTTCTTACTCCTTTCTTCTAATTCTGCAGGATTCAATCTCCTCCCTCTGAACTTCTCATTACCTCCTCCATTACCTTTCTCTCCCTCCCTCCTAGATCCTCCAACCTCTGCAGGATCCCTGATCTTAAAAGATCCTCCTCTATCTCTCCATGAACTACCCTTCTTGTGGACCACCTCATTTTTTTCTTCAATCAACAGGGCCCTATCCATCAAATCTGCTAAACTTTGACTCTCATGGAGTTTTAGTTCAGCTTGAATTTCCTCTTTCAGTCCATTCATGAAATGGAGTCCAACATAATCCTTTCTTCCCTTCTCAAAGGAGCTACAAGCATTTCAAATTTCTCCATATACTCCACCACCGATCCTTTTTGTCTTAAGCTCAACAAAGGCCCCATCGGGTTATGCAGCAGACCCGGTTGAAACCTCCTCATCACAGCTACCTTGAACTCCTCCCATGTCCTCAGTGGGGCTTGCTCCTCCCACCACTGGTACCAATTCAGAGCCTTGTCCTCCATAGCCAACACTACCGCGTCTAGTTTATCGCGCACCCTTACACCACTCAAACGGAAGTATCTTTCGACCCGCACCAGCCACCCATACGCGTCCTCTCCCTTGAAAATGGGAATCTCCAGCTTCCTTCTGCTTCCCATGGTTCGCCCCCCTTCGCCACCCCCGTAACGGCGATTTCTGGGTCGAGATTCGTGCGAACGGTTACTCCTTATGCTCCCCTCATCTTCATCGTCGTCGGATCCTCTGTGGTGACTCGGACGCTCCTGAATGAGCTGGCGAATCTGCTCCACTGTCACCTGAGGTCTAGACTGTTGCTTCGTTACGATCTGTCGTATCTGTTCTATCGTCCCTTCAAACTGATTCATCCTCTGTTCTATCATTTCCACGCGATTCTCCATGATACCACGCGTAACAACCATTCACAGAGTAAGCGAAACCAAGGCTCTGGATACCAAATTGATAAAATCAGTGCAGTATCTAACAGGAATATGCATGGAAATGGTGCAAATAAACTGATAGAAAGTACTGATTGTATTAAGAAAGGGGCTAGAGTTCAAATGGGATCTAGCAGAATCAGTACAATAAAAGGCAGTAGCAGCAAAAATAGAAGGAAACTAGTAGAGGCACTTTGAGAGGCCTTATCTCTCCTAGGAATCAGATCCACTCAAGTATTATCGTACCTCACAAATGATTGGGACTCAATCATTTATGGAATTATTCCTAGATCCTATTACCACTCAGCTGATGCCAGCTGTCCCCTCCCATGTGCTTCTGCTAACAGAATTTGTCCTATTCTCTCTCTTTCTCTTTCCTACGTTTCCTCACATAATGCCTCCCATATCTACCAGCCTTAAACTAATGAGTAAGAATAAAGCACAAAGCTGTAATCCAATGGAGAGAAGTCCTGGAGTATGGTTTCATTTGTAATTTTGAATACTCCCAATTCTAGTATATTTGAGTTCTTAATTATTTCCCAATTATTAATCCTTCAACTTAAATCTATTAAAAATGTTTGGAAATGCATTGGACAAACTTCTTTCCGTATTTAATTCCTTATTTGGTAATTCAAGGAATATGAATTAAGCTTATGCAGCATAAAAATCAAACTCTGTTGCAGCCGGATTTTACTAGTCGGCTGCCAGATATCCAAAATATTCCCTTTTGTCTTCATTTTTGTGGTAATTATATTAGGCAAGCCTCCTAGTGGAAATGGCACCAAGCACTGATTTACGTTGTATTCCAATTTTTTTTCTTCCATTCAGCATATTGTAACTTCATCAGCATATGCATTTACTTAATACACATCTTTCTTATTTACTATTTGAAATATTGCTTCCGTGGATATAATATTTTTTCGCTATGATATTGTTAAAATTCTCATCCACTGATGATGAAGGCCCTTTCTTTTCTTCTTGTTGGTTTAGCAGGATTTGTCCCAAGAGCTGCTTCAGAACATGCCTTCAGCTTTAGCAGAACTACAAACTCGCGTGTACAAGGCAGAAGAAATTGTGGAGCAAAAGGAAGAAGAAAATACTGAATTGAGGGAACAACTAAAATGTTCTGAGAGAAAGAGGGTTGAATATGAGACAAAGATGAAGTCAATGGAGGAGATGTGGCAAAAGCAAATGGCATCCTTGCAAGTAAGTTTTCAGTTTAGGCTAGGCCTCATTTTTTGATATATTCATGGATGTTACTAAAATGGATGCATTAACAATCTCGTCATATCTCCTCCACTTAATCACTGTTAACTGGTTAGTTAACTAGGATAGATGTCACTAACTGTTTGTTAGTTTTTTTATAGTCAGTTGCAGCCGTAGATATGGCTACAATTTTTATATAAGCCTATGCTCTGTGGTCTGTACTGTAATACTAAGAAATCATGATAAGGAAATTGTATCTCTTAATTTTCTCTTTCTTTGGGTTCCTTACAACTCTAAAATTGTATCAAGAGCTATCTAGTCCTTACCCATGGCTTTCTCATATCAAATTCCTCCTTCACCTCCTTCACCGCCACCAGCCACGGTGGCACAACCTTCTTCTCTACATACCGTGCCATTAAACTCATTTGCTCCGATGACTTCTGCATATCAAATATTTCTTACTATGACTCTGATAGAAACCAGAATTTTAGGTAAACAACTGTATATTATTGAATGTAAAAGAGGAGCTCAATAGCTCTACAATGGTGAAAATGGGAAAAGAAAATGTAAACCAGAGTTCTATGAACTCCTAACCAAAGCTGGAAGCTCCTAATCCAGAGACTCTCCTAACTGTTTTCTAGAAAACTTTCTCAATGAATTCTCTAATCCCTTTACCTCTCTTTTATAACAGAATATCCCTAAAATTAAGGAAAGATCCTAACTAACTCTTATTAGACTCCCTGACTCAGGCTCCTACCAGACTCTATTCTCGCATTCAATTTCAGAGAAGTTTGATGAGAGAAATTTCTTGCTCTAGCATGAGCAAGTAGAACTAATCATCAAATCACGGCATTTATTCCATTTCATTGTGTGCTCCACTAAAATTTCTCACAGAGCAAGATTGCTACATTGGTACAGTCAGCATTGCTTGTTTTGATTGGGTGCAACAAGCCTAGAAGCTGCTATCTTGGCTCCAATCAACCATATTCAATGCAAACTCAAGTCCCATATTGAAATGAGATAAGGTCTGAAAAGAGTATATGAAGGACATCCTAAAATAACAAGCAATCTAAGAGGTAGGAAAAAAAATCCAAAATCTAAGAGGGTATTTAAGCCCACATACTAAATTTATCATGCAGTAAGCCTAATAGTGTTGGGTTGAACTTTGATAACCTATCAATTTTCTTAAATAATCCAGATTTTTCATCGCATGTTAGTTTGATATTGGGTTGAACTTTGAATTTGTCATTTCTATTTTTATGAAGTAAGAATTATGGCTGATAAATTACTTCTCTGTAGATTTTTTCTATCACGAGTTTATTTCACGTTGAACTTTTATAGCTGTTTCTAATTACAATTTCACTGCAGTCGAGTCTTGTTGCTGCTAGAAAGAGCCTTGCTTCAGAGAATGGCACTGTTCAACCTGTAAGACATGATCTTGTGTCACCTCGCTACTATGATTCTGAAGATGCTTCTTCTATGGGATCTCGAACAACTAGTGGGAGCACACCTATGATGCTTTCTGGTAGTTTTTCCGTCCCTGATGCGGGGAAGCAAGCTAATGGTACTTTGACAACTGTAAGCAATCTGATGAAGGAATTTGAGCAGCGAAGACAAACCTTCAATGATGAAGTTAAAGCTTTGAATGAGATTAAACCAGGGCAGTCTGCCAACACGAGTTCCGCTGATGAACTTCGAAAACTGAAACAAAGATTTGAGGGATGGAAGAAACAATATAAGGTTAGATTACGGGAGACAAAAGCAAGGCTCTCTGAATCCGAAAAAAGTCGACGAACATGGTGGGGGAAATTAAGCTCAAGAGCATAATAGCACCCAGTTTTCAAGCAGTCTTTTTGCTGAAGTACATAAATGTTGAAGACTCGGCAACAATGGCAAAATGATTCTTGTCATGAACTGTCTTTTTGAGAAGTTTCTTCCTTTATATCTCACTATGTTGCTTGAACACTTGATAAAAGTGGGAGAATGAAATGACATTGTGTATCTATCAATTTTGTTATATGGTGGAAGTGTTATAGGTTGTGCATTGTTGTAGATCTGTAGCATAGTTGTATTAATTGATCTAGTTTAGTCCATAATCAATAATGGCTCGCAAATAGTGTCTGACCTCAAAGATTTTAATACTCGAGTGTCTACAAACAGTTCTCTCTTGTCAATGATCCAAAAGATTCTCCAGTGGTTCCTTTTCAGCAACAATGGCTAGGTTATAGAAGCCAGGCACGGGGAAGCCAACCTTCCATTTTTGATCTCCTTAAAATTGAACTTGGCAAAAGTGAAAGCAAGAGCAGGAGGGTCAAATTAGTTACCCGCAGGGTTTGGCTTTTATGTTACACTCTCCCACTCCAAGAAGGCGTGTGAAATACTTCAACAAAACCCAGCAGAACAACATGAAAGCCAAACGCTGATGCTTCGTGCATGAATAAGGTTTGAGCCAAACTGCATGTTTGAATTCACTGTGCGCCCTAACTAATGTTCACGCACTTCATGGTGATGGAACCTTGTGGCCCAAGTGTTTACCGTGAAAAATGGTAAACAACCGTTGATCCTCCAAAAGGTTACTTATTTGGTGACTCGCAGGATCGATCAGATTGATCCTAAGACATGGTTGATTCTTGGAGTTTAAATGCTTTGAAGTAAAGAGCTTCGATTAATCCTAATGGTGATTAGTGCAAGTAAAGTAGAGACACTTTAAGTAAATTGCATGGAGAAAAACTTGATAAAGTAAATAAAAGCATTAAAGGTTTGCTAAATAAATGACTTCGACGGAAGTAAATGAGTGAAAATGATAAATTGCTTGAATATAAAAGACTTTGATTAAGGTAAATGGTGTTTCACACATACATTCTCAATGATTCTTTCTCTCACGCTGGGTACTTGAATCTAAATGAGTGACTTGTATACAATGATGAACACACTTTATAACTTCGTCAACACTTAGTATTTATACTATAAAAAAATCCTAAGTAACTGTTGGGCAGTCACACCGCTTCATGATGACACCACATGGCACGCTCACGACCTTCGACGCCTACGTGCACGACACATTGCGCTTGGTAACTGCTGGGAACCGTCTTCCCTCCAATAATTCAAAATTCAAACCGTTCGATCCTGGGCATCAGGGACCTTGGTCGAGAGGTTGCTCCTTCGACGTCGAAAACAACAAGGTTTCAACTTAAAGGAATTTCTCTAAGCATCTTGTCATTCTTTGATGAGCCTTCGACGTGATCAGCTGGTCGAAGCCTTCTTGTGTCGGAAACTCTTCTGACTCAATTAATGATCTATATAATAATAGAATGTGGGTGTCGAATTTAGGAGCCAACAAATTGCCCCCAAAGAATGTCTTATTTCGACGCTCAAAAGAAAAAGGCATTCTTTGATATTCCATTCGACACCTGTCTTTCACTCTCAGCCACAAATCAGTTTGTGTGCTTTTCATCTACCAACCAACTGACAAACTCAAAAAGTCATCATTTCACCTTTTCCCAAGACGTCACTTCAGTAAGGCATTTTGCACGCACGTTTGCCTTTCATATGCTGTCATCATGACTATTTCCCGAAATCGAGGAAGCACGCTGCAACGTATCTGTTTTTCAGAACGGTTACAACGCCCACTGCGTGCCACGTGCCCCACTCTTGTCTGTGGCATTAAATGACCTCGAGCCCTGTGATTTTTCAATCACTATAAATAGCACTAAGTGCCTTAGTTGGACTCTTTACGCTTTCTTGCATCCAAACCTTTAATCAAACGAATTTTTCTGCAAACAACTTTTTGCTTCTCCCTCTCCAACCCCAGTAATCTTTATTCTACATCCATCATCATCTCAACCCAACAAATGGCTTCACGCACTCGTGCTCCCAATGCCCCAAGAGTTAGCAATCCCTCCAAGACTACTCAACCAAAAATCTTTTCAACCGCTCCGGTAGTTAACTCCATGGGAATGCGAAGGGTTCCTGAACCCATGGGTGAGGCTGAACGTGAAACTTATGGCTCTCAACTGCTGATTCCTGTTGGATATTCAACCAGGTTTTTTCCATGTCAGGCCCTCTTTCAACAAGCATCAATGACCCCACAAAAAATGAGGGTTTCTTCCCTGTGCATGCAGCACTCAAACCTGTTGGGTGCTCAAAGAAAGCAAAAGATGATACTGAAGATCCTGCAAAGGAGAAGATAGATCTTCGGTTTTTTAACAGGGGGGTTAGGTCTTTTCGCTCTAGCCCTAGTCTTACACCAGAATATGCCGCTTGGCTCCTTAAGATGGAGAGGTGCCAGGCTTCGATTTGGAAAGGCATGGGCATCTATGACCTGGTCATGTTGTCCAAAACTGGCCTTAACTACTGTCCTGACATGTTGGTAGCTTCATTGCTGTTTTGGGACTACACTCACTATACCTTCCACTTGCCTTGTGGAATGGTTACACCCACCCTCTTCGATGTGGCCGCCATTACTGGTCTTCGACCAACTGGGGACTACTTCGACCCAGAAGAAATGTCTGAAGACCAGATTGGGTTTTCTGCTACCAAACCCACCTACACCACGTACACCAACCATTACCACAACAAATCGACGGCTGTGGTAACTGATGTGGAGCACATCGCGTTTCTAGCCCTATGGCTATCGCGCTTCGTGTTCTGCACGAAATCTCTGCAGGTGACGAAGAAAATGGTCACCCTCGCTACTCAGCTTCACCACGACCAAAACATCTATTTAGCCGAATTAATATTGACGAATTTGTATGAGTCGATAAGCAGTGGAGCGGCTCAATTGAAAGTGATCGAAAATAGAGCCAGTCTACTGCTTGCTGGTCCCTTCTGGCTACTTCAACTCTGGTTGAATGCCACTTTCGAGTCTTTTCTTCCCCAGAAGCCTCAAATAAATGAACAGGCTCCTGAGATAACTAGAAGGCGCGTCGAAGGCACCAGGCTTGCCCTATTGACTCCTACTGAGGATGGGCTGGAACTACAAAAGACCTCCGCAAACTTCGTTCAGATGTTTGCAGGGAGAAAGGAATTTACCTCGACCGTGGCCCCTTTCGCCGGTCGAAAGTGTGGTCCAGGATGGTTTACCAGGGCCCATCCTAAATCATCAGAGGATCCTCACTTTGAAGAGCATACAACAATGTGGGAAGCATTTCTCACTCCAAGGATAATGCCGTTGTGTTTCAAGAGTTCAAAGAATCAGCTGAGCCTGATTGCCTACCAGCCGAATCTTGTCTCTCGACAATTTGGCATTATCCAATCGCTTCCTTATCCAATTTATCTTCGGGAGAAATCATTGTTGTTCTTTTCTACTGACTACTCTGAAGAAGCCGCTACTAGGCATATTAGTAGGTACGTTGGTCGGACCGTACTATCATTGTTCGACTACCAACTCAACTTCCTCTGTTCACCAGCTTTTGAAGACCGGTGGAAGAGATATCACGTCGAAGAGTTCCTCGACGAGAAGGACTTTGCAGACGAACTCAAGAAGTCCTTCGTCCTGGTTCGTGATAAAATAAAGAAATGTACGTTCCTTCAAATTATATTTGTCTTTTCATTTCAACTTATATCTTCCAAATATAACTTATGAACGTTTCTTCTTTCAGTTGTTCGAAAACCTGTGGCTAAGAAGGCCACAAACAGCCATCAGGGTGGAGGTCCCTCTACAAAACCTCCAGTACAGGTAACAAAAATTTCTCTTATTTCCTTCTTTGGTTTTAAACATTCTTGTTCTCGACGTTGTGTTTTAAATCGACTCCATTTGGGATTTTCAGGAACCTGCGCCTAAGAAGCGACCAATATTAACGGTCGAATCTTCGAGTGGCGACGAGGAGTAATCTCCTCCTGTTCCTCTCAAACGGAGAAAGCTGAAAAAGGCTGCCCCTGCCCCTGAATCTCGACCTGTGATGAGAACTAAAGTCACAGGGAATAAACCCAGGCCACCCCCTGTGATCATCAAAGAGCCCACGGAGGAGGAGCTAAATGTCTTGCTCAGTAATCCTGTTGAGAGCGATAACTCCAGCCCTGGGGCTGAGGTTCCTGTACATGTAATGCCTCCGACCACTTTTAACTTAAGCGTCAATGATCACCTTCGATCGTACATCTCTCTAATCAGAATATTTTTCCTTTTCTATTTTTAGGAAACGGCTGGAACTTCAGCGCCAGCTGGGCATCCTGTCGAAGGTTCTGATACCTTCGTAAACAGCGCAGGGGAACCCACCTACAATCCTTCTTCTTTCGTCAGTTCTGCTAACGAAGTGAATCAAACTTCGGGGCCGCAGGACTCTGCGGACCATAGCAGACAACGCGAAGAGGAACTGGTGGATGATGAGTTCCTTGCTGAAACAGAGGATGTCCCTGAGAAGCATCACCAGGAGGGAGCTCAAGTGGTCAATGAGACAGAAGAGCAACATGATGAAGAGGGTCATGTTGACGTCGATGCTGCTGACAATGCTCAGCCCCAAACCACCATTGCCACAGAAAAGGTTACTTCGACAAAGCCCAGGTCTAAAGAGGACTTGGCCCTCTTGAAGTAAAATGATACAATTGGCTATCTAAACGCCATCGTCGAGAGCAGGGAAAATTCATCTGACCCTAGTCATGATGCTTCTACTGCATCAGGGAAGTCTACTTCGACTTCTCCTCTCGATGATGTCTTAAAGAAAGTTAAAGCTCAATTATTCAAGAGGGATCTAATGAAGGCTTTGGAAGGGGATCCTACTGCCCAGTCTTGTTTGGGGGCTGTCTTAGGTGCAGTCGATTTGCTGGCTGTTTCTCCAGAGATTTCCAGCTTCATCTTGGAGTTATACTCCATTTTCGACCAAGTCTCTGCGTACTACAATCGTCGAAGGGGTTTCAACATCCAACTCGAAATGCTGCATGGCAAGAGTTCTTCTGCTTGTACTGAAGTAGCTGAATCGACTTATCGAATTGCAGAATTGTCGAAATAGAGGACGTCCAAGCAACAGGAAATCGAAGCCATAGATCAGGAAAATGCCTCTATACGAGCGCAGATCGAGGAGTTGGAAGCCAGGTTAAACGCTAATACTAAGCGCAAGGAGGAACTTCTTTCGACCGTTTCATATGCAGAGAGCCAAGATGAAGTTGCTCGAGGCCTAGAGTTCGCTGAAAGGGCCCAGGCTCTAGATGACCAGATTGCCAAAATCTCTCAGGCGAATGCCTTGTGTAACAAACGACTGGAGTTACAACGAGCCAAATATCTTCGTCTCAAAGCCTCTGTCCCCTTTTAATTTTCTCTGTACTTCATTGACCATGTACTGTAATTTTTGTAATACAATGTAGCCATTTTGGTTAATCAATGTTATTTTCCATTTTGGCCTTATGGTTAACTTAGTCATTAATTGTTATTTATCTTGATCTCTTGGAGCATAGGTTTATATTTTTTCAAATATTTGCCGTTCACTCTCAAGAGCCTTTTATCTTCGCTTAACTCTTCGACCTCATAAGCTCCACCAGAAAAAGTTTGAATAATTTTGAAGGGTCCTTCCCACTTGGGTGATCATTTTCCCATGCTTCGATCTCTTCGATCCATAGGAAGAATTACCTTCCAAACTAGTTCTTCAGGCGTGAATGCCTTAGGTTTTACTTTCTTGTTGTAAGAGTCTTCCACTCTTTTCTTCTGAATTCTCAGTAGGTCGAGAGCTCGTAGTCTTTCTTCATCTAAATCTACCAATTCATCCAACATCATATCCCAATAAACCTCAGAGGGAATATCTTGATGTCTTTGAACCCTTTCTGATTGAAGACAAATTTCTGCTGGCAGTACTACGTCATGACCGTAAGTTAGCCGATATGGTGTTGTACCTGTAGCTTCTTTTGGGGACGTTCGACAGGCCCACAAGATCTGGTCTAACGTTTTGTGCCAATTTTTTGGCTTCTTTCCCACATGCTTTTTGATCAGGCCAATCACTATTTTATTCGCCACTTCGACTTGACCATTTGCCTGCGTGTAATAAGGTGTTGATGTTAGGAGTCTGAAGCCTGTTTCTTGAGCGAATTCCTGCATCTTCCGACCAGTGAACACTGACCCTTGATCAGTTGTTATAGTCCCGGGAATTCCAAATCTGTAGATAATGTTCTTTTGAATAAATTCAATGACATTTTCTTGGTCTGCGTTGACTAAAGGGATAGCTTCGATCCATTTAGTGAAATAATCAATGCCTACCAGTATATACTTCTGGCTCTTCGATGATGCTGGTCGAATCTCTCCAATAAGATCCAACGCCCATCCTCTAAAAGGCCAAGGTTTCACTATTGAATGGAGCTCGCTTGCTGGTACATGTTGGACACCAGTGTGGACTTGGCATTCCTGGCAACCCTTCGCGAACTCGACACAATCTTTCAAGATAGTAGGCCAATATAGTCCTTGTCGAAACAACAACCATTTCATCTTATGACCTACTTGGTGAGCTCCACATGCTCCAGCATGCGTAGTCGAAAGGGCTATGTATGCTTCGGTTTCGCTTAAGCATTTTAATAATATCCCTTCAGGCGTCTTTTTGAACAACTCATTCCCCATGAGTACGTAACTTAACACCCTATATTTTATTTTTCGTTCTGTCAAAGCTGCTGGATTTTGCAGGTAATCCACAATGGGTTTCCTCCAATCTTGCTCCGATAAATTGTCTATGAACGTAATTTTGAAATTCCTTTGATCAGCATACCCTAGTCTTGTTGATTCCAAATCGGTTGGAGACAAGCTGGTTGCTGTTATTTTTTCTCGGACTTCGATTGCTCTTTGTAATCTCGTTTTTGAAATCTTATACCCAGATGCAATTTGTGCCAAATCATTGGCTACTTAGTTTTCCAATCTAGGTATGTGTCGAATATTAACCACTTCGAATTTTTTCAATAAACGATTTGCTATCACAAAGTACATAATGAGATTTTCCCTTATACATTTGTACTCTTTTGTGACTTGCTTAATGACTAACTCTGAGTCTCCCATTATTTCGACTCGAGTTGCCCCCAATTCCAACAATATTTCAAGGCCAATAATTAGAGCTTCGTATTCAGCCTCATTGTTCGAACAAGTACCTTCTATCTTGTACTTGAATGTTGTTGGAATTTTTTCTGGAGAAATAATTAAGACCCCTACTCCCGTCCCATCTCTATGGCTGGAACCATCGAAGTAAAATTTCCAGGGTTCTATCTCCAAGTAATTTATATTTTCAACCTGAATTGAGTGGTCGACTATAAAGTCTGCTGCCACTTGTCCTTTCACTGCCTTAAGAGGCATAAAGGTCAATGAACACTCAGTTAATGCTAACGCCCATTTGCCAATTCGACTGTGCAAGATGGGTTTCGACAACATGTATTTGAAAACATCAAAATGGGACGAAACATACACATCAACTGGTTTTATATATTGTTTGAGCTTTGTACAAGAGAAATAGAGACATAGACATAATTTTTCAACTTCACTATATCTAGTTTCTGCATCGTTCAAAACTCTACTAAGGTAGTAAATGGGTCTTTCGACTCCATTTTCATCTTCTTGGGCTAACATGCTTCCCAAAGTTTTGTTGGATGCAGCTATGTACAATCTCATACTCCTATTGCTACAAGGAGGCACCAAAATAGGTGGCTTGGTGAGGTACCCTTTGATCTTGTCGAAGGCGTCTTACTGCTCTTGCCCCCACTCGAATCTTTCCTTATTCAATCGAAGTAAGGGTGAGAAGGCTTGCGCTTTTCCACTTAGGTTAGATATAAATCTCCTCAAGAAGTTTATCTTGCCCAACAGAGATTGCAGTTCCTTCTTGTTCGTTGGCGCTTTCACTTCCAAGATTGCCTTCGTTTTGTTCTGGTTGATTTCGATTCCTTTCTTGTGGACGAAGAAGCCCAAGAAATCTCCAGCTTTCACACAGAACGCACACTTCAAAGGGTTCATTTTCAGACCATGCTTTCTCATTCTTTCAAATGATTGTCGAAGGTGGTCTATATGGTTCTTCCTGGAAACAGATTTTACAACAATATCGTCAATATATACTTGCATGAAAGTGTTAATAAAATCATGGAAGATAGAGTTCATTGCTCGCTGATATGTTGCCCCAGCGTTTTTTAGGCCAAAAGGCATTACCACCCATTCGTAAGTGCCTAAGGCCCCAGGGAATCGAAAAGCTGTTTTCGACACATCTTCTTCAGCAATGAAATTTGATTGTATCCTGAGTAACCGTCGAGCATGCTCAGGTACTCGTGGCCAGCGGCAGAGTCGACAAGCATTTCCGCCACATGCATAGGATATTCATCTTTGGGTGTTGCAGCATTCAGATCTCTGAAATCTATGCACACTCTCAACGTACCATTTTTCTTAATGACTGGCACAATGTTTGCAATCCATTCGACATACCTCGTAGTTCGTATGAATTTGCACTTCAGCAGTCTTTCGACTTCCGTTTTGATCTTCGACAGTATTTCTGGAGCGAAGCGTCTTGGAGTCTGTTTGACAGGCTTTTTTCCAGGTTTGATTGGCAACTGAAGTTCTACCAATCCTCTGTCGAGTCCAGGAATTTCGTCGTAATCCCATGCAAAGCAGTCCTTGAACTCCTTCAGTAATTGGATCACTTCAACCCTGAGCTCTGGGTCTACTCTGGCGCTGATGTAAGTGGGTCTTCTATCTAACCCTTCGCCTAAATCGATTTCTTCTAAAGGATCCTGTGCTAACATTCTGATGTTGTTCGCCAGGGGGTCCTTTTCGAAACCCAAAGGCTCATCGTCATAGATGGCGTCAAGCCTCTGTTCCTGCATTCCCTCCGTCATGATATCAGGAGGTTCTGGGTCGAAATCTTTTCCAGGACCTATATCTGGTGGCTCCTGGTCATTGGCCTTGTTGGCCACATATTTTACTTCGGCTTCAAGAGCCGATATCATTCTTGTTTCAGCTACGTAAGCCAAAATTCGTTGTAACACTTGTGACTCAGTCATTATCACTGAATTCGCTTCCCCAACCAGTTGGATGGATGTCAGTCAGCCCACTGAAATCAATGTGGGACAAGTCTTCTTTATCCCATTGAAACCCATGATCAGGATGCAGGTATAAGGAACAAAAAGCATTTGGCGTTGGCGCCATGTCGAAGTCAGGTGCTGGACATGGCCCAATGTGAGCCAAATTTTTGTCGAAGTCAGCTCTCCCTAGGTGATTAACTTCGCCTAAGTAGTAGCTCTGATATGCTTCTACATTCTTGTTGGCTGAAGATTTTGATAGTGTTATTTGGAATTCAAAAAGAGTTAGAAGTTATGATCGAAATGGAATTAAAACACCACGCTTCGAAATTGCAGAAGCAGTGTTTCGAATGAGTGTGTCAAAGCTTGAAGCTTCGAACGGTGATCTTGGGAGCGTATCCAAAGGGGTCTCGAAACAGCAGCGAAGCTAAATCTGAGAAGAGCGTTCGAAGCAGAGAAACACCAAAGCATTTTGAATTTTAAATGAAAGCGGGACTTTCAAAGTTTGAAAGTTATGTGTTGGAGCATTTGAGGACACGTGGAAAGATGAAAGGAGCATTGTCTTGCATGTTCGAAACGTGGCATGATCTTGTAGCAAGACCGTTAGGGTCGAATTAGTATAAATAGAAGTCTTAGTGTTAGGATTTCAGTGTGTCATATCTGTTATACAAAATACTCAATAACATTCAAACTACCACATGGCAAGGGAAACGAATGCAAGAGAGATGTATGTATGATAGCACCATGTATTTTTAATTTAATAAAAGCCTTTTTACTATTTCCAGCACTTTCCTTTCTTTTTCTTTCTGTCGAATAACATTTGCAAGTTTCTTTATTTACTGTCTTTTCATTTCAAAGTCTTTTCTTCAAAGTCTTACATTTTACTGCTTTCTTTGTATTTCGAAGCACTTTATGTTTCAGAGAACTTTTACGCTTTCAATGTCTTTACTTTCAAGTATTATTCTTCAAACATGTACTTTCACTTAAACTCCTTTCTAGATTTCTTGCATTAAACGCTTTCTTCACATTTTAAACTTCCACATTCCAGAAACCTTTTGTGTTAAATGTTTTATGGATCGAAACCAGTTACTTCATTTTCCATACAGTTTTATATGTCTTTTCAATCAGCATTACAATTAGCAATCATTCGTATAACTTAGTTTTCACATACATTTTGACCGCATTCTTAAACTCTTAGAGAGAGGGATCGAAACGAACCAAACATTTATACAATAGCACCCATGAATAATTGTTCGATTGTGAGAGTAACCTTGATATCCAAGGAGTCCTAGGATCAATCTAGTCGATCCTGTGAGTTACCAAAGAGATTGAGTAGCGTTAATAAAGATTATTCGATAGTTTGGAAGACTAGCGGTTGTTTACCAGAAATCACTGGAAACAAATTGGCACACCCGGTGGGACCAATAGTTGGATATCAGAATTAAGGATTGTCAAGACATAGCCATCCCAGAAACGTAGGAACATAAGAAGTTTGCTGTTTTATGAACCTGAGAAGTGGTAAGATAACCAACAGCAACCAACCTTTATCCAGAAGAAAACGTTTGGATAAAATGTCTAATTCAGACAATCAACAAGGAGACCAAGGTGGCCCACAGGCAACAGGCGCTAACGCGTCCATTTCGAGCGGAGCATCTAATGTAATGCCTTCGAATGCACAGGCTGTTGCATCTTCAACCAGTAACATGGCCACCAACGGAGTAAGTGGCGTATCAACCAACAGTTCGATCTTAGGAAATACTGGAACTATGGGCTACCCTGGGGGATTCGTTCCGCCACCTGGGACACAATCCCATTTCGCATCTCCATCAACTAGACCACCCGGCTTCGATGGGAATAGAATTAGAAGTTCTTCTTACGGAATGCCAACATCTTTTATGGCAGGTTTACACAATTCCACATCGAATTCATCCCCACAACTAGGATCTGGGTCTGGGGCAAACCAATTTGTGTCAAATAACCAAGGGTCAGTGGGTTATAGCACGTTGCCTATCCTAACCACAGATAACCAGTTGGCTTTTAGGCAATTGATGGATGAAAGCAACCACAATATGATAGGGGTGTTAGCGCAAACCATGCAGGAAATATTCGCCCCAATAGTTCAGAATGTAACTGTGACGAACAGGGAAAACGCTGACAATATGAGTCGAATAGCAGATTTCTTTGCTCCCACAGAAAGGCGTAGGCAGAACCAGGCGGGATTTCGAACAAACGTGCCTGTTATAGAGCAAATTGCCAACGACCCAATTCATAGACCACCCAGAGAAGAGGTTAACTTAGGGGCCAGAGCACCAAGGTTAGAAGCCCCAATAATTCCAGGCCCACAAAGGGAAGTTATGGAAACAGGGGCAAGGATCGAAAGACCAGAAGCCCCAGAATTCCGAGGAGAACAACCTAGGGGAGTCGTTTTGGTCGGTCGAAACCAAGATGCCGATGCTGTCGTTCATAGGGTTCGAAACGATAACGTCTTGGCAGAAAATAATCTGACCACCATGATAGAGAGGATCATGACCCAAAACGGCCTCAACATGGGAATGAGGAGGCCAAATTACGCTTCTCCTATATTAGATTGTATAATGCATACTGATTTACCAAGGGGATACAAAGTCCCTAAATTTACAAAGTTCGCTGGGGATACCAACGAGTCAACAGTCGAACACATAGCGAGATATTTAACCGAAGCGGGGGATATAGCCAATAACGAAGATCTTAGAATCAAATATTTCCCAAGTTCCTTGACAAAAAATGCTTTCACTTGGTTTACCACGTTGCCTCCTGGGTCTGTTGATACTTGGACCCTTTTAGAGAGATTATTCCATGAACAATTTTACATGGGACAATCGAAAATAAGTCTGAAGGAATTGGCCAGTGTTAAGAGAAAGTTCACTGAACCCATTGATGACTATTTGAATAGATTTAGGCTGTTAAAATCCAGATGTTACACAGTAGTGCCTGAGCATGAGTTAGTCGAAATGGCCGCTGGGGGATTGGATTACTCTATTCGAAAGAAATTAGATACTCAGCATTTGAGGGATATGGCTCAGTTAGCCGATAGGGTTCGACAGGTCGAAAGACTAAAAGCCGAAAAAGCCCGAGTCTTTAAGAATAGTAAGAAAGAAAGGATTTCCTATGTTGGAACTGAGGAAGCAGAAGAATATCCTGAATTCGAATTCGAAGAGGTCGAAATCGACCTCGCTGAATTAAAACAGGCCCCGCCTTACTCCTGCAAAATGTTAGTTCCTACGAAAGGGAAAGATATTGTTGAAAATGAGAAAAGTGATAAGTTTCCAAAGAAGGTTTACACCTTCGATGTCACTAAATGTGACGAAATCTTTGACTTGCTGGTCAAAGATGGCCAACTAATTGTGCCATCAAATGTCAAAATACCCCCTTTGGACCAAAGGAAGAAAAGGGGATTTTGCAAATATCATAGTTTCCTGGGCCACAAGACCTCACAATGTTTTCTTTTCAGGGATTTGATTCAAAACGCAATCAAAGATGGCAGATTAAAGTTTGCTGATAAGATGAAGATGAAAGTGGACGAAGATCCTTTGGACGTCGCAGACACCAACTACTCCGAGCCTGCATGCATTGGAGAAGTCAACATGGTGGAAATTGATCGAAGCGACACCCTAACTGGAGAGAAGGACATTGAAGTCGAAAACTGGGTGATCGTCGAAGTAAGCGAGGAAGTCACTGAAGGCATCCAGAATACACCAGACACTTCGATTGCTGGACCTGTGGCTGTTGCAGAAGAAACCCAGGCTACTGAAGGCCAAGGGGATCACAACGAAGGATTTACACAAGTCACTGAGGGCTTGAGTTTGGAATTAGAGAAAGTCCAAATTACGCAGCCAGTCCCCTCTCAGAAGGAAATATGGGACACTCTAGGGGAACCCAGTGGAAAATATGACTATCTGGTCAAATATTCTGCCCCAGAAAGTTCGAAAGTCCAGATCGAAGATATAAAGCCCACAGGATGGGGCGATGACGAAACAAAAGAGGGGGATTTGGAAATAAATATGGTGGACATGGAAAGACCCCGTTCTGAGATGAAGGAAGTGGAAAAATACTTAGAAAAAGAAAAGCATAGAATGGGGGACAATCACACTGGAGATGATACTCTCAAAGACTATCTCATGTCATGCCACAAAGGAGATCCAGGCATGATACTGTGCCCTAGGTGCAGCATCCTCTGCAACCAAAGAATTGCTGCAAATTTCGAAAGGGTACAGAGGGCTCGAACTGGCAACAATTGGCGCCAGGATAACCAACTTTTTAGATGCTACCCCAAGGCTGGAGAAAGTTTATTGGAGTTTATTTTTCGCTGCTACAAGGGGGCAACTAAGTGCTTGGTGTGCCCAAGATGTTCTGCTGTGTATGACCAAAGCATGGCTAGGGCCTTCGAAACGATCCCCTTCGCCCCTTGCTGGAGCCATCAAGAAACTGCCCAGATGGGTCCACGTTTCGACAGCAGATACAAACAGCGAAGACCAGATAGCCCTCACCCCAAAGTTGCTCGAAGAGTGACTTTCAAACTCCCTGCTGAGGTACCAACCGATAGATGGCTGCAAGTCAGAAACGACAAAGGCAAAGACAAATGGAGGAATGCTGAACGAAATGCACGCCATGCTGTGACATACAGGAGGCAATTCAACACACAAAAAAGGGAGGAAGTCAGATTAGAAAATTACAAAGGGAGGAACCCCATGTCAAGATCCCAGTGGCGCAGACAGCAAAGGATTCGAAAGGCTGAAAGAGAAGCTGTGGCAAACAAAGGGGATACTTCAACAAAGATACAAGGTGAATCGAGCACCAACAAACCAAAAAGTCAGACGGAAGAGAAACCTCCAGTCAACAGAAGGCTTTTCTCTGAAGATCAACAAGACGGACCAAAGGAATACACTCCAGGCCCGGAAGAGGACGAAGATATGATAACAGATAACTTCGAATCGGAGGGGGAGTCTTCATTTAATCTGAACTGTAACGTAGTGTCTGTGCTTCCCTGCGAATTCGGGCAAGAAACCGAAATCAATGAATATGAGGAAGAAGACACCACAGATTTAATGAAACATAGGCCCGTATGCTACTACGTGATGGACAATGGGGCTGTTGAAGAACAAAATGCGTTCTTCGAACGTCCAGAGCCTACAATGAAGAATCATCTCAAACCACTTTTCATTCGGGCGAAAGTGGGTGTCCATGGTGTGAACAAAGTTCTAGTGGATGGGGGTGCTGCAGTCAATCTGATTCCCCATTTCATGCTAAAAAGGTTGGAAATCCGCGAAGGGGATATCAAGCCCCATAATATGGTTCTATCCAATTATGAAGGAAAAGTGGGTAAAACACTGGGGGTGGTCCAGTTGGAATTAACAATAGGCTCAAGTTGCAGGCCCACCATGTTTATGGTTGTCGAAGCCAAGGCCAACTATAACTTACTGCTAGGAAGAGAGTGGATCCATGGCGTGGGAGCAGTTCCTTCGTCAATGCATCAACGACTAGTCCTGTGGAGAGATGACGGAATCGTGGAAAATATCGAAGCAGACCAGAGTTACTTTATGTCAACTGTCAATCTAGTTGACAAAAGGGATTATGATAAAAATCTGGCAAAGATTGCTCCATGTGTTCCAAATGATGAGATAAATGAAACTAGAAATGCCCACTACTACATGACACTTCGTCATGATGGACTCTACTGGGATAGAACAATAATTAGTGAAGAAGAGGAAGTTGAAGGTGCTATACCAAAACGGCCAGCAGGCTGGGACTTCGACAACCTTAACCATGACTGAGTCTACCTTTTTCGAAAGGATTTCGGCCTATATGGCTGAGAATGAATCAAAAGCGGCCTTAGAGGCTGAAATAAATGAACCATTTGAAAAAACGAATGAAGTTAGTGGGGGGGGGGGGGGGGTTCGAAATGCTCACCCAGCGAAGAGTTAGAGATGGATCAAAGGTTGGATGCCATCTATGACAAAGAACCCTTAGGCTTCGAAAGGGATCCCATAAACTCAGGTGTCAAAATGTTGGCACAGGACCCGCTCGAAGAAGTCAACTTAGGGGATGACAAAACAAAAAAAGTAACTTACGTAAGTGCCAAACTTAGCCCAGGCCTCAAGGAAAAAGTGATCGAAATCCTTAAGGAGAACAAAGATTGTTTCGCATGGGATTATGATGAGATGCCTGGTTTAAAGAGGGAGTTGGTCGAACATAGGCTGCCAATCAAAGATGGCAAGAGGCCCATCAAACAAACTCCCAGAAGATTCGCGCCAGCGGTTCTCACAAAAATTAAAGCTGAGATCGAAAGGTTGCTGCGTTGCAAATTCATCAGAACAACAAGGTACGTCGAATGGTTAGCAAACATAGTACCTGTTATCAAGAAAAATGGTTCTTTAAGGATTTGCATAGATTTTAGGGATTTAAATACTGCAACCCCTAAAGATCAATATTCCATGCCCGTGGCAGAAATGCTAGTAGATTCTGCTGCAGGATTCGAATACTTGAGCATGTTAGATGGATACTCTGGATATAACCAGATTTTCATTGCTGAAGAAGATGTTGCAAAGACAGCATTTCGTTGCCCAGGAGCCTTAGGCACCTACGAATGGGTGGTGATGCCTTTTGGTTTAAAAAATGCTGGGGCAACTTATCAAAGGGCGATGAATTCAATCTTTCATGACTTTATCGAAACCTTCATGCAGGTGTATATTGATGATATAGTCATCAAATCTATATCTGCAGAAGCACATTTGCATCATTTAAGCCAATCATTCGAGCGAATGAGAAAACATGGCTTAAAAATGAATCCCCTTAAATGTGCATTTTTTGTGCAGGCTGGAGATTTTCTTGGTTTTGTGGTCCACAAGAAAGGAATTGAAATCAACCAGAACAAAACCAAAGCCATAATGGAGACGAAAGCACCTGCGTCAAAAAGGGAGTTGCAATCTCTGCTAGGGAAAGTTAACTTCCTCAGAAGATTCATTTCGAACCTGAGTGGAAGGACTCAAGCTTTCTCTCCGTTACTTCGCCTGAAGCAAGGTCAAGCCTTCGAATGGAACGAAGCTCACCAGGAGGCGTTTGACAAAATAAAAGAATATCTTTCTCAGCCTCCTATCTTGTCTCCACCATCATGGGGGAAGCCCATGAGATTGTACATATCCGCCTCTGAAGTTAGCATAGGTAGTATGTTAGCACAAGAAGATAACAATGGCGTCGAAAGAGCCATATACTATCTAAGTAGAGTGCTGAATGATGCAGAGACCAGATATAGCAATTTAGAAAAGCTATGTCTCTGTTTGTATTTCTCTTGTATGAAACTCAAGTATTATATAAAACCTGTTGATGTTTATGTTTCGTCTCACTTCGATGTCATCAAACATATGCTTTCAAAGCCAATAATGCATAGTAGAGTTGGAAAGTGGGCTCTGGCTTTAACAGAATATTCATTGACGTTCATGCCCTTAAAAGCTATGAAAGGTCAAGTGATTTCTGATTTCATTGTGGATCATTCGTTGGTTGAGCAGACAAGCATGAGTTACGTCGAAATACAACCTTGGAAATTGTACTTCGATGGTTCAACCCACAAGAATGGAAGTGGTGTTGGAGTCCTTCTAATTTCTCCTGAAGGAATTCCAACAAAATTCAAGTATAAATTGGACGGTCCTCGTTGTTCGAACAACGAAGCTGAGTATGAAGCGCTCATTGTTGGACTTGAAGCTTTGTTGGAATTGGGGGCAACCAGAGTCGAAATTAAAGGAGATTCTGAGTTGGTGGTCAAACAAATTACAAAAGAATATAAGTGCATAAAGGAAAATCTAATGGTATACTTCGTCATAGTCAATAGGCTATTGAGAAAGTTTGAATACATGGATATTCAACACATACCAAGATTAGAAAACCAAGAAGCAAATGACTTAGCGCAGTTGGCTTCAGGTTATAGAGTATCCACCAAGAATCTTAAGGATTTGGTCGAAATAAGGGGAAGAGTTATGGCTACTAGATTCACACCATCGGATCTGGAAAGTATGAGATTGGGATATGCCGAGAAACAGGGATTCGAAATTCTAGCCATAAATACTTTGTCAGATACAGATTGGCGAAGTCCATTAAAGAGTTATTTAGCAGACCCAACTCTAAAAGTAGATAGAAAAACAAAATATAGAGCATTGTCATATCTCCTCATGGGGAACGAATTGTTCAAAAAGACCCAAGAAGGTGTTTTATTGAAATGCCTAGGAGAGAGTGAGGCATATTTAGCATTGTCCGAAGTCCATAATGGGGCATGTGGGGCACACCAAGCAGGCCATAAAATGAAATGGTTGCTATTTCGATATGGTTTGTATTGGCCTAGCATGCTCAAAGATTGCATAGACTTTGCGAAAGGATGTGAGGAATGTCAGAAACACGCAGGAATTCAACACGCCCCTGCAAGTGAGCTGCATTCGATCATCAAACCATGGCCATTCAGAGGATGGGCATTGGACCTGATAGGCGAAATAAATCCTGCTTCGTCCAAAGGTCAGAAATATATCTTGGTTGGAGTAGATTATTTTACCAAATGGATTGAAGCTATACCTTTGGTAGTTGCTGATCAAGAGGCAATTATCGAATTTATACAAAAGCACAACAAAATATAGAGCATTGTCATATCTCCTCATGGGGAACGAATTGTTCAAAAAGACCCAAGAAGGTGTTTTATTGAAATGACTAGGAGAGAGTGAGGCATATTTAGCATTGTCCGAAGTCCATAATGGGGCATGTGGGGCACACCAAGCAGGCCATAAAATGAAATGGTTGCTATTTCGATATGGTTTGTATTGGCCTAGCATGCTCAAAGATTGCATAGACTTTGCGAAAGGATGTGAGGAATGTCAGAAACACGCAGGAATTCAACACGCCCCTGCAAGTGAGCTGCATTCGATCATCAAACCATGGCCATTCAGAGGATGGGCATTGGACCTGATAGGCGAAATAAATCCTGCTTCGTCCAAAGGTCAGAAATATATCTTGGTTGGAGTAGATTATTTTACCAAATGGATTGAAGCTATACCTTTGGTAGTTGCTGATCAAGAGGCAATTATCGAATTTATACAAAAGCACATTATCTATAGGTTTGGATTACCAGAAAGTATAACTACAGACCAAGGTTCTGTATTTACTGGTAGAAAGATGCAAGGATTTGCCCAAGAAATGGGGTTTAGATTGCTAACTTCAACACCATATTATGCTCAAGCAAACGGACAAGTCGAAGCGGCAAACAAAGTAATAATAGGATTAATCAAGAAGCATATTGGCAAGAAGCCAAGAAATTGGCACAAAACTCTGGACCAAGTGTTATGGGCTTGTAGAACATCTCCAAAAGAAGCCACTAACACCACTCCTTTCCAACTTACATTCGGCCATGATGCAGTGTTACCAGTAGAAATTCATCTGCAATCAGTTCGAATACAGAAACAAAACGAAATTCCAGCCGCGTTATATTGGGAAATGATGATGAATGAATTAGTTGAATTGGACGAAATTAGATTACATGCGTTGGAGATTTTGATGAGACAAAAAGAAAGAGTGGCCAGAACATACAATAAGAGGGTGAAGAAAAAAGTATTCGTTATTAATGACTTGGTTTGGAGAGTCATATTGCCTATGGATAAGAAGAACAAAGCATTAGGTAAATGGTCACCTCATTGGGAAGGACCTTTTCGAGTACTAAAAGTTTTCTCTAACAATGCCTACGAAGTCGAAGAACTCTTAGATGATAAACGTGTCCTAAAGGTTAATGGGAAATATTTAAAGAAATATAAACCAAGCCTGCGGGAAATTCGAATAGTAACAACGTAAACAAAGCATTATAAAAAAGCCAAGATGGCAAGATAAGAATGCCAAAATGGCGTTGTTCGAATATTACATTGAAAGAACCAAAGTTATGGTCAGATAGACAAAAAATCTAGAAATAAACATTATTTTTCAATCGAGTAAAGGTACTTCGAAATGTTTCAAGTCTCTGCTGAGCAAACCGCCGGGCACCTTCCAAGGTTGCTACTTCTCCTTTAAGTTGTTCTGCAGTCTCCATTTCTGCAAGCCCCCGGTTGAGAAGCTCTTCGAATTGGTTACCTGCAGGATTAGTTTCGAAGGCTAGTTGTTGTTCCTTAGCCTCCTTAACTTTCTGCTGAAGTTCCAGAATCTGCCTTTCCCAAACAAGAATGGACTCAGCTCGAGCCTCATATTCAGTTTTTGCCTGCTTCAGATGCATAGCCTGATCTTCAGCTTCTTGAGAAAGCTCCGAAGCTTGTTCATAGGCGGCATCCATAGCAATGCGTTTCTCGTGAACCTTTTTGGCAGCAGATTCGTCTTGGAGAAGATAGCCAGTTACGTTGTCCAGCAGATTTTGAAGATCAAACAAGAGAGTACTAACTGGCAAGGAGCAGCTGGAAAGATTAACCTTTGTAAGCAGCTCCTTCATAGTGTAGCAAGCAGTACTATCTTGCTTAAGCACTTCGAAGATATCCACATTGAGAATAGTTCTCCTAATTTTGTTGAGAAGAACAACTCTTTCATCTGTGGGAAGAGGATAGCTGGTTGAACTTGTGCCAGCCCTAGCGAGTGGAATGTCCCTCTGGGCCAACTTTGCCTTCATGTACCCAATAGGGTCATTTCGCCTCAGAAGTGCCAGTTCCTCATCAGTCATTCGAGACGGAGAGGATTGGGGGAATTCCACGCGTAGGGGAACCTCGTTTGTTTCAACCTTTGGGTTTTCGTTGATTGTATCACCATCCCCTTCATTTGCTTCGTACTCTTGATCTTCTTCATCCTCGACCAAATCTACCACTTCGATACCATCCTTTTCACCACTATGTGCATTAGACTCCGTCCCGGCAGTCGAACCATCATTGTCATTTTCCCCATCATTGGCGTTTTCCTCCTCAGATTCTTCGTCTGCAGATTCTTCGAATCCTTGCCCAGAATCAGCTTTTTCCTCTTCAGTCTGAGCATCCTTTGGATCCTCTTGAAGAGTTTCAAGGGGGGACTTTTGAAGAACCCTTTGTGAATCCTCTGCAGACGTTTGAGGTATGGTTTCGTTCACCTCTTTCAGAGGAATGGAGGTACCTTGGTCATCTGGCTGCTCAGAAGTTCCAGCCAAAACCGCCACGTTGGAAGAACCTTTGTTTTGGACCAAATTGCTGGAATCTCCTTGAGGAGAGGAGTTAAGCGAAACAGCAGCCCTGGACGGTGAGATCGAAATAGTAGAAGTGGGATTCAGGATGTTCTGCAAGGAGCAGCAAAGTGTTAAAGGATGACACTCACCAAGGTAATAAGAAGTTAAACAGTTTTAAAAAAAAAAAAAAAAAAAAGAAGTTCGATTTACCTGTGGCCCCTCAGAAGAGAGGTTACTAGCTATGCGTTCCAACTGTGGGTTGGAGGTCGAAGGTGGATTTTTGGATTGTGGTAAGGGAGCAGCATCCCTGGAGTCGAGTCCAGAGACACTAGTAGGAGCAGTACTTTTGGGTGTAGCTTTCTTCAGCTTCTTCTTCGAAGCAATGTTTGAGTTTCCTCCAGCAGTCAGATCTTCCCCAATGGTGCTTGGTTTCCGCTTCTTGGGAGTAGTGGGGGGAAGCTTGTTGGTCTGAACGAATTTTAACGAAGTTAGATATAAAAGGATTGAGTGAATTCGAAGCATAAAAAACTAAGTGATTACCGTTGGAATTGGGGCACTTGTTGTTGTTGGCGTTGTTGTTATTGGTGTAGTTGCAGCAGCAGTAGTCGTTTCGGGTGGATTAGTCTTTTCGGTAGTTTCGATGGAGGCTTGAGAGGCACTCCCTTCCTTCGATTTCGAGGCAGTGGTCTTTATCCTGATAGCTGAAAATCAAAACATTTAAAGCAAAGATTAAAGATTTGGAAAATAAAGATATTTGGGAGTTTTTCCCAAGCATTCGCACCTGTGCCTTGATCAGATTTAATTGACATGGCAGAAAGGTCATATCGAAGATGTCCTGGGAAATCATGAAGCCAGTGTCGAGCCCATGTCACAGTCTCAGATGGCTTTGGTTTCCTTTGAAGATATTTGAACATCTCTTTGCAAGTAAACCACCATGGATATGGGGGAAACCAAGCCAGAGCCAGTTCTGAGGTAGGTAATCTGGGAAATTTAGGTGGATGCATTTCGAATGCCAACCTATACCTATCCTCAGGTGACAGCCCTGAAGTAAGTTTTAGCTGGGAAACTTTTTGTTTAAATTTTTCCTTCAAGGTCTCAGCCGCTTGATGCACAGTGGAGTCCAAGCGTGTGGGGTCGTAAGTAGTTTCGAAGTAATTTTGAAAAGCTTTTATTTCTTTGGCATGAGTAAACATACCTTTCTTTGCTGGTACCTGCACATCGAAGGCATCAATTAGTTTCTGTCGAATAGTAAGTGTATCGAACATACAAGTTTGATAAAACTTAATCCACCACTCCAGAAATCCTTTGGCCGCGAGATGAGTAGGTTCGAAGGCTATCAGTTCAAATTGGGCAAAGCCCTGATATTGTTCTTGTTGGATCTTGGCTTCCCTTGCCTTGAAAGTTCGACCAGATGTGATGGCGCTCTCAGTCTGGAACAAAGGTTCAGGAATCAGTTGGCATAGGCCAAACTGCCTCGAAACGAAGTTTGGTTGGTAGGCAAAGAGAAGAATTTGGTTCTTAGCTGGGGTTATCCTTGAAGAAATAAGTCTAGGAAGCAAGAAAGCTCTCCACACATCTTGGATTTCCTTACTCTTGATGGCTTCTGAGAGAGCCATGGTGAACCAAGAAGGTCCATGAGCCCTCGAAGCAAAGGGCGCCATGCTCTCTTCGAACTTGTGTCTTTTTGAGAGTATCAAGATGTACTTTGAAAATTGAACCTTGAAGTCATCCTTGTCATCATTAGGGGTTAGTCTTCGAAGCCTAGTGCCTTCGACTATCCTATCACTTATTTCTGCATCTTGTTCGTTTATGGTGTTGGCGGTTGATAAAGAGGGTTCGAACATGGCATTGAGCCATAATTGAAGTAACCAAAATGGGCCAGCTAAAAGAATGTTTTTGGAATTATGGGATTTGAGGCTCGAAACAGCTGACCTCAGGCTCTCATAGAGGTCAACTAAGAGTAATTCGCTTAGGCACACTTTGCGATTTTCATGTAAATCCCTAGCTAAAGGAATGAACCTACTAGCTACCTGCAGGGATCTACTGCAGAAAACGTACCTAGACAGCCACAGGGTTAAGAAAGCAATATGCTCTGTGTCAGACACATTATCCCCTTCAGCATGATAATGGCCGATAAATTTGGAGAAGCTGGCTAACTTGACTTCGAAGTCAATTATGCTTGAGTGCTCTTCATTGTCAGGAACATAAGTTTCCCCCACTGGCGACAGCCCAGTAATGGCTGCTATATCGAAGAAGGTTGGGGTAATCATTCCACCTGGAAGATGGAAAGTGTTGTAGGTACTATCCCAGAAGTAGAGGGACGCAAATAGCAGAGGATGACTATAGGTGAATCCAGGTTTCGATAGCTTAATAAGGTTATAAATGCCTAGTTCTTCCCATTGCTGGGATTTTTTGGCTTCTACTTTCGTAAACCAGTTTTGATAAGCAACATCAGCAGTAGGGCAAGATCGGAATGGTTTAAAATTGCTTTTTACATAATCCAAGATAAATGGGTCCTTGGGATGAACAGTTGAGGTTTCTGTGGTTTTCGGATTAAGAAATTCTACTGCCCTAGGGGCATCCATTTTGTTGAATAAAGGTTTGAAGTTGTAACACACGGGAAAAATGGTCCTGGTGTCCTTTAGTATTTCAAAAACTGTAAGAGGGCCATTTAAGGCTAACCTCTTACCAGCAACATGGGTAGGGATGAGTACCTGTGATGCGTACAGCATTTCCTTTTCTTTGGAGATCATTTGAGGAGCAAGAGCAGATTGGCCTTGAATGGTGACGATTTTACTCTCCATAGTTGCTCCTGTAGTTTTTCCCTTCTTCTTGGAGACTTTCTTGAGTTGAGATGATGTGGAAGAAGACATTTTTGTTGTTTGAGAGCTTAGAGTGTTTATGAGAGAAGAAGAGTAAAATTCCAGAGTTGAAAGGTTTAGAGTGTAAAGAAGGAAAAAGGAAGGTTAAATTGACGTTTTATAATAAGAAGATGAAACATCCGCCGAGTGAAAGTATGATACGTGGAGATCATGGATTGGTGTGATGAAGAGGTGGCGAGAAGTTGATATAGGTAATAGGCGTGATTTTAAAAACAATCATTACTTATAACTGCACCATGCTGTGAAGTGACTTTGGGCGGTTAAGGTACCCAAAGGGTGCTATGATTGATGTGACTAGGGTCAAACGCATTAAATGCTATGATGATTCGAAGATCCTATCAAAATCTTGTATAAATGTTTAAAATAGGTATTTCTCAGAGAGATCGAAATACATATTTTAAAGGGGCAATTTGTTGGCTGAAGATTTTGATAGTGTTATTTGGAATTCAAAAAGAGTTAGAAGTTATGATCGAAATGGAATTAAAACACCACGCTTCGAAATTGCAGAAGCAGTGTTTCGAATGAGTGTGTCAAAGCTTGAAGCTTCGAACGGTGATCTTGGGAGCGTATCCAAAGGGGTCTCGAAACAGCAGCGAAGCTAAATCTGAGAAGAGCGTTCGAAGCAGAGAAACACCAAAGCATTTTGAATTTTAAATGAAAGCGGGACTTTCAAAGTTTGAAAGTTATGTGTTGGAGCATTTGAGGACACGTGGAAAGATGAAAGGAGCATTGTCTTGCATGTTCGAAACGTGGCATGATCTTGTAGCAAGACCGTTAGGGTCGAATTAGTATAAATAGAAGTCTTAGTGTTAGGATTTCAGTGTGTCATATCTGTTATACAAAATACTCAATAACATTCAAACTACCACATGGCAAGGGAAACGAATGCAAGAGAGATGTATGTATGATAGCACCATGTATTTTTAATTTAATAAAAGCCTTTTTACTATTTCCAGCACTTTCCTTTCTTTTTCTTTCTGTCGAATAACATTTGCAAGTTTCTTTATTTACTGTCTTTTCATTTCAAAGTCTTTTCTTCAAAGTCTTACATTTTACTGCTTTCTTTGTATTTCGAAGCACTTTATGTTTCAGAGAACTTTTACGCTTTCAATGTCTTTACTTTCAAGTATTATTCTTCAAACATGTACTTTCACTTAAACTCCTTTCTAGATTTCTTGCATTAAACGCTTTCTTCACATTTTAAACTTCCACATTCCAGAAACCTTTTGTGTTAAATGTTTTATGGATCGAAACCAGTTACTTCATTTTCCATACAGTTTTATATGTCTTTTCAATCAGCATTACAATTAGCAATCATTCGTATAACTTAGTTTTCACATACATTTTGACCGCATTCTTAAACTCTTAGAGAGAGGGATCGAAACGAACCAAACATTTATACAATAGCACCCATGAATAATTGTTCGATTGTGAGAGTAACCTTGATATCCAAGGAGTCCTAGGATCAATCTAGTCGATCCTGTGAGTTACCAAAGAGATTGAGTAGCGTTAATAAAGATTATTCGATAGTTTGGAAGACTAGCGGTTGTTTACCAGAAATCACTGGAAACAATTCTCAACAATCCCATCAGGACGCCATAATATCAACCTTTGGTGCATCGATGATGGTACTGCTCCGACACCATGTATCCATTCTCGGCCTAATAATAGGTTGTAATTTGGTTTCGCCGATATGACCATGAACATGATTGGTCGAAGGATGGATCCCACTTTGAGGTCTAGTTGAATCACACCCATGGTGGTCCCTATTCCACCTTCGTAGTTCGATAGGACCATATTATGAGGCTTAATGCCTTCATCATTCTTGCCTACTTTTCTTAGCATGAAGTGGGGGATTATATTGATAGTCGCCCCACAGTCCACCAAGATCTTGTTTACAGTGGCCTCTTCGAGCTTTGCCCTTATGAATAAAGGCTTGAGGTGACTCTTCATCGCCTCAGTTGGTGGTTCGAAGAAACCATTTTTCTCCTCAGTGCAGCCATTACCCATGACAAAGTAGCATACTGGCCTATGCTTGGCCATTTCTTGTTCGACTTCCCAATCGTTTGATTCGACTTCCACTTGGCGGTTGAATTCTCTTGGCAAGACCGAAACTATATTTACCATGATGTCTAATGTGTCGTCGGACTCAGAGCCATCTCTGTCACCAGCTTCGTTTTGGTCAGGCCATACCAATCTGTTGGTTACTGGTTCCCTCTCCAAAGGCTTTCTTTGCTTTCGCTGGGGGACATTTGAACTCGACTCTGGCTTTGGTTCTTTGACAGCCTCTCTCTCAGCCTTGCGCCGCCTTTGGTATCTTCTCCACTGGGATCGAGACATTGGGTTCTTTCACTTGTAATTACTCGATACTTGAGCAACTTTGGTGTCACCTGCACGAGGTTCTTTCTTGAGTATCAAAGATGAGCCTCTTGGCACTTCAAAGGGGTGCCACCTTTCTTCGTTGGGTCTCTTTCAACCTGATGTTTTTAGCCATGTATCGACTGGCACATTGGTTGGAGGCCTGAAAGTTAGTGGCCTCTTTTCCTGACTTGAACCCTTTTGGTAGGTTCTTCTAGGATCGTGTCGAACATCAGAGCCTGCACCTTTCTGGGCATTTCTGCTCCATTTCTTGTTTGCTGCTCTCACACCTTCGATGTGTTCAGCAGCTTTCTTGTCAAAAATAGAGTTGCATCGAGGACACATCATTACTTCTGATTTCTTCTTCTGGCATCGTTGCAAGAATTCTGCCAGATTTTCGTTCTCAAGGGGGAACGCTGTCCTGTTTGCTTGCTCTTGCCTGATGGCTTCCTCTGAGACTTTTGATTCAGAAATTTCGACCATGTTGACATTCATGTTGTCTTTAGTAGCAAGAGTCATTTGCTTCATTTGAGCCTCCAGGTCTTTCGTCTGGCCTTGCACCGCAGCCAAGTAGGAAGTGGGTTTAGTTCCAGATTTTGAGACTCCACCTTTTTCCAGTTTTGGGCCCTCAGCGGCCTTTTGGACTGCCTCGATTGTTTTTCTAGAAAGGTTCCCAGAAAAACTGCCGAATATTGGCATATTGATGTGATCTTTGGTGACTTCAACCATAGTTATCCCTGGCCTCTTCACCTGACTCCTGGAAGCTTCGATCACATTGACCTCTGAAGGTTCAGCATAATGGGCCTCTGCCTGTAAAGGGTTCGAATCCACATTCATGGGGGCCTTATCAGTGAACTTCAACCTTCCTTCTTCGATAGCATTTTGCACGAGATCCCTGAAAAGAAAACATTGAGATGTTTTATGGCCCAGAAAGTTATGATATTTACAATAGCCTCTTTTCTTTCTTTGATCTATAGGAGGCACTTTTACCCCTGGGGGTATTATCATTTGGCCATCTTTTACAAGTAAATCAAAAATTTCATCACATTTCGTAATATCGAAACTGTAAGTCTTTTTTGGGAACCTATCATTGGCCTTTTCAGACCCAGTGGGGTTTTTTCCACTTGAGGGGACTAGTAATTTGCAAGAGTATGGTGGCCCTTGTTTTAACTCAGCCAAATCGACCTCACTTTCTTCGACGACTATAAGTTCGTCGAATGTTTCTGGATCTTCTTCGTCCATTTCGACATATGCTATCTTTTCTCTTTTATGAGTTTTCGTCGCCCTGGCTTTTTCAGCTTTAAGGCGTTCCACCTGTCGAACCCTATCGGCCAATTGGGCCATGTCCCTCAGATACTGAGTGTCTAATTTCTTCCTAATGGAGTAATCTAGACCTCCTGCGGCTATTTCGACTAACTCGTGCTCTGGCACTTGCGTAAAGCATCTTGCCTTGAGCAATCTAAACCTATTTAGGTATTCGTCTATAGGCTCAGTGAATCTCCTCTTTACACTAGCCAATTCTTTCAGGCTTATCTTGGTCTGTCCCATGTAGAATTGCTCATGGAACAATCTCTCCAACTGAGTCCAATGGTGGATCGAATTGGGAGGGAGAGTTGTGAACCAAGTAAACGCATTCTTTGTTAGGGAACTTGGGAAATACTTAATCCTTAGGTTCTCATTGTTTGAGATTTCTCCCGCTTCGATTAAATATCTTGCCACATGTTCGACAGTGGATTCTGTCGTGTCCCCTGAAAACTTAGTGAACTTAGGGACTTTGCATCTAGGAGGCAAGTCTGTTTGCAGCACATATTCCGATAGCGGGGATGTGAAGTTGGGCCTACGAAAGCCCGTATTCATCCCGTTTTGCATCATGATTCTTTCAATCATGGCTGTCAAGTTATTCTCCAAACCAACATTCTGGTACTGGATCTGCTGAACTATTTCGTCAGCGTTTTGGTTTCTATTTACCATCCTTATTTCTGGGGCTACGACTCTCGGATCTTCGACCCCGGGTTGTTCCAGTTGTACCCTAAGGTTCTCTTCGACAGGCTGCTGGACTTGGTTAATAGTGGTTTCTTCCTCTAGAAGTATGCCTTGGTTTCCCCTTACACGTGCTCTTTGGGGCTGTCGAATTTGTTGGGGTACCCCAAAAAAATTAGCCAGGTGCGACATTTGCGCTCTCATTTGCTGATTTGACTGGGTGGTATTCTGTATTAGAGGATTTAGCACTGTACTTAAAGTTTGTGCCAACATTTGAACCATGTCGTGGTTGCTTTCGTCCATTTGCTGCCTCAAGACTGCTGTCGAGGCATTCGTAAGGCCAGGCATTACGTGGGACGTTCCTCCTAAGAGTTGGTTCCTACCCTTGTTCGCCATACCAACTCCAGAGCCTTGGAGTGGCGAAGAGGCGCTCACCAAAGGATCTGAAAAGGTGGACGTAGTGTTCGTCAGGCTAGCCAATTCAGAAGTTGGCATGCCATAGGGTGGTTCTCGATTTAACCCGACTGTCGAAAAACCTGGGGGAACATATGGTCTTGTTCCTTGGTTTCCCCTAGGTGCGGGAGTTCCCAAGGGCATTCTGGGGCCTGTAAATGGAGGTAATGGCCCCGTTTGTATAATCGTTACTGCTGGCGTCGAACCAGCGGTTACCACTTCACCTACGGTTGGGATAACCGTTGCTCCCACGTTTGTTTGTGGGATTTCTCCATTGTTTGGCGGATTCGCCATTTCACTAACTCTTCTCCTAGTATTGGTTTCGTTGGTGTATATTCTACTACTTCTCAATAACATGCAATACTCTCGAAAAAGAAGGGTAGTTTATATGAGACGATTAAACGTGAAAGAATCAACACAAGGTCCCACCAGGTGTGCCAATTTGTTTACCGTGAAAAATGGTAAACAACCGCTGATCCTCCAAAAGGTTACTTATTTGGTGACTTGCAGGATCGATCAGATTGATCCTAAGACATGGTTGATTGTTGGAGTTTAAATGCTTTGAAGTAAAGAGTTTCAATTAATCCTAATGGTGATTAGTGCAAGTAAAGTAGAGACACTTTAAGTAAATTGCATGGAGAAAAGCTTGATAAAGTAAATAAAGGCATTAAAGGTTTGCTAAATAAATAACTTCTACGGAAGTAAATAAGTGAAAATGATAAATTGCTTGAATATAAAAGACTTTGATTAAGGTAAATGGTGTTTCACACATACATTCTCAATGATTCTTTCTCTCACGCTGGGTACTTGAATCTAAATGAGTGACTTGTATACAATGATGAACACACTTTATAACTTCGTCAACACTTAGTATTTATACTAAAAAAAATCCTAAGTAACTGCTGGGCAGTCACACCGCTTCGTGATGACACCACATGGCACGCTCACGACCTTCGACGCCTACGTGCACGACACGTTGCGCTTGGTAACTGCTGGGAACCGTCTTCCCTCTAATAATTCAAAATTCAAACCGTTTGATCCTGGGCATCAGGGACCTTGGTCGAGAGGTTGCTCCTTCGACATCGAAAACAACAAGATTCCAACTTAAAGGAATTTCTCTAAGCATCTTGTCATTCTTTGATGAGCCTTCGACGTGATCAGTTGGTCGAAGCCTTCTTGTGTCGGAAACTCTTCTGACTCAATTAATGATCTATATAATAGTAGAATGTGGGTGTCGAATTTAGGAGCCAACACCAAGCATAACCCACACGGAGAATTTTACTTGCCACCTCTCAAATTATACGTGGTACCCCTCATTTTTCATTATTCCCGAAATGTCCTTGGTGAAATGGAAACAATTTTTCCTGAACAAAATTTCCGATAAAATAGTGCAAATTTCCAGTATGTATAAAACTTCTAGTAGTTCATATGAAATTTTCGGTAGTTCATTTGATATTTTTGGTAAGGTTAAATTTTTCTTAGAAATTTCAAATTTACCATGTAACGAAAATTTACTTAGTTGTATACTGAAATTTTCGGCAGTGTATTGATTAAGAATTTTTTCACGATCAAGATTTTGCCGACATCTTTGAAGGGTTCTAATTGCACTGACAAATTTATGTGGTCTAGAATGAATCACCATTTGTATAAATAGGGCTATATGCTATAGAGAAAGACATCTCAAAAACGCCTCTTCCTCAATTTTGGATTAAGGCAGAAGCGTATTTCAACGGAAACAACCCTCATGTTGAATTCAAGCTTTCAGATGACACCACATCCCTCGTCAACTTGAAAGACAAGTTGAACGAATTGTTGCTTGATACCTAATAACAGAAGGGTGAGAAAGATCGAGTTTCAGAAAGACTGGATTGATACAAATGGAATGGTGAAATACAATCTGATTGAGTTGAAGACCGATGAACATGTGAATGTCATGTGGAATCATTTCGTTGTAGGATAACTAAGGGTCCGATCGAGTTGGATGTGCAGATAACAAGATCCTTCGACGACATAATCAAGATGCTGAAATGTCCAAAATCATCATAGGTTTTCATGTTTAGATTTTTTAATTTTTGTTTGTTGTACTGTTTTATGTTATGTTCATCTTCCCATTGAAACATGTAATTGCCAAAATATTATGCAATAAATAAGTACCATGATAAGAAGTCTGTGTCACAAAATATACATATAATACAAGCAAAATATAATATATCTAAATAGGCCCCCACGAGCTATGTCTGCTAGCCTAGATAAACTTGGAAAAACCTCACCATCAGAGTTTACCAAACCTATGAGGTTATCCACAATAACTGCAATCAATTGGAGGAGACTATCCTGATCACCTGCAGAAAGTGGAGGTGGTGGCGATGACACATCATCAACGTGTACCTCAGCATCAGAAACCCTAGCACCAGATGACCCTGAAGCATCAAAAGACCTTGCAGTCGGTGGTATGAGGCGAGATTGTGATATATTGTGATATCACTCCAAGTAACCATCCTCACACTGTGAAGGATACTGAACCATAAATGCGTTATCCATAATAAATAATTTGCAATAAAAAGTATAACATATATACCTCGCTCTGACATACTCTCTGTATGCGACATGGTCAACATACCCTTTGATCACAGACCTGTTAGCATGTCCTCCTGGAAAGGCTCCATCAGTGACACCTCATCAGTTACCTCCTCCATAATAACATGCTCAGCCGCCCAGGAACCTCCGTAACAACTACCTCCTCCACAAAAACCTCCTACACACCAACCTCATCAGCCACAATGGATACATATACCTCCTCATCCACAAGCACATGTACCTCCACAACAACAACCATAGGAGCATGTACCTCCTCAACAACAACCACAAAATCTCTACCACCTCGACGTGGGGGTGCATAGAATTTACCCTGAGCCTGCTCAGCCATCCGTTTCCGGTGAGAACCAGTCGGAGGACGTCGTCCAACTCATAGTTGGGAAGCCTCTACCTCATCAGCCCTGGCCTAAGCTTCCGCTCTATCAGTCAACATTCCCCCCCCAATGGAACTGTCCTTACTCCTGGTCCTCACTGAAAAAATGAAAAAAGGCAAAAACTTCAAAATTTTCCGTATTTTTCAAAAAAATTTAAGCTACCAGAAATTTCAAAATTTATGATACAAAATTATATGTTAAAATAAGAGAGACTAAGAGACATTTAAATAAACCATGTGTTTTGAGAAGCACTACGGAGATATATAGAGAGATTACATCTAATTACATGATATAGTCGATGTGGGACTATTCTATCTATAACTTATTGTACCCCAAAGTTTACACTCTCATTTTTAAGACAAATTATTTTAATAGGTCTCCTTATGCTCCTAGAATTCTCAATTGCCCAAGACTACTCAAGGGTTGACCAGACAAACTCTCCTCCTAAGCAATTGACCTACAACTAGGGTTTTGCTTTTCTCAAGGGAAATTAGACTCCTAATGCCTCAAGTGTACTTCATGGTTTCTCATATGTCTCAAGGTATCCTCATGCCAAGTTTCAAGCCTTACAGCACAAGTTTTCTCAGTCAATTAGTCAGATGATTGAAAATCAACTGTATTGGACAAAAAGTTAACTTTGACCAATTTACAGTCAAACTTCAAGAATTTTGGTCAACATCAATATTTTTAAGTCACATTCATCATTTGATCAAGGGTTTATCATGATTCATCAAGAAAACTCAAGATTCATCAAAAGTCAAAAGTTACTAAATTAGGGTTTTCTTAAAGAGAAGTCAACTGCACTTTGACCAAGCATAACTTTCACATACTTCATCAGAAATTTCTCAACCAACGCCTATCTTGAAGGAAATTCAATTCTCTACAACTTTGTCTATCCAAGCTCAAGGCCAAAAATGCTTCATTTGAGAGATATGCGCCCAAACATTATAGGTCATTTTAAAAGTCAACAAAAAGATATTCTTGGTCAAAGCAATTTACATCAAGTTAAAGACTTCAAATGAAAAAATGACCAACATAGAAGTTGTAGGAGACAACTTGAGGTTTCTAAAAAGTCAAAGACCATCTACATATGACAAAAATTGAGTGAGTTATGATTGGTGGAAATTGGGCAATTTTGAGAAAATGCATGAAGTGCAAATTGAGTAAATTTGAATTTTTGAGCTAATGGACCTATCTTTTAAGGTCCAAACGTATTCCTAACATCATGATAGACCTTTGAATCCATTCATTTATTTTTGTGGTTTTTATTTCTTTTTATTTTGATTTTATTCAATTAAAAGCAAAATAAATCAAATAAAATACAAGACTAATGGATCAAGGCGTGTAGGGTTTTGTTTTAATCATGTTGGAGGCCCAAAAATCTACCTTGAAGCTCAAGAAACCGTGTGACTTATGATTGAAACAAATCTTCATGGTTTTGGAAGATTTGAACTTATTTTCAAACAAAATCAAAGATATAATTGCATGAGATGTCCAAGCCCAAATGTTTACCTAAATCACTCCACTATATATACCTAACATATTCAGACAACAAAGACACACGAAAATTGCTTCAAGAACAAGCCCTAAAAAATCTCAAAATTTGCAAAACTAGGGCAACTTGAAACCTTCATCTCCAGCCTTGATCAATCAATTCCAAGCACCATATCATCTTCCCGAAGATCCCAGGAGTCCATCTCAGCCATCCTTGAAGCCTGAAGCACGCCAAAACAGCCACATCAAGTTGCACCGGTTGGGTAAATTTCGTGAATCTCAAACTTTTAATCTATGCATATTTAATTAATTTGATGCATGTATATATGTCCATGATCATGTTTAGGTCTGCTTTGATCCATTGTTCGCAAGCTTTAGCGCATGAATGATGATCTGCCATGGCTAGGGAAGTTTGAGATGTTTTCTTCGAATCTCATGATACAAGCGTTTTCAGGCTAAAATAACACCACTATTGGATTTGTAAGGGTCAAATTAGGGGGGCAGGGTCCCTTTTATGATCTAACTCATGCTATTTTTGCAGGTTGGAATTTGGACTCACCGGAGAAGACGACCGAAGCTAGGGCTCCGACGCTTCTCTGATTCATTTGTTTTATTATATATTTATTAGTTTATATTTTATAACACCAAAAGCAGCATGGCATAGTGGTGAGCGATGCGCTGGTGTAACATAAGGGGTGTGGGTTCGATCCCTGCGTCTTGAAATTATTTTTGTTTATCCAAACTAACGCGCAAGTTAATATTATAATGATTGCTTCCCATTCTCAAACACCAGCAAGCGCATGATGCAATGGCAGGAGGGTGCGCCTAAGATTTCAAGGGCGTGGATTCAACACCCACCCCATACAAATTCTTTTTACCCTATTTTTTTCTAACCTAATTTTCTTTCTTTTTCTTAATTAATTATTTTAATTAACCATTAACTAACCTAATCTTTTTCAAAATCTAACAAATTAGGATTATGGTTTTCAATTAATAATTAAATTCTTGATATATTTTAATTAATTAATTAACCTTTATCTTAATATTATAATTAATTAGAAACAATTAGGTTTTAATTAATTATTATCACTTAAATTATTTTATACAAAATACCAAAAACATTATTAACATTTAGATCTTAGGTCTTTAAAATATTTTTCTAACATTTTTTCTTATTTTCTTTCTTTACTATTTAATTTCCTTAGATAAAATGTATAAGTCGCATTATAGATTGTAATAGCGTAAATTTATATTTCCGCATTTTTTTCTAATTATGTATCTGCTCCGAGGATGTAATAGCGTAAGTTTACTTTTCCCACAAATTTCTATACCTATGTATCTCTCCCAAAGCCATGTAATAGCTTAGGTCTTTACATTCCGCCCTTTATTTCTCTATACATATTTAACTGCTAGTAACTAGGGTTTGTATGGCAAGACTAAAAAAAACATAGAAAACCCTAATTCTCAAGATAAATAATTGAATTAACACACTCTTCACACTTAAACCTCTAGGGTAACCTCTCTTGTTGCCTTACGAATATTTATCATGTCCCTCGAAAGTGGGGATACTTTAGTAAAAGACCCTCGGACGAATCATCATAGTCCCTTCAAATAAATATCACAGTCCCTCGATGACCCTCCGAGTTGCCTATAAAGTGATGATAGTCCCTCCGATACAAATTGCTAAAGTATCCTTACATGTTGCCTTCGATGACCATACGATGACCCTAGACTTGTCCCTTCACATCCAATAGATGGGATTACCTACCAAGTAATGGCATGGATAATACTATCCCTAAAGGAGAAGGAAAATAATAAGAAAGACCTTTAGTGGGTAAGAACTCCTAATTGCTTGCTCACAAACTTTTCTCACAAACAATACATTTTTCACACTACTTTTCAAACAAATATTTTAAAAAACACTTTGTATACATTCTTGAGGACTAATACAAGAATCATTACAAAGTTAGCCTTACATCGGCAATTTCAAAATATTTTCAAACAAATCACACATGCAAAGCAAGTTTTCAAAAGCGAGCTAAGAAATTAAGAGCCCGTAGATAACTACAGATGAAAAGGATGCTAACACCTCCCCTCTTCATAACTTACCCCCCGAACTCAAAATCTATCAAAGGTCTTTCTTGTTCTTTTCACCTTTCCTAAATATTGGATAAAAGAAAAGTCGATGGCGACTCTTGTTATCCGCACATTTGGATAAAACCAAAAAAAGTCAATTCTCCCACCATGTTAAACAACCGTTCTTAACACTATATATTTACAAATATCAACACTCCCCCTCAAGCTGAAGCATATAAGTCAAATGCAGCAAGCTTGCCACATATATAATTAGTTCTAGGACTTCACATGGATTTTATAAACACATATTCCAATTGATCATTAGAGTTAACAAAGCTTGTGACGATGTCGCCAGATTCTTTCTTCTCTCTGACAAAGTGACAATCTATCTCAATATGTTTGGTCCTCTCATGAAAGATTGAATTTGAAGCAATGTGCAATGCAACTTGATTATCACAGACAAGTGTTATTGGCCTTGCTTCTTCAATTTAAAGTTCTTTGAGCAACTATTTTAACCAAATGAGTTCACATTTTTCTATTTCCATGGCCCTATACTTTGCCTCGACGCTAGATCTTGCAACTACATTTTGCTTCTTACTTTTCCATGATATAAGGTTTCCTCCAACAATTACACAATACCCATAGGTGGACCATCTATCAATGAGTGACCCTGCATAATCATCATCAGAGTATCCAACTATTTAAGTATGTCCTTTATATTCATACACTAAACCTTTTCCTGGAGCATATTTGATGTATCTCAGAATCTAGATAACAACATTCATGTGTTCCTGGCAAGGGGAGTTTAAGAACTGGCTTACCACACTGACTGCAAAAGAAATGTCTGGATGAGTGATTGTGAGATAATTCAACTTTCCAACTAACCTCCTATACCTTCCCGAGTCTGATAGAAGCTCCCCCTGATTGGGTAGTAGTTTGACACTTGGATCCATATGAGTATCAGCTGGTTTATCGTTTAATAAACCTGCTTCTTCCAAAATATCCGTAGTATATTTCTGTTGGAAATCACCAAACCATCTTTAGATTGGGTTACCTCAATACCCAAGAAATATAGGAGTTTACCAATATCTTTTGTCTGAAATTGGATAAAAGAAAAGTCGGTGACGACTCTTTCTATCCGCATAATTGGATAAAACCAAAAAAGTCAGTTCTCCCACCGTGTTACAGAAATGGTGACTATGTTGGGGAAAACTACTTGAGAAAGAGGGGTTACCTTAGAGTTTAGATCACTTTTACTTTCTTTAATTGTCTGGATTGTTTACTTTACTTTAAGGGTTTGTTTGGGTATAATTTCCTGTAAGATCCTACACCCGGATCTAGGAATTCCTTAGGTAAGTAGTAATAGATCATCGAGACTATACGGCGTAGACCAATATGGTTAACATGATGGCTATAATTAGTGTGACACTTTGGTTTGTACTGATGTTCCTTGATTCAGTCAAGGATAACATTAGGCTTCCGCATGGTGTCATTAACACTAACTTACTTTTAGAACCTTAATTGACCCATCTTGGCCATTAGAAAGTAGTGAGATAGCCGACTTTGGTACAGTTCAAAGTTGGTTGATACTCGAGTATACGCTCATTGAGATTCGACTTTCAGGATGTTTTGGTGGCAAGCCAGTTGCCGTGCTAAAATAAAGCTTGTGAGAAAGATCAGTGATATGAGATTCCTAGAACTCGATTACTATTTTAGGATAGGTTGAGCCAACTTAAATTCAACGAGGAAGGGTATTTACCTATGGACTTCATGCAAGCCTTTAAACCTAAGGCTCTTGTATGACTTGTTTGTGTTTGCTACTTATCTAACATGAACATAACATCATAACATCATATCATCATAACATAACATCTCCACTAACCATTTCAAGGACCTAGGGATTTATCTTTGTTCCTTGTTGCAGGTTATGGCCTTCGCTCGCAGAAATACTATCCGGATCAACTTTGTGAGGATACCTTCCAAGCTTAAGGATTTAGTCTCAAAGGTTCCTAAAAACTCTCAATTCACCAAGAGGCATGGTTATCTACTCAGTTTGGTTACCTCAGGTTTTGAAGAAGACATGATGAGTGTTCTGTTCCATTTCTTTGATCTTAAGCATCACTATTTTTCCTTCCCAGATTATCAGTTGGCACCCATGATGGAAGAGTTCTCTAAGCTACTTGGAGTACCTATTCTTGATCAGACACCCTTCACCGGTTTAGAGAAAGCTCCAAAACCTGAAGACATTACTACAGCCCTACATCTGAAGCAGTCAAATATTGTGTCTAATTGGGAAATAAGAAGTAGAGTTAAATGTCTTCTTGCTAAATTTATGATAGAGAAGGCTCCGTTGTTTCTAGATGCTATGAATTTTCATGCTTTTGAGGAGATTTTGGCTCTGTTGATATATGGTTTGGTACTATTCCCTAATCCAGACCAACTCATATATGTGAACGCCATCAAAATATTTCTTACTATAATCTTGTGCCTACTTTGCTTGGAGATATTCTACACTCTCTTCACACTCGTACTATGAGGAAGCGATGGAATCTTATGTGTTGCATACCTTTATTGTCCAGGTGGTTTATTTCGCACCTTCCTCGATCAGTGATGAAGAATGAACAAGGTTTGAGGTGGTCTCAAAGGATGATGTCACTCTCTCATTCAGATATCTATTGGTGTTTCTGATCTCAGGAGGACATCACTATTATTGACCGCTTTGGGGAATTCCCTAATGTGCCACTTCTTGGCATAAGGGGAGGTATTACTTACAACCCCTCTCTAGATCTACGTCAATTCAGTTATGCTCGAAGAGACGGTCCTCATGATATGCTTATTCAGGGTATTGTATTCGATTACGAGAATGATCCTCAAGGTTACCATCAAAGGTTTATACTTGCTTGGGGCATGGTAAATAAGATTAATAACAAGACTCTGGGATACAAAAACTCCATCCCTTTGGAGCCCTACCTTAGATGGGTGCGATCTCGTGCTCAAGATCTTATAATGCCATATCCTTCCGTCCTACCAGTGATTGTGGAGCCTACTACTGAAGGAGATATTCCTCATACCATTCTCATCCAGATATGCCTACTAACCTTGAAGATCTATAAAAGTCTTGGATTCAACTGAAAAGAGAAAGGAACACCTTTGAGACTCAGTTCTATGCTAGTGAGAAGAAAATGTTGGAGCTGACAAAACGACTTCACGAAGAGAAGAGCCTTAATGCACATGTCAACACAAAGAGGAAGCGTCCATGGGAGACTTGAGTCATAATTTTTTATTTGTAACCCTCTTTTGTTATAATTTGAACTTACTAATAAGAATCTTTGTATCTGTTCCTTTTTTATTAATAAATTTAAATCCCACGCGGTCCTTGAAAACATTGCATATGCATCTACATGTAATACATATCATTTCATAACAGGTTTCCAAGATAGGTTTCTCATCATCTCGCTGTTTATTTCAGCAGAAATGGCTCTCGAACAGTCAGTCAAAGAACTCTAGGCTCAGAATGTTCAGTTCTAAGAGATGTTCCTAAACTTAGCCAACGGGAAAGAAGAACTGAAGGCACTCGTCAACGAGAAGAAGAAGAAGACAAAGAAACCAATCGACATCCTTAACATGGGGAGAAGGTTCAGAGGTCCAGTCAAGCGAGCTCAAAATCTTAATATACCATTGGACGAAGATGATGAATGGGATAAAGATTGTAAAAGTGTTAAGACTAAAAAAAGAAATCATGATTCTGCCAAATATTTTGTCGGAGAGGAAGAAGATTATTCGAATCAACAATATCCCCTGCTAGAAGAGCGTCTGAAATCTATGGAGATCCAGAAGGTTCCTGGCTTGGACTTTGAAGAATTTAGTTTAGTCTCAGGAGTCGTCATTCCTCCTAAGTACAAAACTCCTACCTTTGCTAAGTATGACAACGTTTCTTACCCGAAGCTACACTTGAGATCATATGTTCGGAAAATTCAACCACACACTACTGAAAAGAAATTGTTGTTGCATTTCTTTTAAGAGAGTCTGTCTGGAACACAATTGGAATGATATTATCAACTTGAAGGTACCAATATCCATACCTGGGAAGATTTGACTGCAACTTTCTATAGACGATATCAATATAATTCTGACTTGGAACCAACCCGCATGTAACTACAGAGTATGTCCATAGGTTCTGAGGAAGGCTTTAAAGAGTACGCAAAAAAATGGAGAGATCTTGTAGGCAGGGTTCAACCTCCCTTGGCTGATAGGGAATTGGTTGACATGTTGATGAGTATGCTAACAGGTCCTTTCTATAATCACCTACTTGGAAGTTCTTCAGCTGGTTTCACTGAACTAATATTAACAGGGGAACACGTTGAGAATGGAATCAGAAGTGGTAAAATTAAGGTGGCTACATCTACGAATACTACGAAGAAGTCATACAATGGTAAGAGATAATCCAATGATGTGTACAGCCAGAAGGGTCGTAATAAGAGTGACTGCAACCAATCTATAGGGGCAATTCTGATCTCTAATCCTGCACTAGTACAACAACAACAAAATAATACGTAGGCAGGATGCACCCAAGAGACAGTTCACAAGAATCAATATGCTGTTGTCTCAAGCATTGCAACACATGTTGAATGCAAAGCTGATTACATTGAAGGATCATCCTTAGAACCCCAATACTTCCTCTCCCCGTTACAATCCTAATGCAAGGTGTGCATACCACTCTAACAGTCCTGGACATGACACTAACAACTGTTGGGCTCTGAAGAATAAAATTCAAGACATGATTGACTCTAAGGAGATTGAATTTGATCCTTCCGGGACTCCTAATGTGATCACTGCACCTATGCCTAATCATGACAAAGTCGTTAATGCTATTGAAGATGTTTCTTATGTTTGTGCTGTGAGTGACTTGACTACTCCTCTGATGATCGTTAAGAAGAAGTTGTTGCAAGCCGGTTTATTTCTAGGTTGCGTTAAAAACTGCTACTACTGCGCGTCCCAATCCAATGGTTGTGTACTGCTGAAAAGAGGTATTTAGTTTTTGATGGATGATCATGTAATTCTCTTTGAGAAGATTCCTCCTGTAGAGAGCTTATGTAAAAGTATATCTCAAGGCCTGGAGCGTGAAGACGTGTCTGTGATTACAAATTCCGGTACTCCTGTAAGGATCACTTCTAAGGGTTCTGTGAAGATTACTGCCGAGTCTAGGGTGGCTCCTCTGATCATTACTGCACCTGGGATAATTCCATATTCCTCTAGCAAGGCTATCCCTTGGAATTATGGAGCTGATGTCTACTACCATGGCGTCAAGCAAGAACCATTGGTTGTTGAAGATGAAAATACTAAAATTACTGATCCCAATATTGGCAATATTGCTGGGACTAGTAAGGTTACCAGAAGTGGAAAGGTTTTTTCTCCAAAGATCTCTCCAAAGGCTGTTACTACACTAGTTCATATCACTGCTACTGAATCATTTATTGAGACTCGAGGCAAAGAATAGATGATTGAGCCTGCCCAGACTGAGGCACCGAAACAGGTTACTGTTGAATGTACCTCCAAGTAAGAAATGAAGGAGGTGCTAAAAATTATTCGAGAGAGTGATTATAAGGTTGTTGACCAGTTGGGGCAAACACCCTCCAAAATATCTATGTTATCTCTGTTGTTGTGCTCTGAAGCCCATGCTCATGATTTGGTGAAATTTATGAAATGTGCTCATGTACCACATGAAATATCTGTTAATCAGTTCGAAAATTGTGTTGCTAGCCTGACAACTGATAATGTGCTAGGCTTTTCTAGCGCTGATTTAACTCCCACAGGAAGGAACCATAATAAGGCACTACATGTCTCTATTAAGTATATGGGCACTACCTTATCTCATGTGTTGGTGGACACAGGTTCTTCATTGAATGTATTGCCAAAAGTTGTTTTAGACAAACTTGACTGTGAGGAGATTGTGCTAAAATCCAATGATGTTGTGGTGAGAGATTTTGTTGGTTCAAAAATAATGGTGCATGGAGAGGTTGATCTTCCAATCAAAGTTGGTTCCCGGGTCTTCGACTCTACTTTCTACGTGATGGACATTCGTCCAACCTATTCCTGTTTTCTTGGACATCCTTGGATTCATGGGGAAGGTGTTGTTACTTCTACTTTACACATCAACAATAATGGAGTTCACAAAAATCAGGTCAACACTGTGGAAGACGCTGATAGCGACTGTGACATAGAAAATTGGATCTTCCTTACTACCAGCAGTGGGCTCAACAATTGGAAGGCTGAAGAATTTATACCAATCTCCTTTAGTCAAGAGTAAATGCTATTTTTTGTTTTCTTGCTTTTGGTTATGTAATTTGAACAATAACTTTAAGCCTTGTGCCTTACCCGGGGCACAACAGTCCATTTGTTAGGGTTGTCATATCTCATTCACATATTTTCATTTAATAAATCATTGGACATTTGCATTCAAATTTTGCACTCTTTGTCTTTTTTTACTTTATTGCTTTCAAAATAGTTGTGTTCTTACACACACCCACATAAAAAATTGCAGATCCACATCCACCCTGGATCCATTGATAACAATTCTGCTATTGCCAATATGACTTCAAAAATTCGATCTACCAAGCCGAGGACGAAGGTGAGGAAGATTGTGAAGTTCCTGGAGAGCTTTCTAGACTGTTAGAGCAAGAAGAAAGAACAATACAACCGCATGAAGAGTCGGTCGAGGTTGTAAACTTGGGTACTGAAGAGGACAAGAAAGAAATCAAGATAGGTGCCAACCTAGAAGGTAGTGTCAAAAAGAGATTAATCCAGATGTTATGTGACTATGTTGAGATCTTTGCTTGGTCTTATGAAGACATGCTAGGGCTCGATACTGACATTGTGGTTCACCGTCTATCGATGAAGGAAGGTTGTCTTTCTATAAAGCAAAAGGTTTTTCGTATGCGCCCCGAGATGTCTAAAAAGATCAAAGATGAAGTCATACAATTCAATGCAGGTTTCTTAGCTGTTACGTCCTATCCTTAGTGGGTTACAAATGTGGTGCTGATATCTAAGAAGGACAGTAATGTGCGTATGTGTATAGACTACATGGATTTGAATAGGACAAGCCCTAAGATGACTTTCTGCTTCCGCATATTGATGTTCTGGTTGACAACACCACTTAGCATAAAGTATTTTCCTTCATGGATGGTTTCTATGGTTATAATCAAATCAAGATGGCCCCCGAAGACATGGAAAATACTACTTTTATCACACAGTGGGGTACTTTCTGTTACAAAGTTACGCCTTTTGGTTTGGAGAGCGCTGATGCAACATATCAACATGCTATGGTAGCTTTGTTCCATGATATGACCCGTCATGAGATAGAGGTTTACGTTGATGACATGATTTTTAGGTCTCAGATTGAAGAAGAACATCTCGATCACCTGCTCAAGCTGTTTGAGAGATTGAAGAAATACAAGCTGAGGTTGAATCCAAACAAGTGCACCTTTGGGGTAAGATCTGATAAACTCCTAGGTTTCGTCGTCAGTGGTAAAGGTATTTTGGTGTTGATCCTGCCAAGGTTAAAGCCATTCAAGAAATTCCAACTCCCTGTACTGAGAAGGAAGTCTGAGGTTTCTTGGGACAATTGAACGACATTTCCAGGTTTATTTCCCATTTGACCGCTACTTGTGAGACAATCTTCAAGTTACTGAAGAAAGATCAAATAGTGAAGTGGAACGACAATTGTCAGATAGCCTTTGACAAAATCAAGGAATACCTCCAGGAACCTCCAATTCTGATACCACTGGTTGAAGGAAGACCTATGATCATGTACTTGACAGTATTAGAGAACTCAATGGGGTGTGTATTAGGGTAACATGACGAGTCTGGTCGAAAAGAGCATGCAATATACTACCTTAGCAAAAAGTTTACCGATTATGAAACAAGATACTCACTGCTCGAGAAAACTTGTTACGCTTTGGCACGGGCTGCTCGCCGAATAAGATAATGCATGTTGACTCATACTACTTTATTGATCTCTAAGATGAATCCAATAAAATACATATTCGATAAACCCACTCTCTCCGGAAGAATAGTAAGATGGAAAATGGTCTTGACAGAATACGACATTTAGTACACTACTCAGAAGGCAATCAAAGGAAGTGTACTAGAAGATCATTTGGCTCTTCAAGCTGTAGATGACTATCAGTATATGAATTTTGAGTTCCCAGATGAAAATATCATGCTAGTTACTAATTATGAAGAACATGGACCATATGAAGGACCTGAAATGGGATCCTGATGGACTATGATTTTTTATGGAGCTTCTAACGCGCTTGGTAATGAAATTGGTGTTGTGATTGTCTCTCCCAAGGGTTGCCATACGCCCTTCACCGCCAGATTGTGTTTTGACTATAACAACAATATGGCCGAGTACAAAGCATGCATCATGGGTATCAAATCTTCCATGGATATGAGAATTAAATTCTTGAATGTATATGGGGACTCAGTTCTAGTGATCAGTCAAATTAAGGGAGAATGCGATACGAATCATCCAAATCTCATTCCTTATCAAGAGCATGTGTTGGCATTTATTTCGTACTTCGAAGAAATCACTTTTGAACACATTCCACGAGAAGAGAATCAATTGGCAGGCACACTAGCTACCATGTCATCTATGTTCAAAGTCAGATGGGATAATGAATCTCCCCAAATTACTATTGAGAGACTAGACGAATCGGCATATTGCTATGAAGTTGATATTGATAGAGTAGAGGAAAAACCTTGGTACCATGAAGTAAAAAGATACCTCAAAACTCAGGAATGCTCTGAAGGAGCATCAATCAATGATAAGAAATTTCTAAAGAGGTCCTCTGCCAAGTTCTTTATGAGTAAGAGAATCTTATACAAGCACAACCACGATTCGACCTTGCTTCGTTGCGTAGACAAGAAAGATGCTGAGAAAATTATGAAAGATATGCACGAAGGTGTCTTTGGTACTCACTCCAGTGGACATACAATGCCTAAGAAGATTCTGAGAGCGGGTTATTATTCGTCTACCATGGAAACTGATTGCCATTACCATTCCAAAACTTGCCACAAATGCCAGATTTATGATGACAAAGTACATGTGCCTCCGGTTCCTTTGAATGTTTTGACTGCTCCCTGGCTATTTACAACGTGGGGAATTATTATGATTGGAGATATTAAGCCTATTGCTTCCAATGGGCATTGCTTCATCCTTGTCTCTATTGATTACTTCACGAAGTGGGTAGAGGCAACCTCGTTTGCTTCCGTTACTAAGAATGTTGGTGGCTCGGTTCATTAAGTACAACCTTATCTTCCGGTATGGCATCCCCAAAAGGATCATCACGAATAATGGTACCAATCTTAACAATACTATGATCACGAAACTCTGCATGTAGTCCAAGATTAAGCATCATAATTCTTCTTCATACCAGCTAAAGATGAATGGCGCAGTGGAAGCCGCCAACAAGAACATCAAGAAGATCTTGCAGAAGATGACAATGACATATAAAGATTGGCATGAGATGCTACCATTTTCTCTTCACAGTTATCACACTTCAATACGTACATCAATTGGGGCAACCACATTCTCTCTAGTCTACGGTATGGAGACTGCCTTACCTGTTTAAGTCCAGATTCCTTCCTTAAGGATTATGAAACACACAAGTTTAAATGAAGACGAATGGATTCAGACTCGACTTGAACAGATAAATTTGATTGATGAAAAAAGACTTGCGGCTGCTTGTCACGGTCAAATATATCAGAAACGTATGGTCAAGGCCTTTAACAAGAAAGTTAAACATCAGGTGTATTAGGCTGGTGATTTGGTGATAAAGCGCATCATCCTACCACAAGGTGATCCTAGGGGAAAATGGACTCCCACATACGAAGTGCCATTTATGATCAAAAAGATATTTTATGGCGGTGCTATGATACTTACTACTATGGACGATGAATATTTTCCACACCATGTGAATATGGATATAGTCAAAAAATACTATGCATAAGAGAGACCCGCTAGGTTGACAGGCCTAGGAAAAAATAAGGGTATCCCGGTGAACCAAAAGGGTTCGGGCAAAAATTAGGGACATATATATAAAAAAATTAGTACATCTCGTAAGTCAAAACCTGAATAGGAGGCTTAGGCAAAGAAGGATATCCCGATGGACTAAAAATCCGAAAGGGAGGTCCAGGAAAAAGTTAGGAATTAAAGCGTACAACTATGTCCTGTTAGATCACCATCTATTTACAACCATCTTTATTACTAGCATCAAAGTTCAAACGATACAGATCGATTAAATCATCTTCGTCCGACAGTAAGTGATGAGATACTTGAAGACATAGGGGCAATAGCAGAGCTGAAACTCGATGGGATTGTTTCCACATAGCTATTTTTCTTTGTTATCACTTTGTACCCTTTTTCAATTTTTACGACGACTTCCTCTTACTAGGATTTATGTCTCCTTGTATAAAATTGCCTGAATCAATGCAATTCAAAATTGTTTTTTACTTTCTCTGTTTTGTTTGCAAAAACGTCCAATGATTACGTTGAATAAACATATGCATTTGAATATGATTACTGTTTACAAAAATATATGCATGAAAACAGGATTAGCATTTATTAAAGATTCTAGGAGTTGGAATAATGTTCAAGTTATCCATAAATCCCCGTAGAGCAATCTCCATGAACCTATCTCTATAGAGCTATATTCACATCTCATCCCCAATAGAGATATATTTCCCAACAAGTCTAATATGCCCTCAGACAGAAATTGGGGCATCCTTCAGCAGTTCATCTCTATATCCTTGATGGATAGCTTGACATAATCATCTCCCCCAATAGGTTCCCTAGCAGATAAGGAAGTTGGGCCATTTTCCCAGCATACAATGGAAACTTCCTCAGCAGCCTATGAATTTCCATCCCCATCAGAGATTATTTCCTCAACACAGTCTACAAGATTTAATTCCCCAACGGATTTTATCTCTCTAATACTGCAAATTCCTCGATAGAATTCTCTTCTCTAGCTAGATGCCATTCAACGTCGTCCTCCCCAGAAGAGCTGATACCCGTATCTGAAACCTAGTCAGATAGCACATAAGAGGATTATCCATCTCTTTTATCCCCAGTCAGGGTACATAAGAATCAAATCCCCAAGCAGAAGTCGAACATCCCTAGTGGAGTGTCCTAAAAAAGAAAGCGGGAATTCCCCGTAAAGTCATTCTTTAACAAAATTGAATAATTACTTTCTTCATCCCCAACAACAGTCAAAGATTTATTTTCGCTAGCCAGAATTATTACACGAAGCTACCAATACGCTCCAAAGACATATTGCATTTGTAATACAGTGGGAGAACTGACTTGGGTGTTTTGCATTTTATTGCAAATCTTGTAGATAACAAGAGTCGCCATCGACTTTTCTTTTATCTAATAAAGGAAAGGGTGAAAAGAATAGGAAAGACCTTTTGAGAATTTTCTTGAGTTCAGGAGGTAGGTTATGAAAAGGGAAGGTGTTAGCACCCTTTTAATCAGTAGTTATCTACGGGCTCTTAGTTGCTAGCTCACTTTGAAAAAGCTTTGTAAAATGTTTTTTTGTGTTTTGTGTAAGTTTGAAAGTATTTTTGAAAAGTGCCTTCATTTAGGCGAACTTTGTAATGATTCTCGTCTTTATAAGAATGTATACAAAGTGTTGACTTTTGAAAATAGTTCGTGGAAAATGTTGGTGTGTTTGAAAGATGTTTTGTTTTGAAATGTTTTGTGAGCAAGCAACTACGAGCGTTCTACCTACTCAAAAAGTCTTTGTTCTTTTCCTCCTCCTTTAGATAGTGTTGTCTCACCATTAGTTGGTAAGCAAACTTATCATTGGATGTGAAGGGACATGCGTGGGTCATCGTACAGTCATAGAAAGCAACATTGTAGGATACCTTAGTAATTTTTCGTAAGGTCTAAGATCGTTTACCAAAGGCAACATCAAAGGGTCATCGAGGGACTACGATCTTGTAATCAAGAGTCTTTGCTAAAGTATCCCACGTTCGAGGGACATGATTGTTTAATCTGAGGCAACAAGTGTGGGTTACCCTAGAGGTGCAAATGTGCACAGTGTATTGTTTTCATGTATTTATCTTGTATTAGGGTTGTCTATTATTGATTTTAAGATCTTGTCATACAAACCCTAATTACTAGCAATAATATGGAAAGCGATAAATTGTGGAAGTTAAATATCCTACGCTATTACAATACTTGTGGGGATGGGGGATACAAATTTATGAATGGGGATGACAAGTAAAGTAAACCCTAATTACTATTACAAGGCTTTGACAATTACATAGTGCAAGAAAATGTAAAGTGAAAGAAATTTTTTAGTTTTAGGGTTTTTTGATAGAAAATGTTTTGTAGTTCATTTAATTGAAGAAAAACCTAGGTCTAAGTTAACTTTAAAAAAACACTAATTGTTTAGAAAAACATTTTTGACATTTCATTTGGAAAAAGGTTTTATGGTGTTAGGTCATCTCCAAACAATGCAAAATGTCGAAAGTAACTTGAAAAATCTCAAAATTTGGAAATTTGATACTTGAGCTGACACGGGTCGTGTTAGTGGACACGGGCACCCGTGTCAAGACCTGTCCCTGGCTCCTCTGCATATTTTCTTGTCCCAGTTGAAATGACATGGGTTGTGTCGTATGACACAGGTACCTGTGTCAGCCCCTGCCCTGCACGTTCCTAATGCGATTGAGTTTACACGTGCCGTGTCGTGTTATACATGCACCCGTGTCAAGGTCTGCCCTGTAATTTGTTAAGTTTTTTTCAACCCAACTGAGCTAACTCGGGCCGTTTCGCGTGACACGGGCACCCGTGCAAGCCCATGACCCGGCTTTTTGATAATTTTTCTCTTTGATGTCATGTTATATCTTTTGAACGCAAAAGCAAATGATGTATGGATAAAGATATCACAGTTTGAGAAAGTTTTACCTCTCGAAGAAAAAACTTTAGAACATGTACAAATGTTTCCGGGTGCAAAGTGGTGATTAATCAAGCTCCTTTGAACCTTCTTTAAGTTGCTCCAACCCTCATCTTGTGCTGAAAATGGCTGAACCACTCCAACCAAGTCAAATTACAAGGTACTATTTTTTGAGTTTGGAAGATGGTGATAGTGATGTTACAAAAGTTATTCTTGTGTTTGAACAACTTATATATGATGTATATGAAGTATTTGGGTGGTTTGTTTGGGGAAAACTTGCAAGGTTTTTGAGACTCAAAGATTTAGACTTCAAAGCTCAAGAATGGAGGTTTTGTTGACAATTCTGGTTTTTTAGAGTAAAGGGATTTTGAGTGCTTGTTTCTCTTTCTTTTTTTTCTGGCCCCTTTCTCTTCCAATTGATCTCTCTATTTATAGGCAAGAGGTTTGGGAAGTTAAAGTAATTAGATTTGCAAAACAGCATGTTATGGTTTGCTTGAAAGTGAAAAACCAAGTTGAATCAATTTTCATAGTTTCAATGCTTCAAGTACAAGCATGTTATGAAGTTGTTGGATGCATAGGGTTTTCTCTATGCTTTTTTTAGCTTGCTTGTGATCAAACTTAACCATTGCAAAGCTCAATGCATTGACATTCTGCAAAAGCATGCTTTTCAAAAATGGAAGTGTTAACCTTGTGCCAAAAATTGAAAGATCACTTGGACAATGCTTAAACCAAATGGACCATAGCTCAAAAGTTTGTGTAAGCATTAAATTATGGTGAGATTTACAAGTTATAAGGCCTACAACACAAGATTATACAGCATAGCATGTAGATTGGATTATGTGTTCTTCATCAAAATGACTTGTAATTCAAGAATGGATCCCTAACTTCATGCCTTTGAATCTCCCAACTCAATTATGATAAATTCATGCTCTTGGATGTTTTGGAAAACTTGAAACATTGTCTACAACTTTCATGTTGACCATTTTGGCTAAATCAAACTGGAACTTGATGAAAATTGGCCAAGAAGTTGAGATAAAAACTGATCAAAACCTGTTGAAAATTTCTCTAAGTGTTGGATGAAAATGTTATGACTTTATGAGCCTGTATCTTCAAATCTAAGCGTTTTTTGGACATCAATCCTATAATACAAAGTTGTAGAATTCATCAAGATCTACAATTTTCATGTTGAAATTTTCCTTTGAATCATCTTACATCTTGGTGAAAAAATGCCATGAAGTAATGGATTTATCATGTACAAAACACTTAGAAAAATTTCTAAGTCTTGATGAGTTTTGATTTTGTGAAATTCAATGTTTACCAAAAAGTCAAAGTTTGACTTTTTGTGTATCAGTTGACTTTTCGTCAATTGATCCAAATTTCTACTATCAAACCTTTGATTATGAGAAATGATTCGAGCCATGAAATTAGATCAACATGTCGTGTTTGAGTCCTTGAGATTATGCTTCAAGCTATTAGGTCACGTATTAGGTCAAAAGTTAATGATCAGTCAACTTCAATCGAAACCCTAATTCGTGACCTTAGAGCTTAGGAGATGATCTGACCTAGTCAACACTTGTGCAAGCTTGAGTCATTGAAGATTTTTGGTGATAAATGTCTTGATAAAAGAGAGGGAAAATTTTGGGGTACAACAGCTGCCCCTGTTCAATCTTCTTAAACCTGAAGAGTTAGATTGGCGGGTCTGCCATTCATGACTTGAAGGTGGAAGATGATTGAACACTTACGTGCCCTGAAATTTGCACTCGTTTGTGAATGAATTAGAACTGTTTGTTGGTTATATCAGGAATAGGCTTAAATATGCCATTTGGAGAGATGATGGAGAGTTGTCAGAGATGGGCTTATAGATGCCATCTTGAGGTAATTGTTGATAAAAGTATCAGAATGAGTCTACGCTCGTCTGTATCTGAAGAGTGCTTTCCAGAATGAACCTCTGGGAAAGGTGTTTGAATAACTGCTTGTCATGTAGATAGTCGTCTCGTCCTGTTTCGGGAATTGATCTACAATCAGTTTGTTGGTAAATCCGTCCTGTTTCGGGAATTCATACCATTGGTGATAAAGATAGTTGCCCCGTCCTGTTTCTGGAATTGATCTTTAATATGACCAAAGAGAAAGAAAGATAATTTCCCCGTCCTGTCTCGGGAGTTAATCTTCAATATGTTCATGTAAATAGTCACCCCGTCCTGTTTCGGGAATTGATCTACAATCAGTTTGCTGGTAAACCCGTCTTGTTTCGAGAATTCATATCATTGGTGATAAAGATAGTTGCCCCGTCCTATTCCGGGAATTGATCTTTATCCGACCAAAGAGAAAGAAAGATAATTTCCCTGTCCTATTCCGGGAGTTAATCTTCAATCTGTTCACGTAGATAGTTGCCCCGTCCTATTTCAAGAATTGATCTACAATTAGTTTTTCACAGATAATTACCCTGTCTTGTTTCAGGAATTAATCTGGAACCTGCTTTTTGTTGGCCGTAGAGATAGTTGCCTCGTCTTGTTTCAGGAATTAACCTCTGACCTGGTTACGTAGATACTTGCCCCGCCCTATTTCAGGAATTGATCTACAATTTAATGTTCACATATAGTTGCCCTGTCTTGTTTCAGGAATTAATCTAGAATTGTTTGAAAGTTGTTGATGATATTCACCTATTGTCATACCCCAAATTTGTCCTACCTTTTACTTTTGTCTGGCTTAGACTTCACATTTCACCTACATCATCTTCACTAGTTCATTTGCATATCATGCATTTCATTGAATAAAGCACTTTGGTTCAAGAAGCGGTATTTGTGCAAGACTAGGGTTTCATGTTTGTTTTAAGGTTCCTTCGTCAGTTAAGGTAATTTCATCTGGTTCTTGAGCAGTGGACTATGTGGAGTTAGGTTTTTGAAGCTTGGTTATGATGGATTTCTTTCTCATCAAGTTACGGGACAATTTATCATTCAAATTCATCAGATCTTGGATTAGGGTTTACTTCCCTATTGTTTTAGAGGACTAGGGTTGTGTGTGGATTTCTTTTCTCATCAAGTTAATTTCTTCATCTTTGAGCATCAGGTGCGAGGGGATTAGGGTTCCTCATTCGTGTTCGAGCTTGTTAACATTCCTCAACGTGGAGATTATGATTAGGGTTTTATCTCGAGAATGTTTTTCTATGTTGCAAGTCTTAATCATGTTCTTACAAGGATTCTTCAGGTGCATTATTTTGTGATTAAAGTTATCAATTTAAGGAAAAAATTGCCAAGACAAAGGGCTCGTGGTTCGAGTTACAAAAGTTTGATTCATGATAGAAGAAATGTTGATTATCGACTCGTTTTATGGTCAAGGCATCATTATCTCCAATGCTTGTTACTTCAACTGTAAGATAATTTGGGTTTCGGGAATGTTAAAGTTTGTCCAAGGTGATTTGAATTTGTTGTTGAAAATTGGAATCGAAGATTTATTCATTTGGAAACAAATAGTAAGATTACAACACTTATTCAAAGCTTAGTTCAAGTCTCATTCATGATTCTCTTAATTCATCATCATTCATTCAAATTTTGGAATTCAAGTACTCAAGGTCAAACAAGTTTACAAACCGTGTCATTCATTCATGATGTGTTACTAATGCAATGTAAATTTCATTTGGTGTTACAATTTAAAGCAAAAAGACAATAAGAAAGAATTCAATTTGAAAACAAATTGAAGTTCAATTACAAATTTAGAATGCAAGTTACAAGAAACAAAGAAAAGATAATTATTCTTCAAATTTCCTTGCTCCATCTTCAAGCAACTTGTCCTCACACCTTGCTATGACTTCTTCTTCAAGTGTTCAATCTTGCCTTGCCTTCTTCACCTTCCAATCAACAATCATCACATGAAAAAGAAAAAATAAACAAGAAAATTGGTTAGTTCAATCGTAATTTAAACAAGAGGTTTGCAAGCGAAGTTTTCTTCTAGACTCATCATGAGGGTTTATGCTTAGAATCAAAATTTAGAGGGTCATTCAATCATGTGCTAAGCCCAATTCAAATCCTCATACAAATCAAAATTCTAAATTTTAAATCATGGGCCATGTTCCAATTGCAAATCACAAAAGTGGATTTTGGTTCACAAAAAGAAAGAGGTGTAAAAAGCAAGTTTTGCAAATCATAAAAGAGATTCAAAAACAAGTTTACTGCAGCAACAAAGTCAACCAAAAAGCATTGCCAAAAGTCAGACCCGCTGCCTTGCATATTTTCTGTCAAAAATAGTCTAAACTGTCCAAATATAACAGTCCAAAACCTGTCCAAAACTTGCACAAAATGGTAAAACAAAAGCTACATGAGAAAGCATTGAATCAGCATGACAACAAAAATACCAAGGGGTACGGTTAATACATAATCACAACTATCATAGAAACCCAATTTTTGGTTCATCATTTTCCTAAAAAAGCATAAACCTCAGAAATTATATGAGAAAAGAAGAACAACAACTCTTAATCAAAGACAGAAAAAGAGGAAAATATTAAGATCAGAAAGGCGTCACCAAAGAAAAACCATCAAACAAGCTGCTATACTATCCAACCCTACACCAAAGCATAACAGTCCAAACACAGGCTTCTGTCCCAAAACCAAAACCTGATGCATACCCTGCAAAACAGCCTACATAACCTATGCATAAGTCTGTCCAAAACCTGAGATAATAAGCCATAAAAAACTCCAAACACATCAGTCCATAATACTGCCAAACCTGCCTCATGTCAGTCTAAACATCATACACACAATAAGCAAAACATTCCTGCTAACAAAAAGCAGAAAGTCAGAGTAACTAAAGTGTTCAAAACTGATCTACTTCCCTCCCCCCCAAATTTCCACCTCTCATCTGGTATAAAAACAATAGGAAGATAGTAGAGAAGGGGCATAGAAATATAGACAAGAATCTCACAGAAATATACCAGAAAACAGATACCCAAAGTCATTTAAACAACTTCACTCACGCTACAACTTCTCTCAACCTTCATACCACCTCAACAAACCTTCAAACCTCACCTCCCACATAAAAACCACAATACAAAAACAACAACATTCCAAACTGTTCGCATCTACATCTCGGACAGACTCATTAAATCCCAACTACAAACAAAAACATTAGAAAATCAGGAAGAAATCAAAAGGAGAAATTAGTAAAAAAAAAACACTACCAAATTTATACATAAGTCATATCCAAAATTTTCCTCCAAACAATCCAAGGTTTCTGTTAAGCACTTCAAGTTTTCATCAAACTCAATTCCATAACTTCGATCAAACCTACAAACTTAGAGAGTGAGAATACTATTAAATACAACATCAACTCGGATCAACATTCAACAACAACAACAATTCCCAACTAGAAAATTCAGATCGGGCAAGGATGGAGAAAGTTTCGAAACTAGTAAAGGAAACCAGAGAGTAGCAGAAGCATAATAGAAAGAAATTACCAGGGAATATCTTCACCTTCGAGAACATTTGGAGTTGGTATTTTTTATGTAATCTCCATCCATACTTACTTTGATATGCTTATTCATGCTTTATTTTGTGAATTACCTTAGCCAAAGATTGTTCAATTTTGTTAAAACTGTTGTTGCTTTGCGTGTGTTTTCATTTGTTGTATTCATGCTGAACCTGGAAATGATCAAAAGAAACAAGGTTAGTTGAGTAAAAAATGAAGGAGAAGTCAGCGGATAAATACCCTAAAAAAACCTTACCCAAACTTTAATCCATGACTGAGCTTCAACACCCTCAACCTCTCTTCTCTTAAAACTCTCTCCTCAAAAAAAGACCTTCCACCCTCACGGATTTGCAATGACCGCAACCGCTCCACTCTTCATTAAACTTAACACAACAACCCATGCATTCATACACAGATAAATCGTTACTCATCCCTCACCTTCCGTATACATACTCATACACTCACATTTCACACTCACCGCCAGACTGCAAAATGCAAAACACGTACACAGAGAACTCAGAAGAGTCAAACCACATAAACAGTAGAAGAATCGCAAAGCAATTTTTTAGAGGAATCGAAGAACCAGAAGAAGAAGCTTATCTCTTATATATTTGTGTTTCTCTCTGTGTTCCACTTTCATCGCATAAACCTTGTAATTGGCAATACATCAGAATCATAGTGAAATGGGGGTATTTAGGGTTTGAAAAGGGGCGATGAAATTCACAGGTTAGAGTGAGTGTTTGTTGAAATCAAGCAAGGATTCTTGTTCATGGTTTAATAATGGTGAGATTTCATGTTGAGAGTGTCGCATTTGGTGGTGGTTTTGGGGGTTTCCACGACCGTCGGAGGAGCTTGGGTAGGTATAATGGCAAGATTAAAGAGAGAAGACTGAATATGGGATAAAGAGAGAGAGGTTTTTCATTTGAGTTTAGAGGGAGACAAATGTTGTTGTTGTTCATTTCGAAAGCAGAGTCAAAGCCTTGGGTTTGGACAACACATGTGCAACGACCACGTTAGTCTGTAGGGTTTTGCCAACCTTCCCTTCACCCATTTTCGTTGGATCTTCCAACCCGGCCTGAGACCCCTCTTAGGGCCCAACTAATTTACCTTATATGCAGCCCAACCGAATTTTCTTCTCATTTCAACCCAATTTTTTATTCACTTATTTTTAGTTTCTGATTATTATGTTTGTTGTTAGGCCTCACCCCAACTCATCCATGAGCCCAACAATTTTCAGCATCTTACACCTCCTGTTTGCTCATGTTTCTGGCCCATTTAAATTAGTTTACCTCTTTTAATTTTCTAATTTATTTTATTTGTTTAATTAATTGTTTTAATTTTATTTATATGATAAAAATACCAAAATATCTAGAATTAGGTTTTAACTTTTGATTTTCACAAAAATCATAAAAACATTATTTTCTTTTGTTTACTTAATAAAAAATCATAAAAATATTAAGAACTTATTTTCTTTGCTTGATTATTTGGTTACCATACTCCCTTAGGTAACTCCATGAGACGATTAAATCTCGTTTCGATCGTATTATGTTGAGGTAGACTTTTAGTCCGTCTTTGTACATGACAATGTTAGAGTAGATTTTCCCTTTAGACTTTTTCTTTTGTAATTAAAATTAAAACTTCTCATTCACAAATCAAAAATCCAAAAACATTTAATCGTTATTCAAACTCATTAAAACTAGCAAAAACACTCAACAAATCAAAACATCCCCAAAAGGGTATGTTATCTCCGTTCTACTATGATATCGATCGTGCCTATTGCTAGAATGCGTGAGTTAATGTCGCCCATTAAAAAACACCAACAAACCAACATTTTCTAGAAGGACTACGGTGTTCTGATTCCTTCACTGGATACGTAGGCAAAGGGTTACAAGACCCTTACGGACGCACTAATAAAAAACCATTTCTTTCCTATTAGCAAGTATAGTTATAGATAAACACCCCTTTAGAAGAAAACAAACAAAATGGATCCCGTTGAGTGCAACAGATGTGAGGGGTGATAATATCTTCCCCTTGCATAATCGTCTTCCTTACCCTTTCTCTTGGTTGCAAGACCATCTTATCGATCCTCTTGTGGTTTTCTCGAAATTTCCCTTTCCTTCAGGATAAATAAAGTTTGGTGGCGGCTCTGCGCTTTTTTCTGGTAGCTTCAGCTAGCGAATCTGCTGGGGATCTTTATGAGTCTATCCTAGTTTTGTTTATTTGTCTCTGTGGGTGTTTATTTATTTACTTTATTTTCTTTACAACTTTGTTTTCCTTTGTATATATTGCATTATACTCTTGCTACTCACATATACTGGATATGATGTGTCTTTTGTAATGTTGGGTTGGGTGATTACATTTGATAAGTCCTATACTCGGACTTAAGGTTACACTTAAGATTAGGACGGGCGATATAGTCATGCTAACTTTGAGGGAGTAATCCCGAAGAAGGAGGCATGAGATCCCCCACTCAGTGGAGGTCCCCTTGAATGTAGCGTTATTTACCGAGTAATCGGGAAGACATTGTTGCTTTTGACCTGGGAGCTAGAGAAGCTGAGAGCCGTAGAACCATTAACCCATCCTGGCCTTTTTAAGTGTAGTGCAGAGGCTATAACGGAGTAATCCGAAAAGTAGTTGTCACGCGACGCTACACTCGGACGAGTTTTTCCTGCGAATATTACTGATTATCGAGAAATTGGGACATCGATAATATCCAAAGGAAGAGCGTAGACTCTGAGGTTTCCTAAGAACCTTGTTCGGCAGGTGATAAACCCCTAGTACATACCTTATGGGTGGTTACTTTGACTTCATGCCTGTTGTTGTACCCCAAAATTTTCCCTCTCCTTTTTCAAGACATTCCCCATAAATGATCTTTACTTCTCAAGATTCTCAAGGAATTGATCAAACAAAATCATCTCTGAAGCACTAGGACTCCAAATTAGGGTTTTGATTGAGAATGACAAATCTTGGACTTTTGACCTAGTACATGACTTATCGGATCAAAACATGGTCTCAAGGGTTCAAATACATCATTTTGGCTTAGTCGCATATTTCAACTCACCTCTCGAGATCAGTGGATTGATAGATGAAATTTGGTCAACTAATGAAAAAGTAAACTGTACACTGAAAAGTCAAACTTTGACTTTTTGGTCAAATTTGAGTTTCGAAAATCACATGTCATCAAGGCATTCAAACACATGAAATTTGATCATCAAAAATCAAGAAGGTCAAAAATCAAACTTGGCAACACTTGGAAAATTTTTCCAAGTATTTTCCATACATGATTAATTTCATTACCTCATGACATCTTTCTTCACTACAATTCAAAATAATTCAAGAATGTTACAAATAATTCAAGTTATTACAAGACTGCATTTTTTAAGTTAGAATTTGTTAAGTTACAAATCCTAAAGCCTTGTCTTGTTTGAACTTTTCCCTTGACTAAATCCACAAAATCAACCCTGCTATGCTGTCACTGTCTTCTCCAAAACCTGCAATGCTGCCCTGAAAATCTGCATCATATCAGTCCCATGGTTGCACCAAGTTAGCATATAAAGAGCTGCACCCAAAAAGGCTATGAAACAACATAACCAAAAAGTTCAAAAATTCATTTGTTTCCCTCCTAAACTTCAACCAACTTCATCTATAAAGAAATTGTTTTTCACAACACACAAGGGTGGCTTTTATTGAGAGAGAAAAGAGAAAAAAACAGAAGTCTTTGTAACCTTGTTCATTCAAAAAACCCTGCTCATTCACAAATGACCCTTGCTCATACTGATCTTTATTCTCAGTCACAAAAACATAACCTCAACCCATTATTCCATCTTGCAAACTCTCCCATAAACCAACCAGCCAAACAATTCACATCACATAGAGATTTTTCAAACACAAGAATAGTTTTTGTAGTGCTATTATCTTCACCTTCTAAACAAAAGATAGTATTGTACAATTTGATAGTTTAGAGTTTGGTTCAACAAATTTCAATACAGAAGGAGGTTCAATAGCTTTTTGGAGGTTCATTGAAGTCCACACAACATCTTGAAAAGTGTTCAGACTCAAAACATAAAGTGCAGTTTCAAGGTATGTCTTCTTGACTTCACATTTTCCATACATCATCTTTGGTTCATTTGTGAAGATAGAATATAGTAATCACTGGCCTTTGAAGTTAACCATTTACTTGCTTTTCATTTTTATCAAATATATGTTGAAAACTGACTGATACATGCAAAAGAATGATGATAGAGGCAAGAAACTGCAACATGAGTCGACACATACCCACACGGGTTGACTCATTCTAGTGACAAAACAGGGTATGAGTCGATAAATGGCCTTATGCATAGACTCATATTGTTATCCATTATGTATCAACTCATACTGAGTTGACTTGGAATTTTTCAGAAATAGGAAGTGGAATAAGTCGACACATCCCACTATGCATCGACTCATACTGAGTTGATTTTGTTTTACAAGAGCAAGAAGAGTTATGTGTCGATGCATAGTAGCATGTGTCAACACATAATAGTTCAAAATGTAATTTTTCTTTCTTTTTACAATGTCTTTACATTTTCATAGATTTTCTTCATTGCTGTCCATTTATTCGATATGTTGTAATAATTAGACATCAAATTCATCCCCATTTGTAAATTGTACCCCCACTCCCCTAATGATGTAATAACAAAGGATTTTAATTTTTGCAAATTTATCGCTTTTCATATAATTGTTAGTAATTAGGGTGTGTATGGCAAGATAAAATCAACCGTTAGAAAACCCTAATCTCAAGACAATGCATGCAATCAAACACACAATTCACACGTGCACCTCTAAGGTAACCTCGCTTGTTGCTTCGGAAAATAGTCATGTCCCTCAAATATGGGCGTTTTAGTAAAGACACTCGATAAAAAGATCATAGTCCCTCGATGTTGCCTTCGGTAAACGATCTAGTCCCTTATGAAAATTGCTAAAATGTCTCATAAATTGCCTTTTATGACTATACGATTGACCCACGCCCGTCTCTTCACATCCAATGATGGGGCTTCTTACCAATCAATGGTAATATAAAAACATCTAAAGGAGGAGGAAAATAACAAAGACCTTCTGAGTAGGTAGGACGCTCGTAGTTGCTTGCTCACAAATTAAAACCATCTCCACATTCACACTTTCAAAACATCTTAAAAAAAATAAACATATCTTTGAACTATTGTCAAAACCAACACTTTGTATGCGTTCTTATAGAGACGAGAATCATTACAAAGTTTGCCGAAACAAAGGCGTTTTCAAAATACTTTCAAAACCCACCATAAACACATTTCAAACAAAGCCGTTTCAAAAGTGATCTAGCAAGCAACTAAGAGCCCGTAGATAACTACGGATGAAAAGGGTGCTAACAACTTCCCTTTTCATAACCTACCCCCCGAACTCAAGAAAATATCTCGAAAGGACTTTCTTGATATTTTCACCCTTTCCTTTATTGGATAAAAAAAAGTCGGTGGAGACTCTTGTTATCCGCAGCATTTGCGATAAAACGCAAAACACCCAAGTCCGTTCTCCCACTGTATCATAGAACTGGAGACTCTGCCGGGGAGAAATCTTAAAAGTGGGGTTACCTTAAAGCTAGATCACCTTTAAATGCTTTCATTGTTTGAATTGCTTGCTTTACATTATGGGCCCTTGTTTGGGTTTGTATTGATCCTCTACCCGGATCGAGGAACATTATTAGGTAAGTAGCAATAGATCTTGGAGACTGTGCGGGGTATACTGACATGGTAGAAGCGATGGCTACGTTAGTGTGACACATTTGTTGGTACCGGTAGCCCTTAAGTCTAGTCAAGGAGAATATGAGGCTGCTGTATGGTGTCATGAAGCACTAACTGACCTTAGAACCTTTAATTAAACAACTTGGCCATTAGGAAGTAGTGAGATAGCCAGCTTTGGTGCAGTCCAAAGTTGGTTGATACTCGATACTATGCTCATTGAGATTGGACTTTCAGGATATTCCGGTCGCCAATAAAGAGGCTTGTGCTGAAACAATGCCTGATGAAGAAAGATCAGTGATATTGAGATTCCCTAGAACCCGATTACTTTCTAGGATATGTTGAACAAACTAAAATTTAAGAGGGTACCTACCTATGACCTCATGCAAGCCTAAACCTAAGGACTTGTTTGCTTTGTGTGTATATGATTACTTGCACATAACATCATGACATCATACCATAGCATTTTCAGTAACCATTTCAAGGATCTCAAGGGTTTGTGATGCAGGGTTATATTGAACCAAACCTCTATCAAGGGGCAAGAGGATTTATTTTCCTCTAACCAAACGCTCTCATTGACCAAAGCACGGTAACTTGAGTCAAGGGCTATGACCCACTCGACATGGTGAGCTTGATTCTCGTAGAAGGACATTCAACGATGTGAAAGCTGTAATAAAAACTCAACTTTTGAAAATTTCTTGTGTCTACCCCACGAGATCCTTGAAAACATTGCATTCACATACCATGCACCATCTCATACAGGTTGTCTCATCTGCTTACTGTTTATTTCAATAGAGATGGCCCTCAAAAAGACTATCAAGGACCTTCAGACTCAAAATGCTCAACTTCAAGAAATGGTCTTGAACCTATCCAAGGGGCAAGAAGAAGTGAAAGTACTCCTCATTGAGAGCATGACCAAAAAGAATCCTGATGATAATAGGGATGACCAGTTGGAACAGTTACAAACTGAAATGGTAATCCAGATGATGGGTCAGATGACTCTTATCCAAAACTTAGCTCAGGGACAAGAAGAGCTGAGAGCCCTCGTCAACAAGCTTCATCAAGACGGGTGCAACCATATGAAACAAACAGTTAAGATTGGGGATCAAGTCATTAACCAGCCTCCAATGAGACAAGAAGTTGGCTTGGTAGAGAAAACACCTTTCAAAATGGCTACTACGCTAAAGATCCAACAACGACCTTGTCAACCACGACAGGATGGTCAGCGCAAGCAAGATACGCCCAAAAGACAATTTTCCGAGATCAACGTGTCCTTGGCTCAAGCATTGCATCATATGTTGGAAGCCAAACTGGTTACATTAAGGGAGCCTCCTCAAAATTCTAATACTTTTTCTCCTAGTTACCATCCCAATGAAAGTTGTGCATACTATTCCAACAGACAGGGACACGACACCAACCACTGTTGAGCATTGAAGAACAAAATTCAAGACCTGATTGACGAAGGAGTGTTGGAGTTTACACAAGATGGTCAACTGGAGTTTTTTGGTCACCCCTCAAAGACGCACCATCTGAAGCGAGAAGTTTAGGCAAAGAAACCTTTGTTTATTCGAATTTCCAGTTGTAACTTCTTTGTTTGTTTAAACATTTGTCCTTATGTCAGACTTGGGTTATTCTCATTAATGTATTGCATATGTTTGTCTTCAGTTAATCCATTCGTTTTCACTATACTGAAATTATTCTTTTACCTCTTTTTGTATGATATTCAACTCTCAACTACAAGTCTAAAGCCTTTAGAGGGAGGATGACAAAAACAATACCATAATCTTATATAGTATGCTTTTGGATAGACCATGTTGATGATGTATAGGCATTATTTCAATTCCTAAATAGTGGAGTTATAAGGAAGATAATCCCTAGTCAACCATGTTTCAGTTTATTAGGGTTATATATTTTATTAACAAGGGATGGACCTTTCAACTACACACATAATATAATGTAGCTTGTTTCTTTCATTTGGTTTCGAAGAACTATGTCTTTGGTCAACAAAAAGGGACCTTTTAACTAATCATAGTATGTAAAGCACATATTTTTTCTTCATTTTCGTCTTTATGGTCGAGTCATTGTTTGATAAGGTTTGTTCTATTCAACTGCTCATAATATGTGTAATATATCCTTTCTTTTGATTTGGTTTATTATGGTTTGGGTTTGGTTTAAATGGGATGGACATTTCAACTACCAATATTATTTAGTTCAATTTCTTTCTCTTTGTTTGGTTTTTAATAACTAAGTCTTTAGTCAACAGGGACCACATGTTTCAACTAATCATATTATGTAAAGTACTTCTTACATGTTTATTTTGTTTCGTTCGATTAAGTCTTTGATCAACAAGGAATTATATTTTCAACTACAAATCTCATGTGATGTATTTATTTCATCATCATTTTGTTTCTAATTACTAGTTATTTGTTCATCAAGCAACACACCTTTCAACTACACAAATAATGTAATGTACTTTATTTCCTCCTTATTTTGTATCTTATGGTTAAGTCTTTGATAAATAGGAGCCTCGAATTTCGACTAATCATTTTATGTAATGAAGTTTTTTTAATCTTTATTTGGTAATTTAGGATTCACAAGGAAGGACCTTTCAACTACTCGTGTTATGTAATGTATTTTCTTTCTTTCATTTGGTTTCTAATGGCTAGGTCTTTAGTCAGCAAGGAAGGGACATTTCAACTACTCATACTATGTAAAGCACTTGTTTTCTCTTGATTTGCTTATCTATTTTTTAATCTTTGGTCGATAAGGTTTAATCCTTTCAAATACTCATAGTATGTGCAATATTCCTTTCTTTTCATTAGGTTTATCATGGTTTGGCAATAAACTTAAATGGGATAGACCTTTCAAATACTTATATAATATAACATAGTTTATTTCTCTTCATTTGTTTTTTAATGACTAAGTATTTGGTCAACATGGATCGGGCCTTTCAACAAATCATATTATGTAATCTACTTTTTAGCTGTTAATTTGGTTTATTTCGATTGAGCCTTTGGTCAACAAGGGTTTTTATTTTCAACAAATAACTTTATGTGATGCATTTATTTAGTTATATCTTTTAGTCTGATTAATAGGTTTTTATCCCTCAAGGTGGAATGAACCTTTCAACTACTCAAATTATGTAATATACTTTATTTCATAACTATTTGGTTTCCCATGATTATGGCTTTGACCAACCCAGACCAGACATTTCAACTACTCATCGTATGTAATGTACTTATTTATTTTTATTCGGTTTATTAGGCTCTTTGATAAACAAGGGATTGACCTTTCAACTAATCATGTTATGTCATGTAGTTTCTTACTTTTATTTGGTTTTTAAGGCCTAGGTGTTTGGTCAGTAAAGAAGGTACCTTTCAAATACTCTTAGTATGTAAATCACTTATTTTCACTTCAATTGCTTCTTTATGGTTGATTCTTGGGTCGATAAGGATTGATTCTTTCAACTACTCATAGTAAGTGTAATATTTCCTTTATTTCCATTTGGTTTATAATGGTTTATGATTTGTTTTACATGGAAAGGACCTTTCAACTACTCATATTTTATAATTTAGTTGCTTTCCATTTATTTGGATTTAATGACTAAGTCTTTGGTCTGCAAGAATTAGACCTTTCAACTCATCATATTATATTACTACTTCTTACCTATTTATTTGGTTCCTTACCTTTAAGTCTCTTATCAACAAGGGATTCACTATTCAAAACTAACGTTATGTAATGCATTTCTTTTATCTTTATTTAGTTTCTAATTACTAGGTCTTTGGTCATCAAGAAATTGACTTTTCAACTTCTTAAAGTTTCTAATGTACATTATTTTCTTTTTATATGGACTCTTAATATAAGTTTTTGATCTACAAGGGTCATACATTTCAACAGCTTATTATATGTGATGTACTATGTTTCAGTTTATTAGGGTTATATATTTTATTAACAAGGGATGGACCTTTCAACTACACACATAATATAATATAGGTTGTTTCTTTCATTTGGTTTCGAAGAACCATGACTTTGGTCAACACAAAGGGACCTCTTAACCAATCATAGTATGTAAAGCACATATTTTTTCTTCATTTTCATCTTTATGGTCGAGTCTTTGTTTGATAAGGTTTGTTCTATTCAACTGCTCATAATATGTGTAATATATCCTTTCTTTTGATTTGGTTTATTATGGTTTGGGTTTGGTTTAAACGGGATGGATATTTCAACTACCAATATTATTTAGTTCAGTTTCTTTCTCCTTGTTTGGTTTTTAATATTATGTAAAATACTTCTTACATGTTTATTTTGTTTCATTCGATTAAGTCTTTGATCAACATGGGATTCTCTTTTCAACTACAAATCTCGTGTGATGTATTTATTTCATCATCATTTTGTTTCTAATTACTAGTTCTTTGTTCATCAAGCAATGCACCTTTTAACTACACAAATAATGTAATGTACTTTATTTCCTCCTTATTTGGTATCTTATGGTTAAGTCTTTGATAAAGAGGAGCCTCGAATTTCGACTAATCATTTGATGTAATGAACTTTTTTTAATCTTTATTTGGTAATTTGGGATTCACAAGAAAGGACCTTTCAACTACTCGTGTTATGTAATGTATTTTCTTTCATTCATTTGGTTTCTAATGGCTTTAGTCAGCAAGGAAGGGACATTTCAACTACTCATACTATGTAAAGCACTTGTTTCTCTTGATTTGCTTATCTATTTTTTAATCTTTGGTCGATAACGTTTAGACCTTTCAAATACTCATAGTATGTGTAATATTCCTTCCTTTTCATTAGGTTTATCATGGTTTGGCATTAAACTTAAATGGGATAGACCTTTCAAATACTTATATAATATAACGTAGTTTATTTCTCTTCATTTGTTTTTAATGACTAAGTATTTGGTCAACATGGATCGGGCCTTTCAACAAATCATATGTAATATACTTTTTAGTTGTTAATTTGGTTTCTTTCGATTGAGCCTTTGGTCAACAAGGGTTTTTATTTTCAACAAATAATTTTATGTGATGCATTTATTTAGTTATATCTTTTAGTCTGATTAATAGGTTTTTATCCCTCAAGGTGGAATGAACCTTTCAACTACTCAAATTATGTAATGTACTTTATTTCATAACTATTTGGTTTCCCATGATTATGGCTTTGACCAACCTAGACCAGACATTTCAACTACTCATCGAATGTAATGTACTTATTTATTTTTATTCGGTTTATTAGGCTCTTTGATAAACAAGGGATTGACCTTTCAACTAATCATGTTATGTCATGTAGTTTCTTACTTTTATTTGGTTTTTAAGGCCTAGGTGTTTGGTCAGTAAAGAAGGTACCTTTCAAATACTCTTAGTATGTAAATCACTTATTTTCTCTCCAATTTCTTCTTTATGGTTTATTCTTGGGTCGATAAGGATTGATTCTTTCAACTACTCATAGTAAGTGTAATATTTCCTTTATTTCCATTTGGTTTATAATGGTTTATGATTTGTTTTACATGGAAAGGACCTTTCAACTACTCATATTTTATAATTTAGTTGCTTTCTATTTATTTGGATTTTAATGACTAAGTCTTTGGGCTGCAAGAATTAGACCTTTCAACTCATCATATTATATTACTACTTCTTACCTATTTATTTGGTTCCTTACCTTTAAGTCTCTTATCAACAAGGGATTCACTATTCAATACTAACGTTATGTAATGTATTTCTTTTATCTTTATTTAGTTTCTAATTACTAGGTCTTTGTTCATCAAGAAATTGACCTTTCAACTTCTTAAAGTTTCTAACGTACATTCTTTTCTTTTTATATGGACTCTTAATGTAAGTTTTTGATCTACAAGGGTCATACATTTCAACTGCTTATTATATGTGATGTACTATGTTTCAGTTTATTAGGGTTATATATTTTATAGACAAGAGATGGACCTTCCAACTACACACATAATATAATGTAGCTTGTTTCTTTCATTTGGTTTCGAAGAACTATGTCTTTGGTCAACAAAAAAGGACCTTTTAACCAATCATAGTATGTAAAGCACATATTTTTTCTTCATTTTCATCTTTATGGTCGAGTCTTTGTTTGATAAGGTTTGTTCTATTCAACTGCTCATAATATGTGTAATATATCCTTTCTTTTGATTTGGTTTATTATGGTTTGAGTTTGGTTTAAACGGGATGGACATTTCAACTACCAATATTATATTGTTCAGTTTCTTTCTCTTTGTTTGGTTTTTAATAACTAAGTCTTTAGTCAACAGGGACCACATGTTTCAACTAATCATATTATGTAAAGTACTTCTTACATGTTTATTTTGTTTCATTCGATTAAGTCTTTGACCAACAAGAGATTCTCTTTTCAACTACAAATCTCATGTGATGTATTTATTTCATCATCATTTTGTTTCTAATTACTAGTTCTTTGTTCATCAAGCAATGCACCTTTCAACTACACAAATAATGTAATGTACTTTATTTCCTCCTTATTTGGTCTCTTATGGTTAAGTCTTTGATAAATAGGAGCCTCGAATTTCGACTAATCATTTTATGTAATGAACTTTTTTTAATCTTTATTTGGTAATTTAGGATTCACAAGGAAGGACCTTTACACTACTCGTGTTATGTAATGTATTTTCTTTCTTTCATTTGGTTTCTAATGGCTAGGTCTTTAGTCAGCCAGGAAGGGACACTTCAACTACTCATACTATGTAAAGCACTTGTTTTCTCTTGATTTTCTTATCTATTTTTTAATCTTTGGTCGATAAGGTTTAATCCTTTCAAATACTCATAGTATGTGTAATATTCCTTTCTTTTCATTAGGTTTATCATGGTTTGGCATTAAACTTAAATGGGATGGACCTTTGAAATACTTATATAATCTAACGTAGTTTATTTCTCTTCATTTGTTTTTTAATGACTAAGTATTTGGTTAACATGGATCAGGCCTTTCAACAAATCATATTATGTAATCTACTTTTTAGTTGTTAATTTGGTTTCTTTCGATTGAGCCTTTGGTCAACAAGGGTTTTTATTTTCAACAAATAATTTTATGTGATGCATTTATTTAGTTATCTCTTTTAGTCTGATTACTAGGTTTTTATCCCTCAAGGTGGAATGAATCTTTCAACTACTCAAATTATGTAATGTACTTTATTTCATAACTATTTGGTTTCCCATGATTATGGCTTTGACCAACCTAGACCAGACATTTCAACTACTCATCGTATGTAATGTACTTATTTATTTTTATTCGGTTTATTAGGCTCTTTGATAAACAAGGGATTGACCTTTCAACTAATCATGTTATGTCATGTAGTTTCTTACTTTTATTTGGTTTTTAAGGCCTAGGTGTTTGGTCAGTAAAGAAGGTACCTTTCAAATACTCTTAGTATGTAAATCACTTATTTTCTATCTAATTTCTTCTTTATGGTTTATTCTTGGGTCGATAAGGATTGATTCTTTCAACTACTCATAGTAAGTGTAATATTTCCTTTATTTACATTTGGTTTATAATGGTTTATGATTTGTTTTACATGGAAAGGACCTTTCAACTACTCATATTTTAAAATTTAGTTGCTTTCTATTTATTTGGATTTTAATGACTAAGTCTTTGGTCTGCAAGAATTAGACCTTTCAACTCATCATATTATATTACTACTTCTTGCCTATTTATTTGGTTCCTTACCTTTAAGTCTCTTATCAACAAGGGATTCACTATTCAATACTAACGTTATGTAATGTATTTCTTTTATCTTTATTTAGTTTCTAATTACTAGGTCTTTGTTCATCAAGAAATTGACCTTTCAACTTCTTAAAGTTTCTAATGTACATTCTTTTCTTTTTATATGGACTCTTAATGTAAGTTTTTTATATACAAGGGTCATACATTTCAACTGCCTATTATATGTGATGTACTATGTTTCAGTTTATTAGGGTTATATATTTTATAGACAAGAGATGGACCTTTCAACTACACACATAATATAATGTAGCTTGTTTCTTTCATTTGGTTTCGAAGAACTATGTCTTTGGTCAACAAAAAAGGACCTTTTAACCAATCATAGTATGTAAAGCACATATTTTTTCTTCATTTTCATCTTTTTGGTCGAGTCTTTGTTTGATAAGGTTTGTTCTATTCAACTGCTCATAATATGTGTAATATATCCTTTCTTTTGATTTGGTTTATTATGGTTTGGGTTTGGTTTAAACGGGATGGACATTTCAACTACCAATATTATATTGTTCAGTTTCTTTCACTTTGTTTGGTTTTTAATAACTAAGTCTTTAGTCAACAGGGACCACATGTTTCAACTAATCATATTATGTAAAGTACTTCTTACATGTTTATTTTGTTTCGTTCGATTAAGTCTTTGATCAACAAGAGATTCTCTTTTCAACTACAAATCCCATGTGATGTATTTATTTCATCATCATTTTGTTTCTAATTACTAGTTCTTTGTTCATCAAGCAATGCACCTTTCAACTACACAAATAATGTAATGTACTTTATTTCCTCCTTATTTGGTATCTTATGGTTAAGTCTTTGATAAACAGGAGCCTCGAATTTCGACTAATCATTTTATGTAATGAACCTTTTTTAATATTTATTTGGTAATTTAGGATTCACAAGGAAGGACCTTTCAACTACTCGTGTTATGTAATGTATTTTCTTTCTTTCATTTGGTTTCTAATGGCTAGGTCTTTAGTCAGCAAGGAAGGGACATTTCAACTACTCATACTATGTAAAGCATTTGTTTTCTCTTGATTTGCTTATCTAGTTTCTAATCTTTGGTCGATAAGGTTTAATCCTTTCAAATACTCATAGTATGTGTAATATTCCTTTCTTTTCATTAGGTTTATCATGGTTTGGCATTAAACTTAAATGGGATAGACCTTTCAAATACTTATATAATCTAACGTAGTTTATTTCTCTTCATTTGTTTTTTAATGACTAAGTATTTGGTTAACATGGATCGGGCCTTTCAACAAATCATATTATGTAATCTACTTTTTAGCTGTTAATTTGGTTTCTTTCGATTGAGCCTTTGGTCAACAAGGGTTTTTATTTTCAACAAATAATTTTATGTGATGCATTTATTTAGTTATCTCTTTTAGTCTGATTACTAGGTTTTTATCCCTCAAGGTGGAATGAATCTTTCAACTACTCAAATTATGTAATGTACTTTATTTCATAACTATTTGGTTTCCCATGATTATGGCTTTGACCAACCCAGACCAGACATTTCAACTACTCATTGTATGTAATGTACTTATTTATTTTTATTCGGTTTATTAGGCTCTTTGATAAACAAGGGATTGACCTTTCAACTAATCATGTTATGTCATGTAGTTTCTTACTTTTATTTGGTTTTTAAGGCCTAGGTGTTTGGTCAGTAAAGAAGGTACCCTTCAAATACTCTTAGTATGTAAATCACTTATTTTCTCTCCAATTTCTTCTTTATGGTTTATTCTTGGGTCGATAAGGATTGATTCTTTCAACTACTCATAGTAAGTGTAATATTTACTTTATTTACATTTGGTTTATAATGGTTTATGATTTGTTTTACATGGAAAGGACCTTTCAACTACTCATATTTTAAAATTTAGTTGCTTTCTATTTATTTGGATTTTAATGACTAAGTCTTTGGTCTGCAAGAATTAGACCTTGCAACTCATCATATTATATTACTACTTCTTACCTATTTATTTGGTTCCTTACCTTTAAGTCTCTTATCAACAAGGGATTCACTATTCAATAATAATGTTATGTAATGTATTTCTTTTATCTTTATTTAGTTTCTAATTACTAGGTCTTTGTTCATCAAGAAATTGACCTTTCAACTTCTTAAAGTTTCTAATGTACATTCTATTCTTTTTATATGGACTCTTAATGTAAGTTTTTTATATACAAGGGTCATACATTTCAACTTCCTATTATATGTGATGTACTATGTTTCAGTTTATTAGGGTTATATATTTTATAGACAAGAGATGGACCTTTCAACTACACACATAATATAATGTAGCTTGTTTCTTTCATTTGGTTTCGAAGAACTATGTCTTTGGTCAACAAAAAAGGACCTTTTAACCAATCATAGTATGTAAAGCACATATTTTTTCTTCATTTTCATCTTTTTGGTCGAGTCTTTGTTTGATAAGGTTTGTTCTATTCAACTGCTCATAATATGTGTAATATATCCTTTCTTTTGATTTGGTTTATTATGGTTTGGGTTTGGTTTAAACGGGATGGACATTTCAACTACCAATATTATATTGTTCAGTTTCTTTCTCTTAGTTTGGTTTTTAATAACTAAGTCTTTAGTCAACAGGGACCACATGTTTCAACTAATCATATTATGTAAAGTACTTCTTACATGTTTATTTTGTTTCGTTCGATTAAGTCTTTGATCAACAAGAGATTCTCTTTTCAACTACAAATCTCATGTGATGTATTTATTTTATCATCATTTTGTTTCTAATTACTAGTTCTTTGTTCATCAAGCAATGCACCTTTAAACTACACAAATAATGTAATGTACTTTATTTCCTCCTTATTTGGTATCTTATGGTTAAGTCTTTGATAAACAGGAGCCTCGAATTTCGACTAATCATTTTATGTAATGAACTTTTTTTAATCTTTATTTGGTAATTTAGGATTCACAAGGAAGTACCTTTCAACTACTCGTGTTATGTAATGTATTTTCTTTCTTTCATTTGGTTTCTAATGGCTAGGTCTTTAGTCAGCCAGGAAGGGACACTTCAACTACTCATACTATGTAAAGCACTTGTTTTCTCTTGATTTTCTTATCTATTTTTTAATCTTTGGTCGATAAGGTTTAATCCTTTCAAATACTCATAGTATGTGTAATATTCCTTTCTTTTCATTAGGTTTATCATGGTTTGGCATTAAACTTAAATGGGATGGACCTTTCAAATACTTATATAATCTAACGTAGTTTATTTCTCTACATTTGTTTTTTAATGACTAAGTATTTGGTTAACATTGATCGGGCCTTTCAACAAATTATATTATGTAATCTACTTTTTAGTTGTTAATTTGGTTTCTTTCGATTGAGCCTTTGGTCAACAAGGGTTTTTATTTTCAACAAATAATTTTATGTGATGCATTTATTTAGTTATCTCTTTTAGTCTGATTACTAGGTTTTTATCCCTCAAGGTGGAATGAATCTTTCAACTACTCAAATTATGTAATGTACTTTATTTCATAACTATTTGGTTTCCCATGATTATGGCTTTGACCAACCTAGACCAGACATTTCAACTACTCATCGTATGTAATGTACTTATTTATTTTTATTCGGTTTATTAGGCTCTTTGATAAACAAGGGATTGACCTTTCAACTAATCATGTTATGCCATGTAGTTTCTTACTTTTATTTGGTTTTTAAGGCCTAGGTGTTTGGTCAGTAAAGAAGGTACCTTTCAAATACTCTTAGTATGTAAATCACTTATTTTCTCTCCAATTTCTTCTTTATGGTTTATTCTTGGGTCGATAAGGATTGATTCTTTCAACTACTCATAGTAAGTGTAATATTTCCTTTATTTACATTTGGTTTATAATGGTTTATGATTTGTTTTACATGGAAAGGACCTTTCAACTACTCATATTTTAAAATTTAGTTGCTTTCTATTTATTTGGATTTTAATGACTAAGTCTTTGGTCTGCAAGAATTAGACCTTGCAACTCATCATATTATATTACTACTTCTTACCTATTTATTTGGTTCCTTACCTTTAAGTCTCTTATCAACAAGGGATTCACTATTCAATACTAACGTTATGTAATGTATTTCTTTTATCTTTATTTAGTTTCTAATTACTAGGTCTTTGTTCATCAAGAAATTGACCTTTCAACTTCTTAAAGTTTCTAATGTACATTCTTTTCTTTTTATATGGACTCTTAATGTAAGTTTTTTATATACAAGGGTCATACATTTCAACTGCCTATTATATGTGATGTACTATGTTTCAGTTTATTAGGGTTATATATTTTATAGACAAGAGATGGACCTTTCAACTACACACATAATATAATGTAGCTTGTTTCTTTCATTTGGTTTCGAAGAACTATGTCTTTGGTCAACAAAAAAGGACCTTTTAACCAATCATAGTATGTAAAGCACATATTTTTTCTTCATTTTCATCTTTTTGGTCGAGTCTTTGTTTGATAAGGTTTGTTCTATTCAACTGCTCATAATATGTGTAATATATCCTTTCTTTTGATTTGGTTTATTATGGTTTGGGTTTGGTTTAAACGGGATGGACATTTCAACTACCAATATTATATTGTTCAGTTTCTTTCACTTTCTTTGGTTTTTAATAACTAAGTCTTTAGTCAACAGGGACCACATGTTTCAACTAATCATATTATGTAAAGTACTTCTTACATGTTTATTTTGTTTCGTTCGATTAAGTCTTTGATCAACAAGAGATTCTCTTTTCAACTACAAATCTCATGTGATGTATTTATTTCATCATCATTTTGTTTCTAATTACTAGTTCTTTGTTCATCAAGCAATGCACCTTTCAACTACACAAATAATGTAATGTACTTTATTTCCTCCTTATTTGGTATCTTATGGTTAAGTCTTTGATAAACAGGAGCCTCGAATTTCGACTAATCATTTTATGTAATGAACCTTTTTTAATATTTATTTGGTAATTTAGGATTCACAAGGAAGGACCTTTCAACTACTCGTGTTATGTAATGTATTTTCTTTCTTTCATTTGGTTTCTAATGGCTAGGTCTTTAGTCAGCAAGGAAGGGACATTTCAACTACTCATACTATGTAAAGCATTTGTTTTCTCTTGATTTGCTTATCTAGTTTCTAATCTTTGGTCGATAAGGTTTAATCCTTTCAAATACTCATAGTATGTGTAATATTCCTTTCTTTTCATTAGGTTTATCATGGTTTGGCATTAAACTTAAATGGGATAGACCTTTCAAATACTTATATAATCTAACGTAGTTTATTTCTCTTCATTTGTTTTTTAATGACTAAGTATTTGGTTAACATGGATCGGGCCTTTCAACAAATCATATTATGTAATCTACTTTTTAGCTGTTAATTTGGTTTCTTTCGATTGAGCCTTTGGTCAACAAGGGTTTTTATTTTTAACAAATAATTTTATGCGATGCATTTATTTAGTTATCTCTTTTAGTCTGATTACTAGGTTTTTATCCCTCAAGGTGGAATGAACCTTTCAACTACTCAAATTATGTAATGTACTTTATTTCATAACTATTTGGTTTCCCATGATTATGGCTTTGACCAACCCAGACCAGACATTTCAACTACTGATTATATGTAATGTACTTATTTATTTTTATTCGGTTTATTAGGCTCTTTGATAAACAAGGGATTCACCTTTCAACTAATCATGTTATGTCATGTAGTTTCTTACTTTTATTTGGTTTTTAAGGCCTAGGTGTTTGGTCAGTAAAGAAGGTACCTTTCAAATACTCTTAGTATGTAAATCACTTGTTTTCACTTCAATTGTTTCTTTATGGTTGATTCTTGGGTTGATAAGGATTGATTCTTTCAACTACTCATAGTAATTTTAATATTTACTTTATTTCCATTTGGTTTATGATTTGTTTTACATGGAAAGGACCTTTCAAATACTCATATTTTATAATTTAGTTTCTTTCTATTTATTGGGATGTTAATGACTAAGTCTTTGGTCTGCAAGAATTAGACCTTTCAACTCATCATATTATATTACTACTTCTTACCTATTTATTAGGTTCCTTACCTTTAAGTCGCTTATCAACAAGGGATTCACTATTCAATACTAACGTTATGTAATGTATTTCTTTTATTTTTATTTAGTTTCTAATTACTAGGTCTTTGTTCATCAAGAAATTGACCTTTCAACTTCTTAAAGTTTCTAATGTACATTCTTTTCTTTTTATATGGACTCTTAATGTAAGTTTTTGATCTACAAGGGTCATACATTTCAACTGCTTATTATATGTGATGTACTATGTTTCAGTTTATTAGGGTTATATATTTTATAGACAAGGGATGAACCTTTCAACTACACACATAATATAATGTAGCTTGTTTCTTTCATTTGGTTTCCAAGAACTATGTCTTTGGTCAACAAAAAGGGACCTTTCAACTAATCATAGTATGTAAAGCACATATTTTTTCTTCATTTTCATCTTTATGGCGGAGTCTTTGTTTGATAAGGTTTGTTCTATTCAACTGCTCATAATATGTGTAATATATCCTTTCTTTTGGTTTGGTTTATTATGGTTTGGGTTCCGTTTAAACGGGATGGACATTTCAACTACCAATATTATTTTGTTCAGTTTCTTTCTCTTTGTTTGGTTTTTAATAACTAAGTCTTTAGTCAACAGGGACCACATGTTTCAACTAATCATATTATGTAAAGTACTTTTTACATGTTTATTTTGTTTCGTTCGATTAAGTCTTTGATCAACAAGAGATTCTCTTTTCAACTACAAATCTCATGTGATGTGTTTATTTCATCATCATTTTATTTCTAATTACTAGTTCTTTGTTCATCAAGCAATGCACCTTTCAACTACACAAATAATGCAATGTACTTTATTTCCTCCTTATTTGGTTTCTTATGGTTAAGTCTTTGATAAACAGGAGCCTCGAATTTCGACTAATCATTTTATGTAATGAACTTTTTTTAATCTTTATTTGGTAATTTAGGATTAACAAGGAAGGACCTTTCAACTACTCGTGTTATGTAATGTATTTTCTTTCTTTCATTTGGTTTCTAATGGCTAGGTCTTTAGTCAGCCAGGAAGGGACACTTCAACTACTCATACTAAGTAAAGCACTTGTTTTCTCTTGATTTGCTTATCTATTTTCTAATCTTTGGTCGATAAGGTTTAATCCTTTTAAATACTCATAGTATGTGTAATATTCTTTTCTCTTCATTAGGTTTATCATGTTTTGGCATTAAACTTAAATGGGATAGACCTTTCAAATACTTATATAATATAACGTAGTTTATTTCTCTTCATTTGTTTTTTAATGACTAAGTATGTGGTTAACATGGATCGGGCCTTTCAATAAATCATATTATGTAATCTACTTTTTAGTTGTTAATTTGGTTTCTTTCGATTGACCCTTTGGTCAACAAGGGTTTTTATTTTCAACAAATAATTTTATGCGATGCATTTATTTAGTTATCTCTATTAGTCTGATTACTAGGTATTTATCCCTCAAGGTGGAATGAACCTTTCAACTACTCAAATTATGTAATGTACTTTATTTCATAACTATTTGGTTTCCCATGATTATGGCTTTGACCAACCCAGACCAGACATTTCAACTACTGATTGTATGTAATGTACTTATTTATTTTTATTCGGTTTATTAGGCTCTTTGATAAACAAGGGATTGACCTTTCAACTAATCATGTTATGTCATGTAGTTTCTTACTTTTATTTGGTTTTTAAGGCCTAGGTGTTTGGTCAGTAAAGAAGGTACCTTTCAAATACTCTTAGTATGTAAATCACTTGTTTTCACTTTAATTGTTTCTTTATGGTTGGTTCTTGGGTTGATAAGAATTGATTCTTTCAACTACTCATAGTAATTGTAATATTTACTTTATTTCCATTTGGTTTATGATTTGTTTTACATGGAAAGGACCTTTCAACTACTCATATTTTATAATTTAGTTTCTTTCTATTTATTTGGAAGTTAATGACTAAGTCTTTGGTCTGCAAGAATTAGACCTTTCAACTCATCATATTATATTACTACTTCTTACCTATTTATTAGGTTCCTTACCTTTAAGTCGCTTAGCAACAAGGGATTCACTATTCAATACTAACGTTCTGTAATGTATTTCTTTTATCTTTATTTAGTTTCTAATTATTAGGTCTTTGTTCATCAAGAAATTGAACTTTCAACTTCTTAAAGTTTCTAAAGTACATTCTTTTCTTTTTATATGGACTCTTAATGAAAGTTTTTGATCTACAAGGGTCATACATTTCAACAGATTATTATATGTGATGTACTATGTTTCAGTTTATTAGAGTTATATATTTTATTAACAAGGGATGGACCTCTCAACTACACCCATAATATAATGTAGCTAGTTTCTTTCATTTCGTTTCGAAGAACTATGTCGTTGTTTAACAAAAAGGGACCTTTTAACTAATCATAGTATGTAAAGCACATATTTTTCTTCATTTTCATCTTTATGGTCGAGTCTTTGTTAGATAAGGTTTGTTCTATTCAACTGCTCATAATATGTGTAATATATCCTTTCTTTTGATTTGGTTTATTATGGTTTGGGTTTGGTTTAAACAGGATGGACATTTCAACTACCAATATTATATTGTTCAGTTTCTTTCTCTTAGTTTGGTTTTTAATAACTAAGTCTTTAGTCAACAGGGACCACATGTTTCAACTAATCATATTATGTAAAGTACTTCTTACATGTTTATTTTGTTTCGTTCGATTAAGTTTTTGATCAACAAGAGATTCTCTTTTCAACTACAAATCTCATGTGATGTATTTATTTCATCATCATTTTGTTTCTAATTACTAGTTCTTTGTTCATCAAGCAATGCACCTTTCAACTACACAAATAACGTAATGTACTTTATTTCCTCCTTATTTGGTATCTTATGGTTAAGTCTTTGATAAACAGGAGCCTCGAATTTCGACTAATCATTTTATGTAATGAACTTTTTTTAATCTTTATTTGGTAATTTAGGATTAACAAGGAAGGACCTTTCAACTACTCGTGTTATGTAATGTATTTTCTTTCTTTCATTTGGTTTCTAATGGCTAGGTCTTTAGTCAGCCAGGAAGGGACGCTTCAACAACTCATACTATGTAAAGCACTTGTTTTCTCTTGATTTGCTTATCTATTTTTTAATCTTTGGTCGATAAGGTTTAATCCTTTCAAATACTCATAGAATGTGTAATATTCCTTTCTTTTCATTAGGTTTATTATGGTTTGGCATTAAACTTAAATGGGATAGACCTTTCAAATACTTATATAATATAACGTAGTTTATTTCTCTTCATTTGTTTTTTAATGACTAAGTATTTGGTCAACCTGGATCGGGCCTTTCAACAAATCATATTATGTAATCTACTTTTTAGCTGTTAATTTGGTTTCTTTCGATTGAGCCTTTGGTCAACAAGGGTTTTTATTTTCAACAAATAATTTTATGTGATGCATTTATTTAGTTATCTCTTTTAGTCTGATTACTAGGTTTTTATCCCTCAAGGTGGAATGAACCTTTCAACTTCTCAAATTATGTAATGTACTTCATTTCATAATATTTGGTTTCCCATGATTATGCCTTTGACCAACCCAGACCAGACATTTCAACTACTCATTGTATGTAATGTACTTATTTATTTTTATTCGGTTTATTAGGCTCCTTGATAAACAAGGGATTGACCTTTCAACTAATCATGTTATGTCATGTAGTTTCTTACTTTTATTTGGTTTTTAAGGCCTAGATGTTTGGTCAGTAAAGAAGGTACCTTTCAAATAATCTTAGTATGTAAATCACTTATTTTCACTTCCATTGCTTCTTTATGGTTGATTCTTGGGTCGATAAGGATTGATTCTTTCAACTACTCATAGTAAGTGTAATATTTCCTTTATTTCCATTTGGTTTATAATGGTTTATGATTTGTTTTACATGGAAAGGACCTTTCAACTACTCATATTTTATAATTTAGTTGCTTTCTATTTATTTGGATTTTAACGACTAAGTCTTTGGTCTGCAAGAATTAGACCTTTCAGCTCATCATATTATATTACTACTTCTTACCTATTTATTTGGTTCCTTACCTTTAAGTCGCTTAGCAACAAGGGATTCACTATTCAATACTAACGTTATGTAATGTATTTCTTTTATCTTTATTTAGTTTCTAATTACTAGGTCTTTGTTCATCAAGAAATTGACCTTTCAACTTCTTAAAGTTTCTAATGTACATTCTTTTCTTTTTATATGGACTCTTAATGTAAGTTTTTTTATCTACAAGGGTCATACATTTCAACAGCTTATTATATGTGATGTACTATGTTTCAGTTTATTAGAGTTATATATTTTATTAACAAGGGATGGACCTCTCAACTACACCCATAATATAATGTAGCTAGTTTCTTTCATTTCGTTTCGAAGAACTATGTCGTTGGTCAACAAAAAGGGACCTTTTAACCAATCATAGTATGTAAAGCACATATTTTTTCTTCATTTTCATCTTTATGGTCGAGTCTTTGTTTGATAAGGTTTGTTCTATTCAACTGCTCATAATATGTGTAATATATCCTTTCTTTTGATTTGGTTTATTATGGTTTGGGTTTGGTTTAAACGGGATGGACATTTCAACTACCAATATTATATTGTTCAGTTTCTTTCTCTTAGTTTGGTTTTTAATAACTAAGTCTTTAGTCAACAGGGACCACATGTTTCAACTAATCATATTATGTAAAGTACTTCTTACATGTTTATTTTGTTTCGTTTGATTAAGTCTTTGATCAACAAGAGATTCTCTTTTCAACTACAAATCTCATGTATGTATTTATTTCATGATCATTTTGTTTCTAATTACTAGTTCTTTGTTCATCAAGTAATGCACCTTTCAACTACACAAATAACGTAATGTACTTTATTTCCTCCTTATTTGGTATCTTATGGTTAAGTCTTTGATAAACAGGAGCCTCGAATTTCGACTAATCATTTTATGTAATGAACTTTTTTTAATCTTTATTTGGTAATTTAGGATTAACAAGGAAGGACCTTTCAACTACTCGTATTATGTAATGTATTTTCTTTCTTTCATTTGGTTTCTAATGGCTAGGTCTTTAGTCAGCCAGGAAGGGACGCTTCAACTACTCATACTATGTAAAGCACTTGTTTTCTCTTGATTTGCTTATCTATTTTTTAATCTTTGGTCGATAAGGTTTAATCCTTTCAAATACTCATAGAATGTGTAATATTCCTTTCTTTTCATTAGGTTTATTATGGTTTGGCATTAAACTTAAATGGGATAGACCTTTCAAATACTTATATAATATAACGTAGTTTATTTCTCTTCATTTTTTTTAATGACTAAGTATTTGGTCAACATGGATCGGTCCTTTCAACAAATCATATTATGTAATCTACTTTTTAGCTGTTAATTTGGTTTCTTTCGATTGAGCCTTTGGTCAACAAGGGTTTTTATTTTCAACAAATAATTTTATGTGATGCCTTTATTTAGTTATCTCTTTTAGTCTGATTACTAGGTTTTTATCCCTCAAGGTGGAATGAACCTTTCAACTACTCAAATAATGTAATGTACTTCATTTCATAATATTTGGTTTCCCATGATTATGCCTTTGACCAACCCAGACCAAACATTTCAACTACTCATTGTATGTAATGTACTTATTTATTTTTATTCGGTTTATTAGGCTCCTTGATAAACAAGGGATTAACCTTTCAACTAATCATGTTATGTCATGTAGTTTCTTACTTTTATTTGGTTTTTAAGGCCTAGATGTTTGGTCAGTAAAGAAGGTACCTTTCAAATAATCTTAGTATGTAAATCACTTATTTTCACTTCCATTGCTTCTTTATGGTTGATTCTTGGGTCGATAAGGATTGATTCTTTCAACTACTCATAGTAAGTGTAATATTTCCTTTATTTCCATTTGGTTTATAATGGTTTATGATTTGTTTTACATGGAAAGGACCTTTCAACTACAAATATTTTATAATTTAGTTGCTTTCTATTTATTTGGATTTTAATGACTAAGTCTTTGGTCTGCAAGAATTAGACCTTTCAACTCATCATATTATATTACTACTTCTTACCTATTTATTTGGTTCCTTACCTTTAAGTCTCTTATCAACAAGGGATTCACTATTCAATACTAACGTTATGTAATGTATTTCTTTTATCTTTATTTAGTTTCTAATTACTAGTCTTTGTTCATCAAGAAATTGACCTTTAAACTTCTTAAAGTTTCTAATGTACATTCTATTCTTTTTATATGGACTCTTAATGTAAGATTTTGATCTACAAGGGTCATACATTTCAACAGCTTATTATATGTGATGTACTATGTTTCAGTTTATTAGAGTTATATATTTTATTAACAAGGGATAGACCTCTCAACTACACCTATAATATAATGTGGCTAGTTTCTTTCATTTCGTTTCGAAGAACTATGTCGTTGTTTAACAAAAAGGGACCTTTTAACCAATCATAGTATGTAAAGCACATATTTTTTCTTCATTTTCATCTTTATGGTCGAGTATTTGTTTGATAAGGTTTGTTCTATTCAACTGTTCATAATATGTGTAATATTTCCTTTCTTTTGATTTGGTTTATTATGGTTTGGTTTTAGTTTAAACAGGATGGACATTTCAACTACCAATATTATTTAGTTCAGTTTCTTTCTCTTTGTTTGGTTTTTAATAACTATGTCTTTAGTCAACAGGGACCACATGTTTCAACTAATCATATTATGTAAAAAGTACTTCTTACATGTTTATTTCGTTTCTTTCGATTAAGTCTTTGATCAACAAGGGATTCTCTTTTCAACTACAAATCTCATGTAATGTATTTATTTCATCATCATTTTGATTCTAATTACTAGTTCTTTGTTCATCAAGCAATGCACCTTTTAACTACACAAATAATGTAATGTACTTTATTTCCTCCTTATTTGGTTTCTTATGGTTAAGTATTTGATAAACAGGAGCCTCGAATTTCGACTAATCATTTTATGTAATGAACTTTTTTTAATCTTTATTTGGTAATTTAGGATTAACAAGGAAGGACCTTTCAACTACTCGTGTTATGTAATGTATTTTCTTTCTTTCATTTGGTTTCTAATGGCTAGGTCTTTAGTCAGCCAGGAAGGGACGCTTCAACTACTCATACTATGTAAAGCACTTGTTTTCTCTTGATTTACTTTTCTATTTTTTAATCTTTGGTCGATAAGGTTTAATCCTTTCAAATACTCACAGAATGTGTAATATTCCTTTCTTTTCATTAGGTTTATTATGGTTTGGCATTAAACTTAAATGGGATAGACCTTTCAAATACTTATATAATATAACGTAGTTTATTTCTCTTCATTTATTTTTTAATGACTAAGTATTTGGTCAACATGGATCGGGCCTTTCAACAAATCATATTATGTAATCTACTTTTTAGCTGTTAATTTGGTTTCTTTCGATTGAGCCTTTGGTCAACAAGGGTTTTTATTTTCAATAAATAATTTTATGTGATGCATTTATTTAGTTATCTCTTTTAGTCTGATTACTAGGTTTTTATCCCTCAAGGTGGAATGAACCTTTCAACTACTCAAATTATGTAATGTACTTCATTTCATAATATTTGGTTTCCCATGATTATGCCTTTGACCAACCCAGACCAGACATTTCAACTACTCATTGTATGTAATGTACTTATTTATTGTTATTCGGTTTATTAGGCTCCTTGATAAACAAGGGATTGACCTTTCAACTAATCATGTTATGTCATGTAGTTTCTTACTTTTATTTGGTTTTTAAGGCCTAGGTGTTTGGTCAGTAAAGAAGGTACCTTTCAAATAATCTTAGTATGTAAATCACTTATTTTCACTTCCATTGCTTCTTTATGGTTGATTCTTGGGTCGATAAGGATTGATTCTTTCAACTACTCATAGTAAGTGTAATATTTCCTTTATTTCCATTTGGTTTATAATGGTTTATGATTTGTTTTACATGGAAAGGACCTTTCAACTACAAATATTTTATAATTTAGTTGCTTTCTATTTATTTGGATTTTAGTGATTAAGTCTTTGGTCTGCAAGAATTAGACCTTTCAACTCATCATATTATATTACTACTTCTTACCTATTTATTTGGTTCCTTACCTTTAAGTCTCTTATCAACAAGGGATTCACTATTCAATACTAACGTTATGTAATGTATTTCTTTTATCTTTATTTAGTTTCTAATTACTAGTCTTTGTTCATCCAGAAATTGACCTTTCAACTTCTTAAAGTTTCTAATGTACATTCTTTTCTTTTTATATGGACTCTTAATGCAAGATTTTGATCTACAAGGGTCATACATTTCAACTGCTTATTATATGTGATGTACTGTGTTTTAGATTATTAGAGTTATATATTTTATTAACAAGGGATGGACCTCTCAACTACACCCATAATATATTACACATATTATGAGCAGTTGAATAGAACAAACCTTATCAAACAAGGTACCTTTCAAATAATCTTAGTATGTAAATCATTTGGTTTCCAAGAACTATGTCTTTGGTCAACAAAAAGGGACCTTTTAACTAATCATAGTATGTAAAGCACATATTTTTTCTTCATTTTCATCTTTATGGCGGAGTCTTTGTTTGATAAGGTTTGTTCTATTCAACTGCTCATAATATGTGTAATATATCCTTTCTTTTGGTTTGGTTTATTATGGTTTGGGTTTGGTTTAAACGGGATGGACATTTCAACTACCAATATTATATTGTTCAGTTTCTTTCTCTTTGTTTGGTTTATAATAACTAAGTCTTTAGTCAACTGAGACCACATGTTTCAACTAATCATATTATGTAAAGTACTTGTTACATGTTTATTTTGTTTCGTTCGATTAAGTCTTTGATCAACAAGGGATTCTCTTTTCAACTACAAATCTCATGTGATGTATTTATTTCATCATCATTTTATTTCTAATTACTAGTTCTTTGTTCATCAAGCAATGCACCTTTCAACTACACAAATAATGTAATGTACTTTATTTCCTCCTTATTTGGTTTCTTATGGTTAAGTCTTTGATAAACAGGAGCCTCAAATTTCGACTAATCATTTTATGTAATGAACTATTTTAAATCTTTATTTGGTAATTTAGGATTCACAAGGAAGGACCTTTCAACTACTCCTGTTATGTAGTGTATTTTCTTTCTTTCATTTGGTTTCTAATGGCTAGGTCTTTAGTCAGCAAGGAAGGGACATTTCAACTACTCATACTATGTAAAGCACTATTTTTCTCTTGATTTGCTTATCTATTTTCTAATCTTTGGTCGATAAGGTTTAATCCTTTCAAATACTCATAGTATGTGTAATATTCCTTTCTCTTCATTAGGTTTATCATGTTTTGGCATTAAACTTAAATGGGATAGACCTTTCAAATACTTATATAATATAACGTAGTTTATTTCTCTTTATTTGTTTTTTAAAGACTAAGTATTTGGTCAACATGGATCGGGCCTTTCAACAAATCATATTATGTAATCTACTTTTTAGCTGTTAATTTGGTTTCTTTCGATTGAGCCTTTGGTCAACAAGGGTTTTTATTTTCAAGAAATAATTTTATGCGATGCATTTATTTAGTTATCTCTATTAGTCTGATTACTAGGTATTTATCCCTCAAGGTGGAATGAACCTTTCAACTACTCAAATTATATAATGTACTTTATTTCATAACTATTTGGTTTCCCATGATTATGGCTTTGACCAACCCAGACCAGACATTTCAACTACTGATTGTATGTAATGTACTTATTTATTTTTATTCGGTTTATTAGGCTCTTTGATAAACAAGGGATTGACCTTTCAACTAATCATGTTATGTCATGTAGTTTCTTACTTTTATTTGGTTTTTAAGGCCTAGGTGTTTGGTCAGTAAAGAAGGTACCTTTCAAATAATCTTAGTATGTAAATCACTTGTTTTCACTTCAATTTCTTCTTTATGGTTGATTCTTGGGTCGATAAGGATTGATTCTTTCAACTACTCATAGTAAGTGTAATATTTCGTTTATTTCCATTTGGTTTATAATGGTTTATGATTTGTTTTACATGGAAAGGACCTTTCAACTACTCATATTTTATAATTTAGTTGCTTTCTATTTATTTGGATTTTAACGACTAAGTCTTTGGTCTGCAAGAATTAGACCTTTCAGCTTATCATATTATATTACTACTTCTTACCTATTTATTAGGTTCCTTACCTTTAAGTCTCTTATCAACAAGGGATTCACTATTCAATACTAACGTTATGTAATGTATTTCTTTTATCTTTATTTAGTTTCTAATTACTAGGTCTTTGTTCATCCAGAAATTGACCTTTCAACTTCTTAAAGTTTCTAATGTACATTCTTTTCTTTTTATATGGACTCTTAATGTAAGTTTTTGATCTACAAGGGTCATACATTTCAACTGCTTATTATATGTGATGTACTATGTTTCAGTTTATTAGGGTTATATATTTTATAGACAAGGGATGGACCTTTCAACTACACACATAATATAATGTAGCTTGTTTCTTTCATTTGGTTTCCAAGAACTATGTCTTTGGTCAACAAAAAGGGACCTTTTAACTAATCATAGTATGTAAAGCACATATTTTTTCTTCATTTTCATCTTTATGGCGGAGTCTTTGTTTGATAAGGTTTGTTCTATTCAACTGCTCATAATATGTGTAATATATCCTTTCTTTTGGTTTGGTTTATTATGGTTTGGGTTTGGTTTAAACGGGATGGACATTTCAACTACCAATATTATTTAGTTCAGTTTCTTTCTCTTTGTTTGGTTTTTAATAACTAAGTCTTTAGTCAACATGGACCACATGTTTCAACTAATCATATTATGTAAAGTACTTGTTACATGTTTATTTTGTTTCGTTCGATTAAGTCTTTGATCAACAAGGGATTCTCTTTTCAACTACAAATCTCATGTGATGTATTTATTTCATCATCATTTTATTTCGAATTACTAGTTCTTTGTTCATCAAGCAATGCACCTTTCAACTACACAAATAATGTAATGTACTTTATTTCCTCCTTATTTGGTTTCTTATGGTTAAGTCTTTGATAAACAGGAGCCTCAAATTTCGACTAATCATTTTATGTAATGAACTATTTTAAATCTTTATTTGGTAATTTAGGATTCACAAGGAAGGACCTTTCAACTACTCCTGTTATGTAGTGTATTTTCTTTCTTTCATTTGGTTTCTAATGGCTAGGTCTTTAGTCAGCAAGGAAGGGACATTTCAACTACTCATACTATGTAAAGCACTATTTTTCTCTTGATTTGCTTATCTATTTTCTAATCTTTGGTCGATAAGGTTTAATCCTTTCAAATACTCATAGTATGTGTAATATTCCTTTCTCTTCATTAGGTTTATCATGTTTTGGCATTAAACTTAAATGGGATAGACCTTTCAAATACTTATATAATATAACGTAGTTTATTTCTCTTTATTTGTTTTTTAATGACTAAGTATTTGGTCAACATGGATCGGGCCTTTCAACAAATCATATTATGTAATCTACTTTTTAGCTGTTAATTTGGTTTCTTTCGATTGAGCCTTTGGTCAACAAGGGTTTTTATTTTCAAGAAATAATTTTATGCGATGCATTTATTTAGTTATCTCTATTAGTCTGATTACTAGGTATTTATCCCTCAAGGTGGAATGAACCTTTCAACTACTCAAATTATGTAATGTACTTTATTTCATAACTATTTGGTTTCCCATGATTATGGCTTTGACCAACCCAGACCAGACATTTCAACTACTGATTGTATGTAATGTACTTATTTATTTTTATTCGGTTTATTAGGCTCTTTGATAAACAAGGGATTGACCTTTCAACTAATCATGTTATGTCATGTAGTTTCTTACTTTTATTTGGTTTTTAAGGCCTAGGTGTTTGGTCAGTAAAGAAGGTACCTTTCAAATAATCTTAGTATGTAAATCACTTGTTTTCACTTCAATTTCTTCTTTATGGTTGATTCTTGGGTCGATAAGGATTGATTCTTTCAACTACTCATAGTAAGTGTAATATTTCGTTTATTTCCATTTGGTTTATAATGGTTTATGATTTGTTTTACATGGAAAGGACCTTTCAACTACTCATATTTTATAATTTAGTTGCTTTCTATTTATTTGGATTTTAACGACTAAGTCTTTGGTCTGCAAGAATTAGACCTTTCAGCTTATCATATTATATTACTACTTCTTACCTATTTATTAGGTTCCTTACCTTTAAGTCTCTTATCAACAAGGGATTCACTATTCAATACTAACGTTATGTAATGTATTTCTTTTATCTTTATTTAGTTTCTAATTACTAGGTCTTTGTTCATCCAGAAATTGACCTTTCAACTTCTTAAAGTTTCTAATGTACATTCTTTTCTTTTTATATGGACTCTTAATGTAAGTTTTTGATCTACAAGGGTCATACATTTCAACTGCTTATTATATGTGATGTACTATGTTTCAGTTTATTAGGGTTATATATTTTATAGACAAGGGATGGACCTTTCAACTACACACATAATATAATGTAGCTTGTTTCTTTCATTTGGTTTCCAAGAACTATGTCTTTGGTCAACAAAAAGGGACCTTTTAACTAATCATAGTATGTAAAGCACATATTTTTTCTTCATTTTCATCTTTATGGCGGAGTCTTTGTTTGATAAGGTTTGTTCTATTCAACTGCTCATAATATGTGTAATATATCCTTTCTTTTGGTTTGGTTTATTATGGTTTGGGTTTGGTTTAAACGGGATGGACATTTCAACTACCAATATTATTTAGTTCAGTTTCTTTCTCTTTGTTTGGTTTTTAATAACTAAGTCTTTAGTCAACATGGACCACATGTTTCAACTAATCATATTATGTAAAGTACTTGTTACATGTTTATTTTGTTTCGTTCGATTAAGTCTTTGATCAACAAGGGATTCTCTTTTCAACTACAAATCTCATGTGATGTATTTATTTCATCATCATTTTATTTCTAATTACTAGTTCTTTGTTCATCAAGCAATGCACCTTTCAACTACACAAATAATGTAATGTACTTTATTTCCTCCTTATTTGGTTTCTTATGGTTAAGTCTTTGATAAACAGGAGCCTCAAATTTCGACTAATCATTTTATGTAATGAACTATTTTAAATCTTTATTTGGTAATTTAGGATTCACAAGGAAGGACCTTTCAACTACTCCTGTTATGTAGTGTATTTTCTTTCTTTCATTTGGTTTCTAATGGCTAGGTCTTTAGTCAGCAAGGAAGGGACATTTCAACTACTCATACTATGTAAAGCACTATTTTTCTCTTGATTTGCTTATCTATTTTCTAATCTTTGGTCGATAAGGTTTAATCCTTTCAAATACTCATAGTATGTGTAATATTCCTTTCTCTTCATTAGGTTTATCATGTTTTGGCATTAAACTTAAATGGGATAGACCTTTCAAATACTTATATAATATAACGTAGTTTATTTCTCTTTATTTGTTTTTTAAAGACTAAGTATTTGGTCAACATGGATCGGGCCTTTCAACAAATCATATTATGTAATCTACTTTTTAGCTGTTAATTTGGTTTCTTTCGATTGAGCCTTTGGTCAACAAGGGTTTTTATTTTCAAGAAATAATTTTATGCGATGCATTTATTTAGTTATCTCTATTAGTCTGATTACTAGGTATTTATCCCTCAAGGTGGAATGAACCTTTCAACTACTCAAATTATATAATGTACTTTATTTCATAACTATTTGGTTTCCCATGATTATGGCTTTGACCAACCCAGACCAGACATTTCAACTACTGATTGTATGTAATGTACTTATTTATTTTTATTCGGTTTATTAGGCTCTTTGATAAACAAGGGATTGACCTTTCAACTAATCATGTTATGTCATGTAGTTTCTTACTTTTATTTGGTTTTTAAGGCCTAGGTGTTTGGTCAGTAAAGAAGGTACCTTTCAAATAATCTTAGTATGTAAATCACTTGTTTTCACTTCAATTTCTTCTTTATGGTTGATTCTTGGGTCGATAAGGATTGATTCTTTCAACTACTCATAGTAAGTGTAATATTTCGTTTATTTCCATTTGGTTTATAATGGTTTATGATTTGTTTTACATGGAAAGGACCTTTCAACTACTCATATTTTATAATTTAGTTGCTTTCTATTTATTTGGATTTTAACGACTAAGTCTTTGGTCTGCAAGAATTAGACCTTTCAGCTTATCATATTATATTACTACTTCTTACCTATTTATTAGGTTCCTTACCTTTAAGTCTCTTATCAACAAGGGATTCACTATTCAATACTAACGTTATGTAATGTATTTCTTTTATCTTTATTTAGTTTCTAATTACTAGGTCTTTGTTCATCCAGAAATTGACCTTTCAACTTCTTAAAGTTTCTAATGTACATTCTTTTCTTTTTATATGGACTCTTAATGTAAGTTTTTGATCTACAAGGGTCATACATTTCAACTGCTTATTATATGTGATGTACTATGTTTCAGTTTATTAGGGTTATATATTTTATAGACAAGGGATGGACCTTTCAACTACACACATAATATAATGTAGCTTGTTTCTTTCATTTGGTTTCCAAGAACTATGTCTTTGGTCAACAAAAAGGGACCTTTTAACTAATCATAGTATGTAAAGCACATATTTTTTCTTCATTTTCATCTTTATGGCGGAGTCTTTGTTTGATAAGGTTTGTTCTATTCAACTGCTCATAATATGTGTAATATATCCTTTCTTTTGGTTTGGTTTATTATGGTTTGGGTTTGGTTTAAACGGGATGGACATTTCAACTACCAATATTATTTAGTTCAGTTTCTTTCTCTTTGTTTGGTTTTTAATAACTAAGTCTTTAGTCAACATGGACCACATGTTTCAACTAATCATATTATGTAAAGTACTTGTTACATGTTTATTTTGTTTCGTTCGATTAAGTCTTTGATCAACAAGGGATTCTCTTTTCAACTACAAATCTCATGTGATGTATTTATTTCATCATCATTTTATTTCGAATTACTAGTTCTTTGTTCATCAAGCAATGCACCTTTCAACTACACAAATAATGTAATGTACTTTATTTCCTCCTTATTTGGTTTCTTATGGTTAAGTCTTTGATAAACAGGAGCCTCAAATTTCGACTAATCATTTTATGTAATGAACTATTTTAAATCTTTATTTGGTAATTTAGGATTCACAAGGAAGGACCTTTCAACTACTCCTGTTATGTAGTGTATTTTCTTTCTTTCATTTGGTTTCTAATGGCTAGGTCTTTAGTCAGCAAGGAAGGGACATTTCAACTACTCATACTATGTAAAGCACTATTTTTCTCTTGATTTGCTTATCTATTTTCTAATCTTTGGTCGATAAGGTTTAATCCTTTCAAATACTCATAGTATGTGTAATATTCCTTTCTCTTCATTAGGTTTATCATGTTTTGGCATTAAACTTAAATGGGATAGACCTTTCAAATACTTATATAATATAACGTAGTTTATTTCTCTTTATTTGTTTTTTAATGACTAAGTATTTGGTCAACATGGATCGGGCCTTTCAACAAATCATATTATGTAATCTACTTTTTAGCTGTTAATTTGGTTTCTTTCGATTGAGCCTTTGGTCAACAAGGGTTTTTATTTTCAAGAAATAATTTTATGCGATGCATTTATTTAGTTATCTCTATTAGTCTGATTACTAGGTATTTATCCCTCAAGGTGGAATGAACCTTTCAACTACTCAAATTATGTAATGTACTTTATTTCATAACTATTTGGTTTCCCATGATTATGGCTTTGACCAACCCAGACCAGACATTTCAACTACTGATTGTATGTAATGTACTTATTTATTTTTATTCGGTTTATTAGGCTCTTTGATAAACAAGGGATTGACCTTTCAACTAATCATGTTATGTCATGTAGTTTCTTACTTTTATTTGGTTTTTAAGGCCTAGGTGTTTGGTCAGTAAAGAAGGTACCTTTCAAATAATCTTAGTATGTAAATCACTTGTTTTCACTTCAATTTCTTCTTTATGGTTGATTCTTGGGTCGATAAGGATTGATTCTTTCAACTACTCATAGTAAGTGTAATATTTCGTTTATTTCCATTTGGTTTATAATGGTTTATGATTTGTTTTACATGGAAAGGACCTTTCAACTACTCATATTTTATAATTTAGTTGCTTTCTATTTATTTGGATTTTAACGACTAAGTCTTTGGTCTGCAAGAATTAGACCTTTCAGCTTATCATATTATATTACTACTTCTTACCTATTTATTAGGTTCCTTACCTTTAAGTCTCTTATCAACAAGGGATTCACTATTCAATACTAACGTTATGTAATGTATTTCTTTTATCTTTATTTAGTTTCTAATTACTAGGTCTTTGTTCATCCAGAAATTGACCTTTCAACTTCTTAAAGTTTCTAATGTACATTCTTTTCTTTTTATATGGACTCTTAATGTAAGTTTTTGATCTACAAGGGTCATACATTTCAACTGCTTATTATATGTGATGTACTATGTTTCAGTTTATTAGGGTTATATATTTTATAGACAAGGGATGGACCTTTCAACTACACACATAATATAATGTAGCTTGTTTCTTTCATTTGGTTTCCAAGAACTATGTCTTTGGTCAACAAAAAGGGACCTTTTAACTAATCATAGTATGTAAAGCACATATTTTTTCTTCATTTTCATCTTTATGGCGGAGTCTTTGTTTGATAAGGTTTGTTCTATTCAACTGCTCATAATATGTGTAATATATCCTTTCTTTTGGTTTGGTTTATTATGGTTTGGGTTTGGTTTAAACGGGATGGACATTTCAACTACCAATATTATTTAGTTCAGTTTCTTTCTCTTTGTTTGGTTTTTAATAACTAAGTCTTTAGTCAACATGGACCACATGTTTCAACTAATCATATTATGTAAAGTACTTGTTACATGTTTATTTTGTTTCGTTCGATTAAGTCTTTGATCAACAAGGGATTCTCTTTTCAACTACAAATCTCATGTGATGTATTTATTTCATCATCATTTTATTTCTAATTACTAGTTCTTTGTTCATCAAGCAATGCACCTTTCAACTACACAAATAATGTAATGTACTTTATTTCCTCCTTATTTGGTTTCTTATGGTTAAGTCTTTGATAAACAGGAGCCTCAAATTTCGACTAATCATTTTATGTAATGAACTATTTTAAATCTTTATTTGGTAATTTAGGATTCACAAGGAAGGACCTTTCAACTACTCCTGTTATGTAGTGTATTTTCTTTCTTTCATTTGGTTTCTAATGGCTAGGTCTTTAGTCAGCAAGGAAGGGACATTTCAACTACTCATACTATGTAAAGCACTATTTTTCTCTTGATTTGCTTATCTATTTTCTAATCTTTGGTCGATAAGGTTTAATCCTTTCAAATACTCATAGTATGTGTAATATTCCTTTCTCTTCATTAGGTTTATCATGTTTTGGCATTAAACTTAAATGGGATAGACCTTTCAAATACTTATATAATATAACGTAGTTTATTTCTCTTTATTTGTTTTTTAATGACTAAGTATTTGGTCAACATGGATCGGGCCTTTCAACAAATCATATTATGTAATCTACTTTTTAGCTGTTAATTTGGTTTCTTTCGATTGAGCCTTTGGTCAACAAGGGTTTTTATTTTCAAGAAATAATTTTATGCGATGCATTTATTTAGTTATCTCTATTAGTCTGATTACTAGGTATTTATCCCTCAAGGTGGAATGAACCTTTCAACTACTCAAATTATGTAATGTACTTTATTTCATAACTATTTGGTTTCCCATGATTATGGCTTTGACCAACCCAGACCAGACATTTCAACTACTGATTGTATGTAATGTACTTATTTATTTTTATTCGGTTTATTAGGCTCTTTGATAAACAAGGGATTGACCTTTCAACTAATCATGTTATGTCATGTAGTTTCTTACTTTTATTTGGTTTTTAAGGCCTAGGTGTTTGGTCAGTAAAGAAGGTACCTTTCAAATAATCTTAGTATGTAAATCACTTGTTTTCACTTCAATTTCTTCTTTATGGTTGATTCTTGGGTCGATAAGGATTGATTCTTTCAACTACTCATAGTAAGTGTAATATTTCGTTTATTTCCATTTGGTTTATAATGGTTTATGATTTGTTTTACATGGAAAGGACCTTTCAACTACTCATATTTTATAATTTAGTTGCTTTCTATTTATTTGGATTTTAACGACTAAGTCTTTGGTCTGCAAGAATTAGACCTTTCAGCTTATCATATTATATTACTACTTCTTACCTATTTATTAGGTTCCTTACCTTTAAGTCTCTTATCAACAAGGGATTCACTATTCAATACTAACGTTATGTAATGTATTTCTTTTATCTTTATTTAGTTTCTAATTACTAGGTCTTTGTTCATCCAGAAATTGACCTTTCAACTTCTTAAAGTTTCTAATGTACATTCTTTTCTTTTTATATGGACTCTTAATGTAAGTTTTTGATCTACAAGGGTCATACATTTCAACTGCTTATTATATGTGATGTACTATGTTTCAGTTTATTAGGGTTATATATTTTATAGACAAGGGATGGACCTTTCAACTACACACATAATATAATGTAGCTTGTTTCTTTCATTTGGTTTCCAAGAACTATGTCTTTGGTCAACAAAAAGGGACCTTTTAACTAATCATAGTATGTAAAGCACATATTTTTTCTTCATTTTCATCTTTATGGCGGAGTCTTTGTTTGATAAGGTTTGTTCTATTCAACTGCTCATAATATGTGTAATATATCCTTTCTTTTGGTTTGGTTTATTATGGTTTGGGTTTGGTTTAAACGGGATGGACATTTCAACTACCAATATTATTTAGTTCAGTTTCTTTCTCTTTGTTTGGTTTTTAATAACTAAGTCTTTAGTCAACATGGACCACATGTTTCAACTAATCATATTATGTAAAGTACTTGTTACATGTTTATTTTGTTTCGTTCGATTAAGTCTTTGATCAACAAGGGATTCTCTTTTCAACTACAAATCTCATGTGATGTATTTATTTCATCATCATTTTATTTCTAATTACTAGTTCTTTGTTCATCAAGCAATGCACCTTTCAACTACACAAATAATGTAATGTACTTTATTTCCTCCTTATTTGGTTTCTTATGGTTAAGTCTTTGATAAACAGGAGCCTCAAATTTCGACTAATCATTTTATGTAATGAACTATTTTAAATCTTTATTTGGTAATTTAGGATTCACAAGGAAGGACCTTTCAACTACTCCTGTTATGTAGTGTATTTTCTTTCTTTCATTTGGTTTCTAATGGCTAGGTCTTTAGTCAGCAAGGAAGGGACATTTCAACTACTCATACTATGTAAAGCACTATTTTTCTCTTGATTTGCTTATCTATTTTCTAATCTTTGGTCGATAAGGTTTAATCCTTTCAAATACTCATAGTATGTGTAATATTCCTTTCTCTTCATTAGGTTTATCATGTTTTGGCATTAAACTTAAATGGGATAGACCTTTCAAATACTTATATAATATAACGTAGTTTATTTCTCTTTATTTGTTTTTTAATGACTAAGTATTTGGTCAACATGGATCGGGCCTTTCAACAAATCATATTATGTAATCTACTTTTTAGCTGTTAATTTGGTTTCTTTCGATTGAGCCTTTGGTCAACAAGGGTTTTTATTTTCAAGAAATAATTTTATGCGATGCATTTATTTAGTTACCTCTATTAGTCTGATTACTAGGTATTTATCCCTCAAGGTGGAATGAACCTTTCAACTACTCAAATTATGTAATGTACTTTATTTCATAACTATTTGGTTTCCCATGATTATGGCTTTGACCAACCCAGACCAGACATTTCAACTACTGATTGTATGTAATGTACTTATTTATTTTTATTCGGTTTATTAGGCTCTTTGATAAACAAGGGATTGACCTTTCAACTAATCATGTTATGTCATGTAGTTTCTTACTTTTATTTGGTTTTTAAGGCCTAGGTGTTTGGTCAGTAAAGAAGGTACCTTTCAAATAATCTTAGTATGTAAATCACTTGTTTTCACTTCAATTTCTTCTTTATGGTTGATTCTTGGGTCGATAAGGATTGATTCTTTCAACTACTCATAGTAAGTGTAATATTTCGTTTATTTCCATTTGGTTTATAATGGTTTATGATTTGTTTTACATGGAAAGGACCTTTCAACTACTCATATTTTATAATTTAGTTGCTTTCTATTTATTTGGATTTTAACGACTAAGTCTTTGGTCTGCAAGAATTAGACCTTTCAGCTCATCATATTATATTACTACTTCTTACCTATTTATTAGGTTCCTTACCTTTAAGTCTCTTATCAACAAGGGATTCACTATTCAATACTAATGTTATGTAATGTATTTCTTTTATCTTTATTTAGTTTCTAATTACTAGGTCTTTGTTCATCAAGAAATTGAACTTTCAACTTCTTAAAGTTTCTAATGTACATTTTTTTCTTTTTATATGGACTCTTAATGTAAGTTTTTGATCTACAATGGTCATACATTTCAACTGCTTATTATATGTGATGTACTATGTTTCAGTTTATTAGGGTTATATATTTTATAGATAAGGGATTGACCTTTCAACTACACACATAATATAATGTAGGTTGTTTCTTTCATTTGGTTTCCAAGAACTATGTCTTTGGTCAACAAAAAGGGACCTTTTAACTAATCATAGTATGTAAAGCACATATTTTTTCTTCATTTTCATATTTATGGCAGAGTCTTTGTTTGAAAAGGTTTGTTCTATTCAACTGCTCATAATATGTGTAATATATCCTTTCTTTTGGTTTGGTTTATTATGTTTTGGGTTTGGTTTAAACGGGATGGACATTTCAACTGCCAATATTATTTAGTTCAGTTTCTTTCTCTTTGTTTGGTTTTTAATAACTAAGTCTTTAGTCAACATAGACCACATGTTTCAACTAATCATATTATGTAAAGTACTTGTTACATGTTTATTTTGTTTCGTTCGATTAAGTCTTTGATCAACAAGGGATTCTCTTTTCAACTACAAATCTCATGTGATGTACTTATTTCATCATCATTTTATTTCTAATTACTAGTTCTTTGTTCATCAAGCAATGCACCTTTCAACTACACAAATAATGTAATATACTTTATTTCCTCCTTATTTGGTTTCTTATGGTTAAGTCTTTGATAAACAGGAGCCTCGAATTTCGACTAATCATTTTATGTAATGAACTATTTTAAATCTTTATTTGGTAATTTAGGATTCACAAGGAAGGACCTTTCAACTACTCGTGTTATGTAGTGTATTTTCTTTCTTTCATTTGGTTTCTAATGGCTAGGTCTTTAGTCAGCAAGGAAGGGACATTTCAACTACTCATACTATGTAAAGCACTATTTTTCTCTTGATTTGCTTATCTATTTTCTAATCTTTGGTCGATAAGGTTTAATCCTTTCAAACACTCATAGTATGTGTAATATTCCTTTCTCTTCATTAGGTTTATCATGTTTTGGCATTAAACTTAAATGGGATAGACCTTTCAAATACTTATATAATATAACGTAGTTTATTTCTCTTCATTTGTTTTTTAATGACTAAGTATTTGGTCAACATGGATCGGGCCTTTCAACAAATCATATTATGTAATCTACTTTTTAGCTGTTAATTTGGTTTCTTTCGATTGAGCCTTTGGTCAACAAGGGTTTTTATTTTCAAGAAATAATTTTATGTGATGCATTTATTTAGTTATCTCTATTAGTCTGATTACTAGGTATTTATCCCTCAAGGTGGAATGAACCTTTCAACTACTCAAATTATATAATTTACTTTATTTCATAACTATTTGGTTTCCCATGATTATGGCTTTGACCAACCCAGACCAGACATTTCAACTACTGATTGTATGTAATGTACTTATTTATTTTTATTCGGTTTATTAGGCTCTTTGATAAACAAGGGATTGACCTTTCAACTAATCATGTTATGTCATGTAGTTTCTTACTTTTATTTGGTTTTTAAGGCCTAGGTGTTTGGTCAGTAAAGAAGGTACCTTTCAAATAATCTTAGTATGTAAATCACTTGTTTTCACTTCAATTTCTTCTTTATGGTTGATTCTTGGGTCGATAAGGATTGATTCTTTCAACTACTCATAGTAAGTGTAATATTTCGTTTATTTCCATTTGGTTTATAATGGTTTATGATTTGTTTTACATGGAAAGGACCTTTCAACTACTCATATTTTATAATTTAGTTGCTTTCTATTTATTTGGATTTTAACGACTAAGTCTTTGGTCTGCAAGAATTAGACCTTTCAGCTTATCATATTATATTACTACTTCTTACCTATTTATTAGGTTCCTTACCTTTAAGTCTCTTATCAACAAGGGATTCACTATTCAATACTAACGTTATGTAATGTATTTCTTTTATCTTTATTTAGTTTCTAATTACTAGGTCTTTGTTCATCCAGAAATTGACCTTTCAACTTCTTAAAGTTTCTAATGTACATTCTTTTCTTTTTATATGGACTCTTAATGTAAGTTTTTGATCTACAAGGGTCATACATTTCAACTGCTTATTATATGTGATGTACTATGTTTCAGTTTATTAGGGTTATATATTTTATAGACAAGGGATGGACCTTTCAACTACACACATAATATAATGTAGGTTGTTTCTTTCATTTGGTTTCCAAGAACTATGTCTTTGGTCAACAAAAAGGGACCTTTTAACTAATCATAGTATGTAAAGCACATATTTTTTCTTCATTTTCATCTTTATGGCGGAGTCTTTGTTTGATAAGGTTTGTTCTATTCAACTGCTCATAATATGTGTAATATATCCTTTCTTTTGGTTTGGTTTATTATGGTTTGGGTTTGGTTTAAACGGGATGGACATTTCAACTAGTAATATTATTTAGTTCAGTTTCTTTCTCTTTGTTTGGTTTTTAATAACTAAGTCTTTAGTCAACATGGACCACATGTTTCAACTAATCATATTATGTAAAGTACTTGTTACATGTTTATTTTGTTTCGTTCGATTAAGTCTTTGATCAACAAGGGATTCTCTTTTCAACTACAAATCTCATGTGATGTATTTATTTCATCATCATTTTATTTCTAATTACTAGTTCTTTGTTCATCAAGCAATGCACCTTTCAACTACACAAATAATGTAATGTACTTTATTTCCTCCTTATTTGGTTTCTTATGGTTAAGTCTTTGATAAACAGGAGCCTCAAATTTCGACTAATCATTTTATGTAATGAACTATTTTAAATCTTTATTTGGTAATTTAGGATTCACAAGGAAGGACCTTTCAACTACTCCTGTTATGTAGTGTATTTTCTTTCTTTCATTTGGTTTCTAATGGCTAGGTCTTTAGTCAGCAAGGAAGGGACATTTCAACTACTCATACTATGTAAAGCACTATTTTTCTCTTGATTTGCTTATCTATTTTCTAATCTTTGGTCGATAAGGTTTAATCCTTTCAAATACTCATAGTATGTGTAATATTCCTTTCTCTTCATTAGGTTTATCATGTTTTGGCATTAAACTTAAATGGGATAGACCTTTCAAATACTTATATAATATAACGTAGTTTATTTCTCTTCATTTGTTTTTTAATGACTAAGTATTTGGTCAACATGGATCGGGCCTTTCAACAAATCATATTATGTAATCTACTTTTTAGCTGTTAATTTGGTTTCTTTCGATTGAGCCTTTGGTCAACAAGGGTTTTTATTTTCAAGAAATAATTTTATGCGATGCATTTATTTAGTTATCTCTATTAGTCTGATTACTAGGTATTTATCCCTCAAGGTGGAATGAACCTTTCAACTACTCAAATTATGTAATGTACTTTATTTCATAACTATTTGGTTTCCCATGATTATGGCTTTGACCAACCCAGACCAGACATTTCAACTACTGATTGTATGTAATGTACTTATTTATTTTTATTCGGTTTATTAGGCTCTTTGATAAACAAGGGATTGACCTTTCAACTAATCATGTTATGTCATGTAGTTTCTTACTTTTATTTGGTTTTTAAGACCTAGGTGTTTGGTCAGTAAAGAAGGTACCTTTCAAATAATCTTAGTATGTAAATCACTTGTTTTCACTTCAATTTCTTCTTTATGGTTGATTCTTGCATCGATAAGGATTGATTCTTTCAACTACTCATAGTAAGTGTAATATTTTGTTTATTTCCATTTGGTTTATAATGGTTTATGATTTGTTTTACATGGAAAGGACCTTTCAACTACTCATATTTTATAATTTAGTTGCTTTCTATTTATTTGGATTTTAACGACTAAGTCTTTGGTCTGCAAGAATTAGACCTTTCAGCTCATCATATTATATTACTACTTCTTACCTATTTATTAGGTTCCTTACCTTTAAGTCGCTTAGCAACAAGGGATTCACTATTCAATACTAACGTTATGTAATGTATTTCTTTTATCTTTATTTAGTTTCTAATTACAAAGTCTTTGTTCATCAAGAAATTGACCTTTCAACTTCTTAAAGTTTCTAATGTACATTCTTTTCTTTTTATATGGACTCTTAATGTAAGTTTTTTATCTACAAGGGTCATACATTTCAACTGCTTATTATGTGTGATGTACTATGTTTCAGTTTATTAGTATTATATATTTTATTAACAAGGGATGGACCTTTCAACTACACACATAATATAATGTAGCTTCTTTCTTTCATTTGGTTTCGAAGAACTATGTCTTTGGTCAACAAAAAGGGACCTTTTAACTAATCATAGTACGTAAAGCACATATTTTTTCTTCATTTTCATCTTTATGGTCGAGTATTTGTTTGATAAGGTTTGTTCTATTCAACTGTTCATAATATGTGTAATATTTCCTTTCTTTTGATTTGGTTTATTATGGTTTGGTTTTAGTTTAAACAGGATGGACATTTCAACTACCAATATTATTTAGTTCAGTTTCTTTCTCTTTGTTTGGTTTTTAATAACTATGTCTTTAGTCAACAGGGACCACATGTTTCAACTAATCATATTATGTAAAAAGTACTTCTTACATGTTTATTTCGTTTCTTTCGATTAAGTCTTTGATCAACAAGGGATTCTCTTTTCAACTACAAATCTCATGTAATGTATTTATTTCATCATCATTTTGATTCTAATTACTAGTTCTTTGTTCATCAAGCAATGCACCTTTTAACTACACAAATAATGTAATGTACTTTATTTCCTCCTTATTTGGTTTCTTATGGTTAAGTCTTTAATAAACAGGAGCCTCGAGATTCGACTAATCATTTTATGTAATGAACTTTTTTTAATCTTTATTTGGTAATTTAGGATTCACAAGGAAGGACCTTTCAACTACTCCTGTTATGTAATGTATTTTCTTTCTTTCATTTGGTTTCTAATGGCTAGGTCTTTAGTCAACTAGGAAGGGACATTTCAACTACTCATACTATGTAAAGCACTTGTTTTCTCTTGATTTGCTTATTTATTTTTTAATCTTTGGTCGATAAGGTTTAATCCTTTCAAATACTCACAATATGTGTAATATTCCTTTCTTTTCATTAGGCTTATCATGGTTTGGCATTAAGCTTAAATGGGATAGACCATTCAAATGCTTATATAATATAATGTAGTTTATTTCTCTTCATTTGTTTTTAATGACTAAGTATTTGGACAACATGGATCGGGCCTTTCAACAAATCATATTTGTAATCTAATTCTTAGCTGTTAATTTGGTTTCTTTCGATTGAGCCTTTGGTCAAAAAGGGTTTTTATTTTCAACAACTAATTTTATGTGATGCATTTATTTGGTTATCTCTTTTACCCTGATTACTAGGTTTTTATCCCTCAAGGCGGAATGAACCTTTCAACTACTCAAATAATGTAATGTACTTTATTTCATAATTATTTGGTTTTCCATGATTATTGCTTTGGCCAACCCAGACTAGACATTTCAACTACTCATTGTATGTAATGTACTTATTTATTTTTATTCGGTTTATTAGGGTTTAGTCTTTGATTAACAAGGGATTGGCCTTTCAACTAATCATCTTATGTCATGTAGTTTCTAACTTTTATTTGGTTTTTAAGGCCTATGTGTTTGGTCAGTAAAGAAGGTACCTTTTTAATACTCTTAGTATGTAAATCACTTATTTTCTCTTCAATTGCTTCTTTATGGTTGATTCTTGGGCCAATAAGGATTGATTCTTTCATCTACTCATAGTATGTATAACGTTTCCTTTATTTCCATTTGGTTTATAATGGTTTATGATTTGTTTTACATGGAAAGGACCTTTCAACTACTCATATTTTATAATTTAGTTGCTTTCTATTTATTTGGATTTTAATGACTAACTCTTTGGTCAGCAAGAATCAGACCTTTCAACTAATCATATTATATTACTACTTCTTACCTATTTATTTGGTTCCTGACCTTTAAGTCTCTTATCAACAAGGGGTTCATTTTTCAATACTAATGTTATGCAATGTATTTCTTTTATCTTTATTTAGTTTCTAATTACTAGGTCTTTGTTCATCAAGAAATCTACCTTTGAACTTCTTAAAGTTTCTAATGTACATTCTTTTCTTTTTATATGGACTCTTAATGTAAGTTTTTGATCTACATGGGACATACATTTCAACTACTTTATTATATGTGATGTACTATGTTTCAGTTTAATAGGGTTATATATTTTATTAACAAGGGATGGACTTTTCAACTACACACATAATATAATGTAGCTTGTTTCTTTCATTTGGTTTCGAAGAACCATGACATTGGTCAACAAAAAGGGACCTTCTAACTAATCATAGTATGTAAAGCACATATATTTTCTTCATTTTCATCTTTATGGTCGAGTCTTTGTTTGATAAGGTTTGTTCTATTCAACTGCTCATAATATGTGTAATATTTCCTTTCTTTTGATTTGGTTCATTATGGTTTGGGTTTGGTTTAAACGGGATGGTCATTTCAACTACCAATATTATTTAGTTCAGTTTCTTTCTCTTTGTTTGGTTTTTAATAACTAAGTCTTTAATCAACAAGGACCACATGTTTCAACTAATCATATTATGTAAAGTACTTCTTACATGTTTATTTTGTATCTTTCGATTAAGTCTTTGATCAACAAGGGATTCTCTTTTCAACTACAAATCTCATGTAATGTATTTATTTCATCATCATTTTGTTTCTAATTAATAGTTCTTTGTTCATCAAGCAATGCACGTTTCAACTACACAAATAATTTAATGTACTTTATTTCCTCCTTATTTGGTTTCTTTTGGTCAAGTCTTTGATAAACAGGAGCCTCGAGATTCGACTAATCATTTTATGTAATGAACTTTTTTTAATCTTTATTTGGTAATTTTGGATTCACAAGGAAGGACCTTTCAACTACTCCTGTTATGTAATGTATTTTCTTTCTTTCATTTGGTTTCTAATGGCTAGGTCTTTAGTCAACAAGGAAGGGACATTTCAACGACTCATACTATGTAAAGCACTTGTTTTCTCTTGATTTGCTTATTTATTTTTTAATATTTGGTCGATAAGGTTTAAGCCTTTCAAATACTCACAGTATGTGTAACATTCCTTTCTCTTCTTTAGGTTTATCATGGTTTGGCATTAAGCTTAAATGGGATAGACCTTTCAAATGCTTATATAATATAATGTAGTTTATTTCTCTTCATTTGTTTTTAATGACTAAGTATTTGGACAACATGGATCGGGCCTTTCAACAAATCATATTATGTAATCTACTTCTTAGCTGTTAATTTGGTTTCTTTCGATTGAGCCTTTGGTCAAAAAGGGTTTTTATTTTCAACAACTAATTTTATGTGATGCATTTATTTGGTTATCTCTTTTAGTCCGATTACTAGGTTTTTATCCCTCAAGGTGGAATGAACCTTTCAACTACTCAAATAATGTAATGTACTTTATTTCATAATTATTTGGTTTCCCATGATTACGACTTTGACCAACCTAGACCAGAGATTTCAACTAATCATTGTATGTAATGTACTTATTTATTTTTATTCGGTTTATTAGGGTTTAGTCTTTTATTAACAAGGGATTGACCTTTCAACTAATCATCTTATGTCATGTAGTTTCTTACTTTTATTTGGTTTTTAAGGCCTAGGTGTTTGGTTAGTAAAGAAGGTACCTTTCAAATACTCTTAGTATGTAAATCACTTATTTTCTCTTCAATTGCTTCTTTATGGTTGATTCTTGGGTATATAAGGATTGATTCTTTCAGCTACTCATAGTATGTGTAATGTTTCCTTTATTTCCATTTGGTTTATAATGGTTTATGATTGGTTTTACATGGAAAGGACCTTTCAACAACTCATATTTTATAATTTAGGTTCTTTCTATTTATTTGGATTTTAATGACTAACTCTTTGGTCAGCAAGAATCAGACCTTTCAACTCATCATATTATATTACTACTTCTTACCTATTTATTTGGTTCCTTACCTTTAAGTCTCTTATCAACAAGGGGTTCATTATTCAATACTAACGTTATGTGATGTATTTCTTTTATCTTTATTTAGTTTCTAATTACTAGGTCTTTGTTCATCAAGAAATTTACCTTTGAACTTCTTAAAGTTTCTAATGCACATTCTTTTCTTTTTATATGGACTCTTAATGTAAGTTTTTGATCTACAAGGGTCATACATTTCAACTGCTTATTATATGTGATGTTATATGTTTCAGTTTAATAGGGTTATATATTTTATTAACAAGGGATGGAATTTTCAACTACACATATAATATAATGTAGCTTGTTTCATTCATTTGGTTTCGAAGAACTATGTCTTTGGTCAACAAAAAGGGACCTTCTAACTAATCATATTATGTAAAGCATATATTTTTTCTTCATTTTCATCTTTATGGTCGAGTCTTTGTTTGATAAGGTTTGTTCTATTCAACTGCTCATAATATGTGTAATATTTCCTTTCTTTTGATTTAGTTTATTATGGTTTGGGTTTGGTTTAAACGGGATGGACATTTCAACTACCAATATTATTTAGTTCAGTTTCTTTCTCTTTGTTTGGTTTTTAATACTAAGTCTTTAGTCAACATGGACCACATGTTTCAACTAATCATATTATGTAAAGTACTTCTTACATGTTTATTTTGTTTCTTTCGATTAAGTCTTGGATCAACAAGGGATTCTCTTTTCAACAAAATATCTCATGTAATGCATTTATTTCATCACCATTTTGTTTCTAATTACTAGTTCTTTGTTCATCAAGCAATGCACCTTTCAACTACACAAATAATTTAATGTACTTTATTTCCTCCTTATTTGGTTTCTTATGGTTAAGTCTTTGATAAACAGGAGCCTCGAGATTTGACTAATCATTTTATGTAATGAACTTTTTTTAATCTTTATTTGGTAATTTAGGATTCACAAGGAAGGACCTTTCAACTACTCCTGTTATGTAATGTATTTTCTTTCTTTCATTTGGTTTCTAATGGCTAGGTCTAGTCAACAAGGAAGGGACATTTCAACGACTCATACTATGTAAAGCACTTGTTTTCTCTTGATTTGCTTATTTATTTTTTAATATTTGGTCGATAAGGTTTAAGCCTTTCAAATGCTCACAGTATGTGTAACATTCCTTTCTCTTCATTAGGTTTATCATGGTTTGGCATTAAGCTTAAATGGGATAGACCTTTCAAATGCTTATATAATATAATGTAGTTTATTTCTCTTCATTTGTTTTTAATGACTAAGTATTTGGACAACATGGATCGGGCCTTTCAACAAATCATATTATGTAATCTACTTCTTAGCTGTTAATTTGGTTTCTTTCGATTGAGCCTTTGGTCAAAAAGGGTTTTTATTTTCAACAACTAATTTTATGTGATGCATTTATTTGGTTATCTCTTTTAGTCTGATTACTAGGTTTTTATCCCTCAAGGTGGAATGAACCTTTCAACTACTCAAATAATGTAATGTACTTTATTTCATAATTATTTGGTTTCCCATGATTACGGCTTTGACCAACCCAGACCAGAGATTTCAACTAATCATTGTATGTAATGTACTTATTTATTTTTATTCGGTTTATTAGAGTTTAGTCTTTGATTAACAAGGGATTGACCTTTCAACTAATCATCTTATGTCATGTAGTTTCTTACTTTTATTTGGTTTTTAAGGCCTAGGTGTTTGGTTAGTAAAGAAGGTACCTTTCAAATACTCTTAGTATGTAAATCACTTATTTTCTCTTCAATTGCTTCTTTATGGTTGATTCTTGGGTATATAAGGATTGATTCTTTCAGCTACTCATAGTATGTGTAATGTTTCCTTTATTTCCATTTGGTTTATAATGGTTTATGATTGGTTTTACATGGAAAGGACCTTTCAACAACTCATATTTTATAATTTAGGTTCTTTCTATTTATTTGGATTTTAATGACTAACTCTTTGGTCAGCAAGAATCAGAACTTTCAACTCATCATATTATATTACTACTTCTTACCTATTTATTTGGTTCCTTACCTTTAAGTCTCTTATCAACAAGGGGTTCATTATTCAATACTAACGTTATGTGATGTATTTCTTTTATCTTTATTTAGTTTCTAATTACTAGGTCTTTGTTCATCAAGAAATTTACCTTTGAACTTCTTAAAGTTTCTAATGCACATTCTTTTCTTTTTATATGGACTCTTAATGTAAGTTTTTGATCTACAAGGGTCATACATTTCAACTGCTTATTATATGTGATGTTATATGTTTCAGTTTAATAGGGTTATATATTTTATTAACAAGGGATGGAATTTTCAACTACACATATAATATAATGTAGCATGTTTCTTTCATTTGGTTTCGAAGAACTATGTCTTTGGTCAACAAAAAGGGACCTTCTAACTAATCATATTATGTAAAGCATATATTTTTTCTTCATTTTCATCTTTATGGTCGAGTCTTTGTTTGATAAGGTTTGTTCTATTCAACTGCTCATAATATGTGTAATATTTCCTTTCTTTTGATTTAGTTTATTATGGTTTGGGTTTGGTTTAAACGGGATGGACATTTCAACTACCAATATTATTTAGTTCAGTTTCTTTCTCTTTGTTTGGTTTTTAATACTAAGTCTTTAGTCAACATGGACCACATGTTTCAACTAATCATATTATGTAAAGTACTTCTTACATGTTTATTTTGTTTCTTTCGATTAAGTCTTGGATCAACAAGGGATTCTCTTTTCAACAAAATATCTCATGTAATGCATTTATTTCATCACCATTTTGTTTCTAATTACTAGTTCTTTGTTCATCAAGCAATGCACCTTTCAACTACACAAATAATTTAATGTACTTTATTTCCTCCTTATTTGGTTTCTTATGGTTAAGTCTTTGATAAACAGGAGCCTCGAGATTTGACTAATCATTTTATGTAATGAACTTTTTTTAATCTTTATTTGGTAATTTAGGATTCACAAGGAAGGACCTTTCAACTACTCCTGTTATGTAATGTATTTTCTTTCTTTCATTTGGTTTCTAATGGCTAGGTCTTTAGTCAACAAGGAAGGGACATTTCAACGACTCATACTATGTAAAGCACTTGTTTTCTCTAGATTTGCTTATTTATTTTTTAATATTTGGTCGATAAGGTTTAAGCCTTTCAAATACTCACAGTATGTGTAACATTCCTTTCTCTTCATTAGGTTTATCATGGTTTGGCATTAAGCTTAAATGGGATAGACCTTTCAAATGCTTATATAATATAATGTAGTTTATTTCTCTTCATTTGTTTTTAATGACTAAGTATTTGGACAACATGGATCGGGCCTTTCAACAAATCATATTATGTAATCTACTTCTTAGCTGTTATTTTGGTTTCTTTCGATTGAGCCTTTGGTCAAAAAAGGTTTTTATTTTCAACAACTAATTTTATGTGATGCATTTATTTGGTTATCTCTTTTAGTCTGATTACTAGGTTTTTATCCCTCAAGGTGGAATGAACCTTTCAACTACTCAAATAATGTAATGTACTTTATTTCATAATTATTTGGTTTCCCATGATTACGGCTTTGACCAACCCAGACCAGAGATTTCAACTAATCATTGTATGTAATGTACTTATTTATTTTTATTCGGTTTATTAGGGTTTAGTATTTGATTAACAAGGGATTGACCTTTCAACTAATCATCTTATGTCATGTAGTTTCTTACTTTTATTTGGTTTTTAAGGCCTAGGTGTTTGGTTAGTAAAGAAGGTACCTTTCAAATACTCTTAGTATGTAAATCACTTATTTTCTCTTCAATTGCTTCTTTATGGTTGATTCTTGGGTATATAAGGATTGATTCTTTCAGCTACTCATAGTATGTGTAATGTTTCCTTTATTTCCATTTGGTTTATAATGCTTTATGATTGGTTTTACATGGAAAGGACCTTTCAACAACTCATATTTTATAATTTAGGTTCTTTCTATTTATTTGGATTTTAATGACTAACTCTTTGGTCAGCAAGAATCAGAACTTTCAACTCATCATATTATATTACTACTTCTTACCTATTTATTTGGTTCCTTACCTTTAAGTCTCTTATCAACAAGGGGTTCATTATTCAATACTAACGTTATGTGATGTATTTCTTTTATCTTTATTTAGTTTCTAATTACTAGGTCTTTGTTCATCAAGAAATTTACCTTTGAACTTCTTAAAGTTTCTAATGCACATTCTTTTCTTTTTATATGGACTCTTAATGTAAGTTTTTGATCTACAAGGGTCATACATTTCAACTGCTTATTATATGTGATGTTATATGTTTCAGTTTAATAGGGTTATATATTTTATTAACAAGGGATGAAATTTTCAACTACACATATAATATAATGTAGCCTGTTTCTTTCATTTGGTTTCGAAGAACTATGTCTTTGGTCAACAAAAAGGGACCTTCTAACTAATCATATTATGTAAAGCATATATTTTTTCTTCATTTTCATCTTTATGGTCGAGTCTTTGTTTAATAAGGTTTGTTCTATTCAACTGCTCATAATATGTGTAATATTTCCTTTCTTTTGATTTAGTTTATTATGGTTTGGGTTTGGTTTAAACGGGATGGACATTTCAACTACCAATGTTATTTAGTTCAGTTTCTTTCTCTTTGTTTGGTTTTTAATACTAAGTCTTTAGTCAACATGGACCACATGTTTCAACTAATCATATTATGTAAAGTACTTCTTACATGTTTATTTTGTTTCTTTCGATTAAGTCTTGGATCAACAAGGGATTCTCTTTTCAACAAAATATCTCATGTAATGCATTTATTTCATCACCATTTTGTTTCTAATTACTAGTTCTTTGTTCATCAAGCAATGCACCTTTCAACTACACAAATAATTTAATGTACTTTATTTCCTCCTTATTTGGTTTCTTATGGTTAAGTCTTTGATAAACAGGAGCCACGAGATTCGACTAATCATTTTATGTAATGAACTTTTTTTAATCTTTATTTGGTAATTTAGGATTCACAAGGAAGGACCTTTCAACTACTCCTGTTATGTAATGTATTTTCTTTCTTTCATTTGGTTTCTAATGGCTAGGTCTTTAGTCAACAAGGAAGGGACATTTCAACGACTCATACTATGTAAAGCACTTGTTTTCTCTTGATTTGCTTATTTATTTTTTAATATTTGGTCGATAAGGTTTAAGCCTTTCAAATACTCACAGTATGTGTAACATTCCTTTCTCTTCATTAGGTTTATCATGGTTTGGCATTAAGCTTAAATGGGATAGACCTTTCAAATGCTTATATAATATAATGTAGTTTATTTCTCTTCATTTGTTTTTAATGACTAAGTATTTGGACAACATGGATCGGGCCTTTCAACAAATCATATTATGTAATCTACTTCTTAGCTGTTAATTTGGTTTCTTTCGATTGAGCCTTTGGTCAAAAAGGGTTTTTATTTTCAACAACTAATTTCATGTGATGCATTTATTTGGTTATCTCTTTTAGTCTGATTACTAGGTTTTTATCCCTCAAGGTGGAATGAACCTTTCAACTACTCAAATAATGTAATGTACTTTATTTCATAATTATTTGGTTTCCCATGATTACGGCTTTGACCAACCCAGACCAGAGATTTCAACTAATCATTGTATGTAATGTACTTATTTATTTTTATTCGGTTTATTAGGGTTTAGTCTTTGATTAACAAGGGATTGACCTTTCAACTAATCATCTCATGTCATGTAGTTTCTTACTTTTATTTGGTTTTTAAGGCCTAGGTGTTTGGTTAGTAAAGAAGGTACCTTTCAAATACTCTTAGTATGTAAATCACTTATTTTCTCTTCAATTGCTTCTTTATGGTTGATTCTTGGGTATATAAGGATTGATTCTTTCAGCTACTCATAGTATGTGTAATGTTTCCTTTATTTCCATTTGGTTTATAATGCTTTATGATTGGTTTTACATGGAAAGGACCTTTCAACAACTCATATTTTATAATTTAGGTTCTTTCTATTTATTTGGATTTTAATGACTAACTCTTTGGTCAGCAAGAATCAGAACTTTCAACTCATCATATTATATTACTACTTCTTACCTATTTATTTGGTTCCTTACCTTTAAGTCTCTTATCAACAAGGGGTTCATTATTCAATACTAACGTTATGTGATGTATTTCTTTTATCTTTATTTAGTTTCTAATTACTAGGTCTTTGTTCATCAAGAAATTTACCTTTGAACTTCTTAAAGTTTCTAATGCACATTCTTTTCTTTTTATATGGACTCTTAATGTAAGTTTTTGATCTACAAGGGTCATACATTTCAACTGCTTATTATATGTGATGTTATATGTTTCAGTTTAATAGGGTTATATATTTTATTAACAAGGGATGGAATTTTCAACTACACATATAATATAATGTAGCCTGTTTCTTTCATTTGGTTTCGAAGAACTATGTCTTTGGTCAACAAAAAGGGACCTTCTAACTAATCATATTATGTAAAGCATATATTTTTTCTTCATTTTCATCTTTATGGTCGAGTCTTTGTTTAATAAGGTTTGTTCTATTCAACTGCTCATAATATGTGTAATATTTCCTTTCTTTTGATTTAGTTTATTATGGTTTGGGTTTGGTTTAAACGGGATGGACATTTCAACTACCAATGTTATTTAGTTCAGTTTCTTTCTCTTTGTTTGGTTTTTAATACTAAGTCTTTAGTCAACATGGACCACATGTTTCAACTAATCATATTATGTAAAGTACTTCTTACATGTTTATTTTGTTTCTTTCGATTAAGTCTTGGATCAACAAGGGATTCTCTTTTCAACAAAATATCTCATGTAATGCATTTATTTCATCATCATTTTGTTTCTAATTAATAGTTCTTTGTTCATCAAGCAATGCACCTTTCAACTACACAAATAATTTAATGTACTTTATTTCCTCCTTATTTGGTTTCTTATGGTTAAGTCTTTGATAAACAGGAGCCACGAGATTCGACTAATCATTTTATGTAATGAACTTTTTTTAATCTTTATTTGGTAATTTAGGATTCACAAGGAAGGACCTTTCAACTACTCCTGTTATGTAATGTATTTTCTTTCTTTCATTTGGTTTCTAATGGCTAGGTCTTTAGTCAACAAGGAAGGGACATTTCAACGACTCATACTATGTAAAGCACTTGTTTTCTCTTGATTTGCTTATTTATTTTTTAATATTTGGTCGATAAGGTTTAAGCCTTTCAAATACTCACAGTATGTGTAACATTCCTTTCTCTTCATTAGGTTTATCATGGTTTGGCATTAAGCTTAAATGGGATAGACCTTTCAAATGCTTATATAATATAATGTAGTTTATTTCTCTTCATTTGTTTTTAATGACTAAGTATTTGGACAACATGGATCGGGCCTTTCAACAAATCATATTATGTAATCTACTTCTTAGCTGTTAATTTGGTTTCTTTCGATTGAGCCTTTGGTCAAAAAGGGTTTTTATTTTCAACAACTAATTTCATGTGATGCATTTATTTGGTTATCTCTTTTAGTCTGATTACTAGGTTTTTATCCCTCAAGGTGGAATGAACCTTTCAACTACTCAAATAATGTAATGTACTTTATTTCATAATTATTTGGTTTCCCATGATTACGACTTTGACCAACCCAGACCAGAGATTTCAACTAATCATTGTATGTAATGTACTTATTTATTTTTATTCGGTTTATTAGGGTTTAGTCTTTGATTAACAAGGGATTGACCTTTCAACTAATCATCTTATGTCATGTAGTTTCTTACTTTTATTTGGTTTTTAAGGCCTAGGTGTTTGGTTAGTAAAGAAGGTACCTTTCAAATACTCTTAGTATGTAAATCACTTATTTTCTCTTCAATTGCTTCTTTATGGTTAATTCTTGGGTATATAAGGATTGATTCTTTCAGCTACTCATAGTATGTGTAATGTTTCCTTTATTTCCATTTGGTTTATAATGGTTTATGATTGGTTTTACATGGAAAGGACCTTTCAACAACTCATATTTTATAATTTAGGTTCTTTCTATTTATTTGGATTTTAATGACTAACTCTTTGGTCAGCAAGAATCAGACCTTTCAACTCATCATATTATATTACTACTTCTTACCTATTTATTTGGTTCCTTACCTTTAAGTCTCTTATCAACAAGGGGTTCATTATTCAATACTAACGTTATGTGATGTATTTCTTTTATCTTTATTTAGTTTCTAATTACTAGGTCTTTGTTCATCAAGAAATTTACCTTTGAACTTCTTAAAGTTTCTAATGCACATTCTGTTCTTTTTATATGGACTCTTAATGTAAGTTTTTGATCTACAAGGGTCATACATTTCAACTGCTTATTATATGTGATGTTATATGTTTCAGTTTAATAGGGTTATATATTTTATTAACAAGGGATGGAATTTTCAACTACACATATAATATAATGTAGCCTGTTTCTTTCATTTGGTTTCGAAGAACTATGTCTTTGGTCAACAAAAAGGGACCTTCTAACTAATCATATTATGTAAAGCATATATTTTTTCTTCATTTTCATCTTTATGGTCGAGTCTTTGTTTGATAAGGTTTATTCTATTCAACTGCTCATAATATGTGTAATATTTCCTTTCTTTTGATTTAGTTTATTATGGTTTGGGTTTGGTTTAAACGGGATGGACATTTCAACTACCAATATTATTTAGTTCAGTTTCTTTCTCTTTGTTTGGTTTTTAATACTAAGTCTTTAGTCAACATGGACCACATGTTTCAACTAATCATATTATGTAAAGTACTTCTTACATGTTTATTTTGTTTCTTTCGATTAAGTCTTGGATCAACAAGGGATTCTCTTTTCAACAAAATATCTCATGTAATGCATTTATTTCATCACCATTTTGTTTCTAATTACTAGTTCTTTGTTCATCAAGCAATGCACCTTTCAACTACACAAATAATTTAATGTACTTTATTTCCTCCTTATTTGGTTTCTTATGGTTAAGTCTTTGATAAACAGGAGCCTCGAGATTTGACTAATCATTTTATGTAATGAACTTTTTTTAATCTTTATTTGGTAATTTAGGATTCACAAGGAAGGACCTTTCAACTACTCCTGTTATGTAATGTATTTTCTTTCTTTCATTTGGTTTCTAATGGCTAGGTCTTTAGTCAACAAGGAAGGGACATTTCAACGACTCATACTATGTAAAGCACTTGTTTTCTCTTGATTTGCTTATTTATTTTTTAATATTTGGTCGATAAGGTTTAAGCCTTTCAAATACTCACAGTATGTGTAACATTCCTTTCTCTTCATTAGGTTTATCATGGTTTGGCATTAAGCTTAAATGGGATAGACCTTTCAAATGCTTATATAATATAATGTAGTTTATTTCTCTTCATTTGTTTTTAATGACTAAGTATTTGGACAACATGGATCGGGCCTTTCAACAAATCATATTATGTAATCTACTTCTTAGCTGTTAATTTGGTTTCTTTCGATTGAGCCTTTGGTCAAAAAGGGTTTTTATTTTCAACAACTAATTTTATGTGATGCATTTATTTGGTTATCTCTTTTAGTCTGATTACTAGGTTTTTATCCCTTAAGGTGGAATGAACCTTTCAACTACTCAAATAATGTAATGTACTTTATTTCATAATTATTTGGTTTCCCATGATTACGGCTTTGACCAACCCAGACCAGAGATTTCAACTAATCATTGTATGTAATGTACTTATTTATTTTTATTCGGTTTATTAGGGTTTAGTCTTTGATTAACAAGGGATTGACCTTTCAACTAATCATCTTATGTCATGTAGTTTCTTACTTTTATTTGGTTTTTAAGGCCTAGGTGTTTGGTTAGTAAAGAAGGTACCTCTCAAATACTCTTAGCATGTAAATCACTTATTTTCTCTTCAATTGCTTCTTTATGGTTGATTCTTGGGTATATAAGGATTGATTCTTTCAGCTACTCATAGTATGTGTAATGTTTCCTTTATTTCCATTTGGTTTATAATGGTTTATGATTGGTTTTACATGGAAAGGACCTTTCAACAACTCATATTTTATAATTTAGGTTCTTTCTATTTATTTGGATTTTAATGACTAACTCTTTGGTCAGCAAGAATCAGACCTTTCAACTCATCATATTATATTACTACTTCTTACCTATTTATTTGGTTCCTTACCTTTAAGTCTCTTATCAACAAGGGGTTCATTATTCAATACTAACGTTATGTGATGTATTTATTTTATCTTTATTTAGTTTCTAATTACTAGGTCTTTGTTCATCAAGAAATTTACCTTTGAACTTCTTAAAGTTTCTAATGCACATTCTTTTCTTTTTATATGGACTCTTAATGTAAGTTTTTGATCTAAAAGGGTCATACATTTCAACTGCTTATTATATGTGATGTTATATGTTTCAGTTTAATAGGGTTATATATTTTATTAACAAGGGATGGAATTTTCAACTACACATATAATATAATGTAGCCTGTTTCTTTCATTTGGTTTCGAAGAACTATGTCTTTGGTCAACAAAAAGGGACCTTCTAACTAATCATATTATGTAAAGCATATATTTTTTCTTCATTTTCATCTTTATGGTCGAGTCTTTGTTTGATAAGGTTTGTTCTATTCAACTGCTCATAATATGTGTAATATTTCCTTTCTTTTGATTTAGTTTATTATGGTTTGGGTTTGGTTTATACGGGATGGACATTTCAACTACCAATATTATTTAGTTCAGTTTCTTTCTCTTTGTTTGGTTTTTAATACTAAGTCTTTAGTCAACATGGACCACATGTTTCAACTAATCATATTATGTAAAGTACTTCTTACATGTTTATTTTGTTTCTTTCGATTAAGTCTTGGATCAACAAGGGATTCTCTTTTCAACAAAATATCTCATGTAATGCATTTATTTCATCACCATTTTGTTTCTAATTACTAGTTCTTTGTTCATCAAGCAATGCACCTTTCAACTACACAAATAATTTAATGTACTTTATTTCCTCCTTATTTGGTTTCTTATGGTTAAGTCTTTGATAAACAGGAGCCTCGAGATTTGACTAATCATTTTATGTAATGAACTTTTTTTAATCTTTATTTGGTAATTTAGGATTCACAAGGAAGGACCTTTCAACTACTCCTGTTATGTAATGTATTTTCTTTCTTTCATTTGGTTTCCAATGGCTAGGTCTTTAGTCAACAAGGAAGGGACATTTCAACGACTCATACTATGTAAAGCACTTGTTTTCTCTTGATTTGCTTATTTATTTTTTAATATTTGGTCGATAAGGTTTAAGCCTTTCAAATGCTCACAGTATGTGTAACATTCCTTTCTCTTCATTAGGTTTATCATGGTTTGTCATTAAGCTTAAATGGAATAGACCTTTCAAATGCTGATATAATATAATGTAGTTTATTTCTCTTCATTTGTTTTTAATGACTAAGTATTTGGACAACATGGATCGGGCCTTTCAACAAATCATATTATGTAATCTACTTCTTAGCTGTTAATTTGGTTTCTTTCGATTGAGCCTTTGGTCAAAAAGGGTTTTTATTTTCAACAACTAATTTTATGTGATGCATTTATTTGGTTATCTCTTTTAGTCTGATTACTAGGTTTTTATCCCTCAAGGTGGAATGAACCTTTCAACTACTCAAATAATGTAATGTACTTTATTTCATAATTATTTGGTTTCCCATGATTACGGCTTTGACCAACCCAGACCAGAGATTTCAACTAATCATTGTATGTAATGTACTTATTTATTTTTATTCGGTTTATTAGGGTTTAGTCTTTGATTAACAAGGGATTGGCCTTTCAACTAATCATCTTATGTCATGTAGTTTCTTACTTTTATTTGGTTTTTAAGGCCTAGGTGTTTGGTTAGTAAAGAAGGTACCTTTCAAATACTCTTAGCATGTAAATCACTTATTTTCTCTTCAATTGCTTCTTTATGGTTGATTCTTGGGTATATAAGGATTGATTCTTTCAGCTACTCATAGTATGTGTAATGTTTCCTTTATTTCCATTTGGTTTATAATGGTTTATGATTGGTTTTACATGGAAAGGACCTTTCAACAACTCATATTTTATAATTTAGGTTCTTTCTATTTATTTGGATTTTAATGACTAACTCTTTGGTCAGCAAGAATCAGAACTTTCAACTCATCATATTATATTACTACTTCTTACCTATTTATTTGGTTCCTTACCTTTAAGTCTCTTATCAACAAGGGGTTCATTATTCAATACTAACGTTATGTGATGTATTTCTTTTATCTTTATTTAGTTTCTAATTACTAGGTCTTTGTTCATCAAGAAATTTACCTTTGAACTTCTTAAAGTTTCTAATGCACATTCTTTTCTTTTTATATGGACTCTTAATGTAAGTTTTTGATCTACAAGGGTCATACATTTCAACTGCTTATTATATGTGATGTTATATGTTTCAGTTTAATAGGGTTATATATTTTATTAACAAGGGATGGAATTTTCAACTACACATATAATATAATGTAGCCTGTTTCTTTCATTTGGTTTCGAAGAACTATGTCTTTGGTCAACAAAAAGGGACCTTCTAACTAATCATATTATGTAAAGCATATATTTTTTCTTCATTTTCATCTTTATGGTCGAGTCTTTGTTTGATAAGGTTTGTTCTATTCAACTGCTCATAATATGTGTAATATTTCCTTTCTTTTGATTTAGTTTATTATGGTTTGGGTTTGGTTTAAACGGGATGGACATTTCAACTACCAATATTATTTAGTTCAGTTTCTTTCTCTTTGTTTGGTTTTTAATACTAAGTCTTTAGTCAACATGGACCACATGTTTCAACTAATCATATTATGTAAAGTACTTCTTACATGTTTATTTTGTTTCTTTCGATTAAGTCTTGGATCAACAAGGGATTCTCTTTTCAACAAAATATCTCATGTAATGCATTTATTTCATCACCATTTTGTTTCTAATTACTAGTTCTTTGTTCATCAAGCTATGCACCTTTCAACTACACAAATAATTCAATGTACTTTATTTCCTCCTTATTTGGTTTCTTATGGTTAAGTCTTTGATAAACAGGAGCCTCGAGATTTGACTAATCATTTTATGTAATGAACTTTTTTTAATCTTTATTTGGTAATTTAGGATTCACAAGGAAGGACCTTTCAACTACTCCTGTTATGTAATGTATTTTCTTTCTTTCATTTGGTTTCTAATGGCTAGGTCTTTAGTCAACAAGGAAGGGACATTTCAACGACTCATACTATGTAAAGCACTTGTTTTCTCTTGATTTGCTTATTTATTTTTTAATATTTGGTCGATAAGGTTTAAGCCTTTCAAATGCTCACAGTATGTGTAACATTCCTTTCTCTTCATTAGGTTTATCATGGTTTGGCATTAAGCTTAAATGGGATAGACCTTTCAAATGCTTATATAATATAATGTAGTTTATTTCTCTTCATTTGTTTTTAATGACTAAGTATTTGGACAACATGGATCCGACCTTTCAACAAATCATATTATGTAATCTACTTCTTAGCTGTTAATTTGGTTTCTTTTGATTGAGCCTTTGGTCAAAAAGGGTTTTTATTTTCAACAACTAATTTTATGTGATGCATTTATTTGGTTATCTCTTTTAGTCTGATTACTAGGTTTTTATCCCTCAAGGTGGAATGAACCTTTCAACTACTCAAATAATGTAATGTACTTTATTTCATAATTATTTGGTTTCCCATGATTACGGCTTTGACCAACCCAGACCAGAGATTTCAACTAATCATTGTATGTAATGTACTTATTTATTTTTATTCGGTTTATTAGGGTTTAGTCTTTGATTAACAAGGGATTTACCTTTCAACTAATCATCTTATGTCATGTAGTTTCTTACTTTTATTTGGTTTTTAAGGCCTAGGTGTTTGGTTAGTAAAGAAGGTACCTTTCAAATACTCTTAGTATGTAAATCACTTATTTTCTCTTCAATTGCTTCTTTATGGTTGATTCTTGGGTATATAAGGATTGATTCTTTCAGCTACTCATAGTATGTGTAATGTTTCCTTTATTTCCATTTGGTTTATAATGGTTTATGATTGGTTTTACATGGAAAGGACCTTTCAACAACTCATATTTTATAATTTAGGTTCTTTCTATTTATTTGGATTTTAATGACTAACTCTTTGGTCAGCAAGAATCAGACCTTTCAACTCATCATATTATATTACTACTTCTTACCTATTTTATTTGGTTCCTTACCTTTAAGTCTCTTATCAACAAGGGGTTCATTATTCAATACTAACGTTATGTGATGTATTTCTTTTATCTTTATTTAGTTTCTAATTACTAGGTCTTTGTTCATCAAGAAATTTTACCTTTGAACTTCTTAAAGTTTCTAATGCACATTCTTTTCTTTTTATATGGACTCTTAATGTAAGTTTTTGATCTACAAGGGTCATACATTTCAACTGCTTATTATATGTGATGTTATATGTTTCAGTTTAATAGGGTTATATATTTTATTAACAAGGGATGGAATTTTCAACTACACATATAATATAATGTAGCCTGTTTCTTTCATTTGGTTTCGAAGAACTATGTCTTTGGTCAACAAAAAGGGACCTTCTAACTAATCATATTATGTAAAGCATATATTTTTTCTTCATTTTCATCTTTATGGTCGAGTCTTTGTTTGATAAGGTTTGTTCTATTCAACTGCTCATAATATGTGTAATATTTCCTTTCTTTTGATTTAGTTTATTATGGTTTGGGTTTGGTTTAAACGGGATGGACATTTCAACTACCAATATTATTTAGTTCAGTTTCTTTCTCTTTGTTTGGTTTTTAATACTAAGTCTTTAGTCAACATGGACCACATGTTTCAACTAATCATATTATGTAAAGTACTTCTTACATGTTTATTTTGTTTCTTTCGATTAAGTCTTGGATCAACAAGGGATTCTCTTTTCAACAAAATATCTCATGTAATGCATTTATTTCATCACCATTTTGTTTCTAATTACTAGTTCTTTGTTCATCAAGCTATGCACCTTTCAACTACACAAATAATTCAATGTACTTTATTTCCTCCTTATTTGGTTTCTTATGGTTAAGTCTTTGATAAACAGGAGCCTCGAGATTTGACTAATCATTTTATGTAATGAACTTTTTTTAATCTTTATTTGGTAATTTAGGATTCACAAGGAAGGGCCTTTCAACTACTCCTGTTATGTAATGTATTTTCTTTCTTTCATTTGGTTTCTAATGGCTAGGTCTTTAGTCAACAAGGAAGGGACATTTCAACGACTCATACTATGTAAAGCACTTGTTTTCTCTTGATTTGCTTATTTATTTTTTAATATTTGGTCGATAAGGTTTAAGCCTTTCAAATACTCACAGTATGTGTAACATTCCTTTCTCTTCATTAGGTTTATCATGGTTTGGCATTAAGCTTAAATGGGATAGACCTTTCAAATGCTTATATAATATAATGTAGTTTATTTCTCTTCATTTGTTTTTAATGACTAAGTATTTGGACAACATGGATCGGGCCTTTCAACAAATCATATTATGTAATCTACTTCTTAGCTGTTAATTTGGTTTCTTTCGATTGAGCCTTTGGTCAAAAAGGGTTTTTATTTTCAACAACTAATTTTATGTGATGCATTTATTTGGTTATCTCTTTTAGTCTGATTACTAGGTTTTTATCCCTCAAGGTGGAATGAACCTTTCAACTACTCAAATAATGTAATGTACTTTATTTCATAATTATTTGGTTTCCCATGATTACGGCTTTGACCAACCCAGACCAGAGATTTCAACTAATCATTGTATGCAATGTACTTATTTATTTTTATTCGGTTTATTAGGGTTTAGTCTTTGATTAACAAGGGATTGACCTTTCAACTAATCATCTTATGTCATGTAGTTTCTTACTTTTATTTGGTTTTTAAGGCCTAGGTGTTTGGTTAGTAAAGAAGGTACCTTTCAAATACTCTTAGTATGTAAATCACTTATTTTCTCTTCAATTGCTTCTTTATGGTTGATTCTTGGGTATATAAGGATTGATTCTTTCAGCTACTCATAGTATGTGTAATGTTTCCTTTATTTCCATTTGGTTTATAATGCTTTATGATTGGTTTTACATGGAAAGGACCTTTCAACAACTCATATTTTATAATTTAGGTTCTTTCTATTTATTTGGATTTTAATGACTAACTCTTTGGTCAGCAAGAATCAGACCTTTCAACTCATCATATTATATTACTACTTATTACCTATTTATTTGGTTCCTTACCTTTAAGTCTCTTATCAACAAGGGGTTCATTATTCAATACTAACGTTATGTGATGTATTTCTTTTATCTTTATTTAGTTTCTAATTAGTAGGTCTTTGTTCATCAAGAAATTTTACCTTTGAACTTCTTAAAGTTTCTAATGCACATTCTTTTCTTTTTATATGGACTCTTAATGTAAGTTTTTGATCTACAAGGGTCATACATTTCAACTGCTTATTATATGTGATGTTATATGTTTCAGTTTAATAGGGTTATATATTTTATTAACAAGGGATGGAATTTTCAACTACACATATAATATAATGTAGCCTGTTTCTTTCATTTGGTTTCGAAGAACTATGTCTTTGGTCAATAAAAAGGGACCTTCTAACTAATCATATTATGTAAAGCATTTATTTTTTCTTCATTTTCATCGTTATGGTCGAGTCTTTGTTTGATAAGGTTTGTTCTATTCAACTGCTCATAATATGTGTAATATTTCCTTTCTTTTGATTTAGTTTATTATGGTTTGGGTTTGGTTTAAACGGGATGGACATTTCAACTACCAATATTATTTAGTTCAGTTTCTTTCTCTTTGTTTGGTTTTTAATACTAAGTCTTTAGTCAACATGGACCACATGTTTCAACTAATCATATTATGTAAAGTACTTCTTACATGTTTATTTTGTTTCTTTCGATTAAGTCTTGGATCAACAAGGGATTCTCTTTTCAACAAAATATCTCATGTAATGCATTTATTTCATCACCATTTTGTTTCTAATTACTAGTTCTTTGTTCATCAAGCAATGCACCTTTCAACTACACAAATAATTTAATGTACTTTATTTCCTCCTTATTTGGTTTCTTATGGTTAAGTCTTTGATAAATAGGAGCCTCGAGATTTGACTAATCATTTTATGTAATGAACTTTTTTTAATCTTTATTTGGTAATTTAGGATTCACAAGGAAGGACCTTTCAACTACTCCTGTTATGTAATGTATTTTCTTTCTTTCATTTGGTTTCTAATGGCTAGGTCTTTAGTCAACAAGGAAGGGACATTTCAACGACTCATACTATGTAAAGCACTTGTTTTCTCTTGATTTGCTTATTTATTTTTTAATATTTGGTCGATAAGGTTTAAGCCTTTCAAATGCTCACAGTATGTGTAACATTCCTTTCTCTTCATTAGGTTTATCATGGTTTGGAATTAAGCTTAAATGGGATAGACCTTTCAAATGCTTATATAATATAATGTAGTTTATTTCTCTTCATTTGTTTTTAATGACTAAGTATTTGGACAACATGGATCGGGCCTTTCAACAAATCATATTATGTAATCTACTTCTTAGCTGTTAATTTGGTTTCTTTCGATTGAGCCTTTGGTCAAAAAGGGTTTTTATTTTCAACAACTAATTTTATGTGATGCATTTTTTTGGTTATCTCTTTTAGTCTGATTACTAGGTTTTTATCCCTCAAGGTGGAATGAACCTTTCAACTACTCAAATAATGTAATGTACTTTATTTCATAATTATTTGGTTTCCCATGATTACGGCTTTGACCAACCCAGACCAGAGATTTCAACTAATCATTGTATGTAATGTACTTATTTATTTTTATTCGGTTTATTAGGGTTTAGTCTTTGATTAACAAGGGATTGACCTTTCAACTAATCATCTTATGTCATGTAGTTTCTTACTTTTATTTGGTTTTTAAGGCCTAGGTGTTTGGTTAGTAAAGAAGGCACCTTTCAAATACTCTTAGTATGTAAATCACTTATTTTCTCTTCAATTGCTTCTTTATGGTTGATTCTTGGGTATATAAGGATTGATTCTTTCAGCTACTCATAGTATGTGTAATGTTTCCTTTATTTCCATTTGGTTTATAATGGTTTATGATTGGTTTTACATGGAAAGGACCTTTCAACAACTCATATTTTATAATTTAGGTTCTTTCTATTTATTTGGATTTTAATGACTAACTCTTTGGTCAGCAAGAATCAGACCTTTCAACTCATCATATTATATTACTACTTCTTACCTATTTATTTGGTTCCTTACCTTTAAGTCTCTTATCAACAAGGGGTTCATTATTCAATACTAACGTTATGTGATGTATTTATGTTATCTTTATTTAGTTTCTAATTACTAGGTCTTTGTTCATCAAGAAATTTACCTTTGAACTTCTTAAAGTTTCTAATGCACATTCTTTTCTTTTTATATGGACTCTTAATGTAAGTTTTTGATCTAAAAGGGTCATACATTTCAACTGCTTATTATATGTGATGTTATATGTTTCAGTTTAATAGGGTTATATATTTTATTAACAAGGGATGGAATTTTCAACTACACATATAATATAATGTAGCCTGTTTCTTTCATTTGGTTTCGAAGAACTATGTCTTTGGTCAACAAAAAGGGACCTTCTAACTAATCATATTATGTAAAGCATATATTTTTTCTTCATTTTCATCTTTATGGTCGAGTCTTTGTTTGATAAGGTTTGTTCTATTCAACTGCTCATAATATGTGTAATATTTCCTTTCTTTTGATTTAGTTTATTATGGTTTGGGTTTGGTTTAAACGGGATGGACATTTCAACTACCAATATTATTTAGTTCAGTTTCTTTCTCTTTGTTTGGTTTTTAATACTAAGTCTTTAGTCAACATGGACCACATGTTTCAACTAATCATATTATGTAAAGTACTTCTTACATGTTTATTTTGTTTCTTTCGATTAAGTCTTGGATCAACAAGGGATTCTCTTTTCAACAAAATATCTCATGTAATGCATTTATTTCATCACCATTTTGTTTCTAATTACTAGTTCTTTGTTCATCAAGCAATGCACCTTTCAACTACACAAATAATTTAATGTACTTTATTTCCTCCTTATTTGGTTTCTTATGGTTAAGTCTTTGATAAACAGGAGCCTCGAGATTTGACTAATCATTTTATGTAATGAACTTTTTTTAATCTTTATTTGGTAATTTAGGATTCACAAGGAAGGACCTTTCAACTACTCCTGTTATGTAATGTATTTTCTTTCTTTCATTTGGTTTCTAATGGCTAGGTCTTTAGTCAACAAGGAAGGGACATTTCAACGACTCATACTATGTAAAGCACTTGTTTTCTCTTGATTTGCTTATTTATTTTTTAATATTTGGTCGATAAGGTTTAAGCCTTTCAAATGCTCACAGTATGTGTAACATTCCTTTCTCTTCATTAGGTTTATCATGGTTTGGCATTAAGCTTAAATGGGATAGACCTTTCAAATGCTTATATAATATAATGTAGTTTATTTCTCTTCATTTGTTTTTAATGACTAAGTATTTGGACAACATGGATCGGGCCTTTCAACAAATCATATTATGTAATCTACTTCTTAGCTGTTAATTTGGTTTCTTTCGATTGAGCCTTTGGTCAAAAAGGGTTTTTATTTTCAACAACTAATTTTATATGATGCATTTATTTGGTTATCTCTTTTAGTCTGATTACTAGGTTTTTATCCCTCAAGGTGGAATGAACCTTTCAACTACTCAAATAATGTAATGTACTTTATTTCATAATTATTTGGTTTCCCATGATTACGGCTTTGACCAACCCAGACCAGATATTTCAACTAATCATTGTATGTAATGTACTTATTTATTTTTATTCGGTTTATTAGGGTTTAGTCTTTGATTAACAAGGGATTGACCTTTCAACTAATCATCTTATGTCATGTAGTTTCTTACTTTTATTTGGTTTTTAAGGCCTAGGTGTTTGGTTAGTAAAGAAGGTACCTTTCAAATACTCTTAGTATGTAAATCACTTATTTTCTCTTCAATTGCTTCTTTATGGTTGATTCTTGGGTATATAAGGATTGATTCTTTCAGCTACTCATAGTATGTGTAATGTTTCCTTTATTTCCATTTGGTTTATAATGGTTTATGATTGGTTTTACATGGAAAGGACCTTTCAACAACTCATATTTTATAATTTAGGTTCTTTCTATTTATTTGGATTTTAATGACTAACTCTTTGGTCAGCAAGAATCAGACCTTTTAACTCATCATATTATATTACTACTTCTTACCTATTTATTTGGTTCCTTACCTTTAAGTCTCTTATCAACAAGGGGTTCATTATTCAATACTAACGTTATGTGATGTATTTATGTTATCTTTATTTAGTTTCTAATTACTAGGTCTTTGTTCATCAAGAAATTTACCTTTGAACTTCTTAAAGTTTCTAATGCACATTCTTTTCTTTTTATATGGACTCTTAATGTAAGTTTTTGATCTAAAAGGGTCATACATTTCAACTGCTTATTATATGTGATGTTATATGTTTCAGTTTAATAGGGTTATATATTTTATTAACAAGGGATGGAATTTTCAACTACACATATAATATAATGTAGCCTGTTTCTTTCATTTGGTTTCGAAGAACTATGTCTTTGGTCAACAAAAAGGGACCTTCTAACTAATCATATTATGTAAAGCATATATTTTTTCTTCATTTTCATCTTTATGGTCGAGTCTTTGTTTGATAAGGTTTGTTCTATTCAATTGCTCATAATATGTGTAATATTTCCTTTCTTTTGATTTAGTTTATTATGGTTTGGGTTTGGTTTAAACGGGATGGACATTTCAACTACCAATATTATTTAGTTCAGTTTCTTTCTCTTTGTTTGGTTTTTAATACTAAGTCTTTAGTCAACATGGACCACATGTTTCAACTAATCATATTATGTAAAGTACTTCTTACATGTTTATTTTGTTTCTTTCGATTAAGTCTTGGATCAACAAGGGATTCTCTTTTCAACAAAATATCTCATGTAATGCATTTATTTCATCACCATTTTGTTTCTAATTACTAGTTCTTTGTTCATCAAGTAATGCACCTTTCAACTACAAAAATAATTTAATGTACTTTATTTCCTCCTTATTTGGTTTCTTATGGTTAAGTCTTTGATAAACAGGAGCCTCGAGATTTGACTAATCATTTTATGTAATGAACTTTTTTTAATCTTTATTTGGTAATTTAGGATTCACAAGGAAGGACCTTTCAACTACTCCTGTTATGTAATGTATTTTCTTTCTTTCATTTGGTTTCTAATGGCTAGGTCTTTAGTCAACAAGGAAGGGACATTTCAACGACTCATACTATGTAAAGCACTTGTTTTCTCTTGATTTGCTTATTTATTTTTTAATATTTGGTCGATAAGGTTTAAGCCTTTCAAATGCTCACAGTATGTGTAACATTCCTTTCTCTTCATTAGGTTTATCATGGTTTGGCATTAAGCTTAAATGGGATAGACCTTTCAAATGCTTATATAATATAATGTAGTTTATTTCTCTTCATTTGTTTTTAATGACTAAGTATTTGGACAACATGGATCCGGCCTTTCAACAAATCATATTATGTAATCTACTTCTTAGCTGTTAATTTGGTTTCTTTTGATTGAGCCTTTGGTCAAAAAGGGTTTTTATTTTCAACAACTAATTTTATGTGATGCATTTATTTGGTTATCTCTTTTAGTCTGATTACTAGGTTTTTATCCCTCAAGGTGGAATGAACCTTTCAACTACTCAAATAATGTAATGTACTTTATTTCATAATTATTTGGTTTCCCATGATTACGGCTTTGACCAACCCAGACCAGAGATTTCAACTAATCATTGTATGTAATGTACTTATTTATTTTTATTCGGTTTATTAGGGTTTAGTCTTTGATTAACAAGGGATTTACCTTTCAACTAATCATCTTATGTCATGTAGTTTCTTACTTTTATTTGGTTTTTAAGGCCTAGGTGTTTGGTTAGTAAAGAAGGTACCTTTCAAATACTCTTAGTATGTAAATCACTTATTTTCTCTTCAATTGCTTCTTTATGGTTGATTCTTGGGTATATAAGGATTGATTCTTTCAGCTACTCATAGTATGTGTAATGTTTCCTTTATTTCCATTTGGTTTATAATGGTTTATGATTGGTTTTACATGGAAAGGACCTTTCAACAACTCATATTTTATAATTTAGGTTCTTTCTATTTATTTGGATTTTAATGACTAACTCTTTGGTCAGCAAGAATCAGACCTTTCAACTCATCATATTATATTACTACTTCTTACCTATTTTATTTGGTTCCTTACCTTTAAGTCTCTTATCAACAAGGGGTTCATTATTCAATACTAACGTTATGTGATGTATTTCTTTTATCTTTATTTAGTTTCTAATTACTAGGTCTTTGTTCATCAAGAAATTTTACCTTTGAACTTCTTAAAGTTTCTAATGCACATTCTTTTCTTTTTATATGGACTCTTAATGTAAGTTTTTGATCTACAAGGGTCATACATTTCAACTGCTTATTATATGTGATGTTATATGTTTCAGTTTAATAGGGTTATATATTTTATTAACAAGGGATGGAATTTTCAACTACACATATAATATAATGTAGCCTGTTTCTTTCATTTGGTTTCGAAGAACTATGTCTTTGGTCAACAAAAAGGGACCTTCTAACTAATCATATTATGTAAAGCATATATTTTTTCTTCATTTTCATCTTTATGGTCGAGTCTTTGTTTGATAAGGTTTGTTCTATTCAACTGCTCATAATATGTGTAATATTTCCTTTCTTTTGATTTAGTTTATTATGGTTTGGGTTTGGTTTAAACGGGATGGACATTTCAACTACCAATATTATTTAGTTCAGTTTCTTTCTCTTTGTTTGGTTTTTAATACTAAGTCTTTAGTCAACATGGACCACATGTTTCAACTAATCATATTATGTAAAGTACTTCTTACATGTTTATTTTGTTTCTTTCGATTAAGTCTTGGATCAACAAGGGATTCTCTTTTCAACAAAATATCTCATGTAATGCATTTATTTCATCACCATTTTGTTTCTAATTACTAGTTCTTTGTTCATCAAGCAATGCACCTTTCAACTACACAAATAATTTAATGTACTTTATTTCCTCCTTATTTGGTTTCTTATGGTTAAGTCTTTGATAAACAGGAGCCTCGAGATTTGACTAATCATTTTATGTAATGAACTTTTTTTAATCTTTATTTGGTAATTTAGGATTCACAAGGAAGGACCTTTCAACTACTCCTGTTATGTAATGTATTTTCTTTCTTTCATTTGGTTTCTAATGGCTAGGTCTTTAGTCAACAAGGAAGGGACATTTCAACGACTCATACTATGTAAAGCACTTGTTTTCTCTTGATTTGCTTATTTATTTTTTAATATTTGGTCGATAAGGCTTAAGCCTTTCAAATACTCACAGTATGTGTAACATTCCTTTCTCTTCATTAGGTTTATCATGGTTTGGCATTAAGCTTAAATGGGATAGACCTTTCAAATGCTTATATAATATAATGTAGTTTATTTCTCTTCATTTGTTTTTAATGACTAAGTATTTGGACAACATGGATCGGGCCTTTCAACAAATCATATTATGTAATCTACTTCTTAGCTGTTAATTTGGTTTCTTTCGATTGAGCCTTTGGTCAAAAAGGGTTTTTATTTTCAACAACTAATTTTATGTGATGCATTTATTTGGTTATCTCTTTTAGTCTGATTACTAGGTTTTTATCCCTCAAGGTGGAATGAACCTTTCAACTACTCAAATAATGTAATGTACTTTATTTCATAATTATTTGGTTTCCCATGATTACGGCTTTGACCAACCCAGACCAGAGATTTCAACTAATCATTGTATGTAATGTACTTATTTATTTTTATTCGGTTTATTAGGGTTTAGTCTTTGATTAACGAGGGATTGACCTTTCAACTAATCATCTTATGTCATGTAGTTTCTTAATTTTATTTGGTTTTTAAGGCCTAGGTGTTTGGTTAGTAAAGAAGGTACCTTTCAAATACTCTTAGTATGTAAATCACTTATTTTCTCTTCAATTGCTTCTTTATGGTTGATTCTTGGGTATATAAGGATTGATTCTTTCAGCTACTCATAGTATGTGTAATGTTTCCTTTATTTCCATTTGGTTTATAATGGTTTATGATTGGTTTTACATGGAAAGGACCTTTCAACAACTCATATTTTATAATTTAGGTTCTTTCTATTTATTTAGATTTTAATGACTAACTCTTTGGTCAGCAAGAATCAGACCTTTCAACTCATCATATTATATTACTACTTCTTACCTATTTATTTGGTTCCTTACCTTTAAGTCTCTTATCAACAAGGGGTTCATTATTCAATACTAACGTTATGTGATGTATTTCTTTTATCTTTATTTAGTTTCTAATTACTAGGTCTTTGTTCATCAAGAAATTTACCTTTGAACTTCTTAAAGTTTCTAATGCACATTCTTTTCTTTTTATATGGACTCTTAATGTAAGTTTTTGATCTACAAGGGTCATACATTTCAACTGCTTATTATATGTGATGTTATATGTTTCAGTTTAATAGGGTTATATATTTTATTAACAAGGGATGGAATTTTCAACTACACATATAATATAATGTAGCCTGTTTCTTTCATTTGGTTTCGAAGAACTATGTCTTTGGTCAACAAAAAGGGACCTTCTAACTAATCATATTATGTAAATCATATATTTTTTCTTCATTTTCATCTTTATGGTCGAGTCTTTGTTTGATAAGGTTTGTTCTATTCAACTGCTCATAATATGTGTAATATTTCCTTTCTTTTGATTTAGTTTATTATGGTTTGGGTTTGGTTTAAACGGGATGGACATTTCAACTACCAATATTATTTAGTTCAGTTTCTTTCTCTTTGTTTAGTTTTTAATACTAAGTCTTTAGTCAACATGGACCACATGTTTCAACTAATCATATTATGTAAAGTACTTCTTACATGTTTATTTTGTTTCTTTCGATTAAGTCTTGGATCAACAAGGGATTCTCTTTTCAACAAAATATCTCATGTAATGCATTTATTTCATCACCATTTTGTTTCTAATTACTAGTTCTTTGTTCATCAAGCAATGCACCTTTCAACTACACAAATAATTTAATGTACTTTATTTCCTCCTTATTTGGTTTCTTATGGTTAAGTCTTTGATAAACAGGAGCCTCGAGATTTGACTAATCATTTTATGTAATGAACTTTTTTTAATCTTTATTTGGTAATTTAGGATTCACAAGGAAGGACCTTTCAACTACTCCTGTTATGTAATGTATTTTCTTTCTTTCATTTGGTTTCTAATGGCTAGGTCTTTAGTCAACAAGGAAGGGACATTTCAACGACTCATACTATGTAAAGCACTTGTTTTCTCTTGATTTGCTTATTTATTTTTTAATATTTGGTCGATAAGGTTTAAGCCTTTCAAATGCTCACAATATGTGTAACATTCCTTTCTCTTCATTAGGTTTATCATGGTTTGGCATTAAGCTTAAATGGGATAGACCTTTCAAATGCTTATATAATATAATGTAGTTTATTTCTCTTCATTTGTTTTTAATGACTAAGTATTTGGACAACATGGATCGGGCCTTTCAACAAATCATATTATGTAATCTACTTCTTAGCTGTTAATTTGGTTTCTTTCGATTGAGCCTTTGGTCAAAAAGGGTTTTTATTTTCAACAACTAATTTTATGTGATGCATTTATTTGGTTATCTCTTTTAGTCTGATTACTAGGTTTTTATCCCTCAAGGTGGAATGAACCTTTCAACTACTCAAATAATGTAATGTACTTTATTTCATAATTATTTGGTTTCCCATGATTACGGCTTTGACCAACCCAGACCAGAGATTTCAACTAATCATTGTATGTAATGTACTTATTTATTTTTATTCGGTTTATTAGGGTTTAGTCTTTGATTAACAAGGGATTGACCTTTCAACTAATCATCTTATGTCATGTAGTTTCTTACTTTTATTTGGTTTTTAAGGCCTAGGTGTTTGGTTAGTAAAGAAGGTACCTTTCAAATACTCTTAGTATGTAAATCACTTATTTTCTCTTCAATTGCTTCTTTATGGTTGATTCTTGGGTATATAAGGATTGATTCTTTCAGCTACTCATAGTATGTGTAATGTTTCCTTTATTTCCATTTGGTTTATAATGGTTTATGATTGGTTTTACATGGAAAGGACCTTTCAACAACTCATATTTTATAATTTAGGTTCTTTCTATTTATTTGGATTTTAATGACTAACTCTTTGGTCAGCAAGAATCATACCTTTCAACTCATCATATTATATTACTACTTCTTACCTATTTATTTGGTTCCTTACCTTTAAGTCTCTTATCAACAAGGGGTTCATTATTCAATACTAACGTTATGTGATGTATTTCTTTTATCTTTATTTAGTTTCTAATTACTAGGTCTTTGTTCATCAAGAAATTTACCTTTGAACTTCTTAAAGTTTCTAATGCACATTCTTTTCTTTTTATATGGACTCTTAATGTAAGTTTTTGATCTACAAGGGTCATACATTTCAACTGCTTATTATATGTGATGTTATATGTTTCAATTTAATAGGGTTATATATTTTATTAACAAGGGATGGAATTTTCAACTACACATATAATATAATGTAGCCTGTTTCTTTCATTTGGTTTCGAAGAACTATGTCTTTGGTCAACAAAAAGGGACCTTCTAACTAATCATATTATGTAAAGCATGTATTTTTTCTTCATTTTCATCTTTATGGTCGAGTCTTTGTTTGATAAGGTTTGTTCTATTCAACTGCTCATAATATGTGTAATATTTCCTTTCTTTTGATTTAGTTTATTATGGTTTGGGTTTGGTTTAAACGGGATGGACATTTCAACTACCAATATTATTTAGTTCAGTTTCTTTCTCTTTGTTTGGTTTTTAATACTAAGTCTTTAGTCAACATGGACCACATGTTTCAACTAATCATATTATGTAAAGTACTTCTTACATGTTTATTTTGTTTCTTTCGATTAAGTCTTGGATCAACAAGGGATTCTCTTTTCAACAAAATATCTCATGTAATGCATTTATTTCATCACCATTTTGTTTCTAATTACTAGTTCTTTGTTCATCAAGCAATGCACCTTTCAACTACACAAATAATTTAATGTACTTTATTTCCTCCTTATTTGGTTTCTTATGGTTAAGTCTTTGATAAACAGGAGCCTCGAGATTTGACTAATCATTTTATGTAATGAACTTTTTTTAATCTTTATTTGGTAATTTAGGATTCACAAGGAAGGACCTTTCAACTACTCCTGTTATGTAATGTATTTTCTTTCTTTCATTTGGTTTCTAATGGCTAGGTCTTTAGTCAACAAGGAAGGGACATTTCAACGACTCATACTATGTAAAGCACTTGTTTTCTCTTGATTTGCTTATTTATTTTTTAATATTTGGTCGATAAGGTTTAAGTCTTTCAAATACTCACAGTATGTGTAACATTCCTTTCTCTTCATTAGGTTTATCATGGTTTGGCATTAAGCTTAAATGGGATAGACCTTTCAAATGCTTATATAATATAATGTAGTTTATTTCTCTTCATTTGTTTTTAATGACTAAGTATTTGGACAACATGGATCGGGCCTTTCAACAAATCATATTATGTAATCTACTTCTTAGCTGTTAATTTGGTTTCTTTCGATTGAGCCTTTGGTCAAAAAGGGTTTTTATTTTCAACAACTAATTTTATGTGATGCATTTATTTGGTTATCTCTTTTAGTCTGATTACTAGGTTTTTATCCCTCAAGGTGGAATGAACCTTTCAACTACTCAAATAATGTAATGTACTTTATTTCATAATTATTTGGTTTCCCATGATTACGGCTTTGACCAACCCAGACCAGAGATTTCAACTAATCATTGTATGTAATGTACTTATTTATTTTTATTCGGTTTATTAGGGTTTAGTCTTTGATTAACAAGGGATTGACCTTTCAACTAATCATCTTATGTCATGTAGTTTCTTACTTTTATTTGGTTTTTAAGGCCTAGGTGTTTGGTTAGTAAAGAAGGTACCTTTCAAATACTCTTAGTATGTAAATCACTTATTTTCTCTTCAATTGCTTCTTTATGGTTGATTCTTGGGTATATAAGGATTGATTCTTTCAGCTACTCATAGTATGTGTAATGTTTCCTTTATTTCCATTTGGTTTATAATGGTTTATGATTGGTTTTACATGGAAAGGACCTTTCAACAACTCATATTTTATAATTTAGGTTCTTTCTATTTATTTGGATTTTAATGACTAACTCTTTGGTCAGCAAGAATCATACCTTTCAACTCATCATATTATATTACTACTTCTTACCTATTTATTTGGTTCCTTACCTTTAAGTCTCTTATCAACAAGGGGTTCATTATTCAATACTAACGTTATGTGATGTATTTCTTTTATCTTTATTTAGTTTCTAATTACTAGGTCTTTGTTCATCAAGAAATTTACCTTTGAACTTCTTAAAGTTTCTAATGCACATTCTTTTCTTTTTATATGGACTCTTAATGTAAGTTTTTGATCTACAAGGGTCATACATTTCAACTGCTTATTATATGTGATGTTATATGTTTCAGTTTAATAGGGTTATATATTTTATTAACAAGGGATGGAATTTTCAACTACACATATAATATAATGTAGCCTGTTTCTTTCATTTGGTTTCGAAGAACTATGTCTTTGGTCAACAAAAAGGGACCTTCTAACTAATCATATTATGTAAAGCATGTATTTTTTCTTCATTTTCATCTTTATGGTCGAGTCTTTGTTTGATAAGGTTTGTTCTATTCAACTGCTCATAATATGTGTAATATTTCCTTTCTTTTGATTTAGTTTATTATGGTTTGGGTTTGGTTTAAACGGGATGGACATTTCAACTACCAATATTATTTAGTTCAGTTTCTTTCTCTTTGTTTGGTTTTTAATACTAAGTCTTTAGTCAACATGGACCACATGTTTCAACTAATCATATTATGTAAAGTACTTCTTACATGTTTATTTTGTTTCTTTCGATTAAGTCTTGGATCAACAAGGGATTCTCTTTTGAACAAAATATCTCATGTAATGCATTTATTTCATCACCATTTTGTTTCTAATTACTAGTTCTTTGTTCATCAAGCAATGCACCTTTCAACTACACAAATAATTTAATGTACTTTATTTCCTCCTTATTTGGTTTCTTATGGTTAAGTCTTTGATAAACAGGAGCCTCGAGATTTGACTAATCATTTTATGTAATGAACTTTTTTTAATCTTTATTTGGTAATTTAGGATTCACAAGGAAGGACCTTTCAACTACTCCTGTTATGTAATGTATTTTCTTTCTTTCATTTGGTTTCTAATGGCTAGGTCTTTAGTCAACAAGGAAGGGACATTTCAACGACTCATACTATGTAAAGCACTTGTTTTCTCTTGATTTGCTTATTTATTTTTTAATATTTGGTCGATAAGGTTTAAGCCTTTCAAATACTCACAGTATGTGTAACATTCCTTTCTCTTCATTAGGTTTATCATGGTTTGGCATTAAGCTTAAATGGGATAGACCTTTCAAATGCTTATATAATATAATGTAGTTTATTTCTCTTCATTTGTTTTTAATGACTAAGTATTTGGACAACATGGATCGGGCCTTTCAACAAATCATATTATGTAATCTACTTCTTAGCTGTTAATTTGGTTTCTTTCGATTGAGCCTTTGGTCAAAAAGGGTTTTTATTTTCAACAACTAATTTTATGTGATGCATTTATTTGGTTATCTCTTTTAGTCTGATTACTAGGTTTTTATCCCTCAAGGTGGAATGAACCTTTCAACTACTCAAATAATGTAATGTACTTTATTTCATAATTATTTGGTTTCCCATGATTACGGCTTTGACCAACCCAGACCAGAGATTTCAACTAATCATTGTATGTAATGTACTTATTTATTTTTATTCGATTTATTAGGGTTTAGTCTTTGATTAACAAGGGATTGACCTTTCAACTAATCATCTTATGTCATGTAGTTTCTTACTTTTATTTGGTTTTTAAGGCCTAGGTGTTTGGTTAGTAAAGAAGGTACCTTTCAAATACTCTTAGTATGTAAATCACTTATTTTCTCTTCAATTGCTTCTTTATGGTTGATTCTTGGGTATATAAGGATTGATTCTTTCAGCTACTCATAGTATGTGTAATGTTTCCTTTATTTCCATTTGGTTTATAATGGTTTATGATTGGTTTTACATGGAAAGGACCTTTCAACAACTCATATTTTATAATTTAGGTTCTTTCTATTTATTTGGATTTTAATGACTAACTCTTTGGTCAGCAAGAATCAGACCTTTCAACTCATCATATTATATTACTACTTCTTACCTATTTATTTGGTTCCTTACCTTTAAGTCTCTTATCAACAAGGGGTTCATTATTCAATACTAACGTTATGTGATGTATTTCTTTTATCTTTATTTAGTTTCTAATTACTAGGTCTTTGTTCATCAAGAAATTTACCTTTGAACTTCTTAAAGTTTCTAATGCACATTCTTTTCTTTTTATATGGACTCTTAATGTAAGTTTTTGATCTACAAGGGTCATACATTTCAACTGCTTATTATATGTGATGTTATATGTTTCAGTTTAATAGGGTTATATATTTTATTAACAAGGGATGGAATTTTCAACTACACATATAATATAATGTAGCCTATTTCTTTCATTTGGTTTCGAAGAACTATGTCTTTGGTCAACAAAAAGGGACCTTCTAACTAATCATATTATGTAAAGCATGTATTTTTTCTTCATTTTCATCTTTATGGTCGAGTCTTTGTTTGATAAGGTTTGTTCTATTCAACTGCTCATAATATGTGTAATATTTCCTTTCTTTTGATTTAGTTTATTATGGTTTGGGTTTGGTTTAAACGGGATGGACATTTCAACTACCAATATTATTTAGTTCAGTTTCTTTCTCTTTGTTTGGTTTTTAATACTAAGTCTTTAGTCAACATGGACCACATGTTTCAACTAATCATATTATGTAAAGTACTTCTTACATGTTTATATTGTTTCTTTCGATTAAGTCTTGGATCAACAAGGGATTCTCTTTTCAACAAAATATCTCATGTAATGCATTTATTTCATCACCATTTTGTTTCTAATTACTAGTTCTTTGTTCATCAAGCAATGCACCTTTCAACTACACAAATAATTTAATGTACTTTATTTCCTCCTTATTTGGTTTCTTATGGTTAAGTCTTTGATAAACAGGAGCCTCGAGATTTGACTAATCATTTTATGTAATGAACTTTTTTTAATCTTTATTTGGTAATTTAGGATTCACAAGGAAGGACCTTTCAACTACTCCTGTTATGTAATGTATTTTCTTTCTTTCATTTGGTTTCTAATGGCTAGGTCTTTAGTCAACAAGGAAGGGACATTTCAACGACTCATACTATGTAAAGCACTTGTTTTCTCTTGATTTGCTTATTTATTTTTTAATATTTGGTCGATAAGGTTTAAGCCTTTCAAATACTCACAGTATGTGTAACATTCCTTTCTCTTCATTAGGTTTATCATGGTTTGGCATTAAGCTTAAATGGGATAGACCTTTCAAATGCTTATATAATATAATGTAGTTTATTTCTCTTCATTTGTTTTTAATGACTAAGTATTTGGACAACATGGATCGGGCCTTTCAACAAATCATATTATGTGATCTACTTCTTAGCTGTTAATTTGGTTTCTTTCGATTGAGCCTTTGGTCAAAAAGGGTTTTTATTTTCAACAACTAATTTTATGTGATGCATTTATTTGGTTATCTCTTTTAGTCTGATTACTAGGTTTTTATCCCTCAAGGTGGAATGAACCTTTCAACTACTCAAATAATGTAATGTACTTTATTTCATAATTATTTGGTTTCCCATGATTACGGCTTTGACCAACCCAGACCAGAGATTTCAACTAATCATTGTATGTAATGTACTTATTTATTTTTATTCGGTTTATTAGGGTTTAGTCTTTGATTAAGAAGGGATTGACCTTTCAACTAATCATCTTATGTCATGTAGTTTCTTACTTTTATTTGGTTTTTAAGGCCTAGGTGTTTGGTTAGTAAAGAAGGTACCTTTCAAATACTCTTAGTATGTAAATCACTTATTTTCTCTTCAATTGCTTCTTTATGGTTGATTCTTGGGTATATAAGGATTGATTCTTTCAGCTACTCATAGTATGTGTAATGTTTCCTTTATTTCCATTTGGTTTATAATGGTTTATGATTGGTTTTACATGGAAAGGACCTTTCAACAACTCATATTTTATAATTTAGGTTCTTTCTATTTATTTGGATTTTAATGACTAACTCTTTGGTCAGCAAGAATCAGACCTTTCAACTCATCATATTATATTACTACTTCTTACCTATTTATTTGGTTCCTTACCTTTAAGTCTCTTATCAACAAGGGGTTCATTATTCAATACTAACGTTATGTGATGTATTTCTTTTATCTTTATTTAGTTTCTAATTACTAGGTCTTTGTTCATCAAGAAATTTACCTTTGAACTTCTTAAAGTTTCTAATGCACATTCTTTTCTTTTTATATGGACTCTTAATGTAAGTTTTTGATCTACAAGGGTCATACATTTCAACTGCTTATTATATGTGATGTTATATGTTTCAGTTTAATAGGGTTATATATTTTATTAACAAGGGATGGAATTTTCAACTACACATATAATATAATGTAGCCTATTTCTTTCATTTGGTTTCGAAGAACTATGTCTTTGGTCAACAAAAAGGGACCTTCTAACTAATCATATTATGTAAAGCATGTATTTTTTCTTCATTTTCATCTTTATGGTCGAGTCTTTGTTTGATAAGGTTTGTTCTATTCAACTGCTCATAATATGTGTAATATTTCCTTTCTTTTGATTTAGTTTATTATGGTTTGGGTTTGGTTTAAACGGGATGGACATTTCAACTACCAATATTATTTAGTTCAGTTTCTTTCTCTTTGTTTGGTTTTTAATACTAAGTCTTTAGTCAACATGGACCACATGTTTCAACTAATCATATTATGTAAAGTACTTCTTACATGTTTATATTGTTTCTTTCGATTAAGTCTTGGATCAACAAGGGATTCTCTTTTCAACAAAATATCTCATGTAATGCATTTATTTCATCACCATTTTGTTTCTAATTACTAGTTCTTTGTTCATCAAGCAATGCACCTTTCAACTACACAAATAATTTAATGTACTTTATTTCCTCCTTATTTGGTTTCTTATGGTTAAGTCTTTGATAAACAGGAGCCTCGAGATTTGACTAATCATTTTATGTAATGAACTTTTTTTAATCTTTATTTGGTAATTTAGGATTCACAAGGAAGGACCTTTCAACTACTCCTGTTATGTAATGTATTTTCTTTCTTTCATTTGGTTTCTAATGGCTAGGTCTTTAGTCAACAAGGAAGGGACATTTCAACGACTCATACTATGTAAAGCACTTGTTTTCTCTTGATTTGCTTATTTATTTTTTAATATTTGGTCGATAAGGTTTAAGCCTTTCAAATACTCACAGTATGTGTAACATTCCTTTCTCTTCATTAGGTTTATCATGGTTTGGCATTAAGCTTAAATGGGATAGACCTTTCAAATGCTTATATAATATAATGTAGTTTATTTCTCTTCATTTGTTTTTAATGACTAAGTATTTGGACAACATGGATCGGGCCTTTCAACAAATCATATTATGTGATCTACTTCTTAGCTGTTAATTTGGTTTCTTTCGATTGAGCCTTTGGTCAAAAAGGGTTTTTATTTTCAACAACTAATTTTATGTGATGCATTTATTTGGTTATCTCTTTTAGTCTGATTACTAGGTTTTCATCCCTCAAGGTGGAATGAACCTTTCAACTACTCAAATAATGTAATGTACTTTATTTCATAATTATTTGGTTTCCCATGATTACGGCTTTGACCAACCCAGACCAGAGATTTCAACTAATCATTGTATGTAATGTACTTATTTATTTTTATTCGGTTTATTAGGGTTTAGTCTTTGATTAAGAAGGGATTGACCTTTCAACTAATCATCTTATGTCATGTAGTTTCTTACTTTTATTTGGTTTTTAAGGCCTAGGTGTTTGGTTAGTAAAGAAGGTACCTTTCAAATACTCTTAGTATGTAAATCACTTATTTTCTCTTCAATTGCTTCTTTATGGTTGATTCTTGGGTATATAAGGATTGATTCTTTCAGCTACTCATAGTATGTGTAATGTTTCCTTTATTACCATTTGGTTTATAATGGTTTATGATTGGTTTTACATGGAAAGGACCTTTCAACAACTCATATTTTATAATTTAGGTTCTTTCTATTTATTTGGATTTTAATGACTAACTCTTTGGTCAGCAAGAATCAGACCTTTCAACTCATCATATTATATTACTACTTCTTACCTATTTATTTGGTTCCTTACCTTTAAGTCTCTTATCAACAAGGGGTTCATTATTCAATACTAACGTTATGTGATGTATTTCTTTTATCTTTATTTAGTTTCTAATTACTAGGTCTTTGTTCATCAAGAAATTTACCTTTGAACTTCTTAAAGTTTCTAATGCACATTCTTTTCTTTTTATATGGACTCTTAATGTAAGTTTTTGATCTACAAGGGTCATACATTTCAAGTGCTTATTATATGTGATGTTATATGTTTCAGTTTAATAGGGTTATATATTTTATTAACAAGGGATGGAATTTTCAACTACACATATAATATAATGTAGCCTATTTCTTTCATTTGGTTTCGAAGAACTATGTCTTTGGTCAACAAAAAGGGACCTTCTAACTAATCATATTATGTAAAGCATGTATTTTTTCTTCATTTTCATCTTTATGGTCGAGTCTTTGTTTGATAAGGTTTGTTCTATTCAACTGCTCATAATATGTGTAATATTTCCTTTCTTTTGATTTAGTTTATTATGGTTTGGGTTTGGTTTAAACGGGATGGACATTTCAACTACCAATATTATTTAGTTCAGTTTCTTTCTCTTTGTTTGGTTTTTAATACTAAGTCTTTAGTCAACATGGACCACATGTTTCAACTAATCATATTATGTAAAGTACTTCTTACATGTTTATATTGTTTCTTTCGATTAAGTCTTGGATCAACAAGGGATTCTCTTTTCAACAAAATATCTCATGTAATGCATTTATTTCATCACCATTTTGTTTCTAATTACTAGTTCTTTGTTCATCAAGCAATGCACCTTTCAACTACACAAATAATTTAATGTACTTTATTTCCTCCTTATTTGGTTTCTTATGGTTAAGTCTTTGATAAACAGGAGCCTCGAGATTTGACTAATCATTTTATGTAATGAACTTTTTTTAATCTTTATTTGGTAATTTAGGATTCACAAGGAAGGACCTTTCAACTACTCCTGTTATGTAATGTATTTTCTTTCTTTCATTTGGTTTCTAATGGCTAGGTCTTTAGTCAACAAGGAAGGGACATTTCAACGACTCATACTATGTAAAGCACTTGTTTTCTCTTGATTTGCTTATTTATTTTTTAATATTTGGTCGATAAGGTTTAAGCCTTTCAAATACTCACAGTATGTGTAACATTCCTTTCTCTTCATTAGGTTTATCATGGTTTGGCATTAAGCTTAAATGGGATAGACCTTTCAAATGCTTATATAATATAATGTAGTTTATTTCTCTTCATTTGTTTTTAATGACTAAGTATTTGGACAACATGGATCGGGCCTTTCAACAAATCATATTATGTAATCTACTTCTTAGCTGTTAATTTGGTTTCTTTCGATTGAGCCTTTGGTCAAAAAGGGTTTTTATTTTCAACAACTAATTTTATGTGATGCATTTATTTGGTTATCTCTTTTAGTCTGATTACTAGGTTTTCATCCCTCAAGGTGGAATGAACCTTTCAACTACTCAAATAATGTAATGTACTTTATTTCATAATTATTTGGTTTCCCATGATTACGGCTTTGACCAACCCAGACCAGAGATTTCAACTAATCATTGTATGTAATGTACTTATTTATTTTTATTCGGTTTATTAGGGTTTAGTCTTTGATTAAGAAGGGATTGACCTTTCAACTAATCATCTTATGTCATGTAGTTTCTTACTTTTATTTGGTTTTTAAGGCCTAGGTGTTTGGTTAGTAAAGAAGGTACCTTTCAAATACTCTTAGTATGTAAATCACTTATTTTCTCTTCAATTGCTTCTTTATGGTTGATTCTTGGGTATATAAGGATTGATTCTTTCAGCTACTCATAGTATGTGTAATGTTTCCTTTATTACCATTTGGTTTATAATGGTTTATGATTGGTTTTACATGGAAAGGACCTTTCAACAACTCATATTTTATAATTTAGGTTCTTTCTATTTATTTGGATTTTAATGACTAACTCTTTGGTCAGCAAGAATCAGACCTTTCAACTCATCATATTATATTACTACTTCTTACCTATTTATTTGGTTCCTTACCTTTAAGTCTCTTATCAACAAGGGGTTCATTATTCAATACTAACGTTATGTGATGTATTTCTTTTATCTTTATTTAGTTTCTAATTACTAGGTCTTTGTTCATCAAGAAATTTACCTTTGAACTTCTTAAAGTTTCTAATGCACATTCTTTTCTTTTTATATGGACTCTTAATGTAAGTTTTTGATCTACAAGGGTCATACATTTCAACTGCTTATTATATGTGATGTTATATGTTTCAGTTTAATAGGGTTATATATTTTATTAACAAGGGATGGAATTTTCAACTACACATATAATATAATGTAGCCTGTTTCTTTCATTTGGTTTCGAAGAACTATGTCTTTGGTCAACAAAAAGGGACCTTCTAACTAATCATATTATGTAAAGCATGTATTTTTTCTTCATTTTCATCTTTATGGTCGAGTCTTTGTTTGATAAGGTTTGTTCTATTCAACTGCTCATAATATGTGTAATATTTCCTTTCTTTTGATTTAGTTTATTATGGTTTGGGTTTGGTTTAAACGGGATGGACATTTCAACTACCAATATTATTTAGTTCAGTTTCTTTCTCTTTGTTTGGTTTTTAATACTAAGTCTTTAGTCAACATGGACCACATGTTTCAACTAATCATATTATGTAAAGTACTTCTTACATGTTTATATTGTTTCTTTCGATTAAGTCTTGGATCAACAAGGGATTCTCTTTTCAACAAAATATCTCATGTAATGCATTTATTTCATCACCATTTTGTTTCTAATTACTAGTTCTTTGTTCATCAAGCAATGCACCTTTCAACTACACAAATAATTTAATGTACTTTATTTCCTCCTTATTTGGTTTCTTATGGTTAAGTCTTTGATAAACAGGAGCCTCGAGATTTGACTAATCATTTTATGTAATGAACTTTTTTTAATCTTTATTTGGTAATTTAGGATTCACAAGGAAGGACCTTTCAACTACTCCTGTTATGTAATGTATTTTCTTTCTTTCATTTGGTTTCTAATGGCTAGGTCTTTAGTCAACAAGGAAGGGACATTTCAACGACTCATACTATGTAAAGCACTTGTTTTCTCTTGATTTGCTTATTTATTTTTTAATATTTGGTCGATAAGGTTTAAGCCTTTCAAATACTCACAGTATGTGTAACATTCCTTTCTCTTCATTAGGTTTATCATGGTTTGGCATTAAGCTTAAATGGGATAGACCTTTCAAATGCTTATATAATATAATGTAGTTTATTTCTCTTCATTTGTTTTTAATGACTAAGTATTTGGACAACATGGATCGGGCCTTTCAACAAATCATATTATGTAATCTACTTCTTAGCTGTTAATTTGGTTTCTTTCGATTGAGCCTTTGGTCAAAAAGGGTTTTTATTTTCAACAACTAATTTTATGTGATGCATTTATTTGGTTATCTCTTTTAGTCTGATTACTAGGTTTTTATCCCTCAAGGTGGAATGAACCTTTCAACTACTCAAATAATGTAATGTACTTTATTTCATAATTATTTGGTTTCCCATGATTACGGCTTTGACCAACCCAGACCAGAGATTTCAACTAATCATTGTATGTAATGTACTTATTTATTTTTATTCGGTTTATTAGGGTTTAGTCTTTGATTAACAAGGGATTGACCTTTCAACTAATCATCTTATGTCATGTAGTTTCTTACTTTTATTTGGTTTTTAAGGCCTAGGTGTTTGGTTAGTAAAGAAGGTACCTTTCAAATACTCTTAGTATGTAAATCACTTATTTTCTCTTCAATTGCTTCTTTATGGTTGATTCTTGGGTATATAAGGATTGATTCTTTCAGCTACTCATAGTATGTGTAATGTTTCCTTTATTTCCATTTGGTTTATAATGGTTTATGATTGGTTTTACATGGAAAGGACCTTTCAACAACTCATATTTTATAATTTAGGTTCTTTCTATTTATTTGGATTTTAATGACTAACTCTTTGGTCAGCAAGAATCAGACCTTTCAACTCATCATATTATATTACTACTTCTTACCTATTTATTTGGTTCCTTACCTTTAAGTCTCTTATTAACAAGGGGTTCATTATTCAATACTAACGTTATGTGATGTATTTCTTTTATCTTTATTTAGTTTCTAATTACTAGGTCTTTGTTCATCAAGAAATTTACCTTTGAACTTCTTAAAGTTTCTAATGCACATTCTTTTCTTTTTATATGGACTCTTAATGTAAGTTTTTGATCTACAAGGGTCATACATTTCAACTGCTTATTATATGTGATGTTATATGTTTCAGTTTAATAGGGTTATATATTTTATTAACAAGGGATGGAATTTTCAACTACACATATAATATAATGTAGCCTGTTTCTTTCATTTGGTTTCGAAGAACTATGTCTTTGGTCAACAAAAAGGGACCTTCTAACTAATCATATTATGTAAAGCATGTATTTTTTCTTCATTTTCATCTTTATGGTCGAGTCTTTGTTTGATAAGGTTTGTTCTATTCAACTGCTCATAATATGTGTAATATTTCCTTTCTTTTGATTTAGTTTATTATGGTTTGGGTTTGGTTTAAACGGGATGGACATTTCAACTACCAATATTATTTAGTTCAGTTTCTTTCTCTTTGTTTGGTTTTTAATACTAAGTCTTTAGTCAACATGGACCACATGTTTCAACTAATCATATTATGTAAAGTACTTCTTACATGTTTATTTTGTTTCTTTCGATTAAGTCTTGGATAAACAAGGGATTCTCTTTTCAACAAAATAACTCATGTAATGCATTTATTTCATCACCATTTTGTTTCTAATTACTAGTTCTTTGTTCATCAAGCAATGCACCTTTCAACTACACAAATAATTTAATGTACTTTATTTCCTCCTTATTTGGTTTCTTATGGTTAAGTCTTTGATAAACAGGAGCCTCGAGATTTGACTAATCATTTTATGTAATGAACTTTTTTTAATCTTTATTTGGTAATTTAGGATTCACAAGGAAGGACCTTTCAACTACTCCTGTTATGTAATGTATTTTCTTTCTTTCATTTGGTTTCTAATGGCTAGGTCTTTAGTCAACAAGGAAGGGACATTTCAACGACTCATACTATGTAAAGCACTTGTTTTCTCTTGATTTGCTTATTTATTTTTTAATATTTGGTCGATAAGGTTTAAGCCTTTCAAATACTCACAGTATGTGTAACATTCCTTTCTCTTCATTAGGTTTATCATGGTTTGGCATTAAGCTTAAATGGGATAGACCTTTCAAATGCTTATATAATATAATGTAGTTTATTTCTCTTCATTTGTTTTTAATGACTAAGTATTTGGACAACATGGATCGGGCCTTTCAACAAATCATATTATGTAATCTACTTCTTAGCTGTTAATTTGGTTTCTTTCGATTGAGCCTTTGGTCAAAAAGGGTTTTTATTTTCAACAACTAATTTTATGTGATGCATTTATTTGGTTATCTCTTTTAGTCTAATTACTAGGTTTTTATCCCTCAAGGTGGAATGAACCTTTCAACTACTCAAATAATGTAATGTACTTTATTTCATAATTATTTGGTTTCCCATGATTACGGCTTTGACCAACCCAGACCAGAGATTTCAACTAATCATTGTATGTAATGTACTTATTTATTTTTATTCGGTTTATTAGGGTTTAGTCTTTGATTAACAAGGGATTGACCTTTCAACTAATCATCTTATGTCATGTAGTTTCTTACTTTTATTTGGTTTTTAAGGCCTAGGTGTTTGGTTAGTAAAGAAGGTACCTTTCAAATACTCTTAGTATGTAAATCACTTATTTTCTCTTCAATTGCTTCTTTATGGTTGATTCTTGGGTATATAAGGATTGATTCTTTCAGCTACTCATAGTATGTGTAATGTTTCCTTTATTTCCATTTGGTTTATAATGGTTTATGATTGGTTTTACATGGAAAGGACCTTTCAACAACTCATATTTTATAATTTAGGTTCTTTCTATTTATTTGGATTTTAATGACTAACTCTTTGGTCAGCAAGAATCAGACCTTTCAACTCATCATATTATATTACTACTTCTTACCTATTTATTTGGTTCCTTACCTTTAAGTCTCTTATTAACAAGGGGTTCATTATTCAATACTAACGTTATGTGATGTATTTCTTTTATCTTTATTTAGTTTCTAATTACTAGGTCTTTGTTCATCAAGAAATTTACCTTTGAACTTCTTAAAGTTTCTAATGCACATTCTTTTCTTTTTATATGGACTCTTAATGTAAGTTTTTGATCTACAAGGGTCATACATTTAAACTGCTTATTATATGTGATGTTATATGTTTCAGTTTAATAGGGTTATATATTTTATTAACAAGGGATGGAATTTTCAACTACACATATAATATAATGTAGCCTGTTTCTTTCATTTGGTTTTGAAGAACTATGTCTTTGGTCAACAAAAAGGGACCTTCTAACTAATCATATTATGTAAAGCATGTATTTTTTCTTCATTTTCATCTTTATGGTCGAGTCTTTGTTTGATAAGGTTTGTTCTATTCAACTGCTCATAATATGTGTAATATTTCCTTTCTTTTGATTTAGTTTATTATGGTTTGGGTTTGGTTTAAACGGGATGGACATTTCAACTACCAATATTATTTAGTTCAGTTTCTTTCTCTTTGTTTGGTTTTTAATACTAAGTCTTTAGTCAACATGGACCACATGTTTCAACTAATCATATTATGTAAAGTACTTCTTACATGTTTATTTTGTTTCTTTCGATTAAGTCTTGGATCAACAAGGGATTCTCTTTTGAACAAAATATCTCATGTAATGCATTTATTTCATCACCATTTTGTTTCTAATTACTAGTTCTTTGTTCATCAAGCAATGCACCTTTCAACTACACAAATAATTTAATGTACTTTATTTCCTCCTTATTTGGTTTCTTATGGTTAAGTCTTTGATAAACAGGAGCCTCGAGATTTGACTAATCATTTTATGTAATGAACTTTTTTTAATCTTTATTTGGTAATTTAGGATTCACAAGGAAGGACCTTTCAACTACTCCTGTTATGTAATGTATTTTCTTTCTTTCATTTGGTTTCTAATGGCTAGGTCTTTAGTCAACAAGGAAGGGACATTTCAACGACTCATACTATGTAAAGCACTTGTTTTCTCTTGATTTTCTTATTTATTTTTTAATATTTGGTCGATAAGGTTTAAGCCTTTCAAATACTCACAGTATGTGTAACATTCCTTTCTCTTCATTAGGTTTATCATGGTTTGGCATTAAGCTTAAATGGGATAGACCTTTCAAATGCTTATATAATATAATGTAGTTTATTTCTCTTCATTTGTTTTTAATGACTAAGTATTTGGACAACATGGATCGGGCCTTTCAACAAATCATATTATGTAATCTACTTCTTAGCTGTTAATTTGGTTTCTTTCGATTGAGCCTTTGGTCAAAAAGGGTTTTTATTTTCAACAACTAATTTTATGTGATGCATTTATTTGGTTATCTCTTTTAGTCTGATTACTAGGTTTTTATCCCTCAAGGTGGAATGAACCTTTCAACTACTCAAATAATGTAATGTACTTTATTTCATAATTATTTGGTTTCCCATGATTACGGCTTTGACCAACCCAGACCAGAGATTTCAACTAATCATTGTATGTAATGTACTTATTTATTTTTATTCGATTTATTAGGGTTTAGTCTTTGATTAACAAGGGATTGACCTTTCAACTAATCATCTTATGTCATGTAGTTTCTTACTTTTATTTGGTTTTTAAGGCCTAGGTGTTTGGTTAGTAAAGAAGGTACCTTTCAAATACTCTTAGTATGTAAATCACTTATTTTCTCTTCAATTGCTTCTTTATGGTTGATTCTTGGGTATATAAGGATTGATTCTTTCAGCTACTCATAGTATGTGTAATGTTTCCTTTATTTCCATTTGGTTTATAATGGTTTATGATTGGTTTTACATGGAAAGGACCTTTCAACAACTCATATTTTATAATTTAGGTTCTTTCTATTTATTTGGATTTTAATGACTAACTCTTTGGTCAGCAAGAATCAGACCTTTCAACTCATCATATTATATTACTACTTCTTACCTATTTATTTGGTTCCTTACCTTTAAGTCTCTTATCAACAAGGGGTTCATTATTCAATACTAACGTTATGTGATGTATTTCTTTTATCTTTATTTAGTTTCTAATTACTAGGTCTTTGTTCATCAAGAAATTTACCTTTGAACTTCTTAAAGTTTCTAATGCACATTCTTTTCTTTTTATATGGACTCTTAATGTAAGTTTTTGATCTACAAGGGTCATACATTTCAACTGCTTATTATATGTGATGTTATATGTTTCAGTTTAATAGGGTTATATATTTTATTAACAAGGGATGGAATTTTCAACTACACATATAATATAATGTAGCCTATTTCTTTCATTTGGTTTCGAAGAACTATGTCTTTGGTCAACAAAAAGGGACCTTCTAACTAATCATATTATGTAAAGCATGTATTTTTTCTTCATTTTCATCTTTATGGTCGAGTCTTTGTTTGATAAGGTTTGTTCTATTCAACTGCTCATAATATGTGTAATATTTCCTTTCTTTTGATTTAGTTTATTATGGTTTGGGTTTGGTTTAAACGGGATGGACATTTCAACTACCAATATTATTTAGTTCAGTTTCTTTCTCTTTGTTTGGTTTTTAATACTAAGTCTTTAGTCAACATGGACCACATGTTTCAACTAATCATATTATGTAAAGTACTTCTTACATGTTTATATTGTTTCTTTCGATTAAGTCTTGGATCAACAAGGGATTCTCTTTTCAACAAAATATCTCATGTAATGCATTTATTTCATCACCATTTTGTTTCTAATTACTAGTTCTTTGTTCATCAAGCAATGCACCTTTCAACTACACAAATAATTTAATGTACTTTATTTCCTCCTTATTTGGTTTCTTATGGTTAAGTCTTTGATAAACAGGAGCCTCGAGATTTGACTAATCATTTTATGTAATGAACTTTTTTTAATCTTTATTTGGTAATTTAGGATTCACAAGGAAGGACCTTTCAACTACTCCTGTTATGTAATGTATTTTCTTTCTTTCATTTGGTTTCTAATGGCTAGGTCTTTAGTCAACAAGGAAGGGACATTTCAATGACTCATACTATGTAAAGCACTTGTTTTCTCTTGATTTGCTTATTTATTTTTTAATATTTGGTCGATAAGGTTTAAGCCTTTCAAATACTCACAGTATGTGTAACATTCCTTTCTCTTCATTAGGTTTATCATGGTTTGGCATTAAGCTTAAATGGGATAGACCTTTCAAATGCTTATATAATATAATGTAGTTTATTTCTCTTCATTTGTTTTTAATGACTAAGTATTTGGACAACATGGATCGGGCCTTTCAACAAATCATATTATGTGATCTACTTCTTAGCTGTTAATTTGGTTTCTTTCGATTGAGCCTTTGGTCAAAAAGGGTTTTTATTTTCAACAACTAATTTTATGTGATGCATTTATTTGGTTATCTCTTTTAGTCTGATTACTAGGTTTTTATCCCTCAAGGTGGAATGAACCTTTCAACTACTCAAATAATGTAATGTACTTTATTTCATAATTATTTGGTTTCCCATGATTACGGCTTTGACCAACCCAGACCAGAGATTTCAACTAATCATTGTATGTAATGTACTTATTTATTTTTATTCGGTTTATTAGGGTTTAGTCTTTGATTAAGAAGGGATTGACCTTTCAACTAATCATCTTATGTCATGTAGTTTCTTACTTTTATTTGGTTTTTAAGGCCTAGGTGTTTGGTTAGTAAAGAAGGTACCTTTCAAATACTCTTAGTATGTAAATCACTTATTTTCTCTTCAATTGCTTCTTTATGGTTGATTCTTGGGTATATAAGGATTGATTCTTTCAGCTACTCATAGTATGTGTAATGTTTCCTTTATTTCCATTTGGTTTATAATGGTTTATGATTGGTTTTACATGGAAAGGACCTTTCAACAACTCATATTTTATAATTTAGGTTCTTTCTATTTATTTGGATTTTAATGACTAACTCTTTGGTCAGCAAGAATCAGACCTTTCAACTCATCATATTATATTACTAATTCTTACCTATTTATGTGGTTCCTTACCTTTAAGTCTCTTATTAACAAGGGGTTCATTATTCAATACTAACGTTATGTGATGTATTTCTTTTATCTTTATTTAGTTTCTAATTACTAGGTCTTTGTTCATCAAGAAATTTACCTTTGAACTTCTTAAAGTTTCTAATGCACATTCTTTTCTTTTTATATGGACTCTTAATGTAAGTTTTTGATCTACAAGGGTCATACATTTCAACTGCTTATTATATGTGATGTTATATGTTTCAGTTTAATAGGGTTATATATTTTATTAACAAGGGATGGAATTTTCAACTACACATATAATATAATGTAGCCTGTTTCTTTCATTTGGTTTCGAAGAACTATGTCTTTGGTCAACAAAAAGGGACCTTCTAACTAATCATATTATGTAAAGCATGTATTTTTTCTTCATTTTCATCTTTATGGTCGAGTCTTTGTTTGATAAGGTTTGTTCTATTCAACTGCTCATAATATGTGTAATATTTCCTTTCTTTTGATTTAGTTTATTATGGTTTGGGTTTGGTTTAAACGGGATGGACATTTCAACTACCAATATTATTTAGTTCAGTTTCTTTCTCTTTGTTTGGTTTTTAATACTAAGTCTTTAGTCAACATGGACCACATGTTTCAACTAATCATATTATGTAAAGTACTTCTTACATGTTTATTTTGTTTCTTTCGATTAAGTCTTGGATCAACAAGGGATTCTCTTTTCAACAAAATATCTCATGTAATGCATTTATTTCATCACCATTTTGTTTCTAATTACTAGTTCTTTGTTCATCAAACAATGCACCTTTCAACTACACAAATAATTTAATGTACTTTATTTCCTCCTTATTTGGTTTCTTATGGTTAAGTCTTTGATAAACAGGAGCCTCGAGATTTGACTAATCATTTTATGTAATGAACTTTTTTTAATCTTTATTTGGTAATTTAGGATTCACAAGGAAGGACCTTTCAACTACTCCTGTTATGTAATGTATTTTCTTTCTTTCATTTGGTTTCTAATGGCTAGGTCTTTAGTCAACAAGGAAGGGACATTTCAATGACTCATACTATGTAAAGCACTTGTTTTCTCTTGATTTGCTTATTTATTTTTTAATATTTGGTCGATAAGGTTTAAGCCTTTCAAATACTCACAGTATGTGTAACATTCCTTTCTCTTCATTAGGTTTATCATGGTTTGGCATTAAGCTTAAATGGGATAGACCTTTCAAATGCTTATATAATATAATGTAGTTTATTTCTCTTCATTTGTTTTTAATGACTAAGTATTTGGACAACATGGATCGGGCCTTTCAACAAATCATATTATGTGATCTACTTCTTAGCTGTTAATTTGGTTTCTTTCGATTGAGCCTTTGGTCAAAAAGGGTTTTTATTTTCAACAACTAATTTTATGTGATGCATTTATTTGGTTATCTCTTTTAGTCTGATTGCTAGGTTTTTATCCCTCAAGGTGGAATGAACCTTTCAACTACTCAAATAATATAATGTACTTTATTTCATAATTATTTGGTTTCCCATGATTACGGCTTTGACCAACCCAGACCAGAGATTTCAACTAATCATTGTATGTAATGTACTTATTTATTTTTATTCGGTTTATTAGGGTTTAGTCTTTGATTAAGAAGGGATTGACCTTTCAACTAATCATCTTATGTCATGTAGTTTCTTACTTTTATTTGGTTTTTAAGGCCTAGGTGTTTGGTTAGTAAAGAAGGTACCTTTCAAATACTCTTAGTATGTAAATCACTTATTTTCTCTTCAATTGCTTCTTTATGGTTGATTCTTGGGTATATAAGGATTGATTCTTTCAGCTACTCATAGTATGTGTAATGTTTCCTTTATTTCCATTTGGTTTATAATGGTTTATGATTGGTTTTACATGGAAAGGACCTTTCAACAACTCATATTTTATAATTTAGGTTCTTTCTATTTATTTGGATTTTAATGACTAACTCTTTGGTCAGCAAGAATCAGACCTTTCAACTCATCATATTATATTACTACTTCTTACCTATTTATTTGGTTCCTTACCTTTAAGTCTCTTATCAACAAGGGTTTATTATTCAATACTAATGTTATGTGATGTATTTCTTTTATCTTTATTTAGTTTCTAATTACTAGGTCTTTGTTCATCAAGAAATTTACCTTTGAACTTCTTAAAGTTTCTAATGCACATTCTTTTCTTTTTATATGGACTCTTAATGTAAGTTTTTGATCTACAAGGGTCATACATTTCAACTGCTTATTATATGTGATGTTATATGTTTCAGTTTAATAGGGTTATATATTTTATTAACAAGGGATGGAATTTTCAACTACACATATAATATAATGTAGCCTGTTTCTTTCATTTGGTTTCGAAGAACTATGTCTTTGGTCAACAAAAAGGGACCTTCTAACTAATCATATTATGTAAAGCATGTATTTTTTCTTCATTTTCATCTTTATGGTCGAGTCTTTGTTTGATAAGGTTTGTTCTATTCAACTGCTCATAATATGTGTAATATTTCCTTTCTTTTGATTTAGTTTATTATGGTTTGGGTTTGGTTTAAACGGGATGGACATTTCAACTACCAATATTATTTAGTTCAGTTTCTTTCTCTTTGTTTGGTTTTTAATACTAAGTCTTTAGTCAACATGGACCACATGTTTCAACTAATCATATTATGTAAAGTACTTCTTACATGTTTATTTTGTTTCTTTCGATTAAGTCTTGGATCAACAAGGGATTCTCTTTTCAACAAAATATCTCATGTAATGCATTTATTTCATCACCATTTTGTTTCTAATTACTAGTTCTTTGTTCATCAAGCAATGCACCTTTCAACTACACAAATAATTTAATGTACTTTATTTCCTCCTTATTTGGTTTCTTATGGTTATGTCTTTGATAAACAGGAGCCTCGAGATTTGACTAATCATTTTATGTAATGAACTTTTTTTAATCTTTATTTGGTAATTTAGGATTCACAAGGAAGGACCTTTCAACTACTCCTGTTATGTAATGTATTTTCTTTCTTTCATTTGGTTTCCAATGGCTAGGTCTTTAGTCAACAAGGAAGGGACATTTCAATGACTCATATTATGTAAAGCACTTGTTTTCTCTTGATTTGCTTATTTATTTTTTAATATTTGGTCGATAAGGTTTAAGCCTTTCAAATACTCACAGTATGTGTAACATTCCTTTCTCTTCATTAGGTTTATCATGGTTTGGCATTAAGCTTAAATGGGATAGACCTTTCAAATGCTTATATAATATAATGTAGTTTATTTCTCTTCATTTGTTTTTAATGACTAAGTATTTGGACAACATGGATCGGGCCTTTCAACAAATCATATTATGTGATCTACTTCTTAGCTGTTAATTTGGTTTCTTTCGATTGAGCCTTTGGTCAAAAAGGGTTTTTATTTTCAACAACTAATTTTATGTGATGCATTTATTTGGTTATCTCTTTTAGTCTGATTACTAGGTTTTTATCCCTCAAGGTGGAATGAACCTTTCAACTACTCAAATAATGTAATGTACTTTATTTCATAATTATTTGGTTTCCCATGATTACGGCTTTGACCAACCCAGACCAGAGATTTCAACTAATCATTGTATGTAATGTACTTATTTATTTTTATTCGGTTTATTAGGGTTTAGTCTTTGATTAAGAAGGGATTGACCTTTCAACTAATCATCTTATGTCATGTAGTTTCTTACTTTTATTTGGTTTTTAAGGCCTAGGTGTTTGGTTAGTAAAGAAGGTACCTTTCAAATACTCTTAGTATGTAAATCACTTATTTTCTCTTCAATTGCTTCTTTATGGTTGATTCTTGGGTATATAAGGATTGATTCTTTCAGCTACTCATAGTATGTGTAATGTTTCCTTTATTTCCATTTGGTTTATAATGGTTTATGATTGGTTTTACATGGAAAGGACCTTTCAACAACTCATATTTTATAATTTAGGTTCTTTCTATTTATTTGGATTTTAATGACTAACTCTTTGGTCAGCAAGAATCAGACCTTTAAACTCATCATATTATATTACTACTTCTTACCTATTTATTTGGTTCCTTACCTTTAAGTCTCTTATCAACAATGGTTTATTATTCAATACTAACGTTATGTGATGTATTTCTTTTATCTTTATTTAGTTTCTAATTACTAGGTCTTTGTTCATCAAGAAATTTACCTTTGAACTTCTTAAAGTTTCTAATGCACATTCTTTTCTTTTTATATGGACTCTTAATGTAAATTTTTGATCTACAAGGGTCATAAATTTCACCTGCTTATTATATGAGATGTTATATGTTTCAGTTTAATAGGGTTATATATTTTATTAACAAGGGATGGAATTTTCAACTACACATATAATATAATGTAGCCTGTTTCTTTCATGTGGTTTCGAAGAACCATGTCTTTGGTCAACAAAAAGGGACCTTCTAACTAATCATATTATGTAAAGCATATATTTTTTCTTCATTTTCATCTTTATGGTCGAGTCTTTGTTTGATAAGGTTTGTTCTATTCAACTGCTCATAATATGTGTAATATTTCCTTTCTTTTGATTTAGTTTATTATGGTTTGGGTTTGGTTTAAACGGGATGGACATTTCAACTACCAATATTATTTAGTTCAGTTTCTTTCTCTTTGTTTGGTTTTTAATACTAAGTCTTTTATCAACATGGACCACATGTTTCAACTAATCATATTATGTAAAGTACTTCTTACATGTTTATTTTGTTTCTTTCGATTAAGTCTTGGATCAACAAGGGATTCTCTTTTCAACAAAATATCTCATGTAATGCATTTATTTCATCACCATTTTGTTTCTAATTACTAGTTCTTTGTTCATCAAGCAATGCACCTTTCAACTACACAAATAATTTAATGTACTTTATTTCCTCCTTATTTGGTTTCTTATGGTTAAGTCTTTGATAAACAGGAGCCTCGAGATTTGACTAATCATTTTATGTAATGAACTTTTTTTAATCTTTATTTGGTAATTTAGGATTCACAAGGAAGGACCTTTCAACTACTCCTGTTATGTAATGTATTTTCTTTCTTTCATTTGGTTTCTAATGGCTAGGTCTTTAGTCAACAAGGAAGGGACATTTCAACGACTCATACTATGTAAAGCACTTGTTTTCTCTTGATTTGCTTATTTATTTTTTAATATTTGGTCGATAAGGTTTAAGCCTTTCAAATACTCACAGTATGTGTAACATTCCTTTCTCTTCATTAGGTTTATCATGGTTTGGCATTAAGCTTAAATGGGATAGACCTTTCAAATGCTTATATAATATAATGTAGTTTATTTCTCTTCATTTGTTTTTAATGACTAAGTATTTGGACAACATGGATCGGGCCTTTCAACAAATCATATTATGTGATCTACTTCTTAGCTGTTAATTTGGTTTCTTTCGATTGAGCCTTTGGTCAAAAAGGGTTTTTATTTTCAACAACTAATTTTATGTGATGCATTTATTTGGTTATCTCTTTTAGTCCGATTACTAGGTTTTTATCCCTCAAGGTGGAATGAACCTTTCAACTACTCAAATAATGTAATGTACTTTATTTCATAATTATTTGGTTTCCCATGATTACGGCTTTGACCAACCCAGACCAGAGATTTCAACTAATCATTGTATGTAATGTACTTATTTATTTTTATTCGGTTTATTAGGGTTTAGTCTTTGATTAACAAGGGATTGACCTTTCAACTAATCATCTTATGTCATGTAGTTTCTTACTTTTATTTGGTTTTTAAGGCCTAGGTGTTTGGTTAGTAAAGAAGGTACCTTTCAAATACTCTTAGTATGTAAATCACTTATTTTCTCTTCAATTGCTTCTTTATGGTTGATTCTTGGGTATATAAGGATTGATTCTTTCAGCTACTCATAGTATGTGTAATGTTTCCTTTATTTCCATTTGGTTTATAATGGTTTATGATTGGTTTTACATGGAAAGGACCTTTCAACAACTCATATTTTATAATTTAGGTTCTTTCTATTTATTTGGATTTTAATGACTAACTCTTTGGTCAGCAAGAATCAGACCTTTCAACTCATCATATTATATTACTACTTCTTACCTATTTATTTGGTTCCTTACCTTTAAGTCTCTTATCAACAAGGGTTTATTATTCAATACTAACGTTATGTGATGTATTTCTTTTATCTTTATTTAGTTTCTAATTACTAGGTCTTTGTTCATCAAGAAATTTACCTTTGAACTTCTTAAAGTTTCTAATGCACATTCTTTTCTTTTTATATGGACTCTTAATGTAAGTTTTTGATCTACAAGGGTCATACATTTCAACTGCTTATTATATGTGATGTTATATGTTTCAGTTTAATAGGGTTATATATTTTATTAACAAGGGATGGAATTTTCAACTACACATATAATATAATGTAGCCTGTTTCTTTCATTTGGTTTCGAAGAACTATGTCTTTGGTCAACAAAAAGGGACCTTCTAACTAATCATATTATGTAAAGCATATATTTTTTCTTCATTTTCATCTTTATGGTCGAGTCTTTGTTTGATAAGGTTTGTTCTATTCAACTGCTCATAATATGTGTAATATTTCCTTTCTTTTGATTTAGTTTATTATGGTTTGGGTTTGGTTTAAACGGGATGGACATTTCAACTACCAATATTATTTAGTTCAGTTTCTTTCTCTTTGTTTGGTTTTTAATACTAAGTCTTTAGTCAACATGCACCACATGTTTCAACTAATCATATTATGTAAAGTACTTCTTACATGTTTATTTTGTTTCTTTCGATTAAGTCCTGGATCAACAAGGGATTCTCTTTTCAACAAAATATCTCATGTAATGCATTTATTTCATCACCATTTTGTTTCTAATTACTAGTTCTTTGTTCATCAAGCAATGCACCTTTCAACTACACAAATAATTTAATGTACTTTATTTCCTCCTTATTTGGTTTCTTATGGTTAAGTCTTTGATAAACAGGAGCCTCGAGATTTGACTAATCATTTTATGTAATGAACTTTTTTTAATCTTTATTTGGTAATTTAGGATTCACAAGGAAGGACCTTTCAACTACTCCTGTTATGTAATGTATTTTCTTTCTTTCATTTGGTTTCTAATGGCTAGGTCTTTAGTCAACAAGGAAGGGACATTTCAACGACTCATACTATGTAAAGCACTTGTTTTCTCTTGATTTGCTTATTTATTTTTTAATATTTGGTCGATAAGGTTTAAGCCTTTCAAATACTCACAGTATGTGTAACATTCCTTTCTCTTCATTAGGTTTATCATGGTTTGGCATTAAGCTTAAATGGGATAGACCTTTCAAATGCTTATATAATATAATGTAGTTTATTTCTCTTCATTTGTTTTTAATGACTAAGTATTTGGACAACATGGATCGGGCCTTTCAACAAATCATATTATGTGATCTACTTCTTAGCTGTTAATTTGGTTTCTTTCGATTGAGCCTTTGGTCAAAAAGGGTTTTTATTTTCAACAACTAATTTTATGTGATGCATTTATTTGGTTATCTCTTTTAGTCCGATTACTAGGTTTTTATCCCTCAAGGTGGAATGAACCTTTCAACTACTCAAATAATGTAATGTACTTTATTTCATAATTATTTGGTTTCCCATGATTACGGCTTTGACCAACCCAGACCAGAGATTTCAACTAATCATTGTATGTAATGTACTTATTTATTTTTATTCGGTTTATTAGGGTTTAGTCTTTGATTAACAAGGGATTGACCTTTCAACTAATCATCTTATGTCATGTAGTTTCTTACTTTTATTTGGTTTTTAAGGCCTAGGTGTTTGGTTAGTAAAGAAGGTACCTTTCAAATACTCTTAGTATGTAAATCACTTATTTTCTCTTCAATTGCTTCTTTATGGTTGATTCTTGGGTATATAAGGATTGATTCTTTCAGCTACTCATAGTATGTGTAATGTTTCCTTTATTTCCATTTGGTTTATAATGGTTTATGATTGGTTTTACATGGAAAGGACCTTTCAACAACTCATATTTTATAATTTAGGTTCTTTCTATTTATTTGGATTTTAATGACTAACTCTTTGGTCAGCAAGAATCAGACCTTTCAACTCATCATATTATATTACTACTTCTTACCTATTTATTTGGTTCCTTACCTTTAAGTCTCTTATCAACAAGGGTTTATTATTCAATACTAACGTTATGTGATGTATTTCTTTTATCTTTATTTAGTTTCTAATTACTAGGTCTTTGTTCATCAAGAAATTTACCTTTGAACTTCTTAAAGTTTCTAATGCACATTCTTTTCTTTTTATATGGACTCTTAATGTAAGTTTTTGATCTACAAGGGTCATACATTTCAACTGCTTATTATATGTGATGTTATATGTTTCAGTTTAATAGGGTTATATATTTTATTAACAAGGGATGGAATTTTCAACTACACATATAATATAATGTAGCCTGTTTCTTTCATTTGGTTTCGAAGAACTATGTCTTTGGTCAACAAAAAGGGACCTTCTAACTAATCATATTATGTAAAGCATATATTTTTTCTTCATTTTCATCTTTATGGTCGAGTCTTTGTTTGATAAGGTTTGTTCTATTCAACTGCTCATAATATGTGTAATATTTCCTTTCTTTTGATTTAGTTTATTATGGTTTGGGTTTGGTTTAAACGGGATGGACATTTCAACTACCAATATTATTTAGTTCAGTTTCTTTCTCTTTGTTTGGTTTTTAATACTAAGTCTTTAGTCAACATGCACCACATGTTTCAACTAATCATATTATGTAAAGTACTTCTTACATGTTTATTTTGTTTCTTTCGATTAAGTCCTGGATCAACAAGGGATTCTCTTTTCAACAAAATATCTCATGTAATGCATTTATTTCATCACCATTTTGTTTCTAATTACTAGTTCTTTGTTCATCAAGCAATGCACCTTTCAACTACACAAATAATTTAATGTACTTTATTTCCTCCTTATTTGGTTTCTTATGGTTAAGTCTTTGATAAACAGGAGCCTCGAGATTTGACTAATCATTTTATGTAATGAACTTTTTTTAATCTTTATTTGGTAATTTAGGATTCACAAGGAAGGACCTTTCAACTACTCCTGTTATGTAATGTATTTTCTTTCTTTCATTTGGTTTCTAATGGCTAGGTCTTTAGTCAACAAGGAAGGGACATTTCAACGACTCATACTATGTAAAGCACTTGTTTTCTCTTGATTTGCTTATTTATTTTTTAATATTTGGTCGATAAGGTTTAAGCCTTTCAAATACTCACAGTATGTGTAACATTCCTTTCTCTTCATTAGGTTTATCATGGTTTGGCATTAAGCTTAAATGGGATAGACCTTTCAAATGCTTATATAATATAATGTAGTTTATTTCTCTTCATTTGTTTTTAATGACTAAGTATTTGGACAACATGGATCGGGCCTTTCAACAAATCATATTATGTGATCTACTTCTTAGCTGTTAATTTGGTTTCTTTCGATTGAGCCTTTGGTCAAAAAGGGTTTTTATTTTCAACAACTAATTTTATGTGATGCATTTATTTGGTTATCTCTTTTAGTCCGATTACTAGGTTTTTATCCCTCAAGGTGGAATGAACCTTTCAACTACTCAAATAATGTAATGTACTTTATTTCATAATTATTTGGTTTCCCATGATTACGGCTTTGACCAACCCAGACCAGAGATTTCAACTAATCATTGTATGTAATGTACTTATTTATTTTTATTCGGTTTATTAGGGTTTAGTCTTTGATTAACAAGGGATTGACCTTTCAACTAATCATCTTATGTCATGTAGTTTCTTACTTTTATTTGGTTTTTAAGGCCTAGGTGTTTGGTTAGTAAAGAAGGTACCTTTCAAATACTCTTAGTATGTAAATCACTTATTTTCTCTTCAATTGCTTCTTTATGGTTGATTCTTGGGTATATAAGGATTGATTCTTTCAGCTACTCATAGTATGTGTAATGTTTCCTTTATTTCCATTTGGTTTATAATGGTTTATGATTGGTTTTACATGGAAAGGACCTTTCAACAACTCATATTTTATAATTTAGGTTCTTTCTATTTATTTGGATTTTAATGACTAACTCTTTGGTCAGCAAGAATCAGACCTTTCAACTCATCATATTATATTACTACTTCTTACCTATTTATTTGGTTCCTTACCTTTAAGTCTCTTATCAACAAGGGTTTATTATTCAATACTAACGTTATGTGATGTATTTCTTTTATCTTTATTTAGTTTCTAATTACTAGGTCTTTGTTCATCAAGAAATTTACCTTTGAACTTCTTAAAGTTTCTAATGCACATTCTTTTCTTTTTATATGGACTCTTAATGTAAGTTTTTGATCTACAAGGGTCATACATTTCAACTGCTTATTATATGTGATGTTATATGTTTCAGTTTAATAGGGTTATATATTTTATTAACAAGGGATGGAATTTTCAACTACACATATAATATAATGTAGCCTGTTTCTTTCATTTGGTTTCGAAGAACTATGTCTTTGGTCAACAAAAAGGGACCTTCTAACTAATCATATTATGTAAAGCATATATTTTTTCTTCATTTTCATCTTTATGGTCGAGTCTTTGTTTGATAAGGTTTGTTCTATTCAACTGCTCATAATATGTGTAATATTTCCTTTCTTTTGATTTAGTTTATTATGGTTTGGGTTTGGTTTAAACGGGATGGACATTTCAACTACCAATATTATTTAGTTCAGTTTCTTTCTCTTTGTTTGGTTTTTAATACTAAGTCTTTAGTCAACATGCACCACATGTTTCAACTAATCATATTATGTAAAGTACTTCTTACATGTTTATTTTGTTTCTTTCGATTAAGTCCTGGATCAACAAGGGATTCTCTTTTCAACAAAATATCTCATGTAATGCATTTATTTCATCACCATTTTGTTTCTAATTACTAGTTCTTTGTTCATCAAGCAATGCACCTTTCAACTACACAAATAATTTAATGTACTTTATTTCCTCCTTATTTGGTTTCTTATGGTTAAGTCTTTGATAAACAGGAGCCTCGAGATTTGACTAATCATTTTATGTAATGAACTTTTTTTAATCTTTATTTGGTAATTTAGGATTCACAAGGAAGGACCTTTCAACTACTCCTGTTATGTAATGTATTTTCTTTCTTTCATTTGGTTTCTAATGGCTAGGTCTTTAGTCAACAAGGAAGGGACATTTCAACGACTCATACTATGTAAAGCACTTGTTTTCTCTTGATTTGCTTATTTATTTTTTAATATTTGGTCGATAAGGTTTAAGCCTTTCAAATACTCACAGTATGTGTAACATTCCTTTCTCTTCATTAGGTTTATCATGGTTTGGCATTAAGCTTAAATGGGATAGACCTTTCAAATGCTTATATAATATAATGTAGTTTATTTCTCTTCATTTGTTTTTAATGACTAAGTATTTGGACAACATGGATCGGGCCTTTCAACAAATCATATTATGTGATCTACTTCTTAGCTGTTAATTTGGTTTCTTTCGATTGAGCCTTTGGTCAAAAAGGGTTTTTATTTTCAACAACTAATTTTATGTGATGCATTTATTTGGTTATCTCTTTTAGTCCGATTACTAGGTTTTTATCCCTCAAGGTGGAATGAACCTTTCAACTACTCAAATAATGTAATGTACTTTATTTCATAATTATTTGGTTTCCCATGATTACGGCTTTGACCAACCCAGACCAGAGATTTCAACTAATCATTGTATGTAATGTACTTATTTATTTTTATTCGGTTTATTAGGGTTTAGTCTTTGATTAACAAGGGATTGACCTTTCAACTAATCATCTTATGTCATGTAGTTTCTTACTTTTATTTGGTTTTTAAGGCCTAGGTGTTTGGTTAGTAAAGAAGGTACCTTTCAAATACTCTTAGTATGTAAATCACTTATTTTCTCTTCAATTGCTTCTTTATGGTTGATTCTTGGGTATATAAGGATTGATTCTTTCAGCTACTCATAGTATGTGTAATGTTTCCTTTATTTCCATTTGGTTTATAATGGTTTATGATTGGTTTTACATGGAAAGGACCTTTCAACAACTCATATTTTATAATTTAGGTTCTTTCTATTTATTTGGATTTTAATGACTAACTCTTTGGTCAGCAAGAATCAGACCTTTCAACTCATCATATTATATTACTACTTCTTACCTATTTATTTGGTTCCTTACCTTTAAGTCTCTTATCAACAAGGGTTTATTATTCAATACTAACGTTATGTGATGTATTTCTTTTATCTTTATTTAGTTTCTAATTACTAGGTCTTTGTTCATCAAGAAATTTACCTTTGAACTTCTTAAAGTTTCTAATGCACATTCTTTTATTTTTATATGGACTCTTAATGTAAGTTTTTGATCTACAAGGGTCATACATTTCAACTGCTTATTATATGTGATGTTATATGTTTCAGTTTAATAGGGTTATATATTTTATTAACAAGGGATGGATTTTTCAACTACACATATAATATAATGTAGCCTGTTTCTTTCATTTGGTTTCGAAGAACTATGTCTTTGGTCAACAAAAAGGGACCTTCTAACTAATCATATTATGTAAAGCATATATTTTTTCTTCATTTTCATCTTTATGGTCGAGTCTTTGTTTGATAAGGTTTGTTCTATTCAACTGCTCATAATATGTGTAATATTTCCTATCTTTTGATTTAGTTTATTATGGTTTGGGTTTGGTTTAAACGGGATGGACATTTCAACTACCAATATTATTTAGTTCAGTTTCTTTCTCTTTGTTTGGTTTTTAATACTAAGTCTTTAGTCAACATGGACCACATGTTTCAACTAATCATATTATGTAAAGTACTTCTTACATGTTTATTTTGTTTCTTTCGATTAAGTCTTGGATCAACAAGGGATTCTCTTTTCAACAAAATATCTCATGTAATGCATTTATTTCATCACCATTTTGTTTCTAATTACTAGTTCTTTGTTCATCAAGCAATGCACCTTTCAACTACACAAATAATTTAATGTACTTTATTTCCTCCTTATTTGGTTTCTTATGGTTAAGTCTTTGATAAACAGGAGCCTCGAGATTTGACTAATCATTTTATGTAATGAACTTTTTTTAATCTTTATTTGGTAATTTAGGATTCACAAGGAAGGACCTTTCAACTACTCCTGTTATGTAATGTATTTTCTTTCTTTCATTTGGTTTCTAATGGCTAGGTCTTTAGTCAACAAGGAAGGGACATTTCAACGACTCATACTATGTAAAGCACTTGTTTTCTCTTGATTTGCTTATTTATTTTTTAATATTTGGTCGATAAGGTTTAAGCCTTTCAAATACTCACAGTATGTGTAACATTCCTTTCTCTTCATTAGGTTTATCATGGTTTGGCATTAAGCTTAAATGGGATAGACCTTTCAAATGCTTATATAATATAATGTAGTTTATTTCTCTTCATTTGTTTTTAATGACTAAGTATTTGGACAACATGGATCGGGCCTTTCAACAAATCATATTATGTGATCTACTTCTTAGCTGTTAATTTGGTTTCTTTCGATTGAGCCTTTGGTCAAAAAGGGTTTTTATTTTCAACAACTAATTTTATGTGATGCATTTATTTGGTTATCTCTTTTAGTCCGATTACTAGGTTTTTATCCCTCAAGGTGGAATGAACCTTTCAACTACTCAAATAATGTAATGTACTTTATTTCATAATTATTTGGTTTCCCATGATTACGGCTTTGACCAACCCAGACCAGAGATTTCAACTAATCATTGTATGTAATGTACTTATTTATTTTTATTCGGTTTATTAGGGTTTAGTCTTTGATTAACAAGGGATTGACCTTTCAACTAATCATCTTATGTCATGTAGTTTCTTACTTTTATTTGGTTTTTAAGGCCTAGGTGTTTGGTTAGTAAAGAAGGTACCTTTCAAATACTCTTAGTATGTAAATCACTTATTTTCTCTTCAATTGCTTCTTTATGGTTGATTCTTGGGTATATAAGGATTGATTCTTTCAGCTACTCATAGTATGTGTAATGTTTCCTTTATTTCCATTTGGTTTATAATGGTTTATGATTGGTTTTACATGGAAAGGACCTTTCAACAACTCATATTTTATAATTTAGGTTCTTTCTATTTATTTGGATTTTAATGACTAACTCTTTGGTCAGCAAGAATCAGACCTTTCAACTCATCATATTATATTACTACTTCTTACCTATTTATTTGGTTCCTTACCTTTAAGTCTCTTATCAACAAGGGGTTCATTATTCAATACTAACGTTATGTGATGTATTTCTTTTATCTTTATTTAGTTTCTAATTACTAGGTCTTTGTTCATCAAGAAATTTACCTTTGAACTTCTTAAAGTTTCTAATGCACATTCTTTTCTTTTTATATGGACTCTTAATGTAAGTTTTTGATCTACAAGGGTCATACATTTCAACTGCTTATTATATGTGATGTTATATGTTTCAGTTTAATAGGGTTATATATTTTATTAACAAGGGATGGAATTTTCAACTACACATATAATATAATGTAGCTTGTTTCTTTCATTTGGTTTCGAAGAACTATGTCTTCGGTCAACAAAAAGGGACCTTCTAACTAATCATATTATGTAAAGCATGTATTTTTTCTTCATTTTCATCTTTATGGTCGAGTCTTTGTTTGATAAGGTTTGTTCTATTCAACTGCTCATAATATGTGTAATATTTCCTTTCTTTTGATTTGGTTAATTATGGTTTGGGTTTGGTTTAAACGGGATGGTCATTTCAACTACCAATATTATTTAGTTCAGTTTCTTTCTCTTTGTTTGGTTTTTAATAACTAAGTCTTTAGTCAACATGGAACACATTTTTCAACTAATCATATTATGTAAAGTACTTCTTACATGTTTATTTTGTTTCTTTCGATTAAGTCTTGGATCAACAAGGGATTCTCTTTTCAACAAAATATCTCATGTAATGCATTTATTTCATCACCATTTTGTTTCTAATTACTAGTTCTTTGTTCATCGAGTAATGCACCTTTCAACTACACAAATAATGTAATGTACTTTATTTCCTCCTTATTTGGTTTCTTATGGTTAAGTCTTTGATAAACAGGAGCCTCGAGATTTGACTAATCATTTTATGTAATGAACTTTTTTTAATCTTTATTTGGTAATTTAGGATTCACAAGGAAGGACCTTTCAACTACTCCTGTTATGTAATGTATTTTCTTTCTTTCATATGGTTTCTAATGGCTAGGTCTTTAGTCAACAAGGAAGGGACATTTCAACTACTCATACTATGTGAACACTTGTTTTCTCTTGATTTGCTTATTTATTTTTTAATATTTGGTCGATAAGGTTTAATCCTTTCAAATACTCACAGTATGTGTAATATTCCTTTCTTTTCATTAGGTTTATCATGGTTTGGCATTAAGCTTAAATGGGATAGACCTTTCAAATGCTTATATAATATAATGTAGTTTATTTCTCTTCATTTGTTTTTAATGACTAAGTATTTGGACAACATGGATCGGGCCTTTCAACAAATCATATTATGTGATCTACTTCTTAGCTGTTAATTTGGTTTCTTTCGATTGAGCCTTTGGTCAAAAAGGGTTTTTATTTTCAACAACTAATTTTATGTGATGCATTTATTTGGTTATCTCTTTTAGTCCGATTACTAGGTTTTTATCCCTCAAGGTGGAATGAACCTTTCAACTACTCAAATAATGTAATGTACTTTATTTCATAATTATTTGGTTTCCCATGATTACGGCTTTGACCAACCCAGACCAGAGATTTCAACTAATCATTGTATGTAATGTACTTATTTATTTTTATTCGGTTTATTAGGGTTTAGTCTTTGATTAACAAGGGATTGACCTTTCAACTAATCATCTTATGTCATGTAGTTTCTTACTTTTATTTGGTTTTTAAGGCCTAGGTGTTTGGTTAGTAAAGAAGGTACCTTTCAAATACTCTTAGTATGTAAATCACTTATTTTCTCTTCAATTGCTTCTTTATGGTTGATTCTTGGGTATATAAGGATTGATTCTTTCAGCTACTCATAGTATGTGTAATGTTTCCTCTATTTCCATTTGGTTTATAATGGTTTATGATTTGTTTTACATGGAAAGGACCTTTCAACAACTCATATTTTATAATTTAGGTTCTTTCTATTTATTTGGATTTTAATGACTAACTCTTTGGTCAGCAAGAATCAGACCTTTCAACTCATCATATTATATTACTACTTCTTACCTATTTATTTGGTTCCTTACCTTTAAGTCTCTTATCAACAAGGGGTTCATTATTCAATACTAACGTTATGTGATGTATTTCTTTTATCTTTATTTAGTTTCTAATTACTAGGTCTTTGTTCATCAAGAAATTTACCTTTGAACTTCTTAAAGTTTCTAATGCACATTCTTTTCTTTTTATATGGACTCTTAATGTAAGTTTTTGATCTACAAGGGTCATACATTTCAACTGCTTATTATATGTGATGTTATATGTTTCAGTTTAATAGGGTTATATATTTTATTAACAAGGGATGGAATTTTCAACTACACATATAATATAATGTAGCTTGTTTCTTTCATTTGGTTTCGAAGAACCATGTCTTTGGTCAACAAAAAGGGACCTTCTAACTAATCATAGTACGTAAAGCACATATTTTTTCTTTATTTTCATCTTTATGGCCGAGTCTTTGTTTGATAAGGTTTGTTCTATTCAATTGCTCATAATATTTGTAATATTTCCTTTATTTTGATTTGGTTAATTATGGTTTGGGTTTGGTTTAAACGGGATGGTCATTTCAACTACCAATATTATTTAGTTCAGTTTCTTTCTCTTTGTTTGGTTTTTAATAACTAAGTCTTTATTCAACAAGGAGAACATGTTTCACCTAATCATATTATGTAAAGTACTTCTTACATGTTTATTTTGTATCTTTCGATTAAGTCTTGGATCAACAAGGGATTCTCTTTTCAACAAAATATCTCATGTAATGCATTTATTTCATCACCATTTTGTTTCTAATTACTAGTTCTTTGTTCATCAAGCAATGCACCTTTCAACTACACAAATAATTTAATGTACTTTATTTCCTCCTTATTTGGTTTCTTATGGTTAAGTCTTTGATAAACAGGAGCCTCGAGATTCGACTAATCATTTTATGTAATGAACTTTTTTTAATCTTTATTTGGTAATTTAGGATTCACAAGGAAGGACCTTTCAACTACTCCTGTTATGTAATGTATTTTCTTTCTTTCATTTGGTTTCTAATGGCTAGGTCTTTAGTCAACAAGGAAGGGACATTTCAACTACTCATACTATGAGAACACTTGTTTTCTCTTGATTTGCTTATTTATTTTTTAATATTTGGTCGAGAAGGTTTAATCCTTTCAAATAATCACAGTATGTGTAATATTCCTTTCTTTTCATTAGGTTTATCATGGTTTGGCATTAAGCTTAAATGGTATAGACCTTTCAAATGCTTATATAATATAATGTAGTTTATTTCTCTTCATTTGTTTTTAATGACTAAGTATTTGGACAACATGGATCGGGCCTTTCAACAAATCATATTATGTAATCTACTTCTTAGCTGTTAATTTGGTTTCTCTCGATTGAGCCTTTTGTCAAAAAGGGTTTTTATTTTCAACAACTAATTTTATGTGATGCATTTATTTGGTTATCTCTTTTAGTCTGATTACTAGGTTTTTATCCCTCAAGGTGGAATGAACCTTTCAACTACTCAAATAATGTAATGTACTTTATTTCATAATTATTTGGTTTCCCATGATTACGGCTTTGACCAACCCAGACCAGACATTTCAACTAATCATTGTATGTAATGTACTTATTTATTTTTATTCGGTTTATTAGGGTTTAGTCTTTGATTAATAAGGGATTGACCTTTCAACTAATCATCTTATGTCATGTAGTTTCTTACTTTATTTGGTTTTTAAGGCCTAGGTGTTTGGTTAGTAAAGAAGGTACCTTTCAAATACTCTTAGTATGTAAATCACTTATTTTCTCTTCAATTGCTTCTTTATGGTTGATTCTTGGGTCGATAAGGATTGATTCTTTCAGCTACTCATAGTATGTGTAATGTTTCCTCTATTTCCATTTGGTTTATAATGGTTTATGATTTGTTTTACATGGAAAGGACCTTTCAACAACTCATATTTTATAATTTAGGTTCTTTCTATTTATTTGGATTTTAATGACTAACTCTTTGGTCAGCAAGAATCAGACCTTTCAACTCATCATATTATATTACTACTTCTTACCTATTTATTTGGTTCCTTACCTTTAAGTCTCTTATCAACAAGGGGTTCATTATTCAATACTAACGTTATGTGATGTATTTCTTTTATCTTTATTTAGTTTCTAATTACTAGGTCTTTGTTCATCAAGAAATTTACCTTTGAACTTCTTAAAGTTTCTAATGCACATTCTTTTCTTTTTATATGGACTCTTAATGTATGTTTTTGATCTACAAGGGTCATACATTTCAACTGCTTATTATATGTGATGTTATATGTTTCAGTTTAATAGGGTTATATATTTTATTAACAAGGGATGGAATTTTCAACTACACATATAATATAATGTAGCTTGTTTCTTTCATTTGGTTTCGAAGAACCATGTCTTTGGTCAACAAAAAGGGACCTTCTAACTAATCATAGTACGTAAAGCACATATTTTTTCTTCATTTTCATCTTTATGGTCGAGTCTTTGTTTGATAAGGTTTGTTCTATTCAACTGCTCATAATATGTGTAATATTTCCTTTCTTTTGATTTGGTTAATTATGGTTTGGGTTTGGTTTAAACGGGATGGTCATTTCAACTACCAATATTATTTAGTTCAGTTTCTTTCTCTTTGTTTGGTTTTTAATAACTAAGTCTTTAGTCAACATGGAACACATTTTTCAACTAATCATATTATGTAAAGTACTTCTTACATGTTTATTTTGTTTCTTTCGATTAAGTCTTGGATCAACAAGGGATTCTCTTTTCAACAAAATATCTCATGTAATGCATTTATTTCATCACCATTTTGTTTCTAATTACTAGTTCTTTGTTCATCGAGTAATGCACCTTTCAACTACACAAATAATGTAATGTACTTTATTTCCTCCTTATTTGGTTTCTTATGGTTAAGTCTTTGATAAACAGGAGCCTCGAGATTCGACTAATCATTTTTTGTAATGAACTTTTTTTAATCTTTATTTGGTAATTTAGGATTCACAAGGAAGGACCTTTCAACTACTCCTGTTATGTAATGTATTTTCTTTCTTTCATATGGTTTCTAATGGCTAGGTCTTTAGTCAACAAGGAAGGGACATTTCAACTACTCATACTATGTGAACACTTGTTTTCTCTTGATTTGCTTATTTATTTTTTAATATTTGGTCGATAAGGTTTAATCCTTTCAAATACTCACAGTATGTGTAATATTCCTTTCTTTTCATTAGGTTTATCATGGTTTGGCATTAAGCTTAAATGGGATAGACCTTTCAAATGCTTATATAATATAATGTAGTTTATTTCTCTTCATTTGTTTTTAATGACTAAGTATTTGGACAACATGGATCGGGCCTTTCAACAAATCATATTATGTGATCTACTTCTTAGCTGTTAATTTGGTTTCTTTCGATTGAGCCTTTGGTCAAAAAGGGTTTTTATTTTCAACAACTAATTTTATGTGATGCATTTATTTGGTTATCTCTTTTAGTCCGATTAATAGGTTTTTATCCCTCAAGGTGGAATGAACCTTTCAACTACTCAAATAATGTAATGTACTTTATTTCATAATTATTTGGTTTCCCATGATTACGGCTTTGACCAACCCAGACCAGAGATTTCAACTAATCATTGTATGTAATGTACTTATTTATTTTTATTCGGTTTATTAGGGTTTAGTCTTTGATTAACAAGGGATTGACCTTTCAACTAATCATCTTATGTCATGTAGTTTCTTACTTTTATTTGGTTTTTAAGGCCTAGGTGTTTGGTTAGTAAAGAAGGTACCTTTCAAATACTCTTAGTATGTAAATCACTTATTTTCTCTTCAATTGCTTCTTTATGGTTGATTCTTGGGTATATAAGGATTGATTCTTTCAGCTACTCATAGTATGTGTAATGTTTCCTTTATTTCCATTTGGTTTATAATGGTTTATGATTGGTTTTACATGGAAAGGACCTTTCAACAACTCATATTTTATAATTTAGGTTCTTTCTATTTATTTGGATTTTAATGACTAACTCTTTGGTCAGCAAGAATCAGACCTTTCAACTCATCATATTATATTACTACTTCTTACCTATTTATTTGGTTCCTTACCTTTAAGTCTCTTATCAACAAGGGGTTCATTATTCAATACTAACGTTATGTGATGTATTTCTTTTATCTTTATTTAGTTTCTAATTACTAGGTCTTTGTTCATCAAGAAATTTACCTTTGAACTTCTTAAAGTTTCTAATGCACATTCTTTTCTTTTTATATGGACTCTTAATGTAAGTTTTTGATCTACAAGGGTCATACATTTCAACTGCTTATTATATGTGATGTTATATGTTTCAGTTTAATAGGGTTATATATTTTATTAACAAGGGATGGAATTTTCAACTACACATATAATATAATGTAGCTTGTTTCTTTCATTTGGTTTCGAAGAACTATGTCTTCGGTCAACAAAAAGGGACCTTCTAACTAATCATATTATGTAAAGCATGTATTTTTTCTTCATTTTCATCTTTATGGTCGAGTCTTTGTTTGATAAGGTTTGTTCTATTCAACTGCTCATAATATGTGTAATATTTCCTTTCTTTTGATTTGGTTAATTATGGTTTGGGTTTGGTTTAAACGGGATGGTCATTTCAACTACCAATATTATTTAGTTCAGTTTCTTTCTCTTTGTTTGGTTTTTAATAACTAAGTCTTTAGTCAACATGGAACACATTTTTCAACTAATCATATTATGTAAAGTACTTCTTACATGTTTATTTTGTTTCTTTCGATTAAGTCTTGGATCAACAAGGGATTCTCTTTTCAACAAAATATCTCATGTAATGCATTTATTTCATCACCATTTTGTTTCTAATTACTAGTTCTTTGTTCATCGAGTAATGCACCTTTCAACTACACAAATAATGTAATGTACTTTATTTCCTCCTTATTTGGTTTCTTATGGTTAAGTCTTTGATAAACAGGAGCCTCGAGATTTGACTAATCATTTTATGTAATGAACTTTTTTTAATCTTTATTTGGTAATTTAGGATTCACAAGGAAGGACCTTTCAACTACTCCTGTTATGTAATGTATTTTCTTTCTTTCATATGGTTTCTAATGGCTAGGTCTTTAGTCAACAAGGAAGGGACATTTCAACTACTCATACTATGTGAACACTTGTTTTCTCTTGATTTGCTTATTTATTTTTTAATATTTGGTCGATAAGGTTTAATCCTTTCAAATACTCACAGTATGTGTAATATTCCTTTCTTTTCATTAGGTTTATCATGGTTTGGCATTAAGCTTAAATGGGATAGACCTTTCAAATGCTTATATAATATAATGTAGTTTATTTCTCTTCATTTGTTTTTAATGACTAAGTATTTGGACAACATGGATCGGGCCTTTCAACAAATCATATTATGTGATCTACTTCTTAGCTGTTAATTTGGTTTCTTTCGATTGAGCCTTTGGTCAAAAAGGGTTTTTATTTTCAACAACTAATTTTATGTGATGCATTTATTTGGTTATCTCTTTTAGTCCGATTACTAGCTTTTTATCCCTCAAGGTGGAATGAACCTTTCAACTACTCAAATAATGTAATGTACTTTATTTCATAATTATTTGGTTTCCCATGATTACGGCTTTGACCAACCCAGACCAGAGATTTCAACTAATCATTGTATGTAATGTACTTATTTATTTTTATTCGGTTTATTAGGGTTTAGTCTTTGATTAACAAGGGATTGACCTTTCAACTAATCATCTTATGTCATGTAGTTTCTTACTTTTATTTGGTTTTTAAGGCCTAGGTGTTTGGTTAGTAAAGAAGGTACCTTTCAAATACTCTTAGTATGTAAATCACTTATTTTCTCTTCAATTGCTTCTTTATGGTTGATTCTTGGGTATATAAGGATTGATTCTTTCAGCTACTCATAGTATGTGTAATGTTTCCTTTATTTCCATTTGGTTTATAATGGTTTATGATTGGTTTTACATGGAAAGGACCTTTCAACAACTCATATTTTATAATTTAGGTTCTTTCTATTTATTTGGATTTTAATGACTAACTCTTTGGTCAGCAAGAATCAGACCTTTCAACTCATCATATTATATTACTACTTCTTACCTATTTATTTGGTTCCTTACCTTTAAGTCTCTTATCAACAAGGGGTTCATTATTCAATACTAACGTTATGTGATGTATTTCTTTTATCTTTATTTAGTTTCTAATTACTAGGTCTTTGTTCATCAAGAAATTTACCTTTGAACTTCTTAAAGTTTCTAATGCACATTCTTTTCTTTTTATATGGACTCTTAATGTAAGTTTTTGATCTACAAGGGTCATACATTTCAACTGCTTATTATATGTGATGTTATATGTTTCAGTTTAATAGGGTTATATATTTTATTAACAAGGGATGGAATTTTCAACTACACATATAATATAATGTAGCTTGTTTCTTTCATTTGGTTTCGAAGAACCATGTCTTCGGTCAACAAAAAGGGACCTTCTAACTAATCATATTATGTAAAGCATGTATTTTTTCTTCATTTTCATCTTTATGGTCGAGTCTTTGTTTGATAAGGTTTGTTCTATTCAACTGCTCATAATATGTGTAATATTTCCTTTCTTTTGATTTGGTTAATTATGGTTTGGGTTTGGTTTAAACGGGATGGTCATTTCAACTACCAATATTATTTAGTTCAGTTTCTTTCTCTTTGTTTGGTTTTTAATAACTAAGTCTTTAGTCAACATGGAACACATTTTTCAACTAATCATATTATGTAAAGTACTTCTTACATGTTTATTTTGTTTCTTTCGATTAAGTCTTGGATCAACAAGGGATTCTCTTTTCAACAAAATATCTCATGTAATGCATTTATTTCATCACCATTTTGTTTCTAATTACTAGTTCTTTGTTCATCGAGTAATGCACCTTTCAACTACACAAATAATGTAATGTACTTTATTTCCTCCTTATTTGGTTTCTTATGGTTAAGTCTTTGATAAACAGGAGCCTCGAGATTTGACTAATCATTTTATGTAATGAACTTTTTTTAATCTTTATTTGGTAATTTAGGATTCACAAGGAAGGACCTTTCAACTACTCCTGTTATGTAATGTATTTTCTTTCTTTCATATGGTTTCTAATGGCTAGGTCTTTAGTCAACAAGGAAGGGACATTTCAACTACTCATACTATGTGAACACTTGTTTTCTCTTGATTTGCTTATTTATTTTTTAATATTTGGTCGATAAGGTTTAATCCTTTCAAATACTCACAGTATGTGTAATATTCCTTTCTTTTCATTAGGTTTATCATGGTTTGGCATTAAGCTTAAATGGGATAGACCTTTCAAATGCTTATATAATATAATGTAGTTTATTTCTCTTCATTTGTTTTTAATGACTAAGTATTTGGACAACATGGATCGGGCCTTTCAACAAATCATATTATGTGATCTACTTCTTAGCTGTTAATTTGGTTTCTTTCGATTGAGCCTTTGGTCAAAAAGGGTTTTTATTTTCAACAACTAATTTTATGTGATGCATTTATTTGGTTATCTCTTTTAGTCCGATTACTAGCTTTTTATCCCTCAAGGTGGAATGAACCTTTCAACTACTCAAATAATGTAATGTACTTTATTTCATAATTATTTGGTTTCCCATGATTACGGCTTTGACCAACCCAGACCAGAGATTTCAACTAATCATTGTATGTAATGTACTTATTTATTTTTATTCGGTTTATTAGGGTTTAGTCTTTGATTAACAAGGGATTGACCTTTCAACTAATCATCTTATGTCATGTAGTTTCTTACTTTTATTTGGTTTTTAAGGCCTAGGTGTTTGGTTAGTAAAGAAGGTACCTTTCAAATACTCTTAGTATGTAAATCACTTATTTTCTCTTCAATTGCTTCTTTATGGTTGATTCTTGGGTATATAAGGATTGATTCTTTCAGCTACTCATAGTATGTGTAATGTTTCCTTTATTTCCATTTGGTTTATAATGGTTTATGATTGGTTTTACATGGAAAGGACCTTTCAACAACTCATATTTTATAATTTAGGTTCTTTCTATTTATTTGGATTTTAATGACTAACTCTTTGGTCAGCAAGAATCAGACCTTTCAACTCATCATATTATATTACTACTTCTTACCTATTTATTTGGTTCCTTACCTTTAAGTCTCTTATCAACAAGGGGTTCATTATTCAATACTAACGTTATGTGATGTATTTCTTTTATCTTTATTTAGTTTCTAATTACTAGGTCTTTGTTCATCAAGAAATTTACCTTTGAACTTCTTAAAGTTTCTAATGCACATTCTTTTCTTTTTATATGGACTCTTAATGTAAGTTTTTGATCTACAAGGGTCATACATTTCAACTGCTTATTATATGTGATGTTATATGTTTCAGTTTAATAGGGTTATATATTTTATTAACAAGGGATGGAATTTTCAACTACACATATAATATAATGTAGCTTGTTTCTTTCATTTGGTTTCGAAGAACCATGTCTTCGGTCAACAAAAAGGGACCTTCTAACTAATCATATTATGTAAAGCATGTATTTTTTCTTCATTTTCATCTTTATGGTCGAGTCTTTGTTTGATAAGGTTTGTTCTATTCAACTGCTCATAATATGTGTAATATTTCCTTTCTTTTGATTTGGTTAATTATGGTTTGGGTTTGGTTTAAACGGGATGGTCATTTCAACTACCAATATTATTTAGTTCAGTTTCTTTCTCTTTGTTTGGTTTTTAATAACTAAGTCTTTAGTCAACATGGAACACATTTTTCAACTAATCATATTATGTAAAGTACTTCTTACATGTTTATTTTGTTTCTTTCGATTAAGTCTTGGATCAACAAGGGATTCTCTTTTCAACAAAATATCTCATGTAATGCATTTATTTCATCACCATTTTGTTTCTAATTACTAGTTCTTTGTTCATCGAGCAATGCACCTTTCAACTACACAAATAATGTAATGTACTTTATTTCCTCCTTATTTGGTTTCTTATGGTTAAGTCTTTGATAAACAGGAGCCTCGAGATTCGACTAATCATTTTATGTAATGAACTTTTTTTAATCTTTATTTGGTAATTTAGGATTCACAAGGAAGGACCTTTCAACTACTCCTGTTATGTAATGTATTTTCTTTCTTTCATTTGGTTTCTAATGGCTAGGTCTTTAGCCAACAAGGAAGGAACATTTCAACTACTCATACTATGTGAACACTTGTTTTCTCTTGACTTGCTTATTTATTTTTTAATATTTGGTCGAGAAGGTTTAATCCTTTCAAATACTCACAGTATGTGTAATATTCCTTTCTTTTCATTAGGTTTATCATGGTTTGGCATTAAGCTTAAATGGGATAGACCTTTCAAATGCTTATATAATATAATGTAGTTTATTTCTCTTCATTTGTTTTTAATGACTAAGTATTTGGACAACATGGATCGGGCCTTTCGACAAATCATATTATGTAATCTACTTCTTAGTTGTTAATTTGGTTTCTTTCGATTGAGTCTTTGGTCAAAAAGGGTTTTTATTTTCAACAACTAATTTTATGTGATGCATTTATTTGGTTATCTCTTTTAGTCTGATTACTAGGTTTTTATCCCTCAAGGTGGAATGAACCTTTCAACTACTCAAATAATGTAATGTACTTTATTTCATAATTATTTGGTTTCCCATGATTACGGCTTTGACCAACCCAGACCAGACATTTCAACTAATCATTGTATGTAATGTACTTATTTATTTTTATTCGGTTTATTAGGTTTTAGTCTTTGATTAACAAGGGATTGACCTTTCAACTAATCATCTTATGTCATGTAGTTTCTTACTTTTATTTGGTTTTTAAGGCCTAGGTGTTTGGTTAGTAAAGAAGGTACCTTTCAAATACTCTTAGTATGTAAATCACTTATTTTCTCTTCAATTGCTTCTTTATGGTTGATTCTTGGGTCGATAAGGATTGATTCTTTCAGCTACTCATAGTATGTGTAATGTTTCCTCTATTTCCATTTGGTTTATAATGGTTTATGATTTGTTTTACATGGAAAGGACCTTTCAACAACTCATATTTTATAATTTAGGTTCTTTCTATTTATTTGGATTTTAATGACTAACTCTTTGGTCAGCAAGAATCAGACCTTTCAACTCATCATATTATATTACTACTTCTTACCTATTTATTTGGTTCCTTACCTTTAAGTCTCTTATCAACAAGGGGTTCATTATTCAATACTAACGTTATGTGATGTATTTCTTTTATCTTTATTTAGTTTCTAATTACTAGGTCTTTGTTCATCAAGAAATTTACCTTTGAACTTCTTAAAGTTTCTAATGCACATTCTTTTCTTTTTATATGGACTCTTAATGTAAGTTTTTGATCTACAAGGGTCATACATTTCAACTGCTTATTATATGTGATGTTATATGTTTCAGTTTAATAGGGTTATATATTTTATTAACAAGGGATGGAATTTTCAACTACACATATAATATAATGTAGCTTGTTTCTTTCATTTGGTTTCGAAGAACCATGTCTTTGGTCAACAAAAAGGGACCTTCTAACTAATCATAGTATGTAAATCACATATTTTTTCTTCATTTTCATCTTTATGGTCGAGTCTTTGTTTGATAAGGTTTGTTCTATTAACCTGCTCATAATATGTGTAATATTTCCTTTCTTTTGATTTGGTTTATTATGGTTTGGGTTTGGTTTAAACGGGATGGACATTACAACTACCAATATTATTTAGTTCAGTTTCTTTCTCTTTGTTTGGTTTTTAATACTAAGTCTTTAGTCAACATGGACCACATGTTTCAACTAATCATATTATGTAAAGTACTTCTTACATGTTTATTTTGTTTCTTTCGATTAAGTCTTGGATCAACAAGGGATTCTCTTTTCAACAAAATATCTCATGTAATGCATTTATTTCATCACCATTTTGTTTCTAATTACTAGTTCTTTGTTCATCAAGCAATGCACCTTTCACCTACACAAATAATTTAATGTACTTTATTTCCTCCTTATTTGGTTTCTTATGGTTAAGTCTTTGATAAACAGGAGCCTCGAGATTCGACTAATCATTTTATGTAATGAACTTTTTTTAATCTTTATTTGGTAATTTAGGATTCACAAGGAAGGACCTTTCAACTACTCCTGTTATGTAATGTATTTTCTTTCTTTCATTTGGTTTCTAATGGCTAGGTCTTTAGTCAACAAGGAAGGAACATTTCAACTACTCATACTATGTGAACACTTGTTTTCTCTTGACTTGCTTATTTATTTTTTAATATTTGGTCGAGAAGGTTTAATCCTTTCAAATACTCACAGTATGTGTAATATTCCTTTCTTTTCATTAGGTTTATCATGGTTTGGCATTAAGCTTAAATGGAATAGACCTTTCAAATGCTTATATAATATAATGTAGTTTATTTCTCTTCATTTGTTTTTAATGACTAAGTATTTGGACAACATGGATCGGGCCTTTCGACAAATCATATTATGTAATCTACTTCTTAGCTGTTAATTTGGTTTCTTTCGATTGAGTCTTTGGTCAAAAAGGGTTTTTATTTTCAACAACTAATTTTATGTGATGCATTTATTTGGTTATCTCTTTTAGTCTGATTACTAGGTTTTTATCCCTCAAGGTGGAATGAACCTTTCAACTACTCAAATAATGTAATGTACTTTATTTCATAATTATTTGGTTTCCCATGATTACGGCTTTGACCAACCCAGACCAGACATTTCAACTAATCATTGTATGTAATGTACTTATTTATTTTTATTCGGTTTATTAGGTTTTAGTCTTTGATTAACAAGGGATTGACCTTTCAACTAATCATCTTATGTCATGTAGTTTCTTACTTTTATTTGGTTTTTAAGGCCTAGGTGTTTGGTTAGTAAAGAAGGTACCTTTCAAATACTCTTAGTATGTAAATCACTTATTTTCTCTTCAATTGCTTCTTTATGGTTGATTCTTGGGTCGATAAGGATTGATTCTTTCAGCTACTCATAGTATGTGTAATGTTTCCTCTATTTCCATTTGGTTTATAATGGTTTATGATTTGTTTTACATGGAAAGGACCTTTCAACAACTCATATTTTATAATTTAGGTTCTTTCTATTTATTTGGATTTTAATGACTAACTCTTTGGTCAGCAAGAATCAGACCTTTCAACTCATCATATTATATTACTACTTCTTACCTATTTATTTGGTTCCTTACCTTTAAGTCTCTTATCAACAAGGGGTTCATTATTCAATACTAACGTTATGTGATGTATTTCTTTTATCTTTATTTAGTTTCTAATTACTAGGTCTTTGTTCATCAAGAAATTTACCTTTGAACTTCTTAAAGTTTCTAATGCACATTCTTTTCTTTTTATATGGACTCTTAATGTAAGTTTTTGATCTACAAGGGTCATACATTTCAACTGCTTATTATATGTGATGTTATATGTTTCAGTTTAATAGGGTTATATATTTTATTAACAAGGGATGGAATTTTCAACTACACATATAATATAATGTAGCTTGTTTCTTTCATTTGGTTTCGAAGAACCATGTCTTTGGTCAACAAAAAGGGACCTTCTAACTAATCATAGTATGTAAAGCACATATTTTTTCTTCATTTTCATCTTTATGGTCGAGTCTTTGTTTGATAAGGTTTGTTCTATTCAACTGCTCATAATATGTGTAATATTTCCTTTCTTTTGATTTGGTTTATTATGGTTTGGGTTTGGTTTAAACGGGATGGACATTACAACTACCAATATTATTTAGTTCAGTTTCTTTCTCTTTGTTTGGTTTTTAATACTAAGTCTTTAGTCAACATGGACCACATGTTTCAACTAATCATATTATGTAAAGTACTTCTTACATGTTTATTTTGTTTCTTTCGATTAAGTCTTGGATCAACAAGGGATTCTCTTTTCAACAAAATATCTAATGTAATGCATTTATTTCATCACCATTTTGTTTCTAATTACTAGTTCTTTGTTCATCAAGCAATGCACCTTTCACCTACACAAATAATTTAATGTACTTTATTTCCTCCTTATTTGGTTTCTTATGGTTAAGTCTTTGATAAACAGGAGCCTCGAGATTCGACTAATCATTTTATGTAATGAACTTTTTTTAATCTTTATTTGGTAATTTAGGATTCACAAGGAAGGACCTTTCAACTACTCCTGTTATGTAATGTATTTTCTTTCTTTCATTTGGTATCTAATGGCTAGGTCTTTAGTCAACAAGGAAGGAACATTTCAACTACTCATACTATGTGAACACTTGTTTTCTCTTGACTTGCTTATTTATTTTTTAATATTTGGTCGAGAAGGTTTAATCCTTTCAAATACTCACAGTATGTGTAATATTCCTTTCTTTTCATTAGGTTTATCATGGTTTGGCATTAAGCTTAAATGGGATAGACCTTTCAAATGCTTATATAATATAATGTAGTTTATTTCTCTTCATTTGTTTTTAATGACTAAGTATTTGGACAACATGGATCGGGCCTTTCGACAAATCATATTATGTAATCTACTTCTTAGCTGTTAATTTGGTTTCTTTCGATTGAGTCTTTGGTCAAAAAGGGTTTTTATTTTCAACAACTAATTTTATGTGATGCATTTATTTGGTTATCTCTTTTAGTCTGATTACTAGGTTTTTATCCCTCAAGGTGGAATGAACCTTTCAACTACTCAAATAATGTAATGTACTTTATTTCATAATTATTTGGTTTCCCATGATTACGGCTTTGACCAACCCAGACCAGACATTTCAACTAATCATTGTATGTAATGTACTTATTTATTTTTATTCGGTTTATTAGGTTTTAGTCTTTGATTAACAAGGGATTGACCTTTCAACTAATCATCTTATGTCATGTAGTTTCTTACTTTTATTTGGTTTTTAAGGCCTAGGTGTTTGGTTAGTAAAGAAGGTACCTTTCAAATACTCTTAGTATGTAAATCACTTATTTTCTCTTCAATTGCTTCTTTATGGTTGATTCTTGGGTCGATAAGGATTGATTCTTTCAGCTACTCATGGTATGTGTAATGTTTCCTCTATTTCCATTTGGTTTATAATGGTTTATGATTTGTTTTACATGGAAAGGACCTTTCAACAACTCATATTTTATAATTTAGGTTCTTTCTTTTTATTTGGATTTTAATGACTAACTCTTTGGTCAGCAAGAATCAGACCTTTCAACTCATCATATTATATTACTACTTCTTACCTATTTATTTGGTTCCTTACCTTTAAGTCTCTTATCAACAAGGGGTTCATTATTCAATACTAACGTTATGTGATGTATTTCTTTTATCTTTATTTAGTTTCTAATTACTAGGTCTTTGTTCATCAAGAAATTTACCTTTGAACTTCTTAAAGTTTCTAATGCACATTCTTTTCTTTTTATATGGACTCTTAATGTAAGTTTTTGATCTACAAGGGTCATACATTTCAACTGCTTATTATATGTGATGTTATATGTTTCAGTTTAATAGGGTTATATATTTTATTAACAAGGGATGGAATTTTCAACTACACATATAATATAATGTAGCTTGTTTCTTTCATTTGGTTTCGAAGAACCATGTCTTTGGTCAACAAAAAGGGACCTTCTAACTAATCATAGTATGTAAAGCACATATTTTTTCTTTATTTTCATCTTTATGGCCGAGTCTTTGTTTGATAAGATTTGTTCTATTCAATTGCTCATAATATTTGTAATATTTCCTTTCTTTTGATTTGGTTAATTATGGTTTTGGTTTGGTTTAAACGGGATGGTCATTTCAACTACCAATATTATTTAGTTCAGTTTCTTTCTCTTTGTTTGGTTTTTAATAACTAAGTCTTTATTCAACAAGGAGCACATGTTTCAACTAATCATATTATGTAAAGTACTTCTTACATGTTTATTTTGTATCTTTCGATTAAGTCTTTGATCAACAAGGGATTCTCTTTTCAACAAAATATCTCATGTAATGCATTTATTTCATCACCATTTTGTTTCTAATTACTAGTTCTTTGTTCATCAAGCAATGCACCTTTCAACTACACAAATAATTTAATGTACTTTATTTCCTCCTTATTTGGTTTCTTATGGTTAAGTCTTTGATAAACAGGAGCCTCGAGATTCGACTAATCATTTTATGTAATGAACTTTTTTTAATCTTTATTTGGTAATTTAGGATTCACAAGGAAGGACCTTTCAACTACTCCTGTTATGTAATGTATTTTCTTTCTTTCATTTGGTTTCTAATGGCTAGGTCTTTAGTCAACAAGGAAGGGACATTTCAACTACTCATACTAGGTGAACACTTGTTTTCTCTTGATTTGCTTATTTATTTTTTAATATTTGGTCGATAAGGTTTAATCCTTTCAAATACTCACAGTATGTGTAATATTCCTTTCTTTTCATTAGGTTTATCATGGTTTGGCATTAAGCTTAAATGGGATAGACCTTTCAAATGCTTATATAATATAATGTAGTTTATTTCTCTTCATTTGTTTTTAATGACTAAGTATTTGGACAACATGGATCGGGCCTTTCAACAAATCATATTATGTAATCTACTTCTTAGCTGTTAATTTGGTTTCTTTCGATTGAGCCTTTGGTCAAAAAGGGTTTTTATTTTCAACAACTAATTTTATGTGATGCATTTATTTGGTTATCTCTTTTAGTCCGATTACTAGGTTTTTATCCCTCAAGGTGGAATGAACCTTTCAACTACTCAAATAATGTAATGTACTTTATTTCATAATTATTTGGTTTCCCATGATTACGGCTTTGACCAACCCAGACCAGACATTTCAACTAATCATTGTATGTAATGTACTTATTTATTTTTATTCGGTTTATTAGGGTTTAGTCTTTGATTAACAAGGGATTGACCTTTCAACTAATCATCTTATGTCATGTAGTTTCTTACTTTTATTTTGTTTTTAAGGCCTAGGTGTTTGGTTAGTAAAGAAGGTACCTTTCAAATACTCTTAGTATGTAAATCACTTATTTTCTCTTCAATTGCTTCTTTATGGTTGATTCTTGGGTCGATAAGGATTGATTCTTTCAGCTACTCATGGTATGTGTAATGTTTCCTTTATTTCCATTTGGTTTATAATGGTTTATGATTTGTTTTACATGGAAAGGACCTTTCAACAACTCATATTTTATAATTTAGGTTCTTTCTATTTATTTGGATTTTAATGACTAACTCTTTGGTCAGCAAGAATCAGACCTTTCAACTCATCATATTATATTACTACTTCTTACCTATTTATTTGGTTCCTTACCTTTAAGTCTCTTATCAACAAGGGGTTCATTATTCAATACTAACGTTATGTGATGTATTTCTTTTATCTTTATTTAGTTTCTAATTACTAGGTCTTTGTTCATCAAAAAATTTACCTTTGAACTTCTTAAAGTTTCTAATGCACATTCTTTTCTTTTTATATGGACTCTTAATGTAAGTTTTTGATCTACAAGGGTCATACATTTCAACTGCTTATTATATGTGATGTTATATGTTTCAGTTTAATAGGGTTATATATTTTATTAACAAGGGATGGAATTTTCAACTACACATATAATATAATGTAGCTTGTTTCTTTCATTTGGTTTCGAAGAACTATGTCTTTGGTCAACAAAAAGGGACCTTCTAACTAATCATATTATGTAAAGCATATATTTTTCTTCATTTTCATCTTTATGGTCGAGTCTTTGTTTGATAAGGTTTGTTCTATTCAACTGCTCATAATATGTGTAATATTTCCTTTCATTTGATTTAGTTTATTATGGTTTGGGTTTGGTTTAAACGGGATGGACATTTCAACTACCAATATTATTTAGTTCAGTTTCTTTCTCTTTGTTTGGCTTTTAATACTAAGTCTTTAGTACACATGGACCACATGTTTCAACTAATCATATTATGTAAAGTACTTCTTACATGTTTATTTTGTTTCTTTCGATTAAGTCTTGGATCAACAAGGGATTCTCTTTTCAACAAAATATCTCATGTAATGCATTTATTTCATCACCATTTTGTTTCTAATTACTAGTTCTTTGTTCATCAAGCAATGCACCTTTCAACTACACAAATAATGTAATGTACTTTATTTCCTCCTTATTTGGTTTCTTATGGTTAAGTCTTTGATAAACAGGAGCCTCGAGATTCGACTAATCATTTTATGTAATGAACTTTTTTTAATCTTTATTTGGTAATTTAGGATTCACAAGGAAGGACCTTTCAACTACTCCTGTTATGTAATGTATTTTCTTTCTTTCATTTGGTTTCTAATGGCTAGGTCTTTAGTCAACAAGGAAGGGACATTTCAACTACTCATACTAGGTGAACACTGGTTTTCTCTTGATTTGCTTATTTATTTTTTAATATTTGGTCGATAAGGTTTAATCCTTTCAAATACTCACAGTATGGGGAATATTCCTTTCTTTTCATTAGGTTTATCATGGTTTGGCATTAAGCTTAAATGGGATAGACCTTTCAAATGCTTATATAATATAATGTAGTTTATTTCTCTTCATTTGTTTTTAATGACTAAGTATTTGGACAACATGGATCGGGCCTTTCAACAAATCATATTATGTAATCTACTTCTTAGCTGTTAATTTGGTTTCTTTCGATTGAGCCTTTGGTCAAAAAGGGTTTTTATTTTCAACAACTAATTTTATGTGATGCATTTATTTGGTTATCTCTTTTAGTCCGATTACTAGGTTTTTATCCCTCAAGGTGGAATGAACCTTTCAACTACTCAAATAATGTAATGCACTTTATTTCATAATTATTTGGTTTCCCATGATTACGGCTTTGACCAACCCAGACCAGACATTTCAACTAATCATTGTATGTAATGTACTTATTTATTTTTATTCGGTTTATTAGGGTTTAGTCTTTGATTAACAAGGGATTGACCTTTCAACTAATCATCTTATGTCATGTAGTTTCTTACTTTTATTTGGTTTTTAAGGCCTAGGTGTTTGGTTAGTAAAGAAGGTACCTTTCAAATACTCTTAGTATGTAAATCACTTATTTTCTCTTCAATTGCTTCTTTATGGTTGATTCTTGGGTCGATAAGGATTGATTCTTTCAGCTACTCATAGTATGTGTAATGTTTCCTTTATTTCCATTTGGTTTATAATGGTTTATGATTTGTTTTACATGGAAAGGACCTTTCAACAACTCATATTTTATAATTTAGGTTCTTTCTATTTATTTGGATTTTAATGACTAACTCTTTGGTCAGCAAGAATCAGACCTTTCAACTCATCATATTATATTACTACTTCTTACCTATTTATTTGGTTCCTTACCTTTAAGTCTCTTATCAACAAGGGGTTCATTATTCAATACTAACGTTATGTGATGTATTTCTTTTATCTTTATTTAGTTTCTAATTACTAGGTCTTTGTTCATCAAGAAATTTACCTTTGAACTTCTTAAAGTTTCTAATGCACATTCTTTTCTTTTTATATGGACTCTTAATGTAAGTTTTTGATCTACAAGGGTCATACATTTCAACTGCTTATTATATGTGATGTTATATGTTTCAGTTTAATAGGGTTATATATTTTATTAACAAGGGATGGAATTTTCAACTACACATATAATATAATGTAGCTTGTTTCTTTCATTTGGTTTCGAAGAACTATGTCTTTGGTCAACAAAAAGGGACCTTCTAACTAATCATATTATGTAAAGCATATATTTTTTCTTCATTTTCATCTTTATGGTCAAGTCTTTGTTTGATAAGGTTTGTTCTATTCAACTGCTCATAATATGTGTAATATTTCCTTTCTTTTGATTTAGTTTATTATGGTTTGGGTTTGGTTTAAACGGGATGGACATTTCAACTACCAATATTATTTAGTTCAGTTTCTTTCTCTTTGTTTGGCTTTTAATACTAAGTCTTTAGTCAACATGGACCACATGTTTCAACTAATCATATTATGTAAAGTACTTCTTACATGTTTATTTTGTTTCTTTCGATTAAGTCTTGGATCAACAAGGGATTCTCTTTTCAACAAAATATCTCATGTAATGCATTTATTTCATCACCATTTTGTTTCTAATTACTAGTTCTTTGTTCATCAAGAAATGCACCTTTCAACTACACAAATAATGTAATGTACTTTATTTCCTCCTTATTTGGTTTCTTATGGTTAAGTCTTTGATAAACAGGAGCCTCGAGATTCGACTAATCATTTTATGTAATGAACTTTTTTTAATCTTTATTTGGTAATTTAGGATTCACAAGGAAGGACCTTTCAACTACTCCTGTTATGTAATGTATTTTCTTTCTTTCATTTGGTTTCTAATGGCTAGGTCTTTAGTCAACAAGGAAGGGACATTTCAACTACTCATACTAGGTGAACACTTGTTTTCTCTTGATTTGCTTATTTATTTTTTAATATTTGGTCGATAAGGTTTAATCCTTTCAAATACTCACAGTATGTGTAATATTCCTTTCTTTTCATTAGGTTTACTATGGTTTGGCATTAAGCTTAAATGGGATAGACCTTTCAAATGCTTATATAATATAATGTAGTTTATTTCTCTTCATTTGTTTTTAATGACTAAGTATTTGGACAACATGGATCGGGCCTTTCAACAAATCATATTATGTAATCTACTTCTTAGCTGTTAATTTGGTTTCTTTCGATTGTGCCTTTGGTCAAAAAGGGTTTTTATTTTCAACAACTAATTTTATGTGATGCATTTATTTGGTTATCTCTTTTAGTCCGATTACTAGGTTTTTATCCCTCAAGGTGGAATGAACCTTTCAACTACTCAAATAATGTAATGTACTTTATTTCATAATTATTTGGTTTCCCATGATTACGGCTTTGACCAACCCAGACCAGACATTTCAACTAATCATTGTATGTAATGTACTTATTTATTTTTATTCGGTTTATTAGGGTTTAGTCTTTGATTAACAAGGGATTGACCTTTCAACTAATCATCTTATGTCATGTAGTTTCTTACTTTTATTTGGTTTTTAAGGCCTAGGTGTTTGGTTAGTAAAGAAGGTACCTTTCAAATACTCTTAGTATGTAAATCACTTATTTTCTCTTCAATTGCTTCTTTATGGTTGATTCTTGGGTCGATAAGGATTGATTCTTTCAGCTACTCATAGTATGTGTAATGTTTCCTTTATTTCCATTTGGTTTATAATGGTTTATGATTTGTTTTACATGGAAAGGACCTTTCAACAACTCATATTTTATAATTTAGGTTCTTTCTATTTATTTGGATTTTAATGACTAACTCTTTGGTCAGCAAGAATCAGACCTTTCAACTCATCATATTATATTACTACTTCTTACCTATTTATTTGGTTCCTTACCTTTAAGTCTCTTATCAACAAGGGGTTCATTATTCAATACTAACGTTATGTGATGTATTTCTTTTATCTTTATTTAGTTTCTAATTACTAGGTCTTTGTTCATCAAGAAATTTACCTTTGAACTTCTTAAAGTTTCTAATGCACATTCTTTTCTTTTTATATGGACTCTTAATGTAAGTTTTTGATCTACAAGGGTCATACATTTCAACTGCTTATTATATGTGATGTTATATGTTTCAGTTTAATAGGGTTATATATTTTATTAACAAGGGATGGAATTTTCAACTACACATATAATATAATGTAGCTTGTTTCTTTCATTTGGTTTCGAAGAACTATGTCTTTGGTCAACAAAAAGGGACCTTCTAACTAATCATATTATGTAAAGCATATATTTTTTCTTCATTTTCATCTTTATGGTCGAGTCTTTGTTTGATAAGGTTTGTTCTATTCAACTGCTCATAATATGTGTAATATTTCCTTTCTTTTGATTTAGTTTATTATGGTTTGGGTTTGGTTTAAACGGGATGGACATTTCAACTACCAATATTATTTAGTTCAGTTTCTTTCTCTTTGTTTGGCTTTTAATACTAAGTCTTTAGTCAACATGGACCACATGTTTCAACTAATCATATTATGTAAAGTACTTCTTACATGTTTATTTTGTTTCTTTCGATTAAGTCTTGGATCAACAAGGGATTCTCTTTTCAACAAAATATCTCATGTAATGCATTTATTTCATCACCATTTTGTTTCTAATTACTAGTTCTTTGTTCATCAAGCAATGCACCTTTCAACTACACAAATAATGTAATGTACTTTATTTCCTCCTTATTTGGTTTCTTATGGTTAAGTCTTTGATAAACAGGAGCCTCGAGATTCGACTAATCATTTTATGTAATGAACTTTTTTTAATCTTTATTTGGTAATTTAGGATTCACAAGGAAGGACCTTTCAACTACTCCTGTTATGTAATGTATTTTCTTTCTTTCATTTGGTTTCTAATGGCTAGGTCTTTAGTCAACAAGGAAGGGACATTTCAACTACTCATACTAGGTGAACACTTGTTTTCTCTTGATTTGCTTATTTATTTTTTAATATTTGGTCGATAAGGTTTAATCCTTTCAAATACTCACAGTATGTGTAATATTCCTTTCTTTTCATTAGGTTTATCATGGTTTGGCATTAAGCTTAATGGGATAGACCTTTCAAATGCTTATATAATATAATGTAGTTTATTTCTCTTCATTTGTTTTTAATGACTAAGTATTTGGACAACATGGATCGGGCCTTTCAACAAATCATATTATGTAATCTACTTCTTAGCTGTTAATTTGGTTTCTTTCGATTGAGCCTTTGGTCAAAAAGGGTTTTTATTTTCAACAACTAATTTTATGTGATGCATTTATTTGGTTATCTCTTTTAGTCCGATTACTAGGTTTTTATCCCTCAAGGTGGAATGAACCTTTCAACTACTCAAATAATGTAATGTACTTTATTTCATAATTATTTGGTTTCCCATGATTACGGCTTTGACCAACCCAGACCAGACATTTCAACTAATCATTGTATGTAATGTACTTATTTATTTTTATTCGGTTTATTAGGGTTTAGTCTTTGATTAACAAGGGATTGACCTTTCAACTAATCATCTTATGTCATGTAGTTTCTTACTTTTATTTGGTTTTTAAGGCCTAGGTGTTTGGTTAGTAAAGAAGGTACCTTTAAAATACTCTTAGTATGTAAATCACTTATTTTCTCTTCAATTGCTTCTTTATGGTTGATTCTTGGGTCGATAAGGATTGATTCTTTCAGCTACTCATAGTATGTGTAATGTTTCCTTTATTTCCATTTGGTTTATAATGGTTTATGATTTGTTTTACATGGAAAGGACCTTTCAACAACTCATATTTTATAATTTAGGTTCTTTCTATTTATTTGGATTTTAATGACTAACTCTTTGGTCAGCAAGAATCAGACCTTTCAACTCATCATATTATATTACTACTTCTTACCTATTTATTTGGTTCCTTACCTTTAAGTCTCTTATCAACAAGGGGTTCATTATTCAATACTAACGTTATGTGATGTATTTCTTTTATCTTTATTTAGTTTCTAATTACTAGGTCTTTGTTCATCAAGAAATTTACCTTTGAACTTCTTAAAGTTTCTAATGCACATTCTTTTCTTTTTATATGGACTCTTAATGTAAGTTTTTGATCTACAAGGGTCATACATTTCAACTGCTTATTATATGTGATGTTATATGTTTCAGTTTAATAGGGTTATATATTTTATTAACAAGGGATGGAATTTTCAACTACACATATAATATAATGTAGCTTGTTTCTTTCATTTGGTTTCGAAGAACTATGTCTTTGGTCAACAAAAAGGGACCTTCTAACTAATCATATTATGTAAAGCATATATTTTTTCTTCATTTTCATCTTTATAGTCGAGTCTTTGTTTGATAAGGTTTGTTCTATTCAACTGCTCATAATATGTGTAATATTTCCTTTCTTTTGATTTAGTTTATTATGGTTTGGGTTTGGTTTAAACGGGATGGACATTTCAACTACCAATATTATTTAGTTCAGTTTCTTTCTCTTTGTTTGGCTTTTAATACTAAGTCTTTAGTCAACATGGACCACATGTTTCAACTAATCATATTATGTAAAGTACTTCTTACATGTTTATTTTGTTTCTTTCGATTAAGTCTTGGATCAACAAGGGATTCTCTTTTCAACAAAATATCTCATGTAATGCATTTATTTCATCACCATTTTGTTTCTAATTACTAGTTCTTTGTTCATCAAGAAATGCACCTTTCAACTACACAAATAATGTAATGTACTTTATTTCCTCCTTATTTGGTTTCTTATGGTTAAGTCTTTGATAAACAGGAGCCTCGAGATTCGACTAATCATTTTATGTAATGAACTTTTTTTAATCTTTATTTGGTAATTTAGGATTCACAAGGAAGGACCTTTCAACTACTCCTGTTATGTAATGTATTTTCTTTCTTTCATTTGGTTTCTAATGGCTAGGTCTTTAGTCAACAAGGAAGGGACATTTCAACTACTCATACTAGGTGAACACTTGTTTTCTCTTGATTTGCTTATTTATTTTTTAATATTTGGTCGATAAGGTTTAATCCTTTCAAATACTCACAGTATGTGTAATATTCCTTTCTTTTCATTAGGTTTATCATGGTTTGGCATTAAGCTTAAATGGGATAGACCTTTCAAATGCTTATATAATATAATGTAGTTTATTTCTCTTCATTTGTTTTTAATGACTAAGTATTTGGACAACATGGATCGGGCCTTTCAACAAATCATATTATGTAATCTACTTCTTAGCTGTTAATTTGGTTTCTTTCGATTGAGCCTTTGGTCAAAAAGGGTTTTTATTTTCAACAACTAATTTTATGTGATGCATTTATTTGGTTATCTCTTTTAGTCCGATTACTAGGTTTTTATCCCTCAAGGTGGAATGAACCTTTCAACTACTCAAATAATGTAATGTACTTTATTTCATAATTATTTGGTTTCCCATGATTACGGCTTTGACCAACCCAGACCAGACATTTCAACTAATCATTGTATGTAATGTACTTATTTATTTTTATTCGGTTTATTAGGGTTTAGTCTTTGATTAACAAGGGATTGACCTTTCAACTAATCATCTTATGTCATGTAGTTTCTTACTTTTATTTGGTTTTTAAGGCCTAGGTGTTTGGTTAGTAAAGAAGGTACCTTTAAAATACTCTTAGTATGTAAATCACTTATTTTCTCTTCAATTGCTTCTTTATGGTTGATTCTTGGGTCGATAAGGATTGATTCTTTCAGCTACTCATAGTATGTGTAATGTTTCCTTTATTTCCATTTGGTTTATAATGGTTTATGATTTGTTTTACATGGAAAGGACCTTTCAACAACTCATATTTTATAATTTAGGTTCTTTCTATTTATTTGGATTTTAATGACTAACTCTTTGGTCAGCAAGAATCAGACCTTTCAACTCATCATATTATATTACTACTTCTTACCTATTTATTTGGTTCCTTACCTTTAAGTCTCTTATCAACAAGGGGTTCATTATTCAATACTAACGTTATGTGATGTATTTCTTTTATCTTTATTTAGTTTCTAATTACTAGGTCTTTGTTCATCAAGAAATTTACCTTTGAACTTCTTAAAGTTTCTAATGCACATTCTTTTCTTTTTATATGGACTCTTAATGTAAGTTTTTGATCTACAAGGGTCATACATTTCAACTGCTTATTATATGTGATGTTATATGTTTCAGTTTAATAGGGTTATATATTTTATTAACAAGGGATGGAATTTTCAACTACACATATAATATAATGTAGCTTGTTTCTTTCATTTGGTTTCGAAGAACTATGTCTTTGGTCAACAAAAAGGGACCTTCTAACTAATCATATTATGTAAAGCATATATTTTTTCTTCATTTTCATCTTTATGGTCGAGTCTTTGTTTGATAAGGTTTGTTCTATTCAACTGCTCATAATATGTGTAATATTTCCTTTCTTTTGATTTAGTTTATTATGGTTTGGGTTTGGTTTAAACGGGATGGACATTTCAACTACCAATATTATTTAGTTCAGTTTCTTTCTCTTTGTTTGGCTTTTAATACTAAGTCTTTAGTCAACATGGACCACATGTTTCAACTAATCATATTATGTAAAGTACTTCTTACATGTTTATTTTGTTTCTTTCGATTAAGTCTTGGATCAACAAGGGATTCTCTTTTCAACAAAATATCTCATGTAATGCATTTATTTCATCACCATTTTGTTTCTAATTACTAGTTCTTTGTTCATCAAGAAATGCACCTTTCAACTACACAAATAATGTAATGTACTTTATTTCCTCCTTATTTGGTTTCTTATGGTTAAGTCTTTGATAAACAGGAGCCTCGAGATTCGACTAATCATTTTATGTAATGAACTTTTTTTAATCTTTATTTGGTAATTTAGGATTCACAAGGAAGGACCTTTCAACTACTCCTGTTATGTAATGTATTTTCTTTCTTTCATTTGGTTTCTAATGGCTAGGTCTTTAGTCAACAAGGAAGGGACATTTCAACTACTCATACTAGGTGAACACTTGTTTTCTCTTGATTTGCTTATTTATTTTTTAATATTTGGTCGATAAGGTTTAATCCTTTCAAATACTCACAGTATGTGTAATATTCCTTTCTTTTCATTAGGTTTATCATGGTTTGGCATTAAGCTTAAATGGGATAGACCTTTCAAATGCTTATATAATATAATGTAGTTTATTTCTCTTCATTTGTTTTTAATGACTAAGTATTTGGACAACATGGATCGGGCCTTTCAACAAATCATATTATGTAATCTACTTCTTAGCTGTTAATTTGGTTTCTTTCGATTGAGCCTTTGGTCAAAAAGGGTTTTTATTTTCAACAACTAATTTTATGTGATGCATTTATTTGGTTATCTCTTTTAGTCCGATTACTAGGTTTTTATCCCTCAAGGTGGAATGAACCTTTCAACTACTCAAATAATGTAATGTACTTTATTTCATAATTATTTGGTTTCCCATGATTACGGCTTTGACCAACCCAGACCAGACATTTCAACTAATCATTGTATGTAATGTACTTATTTATTTTTATTCGGTTTATTAGGGTTTAGTCTTTGATTAACAAGGGATTGACCTTTCAACTAATCATCTTATGTCATGTAGTTTCTTACTTTTATTTGGTTTTTAAGGCCTAGGTGTTTGGTTAGTAAAGAAGGTACCTTTCAAATACTCTTAGTATGTAAATCACTTATTTTCTCTTCAATTGCTTCTTTATGGTTGATTCTTGGGTCGATAAGGATTGATTCTTTCAGCTACTCATAGTATGTGTAATGTTTCCTTTATTTCCATTTGGTTTATAATGGTTTATGATTTGTTTTACATGGAAAGGACCTTTCAACAACTCATATTTTATAATTTAGGTTCTTTCTATTTATTTGGATTTTAATGACTAACTCTTTGGTCAGCAAGAATCAGACCTTTCAACTCATCATATTATATTACTACTTCTTACCTATTTATTTGGTTCCTTACCTTTAAGTCTCTTATCAACAAGGGGTTCATTATTCAATACTAACGTTATGTGATGTATTTCTTTTATCTTTATTTAGTTTCTAATTACTAGGTCTTTGTTCATCAAGAAATTTACCTTTGAACTTCTTAAAGTTTCTAATGCACATTCTTTTCTTTTTATATGGACTCTTAATGTAAGTTTTTGATCTACAAGGGTCATACATTTCAACTGCTTATTATATGTGATGTTATATGTTTCAGTTTAATAGGGTTATATATTTTATTAACAAGGGATGGAATTTTCAACTACACATATAATATAATGTAGCTTGTTTCTTTCATTTGGTTTCGAAGAACTATGTCTTTGGTCAACAAAAAGGGACCTTCTAACTAATCATATTATGTAAAGCATATATTTTTTCTTCATTTTCATCTTTATGGTCGAGTCTTTGTTTGATAAGGTTTGTTCTATTCAACTGCTCATAATATGTGTAATATTTCCTTTCTTTTGATTTAGTTTATTATGGTTTGGGTTTGGTTTAAACGGGATGGACATTTCAACTACCAATATTATTTAGTTCAGTTTCTTTCTCTTTGTTTGGCTTTTAATACTAAGTCTTTAGTCAACATGGACCACATGTTTCAACTAATCATATTATGTAAAGTACTTCTTACATGTTTATTTTGTTTCTTTCGATTAAGTCTTGGATCAACAAGGGATTCTCTTTTCAACAAAATATCTCATGTAATGCATTTATTTCATCACCATTTTGTTTCTAATTACTAGTTCTTTGTTCATCAAGCAATGCACCTTTCAACTACACAAATAATGTAATGTACTTTATTTCCTCCTTATTTGGTTTCTTATGGTTAAGTCTTTGATAAACAGGAGCCTCGAGATTCGACTAATCATTTTATGTAATGAACTTTTTTTAATCTTTATTTGGTAATTTAGGATTCACAAGGAAGGACCTTTCAACTACTCCTGTTATGTAATGTATTTTCTTTCTTTCATTTGGTTTCTAATGGCTAGGTCTTTAGTCAACAAGGAAGGGACATTTCAACTACTCATACTAGGTGAACACTTGTTTTCTCTTGATTTGCTTATTTATTTTTTAATATTTGGTCGATAAGGTTTAATCCTTTCAAATACTCACAGTATGTGTAATATTCCTTTCTTTTCATTAGGTTTATCATGGTTTGGCATTAAGCTTAAATGGGATAGACCTTTCAAATGCTTATATAATATAATGTAGTTTATTTCTCTTCATTTTTTTTAATGACTAAGTATTTGGACAACATGGATCGGGCCTTTCAACAAATCATATTATGTAATCTACTTCTTAGCTGTTAATTTGGTTTCTTTCGATTGAGCCTTTGGTCAAAAAGGGTTTTTATTTTCAACAACTAATTTTATGTGATGCATTTATTTGGTTATCTCTTTTAGTCCGATTACTAGGTTTTTATCCCTCAAGGTGGAATGAACCTTTCAACTACTCAAATAATGTAATGTACTTTATTTCATAATTATTTGGTTTCCCATGATTACGGCTTTGACCAACCCAGACCAGACATTTCAACTAATCATTGTATGTAATGTACTTATTTATTTTTATTCGGTTTATTAGGGTTTAGTCTTTGATTAACAAGGGATTGACCTTTCAACTAATCATCTTATGTCATGTAGTTTCTTACTTTTATTTGGTTTTTAAGGCCTAGGTGTTTGGTTAGTAAAGAAGGTACCTTTAAAATACTCTTAGTATGTAAATCACTTATTTTCTCTTCAATTGCTTCTTTATGGTTGATTCTTGGGTCGATAAGGATTGATTCTTTCAGCTACTCATAGTATGTGTAATGTTTCCTTTATTTCCATTTGGTTTATAATGGTTTATGATTTGTTTTACATGGAAAGGACCTTTCAACAACTCATATTTTATAATTTAGGTTCTTTCTATTTATTTGGATTTTAATGACTAACTCTTTGGTCAGCAAGAATCAGACCTTTCAACTTATCATATTATATTACTACTTCTTACCTATTTATTTGGTTCCTTACCTTTAAGTCTCTTATCAACAAGGGGTTCATTATTCAATACTAACGTTATGTGATGTATTTCTTTTATCTTTATTTAGTTTCTAATTACTAGGTCTTTGTTCATCAAGAAATTTACCTTTGAACTTCTTAAAGTTTCTAATGCACATTCTTTTCTTTTTATATGGACTCTTAATGTAAGTTTTTGATCTACAAGGGTCATACATTTCAACTGCTTATTATATGTGATGTTATATGTTTCAGTTTAATAGGGTTATATATTTTATTAACAAGGGATGGAATTTTCAACTACACATATAATATAATGTAGCTTGTTTCTTTCATTTGGTTTCGAAGAACCATGTCTTTGGTCAACAAAAAGGGACCTTCTAACTAATCATAGTATGTAAAGCACATATTTTTTCTTTATTTTCATCTTTATGGCCGAGTCTTTGTTTGATAAGGTTTGTTCTATTCAATTGCTCATAATATTTGTAATATTTCCTTTCTTTTGATTTGGTTAATTATGGTTTTGGTTTGGTTTAAACGGGATGGTCATTTCAACTACCAATATTATTTAGTTCAGTTTCTTTCTCTTTGTTTGGTTTTTAATAACTAAGTCTTTATTCAACAAGGAGCACATGTTTCAACTAATCATATTATGTAAAGTACTTCTTACATGTTTATTTTGTATCTTTCGATTAAGTCTTTGATCAACAAGGGATTCTCTTTTCAACAAAATATCTCATGTAATGCATTTATTTCATCACCATTTTGTTTCTAATTACTAGTTCTTTGTTCATCAAGCAATGCACCTTTCAACTACACAAATAATGTAATGTACTTTATTTCCTCCTTATTTGGTTTCTTATGGTTAAGTCTTTGATAAACAGGAGCCTCGAGATTCGACTAATCATTTTATGTAATGAACTTTTTTTAATCTTTATTTGGTAATTTAGGATTCACAAGGAAGGACCTTTCAACTACTCCTGTTATGTAATGTATTTTCTTTCTTTCATTTGGTTTCTAATGGCTAGGTCTTTAGTCAACAAGGAAGGGACATTTCAACTACTCATACTAGGTGAACACTTGTTTTCTCTTGATTTGCTTATTTATTTTTTAATATTTGGTCGATAAGGTTTAATCCTTTCAAATACTCACAGTATGTGTAATATTCCTTTCTTTTCATTAGGTTTATCATGGTTTGGCATTAAGCTTAAATGGGATAGACCTTTCAAATGCTTATATAATATAATGTAGTTTATTTCTCTTCATTTGTTTTTAATGACTAAGTATTTGGACAACATGGATCGGGCCTTTCAACAAATCATATTATGTAATCTACTTCTTAGCTGTTAATTTGGTTTCTTTCGATTGAGCCTTTGGTCAAAAAGGGTTTTTATTTTCAACAACTAATTGTATGTGATGCATTTATTTGGTTATCTCTTTTAGTCCGATTACTAGGTTTTTATCCCTAAAGGTGGAATGAACCTTTCAACTACTCAAATAATGTAATCTACTTTATTTCATAATTATTTGGTTTCCCATGATTACGGCTTTGACCAACCCAGACCAGACATTTCAACTAATCATTGTATGTAATGTACTTATTTATTTTTATTCGGTTTATTAGGGTTTAGTCTTTGATTAACAAGGGATTGACCTTTCAACTAATCATCTTATGTCATGTAGTTTCTTACTTTTATTTGGTTTTTAAGGCCTAGGAGTTTGGTTAGTAAAGAAGGTACCTTTAAAATACTCTTAGTATGTAAATCACTTATTTTCTCTTCAATTGCTTCTTTATGGTTGATTCTTGGGTCGATAAGGATTGATTCTTTCAGCTACTCATAGTATGTGTAATGTTTCCTTTATTTCCATTTGGTTTATAATTGTTTATGATTTGTTTTACATGGAAAGGACCTTTCAACAACTCATATTTTATAATTTAGGTTCTTTCTATTTATTTGGATTTTAATGACTAACTCTTTGGTCAGCAAGAATCAGACCTTTCAACTCATCATATTATATTACTACTTCTTACCTATTTATTTGGTTCCTTACCTTTAAGTCTCTTATCAACAAGGGGTTCATTATTCAATACTAACGTTATGTGATGTATTTCTTTTATCTTTATTTAGTTTCTAATTACTAGGTCTTTGTTCATCAAGAAATTTACCTTTGAACTTCTTAAAGTTTCTAATGCACATTCTTTTCTTTTTATATGGACTCTTAATGTAAGTTTTTGATCTACAAGGGTCATACATTTCAACTGCTTATTATATGTGATGTTATATGTTTCAGTTTAATAGGGTTATATATTTTATTAACAAGGGATGGAATTTTCAACTACACATATAATATAATGTAGCTTGTTTCTTTCATTTGGTTTCGAAGAACCATGTCTTTGGTCAACAAAAAGGGACCTTCTAACTAATCATAGTATGTAAAGCACATATTTTTTCTTTATTTTCATCTTTATGGCCGAGTCTTTGTTTGATAAGGTTTGTTCTATTCAACTGCTCATAATATGTGTAATATTTCCTTTCTTTTGATTTGGTTAATTATGGTTTTGGTTTGGTTTAAACGGGATGGTCATTTCAACTACCAATATTATTTAGTTCAGTTTCTTTCTCTTTGTTTGGTTTTTAATAACTAAGTCTTTATTCAACAAGGAGCACATGTTTCAACTAATCATATTATGTAAAGTACTTCTTACATGTTTATTTTGTATCTTTCGATTAAGTCTTTGATCAACAAGGGATTCTCTTTTCAACAAAATATCTCATGTAATGCATTTATTTCATCACCATTTTGTTTCTAATTACTAGTTCTTTGTTCATCAAGCAATGCACCTTTCAACTACACAAATAATGTAATGTACTTTATTTCCTCCTTATTTGGTTTCTTATGGTTAAGTCTTTGATAAACAGGAGCCTCGAGATTCGACTAATCATTTTATGTAATGAACTTTTTTTAATCTTTATTTGGTAATTTAGGATTCACAAGGAAGGACCTTTCAACTACTCCTGTTATGTAATGTATTTTCTTTCTTTCATTTGGTTTCTAATGGCTAGGTCTTTAGTCAACAAGGAAGGGACATTTCAACTACTCATACTAGGTGAACACTTGTTTTCTCTTGATTTGCTTATTTATTTTTTAATATTTGGTCGATAAGGTTTAATCCTTTCAAATACTCACAGTATGTGTAATATTCCTTTCTTTTCATTAGGTTTATCATGGTTTGGCATTAAGCTTAAATGGGATAGACCTTTCAAATGCTTATATAATATAATGTAGTTTATTTCTCTTCATTTGTTTTTAATGACTAAGTATTTGGACAACATGGATCGGGCCTTTCAACAAATCATATTATGTAATCTACTTCTTAGCTGTTAATTTGGTTTCTTTCGATTGAGCCTTTGGTCAAAAAGGGTTTTTATTTTCAACAACTAATTTTATGTGATGCATTTATTTGGTTATCTCTTTTAGTCCGATTACTAGGTTTTTATCCCTCAAGGTGGAATGAACCTTTCAACTACTCAAATAATGTAATGTACTTTATTTCATAATTATTTGGTTTCCCATGATTACGGCTTTGACCAACCCAGACCAGACATTTCAACTAATCATTGTATGTAATGTACTTATTTATTTTTATTCGGTTTATTAGGGTTTAGTCTTTGATTAACAAGGGATTGACCTTTCAACTAATCATCTTATGTCATGTAGTTTCTTACTTTTATTTGGTTTTTAAGGCCTAGGTGTTTGGTTAGTAAAGAAGGTACCTTTCAAATACTCTTAGTATGTAAATCACTTATTTTCTCTTCAATTGCTTCTTTATGGTTGATTCTTGGGTCGATAAGGATTGATTCTTTCAGCTACTCATAGTATGTGTAATGTTTCCTTTATTTCCATTTGGTTTATAATGGTTTATGATTTGTTTTACATGGAAAGGACCTTTCAACAACTCATATTTTATAATTTAGGTTCTTTCTATTTATTTGGATTTTAATGACTAACTCTTTGGTCAGCAAGAATCAGACCTTTCAACTCATCATATTATATTACTACTTCTTACCTATTTAATTGGTTCCTTACCTTTAAGTCTCTTATCAACAAGGGGTTCAATATTCAATACTAACGTTATGTGATGTATTTCTTTTATCTTTATGTAGTTTCTAATTACTAGGTCTTTGTTCATCAAGAAATTTACCTTTGAACTTCTTAAAGTTTCTAATGCACATTCTTTTCTTTTTATATGGACTCTTAATGTAAGTTTTTGATCTACAAGGGTCATACATTTCAACTGCTTATTATATGTGATGTTATATGTTTCAGTTTAATAGGGTTATATATTTTATTAACAAGGGATGGAATTTTCAACTACACATATAATATAATGTAGCTTGTTTCTTTCATTTGGTTTCGAAGAACTATGTCTTTGGTCAACAAAAAGGGACCCTCTAACTAATCATATTATGTAAAGCATATATTTTTTCTTCATTTTCATCTTTATGGTCGAGTATTTGTTTAATAAGGTTTGTTCTATTCAACTGCTCATAATATGTGTAATATTTCCTTTCTTTTGATTTAGTTTATTATGGTTTGGGTTTGGTTTAAACGGGATGGACATTTCAACTACCAATATTATTTAGTTCAGTTTCTTTCTCTTTGTTTGGCTTTTAATACTAAGTCTTTAGTCAACATGGACCACATGTTTCAACTAATCATATTATGTAAAGTACTTCTTACATGTTTATTTTGTTTCTTTCGATTAAGTCTTGGATCAACAAGGGATTCTCTTTTCAACAAAATATCTCATGTAATGCATTTATTTCATCACCATTTTGTTTCTAATTACTAGTTCTTTGTTCATCAAGAAATGCACCTTTCAACTACACAAATAATGTAATGTACTTTATTTCCTCCTTATTTGGTTTCTTATGGTTAAGTCTTTGATAAACAGGAGCCTCGAGATTCGACTAATCATTTTATGTAATGAACTTTTTTTAATCTTTATTTGGTAATTTAGGATTCACAAGGAAGGACCTTTCAACTACTCCTGTTATGTAATGTATTTTCTTTCTTTCATTTGGTTTCTAATGGCTAGGTCTTTAGTCAACAAGGAAGGGACATTTCAACTACTCATACTAGGTGAACACTTGTTTTCTCTTGATTTGCTTATTTATTTTTTAATATTTGGTCGATAAGGTTTAATCCTTTCAAATACTCACAGTATGTGTAATATTCCTTTCTTTTCATTAGGTTTATCATGGTTTGGCATTAAGCTTAAATGGGATAGACCTTTCAAATGCTTATATAATATAATGTAGTTTATTTCTCTTCATTTTTTTTAATGACTAAGTATTTGGACAACATGGATCGGGCCTTTCAACAAATCATATTATGTAATCTACTTCTTAGCTGTTAATTTGGTTTCTTTCGATTGAGCCTTTGGTCAAAAAGGGTTTTTATTTTCAACAACTAATTTTATGTGATGCATTTATTTGGTTATCTCTTTTAGTCCGATTACTAGGTTTTTATCCCTCAAGGTGGAATGAACCTTTCAACTACTCAAATAATGTAATGTACTTTATTTCATAATTATTTGGTTTCCCATGATTACGGCTTTGACCAACCCAGACCAGACATTTCAACTAATCATTGTATGTAATGTACTTATTTATTTTTATTCGGTTTATTAGGGTTTAGTCTTTGATTAACAAGGGATTGACCTTTCAACTAATCATCTTATGTCATGTAGTTTCTTACTTTTATTTGGTTTTTAAGGCCTAGGTGTTTGGTTAGTAAAGAAGGTACCTTTCAAATACTCTTAGTATGTAAATCACTTATTTTCTCTTCAATTGCTTCTTTATGGTTGATTCTTGGGTCGATAAGGATTGATTCTTTCAGCTACTCATAGTATGTGTAATGTTTCCTTTATTTCCATTTGGTTTATAATGGTTTATGATTTGTTTTACATGGAAAGGACCTTTCAACAACTCATATTTTATAATTTAGGTTCTTTCTATTTATTTGGATTTTAATGACTAACTCTTTGGTCAGCAAGAATCAGACCTTTCAACTCATCATATTATATTACTACTTCTTACCTATTTATTTGGTTCCTTACCTTTAAGTCTCTTATCAACAAGGGGTTCATTATTCAATACTAACGTTATGTGATGTATTTCTTTTATCTTTATTTAGTTTCTAATTACTAGGTCTTTGTTCATCAAGAAATTTACCTTTGAACTTCTTAAAGTTTCTAATGCACATTCTTTTCTTTTTATATGGACTCTTAATGTAAGTTTTTGATCTACAAGGGTCATACATTTCAACTGCTTATTATATGTGATGTTATATGTTTCAGTTTAATAGGGTTATATATTTTATTAACAAGGGATGGAATTTTCAACTACACATATAATATAATGTAGCTTGTTTCTTTCATTTGGTTTCGAAGAACTATGTCTTTGGTCAACAAAAAGGGACCTTCTAACTAATCATATTATGTAAAGCATATATTTTTTCTTCATTTTCATCTTTATGGTCGAGTCTTTGTTTGATAAGGTTTGTTCTATTCAACTGCTCATAATATGTGTAATATTTCCTTTCTTTTGATTTAGTTTATTATGGTTTGGGTTTGGTTTAAACGGGATGGACATTTCAACTACCAATATTATTTAGTTCAGTTTCTTTCTCTTTGTTTGGCTTTTAATACTAAGTCTTTAGTCAACATGGACCACATGTTTCAACTAATCATATTATGTAAAGTACTTCTTACATGTTTATTTTGTTTCTTTCGATTAAGTCTTGGATCAACAAGGGATTCTCTTTTCAACAAAATATCTCATGTAATGCATTTATTTCATCACTATTTTGTTTCTAATTACTAGTTCTTTGTTCATCAAGCAATGCACCTTTCAACTACACAAATAATGTAATGTACTTTATTTCCTCCTTATTTGGTTTCTTATGGTTAAGTCTTTGATAACCAGGAGCCTCGAGATTCGACTAATCATTTTATGTAATGAACTTTTTTTAATCTTTATTTGGTAATTTAGGATTCACAAGGAAGGACCTTTCAACTACTCCTGTTATGTAATGTATTTTCTTTCTTTCATTTGGTTTCTAATGGCTAGGTCTTTAGTCAACAAGGAAGGGACATTTCAACTACTCATACTAGGTGAACACTTGTTTTCTCTTGATTTGCTTATTTATTTTTTAATATTTGGTCGATAAGGTTTAATCCTTTCAAATACTCACAGTATGTGTAATATTCCTTTCTTTTCATTAGGTTTATCATGGTTTGGCATTAAGCTTAAATGGGATAGACCTTTCAAATGCTTATATAATATAATGTAGTTTATTTCTCTTCATTTGTTTTTAATGACTAAGTATTTGGACAACATGGATCGGGCCTTTCAACAAATCATATTATGTAATCTACTTCTTAGCTGTTAATTTGGTTTCTTTCGATTGAGCCTTTGGTCAAAAAGGGTTTTTATTTTCAACAACTAATTTTATGTGATGCATTTATTTGGTTATCTCTTTTAGTCCGATTACTAGGTTTTTATCCCTCAAGGTGGAATGAACCTTTCAACTACTCAAATAATGTAATGTACTTTATTTCATAATTATTTGGTTTCCCATGATTACGGCTTTGACCAACCCAGACCAGACATTTCAACTAATCATTGTATGTAATGTACTTATTTATTTTTATTCGGTTTATTAGGGTTTAGTCTTTGATTAACAAGGGATTGACCTTTCAACTAATCATCTTATGTCATGTAGTTTCTTACTTTTATTTGGTTTTTAAGGCCTAGGTGTTTGGTTAGTAAAGAAGGTACCTTTCAAATACTCTTAGTATGTAAATCACTTATTTTCTCTTCAATTGCTTCTTTATGGTTGATTCTTGGGTCGATAAGGATTGATTCTTTCAGCTACTCATAGTATGTGTAATGTTTCCTTTATTTCCATTTGGTTTATAATGGTTTATGATTTGTTTTACATGGAAAGGACCTTTCAACAACTCATATTTTATAATTTAGGTTCTTTCTATTTATTTGGATTTTAATGACTAACTCTTTGGTCAGCAAGAATTAGACCTTTTACCTCATCATATTATATTACTACTTCTTACCTATTTAATTGGTTCCTTACCTTTAAGTCTCTTATCAACAAGGGGTTCATTATTCAATACTAACGTTATGTGATGTATTTCTTTTATCTTTATGTAGTTTCTAATTACTAGGTCTTTGTTCATCAAGAAATTTACCTTTGAACTTCTTAATGTTTCTAATGCACATTCTTTTCTTTTTATATGGACTCTTAATGTAAGTTTTTGATCTACAAGGGTCATACATTTCAACTGCTTATTATATGTGATGTTATATGTTTCAGTTTAATAGGGTTATATATTTTATTAACAAGGGATGGAATTTTCAACTACACATATAATATAATGTAGCTTGTTTCTTTCATTTGGTTTCGAAGAACTATGTCTTTGGTCAACAAAAAGGGACCTTCTAACTAATCATATTATGTAAAGCATATATTTTTTCTTCATTTTCATCTTTATGGTCGAGTCTTTGTTTGATAAGGTTTGTTCTATTCAACTGCTCATAATATGTGTAATATTTCCTTTCTTTTGATTTAGTTTATTATGGTTTGGGTTTGGTTTAAACGGGATGGACATTTCAACTACCAATATTATTTAGTTCAGTTTCTTTCTCTTTGTTTGGCTTTTAATACTAAGTCTTTAGTCAACATGGACCACATGTTTCAACTAATCATATTATGTAAAGTACTTCTTACATGTTTATTTTGTTTCTTTCGATTAAGTCTTGGATCAACAAGGGATTCTCTTTTCAACAAAATATCTCATGTAATGCATTTATTTCATCACCATTTTGTTTCTAATTACTAGTTCTTTGTTCATCAAGCAATGCACCTTTCAACTACAAAAATAATGTAATGTACTTTATTTCCTCCTTATTTGGTTTCTTATGGTTAAGTCTTTGATAAACAGGAGCCTCGAGATTCGACTAATCATTTTATGTAATGAACTTTTTTTAATCTTTATTTGGTAATTTAGGATTCACAAGGAAGGACCTTTCAACTACTCCTGTTATGTAATGTATTTTCTTTCTTTCATTTGGTTTCTAATGGATAGGTCTTTAGTCAACAAGGAAGGTACATTTCAACTACTCATACTAGGTGAACACTTGTTTTCTCTTGATTTGCTTATTTATTTTTTAATATTTGGTCGATAAGGTTTAATCCTTTCAAATACTCACAGTATGTGTAATATTCCTTTCTTTTCATTAGGTTTATCATGGTTTGGAATTAAGCTTAAATGGGATAGACCTTTCAAATGCTTATATAATATAATGTAGTTTATTTCTCTTCATTTGTTTTTAATGACTAAGTATTTGGACAACATGGATCGGGCCTTTCAACAAATCATATTATGTAATCTACTTCTTAGCTGTTAATTTGGTTTCTTTCGATTGAGCCTTTGGTCAAAAAGGGTTTTTATTTTCAACAACTAATTTTATGTGATGCATTTATTTGGTTATCTATTTTAGTCTGATTACTAGGTTTTTATCCCTCAAGGTGGAATGAACCTTTCAACTACTCAAATAATGTAATGTACTTTATTTCATAATTATTTGGTTTCCCATGATTACGGCTTTGACCAACCCAGACCAGACATTTCAACTAATCATTGTATGTAATGTACTTATTTATTTTTATTCGGTTTATTAGGGTTTAGTCTTTGATTAACAAGGGATTGACCTTTCAACTAATCATCTTATGTCATGTAGTTTCTTACTTTTATTTGGTTTTTAAGGCCTAGGTGTTTGGTTAGTAAAGAAGGTACCTTTTAAATACTCTTAGTATGTAAATCACTTATTTTCTCTTCAATTGCTTCTTTATGGTTGATTCTTGGGTCGATAAGGATTGATTCTTTCAGCTACTCATAATATGTGTAATGTTTCCTTTATTTCCATTTGGTTTATAATGGTTTATGATTTGTTTTACATGGAAAGGACCTTTCAACAACTCATATTTTATAATTTAGGTTCTTTCTATTTATTTGGATTTTAATGACTAACTCTTTGGTCAGCAAGAATTAGACCTTTTACCTCATCATATTATATTACTACTTCTTACCTATTTAATTGGTTCCTTACCTTTAAGTCTCTTATCAACAAGGGGTTCATTATTCAATACTAACGTTATGTGATGTATTTCTTTTATCTTTATGTAGTTTCTAATTACTAGGTCTTTGTTCATCAAGAAATTTACCTTTGAACTTCTTAAAGTTTCTAATGCACATTCTTTTCTTTTTATATGGACTCTTAATGTAAGTTTTTGATCTACAAGGGTCATACATTTCAACTGCTTATTATATGTGATGTTATATGTTTCAGTTTAATAGGGTTATATATTTTATTAATAAGGGATGGAATTTTCAACTACACATATAATATAATGTAGCTTGTTTCTTTCATTTGGTTTCAAAGAACTATGTCTTTGGTCAACAAAAAGGGACCTTCTAAATAATCATATTATGTAAAGCATATATTTTTTCTTCATTTTCATCTTTATGGTCGAGTCTTTGTTTGATAAGGTTTGTTCTATTCAACTGCTCATAATATGTGTAATATTTCCTTTCTTTTGATTTGGTTTATTATGGTTTGGGTTTGGTTTAAACGGGATGGACATTTCAACTACCAATATTATTTAGTTCAGTTTCTTTCTCTTTGTTTGGCTTTTAATACTAAGTCTTTAGTCAACATGGACCACATGTTTCAACTAATCATATTATGTAAAGTACTTCTTACATGTTTATTTTGTTTCTTTCGATTAAGTCTTGGATCAACAAGGGATTCTCTTTTCAACAAAATATCTCATGTAATGCATTTATTTCATCACCATTTTGTTTCTAATTACTAGTTCTTTGTTCATCAATCAATGCACCTTTCAACTACACAAATAATGTAATGTACTTTATTTCCTCCTTATTTGGTTTCTTATGGTTAAGTCTTTGATAAACAGGAGCCTCGAGATTCGACTAATCATTTTATGTAATGAACTTTTGTTAATCTTTATTTGGTAATTTAGGATTCACAAGGAAGGACCTTTCAACTACTCCTGTTATGTAATGTATTTTCTTTCTTTCATTTGGTTTCTAATGGCTAGGTCTTTAGTCAACAAGGAAGGTACATTTCAACTACTCATACTAGGTGAACACTTGTTTTCTCTTGATTTGCTTATTTATTTTTTAATATTTGGTCGATAAGGTTTAATCCTTTCAAATACTCACAGTATGTGTAATATTCCTTTCTTTTCATTAGGTTTATCATGGTTTGGAATTAAGCTTAAATGGGATAGACCTTTCAAATGCTTATATAATATAATGTAGTTTATTTCTCTTCATTTGTTTTTAATGACTAAGTATTTGGACAACATGGATCAGGCCTTTCAACAAATCATATTATGTAATCTACTTCTTAGCTGTTAATTTGGTTTCTTTCGATTGAGCCTTTGGTCAAAAAGGGTTTTTATTTTCAACAACTAATTTTATGTGATGCATTTATTTGGTTATCTATTTTAGTCTGATTACTAGGTTTTTATCCCTCAAGGTGGAATGAACCTTTCAACTACTCAAATAATGTAATGTACTTTATTTCATAATTATTTGGTTTCCCATGATTACGGCTTTGACCAACCCAGACCAGACATTTCAACTAATCATTGTATGTAATGTACTTATTTATTTTTATTCGGTTTATTAGGGTTTAGTCTTTGATTAACAAGGGATTGACCTTTCAACTAATCATCTTATGTCATGTAGTTTCTTACTTTTATTTGGTTTTTAAGGCCTAGGTGTTTGGTTAGTAAAGAAGGTACCTTTTAAATACTCTTAGTATGTAAATCACTTATTTTCTCTTCAATTGCTTCTTTATGGTTGATTCTTGGGTCGATAAGGATTGATTCTTTCAGCTACTCATAGTATGTGTAATGTTTCCTTTATTTCCATTTGGTTTATAATGGTTTATGATTTGTTTTACATGGAAAGGACCTTTCAACAACTCATATTTTATAATTTAGGTTCTTTCTATTTATTTGGATTTTAATGACTAACTCTTTGGTCAGCAAGAATCAGACCTTTCAACTCATCATATTATATTACTACTTCTTACCTATTTAATTGGTTCCTTACCTTTAAGTCTCTTATCAACAAGGGGTTCATTATTCAATACTAACGTTATGTGATGTATTTCTTTTATCTTTATGTAGTTTCTAATTACTAGGTCTTTGTTCATCAAGAAATTTACCTTTGAACTTCTTAAAGTTTCTAATGCACATTCTTTTCTTTTTATATGGACTCTTAATGTAAGTTTTTGATCTACAAGGGTCATACATTTCAACTGCTTATTATATGTGATGTTATATGTTTCAGTTTAATAGGGTTATATATTTTATTAATAAGGGATGGAATTTTCAACTACACATATAATATAATGTAGCTTGTTTCTTTCATTTGGTTTCGAAGAACTATGTCTTTGGTCAACAAAAAGGGACCTTCTAAATAATCATATTATGTAAAGCATATATTTTTTCTTCATTTTCATCTTTATGGTCGAGTCTTTGTTTGATAAGGTTTGTTCTATTCAACTTCTCATAATATGTGTAATATTTCCTTTCTTTTGATTTGGTTTATTATGGTTTGGGTTTGGTTTAAACGGGATGGACATTTCAACTACCAATATTATTTAGTTCAGTTTCTTTCTCTTTGTTTGGCTTTTAATACTAAGTCTTTAGTCAACATGGACCACATGTTTCAACTAATCATATTATGTAAAGTACTTCTTACATGTTTATTTTGTTTCTTTCGATTAAGTCTTGGATCAACAAGGGATTCTCTTTTCAACAAAATATCTCATGTAATGCATTTATTTCATCACCATTTTGTTTCTAATTACTAGTTCTTTGTTCATCAAGCAATGCACCTTTCAACTACACAAATAATGTAATGTACTTTATTTCCTCCTTATTTGGTTTCTTATGGTTAAGTCTTTGATAAACAGGAGCCTCGAGATTCGACTAATCATTTTATGTAATGAACTTTTGTTAATCTTTATTTGGTAATTTAGGATTCACAAGGAAGGACCTTTCAACTACTCCTGTTATGTAATGTATTTTCTTTCTTTCATTTGGTTTCTAATGGCTAGGTCTTTAGTCAACAAGGAAGGGACATTTCAACTACTCATACTAGGTGAACACTTGTTTTCTCTTGATTTGCTTATTTATTTTTTAATATTTGGTCGATAAGGTTTAATCCTTTCAAATACTCACAGTATGTGTAATATTCCTTTCTTTTCATTAGGTTTATCATGGTTTGGAATTAAGCTTAAATGGGATAGACCTTTCAAATGCTTATATAATATAATGTAGTTTATTTCTCTTCATTTGTTTTTAATGACTAAGTATTTGGACAACATGGATCGGGCCTTTCAACAAATCATATTATGTAATCTACTTCTTAGCTGTTAATTTGGTTTCTTTCGATTGAGCCTTTGGTCAAAAAGGGTTTTTATTTTCAACAACTAATTTTATGTGATGCATTTATTTGGTTATCTATTTTAGTCTGATTACTAGGTTTTTATCCCTCAAGGTGGAATGAACCTTTCAACTACTCAAATAATGTAATGTACTTTATTTCATAATTATTTGGTTTCCCATGATTACGACTTTGACCAACCCAGACCAGACATTTCAACTAATCATTGTATGTAATGTACTTATTTATTTTTATTCGGTTTATTAGGGTTTAGTCTTTGATTAACAAGGGATTGACCTTTCAACTAATCATCTTATGTCATGTAGTTTCTTACTTTTATTTGGTTTTTAAGGCCTAGGTGTTTGGTTAGTAAAGAAGGTACCTTTTAAATACTCTTAGTATGTAAATCACTTATTTTCTCTTCAATTGCTTCTTTATGGTTGATTCTTGGGTCGATAAGGATTGATTCTTTCAGCTACTCATAGTATGTGTAATGTTTCCTTTATTTCCATTTGGTTTATAATGGTTTATGATTTGTTTTACATGGAAAGGACCTTTCAACAACTCATATTTTATAATTTAGGTTCTTTCTATTTATTTGGATTTTAATGACTAACTCTTTGGTCAGCAAGAATCAGACCTTTCAACTCATCATATTATATTACTACTTCTTACCTATTTAATTGGTTCCTTACCTTTAAGTCTCTTATCAACAAGGGGTTCATTATTCAATACTAACGTTATGTGATGTATTTCTTTTATCTTTATGTAGTTTCTAATTACTAGGTCTTTGTTCATCAAGAAATTTACCTTTGAACTTCTTAAAGTTTCTAATGCACATTCTTTTCTTTTTATATGGACTCTTAATGTAAGTTTTTGATCTACAAGGGTCATACATTTCAACTGCTTATTATATGTGATGTTATATGTTTCAGTTTAATAGGGTTATATATTTTATTAACAAGGGATGGAATTTTCAACTACACATATAATATAATGTAGCTTGTTTCTTTCATTTGGTTTCGAAGAACCATGTCTTTGGTCAACAAAAAGGGACCTTCTAACTAATAATAGTATGTAAAGCACATATTTTTTCTTTATTTTCATCTTTATGGCCGAGTCTTTGTTTGATAAGGTTTGTTCTATTCAATTGCTCATAATATTTGTAATATTTCCTTTCTTTTGATTTGGTTAATTATGGTTTTGGTTTGGTTTAAACGGGATGGTCATTTCAACTACCAATATTATTTAGTTCAGTTTCTTTCTCTTTGTTTGGTTTTTAATAACTAAGTCTTTATTCAACAAGGAGCACATGTTTCAACTAATCATATTATGTAAAGTACTTCTTACATGTTTATTTTGTATCTTTCGATTAAGTCTTTGATCAACAAGGGATTCTCTTTTCAACAAAATATCTCATGTAATGCATTTATTTCATCACCATTTTGTTTCGAATTACTAGTTCTTTGTTCATCAAGCAATGCACCTTTCAACTACACAAATAATGTAATGTACTTTATTTCCTCCTTATTTGGTTTCTTATGGTTAAGTCTTTGATAAACAGGAGCCTCGAGATTCGACTAATCATTTTATGTAATGAACTTTTGTTAATCTTTATTTGGTAATTTAGGATTCACAAGGAAGGACCTTTCAACTACTCCTGTTATGTAATGTATTTTCTTTCTTTCATTTGGTTTCTAATGGCTAGGTCTTTAGTCAACAAGGAAGGGACATTTCAACTACTCATACTAGGTGAACACTTGTTTTCTCTTGATTTGCTTATGTATTTTTTAATATTTGGTCGATAAGGTTTAATCCTTTCAAATACTCACAGTATGTGTAATATTCCTTTCTTTTCATTAGGTTTATCATGGTTTGGCATTAAGCTTAAATGGGATAGACCTTTCAAATGCTTATATAATATAATGTAGTTTATTTCTCTTCATTTGTTTTTAATGACTAAGTATTTGGACAACATGGATCGGGCCTTTCAACAAATCATATTATGAAATCTACTTCTTAGCTGTTAATTTGGTTTCTTTCGATTGAGCCTTTGGTCAAAAAGGGTTTTTATTTTCAACAACTAATTTTATGTGATGCATTTATTTGGTTATCTCTTTTAGTCTGATTACTAGGTTTTTATCCCTCAAGGTGGAATGAACCTTTCAACTACTCAAATAATGTAATGTACTTTATTTCATAATTATTTGGTTTCCCATGATTACGGCTTTGACCAACCCAGACCAGACATTTCAACTAATCATTGTATGTAATGTACTTATTTATTTTTATTCGGTTTATTAGGGTTTAGTCTTTGATTAACAAGGGATTGACCTTTCAACTAATCATCTTATGTCATGTAGTTTCTTACTTTTATTTGGTTTTTAAGGCCTAGGTGTTTGGTTAGTAAAGAAGGTACCTTTCAAATACTCTTAGTATGTAAATCACTTATTTTCTCTTCAATTGCTTCTTTATGGTTGATTCTTGGGTCGATAAGGATTGATTCTTTCAGCTACTCATAGTATGTGTAATGTTTCCTTTATTTCCATTTGGTTTATAATGGTTTATGATTTGTTTTACATGGAAAGGACCTTTCAACAACTCATATTTTATAATTTAGGTTCTTTCTATTTATTTGGATTTTAATGACTAACTCTTTGGTCAGCAAGAATCAGACCTTTCAACTCATCATATTATATTACTACTTCTTACCTATTTATTTGGTTCCTTACCTTTAAGTCTCTTATCAACAAGGGGTTCATTATTCAATACTAACGTTATGTGATGTATTTCTTTTATCTTTATTTAGTTTCTAATTACTAGGTCTTTGTTCATCAAGAAATTTACCTTTGAACTTCTTAAAGTTTCTAATGCACATTCTTTTCTTTTTATATGGACTCTTAATGTAAGTTTTTGATCTACAAGGGTCATACATTTCAACTGCTTATTATATGTGATGTTATATGTTTCAGTTTAATAGGGTTATATATTTTATTAACAAGGGATGGAATTTTCAACTACACATATAATATAATGTAGCTTGTTTCTTTCATTTGGTTTCGAAGAACCATGTCTTTGGTCAACAAAAAGGGACCTTCTAACTAATCATAGTATGTAAAGCACATATTTTTTCTTTATTTTCATCTTTATGGCCGAGTCTTTGTTTGATAAGGTTTGTTCTATTCAATTGCTCATAATATTTGTAATATTTCCTTTCTTTTGATTTGGTTAATTATGGTTTTGGTTTGGTTTAAACGGGATGGTCATTTCAACTACCAATATTATTTAGTTCAGTTTCTTTCTCTTTGTTTGGTTTTTAATAACTAAGTCTTTATTCAACAAGGAGCACATGTTTCAACTAATCATATTATGTAAAGTACTTCTTACATGTTTATTTTGTATCTTTCGATTAAGTCTTTGATCAACAAGGGATTCTCTTTTCAACAAAATATCTCATGTAATGCATTTATTTCATCACCATTTTGTTTCGAATTACTAGTTCTTTGTTCATCAAGCAATGCACCTTTCAACTACACAAATAATGTAATGTACTTTATTTCCTCCTTATTTGGTTTCTTATGGTTAAGTCTTTGATAAACAGGAGCCTCGAGATTCGACTAATCATTTTATGTAATGAACTTTTGTTAATCTTTATTTGGTAATTTAGGATTCACAAGGAAGGACCTTTCAACTACTCCTGTTATGTAATGTATTTTCTTTCTTTCATTTGGTTTCTAATGGCTAGGTCTTTAGTCAACAAGGAAGGGACATTTCAACTACTCATACTAGGTGAACACTTGTTTTCTCTTGATTTGCTTATGTATTTTTTAATATTTGGTCGATAAGGTTTAATCCTTTCAAATACTCACAGTATGTGTAATATTCCTTTCTTTTCATTAGGTTTATCATGGTTTGGCATTAAGCTTAAATGGGATAGACCTTTCAAATGCTTATATAATATAATGTAGTTTATTTCTCTTCATTTGTTTTTAATGACTAAGTATTTGGACAACATGGATCGGGCCTTTCAACAAATCATATTATGTAATCTACTTCTTAGCTGTTAATTTGGTTTCTTTCGATTGAGCCTTTGGTCAAAAAGGGTTTTTATTTTCAACAACTAATTTTATGTGATGCATTTATTTGGTTATCTATTTTAGTCTGATTACTAGGTTTTTATCCCTCAAGGTGGAATGAACCTTTCAACTACTCAAATAATGTAATGTACTTTATTTCATAATTATTTGGTTTCCCATGATTACGACTTTGACCAACCCAGACCAGACATTTCAACTAATCATTGTATGTAATGTACTTATTTATTTTTATTCGGTTTATTAGGGTTTAGTCTTTGATTAACAAGGGATTGACCTTTCAACTAATCATCTTATGTCATGTAGTTTCTTACTTTTATTTGGTTTTTAAGGCCTAGGTGTTTGGTTAGTAAAGAAGGTACCTTTTAAATACTCTTAGTATGTAAATCACTTATTTTCTCTTCAATTGCTTCTTTATGGTTGATTCTTGGGTCGATAAGGATTGATTCTTTCAGCTACTCATAGTATGTGTAATGTTTCCTTTATTTCCATTTGGTTTATAATGGTTTATGATTTGTTTTACATGGAAAGGACCTTTCAACAACTCATATTTTATAATTTAGGTTCTTTCTATTTATTTGGATTTTAATGACTAACTCTTTGGTCAGCAAGAATCAGACCTTTCAACTCATCATATTATATTACTACTTCTTACCTATTTAATTGGTTCCTTACCTTTAAGTCTCTTATCAACAAGGGGTTCATTATTCAATACTAACGTTATGTGATGTATTTCTTTTATCTTTATGTAGTTTCTAATTACTAGGTCTTTGTTCATCAAGAAATTTACCTTTGAACTTCTTAAAGTTTCTAATGCACATTCTTTTCTTTTTATATGGACTCTTAATGTAAGTTTTTGATCTACAAGGGTCATACATTTCAACTGCTTATTATATGTGATGTTATATGTTTCAGTTTAATAGGGTTATATATTTTATTAACAAGGGATGGAATTTTCAACTACACATATAATATAATGTAGCTTGTTTCTTTCATTTGGTTTCGAAGAACCATGTCTTTGGTCAACAAAAAGGGACCTTCTAACTAATAATAGTATGTAAAGCACATATTTTTTCTTTATTTTCATCTTTATGGCCGAGTCTTTGTTTGATAAGGTTTGTTCTATTCAATTGCTCATAATATTTGTAATATTTCCTTTCTTTTGATTTGGTTAATTATGGTTTTGGTTTGGTTTAAACGGGATGGTCATTTCAACTACCAATATTATTTAGTTCAGTTTCTTTCTCTTTGTTTGGTTTTTAATAACTAAGTCTTTATTCAACAAGGAGCACATGTTTCAACTAATCATATTATGTAAAGTACTTCTTACATGTTTATTTTGTATCTTTCGATTAAGTCTTTGATCAACAAGGGATTCTCTTTTCAACAAAATATCTCATGTAATGCATTTATTTCATCACCATTTTGTTTCGAATTACTAGTTCTTTGTTCATCAAGCAATGCACCTTTCAACTACACAAATAATGTAATGTACTTTATTTCCTCCTTATTTGGTTTCTTATGGTTAAGTCTTTGATAAACAGGAGCCTCGAGATTCGACTAATCATTTTATGTAATGAACTTTTGTTAATCTTTATTTGGTAATTTAGGATTCACAAGGAAGGACCTTTCAACTACTCCTGTTATGTAATGTATTTTCTTTCTTTCATTTGGTTTCTAATGGCTAGGTCTTTAGTCAACAAGGAAGGGACATTTCAACTACTCATACTAGGTGAACACTTGTTTTCTCTTGATTTGCTTATGTATTTTTTAATATTTGGTCGATAAGGTTTAATCCTTTCAAATACTCACAGTATGTGTAATATTCCTTTCTTTTCATTAGGTTTATCATGGTTTGGCATTAAGCTTAAATGGGATAGACCTTTCAAATGCTTATATAATATAATGTAGTTTATTTCTCTTCATTTGTTTTTAATGACTAAGTATTTGGACAACATGGATCGGGCCTTTCAACAAATCATATTATGAAATCTACTTCTTAGCTGTTAATTTGGTTTCTTTCGATTGAGCCTTTGGTCAAAAAGGGTTTTTATTTTCAACAACTAATTTTATGTGATGCATTTATTTGGTTATCTCTTTTAGTCTGATTACTAGGTTTTTATCCCTCAAGGTGGAATGAACCTTTCAACTACTCAAATAATGTAATGTACTTTATTTCATAATTATTTGGTTTCCCATGATTACGGCTTTGACCAACCCAGACCAGACATTTCAACTAATCATTGTATGTAATGTACTTATTTATTTTTATTCGGTTTATTAGGGTTTAGTCTTTGATTAACAAGGGATTGACCTTTCAACTAATCATCTTATGTCATGTAGTTTCTTACTTTTATTTGGTTTTTAAGGCCTAGGTGTTTGGTTAGTAAAGAAGGTACCTTTCAAATACTCTTAGTATGTAAATCACTTATTTTCTCTTCAATTGCTTCTTTATGGTTGATTCTTGGGTCGATAAGGATTGATTCTTTCAGCTACTCATAGTATGTGTAATGTTTCCTTTATTTCCATTTGGTTTATAATGGTTTATGATTTGTTTTACATGGAAAGGACCTTTCAACAACTCATATTTTATAATTTAGGTTCTTTCTATTTATTTGGATTTTAATGACTAACTCTTTGGTCAGCAAGAATCAGACCTTTCAACTCATCATATTATATTACTACTTCTTACCTATTTATTTGGTTCCTTACCTTTAAGTCTCTTATCAACAAGGGGTTCATTATTCAATACTAACGTTATGTGATGTATTTCTTTTATCTTTATTTAGTTTCTAATTACTAGGTCTTTGTTCATCAAGAAATTTACCTTTGAACTTCTTAAAGTTTCTAATGCACATTCTTTTCTTTTTATATGGACTCTTAATGTAAGTTTTTGATCTACAAGGGTCATACATTTCAACTGCTTATTATATGTGATGTTATATGTTTCAGTTTAATAGGGTTATATATTTTATTAACAAGGGATGGAATTTTCAACTACACATATAATATAATGTAGCTTGTTTCTTTCATTTGGTTTCGAAGAACCATGTCTTTGGTCAACAAAAAGGGACCTTCTAACTAATCATAGTATGTAAAGCACATATTTTTTCTTTATTTTCATCTTTATGGCCGAGTCTTTGTTTGATAAGGTTTGTTCTATTCAATTGCTCATAATATTTGTAATATTTCCTTTCTTTTGATTTGGTTAATTATGGTTTTGGTTTGGTTTAAACGGGATGGTCATTTCAACTACCAATATTATTTAGTTCAGTTTCTTTCTCTTTGTTTGGTTTTTAATAACTAAGTCTTTATTCAACAAGGAGCACATGTTTCAACTAATCATATTATGTAAAGTACTTCTTACATGTTTATTTTGTATCTTTCGATTAAGTCTTTGATCAACAAGGGATTCTCTTTTCAACAAAATATCTCATGTAATGCATTTATTTCATCACCATTTTGTTTCGAATTACTAGTTCTTTGTTCATCAAGCAATGCACCTTTCAACTACACAAATAATGTAATGTACTTTATTTCCTCCTTATTTGGTTTCTTATGGTTAAGTCTTTGATAAACAGGAGCCTCGAGATTCGACTAATCATTTTATGTAATGAACTTTTGTTAATCTTTATTTGGTAATTTAGGATTCACAAGGAAGGACCTTTCAACTACTCCTGTTATGTAATGTATTTTCTTTCTTTCATTTGGTTTCTAATGGCTAGGTCTTTAGTCAACAAGGAAGGGACATTTCAACTACTCATACTAGGTGAACACTTGTTTTCTCTTGATTTGCTTATGTATTTTTTAATATTTGGTCGATAAGGTTTAATCCTTTCAAATACTCACAGTATGTGTAATATTCCTTTCTTTTCATTAGGTTTATCATGGTTTGGCATTAAGCTTAAATGGGATAGACCTTTCAAATGCTTATATAATATAATGTAGTTTATTTCTCTTCATTTGTTTTTAATGACTAAGTATTTGGACAACATGGATCGGGCCTTTCAACAAATCATATTATGTAATCTACTTCTTAGCTGTTAATTTGGTTTCTTTCGATTGAGCCTTTGGTCAAAAAGGGTTTTTATTTTCAACAACTAATTTTATGTGATGCATTTATTTGGTTATCTATTTTAGTCTGATTACTAGGTTTTTATCCCTCAAGGTGGAATGAACCTTTCAACTACTCAAATAATGTAATGTACTTTATTTCATAATTATTTGGTTTCCCATGATTACGACTTTGACCAACCCAGACCAGACATTTCAACTAATCATTGTATGTAATGTACTTATTTATTTTTATTCGGTTTATTAGGGTTTAGTCTTTGATTAACAAGGGATTGACCTTTCAACTAATCATCTTATGTCATGTAGTTTCTTACTTTTATTTGGTTTTTAAGGCCTAGGTGTTTGGTTAGTAAAGAAGGTACCTTTTAAATACTCTTAGTATGTAAATCACTTATTTTCTCTTCAATTGCTTCTTTATGGTTGATTCTTGGGTCGATAAGGATTGATTCTTTCAGCTACTCATAGTATGTGTAATGTTTCCTTTATTTCCATTTGGTTTATAATGGTTTATGATTTGTTTTACATGGAAAGGACCTTTCAACAACTCATATTTTATAATTTAGGTTCTTTCTATTTATTTGGATTTTAATGACTAACTCTTTGGTCAGCAAGAATCAGACCTTTCAACTCATCATATTATATTACTACTTCTTACCTATTTAATTGGTTCCTTACCTTTAAGTCTCTTATCAACAAGGGGTTCATTATTCAATACTAACGTTATGTGATGTATTTCTTTTATCTTTATGTAGTTTCTAATTACTAGGTCTTTGTTCATCAAGAAATTTACCTTTGAACTTCTTAAAGTTTCTAATGCACATTCTTTTCTTTTTATATGGACTCTTAATGTAAGTTTTTGATCTACAAGGGTCATACATTTCAACTGCTTATTATATGTGATGTTATATGTTTCAGTTTAATAGGGTTATATATTTTATTAACAAGGGATGGAATTTTCAACTACACATATAATATAATGTAGCTTGTTTCTTTCATTTGGTTTCGAAGAACCATGTCTTTGGTCAACAAAAAGGGACCTTCTAACTAATCATAGTATGTAAAGCACATATTTTTTCTTTATTTTCATCTTTATGGCCGAGTCTTTGTTTGATAAGGTTTGTTCTATTCAATTGCTCATAATATTTGTAATATTTCCTTTCTTTTGATTTGGTTAATTATGGTTTTGGTTTGGTTTAAACGGGATGGTCATTTCAACTACCAATATTATTTAGTTCAGTTTCTTTCTCTTTGTTTGGTTTTTAATAACTAAGTCTTTATTCAACAAGGAGCACATGTTTCAACTAATCATATTATGTAAAGTACTTCTTACATGTTTATTTTGTATCTTTCGATTAAGTCTTTGATCAACAAGGGATTCTCTTTTCAACAAAATATCTCATGTAATGCATTTATTTCATCACCATTTTGTTTCGAATTACTAGTTCTTTGTTCATCAAGCAATGCACCTTTCAACTACACAAATAATGTAATGTACTTTATTTCCTCCTTATTTGGTTTCTTATGGTTAAGTCTTTGATAAACAGGAGCCTCGAGATTCGACTAATCATTTTATGTAATGAACTTTTGTTAATCTTTATTTGGTAATTTAGGATTCACAAGGAAGGACCTTTCAACTACTCCTGTTATGTAATGTATTTTCTTTCTTTCATTTGGTTTCTAATGGCTAGGTCTTTAGTCAACAAGGAAGGGACATTTCAACTACTCATACTAGGTGAACACTTGTTTTCTCTTGATTTGCTTATGTATTTTTTAATATTTGGTCGATAAGGTTTAATCCTTTCAAATACTCACAGTATGTGTAATATTCCTTTCTTTTCATTAGGTTTATCATGGTTTGGCATTAAGCTTAAATGGGATAGACCTTTCAAATGCTTATATAATATAATGTAGTTTATTTCTCTTCATTTGTTTTTAATGACTAAGTATTTGGACAACATGGATCGGGCCTTTCAACAAATCATATTATGAAATCTACTTCTTAGCTGTTAATTTGGTTTCTTTCGATTGAGCCTTTGGTCAAAAAGGGTTTTTATTTTCAACAACTAATTTTATGTGATGCATTTATTTGGTTATCTCTTTTAGTCTGATTACTAGGTTTTTATCCCTCAAGGTGGAATGAACCTTTCAACTACTCAAATAATGTAATGTACTTTATTTCATAATTATTTGGTTTCCCATGATTACGGCTTTGACCAACCCAGACCAGACATTTCAACTAATCATTGTATGTAATGTACTTATTTATTTTTATTCGGTTTATTAGGGTTTAGTCTTTGATTAACAAGGGATTGACCTTTCAACTAATCATCTTATGTCATGTAGTTTCTTACTTTTATTTGGTTTTTAAGGCCTAGGTGTTTGGTTAGTAAAGAAGGTACCTTTCAAATACTCTTAGTATGTAAATCACTTATTTTCTCTTCAATTGCTTCTTTATGGTTGATTCTTGGGTCGATAAGGATTGATTCTTTCAGCTACTCATAGTATGTGTAATGTTTCCTTTATTTCCATTTGGTTTATAATGGTTTATGATTTGTTTTACATGGAAAGGACCTTTCAACAACTCATATTTTATAATTTAGGTTCTTTCTATTTATTTGGATTTTAATGACTAACTCTTTGGTCAGCAAGAATCAGACCTTTCAACTCATCATATTATATTACTACTTCTTACCTATTTATTTGGTTCCTTACCTTTAAGTCTCTTATCAACAAGGGGTTCATTATTCAATACTAACGTTATGTGATGTATTTCTTTTATCTTTATTTAGTTTCTAATTACTAGGTCTTTGTTCATCAAGAAATTTACCTTTGAACTTCTTAAAGTTTCTAATGCACATTCTTTTCTTTTTATATGGACTCTTAATGTAAGTTTTTGATCTACAAGGGTCATACATTTCAACTGCTTATTATATGTGATGTTATATGTTTCAGTTTAATAGGGTTATATATTTTATTAACAAGGGATGGAATTTTCAACTACACATATAATATAATGTAGCTTGTTTCTTTCATTTGGTTTCGAAGAACCATGTCTTTGGTCAACAAAAAGGGACCTTCTAACTAATCATAGTATGTAAAGCACATATTTTTTCTTTATTTTCATCTTTATGGCCGAGTCTTTGTTTGATAAGGTTTGTTCTATTCAATTGCTCATAATATTTGTAATATTTCCTTTCTTTTGATTTGGTTAATTATGGTTTTGGTTTGGTTTAAACGGGATGGTCATTTCAACTACCAATATTATTTAGTTCAGTTTCTTTCTCTTTGTTTGGTTTTTAATAACTAAGTCTTTATTCAACAAGGAGCACATGTTTCAACTAATCATATTATGTAAAGTACTTCTTACATGTTTATTTTGTATCTTTCGATTAAGTCTTTGATCAACAAGGGATTCTCTTTTCAACAAAATATCTCATGTAATGCATTTATTTCATCACCATTTTGTTTCGAATTACTAGTTCTTTGTTCATCAAGCAATGCACCTTTCAACTACACAAATAATGTAATGTACTTTATTTCCTCCTTATTTGGTTTCTTATGGTTAAGTCTTTGATAAACAGGAGCCTCGAGATTCGACTAATCATTTTATGTAATGAACTTTTGTTAATCTTTATTTGGTAATTTAGGATTCACAAGGAAGGACCTTTCAACTACTCCTGTTATGTAATGTATTTTCTTTCTTTCATTTGGTTTCTAATGGCTAGGTCTTTAGTCAACAAGGAAGGGACATTTCAACTACTCATACTAGGTGAACACTTGTTTTCTCTTGATTTGCTTATGTATTTTTTAATATTTGGTCGATAAGGTTTAATCCTTTCAAATACTCACAGTATGTGTAATATTCCTTTCTTTTCATTAGGTTTATCATGGTTTGGCATTAAGCTTAAATGGGATAGACCTTTCAAATGCTTATATAATATAATGTAGTTTATTTCTCTTCATTTGTTTTTAATGACTAAGTATTTGGACAACATGGATCGGGCCTTTCAACAAATCATATTATGAAATCTACTTCTTAGCTGTTAATTTGGTTTCTTTCGATTGAGCCTTTGGTCAAAAAGGGTTTTTATTTTCAACAACTAATTTTATGTGATGCATTTATTTGGTTATCTCTTTTAGTCTGATTACTAGGTTTTTATCCCTCAAGGTGGAATGAACCTTTCAACTACTCAAATAATGTAATGTACTTTATTTCATAATTATTTGGTTTCCCATGATTACGGCTTTGACCAACCCAGACCAGACATTTCAACTAATCATTGTATGTAATGTACTTATTTATTTTTATTCGGTTTATTAGGGTTTAGTCTTTGATTAACAAGGGATTGACCTTTCAACTAATCATCTTATGTCATGTAGTTTCTTACTTTTATTTGGTTTTTAAGGCCTAGGTGTTTGGTTAGTAAAGAAGGTACCTTTCAAATACTCTTAGTATGTAAATCACTTATTTTCTCTTCAATTGCTTCTTTATGGTTGATTCTTGGGTCGATAAGGATTGATTCTTTCAGCTACTCATAGTATGTGTAATGTTTCCTTTATTTCCATTTGGTTTATAATGGTTTATGATTTGTTTTACATGGAAAGGACCTTTCAACAACTCATATTTTATAATTTAGGTTCTTTCTATTTATTTGGATTTTAATGACTAACTCTTTGGTCAGCAAGAATCAGACCTTTCAACTCATCATATTATATTACTACTTCTTACCTATTTATTTGGTTCCTTACCTTTAAGTCTCTTATCAACAAGGGGTTCATTATTCAATACTAACGTTATGTGATGTATTTCTTTTATCTTTATTTAGTTTCTAATTACTAGGTCTTTGTTCATCAAGAAATTTACCTTTGAACTTCTTAAAGTTTCTAATGCACATTCTTTTCTTTTTATATGGACTCTTAATGTAAGTTTTTGATCTACAAGGGTCATACATTTCAACTGCTTATTATATGTGATGTTATATGTTTCAGTTTAATAGGGTTATATATTTTATTAACAAGGGATGGAATTTTCAACTACACATATAATATAATGTAGCTTGTTTCTTTCATTTGGTTTCGAAGAACCATGTCTTTGGTCAACAAAAAGGGACCTTCTAACTAATCATAGTATGTAAAGCACATATTTTTTCTTTATTTTCATCTTTATGGCCGAGTCTTTGTTTGATAAGGTTTGTTCTATTCAATTGCTCATAATATTTGTAATATTTCCTTTCTTTTGATTTGGTTAATTATGGTTTTGGTTTGGTTTAAACGGGATGGTCATTTCAACTACCAATATTATTTAGTTCAGTTTCTTTCTCTTTGTTTGGTTTTTAATAACTAAGTCTTTATTCAACAAGGAGCACATGTTTCAACTAATCATATTATGTAAAGTACTTCTTACATGTTTATTTTGTATCTTTCGATTAAGTCTTTGATCAACAAGGGATTCTCTTTTCAACAAAATATCTCATGTAATGCATTTATTTCATCACCATTTTGTTTCGAATTACTAGTTCTTTGTTCATCAAGCAATGCACCTTTCAACTACACAAATAATTTAATGTACTTTATTTCCTCCTTATTTGGTTTCTTATGGTTAAGTCTTTGATAAATAGGAGCCTCGAGATTCGACTAATCATTTTATGTAATGAACTTTTTTTAATCTTTATTTGGTAATTTAGGATTCACAAGGAAGGACCTTTCAACTACTCCTGTTATGTAATGTATTTTCTTTCTTTCATTTGGTTTCTAATGGCTAGGTCTTTAGTCAACAAGGAAGGGACATTTCAACTACTCATACTAGGTGAACACTTGTTTTCTCTTGATTTGCTTATTTATTTTTTAATATTTGGTCGATAAGGTTTAATCCTTTCAAATACTCACAGTATGTGTAATATTCCTTTCTTTTCATTAGGTTTATCATGGTTTGGCATTAAGCTTAAATGGGATAGACCTTTCAAATGCTTATATAATATAATGTAGTTTATTTCTCTTCATTTGTTTTTAATGACTAAGTATTTGGACAACATGGATCGGGCCTTTCAACAAATCATATTATGAAATCTACTTCTTAGCTGTTAATTTGGTTTCTTTCGATTGAGCCTTTGGTCAAAAAGGGTTTTTATTTTCAACAACTAATTTTATGTGATGCATTTATTTGGTTATCTCTTTTAGTCTGATTACTAGGTTTTTATCCCTCAAGGTGGAATGAACCTTTCAACTACTCAAATAATGTAATGTACTTTATTTCATAATTATTTGGTTTCCCATGATTACGGCTTTGACCAACCCAGACCAGACATTTCAACTAATCATTGTATGTAATGTACTTATTTATTTTTATTCGGTTTATTAGGGTTTAGTCTTTGATTAACAAGGGATTGACCTTTCAACTAATCATCTTATGTCATGTAGTTTCTTACTTTTATTTGGTTTTTAAGGCCTAGGTGTTTGGTTAGTAAAGAAGGTACCTTTCAAATACTCTTAGTATGTAAATCACTTATTTTCTCTTCAATTGCTTCTTTATGGTTGATTCTTGGGTCGATAAGGATTGATTCTTTCAGCTACTCATAGTATGTGTAATGTTTCCTTTATTTCCATTTGGTTTATAATGGTTTATGATTTGTTTTACATGGAAAGGACCTTTCAACAACTCATATTTTATAATTTAGGTTCTTTCTATTTATTTGGATTTTAATGACTAACTCTTTGGTCAGCAAGAATCAGACCTTTCAACTCATCATATTATATTACTACTTCTTACCTATTTAATTGGTTCCTTACCTTTAAGTCTCTTATCAACAAGGGGTTCATTATTCAATACTAACGTTATGTGATGTATTTCTTTTATCTTTATGTAGTTTCTAATTACTAGGTCTTTGTTCATCAAGAAATTTACCTTTGAACTTCTTAAAGTTTCTAATGCACATTCTTTTCTTTTTATATGGACTCTTAATGTAAGTTTTTGATCTACAAGGGTCATACATTTCAACTGCTTATTATATGTGATGTTATATGTTTCAGTTTAATAGGGTTATATATTTTATTAATAAGGGATGGAATTTTCAACTACACATATAATATAATGTAGCTTGTTTCTTTCATTTGGTTTCGAAGAACTATGTCTTTGGTCAACAAAAAGGGACCTTCTAAATAATCATATTATGTAAAGCATATATTTTTTCTTCATTTTCATCTTTATGGTCGAGTCTTTGTTTGATAAGGTTTGTTCTATTCAACTGCTCATAATATGTGTAATATTTCCTTTCTTTTGATTTGGTTTATTATGGTTTGGGTTTGGTTTAAACGGGATGGACATTTCAACTACCAATATTATTTAGTTCAGTTTCTTTCTCTTTGTTTGGCTTTTAATACTAAGTCTTTAGTCAACATGGACCACATGTTTCAACTAATCATATTATGTAAAGTACTTCTTACATGTTTATTTTGTTTCTTTCGATTAAGTCTTGGATCAACAAGGGATTCTCTTTTCAACAAAATATCTCATGTAATGCATTTATTTCATCACCATTTTGTTTCTAATTACTAGTTCTTTGTTCATCAAGCAATGCACCTTTCAACTACACAAATAATGTAATGTACTTTATTTCCTCCTTATTTGGTTTCTTATGGTTAAGTCTTTGATAAACAGGAGCCTCGAGATTCGACTAATCATTTTATGTAATGAACTTTTGTTAATCTTTATTTGGTAATTTAGGATTCACAAGGAAGGACCTTTCAACTACTCCTGTTATGTAATGTATTTTCTTTCTTTCATTTGGTTTCTAATGGCTAGGTCTTTAGTCAACAAGGAAGGGACATTTCAACTACTCATACTAGGTGAACACTTGTTTTCTCTTGATTTGCTTATGTATTTTTTAATATTTGGTCGATAAGGTTTAATCCTTTCAAATACTCACAGTATGTGTAATATTCCTTTCTTTTCATTAGGTTTATCATGGTTTGGCATTAAGCTTAAATGGGATAGACCTTTCAAATGCTTATATAATATAATGTAGTTTATTTCTCTTCATTTGTTTTTAATGACTAAGTATTTGGACAACATGGATCGGGCCTTTCAACAAATCATATTATGAAATCTACTTCTTAGCTGTTAATTTGGTTTCTTTCGATTGAGCCTTTGGTCAAAAAGGGTTTTTATTTTCAACAACTAATTTTATGTGATGCATTTATTTGGTTATCTCTTTTAGTCTGATTACTAGGTTTTTATCCCTCAAGGTGGAATGAACCTTTCAACTACTCAAATAATGTAATGTACTTTATTTCATAATTATTTGGTTTCCCATGATTACGGCTTTGACCAACCCAGACCAGACATTTCAACTAATCATTGTATGTAATGTACTTATTTATTTTTATTCGGTTTATTAGGGTTTAGTCTTTGATTAACAAGGGATTGACCTTTCAACTAATCATCTTATGTCATGTAGTTTCTTACTTTTATTTGGTTTTTAAGGCCTAGGTGTTTGGTTAGTAAAGAAGGTACCTTTCAAATACTCTTAGTATGTAAATCACTTATTTTCTCTTCAATTGCTTCTTTATGGTTGATTCTTGGGTCGATAAGGATTGATTCTTTCAGCTACTCATAGTATGTGTAATGTTTCCTTTATTTCCATTTGGTTTATAATGGTTTATGATTTGTTTTACATGGAAAGGACCTTTCAACAACTCATATTTTATAATTTAGGTTCTTTCTATTTATTTGGATTTTAATGACTAACTCTTTGGTCAGCAAGAATCAGACCTTTCAACTCATCATATTATATTACTACTTCTTACCTATTTATTTGGTTCCTTACCTTTAAGTCTCTTATCAACAAGGGGTTCATTATTCAATACTAACGTTATGTGATGTATTTCTTTTATCTTTATTTAGTTTCTAATTACTAGGTCTTTGTTCATCAAGAAATTTACCTTTGAACTTCTTAAAGTTTCTAATGCACATTCTTTTCTTTTTATATGGACTCTTAATGTAAGTTTTTGATCTACAAGGGTCATACATTTCAACTGCTTATTATATGTGATGTTATATGTTTCAGTTTAATAGGGTTATATATTTTATTAACAAGGGATGGAATTTTCAACTACACATATAATATAATGTAGCTTGTTTCTTTCATTTGGTTTCGAAGAACCATGTCTTTGGTCAACAAAAAGGGACCTTCTAACTAATCATAGTATGTAAAGCACATATTTTTTCTTTATTTTCATCTTTATGGCCGAGTCTTTGTTTGATAAGGTTTGTTCTATTCAATTGCTCATAATATTTGTAATATTTCCTTTCTTTTGATTTGGTTAATTATGGTTTTGGTTTGGTTTAAACGGGATGGTCATTTCAACTACCAATATTATTTAGTTCAGTTTCTTTCTCTTTGTTTGGTTTTTAATAACTAAGTCTTTATTCAACAAGGAGCACATGTTTCAACTAATCATATTATGTAAAGTACTTCTTACATGTTTATTTTGTATCTTTCGATTAAGTCTTTGATCAACAAGGGATTCTCTTTTCAACAAAATATCTCATGTAATGCATTTATTTCATCACCATTTTGTTTCGAATTACTAGTTCTTTGTTCATCAAGCAATGCACCTTTCAACTACACAAATAATTTAATGTACTTTATTTCCTCCTTATTTGGTTTCTTATGGTTAAGTCTTTGATAAATAGGAGCCTCGAGATTCGACTAATCATTTTATGTAATGAACTTTTTTTAATCTTTATTTGGTAATTTAGGATTCACAAGGAAGGACCTTTCAACTACTCCTGTTATGTAATGTATTTTCTTTCTTTCATTTGGTTTCTAATGGCTAGGTCTTTAGTCAACAAGGAAGGGACATTTCAACTACTCATACTAGGTGAACACTTGTTTTCTCTTGATTTGCTTATTTATTTTTTAATATTTGGTCGATAAGGTTTAATCCTTTCAAATACTCACAGTATGTGTAATATTCCTTTCTTTTCATTAGGTTTATCATGGTTTGGCATTAAGCTTAAATGGGATAGACCTTTCAAATGCTTATATAATATAATGTAGTTTATTTCTCTTCATTTGTTTTTAATGACTAAGTATTTGGACAACATGGATCGGGCCTTTCAACAAATCATATTATGAAATCTACTTCTTAGCTGTTAATTTGGTTTCTTTCGATTGAGCCTTTGGTCAAAAAGGGTTTTTATTTTCAACAACTAATTTTATGTGATGCATTTATTTGGTTATCTCTTTTAGTCTGATTACTAGGTTTTTATCCCTCAAGGTGGAATGAACCTTTCAACTACTCAAATAATGTAATGTACTTTATTTCATAATTATTTGGTTTCCCATGATTACGGCTTTGACCAACCCAGACCAGACATTTCAACTAATCATTGTATGTAATGTACTTATTTATTTTTATTCGGTTTATTAGGGTTTAGTCTTTGATTAACAAGGGATTGACCTTTCAACTAATCATCTTATGTCATGTAGTTTCTTACTTTTATTTGGTTTTTAAGGCCTAGGTGTTTGGTTAGTAAAGAAGGTACCTTTCAAATACTCTTAGTATGTAAATCACTTATTTTCTCTTCAATTGCTTCTTTATGGTTGATTCTTGGGTCGATAAGGATTGATTCTTTCAGCTACTCATAGTATGTGTAATGTTTCCTTTATTTCCATTTGGTTTATAATGGTTTATGATTTGTTTTACATGGAAAGGACCTTTCAACAACTCATATTTTATAATTTAGGTTCTTTCTATTTATTTGGATTTTAATGACTAACTCTTTGGTCAGCAAGAATCAGACCTTTCAACTCATCATATTATATTACTACTTCTTACCTATTTATTTGGTTCCTTACCTTTAAGTCTCTTATCAACAAGGGGTTCATTATTCAATACTAACGTTATGTGATGTATTTCTTTTATCTTTATTTAGTTTCTAATTACTAGGTCTTTGTTCATCAAGAAATTTACCTTTGAACTTCTTAAAGTTTCTAATGCACATTCTTTTCTTTTTATATGGACTCTTAATGTAAGTTTTTGATCTACAAGGGTCATACATTTCAACTGCTTATTATATGTGATGTTATATGTTTCAGTTTAATAGGGTTATATATTTTATTAACAAGGGATGGAATTTTCAACTACACATATAATATAATGTAGCTTGTTTCTTTCATTTGGTTTCGAAGAACCATGTCTTTGGTCAACAAAAAGGGACCTTCTAACTAATCATAGTATGTAAAGCACATATTTTTTCTTTATTTTCATCTTTATGGCCGAGTCTTTGTTTGATAAGGTTTGTTCTATTCAATTGCTCATAATATTTGTAATATTTCCTTTCTTTTGATTTGGTTAATTATGGTTTTGGTTTGGTTTAAACGGGATGGTCATTTCAACTACCAATATTATTTAGTTCAGTTTCTTTCTCTTTGTTTGGTTTTTAATAACTAAGTCTTTATTCAACAAGGAGCACATGTTTCAACTAATCATATTATGTAAAGTACTTCTTACATGTTTATTTTGTATCTTTCGATTAAGTCTTTGATCAACAAGGGATTCTCTTTTCAACAAAATATCTCATGTAATGCATTTATTTCATCACCATTTTGTTTCGAATTACTAGTTCTTTGTTCATCAAGCAATGCACCTTTCAACTACACAAATAATTTAATGTACTTTATTTCCTCCTTATTTGGTTTCTTATGGTTAAGTCTTTGATAAATAGGAGCCTCGAGATTCGACTAATCATTTTATGTAATGAACTTTTTTTAATCTTTATTTGGTAATTTAGGATTCACAAGGAAGGACCTTTCAACTACTCCTGTTATGTAATGTATTTTCTTTCTTTCATTTGGTTTCTAATGGCTAGGTCTTTAGTCAACAAGGAAGGGACATTTCAACTACTCATACTAGGTGAACACTTGTTTTCTCTTGATTTGCTTATTTATTTTTTAATATTTGGTCGATAAGGTTTAATCCTTTCAAATACTCACAGTATGTGTAATATTCCTTTCTTTTCATTAGGTTTATCATGGTTTGGCATTAAGCTTAAATGGGATAGACCTTTCAAATGCTTATATAATATAATGTAGTTTATTTCTCTTCATTTGTTTTTAATGACTAAGTATTTGGACAACATGGATCGGGCCTTTCAACAAATCATATTATGAAATCTACTTCTTAGCTGTTAATTTGGTTTCTTTCGATTGAGCCTTTGGTCAAAAAGGGTTTTTATTTTCAACAACTAATTTTATGTGATGCATTTATTTGGTTATCTCTTTTAGTCTGATTACTAGGTTTTTATCCCTCAAGGTGGAATGAACCTTTCAACTACTCAAATAATGTAATGTACTTTATTTCATAATTATTTGGTTTCCCATGATTACGACTTTGACCAACCCAGACCAGACATTTCAACTAATCATTGTATGTAATGTACTTATTTATTTTTATTCGGTTTATTAGGGTTTAGTCTTTGATTAACAAGGGATTGACCTTTCAACTAATCATCTTATGTCATGTAGTTTCTTACTTTTATTTGGTTTTTAAGGCCTAGGTGTTTGGTTAGTAAAGAAGGTACCTTTTAAATACTCTTAGTATGTAAATCACTTATTTTCTCTTCAATTGCTTCTTTATGGTTGATTCTTGGGTCGATAAGGATTGATTCTTTCAGCTACTCATAGTATGTGTAATGTTTCCTTTATTTCCATTTGGTTTATAATGGTTTATGATTTGTTTTACATGGAAAGGACCTTTCAACAACTCATATTTTATAATTTAGGTTCTTTCTATTTATTTGGATTTTAATGACTAACTCTTTGGTCAGCAAGAATCAGACCTTTCAACTCATCATATTATATTACTACTTCTTACCTATTTAATTGGTTCCTTACCTTTAAGTCTCTTATCAACAAGGGGTTCATTATTCAATACTAACGTTATGTGATGTATTTCTTTTATCTTTATGTAGTTTCTAATTACTAGGTCTTTGTTCATCAAGAAATTTACCTTTGAACTTCTTAAAGTTTCTAATGCACATTCTTTTCTTTTTATATGGACTCTTAATGTAAGTTTTTGATCTACAAGGGTCATACATTTCAACTGCTTATTATATGTGATGTTATATGTTTCAGTTTAATAGGGTTATATATTTTATTAATAAGGGATGGAATTTTCAACTACACATATAATATAATGTAGCTTGTTTCTTTCATTTGGTTTCGAAGAACTATGTCTTTGGTCAACAAAAAGGGACCTTCTAAATAATCATATTATGTAAAGCATATATTTTTTCTTCATTTTCATCTTTATGGTCGAGTCTTTGTTTGATAAGGTTTGTTCTATTCAACTGCTCATAATATGTGTAATATTTCCTTTCTTTTGATTTGGTTTATTATGGTTTGGGTTTGGTTTAAACGGGATGGACATTTCAACTACCAATATTATTTAGTTCAGTTTCTTTCTCTTTGTTTGGCTTTTAATACTAAGTCTTTAGTCAACATGGACCACATGTTTCAACTAATCATATTATGTAAAGTACTTCTTACATGTTTATTTTGTTTCTTTCGATTAAGTCTTGGATCAACAAGGGATTCTCTTTTCAACAAAATATCTCATGTAATGCATTTATTTCATCACCATTTTGTTTCTAATTACTAGTTCTTTGTTCATCAAGCAATGCACCTTTCAACTACACAAATAATGTAATGTACTTTATTTCCTCCTTATTTGGTTTCTTATGGTTAAGTCTTTGATAAACAGGAGCCTCGAGATTCGACTAATCATTTTATGTAATGAACTTTTGTTAATCTTTATTTGGTAATTTAGGATTCACAAGGAAGGACCTTTCAACTACTCCTGTTATGTAATGTATTTTCTTTCTTTCATTTGGTTTCTAATGGCTAGGTCTTTAGTCAACAAGGAAGGGACATTTCAACTACTCATACTAGGTGAACACTTGTTTTCTCTTGATTTGCTTATGTATTTTTTAATATTTGGTCGATAAGGTTTAATCCTTTCAAATACTCACAGTATGTGTAATATTCCTTTCTTTTCATTAGGTTTATCATGGTTTGGCATTAAGCTTAAATGGGATAGACCTTTCAAATGCTTATATAATATAATGTAGTTTATTTCTCTTCATTTGTTTTTAATGACTAAGTATTTGGACAACATGGATCGGGCCTTTCAACAAATCATATTATGAAATCTACTTCTTAGCTGTTAATTTGGTTTCTTTCGATTGAGCCTTTGGTCAAAAAGGGTTTTTATTTTCAACAACTAATTTTATGTGATGCATTTATTTGGTTATCTCTTTTAGTCTGATTACTAGGTTTTTATCCCTCAAGGTGGAATGAACCTTTCAACTACTCAAATAATGTAATGTACTTTATTTCATAATTATTTGGTTTCCCATGATTACGGCTTTGACCAACCCAGACCAGACATTTCAACTAATCATTGTATGTAATGTACTTATTTATTTTTATTCGGTTTATTAGGGTTTAGTCTTTGATTAACAAGGGATTGACCTTTCAACTAATCATCTTATGTCATGTAGTTTCTTACTTTTATTTGGTTTTTAAGGCCTAGGTGTTTGGTTAGTAAAGAAGGTACCTTTCAAATACTCTTAGTATGTAAATCACTTATTTTCTCTTCAATTGCTTCTTTATGGTTGATTCTTGGGTCGATAAGGATTGATTCTTTCAGCTACTCATAGTATGTGTAATGTTTCCTTTATTTCCATTTGGTTTATAATGGTTTATGATTTGTTTTACATGGAAAGGACCTTTCAACAACTCATATTTTATAATTTAGGTTCTTTCTATTTATTTGGATTTTAATGACTAACTCTTTGGTCAGCAAGAATCAGACCTTTCAACTCATCATATTATATTACTACTTCTTACCTATTTATTTGGTTCCTTACCTTTAAGTCTCTTATCAACAAGGGGTTCATTATTCAATACTAACGTTATGTGATGTATTTCTTTTATCTTTATTTAGTTTCTAATTACTAGGTCTTTGTTCATCAAGAAATTTACCTTTGAACTTCTTAAAGTTTCTAATGCACATTCTTTTCTTTTTATATGGACTCTTAATGTAAGTTTTTGATCTACAAGGGTCATACATTTCAACTGCTTATTATATGTGATGTTATATGTTTCAGTTTAATAGGGTTATATATTTTATTAACAAGGGATGGAATTTTCAACTACACATATAATATAATGTAGCTTGTTTCTTTCATTTGGTTTCGAAGAACCATGTCTTTGGTCAACAAAAAGGGACCTTCTAACTAATCATAGTATGTAAAGCACATATTTTTTCTTTATTTTCATCTTTATGGCCGAGTCTTTGTTTGATAAGGTTTGTTCTATTCAATTGCTCATAATATTTGTAATATTTCCTTTCTTTTGATTTGGTTAATTATGGTTTTGGTTTGGTTTAAACGGGATGGTCATTTCAACTACCAATATTATTTAGTTCAGTTTCTTTCTCTTTGTTTGGTTTTTAATAACTAAGTCTTTATTCAACAAGGAGCACATGTTTCAACTAATCATATTATGTAAAGTACTTCTTACATGTTTATTTTGTATCTTTCGATTAAGTCTTTGATCAACAAGGGATTCTCTTTTCAACAAAATATCTCATGTAATGCATTTATTTCATCACCATTTTGTTTCGAATTACTAGTTCTTTGTTCATCAAGCAATGCACCTTTCAACTACACAAATAATTTAATGTACTTTATTTCCTCCTTATTTGGTTTCTTATGGTTAAGTCTTTGATAAATAGGAGCCTCGAGATTCGACTAATCATTTTATGTAATGAACTTTTTTTAATCTTTATTTGGTAATTTAGGATTCACAAGGAAGGACCTTTCAACTACTCCTGTTATGTAATGTATTTTCTTTCTTTCATTTGGTTTCTAATGGCTAGGTCTTTAGTCAACAAGGAAGGGACATTTCAACTACTCATACTAGGTGAACACTTGTTTTCTCTTGATTTGCTTATTTATTTTTTAATATTTGGTCGATAAGGTTTAATCCTTTCAAATACTCACAGTATGTGTAATATTCCTTTCTTTTCATTAGGTTTATCATGGTTTGGCATTAAGCTTAAATGGGATAGACCTTTCAAATGCTTATATAATATAATGTAGTTTATTTCTCTTCATTTGTTTTTAATGACTAAGTATTTGGACAACATGGATCGGGCCTTTCAACAAATCATATTATGAAATCTACTTCTTAGCTGTTAATTTGGTTTCTTTCGATTGAGCCTTTGGTCAAAAAGGGTTTTTATTTTCAACAACTAATTTTATGTGATGCATTTATTTGGTTATCTCTTTTAGTCTGATTACTAGGTTTTTATCCCTCAAGGTGGAATGAACCTTTCAACTACTCAAATAATGTAATGTACTTTATTTCATAATTATTTGGTTTCCCATGATTACGGCTTTGACCAACCCAGACCAGACATTTCAACTAATCATTGTATGTAATGTACTTATTTATTTTTATTCGGTTTATTAGGGTTTAGTCTTTGATTAACAAGGGATTGACCTTTCAACTAATCATCTTATGTCATGTAGTTTCTTACTTTTATTTGGTTTTTAAGGCCTAGGTGTTTGGTTAGTAAAGAAGGTACCTTTCAAATACTCTTAGTATGTAAATCACTTATTTTCTCTTCAATTGCTTCTTTATGGTTGATTCTTGGGTCGATAAGGATTGATTCTTTCAGCTACTCATAGTATGTGTAATGTTTCCTTTATTTCCATTTGGTTTATAATGGTTTATGATTTGTTTTACATGGAAAGGACCTTTCAACAACTCATATTTTATAATTTAGGTTCTTTCTATTTATTTGGATTTTAATGACTAACTCTTTGGTCAGCAAGAATCAGACCTTTCAACTCATCATATTATATTACTACTTCTTACCTATTTATTTGGTTCCTTACCTTTAAGTCTCTTATCAACAAGGGGTTCATTATTCAATACTAACGTTATGTGATGTATTTCTTTTATCTTTATTTAGTTTCTAATTACTAGGTCTTTGTTCATCAAGAAATTTACCTTTGAACTTCTTAAAGTTTCTAATGCACATTCTTTTCTTTTTATATGGACTCTTAATGTAAGTTTTTGATCTACAAGGGTCATACATTTCAACTGCTTATTATATGTGATGTTATATGTTTCAGTTTAATAGGGTTATATATTTTATTAACAAGGGATGGAATTTTCAACTACACATATAATATAATGTAGCTTGTTTCTTTCATTTGGTTTCGAAGAACCATGTCTTTGGTCAACAAAAAGGGACCTTCTAACTAATCATAGTATGTAAAGCACATATTTTTTCTTTATTTTCATCTTTATGGCCGAGTCTTTGTTTGATAAGGTTTGTTCTATTCAATTGCTCATAATATTTGTAATATTTCCTTTCTTTTGATTTGGTTAATTATGGTTTTGGTTTGGTTTAAACGGGATGGTCATTTCAACTACCAATATTATTTAGTTCAGTTTCTTTCTCTTTGTTTGGTTTTTAATAACTAAGTCTTTATTCAACAAGGAGCACATGTTTCAACTAATCATATTATGTAAAGTACTTCTTACATGTTTATTTTGTATCTTTCGATTAAGTCTTTGATCAACAAGGGATTCTCTTTTCAACAAAATATCTCATGTAATGCATTTATTTCATCACCATTTTGTTTCGAATTACTAGTTCTTTGTTCATCAAGCAATGCACCTTTCAACTACACAAATAATTTAATGTACTTTATTTCCTCCTTATTTGGTTTCTTATGGTTAAGTCTTTGATAAATAGGAGCCTCGAGATTCGACTAATCATTTTATGTAATGAACTTTTTTTAATCTTTATTTGGTAATTTAGGATTCACAAGGAAGGACCTTTCAACTACTCCTGTTATGTAATGTATTTTCTTTCTTTCATTTGGTTTCTAATGGCTAGGTCTTTAGTCAACAAGGAAGGGACATTTCAACTACTCATACTAGGTGAACACTTGTTTTCTCTTGATTTGCTTATTTATTTTTTAATATTTGGTCGATAAGGTTTAATCCTTTCAAATACTCACAGTATGTGTAATATTCCTTTCTTTTCATTAGGTTTATCATGGTTTGGCATTAAGCTTAAATGGGATAGACCTTTCAAATGCTTATATAATATAATGTAGTTTATTTCTCTTCATTTGTTTTTAATGACTAAGTATTTGGACAACATGGATCGGGCCTTTCAACAAATCATATTATGAAATCTACTTCTTAGCTGTTAATTTGGTTTCTTTCGATTGAGCCTTTGGTCAAAAAGGGTTTTTATTTTCAACAACTAATTTTATGTGATGCATTTATTTGGTTATCTCTTTTAGTCTGATTACTAGGTTTTTATCCCTCAAGGTGGAATGAACCTTTCAACTACTCAAATAATGTAATGTACTTTATTTCATAATTATTTGGTTTCCCATGATTACGGCTTTGACCAACCCAGACCAGACATTTCAACTAATCATTGTATGTAATGTACTTATTTATTTTTATTCGGTTTATTAGGGTTTAGTCTTTGATTAACAAGGGATTGACCTTTCAACTAATCATCTTATGTCATGTAGTTTCTTACTTTTATTTGGTTTTTAAGGCCTAGGTGTTTGGTTAGTAAAGAAGGTACCTTTCAAATACTCTTAGTATGTAAATCACTTATTTTCTCTTCAATTGCTTCTTTATGGTTGATTCTTGGGTCGATAAGGATTGATTCTTTCAGCTACTCATAGTATGTGTAATGTTTCCTTTATTTCCATTTGGTTTATAATGGTTTATGATTTGTTTTACATGGAAAGGACCTTTCAACAACTCATATTTTATAATTTAGGTTCTTTCTATTTATTTGGATTTTAATGACTAACTCTTTGGTCAGCAAGAATCAGACCTTTCAACTCATCATATTATATTACTACTTCTTACCTATTTATTTGGTTCCTTACCTTTAAGTCTCTTATCAACAAGGGGTTCATTATTCAATACTAACGTTATGTGATGTATTTCTTTTATCTTTATTTAGTTTCTAATTACTAGGTCTTTGTTCATCAAGAAATTTACCTTTGAACTTCTTAAAGTTTCTAATGCACATTCTTTTCTTTTTATATGGACTCTTAATGTAAGTTTTTGATCTACAAGGGTCATACATTTCAACTGCTTATTATATGTGATGTTATATGTTTCAGTTTAATAGGGTTATATATTTTATTAACAAGGGATGGAATTTTCAACTACACATATAATATAATGTAGCTTGTTTCTTTCATTTGGTTTCGAAGAACCATGTCTTTGGTCAACAAAAAGGGACCTTCTAACTAATCATAGTATGTAAAGCACATATTTTTTCTTTATTTTCATCTTTATGGCCGAGTCTTTGTTTGATAAGGTTTGTTCTATTCAATTGCTCATAATATTTGTAATATTTCCTTTCTTTTGATTTGGTTAATTATGGTTTTGGTTTGGTTTAAACGGGATGGTCATTTCAACTACCAATATTATTTAGTTCAGTTTCTTTCTCTTTGTTTGGTTTTTAATAACTAAGTCTTTATTCAACAAGGAGCACATGTTTCAACTAATCATATTATGTAAAGTACTTCTTACATGTTTATTTTGTATCTTTCGATTAAGTCTTTGATCAACAAGGGATTCTCTTTTCAACAAAATATCTCATGTAATGCATTTATTTCATCACCATTTTGTTTCGAATTACTAGTTCTTTGTTCATCAAGCAATGCACCTTTCAACTACACAAATAATTTAATGTACTTTATTTCCTCCTTATTTGGTTTCTTATGGTTAAGTCTTTGATAAATAGGAGCCTCGAGATTCGACTAATCATTTTATGTAATGAACTTTTTTTAATCTTTATTTGGTAATTTAGGATTCACAAGGAAGGACCTTTCAACTACTCCTGTTATGTAATGTATTTTCTTTCTTTCATTTGGTTTCTAATGGCTAGGTCTTTAGTCAACAAGGAAGGGACATTTCAACTACTCATACTAGGTGAACACTTGTTTTCTCTTGATTTGCTTATTTATTTTTTAATATTTGGTCGATAAGGTTTAATCCTTTCAAATACTCACAGTATGTGTAATATTCCTTTCTTTTCATTAGGTTTATCATGGTTTGGCATTAAGCTTAAATGGGATAGACCTTTCAAATGCTTATATAATATAATGTAGTTTATTTCTCTTCATTTGTTTTTAATGACTAAGTATTTGGACAACATGGATCGGGCCTTTCAACAAATCATATTATGTAATCTACTTCTTAGCTGTTAATTTGGTTTCTTTCTATTGAGCCTTTGGTTAAAAAGGGTTTTTATTTTTAACAACTAATTTTATGTGATGCATTTATTTGGTTATCTCTTTTAGTCTGATTACTAGGTTTTTATCCCTCAAGGTGGAATGAACCTTTCAACTACTCAAATAATGTAATGTACTTTATTTCATAATTATTTGGTTTCCCATGATTACGGCTTTGACCAACCCAGACCAGACATTTCAACTAATCATTGTATGTAATGTACTTATTTATTTTTATTCGGTTTATTAGGGTTTAGTCTTTGATTAACAAGGGATTGACCTTTCAACTAATCATCTTTTGTCATGTAGTTTCTTACTTTTATTTGGTTTTTAAGGCCTAGGTGTTTGGTTAGTAAAGAAGGTACCTTTCAAATACTCTTAGTATGTAAATCACTTATTTTCTCTTCAATTGCTTCTTTATGGTTGATTCTTGGGTCGATAAGGATTGATTCTTTCAGCTACTCATAGTATGTGTAATGTTTCCTTTATTTCCATTTGGTTTATAATGGTTTATGATTTGTTTTACATGGAAAGGACCTTTCAACAACTCATATTTTATAATTTAGGTTCTTTCTATTTATTTGGATTTTAATGACTAACTCTTTGGTCAGCAAGAATCAGACTATTCAACTCATCATATTATATTACTACTTCTTACCTATTTATTTGGTTCCTTACCTTTAAGTCTCTTATCAACAAGGGGTTCATTATTCAATACTAACGTTATGTGATGTATTTCTTTTATCTTTATTTAGTTTCTAATTACTAGGTCTTTGTTCATCAAGAAATTTACCTTTGAACTTTTTAAAGTTTCTAATGCACATTCTTTTCTTTTTATATGGACTCTTAATGTAAGTTTTTGATCTACAAGGGTCATACATTTCAACTGCTTATTATATGTGATGTTATATGCTTCAGTTTAATAGGGTTATATATTTTATTAACAAGGGATGGAATTTTCAACTACACATATAATATAATGTAGCTTGTTTCTTTCATTTGGTTTCGAAGAACCATGTCTTTGGTCACCAAAAAGGGACCTTCTAACTAATCATAGTATGTAAAGCACATATTTTTTCTTTATTTTCATCTTTATGGCCGAGTCTTTGTTTGATAAGGTTTGTTCTATTCAATTGCTCATAATATTTGTAATATTTCCTTTCTTTTGATTTGGTTAATTATGGTTTTGATTTGGTTTAAACGGGATGGTCATTTCAACTACCAATATTATTTAGTTCAGTTTCTTTCTCTTTGTTTGGTTTTTAATAACTAAGTCTTTATTCAACAAGGAACACATGTTTCAACTAATCATATTATGTAAAGTACTTCTTACATGTTTATTTTGTATCTTTCGATTAAGTCTTTGATCAACAAGGGATTCTCTTTTCAACAAAATATCTCATGTAATGCATTTATTTCATCACCATTTTGTTTCTAATTACTAGTTCTTTGTTCATCAAGCAATGCACCTTTCAACTACACAAATAATGTAATGTACTTTATTTCCTCCTTATTTGGTTTCTTATGGTTAAGTCTTTGATAAACAGGAGCCTCGAGATTCGACTAATCATTTTATGTAATGAACTTTTTTTAATCTTTATTTGGTAATTTAGGATTCACAAGGAAGGACCTTTCAACTACTCCTGTTATGTAATGTATTTTCTTTCTTTCATTTGGTTTCTAATGGCTAGGTCTTTAGTCAACAAGGAAGGGACATTTCAACTACTCATACTAGGTGAACACTTGTTTTCTCTTGATTTGCTTATTTATTTTTTAATATTTGGTCGATAAGGTTTAATCCTTTCAAATACTCACAGTATGTGTAATATTCCTTTCTTTTCATTAGGTTTATCATGGTTTGGCATTAAGCTTAAATGGGATAGACCTTTCAAATGCTTATATAATATAATGTAGTTTATTTCTCTTCATTTGTTTTTAATGACTAAGTATTTGGACAACATGGATCGGGCCTTTCAACAAATCATATTATGTAATCTACTTCTTAGCTGTTAATTTGGTTTCTTTCGATTGAGCCTTTGGTCAAAAAGGGTTTTTATTTTCAACAACTAATTTTATGTGATGCATTTATTTGGTTATCTCTTTTAGTCTGATTACTAGGTTTTTATCCCTCAAGGTGGAATGAACCTTTCAACTACTCAAATAATGTAATGTACTTTATTTCATAATTATTTGGTTTCCCATGATTACGGCTTTGACCAACCCAGACCAGACATTTCAACTAATCATTGTATGTAATGTACTTATTTATTTTTATTCGGTTTATTAGGGTTTAGTCTTTGATTAACAAGGGATTGACCTTTCAACTAATCATCTTATGTCATGTAGTTTCTTACTTTTATTTGGTTTTTAAGGCCTAGGTGTTTGGTTAGTAAAGAAGGTACCTTTCAAATACTCTTAGTATGTAAATCACTTATTTTCTCTTCAATTGCTTCTTTATGGTTGATTCTTGGGTCGATAAGGATTGATTCTTTCAGCTACTCATAGTATGTGTAATGTTTCCTTTATTTCCATTTGGTTTATAATGGTTTATGATTTGTTTTACATGGAAAGGACCTTTCAACAACTCATATTTTATAATTTAGGTTCTTTCTATTTATTTGGATTTTAATGACTAACTCTTTGGTCAGCAAGAATCAGACCTTTCAACTCATCATATTATATTACTACTTCTTACCTATTTATTTGGTTCCTTACCTTTAAGTCTCTTATCAACAAGGGGTTCATTATTCAATACTAACGTTATGTGATGTATTTCTTTTATCTTTATTTAGTTTCTAATTACTAGGTCTTTGTTCATCAAGAAATTTACCTTTGAACTTCTTAAAGTTTCTAATGCACATTCTTTTCTTTTTATATGGACTCTTAATGTGAGTTTTTGATCTACAAGGGTCATACATTTCAACTGCTTATTATATGTGATGTTATATGTTTCAGTTTAATAGGGTTATATATTTTATTAACAAGGGATGGAATTTTCAACTACACATATAATATAATGTAGCTTGTTTCTTTCATTTGGTTTCAAAGAACCATGTCTTTGGTCAACAAAAAGGGACCTTCTAACTAATCATAGTATGTAAAGCACATATTTTTTCTTTATTTTCATCTTTATGGCCGAGTCTTTGTTTGATAAGGTTTGTTCTATTCAATTGCTCATAATATTTGTAATATTTCCTTTCTTTTGATTTGGTTAATTATGGTTTTGGTTTGGTTTAAACGGGATGGTCATTTCAACTACCAATATTATTTAGTTCAGTTTCTTTCTCTTTGTTTGGTTTTTAATAACTAAGTCTTTATTCAACAAGGAGCACATGTTTCAACTAATCATATTATGTAAAGTACTTCTTACATGTTTATTTTGTATCTTTCGATTAAGTCTTTGATCAACAAGGGATTCTCTTTTCAACAAAATATCTCATGTAATGCATTTATTTCATCACCATTTTGTTTCTAATTACTAGTTCTTTGTTCATCAAGCAATGCACCTTTCAACTACACAAATAATGTAATGTACTTTATTTCCTCCTTATTTGGTTTCTTATGGTTAAGTCTTTGATAAACAGGAGCCTCGAGATTCGACTAATCATTTTATGTAATGAACTTTTTTTAATCTTTATTTGGTAATTTAGGATTCACAAGGAAGGACCTTTCAACTACTCCTGTTATGTAATGTATTTTCTTTCTTTCATTTGGTTTCTAATGGCTAGGTCTTTAGTCAACAAGGAAGGGACATTTCAACTACTCATACTAGGTGAACACTTGTTTTCTCTTGATTTGCTTATTTATTTTTTAATATTTGGTCGATAAGGTTTAATCCTTTCAAATACTCACAGTATGTGTAATATTCCTTTCTTTTCATTAGGTTTATCATGGTTTGGCATTAAGCTTAAATGGGATAGACCTTTCAAATGCTTATATAATATAATGTAGTTTATTTCTCTTCATTTGTTTTTAATGACTAAGTATTTGGACAACATGGATCGGGCCTTTCAACAAATCATATTATGTAATCTACTTCTTAGCTGTTAATTTGGTTTCTTTCGATTGAGCCTTTGGTCAAAAACGGTTTTTATTTTCAACAACTAATTTTATGTGATGCATTTATTTGGTTATCTCTTTTAGTCCGATTACTAGGTTTTTATCCCTCAAGGTGGAATGAACCTTTCAACTACTCAAATAATGTAATGTACTTTATTTCATAATTATTTGGTTTCCCATGATTACGGCTTTGACCAACCCAGACCAGACATTTCAACTAATCATTGTATGTAATGTACTTATTTATTATTATTCGGTTTATTAGGGTTTAGTCTTTGATTAACAAGGGATTGACCTTTCAACTAATCATCTTATGTCATGTAGTTTCTTACTTTTATTTGGTTTTTAAGGCCTAGGTGTTTGGTTAGTAAATAAGGTACCTTTCAAATACTCTTAGTATGTAAATCACTTATTTTCTCTTCAATTGCTTCTTTATGGTTGATTCTTGGGTCGATAAGGATTGATTCTTTCAGCTACTCATAGTATGTGTAATGTTTCCTTTATTTTCATTTGGTTTATAATGGTTTATGATTTGTTTTACATGGAAAGGACCTTTCAACAACTCATATTTTATAATTTAGGTTCTTTCTATTTATTTGGATTTTAATGACTAACTCTTTGGTCAGCAAGAATCAGACCTTTCAACTCATCATATTATATTACTACTTCTTACCTATTTATTTGGTTCCTTACCTTTAAGTCTCTTATCAACAAGGGGTTCATTATTCAATACTAACGTTATGTGATGTATTTCTTTTATCTTTATTTAGTTTCTAATTACTAGGTCTTTGTTCATCAAGAAATTTACCTTTGAACTTCTTAAAGTTTCTAATGCACATTCTTTTCTTTTTATATGGACTCTTAATGTAAGTTTTTGATCTACAAGGGTCATACATTTCAACTGCTTATTATATGTGATGTTATATGTTTCAGTTTAATAGGGTTATATATTTTATTAACAAGGGATGGAATTTTCAACTACACATATAATATAATGTAGCTTGTTTCTTTCATTTGGTTTCGAAGAACTATGTCTTTGGTCAACAAAAAGGGACCTTCTAACTAATCATATTATGTAAAGCATATATTTTTTCTTCATTTTCATCTTTATGGTCGAGTCTTTGTTTGATAAGGTTTGTTCTATTCAACTGCTCATAATATGTGTAATATTTCCTTTCTTTTGATTTAGTTTATTATGGTTTGGGTTTGGTTTAAACGGGATGGACATTTCAACTACCAATATTATTTAGTTCAGTTTCTTTCTCTTTGTTTGGCTTTTAATACTAAGTCTTTAGTCAACATGGACCACATGTTTCAACTAATCATATTATGTAAAGTACTTCTTACATGTTTATTTTGTTTCTTTCGATTAAGTCTTGGATCAACAAGGGATTCTCTTTTCAACAAAATATCTCATGTAATGCATTTATTTCATCACCATTTTGTTTCTAATTACTAGTTCTTTGTTCATCAAGCAATGCACCTTTCAACTACACAAATAATGTAATGTACTTTATTTCCTCCTTATTTGGTTTCTTATGGTTAAGTCTTTGATAAACAGGAGCCTCGAGATTCGACTAATCATTTTATGTAATGAACTCTTTTTAATCTTTATTTGGTAATTTAGGATTCACAAGGAAGGACCTTTCAACTACTCCTGTTATGTAATGTATTTTCTTTCTTTCATTTGGTTTCTAATGGCTAGGTCTTTAGTCAACAAGGAAGAGACATTTCAACTACTCATACTAGGTGAACACTTGTTTTCTCTTGATTTGCTTATTTATTTTTTAATATTTGGTCGATAAGGTTTAATCCTTTCAAATACTCACAGTATGTGTAATATTCCTTTCTTTTCATTAGGTTTATCATGGTTTGGCATTAAGCTTAAATGGGATAGACCTTTCAAATGCTTATATAATATAATGTAGTTTATTTCTCTTCATTTGTTTTTAATGACTAAGTATTTGGACAACATGGATCGGGCCTTTCAACAAATCATATTATGTAATCTACTTCTTAGCTGTTAATTTGGTTTCTTTCGATTGAGCCTTTGGTCAAAAAGGGTTTTTATTTTCAACAACTAATTTTATGTGATGCATTTATTTGGTTATCTCTTTTAGTCTGATTACTAGCTTTTTATCCCTCAAGGTGGAATGAACCTTTCAACTACTCAAATAATGTAATGTACTTTATTTCATAATTATTTGGTTTCCCATGATTACGGCTTTGACCAACCCAGACCAGACATTTCAACTAATCATTGTATGTAATGTACTTATTTATTTTTATTCGGTTTATTAGGGTTTAGTCTTTGATTAACAAGGGATTGACCTTTCAACTAATCATCTTATGTCATGTAGTTTCTTACTTTTATTTGGTTTTTAAGGCCTAGGTGTTTGGTTAGTAAATAAGGTACCTTTCAAATACTCTTAGTATGTAAATCACTTATTTTCTCTTCAATTGCTTCTTTATGGTTGATTCTTGGGTCGATAAGGATTAATTCTTTCAGCTACTCATAGTATGTGTAATGTTTCCTTTATTTCCATTTGGTTTATAATGGTTTATGATTTGTTTTACATGGAAAGGACCTTTCAACAACTCATATTTTATAATTTAGGTTCTTTCTATTTATTTGGATTTTAATGACTAACTCTTTGGTCAGCAAGAATCAGACCTTTCAACTCATCATATTATATTACTACTTCTTACCTATTTATTTGGTTCCTTACCTTTAAGTCTCTTATCAACAAGGGGTTCATTATTCAATACTAACGTTATGTGATGTATTTCTTTTATCTTTATTTAGTTTCTAATTACTAGGTCTTTGTTCATCAAGAAATTTACCTTTGAACTTCTTAAAGTTTCTAATGCACATTCTTTTCTTTTTATATGGACTCTTAATGTAAGTTTTTGATCTATAAGGGTCATACATTTCAACTGCTTATTATATGTGATGTTATATGTTTCAGTTTAATAGGGTTATATATTTTATTAACAAGGGATGGAATTTTCAACTACACATATAATATAATGTAGCTTGTTTCTTTCATTTGGTTTCGAAGAACCATGTCTTTGGTCAACAAAAAGGGACCTTCTAACTAATCATAGTATGTAAAGCACATATTTTTTCTTTATTTTCATCTTTATGGCCGGGTCTTTGTTTGATAAGGTTTGTTCTATTCAATTGCTCATAATATTTGTAATATTTCCTTTCTTTTGATTTGGTTAATTGTGGTTTTGGTTTGGTTTAAACGGGATGGTCATTTCAACTACCAATATTATTTAGTTCAGTTTCTTTCTCTTTGTTTGGTTTTTAATAACTAAGTCTTTATTCAACAAGGAGCACATGTTTCAACTAATCATATTATGTAAAGTACTTCTTACATGTTTATTTTGTATCTTTCGATTAAGTCTTTGATCAACAAGGGATTCTCTTTTCAACAAAATATCTCATGTAATGCATTTATTTCATCACCATTTTGTTTCTAATTACTAGTTCTTTGTTCATCAAGCAAAGCACCTTTCAACTACACAAATAATTTAATGTACTTTATTTCCTCCTTATTTGGTTTCTTATGGTTAAGTCTTTGATAAACAGGAGCCTCGAGATTCGACTAATCATTTTATGTAATGAACTTTTTTTAATCTTTATTTGGTAATTTAGGATTCACAAGGAAGGACCTTTCAACTACTCCTGTTATGTAATGTATTTTCTTTCTTTCATTTGGTTTCTAATGGCTAGGTCTTTAGTCAACAAGGAAGGGACATTTCAACTACTCATACTATGTGAACACTTGTTTTCTCTTGATTTGCTTATTTATTTTTTAATATTTGGTCGATAAGGTTTAATCCTTTCAAATACTCACAGTATGTGTAATATTCCTTTCATTTCATTAGGTTTATCATGGTTTGGCATTAAGCTTAAATGGGATAGACCTTTCAAATGCTTATATAATATAATGTAGTTTATTTCTCTTCATTTGTTTTTAATGACTAAGTATTTGGACAACATGGATCGGGCCTTTCAACAAATCATATTATGTAATCTACTTCTTAGTTGTTAATTTGGTTTCTTTCGATTGAGCCTTTGGTCAAAAAGGGTTTTTATTTTCAACAACTAATTATATGTGATGCATTTATTTGGTTATCTCTTTTAGTCCGATTACTAGGTTTTTATCCCTCAAGGTGGAATGAACCTTTCTACTACTCAAATAATGTAATGTACTTTATTTCATAATTATTTGGTTTCCCATGATTACGGCTTTGACCAACCCAGACCAGACATTTCAACTAATCATTGTATGTAATGTACTTATTTATTTTTATTCGGTTTATTAGGGTTTAGTCTTTGATTAACAAGGGATTGACCTTTCAACTAATCATCTTATGTCATGTAGTTTCTTACTTTTATTTGGTTTTTAAGGCCTAGGTGTTTGGTTAGTAAAGAAGGTACCTTTCAAATACTCTTAGTATGTAAATCACTTATTTTCTCTTCAATTGCTTCTTTATGGTTGATTCTTGGGTCTATAAGGATTGATTCTTTCAGCTACTCACAGTATGTGTAATGTTTCCTTTATTTCCATTTGGTTTATAATGGTTTATGATTTGTTTTACATGGAAAGGACCTTTCAACAACTCATATTTTATAATTTAGGTTCTTTCTATTTATTTGGATTTTAATGACTAACTCTTTGGTCAGCAAGAATCAGACCTTTCAACTCATCATATTATATTACTACTTCTTACCTATTTATTTGGTTCCTTACCTTTAAGTCTCTTATCAACAAGGGGTTCATTATTCAATACTAACGTTATGTGATGTATTTCTTTTATCTTTATTTAGTTTCTAATTACTAGGTCTTTGTTCATCAAGAAATTTACCTTTGAACTTCTTAAAGTTTCTAATGCACATTCTTTTCTTTTTATATGGACTCTTAATGTAAGTTTTTGATCTATAAGGGTCATACATTTCAACTGCTTATTATATGTGATGTTATATGTTTCAGTTTAATAGGGTTATATATTTTATTAACAAGGGATGGAATTTTCAACTACACATATAATATAATGTAGCTTGTTTCTTTCATTTGGTTTCGAAGAACCATGTCTTTGGTCAACAAAAAGGGACCTTCTAACTAATCATAGTATGTAAAGCACATATTTTTTCTTTATTTTCATCTTTATGGCCGGGTCTTTGTTTGATAAGGTTTGTTCTATTCAATTGCTCATAATATTTGTAATATTTCCTTTCTTTTGATTTGGTTAATTGTGGTTTTGGTTTGGTTTAAACGGGATGGTCATTTCAACTACCAATATTATTTAGTTCAGTTTCTTTCTCTTTGTTTGGTTTTTAATAACTAAGTCTTTATTCAACAAGGAGCACATGTTTCAACTAATCATATTATGTAAAGTACTTCTTACATGTTTATTTTGTATCTTTCGATTAAGTCTTTGATCAACAAGGGATTCTCTTTTCAACAAAATATCTCATGTAATGCATTTATTTCATCACCATTTTGTTTCTAATTACTAGTTCTTTGTTCATCAAGCAAAGCACCTTTCAACTACACAAATAATTTAATGTACTTTATTTCCTCCTTATTTGGTTTCTTATGGTTAAGTCTTTGATAAACAGGAGCCTCGAGATTCGACTAATCATTTTATGTAATGAACTTTTTTTAATCTTTATTTGGTAATTTAGGATTCACAAGGAAGGACCTTTCAACTACTCCTGTTATGTAATGTATTTTCTTTCTTTCATTTGGTTTCTAATGGCTAGGTCTTTAGTCAACAAGGAAGGGACATTTCAACTACTCATACTATGTGAACACTTGTTTTCTCTTGATTTGCTTATTTATTTTTTAATATTTGGTCGATAAGGTTTAATCCTTTCAAATACTCACAGTATGTGTAATATTCCTTTCATTTCATTAGGTTTATCATGGTTTGGCATTAAGCTTAAATGGGATAGACCTTTCAAATGCTTATATAATATAATGTAGTTTATTTCTCTTCATTTGTTTTTAATGACTAAGTATTTGGACAACATGGATCGGGCCTTTCAACAAATCATATTATGTAATCTACTTCTTAGCTGTTAATTTGGTTTCTTTCGATTGAGCCTTTGGTCAAAAAGGGTTTTTATTTTCAACAACTAATTTTATGTGATGCATTTATTTGGTTATCTCTTTTAGTCCGATTACTAGGTTTTTATCCCTCAAGGTGGAATGAACCTTTCAACTACTCAAATAATGTAATGTACTTTATTTCATAATTATTTGGTTTCCCATGATTACGGCTTTGACCAACACAGACCAGAAATTTCAACTAATCATTGTATGTAATGTACTTATTTATTTTTATTCGGTTTATTACGGTTTAGTCTTTGATTAAAAAGGGATTGACCTTTCAACTAATCATCTTATGTCATGTAGTTTCTTACTTTTATTTGGTTTTTAAGGCCTAGGTGTTTGGTTAGTAAAGAAGGTACCTTTCAAATACTCTTAGTATGTAAATCACTTATTTTCTCTTCAATTGCTTCTTTATGGTTGATTCTTGGGTCGATAAGGATTGATTCTTTCAGCTACTCACAGTATGTGTAATGTTTCCTTTATTTCCATTTGGTTTATAATGGTTTATGATTTGTTTTACATGGAAAGGACCTTTCAACAACTCATATTTTATAATTTAGGTTCTTTCTATTTATTTGGATTTTAATGACTAACTCTTTGGTCAGCAAGAATCAGACCTTTCAACTCATCATATTATATTACTACTTCTTACCTATTTATTTGGTTCCTTACCTTTAAGTCTCTTATCAACAAGGGGTTCATTATTCAATACTAACGTTATGTGATGTATTTCTTTTATCTTTATTTAGTTTCTAATTACTAGGTCTTTGTTCATCAAGAAATTTACCTTTGAACTTCTTAAAGTTTCTAATGCACATTCTTTTCTTTTTATATGGACTCTTAATGTAAGTTTTTGATCTATAAGGGTCATACATTTCAACTGCTTATTATATGTGATGTTATATGTTTCAGTTTAATAGGGTTATATATTTTATTAACAAGGGATGGAATTTTCAACTACACATATAATATAATGTAGCTTGTTTCTTTCATTTGGTTTCGAAGAACCATGTCTTTGGTCAACAAAAAGGGACCTTCTAACTAATCATAGTATGTAAAGCACATATTTTTTCTTTATTTTCATCTTTATGGCCGGGTCTTTGTTTGATAAGGTTTGTTCTATTCAATTGCTCATAATATTTGTAATATTTCCTTTCTTTTGATTTGGTTAATTGTGGTTTTGGTTTGGTTTAAACGGGATGGTCATTTCAACTACCAATATTATTTAGTTCAGTTTCTTTCTCTTTGTTTGGTTTTTAATAACTAAGTCTTTATTCAACAAGGAGCACATGTTTCAACTAATCATATTATGTAAAGTACTTCTTACATGTTTATTTTGTATCTTTCGATTAAGTCTTTGATCAACAAGGGATTCTCTTTTCAACAAAATATCTCATGTAATGCATTTATTTCATCACCATTTTGTTTCTAATTACTAGTTCTTTGTTCATCAAGCAAAGCACCTTTCAACTACACAAATAATTTAATGTACTTTATTTCCTCCTTATTTGGTTTCTTATGGTTAAGTCTTTGATAAACAGGAGCCTCGAGATTCGACTAATCATTTTATGTAATGAACTTTTTTTAATCTTTATTTGGTAATTTAGGATTCACAAGGAAGGACCTTTCAACTACTCCTGTTATGTAATGTATTTTCTTTCTTTCATTTGGTTTCTAATGGCTAGGTCTTTAGTCAACAAGGAAGGGACATTTCAACTACTCATACTATGTGAACACTTGTTTTCTCTTGATTTGCTTATTTATTTTTTAATATTTGGTCGATAAGGTTTAATCCTTTCAAATACTCACAGTATGTGTAATATTCCTTTCATTTCATTAGGTTTATCATGGTTTGGCATTAAGCTTAAATGGGATAGACCTTTCAAATGCTTATATAATATAATGTAGTTTATTTCTCTTCATTTGTTTTTAATGACTAAGTATTTGGACAACATGGATCGGGCCTTTCAACAAATCATATTATGTAATCTACTTCTTAGCTGTTAATTTGGTTTCTTTCGATTGAGCCTTTGGTCAAAAAGGGTTTTTATTTTCAACAACTAATTTTATGTGATGCATTTATTTGGTTATCTCTTTTAGTCCGATTACTAGGTTTTTATCCCTCAAGGTGGAATGAACCTTTCAACTACTCAAATAATGTAATGTACTTTATTTCATAATTATTTGGTTTCCCATGATTACGGCTTTGACCAACACAGACCAGAAATTTCAACTAATCATTGTATGTAATGTACTTATTTATTTTTATTCGGTTTATTACGGTTTAGTCTTTGATTAAAAAGGGATTGACCTTTCAACTAATCATCTTATGTCATGTAGTTTCTTACTTTTATTTGGTTTTTAAGGCCTAGGTGTTTGGTTAGTAAAGAAGGTACCTTTCAAATACTCTTAGTATGTAAATCACTTATTTTCTCTTCAATTGCTTCTTTATGGTTGATTCTTGGGTCGATAAGGATTGATTCTTTCAGCTACTCACAGTATGTGTAATGTTTCCTTTATTTCCATTTGGTTTATAATGGTTTATGATTTGTTTTACATGGAAAGGACCTTTCAACAACTCATATTTTATAATTTAGGTTCTTTCTATTTATTTGGATTTTAATGACTAACTCTTTGGTCAGCAAGAATCAGACCTTTCAACTCATCATATTATATTACTACTTCTTACCTATTTATTTGGTTCCTTACCTTTAAGTCTCTTATCAACAAGGGGTTCATTATTCAATACTAACGTTATGTGATGTATTTCTTTTATCTTTATTTAGTTTCTAATTACTAGGTCTTTGTTCATCAAGAAATTTACCTTTGAACTTCTTAAAGTTTCTAATGCACATTCTTTTCTTTTTATATGGACTCTTAATGTAAGTTTTTGATCTATAAGGGTCATACATTTCAACTGCTTATTATATGTGATGTTATATGTTTCAGTTTAATAGGGTTATATATTTTATTAACAAGGGATGGAATTTTCAACTACACATATAATATAATGTAGCTTGTTTCTTTCATTTGGTTTCGAAGAACCATGTCTTTGGTCAACAAAAAGGGACCTTCTAACTAATCATAGTATGTAAAGCACATATTTTTTCTTTATTTTCATCTTTATGGCCGGGTCTTTGTTTGATAAGGTTTGTTCTATTCAATTGCTCATAATATTTGTAATATTTCCTTTCTTTTGATTTGGTTAATTGTGGTTTTGGTTTGGTTTAAACGGGATGGTCATTTCAACTACCAATATTATTTAGTTCAGTTTCTTTCTCTTTGTTTGGTTTTTAATAACTAAGTCTTTATTCAACAAGGAGCACATGTTTCAACTAATCATATTATGTAAAGTACTTCTTACATGTTTATTTTGTATCTTTCGATTAAGTCTTTGATCAACAAGGGATTCTCTTTTCAACAAAATATCTCATGTAATGCATTTATTTCATCACCATTTTGTTTCTAATTACTAGTTCTTTGTTCATCAAGCAAAGCACCTTTCAACTACACAAATAATTTAATGTACTTTATTTCCTCCTTATTTGGTTTCTTATGGTTAAGTCTTTGATAAACAGGAGCCTCGAGATTCGACTAATCATTTTATGTAATGAACTTTTTTTAATCTTTATTTGGTAATTTAGGATTCACAAGGAAGGACCTTTCAACTACTCCTGTTATGTAATGTATTTTCTTTCTTTCATTTGGTTTCTAATGGCTAGGTCTTTAGTCAACAAGGAAGGGACATTTCAACTACTCATACTATGTGAACACTTGTTTTCTCTTGATTTGCTTATTTATTTTTTAATATTTGGTCGATAAGGTTTAATCCTTTCAAATACTCACAGTATGTGTAATATTCCTTTCATTTCATTAGGTTTATCATGGTTTGGCATTAAGCTTAAATGGGATAGACCTTTCAAATGCTTATATAATATAATGTAGTTTATTTCTCTTCATTTGTTTTTAATGACTAAGTATTTGGACAACATGGATCGGGCCTTTCAACAAATCATATTATGTAATCTACTTCTTAGCTGTTAATTTGGTTTCTTTCGATTGAGCCTTTGGTCAAAAAGGGTTTTTATTTTCAACAACTAATTTTATGTGATGCATTTATTTGGTTATCTCTTTTAGTCCGATTACTAGGTTTTTATCCCTCAAGGTGGAATGAACCTTTCAACTACTCAAATAATGTAATGTACTTTATTTCATAATTATTTGGTTTCCCATGATTACGGCTTTGACCAACACAGACCAGAAATTTCAACTAATCATTGTATGTAATGTACTTATTTATTTTTATTCGGTTTATTACGGTTTAGTCTTTGATTAAAAAGGGATTGACCTTTCAACTAATCATCTTATGTCATGTAGTTTCTTACTTTTATTTGGTTTTTAAGGCCTAGGTGTTTGGTTAGTAAAGAAGGTACCTTTCAAATACTCTTAGTATGTAAATCACTTATTTTCTCTTCAATTGCTTCTTTATGGTTGATTCTTGGGTCGATAAGGATTGATTCTTTCAGCTACTCACAGTATGTGTAATGTTTCCTTTATTTCCATTTGGTTTATAATGGTTTATGATTTGTTTTACATGGAAAGGACCTTTCAACAACTCATATTTTATAATTTAGGTTCTTTCTATTTATTTGGATTTTAATGACTAACTCTTTGGTCAGCAAGAATCAGACCTTTCAACTCATCATATTATATTACTACTTCTTACCTATTTATTTGGTTCCTTACCTTTAAGTCTCTTATCAACAAGGGGTTCATTATTCAATACTAACGTTATGTGATGTATTTCTTTTATCTTTATTTAGTTTCTAATTACTAGGTCTTTGTTCATCAAGAAATTTACCTTTGAACTTCTTAAAGTTTCTAATGCACATTCTTTTCTTTTTATATGGACTCTTAATGTAAGTTTTTGATCTATAAGGGTCATACATTTCAACTGCTTATTATATGTGATGTTATATGTTTCAGTTTAATAGGGTTATATATTTTATTAACAAGGGATGGAATTTTCAACTACACATATAATATAATGTAGCTTGTTTCTTTCATTTGGTTTCGAAGAACCATGTCTTTGGTCAACAAAAAGGGACCTTCTAACTAATCATAGTATGTAAAGCACACATTTTTTCTTTATTTTCATCTTTATGGCCGAGTCTTTGTTTGATAAGGTTTGTTCTATTCAATTGCTCATAATATTTGTAATATTTCCTTTCTTTTGATTTGGTTAATTGTGGTTTTGGTTTGGTTTAAACGGGATGGTCATTTCAACTACCAATATTATTTAGTTCAGTTTCTTTCTCTTTGTTTGGTTTTTAATAACTAAGTCTTTATTCAACAAGGAGCACATGTTTCAACTAATCATATTATTTAAAGTACTTCTTACATGTTTATTTTGTATCTTTCGATTAAGTCTTTGATCAACAAGGGATTCTCTTTTCAACAAAATATCTCATGTAATGCATTTATTTCATCACCATTTTGTTTCTAATTACTAGTTCTTTGTTCATCAAGCAATGCACCTTTCAACTACACAAATAATTTAATGTACTTTATTTCCTCCTTATTTGGTTTCTTATGGTTAAGTCTTTGATAAACAGGAGCCTCGAGATTCGACTAATCATTTTATGTAATGAACTTTTTTTAATCTTTATTTGGTAATTTAGGATTCACAAGGAAGGACCTTTCAACTACTCCTGTTATGTAATGTATTTTCTTTCTTTCATTTGGTTTCTAATGGCTAGGTCTTTAGTCAACAAGGAAGGGATATTTCAACTACTCATACTATGTGAACACTTGTTTTCTCTTTATTTGCTTATTTATTTTTTTAATATTTGGTCGATAAGGTTTAATCCTTTCAAATACTCACAGTATGTGTAATATTCCTTTCTTTTCATTAGGTTTATCATGGTTTGGCATTAAGCTTAAATGGGATAGACCTTTCAAATTCTTATATAATATAATGTAGTTTATTTCTCTTCATTTGTTTTTAATGACTAAGTATTTGGACAACATGGATCGGGCCTTTCAACAAATCATATTATGTAATCTACTTCTTAGCTGTTAATTTGGTTTCTTTCGATTGAGCCTTTGGTCAAAAAGGGTTTTTATTTTCAACAACTAATTATATGTGATGCATTTATTTGGTTATCTCTTTTAGTCCGATTACTAGGTTTTTATCCCTCAAGGTGGAATGAACCTTTCTACTACTCAAATAATGTAATGTACTTTATTTCATAATTATTTGGTTTCCCATGATTACGGCTTTGACCAACCCAGACCAGACATTTCAACTAATCATTGTATGTAATGTACTTATTTATTTTTATTCGGTTTATTAGGGTTTAGTCTTTGATTAACAAGGGATTGACCTTTCAACTAATCATCTTATGTCATGTAGTTTCTTACTTTTATTTGGTTTTTAAGGCCTAGGTGTTTGGTTAGTAAAGAAGGTACCTTTCAAATACTCTTAGTATGTAAATCACTTATTTTCTCTTCAATTGCTTCTTTATGGTTGATTCTTGGGTCTATAAGGATTGATTCTTTCAGCTACTCACAGTATGTGTAATGTTTCCTTTATTTCCATTTGGTTTATAATGGTTTATGATTTGTTTTACATGGAAAGGACCTTTCAACAACTCATATTTTATAATTTAGGTTCTTTCTATTTATTTGGATTTTAATGACTAACTCTTTGGTCAGCAAGAATCAGACCTTTCAACTCATCATATTATATTACTACTTCTTACCTATTTATTTGGTTCCTTACCTTTAAGTCTCTTATCAACAAGGGGTTCATTATTCAATACTAACGTTATGTGATGTATTTCTTTTATCTTTATTTAGTTTCTAATTACTAGGTCTTTGTTCATCAAGAAATTTACCTTTGAACTTCTTAAAGTTTCTAATGCACATTCTTTTCTTTTTATATGGACTCTTAATGTAAGTTTTTGATCTACAAGGGTCATACATTTCAACTGCTTATTATATGTGATGTTATATGTTTCAGTTTAATAGGGTTATATATTTTATTAACAAGGGATGGAATTTTCAACTACACATATAATATAATGTAGCTTGTTTCTTTCATTTGGTTTCGAAGAACCATGTCTTTGGTCAACAAAAAGGGACCTTCTAACTAATCATAGTATGTAAAGCACATTTTTTTTCTTTATTTTCATCTTTATGGCCGAGTCTTTGTTTGATAAGGTTTGTTCTATTCAATTGCTCATAATATTTGTAATATTTCCTTTCTTTTGATTTGGTTAATTGTGGTTTTGGTTTGGTTTAAACGGGATGGTCATTTCAACTACCAATATTATTTAGTTCAGTTTCTTTCTCTTTGTTTGGTTTTTAATAACTAAGTCTTTATTCAACAAGGAGCACATGTTTCAACTAATCATATTATTTAAAGTACTTCTTACATGTTTATTTTGTATCTTTCGATTAAGTCTTTGATCAACAAGGGATTCTCTTTTCAACAAAATATCTCATGTAATGCATTTATTTCATCACCATTTTGTTTCTAATTACTAGTTCTTTGTTCATCAAGCAATGCACCTTTCAACTACACAAATAATTTAATGTACTTTATTTCCTCCTTATTTGGTTTCTTATGGTTAAGTCTTTGATAAACAGGAGCCTCGAGATTCGACTAATCATTTTATGTAATGAACTTTTTTTAATCTTTATTTGGTAATTTAGGATTCACAAGGAAGGACCTTTCAACTACTCCTGTTATGTAATGTATTTTCTTTCTTTCATTTGGTTTCTAATGGCTAGGTCTTTAGTCAACAAGGAAGGGATATTTCAACTACTCATACTATGTGAACACTTGTTTTCTCTTTATTTGCTTATTTATTTTTTTAATATTTGGTCGATAAGGTTTAATCCTTTCAAATACTCACAGTATGTGTAATATTCCTTTCTTTTCATTAGGTTTATCATGGTTTGGCATTAAGCTTAAATGGGATAGACCTTTCAAATTCTTATATAATATAATGTAGTTTATTTCTCTTCATTTGTTTTTAATGACTAAGTATTTGGACAACATGGATCGGGCCTTTCAACAAATCATATTATGTAATCTACTTCTTAGCTGTTAATTTGGTTTCTTTCGATTGAGCCTTTGGTCAAAAAGGGTTTTTATTTTCAACAACTAATTATATGTGATGCATTTATTTGGTTATCTCTTTTAGTCCGATTACTAGGTTTTTATCCCTCAAGGTGGAATGAACCTTTCTACTACTCAAATAATGTAATGTACTTTATTTCATAATTATTTGGTTTCCCATGATTACGGCTTTGACCAACCCAGACCAGACATTTCAACTAATCATTGTATGTAATGTACTTATTTATTTTTATTCGGTTTATTAGGGTTTAGTCTTTGATTAACAAGGGATTGACCTTTCAACTAATCATCTTATGTCATGTAGTTTCTTACTTTTATTTGGTTTTTAAGGCCTAGGTGTTTGGTTAGTAAAGAAGGTACCTTTCAAATACTCTTAGTATGTAAATCACTTATTTTCTCTTCAATTGCTTCTTTATGGTTGATTCTTGGGTCTATAAGGATTGATTATTTCAGCTACTCACAGTATGTGTAATGTTTCCTTTATTTCCATTTGGTTTATAATGGTTTATGATTTGTTTTACATGGAAAGGACCTTTCAACAACTCATATTTTATAATTTAGGTTCTTTCTATTTATTTGGATTTTAATGACTAACTCTTTGGTCAGCAAGAATCAGACCTTTCAACTCATCATATTATATTACTACTTCTTACCTATTTATTTGGTTCCTTACCTTTAAGTCTCTTATCAACAAGGGGTTCATTATTCAATACTAACGTTATGTGATGTATTTCTTTTATCTTTATTTAGTTTCTAATTACTAGGTCTTTGTTCATCAAGAAATTTACCTTTGAACTTCTTAAAGTTTCTAATGCACATTCTTTTCTTTTTATATGGACTCTTAATGTAAGTTTTTGATCTACAAGGGTCATACATTTCAACTGCTTATTATATGTGATGTTATATGTTTCAGTTTAATAGGGTTATATATTTTATTAACAAGGGATGGAATTTTCAACTACACATATAATATAATGTAGCTTGTTTCTTTCATTTGGTTTCGAAGAACCATGTCTTTGGTCAACAAAAAGGGACCTTCTAACTAATCATAGTATGTAAAGCACATTTTTTTTCTTTATTTTCATCTTTATGGCCGAGTCTTTGTTTGATAAGGTTTGTTCTATTCAATTGCTCATAATATTTGTAATATTTCCTTTCTTTTGATTTGGTTAATTATGGTTTGGGTTTGGTTTAAACGGGATGGTCATTTCAACTACCAATATTATTTAGTTCAGTTTCTTTCTCTTTGTTTGGTTTTTAATAACTAAGTCTTTATTCAACAAGGAGCACATGTTTCAACTAATCATATTATGTAAAGTACTTCTTACATGTTTATTTTGTATCTTTCGATTAAGTCTTTGATCAACAAGGGATTCTCTTTTCAACAAAATATCTCATGTAATGCATTTATTTCATCACCATTTTGTTTCTAATTACTAGTTCTTTGTTCATCAAGCAATGCACCTTTCAACTACACAAATAATTTAATGTACTTTATTTCCTCCTTATTTGGTTTCTTATGGTTAAGTCTTTGATAAACAGGAGCCTCGAGATTCGACTAATCATTTTATGTAATGAACTTTTTTTAATCTTTATTTGGTAATTTAGGATTCACAAGGAAGGACCTTTCAACTACTCCTGTTATGTAATGTATTTTCTTTCTTTCATTTGGTTTCTAATGGCTATGTCTTTAGTCAACAAGGAAGGGACATTTCAACTACTCATACTATGTGAACACTTGTTTTCTCTTGATTTGCTTATTTATTTTTTAATATTTGGTCGATAAGGTTTAATCCTTTCAAATACTCACAGTATGTGTAATATTCCTTTCTTTTCATTAGGTTTATCATGGTTTGGCATTAAGCTTAAATGGGATAGACCTTTCAAATGCTTATATAATATAATGTAGTTTATTTCTCTTCATTTGTTTTTAATGACTAAGTATTTGGACAACATGGATCGGGCCTTTCAACAAATCATATTATGTAATCTACTTCTTAGTTGTTAATTTGGTTTCTTTCGATTGAGCCTTTGGTCAAAAAGGGTTTTTATTTTCAACAACTAATTATATGTGATGCATTTATTTGGTTATCTCTTTTAGTCCGATTACTAGGTTTTTATCCCTCAAGGTGGAATGAACCTTTCTACTACTCAAATAATGTAATGTACTTTATTTCATAATTATTTGGTTTCCCATGATTACGGCTTTGACCAACCCAGACCAGACATTTCAACTAATCATTGTATGTAATGTACTTATTTATTTTTATTCGGTTTATTAGGGTTTAGTCTTTGATTAACAAGGGATTGACCTTTCAACTAATCATCTTATGTCATGTAGTTTCTTACTTTTATTTGGTTTTTAAGGCCTAGGTGTTTGGTTAGTAAAGAAGGTACCTTTCAAATACTCTTAGTATGTAAATCACTTATTTTCTCTTCAATTGCTTCTTTATGGTTGATTCTTGGGTCTATAAGGATTGATTCTTTCAGCTACTCACAGTATGTGTAATGTTTCCTTTATTTCCATTTGGTTTATAATGGTTTATGATTTGTTTTACATGGAAAGGACCTTTCAACAACTCATATTTTATAATTTAGGTTCTTTCTATTTATTTGGATTTTAATGACTAACTCTTTGGTCAGCAAGAATCAGACCTTTCAACTCATCATATTATATTACTACTTCTTACCTATTTATTTGGTTCCTTACCTTTAAGTCTCTTATCAACAAGGGGTTCATTATTCAATACTAACGTTATGTGATGTATTTCTTTTATCTTTATTTAGTTTCTAATTACTAGGTCTTTGTTCATCAAGAAATTTACCTTTGAACTTCTTAAAGTTTCTAATGCACATTCTTTTCTTTTTATATGGACTCTTAATGTAAGTTTTTGATCTACAAGGGTCATACATTTCAACTGCTTATTATATGTGATGTTATATGTTTCAGTTTAATAGGGTTATATATTTTATTAACAAGGGATGGAATTTTCAACTACACATATAATATAATGTAGCTTGTTTCTTTCATTTGGTTTCGAAGAACCATGTCTTTGGTCAACAAAAAGGGACCTTCTAACTAATCATAGTATGTAAAGCACATTTTTTTTCTTTATTTTCATCTTTATGGCCGAGTCTTTGTTTGATAAGGTTTGTTCTATTCAATTGCTCATAATATTTGTAATATTTCCTTTCTTTTGATTTGGTTAATTATGGTTTGGGTTTGGTTTAAACGGGATGGTCATTTCAACTACCAATATTATTTAGTTCAGTTTCTTTCTCTTTGTTTGGTTTTTAATAACTAAGTCTTTATTCAACAAGGAGCACATGTTTCAACTAATCATATTATGTAAAGTACTTCTTACATGTTTATTTTGTATCTTTCGATTAAGTCTTTGATCAACAAGGGATTCTCTTTTCAACAAAATATCTCATGTAATGCATTTATTTCATCACCATTTTGTTTCTAATTACTAGTTCTTTGTTCATCAAGCAATGCACCTTTCAACTACACAAATAATTTAATGTACTTTATTTCCTCCTTATTTGGTTTCTTATGGTTAAGTCTTTGATAAACAGGAGCCTCGAGATTCGACTAATCATTTTATGTAATGAACTTTTTTTAATCTTTATTTGGTAATTTAGGATTCACAAGGAAGGACCTTTCAACTACTCCTGTTATGTAATGTATTTTCTTTCTTTCATTTGGTTTCTAATGGCTAGGTCTTTAGTCAACAAGGAAGGGACATTTCAACTACTCATACTATGTGAACACTTGTTTTCTCTTGATTTGCTTATTTATTTTTTAATATTTGGTCGATAAGGTTTAATCCTTTCAAATACTCACAGTATGTGTAATATTCCTTTCTTTTCATTAGGTTTATCATGGTTTGGCATTAAGCTTAAATGGGATAGACCTTTCAAATGCTTATATAATATAATGTAGTTTATTTCTCTTCATTTGTTTTTAATGACTAAGTATTTGGACAACATGGATCGGGCCTTTCAACAAATCATATTATGTAATCTACTTCTTAGTTGTTAATTTGGTTTCTTTCGATTGAGCCTTTGGTCAAAAAGGGTTTTTATTTTCAACAACTAATTATATGTGATGCATTTATTTGGTTATCTCTTTTAGTCCGATTACTAGGTTTTTATCCCTCAAGGTGGAATGAACCTTTCTACTGCTCAAATAATGTAATGTACTTTATTTCATAATTATTTGGTTTCCCATGATTACGGCTTTGACCAACCCAGACCAGACATTTCAACTAATCATTGTATGTAATGTACTTATTTATTTTTATTCGGTTTATTAGGGTTTAGTCTTTGATTAACAAGGGATTGACCTTTCAACTAATCATCTTATGTCATGTAGTTTCTTACTTTTATTTGGTTTTTAAGGCCTAGGTGTTTGGTTAGTAAAGAAGGTACCTTTCAAATACTCTTAGTATGTAAATCACTTATTTTCTCTTCAATTGCTTCTTTATGGTTGATTCTTGGGTCTATAAGGATTGATTCTTTCAGCTACTCACAGTATGTGTAATGTTTCCTTTATTTCCATTTGGTTTATAATGGTTTATGATTTGTTTTACATGGAAAGGACCTTTCAACAACTCATATTTTATAATTTAGGTTCTTTCTATTTATTTGGATTTTAATGACTAACTCTTTGGTCAGCAAGAATCAGACCTTTCAACTCATCATATTATATTACTACTTCTTACCTATTTATTTGGTTCCTTACCTTTAAGTCTCTTATCAACAAGGGGTTCATTATTCAATACTAACGTTATGTGATGTATTTCTTTTATCTTTATTTAGTTTCTAATTACTAGGTCTTTGTTCATCAAGAAATTTACCTTTGAACTTCTTAAAGTTTCTAATGCACATTCTTTTCTTTTTATATGGACTCTTAATGTAAGTTTTTGATCTACAAGGGTCATACATTTCAACTGCTTATTATATGTGATGTTATATGTTTCAGTTTAATAGGGTTATATATTTTATTAACAAGGGATGGAATTTTCAACTACACATATAATATAATGTAGCTTGTTTCTTTCATTTGGTTTCGAAGAACCATGTCTTTGGTCAACAAAAAGGGACCTTCTAACTAATCATAGTATGTAAAGCACATTTTTTTTCTTTATTTTCATCTTTATGGCCGAGTCTTTGTTTGATAAGGTTTGTTCTATTCAATTGCTCATAATATTTGTAATATTTCCTTTCTTTTGATTTGGTTAATTATGGTTTGGGTTTGGTTTAAACGGGATGGTCATTTCAACTACCAATATTATTTAGTTCAGTTTCTTTCTCTTTGTTTGGTTTTTAATAACTAAGTCTTTATTCAACAAGGAGCACATGTTTCAACTAATCATATTATGTAAAGTACTTCTTACATGTTTATTTTGTATCTTTCGATTAAGTCTTTGATCAACAAGGGATTCTCTTTTCAACAAAATATCTCATGTAATGCATTTATTTCATCACCATTTTGTTTCTAATTACTAGTTCTTTGTTCATCAAGCAATGCACCTTTCAACTACACAAATAATTTAATGTACTTTATTTCCTCCTTATTTGGTTTCTTATGGTTAAGTCTTTGATAAACAGGAGCCTCGAGATTCGACTAATCATTTTATGTAATGAACTTTTTTTAATCTTTATTTGGTAATTTAGGATTCACAAGGAAGGACCTTTCAACTACTCCTGTTATGTAATGTATTTTCTTTCTTTCATTTGGTTTCTAATGGCTAGGTCTTTAGTCAACAAGGAAGGGACATTTCAACTACTCATACTATGTGAACACTTGTTTTCTCTTGATTTGCTTATTTATTTTTTAATATTTGGTCGATAAGGTTTAATCCTTTCAAATACTCACAGTATGTGTAATATTCCTTTCTTTTCATTAGGTTTATCAAGGTTTGGCATTAAGCTTAAATGGGATAGACCTTTCAAATGCTTATATAATATAATGTAGTTTATTTCTCTTCATTTGTTTTTAATGACTAAGTATTTGGACAACATGGATCGGGCCTTTCAACAAATCATATTATGTAATCTACTTCTTAGTTGTTAATTTGGTTTCTTTCGATTGAGCCTTTGGTCAAAAAGGGTTTTTATTTTCAACAACTAATTATATGTGATGCATTTATTTGGTTATCTCTTTTAGTCCGATTACTAGGTTTTTATCCCTCAAGGTGGAATGAACCTTTCAACTACTCAAATAATGTAATGTACTTTATTTCATAATTATTTGGTTTCCCATGATTACGGCTTTGACCAACACAGACCAGAAATTTCAACTAATCATTGTATGTAATGTACTTATTTATTTTTATTCGGTTTATTAAGGTTTAGTCTTTGATTAAAAAGGGATTGACCTTTCAACTAATCATCTTATGTCATGTAGTTTCTTACTTTTATTTGGTTTTTAAGGCCTAGGTGTTTGGTTAGTAAAGAAGGTACCTTTCAAATACTCTTAGTATGTAAATCACTTATTTTCTCTTCAATTGCTTCTTTATGGTTGATTCTTGGGTCTATAAGGATTGATTCTTTCAGCTACTCACAGTATGTGTAATGTTTCCTTTATTTCCATTTGGTTTATAATGGTTTATGATTTGTTTTACATGGAAAGGACCTTTCAACAACTCATATTTTATAATTTAGGTTCTTTCTATTTATTTGGATTTTAATGACTAACTCTTTGGTCAGCAAGAATCAGACCTTTCAACTCATCATATTATATTACTACTTCTTACCTATTTATTTGGTTCCTTACCTTTAAGTCTCTTATCAACAAGGGGTTCATTATTCAATACTAACGTTATGTGATGTATTTCTTTTATCTTTATTTAGTTTCTAATTACTAGGTCTTTGTTCATCAAGAAATTTACCTTTGAACTTCTTAAAGTTTCTAATGCACATTCTTTTCTTTTTATATGGACTCTTAATGTAAGTTTTTGATCTACAAGGGTCATACATTTAAACTGCTTATTATATGTGATGTTATATGTTTCAGTTTAATAGGGTTATATATTTTATTAACAAGGGATGGAATTTTCAACTACACATATAATATAATGTAGCTTGTTTCTTTCATTTGGTTTCGAAGAACCATGTCTTTGGTCAACAAAAAGGGACCTTCTAACTAATCATAGTATGTAAAGCCCATATTTTTTGTTTATTTTCATCTTTATGGCCGAGTCTTTGTTTGATAAGGTTTGTTCTATTCAATTGCTCAAAATATTTGTAATATTTCCTTTCTTTTGATTTGGTTAATTATGGTTTTGGTTTGGTTTAAACGGGATGGTCATTTCAACTACCAATATTATTTAGTTCAGTTTCTTTCTCTTTGTTTGGTTTTTAATAACTAAGTCTTTATTCAACAAGGAGCACATGTTTCAACTAATCATATTATGTAAAGTACTTCTTACATGTTTATTTTGTATCTTTCGATTAAGTCTTTGATCGACAAGGGATTCTCTTTTCAACAAAATATCTCATGTAATGCATTTATTTCATCACCATTTTGTTTCTAATTACTAGTTCTTTGTTCATCAAGCAATGCACCTTTCAACTACACAAATAATTTAATGTACTTTATTTCCTCCTTATTTGGTTTCTTATGGTTAAGTCTTTGATAAACAGGAGCCTCGAGATTCGACTAATCATTTTATGTAATGAACTTTTTTTAATCTTTATTTGGTAATTTAGGATTCACAAGGAAGGACCTTTCAACTACTCCTGTTATGTAATGTATTTTCTTTCTTTCATTTGGTTTCTAATGGCTAGGTCTTTAGTCAACAAGGAAGGGACATTTAAACTACTCATACTATGTGAACACTTGTTTTCTCTTGATTTGCTTATTTATTTTTTAATATTTGGTCGATAAGGTTTAATCCTTTCAAATACTCACAGTATGTGTAATATTCCTTTCTTTTCATTAGGTTTATCATGGTTTGGCATTAAGCTTAAATGGGATAGACCTTTCAAATGCTTATATAATATAATGTAGTTTATTTCTCTTCATTTGTTTTTAATGACTAAGTATTTGGACAACATGGATCGGGCCTTTCAACAAATCATATTATGTAATCTACTTCTTAGCTGTTAATTTGGTTTCTTTCGATTGAGCCTTTGGTCAAAGTGGGTTTTTATTTTCAACAACTAATTATATGTGATGCATTTATTTGGTTATCTCTTTTAGTCCGATTACTAGGTTTTTATCCCTCAAGGTGGAATGAACCTTTCAACTACTCAAATAATGTAATGTACTTTATTTCATAATTATTTGGTTTCCCATGATTACGGCTTTGACCAACACAGACCAGAAATTTCAACTAATCATTGTATGTAATGTACTTATTTATTTTTATTCGGTTTATTAAGGTTTAGTCTTTGATTAAAAAGGGATTGACCTTTCAACTAATCATCTTATGTCATGTAGTTTCTTACTTTTATTTGGTTTTTAAGGCCTAGGTGTTTGGTTAGTAAAGAAGGTACCTTTCAAATACTCTTAGTATGTAAATCACTTATTTTCTCTTCAATTGCTTCTTTATGGTTGATTCTTGGGTCTATAAGGATTGATTCTTTCAGCTACTCACAGTATGTGTAATGTTTCCTTTATTTCCATTTGGTTTATAATGGTTTATGATTTGTTTTACATGGAAAGGACCTTTCAACAACTCATATTTTATAATTTAGGTTCTTTCTATTTATTTGGATTTTAATGACTAACTCTTTGGTCAGCAAGAATCAGACCTTTCAACTCATCATATTATATTACTACTTCTTACCTATTTATTTGGTTCCTTACCTTTAAGTCTCTTATCAACAAGGGGTTCATTATTCAATACTAACGTTATGTGATGTATTTCTTTTATCTTTATTTAGTTTCTAATTACTAGGTCTTTGTTCATCAAGAAATTTACCTTTGAACTTCTTAAAGTTTCTAATGCACATTCTTTTCTTTTTATATGGACTCTTAATGTAAGTTTTTGATCTACAAGGGTCATACATTTAAACTGCTTATTATATGTGATGTTATATGTTTCAGTTTAATAGGGTTATATATTTTATTAACAAGGGATGGAATTTTCAACTACACATATAATATAATGTAGCTTGTTTCTTTCATTTGGTTTCGAAGAACCATGTCTTTGGTCAACAAAAAGGGACCTTCTAACTAATCATAGTATGTAAAGCCCATATTTTTTGTTTATTTTCATCTTTATGGCCGAGTCTTTGTTTGATAAGGTTTGTTCTATTCAATTGCTCAAAATATTTGTAATATTTCCTTTCTTTTGATTTGGTTAATTATGGTTTTGGTTTGGTTTAAACGGGATGGTCATTTCAACTACCAATATTATTTAGTTCAGTTTCTTTCTCTTTGTTTGGTTTTTAATAACTAAGTCTTTATTCAACAAGGAGCACATGTTTCAACTAATCATATTATGTAAAGTACTTCTTACATGTTTATTTTGTATCTTTCGATTAAGTCTTTGATCGACAAGGGATTCTCTTTTCAACAAAATATCTCATGTAATGCATTTATTTCATCACCATTTTGTTTCTAATTACTAGTTCTTTGTTCATCAAGCAATGCACCTTTCAACTACACAAATAATTTAATGTACTTTATTTCCTCCTTATTTGGTTTCTTATGGTTAAGTCTTTGATAAACAGGAGCCTCGAGATTCGACTAATCATTTTATGTAATGAACTTTTTTTAATCTTTATTTGGTAATTTAGGATTCACAAGGAAGGACCTTTCAACTACTCCTGTTATGTAATGTATTTTCTTTCTTTCATTTGGTTTCTAATGGCTAGGTCTTTAGTCAACAAGGAAGGGACATTTCAACTACTCATACTATGTGAACACTTGTTTTCTCTTGATTTGCTTATTTATTTTTTAATATTTGGTCGATAAGGTTTAATCCTTTCAAATACTCACAGTATGTGTAATATTCCTTTCTTTTCATTAGGTTTATCATGGTTTGGCATTAAGCTTAAATGGGATAGACCTTTCAAATGCTTATATAATATAATGTAGTTTATTTCTCTTCATTTGTTTTTAATGACTAAGTATTTGGACAACATGGATCGGGCCTTTCAACAAATCATATTATGTAATCTACTTCTTAGCTGTTAATTTGGTTTCTTTCGATTGAGCCTTTGGTCAAAGTGGGTTTTTATTTTCAACAACTAATTATATGTGATGCATTTATTTGGTTATCTCTTTTAGTCCGATTACTAGGTTTTTATCCCTCAAGGTGGAATGAACCTTTCAACTACTCAAATAATGTAATGTACTTTATTTCATAATTATTTGGTTTCCCATGATTACGGCTTTGACCAACACAGACCAGAAATTTCAACTAATCATTGTATGTAATGTACTTATTTATTTTTATTCGGTTTATTAAGGTTTAGTCTTTGATTAAAAAGGGATTGACCTTTCAACTAATCATCTTATGTCATGTAGTTTCTTACTTTTATTTGGTTTTTAAGGCCTAGGTGTTTGGTTAGTAAAGAAGGTACCTTTCAAATACTCTTAGTATGTAAATCACTTATTTTCTCTTCAATTGCTTCTTTATGGTTGATTCTTGGGTCTATAAGGATTGATTCTTTCAGCTACTCACAGTATGTGTAATGTTTCCTTTATTTCCATTTGGTTTATAATGGTTTATGATTTGTTTTACATGGAAAGGACCTTTCAACAACTCATATTTTATAATTTAGGTTCTTTCTATTTATTTGGATTTTAATGACTAACTCTTTGGTCAGCAAGAATCAGACCTTTCAACTCATCATATTATATTACTACTTCTTACCTATTTATTTGGTTCCTTACCTTTAAGTCTCTTATCAACAAGGGGTTCATTATTCAATACTAACGTTATGTGATGTATTTCTTTTATCTTTATTTAGTTTCTAATTACTAGGTCTTTGTTCATCAAGAAATTTACCTTTGAACTTCTTAAAGTTTCTAATGCACATTCTTTTCTTTTTATATGGACTCTTAATGTAAGTTTTTGATCTACAAGGGTCATACATTTAAACTGCTTATTATATGTGATGTTATATGTTTCAGTTTAATAGGGTTATATATTTTATTAACAAGGGATGGAATTTTCAACTACACATATAATATAATGTAGCTTGTTTCTTTCATTTGGTTTCGAAGAACCATGTCTTTGGTCAACAAAAAGGGACCTTCTAACTAATCATAGTATGTAAAGCCCATATTTTTTGTTTATTTTCATCTTTATGGCCGAGTCTTTGTTTGATAAGGTTTGTTCTATTCAATTGCTCAAAATATTTGTAATATTTCCTTTCTTTTGATTTGGTTAATTATGGTTTTGGTTTGGTTTAAACGGGATGGTCATTTCAACTACCAATATTATTTAGTTCAGTTTCTTTCTCTTTGTTTGGTTTTTAATAACTAAGTCTTTATTCAACAAGGAGCACATGTTTCAACTAATCATATTATGTAAAGTACTTCTTACATGTTTATTTTGTATCTTTCGATTAAGTCTTTGATCGACAAGGGATTCTCTTTTCAACAAAATATCTCATGTAATGCATTTATTTCATCACCATTTTGTTTCTAATTACTAGTTCTTTGTTCATCAAGCAATGCACCTTTCAACTACACAAATACACAAATAATTTAATGTACTTTTATTTCCTCCTTATTTGGTCTTCTTATGGTTAAGTCTTTGATAAACAGGAGCCTCGAGATTCGACTAATCATTTTATGTAATGAACTTTTTTAATCTTTATTTGGTAATTTAGGAGTCACAAGGAAGGACCTTTCAACTACTCCTGTTATGATTATGTATTTCTTTCTTTCATTTGTTGGTTTCTAATGGCTAGGTCTTTAGTCAACAAGGAAGGGACAAGATACTCATACTATGTGAACACTTGTTTTCTCTTGATTTGCTTATTTATTTTTTAATATTTGGTCGATAAGGTTTAATCCTTTTCAAATACTCACAGTATGTGTAATATTCCTTTCTTTTCATTAGGTTTATCATGGTTTGGCATTAAGCTTAAAATGGGATAGACCTTTCAAATGCTTATATAATATAATGTAGTTTATTTCTCTTCATTTGTTTTTAATGACTAAGTATTTTGGACAACATGGATCGGGCCTTTCAACAAATCATATTATGTAATCTACTTCTTAGCTGTTAATTTGGTTTCTTTCGATTGAGCCTTTGGTCAAAAAGGGTTTTTATTTTCAACAACTAATTTATATGTGATGCATTTATTTGGTTATCTCTTTTAGTCCGATTACTAGGTTTTTATCTCTCAAGGTGGAATGAACCTTTCAACTACTCAAATAATGTAATGTACTTTATTTCATAATTATTTGGTTTCCCATGATTACGGCTTTGACCAACCCAGACCAGACATTTCAACTAATCATTGTATGTAATGTACTTATTTATTTTTATTCGGTTTATTAGGGTTTAGTCTTTGATTAACAAGGGATTGACCTTTCAACTAATCATCTTATGTCATGTAGTTTCTTACTTTTATTTGGTTTTTAAGGCCTAGGAGTTTGGTTAGTAAAGAAGGTACCTTTCAATACTCTTAGTATGTAAATCAAGTATTTTCTCTTCAATTGCTTCTTTATGGTTGATTCTTGGGTCTATAAGGATTGATTCTTTCAGCTACTCACATGTATGTGTAATGTTTCCTTTATTTCCATTTGGTTTATAATGGTTTATGATTTGTTTTACATGGAAAGGACCTTTCAACAACTCATATTTTATAATTTAGGTTCTTTCTATTTATTTGGATTTTAATGACTAACTCTTTGGTCAGCAAGAATCAGACCTTTCAACTCATCATATTATATTACTACTTCTTACCGTATTTATTTGGTTCCTTACCTTTAAGTCTCTTATCAACAAGGGGTTCATTATTCAATACTAACGCTATGTGATGTATTTCTTTTATCTTTATTTAGTTTCTAATTACTAGGTCTTTTGTTCATCAAGAAATTTACCTTTAGAACTTCTTAAGTTTCTAATGCACATTCTTTTCTTTTTATATGGACTCTTAATGTAAGTTTTTGATCTACAAGGGTCATACATTTCAACTGCTTATTATATGTGATGTTATATGTTTCAGTTTAATAGGGTTATATATTTTATTAACAAGGGATGGAATTTTCAACTACACATATAATATAATGTAGCTTGTTTCTTTCATTTGGTTTCGAAGAAACCATGTCTTGGGTCAACAAAAAGGGACCTTCTAAACTAATCATAGTATGTAAAGCACATTTTTTTTCTTTATTTTCATCTTTTATGGCCGAGTCTTTGTTTGATAAGGTTTGTTCTATTCAATTGCTCATAATATTTGTAATATTTCCTTTCTTTTGATTTGGTTAATTATGGTTTGGGTTTGGTTTAAACGGGATGGTCATTTCAACTACCAATATTATTTAGTTCAGTTTCTTTCTCTTTGTTTGGTTTTTAATAACTAAGTCTTTATTCAACAAGGAGCCACATGTTTCAACTAATCATATTATGTAAAGTACTTCTTACATGTTTATTTTGTATCTTTCGATTAAGTCTTTGATCAACAAGGGATTCTCTTTTCAACAAAATATCTCATGTAATGCATTTATTTCATCACCATTTTGTTTCTAATTACTAGTTCTTTGTTCATCAAGCAATGCACCTTTCAACTACACAAATAATTTAATGTACTTTATTTCCTCCTTATTTGGTTTCTTATGGTTAAGTCTTTGATAAACAGGAGCCTCGAGATTCGGACTAATCATTTTATGTAATGAACTTTTTTTATCTTTATTTGGTAATTTAGGATTCACAAGGAAGGACCTTTCAACTACTCCTGTTATGTAATGTATTTTCTTTCTTTCATTTGGTTTCTAATGGCTAGGTCTTTAGTCAACAAGGAAGGGACATTTCAACTACTCATACTATGTGAACACTTGTTTTCTCTTGATTTGCTTATTTATTTTTTAATATTTGGTCGATAAGGTTTAATCCTTTCAAATACTCACAGTATGTGTAATATTCCTTTCTTTTCATTAGGTTTATCATGGTTTGGCATTAAGCTTAAATGGGATAGACCTTTCAAATTGCTTATATAATATAATGTAGTTTTATTTTCTCTCATTTGTTTTTAATGACTAAGTATTTGGACAACATGGATCGGGCCTTTCAACAAATTCATATTATGTAATCTACTTCTTAGCTGTTAATTTGGTTTCTTTCGATTGAGCCTTTGGTCAAAAGGGTTTTTATTTTCAACAACTAATTATATGTGATGCATTTATTTGGTTATCTCTTTTAGTCCGATTACTAGGTTTTTTATCCCTCAAGGTGGAATGAACCTTTCAACTACTCAAATAATGTAATGTACTTTATTTCATAATTATTTGGTTTCCCATGATTACGGCTTTGACCAACACAGACCAGAAATTTCAACTAATCATTGTATGTAATGTACTTATTTATTTTTATTCGGTTTATTAAGGTTTAGTCTTTGATTAAAAAGGGATTGACCCTTTCAACTAATCATCTTATGTCATGTAGTTTCTTACTTTTATTTGGTTTTTTAAGGCCTAGGTGTTTGGTTAGTAAAGAAGGTACCTTTCAAATACTCTTAGTATGTAAATCACTTATTTTCTCTTCAATTGCTTCTTTATGGTTGATTCTTGGGTCTTATAAGGTATTGATTCTTTCAGCTACTCACAGTATGTGTAATGTTTCCTTTATTTCCATTTGGTTTATAATGGTTTATGATTTGTTTTACATGGAAAGGACCTTTCAACAACTCAGTATTTTATAATTTAGGTTCTTTCTATTTATTGGATTTTAATGACTAACTCTTTGGTCAGCAAGAATCAGACCTTTCAACTCATCATATTATATTACTACTTCTTACCTATTTATTTGGTTCCTTACCTTTAAGTCTCCTTATCAACAAGGGGTTCATTATTCAATACTAACGTTATGTGATGTATTTCTTTTATCTTTATTTAGTTTCTAATTACTAGGTCTTTGTTCATCAAGAAATTTACCTTTGAACTTCTTAAAGTTTCTAATGCACATGTCTTTTCTTTTTATATGGACTCTTAATGTAAGTTTTTGATCTACAAGGGTCATACATTTAAACTGCTTATTATATGTGATGTTATATGTTTCAGTTAATAGGGTTATATATTTTTATTAACAAGGGATGGAATTTTCAACTACACATATAATATTAATGTAGCTTGTTTCTTTCATTTGGTTTCGAAGAACCATGTTCTTTGGTCAACAAAAAGGGACCTTCTAACTAATCATAGTATGTAAAGCCCATATTTTTTGTTTATTTTCATCTTTATGGCCGAGTCTTTGTTTGATAAGGTTTGTTCTATTCAATTGCTCAAAATATTTGTAATATTTCCTTTCTTTAGATTTGGTTAATTATGGTTTTGGTTTGGTTTAAACGGGATGGTCATTTCAACTACCAATATTATTTAGTTCAGTTTCTTTCTCTTTGTTTGGTTTTTAATAACTAAGTCTTTATTCAACAAGGAGCACATGTTTCAACTAATCATATTATGTAAAGTACTTCTTACATGTTTATTTTGTATCTTTCGATTAAGTCTTTGATCGACAAGGGATTCTCTTTTCAACAAAATATCTCATGTAATGCATTTATTTCATCACCCATTTTGTTTCTAATTACTAGTTCTTTGTTCATCAAGCAATGCACCTTTCAACTACACAAATAATTTAATGTACTTTTTTCCTCCTTATTTGGTTTCTTATGGTTAAGTCTTTGATAAACAGGAGCCTCGAGATTCGACTAATCATTTTATGTAATGAACTTTTTTTTAATCTTTATTTGGTAATTTAGGATTCACAAGAAGGACCTTTCAACTACTCCTGTTATGTAATGTATTTCTTTCTTTCATTTGGTTTCTAATGGCTAGGTCTTTAGTCAACAAGGAAGGGACATTTCAACTACTCATACTATGTGAACACTTGTTTTCTCTTGATTTGCTTATTTATTTTTTAATATTTGGTCGATACGGTTTAATCCTTTCAATACTCACAGTATGTGTAATATTCCTTTCTTTTCATTAGGTTTATCATGGTTTGGCATTAAGCTTAAATGGGATAGACCTTTCAAATGCTTATATAATATAATGTAGTTTATTTCTCTTCATTTGTTTTTAATGGACTAAGTATTTGGACAACATGGATCGGGCCTTTCAACAAATCATATTATGTAATCTACTTCTTAGCGGTTAATTTGGCTTTTCTTTCGATTGAGCCTTTGGTCAAAGTGGGTTTTTATTTTCAACAACTAATTATATGTGATGCATTTATTTGGTTATCTCTTTTAGTCCGATTACTAGGTTTTTATCCCTCAAGGTGGAATGAACCTTTCAACTACTCAAATAATGTAATGTACTTTATTTCATAATTATTTGGTTTCCCATGATTGACTGCTTTGACCAACACAGACCAGAAATTTCAACTAATCATTGTATGTAATGTACTTATTTATTTTTATTCGGTTTATTAAGGTTTAGTCTTTGATTAAAAAGGGATTGACCTTTCAACTAATCATCTTATGTCATGTAGTTTCTTACTTTTATTTGGTTTTTAAGGCCTAGGTGTTTTGGTTAGTAAAGAAGGTACCTTTCAAATACTCTTAGTATGGTAAATCACTTATTTTCTCTTCAATTGCTTCTTTATGGTTGATTCTTGGGTCTATAAGGATTGATTCTTTCAGCTACTCACAGTATGTGTATTGTTTCCTTTATTTCCATTTGGTTTATAATGGTTTATGATTTGTTTTACATGGAAAGGACCTTTCAACAACTCATATTTTATAATTTAGGTTCTTTCTATTTATTTGGATTTTAATGACTAACTCTTTGGTCAGCAAGAATCAGACCTTTCAACTCATCATATTATATTACTACTTCTTACCTATTTATTTGGTTCCCTTACCTTTAAGTCTCTTATCAACAAGGGGTTCATTATTCAATACTAACGTTATGTGATGTATTTCTTTTATCTTTATTTAGTTTCTAATTACTAGGTCTTTGTTCATCAAGAAATTTACCTTTGAACTTCTTAAAGTTTCTAATGCACATTCTTTTCTTTTTATATGGACTCTTAATGTAAGTTTTTGATCTACAAGGGTCATACATTTAAACTGCTTATTATATGTGATGTTATATGTTTCAGTTTAATAGGGTTATATATTTTATTAACAAGGGATGGAATTTTCAACTACACATATAATATAATGTAGCTTGTTTCTTTCATTTGGTTTCGAAGAACCATGTCTTTGGTCAACAAAAAGGGACCTTCTAACTAATCATAGTATGTAAAGCCCATATTTTTTGTTTATTTTCATCTTTATGGCCGAGTCTTTGTTTGATAAGGTTTGTTCTATTCAATTGCTCAAAATATTTGTAATATTTCCTTTCTTTTGATTTGGTTAATTATGGTTTTGGTTTGGTTTAAACGGGATGGTCATTTCAACTACCAATATTATTTAGTTCAGTTTCTTTCTCTTTGTTTGGTTTTTAATAACTAAGTCTTTATTCAACAAGGAGCACATGTTTCAACTAATCATATTATGTAAAGTACTTCTTACATGTTTATTTTGTATCTTTCGATTAAGTCTTTGATCGACAAGGGATTCTCTTTTCAACAAAATATCTCATGTAATGCATTTATTTCATCACCATTTTGTTTCTAATTACTAGTTCTTTGTTCATCAAGCAATGCACCTTTCAACTACACAAATAATTTAATGTACTTTATTTCCTCCTTATTTGGTTTCTTATGGTTAAGTCTTTGATAAACAGGAGCCTCGAGATTCGACTAATCATTTTATGTAATGAACTTTTTTTAATCTTTATTTGGTAATTTAGGATTCACAAGGAAGGACCTTTCAACTACTCCTGTTATGTAATGTATTTTCTTTCTTTCATTTGGTTTCTAATGGCTAGGTCTTTAGTCAACAAGGAAGGGACATTTCAACTACTCATACTATGTGAACACTTGTTTTCTCTTGATTTGCTTATTTATTTTTTAATATTTGGTCGATAAGGTTTAATCCTTTCAAATACTCACAGTATGTGTAATATTCCTTTCTTTTCATTAGGTTTATCATGGTTTGGCATTAAGCTTAAATGGGATAGACCTTTCAAATGCTTATATAATATAATGTAGTTTATTTCTCTTCATTTGTTTTTAATGACTAAGTATTTGGACAACATGGATCGGGCCTTTCAACAAATCATATTATGTAATCTACTTCTTAGCTGTTAATTTGGTTTCTTTCGATTGAGCCTTTGGTCAAAGTGGGTTTTTATTTTCAACAACTAATTATATGTGATGCATTTATTTGGTTATCTCTTTTAGTCCGATTACTAGGTTTTTATCCCTCAAGGTGGAATGAACCTTTCAACTACTCAAATAATGTAATGTACTTTATTTCATAATTATTTGGTTTCCCATGATTACGGCTTTGACCAACACAGACCAGAAATTTCAACTAATCATTGTATGTAATGTACTTATTTATTTTTATTCGGTTTATTAAGGTTTAGTCTTTGATTAAAAAGGGATTGACCTTTCAACTAATCATCTTATGTCATGTAGTTTCTTACTTTTATTTGGTTTTTAAGGCCTAGGTGTTTGGTTAGTAAAGAAGGTACCTTTCAAATACTCTTAGTATGTAAATCACTTATTTTCTCTTCAATTGCTTCTTTATGGTTGATTCTTGGGTCTATAAGGATTGATTCTTTCAGCTACTCACAGTATGTGTAATGTTTCCTTTATTTCCATTTGGTTTATAATGGTTTATGATTTGTTTTACATGGAAAGGACCTTTCAACAACTCATATTTTATAATTTAGGTTCTTTCTATTTATTTGGATTTTAATGACTAACTCTTTGGTCAGCAAGAATCAGACCTTTCAACTCATCATATTATATTACTACTTCTTACCTATTTATTTGGTTCCTTACCTTTAAGTCTCTTATCAACAAGGGGTTCATTATTCAATACTAACGTTATGTGATGTATTTCTTTTATCTTTATTTAGTTTCTAATTACTAGGTCTTTGTTCATCAAGAAATTTACCTTTGAACTTCTTAAAGTTTCTAATGCACATTCTTTTCTTTTTATATGGACTCTTAATGTAAGTTTTTGATCTACAAGGGTCATACATTTCAACTGCTTATTATATGTGATGTTATATGTTTCAGTTTAATAGGGTTATATATTTTATTAACAAGGGATGGAATTTTCAACTACACATATAATATAATGTAGCTTGTTTCTTTCATTTGGTTTCGAAGAACCATGTCTTTGGTCAACAAAAAGGGACCTTCTAACTAATCATAGTATGTAAAGCACATTTTTTTTCTTTATTTTCATCTTTATGGCCGAGTCTTTGTTTGATAAGGTTTGTTCTATTCAATTGCTCATAATATTTGTAATATTTCCTTTCTTTTGATTTGGTTAATTATGGTTTGGGTTTGGTTTAAACGGGATGGTCATTTCAACTACCAATATTATTTAGTTCAGTTTCTTTCTCTTTGTTTGGTTTTTAATAACTAAGTCTTTATTCAACAAGGAGCACATGTTTCAACTAATCATATTATGTAAAGTACTTCTTACATGTTTATTTTGTATCTTTCGATTAAGTCTTTGATCAACAAGGGATTCTCTTTTCAACAAAATATCTCATGTAATGCATTTATTTCATCACCATTTTGTTTCTAATTACTAGTTCTTTGTTCATCAAGCAATGCACCTTTCAACTACACAAATAATTTAATGTACTTTATTTCCTCCTTATTTGGTTTCTTATGGTTAAGTCTTTGATAAACAGGAGCCTCGAGATTCGACTAATCATTTTATGTAATGAACTTTTTTTAATCTTTATTTGGTAATTTAGGATTCACAAGGAAGGACCTTTCAACTACTCCTGTTATGTAATGTATTTTCTTTCTTTCATTTGGTTTCTAATGGCTAGGTCTTTAGTCAACAAGGAAGGGACATTTCAACTACTTATACTATGTGAACACTTGTTTTCTCTTGATTTGCCTATTTATTTTTTAATATTTGGTCGATAAGGTTTAATCCTTTCAAATACTCACAGTATGTGTAATATTCCTTTCTTTTCATTAGGTTTATCATGGTTTGGCATTAAGCTTAAATGGGATAGACCTTTCAAATGCTTATATAATATAATGTAGTTTATTTCTCTTCATTTGTTTTTAATGACTAAGTATTTGGACAACATGGATCGGGCCTTTCAACAAATCATATTATGTAATCTACTTCTTAGCTGTTAATTTGGTTTCTTTCGATTGAGCCTTTGGTCAAAAAGGGTTTTTATTTTCAACAACTAATTATATGTGATGCATTTATTTGGTTATCTCTTTTAGTCCGATTACTAGGTTTTTATCCCTCAAGGTGGAATGAACCTTTCAACTACTCAAATAATGTAATGTACTTTATTTCATAATTATTTGGTTTCCCATGATTATGGCTTTGACCAACACAGACCAGAAATTTCAACTAATCATTGTATGTAATGTACTTATTTATTTTTATTCGGTTTATTACGGTTTAGTCTTTGATTAAAAAGGGATTGACCTTTCAACTAATCATCTTATGTCATGTAGTTTCTTACTTTTATTTGGTTTTTAAGGCCTAGGTGTTTGGTTAGTAAAGAAGGTACCTTTCAAATACTCTTAGTATGTAAATCACTTATTTTCTCTTCAATTGCTTCTTTATGGTTGATTCTTGGGTCTATAAGGATTGATTCTTTCAGCTACTCACAGTATGTGTAATGTTTCCTTTATTTCCATTTGGTTTATAATGGTTTATGATTTGTTTTACATGGAAAGGACCTTTCAACAACTCATATTTTATAATTTAGGTTCTTTCTATTTATTTGGATTTTAATGACTAATTCTTTGGTCAGCAAGAATCAGACCTTTCAACTCATCATATTATATTACTACTTCTTACCTATTTATTTGGTTCCTTACCTTTAAGTCTCTTATCAACAAGGGGTTCATTATTCAATACTAACGTTATGTGATGTATTTCTTTTATCTTTATTTAGTTTCTAATTACTAGGTCTTTGTTAATCAAGAAATTTACCTTTGAACTTCTTAAAGTTTCTAATGCACATTCTTTTCTTTTTATATGGACTCTTAATGTAAGTTTTTGATCTACAAGGGTCATACATTTCAACTGCTTATTATATGTGATGTTATATGTTTCAGTTTAATAGGGTTATATATTTTATTAACAAGGGATGGAATTTTCAACTACACATATAATATAATGTAGCTTGTTTCTTTCATTTGGTTTCGAAGAACCATGTCTTTGGTCAACAAAAAGGGACCTTCTAACTAATCATAGTATGTAAAGCACATATTTTTTCTTTATTTTCATCTTTATGGCCGAGTCTTTGTTTGATAAGGTTTGTTCTATTCAATTGCTCATAATATTTGTAATATTTCCTTTCTTTTGATTTGGTTAATTATGGTTTGGGTTTGGTTTAAACGGGATGGTCATTTCAACTACCAATATTATTTAGTTCAGTTTCTTTCTCTTTGTTTGGTTTTTAATAACTAAGTCTTTATTCAACAAGGAGCACATGTTTCAACTAATCATATTATGTAAAGTACTTCTTACATGTTTATTTTGTATCTTTCGATTAAGTCTTTGATCAACAAGGGATTCTCTTTTCAACAAAATATCTCATGTAATGCATTTATTTCATCACCATTTTGTTTCTAATTACTAGTTCTTTGTTCATCAAGCAATGCACCTTTCAACTACACAAATAATTTAATGTACTTTATTTCCTCCTTATTTGGTTTCTTATGGTTAAGTCTTTGATAAACAGGAGCCTCGAGATTCGACTAATCATTTTATGTAATGAACTTTTTTTAATCTTTATTTGGTAATTTAGGATTCACAAGGAAGGACCTTTCAACTACTCCTGTTATGTAATGTATTTTCTTTCTTTCATTTGGTTTCTAATGGCTAGGTCTTTAGTCAACAAGGAAGGGACATTTCAACTACTCATACTATGTGAACACTTGTTTTCTCTTGATTTGCTTATTTATTTTTTAATATTTGGTCGATAAGGTTTAATCCTTTCAAATACTCACAGTATGTGTAATATTCCTTTCTTTTCATTAGGTTTATCATGGTTTGGCATTAAGCTTAAATGGGATAGACCTTTCAAATGCTTATATAATATAATGTAGTTTATTTCTCTTCATTTGTTTTTAATGACTAAGTATTTGGACAACATGGATCGGGCCTTTCAACAAATCATATTATGTAATCTACTTCTTAGCTGTTAATTTGGTTTCTTTCGATTGAGCCTTTGGTCAAAAAGGGTTTTTATTTTCAACAACTAATTATATGTGATGCATTTATTTGGTTATCTCTTTTAGTCCGATTACTAGGTTTTTATCTCTCAAGGTGGAATGAACCTTTCAACTACTCAAATAATGTAATGTACTTTATTTCATAATTATTTGGTTTCCCATGATTACGGCTTTGACCAACCCAGACCAGACATTTCAACTAATCATTGTATGTAATGTACTTATTTATTTTTATTCGGTTTATTAGGGTTTAGTCTTTGATTAACAAGGGATTGACCTTTCAACTAATCATCTTATGTCATGTAGTTTCTTACTTTTATTTGGTTTTTAAGGCCTAGGTGTTTGGTTAGTAAAGAAGGTACCTTTCAAATACTCTTAGTATGTAAATCACGTATTTTCTCTTCAATTGCTTCTTTATGGTTGATTCTTGGGTCTATAAGGATTGATTCTTTCAGCTACTCACAGTATGTGTAATGTTTCCTTTATTTCCATTTGGTTTATAATGGTTTATGATTTGTTTTACATGGAAAGGACCTTTCAACAACTCATATTTTATAATTTAGGTTCTTTCTATTTATTTGGATTTTAATGACTAACTCTTTGGTCAGCAAGAATCAGACCTTTCAACTCATCATATTATATTACTACTTCTTACCTATTTATTTGGTTCCTTACCTTTAAGTCTCTTATCAACAAGGGGTTCATTATTCAATACTAACGCTATGTGATGTATTTCTTTTATCTTTATTTAGTTTCTAATTACTAGGTCTTTGTTCATCAAGAAATTTACCTTTGAACTTCTTAAAGTTTCTAATGCACATTCTTTTCTTTTTATATGGACTCTTAATGTAAGTTTTTGATCTACAAGGGTCATACATTTCAACTGCTTATTATATGTGATGTTATATGTTTCAGTTTAATAGGGTTATATATTTTATTAACAAGGGATGGAATTTTCAACTACACATATAATATAATGTAGCTTGTTTCTTTCATTTGGTTTCGAAGAACCATGTCTTTGGTCAACAAAAAGGGACCTTCTAACTAATCATAGTATGTAAAGCACATTTTTTTCTTTATTTTCATCTTTATGGCCGAGTCTTTGTTTGATAAGGTTTGTTCTATTCAATTGCTCATAATATTTGTAATATTTCCTTTCTTTTGATTTGGTTAATTATGGTTTGGGTTTGGTTTAAACGGGATGGTCATTTCAACTACCAATATTATTTAGTTCAGTTTCTTTCTCTTTGTTTGGTTTTTAATAACTAAGTCTTTATTCAACAAGGAGCACATGTTTCAACTAATCATATTATGTAAAGTACTTCTTACATGTTTATTTTGTATCTTTCGATTAAGTCTTTGATCAACAAGGGATTCTCTTTTCAACAAAATATCTCATGTAATGCATTTATTTCATCACCATTTTGTTTCTAATTACTAGTTCTTTGTTCATCAAGCAATGCACCTTTCAACTACACAAATAATTTAATGTACTTTATTTCCTCCTTATTTGGTTTCTTATGGTTAAGTCTTTGATAAACAGGAGCCTCGAGATTCGACTAATCATTTTATGTAATGAACTTTTTTTAATCTTTATTTGGTAATTTAGGATTCACAAGGAAGGACCTTTCAACTACTCCTGTTATGTAATGTATTTTCTTTCTTTCATTTGGTTTCTAATGGCTAGGTCTTTAGTCAACAAGGAAGGGACATTTCAACTACTCATACTATGTGAACACTTGTTTTCTCTTGATTTGCTTATTTATTTTTTAATATTTGGTCGATAAGGTTTAATCCTTTCAAATACTCACAGTATGTGTAATATTCCTTTCTTTTCATTAGGTTTATCATGGTTTGGCATTAAGCTTAAATGGGATAGACCTTTCAAATGCTTATATAATATAATGTAGTTTATTTCTCTTCATTTGTTTTTAATGACTAAGTATTTGGACAACATGGATCGGGCCTTTCAACAAATCATATTATGTAATCTACTTCTTAGCTGTTAATTTGGTTTCTTTCGATTGAGCCTTTGGTCAAAAAGGGTTTTTATTTTCAACAACTAATTATATGTGATGCATTTATTTGGTTATCTCTTTTAGTCCGATTACTAGGTTTTTATCCCTCAAGGTGGAATGAACCTTTCAACTACTCAAATAATGTAATGTACTTTATTTCATAATTATTTGGTTTCCCATGATTACGGCTTTGACCAACCCAGACCAGACATTTCAACTAATCATTGTATGTAATGTACTTATTTATTTTTATTCGGTTTATTAGGGTTTAGTCTTTGATTAACAAGGGATTGACCTTTCAACTAATCATCTTATGTCATGTAGTTTCTTACTTTTATTTGGTTTTTAAGGCCTAGGTGTTTGGTTAGTAAAGAAGGTACCTTTCAAATACTCTTAGTATGTAAATCACATATTTTCTCTTCAATTGCTTCTTTATGGTTGATTCTTGGGTCTATAAGGATTGATTCTTTCAGCTACTCACAGTATGTGTAATGTTTCCTTTATTTCCATTTGGTTTATAATGGTTTATGATTTGTTTTACATGGAAAGGACCTTTCAACAACTCATATTTTATAATTTAGGTTCTTTCTATTTATTTGGATTTTAATGACTAACTCTTTGGTCAGCAAGAATCAGACCTTTCAACTCATCATATTATATTACTACTTCTTACCTATTTATTTGGTTCCTTACCTTTAAGTCTCTTATCAACAAGGGGTTCATTATTCAATACTAACGCTATGTGATGTATTTCTTTTATCTTTATTTAGTTTCTAATTACTAGGTCTTTGTTCATCAAGAAATTTACCTTTGAACTTCTTAAAGTTTCTAATGCACATTCTTTTCTTTTTATATGGACTCTTAATGTAAGTTTTTGATCTACAAGGGTCATACATTTCAACTGCTTATTATATGTGATGTTATATGTTTCAGTTTAATAGGGTTATATATTTTATTAACAAGGGATGGAATTTTCAACTACACATATAATATAATGTAGCTTGTTTCTTTCATTTGGTTTCGAAGAACCATGTCTTTGGTCAACAAAAAGGGACCTTCTAACTAATCATAGTATGTAAAGCACATTTTTTTTCTTTATTTTCATCTTTATGGCCGAGTCTTTGTTTGATAAGGTTTGTTCTATTCAATTGCTCATAATATTTGTAATATTTCCTTTCTTTTGATTTGGTTAATTATGGTTTGGGTTTGGTTTAAACGGGATGGTCATTTCAACTACCAATATTATTTAGTTCAGTTTCTTTCTCTTTGTTTGGTTTTTAATAACTAAGTCTTTATTCAACAAGGAGCACATGTTTCAACTAATCATATTATGTAAAGTACTTCTTACATGTTTATTTTGTATCTTTCGATTAAGTCTTTGATCAACAAGGGATTCTCTTTTCAACAAAATATCTCATGTAATGCATTTATTTCATCACCATTTTGTTTCTAATTACTAGTTCTTTGTTCATCAAGCAATGCACCTTTCAACTACACAAATAATTTAATGTACTTTATTTCCTCCTTATTTGGTTTCTTATGGTTAAGTCTTTGATAAACAGGAGCCTCGAGATTCGACTAATCATTTTATGTAATGAACTTTTTTTAATCTTTATTTGGTAATTTAGGATTCACAAGGAAGGACCTTTCAACTACTCCTGTTATGTAATGTATTTTCTTTCTTTCATTTGGTTTCTAATGGCTAGGTCTTTAGTCAACAAGGAAGGGACATTTCAACTACTCATACTATGTGAACACTTGTTTTCTCTTGATTTGCTTATTTATTTTTTAATATTTGGTCGATAAGGTTTAATCCTTTCAAATACTCACAGTATGTGTAATATTCCTTTCTTTTCATTAGGTTTATCATGGTTTGGCATTAAGCTTAAATGGGATAGACCTTTCAAATGCTTATATAATATAATGTAGTTTATTTCTCTTCATTTGTTTTTAATGACTAAGTATTTGGACAACATGGATCGGGCCTTTCAACAAATCATATTATGTAATCTACTTCTTAGCTGTTAATTTGGTTTCTTTCGATTGAGCCTTTGGTCAAAAAGGGTTTTTATTTTCAACAACTAATTATATGTGATGCATTTATTTGGTTATCTCTTTTAGTCCGATTACTAGGTTTTTATCCCTCAAGGTGGAATGAACCTTTCAACTACTCAAATAATGTAATGTACTTTATTTCATAATTATTTGGTTTCCCATGATTACGGCTTTGACCAACCCAGACCAGACATTTCAACTAATCATTGTATGTAATGTACTTATTTATTTTTATTCGGTTTATTAGGGTTTAGTCTTTGATTAACAAGGGATTGACCTTTCAACTAATCATCTTATGTCATGTAGTTTCTTACTTTTATTTGGTTTTTAAGGCCTAGGTGTTTGGTTAGTAAAGAAGGTACCTTTCAAATACTCTTAGTATGTAAATCACGTATTTTCTCTTCAATTGCTTCTTTATGGTTGATTCTTGGGTCTATAAGGATTGATTCTTTCAGCTACTCACAGTATGTGTAATGTTTCCTTTATTTCCATTTGGTTTATAATGGTTTATGATTTGTTTTACATGGAAAGGACCTTTCAACAACTCATATTTTATAATTTAGGTTCTTTCTATTTATTTGGATTTTAATGACTAACTCTTTGGTCAGCAAGAATCAGACCTTTCAACTCATCATATTATATTACTACTTCTTACCTATTTATTTGGTTCCTTACCTTTAAGTCTCTTATCAACAAGGGGTTCATTATTCAATACTAACGTTATGTGATGTATTTCTTTTATCTTTATTTAGTTTCTAATTACTAGGTCTTTGTTCATCAAGAAATTTACCTTTGAACTTCTTAAAGTTTCTAATGCACATTCTTTTCTTTTTATATGGACTCTTAATGTAAGTTTTTGATCTACAAGGGTCATACATTTCAACTGCTTATTATATGTGATGTTATATGTTTCAGTTTAATAGGGTTATATATTTTATTAACAAGGGATGGAATTTTCAACTACACATATAATATAATGTAGCTTGTTTCTTTCATTTGGTTTCGAAGAACCATGTCTTTGGTCAACAAAAAGGGACCTTCTAACTAATCATAGTATGTAAAGCACATTTTTTTTCTTTATTTTCATCTTTATGGCCGAGTCTTTGTTTGATAAGGTTTGTTCTATTCAATTGCTCATAATATTTGTAATATTTCCTTTCTTTTGATTTGGTTAATTATGGTTTGGGTTTGGTTTAAACGGGATGGTCATTTCAACTACCAATATTATTTAGTTCAGTTTCTTTCTCTTTGTTTGGTTTTTAATAACTAAGTCTTTATTCAACAAGGAGCACATGTTTCAACTAATCATATTATGTAAAGTACTTCTTACATGTTTATTTTGTATCTTTCGATTAAGTCTTTGATCAACAAGGGATTCTCTTTTCAACAAAATATCTCATGTAATGCATTTATTTCATCACCATTTTGTTTCTAATTACTAGTTCTTTGTTCATCAAGCAATGCACCTTTCAACTACACAAATAATTTAATGTACTTTATTTCCTCCTTATTTGGTTTCTTATGGTTAAGTCTTTGATAAACAGGAGCCTCGAGATTCGACTAATCATTTTATGTAATGAACTTTTTTTAATCTTTATTTGGTAATTTAGGATTCACAAGGAAGGACCTTTCAACTACTCCTGTTATGTAATGTATTTTCTTTCTTTCATTTGGTTTCTAATGGCTAGGTCTTTAGTCAACAAGGAAGGGACATTTCAACTACTCATACTATGTGAACACTTGTTTTCTCTTGATTTGCTTATTTATTTTTTAATATTTGGTCGATAAGGTTTAATCCTTTCAAATACTCACAGTATGTGTAATATTCCTTTCTTTTCATTAGGTTTATCATGGTTTGGCATTAAGCTTAAATGGGATAGACCTTTCAAATGCTTATATAATATAATGTAGTTTATTTCTCTTCATTTGTTTTTAATGACTAAGTATTTGGACAACATGGATCGGGCCTTTCAACAAATCATATTATGTAATCTACTTCTTAGCTGTTAATTTGGTTTCTTTCGATTGAGCCTTTGGTCAAAAAGGGTTTTTATTTTCAACAACTAATTATATGTGATGCATTTATTTGGTTATCTCTTTTAGTCCGATTACTAGGTTTTTATCCCTCAAGGTGGAATGAACCTTTCAACTACTCAAATAATGTAATGTACTTTATTTCATAAATATTTGGTTTCCCATGATTACGGCTTTGACCAACCCAGACCAGACATTTCAACTAATCATTGTATGTAATGTACTTATTTATTTTTATTCGGTTTATTAGGGTTTAGTCTTTGATTAACAAGGGATTGACCTTTCAACTAATCATCTTATGTCATGTAGTTTCTTACTTTTATTTGGTTTTTAAGGCCTAGGTGTTTGGTTAGTAAAGAAGGTACCTTTCAAATACTCTTAGTATGTAAATCACGTATTTTCTCTTCAATTGCTTCTTTATGGTTGGTTTATTAGGGTTTAGTATTTTATTAACAAGATATTAACATTTCAACTAATCATGTTATGTCTCATGTAGTTTCTTACTTTTATTTGAGTTTTAAGGAATAAGTGTTTGGTCAATAAAGAAGGTACCTTAGAAATACTCTTATTATTATGTAAATCACTTATTTTCTCTTCAATTTATTCTTTATGGTTGATTCTTGGGTTGATAAGGATTTATGCTTTCAATTACTCATAGTATGTTTAATATTTCCTTTATTTCCATGTGGTTTATAATGGTTTGAGATTTGTTTTACATGTAAAGGACCTTTAAACTACTCATATTTTATAGTTTAGTTGCTATCTATTTATTTTGATTTTAACGACTAAATCTTTGGTCAGCAAGAATCAGACCTTTCAACTCATCATATTAACTTACTACTTCTTACCTATTTATTTGGTTTCTTACCTTTAAGTCTCTGATCAACAAGGGGTTCACTATTCAATTACTAATATTGTGTAATGTATTTCTTTTATCTTTATTTAGTTTCTAATCACTAGGTATTTGTTCATTAAGTAATTGACCTTTCAACTTCTCAATGTTTGTAATGTACATTCTTTCCTTTTTATTTGGACTCTTGATGTAAGTCTTTCATCTACAAGGGTCATACATTTCAACTGCTTATTATGTGTAATGTATTATGTTTCTCTTTAATTGGTTTGTTAGGGTTATATATATTTTATTAACATGGGATGAACCTTTCAACTACACATATAATGTAATGTAGTTTGTTACTTTCATTTGGTTTTGAAAAACTATGCCTTTGGTCAACAAATAAGGAACCTTTTAATTACTCATAGTATGTAAAACACGTATTTTTCTTCATTTTCTTCTTTACAGTCGAGTCTTTGTTCGATAAGGTTTGTTCTATTCAACTGATCATAATATGTGTAATATTTCCTTTCTTTTTATTAGGTTTATTATGGTTTGTGTTTGGTTTAATCGGGATGGACATTTCAACTACCAATATTATTTAATTAGTTCCTTTCTCTTTATTTGGTTTTTAATAACTAAGTCTTTATTCAACAAGGACCACATGTTTCAACTAATCATATTATGTAAAGTAATTCTTACATGTTTATTTGGTTTCTTATGATTAAGTCTTTGATCAACAAGGGATTCTCTTTTCAACTACAAATGTTATGTAATTTATTTATTTCATCTTCATTTAGTTTCCAAATACTAGTTCTTTGTTCATCAAGGAATGCACCTTTCAACTACACAAATAATGTAATGTACTTTATTTCCTCTTTATTTGGTTTATTATGGTTAAGTCTTTGATAAACAAGAGCCTGGAATTTGGATTAATCATTTTATGTAATGAACTATTTTTTCATCTTTATTTGGTATATTAGGGTTCACAAGGAAGGACCTTTCAACTACTAATGTTATGTAATGTATTTACTTTCTTTCATTTGGTACCTAAGGGACAGGTCTTTAGTCAACAAGGATGGGATATTCCATCTACTCATATTATTTAAAGCACTTGTTTTCTCTTTATTTGCTTCTTTTTTTGTTAATCTCTGGTCGATAAGGTTTAATCCTTTCAAATACTCAAAATATGTATAATATTCCTTTCATTTCATTAGGTTTATTATGGTATGGAATTAAGCTTAAATGGGGCAGACCTTTCAAATACTTATATAATATAACGTAGTTTCTTTCTCTTAATTTGTTTTTTAATGACTAAGTATTTGGTCAACATGGATCGGACCTTTCAGCGAATCATATTATGTAATCTACTTCTTACGTGTTTATTGGGTTTCTTTTGATTAAGTCGTTGATCAAGAAGTGTTTCTATTTTCAACAACTAATTTTATAAGATGCATTTATTTAGTCATCTTTTTTAGTCTAATTACTAGGTTTTTATCCATCAAGGAATGAATATTTCAACTACTCAAATCATGTAATGTACTTTACTTCCTAACTATTTGGTTTCCCATGATTATGGCTATGACCAACCCAGACTAGACGTTTCAACTACTCATTGTACGTAATGTACTTATTTATTTTTATTTGGTTTATTAGGGTTTAGTATTTTATTAACAAGATATTAACATTTCAACTAATCATGTTATGTCTCATGTAGTTTCTTACTTTTATTTGAGTTTTAAGGAATAGGTGTTTGGTCAATAAAGAAGGTACCTTAGAAATACTCTTATTATTATGTAAATCACTTATTTTCTCTTCAATTTATTCTTTATGGTTGATTCTTGGGTTGATAGGGATTTATGCTTTCAATTACTCATAGTATGTTTAATATTTCCTTTATTTCCATTTGGTTTATAATGGTTTGAGATTTGTTTTACATGTAAAGGACCTTTAAACTACTCATATTTTATAGTTTAGTTGCTATCTATTTATTTTGATTTTAACGACTAAATCTTTGGTCAGCAAGAATCAGACCTTTCAACTCATCATATTAACTTACTACTTCTTACCTATTTATTTGGTTTCTTACCTTTAAGTCTCTGATCAACAAGGGGTTCACTATTCAATTACTAATATTGTGTAATGTATTTATTTTATCTTTATTTAGTTTCTAATCAGTAGGTATTTGTTCATTAAGTAATTGACCTTTCAACTTCTCAAAGTTTGTAATGTACATTCTTTCCTTTTTATTTGGACTCTTGATGTAAGTCTTTCATCTACAAGGGTCATACATTTCAACTGCTTATTATGTGTAATGTATTATGCTTCTCTTTAATTCGTTTGTTAGGGTTATATATATTTTATTAACAAGGGATGAATCTTTCAACAACACACATAATGTAATGTAGTTTGTTACTTTCATTTGGTTTTTAAAAACTATGCCTTTGGTCAACAAATAAGGAACCTTTTAATTACTCATAGTATGTAAAATACGTATTTTTCTTCATTTTCTTCTTTACAGTCGAGTCTTTGTTCGATAAGGTTTGTTCTATTCAACTGATCATAATATGTGTAATATTTCCTTTCTTTTTATTAGGTTTATTATGGTTTGTGTTTGGTTTAATCGGGATGGACATTTCAACTACCAATATTATTTAATTAGTTCCTTTCTCTTTATTTGGTTTTTAATAACTAAGTCTTTAGTCAACAAGGACCACATGTTTCAACTAATCATATTATGTAAAGTAATTCTTACATGTTTATTTGGTTTCTTATGAATAAGTCTTTGATGAAACAAGGGATTCTCTTTTCAACTACAAATGTTATGTAATTTATTTATTTCATCTTCATTTAGTTTCCAAATACTAGTTCTTTGTTCATCAAGGAATGCACCTTTCAACTACACAAATAATGTAATGTACTTTATTTCCTCTTTATTTGGTTTCTTATGGTTAAGTCTTTGATAAACAAGTGCCTGGAATTTGGATTAATCATTTTATGTAATGAACTGTTTTTTCATCTTTATTTGGTATATTATTAGGGTTCACAAGGAAGGACCTTTCAACTACTAATGTTATGTAATGTATTTACTTTCTTTCATTTGGTACCTAAGGGACAAGTCTTTGTTCAACAAGGATGGGATATTCCATCTACTCATATTATTTAAAGCACTTGTTTTCTCTTTATTTGCTTCTTTTTTTGTTAATCTTTGGTCGATAAGGTTTAATCCTTTCAAATACTCATAATATGTATACTATTCCTTTCATTTCATTAGGTTTATTATGGTATGGAATTAAGCTTAAATGGGACATACCTTTCAAATACTTATATAATATAACGTAGTTTCTTTCTCTTAATTTTTTTTTAATGACTAAGTATTTGGTCAACATGGATCGGACCTTTCAGCGAATCATATTATGTAATATACTTCTTACGTGTTTATTGGGTTTCTTTCGATTAAGTCGTTGATCAAGAAGTGTTTCTATTTTCAACAACTAATTTTATAAGATGCATTTATTTAGTCATCTTTTTTAGTCTAATTACTAGGTTTTTATCCATCAAGGAATGGATATTTCAGCTACTCAAATCATGTAATGTACTTTATTTCCTAACTATTTGGTTTCCCATGATTATGGCTATGACCAACCCAGACTAGACGTTTCAACTACTCATTGTACGTAATGTACTTATTTATTTTTATTTGGTTTATTAGGGTTTAGTATTTTATTAACAAGATATTAACATTTCAACTAATCATGTTATGTCTCATGTAGTTTCTTACTTTTATTTGAGTTTTAAGGAATAGGTGTTTGGTCAATAAAGAAGGTACCTTAGAAATACTCTTATTATTATGTAAATCACTTATTTTCTCTTCAATTTATTCTTTATGGTTGATTCTAGGGTTGATAAGGATTTATGCTTTCAATTACTCATAGTATGTTTAATATTTCCTTTATTTCCATTTGGTTTATAATGGTTTGAGATTTGTTTTACATGTAAAGGACCTTTAAACTACTCATATTTAATAGTTTAGTTGCTATCTATTTATTTTGATTTTAACGACTAAATCTTTGGTCAGCAAGAATCAGACCTTTCAACTCATCATATTAACTTACTACTTCTTACCTATTTATTTGGTTTCTTACCTTTAAGTCTCTGATCAACAAGGGGTTCACTATTCAATTACTAATATTGTGTAATGTATTTCTTTTATCTTTATTTAGTTTCTAATCACTAGGTATTTGTTCATTAAGTAATTGACCTTTCAACTTCTCAAAGTTTGTAATGTACATTCTTTCCTTTTTATTTGGACTCTTGATGTAAGTCTTTCATCTACAAGGGTCATACATTTCAACTGCTTATTATGTGTAATGTATTATGCTTCTCTTTAATTCGTTTGTTAGGGTTATATATATTTTATTAACAAGGGATGAACCTTTCAACAACACACATAATGTAATGTAGTTTGTTACTTTCATTTGGTTTTTAAAAACTATGCCTTTGGTCAACAAATAAGGAACCTTTTAATTACTCATAGTATGTAAAATACATATTTTTCTTCATTTTCTTCTTTACAGTCGAGTCTTTGTTCGATAAGGTTTGTTCTATTCAACTGATCATAATATGTGTAATATTTCCTTTCTTTTTATTAGGTTTATTATGGTTTGTGTTTCGTTTAATCGGGATGAACATTTCAACTACCAATATTATTTAATTAGTTCCTTTCTCTTTATTTGGTTTTTAATAACTAAGTCTTTAGTCAACAAGGACCACATGATTCAACTAATCATATTATGTAAAGTAATTCTTACATGTTTATTTGGTTTCTTATGATTAAGTCTTTGATCAACAAGGGATTCTCTTTTCAACTACAAATGTTATGTAATTTATTTATTTCATCTTCATTTAGTTTCCAATTACTAGTTCTTTGTTCATCAAGGAATGCACCTTTCAACTACACAAATAATGTAATGTACTTTATTTCCTCTTTATTTGGTTTCTTAAGGTTAAGTCTTTGATAAACAAGAGTCTGGAATTTGGATTAATCATTTTATGTAATGAACTGTTTTTTCATCTTTATTTGGTATATTAGGGTTCACAAGGAAGGACCTTTCAACTACTAATGTTATGTAATGTATTTACTTTCTTTCATTTGGTACCTAAGGGACAGGTCTTTAGTCAACAAGGATGGGATATTCCATCTACTCATATTATTTAAAACACTTGTTTTCTCTTTATTTGCTTCTTTTTTTGTTAATCTTTGGTCGATAAGGTTTAATCCTTTCAAATACTCATAATATGTATAATATTACTTTCATTTCATTAGGTTTATTATGGTATGGAATTAAGCTTAAATGGGGCAGACCTTTCAAATACTTATATAATATAACGTAGTTTCTTTCTCTTAATTTGTTTTTTAATGACTAAGTATTTCGTCAACATGGATCGGACCTTATAGCGAATCATATTATGTAATCTACTTCTTACGTGTTTATTGGGTTTCTTTCGATTAAGTCGTTGATCAAGAAGTGTTTCTATTTTCAACAACTAATTTTATAAGATGCATTTATTTATTCATCTTTTTTAGTCTAATTACTAGGTTGTTATCCATCAAGGAATGAATATTTCAACTACTCAAATCATGTAATGTACTTTATTTCCTAACTATTTGGTTTCCCATGATTATGGTTATGACCAACCCAGACTAGACGTTTCAACTACTCATTGTACGTAATGTACTTATTTATTTTTATTTGGTTTATTAGGGTTTAGTATTTTATTAACAAGATATTAACATTTCAACTAATCATGTTATGTCTCATGTAGTTTCTTACTTTTATTTGAGTTTTAAGGAATAGGTGTTTGGTCAATAAAGAAGGTACCTTAGAAATACTCTTATTATTATGTAAATCACTTATTTTCTCTTCAATTTATTCTTTATGGTTGATTCTTGGGTTGATAGGGATTTATGCTTTCAATTACTCATAGTATGTTTAATATTTTTTTTATTTCCATTTGGTTTATAATGGTTTGAGATTTGTTTTACATGTAAAGGACCTTTAAACTACTCATATTTAATAGTTTAGTTGCTATCTATTTATTTTGATTTTAACGACTAAATCTTTGGTCAGCAAGAATCAGACCTTTCAACTCATCATATTAACTTACTACTTCTTACCTATTTATTTGGTTTCTTACCTTTAAGTCTCTGATCAACAAGGGGTTCACTATTCAATTACTAATATTGTGTAATGTATTTCTTTTATCTTTATTTAGTTTCTAATCACTAGGTATTTGTTCATTAAGTAATTGACCTTTCAACTTCTCAAAGTTTGTAATGTACATTCTTTCCTTTTTATTTGGACTCTTGATGTAAGTCTTTCATCTACAAGGGTCATACATTTCAACTGCTTATTATGTGTAGTGTATTATGCTTCTCTTTAATTCGTTTGTTAGGGTTATATATATTTTATTAACAAGGGATGAACCTTTCAACAACACACATAATGTAATGTAGTTTGTTACTTTCATTTGGTTTTTAAAAACTATGACTTTGGTCAACAAATAAGGAACCTTTTAATTACTCATAGTATGTAAAATACATATTTTTCTTCATTTTCTTCTTTACAGTCGAGTCTTTGTTCGATAAGGTTTGTTCTATTCAACTGATCATAATATGTGTAATATTTCCTTTCTTTTTATTAGGTTTATTATGGTTTGTGTTTCGTTTAATCGGGATGGACATTTCAACTACCAATATTATTTAATTAGTTCCTTTCTCTTTATTTGGTTTTTAATAACTAAGTCTTTAGTCAACAAGGACCACATGATTCAACTAATCATATTATGTAAAGTAATTCTTACATGTTTATTTGGTTTCTTATGATTAAGTCTTTGATCAACAAGGGATTCTCTTTTCAACTACAAATGTTATGTAATTTATTTATTTCATCTTCATTTAGTTTCCAATTACTAGTTCTTTGTTCATCAAGGAATGCACCTTTCAACTACACAAATAATGTAATGTACTTTATTTCCTCTTTATTTGGTTTCTTAAGGTTAAGTCTTTGATAAACAAGAGTCTGGAATTTGGATTAATCATTTTATGTAATGAACTGTTTTTTCATCTTTATTTGGTATATTAGGGTTCACAAGTAAGGACCTTTCAACTACTAATGTTATGTAATGTATTTACTTTCTTTCATTTGGTACCTAAGGGACAGGTCTTTAGTCAACAAGGATGGGATATTCCATCTACTCATATTATTTAAAACACTTGTTTTCTCTTTATTTGCTTCTTTTTTTGTTAATCTTTGGTCGATAAGGTTTAATCCTTTCAAATACTCATAATATGTATAATATTACTTTCATTTCATTAGGTTTATTATGGTATGGAATTAAGCTTAAATGGGGCAGACCTTTCAAATACTTATATAATATAACGTAGTTTCTTTCTCTTAATTTGTTTTTTAATGACTAAGTATTTCGTCAACATGGATCGGACCTTATAGCGAATCATATTATGTAATCTACTTCTTACGTGTTTATTGGGTTTCTTTCGATTAAGTCGTTGATCAAGAAGTGTTTCTATTTTCAACAACTAATTTTATAAGATGCATTTATTTATTCATCTTTTTTAGTCTAATTACTAGGTTGTTATCCATCAAGGAATGAATATTTCAACTACTCAAATCATGTAATGTACTTTATTTCCTAACTATTTGGTTTCCCATGATTATGGCTATGACCAACCCAGACTAGACGTTTCAACTACTCATTGTACGTAATGTACTTATTTATTTTTATTTGGTTTATTAGGGTTTAGTATTTTATTAACAAGATATTAACATTTCAACTAATCATGTTATGTCTCATGTAGTTTCTTACTTTTATTTGAGTTTTAAGGAATAGGTGTTTGGTCAATAAAGAAGGTACCTTAGAAATACTCTTATTATTATGTAAATCACTTATTTTCTCTTCAATTTATTCTTTATGGTTGATTCTTGGGTTGATAGGGATTTATGCTTTCAATTACTCATAGTATGTTTAATATTTCCTTTATTTCCATTTGGTTTATAATGGTTTGAGATTTGTTTTACATGTAAAGGACCTTTAAACTACTCATATTTAATAGTTTAGTTGCTATCTATTTATTTTGATTTTAACGACTAAATCTTTGGTCAGCAAGAATCAGACCTTTCAACTCATCATATTAACTTACTACTTCTTACCTATTTATTTGGTTTCTTACCTTTAAGTCTCTGATCAACAAGGGGTTCACTATTCAATTACTAATATTGTGTAATGTATTTCTTTTATCTTTATTTAGTTTCTAATCACTAGGTATTTGTTCATTAAGTAATTGACCTTTCAACTTCTCAAAGTTTGTAATGTACATTCTTTCCTTTTTATTTGGACTCTTGATGTAAGTCTTTCATCTACAAGGGTCATACATTTCAACTGCTTATTATGTGTAGTGTATTATGCTTCTCTTTAATTCGTTTGTTAGGGTTATATATATTTTATTAACAAGGGATGAACCTTTCAACAACACACATAATGTAATGTAGTTTGTTACTTTCATTTGGTTTTTAAAAACTATGCCTTTGGTCAACAAATAAGGAACCTTTTAATTACTCATAGTATGTAAAATACATATTTTTCTTCATTTTCTTCTTTACAGTCGAGTCTTTGTTCGATAAGGTTTGTTCTATTCAACTGATCATAATATGTGTAATATTTCCTTTCTTTTTATTAGGTTTATTATGGTTTGTGTTTCGTTTAATCGGGATGAACATTTCAACTACCAATATTATTTAATTAGTTCCTTTCTCTTTATTTGGTTTTTAATAACTAAGTCTTTAGTCAACAAGGACCACATGATTCAACTAATCATATTATGTAAAGTAATTCTTACATGTTTATTTGGTTTCTTATGATTAAGTCTTTGATCAACAAGGGATTCTCTTTTTAACTACAAATGTTATGTAATTTATTTATTTCATCTTCATTTAGTTTCCAATTACTAGTTCTTTGTTCATCAAGGAATGCACCTTTCAACTACACAAATAATGTAATGTACTTTATTTCCTCTTTATTTGGTTTCTTAAGGTTAAGTCTTTGATAAACAAGAGTCTGGAATTTGGATTAATCATTTTATGTAATGAACTGTTTTTTCATCTTTATTTGGTATATTAGGGTTCACAAGGAAGGACCTTTCAACTACTAATGTTATGTAATGTATTTACTTTCTTTCATTTGGTACCTAAGGGACAGGTCTTTAGTCAACAAGGATGGGATATTCCATCTACTCATATTATTTAAAACACTTGTTTTCTCTTTATTTGCTTCTTTTTTTGTTAATCTTTGGTCGATAAGGTTTAATCCTTTCAAATACTCATAATATGTATAATATTACTTTCATTTCATTAGGTTTATTATGGTATGGAATTAAGCTTAAATGGGGCAGACCTTTCAAATACTTATATAATATAACGTAGTTTCTTTCTCTTAATTTGTTTTTTAATGACTAAGTATTTCGTCAACATGGATCGGACCTTATAGCGAATCATATTATGTAATCTACTTCTTACGTGTTTATTGGGTTTCTTTCGATTAAGTCGTTGATCAAGAAGTGTTTCTATTTTCAACAACTAATTTTATAAGATGCATTTATTTATTCATCTTTTTTAGTCTAATTACTAGGTTGTTATCCATCAAGGAATGAATATTTCAACTACTCAAATCATGTAATGTACTTTATTTCCTAACTATTTGGTTTCCCATGATTATGGTTATGACCAACCCAGACTAGACGTTTCAACTACTCATTGTACGTAATGTACTTATTTATTTTTATTTGGTTTATTAGGGTTTAGTATTTTATTAACAAGATATTAACATTTCAACTAATCATGTTATGTCTCATGTAGTTTCTTACTTTTATTTGAGTTTTAAGGAATAGGTGTTTGGTCAATAAAGAAGGTACCTTAGAAATACTCTTATTATTATGTAAATCACTTATTTTCTCTTCAATTTATTCTTTATGGTTGATTCTTGGGTTGATAGGGATTTATGCTTTCAATTACTCATAGTATGTTTAATATTTTTTTTATTTCCATTTGGTTTATAATGGTTTGAGATTTGTTTTACATGTAAAGGACCTTTAAACTACTCATATTTAATAGTTTAGTTGCTATCTATTTATTTTGATTTTAACGACTAAATCTTTGGTCAGCAAGAATCAGACCTTTCAACTCATCATATTAACTTACTACTTCTTACCTATTTATTTGGTTTCTTACCTTTAAGTCTCTGATCAACAAGGGGTTCACTATTCAAGTACTAATATTGTGTAATGTATTTCTTTTATCTTTATTTAGTTTCTAATCAATAGGTATTTGTTCATTAAGTAATTGACCTTTCAACTTCTCAAAGTTTGTAATGTACATTCTTTCCTTTTTATTTGGACTCTTGATGTAAGTCTTTCATCTACAAGGGTCATACATTTCAACTGCTTATTATGTGTAATGTATTATGCTTCTCTTTAATTCGTTTGTTAGGGTTATATATATTTTATTAACAAGGGATGAACCTTTCAACAACACACATAATGTAATGTAGTTTGTTACTTTCATTTGGTTTTTAAAAACCATGCCTTTGGTCAACAAATAAGGAACCTTTTAATTACTCATAGTATGTAAAATACATATTTTTCTTCATTTTCTTCTTTACAGTCGAGTCTTTGTTCGATAAGGTTTGTTCTATTCAACTGATCATAATATGTGTAATATTTCCTTTCTTTTTATTAGGTTTATTATGGTTTGTGTTTGGTTTAATCGGGATGGACATTTCAACTACCAATATTATATAATTAGTTCCTTTCTCTTTATTTGGTTTTTAATAACTAAGTCTTTAGTCAACAAGGACCACATGTTTCTACTAATCATATTATGTAAAGTAATTCTTACTTGTTTATTTGGTTTCTTATGAATAAGTCTTTGATCAACAAGGGATTCTATTTTCAACTACAAATGTTATGTAATTTATTTATTTCATCTTCATTTAGTTTCCAAATACTAGTTCTTTGTTCATCAAGGAATGCACCTTTCAACTACACAAATAATGTAATGTACTTTATTTCCTCTTTATTTGGTTTCTTATGGTTAAGTCTTTGATAAACAAGAGCCTGGAATTTGGATTAATCATTTTATGTAATGAACTGTTTTTTCATCTTTATTTGGTATATTATTAGGGTTCACAAGGAAGGACCTTTCAACTACTAATGTTATGTAATGTATTTACTTTCTTTCATTTGGTACCTAAGGGACAGGTCTTTAGTCAACAAGGATGGGATATTCCATCTACTCATATTATTTAAAGCACTTGTTTTCTCTTTATTTGCTTCTTTTTTTGTTAATCTTTGGTCGATAAGGTTTAATCCTTTCAAATACTCATAATATGTATAATATTCCTTTCATTTCATTAGGTTTATTATGGTATGGAATTAAGCTTAAATGGGACAGACCTTTCAAATACTTATATAATATAACGTAGTTTCTTTCTCTTAATTTGTTTTTTAATGACTAAGTATTTGGTCAACATGGATCGGACCATTCAGCGAATCATATTATGTAATATACTTCTTACGTGTTTATTGGGTTTCTTTCGATTAAGTCGTTGATCAAGAAGTGTTTCTATTTTCAACAACTAATTTTATAAGATGCATTTATTTAGTCATCTTTTTTAGTCTAATTACTAGGTTTTTATCCATCAAGGAATGAATATTTCAACTACTCAAATCATGTAATGTACTTTATTTCTTAACTATTGGTTTCCCATGATTATGGCTATGACCAACCCAGACTAGACGTTTCAACTACTCATTGTACGTAATGTACTTATTTATTTTTATTTGGTTTATTAGGGTTTAGTATTTTATTAACAAGATATTAACATTTCAACTAATCATGTTATGTCTCATGTAGTTTCTTACTTTTATTTGAGTTTTAAGGAATATGTGTTTGGTCAATAAAGAAGGTACCTTAGGAATACTCTTATTATTATGTAAATCACTTATTTTCTCTTCAATTTATTCTTTATGGTTGATTCTTGGGTTGATAGGGATTTATGCTTTCAATTACTCATAGTATGTTTAATATTTCCTTTATTTCCATTTGGTTTATAATGGTTTGAGATTTGTTTTACATGTAAAGGACCTTTAAACTACTCATATTTTATAGTTTAGTTGCTATCTATTTATTTTGATTTTAACGACTAAATCTCTGGTCAGCAAGAATCAGACCTTTCAACTCATCATATTAACTTACTACTTCTTACCTATTTATTTGGTTTCTTACCTTTAAGTCTCTGATCAACAAGGGGTTCACTATTCAATTACTAATATTGTGTAATGTATTTCTTTTATCTTTATTTAGTTTCTAATCACTAGGTATTTGTTCATTAAGTAATTGACCTTTCAACTTCTCAATGTTTGTAATGTACATTCTTTCCTTTTTATTTGGACTCTTGATGTAAGTCTTTCATCTACAAGGGTCATACATTTCAACTGCTTATTATGTGTAATGTATTATGCTTCACTTTAATTGGTTTGTTAGGGTTATATATATTTTATTAACTAGGGATGAACCTTTCAACAACACACATAATGTAATGTAGTTTGTTACTTTCATTTGGTTTTTAAAAACTATGCCTTTGGTCAACAAATAAGGATCCTTTTAATTACTCATAGTATGTAAAATACGTATTTTTCTTCATTTTCTTCTTTACAGTCGAGTCTTTGTTCGATAAGGTTTGTTCTATTCAACTGATCATAATATGTGTAATATTTCCTTTCTTTTTATTAGGTTTATTATGGTTTGTGTTTGGTTTAATCGGGATGGACATTTCAACTACCAATATTATTTAATTAGTTCCTTTCTCTTTATTTGGTTTTTAATAACTAAGTCTTAGTCAACAAGGACCACATTTTTCTACTAATCATATTATGTAAAGTAATTCTTACATGTTTATTTGGTTTCTTATGAATAAGTCTTTGATCAACAAGGGATTCTCTTTTCAACTACAAATGTTATGTAATTTATTTATTTCATCTTCATTTAGTTTCCAAATACTAGTTCTTTGTTCATCAAGGAATGCACCTTTCAACTACACAAATAATGTAATGTACTTTATTTCCTCTTTATTTGGTTTCTTATGGTTAAGTCTTTGATAAACAAGAGCCTGGAATTTGGATTAATCATTTTATGTAATGAACTGTTTTTTCATCTTTATTTGGTATATTAGGGTTCACAAGGAAGGACCTTTCAACTACTAATGTTACATAATGTATTTACTTTCTTTCATTTGGTACCTAAGGGACACGTCTTTAGTCAACAAGGATGGGATATTCCATCTACTCATATTATTTAAAGCACTTGTTTTCTCTTTATTTGCTTCTTTTTTTGTTAATCTTTGGTCGATAAGGTTTAATCCTTTCAAATACTCATAATATGTATAATATTCCTTTCATTTCATTAGGTTTATTATGGTATGGAATTAAGCTTAAATGGGGCAGACCTTTCAAATACTTATATAATATAACGTAGTTTCTTTCTCTTAATTTGTTTTTTAATGACTAAGTATTTGGTCAACATGGATCGGACCTTTCAGCGAATCATATTATGTAATCTACTTCTTACGTGTTTATTGGGTTTCTTTCGATTAAGTCATTGATCAAGAAGTGTTTCTATTTTCAACAACTAATTTTATAAGATGCATTTATTTAGTCATCTTTTTTAGTCTAATTACTAGGTTTTTATCCATCAAGGAATGAATATTTCAACTACTCAAATCATGTAATGTACTTTATTTCCTAACTATTTGGTTTCCCATGATTATGGCTATGACCAACCCAGACTAGACGTTTCAACTACTCATTGTACGTAATGTACTTATTTATTTTTATTTGGTTTATTAGGGTTTAGTATTTTATTAACAAGATATTAACATTTCAACTAATCATGTTATGTCTCATGTAGTTTCTTACTTTTATTTGAGTTTTAAGGAATAGGTGTTTGGTCAATAAAGAAGGTACCTTAGAAATACTCTTATTATTATGTAAATCACTTATTTTCTCTTCAATTTATTCTTTATGGTTGATTCTTGGGTTGATAAGGATTTATGCTTTCCATTACTCATAGTATGTTTAATATTTTTTTTATTTCCATTTGGTTTATAATGGTTTGAGATTTGTTTTACATGTAAAGGACCTTTAAACTACTCATATTTTATAGTTTAGTTGCTATCTATTTATTTTGATTTTAACGACTAAATCTTTGGTCAGCAAGAATCAGACCTTTCAACTCATCATATTAACTTACTACTTCTTACCTATTTATTTGTTTCTTACCTTTAAGTCTCTGATCAACAAGGGGTTCACTATTCAATTACTAATATTGTGTAATGTATTTCTTTTATCTTTATTTAGTTTCTAATCACTAGGTATTTGTTCATTAAGTAATTGACCTTTCAACTTCTCAAAGTTTGTAATGTACATTCTTTCCTTTTTATTTGGACTCTTGATGTAAGTCTTTCATCTACAAGGGTCATACATTTCAACTGCTTATTATGTGTAATATATTATGCTTCTCTTTAATTCGTTTGTTAGGGTTATATATATTTTATTAACAAGGGATGAACCTTTCAACAACACACATAATGTAATGTAGTTTGTTACTTTCATTTGGTTTTTAAAAACTATGCCTTTGGTCAACAAATAAGGAACCTTTTAATTACTCATAGTATGTAAAATACATATTTTTCTTCATTTTCTTCTTTACAGTCGAGTCTTTGTTCGATAAGGTTTGTTCTATTCAACTGATCATAATATGTGTAATATTTCCTTTCTTTTTATTAGGTTTATTATGGTTTGTGTTTGGTTTAATCGGGATGGATATTTCAACTACCAATATTATATAATTAGTTCCTTTCTCTTTATTTGGTTTTTAATAACTAAGTCTTTAGTCAACAAGGACCACATGTTTCTACTAATCATATTATGTAAAGTAATTCTTACTTGTTTATTTGGTTTCTTATGAATAAGTCTTTGATCAACAAGGGATTCTATTTTCAACTACAAATGTTATGTAATTTATTTATTTCATCTTCATTTAGTTTCCAAATACTAGTTCTTTGTTCATCAAGGAATGCACCTTTCAACTACACAAATAATGTAATGTACTTTATTTCCTCTTTATTTGGTTTCTTATGGTTAAGTCTTTGATAAACAAGAGCCTGGAATTTGGATTAATCATTTTATGTAATGAACTGTTTTTTCATCTTTATTTGGTATATTATTAGGGTTCACAAGGAAGGACCTTTCAACTACTAATGTTATGTAATGTATTTACTTTCTTTCATTTGGTACCTAAGGGACAGGTCTTTAGTCAACAAGGATGGGATATTCCATCTACTCATATTATTTAAAGCACTTGTTTTCTCTTTATTTGCTTCTTTTTTTGTTAATCTTTGGTCGATAAGGTTTAATCCTTTCAAATACTCATAATATGTATAATATTCCTTTCATTTCATTAGGTTTATTATGGTATGGAATTAAGCTTAAATGGGACAGACCTTTCAAATACTTATATAATATAACGTAGTTTCTTTCTCTTAATTTGTTTTTTAATGACTAAGTATTTGGTCAACATGGATCGGACCATTCAGCGAATCATATTATGTAATATACTTCTTACGTGTTTATTGGGTTTCTTTCGATTAAGTCGTTGATCAAGAAGTGTTTCTATTTTCAACAACTAATTTTATAAGATGCATTTATTTAGTCATCTTTTTTAGTCTAATTACTAGGTTTTTATCCATCAAGGAATGAATATTTCAACTACTCAAATCATGTAATGTACTTTATTTCCTAACTATTGGTTTCCCATGATTATGGCTATGACCAACCCAGACTAGACGTTTCAACTACTCATTGTACGTAATGTACTTATTTATTTTTATTTGGTTTATTAGGGTTTAGTATTTTATTAACAAGATATTAACATTTCAACTAATCATGTTATGTCTCATGTAGTTTCTTACTTTTATTTGAGTTTTAAGGAATAGGTGTTTGGTCAATAAAGAAGGTACCTTAGAAATACTCTTATTATTATGTAAATCACTTATTTTCTCTTCAATTTATTCTTTATGGTTGATTCTTGGGTTGATAGGGATTTATGCTTTCAATTACTCATAGTATGTTTAATATTTCCTTTATTTCCATTTGGTTTATAATGGTTTGAGATTTGTTTTACATGTAAAGGACCTTTAAACTACTCATATTTTATAGTTTAGTTGCTATCTATTTATTTTGATTTTAACGACTAAATCTCTGGTCAGCAAGAATCAGACCTTTCAACTCATCATATTAACTTACTACTTCTTACCTATTTATTTGGTTTCTTACCTTTAAGTCTCTGATCAACAAGGGGTTCACTATTCAATTACTAATATTGTGTAATGTATTTCTTTTATCTTTATTTAGTTTCTAATCACTAGGTATTTGTTCATTAAGTAATTGACCTTTCAACTTCTCAATGTTTGTAATGTACATTCTTTCCTTTTTATTTGGACTCTTGATGTAAGTCTTTCATCTACAAGGGTCATACATTTCAACTGCTTATTATGTGTAATGTATTATGCTTCACTTTAATTGGTTTGTTAGGGTTATATATATTTTATTAACTAGGGATGAACCTTTCAACAACACACATAATGTAATGTAGTTTGTTACTTTCATTTGGTTTTTAAAAACTATGCCTTTGGTCAACAAATAAGGATCCTTTTAATTACTCATAGTATGTAAAATACGTATTTTTCTTCATTTTCTTCTTTACAGTCGAGTCTTTGTTCGATAAGGTTTGTTCTATTCAACTGATCATAATATGTGTAATATTTCCTTTCTTTTTATTAGGTTTATTATGGTTTGTGTTTGGTTTAATCGGGATGGACATTTCAACTACCAATATTATTTAATTAGTTCCTTTCTCTTTATTTGGTTTTTAATAACTAAGTCTTAGTCAACAAGGACCACATTTTTCTACTAATCATATTATGTAAAGTAATTCTTACATGTTTATTTGGTTTCTTATGAATAAGTCTTTGATCAACAAGGGATTCTCTTTTCAACTACAAATGTTATGTAATTTATTTATTTCATCTTCATTTAGTTTCCAAATACTAGTTCTTTGTTCATCAAGGAATGCACCTTTCAACTACACAAATAATGTAATGTACATTATTTCCTCTTTATTTGGTTTCTTATGGTTAAGTCTTTGATAAACAAGAGCCTGGAATTTGGATTAATCATTTTATGTAATGAACTGTTTTTTCATCTTTATTTGGTATATTATTAGGGTTCACAAGGAAGGACCTTTCAACTACTAATGTTATGTAATGTATTTACTTTCTTTCATTTGGTACCTAAGGGACAGGTCTTTAGTCAACAAGGATGGGATATTCCATCTACTCATATTATTTAAAGCACTTGTTTTCTCTTTATTTGCTTCTTTTTTTGTTAATCTTTGGTCGATAAGGTTTAATCCTTTCAAATACTCATAATATGTATAATATTCCTTTCATTTCATTAGGTTTATTATGGTATGGAATTAAGCTTAAATGGGACAGACCTTTCAAATACTTATATAATATAACGTAGTTTCTTTCTCTTAACTTGTTTTTTAATGACTAAGTATTTGGTCAACATGGATCGGACCATTCAGCGAATCATATTATGTAATATACTTCTTACGTGTTTATTGGGTTTCTTTCGATTAAGTCGTTGATCAAGAAGTGTTTCTATTTTCAACAACTAATTTTATAAGATGCATTTATTTAGTCATCTTTTTTAGTCTAATTACTAGGTTTTTATCCATCAAGGAATGAATATTTCAACTACTCAAATCATGTAATGTACTTTATTTCCTAACTATTGGTTTCCCATGATTATGGCTATGACCAACCCAGACTAGACGTTTCAACTACTCATTGTACGTAATGTACTTATTTATTTTTATTTGGTTTATTAGGGTTTAGTATTTTATTAACAAGATATTAACATTTCAACTAATCATGTTATGTCTCATGTAGTTTCTTACTTTTATTTGAGTTTTAAGGAATAGGTGTTTGGTCAATAAAGAAGGTACCTTAGAAATACTCTTATTATTATGTAAATCACTTATTTTCTCTTCAATTTATTCTTTATGGTTGATTCTTGGGTTGATAGGGATTTATGTTTTCAATTACTCATAGTATGTTTAATATTTCCTTTATTTCCATTTGGTTTATAATGGTTTGAGATTTGTTTTACATGTAAAGGACCTTTAAACTACTCATATTTTATAGTTTAGTTGCTATCTATTTATTTTGATTTTAACGACTAAATCTTTGGTCAGCAAGAATCAGACCTTTCAACTCATCATATTAACTTACTACTTCTTACCTATTTATTTGGTTTCTTACCTTTAAGTCTCTGATCAACTAGGGGTTCACTATTCAATTACTAATATTGTGTAATGTATTTCTTTTATCTTTATTTAGTTTCTAATCACTAGGTATTTGTTCATTAAGTAATTGACCTTTCAACTTCTCAATGTTTGTAATGTACATTCTTTCCTTTTTATTTGGACTCTTGATGTAAGTCTTTCATCTACAAGGGCCATACATTTCAACTGCTTATTATGTGTAATGTATTATGCTTCACTTTAATTGGTTTGTTAGGGTTATATATATTTTATTAACAAGGGATGAACCTTTCAACAACACACATAATGTAATGTAGTTTGTTACTTTCATTTGGTTTTTAAAAACTATGCCTTTGGTCAACTAATAAGGATCCTTTTAATTACTCATAGTATGTAAAATACGTATTTTTCTTCATTTTCTTCTTTACAGTCGAGTCTTTGTTCGATAAGGTTTGTTCTATTCAACTGATCATAATATGTGTAATATTTCCTTTCTTTTTATTAGGTTTATTATGGTTTGTGTTTGGTTTAATCGGGATGGACATTTCAACTACCAATATTATTTAATTAGTTCCTTTCTCTTTATTTGGTTTTTAATAACTAAGTCTTTAGTCAACAAGGACCACATGTTTCTACTAATCATATTATGTAAAGTAATTCTTACCTGTTTATTTGGTTTCTTATGATTAAGTCTTTGATCAACAAGGGATTCTCTTTTCAACTACAAATGTTATGTAATTTATTTATTTCATCTTCATTTAGTTTCCAAATACTAGTTCTTTGTTCATCAAGGAATGCACCTTTCAACTACACAAATAATGTAATGTACTTTATTTCCTCTTTATTTGGTTTCTTATGGTTAAGTCTTTGATAAACAAGAGCCTGGAATTTGGATTAATCATTTTATGTAATGAACTGTTTTTTCATCTTTATTTGGTATATTAGGGTTCACAAGGAAGGACCTTTCAACTACTAATGTTATGCAATGTATTTACTTTCTTTCATTTGGTACCTAAGGGACAGGTCTTTAGTCAACAAGGATGGGATATTCCATCTACTCATATTATTTAAAGCACTTGTTTTCTCTTTATTTGCTTCTTTTTTTGTTAATCTTTGGTCGATAAGGTTTAATCCTTTCAAATACTCATAATATGTATAATATTCCTTTCATTTCATTAGGTTTATTATGGTATGGAATTAAGCTTAAATGGGGCAGACCTTTCAAATACTTATATAATATAACGTAGTTTCTTTCTCTTAATTTGTTTTTTAATGACTAAGTATTTGGTCAACATGGATCGGACCTTTCAGCGAATCATATTATGTAATATACTTCTTACGTGTTTATTGGGTTTCTTTCGATTAAGTCGTTGATCAAGAAGTGTTTCTATTTTCAACAACTAATTTTATAAGATGCATTTATTTAGTCATCTTTTTTAGTCTAATTACTAGGTTTTTATCCATCAAGGAATGAATATTTCAACTACTCAAATCATGTAATGTACTTTATTTCCTAACTATTTGGTTTCCCATGGTTATGGCTATGACCAACCCAGACTAGACGTTTCAACTACTCATTGTACGTAATGTACTTATTTATTTTTATTTGGTTTATTAGGGTTTAGTATTTTATTAACAAGATATTAACATTTCAACTAATCATGTTATGTCTCATGTAGTTTCTTACTTTTATTTGAGTTTTAAGGAATAGGTGTTTGGTCAATAAAGAAGGTACCTTAGAAATACTCTTATTATTATGTAAATCACTTATTTTCTCTTCAATTTATTCTTTATGGTTGATTCTTGGGTTGATAGGGATTTATGTTTTCAATTACTCATAGTATGTTTAATATTTCCTTTATTTCCATTTGGTTTATAATGGTTTGAGATTTGTTTTACATGTAAAGGACCTTTAAACTACTCATATTTTATAGTTTAGTTGCTATCTATTTATTTTGATTTTAACGACTAAATCTTTGGTCAGCAAGAATCAGACCTTTCAACTCATCATATTAACTTACTACTTCTTACCTATTTATTTGGTTTCTTACCTTTAAGTCTCTGATCAACTAGGGGTTCACTATTCAATTACTAATATTGTGTAATGTATTTCTTTTATCTTTATTTAGTTTCTAATCACTAGGTATTTGTTCATTAAGTAATTGACCTTTCAACTTCTCAATGTTTGTAATGTACATTCTTTCCTTTTTATTTGGACTCTTGATGTAAGTCTTTCATCTACAAGGGCCATACATTTCAACTGCTTATTATGTGTAATGTATTATGCTTCACTTTAATTGGTTTGTTAGGGTTATATATATTTTATTAACAAGGGATGAACCTTTCAACAACACACATAATGTAATGTAGTTTGTTACTTTCATTTGGTTTTTAAAAACTATGCCTTTGGTCAACTAATAAGGATCCTTTTAATTACTCATAGTATGTAAAATACGTATTTTTCTTCATTTTCTTCTTTACAGTCGAGTCTTTGTTCGATAAGGTTTGTTCTATTCAACTGATCATAATATGTGTAATATTTCCTTTCTTTTTATTAGGTTTATTATGGTTTGTGTTTGGTTTAATCGGGATGGACATTTCAACTACCAATATTATTTAATTAGTTCCTTTCTCTTTATTTGGTTTTTAATAACTAAGTCTTTAGTCAACAAGGACCACATGTTTCTACTAATCATATTATGTAAAGTAATTCTTACCTGTTTATTTGGTTTCTTATGATTAAGTCTTTGATCAACAAGGGATTCTCTTTTCAACTACAAATGTTATGTAATTTATTTATTTCATCTTCATTTAGTTTCCAAATACTAGTTCTTTGTTCATCAAGGAATGCACCTTTCAACTACACAAATAATGTAATGTACTTTATTTCCTCTTTATTTGGTTTCTTATGGTTAAGGCTTTGATAAACAAGAGCCTGGAATTTGGATTAATCATTTTATGTAATGAACTGTTTTTTCATCTTTATTTGGTATATTAGGGTTCACAAGGAAGGACCTTTCAACTACTAATGTTATGTAATGTATTTACTTTCTTTCATTTGGTACCTAAGGGACAGGTCTTTAGTCAACAAGGATGGGATATTCCGTCTACTCATATTATTTAAAGCACTTGTTTTCTCTTTATTTGCTTCTTTTTTTGTTAATCTTTGGTCGATAAGGTTTAATCCTTTCAAATACTCATAATATGTATAATATTCCTTTCATTTCATTAGGTTTATTATGGTATGGAATTAAGCTTAAATGGGGCAGACCTTTCAAATACTTATATAATATAACGTAGTTTCTTTCTCTTAATTTGTTTTTTAATGACTAAGTATTTGGTCAACATGGATCGGACCTTTCAGCGAATCATATTATGTAATATACTTCTTACGTGTTTATTGGGTTTCTTTCGATTAAGTCGTTGATCAAGAAGTGTTTCTATTTTCAACAACTAATTTTATAAGATGCATTTATTTAGTCATCTTTTTTAGTCTAATTACTAGGTTTTTATCCATCAAGGAATGAATATTTCAACTACTCAAATCATGTAATGTACTTTATTTCCTAACTATTTGGTTTCCCATGATTATGGCTATGACCAACCCAGACTAGACGTTTCAACTACTCATTGTACGTAATGTACTTATTTATTTTTATTTGGTTTATTTAGGGTTTCGTATTTTATTAACAAGATATTAACATTTCAACTAATCATGTTATGTCTCATGTAGTTTCTTACTTTTATTTGAGTTTTAAGGAATAAGTGTTTGGTCAATAAAGAAGGTACCTTAGAAATACTCTTATTATTATGTAAATCACTTATTTTCTCTTCAATTTATTCTTGGGTTGATAAGGATTTATGCTTTCAATTACTCATAGTATGTTTAATATTTCCTTTATTTCCATTTGGTTTATAATGGTTTGAGATTTGTTTTACATGTAAAGGACCTTTAAACTACTCATATTTTATAGTTTAGTTGCTATCTATTTATTTTGATTTTAACGACTAAATCTTAGGTCAGCAAGAATCAGACCTTTCAACTCATCATATTAACTTACTACTTCTTACCTATTTATTTGGTTTCTTACCTTTAAGTCTCTGATCAACAAGGGGTTCACTATTCAATTACTAATATTGTGTAATGTATTTCTTTTATCTTTATTTAGTTTCTAATCACTAGGTATTTGTTCATTAAGTAATTGACCTTTCAACTTCTCAATGTTTGTAATGTACATTCTTTCCTTTTTATTTGGACTCTTGATGTAAGTCTTTCATCTACAAGGGTCATACATTTCAACTGCTTATTATGTGTAATGTGTTATGCTTCACTTTAATTGGTTTGTTAGGGTTATATATATTTTATTAACAAGGGATGAACCTTTCAACTACACACATAATGTAATGTAGTTTGTTACTTTCATTTGGTTTTGAAAAACTATTCCTTTGGTCAACAAAAAAGGAACCTTTTAATTACTCATAGTATGTAAAACACGTATTTTTATTCATTTTCTTCTTTACAGTCGAGTCTTTGTTCGATAAGGTTTGTTCTATTCAACTGATCATAATATGTGTAATATTTCCTTTCTTTTTATTAGGTTTATTATGGTTTGTGTTTGGTTTAATCGGGATGGACATTTCAACTACCAATATTATTTAATTAGTTCCGTTCTCTTTATTTGGTTTTTAATAACTAAGTCTTTAGTCAACAAGGACCACATGTTTCAACTAATCATATTATGTAAAGTAATTCTTACATGTTTATTTGGTTTCTTATGATTAAGTCTTTGATCAACAAGGGATTCTCTTTTCAACTACAAATGTTATGTAATTTATTTATTTCATCTTCATTTAGTTTCCAATTACTAGTTCTTTGTTCATCAAGGAATGCACCTTTCAACTACACAAATAATGTAATGTACTTTATTTCCTCTTTATTTGGTTTCTTATGGTTAAGTCTTTGATAAACAAGAGCCTGGAATTTGGATTAATCATTTTATGTAATGAACGGTTTTTTCATCTTTATTTGGTATATTAGGGTTCACAAGGAAGGACCTTTCAACTACTAATGTTATGTAATGTATTTACTTTCTTTCATTTGGTACCTAAGGGACAAGTCTTTAGTCAACAAGGATGGGATATTCCATCTACTCATATTATTTAAAGCACTTGTTTTCTCTTTATTTGCTTCTTTTTTTGTTAATCTTTGGTCGATAAGGTTTAATCCTTTCAAATACTCATAATATGTATAATATTCCTTTCTTTTCATTAGGTTTATTATGGTATGGAATTAAGCTTAAATGGGACAGACCTTTCAAATACTTATATAATATAACGTAGTTTCTTTCTCTTAATTTGTTTTTTAATGACTAAGTATTTGGTCAACATGGATCGGACCTTTCAGTGAATCATATTATGTAATCTACTTCTTACGTGTTTATTTGGTTTCTTTCGATTAAGTCATTGATCAAGAAGTGTTTCTATTTTCAACAACTAATTTTATAAGATGCATTTATTTAGTCATCTTTTTTAGTCTAATTAATAGGTTTTTATCCATCAAGGAATGAATATTTCAACTACTCAAATCATGTAATGTACTTTATTTCCTAACTATTTGGTTTCCCATGATTATGGCTATGACCAACCCAGACTAGACGTTTCAACTACTCATTGTACGTAATGTACTTATTTATTTTTATTTGGTTTATTAGGGTTTAGTATTTTATTAACAAGATATTAACATTTCAACTAACCATGTTATGTCTCATGTAGTTTCTTACTTTTATTTGAGTTTTAAGGAATAGGTGTTTGGTCAATAAAGAAGGTACCTTAGAAATACTCTTATTATTATCGAAATCACTTATTTTCTCTTCAATTTATTCTTTATGGTTGATTCTTGGGTTGATAAGGATTTATGCTTTCAATTACTCATAGTATGTTTAATATTTCCTTTATTTCCATTTGGTTTATAATGGTTTGAGATTTGTTTTACATGTAAAGGACCTTTAAACTACTCATATTTTAGAGTTTAGTTGTTATCTATTTATTTTGATTTTAACGACTAAATCTTTGGTCAGCAAGAATCATACCTTTCAACTCATCATATTAACTTACTACTTCTTACCTATTCATTTGGTTTCTTACCTTTAAGTCTATGATCAACAAGGGGTTCACTATTCAATTACTAATATTGTGTAATGTATTTCTTTTATCTTTATTTAGTTTCTAATCACTAGGTATTTGTTCATTAAGTAATTGACCTTTCAACTTCTCAATGTTTGTAATGTAGATTCTTTCCTTTTTATTTGGACTCTTGATGTAAGTCTTTCATCTACAAGGGTCATACATTTCAACTGCTTATTATGTGTAATGTATTATGCTTCTCTTTAATTCGTTTGTTAGGGTTATATATATTTTATTAACAAGGGATGAACCTTTCAACTACACACATAATGTAATGTAGTTTGTTACTTTCATTTGGTTTTTAAAAACTATGCCTTTGATCAACAAATAAGGAACCTTTTAATTACTCATAGTATGTAAAACACGTATTTTTCTTCATTTTCTTCTATACACTCGAGTCTTTGTTTGATAAGGTTTGTTCTATTCAACTGATCATAATATGTGTAATATTTCCTTTCTTTTTATTAGGTTTATTATGGTTTGTGTTTGGTTTAATCGGGATGGACATTTCAACTACCAATATTATTTAATTAGTTCCTTTCTCTTTATTTGGTTTTTAATAACTAAGTCTTTAGTCAACAAGGACCACATGTTTCAACTAATCATATTATGTAAAGTAATTCTTACATGTTTATTTGGTTTCTTATGATTAAGTCTTTGATCAACAAGGGATTCTCTTTTCAACTACAAATGTTATGTAATTTATTTATTTCATCTTCATTTAGTTTCCAAATACTAGTTCTTTGTTCATCAAGGAATGCACCTTTCAACTACACAAATAATGTAATGTACTTTATTTCCTCTTTATTTGGTTTCTTATGGTTAAGTCTTTGATAAACAAGAGTCTGGAATTTGGATTAATCGTTTTATGTAATGAACTGTTTTTTCATCTTTATTTGGTATATTAGGGTTCACAAGGAAGGACCTTTCAACTACTAATGTTATGTAATGTATTTACTTTCTTTCATTTGGTACCTAAGGGACAAGTCTTTAGTCAACAAGGATGGGATATTCCATCTACTCATATTATTTAAAGCACTTGTTTTCTCTTTATTTGCTTCTTTTTTTGGTAATCTTTGGTCGATAAGGTTTAATCATTTCAAATACTCATAATATGTATAATATTCCTTTCTTTTCATTAGGTTTATTATGGTATGGAATTAAGCTTAAATGGGACAGACCTTTCAAATACTTATATAATATAACGTATTTTCTTTCTTTTAATTTGTTTTTTGATGACTAAGTATTTGGTCAACATGGATCGGACCTTTCAGCAAATCATATTATGTAATCTACTTCTTACGTGTTTATTTGGTTTCTTTCGATTGAGTCATTGATCAAGAAGTGTTTCTATTTTCAACAACTAATTTTATAAGATGCATTTATTTAGTCATCTTTTTTAGTCTAATTACTAGGTTTTTATCCATCAAGTAATGAATATTTAAACTACTCAAATCATGTAATGTACTTTATTTCCTAACTAATTAGTTTCCCATGATTATGGCTATGACCAACCCAGGCTAGACGTTTCAACTACTCATTGTACGTAATGTACTTATTTATTTTTATTTGGTTTATTAGGGTTTAGTCTTTTATTAACAAGATATTAACATTTCAACTAATCATGTTATGTCTCATGTAGTTTCTTACTTTTATTTGAGTTTTAAGGAATAGGTGTTTGGTCAATAAAGAAGGTACCTTAGAAATACTCTTATTATTATTATGTAAATCACTTATTTTCTCTTCAATTTATTCTTTATGTTTGATTCTTGGGTTGATAAGGATTTATGCTTTCAATTACTCATAGTATGTTTAATATTTCCTTTATTTCCATTTGGTTTATAATGGTTTGAGATTTGTTTTACATGTAAAGGACCTTTAAACTACTCATATTTTATAGTTTAGTTGCTATCTATTTATTTTGATTTTAACGACTAAATCTTAGGTCAGCAAGAATCAGACCTTTCAACTCATCATATTAACTTACTACTTCTTACCTATTTATTTGGTTTCTTACCTTTAAGTCTCTGATCAACAAGGGGTTCACTATTCAATTACTAATATTGTGTAATGTATTTCTTTTATCTTTATTTAGTTTCTAATCACTAGGTATTTGTTCATTAAGTAATTGACCTTTCAACTTCTCAATGTTTGTAATGTACATTCTTTCCTTTTTATTTGGACTCTTGATGTAAGTCTTTCATCTACAAGGGTCATACATTTCAACTGCTTATTATGTGTAATGTGTTATGCTTCACTTTAATTGGTTTGTTAGGGTTATATATATTTTATTAACAAGGGATGAACCTTTCAACTACACACATAATGTAATGTAGTTTGTTACTTTCATTTGGTTTTGAAAAACTATTCCTTTGGTCAACAAAAAAGGAACCTTTTAATTACTCATAGTATGTAAAACACGTATTTTTCTTCATTTTCTTCTTTACAGTCGAGTCTTTGTTCGATAAGGTTTGTTCTATTCAACTGATCATAATATGTGTAATATTTCCTTTCTTTTTATTAGGTTTATTATGGTTTGTGTTTGGTTTAATCGGGATGGACATTTCAACTACCAATATTATTTAATTAGTTCCGTTCTCTTTATTTGGTTTTTAATAACTAAGTCTTTAGTCAACAAGGACCACATGTTTCAACTAATCATATTATGTAAAGTAATTCTTACATGTTTATTTGGTTTCTTATGATTAAGTCTTTGATCAACAAGGGATTCTCTTTTCAACTACAAATGTTATGTAATTTATTTATTTCATCTTCATTTAGTTTCCAATTACTAGTTCTTTGTTCATCAAGGAATGCACCTTTCAACTACACAAATAATGTAATGTACTTTATTTCCTCTTTATTTGGTTTCTTATGGTTAAGTCTTTGATAAACAAGAGCCTGGAATTTGGATTAATCATTTTATGTAATGAACGGTTTTTTCATCTTTATTTGGTATATTAGGGTTCACAAGGAAGGACCTTTCAACTACTAATGTTATGTAATGTATTTACTTTCTTTCATTTGGTACCTAAGGGACAAGTCTTTAGTCAACAAGGATGGGATATTCCATCTACTCATATTATTTAAAGCACTTGTTTTCTCTTTATTTGCTTCTTTTTTTGTTAATCTTTGGTCGATAAGGTTTAATCCTTTCAAATACTCATAATATGTATAATATTCCTTTCTTTTCATTAGGTTTATTATGGTATGGAATTAAGCTTAAATGGGACAGACCTTTCAAATACTTATATAATATAACGTAGTTTCTTTCTCTTAATTTGTTTTTTAATGACTAAGTATTTGGTCAACATGGATCGGACCTTTCAGTGAATCATATTATGTAATCTACTTCTTACGTGTTTATTTGGTTTCTTTCGATTAAGTCATTGATCAAGAAGTGTTTCTATTTTCAACAACTAATTTTATAAGATGCATTTATTTAGTCATCTTTTTTAGTCTAATTAATAGGTTTTTATCCATCAAGGAATGAATATTTCAACTACTCAAATCATGTAATGTACTTTATTTCCTAACTATTTGGTTTCCCATGATTATGGCTATGACCAACCCAGACTAGACGTTTCAACTACTCATTGTACGTAATGTACTTATTTATTTTTATTTGGTTTATTAGGGTTTAGTATTTTATTAACAAGATATTAACATTTCAACTAACCATGTTATGTCTCATGTAGTTTCTTACTTTTATTTGAGTTTTAAGGAATAGGTGTTTGGTCAATAAAGAAGGTACCTTAGAAATACTCTTATTATTATCGAAATCACTTATTTTCTCTTCAATTTATTCTTTATGGTTGATTCTTGGGTTGATAAGGATTTATGCTTTCAATTACTCATAGTATGTTTAATATTTCCTTTATTTCCATTTGGTTTATAATGGTTTGAGATTTGTTTTACATGTAAAGGACCTTTAAACTACTCATATTTTAGAGTTTAGTTGTTATCTATTTATTTTGATTTTAACGACTAAATCTTTGGTCAGCAAGAATCATACCTTTCAACTCATCATATTAACTTACTACTTCTTACCTATTCATTTGGTTTCTTACCTTTAAGTCTATGATCAACAAGGGGTTCACTATTCAATTACTAATATTGTGTAATGTATTTCTTTTATCTTTATTTAGTTTCTAATCACTAGGTATTTGTTCATTAAGTAATTGACCTTTCAACTTCTCAATGTTTGTAATGTAGATTCTTTCCTTTTTATTTGGACTCTTGATGTAAGTCTTTCATCTACAAGGGTCATACATTTCAACTGCTTATTATGTGTAATGTATTATGCTTCTCTTTAATTCGTTTGTTAGGGTTATATATATTTTATTAACAAGGGATGAACCTTTCAACTACACACATAATGTAATGTAGTTTGTTACTTTCATTTGGTTTTTAAAAACTATGCCTTTGATCAACAAATAAGGAACCTTTTAATTACTCATAGTATGTAAAACACGTATTTTTCTTCATTTTCTTCTTTACACTCGAGTCTTTGTTTGATAAGGTTTGTTCTATTCAACTGATCATAATATGTGTAATATTTCCTTTCTTTTTATTAGGTTTATTATGGTTTGTGTTTGGTTTAATCGGGATGGACATTTCAACTACCAATATTATTTAATTAGTTCCTTTCTCTTTATTTGGTTTTTAATAACTAAGTCTTTAGTCAACAAGGACCACATGTTTCAACTAATCATATTATGTAAAGTAATTCTTACATGTTTATTTGGTTTCTTATGATTAAGTCTTTGATCAACAAGGGATTCTCTTTTCAACTACAAATGTTATGTAATTTATTTATTTCATCTTCATTTAGTTTCCAAATACTAGTTCTTTGTTCATCAAGGAATGCACCTTTCAACTACACAAATAATGTAATGTACTTTATTTCCTCTTTATTTGGTTTCTTATGGTTAAGTCTTTGATAAACAAGAGTCTGGAATTTGGATTAATCGTTTTATGTAATGAACTGTTTTTTCATCTTTATTTGGTATATTAGGGTTCACAAGGAAGGACCTTTCAACTACTAATGTTATGTAATGTATTTACTTTCTTTCATTTGGTACCTAAGGGACAAGTCTTTAGTCAACAAGGATGGGATATTCCATCTACTCATATTATTTAAAGCACTTGTTTTCTCTTTATTTGCTTCTTTTTTTGGTAATCTTTGGTCGATAAGGTTTAATCATTTCAAATACTCATAATATGTATAATATTCCTTTCTTTTCATTAGGTTTATTATGGTATGGAATTAAGCTTAAATGGGACAGACCTTTCAAATACTTATATAATATAACGTATTTTCTTTCTTTTAATTTGTTTTTTGATGACTAAGTATTTGGTCAACATGGATCGGACCTTTCAGCAAATCATATTATGTAATCTACTTCTTACGTGTTTATTTGGTTTCTTTCGATTGAGTCATTGATCAAGAAGTGTTTCTATTTTCAACAACTAATTTTATAAGATGCATTTATTTAGTCATCTTTTTTAGTCTAATTACTAGGTTTTTATCCATCAAGTAATGAATATTTAAACTACTCAAATCATGTAATGTACTTTATTTCCTAACTAATTAGTTTCCCATGATTATGGCTATGACCAACCCAGGCTAGACGTTTCAACTACTCATTGTACGTAATGTACTTATTTATTTTTATTTGGTTTATTAGGGTTTAGTCTTTTATTAACAAGATATTAACATTTCAACTAATCATGTTATGTCTCATGTAGTTTCTTACTTTTATTTGAGTTTTAAGGAATAGGTGTTTGGTCAATAAAGAAGGTACCTTAGAAATACTCTTATTATTATTATGTAAATCACTTATTTTCTCTTCAATTTATTTTTTATGGTTGATTCTTGGGTTGATAAGGATTTATGCTTTCAATTACTCATAGTATGTTTAATATTTCCTTTATTTCCATTTGGTTTATAATGGTTTGAGATTTGTTTTACATGTAAAGGACCTTTAAACTACTCATATTTTAGAGTTTAGTTGTTATCTATTTATTTTGATTTTAACGACTAAATCTTTGGTCAGCAAGAATCATACCTTTCAACTCATCATATTAACTTACTACTTCTTACCTATTCATTTGGTTTCTTACCTTTAAGTCTATGATCAACAAGGGGTTCACTATTCAATTACTAATATTGTGTAATGTATTTCTTTTATCTTTATTTAGTTTCTAATCACTAGGTATTTGTTCATTAAGTAATTGACCTTTCAACTTCTCAATGTTTGTAATGTACATTCTTTCCTTTTTATTTGGACTCTTGATGTAAGTCTTTCATCTACAAGGGTCATACATTTCAACTTCTTATTATGTGTAATGTATTATGCTTCTCTTTAATTCGTTTGTTAGGGTTATATATATTTTATTAACAAGGGATGAACCTTTCAACTACACACATAATGTAATGTAGTTTGTTACTTTCATTTGGTTTTTAAAAACTATGCCTTTGGTCAACAAATAAGGAACCTTTTAATTACTCATAGTATGTAAAACACGTATTTTTCTTCATTTTCTTCTTTACAGTCGAGTCTTTGTTCGATAAGGTTTGTTCTATTCAACTGATCATAATATGCGTAATATTTCCTTTCTTTTTATTAGGTTTATTATGGTTTGTGTTTGGTTTAATCGGGATGGACATTTCAACTACCAATATTATTTAATTAGTTCCGTTCTCTTTATTTGGTTTTTAATAACTAAGTCTTTAGTCAACAAGGACCACATGTTTCAACTAATCATATTATGTAAAGTAATTCTTACATGTTTATTTGGTTTCTTATGATTAAGTCTTTGATCAACAAGGGATTCTCTTTTCAACTACAAATGTTATGTAATTTATTTATTTCATCTTCATTTAGTTTCCAAATACTAGTTCTTTGTTCATCAAGGAATGCACCTTTCAACTACACAAATAATGTAATGTACTTTATTTCCTCTTTATTTGGTTTCTTATGGTTAAGTCTTTGATAAACAAGAGTCTGGAATTTGGATTAATCGTTTTATGTAATGAACTGTTTTTTCATCTTTATTTGGTATATTAGGGTTCACAAGGAAGGACCTTTCAACTACTAATGTTATGTAATGTATTTACTTTCTTTCATTTGGTACCTAAGGGACAAGTCTTTAGTCAACAAGGATGGGATATTCCATCTACTCATATTATTTAAAGCACTTGTTTTCTCTTTATTTGCTTCTTTTTTTGGTAATCTTTGGTCGATAAGGTTTAATCATTTCAAATACTCATAATATGTATAATATTCCTTTCTTTTCATTAGGTTTATTATGGTATGGAATTAAGCTTAAATGGGACAGACCTTTCAAATACTTATATAATATAACGTATTTTCTTTCTCTTAATTTGTTTTTTGATGACTAAGTATTTGGTCAACATGGATCGGACCTTTCAGCAAATCATATTATGTAATCTACTTCTTACGTGTTTATTTGGTTTCTTTCGATTGAGTCATTGATCAAGAAGTGTTTCTATTTTCAACAACTAATTTTATAAGATGCATTTATTTAGTCATCTTTTTTAGTCTAATTACTAGGTTTTTATCCATCAAGGAATGAATATTTAAACTACTCAAATCATGTAATGTACTTTATCTCCTAACTAATTAGTTTCCCATGATTATGGCTATGACCAACCCAGACTAGACGTTTCAACTACTCATTGTACGTAATGTACTTATTTATTTTTATTTGGTTTATTAGGGTTTAGTCTTTTATTAACAAGATATTAACATTTCAACTAATCATGTTATGTCTCATGTAGTTTCTTACTTTTATTTGAGTTTTAAGGAATAGGTGTTTGGTCAATAAAGAAGGTACCTTAGAAATACTCTTATTATTATTATGTAAATCACTTATTTTCTCTTCAATTTATTCTTTATGTTTGATTCTTGGGTTGATAAGGATTTATGCTTTCAATTACTCATAGTATGTTTAATATTTCCTTTATTTCCATTTGGTTTATAATGGTTTGAGATTTGTTTTACATGTAAAGGACCTTTAAACTACTCATATTTTATAGTTTAGTTGCTATCTATTTATTTTGATTTTAACGAATAAATCTTTGGTCAGCAAGAATCAGACCTTTCAACTCATCATATTAACTTACTACTTCTTACCTATTTATTTGGTTTCTTACCTTTAAGTCTCTGATCAACAAAGGGTTCACTATTCAATTACTAATATTGTGTAATGTATTTCTTTTATCTTTATTTAGTTTCTAATCACTAGGTATTTGTTCATTAAGTAATTGACCTTTCAACTTCTCAATGTTTGTAATGTACATTCTTTCCTTTTTATTTGGACTCTTGATGTAAGTCTTTCATCTACAAGGGTCATACATTTCAACTGCTTATTATGTGTAATGTATTATGCTTCTCTTTAATTCGTTTGTTAGGGTTATATATATTTTATTAACCAGGGATGAACCTTTCAACCACACACATAATGTAATGTAGTTTGTTACTTTCATTTGGTTTTTAAAAACTATGCCTTTGATCAACAAATAAGGAACCTTTTAATTACTCATAGTATGTAAAACACGTATTTTTCTTCATTTTCTTCTTTACAGTCGAGTCTTTGTTCGATAAGGTTTGTTCTATTCAACTGATCATAATATGCGTAATATTTCCTTTCTTTTTATTAGGTTTATTATGGTTTGTGTTTGGTTTAATCGGGATGGACATTTCAACTACCAATATTATTTAATTAGTTCCGTTCTCTTTATTTGGTTTTTAATAACTAAGTCTTTAGTCAACAAGGACCACATGTTTCAACTAATCATATTATGTAAAGTAATTCTTACATGTTTATTTGGTTTCTTATGATTAAGTCTTTGATCAACAAGGGATTCTCTTTTCAACTACAAATGTTATGTAATTTATTTATTTCATCTTCATTTAGTTTCCAATTACTAGTTCTTTGTTCATCAAGGAATGCACCTTTCAACTACACAAATAATGTAATGTACTTTATTTCCTCTTTATTTGGTTTCTTATGGTTAAGTCTTTGATAAACAAGAGCCTGGAATTTGGATTAATCATTTTATGTAATGAACGGTTTTTTCATCTTTATTTGGTATATTAGGGTTCACAAGGAAGGACCTTTCAACTACTAATGTTATGTAATGTATTTACTTTCTTTCATTTGGTACCTAAGGGACAAGTCTTTAGTCAACAAGGATGGGATATTCCATCTACTCATATTATTTAAAGCACTTGTTTTCTCTTTATTTGCTTCTTTTTTTGGTAATCTTTGGTCGATAAGGTTTAATCATTTCAAATACTCATAATATGTATAATATTCCTTTCTTTTCATTAGGTTTATTATGGTATGGAATTAAGCTTAAATGGGACAGACCTTTCAAATACTTATATAATATAACGTATTTTCTTTCTCTTAATTTGTTTTTTGATGACTAAGTATTTGGTCAACATGGATCGGACCTTTCAGTGAATCATATTATGTAATCTACTTCTTACGTGTTTATTTGGTTTCTTTCGATTAAGTCATTGATCAAGAAGTGTTTCTATTTTCAACAACTAATTTTATAAGATGCATTTATTTAGTCATCTTTTTTAGTCTAATTAATAGGTTTTTATCCATCAAGGAATGAATATTTCAACTACTCAAATCATGTAATGTACTTTATTTCCTAACTATTTGGTTTCCCATGATTATGGCTATGACCAACCCAGACTAGACGTTTCAACTACTCATTGTACGTAATGTACTTATTTATTTTTATTTGGTTTATTAGGGTTTAGTATTTTATTAACAAGATATTAACATTTCAACTAACCATGTTATGTCTCATGTAGTTTCTTACTTTTATTTGAGTTTTAAGGAATAGGTGTTTGGTCAATAAAGAAGGTACCTTAGAAATACTCTTATTATTATCGAAATCACTTATTTTCTCTTCAATTTATTCTTTATGGTTGATTCTTGGGTTGATAAGGATTTATGCTTTCAAATACTCATAGTATGTTTAATATTTCCTTTATTTCCATTTGGTTTATAATGGTTTGAGATTTGTTTTACATGTAAAGGACCTTTAAACTACTCATATTTTAGAGTTTAGTTGTTATCTATTTATTTTGATTTTAACGACTAAATCTTTGGTCAGCAAGAATCATAACTTTCAACTCATCATATTAACTTACTACTTCTTACCTATTTATTTGGTTTCTTACCTTTAAGTCTATGATCAACAAGGGGTTCACTATTCAATTACTAATATTGTGTAATGTATTTCTTTTATCTTTATTTAGTTTCTAATCACTAGGTATTTGTTCATTAAGTAATTGACCTTTCAACTTCTCAATGTTTGTAATGTACATTCTTTCCTTTTTATTTGGACTCTTGATGTAAGTCTTTCATCTACAAGGGTCATACATTTCAACTGCTTATTATGTGTAATGTATTATGCTTCTCTTTAATTCGTTTGTTAGAGTTATATATATTTTATTAACCAGGGATGAACCTTTCAACTACACACATAATGTAATGTAGTTTGTTACTTTCATTTGGTTTTTAAAAACTATGCCTTTGATCAACAAATAAGGAACCTTTAATTTATCCTTGGTATGTAAAACACGTATTTTTCTTCATTTTCTTCTTTACACTCGAGTCTTTGTTCGATAAGGTTTGTTCTATTCAACTGATCATAATATGTGTAATATTTCCTTTCTTTTTATTAGGTTTATTATGGTTTGTGTTTGGTTTAAACGGGATGGACATTTCAACTACCAATATTATTTAATTAGTTCCTTTCTCTTTATTTGGTTTTTAATAACTAAGTCTTTAGTCAACAAGGACCACATGTTTCAACTAATCATATTATGTAAAGTAATTCTTACATGTTTATTTGGTTTCTTATGATTAAGTCTTTGATCAACAAGGGATTCTCTTTTCAACTACAAATGTTATGTAATTTATTTATTTCATCTTCATTTAGTTTCCAAATACTAGTTCTTTGTTCATCAAGGAATGCACCTTTCAACTACACAAATAATGTAATGTACTTTATTTCCTCTTTATTTGGTTTCTTATGGTTAAGTCTTTGATAAACAAGAGTCTGGAATTTGGATTAATCGTTTTATGTAATGAACTGTTTTTTCATCTTTATTTGGTATATTAGGGTTCACAAGGAAGGACCTTTCAACTACTAATGTTATGTAATGTATTTACTTTCTTTCATTTGGTACCTAAGGGACAAGTCTTTAGTCAACAAGGATGGGATATTCCATCTACTCATATTATTCAAAGCACTTGTTTTCTCTTTATTTGCTTCTTTTTTTGGTAATCTTTGGTCGATAAGGTTTAATCATTTCAAATACTCATAATATGTATAATATTCCTTTCTTTTCATTAGGTTTATTATGGTATGGAATTAAGCTTAAATGGGACAGACCTTTCAAATACTTATATAATATAACGTATTTTCTTTCTCTTAATTTGTTTTTTGATGACTAAGTATTTGGTCAACATGGATCGGACCTTTCAGCAAATCATATTATGTAATCTACTTCTTACGTGTTTATTTGGTTTCTTTCGATTGAGTCGTTGATCAAGAAGTGTTTCTATTTTCAACAACTAATTTTATAAGATGCTTTTATTTAGTCATCTTTTTTAGTCTAATTACTAGGTTTTTATCCATCAAGGAATGAATATTTAAACTACTCAAATCATGTAATGTACTTTATCTCCTAACTAATTAGTTTCCCATGATTATGGCTATGACCAACCCAGGCTAGACGTTTCAACTACTCATTGTACGTAATGTACTTATTTATTTTTATTTGGTTTATTAGGGTTTAGTCTTTTATTAACAAGATATTAACATTTCAACTAATCATGTTATGTCTCATGTAGTTTCTTACTTTTATTTGAGTTTTAAGGAATAGGTGTTTGGTCAATAAAGAAGGTACCTTAGAAATACTCTTATTATTATTATGTAAATCACTTATTTTCTCTTCAATTTATTCTTTATGGTTGATTCTTGGGTTGATAAGGATTTATGCTTTCAATTACTCATAGTATGTTTAATATTTCCTTTATTTCCATTTGGTTTATAATGGTTTGAGATTTGTTTTACATGTAAAGGACCTTTAAACTACTCATATTTTATAGTTTAGTTGCTATCTATTTATTTTGATTTTAACGAATAAATCTTTGGTCAGCAAGAATCAGACCTTTCAACTCATCATATTAACTTACTACTTCTTACCTATTTATTTGGTTTCTTACCTTTAAGTCTCTGATCAACAAAGGGTTCACTATTCAATTACTAATATTGTGTAATGTATTTCTTTTATCTTTATTTAGTTTCTAATCTCTAGGTATTTGTTCATTAAGTAATTGACCTTTCAACTTATCAATGTTTGTAATGTACATTCTTTCCTTTTTATTTGGACTCTTGATGTAAGTCTTTCATCTACAAGGGTCATACATTTCAACTGCTTATTATGTGTAATGTATTATGCTTCTCTTTAATTGGTTTGTTAGGGTTATATATATTTTATTAACAAGGGATGAACCTTTCAACTACACACATAATGTAATGTAGTTTGTTACTTTCATTTGGTTTTTAAAAACTATGCCTTTGGTCAACAAATAAGGAACCTTTTAATTACTCATAGTATGTAAAACACGTATTTTTCTTCATTTTCTTCTTTACAGTCGAGTCTTTGTTCGATAAGGTTTGTTCTATTCAACTGATCATAATATGCGTAATATTTCCTTTCTTTTTATTAGGTTTATTATGGTTTGTGTTTGGTTTAATCGGGATGGACATTTCAACTACCAATATTATTTAATTAGTTTCGTTCTCTTTATTTGGTTTTTAATAACTAAGTCTTTAGTCAACAAGGACCACATGTTTCAACTAATCATATTATGTAAAGTAATTCTTACATGTTTATTTGGTTTCTTATGATTAAGTCTTTGATCAACAAGGGATTCTCTTTTCAACTACAAATGTTATGTAATATATTTATTTCATCTTCATTTAGTTTCCAATTACTAGTTCTTTGTTCATCAAGGAATGCACCTTTCAACTACACAAATAATGTAATGTACTTTATTTCCTCTTTATTTGGTTTCTTATGGTTAAGTCTTTGATAAACAAGAGCCTGGAATTTGGATTAATCATTTTATGTAATGAACGGTTTTTTCATCTTTATTTGGTATATTAGGGTTCACAAGGAAGGACCTTTCAACTACTAATGTTATGTAATGTATTTACTTTCTTTCATTTGGTACCTAAGGGACAAGTCTTTAGTCAACAAGGATGGGATATTCCATCTACTCATATTATTTAAAGCACCTGTTTTCTCTTTTTTTGCTTCTTTTTTTGTTAATCTTTGGTCGATAAGGTTTAATCCTTTCAAATACTCATAATATGTATAATATTCCTTTCTTTTCATTAGGTTTATTATGGTATGGAATTAAGCTTAAATGGGACAGACCTTTCAAATACTTATATAATATAACGTAGTTTCTTTCTCTTAATTTGTTTTTTAATGACTAAGTATTTGGTCAACATGGATCGGACCTTTCAGTGAATCATATTATGTAATCTACTTCTTACGTGTTTATTTGGTTTCTTTCGATTAAGTCATTGATCAAGAAGTGTTTCTATTTTCAACAACTAATTTTATAAGATGCATTTATTTAGTCATCTTTTTTAGTCTAATTAATAGGTTTTTATCCATCAAGGAATGAATATTTCAACTACTCAAATCATGTAATGTACTTTATTTCCTAACTATTTGGTTTCCCATGATTATGGCTATGACCAACCCAGACTAGACGTTTCAACTACTCATTGTACGTAATGTACTTATTTATTTTTATTTGGTTTATTAGGGTTTAGTATTTTATTAACAAGATATTAACATTTCAACTAACCATGTTATGTCTCATGTAGTTTCTTACTTTTATTTGAGTTTTAAGGAATAGGTGTTTGGTCAATAAAGAAGGTACCTTAGAAATACTCTTATTATTATCGAAATCACTTATTTTCTCTTCAATTTATTCTTTATGGTTGATTCTTGGGTTGATAAGGATTTATGCTTTCAATTACTCATAGTATGTTTAATATTTCCTTTATTTCCATTTGGTTTATAATGGTTTGAGATTTGTTTTACATGTAAAGGACCTTTAAACTAGTCATATTTTAGAGTTTAGTTGTTATCTATTTATTTTGATTTTAACGACTAAATCTTTGGTCAGCAAGAATCATACCTTTCAACTCATCATATTAACTTACTACTTCTTACCTATTTATTTGGTTTCTTACCTTTAAGTCTATGATCAACAAGGGGTTCACTATTCAATTACTAATATTGTGTAATGTATTTCTTTTATATTTATTTAGTTTCTAATCACTAGGTATTTGTTCATTAAGTAATTGACCTTTCAACTTCTCAATGTTTGTAATGTACATTCTTTCCTTTTTATTTGGACTCTTGATGTAAGTCTTTCATCTACAAGGGTCATACATTTCAACTGCTTATTATGTGTAATGTATTATGCTTCTCTTTAATTCGTTTGTTAGGGTTATATATATTTTAATAACCAGGGATGAACCTTTCAACTACACACATAATGTAATGTAGTTTGTTACTTTCATTTGGTTTTTAAAAACTATGCCTTTGATCAACAAATAAGGAACCTTTTAATTACTCATAGTATGTAAAACACGTATTTTTCTTCATTTTCTTCTTTACAGTCGAGTCTTTGTTCGATAAGGTTTGTTCTATTCAACTGATCATAATATGTGTAATATTTCCTTTCTTTTTATTAGGTTTATTATGGTTTGTGTTTGGTTTAATCGGGATGGACATTTCAACTACCAATATTATTTAATTAGTTCCTTTCTCTTTATTTGGTTTTTAATAACTAAGTCTTTAGTCAACAAGGACCACATGTTTCAACTAATCATATTATGTAAAGTAATTCTTACATGTTTATTTGGTTTCTTATGATTAAGTCTTTGATCAACAAGGGATTCTCTTTTCAACTACAAATGTTATGTAATTTATTTATTTCATCTTCATTTAGTTTCCAAATACTAGTTCTTTGTTCATCAAGGAATGCACCTTTCAACTACACAAATAATGTAATGTACTTTATTTCCTCTTTATTTGGTTTCTTATGGTTAAGTCTTTGATAAACAAGAGCCTGGAATTTGGATTAATCATTTTATGTAATGAACTGTTTTTTCATCTTTATTTGGTATATTAGGGTTCACAAGGAAGGACCTTTCAACTACTAATGTTATGTAATGTATTTACTTTCTTTCATTTGGTACCTAAGGGACAAGTCTTTAGTCAACAAGGATGGGATATTCCATCTACTCATATTATTTAAAGCACTTGTTTTCTCTTTATTTGCTTCTTTTTTTGGTAATCTTTGGTCGATAAGGTTTAATCATTTCAAATACTCATAATATGTATAATATTCCTTTCTTTTCATTAGGTTTATTATGGTATGGAATTAAGCTTAAATGGGACAGACCTTTCAAATACTTATATAATATAACGTATTTTCTTTCTCTTAATTTGTTTTTTGATGACTAAGTATTTGGTCAACATGGATCGGACCTTTCAGCAAATCATATTATGTAATCTACTTCTTACGTGTTTATTTGGTTTCTTTCGATTGAGTCGTTGATCAAGAAGTGTTTCTATTTTCAACAACTAATTTTATAAGATGCATTTATTTAGTCATCTTTTTTAGTCTAATTACTAGGTTTTTATCCATCAAGGAATGAATATTTAAACTACTCAAATCATGTAATGTACTTTATCTCCTAACTAATTAGTTTCCCATGATTATGGCTATGACCAACCCAGGCTAGACGTTTCAACTACTCATTGTACGTAATGTACTTATTTATTTTTATTTGGTTTATTAGGGTTTAGTCTTTTATTAACAAGATATTAACATTTCAACTAATCATGTTATGTCTCATGTAGTTTCTTACTTTTATTTGAGTTTTAAGGAATAGGTGTTTGGTCAATAAAGAAGGTACCTTAGAAATACTCTTATTATTATTATGTAAATCACTTATTTTCTCTTCAATTTATTCTTTATGGTTGATTCTTGGGTTGATAAGGATTTATGCTTTCAATTACTCATAGTATGTTTAATATTTCCTTTATTTCCATTTGGTTTATAATGGTTTGAGATTTGTTTTACATGTAAAGGACCTTTAAACTACTCATATTTTATAGTTTAGTTGCTATCTATTTATTTTGATTTTAACGAATAAATCTTTGGTCAGCAAGAATCAGACCTTTCAACTCATCATATTAACTTACTACTTCTTACCTATTTATTTGGTTTCTTACCTTTAAGTCTCTGATCAACAAAGGGTTCACTATTCAATTACTAATATTGTGTAATGTATTTCTTTTATCTTTATTTAGTTTCTAATCTCTAGGTATTTGTTCATTAAGTAATTGACCTTTCAACTTATCAATGTTTGTAATGTACATTCTTTCCTTTTTATTTGGACTCTTGATGTAAGTCTTTCATCTACAAGGGTCATACATTTCAACTGCTTATTATGTGTAATGTATTATGCTTCTCTTTAATTGGTTTGTTAGGGTTATATATATTTTATTAACAAGGGATGAACCTTTCAACTACACACATAATGTAATGTAGTTTGTTACTTTCATTTGGTTTTTAAAAACTATGCCTTTGGTCAACAAATAAGGAACCTTTTAATTACTCATAGTATGTAAAACACGTATTTTTCTTCATTTTCTTCTTTACAGTCGAGTCTTTGTTCGATAAGGTTTGTTCTATTCAACTGATCATAATATGCGTAATATTTCCTTTCTTTTTATTAGGTTTATTATGGTTTGTGTTTGGTTTAATCGGGATGGACATTTCAACTACCAATATTATTTAATTAGTTCCGTTCTCTTTATTTGGTTTTTAATAACTAAGTCTTTAGTCAACAAGGACCACATGTTTCAACTAATCATATTATGTAAAGTAATTCTTACATGTTTATTTGGTTTCTTATGATTAAGTCTTTGATCAACAAGGGATTCTCTTTTCAACTACAAATGTTATGTAATATATTTATTTCATCTTCATTTAGTTTCCAATTACTAGTTCTTTGTTCATCAAGGAATGCACCTTTCAACTACACAAATAATGTAATGTACTTTATTTCCTCTTTATTTGGTTTCTTATGGTTAAGTCTTTGATAAACAAGAGCCTGGAATTTGGATTAATCATTTTATGTAATGAACGGTTTTTTCATCTTTATTTGGTATATTAGGGTTCACAAGGAAGGACCTTTCAACTACTAATGTTATGTAATGTATTTACTTTCTTTCATTTGGTACCTAAGGGACAAGTCTTTAGTCAACAAGGATGGGATATTCCATCTACTCATATTATTTAAAGCACCTGTTTTCTCTTTTTTTGCTTCTTTTTTTGTTAATCTTTGGTCGATAAGGTTTAATCCTTTCAAATACTCATAATATGTATAATATTCCTTTCTTTTCATTAGGTTTATTATGGTATGGAATTAAGCTTAAATGGGACAGACCTTTCAAATACTTATATAATATAACGTAGTTTCTTTCTCTTAATTTGTTTTTTAATGACTAAGTATTTGGTCAACATGGATCGGACCTTTCAGTGAATCATATTATGTAATCTACTTCTTACGTGTTTATTTGGTTTCTTTCGATTAAGTCATTGATCAAGAAGTGTTTCTATTTTCAACAACTAATTTTATAAGATGCATTTATTTAGTCATCTTTTTTAGTCTAATTAATAGGTTTTTATCCATCAAGGAATGAATATTTCAACTACTCAAATCATGTAATGTACTTTATTTCCTAACTATTTGGTTTCCCATGATTATGGCTATGACCAACCCAGACTAGACGTTTCAACTACTCATTGTACGTAATGTACTTATTTATTTTTATTTGGTTTATTAGGGTTTAGTATTTTATTAACAAGATATTAACATTTCAACTAACCATGTTATGTCTCATGTAGTTTCTTACTTTTATTTGAGTTTTAAGGAATAGGTGTTTGGTCAATAAAGAAGGTACCTTAGAAATACTCTTATTATTATCGAAATCACTTATTTTCTCTTCAATTTATTCTTTATGGTTGATTCTTGGGTTGATAAGGATTTATGCTTTCAATTACTCATAGTATGTTTAATATTTCCTTTATTTCCATTTGGTTTATAATGGTTTGAGATTTGTTTTACATGTAAAGGACCTTTAAACTACTCATATTTTAGAGTTTAGTTGTTATCTATTTATTTTGATTTTAACGACTAAATCTTTGGTCAGCAAGAATCATACCTTTCAACTCATCATATTAACTTACTACTTCTTACCTATTTATTTGGTTTCTTACCTTTAAGTCTATGATCAACAAGGGGTTCACTATTCAATTACTAATATTGTGTAATGTATTTCTTTTATATTTATTTAGTTTCTAATCACTAGGTATTTGTTCATTAAGTAATTGACCTTTCAACTTCTCAATGTTTGTAATGTACATTCTTTCCTTTTTATTTGGACTCTTGATGTAAGTCTTTCATCTACAAGGGTCATACATTTCAACTGCTTATTATGTGTAATGTATTATGCTTCTCTTTAATTCGTTTGTTAGGGTTATATATATTTTAATAACCAGGGATGAACCTTTCAACTACACACATAATGTAATGTAGTTTGTTACTTTCATTTGGTTTTTAAAAACTATGCCTTTGATCAACAAATAAGGAACCTTTTAATTACTCATAGTATGTAAAACACGTATTTTTCTTCATTTTCTTCTTTACAGTCGAGTCTTTGTTCGATAAGGTTTGTTCTATTCAACTGATCATAATATGTGTAATATTTCCTTTCTTTTTATTAGGTTTATTATGGTTTGTGTTTGGTTTAATCGGGATGGACATTTCAACTACCAATATTATTTAATTAGTTCCTTTCTCTTTATTTGGTTTTTAATAACTAAGTCTTTAGTCAACAAGGACCACATGTTTCAACTAATCATATTATGTAAAGTAATTCTTACATGTTTATTTGGTTTCTTATGATTAAGTCTTTGATCAACAAGGGATTCTCTTTTCAACTACAAATGTTATGTAATTTATTTATTTCATCTTCATTTAGTTTCCAAATACTAGTTCTTTGTTCATCAAGGAATGCACCTTTCAACTACACAAATAATGTAATGTACTTTATTTCCTCTTTATTTGGTTTCTTATGGTTAAGTCTTTGATAAACAAGAGCCTGGAATTTGGATTAATCATTTTATGTAATGAACTGTTTTTTCATCTTTATTTGGTATATTAGGGTTCAAAAGGAAGGACCTTTCAACTACTAATGTTATGTAATGTATTTACTTTCTTTCATTTGGTACCTAAGGGACAAGTCTTTAGTCAACAAGGATGGGATATTCCATCTACTCATATTATTTAAAGCACTTGTTTTCTCTTTATTTGCTTCTTTTTTTGGTAATCTTTGGTCGATAAGGTTTAATCATTTTAAATACTCATAATATGTATAATATTCCTTTCTTTTCATTAGGTTTATTATGGTATGGAATTAAGCTTAAATGGGACAGACCTTTCAAATACTTATATAATATAACGTATTTTCTTTCTCTTAATTTGTTTTTTGATGACTAAGTATTTGGTCAACATGGATCGGACCTTTCAGCAAATCATATTATGTAATCTACTTCTTACGTGTTTATTTGGTTTCTTTCGATTGAGTCGTTGATCAAGAAGTGTTTCTATTTTCAACAACTAATTTTATAAGATGCATTTATTTAGTCATCTTTTTTAGTCTAATTACTAGGTTTTTATCCATCAAGGAATGAATATTTAAACTACTCAAATCATGTAATGTACTTTATCTCCTAACTAATTAGTTTCCCATGATTATGGCTATGACCAACCCAGGCTAGACGTTTCAACTACTCATTGTACGTAATGTACTTATTTATTTTTATTTGGTTTATTAGGGTTTAGTCTTTTATTAACAAGATATTAACATTTCAACTAATCATGTTATGTCTCATGTAGTTTCTTACTTTTATTTGAGTTTTAAGGAATAGGTGTTTGGTCAATAAAGAAGGTACCTTAGAAATACTCTTATTATTATTATGTAAATCACTTATTTTCTCTTCAATTTATTCTTTATGGTTGATTCTTGGGTTGATAAGGATTTATGCTTTCAATTACTCATAGTATGTTTAATATTTCCTTTATTTCCATTTGGTTTATAATGGTTTGAGATTTGTTTTACATGTAAAGGACCTTTAAACTACTCATATTTTATAGTTTAGTTGCTATCTATTTATTTTGATTTTAACGAATAAATCTTTGGTCAGCAAGAATCAGACCTTTCAACTCATCATATTAACTTACTACTTCTTACCTATTTATTTGGTTTCTTACCTTTAAGTCTCTGATCAACAAAGGGTTCACTATTCAATTACTAATATTGTGTAATGTATTTCTTTTATCTTTATTTAGTTTCTAATCACTAGGTATTTGTTCATTAAGTAATTGACCTTTCAACTTCTCAATGTTTGTAATGTACATTCTTTCCTTTTTATTTGGACTCTTGATGTAAGTCTTTCATCTACAAGGGTCATACATTTCAACTGCTTATTATGTGTAATGTATTATGCTTCTCTTTAATTGGTTTGTTAGGGTTATATATATTTTATTAACAAGGGATGAACCTTTCAACTACACACATAATGTAATGTAGTTTGTTACTTTCATTTGGTTTTTAAAAACTATGCCTTTGGTCAACAAATAAGGAACCTTTTAATTACTCATAGTATGTAAAACACGTATTTTTCTTCATTTTCTTCTTTACAGTCGAGTCTTTGTTCGATAAGGTTTGTTCTATTCAACTGATCATAATATGCGTAATATTTCCTTTCGTTTTATTAGGTTTATTATGGTTTGTGTTTGGTTTAATCGGGATGGACATTTCAACTACCAATATTATTTAATTAGTTCCGTTCTCTTTATTTGGTTTTTAATAACTAAGTCTTTAGTCAACAAGGACCACATGTTTCAACTAATCATATTATGTAAAGTAATTCTTACATGTTTATTTGGTTTCTTATGATTAAGTCTTTGATCAACAAGGGATTCTCTTTTCAACTACAAATGTTATGTAATATATTTATTTCATCTTCATTTAGTTTCCAATTACTAGTTCTTTGTTCATCAAGGAATGCACCTTTCAACTACACAAATAATGTAATGTACTTTATTTCCTCTTTATTTGGTTTCTTATGGTTAAGTCTTTGATAAACAAGAGCCTGGAATTTGGATTAATCATTTTATGTAATGAACGGTTTTTTCATCTTTATTTGGTATATTAGGGTTCACAAGGAAGGACCTTTCAACTACTAATGTTATGTAATGTATTTACTTTCTTTCATTTGGTACCTAAGGGACAAGTCTTTAGTCAACAAGGATGGGATATTCCATCTACTCATATTATTTAAAGCACTTGTTTTCTCTTTTTTTGCTTCTTTTTTTGTTAATCTTTGGTCGATAAGGTTTAATCCTTTCAAATACTCATAATATGTATAATATTCCTTTCTTTTCATTAGGTTTATTATGGTATGGAATTAAGCTTAAATGGGACAGACCTTTCAAATACTTATATGATATAACGTAGTTTCTTTCTCTTAATTTGTTTTTTAATGACTAAGTATTTGGTCAACATGGATCGGACCTTTCAGTGAATCATATTATGTAATCTACTTCTTACGTGTTTATTTGGTTTCTTTCGATTAAGTCATTGATCAAGAAGTGTTTCTATTTTCAACAACTAATTTTATAAGATGCATTTATTTAGTCATCTTTTTTAGTCTAATTAATAGGTTTTTATCCATCAAGGAATGAATATTTCAACTACTCAAATCATGTAATGTACTTTATTTCCTAACTATTTGGTTTCCCATGATTATGGCTATGACCAACCCAGACTAGACGTTTCAACTACTCATTGTACGTAATGTACTTATTTATTTTTATTTGGTTTATTAGGGTTTAGTATTTTATTAACAAGATATTAATATTTCAACTAACCATGTTATGTCTCATGTAGTTTCTTACTTTTATTTGAGTTTTAAGGAATAGGTGTTTGGTCAATAAAGAAGGTACCTTAGAAATACTCTTATTATTATGTAAATCACTTATTTTCTCTTCAATTTATTCTTTATGGTTGATTCTTGGGTTGATAAGGATTTATGCTTTCAATTACTCATAGTATGTTTAATATTTCCTTTATTTCCATTTGGTTTATAATGGTTTGAGATTTGTTTTACATGTAAAGGACCTTTAAACTACTCATATTTTAGAGTTTAGTTGTTATCTATTTATTTTGATTTTAACGACTAAATCTTTGGTCAGCAAGAATCATACCTTTCAACTCATCATATTAACTTACTACTTCTTACCTATTTATTTGGTTTCTTACCTTTAAGTCTATGATCAACAAGGGGTTCACTATTCAATTACTAATATTGTGTAATGTATTTCTTTTATCTTTATTTAGTTTCTAATCACTAGGTATTTGTTCATTAAGTAATTGACCTTTCAACTTCTCAATGTTTGTAATGTACATTCTTTCCTTTTTATTTGGACTCTTGATGTAAGTCTTTCATCTACAAGGGTCATACATTTCAACTGCTTATTATGTGTAATGTATTATGCTTCTCTTTAATTCGTTTGTTAGGGTTATATATATTTTAATAACCAGGGATGAACCTTTCAACTACACACATAATGTAATGTAGTTTGTTACTTTCATTTGGTTTTTAAAAACTATGCCTTTGATCAATAAATAAGGAACCTTTTAATTACTCATAGTATGTAAAACACGTATTTTTTCTTCATTTTCTTCTTTACAGTCGAGTCTTTGTTCGATAAGGTTTGTTCTATTCAACTGATCATAATATGTGTAATATTTCCTTTCTTTTTATTAGGTTTATTATGGTTTGTGTTTGGTTTAATCGGGATGGACATTTCAACTACCAATATTATTTAATTAGTTCCTTTCTCTTTATTTGGTTTTTAATAACTAAGTCTTTAGTCAACAAGGACCACATGTTTCAACTAATCATATTATGTAAAGTAATTCTTATATGTTTATTTGGTTTCTTATGATTAAGTCTTTGATCAACAAGGGATTCTCTTTTCAACTACAAATGTTATGTAATTTATTTATTTCATCTTCATTTAGTTTCCAAATACTAGTTCTTTGTTCATCAAGGAATGCACCTTTCAACTACACAAATAATGTAATGTACTTTATTTCCTCTTTATTTGGTTTCTTATGGTTAAGTCTTTGATAAACAAGAGCCTGGAATTTGGATTAATCATTTTATGTAATGAACTGTTTTTTCATCTTTATTTGGTATATTAGGGTTCACAAGGAAGGACCTTTCAACTACTAATGTTATGTAATGTATTTACTTTCTTTCATTTGGTACCTAAGGGACAAGTCTTTAGTCAACAAGGATGGGATATTCCATCTACTCATATTATTTAAAGCACTTGTTTTCTCTTTATTTGCTTCTTTTTTTGGTAATCTTTGGTCGATAAGGTTTAATCATTTCAAATACTCATAATATGTATAATATTCCTTTCTTTTCATTAGGTTTATTATGGTATGGAATTAAGCTTAAATGGGACAGACCTTTCAAATACTTATATAATATAACGTATTTTCTTTCTCTTAATTTGTTTTTTGATGACTAAGTATTTGGTCAACATGGATCGGACCTTTCAGCAAATCATATTATGTAATCTACTTCTTACGTGTTTATTTGGTTTCTTTGGATTGAGTCGTTGATCAAGAAGTGTGTCTATTTTCAACAACTAATTTTATAAGATGCATTTATTTAGTCATCTTTTTTAGTCTAATTACTAGGTTTTTATCCATCAAGGAATGAATATTTAAACTACTCAAATCATGTAATGTACTTTATCTCCTAACTAATTAGTTTCCCATGATTATGGCTATGACCAACCCAGGCTAGACGTTTCAACTACTCATTGTACGTAATGTACTTATTTATTTTTATTTGGTTTATTAGGGTTTAGTCTTTTATTAACAAGATATTAACATTTCAACTAATCATGTTATGTCTCATGTAGTTTCTTACTTTTATTTGAGTTTTAAGGAATAGGTGTTTGGTCAATAAAGAAGGTACCTTAGAAATACTCTTATTATTATGTAAATCACTTATTTTCTCTTCAATTTATTCTTTATGGTTGATTCTTGGGTTGATAAGGATTTATGCTTTCAATTACTCATAGTATGTTTAATATTTCCTTTATTTCCATTTGGTTTATAATGGTTTGAGATTTGTTTTACATGTAAAGGACCTTTAAACTACTCATATTTTATAGTTTAGTTGCTATCTATTTATTTTGATTTTAACGACTAAATCTTTGGTCAGCAAGAATCATACCTTTCAACTCATCATATTAACTTACTACTTCTTACCTATTTATTTGGTTTCTTACCTTTAAGTCTCTGATCAACAAGGGGTTCACTATTCAATTACTAATATTGTGTAATGTATTTCTTTTATCTTTATTTAGTTTCTAATCACTAGGTATTTGTTCATTAAGTAATTGACCTTTCAACTTCTCAATGTTTGTAATGTACATTCTTTCCTTTTTATTTGGCCTCTTGATGTAAGTCTTTCATCTACAAGGGTCATACATTTCAACTGCTTATTATGTGTAATGTATTATGCTTCTCTTTAATTGGTTTGTTAGGGTTATATATATTTTATTAACAAGGGATGAACCTTTCAACTACACACATAATGTAATGTAGTTTGTTACTTTCATTTGGTTTTTAAAAACTATGCCTTTGGTCAACAAATAAGGAACCTTTTAATTACTCATAGTATGTAAAACACGTATTTTTCTTCATTTTCTTCTTTACAATCGAGTCTTTGTTCGATAAGGTTTGTTCTATTCAACTGATCATAATATGTGTAATATTTCCTTTCTTTTTATTAGGTTTATTATGGTTGGTGTTTGGTTTAATCGGGATGGACATTTCAACTACCAATATTATTTAATTAGTTCCTTTCTCTTTATTTGGTTTTTAATAACTAAGTCTTTAGTCAACAATGACCACATGTTACAACTAATCATATTATGTAAAGTAATTCTTACATGTTTATTTGGTTTCTTATGATTAAGTCTTTGATCAACAAGGGATTCTCTTTTCAACTACAAATGTTATGTAATTTATTTATTTCATCTTCATTTAGTTTCCAAATACTAGTTCTTTGTTCATCAAGGAATGCACCTTTCAACTACACAAATAATGTAATGTACTTTATTTCCTCTTTATTTGGTTTCTTATGGTTAAGTCTTTGATAAACAAGAGCCTGGAATTTGGATTAATCATTTTATGTAATGAACTGTTTTTTCATCTTTATTTGGTATATTAGGGTTCACAAGGAAGGACCTTTCATCTACTAATGTTATGTAATGTATTTACTTTCTTTCATTTGGTACCTAAGGGACAAGTCTTTAGTCAACAAGGATGGGATATTCCATCTACTCATATTATTTAAAGCACTTGTTTTCTCTTTATTTGCTTCTTTTTTTGGTAATCTTTGGTCGATAAGGTTTAATCATTTCAAATACTCATAATATGTATAATATTCCTTTCTTTTCATTAGGTTTATTATGGTATGGAATTAAGCTTAAATGGGACAGACCTTTCAAATACTTATATGATATAACGTATTTTCTTTCTCTTAATTTGTTTTTTGATGACTAAGTATTTGGTCAACATGGATCGGACCTTTCAGCAAATCATATTATGTAATCTACTTCTTACGTGTTTATTTGGTTTCTTTGGATTGAGTCGTTGATCAAGAAGTGTGTCTATTTTCAACAACTAATTTTATAAGATGCATTTATTTAGTCATCTTTTTTAGTCTAATTACTAGGTTTTTATCCATCAAGGAATGAATATTTAAACTACTCAAATCATGTAATGTACTTTATCTCCTAACTAATTAGTTTCCCATGATTATGGCTATGACCAACCCAGGCTAGACGTTTCAACTACTCATTGTACGTAATGTACTTATTTATTTTTATTTGGTTTATTAGGGTTTAGTCTTTTATTAACAAGATATTAACATTTCAACTAATCATGTTATGTCTCATGTAGTTTCTTACTTTTATTTGAGTTTTAAGGAATAGGTGTTTGGTCAATAAAGAAGGTACCTTAGAAATACTCTTATTATTATGTAAATCACTTATTTTCTCTTCAATTTATTCTTTATGGTTGATTCTTGGGTTGATAAGGATTTATGCTTTCAATTACTCATAGTATGTTTAATATTTCCTTTATTTCCATTTGGTTTATAATGGTTTGAGATTTGTTTTACATGTAAAGGACCTTTAAACTACTCATATTTTATAGTTTAGTTGCTATCTATTTATTTTGATTTTAACGACTAAATCTTTGGTCAGCAAGAATCATACCTTTCAACTCATCATATTAACTTACTACTTCTTACCTATTTATTTGGTTTCTTACCTTTAAGTCTCTGATCAACAAGGGGTTCACTATTCAATTACTAATATTGTGTAATGTATTTCTTTTATCTTTATTTAGTTTCTAATCACTAGGTATTTGTTCATTAAGTAATTGACCTTTCAACTTCTCAATGTTTGTAATGTACATTCTTTCCTTTTTATTTGGCCTCTTGATGTAAGTCTTTCATCTACAAGGGTCATACATTTCAACTGCTTATTATGTGTAATGTATTATGCTTCTCTTTAATTGGTTTGTTAGGGTTATATATATTTTATTATAAAGGGATGAACCTTTCAACTACACACATAATGTAATGTAGTTTGTTACTTTCATTTGGTTTTTAAAAACTATGCCTTTGGTCAACAAATAAGGAACCTTTTAATTACTCATAGTATGTAAAACACGTATTTTTCTTCATTTTCTTCTTTACAATCGAGTCTTTGTTCGATAAGGTTTGTTCTATTCAACTGATCATAATATGTGTAATATTTCCTTTCTTTTTATTAGGTTTATTATGGTTGGTGTTTGGTTTAATCGGGATGGACATTTCAACTACCAATATTATTTAATTAGTTCCTTTCTCTTTATTTGGTTTTTAATAACTAAGTCTTTAGTCAACAATGACCACATGTTACAACTAATCATATTATGTAAAGTAATTCTTACATGTTTATTTGGTTTCTTATGATTAAGTCTTTGATCAACAAGGGATTCTCTTTTCAACTACGAATGTTATGTAATTTATTTATTTCATCTTCATTTAGTTTCCAATTACTAGTTCTTTGTTCATCAAGGAATGCACCTTTCAACTACACAAATAATGTAATGTACTTTATTTCCTCTTTATTTGGTTTCTTATGGTTAAGTCTTTGATAAACAAGAGCCTGGAATTTGGATTAATCATTTTATGTAATGAACTATTTTTCCATCTTTATTTGGTATATTAGGGTTCACAAGGAAGGACCTTTCAACTACTAATGTTATGTAATGTATTTACTTTCTTTCATTTGGTACCTAAGGGACAAGTCTTTAGTCAACAAGGATGGGATATTCCATCTACTCATATTATTTAAAGCACTTGTTTTCTCTTTATTTGCTTCTTTTTTTGTTAATCTTTGGTCGATAAGGTTTAATCATTTCAAATACTCATAATATGTATAATATTCCTTTCTTTTCATTAGGTTTATTATGGTATGGAATTAAGCTTAAATGGGACAGACCTTTCAAATACTTATATAATATAACATAGTTTCTTTCTCTTAATTTGTTTTTTAATGACTAAGTATTTGGTCAACATGGATCGGACCTTTTAGCAAATCATATTATGTAATCTACTTCTTACGTGTTTATTTGGTTTCTTTCGATTGAGTCGTTGATCAAGAAGTGTTTCTATTTTCAACAACTAATTTTATAAGATGCATTTATTTAGTCATCTTTTTTAGTCTAATTACTAGGTTTTTATCCATCAAGGAATGAATATTTCAACTACTCAAATCATGTAATGTACTTTATTTCCTAACTATTTGGTTTCCCATGATTATGGCTATGACCAACCCAGACTAGACGTTTCAACTACTCATTGTACGTAATGTACTTATTTATTTTTATTTGGTTTATTAGGGTTTAGTATTTTATTAACAAGATATTAACATTTCAACTAACCATGTTATGTCTCATGTAGTTTCTTACTTTTATTTGAGTTTTAAGGAATAGGTGTTTGGTCAATAAAGAAGGTACCTTAGAAATACTCTTATTATTATCGAAAACACTTATTTTCTCTTCAATTTATTCTTTATGGTTGATTCTTGGGTTGATAAGGATTTATGCTTTCAATTACTCATAGTATGTTTAATATTTCCTTTATTTCCATTTGGTTTATAATGGTTTGAGATTTGTTTTACATGTAAAGGACCTTTAAACTACTCATATTTTATAGTTTAGTTGTTATCTATTTATTTTGATTTTAACGACTAAATCTTTGGTCAGCAAGAATCAGACCTTTCAACTCATCATATTAACTTACTACTTCTTACCTATTTATTTGGTTTCTTACCTTTAAGTCTATGATCAACAAGGGGTCACTATTCAATTACTAATATTGTGTAATGTATTTCTTTTATCTTTATTTAGTTTCTAATCACTACGTATTTGTTCATTAAGTAATTGACCTTTCAACTTCTCAATGTTTGTAATGTACATTCTTTCCTTTTTATTTGGACTCTTGATGTAAGTCTTTCATCTACAAGGGTCATACATTTCAACTGCTTATTATGTGTAATGTATTATGCTTCTCTTTAATTCGTTTGTTAGGGTTATATATATTTTATTAACCAGGGATGAACCTTTCAACTATATACATAATGTAATGTAGTTTTTTACTTTCATTTGGTTTTTAAAAACTATGCCTTTGGTCAACAAATAAGGAACCTTTTAATTACTCATAATATGTAAAACACGTATTTTTCTTCATTTTCTTCTTTACAGTCGAGTCTTTGTTCGATAAGGTTTCTTCTATTCAACTGATCATAATATGTGTAATATTTCCTTTATTTTTATTTGGTTTATTATGGTTTGTGTTTGGTTTAATCGGGATGGACATTTCAACTACCAATATTATTTAATTAGTTCCTTTCTCTTTATTTGGTTTTTAATAACTAAGTCTTTAGTCAACAAGGACCACATGTTTCATCTAATCATATTATGTAAAGTAATTCTTTCATGTTTATTTGGTTTCTTATGATTAAGTCTTTGATCAACAAGGGATTCTCTTTTCAACTACAAATGTTATGTAATTTATGTATTTCATCTTCATTTAGTTTCCAAATACTAGTTCTTTATTCATCAAGGAATGCACCTTTCAACTACACAAATAATGTAATGTGCTTTATTTCCTCTTTATTTGGTTTCTTATGGTTAAGTCTTTGATAAACAAGAGCCTGGAATTTGGATTAATCATTTTATGTAATGAACTGTTTTTTCATCTTTATTTGGTATATTAGGGTTCACAAGGAAGGACCTTTCAACTACTAATGTTATGTAATGTATTTACTTTCTTTCATTTCGTACCTAATGGACAGGTCTTTAGTCAACAAGGATGGGATATTCCATCTACTCATATTATTTAAAGCACTTGTTTTCTCTTTATTTGCTTCTTTTTTTGTTAATCTTTGGTCGATAAGGTTTAATCCTTTCAAATACTCATAATATGTATAATATTCCTTTCTTTTCATTAGGTTTATTATGGTATGGAATTAAGCTTAAATGGGACAGACCTTTCAAATACTTATATAATATAACGTAGTTTCTTTCTCTTAATTTGTTTTTTAATGACTAAGTATTTGGTCAACATGGATCGGACCTTTCAGCGAATCATATTATGTAATCTACTTCTTACGTGTTTATTGGGTTTCTTTCGATTAAGTTGTTGATCAAGAAGTGTTTCTATTTTCAACAACTAATTTTATAAGATGCATTTATTTAGTCATCTTTTTTAGTCTAATTACTAGGTTTTTATCCATCAAGGAATGAATATTTCAACTACTCAAATCATGTAATGTACTTTATTTCCTAACTATTTGGTTTCCCATGATTATGGCTATGACCAACCCAGACTAGACGTTTCAACTACTCATTGTACGTAATGTACTTATTTATTTTTATTTGGTTTATTAGGGTTTAGTATTTTATTAACAAGATATTAACATTTCAACTAACCATGTTATGTCTCATGTAGTTTCTTACTTTTATTTGAGTTTTAAGGAATAGGTGTTTGGTCAATACAGAAGGTACCTTAGAAATACTCTTATTATTATGTAAATCACTTATTTTCTCTTCAATTTATTCTTTATGGTTGATTCTTGGGTTGATAAGGATTTATGCTTTCAATTACTCATAGTATGTTTAATATATCCTTTATTTCCATTTGGTTTATAATGGTTTGAGATTTGTTTTACATGTAAAGGACCTTTAAACTACTCATATTTTATAGTTTAGTTGTTATCTATTTATTTTGATTTTAACGACTAAATCTTTGGTCAGCAAGAATCATACCTTTCAACTCATCATATTAACTTACTACTTCTTACCTATTTATTTGGTTTCTTACCTTTAAGTCTCTGATCAACAAGGGGTTCACTATTCAATTACTAATATTGTGTAATGTATTTCTTTTATCTTTATTTAGTTTCTAATCACTAGGTATTTGTTCATTAAGAAATTGACCTTTCAACTTCTCAATGTTTGTAATGTACATTCTTTCCTTTTTATTTGAACTCTTGATGTAAGTCTTTCATCTACAAGGGTCATACATTTCAACTGCTTATTATGTGTAATGTATTATGCTTCTGTTTAATTGGTTTGTTAGGGTTATATATATTTTATTAACAAGGGATGAACCTTTCAACTACACACATCATGTAATGTAGTTTGTTACTTTCATTTGGTTTTTAAAAACTATGCCTTTGGTCAACAAATAAGGAACCTTTTAATTACTCATAGTATGTAAAACACGTATTTTTCTTCATTTTCTTCTTTACAGTCGAGTCTTTGTTCGATAAGGTTTGTTCTATTCAACTGACCATAATATGTGTAATATTTCCTTTCTTTTTATTAGGTTTATTATGGTTTGTGTTTGGTTTAATCGGGATGGACATTTCAACTACCAATATTATTTAATTAGTTCCTTTCTCTTTATTTGGTTTTTAATAACTAAGTCTTTAGTCAACAAGGACCACATGTTTCAACTAATCATATTATGTAAAGTAATTCTTACATGTTTATTTGGTTTCTTATTATTAAGTCTTTGATCAACAAGGGATTCTCTTTTCAACTACAAATGTTATGTAATTTATTTATTTCATCTTCATTTAGTTTCCAAATACTAGTTCTTTGTTCATCAAGGAATGCACCTTTCAACTACACAAATAATGTAATGTACTTTATTTCCTCTTTATTTGGTTTCTTATGGTTAAGTCTTTGATAAACAAGAGCCTGGAATTTGGATTAATCATTTTATGTAATGAACTGTTTTTTCATCTTTATTTGGTATATTAGGGTTCACAAGGAAGGACCTTTCAACTACTAATGTTATGTAATGTATTTACTTTCTTTCATTTGGTACCTAATGGACAGGTCTTTAGTCAACAAGGATGGGATATTCCATCTACTCATATTATTTAAAGCACTTGTTTTCTCTTTATTTGCTTCTTTTTTTGTTAATCTTTGGTCGATAAGGTTTAACCCTTTCAAATACTCATAATATGTATAATATTCCTTTCTTTTCATTAGGTTTATTATGGTATGGAATTAAGCTTAAATGGGACAGACCTTTCAAATACTTATATAATATAACGTAGTTTCTTTCTCTTAATTTGTTTTTTAATGACTAAGTATTTGGTCAACATGGATCGGACCTTTCAGCGAATCATATTATGTAATCTACTTCTTACGTGTTTATTGGGTTTCTTTCGATTAAGTCGTTGATCAAGAAGTGTTTCTATTTTCAACAACTAATTTTATAAGATGCATTTATTTAGTCATCTTTTGTAGTCTAATTACTAGGTTTTTATCCATCAAGGAATGAATATTTCAACTACTCAAATCATGTAATGTACTTTATTTCCTAACTATTTGGTTTCCCATGATTATGGCTATGACCAACCCAGACTAGACATTTCAACTACTCATTGTACGTAATGTACTTATTTATTTTTATTTGGTTTATTAGGGTTTAGTATTTTATTAACAAGATATTAACATTTCAACTAATCATGTTATGTCTCATGTAGTTTCTTACTTTTATTTGAGTTTTACGGAATAGGTGTTTGGTCAATAGAGAAGGTACCTTAGAAATACTCTTATTATTATGTAAATCACTTATTTTCTCTTTTATTTATTCTTTATGGTTGATTCTTGGGTTGATAAGGATTTATGCTTTCAATTACTCATAGTTTGTTTAATATTTCCTTTATTTCCATTTGGTTTATAATGGTTTGAGATTTGTTTTACATGTAAAGGACCTTTAAACTACTCATATTTTATAGTTTTGTTGCTATCTATTTATTTTGATTTTAACGACTAAATCTTTGGTCAGCAAGAATCATACCTTTCAACTCATCATATTAACTTACTACTTCTTACCTATTTATTTGGTTTCTTACCTTTAAGTCTCTAATCAACAAGGGATTCACTATTCAATTACTAATATTGTGTAATGTATTTCTTTTATCTTTATTTAGTTTCTAATCACTAGGTATTTGTTCATTAAGTAATTGACCTTTCAACTTCTCAATGTTTGTAATGTACATTCTTTCCTTTTTATTTGAACTCTTGATGTAAGTCTTTCATCTACAAGGGTCATACATTTCAACTGCTTATTATGTGTAATGTATTATGCTTCTGTTTAATTGGTTTGTTAGGGTTATATATATTTTATTAACAAGGGATGAACCTTTCAACTACACACATCATGTAATGTAGTTTGTTACTTTCATTTGGTTTTTAAAAACTATGCCTTTGGTCAACAAATAAGGAACCTTTTAATTACTCATAGTATGTAAAACACGTATTTTTCTTCATTTTCTTCTTTACAGTCGAGTCTTTGTTCGATAAGGTTTGTTCTATTCAACTGACCATAATATGTGTAATATTTCCTTTCTTTTTATTAGGTTTATTATGGTTTGTGTTTGGTTTAATCGGGATGGACATTTCAACTACCAATATTATTTAATTAGTTCCTTTCTCTTTATTTGGTTTTTAATAACTAAGTCTTTAGTCAACAAGGACCACATGTTTCAACTAATCATATTATGTAAAGTAATTCTTACATGTTTATTTGGTTTCTTATTATTAAGTCTTTGATCAACAAGGGATTCTCTTTTCAACTACAAATGTTATGTAATTTATTTATTTCATCTTCATTTAGTTTCCAAATACTAGTTCTTTGTTCATCAAGGAATGCACCTTTCAACTACACAAATAATGTAATGTACTTTATTTCCTCTTTATTTGGTTTCTTATGGTTAAGTCTTTGATAAACAAGAGCCTGGAATTTGGATTAATCATTTTATGTAATGAACTGTTTTTTCATCTTTATTTGGTATATTAGGGTTCACAAGGAAGGACCTTTCAACTACTAATGTTATGTAATGTATTTACTTTCTTTCATTTGGTACCTAATGGACAGGTCTTTAGTCAACAAGGATGGGATATTCCATCTACTCATATTATTTAAAGCACTTGTTTTCTCTTTATTTGCTTCTTTTTTTGTTAATCTTTGGTCGATAAGGTTTAACCCTTTCAAATACTCATAATATGTATAATATTCCTTTCTTTTCATTAGGTTTATTATGGTATGGAATTAAGCTTAAATGGGACAGACCTTTCAAATACTTATATAATATAACGTAGTTTCTTTCTCTTAATTTGTTTTTTAATGACTAAGTATTTGGTCAACATGGATCGGACCTTTCAGCGAATCATATTATGTAATCTACTTCTTACGTGTTTATTGGGTTTCTTTCGATTAAGTCGTTGATCAAGAAGTGTTTCTATTTTCAACAACTAATTTTATAAGATGCATTTATTTAGTCATCTTTTGTAGTCTAATTACTAGGTTTTTATCCATCAAGGAATGAATATTTCAACTACTCAAATCATGTAATGTACTTTATTTCCTAACTATTTGGTTTCCCATGATTATGGCTATGACCAACCCAGACTAGACATTTCAACTACTCATTGTACGTAATGTACTTATTTATTTTTATTTGGTTTATTAGGGTTTAGTATTTTATTAACAAGATATTAACATTTCAACTAATCATGTTATGTCTCATGTAGTTTCTTACTTTTATTTGAGTTTTACGGAATAGGTGTTTGGTCAATAGAGAAGGTACCTTAGAAATACTCTTATTATTATGTAAATCACTTATTTTCTCTTTTATTTATTCTTTATGGTTGATTCTTGGGTTGATAAGGATTTATGCTTTCAATTACTCATAGTTTGTTTAATATTTCCTTTATTTCCATTTGGTTTATAATGGTTTGAGATTTGTTTTACATGTAAAGGACCTTTAAACTACTCATATTTTATAGTTTTGTTGCTATCTATTTATTTTGATTTTAACGACTAAATCTTTGCTCAGCAAGAATCATACCTTTCAACTCATCATATTAACTTACTACTTCTTACCTATTTATTTGGTTTCTTACCTTTAAGTCTCTAATCAACAAGGGATTCACTATTCAATTACTAATATTGTGTAATGTATTTCTTTTATCTTTATTTAGTTTCTAATCACTAGGTATTTGTTCATTAAGTAATTGACCTTTCAACTTCTCAATGTTTGTAATGTACATTCTTTCCTTTTTATTTGGACTCTTGATGTAAGTCTTTCATCTACCAGGGTCATACATTTCAACTGCTTATTATGTGTAATGTATTATGCTTCTCTTTAATTGGTTTGTTAGGGTTATATATATTTTATTAATAAGGGATGAACCTTTCAACTACACACATAATGTAATGTAGTTTGTTACTTTCATTTGGTTTTTAAAAACTATGCCTTTGGTCAACAAATAAGGAACCTTTTAATTACTCATAGTATGTAAGACACGTATTTTTCTTCATTTTCTTCTTTACAGTCGAGTCTTTGTTCGATAAGGTTTGTTCTATTCAACTGATCATAATATGTGTAATATTTCCTTTCTTTTTATTAGGTTTATTATGGTTTGTGTTTGGTTTAATCGGGATGGACATTTCAACTACCAATATTATTTAATTAGTTCCTTTCTCTTTATTTGGTTTTTAATAACTAAGTCTTTAGTCAACAAGGACCACATGTTTCAACTAATCATGTTATGTAAAGTAATTCTTACATGTTTATTTGGTTTCTTATTATTAAGTCTTTGATCAACAAGGGATTCTCTTTTCAACTACAAATGTTATGTAATTTATTTATTTCATCTTCATTTAGTTTCCAAATACTAGTTCTTTGTTCATCAAGGAATGCACCTTTCAACTACACAAATAATGTAATGTACTTTATTTCCTCTTTATTTGGTTTCTTATGGTTAAGTCTTTGATAAACACGAGCCTGGAATTTGGATTAATCATTTTATGTAATGAACTGTTTTTTCATCTTTATTTGGTATATTAGGGTTCACAAGGAAGGACCTTTCAACTACTAATGTTATGTAATGTATTTACTTTCTTTCATTTGGTACCTAATGGACAGGTCTTTAGTCAACAAGGATGGGATATTCCATCTACTCATATTATTTAAAGCACTTGTTTTCTCTTTATTTGCTTCTTTTTTTGTTAATCTTTGGTCGATAAGGTTTAATCCTTTCAAATACTCATAATATGTATAATATTCCTTTCTTTTCATTAGGTTTATTATGGTATGGAATTAAGCTTAAATGGGACAGACCTTTCAAATACTTATATAATATAACGTAGTTTCTTTCTCTTAATTTGTTTTTTAATGACTAAGTATTTGGTCAACATGGATCAGACCTTTCAGCGAATCATATTATGTAATCTACTTCTTACGTGTTTATTGGGTTTCTTTCGATTAAGTCGTTGATCAAGAAGTGTTTCTATTTTCAACAACTAATTTTATAAGATGCATTTATTAATCATCTTTTTTAGTCTAATTACTAGGTTTTTATCCATCAAGGAATGAATATTTCAACTACTCAAATCATGTAATGTACTTTATTTCCTAACTATTTGGTTTCCCATGATTATGGCTATGACCAACCCAGACTAGACGTTTCAACTACTCATTGTACGTAATGTACTTATTTATTTTTATTTGGTTTATTAGGGTTTAGTATTTTATTAACAAGATATTAACATTTCAACTAATCATGTTATGTCTCATGTAGTTTCTTACTTTTATTTGAGTTTTAAGGAATAGGTGTTTGGTCAATAGAGAAGGTACCTTAGAAATACTCTTATTATTATGTAAATCACTTATTTTCTCTTCAATTTATTCTTTATGGTTGATTCTTGGGTTGATAAGGATTTATTCTTTCAATTACTCATAGTATGTTTAATATTTCCTTTATTTCCATTTGGTTTATAATGGTTTGAGATTTGTTTTACATGTAAAGGACCTTTAAACTACTCATATTTTATAGTTTAGTTGCTATCTATTTATTTTGATTTTAACGACTAAATCTTTGGTCAGCAAGAATCATACATTTCAACTCATCATATTAACTTACTACTTCTTACCTATTTATTTGGTTTCTTACCTTTAAGTCTCTGATCAACAAGGGGTTCACTATTCAATTACTAATATTGTGTAATGTATTTCTTTTATCTTTATTTAGTTTCTAATCACTAGGTATTTGTTCATTAAGTAATTGACCTTTCAACTTCTCAATGTTTGTAATGTACATTCTTTCCTTTTTATTTGGACTCTTGATGTAAGTCTTTCATCTACAAGGGTCATACATTTCAACTGCTTATTATGTGTAATGTATTATGCTTCTCTTTAATTGGTTTGTTAGGGTTATATATATTTTATTAACAAGGGATGAACCTTTCAACTACACATATAATGTAATGTAGTTTGTTACTTTAATTTGGTTTTTAAAAACTATGCATTTGGTCAAGAAATAAGGAACCTTTTAATTACTCATAGTATGTAAAACACGTATTTTTCTTCATTTTCTTCTTTACAGTCGAGTCTTTGTTCGATAAGGTTTGTTCTATTCAACTGATCATAATATGTGTAATATTTCCTTTCTTTTTATTAGGTTTATTATGGTTTGTGTTTGGTTTAATCGGGATGGACATTTCAACTACCAATATTATTTAATTAGTTCCTTTCTCTTTATTTGGTTTTTAATAACTAAGTCTTTAGTCAACAAGGACCAATGTTTCAACTAATCATATTATGTAAAGTAATTCTTACATGTTTATTTGGTTTCTTATGATTAAGTCTTTGATCAACAAGGGATTCTCTTTTCAACTACAAATGTTATGTAATTTATTTATTTCATCTTCATTTAGTTTCCAAATACTAGTTCTTTGTTCATCAAGGAATGCACCTTTCAACTACACAAATAATGTAATGTACTTTATTTCCTCTTTATTTGGTTTCTTATGGTTAAGTCTTTGATAAACAAGAGCCTGGAATTTGGATTAATCATTTTATGTAATGAACTGTTTTTTCATCTTTATTTGGTATATTAGGGTTCACAAGGAAGGACCTTTCAACTACTAATGTTATGTAATGTATTTACTTTCTTTCATTTGGTACCTAATGGACAGGTCTTTAGTCAACAAGGATGGGATATTCCATCTACTCATATTATTTAAAGCACTTGTTTTCTCTTTATTTGCTTCTTTTTTTGTTAATCTTTGGTCGATAAGGTTTAATCCTTTGAAATACTCATAATATGTATAATATTCCTTTCTTTTCATTAGGTTTATTATGGTATGGAATTAAGCTTAAATGGGACAGACCTTTCAAATACTTATATAATATAACGTAGTTTCTTTCTCTTAATTTTTTTTTAATGACTAAGTATTTGGTCAACATGGATCGGACCTTTTAGCGAATCATATTATGTAATCTACTTCTTACGTGTTTATTGGGTTTCTTTCGATTAAGTCGTTTATCAAGAATGTTTCTATTTTCAACAACTAATTTTATAAGATGCATTTATTTAGTCATCTTTTGTAGTCTAATTACTAGGTTTTTATCCATCAAGGAATGAATATTTGAACTACTCAAATCATGTAATGTACTTTATTTCCTAACTATTTGGTTTCCCATGATTATGGCTATGACCAACCCAGACTAGACGTTTCAACTACTCATTGTACGTAATGTACTTATTTATTTTTATTTGGTTTATTAGGGTTTAGTATTTTATTAGCAAAATATTAACATTTCAACTAACCATGTTATGTCTCATGTAGTTTCTTACTTTTATTTGAGTTTTAAGGAATAGGTGTTTGGTCAATACAGAAGGTACCTTAGAAATACTCTTATTATTATGTAAATCACTTATTTTCTCTTCAATTTATTCTTTATGGTTGATTCTTGGGTTGATAAGGATTTATGCTTTCAATTACTCATAGTATGTTTAATATTTCCTTTATTTCCATTTGGTTTATAATGGTTTGAGATTTGTTTTACATGTAAAGGACCTTTAAACTACTCATATTTTATAGTTTAGTTGCTATCTATTTATTTTGATTTTAACGACTAAATCTTTGGTCAGCAAGAATCAGACCTTTCAACTCATCATATTAACTTACTACTTCTTACCTATTTATTTGGTTTCTTACCTTTAAGTCTCTGATCAACAAGGGGTTCACTATTCAATTACTTATATTGTGTAATGTATTTCTTTTATCTTTATTTAGTTTCTAATCACTAGGTATTTGTTCATTAAGTAATTGACCTTTCAACTTCTCAATGTTTGTAATGTACATTCTTTCCTTTTTATTTGGACTCTTGCTGTAAGTCTTTCATCTACAAGGGTCATACATTTAAACTGCTTATTATGTGTAATGTATTATGCTTCTCTTTAATTGGTTTGTTAGGGTTATATATATTTTATTAACAAGGGATGAACCTTTCAACTACACACATAATGTAATGTAGTTTGTTACTTTCATTTGGTTTTTAAAAACTATGCATTTGGTCAAGAAATAAGGAACCTTTTAATTACTTATAGTATGTAAAACACGTATTTTTCTTCATTTTCTTCTTTACAGTCGAGTCTTTGTTCGATAAGGTTTGTTCTATTCAACTGATCATAATATGTGTAATATTTCCTTTCTTTTTATTAGGTTTATTATGGTTTGTGTTTGGTTTAATCGGGATGGACATTTCAACTACCAATATTATTTAATTAGTTCCTTTCTCTTTATTTGGTTTTTAATAACTAAGTCTTTAGTCAACAAGGACCACATGTTTCAACTAATCATATTATGTAAAGTAATTCTTACATGTTTATTTGGTTTCTTATGATTAAGTCTTTGATCAACAAGGGATTCTCTTTTCAACTACAAATGTTATGTAATTTATTTATTTCATCTTCATTTAGTTTCCAAATACTAGTTCTTTGTTCATCAAGGAATGCACCTTTCAACTACACAAATAATGTAATGTACTTTATTTCCTCTTTATTTGGTTTCTTATGGTTAAGTCTTTGATAAACAAGAGCCTGGAATTTGGATTAATCATTTTATGTAATGAACTGTTTTTTCATCTTTATTTGGTATATTAGGGTTCACAAGGAAGGACCTTTCAACTACTAATGTTATGTAATGTATTTACTTTCTTTCATTTGGTACCTAATGGACAGGTCTTTAGTCAACAAGGATGGGATATTCCATCTACTCATATTATTTAAAGCACTTGTTTTCTCTTTATTTGCTTCTTTTTTTGTTAATCTTTGGTCGATAAGGTTTAATCCTTTCAAATACTCATAATATGTATAATATTCCTTTCTTTTCATTAGGTTTATTATGGTATGGAATTAAGCTTAAATGGGACAGACCTTTCAAATACTTATATAATATAACGTAGTTTCTTTCTCTTAATTTGTTTTTTAATGACTAAGTATTTGGTCAACATGGATCGGACCTTTCAGCGAATCATATTATGTAATCTACTTCTTACGTGTTTATTGGGTTTCTTTTGATTAAGTCGTTGATCAAGAAGTGTTTCTATTTTCAACAACTAATTTTATAAGATGCATTTTTTAATCATCTTTTTTAGTCTAATTACTAGGTTTTTATCCATCAAGGAATGAATATTTCAACTACTCAAATCATGTAATGTACTTTATTTCCTAACTATTTGGTTTCCCATGATTATGGCTATGACCAACCCAGACTAGACGTTTCAACTACTCATTGTACGTAATGTACTTATTTATTTTTATTTGGTTTATTAGGGTTTAGTATTTTATTAACAAGATATTAACATTTCAACTAATCATGTTATGTCTCATGTAGTTTCTTACTTTTATTTGAGTTTTAAGGAATAGGTGTTTGGTCAATACAGAAGGTACCTTAGAAATACTCTTATTATTATGTAAATCACTTATTTTCTCTTCAATTTATTCTTTATGGTTGATTCTTGGGTTGATAAGGATTTATTCTTTCAATTACTCATAGTATGTTTAATATTTCCTTTATTTCCATTTGGTTTATAATGGTTTGAGATTTGTTTTACATGTAAAGGACCTTTAAACTACTCATATTTTATAGTTTAGTTGCTATCTATTTATTTTGATTTTAACGACTAAATCTTTGGTCAGCAAGAATCATACCTTTCAACTCATCATATTAACATACTACTTCTTACCTATTTATTTGGTTTCTTACCTTTAAGTCTCTGATCAACAAGGGGTTCACTATTCAATTACTAATATTGTGTAATGTATTTCTTTTATCTTTATTTAGTTTCTAATCACTAGGTATTTGTTCATTAAGTAATTGACCTTTCAACTTCTCAATGTTTGTAATGTACATTCTTTCCTTTTTATTTGGACTCTTGATGTAAGTCTTTCATCTACAAGGGTCATACATTTCAACTGCTTATTATGTGTAATGTATTATGCTTCTCTTTAATTGGTTTGTTAGGGTTATATATATTTTATTAACAAGGGATGAACCTTTCAACTACACACATAATGTAATGTAGTTTGTTACTTTAATTTGGTTTTTAAAAACTATGCATTTGGTCAAGAAATAAGGAACCTTTTAATTACTCATAGTATGTAAAACACGTATTTTTCTTCATTTTCTTCTTTACAGTCGAGTCTTTGTTCGATAAGGTTTGTTCTATTCAACTGATCATAATATGTGTAATATTTCCTTTCTTTTTATTAGGTTTATTATGGTTTGTGTTTGGTTTAATCGGGATGGACATTTCAACTACCAATATTATTTAATTAGTTCCTTTCTCTTTATTTGGTTTTTAATAACTAAGTCTTTAGTCAACAAGGACCACATGTTTCAACTAATCATATTATGTAAAGTAATTCTTACATGTTTATTTGGTTTCTTATGATTAAGTCTTTGATCAACAAGGGATTCTCTTTTCAACTACAAATGTTATGTAATTTATTTATTTCATCTTCATTTAGTTTCCAAATACTAGTTCTTTGTTCATCAAGGAATGCACCTTTCAACTACACAAATAATGTAATGTACTTTATTTCCTCTTTATTTGGTTTCTTATGGTTAAGTCTTTGATAAACAAGAGCCTGGAATTTGGATTAATCATTTTATGTAATGAACTGTTTTTTCATCTTTATTTGGTATATTAGGGTTCACAAGGAAGGACCTTTCAACTACTAATGTTATGTAATGTATTTACTTTCTTTCATTTGGTACCTAATGGACAGGTCTTTAGTCAACAAGGATGGGATATTCCATCTACTCATATTATTTAAAGCACTTGTTTTCTCTTTATTTGCTTCTTTTTTTGTTAATCTTTGGTCGATAAGGTTTAATCCTTTCAAATACTCATAATATGTATAATATTCCTTTCTTTTCATTAGGTTTATTATGGTATGGAATTAAGCTTAAATGGGACAGACCTTTCAAATACTTATATAATATAACGTAGTTTCTTTCTCTTAATTTGTTTTTTAATGACTAAGTATTTGGTCAACATGGATCGGACCTTTCAGCGAATCATATTATGTAATCTACTTCTTACGTGTTTATTGGGTTTCTTTTGATTAAGTCGTTGATCAAGAAGTGTTTCTATTTTCAACAACTAATTTTATAAGATGCATTTTTTAATCATCTTTTTTAGTCTAATTACTAGGTTTTTATCCATCAAGGAATGAATATTTCAACTACTCAAATCATGTAATGTACTTTATTTCCTAACTATTTGGTTTCCCATGATTATGGTTATGACCAACCCAGACTAGACGTTTCAACTACTCATTGTACGTAATGTACTTATTTATTTTTATTTGGTTTATTAGGGTTTAGTATTTTATTAACAAGATATTAACATTTCAACTAATCATGTTATGTCTCATGTAGTTTCTTACTTTTATTTGAGTTTTAAGGAATAGGTGTTTGGTCAATACAGAAGGTACCTTAGAAATACTCTTATTATTATGTAAATCACTTATTTTCTCTTCAATTTATTCTTTATGGTTGATTCTTGGGTTGATAAGGATTTATTCTTTCAATTACTCATAGTATGTTTAATATTTCCTTTATTTCCATTTGGTTTATAATGGTTTGAGATTTGTTTTACATGTAAAGGACCTTTAAACTACTCATATTTTATAGTTTAGTTGCTATCTATTTATTTTGATTTTAACGACTAAATCTTTGGTCAGCAAGAATCATACCTTTCAACTCATCATATTAACATACTACTTCTTACCTATTTATTTGGTTTCTTACCTTTAAGTCTCTGATCAACAAGGGGTTCACTATTCAATTACTAATATTGTGTAATGTATTTCTTTTATCTTTATTTAGTTTCTAATCACTAGGTATTTGTTCATTAAGTAATTGACCTTTCAACTTCTCAATGTTTGTAATGTACATTCTTTCCTTTTTATTTGGACTCTTGATGTAAGTCTTTCATCTACAAGGGTCATACATTTCAACTGCTTATTATGTGTAATGTATTATGCTTCTCTTTAATTGGTTTGTTAGGGTTATATATATTTTATTAACAAGGGATGAACCTTTCAACTACACACATAATGTAATGTAGTTTGTTACTTTAATTTGGTTTTTAAAAACTATGCATTTGGTCAAGAAATAAGGAACCTTTTAATTACTCATAGTATGTAAAACACGTATTTTTCTTCATTTTCTTCTTTACAGTCGAGTCTTTGTTCGATAAGGTTTGTTCTATTCAACTGATCATAATATGTGTAATATTTCCTTTCTTTTTATTAGGTTTATTATGGTTTGTGTTTGGTTTAATCGGGATGGACATTTCAACTACCAATATTATTTAATTAGTTCCTTTCTCTTTATTTGGTTTTTAATAACTAAGTCTTTAGTCAACAAGGACCACATGTTTCAACTAATCATATTATGTAAAGTAATTCTTACATGTTTATTTGGTTTCTTATGATTAAGTCTTTGATCAACAAGGGATTCTCTTTTCAACTACAAATGTTATGTAATTTATTTATTTCATCTTCATTTAGTTTCCAAATACTAGTTCTTTGTTCATCAAGGAATGCACCTTTCAACTACACAAATAATGTAATGTACTTTATTTCCTCTTTATTCGGTTTCTTATGGTTAAGTCTTTGATAAACAAGAGCCTGGAATTTGGATTAATCATTTTATGTAATGAATTGTTTTTTCATCTTTATTTGGTATATTAGGGTTCACAAGGAAGGACCTTTCAACTACTAATGTTATGTAATGTATTTACTTTCTTTCATTTGGTACCTAATGGACAGGTCTTTAGTCAACAAGGATGGGATATTCCATCTACTCATATTATTTAAAGCACTTGTTTTCTCTTTATTTGCTTCTTTTTTTGTTAATCTTTGGTCGATAAGGTTTAATCCTTTCAAATACTCATAATATGTATAATATTCCTTTCTTTTCATTAGGTTTATTATGGTATGGAATTAAGCTTAAATGGGACAGACCTTTCAAATACTTATATAATATAACGTAGTTTCTTTCTCTTAATTTTTTTTTAATGACTAAGTATTTGGTCAACATGGATCGGACCTTTCAGCGAATCATATTATGTAATCTATTTCTTACGTGTTTATTGGGTTTCTTTCGATTAAGTCGTTTATCAAGAATGTTTCTATTTTCAACAACTAATTTTATAAGATGCATTTATTTAGTCATCTTTTGTAGTCTAATTACTAGGTTTTTATCCATCAAGGAATGAATATTTCAACTACTCAAATCATGTAATGTACTTTATTTCCTAACTATTTGGTTTCCCATGATTATGGCTATGACCAACCCAGACTAGACGTTTCAACTACTCATTGTACGTAATGTACTTATTTATTTTTATTTGGTTTATTAGGGTTTAGTATTTTATTAACAAAATATTAACATTTCAACTAACCATGTTATGTCTCATGTAGTTTCTTACTTTTATTTGAGTTTTAAGGAATAGGTGTTTGGTCAATACAGAAGGTACCTTAGAAATACTCTTATTATTATGTAAATCACTTATTTTCTCTTCAATTTATTCTTTATGGTTGATTCTTGGGTTGATAAGGATTTATGCTTTCAATTACTCATAGTATGTTTAATATTTCCTTTATTTCCATTTGGTTTATAATGGTTTGAGATTTGTTTTACATGTAAAGGACCTTTAAACTACTCATATTTTATAGTTTAGTTGCTATCTATTTATTTTGATTTTAACGACTAAATCTTTGGTCAGCAAGAATCAGACCTTTCAACTCATCATATTAACTTACTACTTCTTACCTATTTATTTGGTTTCTTACCTTTAAGTCTCTGATCAACAAGGGGTTCACTATTCAATTACTTATATTGTGTAATGTATTTCTTTTATCTTTATTTAGTTTCTAATCACTAGGTATTTGTTCATTAAGTAATTGACCTTTCAACTTCTCAATGTTTGTAATGTACATTCTTTCCTTTTTATTTGGACTCTTGCTGTAAGTCTTTCATCTACAAGGGTCATACATTTAAACTGCTTATTATGTGTAATGTATTATGCTTCTCTTTAATTGGTTTGTTAGGGTTATATATATTTTATTAACAAGGGATGAACCTTTCAACTACACACATAATGTAATGTAGTTTGTTACTTTAATTTGGTTTTTAAAAACTATGCATTTGGTCAAGAAATAAGGAACCTTTTAATTACTCATAGTATGTAAAACACGTATTTTTCTTCATTTTCTTCTTTACAGTCGAGTCTTTGTTCGATAAGGTTTGTTCTATTCAACTGATCATAATATGTGTAATATTTCCTTTCTTTTTATTAGGTTTATTATGGTTTGTGTTTGGTTTAATCGGGATGGACATTTCAACTACCAATATTATTTAATTAGTTCCTTTCTCTTTATTTGGTTTTTAATAACTAAGTCTTTAGTCAACAAGGACCACATGTTTCAACTAATCATATTATGTAAAGTAATTCTTACATGTTTATTTGGTTTCTTATGATTAAGTCTTTGATCAACAAGGGATTCTCTTTTCAACTACAAATGTTATGTAATTTATTTATTTCATCTTCATTTAGTTTCCAAATACTAGTTCTTTGTTCATCAAGGAATGCACCTTTCAACTACACAAATAATGTAATGTACTTTATTTCCTCTTTATTTGGTTTCTTATGGTTAAGTCTTTGATAAACAAGAGCCTGGAATTTGGATTAATCATTTTATGTAATGAATTGTTTTTTCATCTTTATTTGGTATATTAGGGTTCACAAGGAAGGACCTTTCAACTACTAATGTTATGTAATGTATTTACTTTCTTTCATTTGGTACCTAATGGACAGGTCTTTAGTCAACAAGGATGGGATATTCCATCTACTCATATTATTTAAAGCACTTGTTTTCTCTTTATTTGCTTCTTTTTTTGTTAATCTTTGGTCGATAAGGTTTAATCCTTTCAAATACTCATAATATGTATAATATTCCTTTCTTTTCATTAGGTTTATTATGGTATGGAATTAAGCTTAAATGGGACAGACCTTTCAAATACTTATATAATATAACGTAGTTTCTTTCTCTTAATTTTTTTTTAATGACTAAGTATTTGGTCAACATGGATCGGACCTTTCAGCGAATCATATTATGTAATCTATTTCTTACGTGTTTATTGGGTTTCTTTCGATTAAGTCGTTTATCAAGAATGTTTCTATTTTCAACAACTAATTTTATAAGATGCATTTATTTAGTCATCTTTTGTAGTCTAATTACTAGGTTTTTATCCATCAAGGAATGAATATTTCAACTACTCAAATCATGTAATGTACTTTATTTCCTAACTATTTGGTTTCCCATGATTATGGCTATGACCAACCCAGACTAGACGTTTCAACTACTCATTGTACGTAATGTACTTATTTATTTTTATTTGGTTTATTAGGGTTTAGTATTTTATTAACAAAATATTAACATTTCAACTAACCATGTTATGTCTCATGTAGTTTCTTACTTTTATTTGAGTTTTAAGGAATAGGTGTTTGGTCAATACAGAAGGTACCTTAGAAATACTCTTATTATTATGTAAATCACTTATTTTCTCTTCAATTTATTCTTTATGGTTGATTCTTGGGTTGATAAGGATTTATGCTTTCAATTACTCATAGTATGTTTAATATTTCCTTTATTTCCATTTGGTTTATAATGGTTTGAGATTTGTTTTACATGTAAAGGACCTTTAAACTACTCATATTTTATAGTTTAGTTGCTATCTATTTATTTTGATTTTAACGACTAAATCTTTGGTCAGCAAGAATCAGACCTTTCAACTCATCATATTAACTTACTACTTCTTACCTATTTATTTGGTTTCTTACCTTTAAGTCTCTGATCAACAAGGGGTTCACTATTCAATTACTTATATTGTGTAATGTATTTCTTTTATCTTTATTTAGTTTCTAATCACTAGGTATTTGTTCATTAAGTAATTGACCTTTCAACTTCTCAATGTTTGTAATGTACATTCTTTCCTTTTTATTTGGACTCTTGCTGTAAGTCTTTCATCTACAAGGGTCATACATTTAAACTGCTTATTATGTGTAATGTATTATGCTTCTCTTTAATTGGTTTGTTAGGGTTATATATATTTTATTAACAAGGGATGAACCTTTCAACTACACACATAATGTAATGTAGTTTGTTACTTTCATTTGGTTTTTAAAAACTATGCATTTGGTCAAGAAATAAGGAACCTTTTAATTACTCATAGTATGTAAAACACGTATTTTTCTTCATTTTCTTCTTTACAGTCGAGTCTTTGTTCGATAAGGTTTGTTCTATTCAACTGATCATAATATGTGTAATATTTCCTTTCTTTTTATTAGGTTTATTATGGTTTGTGTTTGGTTTAATCGGGATGGACATTTCAACTACCAATATTATTTAATTAGTTCCTTTCTCTTTATTTGGTTTTTAATAACTAAGTCTTTAGTCAACAAGGACCACATGTTTCAACTAATCATATTATGTAAAGTAATTCTTACATGTTTATTTGGTTTCTTATGATTAAGTCTTTGATCAACAAGGGATTCTCTTTTCAACTACAAATGTTATGTAATTTATTTATTTCATCTTCATTTAGTTTCCAAATACTAGTTCTTTGTTCATCAAGGAATGCACCTTTCAACTACACAAATAATGTAATGTACTTTATTTCCTCTTTATTTGGTTTCTTATGGTTAAGTCTTTGATAAACAAGAGCCTGGAATTTGGATTAATCATTTTATGTAATGAATTGTTTTTTCATCTTTATTTGGTATATTAGGGTTCACAAGGAAGGACCTTTCAACTACTAATGTTATGTAATGTATTTACTTTCTTTCATTTGGTACCTAATGGACAGGTCTTTAGTCAACAAGGATGGGATATTCCATCTACTCATATTATTTAAAGCACTTGTTTTCTCTTTATTTGCTTCTTTTTTTGTTAATCTTTGGTCGATAAGGTTTAATCCTTTCAAATACTCATAATATGTATAATATTCCTTTCTTTTCATTAGGTTTATTATGGTATGGAATTAAGCTTAAATGGGACAGACCTTTCAAATACTTATATAATATAACGTAGTTTCTTTCTCTTAATTTTTTTTTAATGACTAAGTATTTGGTCAACATGGATCGGACCTTTTAGCGAATCATATTATGTAATCTACTTCTTACGTGTTTATTGGGTTTCTTTCGATTAAGTCGTTTATCAAGAATGTTTCTATTTTCAACAACTAATTTTATAAGATGCATTTATTTAGTCATCTTTTGTAGTCTAATTACTAGGTTTTTATCCATCAAGGAATGAATATTTCAACTACTCAAATCATGTAATGTACTTTATTTCCTAACTATTTGGTTTCCCATGATTATGGCTATGGCCAACCCAGACTAGACGTTTCAACTACTCATTGTACGTAATGTACTTATTTATTTTTATTTGGTTTATTAGGGTTTAGTATTTTATTAACAAGATATTAACATTTCAACTAACCATGTTATGTCTCATGTAGTTTCTTACTTTTATTTGAGTTTTAAGGAATAGGTGTTTGGTCAATAAAGAAGGTACCTTAGAAATACTCTTATTATTATGTAAATCACTTATTTTCTCTTCAATTTATTCTTTATGGTTGATTCTTGGGTTGATAAGGATTTATGCTTTCAATTACTCATAGTATGTTTAATATTTCCTTTATTTCCATTTGGTTTATAATGGTTTGAGATTTGTTTTACATGTAAAGGACCTTTAAACTACTCATATTTTATAGTTTAGTTGCTATCTATTTATTTTGATTTTAACGACTAAATCTTTGGTCAGCAAGAATCAGACCTTTCAACTCATCATATTAACTTACTACTTCTTACCTATTTATTTGGTTTCTTACCTTTAAGTCTCTGATCAACAAGGGGTTCACTATTCAATTACTTATATTGTGTAATGTATTTCTTTTATCTTTATTTAGTTTCTAATCACTAGGTATTTGTTCATTAAGTAATTGACCTTTCAACTTCTCAATGTTTGTAATGTACATTCTTTCCTTTTTATTTGGACTCTTGATGTAAGTCTTTCATCTACAAGGGTCATACATTTCAACTGCTTATTATGTGTAATGTATTATGCTTCTCTTTAATTGGTTTGTTAGGGTTATATATATTTTATTAACAAGGGATGAACCTTTCAACTACACACATAATGTAATGTAGTTTGTTACTTTCATTTGGTTTTTAAAAACTATGCCTTTGGTCAACAAATAAGGAACCTTTTAATTACTCATAGTATGTAAAACACGTATTTTTCTTCATTTTCTTCTTTACAGTCGAGTCTTTGTTCGATAAGGTTTGTTCTATTCAACTGATCATAATATGTGTAATATTTCCTTTCTTTTTATTAGGTTTATTATGGTTTGTGTTTGGTTTAATCGGGATGGACATTTCAACTACCAATATTATTTAATTAGTTCCTTTCTCTTTATTTGGTTTTTAATAACTAAGTCTTTAGTCAACAAGGACCACATGTTTCAACTAATCATATTATGTAAAGTAATTCTTACATGTTTATTTGGTTTCTTATTATTAAGTCTTTGATCAACAAGGGATTCTCTTTTCAACTACAAATGTTATGTAATTTATTTATTTCATCTTCATTTAGTTTCCAAATACTAGTTCTTTGTTCATCAAGGAATGCACCTTTCAACTACACAAATAATGTAATGTACTTTATTTTCTCTTTATTTGGTTTCTTATGGTTAAGTCTTTGATAAACAAGAGCCTGGAATTTGGATTAATCATTTTATGTAATGAACTGTTTTTTCATCTTTATTTGGTATATTAGGGTTCACAAGGAAGGACCTTTCAACTACTAATGTTATGTAATGTATTTACTTTCTTTCATTTGGTACCTAATGGACAGGTCTTTAGTCAACAAGGATGGGATATTCCATCTACTCATATTATTTAAAGCACTTGTTTTCTCTTTATTTGCTTCTTTTTTTGTTAATCTTTGGTCGATAAGGTTTAATCCTTTCAAATACTCATAATATGTATAATATTCCTTTCTTTTCATTAGGTTTATTATGGTATGGAATTAAGCTTAAATGGGACAGACCTTTCAAATACTTATATAATATAACGTAGTTTCTTTCTCTTAATTTTTTTTAATGACTAAGTATTTGGTCAACATGGATCGGACCTTTCAGCGAATCATATTATGTAATCTACTTCTTACGTGTTTATTGGGTTTCTTTCGATTAAGTCGTTTATCAAGAATGTTTCTATTTTCAACAACTAATTTTATAAGATGCATTTATTTAGTCATCTTTTGTAGTCTAATTACTAGGTTTTTATCCATCAAGGAATGAATATTTCAACTACTCAAATCATGTAATGTACTTTATTTCCTAACTATTTGGTTTCCCATGATTATGGCTATGGCCAACCCAGACTAGACGTTTCAACTACTCATTGTACGTAATGTACTTATTTATTTTTATTTGGTTTATTAGGGTTTAGTATTTTATTAACAAGATATTAACATTTCAACTAACCATGTTATGTCTCATGTAGTTTCTTACTTTTATTTGAGTTTTAAGGAATAGGTGTTTGGTCAATAAAGAAGGTACCTTAGAAATACTCTTATTATTATGTAAATCACTTATTTTCTCTTCAATTTATTCTTTATGGTTGATTCTTGGGTTGATAAGGATTTATGCTTTCAATTACTCATAGTATGTTTAATATTTCCTTTATTTCCATTTGGTTTATAATGGTTTGAGATTTGTTTTACATGTAAAGGACCTTTAAACTACTCATATTTTATAGTTTAGTTGCTATCTATTTATTTTGATTTTAACGACTAAATCTTTGGTCAGCAAGAATCAGACCTTTCAACTCATCATATTAACTTACTACTTCTTACCTATTTATTTGGTTTCTTACCTTTAAGTCTCTGATCAACAAGGGGTTCACTATTCAATTACTTATATTGTGTAATGTATTTCTTTTATCTTTATTTAGTTTCTAATCACTAGGTATTTGTTCATTAAGTAATTGACCTTTCAACTTCTCAATGTTTGTAATGTACATTCTTTCCTTTTTATTTGGACTCTTGATGTAAGTCTTTCATCTACAAGGGTCATACATTTCAACTGCTTATTATGTGTAATGTATTATGCTTCTCTTTAATTGGTTTGTTAGGGTTATATATATTTTATTAACAAGGGATGAACCTTTCAACTACACACATAATGTAATGTAGTTTGTTACTTTCATTTGGTTTTTAAAAACTATGCCTTTGGTCAACAAATAAGGAACCTTTTAATTACTCATAGTATGTAAAACACGTATTTTTCTTCATTTTCTTCTTTACAGTCGAGTCTTTGTTCGATAAGGTTTGTTCTATTCAACTGATCATAATATGTGTAATATTTCCTTTCTTTTTATTAGGTTTATTATGGTTTGTGTTTGGTTTAATCGGGATGGACATTTCAACTACCAATATTATTTAATTAGTTCCTTTCTCTTTATTTGGTTTTTAATAACTAAGTCTTTAGTCAACAAGGACCACATGTTTCAACTAATCATATTATGTAAAGTAATTCTTACATGTTTATTTGGTTTCTTATGATTAAGTCTTTGATCAACAAGGGATTCTCTTTTCAACTACAAATGTTATGTAATTTATTTATTTCATCTTCATTTAGTTTCCAAATACTAGTTCTTTGTTCATCAAGGAATGCACCTTTCAACTACACAAATAATGTAATGTACTTTATTTCCTCTTTATTTGGTTTCTTATGGTTAAGTCTTTGATAAACAAGAGCCTGGAATTTGGATTAATCATTTTATGTAATGAACTGTTTTTTCATCTTTATTTGGTATATTAGGGTTCACAAGGAAGGACCTTTCAACTACTAATGTTATGTAATGTATTTACTTTCTTTCATTTGGTACCTAATGGACAGGTCTTTAGTCAACAAGGATGGGATATTCCATCTACTCATATTATTTAAAGCACTTGTTTTCTCTTTATTTGCTTCTTTTTTTGTTAATCTTTGGTCGATAAGGTTTAATCCTTTCAAATACTCATAATATGTATAATATTCCTTTCTTTTCATTAGGTTTATTATGGTATGGAATTAAGCTTAAATGGGACAGACCTTTCAAATACTTATATAATATAACGTAGTTTCTTTCTCTTAATTTTTTTTAATGACTAAGTATTTGGTCAACATGGATCGGACCTTTCAGCGAATCATATTATGTAATCTACTTCTTACGTGTTTATTGGGTTTCTTTCGATTAAGTCGTTTATCAAGAATGTTTCTATTTTCAACAACTAATTTTATAAGATGCATTTATTTAGTCATCTTTTGTAGTCTAATTACTAGGTTTTTATCCATCAAGGAATGAATATTTCAACTACTCAAATCATGTAATGTACTTTATTTCCTAACTATTTGGTTTCCCATGATTATGGCTATGGCCAACCCAGACTAGACGTTTCAACTACTCATTGTACGTAATGTACTTATTTATTTTTATTTGGTTTATTAGGGTTTAGTATTTTATTAACAAGATATTAACATTTCAACTAACCATGTTATGTCTCATGTAGTTTCTTACTTTTATTTGAGTTTTAAGGAATAGGTGTTTGGTCAATAAAGAAGGTACCTTAGAAATACTCTTATTATTATGTAAATCACTTATTTTCTCTTCAATTTATTCTTTATGGTTGATTCTTGGGTTGATAAGGATTTATGCTTTCAATTACTCATAGTATGTTTAATATTTCCTTTATTTCCATTTGGTTTATAATGGTTTGAGATTTGTTTTACATGTAAAGGACCTTTAAACTACTCATATTTTATAGTTTAGTTGCTATCTATTTATTTTGATTTTAACGACTAAATCTTTGGTCAGCAAGAATCAGACCTTTCAACTCATCATATTAACTTACTACTTCTTACCTATTTATTTGGTTTCTTACCTTTAAGTCTCTGATCAACAAGGGGTTCACTATTCAATTACTTATATTGTGTAATGTATTTCTTTTATCTTTATTTAGTTTCTAATCACTAGGTATTTGTTCATTAAGTAATTGACCTTTCAACTTCTCAATGTTTGTAATGTACATTCTTTCCTTTTTATTTGGACTCTTGATGTAAGTCTTTCATCTACAAGGGTCATACATTTCAACTGCTTATTATGTGTAATGTATTATGCTTCTCTTTAATTGGTTTGTTAGGGTTATATATATTTTATTAACAAGGGATGAACCTTTCAACTACACACATAATGTAATGTAGTTTGTTACTTTCATTTGGTTTTTAAAAACTATGCCTTTGGTCAACAAATAAGGAACCTTTTAATTACTCATAGTATGTAAAACACGTATTTTTCTTCATTTTCTTCTTTACAGTCGAGTCTTTGTTCGATAAGGTTTGTTCTATTCAACTGATCATAATATGTGTAATATTTCCTTTCTTTTTATTAGGTTTATTATGGTTTGTGTTTGGTTTAATCGGGATGGACATTTCAACTACCAATATTATTTAATTAGTTCCTTTCTCTTTATTTGGTTTTTAATAACTAAGTCTTTAGTCAACAAGGACCACATGTTTCAACTAATCATATTATGTAAAGTAATTCTTACATGTTTATTTGGTTTCTTATGATTAAGTCTTTGATCAACAAGGGATTCTCTTTTCAACTACAAATGTTATGTAATTTATTTATTTCATCTTCATTTAGTTTCCAAATACTAGTTCTTTGTTCATCAAGGAATGCACCTTTCAACTACACAAATAATGTAATGTACTTTATTTCCTCTTTATTTGGTTTCTTATGGTTAAGTCTTTGATAAACAAGAGCCTGGAATTTGGATTAATCATTTTATGTAATGAACTGTTTTTTCATCTTTATTTGGTATATTAGGGTTCACAAGGAAGGACCTTTCAACTACTAATGTTATGTAATGTATTTACTTTCTTTCATTTGGTACCTAATGGACAGGTCTTTAGTCAACAAGGATGGGATATTCCATCTACTCATATTATTTAAAGCACTTGTTTTCTCTTTATTTGCTTCTTTTTTTGTTAATCTTTGGTCGATAAGGTTTAATCCTTTCAAATACTCATAATATGTATAATATTCCTTTCTTTTCATTAGGTTTATTATGGTATGGAATTAAGCTTAAATGGGACAGACCTTTCAAATACTTATATAATATAACGTAGTTTCTTTCTCTTAATTTTTTTTTAATGACTAAGTATTTGGTCAACATGGATCGGACCTTTCAGCGAATCATATTATGTAATCTACTTCTTACGTGTTTATTGGGTTTCTTTCGATTAAGTCGTTTATCAAGAATGTTTCTATTTTCAACAACTAATTTTATAAGATGCATTTATTTAGTCATCTTTTGTAGTCTAATTACTAGGTTTTTATCCATCAAGGAATGAATATTTCAACTACTCAAATCATGTAATGTACTTTATTTCCTAACTATTTGGTTTCCCATGATTATGGCTATGGCCAACCCAGACTAGACGTTTCAACTACTCATTGTACGTAATGTACTTATTTATTTTTATTTGGTTTATTAGGGTTTAGTATTTTATTAACAAGATATTAACATTTCAACTAACCATGTTATGTCTCATGTAGTTTCTTACTTTTATTTGAGTTTTAAGGAATAGGTGTTTGGTCAATAAAGAAGGTACCTTAGAAATACTCTTATTATTATGTAAATCACTTATTTTCTCTTCAATTTATTCTTTATGGTTGATTCTTGGGTTGATAAGGATTTATGCTTTCAATTACTCATAGTATGTTTAATATTTCCTTTATTTCCATTTGGTTTATAATGGTTTGAGATTTGTTTTACATGTAAAGGACCTTTAAACTACTCATATTTTATAGTTTAGTTGCTATCTATTTATTTTGATTTTAACGACTAAATCTTTGGTCAGCAAGAATCAGACCTTTCAACTCATCATATTAACTTACTACTTCTTACCTATTTATTTGGTTTCTTACCTTTAAGTCTCTGATCAACAAGGGGTTCACTATTCAATTACTTATATTGTGTAATGTATTTCTTTTATCTTTATTTAGTTTCTAATCACTAGGTATTTGTTCATTAAGTAATTGACCTTTCAACTTCTCAATGTTTGTAATGTACATTCTTTCCTTTTTATTTGGACTCTTGATGTAAGTCTTTCATCTACAAGGGTCATACATTTCAACTGCTTATTATGTGTAATGTATTATGCTTCTCTTTAATTGGTTTGTTAGGGTTATATATATTTTATTAACAAGGGATGAACCTTTCAACTACACACATAATGTAATGTAGTTTGTTACTTTCATTTGGTTTTTAAAAACTATGCCTTTGGTCAACAAATAAGGAACCTTTTAATTACTCATAGTATGTAAAACACGTATTTTTCTTCATTTTCTTCTTTACAGTCGAGTCTTTGTTCGATAAGGTTTGTTCTATTCAACTGATCATAATATGTGTAATATTTCCTTTCTTTTTATTAGGTTTATTATGGTTTGTGTTTGGTTTAATCGGGATGGACATTTCAACTACCAATATTATTTAATTAGTTCCTTTCTCTTTATTTGGTTTTTAATAACTAAGTCTTTAGTCAACAAGGACCACATGTTTCAACTAATCATATTATGTAAAGTAATTCTTACATGTTTATTTGGTTTCTTATTATTAAGTCTTTGATCAACAAGGGATTCTCTTTTCAACTACAAATGTTATGTAATTTATTTATTTCATCTTCATTTAGTTTCCAAATACTAGTTCTTTGTTCATCAAGGAATGCACCTTTCAACTACACAAATAATGTAATGTACTTTATTTTCTCTTTATTTGGTTTCTTATGGTTAAGTCTTTGATAAACAAGAGCCTGGAATTTGGATTAATCATTTTATGTAATGAACTGTTTTTTCATCTTTATTTGGTATATTAGGGTTCACAAGGAAGGACCTTTCAACTACTAATGTTATGTAATGTATTTACTTTCTTTCATTTGGTACCTAATGGACAGGTCTTTAGTCAACAAGGATGGGATATTCCATCTACTCATATTATTTAAAGCACTTGTTTTCTCTTTATTTGCTTCTTTTTTTGTTAATCTTTGGTCGATAAGGTTTAATCCTTTCAAATACTCATAATATGTATAATATTCCTTTCTTTTCATTAGGTTTATTATGGTATGGAATTAAGCTTAAATGGGACAGACCTTTCAAATACTTATATAATATAACGTAGTTTCTTTCTCTTAATTTTTTTTTAATGACTAAGTATTTGGTCAACATGGATCGGACCTTTCAGCGAATCATATTATGTAATCTACTTCTTACGTGTTTATTGGGTTTCTTTCGATTAAGTCGTTTATCAAGAATGTTTCTATTTTCAACAACTAATTTTATAAGATGCATTTATTTAGTCATCTTTTGTAGTCTAATTACTAGGTTTTTATCCATCAAGGAATGAATATTTCAACTACTCAAATCATGTAATGTACTTTATTTCCTAACTATTTGGTTTCCCATGATTATGGCTATGGCCAACCCAGACTAGACGTTTCAACTACTCATTGTACGTAATGTACTTATTTATTTTTATTTGGTTTATTAGGGTTTAGTATTTTATTAACAAGATATTAACATTTCAACTAACCATGTTATGTCTCATGTAGTTTCTTACTTTTATTTGAGTTTTAAGGAATAGGTGTTTGGTCAATAAAGAAGGTACCTTAGAAATACTCTTATTATTATGTAAATCACTTATTTTCTCTTCAATTTATTCTTTATGGTTGATTCTTGGGTTGATAAGGATTTATGCTTTCAATTACTCATAGTATGTTTAATATTTCCTTTATTTCCATTTGGTTTATAATGGTTTGAGATTTGTTTTACATGTAAAGGACCTTTAAACTACTCATATTTTATAGTTTAGTTGCTATCTATTTATTTTGATTTTAACGACTAAATCTTTGGTCAGCAAGAATCAGACCTTTCAACTCATCATATTAACTTACTACTTCTTACCTATTTATTTGGTTTCTTACCTTTAAGTCTCTGATCAACAAGGGGTTCACTATTCAATTACTTATATTGTGTAATGTATTTCTTTTATCTTTATTTAGTTTCTAATCACTAGGTATTTGTTCATTAAGTAATTGACCTTTCAACTTCTCAATGTTTGTAATGTACATTCTTTCCTTTTTATTTGGACTCTTGATGTAAGTCTTTCATCTACAAGGGTCATACATTTCAACTGCTTATTATGTGTAATGTATTATGCTTCTCTTTAATTGGTTTGTTAGGGTTATATATATTTTATTAACAAGGGATGAACCTTTCAACTACACACATAATGTAATGTAGTTTGTTACTTTCATTTGGTTTTTAAAAACTATGCCTTTGGTCAACAAATAAGGAACCTTTTAATTACTCATAGTATGTAAAACACGTATTTTTCTTCATTTTCTTCTTTACAGTCGAGTCTTTGTTCGATAAGGTTTGTTCTATTCAACTGATCATAATATGTGTAATATTTCCTTTCTTTTTATTAGGTTTATTATGGTTTGTGTTTGGTTTAATCGGGATGGACATTTCAACTACCAATATTATTTAATTAGTTCCTTTCTCTTTATTTGGTTTTTAATAACTAAGTCTTTAGTCAACAAGGACCACATGTTTCAACTAATCATATTATGTAAAGTAATTCTTACATGTTTATTTGGTTTCTTATTATTAAGTCTTTGATCAACAAGGGATTCTCTTTTCAACTACAAATGTTATGTAATTTATTTATTTCATCTTCATTTAGTTTCCAAATACTAGTTCTTTGTTCATCAAGGAATGCACCTTTCAACTACACAAATAATGTAATGTACTTTATTTTCTCTTTATTTGGTTTCTTATGGTTAAGTCTTTGATAAACAAGAGCCTGGAATTTGGATTAATCATTTTATGTAATGAACTGTTTTTTCATCTTTATTTGGTATATTAGGGTTCACAAGGAAGGACCTTTCAACTACTAATGTTATGTAATGTATTTACTTTCTTTCATTTGGTACCTAATGGACAGGTCTTTAGTCAACAAGGATGGGATATTCCATCTACTCATATTATTTAAAGCACTTGTTTTCTCTTTATTTGCTTCTTTTTTTGTTAATCTTTGGTCGATAAGGTTTAATCCTTTCAAATACTCATAATATGTATAATATTCCTTTCTTTTCATTAGGTTTATTATGGTATGGAATTAAGCTTAAATGGGACAGACCTTTCAAATACTTATATAATATAACGTAGTTTCTTTCTCTTAATTTTTTTTAATGACTAAGTATTTGGTCAACATGGATCGGACCTTTCAGCGAATCATATTATGTAATCTACTTCTTACGTGTTTATTGGGTTTCTTTCGATTAAGTCGTTTATCAAGAATGTTTCTATTTTCAACAACTAATTTTATAAGATGCATTTATTTAGTCATCTTTTGTAGTCTAATTACTAGGTTTTTATCCATCAAGGAATGAATATTTCAACTACTCAAATCATGTAATGTACTTTATTTCCTAACTATTTGGTTTCCCATGATTATGGCTATGGCCAACCCAGACTAGACGTTTCAACTACTCATTGTACGTAATGTACTTATTTATTTTTATTTGGTTTATTAGGGTTTAGTATTTTATTAACAAGATATTAACATTTCAACTAACCATGTTATGTCTCATGTAGTTTCTTACTTTTATTTGAGTTTTAAGGAATAGGTGTTTGGTCAATAAAGAAGGTACCTTAGAAATACTCTTATTATTATGTAAATCACTTATTTTCTCTTCAATTTATTCTTTATGGTTGATTCTTGGGTTGATAAGGATTTATGCTTTCAATTACTCATAGTATGTTTAATATTTCCTTTATTTCCATTTGGTTTATAATGGTTTGAGATTTGTTTTACATGTAAAGGACCTTTAAACTACTCATATTTTATAGTTTAGTTGCTATCTATTTATTTTGATTTTAACGACTAAATCTTTGGTCAGCAAGAATCAGACCTTTCAACTCATCATATTAACTTACTACTTCTTACCTATTTATTTGGTTTCTTACCTTTAAGTCTCTGATCAACAAGGGGTTCACTATTCAATTACTTATATTGTGTAATGTATTTCTTTTATCTTTATTTAGTTTCTAATCACTAGGTATTTGTTCATTAAGTAATTGACCTTTCAACTTCTCAATGTTTGTAATGTACATTCTTTCCTTTTTATTTGGACTCTTGATGTAAGTCTTTCATCTACAAGGGTCATACATTTCAACTGCTTATTATGTGTAATGTATTATGCTTCTCTTTAATTGGTTTGTTAGGGTTATATATATTTTATTAACAAGGGATGAACCTTTCAACTACACACATAATGTAATGTAGTTTGTTACTTTCATTTGGTTTTTAAAAACTATGCCTTTGGTCAACAAATAAGGAACCTTTTAATTACTCATAGTATGTAAAACACGTATTTTTCTTCATTTTCTTCTTTACAGTCGAGTCTTTGTTCGATAAGGTTTGTTCTATTCAACTGATCATAATATGTGTAATATTTCCTTTCTTTTTATTAGGTTTATTATGGTTTGTGTTTGGTTTAATCGGGATGGACATTTCAACTACCAATATTATTTAATTAGTTCCTTTCTCTTTATTTGGTTTTTAATAACTAAGTCTTTAGTCAACAAGGACCACATGTTTCAACTAATCATATTATGTAAAGTAATTCTTACATGTTTATTTGGTTTCTTATTATTAAGTCTTTGATCAACAAGGGATTCTCTTTTCAACTACAAATGTTATGTAATTTATTTATTTCATCTTCATTTAGTTTCCAAATACTAGTTCTTTGTTCATCAAGGAATGCACCTTTCAACTACACAAATAATGTAATGTACTTTATTTTCTCTTTATTTGGTTTCTTATGGTTAAGTCTTTGATAAACAAGAGCCTGGAATTTGGATTAATCATTTTATGTAATGAACTGTTTTTTCATCTTTATTTGGTATATTAGGGTTCACAAGGAAGGACCTTTCAACTACTAATGTTATGTAATGTATTTACTTTCTTTCATTTGGTACCTAATGGACAGGTCTTTAGTCAACAAGGATGGGATATTCCATCTACTCATATTATTTAAAGCACTTGTTTTCTCTTTATTTGCTTCTTTTTTTGTTAATCTTTGGTCGATAAGGTTTAATCCTTTCAAATACTCATAATATGTATAATATTCCTTTCTTTTCATTAGGTTTATTATGGTATGGAATTAAGCTTAAATGGGACAGACCTTTCAAATACTTATATAATATAACGTAGTTTCTTTCTCTTAATTTTTTTTTAATGACTAAGTATTTGGTCAACATGGATCGGACCTTTCAGCGAATCATATTATGTAATCTACTTCTTACGTGTTTATTGGGTTTCTTTCGATTAAGTCGTTTATCAAGAATGTTTCTATTTTCAACAACTAATTTAATAAGATGCATTTATTTAGTCATCTTTTGTAGTCTAATTACTAGGTTTTTATCCATCAAGGAATGAATATTTCAACTACTCAAATCATGTAATGTACTTTATTTCCTAACTATTTGGTTTCCCATGATTATGGCTATGGCCAACCCAGACTAGACGTTTCAACTACTCATTGTACGTAATGTACTTATTTATTTTTATTTGGTTTATTAGGGTTTAGTATTTTATTAACAAGATATTAACATTTCAACTAACCATGTTATGTCTCATGTAGTTTCTTACTTTTATTTGAGTTTTAAGGAATAGGTGTTTGGTCAATAAAGAAGGTACCTTAGAAATACTCTTATTATTATGTAAATCACTTATTTTCTCTTCAATTTATTCTTTATGGTTGATTCTTGGGTTGATAAGGATTTATGCTTTCAATTACTCATAGTATGTTTAATATTTCCTTTATTTCCATTTGGTTTATAATGGTTTGAGATTTGTTTTACATGTAAAGGACCTTTAAACTACTCATATTTTATAGTTTAGTTGCTATCTATTTATTTTGATTTTAACGACTAAATCTTTGGTCAGCAAGAATCAGACCTTTCAACTCATCATATTAACTTACTACTTCTTACCTATTTATTTGGTTTCTTACCTTTAAGTCTCTGATCAACAAGGGGTTCACTATTCAATTACTTATATTGTGTAATGTATTTCTTTTATCTTTATTTAGTTTCTAATCACTAGGTATTTGTTCATTAAGTAATTGACCTTTCAACTTCTCAATGTTTGTAATGTACATTCTTTCCTTTTTATTTGGACTCTTGATGTAAGTCTTTCATCTACAAGGGTCATACATTTCAACTGCTTATTATGTGTAATGTATTATGCTTCTCTTTAATTGGTTTGTTAGGGTTATATATATTTTATTAACAAGGGATGAACCTTTCAACTACACACATAATGTAATGTAGTTTGTTACTTTCATTTGGTTTTTAAAAACTATTCCTTTGGTCAATATATAAGGAACCTTTTAATTACTCATAGTATGTAAAACACATATTTTTCTTCATTTTCTTCTTTACAGTCGAGTCTTTGTTCGATAAGGTTTGTTCTATTCAACTGATCATAATATGTGTAATATTTCCTTTCTTTTTATTAGGTTTATTATGGTTTGTGTTTGGTTTAATCGGGATGGACATTTCAACTACCAATATTATTTAATTAGTTCCTTTCTCTTTATTTGGTTTTTATTAACTAAGTCTTTAGTCAACAAGGACCACATGTTTCAACTAATCATATTATGTAAAGTAATTCTTACATGTTTATTTGGTTTCTTATTATTAAGTCTTTGATCAACAAGGGATTCTCTTTTCAACTACAAATGTTATGTAATTTATTTATTTCATCTTCATTTAGTTTCCAAATACTAGTTCTTTGTTCATCAAGGAATGCACCTTTCAACTACACAAATAATGTAATGTACTTTATTTCCTCTTTATTTGGTTTCTTATGGTTAAGTCTTTGATAAACAAGAGCCTGGAATTTGGATTAATCATTTTATGTAATGAACTGTTTTTTCATCTTTATTTGGTATATTAGGGTTCACAAGGAAGGACCTTTCAACTACTAATGTTATGTAATGTATTTACTTTCTTTCATTTGGTACCTAATGGACAGGTCTTTAGTCAACAAGGATGGGATATTCCATCTACTCATATTATTTAAAGCACTTGTTTTCTCTTTATTTGCTTCTTTTTTTGTTAATCTTTGGTCGATAAGGTTTAATCCTTTCAAATACTCATAATATGTATAATCTTCCTTTCATTTCATTAGGTTTATTATGGTATGGAATTAAGCTTAAATGGGACAGACCTTTCAAATACTTATATAATATAACGTAGTTTCTTTCTCTTAATTTGTTTTTTAATGACTAAGTATTTGGTCAACATGGATCGGACCTTTCAGCGAATCATATTATGTAATCTACTTCTTACGTGTTTATTGGGTTTCTTTCGATTAAGTCGTTGATCAAGAAGTGTTTCTATTTTCAACAACTAATTTTATAAGATGCATTTATTTAGTCATCTTTTTTAGTCTAATTACTAGGTTTTTATCCATCAAGGAATGAATATTTCAACTACTCAAATCATGTAATGTACTTTATTTCCTAACTATTTGGTTTCCCATGATTATGGCTATGACCAACCCAGACTAGACGTTTCAACTACTCATTGTACGTAATGTACTTATTTATTTTTATTTGGTTTATTAGGGTTTAGTATTTTATTAACAAGATATTAACATTTCAACTAATCATGTTATGTCTCATGTAGTTTCTTACTTTTATTTGAGTTTTAAGGAATAGGTGTTTGGTCAATAGAGAAGGTACCTTAGAAATACTCTTATTATTATGTAAATCACTTATTTTCTCTTCAATTTATTCTTTATGGTTGATTCTTGGGTTGATAAGGATTTATGCTTTCAATTACTCATAGTATGTTTAATATTTCCTTTATTTCCATTTGGTTTATAATGGTTTGAGATTTGTTTTACATGTAAAGGACCTTTAAACTACTCATATTTTATAGTTTAGTTGCTATCTATTTATTTTGATTTTAACGACTAAATCTTTGGTCAGCAAGAATCATACCTTTTAACTCATCATATTAACTTACTACATCTTACCTATTTATTTGGTTTCTTACCTTTAAGTCTCTGATCAACAAGGGGTTCACTATTCAATTACTAATATTGTGTAATGTATTTCTTTTATCTTTATTTAGTTTCTAATCACTAGGTATTTTTTCATTAAGTAATTGACCTTTCAACTTCTCAATGTTTGTAATGTACATTCTTTCCTTTTTATTTGGACTCTTGATGTAAGTCTTTCATCTACAAGGGTCATACATTCAACTGCTTATTATGTGTAATGTATTATGCTTTTCTTTAATTGGTTTGTTAGGGTTATATATATTTTATTAACAAGGGATGAACCTTTCAACTACACACATAATGTAATGTAGTTTGTTACTTTCATTTGGTTTTTAAAAACTATGCCTTTGGTTAACAAATAACGAACCTTTTAATTACTCATAGTATGTAAAACACGTATTTTTCTTCATTTTCTTCTTTACAGTCGAGTCTTTGTTCGATAAGGTTTGTTCTATTCAACTGATCATAATATGTGTAATATTTCCTTTCTTTTTATTAGGTTTATTATGGTTTGTGTTTGGTTTAATCGGGATGGACATTTCAACTACCAATATTATTTAATTAGTTCCTTTCTCTTTATTTGGTTTTTAATAACTAAGTCTTTAGTCAACAAGGACCACATGTTTCAACTAATCATATTATGTAAAGTAATTCTTACATGTTTATTTGGTTTCTTATGATTAAGTCTTTGATCAACAAGGTATTCTCTTTTCAACTACAAATGTTATGTAATTTATTTATTTCATCTTCATTTAGTTTCCAAATACTAGTTCTTTGATCATCAAGGAATGCACCTTTCAACTACACAAATAATGTAATGTACTTTATTTCCTCTTTATTTGGTTTCTTATGGTTAAGTCTTTGATAAACAAGAGCCTGGAATTTGGATTAATCATTTTATGTAATGAACTGTTTTTTCATCTTTATTTGGTATATTAGGGTTCACAAGGAAGGACCTTTCAACTACTAATGTTATGTAATGTATTTACTTTCTTTCATTGGGTACCTAATGGACAGGTCTTTAGTCAACAAGGATGGGATATTCCATCTACTCATATTATTTAAAGCACTTGTTTTCTCTTTATTTGCTTCTTTTTTTGTTAATCTTTGGTCGATAAGGTTTAATCCTTTCAAATACTCATAATATGTATAATATTCCTTTCTTTTCATTAGGTTTATTATGGTATGGAATTAAGCTTAAATGGGACAGACCTTTCAAATACTTATATAATATAACGTAGTTTCTTTCTCTTAATTTGTTTTTTAATGACTAAGTATTTGGTCAACATGGATCGGACCTTTCAGCGAATCATATTATGTAATCTACTTCTTACGTGTTTATTGGGTTTCTTTCGATTAAGTCGTTGATCAAGAAGTGTTTCTATTTTCAACAACTAATTTTATAAGATGCATTTATTTAGTCATCTTTTTTAGTCTAATTACTAGGTTTTTATCCATCAAGGAATGAATATTTCAACTACTCAAATCATGTAATGTACTTTATTTCCTAACTATTTGGTTTCCCATGATTATGGCTATGACCAACCCAGACTAGACGTTTCAACTACTCATTGTACGTAATGTACTTATTTATTTTTATTTGGTTTATTAGGGTTTAGTATTTTATTAACAAGATATTAACATTTCAACTAATCATGTTATGTCTCATGTAGTTTCTTACTTTTATTTGAGTTTTAAGGAATAGGTGTTTGGTCAATAGAGAAGGTACCTTAGAAATACTCTTATTATTATGTAAATCACTTATTTTCTCTTCAATTTATTCTTTATGGTTGATTCTTGGGTTGATAAGGATTTATGCTTTCAATTACTCATAGTATGTTTAATATTTCCTTTATTTCCATTTGGTTTATAATGGTTTGAGATTTGTTTTACATGTAAAGGACCTTTAAACTACTCATATTTTATAGTTTAGTTGCTATCTATTTATTTTGATTTTAACGACTAAATCTTTGGTCAGCAAGAATCATACCTTTCAACTCATCATATTAACTTACTACTTCTTACCTATTTATTTGGTTTCTTACCTTTAAGTCTCTGATCAACAAGGGGTTCACTCTTCAATTACTAATATTGTGTAATGTATTTCTTTTATCTTTATTTAGTTTCTAATCACTAGGTATTTGTTCATTAAGTAATTGACCTTTCAACTTCTCAATGTTTGTAATGTACATTCTTTCCTTTTTATTTGGACTCTTGATGTAAGTCTTTCATCTACAAGGGTCATACATTTCAACTGCTTATTATGTGTAATGTATTATGCTTTTCTTTAATTGGTTTGTTAGGGTTATATATATTTTATTAACAAGGGATGAACCTTTCAACTACACACATAATGTAATGTAGTTTGTTACTTTCATTTGGTTTTTAAAAACTATGCCTTTGGTCAACAAATAACGAACCTTTTAATTACTCATAGTATGTAAAACACGTATTTTTCTTCATTTTCTTCTTTACAGTCGAGTCTTTGTTCGATAAGGTTTGTTCTATTCAACTGATCATAATATGTGTAATATTTCCTTTCTTTTTATTAGGTTTATTATGGTTTGTGTTTGGTTTAATCGGGATGGACATTTCAACTACCAATATCATTTAATTAGTTCCTTTCTCTTTATTTGGTTTTTAATAACTAAGTCTTTAGTCAACAAGGACCACATGTTTCAACTAATCATATTATGTAAAGTAATTCTTACATGTTTATTTGGTTTCTTATGATTAAGTCTTTGATCAACAAGGTATTCTCTTTTCAACTACAAATGTTATGTAATTTATTTATTTCATCTTCATTTAGTTTCCAAATACTAGTTCTTTGATCATCAAGGAATGCACCTTTCAACTACACAAATAATGTAATGTACTTTATTTCCTCTTTATTTGGTTTCTTATGGTTAAGTCTTTGATAAACAAGAGCCTGGAATTTGGATTAATCATTTTATGTAATGAACTGTTTTTTCATCTTTATTTGGTATATTAGGGTTCACAAGGAAGGACCTTTCAACTACTAATGTTATGTAATGTATTTACTTTCTTTCATTGGGTACCTGATGGACAGGTCTTTAGTCAACAAGGATGGGATATTCCATCTACTCATATTATTTAAAGCACTTGTTTTCTCTTTATTTGCTTCTTTTTTTGTTAATCTTTGGTCGATAAGGTTTAATCCTTTCAAATACTCATAATATGTATAATATTCCTTTTTTTTCATTAGGTTTATTATGGTATGGAATTAAGCTTAAATGGGACAGACCTTTCAAATACTTATATAATATAACGTAGTTTCTTTCTCTTAATTTGTTTTTTAATGACTAAGTATTTGGTCAACATGGATCGGACCTTTCAGCGAATCATATTATGTAATCTACTTCTTACGTGTTTATTGGGTTTCTTTCGATTAAGTCGTTGATCAAGAAGTGTTTCTATTTTCAACAACTAATTTTATAAGATGCATTTATTTAGTCATCTTTTTTAGTCTAATTACTAGGTTTTTATCCATCAAGGAATGAATATTTCAACTATTCAAATCATGTAATGTACTTTATTTCCTAACTATTTGGTTTCCCATGATTATGGCTATGACCAACCCAGACTAGACGTTTCAACTACTCATTGTACGTAATGTACTTATTTATTTTTATTTGGTTTATTAGGGTTTAGTATTTTATTAACAAGATATTAACATTTCAACTAATCATGTTATGTCTCATGTAGTTTCTTACTTTTATTTGAGTTATAAGGAATAGGTGTTTGGTCAATAGAGAAGGTACCTTAGAAATACTCTTATTATTATGTAAATCACTTATTTTCTCTTCAATTTATTCTTTATGGTTGATTCTTGGGTTGATAAGGATTTATGCTTTCAATTACTCATAGTATGTTTAATATTTCCTTTATTTCCATTTGGTTTATAATGGTTTGAGATTTGTTTTACATGTAAAGGACCTTTAAACTACTCATATTTTATAGTTTAGTTGCTATCTATTTATTTTGATTTTAACGACTAAATCTTTGGTCAGCAAGAATCATACCTTTCAACTCATCATATTAACTTACTACTTCTTACCTATTTATTTGGTTTCTTACCTTTAAGTCTCTGATCAACAAGGGGTTCACTATTCAATTACTAATATTGTGTAATGTATTTCTTTTATCTTTATTTAGTTTCTAATCACTAGGTATTTTTTCATTAAGTAATTGACCTTTCAACTTCTCAATGTTTGTAATGTACATTCTTTCCTTTTTATTTGGACTCTTGATGTAAGTCTTTCATCTACAAGGGTCATACTTTCAACTGCTTATTATGTGTAATGTATTATGCTTCTCTTTAATTGGTTTGTTAGGGTTATATATATTTTATTAACAAGGGATGAACCTTTCAACTACACACATAATGTAATGTAGTTTGTTACTTTCATTTGGTTTTTAAAAACTATGCCTTTGGTCAACAAATAAGGAACCTTTTAATTACTCATAGTATGTAAAACACGTATTTTTCTTCATTTTCTTCTTTGCAGTCGAGTCTTTGTTCGATAAGGTTTGTTCTATTCAACTGATCATAATATGTGTAATATTTCCTTTCTTTTTATTAGGTTTATTATGGTTTGTGTTTGGTTTAATCGGGATGGACATTTCAACTACCAATATTATTTAATTAGTTCCTTTCTCTTTATATGGTTTTTAATAACTAAGTATTTAGTCAACAAGGACCACATGTTTCAACTAATCATATTATGTAAAGTAATTCTTACATGTTTATTTGGTTTCTTATGATTAAGTCTTTGATCAACAAGGGATTCTCTTTTCAACTACAAATGTTATGTAATTTATTTATTTCATCTTCATTTAGTTTCCAAATACTAGTTCTTTGTTCATCAAGGAATGCACCTTTCAACTACACAAATAATGTAATGTACTTTATTTCCTCTTTATTTGGTTTCTTATGGTTAAGTCTTTGATAAACAAGAGCCTGGAATTTGGATTAATCATTTTATGTAATGAACTGTTTTTTCATCTTTATTTGGTATATTAGGGTTCACAAGGAAGGTCCTTTCAACTACTAATGTTATGTAATGTATTTACTTTCTTTCATTTGGTACCTAATGGACAGGTCTTTAGTCAACAAGGATGGGATATTCCATCTACTCATATTATTTAAAGCACTTGTTTTCTCTTTATTTGCTTCTTTTTTTGTTAATCTTTGGTCGATAAGGTTTAATCCTTTCAAATACTCATAATATGTATAATATTCCTTTCTTTTCATTAGGTTTATTATGGTATGGAATTAAGCTTAAATGGGACAGACCTTTCAAATACTTATATAATATAACGTAGTTTCTTTCTCTTAATTTGTTTTTTAATGACTAAGTATTTGGTCAACATGGATCGGACCTTTCAGCGAATCATATTATGTAATCTACTTCTTACGTGTGTATTGGGTTTCTTTCGATTAAGTCGTTGATCAAGAAGTGTTTCTATTTTCAACAACTAATTTTATAAGATGCATTTATTTAGTCATCTTTTTTAGTCTAATTACTAGGTTTTTATCCATCAAGGAATGAATATTTCAACTACTCAAATCATGTAATGTACTTTATTTCCTAACTATTTGGTTTCCCATGATTATGGCTATGACCAACCCAGACTAGACGTTTCAACTACTCATTGTACGTAATGTACTTATTTATTTTTATTTGGTTTATTAGGGTTTAGTATTTTATTAACAAGATATTAACATTTCAACTAATCATGTTATGTCTCATGTAGTTTCTTACTTTTATTTGAGTTTTAAGGAATAGGTGTTTGGTCAATAGAGAAGGTACCTTAGAAATACTCTTATTATTATGTAAATCACTTATTTTCTCTTCAATTTATTCTTTATGGTTGATTCTTGGGTTGATAAGGATTTATGCTTTCAATTACTCATAGTATGTTTAATATTTCCTTTATTTCCATTTGGTTTATAATGGTTTGAGATTTGTTTTACATGTAAAGGACCTTTAAACTACTCATATTTTATAGTTTAGTTGCTATCTATTTATTTTGATTTTAACGACTAAATCTTTGGTCAGCAAGAATCAGACCTTTCAACTCATCATATTAACTTACTACTTCTTACCTATTTATTCGGTTTCTTACCTTTAAGTCTCTGATCAACAAGGGGTTCACTATTCAATTACTTATATTGTGTAATGTATTTCTTTTATCTTTATTTAGTTTCTAATCACTAGGTATTTGTTCATTAAGTACCTTTCAACTTCTCAATGTTTGTAATGTACATTCTTTCCTTTTTATTTGGACTCTTGATGTAAGTCTTTCATCTACAAGGGTCATACATTTCAACTGCTTATTATGTGTAATGTATTATGCTTCTCTTTAATTGGTTTGTTAGGGTTATATATATTTTATTAACAAGGGATGAACCTTTCAACTACACACATAATGTAATGTAGTTTGTTACTTTCATTTGGTTTTTAAAAACTATGCCTTTGGTCAACAAATAAGGAACCTTTTAATTACTCATAGTATGTAAAACACGTATTTTTCTTCATTTTCTTCTTTACAGTCGAGTCTTTGTTCGATAATGTTTGTTCTATTCAACTGATCATAATATGTGTAATATTTCCTTTCTTTTTATTAGGTTTATTATGGTTTGTGTTTGGTTTAATCGGGATGGACATTTCAACTACCAATATTATTTAATTAGTTCCTTTCTCTTTATTTGGTTTTTAATAACTAAGTATTTAGTCAAAAAGGACCACATGTTTCAACTAATCATATTATGTAAAGTAATTCTTACATGTTTATTTGGTTTCTTATGATTAAGTCTTTGATCAACAAGGGATTCTCTTTTCAACTACAAATGTTATGTAATTTATTTATTTCATCTTCATTTAGTTTCCAAATACTAGTTCTTTGTTCATCAAGGAATGCACCTTTCAACTACACAAATAATGTAATGTACTTTATTTCCTCTTTATTTGGTTTCTTATGGTTAAGTCTTTGATAAACAAGAGCCTGGAATTTGGGTTAATCATTTTATGTAATGAACTGTTTTTTCATCTTTATTTGGTATATTAGGGTTCACAAGGAAGGTCCTTTCAACTACTAATGTTATGTAATGTATTTACTTTCTTTCATTTGGTACCTAAGGGACAGGTCTTTAGTCAACAAGGATGGGATATTCCATCTACTCATATTATTTAAAGCACTTGTTTTCTCTTTATTTGCTTCTTTTTTTGTTAATCTTTGGTCGATAAGGTTTAATCCTTTCAAATACTCATAATATGTATAATATTCCTTTCTTTTCATTAGGTTTATTATGGTATGGAATTAAGCTTAAATGGGACAGACCTTTCAAATACTTATATAATATAACGTAGTTTCTTTCTCTTAATTTTTTTTAATGACTAAGTATTTGGTCAACATGGATCGGACCTTTCAGCGAATCATATTATGTAATCTACTTCTTACGTGTTTATTGGGTTTCTTTCGATTAAGTCGTTTATCAAGAATGTTTCTATTTTCAACAACTAATTTTATAAGATGCATTTATTTAGTCATCTTTTTTATTCTAATTACTAGGTTTTTATCCATCAAGGAATGAATATTTCAACTACTCAAATCATGTAATGTACTTTATTTCCTAACTATTTGGTTTCCCATGATTATGGCTATGACCAACCCAGACTAGACGTTTCAACTACCCATTGTACGTAATGTACTTATTTATTTTTATTTTAGGGTTTAGTATTTTATTAACAAGATATTAACATTTCAACTAATCATGTTATGTCTCATGTAGTTTCTTACTTTTATTTGAGTTTTAAGGAATAGGTGTTTGGTCAATAAAGAAGGTACCTTAGAAATACTCTTATTATTATGTAAATCACTTATTTTCTCTTCAATTTTTTCTTTATGGTTGATTCTTGGGTTGATAAGGATTTATGCTTTCAATTACTCATAGTATGTTTAATATTTCCTTTATTTCCATTTGGTTTATAATGGTTTGAGATTTGTTTTACATGTAAAGGACCTTTAAACTACTCATATTTTATAGTTTAGTTGCTATCTATTTATTTTGATTTTAACGACTAAATCTTTGGTCAGCAAGAATCAGACCTTTTAACTCATCATATTAACTTACTACTTCTTACCTATTTATTTGGTTTCTTACCTTTAAGTCTCTGATCAACAAGGGGTTCACTATTCAATTACTAATATTGTGTAATGTATTTCTTTTATCTTTATTTAGTTTCTAATCACTAGGTATTTGTTCATTAAGTAATTGACCTTTCAACTTCTCAATGTTTGTAATGTACATTCTTTCCTTTTTATTTGGACTCTTGATGTAAGTCTTTCATCTACAAGGGTCATACATTTCAACTGCTTATTATGTGTAATGTATTATGCTTCTCTTTAATTGGTTTGTAAGGGTTATATATATTTTATTAACAAGGGATGAACCTTTCAACTACACACATAATGTAATGTAGTTTGTAACTTTCATTTGGTTTTTAAAAACTATGCCTTTGGTCAACAAATAAGGAACCTTTTAATTACTCATAGTATGTAAAACACGTATTTTTCTTCATTTTCTTCTTTACAGTCGAGTCTTTGTTCGATAAGGTTTGTTCTATTCAACTGATCATAATATGTGTAATATTTCCTTTCTTTTTATTAGGTTTATTATGGTTTGTGTTTGGTTTAATCGGGATGGACATTTCAACTACCAATATTATTTAATTAGTTCCTTTCTCTTTATTTGGTTTTTAATAACTAAGTATTTAGTCAACAAGGACCACATGTTTCAACTAATCATATTATGTAAAGTAATTCTTACATGTTTATTTGGTTTCTTATGATTAAGTCTTTGATCAACAAGGGATTCTATTTTCAACTACAAATGTTATGTAATTTATTTATTTCATCTTCATTTAGTTTCCAAATACTAGTTCTTTGTTCATCAAGGAATGCACCTTTCAACTACACAAATAATGTAATGTACTTTATTTCCTCTTTATTTGGTTTCTTATGGTTAAGTCTTTGATAAACAAGAGCCTGGAATTTGGATTAATCATTTTATGTAATGAACTGTTTTTTCATCTTTATTTGGTATATTAGGGTTCACAAGGAAGGTCCTTTCAACTACTAATGTTATGTAATGTATTTACTTTCTTTCATTTGGTACCTAAGGGACAGGTCTTTAGTCAACAAGGATGGGATATTCCATCTACTCATATTATTTAAAGCACTTGTTTTCTCTTTATTTGCTTCTTTTTTTGTTAATCTCTGGTCGATAAGGTTTAATCCTTTCAAATACTCATAATATGTATAATATTCCTTTCTTTTCATTAGGTTTATTATGGTATGGAATTAAGCTTAAATGGGACAGACCTTTCAAATACTTATATAATATAACGTAGTTTCTTTCTCTTAATTTGTTTTTTAATGACTAAGTATTTGGTCAACATGGATCAGACCTTTCTGCGAATCATATTATGTAATCTACTTCTTACGTGTTTATTGGGTTTCTTTCGATTAAGTCGTTGATCAAGAAGTGTTTCTATTTTCAACAACTAATTTTATAAGATGCATTTATTTAGTCATCTTTTGTAGTCTAATTACTAGGTTTTTATCCATCAAGGAATGAATATTTCAACTACTCAAATCATGTAATGTACTTTATTTCCTAACTATTTGGTTTCCCATGATTATGGCTATGACCAACCCAGACTAGACGTTTCAACTACTCATTGTACGTAATGTACTTATTTATTTTTATTTGGTTTATTAGGGTTTAGTATTTTATTAACAAGATATTAACATTTCAACTAACCATGTTATGTCTCATGTAGTTTCTTACTTTTATTTGAGTTTTAAGGAATAGGTGTTTGGTCAATAAAGAAGGTACCTTAGAAATATTACTCTTATTATTATGTAAATCACTTATTTTCTCTTCAATTTATTCTTTATTGTTGATTCTTGGGTTGATAAGGATTTATGCTTTCAATTACTCATAGTATGTTTAATATTTCCTTTATTTCCATTTGGTTTATAATGGTTTGAGATTTGTTTTACATGTAAAGGACCTTTAAACTACTCATATTTTATAGTTTAGTTGCTATCTATTTATTTTGATTTTAACGACTAAATCTTTGGTCAGCAAGAATCAGACCTTTTAACTCATCATATTAACTTACTACTTCTTACCTATTTATTTGGTTTCTTACCTTTAAGTCTCTGATCAACAAGGGGTTCACTATTCAATTACTAATATTGTGTAATGTATTTCTTTTATCTTTATTTAGTTTCTAATCACTAGGTATTTGTTCATTAAGTAATTGACCTTTCAACTTCTCAATGTTTGTAATGTACATTCTTTCCTTTTTATTTGGACTCTTGATGTAAGTCTTTCATCTACAAGGGTCATACATTTCAACTGCTTATTATGTGTAATGTATTATGCTTCTCTTTAATTGGTTTGTAAGGGTTATATATATTTTATTAACAAGGGATGAACCTTTCAACTACACACATAATGTAATGTAGTTTGTAACTTTCATTTGGTTTTTAAAAACTATGCCTTTGGTCAACAAATAAGGAACCTTTTAATTACTCATAGTATGTAAAACACGTATTTTTCTTCATTTTCTTCTTTACAGTCGAGTCTTTGTTCGATAAGGTTTGTTCTATTCAACTGATCATAATATGTGTAATATTTCCTTTCTTTTTATTAGGTTTATTATGGTTTGTGTTTGGTTTAATCGGGATGGACATTTCAACTACCAATATTATTTAATTAGTTCCTTTCTCTTTATTTGGTTTTTAATAACTAAGTATTTAGTCAACAAGGACCACATGTTTCAACTAATCATATTATGTAAAGTAATTCTTACATGTTTATTTGGTTTCTTATGATTAAGTCTTTGATCAACAAGGGATTCTATTTTCAACTACAAATGTTATGTAATTTATTTATTTCATCTTCATTTAGTTTCCAAATACTAGTTCTTTGTTCATCAAGGAATGCACCTTTCAACTACACAAATAATGTAATGTACTTTATTTCCTCTTTATTTGGTTTCTTATGGTTAAGTCTTTGATAAACAAGAGCCTGGAATTTGGATTAATCATTTTATGTAATGAACTGTTTTTTCATCTTTATTTGGTATATTAGGGTTCACAAGGAAGGTCCTTTCAACTACTAATGTTATGTAATGTATTTACTTTCTTTCATTTGGTACCTAAGGGACAGGTCTTTAGTCAACAAGGATGGGATATTCCATCTACTCATATTATTTAAAGCACTTGTTTTCTCTTTATTTGCTTCTTTTTTTGTTAATCTCTGGTCGATAAGGTTTAATCCTTTCAAATACTCATAATATGTATAATATTCCTTTCTTTTCATTAGGTTTATTATGGTATGGAATTAAGCTTAAATGGGACAGACCTTTCAAATACTTATATAATATAACGTAGTTTCTTTCTCTTAATTTGTTTTTTAATGACTAAGTATTTGGTCAACATGGATCAGACCTTTCTGCGAATCATATTATGTAATCTACTTCTTACGTGTTTATTGGGTTTCTTTCGATTAAGTCGTTGATCAAGAAGTGTTTCTATTTTCAACAACTAATTTTATAAGATGCATTTATTTAGTCATCTTTTGTAGTCTAATTACTAGGTTTTTATCCATCAAGGAATGAATATTTCAACTACTCAAATCATGTAATGTACTTTATTTCCTAACTATTTGGTTTCCCATGATTATGGCTATGACCAACCCAGACTAGACGTTTCAACTACTCATTGTACGTAATGTACTTATTTATTTTTATTTGGTTTATTAGGGTTTAGTATTTTATTAACAAGATATTAACATTTCAACTAACCATGTTATGTCTCATGTAGTTTCTTACTTTTATTTGAGTTTTAAGGAATAGGTGTTTGGTCAATAAAGAAGGTACCTTAGAAATATTACTCTTATTATTATGTAAATCACTTATTTTCTCTTCAATTTATTCTTTATTGTTGATTCTTGGGTTGATAAGGATTTATGCTTTCAATTACTCATAGTATGTTTAATATTTCCTTTATTTCCATTTGGTTTATAATGGTTTGAGATTTGTTTTACATGTAAAGGACCTTTAAACTACTCATATTTTATAGTTTAGTTGCTATCTATTTATTTTGATTTTAACGACTAAATCTTTGGTCAGCAAGAATCAGACCTTTTAACTCATCATATTAACTTACTACTTCTTACCTATTTATTTGGTTTCTTACCTTTAAGTCTCTGATCAACAAGGGGTTCACTATTCAATTACTAATATTGTGTAATGTATTTCTTTTATCTTTATTTAGTTTCTAATCACTAGGTATTTGTTCATTAAGTAATTGACCTTTCAACTTCTCAATGTTTGTAATGTACATTCTTTCCTTTTTATTTGGACTCTTGATGTAAGTCTTTCATCTACAAGGGTCATACATTTCAACTGCTTATTATGTGTAATGTATTATGCTTCTCTTTAATTGGTTTGTAAGGGTTATATATATTTTATTAACAAGGGATGAACCTTTCAACTACACACATAATGTAATGTAGTTTGTAACTTTCATTTGGTTTTTAAAAACTATGCCTTTGGTCAACAAATAAGGAACCTTTTAATTACTCATAGTATGTAAAACACGTATTTTTCTTCATTTTCTTCTTTACAGTCGAGTCTTTGTTCGATAAGGTTTGTTCTATTCAACTGATCATAATATGTGTAATATTTCCTTTCTTTTTATTAGGTTTATTATGGTTTGTGTTTGGTTTAATCGGGATGGACATTTCAACTACCAATATTATTTAATTAGTTCCTTTCTCTTTATTTGGTTTTTAATAACTAAGTATTTAGTCAACAAGGACCACATGTTTCAACTAATCATATTATGTAAAGTAATTCTTACATGTTTATTTGGTTTCTTATGATTAAGTCTTTGATCAACAAGGGATTCTATTTTCAACTACAAATGTTATGTAATTTATTTATTTCATCTTCATTTAGTTTCCAAATACTAGTTCTTTGTTCATCAAGGAATGCACCTTTCAACTACACAAATAATGTAATGTACTTTATTTCCTCTTTATTTGGTTTCTTATGGTTAAGTCTTTGATAAACAAGAGCCTGGAATTTGGATTAATCATTTTATGTAATGAACTGTTTTTTCATCTTTATTTGGTATATTAGGGTTCACAAGGAAGGTCCTTTCAACTACTAATGTTATGTAATGTATTTACTTTCTTTCATTTGGTACCTAAGGGACAGGTCTTTAGTCAACAAGGATGGGATATTCCATCTACTCATATTATTTAAAGCACTTGTTTTCTCTTTATTTGCTTCTTTTTTTGTTAATCTCTGGTCGATAAGGTTTAATCCTTTCAAATACTCATAATATGTATAATATTCCTTTCTTTTCATTAGGTTTATTATGGTATGGAATTAAGCTTAAATGGGACAGACCTTTCAAATACTTATATAATATAACGTAGTTTCTTTCTCTTAATTTGTTTTTTAATGACTAAGTATTTGGTCAACATGGATCAGACCTTTCTGCGAATCATATTATGTAATCTACTTCTTACGTGTTTATTGGGTTTCTTTCGATTAAGTCGTTGATCAAGAAGTGTTTCTATTTTCAACAACTAATTTTATAAGATGCATTTATTTAGTCATCTTTTGTAGTCTAATTACTAGGTTTTTATCCATCAAGGAATGAATATTTCAACTACTCAAATCATGTAATGTACTTTATTTCCTAACTATTTGGTTTCCCATGATTATGGCTATGACCAACCCAGACTAGACGTTTCAACTACTCATTGTACGTAATGTACTTATTTATTTTTATTTGGTTTATTAGGGTTTAGTATTTTATTAACAAGATATTAACATTTCAACTAACCATGTTATGTCTCATGTAGTTTCTTACTTTTATTTGAGTTTTAAGGAATAGGTGTTTGGTCAATAAAGAAGGTACCTTAGAAATATTACTCTTATTATTATGTAAATCACTTATTTTCTCTTCAATTTATTCTTTATTGTTGATTCTTGGGTTGATAAGGATTTATGCTTTCAATTACTCATAGTATGTTTAATATTTCCTTTATTTCCATTTGGTTTATAATGGTTTGAGATTTGTTTTACATGTAAAGGACCTTTAAACTACTCATATTTTATAGTTTAGTTGCTATCTATTTATTTTGATTTTAACGACTAAATCTTTGGTCAGCAAGAATCAGACCTTTTAACTCATCATATTAACTTACTACTTCTTACCTATTTATTTGGTTTCTTACCTTTAAGTCTCTGATCAACAAGGGGTTCACTATTCAATTACTAATATTGTGTAATGTATTTCTTTTATCTTTATTTAGTTTCTAATCACTAGGTATTTGTTCATTAAGTAATTGACCTTTCAACTTCTCAATGTTTGTAATGTACATTCTTTCCTTTTTATTTGGACTCTTGATGTAAGTCTTTCATCTACAAGGGTCATACATTTCAACTGCTTATTATGTGTAATGTATTATGCTTCTCTTTAATTGGTTTGTAAGGGTTATATATATTTTATTAACAAGGGATGAACCTTTCAACTACACACATAATGTAATGTAGTTTGTAACTTTCATTTGGTTTTTAAAAACTATGCCTTTGGTCAACAAATAAGGAACCTTTTAATTACTCATAGTATGTAAAACACGTATTTTTCTTCATTTTCTTCTTTACAGTCGAGTCTTTGTTCGATAAGGTTTGTTCTATTCAACTGATCATAATATGTGTAATATTTCCTTTCTTTTTATTAGGTTTATTATGGTTTGTGTTTGGTTTAATCGGGATGGACATTTCAACTACCAATATTATTTAATTAGTTCCTTTCTCTTTATTTGGTTTTTAATAACTAAGTATTTAGTCAACAAGGACCACATGTTTCAACTAATCATATTATGTAAAGTAATTCTTACATGTTTATTTGGTTTCTTATGATTAAGTCTTTGATCAACAAGGGATTCTATTTTCAACTACAAATGTTATGTAATTTATTTATTTCATCTTCATTTAGTTTCCAAATACTAGTTCTTTGTTCATCAAGGAATGCACCTTTCAACTACACAAATAATGTAATGTACTTTATTTCCTCTTTATTTGGTTTCTTATGGTTAAGTCTTTGATAAACAAGAGCCTGGAATTTGGATTAATCATTTTATGTAATGAACTGTTTTTTCATCTTTATTTGGTATATTAGGGTTCACAAGGAAGGTCCTTTCAACTACTAATGTTATGTAATGTATTTACTTTCTTTCATTTGGTACCTAAGGGACAGGTCTTTAGTCAACAAGGATGGGATATTCCATCTACTCATATTATTTAAAGCACTTGTTTTCTCTTTATTTGCTTCTTTTTTTGTTAATCTCTGGTCGATAAGGTTTAATCCTTTCAAATACTCATAATATGTATAATATTCCTTTCTTTTCATTAGGTTTATTATGGTATGGAATTAAGCTTAAATGGGACAGACCTTTCAAATACTTATATAATATAACGTAGTTTCTTTCTCTTAATTTGTTTTTTAATGACTAAGTATTTGGTCAACATGGATCAGACCTTTCTGCGAATCATATTATGTAATCTACTTCTTACGTGTTTATTGGGTTTCTTTCGATTAAGTCGTTGATCAAGAAGTGTTTCTATTTTCAACAACTAATTTTATAAGATGCATTTATTTAGTCATCTTTTGTAGTCTAATTACTAGGTTTTTATCCATCAAGGAATGAATATTTCAACTACTCAAATCATGTAATGTACTTTATTTCCTAACTATTTGGTTTCCCATGATTATGGCTATGACCAACCCAGACTAGACGTTTCAACTACTCATTGTACGTAATGTACTTATTTATTTTTATTTGGTTTATTAGGGTTTAGTATTTTATTAACAAGATATTAACATTTCAACTAACCATGTTATGTCTCATGTAGTTTCTTACTTTTATTTGAGTTTTAAGGAATAGGTGTTTGGTCAATAAAGAAGGTACCTTAGAAATATTACTCTTATTATTATGTAAATCACTTATTTTCTCTTCAATTTATTCTTTATTGTTGATTCTTGGGTTGATAAGGATTTATGCTTTCAATTACTCATAGTATGTTTAATATTTCCTTTATTTCCATTTGGTTTATAATGGTTTGAGATTTGTTTTACATGTAAAGGACCTTTAAACTACTCATATTTTATAGTTTAGTTGCTATCTATTTATTTTGATTTTAACGACTAAATCTTTGGTCAGCAAGAATCAGACCTTTCAACTCATCATATTAACTTACTACTTCTTACCTATTTATTTGGTTTCTTACCTTTAAGTCTCTGATCAACAAGGGGTTCACTATTCAATTACTAATATTGTGTAATGTATTTCTTTTATCTTTATTTAGTTTCTAATCACTAGGTATTTGTTCATTAAGTAATTGACCTTTCAACTTCTCAATGTTTGTAATGTACATTCTTTCCTTTTTATTTGGACTCTTGATGTAAGTCTTTCATCTACAAGGGTCATACATTTCAACTGCTTATTATGTGTAATGTATTATGCTTCTCTTTAATTGGTTTGTAAGGGTTATATATATTTTATTAACAAGGGATGAACCTTTCAACTACACACATAATGTAATGTAGTTTGTAACTTTCATTTGGTTTTTAAAAACTATGCCTTTGGTCAACAAATAAGGAACCTTTTAATTACTCATAGTATGTAAAACACGTATTTTTCTTCATTTTCTTCTTTACAGTCGAGTCTTTGTTCGATAAGGTTTGTTCTATTCAACTGATCATAATATGTGTAATATTTCCTTTCTTTTTATTAGGTTTATTATGGTTTGTGTTTGGTTTAATCGGGATGGACATTTCAACTACCAATATTATTTAATTAGTTCCTTTCTCTTTATTTGGTTTTTAATAACTAAGTATTTAGTCAACAAGGACCACATGTTTCAACTAATCATATTATGTAAAGTAATTCTTACATGTTTATTTGGTTTCTTATGATTAAGTCTTTGATCAACAAGGGATTCTATTTTCAACTACAAATGTTATGTAATTTATTTATTTCATCTTCATTTAGTTTCCAAATACTAGTTCTTTGTTCATCAAGGAATGCACCTTTCAACTACACAAATAATGTAATGTACTTTATTTCCTCTTTATTTGGTTTCTTATGGTTAAGTCTTTGATAAACAAGAGCCTGGAATTTGGATTAATCATTTTATGTAATGAACTGTTTTTTCATCTTTATTTGGTATATTAGGGTTCACAAGGAAGGTCCTTTCAACTACTAATGTTATGTAATGTATTTACTTTCTTTCATTTGGTACCTAAGGGACAGGTCTTTAGTCAACAAGGATGGGATATTCCATCTACTCATATTATTTAAAGCACTTGTTTTCTCTTTATTTGCTTCTTTTTTTGTTAATCTCTGGTCGATAAGGTTTAATCCTTTCAAATACTCATAATATGTATAATATTCCTTTCTTTTCATTAGGTTTATTATGGTATGGAATTAAGCTTAAATGGGACAGACCTTTCAAATACTTATATAATATAACGTAGTTTCTTTCTCTTAATTTGTTTTTTAATGACTAAGTATTTGGTCAACATGGATCAGACCTTTCTGCGAATCATATTATGTAATCTACTTCTTACGTGTTTATTGGGTTTCTTTCGATTAAGTCGTTGATCAAGAAGTGTTTCTATTTTCAACAACTAATTTTATAAGATGCATTTATTTAGTCATCTTTTGTAGTCTAATTACTAGGTTTTTATCCATCAAGGAATGAATATTTCAACTACTCAAATCATGTAATGTACTTTATTTCCTAACTATTTGGTTTCCCATGATTATGGCTATGACCAACCCAGACTAGACGTTTCAACTACTCATTGTACGTAATGTACTTATTTATTTTTATTTGGTTTATTAGGGTTTAGTATTTTATTAACAAGATATTAACATTTCAACTAACCATGTTATGTCTCATGTAGTTTCTTACTTTTATTTGAGTTTTAAGGAATAGGTGTTTGGTCAATAAAGAAGGTACCTTAGAAATATTACTATTATTATTATGTAAATCACTTATTTTCTCTTCAATTTATTCTTTATTGTTGATTCTTGGGTTGATAAGGATTTATGCTTTCAATTACTCATAGTATGTTTAATATTTCCTTTATTTCCATTTGGTTTATAATGGTTTGAGATTTGTTTTACATGTAAAGGACCTTTAAACTACTCATATTTTATAGTTTAGTTGCTATCTATTTATTTTGATTTTAACGACTAAATCTTTGGTCAGCAAGAATCAGACCTTTCAACTCATCATATTAACTTACTACTTCTTACCTATTTATTTGGTTTCTTACCTTTAAGTCTCTGATCAACAAGGGGTTCACTATTCAATTACTAATATTGTGTAATTTATTTCTTTTATCTTTATTTAGTTTCTAATCACTAGGTATTTGTTCATTAAGTAATTGACCTTTCAACTTCTCAATGTTTGTAATGTACATTCTTTCCTTTTTATTTGGACTCTTGATGTAAGTCTTTCATCTACAAGGGTCATACATTTCAACTGCTTATTATGTGTAATGTATTATGCTTCTCTTTAATTGGTTTGTAAGGGTTATATATATTTTATTAACAAGGGATGAACCTTTCAACTACACACATAATGTAATGTAGTTTGTAACTTTCATTTGGTTTTTAAAAACTATGCCTTTGGTCAACAAATAAGGAACCTTTTAATTACTCATAGTATGTAAAACACGTATTTTTCTTCATTTTCTTCTTTACAGTCGAGTCTTTGTTCGATAAGGTTTGTTCTATTCAACTGATCATAATATGTGTAATATTTCCTTTCTTTTTATTAGGTTTATTATGGTTTGTGTTTGGTTTAATCGGGATGGACATTTCAACTACCAATATTATTTAATTAGTTCCTTTCTCTTTATTTGGTTTTTAATAACTAAGTATTTAGTCAACAAGGACCACATGTTTCAACTAATCATATTATGTAAAGTAATTCTTACATGTTTATTTGGTTTCTTATGATTAAGTCTTTGATCAACAAGGGATTCTATTTTCAACTACAAATGTTATGTAATTTATTTATTTCATCTTCATTTAGTTTCCAAATACTAGTTCTTTGTTCATCAAGGAATGCACCTTTCAACTACACAAATAATGTAATGTACTTTATTTCCTCTTTATTTGGTTTCTTATGGTTAAGTCTTTGATAAACAAGAGCCTGGAATTTGGATTAATCATTTTATGTAATGAACTGTTTTTTCATCTTTATTTGGTATATTAGGGTTCACAAGGAAGGTCCTTTCAACTACTAATGTTATGTAATGTATTTACTTTCTTTCATTTGGTACCTAAGGGACAGGTCTTTAGTCAACAAGGATGGGATATTCCATCTACTCATATTATTTAAAGCACTTGTTTTCTCTTTATTTGCTTCTTTTTTTGTTAATCTCTGGTCGATAAGGTTTAATCCTTTCAAATACTCATAATATGTATAATATTCCTTTCTTTTCATTAGGTTTATTATGGTATGGAATTAAGCTTAAATGGGACAGACCTTTCAAATACTTATATAATATAACGTAGTTTCTTTCTCTTAATTTGTTTTTTAATGACTAAGTATTTGGTCAACATGGATCAGACCTTTCTGCGAATCATATTATGTAATCTACTTCTTACGTGTTTATTGGGTTTCTTTCGATTAAGTCGTTGATCAAGAAGTGTTTCTATTTTCAACAACTAATTTTATAAGATGCATTTATTTAGTCATCTTTTGTAGTCTAATTACTAGGTTTTTATCCATCAAGGAATGAATATTTCAACTACTCAAATCATGTAATGTACTTTATTTCCTAACTATTTGGTTTCCCATGATTATGGCTATGACCAACCCAGACTAGACGTTTCAACTACTCATTGTACGTAATGTACTTATTTATTTTTATTTGGTTTATTAGGGTTTAGTATTTTATTAACAAGATATTAACATTTCAACTAACCATGTTATGTCTCATGTAGTTTCTTACTTTTATTTGAGTTTTAAGGAATAGGTGTTTGGTCAATAAAGAAGGTACCTTAGAAATATTACTCTTATTATTATGTAAATCACTTATTTTCTCTTCAATTTATTCTTTATTGTTGATTCTTGGGTTGATAAGGATTTATGCTTTCAATTACTCATAGTATGTTTAATATTTCCTTTATTTCCATTTGGTTTATAATGGTTTGAGATTTGTTTTACATGTAAAGGACCTTTAAACTACTCATATTTTATAGTTTAGTTGCTATCTATTTATTTTGATTTTAACGACTAAATCTTTGGTCAGCAAGAATCAGACCTTTCAACTCATCATATTAACTTACTACTTCTTACCTATTTATTTGGTTTCTTACCTTTAAGTCTCTGATCAACAAGGGGTTCACTATTCAATTACTTATATTGTGTAATGTATTTCTTTTATCTTTATTTAGTTTCTAATCACTAGGTATTTGTTTATTAAGTAATTGACCTTTCAACTTCTCAATGTTTGTAATGTACATTCTTTCCTTTTTATTTGGACTCTTGATGTAAGTCTTTCATCTACAAGGGTCATACATTTCAACTGCTTATTATGTGTAATGTATTATGCTTCTCTTTAATTGGTTTGTAAGGGTTATATATATTTTATTAATAAGGGATGAACCTTTCAACTACACACATAATGTAATGTAGTTTGTTACTTTCATTTGGTTTTTAAAAACTATGCCTTTGGTCAACAAATAAGGAACCTTTTAATTACTCATAGTATGTAAAACACGTATTTTTCTTCATTTTCTTCTTTACAGTCGAGTCTTTGTTCGATAAGGTTTGTTCTATTCAACTGATCATAATATGTGTAATATTTCCTTTCTTTTTATTAGGTTTATTATGGTTTGTGTTTGGTTTAATCGGGATGGACATTTCAACTACCAATATTATTTAATTAGTTCCTTTCTCTTTATTTGGTTTTTAATAACTAAGTATTTAGTCAACAAGGACCACATGTTTCAACTAATCATATTATGTAAAGTAATTCTTACATGTTTATTTGGTTTCTTATGATTAAGTCTTTGATCAACAAGGGATTCTATTTTCAACTACAAATGTTATGTAATTTATTTATTTCATCTTCATTTAGTTTCCAAATACTAGTTCTTTGTTCATCAAGGAATGCACCTTTCAACTACACAAATAATGTAATGTACTTTATTTCCTCTTTATTTGGTTTCTTATGGTTAAGTCTTTGATAAACAAGAGCCTGGAATTTGGATTAATCATTTTATGTAATGAACTGTTTTTTCATCTTTATTTGGTATATTAGGGTTCACAAGGAAGGTCCTTTCAACTACTAATGTTATGTAATGTATTTACTTTCTTTCATTTGGTACCTAAGGGACAGGTCTTTAGTCAACAAGGATGGGATATTCCATCTACTCATATTATTTAAAGCACTTGTTTTCTCTTTATTTGCTTCTTTTTTTGTTAATCTCTGGTCGATAAGGTTTAATCCTTTCAAATACTCATAATATGTATAATATTCCTTTCTTTTCATTAGGTTTATTATGGTATGGAATTAAGCTTAAATGGGACAGACCTTTCAAATACTTATATAATATAACGTAGTTTCTTTCTCTTAATTTGTTTTTTAATGACTAAGTATTTGGTCAACATGGATCAGACCTTTCTGCGAATCATATTATGTAATCTACTTCTTACGTGTTTATTGGGTTTCTTTCGATTAAGTCGTTGATCAAGAAGTGTTTCTATTTTCAACAACTAATTTTATAAGATGCATTTATTTAGTCATCTTTTGTAGTCTAATTACTAGGTTTTTATCCATCAAGGAATGAATATTTCAACTACTCAAATCATGTAATGTACTTTATTTCCTAACTATTTGGTTTCCCATGATTATGGCTATGACCAACCCAGACTAGACGTTTCAACTACTCATTGTACGTAATGTACTTATTTATTTTTATTTGGTTTATTAGGGTTTAGTATTTTATTAACAAGATATTAACATTTCAACTAACCATGTTATGTCTCATGTAGTTTCTTACTTTTATTTGAGTTTTAAGGAATAGGTGTTTGGTCAATAAAGAAGGTACCTTAGAAATATTACTCTTATTATTATGTAAATCACTTATTTTCTCTTCAATTTATTCTTTATTGTTGATTCTTGGGTTGATAAGGATTTATGCTTTCAATTACTCATAGTATGTTTAATATTTCCTTTATTTCCATTTGGTTTATAATGGTTTGAGATTTGTTTTACATGTAAAGGACCTTTAAACTACTCATATTTTATAGTTTAGTTGCTATCTATTTATTTTGATTTTAACGACTAAATCTTTGGTCAGCAAGAATCAGACCTTTCAACTCATCATATTAACTTACTACTTCTTACCTATTTATTTGGTTTCTTACCTTTAAGTCTCTGATCAACAAGGGGTTCACTATTCAATTACTAATATTGTGTAATGTATTTCTTTTATCTTTATTTAGTTTCTAATCACTAGGTATTTGTTCATTAAGTAATTGACCTTTCAACTTCTCAATGTTTGTAATGTACATTCTTTCCTTTTTATTTGGACTCTTGATGTAAGTCTTTCATCTACAAGGGTCATACATTTCAACTGCTTATTATGTGTAATGTATTATGCTTCTCTTTAATTGGTTTGTAAGGGTTATATATATTTTATTAACAAGGGATGAACCTTTCAACTACACACATAATGTAATGTAGTTTGTTACTTTCATTTGGTTTTTAAAAACTATGCCTTTGGTCAACAAATAAGGAACCTTTTAATTACTCATAGTATGTAAAACACGTATTTTTCTTCATTTTCTTCTTTACAGTCGACTCTTTGTTCGATAAGGTTTGTTCTATTCAACTGATCATAATATGTGTAATATTTCCTTTCTTTTTATTAGGTTTATTATGGTTTGTGTTTGGTTTAATCGGGATGGACATTTCAACTACCAATATTATTTAATTAGTTCCTTTCTCTTTATTTGGTTTTTAATAACTAAGTATTTAGTCAACAAGGACCACATGTTTCAACTAATCATATTATGTAAAGTAATTCTTACATGTTTATTTGGTTTCTTATGATTAAGTCTTTGATCAACAAGGGATTCTATTTTCAACTACAAATGTTATGTAATTTATTTATTTCATCTTCATTTAGTTTCCAAATACTAGTTCTTTGTTCATCAAGGAATGCACCTTTCAACTACACAAATAATGTAATGTACTTTATTTCCTCTTTATTTGGTTTCTTATGGTTAAGTCTTTGATAAACAAGAGCCTGGAATTTGGATTAATCATTTTATGTAATGAACTGTTTTTTCATCTTTATTTGGTATATTAGGGTTCACAAGGAAGGTCCTTTCAACTACTAATGTTATGTAATGTATTTACTTTCTTTCATTTGGTACCTAAGGGACAGGTCTTTAGTCAACAAGGATGGGATATTCCATCTACTCATATTATTTAAAGCACTTGTTTTCTCTTTATTTGCTTCTTTTTTTGTTAATCTCTGGTCGATAAGGTTTAATCCTTTCAAATACTCATAATATGTATAATATTCCTTTCTTTTCATTAGGTTTATTATGGTATGGAATTAAGCTTAAATGGGACAGACCTTTCAAATACTTATATAATATAACGTAGTTTCTTTCTCTTAATTTGTTTTTTAATGACTAAGTATTTGGTCAACATGGATCAGACCTTTCTGCGAATCATATTATGTAATCTACTTCTTACGTGTTTATTGGGTTTCTTTCGATTAAGTCGTTGATCAAGAAGTGTTTCTATTTTCAACAACTAATTTTATAAGATGCATTTATTTAGTCATCTTTTGTAGTCTAATTACTAGGTTTTTATCCATCAAGGAATGAATATTTCAACTACTCAAATCATGTAATGTACTTTATTTCCTAACTATTTGGTTTCCCATGATTATGGCTATGACCAACCCAGACTAGACGTTTCAACTACTCATTGTACGTAATGTACTTATTTATTTTTATTTGGTTTATTAGGGTTTAGTATTTTATTAACAAGATATTAACATTTCAACTAACCATGTTATGTCTCATGTAGTTTCTTACTTTTATTTGAGTTTTAAGGAATAGGTGTTTGGTCAATAAAGAAGGTACCTTAGAAATATTACTCTTATTATTATGTAAATCACTTATTTTCTCTTCAATTTATTCTTTATTGTTGATTCTTGGGTTGATAAGGATTTATGCTTTCAATTACTCATAGTATGTTTAATATTTCCTTTATTTCCATTTGGTTTATAATGGTTTGAGATTTGTTTTACATGTAAAGGACCTTTAAACTACTCATATTTTATAGTTTAGTTGCTATCTATTTATTTTGATTTTAACGACTAAATCTTTGGTCAACAAGAATCAGACCTTTCAACTCATCATATTAACTTACTACTTCTTACCTATTTATTTGGTTTCTTACCTTTAAGTCTCTGATCAACAAGGGGTTCACTATTCAATTACTAATATTGTGTAATGTATTTCTTTTATCTTTATTTAGTTTCTAATCACTAGGTATTTGTTCATTAAGTAATTGACCTTTCAACTTCTCAATGTTTGTAATGTACATTCTTTCCTTTTTATTTGGACTCTTGATGTAAGTCTTTCATCTACAAGGGTCATACATTTCAACTGCTTATTATGTGTAATGTATTATGCTTCTCTTTAATTGGTTTGTAAGGGTTATATATATTTTATTAACAAGGGATGAACCTTTCAACTACACACATAATGTAATGTAGTTTGTTACTTTCATTTGGTTTTTAAAAACTATGCCTTTGGTCAACAAATAAGGAACCTTTTAATTACTCATAGTATGTAAAACACGTATTTTTCTTCATTTTCTTCTTTACAGTCGACTCTTTGTTCGATAAGGTTTGTTCTATTCAACTGATCATAATATGTGTAATATTTCCTTTCTTTTTATTAGGTTTATTATGGTTTGTGTTTGGTTTAATCGGGATGGACATTTCAACTACCAATATTATTTAATTAGTTCCTTTCTCTTTATTTGGTTTTTAATAACTAAGTATTTAGTCAACAAGGACCACATGTTTCAACTAATCATATTATGTAAAGTAATTCTTACATGTTTATTTGGTTTCTTATGATTAAGTCTTTGATCAACAAGGGATTCTATTTTCAACTACAAATGTTATGTAATTTATTTATTTCATCTTCATTTAGTTTCCAAATACTAGTTCTTTGTTCATCAAGGAATGCACCTTTCAACTACACAAATAATGTAATGTACTTTATTTCCTCTTTATTTGGTTTCTTATGGTTAAGTCTTTGATAAACAAGAGCCTGTAATTTGGATTAATCATTTTATGTAATGAACTGTTTTTTCATCTTTATTTGGTATATTAGGGTTCACAAGGAAGGTCCTTTCAACTACTAATGTTATGTAATGTATTTACTTTCTTTCATTTGGTACCTAAGGGACAGGTCTTTAGTCAATAAGGATGGGATATTCCATCTACTCATATTATTTAAAGCACTTGTTTTCTCTTTATTTTCTTCTTTTTTTGTTAATCTTTGGTCGATAAGGTTTAATCCTTTCAAATACTCATAATATGTATAATATTCCTTTCTTTTCATTAGGTTTATTATGGTATGGAATTAAGCTTAAATGGGACAGACCTTTCAAATAATTATATAATATAACGTAGTTTCTTTCTCTTAATTTGTTTTTTAATGACTAAGTATTTGGTCAACATGGATCAGACCTTTCAGCGAATCATATTATGTAATCTACTTCTTACGTGTTTATTGGGTTTCTTTCGATTAAGTCGTTGATCAAGAAGTGTTTCTATTTTCAACAACTAATTTTATAAGATGCATTTATTTAGTCATCTTTTTTAGTCTAATTACTAGGTTTTTATCCATCAAGGAATGAATATTTCAACTACTCAAATCATGTAATGTACTTTATTTCCTAACTATTTGGTTTCCCATGATTATGGCTATGACCAACCCAGACTAGACGTTTCAACTACCCATTGTACGTAATGTACTTATTTATTTTTATTTGGTTTATTAGGGTTTAGTATTTTATTAACAAGATATTAACATTTCAACTAATCATGTTATGTCTCATGTAGTTTCTTACTTTTATTTGAGTTTTAAGGAATAGGTGTTTGGTCAATAAAGAAGGTACCTTAGAAATACTCTTATTATTATGTAAATCACTTATTTTCTCCTTAATTTATTCTTTATGGTTGATTCTTGGGTTGATAAGGATTTATGCTTTCAATTACTCATAGTATGTTTAATATTTCCTTTATTTCCATTTGGTTTATAATGGTTTGAGATTTGTTTTACATGTAAAGGACCTTTAAACTACTCATATTTTATAGTTTAGTTGCTATCTATTTATTTTGATTTTAACGACTAAATCTTTGGTCAGCAAGAATCAGACCTTTCAACTCATCATATTAACTTACTACTTCTTACCTATTTATTTGGTTTCTTACCTTTAAGTCTCTGATCAACAAGGGGTTCACTATTCAATTACTAATATTGTGTAATGTATTTCTTTTATCTTTATTTAGTTTCTAATCACTAGGTATTTGTTCATTAAGTAATTGACCTTTCAACTTCTCAATGTTTGTAATGTACATTCTTTCCTTTTTATTTGGACTCTTGATGTAAGTCTTCTTGATGTAAGTCTTTCATCTACAAGGGTCATACATTTCAACTGCTTATTATGTGTAATGTATTATGCTTCTCTTTAATTGGTTTGTAAGGGTTATATATATTTTATTAACAAGGGATGAACCTTTCAACTACACACATAATGTAATGTAGTTTGTTACTTTCATTTGGTTTTTAAAAACTATGCCTTTGGTCAACAAATAAGGAACCTTTTAATTACTCATAGTATGTAAAACACGTATTTTTCTTCATTTTCTTCTTTACAGTCGACTCTTTGTTCGATAAGGTTTGTTCTATTCAACTGATCATAATATGTGTAATATTTCCTTTCTTTTTATTAGGTTTATTATGGTTTGTGTTTGGTTTAATCGGGATGGACATTTCAACTACCAATATTATTTAATTAGTTCCTTTCTCTTTATTTGGTTTTTAATAACTAAGTATTTAGTCAACAAGGACCACATGTTTCAACTAATCATATTATGTAAAGTAATTCTTACATGTTTATTTGGTTTCTTATGATTAAGTCTTTGATCAACAAGGGATTCTATTTTCAACTACAAATGTTATGTAATTTATTTATTTCATCTTCATTTAGTTTCCAAATACTAGTTCTTTGTTCATCAAGGAATGCACCTTTCAACTACACAAATAATGTAATGTACTTTATTTCCTCTTTATTTGGTTTCTTATGGTTAAGTCTTTGATAAACAAGAGCCTGTAATTTGGATTAATCATTTTATGTAATGAACTGTTTTTTCATCTTTATTTGGTATATTAGGGTTCACAAGGAAGGTCCTTTCAACTACTAATGTTATGTAATGTATTTACTTTCTTTCATTTGGTACCTAAGGGACAGGTCTTTAGTCAACAAGGATGGGATATTCCATCTACTCATATTATTTAAAGCACATGTTTTCTCTTTATTTGCTTCTTTTTTTGTTAATCTTTGGTCGATAAGGTTTAATCCTTTCAAATACTCATAATATGTATAATATTCCTTTCTTTTCATTAGGTTTATTATGGTATGGAATTAAGCTTAAATGGGACAGACCTTTCAAATACTTATATAATATAACGTAGTTTCTTTCTCTTAATTTGTTTTTTAATGACTAAGTATTTGGTCAACATGGATCAGACCTTTCTGCGAATCATATTATGTAATCTACTTCTTACGTGTTTATTGGGTTTCTTTCGATTAAGTCGTTGATCAAGAAGTGTTTCTATTTTCAACAACTAATTTTATAAGATGCATTTATTTAGTCATCTTTTGTAGTCTAATTACTAGGTTTTTATCCATCAAGGAATGAATATTTCAACTACTCAAATCATGTAATGTACTTTATTTCCTAACTATTTGGTTTCCCATGATTATGGCTATGACCAACCCAGACTAGACGTTTCAACTACTCATTGTACGTAATGTACTTATTTATTTTTATTTGGTTTATTAGGGTTTAGTATTTTATTAACAAGATATTAACATTTCAACTAACCATGTTATGTCTCATGTAGTTTCTTACTTTTATTTGAGTTTTAAGGAATAGGTGTTTGGTCAATAAAGAAGGTACCTTAGAAATAATACTCTTATTATTATGTAAATCACTTATTTTCTCTTCAATTTATTCTTTATTGTTGATTCTTGGGTTGATAAGGATTTATGCTTTCAATTACTCATAGTATGTTTAATATTTCCTTTATTTCCATTTGGTTTATAATGGTTTGAGATTTGTTTTACATGTAAAGGACCTTTAAACTACTCATATTTTATAGTTTAGTTGCTATCTATTTATTTTGATTTTAACGACTAAATCTTTGGTCAGCAAGAATCAGACCTTTCAACTCATCATATTAACTTACTACTTCTTACCTATTTATTTGGTTTCTTACCTTTAAGTCTCTGATCAACAAGGGGTTCACTATTCAATTACTTATATTGTGTAATGTATTTCTTTTATCTTTATTTAGTTTTTAATCACTAGGTATTTGTTCATTAAGTAATTGACCTTTCAACTTCTCAATGTTTGTAATGTACATTCTTTCCTTTTTATTTGGACTCTTGATGTAAGTCTTTCATCTACAAGGGTCATACATTTCAACTGCTTATTATGTGTAATGTATTATGCTTCTCTTTAATTGGTTTGTAAGGGTTATATATATTTTATTAATAAGGGATGAACCTTTCAACTACACACATAATGTAATGTAGTTTGTTACTTTCATTTGGTTTTTAAAAACTATGCCTTTGGTCAACAAATAAGGAACCTTTTAATTACTCATAGTATGTAAAACACGTATTTTTCTTCATTTTCTTCTTTACAGTCGAGTCTTTGTTCGATAAGGTTTGTTCTATTCAACTGATCATAATATGTGTAATATTTCCTTTCTTTTTATTAGGTTTATTATGGTTTGTGTTTGGTTTAATCGGGATGGACATTTCAACTACCAATATTATTTAATTAGTTCCTTTCTCTTTATTTGGTTTTTAATAACTAAGTATTTAGTCAACAAGGACCACATGTTTCAACTAATCATATTATGTAAAGTAATTCTTACATGTTTATTTGGTTTCTTATGATTAAGTCTTTGATCAACAAGGGATTCTATTTTCAACTACAAATGTTATGTAATTTATTTATTTCATCTTCATTTAGTTTCCAAATACTAGTTCTTTGTTAATCAAGGAATGCACCTTTCAACTACACAAATAATGTAATGTACTTTATTTCCTCTTTATTTGGTTTCTTATGGTTAAGTCTTTGATAAACAAGAGCCTGGAATTTGGATTAATCATTTTATGTAATGAACTGTTTTTTCATCTTTATTTGGTATATTAGGGTTCACAAGGAAGGTCCTTTCAACTACTAATGTTATGTAATGTATTTACTTTCTTTCATTTGGTACCTAAGGGACAGGTCTTTAGTCAACAAGGATGGGATATTCCATCTACTCATATTATTTAAAGCACTTGTTTTCTCTTTATTTTCTTCTTTTTTTGTTAATCTTTGGTCGATAAGGTTTAATCCTTTCAAATACTCATAATATGTATAATATTCCTTTCTTTTCATTAGGTTTATTATGGTATGGAATTAAGCTTAAATGGGACAGACCTTTCAAATAATTATATAATATAACGTAGTTTCTTTCTCTTAATTTGTTTTTTAATGACTAAGTATTTGGTCAACATGGATCAGACCTTTCAGCGAATCATATTATGTAATCTACTTCTTACGTGTTTATTGGGTTTCTTTCGATTAAGTCGTTGATCAAGAAGTGTTTCTATTTTCAACAACTAATTTTATAAGATGCATTTATTTAGTCATCTTTTTTAGTCTAATTACTAGGTTTTTATCCATCAAGGAATGAATATTTCAACTACTCAAATCATGTAATGTACTTTATTTCCTAACTATTTGGTTTCCCATGATTATGGCTATGACCAACCCAGACTAGACGTTTCAACTACCCATTGTACGTAATGTACTTATTTATTTTTATTTGGTTTATTAGGGTTTAGTATTTTATTAACAAGATATTAACATTTCAACTAATCATGTTATGTCTCATGTAGTTTCTTACTTTTATTTGAGTTTTAAGGAATAGGTGTTTGGTCAATAAAGAAGGTACCTTAGAAATACTCTTATTATTATGTAAATCACTTATTTTCTCCTTAATTTATTCTTTATGGTTGATTCTTGGGTTGATAAGGATTTATGCTTTCAATTACTCATAGTATGTTTAATATTTCCTTTATTTCCATTTGGTTTATAATGGTTTGAGATTTGTTTTACATGTAAAGGACCTTTAAACTACTCATATTTTATAGTTTAGTTGCTATCTATTTATTTTGATTTTAACGACTAAATCTTTGGTCAGCAAGAATCAGACCTTTCAACTCATCATATTAACTTACTACTTCTTACCTATTTATTTGGTTTCTTACCTTTAAGTCTCTGATCAACAAGGGGTTCACTATTCAATTACTAATATTGTGTAATGTATTTCTTTTATCTTTATTTAGTTTCTAATCACTAGGTATTTGTTCATTAAGTAATTGACCTTTCAACTTCTCAATGTTTGTAATGTACATTCTTTCCTTTTTATTTGGACTCTTGATGTAAGTCTTTCATCTACAAGGGTCATACATTTCAACTGCTTATTATGTGTAATGTATTATGCTTCTCTTTAATTGGTTTGTAAGGGTTATATATATTTTATTAACAAGGGATGAACCTTTCAACTACACACATAATGTAATGTAGTTTGTTACTTTCATTTGGTTTTTAAAAACTATGCCTTTGGTCAACAAATAAGGAACCTTTTAATTACTCATAGTATGTAAAACACGTATTTTTCTTCATTTTCTTCTTTACAGTCGACTCTTTGTTCGATAAGGTTTGTTCTATTCAACTGATCATAATATGTGTAATATTTCCTTTCTTTTTATTAGGTTTATTATGGTTTGTGTTTGGTTTAATCGGGATGGACATTTCAACTACCAATATTATTTAATTAGTTCCTTTCTCTTTATTTGGTTTTTAATAACTAAGTATTTAGTCAACAAGGACCACATGTTTCAACTAATCATATTATGTAAAGTAATTCTTACATGTTTATTTGGTTTCTTATGATTAAGTCTTTGATCAACAAGGGATTCTATTTTCAACTACAAATGTTATGTAATTTATTTATTTCATCTTCATTTAGTTTCCAAATACTAGTTCTTTGTTCATCAAGGAATGCACCTTTCAACTACACAAATAATGTAATGTACTTTATTTCCTCTTTATTTGGTTTCTTATGGTTAAGTCTTTGATAAACAAGAGCCTGTAATTTGGATTAATCATTTTATGTAATGAACTGTTTTTTCATCTTTATTTGGTATATTAGGGTTCACAAGGAAGGACCTTTCAACTACTAATGTTATGTAATGTATTTACTTATTTTCATTTGGTACCTAAGGGACAGGTCTTTAGTCAACAAGGATGGGATATTCCATCTACTCATATTATTTAAAGCACTTGTTTTCTCTTTATTTGCTTCTTTTTTTGTTAATCTCTGGTCGATAAGGTTTAATCCTTTCAAATACTCATAATATGTATAATATTCCTTTCTTTTCATTAGGTTTATTATGGTATGGAATTAAGCTTAAATGGGACAGACCTTTCAAATACTTATATAATATTACGTAGTTTCTTTCTCTTAATTTGTTTTTTAATGACTAAGTATTTGGTCAACATGGATCAGACCTTTCAGCGAATCATATTATGTAATCTACTTCTTACGTGTTTATTAGGTTTCTTTCGATTAAGTCGTTGATCAAGAAGTGTTTCTATTTTCAACAACTAATTTTATAAGATGCATTTATTTAGTCATCTTTTTTAGTCTAATTACTAGGTTTTTATCCATCAAGTAATGAATATTTCACCTACTCAAATCATGTAATGTACTTTATTTCCTAATTATTTGGTTTCCCATGATTATGGCTATGACCAACCCAGACTAGACGTTTAAACTACCCATTGTACGTAATGTACTTATTTATTTTTATTTGGTTTATTAGGGTTTAGTATTTTATTAACAAGATATTAACATTTCAACTAATCATGTTATGTCTCATGTAGTTTCTTACTTTTATTTGAGTTTTAAGGAATAGGTGTTTGGTCAATAAAGAAGGTACCTTAGAAATACTCTTATTATTATGTAAATCACTTATTTTCTCTTCAATTTATTCTTTATGGTTGATTCTTGGGTTGATAAGGATTTATGCTTTCAATTATTCATAGTATGTTTAATATTTCCTTTATTTCCATTTGGTTTATAATGGTTTGAGATTTGTTTTACATGTAAAGGACCTTTAAACTACTTATACTTTATAGTTTAGTTGCTATCTATTTATTTTGATTTTAACGACTAAATCTTTGGTCAGCAAGAATCAGACCTTTCAACTCATCATATTAACTTACAACTTCTTACCTATTTATTTGGTTTCTTACCTTTAAGTCTCTGATCAACAAGGGGTTCACTATTCAATTACTAATATTGTGTAATGTATTTCTTTTATCTTTATTTAGTTTCTAATCACTAGGTATTTGTTCATTAAGTAATTGACCTTTCAACTTCTCAATGTTTGTAATGTACATTCTTTCCTTTTTATTTGGACTCTTGATGTAAGTATTTCATCTACAAGGGTCATACATTTCAATTGCTTATTATGTGTAATGTATTATGCTTCTCTTTAATTCGTTTGTTAGGGTTATATATATTTTATTAACAAGGGATGAACCTTTCAACTACACACATAATGTAATGTAGTTTGTTACTTTCATTTGGTTTTTAAAAACTATGCATTTGGTCAACAAATAAGGAACCTTTTAATTACTCATAGTATGTAAAACACGTATTTTTCTTCATTTTCTTCTTTACAGTCGAGTCTTTGTTCGATAAGGTTTGTTATATTCAACTGATCATAATATGTGTAATATTTCCTTTCTTTTTATTAGGTTTATTATGGTTTGTGTTTGGTTTAATCGGGATGGACATTTCAACTACCAATATTATTTAATTAGTTCCTTTCTCTTTATTTGGTTGTTAATAACTAAGTCTTTAGTCAACAAGGACCACATGTTTCAACTAATCATATTATGTAAAGTAATTCTTACATGTTTATTTGGTTTCTTATGATTAAGTCTTTGATCAACAAGGGATTCTCTTTTCAACTACAAATGTTATGTAATTTATTTATTTCATCTTCATTTAGTTTCCAAATACTAGTTCTTTGTTCATCAAGGAATGCACCTTTCAACTACACAAATAATGTAATGTACTTTATTTCCTCTTTATTTGGTTTCTTATGGTTAAGTCTTTGATAAACAAGAGCCTGGAATTTGGATTAATCATTTTATGTAATGATCTGTTTTTTCATCTTTATTTGGTATATTAGGGTTCACAAGGAAGGACCTTTCAACTACTAATGTTATGTAATGTATTTACTTTCTTTCATTTGGTACCTAATGGACAGGTCTTTAGTCAACAAGGATGGGATATTCCATCTACTCATATTATTTAAAGCACTTGTTTTCTCTTTATTTGCTTCTTTTTTTGTTAATCTTTGGTCGATAAGGTTTAATCCTTTCAAATAATCATAATATGTATAATATTCCTTTCTTTTCATTAGGTTTATTATGGTATGGAATTAAGCTTAAATGGGACAGACCTTTCAAATACTTATATAATATAACGTAGTTTTTTTCTCTTAATTTGTTTTTTAATGACTAAGTATTTGGTCAACATGGATCAGACCTTTCAGCGAATCATATTATGTAATCTACTTCTTACGTGTTTATTGGGTTTCTTTCGATTAAGTCGTTGATCAAGAAGTGTTTCTATTTTCAACAACTAATTTTATAAGATGCATTTATTTAGTCATCTTTTGTAGTCTAATTACTAGGTTTTTATCCATCAAGGAATGAATATTTCAACTACTCAAATCATGTAATGTACTTTATTTCCTAACTATTTGGTTTCCCATGATTATGGCTATGACCAACCCAGACTAGACGTTTCAACTACTCATTGTACGTAATGTACTTATTTATTTTTATTTGGTTTATTAGGGTTTAGTATTTTATTAACAAGATATTAACATTTCAACTAACCATGTTATGTCTCATGTAGTTTCTTACTTTTATTTGAGTTTTAAGGAATAGGTGTTTGGTCAATAAAGAAGGTACCTTAGAAATACTCTTATTATTATGTAAATCACTTATTTTCTCTTCAATTTATTCTTTATGGTTGATTCTTGGGTTGATAAGGATTTATGCTTTCAATTACTCATAGTATGTTTAATATTTCCTTTATTTCCATTTGGTTTATAATGGTTTGAGATTTGTTTTACATGTAAAGGACCTTTAAACTACTCATATTTTATAGTTTAGTTGCTATCTATTTATTTTGATTTTAACGACTAAATCTTTGGTCAGCAAGAATCAGACCTTTCAACTCATCATATTAACTTACTACTTCTTACCTATTTATTTGGTTTCTTACCTTTAAGTCTCTGATCAACAAGGGGTTCACTAGTTAATTACTTATATTGTGTAATGTATTTCTTTTATCTTTATTTAGTTTCCAATCACTAGGTATTTGTTCATTAAGTAATTGACCTTTCAACTTCTCAATGTTTGTAATGTACATTCTTTCCTTTTTATTTGGACTCTTGATATAAGTCTTTCATCTACAAGGGTCATACATTTCAACTGCTTATTATGTGTAATGTATTATGCTTCTCTTTAATTGGTTTGTAAGGGTTATATATATTTTATTAACAAGGGATGAACCTTTCAACTACACACATAATGTAATGTAGTTTGTTACTTTCATTTGGTTTTTAAAAACTATGCCTTTGGTCAACAAATAAGGAACCTTTTAATTACTCATAGTATGTAAAACACGTATTTTTCTTCATTTTCTTCTTTACAGTCGAGTCTTTGTTCGATAAGGTTTGTTCTATTCAACTGATCATAATATGTGTAATATTTCCTTTCTTTTTATTAGGTTTATTATGGTTTGTGTTTGGTTTAATCGGGATGGACATTTCAACTACCAATATTATTTAATTAGTTCCTTTCTCTTTATTTGGTTTTTAATAACTAAGTCTTTAGTCAACAAGGACCACATGTTTCAACTAATCATATTATGTAAAGTAATTCTTACATGTTTATTTGGTTTCTTATGATTAAGTCTTTGATCAACAAGGGATTCTCTTTTCAACTACAAATGTTATGTAATTTATTTATTTCATCTTCATTTAGTTTCCAAATACTAGTTCTTTGTTCATCAAGGAATGCACCTTTCAACTACACAAATAATGTAATATACTTTATTTCCTCTTTATTTGGTTTCTTATGGTTAAGTCTTTGATAAACAAGAGCCTGGAATTTGGATTAATCATTTTATGTAATGAACTGTTTTTTCATCTTTATTTGGTATATTAGGGTTCACAAGGAAGGACCTTTCAACTACTAATGTTATGTAATGTATTTACTTTCTTTCATTTGGTACCTAATGGACAGGTCTTTAGTCAACAAGGATGGGATATTCCATCTACTCATATTATTTAAAGCACTTGTTTTCTCTTTATTTGCTTCTTTTTTTGTTAATCTTTGGTCGATAAGGTTTAATCCTTTCAAATACTCATAATATGTATAATATTCCTTTCTTTTCATTAGGTTTATTATGGTATGGAATTAAGCTTAAATGGGACAGACCTTTCAAATACTTATATAATATAACGTAGTTTTTTTCTCTTAATTTGTTTTTTAATGACTAAGTATTTGGTCAACATGGATCAGACCTTTCAGCGAATCATATTATGTAATCTACTTCTTACGTGTTTATTGGGTTTCTTTCGATTAAGTCGTTGATCAAGAAGTGTTTCTATTTTCAACAACTAATTTTATAAGATGCATTTATTTAGTCATCTTTTGTAGTCTAATTACTAGGTTTTTATCCATCAAGGAATGAATATTTCAACTACTCAAATCATGTAATGTACTTTATTTCTTAACTATTTGGTTTCCCATGATTATGGCTATGACCAACCCAGACTAGACGTTTCAACTACTCATTGTACGTAATGTACTTATTTATTTTTATTTGGTTTATTAGGGTTTAGTATTTTATTAACAAGATATTAACATTTCAACTAACCATGTTATGTCTCATGTAGTTTCTTACTTTTATTTGAGTTTTAAGGAATAGGAGTTTGGTCAATAAAGAAGGTACCTTAGAAATACTCTTATTATTATGTAAATCACTTATTTTCTCTTCAATTTATTCTTTATGGTTGATTCTTGGGTTGATAAGGATTTATGCTTTCAATTACTCATAGTATGTTTAATATTTCCTTTATTTCCATTTGGTTTATAATGGTTTGAGATTTGTTTTACATGTAAAGGACCTTTAAACTACTCATATTTTATAGTTTAGTTGCTATCTATTTATTTTGATTTTAACGACTAAATCTTTGGTCAGCAAGAATCAGACCTTTCAACTCATCATATTAACTTACTACTTCTTACCTATTTATTTGGTTTCTTACCTTTAAGTCTCTGATCAACAAGGGGTTCACTAGTTAATTACTTATATTGTGTAATGTATTTCTTTTATCTTTATTTAGTTTCTAATCACTAGGTATTTGTTCATTAAGTAATTGACCTTTCAACTTCTCAATGTTTGTAATGTACATTCTTTCCTTTTTATTTGGACTCTTGATATAAGTCTTTCATCTACAAGGGTCATACATTTCAACTGCTTATTATGTGTAATGTATTATGCTTCTCTTTAATTGGTTTGTAAGGGTTATATATATTTTATTAACAAGGGATGAACCTTTCAACTACACACATAATGTAATGTAGTTTGTTACTTTCATTTGGTTTTTAAAAACTATGCCTTTGGTCAACAAATAAGGAACCTTTTAATTACTCATAGTATGTAAAACACGTATTTTTCTTCATTTTCTTCTTTACAGTCGAGTCTTTGTTCGATAAGGTTTGTTCTATTCAACTGATCATAATATGTGTAATATTTCCTTTCTTTTTATTAGGTTTATTATGGTTTGTGTTTGGTTTAATCGGGATGGACATTTCAACTACCAATATTATTTAATTAGTTCCTTTCTCTTTATTTGGTGTTTAATAACTAAGTCTTTAGTCAACAAGGACCACATGTTTCAACTAATCATATTATGTAAAGTAATTCTTACATGTTTATTTGGTTTCTTATGATTAAGTCTTTGATCAACAAGGGATTCTCTTTTCAACTACAAATGTTATGTAATTTATTTATTTCATCTTCATTTAGTTTCCAAATACTAGTTCTTTGTTCATCAAGGAATGCACCTTTCAACTACACAACTAATGTAATGTACTTTATTTCCTCTTTATTTGGTTTCTTATGGTTAAGTCTTTGATAAACAAGAGCCTGGAATTTGGATTAATCATTTTATGTAATGAACTGTTTTTTCATCTTTATTTGGTATATTAGGGTTCACAAGGAAGGACCTTTCAACTACTAATGTTATGTAATGTATTTACTTTCTTTCATTTGGTACCTAATGGACAGGTCTTTAGTCAACAAGGATGGGATATTCCATCTACTCATATTATTTAAAGCACTTGTTTTCTCTTTATTTGCTTCTTTTTTTGTTAATCTTTGGTCGATAAGGTTTAATCCTTTCAAATACTCATAATATGTATAATATTCCTTTCTTTTCATTAGGTTTATTATGGTATGGAATTAAGCTTAAATGGGACAGACCTTTCAAATACTTATATAATATAACGTAGTTTCTTTCTCTTAATTTTTTTTAATGACTAAGTATTTGGTCAACATGGATCGGACCTTTCAGCGAATCATATTATGTAATCTACTTCTTACATGTTTATTGGGTTTCTTTCGATTAAGTCGTTTATCAAGAATGTTTCTATTTTCAACAACTAATTTTATAAGATGCATTTATTTAGTCATCTTTTGTAGTCTAATCACTAGGTTTTTATCCATCAAGGAATGAATATTTCAACTACTCAAATCATGTAATATACTTTATTTCCTAACTATTTGGTTTCCCATGATTATGGCTATGACCAACCCAGACTAGACGTTTCAACTACTCATTGTACGTAATGTACTTATTTATTTTTATTTGGTTTATTAGGGTTTAGTATTTTATTAACAAGATATTAACATTTCAACTAACCATGTTATGTCTCATGTAGTTTCTTACTTTTATTTGAGTTTTAAGGAATAGGTGTTTGGTCAATAAAGAAGGTACCTTAGAAATACTCTTATTATTATGTAAATCACTTATTTTCTCTTCAATTTATTCTTTATGGTTGATTCTTGTGTTGATAAGGATTTATGCTTTCAATTACTCATAGTATGTTTAATATTTCCTTTATTTCCATTTGGTTTATAATGGTTTGAGATTTGTTTTACATGTAAAGGACCTTTAAACTACTCATATTTTATAGTTTAGTTGCTATCTATTTATTTTGATTTTAACGACTAAATCTTTGGTCAGCAAGAATCAGACCTTTCAACTCATCATATTAACTTACTACTTCTTACCTATTTATTTGGTTTCTTACCTTTAAGTCTCTGATCAACAAGGGGTTCACTAGTTAATTACTTATATTGTGTAATGTATTTCTTTTATCTTTATTTAGTTTCCAATCACTAGGTATTTGTTCATTAAGTAATTGACCTTTCAACTTCTCAATGTTTGTAATGTACATTCTTTCCTTTTTATTTGGACTCTTGATATAAGTCTTTCATCTACAAGGGTCATACATTTCAACTGCTTATTATGTGTAATGTATTATGCTTCTCTTTAATTGGTTTGTAAGGGTTATATATATTTTATTAACAAGGGATGAACCTTTCAACTACACACATAATGTAATGTAGTTTGTTACTTTCATTTGGTTTTTAAAAACTATGCCTTTGGTCAACAAATAAGGAACCTTTTAATTACTCATAGTATGTAAAACACGTATTTTTCTTCATTTTCTTCTTTACAGTCGAGTCTTTGTTCGATAAGGTTTGTTCTATTCAACTGATCATAATATGTGTAATATTTCCTTTCTTTTTATTAGGTTTATTATGGTTTGTGTTTGGTTTAATCGGGATGGACATTTCAACTACCAATATTATTTAATTAGTTCCTTTCTCTTTATTTGGTTTTTAATAACTAAGTCTTTAGTCAACAAGGACCACATGTTTCAACTAATCATATTATGTAAAGTAATTCTTACATGTTTATTTGGTTTCTTATGATTAAGTCTTTGATCAACAAGGGATTCTCTTTTCAACTACAAATGTTATGTAATTTATTTATTTCATCTTCATTTAGTTTCCAAATACTAGTTCTTTGTTCATCAAGGAATGCACCTTTCAACTACACAAATAATGTAATGTACTTTATTTCCTCTTTATTTGGTTTCTTATGGTTAAGTCTTTGATAAACAAGAGCCTGGAATTTGGATTAATCATTTTATGTAATGAACTGTTTTTTCATCTTTATTTGGTATATTAGGGTTCACAAGGAAGGACCTTTCAACTACTAATGTTATGTAATGTATTTACTTTCTTTCATTTGGTACCTAATGGACAGGTCTTTAGTCAACAAGGATGGGATATTCCATCTACTCATATTATTTAAAGCACTTGTTTTCTCTTTATTTGCTTCTTTTTTTGTTAATCTTTGGTCGATAAGGTTTAATCCTTTCAAATACTCATAATATGTATAATATTCCTTTCTTTTCATTAGGTTTATTATGGTATGGAATTAAGCTTAAATGGGACAGACCTTTCAAATACTTATATAATATAACGTAGTTTTTTTCTCTTAATTTGTTTTTTAATGACTAAGTATTTGGTCAACATGGATCAGACCTTTCAGCGAATCATATTATGTAATCTACTTCTTACGTGTTTATTGGGTTTCTTTCGATTAAGTCGTTGATCAAGAAGTGTTTCTATTTTCAACAACTAATTTTATAAGATGCATTTATTTAGTCATCTTTTGTAGTCTAATTACTAGGTTTTTATCCATCAAGGAATGAATATTTCAACTACTCAAATCATGTAATGTACTTTATTTCCTAACTATTTGGTTTCCCATGATTATGGCTATGACCAACCCAGACTAGACGTTTCAACTACTCATTGTACGTAATGTACTTATTTATTTTTATTTGGTTTATTAGGGTTTAGTATTTTATTAACAAGATATTAACATTTCAACTAACCATGTTATGTCTCATGTAGTTTCTTACTTTTATTTGAGTTTTAAGGAATAGGTGTTTGGTCAATAAAGAAGGTACCTTAGAAATACTCTTATTATTATGTAAATCACTTATTTTCTCTTCAATTTATTCTTTATGGTTGATTCTTGGGTTGATAAGGATTTATGCTTTCAATTACTCATAGTATGTTTAATATTTCCTTTATTTCCATTTGGTTTATAATGGTTTGAGATTTGTTTTACATGTAAAGGACCTTTAAACTACTCATATTTTATAGTTTAGTTGCTATCTATTTATTTTGATTTTAACGACTAAATCTTTGGTCAGCAAGAATCAGACCTTTCAACTCATCATATTAACTTACTACTTCTTACCTATTTATTTGGTTTCTTACCTTTAAGTCTCTGATCAACAAGGGGTTCACTAGTTAATTACTTATATTGTGTAATGTATTTCTTTTATCTTTATTTAGTTTCTAATCACTAGGTATTTGTTCATTAAGTAATTGACCTTTCAACTTCTCAATGTTTGTAATGTACATTCTTTCCTTTTTATTTGGACTCTTGATATAAGTCTTTCATCTACAAGGGTCATACATTTCAACTGCTTATTATGTGTAATGTATTATGCTTCTCTTTAATTGGTTTGTAAGGGTTATATATATTTTATTAACAAGGGATGAACCTTTCAACTACACACATAATGTAATGTAGTTTGTTACTTTCATTTGGTTTTTAAAAACTATGCCTTTGGTCAACAAATAAGGAACCTTTTAATTACTCATAGTATGTAAAACACGTATTTTTCTTCATTTTCTTCTTTACAGTCGAGTCTTTGTTCGATAAGGTTTGTTCTATTCAACTGATCATAATATGTGTAATATTTCCTTTCTTTTTATTAGGTTTATTATGGTTTGTGTTTGGTTTAATCGGGATGGACATTTCAACTACCAATATTATTTAATTAGTTCCTTTCTCTTTATTTGGTGTTTAATAACTAAGTCTTTAGTCAACAAGGACCACATGTTTCAACTAATCATATTATGTAAAGTAATTCTTACATGTTTATTTGGTTTCTTATGATTAAGTCTTTGATCAACAAGGGATTCTCTTTTCAACTACAAATGTTATGTAATTTATTTATTTCATCTTCATTTAGTTTCCAAATACTAGTTCTTTGTTCATCAAGGAATGCACCTTTCAACTACACAACTAATGTAATGTACTTTATTTCCTCTTTATTTGGTTTCTTATGGTTAAGTCTTTGATAAACAAGAGCCTGGAATTTGGATTAATCATTTTATGTAATGAACTGTTTTTTCATCTTTATTTGGTATATTAGGGTTCACAAGGAAGGACCTTTCAACTACTAATGTTATGTAATGTATTTACTTTCTTTCATTTGGTACCTAATGGACAGGTCTTTAGTCAACAAGGATGGGATATTCCATCTACTCATATTATTTAAAGCACTTGTTTTCTCTTTATTTGCTTCTTTTTTTGTTAATCTTTGGTCGATAAGGTTTAATCCTTTCAAATACTCATAATATGTATAATATTCCTTTCTTTTCATTAGGTTTATTATGGTATGGAATTAAGCTTAAATGGGACAGACCTTTCAAATACTTATATAATATAACGTAGTTTCTTTCTCTTAATTTTTTTTTAATGACTAAGTATTTGGTCAACATGGATCGGACCTTTCAGCGAATCATATTATGTAATCTACTTCTTACATGTTTATTGGGATTCTTTCGATTAAGTCGTTTATCAAGAATGTTTCTATTTTCAACAACTAATTTTATAAGATGCATTTATTTAGTCATCTTTTGTAGTCTAATCACTAGGTTTTTATCCATCAAGGAATGAATATTTCAACTACTCAAATCATGTAATGTACTTTATTTCCTAACTATTTGGTTTCCCATGATTATGGCTATGACCAACCCAGACTAGACGTTTCAACTACTCATTGTACGTAATGTACTTATTTATTTTTATTTGGTTTATTAGGGTTTAGTATTTTATTAACAAGATATTAACATTTCAACTAACCATGTTATGTCTCATGTAGTTTCTTACTTTTATTTGAGTTTTAAGGAATAGGTGTTTGGTCAATAAAGAAGGTACCTTAGAAATACTCTTATTATTATGTAAATCACTTATTTTCTCTTCAATTTATTCTTTATGGTTGATTCTTGGGTTGATAAGGATTTATGCTTTCAATTACTCATAGTATGTTTAATATTTCCTTTATTTCCATTTGGTTTATAATGGTTTGAGATTTGTTTTACATGTAAAGGACCTTTAAACTACTCATATTTTATAGTTTAGTTGCTATCTATTTATTTTGATTTTAACGACTAAATCTTTGGTCAGCAAGAATCAGACCTTTCAACTCATCATATTAACTTACTACTTCTTACCTATTTATTTGGTTTCTTACCTTTAAGTCTCTGATCAACAAGGGGTTCACTATTCAATTACTTATATTGTGTAATGTATTTCTTTTATCTTTATTTAGTTTCTAATCACTAGGTATTTGTTCATTAAGTAATTGACCTTTCAACTTCTCAATGTTTGTAATGTACATTCTTTCCTTTTTATTTGGACTCTTGATATAAGTCTTTCATCTACAAGGGTCATACATTTCAACTGCTTATTATGTGTAATGTATTATGCTTCTCTTTAATTGGTTTGTAAGGGTTATATATATTTTATTAATAAGGGATGAACCTTTCAACTACACACATAATGTAATGTAGTTTGTTACTTTCATTTGGTTTTTAAAAACTATGCCTTTGGTCAACAAATAAGGAACCTTTTAATTACTCATAGTATGTAAAACACGTATTTTTCTTCATTTTCTTCTTTACAGTCGAGTCTTTGTTCGATAAGGTTTGTTCTATTCAACTGATCATAATATGTGTAATATTTCCTTTCTTTTTATTAGGTTTATTATGGTTTGTGTTTGGTTTAATCGGGATGGACATTTCAACTACCAATATTATTTAATTAGTTCCTTTCTCTTTATTTGGTTTTTAATAACTAAGTCTTTAGTCAACAAGGACCACATGTTTCAACTAATCATATTATGTAAAGTAATTCTTACATGTTTATTTGGTTTCTAATGATTAAGTCTTTGATCAACAAGGGATTCTCTTTTCAACTACAAATGTTATGTAATTTATTTATTTTATCTTCATTTAGTTTCCAAATACTAGTTCTTTGTTCATCAAGGAATGCACCTTTCAACTACACAAATAATGTAATGTACTTTATTTCCTCTTTATTTGGTTTCTTATGGTGAAGTCTTTGATAAACAAGAGTCTGGAATTTGGATTAATCATTTTATGTAATCAACTATTTTTTCATCTTTATTTGGTATATTAGGGTTCACAAGGAAGGACCTTTCAACTACTAATGTTATGTAATGTATTTACTTTCTGTCATTTGGTACCTAATGGACAGGTCTTTAGTCAACAAGGATGGGATATTCCATCTACTCATATTATTTAAAGCACTTGTTTTCTCTTTATTTGCTTCTTTTTTTGTTAATCTTTGGTCGATAAGGTTTAATCCTTTCAAATACTCATAATATGTATAATATTCCTTTCTTTTCATTAGGTTTATTATGGTATGGAATTAAGCTTAAATGGGACAGACCTTTCAAATACTTATATAATATAACGTAGTTTCTTTCTCTTAATTTGTTTTTTAATGACTAAGTATTTGGTCAACATGGATCAGACCTTTCAGCGAATCATATTATGTAATCTACTTCTTACGTGTTTATTGGGTTTCTTTCAATTAAGTCGTTGATCAAGAAGTGTTTCTATTTTCAACAACTAATTTTATAAGATGAATTTATTTAGTCATCTTTTGTAGTCTAATTACTAGGTTTTTATCCATCAAGGAATGAATATTTCAACTACTCAAATCATGTAATGTACTTTATTTCCTAACTATTTGGTTTCCCATGATTATGGCTATGACCAACCCAGACTAGACGTTTCAACTACTCATTGTACGTAATGTACTTATTTATTTTTATTTGGTTTATTAGGGTTTAGTATTTTATTAACAAGATATTAACATTTCAACTAACCATGTTATGTCTCATGTAGTTTCTTACTTTTATTTGAGTTTTAAGGAATAGGTGTTTGGTCAATAAAGAAGGTACCTTAGAAATACTCTTATTATTATGTAAATCACTTATTTTCTCTTCAATTTATTCTTTATGGTTGATTCTTGGGTTGATAAGGATTTATGCTTTCAATTACTCATAGTATGTTTAATATTTCCTTTATTTCCATTTGGTTTATAATGGTTTGAGATTTGTTTTACATGTAAAGGACCTTTAAACTACTCATATTTTATAGTTTAGTTGCTATCTATTTATTTTGATTTTAACGACTAAATCTTTGGTCAGCAAGAATCAGACCTTTCAACTCATCATATTAACTTACTACTTCTTACCTATTTATTTGGTTTCTTACCTTTAAGTCTCTGATCAACAAGGGGTTCACTATTCAATTGCTTATATTGTGTAATGTATTTCTTTTATCTTTATTTAGTTTCTAATCACTAGGTATTTGTTCATTAAGTAAATGACCTTTCAACTTCTCAATGTTTGTAATGTACATTCTTTCCTTTTTATTTGGACTCTTGATATAAGTCTTTCATCTACAAGGGTCATACATTTCAACTGCTTATTATGTGTAATGTATTATGCTTCTCTTTAATTGGTTTGTAAGGGTTATATATATTTTATTAACAAGGGATGAACCTTTCAACTACACACATAATGTAATGTAGTTTGTTACTTTCATTTGGTTTTTAAAAACTATGCCTTTGGTCAACAAATAAGGAACCTTTTAATTACTCATAGTATGTAAAACACGTATTTTTCTTCATTTTCTTCTTTACAGTCGAGTCTTTGTTCGATAAGGTTTGTTCTATTCAACTGATCATAATATGTGTAATATTTCCTTTCTTTTTATTAGGTTTATTATGGTTTGTGTTTGGTTTAATCGGGATGGACATTTCAACTACCAATATTATTTAATTAGTTCCTTTCTCTTTATTTGGTGTTTAATAACTAAGTCTTTAGTCAACAAGGACCACATGTTTCAACTAATCATATTATGTAAAGTAATTCTTACATGTTTATTTGGTTTCTTATGATTAAGTCTTTGATCAACAAGGGATTCTCTTTTCAACTACAAATGTTATGTAATTTATTTATTTCATCTTCATTTAGTTTCCAAATACTAGTTCTTTGTTCATCAAGGAATGCACCTTTCAACTACACAACTAATGTAATGTACTTTATTTCCTCTTTATTTGGTTTCTTATGGTTAAGTCTTTGATAAACAAGAGCCTGGAATTTGGATTAATCATTTTATGTAATGAACTGTTTTTTCATCTTTATTTGGTATATTAGGGTTCACAAGGAAGGACCTTTCAACTACTAATGTTATGTTATGTATTTACTTTCTTTCATTTGGTACCTAATGGACAGGTATTTAGTCAACAAGGATGGGATATTCCATCTACTCATATTATTTAAAGCACTTGTTTTCTCTTTATTTGCTTCTTTTTTTGTTAATCTTTGGTCGATAAGGTTTAATCCTTTCAAATACTCATAATATGTATAATATTCCTTTCTTTTCATTAGGTTTATTATGGTATGGAATTAAGCTTAAATGGGACAGACCTTTCAAATACTTATATAATATAACGTAGTTTCTTTCTCTTAATTTTTTTTTAATGACTAAGTATTTGGTCAACATGGATCGGACCTTTCAGCGAATCATATTATGTAATCTACTTCTTACATGTTTATTGGGTTTCTTTCGATTAAGTCGTTTATCAAGAATGTTTCTATTTTCAACAACTAATTTTATAAGATGCATTTATTTAGTCATCTTTTGTAGTCTAATCACTAGGTTTTTATCCATCAAGGAATGAATATTTCAACTACTCAAATCATGTAATGTACTTTATTTCCTAACTATTTGGTTTCCCATGATTATGGCTATGACCAACCCAGACTAGACGTTTCAACTACTCATTGTACGTAATGTACTTATTTATTTTTATTTGGTTTATTAGGGTTTAGTATTTTATTAACAAGATATTAACATTTCAACTAACCATGTTATGTCTCATGTAGTTTCTTACTTTTATTTGAGTTTTAAGGAATAGGTGTTTGGTCAATAAAGAAGGTACCTTAGAAATACTCTTATTATTATGTAAATCACTTATTTTCTCTTCAATTTATTCTTTATGGTTGATTCTTGGGTTGATAAGGATTTATGCTTTCAATTACTCATAGTATGTTTAATATTTCCTTTATTTCCATTTGGTTTATAATGGTTTGAGATTTGTTTTACATGTAAAGGACCTTTAAACTACTCATATTTTATAGTTTAGTTGCTATCTATTTATTTTGATTTTAACGACTAAATCTTTGGTCAGCAAGAATCAGACCTTTCAACTCATCATATTAACTTACTACTTCTTACCTATTTATTTGGTTTCTTACCTTTAAGTCTCTGATCAACAAGGGGTTCACTATTCAATTACTTATATTGTGTAATGTATTTCTTTTATCTTTATTTAGTTTCTAATCACTAGGTATTTGTTCATTAAGTAATTGACCTTTCAACTTCTCAATGTTTGTTATGTACATTCTTTCCTTTTTATTTGGACTCTTGATATAAGTCTTTCATCTACAAGGGTCATACATTTCAACTGCTTATTATGTATAATGTATTATGCTTCTCTTTAATTGGTTTGTAAGGGTTATATATATTTTATTAATAAGGGATGAACCTTTCAACTACACACATAATGTAATGTAGTTTGTTACTTTCATTTGGTTTTTAAAAACTATGCCTTTGGTCAACAAATAAGGAACCTTTTAATTACTCATAGTATGTAAAACACGTATTTTTCTTCATTTTCTTCTTTACAGTCGAGTCTTTGTTCGATAAGGTTTGTTCTATTCAACTGATCATAATATGTGTAATATTTCCTTTCTTTTTATTAGGTTTATTATGGTTTGTGTTTGGTTTAATCGGGATGGACATTTCAACTACCAATATTATTTAATTAGTTCCTTTCTCTTTATTTGGTTTTTAATAACTAAGTCTTTAGTCAACAAGGACCACATGTTTCAACTAATCATATTATGTAAAGTAATTCTTACATGTTTATTTGGTTTCTAATGATTAAGTCTTTGATCAACAAGGGATTCTCTTTTCAACTACAAATGTGATGTAATTTATTTATTTCATCTTCATTTAGTTTCCAAATACTAGTTCTTTGTTCATCAAGGAATGCACCTTTCAACTACACAAATAATGTAATGTACTTTATTTCCTCTTTATTTGGTTTCTTATGGTTAAGTCTTTGATAAATAAGAGCCTGGAATTTGGATTAATCATTTTATGTAATGAACTATTTTTTCATCTTTATTTGGTATATTAGGGTTCACAAGGAAGGACCTTTCAACTACTAATGTTATGTAATGTATTTACTTTCTGTCATTTGGTACCTAATGGACAGGTCTTTAGTCAACAAGGATGGGATATTCCATCTACTCATATTATTTAAAGCACTTGTTTTCTCTTTATTTGCTTCTTTTTTTGTTAATCTTTGGTCGATAAGGTTTAATCCTTTCAAATACTCATAATATGTATAATATTCCTTTCTTTTCATTAGGTTTATTATGGTATGGAATTAAGCTTAAATGGGACAGACCTTTCAAATACTTATATAATATAACGTAGTTTCTTTCTCTTAATTTGTTTTTTAATGACTAAGTATTTGGTCAACATGGATCAGACCTTTCAGCGAATCATATTATGTAATCTACTTCTTACGTGTTTATTGGGTTTCTTTCAATTAAGTCGTTGATCAAGAAGTGTTTCTATTTTCAACAACTAATTTTATAAGATGAATTTATTTAGTCATCTTTTGTAGTCTAATTACTAGGTTTTTATCAATCAAGGAATGAATATTTCAACTACTCAAATCATGTAATGTACTTTATTTCCTAACTATTTGGTTTCCCATGATTATGGCTATGACCAACCCAGACTAGACGTTTCAACTACTCATTGTACGTAATGTACTTATTTATTTTTATTTGGTTTATTAGGGTTTAGTATTTTATTAACAAGATATTAACATTTCAACTAACCATGTTATGTCTCATGTAGTTTCTTACTTTTATTTGAGTTTTAAGGAATAGGTGTTTGGTCAATAAAGAAGGTACCTTAGAAATACTCTTATTATTATGTAAATCACTTATTTTCTCTTCAATTTATTCTTTATGGTTGATTCTTGGGTTGATAAGGATTTATGCTTTCAATTACTCATAGTATGTTTAATATTTCCTTTATTTCCATTTGGTTTATAATGGTTTGAGATTTGTTTTACATGTAAAGGACCTTTAAACTACTCATATTTTATACTTTAGTTGCTATCTATTTATTTTGATTTTAACGACTAAATCTTTGGTCAGCAAGAATCAGACCTTTCAACTCATCATATTAACTTACTACTTCTTACCTATTTATTTGGTTTCTTACCTTTAAGTCTCTGATCAACAAGGGGTTCACTATTCAATTGCTTATATTGTGTAATGTATTTCTTTTATCTTTATTTAGTTTCTAATCACTAGGTATTTGTTCATTAAGTAAATGACCTTTCAACTTCTCAATGTTTGTAATGTACATTCTTTCCTTTTATTTGGACTCTTGATATAAGTCTTTCATCTACAAGGGTCATACATTTCAACTGCTTATTATGTGTAATGTATTATGCTTCTCTTTAATTCGTTTGTTAGGGTTATATATATTTTATTAACAAGGGATGAACCTTTCAACTACACATATAATGTAATGTAGTTTGTTACTTTCATTTGGTTTTTAAAAACTATGCCTTTGGTCAACAAATAAGGAACCTTTTAATTACTCATAGTATGTAAAACACGTATTTTTCTTCATTTTCTTCTTTACAGTCGATTCTTTGTTCGATAAGGTTTGTTCTATTCAACTGATCATAATATGTGTAATATTTCCTTTCTTTTTATTAGGTTTATTATGGTTTGTGTTTGGTTTAATCGGGATGGACATTTCAACTACCAATATTATTTAATTAGTTCCTTTCTCTTTATTTGGTTTTTAATAACTAAGTATTTAGTCAACAAGGACCACATGTTTCAACTAATCATATTATGTAAAGTAATTCTTACATGTTTATTTGGTTTCTTATGATTAAGTCTTTGATCAACAAGGGATTCTCTTTTCAACTACAAATGTTATGTAATTTATTTATTTCATCTTCATTTAGTTTCCAAATACTAGTTCTTTGTTCATCAAGGAATGCACCTTTTAACTACACAAATAATGTAATGTACTTTATTTCCTCTTTATTTGGTTTCTTATGGTTAAGTCTTTGATAAACAAGAGCCTGGAATTTGGATTAATCATTTTATGTAATGAACTGTTTTTTCATCTTTATTTGGTATATTAGGGTTCACAAGGAAGGTCCTTTCAACTACTAATGTTATGTAATGTATTTACTTTCTTTCATTTGGTACCTAAGGGACAGGTCTTTAGTCAACAAGGATGGGATATTCCATCTACTCATATTATTTAAAGCACTTGCTTTCTCTTTATTTGCTTCTTTTTTTGTTAATCTTTGGTCGATAAGGTTTAATCCTTTCAAATACTCATAATATGTATAATATTCCTTTCTTTTCATTAGGTTTATTATGGTATGGAATTAAGCTTAAATGGGACCGACCTTTCAAATACTTATATAATATAACGTAGTTTCTTTCTCTTAATTTTTTTTAATGACTAAGTATTTGGTCAACATGGATCAAACCTTTCAACGAATCATATTATGTAATCTACTTCTTACGTGTTTATTGTGTTTCTTTCGATTAAGTCGTTGATCAAGAAGTGTTTCTATTTTCAACAACTAATTTTATAAGATGCATTTATTTAGTCATCTTTTTTAGTCTAATTACTAGGTTTTTATCCATCAAGGAATGAATATTTCAACTACTCAAATCATGTAATGTACTTTATTTCCTAACTATTTGGTTTCCCATGATTATGGCTATGACCAACCCAGACTAGACGTTTCAACTACTCATTGTACGTAATGTACTTATTTATTTTTATTTGGTTTATTAGGGTTTACTATTTTATTAACAAGATATTAACATTTCAACTAACCATGTTATGTCTCATGTAGTTTCTTACTTTTATTTGAGTTTTAAGGAATAGGTGTTTTGTCAATAAAGAAGGTACCTTAGAAATACTCTTATTATTATGTAAATCACTTATTTTCTCTTCAATTTATTCTTTATGGTTGATTCTTGGGTTGATAAGGATTTATGCTTTCAATTACTCATAGTATGTTTAATATTTCCTTTATTTCCATTTGGTTTATAATGGTTTGAGATTTGTTTTACATGTAAAGGACCTTTAAACTACTCATATTTTATAGTTTAGTTGCTATCTATTTATTTTGATTTTAACGACTAAATCTTTGGTCAGCAAGAATCAGACCTTTCAACTCATCATATTAACTTACTACTTCTTACCTATTTATTTGGTTTCTTACCTTTAAGTCTCTGATCAACAAGCGGTTCACTATTCAATTACTTATATTGTGTAATGTATTTCTTTTTACTTTATTTAGTTTCTAATCACTAGGTATTTGTTCATTAAGTAATTGACCTTTCAACTTCTCAATGTTTGTAATGTACATTCTTTCCTTTTTATTTGGACTCTTGATGTAAGTCTTTCATCTACAAGGGTCATACATTTCAACTGCTTATTATGTGTAATGTATTATGCTTCTCTTTAATTGGTTTGTTAGGGTTATATATATTTTATTAACAAGGGATGAACCTTTCAACTACACACATAATGTAATGTAGTTTGTTACTTTCATTTGCTTTTTAAAAACTATGCCTTTGGTCAACAAATAAGGAACCTTTTAATTACTCATAGTATGTAAAACACGTATTTTTCTTCATTTTCTTCTTCACAGTCGAGTCTTTGTTCGATAAGGTTTGTTCTATTCAACTGATCTTAATATGTGTAATATTTCCTTTCTTTTTATTAGGTTTATTATGGTTTGTGTTTGGTTTAATCGGGATGGACATTTCAACTACCAATATTATTTAATTAGTTCCTTTATCTTTATTTGGTTTTTAATAACTAAGTATTTCTTCAACAAGGACCACATGTTTCAACTAATCATATTATGTAAAGTAATTCTTACATGTTTATTTGGTTTCTTATGATTCAGTCTTTGATCAACAAGGGATTCTCTTTTCAACTACAAATGTTATGTAATTTATTTATTTCATCTTCATTTAGTTTCCAAATACTAGTTCTTTGTTCATCAAGGAATGCACCTTTCAACTACACAAATAATGTAATGTACTTTATTTCCTCTTTATTTGGTTTCTTATGGTTAAGTCTTTGATAAACAAGAGCCTGGAATTTGGATTAATCATTTTATGTAATGAATTGTTTTTTCATCTTTATTTGGTATATTAGGGTTCACAAGGAAGGACCTTTCAACTACTAATGTTATGTAATGTATTTACTTTCTTTCATTTGGTACCTAATGGACAGGTCTTTAGTCAACAAGGATGGGATATTCCATCTACTCATATTATTTAAAGCACTTGTTTTCTCTTTATTTGCTTCTTTTTTTGTTAATCTTTGGTCGATAAGGTTTAATCCTTTCAAATACTCATAATATGTATAATATTCCTTTCTTTTCATTAGGTTTATTATGGTATGGAATTAAGCTTAAATGGGACCGACCTTTCAAATACTTATATAATATAACGTAGTTTCTTTCTCTTAATTTGTTTTTTAATGACTAAGTATTTGGTCAACATGGATCAGACCTTTCAGCGAATCATATTATGTAATCTACTTCTTACGTGTTTATTGGGTTTCTTTCGATTAAGTCGTTTATCAAGAAGTGTTTCTATTTTCAACAAGTAATTTTATAAGATGCATTTATTTAGTCATCTTTTGTAGTCTAATTACTAGGTTTTTATCCATCAAGGAATGAATATTTCAACTACTCAAATCATGTAATGTACTTTATTTCCTAACTATTTAGTTTCCCATGATTATGGCTATGACCAACCCAGACTAGACGTTTCAACTACTCATTGTACGTAATGTAGTTATTTATTTTTATTTGGTTTATTAGGGTTTAGTATTTTATTAACAAGATATTAACATTTCAACTAATCATGTTATGTCTCATGTAGTTTCTTACTTTTATTTGAGTTTTAAGGAATAGGTGTTTGGTCAATAAAGAAGGTACCTTAGAAATACTCTTATTATTATGTAAATCACTTATTTTCTCTTCAATTTATTCTTTATGGTTGATTCTTGGGTTGATAAGGATTTATGCTTTCAATTACTCATAGTATGTTTAATATTTCCTTTATTTCCATTTGGTTTATAATGGTTTGAGATTTGTTTTACATGTAAAGGACCTTTAAACTACTCATATTTTATAGTTTAGTTGCTATCTATTTATTTTGATTTTAACGACTAAATCTTTGGTCAGCAAGAATCAGACCTTTCAACTCATCATATTAACTTACTACTTCTTACCTATTTATTTGGTTTCTTACCTTTAAGTCTCTGATCAACAAGGGGTTCACTATTCAATTACTTATATTGTGTAATGTATTTCTTTTATCTTTATTTAGTTTCTAATCACTAGGTATTTGTTCATTAAGTAATTGACCTTTCAACTTCTCAATGTTTGTAATGTACATTCTTTCCTTTTTATTTGGACTCTTGATATAAGTCTTTCATCTACAAGGGTCATACATTTCAACTGCTTATTATGTGTAATGTATTATGCTTCTCTTTAATTCGTTTGTTAGGGTTATATATATTTTATTAACAAGGGATGAACCTTTCAACTACACACATAATGTAATGTAGTTTGTTACTTTCATTTGGTTTTTAAAAACTATGCCTTTGGTCAACAAATAAGGAACCTTTTAATTACTCATAGTATGTAAAACACGTATTTTTCTTCATTTTCTTCTTTACAGTCGAGTCTTTGTTCGATAAGGTTTGTTCTATTCAACTGATCATAATATGTGTAATATTTCCTTTCTTTTTATTAGGTTTATTATGGTTTGTGTTTGGTTTAATCGGGATGGACATTTCAACTACCAATATTATTTAATTAGTTCCTTTCTCTTTATTTGGTTTTTAATAACTAAGTATTTAGTCAACAAGGACCACATGTTTCAACTAATCATATTATGTAAAGTAATTCTTACATGTTTATTTGGTTTCTTATGATTAAGTCTTTGATCAACAAGGGATTCTCTTTTCAACTACAAATGTTATGTAATTTATTTATTTCATCTTCATTTAGTTTCCAAATATTAGTTCTTTGTTCATCAAGGAATGCACCTTTCAACTACACAAATAATGTAATGTACTTTATTTCCTCTTTATTTGGTTTCTTATGGTTAAGTCTTTGATAAACAAGAGCCTGGAATTTGGATTAATCATTTTATGTAATGAACTGTTTTTTCATCTTTATTTGGTATATTAGGGTTCACAAGGAAGGTCCTTTCAACTACTAATGTTATGTAATGTATTTACTTTCTTTCATTTGGTACCTAAGGGACAGGTCTTTAGTCAACAAGGATGGGATATTCCATCTACTCATATTATTTAAAGCACTTGTTTTCTCTTTATTTGCTTCTTTTTTTGTTAATCTTTGGTCGATAAGGTTTAATCCTTTCAAATACTCATAATATGTATAATATTCCTTTCTTTTCATTAGGTTTATTATGGTACGAAATTAAGCTTAAATGGGACCGACCTTTCAAATACTTATAAAATATAACGTAGTTTCTTTCTCTTAATTTTTTTTTAATAACTAAGTATTTGGTCAACATGGATCGGACCTTTCAGCGAATCATATTATGTAACCTACTTCTTACGTGTTTATTGGGTTTCTTTCGATTAAGTCGTTTATCAAGAATGTTTCTATTTTAAACAACTAATTTTATAAGATGCATTTATTTAGTCATCTTTTTTAGTCTGATTACTAGGTGTTTATCCATCAAGGAATGAATATTTCAACTACTCAAATCATGTAATGTACTTTATTTCCTAACTATTTGGTTTCCCATGATTATGGCTATGACCAACCCAGACTAGACGTTTCAACTACTCATTGTACGTAATGTAGTTATTTATTTTTATTTGGTTTATTAGGGTTTAGTATTTTATTAACAAGATATTAACATTTCAACTAATCATGTTATGTCTCATGTAGTTTCTTACTTTTATTTGAGTTTTAAGGAATAGGTGTTTGGTCAATAAAGAAGGTACCTTAGAAATACTCTTATTATTATGTAAATCACTTATTTTCTCTTCAATTTATTCTTTATGGTTGATTCTTGGGTTGATCTTATGCTTTCAATTACTCATAGTATGTTTAATATTTCCTTTATTTCAATTTGGTTTATAATGGTTTTAGATTTGTTTTACATGTAAAGGACCTTTAAACTACTCATATTTTATAGCTTAGTTGCTATCTATTTATTTTGATTTTAACGACTAAATCTTTGGTCAGCAAGAATCAGACCTTTCAACTCATCATATTAACTTACTACTTCTTACCTATTTATTTGGTTTCTTACCTTATGAGTAGATGAAATATCCCTTCCTTATTGACTAAAGACCTAGCCATTAGGAACCAAATGAAAGAAAGAAAATACCTTACATAACATTAGTAGTTGAAAGGTCCTTCCTTGTGAACCCTAATATACCAAATAAAGATGAAAAAAAGTTCATTACATAAAATGATTAGTCTAAATTCCAGGCTCATGTTTATCAAAGACTTAACCATAAGAAACCAAATAAAGAGGAAATAAAGGACATTACATTATTTGTGTAGTTGAAAGGTACATTCCTTGATGAACAAAGAACTAGTATTCGGAAACTAAATAAAGATGAAATAAATACATAACATAACATTTGTAGTTGAAAAGAGAATCCCTTGTTGATCAACGACTTAATCATAATAAATAAAATAAACATGTAAGAATTACTTTACATAATATGATTGTTGAAACATGTGGTACTTGTTGACTAAAGACTTAGTTATTAAAAACCAAATAAAGAGAAAGGAACTAATTAAATGATATTGGTAGTCGAAATTTCCATCCCGATTAAATCAAGCACAAGCCATAATAAACCAAATAAAAAGAAAGGAAATATTACACATATTATGATCATTCGAATAGAAAAAACCTTATCGAATAAAGACTCGACCATAAAGAAGAAAATGAAGAAAAATACGTGCTTTACATACTATGAGTAATTAAAAGGTTCCTTCTTTATTGACCAAAGGCATAGTTTTCCGAAACCAAATGAAAGAAACAAACTACATTACATTATGTGTGTAGTTGAAAAGTTTATACCTTGTTAATAAAATATATATAACCCTAAAAAACCAATTAAAGAGAAGCATAGTACATTACACATCATAAGCAGTTGAAATGTATGTCCCTTGTAGATCAAAGACTTACATTAAGAATCCAAATAAAAATGAAAGAATGTACGTTACAAACTTTGAGAAGTTGAAAGGTCAATTACTTAATGAACAAAGACCTAGTAATAAGAAACTAAAGAAACCAAATAAATAGGTAAGAAGTAGTAAACTAATATAATGAGTTGAAAGGTCAGAGACTTAAAGGTAAGAAACCAAATAAATAGGTAAGAAGTAGTAAACTAATATAATGAGTTGAAAGGTCAGAGACTTAGTCATTAAAATCAAAATAAATAGATAGCTACTAAACTATAAAATAAGAGTAGTTTAAAGGTCCTTTCCATGTAAAACAAATCTCAAACCATTATAAACCAAATGGATATAAAAGAAATATTACACATACTATGAGTAATTGAAAGAATCATTCCTTATCAACCCAAGAACCCAACATAAAGAAGCAACTGAAGAGAAAATAAGTAATTTAGATACGAAGAGTATTTCAAAGGTACCTTCTTTACTGACAAAACACCTATTCCTTAAAACCCAACTAAAAGTAAGAAACTACATGAGACATAACATGAGTAGTTGAAATGTTAATATCTTATTAATCGAAGACTAAACCCTAATAAACCAAACAAAAATAAATAAGTACATTACGTACAATGAGTAGTTGAAATGTCTAGTCTGGGTTGCTCAAAGCCATAATCATGGGAAAGAAAATAGTTAGGAAATAAAGTACATTACATGAGTTGAGTAGTTGAAATATTAATTCCTTGATGGATAAAAACCTAGTAATTAGACTAAAAAAGATGACTAAATAAATGCTTCTTATAAAATTAGTAGTTGAAAATAGAAACGCTTCTAGATCAAAGACTAAATCGAAAGAAAATAAATAAACATGTAAGAAGTAGATTACATAATATGATTTGCTGAAAGGTCCGATCCATGTTGACCAAATACTTAATCATTAAAAAACAAAGGAAGAGAAAGAAACTACGTTATATTATATAAGTATTTGAAAGGTCTATCCCATTTAAGCTTATTTCCAAACCATAATAATCTTAAAGAAAATAAAGGAATATTATACATACTATGAGTATTTGAAAGGATTAAACTTTAACGACCAAAGATTTACAAAAAAAGAAGCATATAAAGAGAAAATAAGTGCTTTAGATGATATGAGTAGATGAAATATCCCTTCCTTATTGACTAAAGACCTAGCCATTAGGAACCAAATGAAAGAAAGAAAATACCTTACATAACATTAGTAGTTGAAAGGTCCTTCCTTGTGAACCCTAATATACCAAATAAAGATGAAAAAAAGTTCATTACATAAAATTATTAGTCCAAATTCCAGGCTCATGTTTATCAAAGACTTAACCATAAGAAACCAAATAAAGAGGAAATAAAGGACATTACATTATTTGTGTAGTTGAAAGGTGCATTCCTTGATGAACAAAGAACTAGTATTTGGAAACTAAATAAAGATGAAATAAATACATTACATAACATTTGTAGTTGAAAAGAGAATCCCTTGTTGATCAACGACTTTATCATAATAAACAAAATAAACATGTAAGAATTACTTTACATAATATGATTGTTGAAACATGTGGTCCTTGTTGACTAAAGACTTAGTTATTAAAAACCAAATAAAGAGAAAGGAACTAATTAAATGATATTGGTAGTTGAAATTTCCATCCCGATTAAATCAAACATAAACCATAATAAACCAAATCAAAAGAAAGGAAATTTTACACATATTATGATCAGTCGAATAGAAAAAACCTTATCGAACAAAGACTCGACCATAAAGAAGAAAATGAAGAAAAATACGTGCTTTACATACTATGAGTAATTAAAAGGTTCCTTCTTTATTGACCAAAGGCATAGTTTTCTGAAACCAAATGAAAGAAACAAACTACATTACATTATGTGTGTAATTGAAAAGTTTAAACCTTGTTAATAAAATATATATAACCCTAAAAAACCAATTAAAGAGAAGCATAGTACATTACACATAATAAGCAGTTGAAATGTATGTCCCTTGTAGATCAAAGACTTACATTAAGAATCCAAATAAAAATGAAAGAATGTACGTTACAAACTTTGAGAAGTTGAAAGGTCAATTACTTAATGAACAAAGACCTAGTAATAAGAAACTAAAAAAATATAAAATAAATACATTACATAACATTAGTAATTCAATAGTGAACCCCTTGTTGGTCAGAGACTTAAAGGTAAGAAACCAAATAAATAGGTAAGAAGTAGTAAACTAATATAATGAGTTGAAAGGTCAGAGTCTTAGTCATCAAAATAAAAATAAATAGATAACAACTAAACTATAAAATAAGAGTAGTTTAAAGGTCCTTTCCATGTAAAACAAATCTCAAACCATTATAAACCAAATGGAAATAAAAGAAATATTACACATACTATGAGTAATTGATAGAATCATTCCTTATCAACCCAAGAACCCAACATAAAGAAGCAATTGAAGAGAAAATAAGTGATTTAGATATGAAGAGTATTTCAAAGGTACCTTCTTTACTGACAAAACACCTATTCCTTAAAACCCAACTAAAAGTAAGAAACTACATGAGACATAACATGATTAGTTGAAATGTTAATATCTTGTTAATCGAAGACTAAACCCTAATAAACCTATTAAAAATAAATAAGTACATTACGTACAATGAGTAATTGAAATGTCTAGTCTGGGTTGCTCAAAGCCATAATCATGGGAAAGCAAATAGTTAGGAAATAAAGTACATTACATGAGTTGAGTAGTTGAAATATTCATTCCTTGATGGATAAAAACCTAGTAATTAGACTAAAAAAGATGACTAAATAATTGCTTCTTATAAAATTAGTAGTTGAAAATATAAACGCTTCTTGATCAAAGACTAAATCGAAAGAAAATAAATAAACATGTAAGAAGTAGATTACATAATATGATTTGCTGAAAGGTCCGATCCATGTTGACCAAATACTTAGTCATTAAAAAACAAAGGAAGAGAAAGAAACTACGTTATATTATATAAGTATTTGAAAGGTATATCCCATTTAAGCTTATTTCCAAACCATAATAAACTTAATGAAAATAAAGGAATATTATACATACTATGAGTATTTGAAAGGATTAAACTTTAACGACCAAAGATTTACAAAAAAAAAAGCAAATAAAGAGAAAACAAGTGCTTTAGATGATATGAGTAGATGAAATATCCCTTCCTTATTGACTAAAGACCTAGCCATTAGGAACCAAATGAAAGAAAGAAAATACATTACATAACATTAGTAGTTGAAAGGTCCTTCCTTGTGAACCCTAATATACCAAATAAAGATGAAAAAAAGTTCATTACATAAAATGATTAGTCCAAATTCCAGGCTCATGTTTATCAAAGACTTAACCATAAGAAACCAAATAAAGAGGAAATAAAGGACATTACATTATTTGTGTAGTTGAAAGGTGCATTCCTTGATGAACAAAGAACTAGTATTTGGAAACTAAATAAAGATGAAATAAATACATTACATAACATGTGTAGTTGAAAAGAGAAACCCTTGTTGATCAACGACTTAATCATAATAAACAAAATAAACATGTAAGAATTACTTTACATAATATGATTGTTGAAACATGTGGTCCTTGTTGACTAAAGACTTAGTTATTAAAAACCAAATAAAGAGAAAGAACTAATTAAATAATATTGGTAGTTTAAACAAAGACTCGACCATAAAGAAGAAAATGAAGAAAAATACGTGCTTTACATACTATGAGTAATTGAAAGGTTCCTTCTTTATTGACCAAAGGCATAGTTTTCTGAAACCAAATGAAAGAAACAAACTACATTACATTATGTGTGTAGTTGAAAAGTTTATACCTTGTTAATAAAATATATATAACCCTAAAAAACCAATTAAAGAGAAGCATAGTACATTACACATAATAAGCAGTTGACATGTATGTCCCTTGTAGATCAAAGACTTACATTAAGAATCCAAATAAAAATGAAAGAATGTACGTTACAAACTTTGAGAAGTTGAAAGGTCAATTACTTAATGAACAAAGACCTAGTAATAAGAAACTTAATAAATATAAAATAAATACATTACATAACATTAGTAATTAAATAGTGAACCCCTTGTTGGTCAGAGACTTAAAGGTAAGAAACCCAATAAATAGGTAAGAAGTAGTAAACTAATATAATGAGTTGAAAGGTCAGAGTCTTAGTCATCAAAATCAAAATAAATAGATAGCAACTACACTATAAAATAAGAGTAGTTTAAAGGTCCTTTCCATGTAAAACAAATCTCAAACCATTATAAACCAAATGGAAATAAAAGAAATATTACACATACTATGAGTAATTGAAAGAATCATTCCTTATCAACCCAAGAACCCAACATAAAGAAGAAATTGAAGAGAAAATAAGTGATTTAGATACGAAGAGTATTTCAAAGGTACCTTCTTTACTGACCAAACACATATTCCTTAAAACCCAACTAAAAGTAAGAAACTACATGAGACATAACATGATTAGTTGAAATGTTAATATCTTGTTAATCAAAGACTAAACCCTAATAAACCAAATAAAAATAAATAAGTACATTACGTACATTGCGTAGTTGAAATGTCTAGTCTGGGTTGCTCAAAGCCATAATCATGGGAAAGCAAATAGTTAGGAAATAAAGTACATTACATGAGTTAAGTAGTTGAAATATTCATTCCTTGATGGATAAAAACCTAGTAATTAGACTTAAAAAGATGACTAAATAAATGCTTCTTATAAAATTAGTAGTTGAAAATAGAAACGCTTCTTGATCAAAGACTAAATCGAAAGAAAACAAATAAACATGTAAGAAGTAGATTACATAATATGATTTTCTGAAAGGTCCGATCCATGTTGACCAAATACTTAGTCATTAAAAAACAAAGGAAGAGAAAGAAACTACGTTATTTTATATAAGTATTTGAAAGGTCTATCCCATTTAAGCTTATTTCCAAACCATATTAAACTTAATGAAAATAAAGGAATATTATACATACTATGAGTATTTGAAAGGATTAAACTTTATCGACCAAAGATTTACAAAAAAAGAAGCAAATAAAGAGAAAACAAGTGCTTTAGATGATATGAGTAGAAGAAATATCCCTTCCTTATTGACTAAAGACCTAGCCATTAGGAACCAAATGAAATAAAGAAAATACCTTACATATAACATTAGTAGTTGAAAGGTCCTTCCTTGTGAATCCTAATATACCAAATAAAGATGAAAAAAAGTTCATTACATAAAATGATTAGTCCAAATTCCAGGCTCATGTTTATCAAAGCTTAACCATAAGAAACCAAATAAAGAGGAAATAAAGGACATTACATTATTTGTGTAGTTGAAAGGTGCATTCCTTGATGAAGAAAGAACTAGTATTTGGAAACTAAATAAAGATGAAATAAATACATTACATAACATCTGTAGTTGAAAAGAGAATCCCTTGTTGATGAACGACTTAATCATAATAAACAAAATAAACATGTAAGAATTACTTTACATAATATGATTGTTGAAACATGTGGTCCTTGTTGACTATTGACTTAGTTATTAAAAACCAAATAGAGAGAAAGAAACTAATTAAATGATATTGGTAGTTGAAATGTCCATCCCGATTAAACCACACACAAACCATAATAAACAAAATCAAAAGAAATGAAATATTACACATATTAGGATCAGTCGAATCCTTATCGAACAAAGACTCGACCATAAAGAAGAAAATGAAGAAAAATATGTGCTTTACATACTATGAGTAATTGAAAGGTTCCTTCTTTATTGACCAAAGGCATAGTTTTCCGAAACCAAATGAAAGAAACAAACTACATTACATTATGTGTGTAATTGAAAAGTTCATACCTTGTTAATAAAATATATATATATATATAACCCTAAAACCCAATTAAAGAGAAGCATAGTACATTACACATATTAAGAAGTTGAAATGTATGACCCTTGTAGATCAAAGACTTACATTATGAAGAAATTGAAATGTATGACCCTTGTAGATCAAAGACTTACATTATGAGTATTTGAAAGGATTAAACTTTATCGACCAAAGATTTACAAAAAAAGAAGCAAATAAAGAGAAAACAAGTGCTTTAGATGATATGAGTAGATGAAATATCCCTTCCTTATTGACTAAAGACCTAGCCATTAGGAACCAAATGAAAGAAAGAAAATACCTTACATATAACATTAGTAGTTGAAAGGTCCTTCCTGTGAACCCTAATATACAAAATAAAGATGAAAAAAAGTTCATCACATAAAATGATTAGTCCAAATTCCAGGCTCATGTTTATCAAAGACTTAACCATATGAAACCAAATAAAGATGAAATAAAGGACATTACATTATTTGTGTAGTCAAAAGGTGCATTCCTTGATGAAGAAAGAACTAGTATTTGGAAACTAAATAAAGATGAAATAAATACATTACATAACATCTGTAGTTGAAAAGAGAATCCCTTGTTGATGAACGACTTAATCATAATAAACAAAATAAACATGTAAGAATTACTTTACATAATATGATTGTTGAAACATGTGGTCCTTGTTGACTATTGACTTAGTTATTAAAAACCAAATAGAGAGAAAGAAACTAATTAAATGATATTGGTAGTTGAAATGTCCATCCCGATTAAACCACACACAAACCATAATAAACAAAATCAAAAGAAATGAAATATTACACATATTATGATCAGTCGAATAGAACAAACCTTATCGAACAAAGACTCGACCATAAAGAAGAAACTGAAGAAAAATGCGTGCTTTACATACTATGAGTAATTGAAAGGTTCCTTCTTTATTGACCAAAGGCATAGTTTTCTGAAACCAAATGAAAGAAACAAACTACATTACATTATGTGTGTAGTTGAAAAGTTCATACCTTGTTAATAATATATATATATATATATATATATATATATATATATATATATATATATATATATATATATATATATATATATATATATATATATATATATATATATATATATATATATATATATATAACCCTAAAAACCAATTAAAGAGAAGCATAGTACATTACACATATTAAGAAGTTGAAATGTATGACCCTTGTAGATCAAAGACTTACATTAAGAATCCAAATAAAAATGAAATAATGTACGTTACAAACTTTGAGAAATTGAAAGTTCAATTACTTAATGAACAAAGACCTAGTAATAAGAAACTTAATAAATATAAAATAAATACATTACATAACATTAGTAATTAAATAGTGAACCCCTTGTTGGTCAGAGACTTAAAGGTAAGAAACCAAATAAATAGGTAAGAAGTAGTAAACTAATATAATGAGTTGAAAGGTCAGAGTCTTAGTCATCAAAATCAAAATAAATAGATAGCAACTACACTATAAAATAAGAGTAGTTTAAAGGTCCTTTCCATGTAAAACAAATCTCAAACCATTATAAACCAAATGGAAATAAAATAAATATTACACATACTATGAGTAATTGAAAGAATCATTCCTTATCAACACAAGAACCCAACATAAAGAAGCAATTGAAGAGAAAATAAGTGATTTAGATACGAAGAGTATTTCAAAGGTACCTTCTTTACTGACCAAACACATATTCCTTAAAACCCAACTAAAAGTAAGAAACTACATGAGACATAACATGATTAGTTGAAATGTTAATATCTTGTTAATCGAAGACTAAACCCTAATAAACCAAATAAAAATAAATAAGTACATTACGTACATTGCGTAGTTGAAATGTCTAGTCTGGGTTGGTCAAAGCCATAATCATGGGAAAGCAAATAGTTAGGAAATAAAGTACATTACATGAGTTAAGTAGTTGAAATATTCATTCCTTGATGGATAAAAACCTAGTAATTAGACTTAAAAAGATGACTAAATAAATGCTTCTTATAAAATTAGTAGTTGAAAATAGAAACGCTTCTTGATCAAAGACTAAATCGAAAGAAAATAAATAAACATGTAAGAAGTAGATTACATAATATGATTTGCTGAAAGGTCCGATCCATGTTGACCAAATACTTAGTCATTAAAAAACAAAGGAAGAGAAAGAAACTACGTTATTTTATATAAGTATTTGAAAGGTCTATCCCATTTAAGCTTATTTCCAAACCATAATAAACTTAATGAAAATAAAGGAATATTATACATACTATGAGTATTTGAAAGGATTAAACTTTATCGACCAAAGATTTACAAAAAAAGAAGCAAATAAAGAGAAAACAAGTGCTTTAGATGATATGAGTATATGAAATATCCCTTCCTTATTGACTAAAGACCTAGCCATTAGGAACCAAATGAAAGAAAGAAAATACATTACATATAACATTAGTAGTTGAAAGGTCCTTCCTTGTGAACCCTAATATACCAAATAAAGATGAAAAAAAGTTAATCACATAAAATGATTAGTCCAAATTCCAGGCTCATGTTTATCAAAGACTTAACCATATGAAACCAAATAAAGATGAAATAAAGGACATTACATTATTTGTGTAGTCAAAAGGTGCATTCCTTGATGAAGAAAGAACTAGTATTTGGAAACTAAATAAAGATGAAATAAATACATTACATAACATCTGTAGTTGAAAAGAAAATCCCTTGTTGATGAACGACTTAATCATAATAAACAAAATAAACATGTAAGAATTACTTTACATAATATGATTGTTGAAACATGTGGTCCTTGTTGACTATTGACTTAGTTATTAAAAACCAAATAGAGAGAAAGAAACTAATTAAATGATATTGGTAGTTGAAATGTCCATCCCGATTAAACCACACACAAACCATAATAAACAAAATCAAAAGAAAGGAAATATTACACATATTCTGATCAGTCGAATAGAACAAACCTTATCGAACAAAGAGTCGACCATAAAGAAGAAAATCAAGAAAAATACGTGCTTTACATACTATGAGTAATTGAAAGGTTCCTTCTTTATTGACCAAAGGCATAGTTTTTTGAAACCAAATGAAAGAAACAAACTACATTACATTATGTGTGTAGTTGAAAGGTTCATACCTTGTTAATAAAATATATATAACCCTAAAAAACCAATTAAAGAGAAGCATAGTACATTACACATATTAAGAAGTTGAAATGTATGACCCCTGTAGATCAAAGACTTACATTAAGAATCCAAATAAAAATGAAAGAATGTACGTTACAAACTTTGAGAAGTTGAAAGGTCAATAACTTCATGAACAAAGACCTAGTAATAAGAAACTAAATAAATATAAAAGAAATACATTACATAACATTAGTAATTGAATAGTGAACCCCTTGTTGGTCAAAGACTTATAGGTAAGAAACCAAATAAATAGGTAAGAAGTAGTAAACTAATATAATGAGTTGCAAGGTCAGATTCTTAGTCATCAAAATCAAAATAAATAGATAACAACTACACTATAAAATAAGAGTAGTTTAAAGGTCCTTTCCATGTAAAACAAATCTCAAACCATTATAAACCAAATGGAAATAAAATAAATATTACACATACTATGAGTAATTGAAAGAATCATTCCTTATCAACCCAAGAACCCAACATAAAGAAGCAAGTGAAGAGAAAATAAGTGATTTAGATACGAAGAGTATTTCAAAGGTACCTTCTTTACTGACCAAACACATATTCCTTAAAACCCAACTAAAAGTAAGAAACTACATGAGACATAACATGATTAGTTGAAATGTTAATATCTTGTTAATCGAAGACTAAACCCTAATAAACCAAATAAAAATAAATAAGTACATTACGTACATTGCGTAGTTGAAATGTCTAGTCTGGGTTGGTCAAAGCCATAATCATGGGAAAGCAAATAGTTATGAAATAAAGTACATTACATGAGTTAAGTAGTTGAAATATTCATTCCTTGATGGATAAAAACCTAGTAATTAGACTAAAAAAGATGACTAAATAAATGTTTCTTATAAAATTAGTAGTTGAAAATAGAAACGCTTCTTGATCAAAGACTAAATCGAAAGAAAATAAATATACATGTAAGAAGTAGATTACATAATATGATTTGCTGAAAGGTCCGATCCATGTTGACCAAATACTTAGTCATTAAAAAACAAAGGAAGAGAAAGAAACTACGTTATTTTATATAAGTATTTGAAAGGTCTATCCCATTTAAGCTTATTTCCAAACCATAATAAACTTAATGTAAATAAAGGAATATTATACATACTAAGAGTATTTGAAAGGATTAAACTTTATCGACCAAAGATTTACAAAAAAAGAAGCAAATAAAGAGAAAACAAGTGCTTTAGATGATATGAGTAGATGAAATATCCCTTCCTTATTGACTAAAGACCTAGCCATTAGGAACCAAATGAAAGAAAGAAAATACATTACATATAACATTAGTAGTTGAAAGGTCCTTCCTTGTGAACCCTAATATACTAAATAAAGATGAAAAAAAGTTCATCACATAAAATGATTAGTCCAAATTCCAGGCTCATGTTTATCAAAGACTTAACCATAAGAAACCAAATAAAGATGAAATAAAGGACATTACATTATTTGTGTAGTTGAAAGGTGCATTCCTTGATGAACAAAGAACTAGTATTTGGAAACTAAATAAAGATGAAATAAATACATTACATAACATCTGTAGTTGAAAAGAGAATCCCTTGTTGATCAACGACTTAATCATAAGAAACAAAATAAACATGTAAGAATTACTTTACATAATATGATTGTTGAAACATGTGGTCCTTGTTGACTATTGACTTAGTTATTAAAAACCAAATAGAGAGAAAGAAACTAATTAAATGATATTGGTAGTTGAAATGTCCATCCCGATTAAACCACACACAAACCATAATAAACAAAATCAAAAGAAAGGAAATATTACACATATTCTGATCAGTCGAATAGAACAAACCTTATCGAACAAAGAGTCGACCATAAAGAAGAAAATGAAGAAAAATACGTGCTTTACATACTATGAGTAATTGAAAGGTTCCTTCTTTATTGACCAAAGGCATAGTTTTTTGAAACCAAATGAAAGAAACAAACTACATTACATTATGTGTGTAGTTGAAAAGTTTATACCTTGTTAATAAAATATATATAACCCTAAAAAACCAATTAAAGAGAAGCATAGTACATTACACATATTAAGAAGTTGAAATGTATGACCCTTGTAGATCAAAGACTTACATTAAGAATCCAAATAAAAATGAAAGAATGTACGTTAAAACTTTGAGAAGTTGAAAGGTCAATAACTTAATGAACAAAGACCTAGTAATAAGAAACTAAATAAATATAAAAGAAATACATTACATAACATTAGTAATTGAATAGTGAACCCCTTGTTGGTCAGAGACTTATAGGTAAGAAACCAAATAAATAGGTAAAAAGTAGTAAACTAATATAATGAGTTGAAAGGTCAGAGTCTTAGTCATCAAAATAAAAATAAATAGATAGCAACTACACTATAAAATAAGAGTAGTTTAAAGGTCCTTTCCATGTAAAACAAATCTCAAACCATTATAAACCAAATGGAAATAAAATAAATATTACACGTACTATGAGTAATTGAAAGAATCATTCCTTATAACCCAAGAACCCAACATAAAGAAGCAATTGAAGAGAAAATAAGTGATTTACATACGAAGAGTATTTCAAAGGTACCTTCTTTATTGACCAAACACATATTCCTTAAAACCCAACTAAAAGTAAGAAACTACATGAGACATAACATGATTAGTTGAAATGTTAATATCTTGTTAATCGAAGACTAAACCCTAATAAACCAAATAAAAATAAATAAGAACATTACGTACATTGCGTAGTTGAAATGTCTAGTCTGGCTTGGTCAAAGCCATAATCATGGGAAAGCAAATAGTTAGGAAATAAAGTACATTACATGAGTTAAGTAGTTGAAATATTCATTCCTTGATGGATAAAAACCTAGTAATTAGACTAAAAAAGATGACTAAATAAATGCTTCTTATAAAATTAGTAGTTGAAAATAGAAACGCTTCTTGATCAAAGACTAAATCGAAAGAAAATAAATAAACATGTAAGAAGTAGATTACATAATATGATTTGCTGAAAGGTCCGATCCATGTTGACCAAATACTTGGTCATTAAAAAACAAAGGAAGAGAAAGAAACTACGTTATATTATATAAGTATTTGAAAGGTCTATCCCATTTAAGCTTATTTCCAAACCATAATAAACTTAATGTAAATAAAGGAATATTATACATACTATGAGTATTTGAAAGGATTAAACTTTATCGACCAAAGATTTACAAAAAAAGAAGCAAATAAAGAGAAAACAAGTGCTTTAGATGATATGAGTAGATGAAATATCCCTTCCTTATTGACTAAAGACCTAGCCATTAGGAACCAAATGAAAGAAAGAAAATACATTACATATAACATTAGTAGTTGAAAGGTCCTTCCTTGTGAACCCTAATATACCAAATAAAGATGAAAAAAAGTTCATCACATAAAATGATTAGTCCAAATTCCAGGCTCATGTTTATCAAAGACTTAACCATAAGAAACCAAATAAAGATGAAATAAAGGACATTATTTGTTTAGTCAAAAGGTGCATTCCTTGATGAAGAAAGAACTAGTATTTGGAAACTAAATAAAGATGAAATAAATACATTACATAACATCTGTAGTTGAAAAGAGAATCCCTTGTTGATGAACGACTTAATCATAATAAACAAAATAAACATGTAAGAATTACTTTACATAATATGATTGTTGAAACATGTGGTCCTTGTTGACTATTGACTTAGTTATTAAAAACCAAATAGAGAGAAAGAAACTAATTAAATGATATTGGTAGTTGAAATGTCCATCCCGATTAAACCACACACAAACCATAATAAACAAAATCAAAAGAAAGGAAATATTACACATATTCTGATCAGTCGAATAGAACAAACCTTATCGAACAAAGACTCGACCATAAAGAAGAAAATGAAGAAAAATACGTGCTTTACATACTATGAGTAATTGAAAGGTTCCTTCTTTATTGACCAAAGGCATAGTTTTTTGAAACCAAATGAAAGAAACAAACTACATTACATTATGTGTGTAGTTGAAAAGTTCATACCTTGTTAATAAAATATATATAACCCTAAAAAACCAATTAAAGAGAAGCATAGTACATTACACATATTAAGAAGTTGAAATGTATGACCCCTGTAGATCAAAGACTTACATTAAGAATCCAAATAAAAATGAAAGAATGTACGTTACAAACTTTGAGAAGTTGAAAGGTCAATAACTTAATGAACAAAGACCTAGTAATAAGAAACTAAATAAATATAAAAGAAATACATTACATAACATTAGTAATTGAATAGTGAACCCCTTGTTGGTCAGAGACTTATAGGTAAGTAACCAAATAAATAGGTAAGAAGTAGTAAACTAATATAATGAGTTGAAAGGTCAGAGTCTTAGTCATCAAAATCAAAATAAATAGATAGCAACTACACTATAAAATAAGAGTAGTTTAAAGGTCCTTTCCATGTAAAACAAATCTCAAACCATTATAAACCAAATGGAAATAAAATAAATATTACACATACTATGAGTAATTGAAAGAATCATTCCTTATCAACCCAAGAACCCAACATAAAGAAGCAATTGAAGAGAAAATAAGTGATTTAGATACGAAGAGTATTTCAAAGGTACCTTCTTTACTGACCAAACACCTATTCCTTAAAACCCAACTAAAAGTAAGAAACTACATGAGACATAACATGATTAGTTGAAATGTTAATATCTTGTTAATCGAAGACTAAACCCTAATAAACCAAATAAAAATAAATAAGAACATTACGTACATTGCGTAGTTGAAATGTCTAGTCTGGCTTGGTCAAAGCCATAATCATGGGAAAGCAAATAGTTAGGAAATAAAGTACATTACATGAGTTAAGTAGTTGAAATATTCATTCCTTGATGGATAAAAACCTAGTAATTAGACTAAAAAAGATGACTAAATAAATGCTTCTTATAAAATTAGTAGTAGAAAATAGAAACGCTTCTTGATCAAAGACTAAATCGAAAGAAAATAAATAAACATGTAAGAAGTAGATTACATAATATGATTTGCTGAAAGGTCCGATCCATGTTGACCAAATACTTGGTCATTAAAAAACAAAGGAAGAGAAAGAAACTACGTTATATTATATAAGTATTTGAAAGGTCTATCCCATTTAAGCTTATTTCCAAACCATAATAAACTTAATGTAAATAAAGGAATATTATACATACTATGAGTATTTGAAAGGATTAAACTTTATCGACCAAAGATTTACAAAAAAAGAAGCAAATAAAGAGAAAACAAGTGCTTTAGATGATATGAGTAGAAGAAATATCCCTTCCTTATTGACTAAAGACCTAGCCATTAGGAACCAAATGAAATAAAGAAAATACCTTACATACAACATTAGTAGTTGAAAGGTCCTTCCTTGTGAATCCTAATATACCAAATAAAGATGAAAAAAAGTTCATTACATAAAATGATTAGTCCAAATTCCAGGCTCATGTTTATCAAAGACTTAACCATAAGAAACCAAATAAAGAGGAAATAAAGGACATTACATTATTTGTGTAGTTGAAAGGTGCATTCCTTGATGAAGAAAGAACTAGTATTTGGAAACTAAATAAAGATGAAATAAATACATTACATAACATCTGTAGCTGAAAAGAGAATCCCTTGTTGATCAACGACTTAATCATAAGAAACAAAATAAACATGTAAGAATTACTTTACATAATATGATTGTTGAAACATGTGGTCCTTGTTGACTATTGACTTAGTAATTAAAAACCAAATAGAGAGAAAGAAACTAATTAAATGATATTGGTAGTTGAAATGTCCATCCCGATTAAACCACACACAAACCATAATAAACAAAATCAAAAGAAAGGAAATATTACACATATTCTGATCAGTCGAATAGAACAAACCTTATCGAACAAAGAGTCGACCATAAAGAAGAAAATGAAGAAAAATGCGTGCTTTACATACTATGAGTAATTGAAAGGTTCCTTCTTTATTGACCAAAGGCATAGTTTTTTGAAACCAAATGAAAGAAACAAACTACATTACATTATGTGTGTAGTTGAAAAGTTCATACCTTGTTAATAAAATATATATAACCCTAAAAAACCAATTAAAGAGAAGCATAGTACATTACACATATTAAGAAGTTGAAATGTATGACCCCTGTAGATCAAAGACTTACATTAAGAATCCAAATAAAAATGAAAGAATGTACGTTATAAACTTTGAGAAGTTGAAAGGTCAATAACTTAATGAACAAAGACCTAGTAATAAGAAACTAAATAAATATAAAAGAAATACATTACATAACATTAGTAATTGAATAGTGAACCCCTTGTTGGTCAGAGACTTATAGGTAAGTAACCAAATAAATAGGTAAGAAGTAGTAAACTAATATAATGAGTTGAAAGGTCAGAGTCTTAGTCATCAAAATCAAAATAAATAGATAGCAACTACACTATAAAATAAGAGTAGTTTAAAGGTCCTTTCCATGTAAAACAAATCTCAAACCATTATAAACCAAATGGAAATAAAATAAATATTACACATACTATGAGTAATTGAAAGAATCATTCCTTATCAACCCAAGAACCCAACATAAAGAAGCAATTGAAGAGAAAATAAGTGATTTAGATACGAAGAGTATTTCAAAGGTACCTTCTTTACTGACCAAACACCTATTCCTTAAAACCCAACTAAAAGTAAGAAACTACATGAGACATAACATGATTAGTTGAAATGTTAATATCTTGTTAATCGAAGACTAAACCCTAATAAACCAAATAAAAATAAATAAGAACATTACGTACATTGCGTAGTTGAAATGTCTAGTCTGGCTTGGTCAAAGCCATAATCATGGGAAAGCAAATAGTTAGGAAATAAAGTACATTACATGAGTTAAGTAGTTGAAATATTCATTCCTTGATGGATAAAAACCTAGTAATTAGACTAAAAAAGATGACTAAATAAATGCTTCTTATAAAATTAGTAGTAGAAAATAGAAACGCTTCTTGATCAAAGACTAAATCGAAAGAAAATAAATAAACATGTAAGAAGTAGATTACATAATATGATTTGCTGAAAGGTCCGATCCATGTTGACCAAATACTTGGTCATTAAAAAACAAAGGAAGAGAAAGAAACTACGTTATATTATATAAGTATTTGAAAGGTCTATCCCATTTAAGCTTATTTCCAAACCATAATAAACTTAATGTAAATAAAGGAATATTATACATACTATGAGTATTTGAAAGGATTAAACTTTATCGACCAAAGATTTACAAAAAAAGAAGCAAATAAAGAGAAAACAAGTGCTTTAGATGATATGAGTAGAAGAAATATCCCTTCCTTATTGACTAAAGACCTAGCCATTAGGAACCAAATGAAATAAAGAAAATACCTTACATACAACATTAGTAGTTGAAAGGTCCTTCCTTGTGAATCCTAATATACCAAATAAAGATGAAAAAAAGTTCATTACATAAAATGATTAGTCCAAATTCCAGGCTCATGTTTATCAAAGACTTAACCATAAGAAACCAAATAAAGAGGAAATAAAGGACATTACATTATTTGTGTAGTTGAAAGGTGCATTCCTTGATGAAGAAAGAACTAGTATTTGGAAACTAAATAAAGATGAAATAAATACATTACATAACATCTGTAGCTGAAAAGAGAATCCCTTGTTGATCAACGACTTAATCATAAGAAACAAAATAAACATGTAAGAATTACTTTACATAATATGATTGTTGAAACATGTGGTCCTTGTTGACTATTGACTTAGTTATTAAAAACCAAATAGAGAGAAAGAAACTAATTAAATGATATTGGTAGTTGAAATGTCCATCCCGATTAAACCACACACAAACCATAATAAACAAAATCAAAAGAAAGGAAATATTACACATATTCTGATCAGTCGAATAGAACAAACCTTATCGAACAAAGAGTCGACCATAAAGAAGAAAATGAAGAAAAATGTGTGCTTTACATACTATGAGTAATTGAAAGGTTCCTTCTTTATTGACCAAAGGCATAGTTTTTTGAAACCAAATGAAAGAAACAAACTACATTACATTATGTGTGTAGTTGAAAAGTTCATACCTTGTTAATAAAATATATATAACCCTAAAAAACCAATTAAAGAGAAGCATAGTACATTACACATATTAAGAAGTTGAAATGTATGACCCCTGTAGATCAAAGACTTACATTAAGAATCCAAATAAAAATGAAAGAATGTACGTTACAAACTTTGAGAAGTTGAAAGGTCAATAACTTAATGAACAAAGACCTAGTAATAAGAAACTAAATAATATATAAAAGAAATACATTACATAACATTAGTAATTGAATAGTGAACCCCTTGTTGGTCAGAGACTTATAGGTAAGTAACCAAATAAATAGGTAAGAAGTAGTAAACTAATATAATGAGTTGAAAGGTCAGAGTCTTAGTCATCAAAATCAAAATAAATAGATAGCAACTACACTATAAAATAAGAGTAGTTTAAAGGTCCTTTCCATGTAAAACAAATCTCAAACCATTATAAACCAAATGGAAATAAAATAAATATTACACATACTATGAGTAGTTGAAAGAATCATTCCTTATCAACCCAAGAACCCAACATAAAGAAGCAATTGAAGAGAAAATAAGTGATTTAGATACGAAGAGTATTTCAAAGGTACCTTCTTTACTGACCAAACACCTATTCCTTAAAACCCAACTAAAAGTAAGAAACTACATGAGACATAACATGATTAGTTGAAATGTTAATATCTTGTTAATCGAAGACTAAACCCTAATAAACCAAATAAAAATAAATAAGAACATTACGTACATTGCGTAGTTGAAATGTCTAGTCTGGCTTGGTCAAAGCCATAATCATGGGAAAGCAAATAGTTATGAAATAAAGTACATTACAATAGTTAAGTAGTTGAAATATTCATTCCTTGATGGATAAAAACCTAGTAATTAGACTAAAAAAGATGACTAAATAAATGCTTCTTATAAAATTAGTAGTAGAAAATAGAAACGCTTCTTGATCAAAGACTAAATCGAAAGAAAATAAATAAACATGTAAGAAGTAGATTACATAATATGATTTGCTGAAAGGTCCGATCCATGTTGACCAAATACTTGGTCATTAAAAAACAAAGGAAGAGAAAGAAACTACGTTATATTATATAAGTATTTGAAAGGTCTATCCCATTTAAGCTTATTTCCAAACCATAATAAACTTAATGTAAATAAAGGAATATTATACATACTATGAGTATTTGAAAGGATTAAACTTTATCGACCAAAGATTTACAAAAAAAGAAGCAAATAAAGAGAAAACAAGTGCTTTAGATGATATGAGTGGAAGAAATATCCCTTCCTTATTGACTAAAGACCTAGCCATTAGGAACCAAATGAAAGAAAGAAAATACCTTACATATAACATTAGTAGTTGAAAGGTCCTTCCTTGTGAATCCTAATATACCAAATAAAGATGAAAAAAAGTTCATTACATAAAATGCTTAGTCCAAATTCCAGGCTCATGTTTATCAAAGACTTAACCATAAGAAACCAAATAAAGAGGAAATAAAGGACATTACATTATTTGTGTAGTTGAAAGGTGCATTCCTTGATGAAGAAAGAACTAGTATTTGGAAACTAAATAAAGATGAAATAAATACATTACATAACATCTGTAGTTGAAAAGAGAATCCCTTGTTGATCAACGACTTAATCATAAGAAACAAAATAAACATGTAAGAATTACTTTACATAATATGATTGTTGAAACATGTGGTCCTTGTTGACTAAAGAATTAGTTATTAAAAACCAAATAAAGAGGAAGAAACTAATTAAATGATATTGGTAGTTGAAATGTCCATCCCGATTAAACCAAACACAAACCATAATAAACCAAATCAAAAGAAAGGAAATATTACACATATTCTGATCAGTCGAATAGAACAAACCTTATCGAACAAAGACTCGACCATAAAGAAGAAAATGAAGAAAAATACGTGCTTTACATACTATGAGTAATTAAAAGGTTCCTTATTTATTGACCAAAGGCATAGTTTTTTGAAAACAAATGAAAGAAACAAACTACATTACATTATGTGTGTAGTTGAAAAGTTCATACCTTGTTAATAAAATATATATAACCCTAAAAAACCAATTAAAGAGAAGCATAGTACATTACACATATTAAGAAGTTGAAATGTATGACCCCTGTAGATCAAAGACTTACATTAAGAATCCAAATAAAAATGAAAGAATGTACGTTACAAACTTTGAGAAGTTGAAAGGTCAATAACTTAATGAACAAAGACCTAGTAATAAGAAACTAAATAAATATAAAAGAAATACATTACATAACATTAGTAATTGAATAGTGAACCCCTTGTTGGTCAGAGACTTATAGGTAAGAAACCAAATAAATAGGTAAGAAGTAGTAAACTAATATAATGAGTTGAAAGGTCAGAGTCTTAGTCATCAAAATCAAAATAAATAGATAGCAACTACACTATAAAATAAGAGTAGTTTAAAGGTCCTTTCCATGTAAAACAAATCTCAAACCATTATAAACCAAATGGAAATAAAAGAAATATTACACATACTATGAGTAATTGAAAGAATCATTCCTTATCAACCCAAGAACCCAACATAAAGAAGCAATTGAAGAGAAAATAAGTGATTTAGATACGAAGAGTATTTCAAAGGTACCTTCTTTACTGACCAAACACCTATTCCTTAAAACCCTACTAAAAGTAAGAAACTACATGAGACATAACATGATTAGTTGAAATGTTAATATCTTGTTAATCGAAGACTAAACCCTAATAAACCAAATAAAAATAAATAAGAACATTACGTACATTGCGTAGTTGAAATGTCTAGTCTGGCTTGGTCAAAGCCATAATCATGGGAAAGCAAATAGTTAGGAAATAAAGTACATTACATGAGTTAAGTAGTTGAAATATTCATTCCTTGATGGATAAAAACCTAGTAATTAGACTAAAAAAGATGACAAAATAAATGCTTCTTATAAAATTAGTAGTTGAAATTAGAAACGCTTCTTGATCAAAGACTAAATCGAAAGAAAATAAATAAACATGTAAGAAGTAGATTACATAATATGATTTGCTGAAAGGTCCGATCCATGTTGACCAAATACTTGGTCATTAAAAATCAAAGGAAGAGAAAGAAACTACGTTATATTATATAAGTATTTGAAAGGTCTATCCCATTTAAGCTTATTTCCAAACCATAATAACCTTAATGTAAATAAAGGAATATTATACATACTATGAGTATTTGAAAGGATTAAACTTTATCGACCAAAGATTTACAAAAAAAGAAGCAAATAAAGAGAAAACAAGTGCTTTAGATGATATGAGTAGATGAAATATCCCTTCCTTATTGACTAAAGACCTAGCCATTAGGAACCAAATGAAAGAAAGAAAATACCTTACATATAACATTAGTAGTTGAAAGGTCCTTCCTTGTGAATCCTAATATACCAAATAAAGATGAAAAAAGTTCATTACATAAAATGCTTAGTCCAAATTCCAGGCTCATGTTTATCAAAGACTTAACCAAAAGAAACCAAATAAAGAGGAAATAAAGGACATTACATTATTTGTGTAGTTGAAAGATGCATTCCTTGATGAACAAAGAACTAGTATTTGGAAACTAAATAAAGATGAAATAAATACATTACATAACATTTGTAGTTGAAAAGAGAATCCCTTGTTAATCAACGACTTAATCATAAAAAACAAAATAAACATGTAAGAATTACTTTACATAATATGATTGTTGAAACATGTGGTCCTTGTTGACTAAAGAATTAGTTATTAAAAACCAAATAGAGAGAAAGAAACTAATTAAATGATATTGGTAGTTGAAATGTCCATCCCGATTAAACCAAACACAAACCATAATAAACCAAATCAAAAGAAAGGAAATATTACACATATTCTGATCAGTCGAATAGAACAAACCTTATCGAACAAAGACTCGACCATAAAGAAGAAAAAGAAGAAAAATACGTGCTTTACATACTATGAGTAATTGAAAGGTTCCTTATTTATTGACCAAAGGCATAGTTTTCCGAAACCAAATGAAAGAAACAAACTACATTACATTATGTGTGTAGTTGAAAAGTTCATACCTTGTTAATAAAATATATATAACCCTAAAAAACCAATTAAAGAGAAGCATAGTACATTACACATATTAAGAAGTTGAAATGTATGACCCCTGTAGATCAAAGACTTACATTAAGAATCCAAATAAAAATGAAAGAATGTACGTTACAAACTTTGAGAAGTTGAAAGGTCAATAACTTAATGAACAAAGACCTAGTAATAAGAAACTAAATAAATATAAAAGAAATACATTACATAACATTAGTAATTGAATAGTGAACCCCTTGTTGGTCAGAGACTTATAGGTAAGAAACCAAATAAATAGGTAAGAAGTAGTAGACTAATATAATGAGTTGAAAGGTCAGAGTCTTAGTCATCAAAATCAAAATAAATAGATAGCAACTACACTATAAAATAAGAGTAGTTTAAAGGTCCTTTCCATGTAAAACAAATATCAAACCATTATCAACCCAAGAACCCAACATAAAGAAGCAATTGAAGAGAAAATAAGTGATTTAGATACGAAGAGTATTTCAAAGGTACCTTCTTTACTGACCAAACACCTATTCCTTAAAACCCAACTAAAAGTAAGAAACTACATGAGACATAACATGATTAGTTGAAATGTTAATATCTTGTTAATCGAAGACTAAACCCTAATAAACCAAATAAAAATAAATAAGAACATTACGTACATTGCGTAGTTGAAATGTCTAGTCTGGCTTGGTCAAAGCCATAATCATGGGAAAGCAAATAGTTAGGAAATAAAGTACATTACATGAGTTAAGTAGTTGAAATATTCATTCCTTGATGGATAAAAACCTAGTAATTAGACTAAAAAAGATGACAAAATAAATGCTTCTTATAAAATTAGTAGTTGAAATTAAAAACGCTTCTTGATCAAAGACTAAATCGAAAGAAAATAAATAAACATGTAAGAAGTAGATTACATAATATGATTTGCTTAAAGGTCCGATCCATGTTGACCAAATACTTGGTCATTAAAAATCAAAGGAAGAGAAAGAAACTACGTTATATTATATAAGTATTTGAAAGGTCTATCCCATTTAAGCTTATTTCCAAACCATAATAACCTTAATGTAAATAAAGGAATATTATACATACTATGAGTATTTGAAAGGATTAAACTTTATCGACCAAATATTTACAAAAAAAGAAGCAAATAAAGAGAAAACAAGTGCTTTAGATGATATGAGTAGATGAAATATCCCTTCCTTATTGACTAAAGACCTAGCCATTAGGAACCAAATGAAAGAAAGAAAATACCTTACATATAACATTAGTAGTTGAAAGGTCCTTCCTTGTGAATCCTAATATACCAAATAAAGATGAAAAAAGTTCATTACATAAAATGATTAGTCCAAATTCCAGGCTCATGTTTATCAAAGACTTAACCAAAAGAAACCAAATAAAGAGGAAATAAAGGACATTACATTATTTGTGTAGTTGAAAGGTGCATTCCTTGATGAACAAAGAACTAGTATTTGGAAACTAAATAAAGATGAAATAAATACATTACATAACATTTGTAGTTGAAAAGAGAATCCCTTGTTAATCAACGACTTAATCATAAAAAACAAAATAAACATGTAAGAATTACTTTACATAATATGATTGTTGAAACATGTGGTCCTTGTTGACTAAAGAATTAGTTATTAAAAACCAAATAGAGAGAAAGAAACTAATTAAATGATATTGGTAGTTGAAATCTCCATCCCGATTAAACCAAACACAAACCATAATAAACCAAATCAAAAGAAAGGAAGTATTACACATATTCTGATCAATCGAATAGAATAAACCTTATCGAACAAAGACTCGACCATAAAGAAGAAAATGAAGAAAAATACGTGCTTTACATACTATGAGTAATTGAAAGGTTCCTTCTTTATTGACCAAAGGCATAGTTTTCCGAAACCAAATGAAAGAAACAAACTACATTACATTATGTGTGTAGTTGAAAAGTTCATACCTTGTTAATAAAATATATATAACCCTAAAAAACCAATTAAAGAGAAGCATAGTACATTACACATATTAAGAAGTTGAAATGTATGACCCCTGTAGATCAAAGACTTACATTAAGAATCCAAATAAAAATGAAAGAATGTACGTTACAAACTTTGAGAAGTTGAAAGGTCAATAACTTAATGAACAAAGACCTAGTAATAAGAAACTAAATAAATATAAAAGAAATACATTACATAACATTAGTAATTGAATAGTGAACCCCTTGTTGGTCAGAGACTTATAGGTAAGAAACCAAATAAATAGGTAAGAAGTAGTAGACTAATATAATGAGTTGAAAGGTCAGAGTCTTAGTCATCAAAATCAAAATAAATAGATAGCAACTACACTATAAAATAAGAGTAGTTTAAAGGTCCTTTCCATGTAAAACAAATCTCAAACCATTAAAAACCAAATGGAAATAAAAGAAATATTACACATACTATGAGTAATTGAAAGAATCATTCCTTATCAACCCAAGAACCCAACATAAAGAAGCAATTAAAGAGAAAATAAGTGATTTAGATACGAAGAGTATTTCAAAGGTACCTTCTTTACTGACCAAACACCTATTCCTTAAAACCCAACTAAAAGTAAGAAACTACATGAGACATAACATGATTAGTTGAAATGTTAATATCTTGTTAATCGAAGACTAAACCCTAATAAACCAAATAAAAATAAATAAGAACATTACGTACATTGCGTAGTTGAAATGTCTAGTCTGGCTTGGTCAAAGCCATAATCATGGGAAAGCAAATAGTTAGGAAATAAAGTACATTACATGAGTTAAGTAGTTGAAATATTCATTCCTTGATGGATAAAAACCTAGTAATTAGACTAAAAAAGATGACAAAATAAATGCTTCTTATAAAATTAGTAGTTGAAATTAGAAACGCTTCTTGATCAAAGACTAAATCGAAAGAAAATAAATAAACATGTAAGAAGTAGATTACATAATATGATTTGCTGAAAGGTCCGATCCATGTTTACCAAATACTTGGTCATTAAAAAACAAAGGAAGAGAAAGAAACTACGTTATATTATATAAGTATTTGAAAGGTCTATCCCATTTAAGCTTATTTCCAAACCATAATAAACTTAATGTAAATAAAGGAATATTATACATACTATGAGTATTTGAAAGGATTAAACTTTATCGACCAAAGATTTACAAAAAAAGAGAAAACAAGTGCTTTAGATGATATGAGTAGATGAAATATCCCTTCCTTATTGACTAAAGACCTAGCCATTAGGAACCAAATGAAAGAAAGAAAATACCTTACATATAACATTAGTAGTTGAAAGGTCCTTCCTTGTGAATCCTAATATACCAAATAAAGATGAAAAAAAGTTCATTACATAAAATGATTAGTCCAAATTCCAGGCTCATGTTTATCAAAGACTTAACCAAAAGAAACCAAATAAAAAGGAAATAAAGGACATTACATTATTTGTGTAGTTGAAAGGTGCATTCCTTGATGAACAAAGAACTAGTATTTGGAATCTAAATAAAGATGAAATAAATACATTACATAACATTTGTAGTTGAAAAGAGAATCCCTTGTTGATCAATGACTTAATCATAAAAAACAAAATAAACATGTAAGAATTACTTTACATAATATGATTGTTGAAACATGTGGTCCTTGTTGACTAAAGAATTAGTTATTAAAAACCAAATAGAGAGAAAGAAACTAATTAAATGATATTGGTAGTTGAAATGTCCATCCCGATTAAACCAAACACAAACCATAATAAACCAAATCAAAAGAAAGGAAATATTACACATATTCTGATCAATCGAATAGAATAAACCTTATCGAACAAAGACTCGACCATAAAGAAGAAAATGAAGAAAAATACGTGCTTTACATACTATGAATAATTGAAAGGTTCCTTCTTTATTGACCAAAGGCATAGTTTTCCGAAACCAAATGAAAGAAACAAACTACATTACATTATGTGTGTAGTTGAAAAGTTCATACCTTGTTAATAAAATATATATAACCCTAAAAAACCAATTAAAGAGAATCATAGTACATTACACATATTAAGAAGTTGAAATGTATGACCCCTGTAGATCAAAGACTTACATTAAGAATCCAAATAAAAATGAAAGAATGTACGTTACAAACTTTGAGAAGTTGAAAGGTTAATAACTTAATGAACAAAGAACTAGTAATAAGAAACTAAATAAATATAAAATAAATACATTACATAACATTAGTAATTGAATAGTGAACCCCTTGTTGGTCAGAGACTTATAGGTAAGAAACCAAATAAATAGGTAAGAAGTAGTAAACTAATATAATGAGTTGAAAGGTCAGAGTCTTAGTCATCAAAATCAAAATAAATAGATAGCAACTACACTATAAAATAAGAGTAGTTTAAAGGTCCTTTCCATGTAAAACAAATCTCAAACCATTATAAACCAAATGGAAATAAAATAAATATTACACATATTATGAGTAATTGAAAGAATCATTCCTTATCAACCCAAGAACCCAACATAAAGAAGCAATTGAAGAGAAAATAAGTGATTTAGATACGAAGAGTATTTCAAAGGTACCTTCTTTACTGACCAAACACCTATTCCTTAAAACCCAACTAAAAGTAAGAAACTACATGAGACATAACATGATTAGTTGAAATGTTAATATCTTGTTAATTGAAGACTAAACCCTAATAAACCAAATAAAAATAAATAAGAACATTACGTACATTGCGTAGTTGAAATGTCTAGTCTGGCTTGGTCAAAGCCATAATCATGGGAAAGCAAATAGTTAGGAAATAAAGTACATTACATGAGTTAAGTAGTTGAAATATTCATTCCTTGATGGATAAAAACCTAGTAATTAGACTAAAAAAGATGACTAAATAAATGCTTCTTATAAAATTAGTAGTAGAAAATAGAAACGCTTCTTGATCAAAGACTAAATCAAAAGAAAATAAATAAACATGTAAGAAGTAGATTACATAATATGATTTGCTGAAAGGTCCGATCCATGTTGACCAAATACTTGGTCATTAAAAAACAAAGGAAGAGAAAGAAACTACGTTATATTATATAAGTATTTGAAAGGTCTATCCCATTTAAGCTTATTTCCAAACCATAATAAACTTAATGTAAATAAAGGAATATTATACATACTATGAGTATTTGAAAGGATTAAACTTTATCGACCAAAGATTTACAAAAAAAGAAGCAAATAAAGAGAAAACAAGTGCTTTAGATGATATGAGTAGAAGAAATATCCCTTCCTTATTGACTAAAGACCTAGCCATTAGGAACCAAATGAAATAAAGAAAATACCTTACATATAACATTAGTAGTTGAAAGGTCCTTCCTTGTGAATCCTAATATACCAAATAAAGATGAAAAAAAGTTCATTACATAAAATGATTAGTCCAAATTCCAGGCTCATGTTTATCAAAGACTTAACCATAAGAAACCAAATAAAGAGGAAATAAAGGACATTACATTATTTGTGTAGTTGAAAGGTGCATTCCTTGATGAAGAAAGAACTAGTATTTGGAAACTAAATAAAGATGAAATAAATACATTACATAACATCTGTAGTTGAAAAGAGAATCCCTTGTTTATCAACGACTTAATCATAAGAAATAAAATAAACATGTAAGAATTACTTTACATAATATGATTGTTGAAACATGTGGTCCTTGTTGACTAAAGAATTAGTTATTAAAAACCAAATAAAGAGGAAGAAACTAATTAAATGATATTGGTAGTTGAAATGTCCATCCCGATTAAACCAAACACAAACCATAATAAACCAAATCAAAAGAAAGGAAATATTACACATATTCTGATCAATCGAATAGAATAAACCTTATCGAACAAAGACTCGACCATAAAGAAGAAAAAGAAGAAAAATACGTGCTTTACATACTATGAGTAATTGAAAGGTTCCTTCTTTATTGACCAAAGGCATAGTTTTCCGAAACCAAATGAAAGAAACAAACTACATTACATTATGTGTGTAGTTGAAAAGTTCATACCTTGTTAATAAAATATATATAACCCTAAAAAACCAATTAAAGAGAATCATAGTACATTACACATATTAAGAAGTTGAAATGTATGACCCCTGTAGATCAAAGACTTACATTAAGAATCCAAATAAAAATGAAAGAATGTACGTTACAAACTTTGAGAAGTTGAAAGGTCAATAACTTAATGAACAAAGAACTAGTAATAAGAAACTAAATAAATATAAAATAAATACATTACATAATATTAGTAATTGAATAGTGAACCCCTTGTTGGTCAGAGACTTATAGGTAAGAAACCAAATAAATAGGTAAGAAGTAGTAAACTAATATAATGAGTTGAAAGGTCAGAGTCTTAGTCATCAAAATCAAAATAAATAGATAGCAACTACACTATAAAATAAGAGTAGTTTAAAGGTCCTTTCCATGTAAAACAAATCTCAAACCATTATAAACCAAATAGAAATAAAAGAAATATTACACATACTATGAGTAATTGAAAGAATCATTCCTTATCAACCCAAGAACCCAACATAAAGAAGCAATTGAAGAGAAAATAAGTGATTTAGATACGAAGAGTATTTCAAAGGTACCTTCTTTACTGACCAAACACCTATTCCTTAAAACCCAACTAAAAGTAAGAAACTACATGAGACATAACATGATTAGTTGAAATGTTAATATCTTGTTAATCGAAGACTAAACCCTAATAAACCAAATAAAAATAAATAAGAACATTACGTACATTGCGTAGTTGAAATGTCTAGTCTGGCTTGGTCAAAGCCATAATCATGGGAAAGCAAATAGTTAGGAAATTAAGTACATTACATGAGTTAAGTAGTTGAAATATTCATTCCTTGATGGATAAAAACCTAGTAATTAGACTAAAAAAGATGACAAAATAAATGCTTCTTATAAAATTAGTAGTTGAAAATAGAAACGCTTCTTGATCAAAGACTAAATTGAAAGAAAATAAATAAACATGTAAGAAGTAGATTACATAATATGATTTGCTGAAAGGTCCGATCCATGTTGACCAAATACTTGGTCATTAAAAATCAAAGGAAGAGAAAGAAACTACGTTATATTATATAAGTATTTGAAAGGACTATCCCATTTAAGCTTATTTCCAAACCATAATAACCTTAATGTAAATAAAGGAATATTATACATACTATTAGTATTTGAAAGGATTAAACTTTATCGACCAAAGATTTACAAAAAAAGAAGCAAATAAAGAGAAAACAAGTGCTTTAGATGATATGAGTAGATGAAATATCCCTTCCTTATTGACTAAAGACCTAGCCATTAGGAACCAAATGAAAGAAAGAAAATACCTTACATATAACATTAGTAGTTGAAAGGTCCTTCCTTGTGAATCCTAATATACCAAATAAAGATGAAAAAAGTTCATTACATAAAATGATTAGTCCAAATTCCAGGCTCATGTTTATCAAAGACTTAACCAAAAGAAACCAAATAAAGAGGAAATAAAGGACATTACATTATTTGTGTAGTTGAAAGGTGCATTCCTTGATGAACAAAGAACTAGTATTTGGAAACTAAATAAAGATGAAATAAATACATTACATAACATTTGTAGTTGAAAAGAGAATCCCTTGTTAATCAACGACTTAATCATAAAAAACAAAATAAACATGTAAGAATTACTTTACATAATATGATTGTTGAAACATGTGGTCCTTGTTGACTAAAGAATTAGTTATTTAAAACCAAATAGAGAGAAAGAAACTAATTAAATGATATTGGTAGTTGAAATGTCCATCCCGATTAAACCAAACACAAACCATAATAAACCAAATCAAAAGAAAGGAAATATTACACATATTCTGATCAATCGAATAGAATAAACCTTATCGAACAAAGACTCGACCATAAAGAAGAAAAAGAAGAAAAATACGTGCTTTACATACTATGAGTAATTGAAAGGTTCCTTCTTTATTGACCAAAGGCATAGTTTTCCGAAACCAAATGAAAGAAACAAACTACATTACATTATGTGTGTAGTTGAAAAGTTCATACCTTGTTAATAAAATATATATAACCCTAAAAAACCAATTAAAGAGAAGCATAGTACATTATACATATTAAGAAGTTGAAATGTATGACCCCTGTAGATCAAAGACTTACATTAAGAATCCAAATAAAAATGAAAGAATGTACGTTACAAACTTTGAGAAGTTGAAAGGTCAATAACTTAATGAACAAAGACCTAGTAATAAGAAACTAAATAAATATAAAAGAAATACATTACATAACATTAGTAATTGAATAGTGAACCCCTTGTTGGTCAGAGACTTATAGGTAAGAAACCAAATAAATAGGTAAGAAGTAGTAGACTAATATAATGAGTTGAAAGGTCAGAGTCTTAGTCATCAAAATCAAAATAAATAGATAGAAACTACACTATAAAATAAGAGTAGTTTAAAGGTCCTTTCCATGTAAAACAAATCTCAAACCATTATAAACCAAATGGAAATAAAAGAAATATTACACATACTATGAGTAATTGAAAGAATCATTCCTTATCAACCCAAGAACCCAACATAAAGAAGCAATTGAAGAGAAAATAAGTGATTTAGATACGAAGAGTTTTTCAAAGGTACCTTCTTTACTGACCAAACACCTATTCCTTAAAACCCAACTAAAAGTAAGAAACTACATGAGACATAACATGATTAGTTGAAATGTTAATATCTTGTTAATCGAAGACTAAACCCTAATAAACCAAATAAAAATAAATAAGAACATTACGTACATTGCGTAGTTGAAATGTCTAGTCTGGATTGGTCAAAGCCATAATCATGGGAAAGCAAATAGTTAGGAAATAAAGTACATTACATGAGTTAAGTAGTTGAAATATTCATTCCTTGATGGATAAAAACCTAGTAATTAGACTAAAAAAGATGACAAAATAAATGCTTCTTATAAAATTAGTAGTTGAAATTAGAAACGCTTCTTGATCAAAGACTAAATCGAAAGAAAATAAATAAACATGTAAGAAGTAGATTACATAATATGATTTGCTGAAAGGTCCGATCCATGTTGACCAAATACTTGGTCATTAAAAAACAAAGGAAGAGAAAGAAACTACGTTATATTATATAAGTATTTGAAAGGTCTATCCCATTTAAGCTTATTTCCAAACCATAATAAACTTAATGTAAATAAAGGAATATTATACATACTATGAGTATTTGAAAGTATTAAACTTTATCGACCAAAGATTTACAAAAAAAGAAGCAAATAAAGAGAAAACAAGTGCTTTAGATGATATGAGTAGATGAAATATCCCTTCCTTATTGACTAAAGACCTAGCCATTAGGAACCAAATGAAAGAAAGAAAATACCTTACATATAACATTAGTAGTTGAAAGGTCCTTCCTTGTGAATCCTAATATACCAAATAAAGATGAAAAAAAGTTCATTACATAAAATGATTAGTCCAAATTCCAGGCTCATGTTTATCAAAGACTTAACCAAAAGAAACCAAATAAAGAGGAAATAAAGGACATTACATTATTTGTGTAGTTGAAAGGTGCATTCCTTGATGAACAAAGAACTAGTATTTGGAAACTAAATAAAGATGAAATAAATACATTACATAACATTTGTAGTTGAAAAGAGAATCCCTTGTTGATCAACGACTTAATCATAAAAAACAAAATAAACATGTAAGAATTACTTTACATAATATGATTGTTGAAACATGTGGTCCTTGTTGACTAAAGAATTAGTTATTAAAAACCAAATAGAGAGAAAGAAACTAATTAAATGATATTGGTAGTTGAAATGTCCATCCCGATTAAACCAAACACAAACCATAATAAACCAAATAAAAAGAAAGGAAATATTACATATATTCTGATCAATCGAATAGAATAAACCTTATCGAACAAAGACTCGACCATAAAGAAGAAAAAGAAGAAAAATACGTGCTTTACATACTATGAATAATTGAAAGGTTCCTTCTTTATTGACCAAAGGCATAGTTTTCCGAAACCAAATGAAAGAAACAAACTACATTACATTATGTGTGTAGTTGAAAAGTTCATACCTTGTTAATAAAATATATATAACCCTAAAAAACCAATTAAAGAGAAGCATAGTACATTACACATATTAAGAAGTTGAAATGTATGACCCCTGTAGATCAAAGACTTACATTAAGAATCCAAATAAAAATGAAAGAATGTACGTTACAAACTTTGAGAAGTTGAAAGGTCAATAACTTAATGAACAAAGAACTAGTAATAAGAAACTAAATAAATATAAAAGAAATACATTACATAACATTAGTAATTGAATAGTGATCCCCTTGTTGGTCAGAGACTTATAGGTAAGAAACCAAATAAATAGGTAAGAAGTAGTAAACTAATATAATGAGTTGAAAGGTCAGAGTCTTAGTCATCAAAATCAAAATAAATAGATAGAAACTACACTATAAAATAAGAGTAGTTTAAAGGTCCTTTCCATGTAAAACAAATCTCAAACCATTATAAACCAAATGGAAATAAAAGAAATATTACACATACTATGAGTAATTGAAAGAATCATTCCTTATCAACCCTAGAACCCAACATAAAGAAGCAATTGGAGAGAAAATAAGTGATTTAGATACGAAGAGTATTTCAAAGGTACCTTCTTTACTGACCAAACACCTATTCCTTAAAACCCAACTAAAAGTAAGAAACTACATGAGACATAACATGATTAGTTGAAATGTTAATATATTGTTAATCGAAGACTAAACCCTAATAAACCAAATAAAAATAAATAAGAACATTACGTACATTGCGTAGTTGAAACGTCTAGTCTGGCTTGGTCAAAGCCATAATCATGGGAAAGCAAATAGTTAGGAAATAAAGTACATTACATGAGTTAAGTAGTTGAAATATTCATTCCTTGATGGATAAAAACCTAGTAATTAGACTAAAAAAGATGACAAAATAAATGCTTCTTATAAAATTAGTAGTTGAAAATAGAAACGCTTCTTGATCAAAGACTAAATCGAAAGAAAATAAATAAACATGTAAGAAGTAGATTACATAATATGATTTGCTGAAAGGACCGATCCATGTTGACCAAATACTTGGTCATTAAAAAACAAAGGAAGAGAAAGAAACTACGTTATATTATATAAGTATTTGAAAGGTCTATCCCATTTAAGCTTATTTCCAAACCATAATAAACTTAATGTAAATAAAGGAATATTATACATACTATGAGTATTTGAAAGGATTAAACTTTATCGACCAAAGATTTACAAAAAAAGAAGCAAATAAAGAGAAAACAAGTGCTTTAGATGATATGAGTAGATGAAATATCCCTTCCTTATTGACTAAAGACCTAGCCATTATGAACCAAATGAAAGAAAGAAAATACCTTACGTATAACATTAGTAGTTGAAAGGTCCTTCCTTGTGAATCCTAATATACCAAATAATGATGAAAAAAAGTTCATTACATAAAATGATTAGTCCAAATTCCAGGCTCATGTTTATCAAAGACTTAACCAAAAGAAACCAAATAAAGAGGAAATAAAGGACATTACATTATTTGTGTAGTTGAAAGGTGCATTCCTTGATGAACAAAGAACTAGTATTTGGAAACTAAATAAAGATGAAATAAATACATTACATAACATTTGTAGTTGAAAAGAGAATCCCTTGTTGATCAACGACTTAATCATAAAAAACAAAATAAACATGTAAGAATTACTTTACATAATATGATTGTTGAAACATGTGGTCCTTGTTGACTAAAGAATTAGTTATTAAAAACCAAATAGAGAGAAAGAAACTAATTAAATGATATTGGTAGTTGAAATGTCCATCCCGATTAAACCAAACATAAACCATAATAAACCAAATCAAAAGAAAGGAAATATTACACATATTCTGATCAATCGAATAGAATAAACCTTATCGAACAAAGACTCGACCATAAAGAAGAAAATGAAGAAAAATACGTGCTTTACATACTATGAGTAATTGAAAGGCTCCTTCTTTATTGACCAAGGGTATAGTTTTCCGAAACCAAATGAAAGAAACAAACTACATTACATTATGTGTGTAGTTGAAAAGTTCATACCTTGTTAATAAAATATATATAACCCTAAAAAACCAATTAAAGAGAAGCATAGTACATTACACATATTAAGAAGTTGAAATGTATGACCCCTGTAGATCAAAGACTTACATTAAGAATCCAAATAAAAATGAAAGAATGTACGTTAAAAAATTTAAGAAGTTGAAAGGTCAATAACTTAATGAACAAAGACCTAAGAATAAGAAACTAAATAAATATAAAAGAAATACATTACATAACATTAGTAATTGAATAGTGAACCCCTTGTTGGTCAGAGACTTATAGGTAAGAAACCAAATAAATAGGTAAGAAGTAGTAAACTAATATAATGAGTTGAAAGGTCAGAGTCTTAGTCATCAAAATCAAAATAAATAGATAGCAACTACACTATAAAATAAGAGTAGTTTAAAGGTCCTTTCCATGTAAAACAAATCTCAAACCATTATAAACCAAATGGAAATAAAAGAAATATTACACATACTATGAGTAATTGAAAGAATCATTCCTTATCAACCCAAGAACCCAACATAAAGAAGCAATTGAAGAGAAAATAAGTGATTTAGATACGAAGAGTATTTCAAAGGTACCTTCTTTACTGACCAAACACCTATTCCTTAAAACCCAACTAAAAGTAAGAAACTACATGAGACATAACATGATTAGTTGAAATGTTAATATCTTGTTAATCGAAGACTAAACCCTAATAAACCAAATAAAAATAAATAAGAACATTACGTACATTGCGTAGTTGAAATGTCTAGTCTGGGTTGGTCAAAGCCATAATCATGGGAAAGCAAATAGTTAGGAAATGAAGTACATTACATGAGTTAAGTAGTTGAAATATTCATTCCTTGATGGATAAAAACCTAGTAATTTGACTAAAAAAGATGAATAAATAAATGCTTCTTATAAAATTAGTAGTTGAAAATAGAAACGCTTCTTGATCAAAGACTAAATCGAAAGAAAATAAATAAACATGTAAGAAGTAGATTACATAATATGATTTGCTGAAAGGTCCGATCCATTTTGACCAAATACTTGGTCATTAAAAAACAAAGGAAGAGAAAGAAACTACGTTATATTATATAAGTATTTGAAAGGTCTATCCCATTTAAGCTTATTTCCATACCATAATAAACTTAATGTAAATAAAGGAATATTATACATACTATGAGTATTTGAAAGGATTAAACTTTATCGACCAAAGATTTACAAAAAAAGAAGCAAATAAAGAGAAAACAAGTGCTTTAGATGATATGAGTAGATGAAATATCCCTTCCTTATTGACTAAAGACCTAGCCATTAGGAACCAAATGAAAGAAAGGAAATACCTTACATATAACATTAGTAGTTGAAAGGTCCTTCCTTGTGAATCCTAATATACCAAATAAAGATGAAAAAAAGTTCATTACATAAAATGATTAGTCCAAATTCCAGGCTCATGTTTATCAAATACTTAACCAAAAGAAACCAAATAAAGAGGAAATAAAGGACATTACATTATTTGTGTAGTTGAAAGGTGCATTCCTTGATGAACAAAGAACTAGTATTTGGAAACTAAATAAAGATGAAATAAATACATTACATAACATTTGTAGTTGAAAAGAGAATCCCTTGTTGATCAACGACTTAATCATAAAAAACAAAATAAACATGTAAGAATTACTTTACATAATATGATTGTTGAAACATGTGGTCCTTGTTGACTAAAGAATTAATTATTAAAAACCAAAAAGAGAGAAAGAAACTAATTAAATGATATTGGTAGTTGAAATGTCCATCCCGATTAAACCAAACAAAAACCATAATAAACCAAATCAACAGAAAGGAAATATTACACATATTCTGATCAATCGAATAGAATAAACCTTATCGATCAAAGACTCGACCATAAAGAAGAAAATGAAGAAAAATACGTGCTTTACATACTATGAGTAATTGAAAGGTTCCTTCTTTATTGACCAAAGGCATAGTTTTCCGAAACCAAATGAAAGAAACAAACTACATTACATTATGTGTGTAGTTGAAAAGTTCATACCTTGTTAATAAAATATATATAACCCTAAAAAACCAATTAAAGAGAAGCATAGTACATTACACATATTAAGAAGTTGAAATGTATGACCCCTGTAGATCAAAGACTTACATTAAGAATCCAAATAAAGATGAAAGAATGTACGTTACAAACTTTGAGAAGTTGAAAGGTCAATAACTTAATGAACAAAGACCTAGTAATAAGGAACTAAATAAATATAAAAGAAATACATTACATAACATTAGTAATTGAATAGTGAACCCCTTGTTGGTCAGAGACTTATAGGTAAGAAACCAAATAAATAGGTAAGAAGTAGTAAACTAATATAATGAGTTGAAAGGTCAGAGTCTTAGTCATCAAAATCAAAATAAATAGATAGCAACTACACTATAAAATAAGAGTAGTTTAAAGGTCCTTTCCATGTAAAACAAATCTCAAACCATTATAAACCAAATGGAAATAAAAGAAATATTACACATACTATGAGTAATTGAAAGAATCATTCCTTATCAACCCAAGAACCAAACATAAAGAAGCAATTGAAGAGAAAATAAGTGATTTAGATACGAAGAGTATTTCAAAGGTACCTTCTTTACTAACCAAACACCTATTCCTTAAAACCCAACTAAAAGTAAGAAACTACATGAGACATAACATGATTAGTTGAAATGTTAATATCTTGTTAATCGAAGAATAAACCCTAATAAACCAAATAAAAATAAATAAGAACATTACGTACATTGCGTAGTTGAAATGTCTAGTCTGGGTTGGTCAAAGCCATAATCATGGGAAAGCAAATAGTTAGGAAATAAAGTACATTACATGAGTTAAGTAGTTGAAATATTCATTCCTTGATGGATAAAAACTTAGTAATTAGACTAAAAAAGATGACTAAATAAATGCTTCTTATAAAATTAGTAGTTGAAAATAGAAACGCTTCTTGATCAAAGACTAAATCGAAAGAAAATAAATAAACATGTAAGAAGTAGATTACATAATATGATTTGCTGAAAGGTCCGATCCATGTTGACCAAATACTTGGTCATTAAAAAACAAAGGAAGAGAAAGAAACTACGTTATATTATATAAGTATTTGAAAGGTCTATCCCATTTAAGCTTATTTCCAAACCATAATAAACTTAATGTAAATAAAGGAATATTATACATACTATGAGTATTTGAAAGGATTAAACTTTATCGACCAAAGATTTACAAAAAAAGAAGCAAATAAAGAGAAAACAAGTGCTTTAGATGATATGAGTAGATGAAATATCCCTTCCTTATTGACTAAAGACCTAGCCATTAGGAACCAAATGAAAGAAAGGAAATACCTTACATATTACATTAGTAGTTGAAAGGTCCTTCCTTCTGAATCCTAATATACCAAATAAAGATGAAAAAAAGTTCATTACATAAAATGATTAGTCCAAATTCCAGGCTCATGTTTATCAAAGACTTAACCAAAAGAAACCAAATAAAGAGGAAATAAAGGACATTACATTATTTGTGTAGTTGAAAGGTGCATTCCTTGATGAACAAAGAACTAGTATTTGGAAACTAAATAAAGATGAAATAAATACATTACATAACATTTGTAGTTGAAAAGAGAATCCCTTGTTGGTCAACGACTTAATCATAAAAAACAAAATAAACATGTAAGAATTACTTTACATAATATGATTGTTGAAACATGTGGTCCTTGTTGACTAAAGAATTAATTATTAAAAACCAAATAGAGAGAAAGAAACTAATTAAATGATATTGGTAGTTGAAATGTCCATCCCGATTAAACCAAACACAAACCATAATAAACCAAATCAAAAGAAAGGAAATATTACACATATTATGATCAATCGAATAGAATAAACCTTATCGAACAAAGACTCGACCATAAAGAAGAAAATGAAGAAAAATACGTGCTTTACATACTATGAGTAATTGAAAGGTTCCTTCTTTATTGTCCAAAGGCATAGTTTTCTGAAACCAAATGAAAGAAACAAACTACATTACATTATGTGTGTAGTTGAAAAGTTCATACCTTGTTAATAAAATATATATAACCCTAAAAAACCAATTAAAGAGAAGCATAGTACATTACACATATTAAGAAGTTGAAATGTATGACCCCTGTAAATCAAAGACTTACATTAAGAATCCAAATAAAAATGAAAGAATGTACGTTACAAACTTTGAGAAGTTGAAAGGTCAATAACTTAATGAACAAAGACCTAGTAATAAGAAACTAAATAAATATAAAAGAAATACATTACATAACATTAGTAATTGAATAGTGAACCCCTTGTTGGTCAGAGACTTATAGGTAAGAAACCAAATAAATAGGTAAGAAGTAGTAAACTAATATAATGAGTTGAAAGGTCAGAGTCTTAGTCATCAAAATCAAAATAAATAGATAGCAACTACACTATAAAATAAGAGTAGTTTAAAGGTCCTTTCCATGTAAAACAAATCTCAAACCATTATAAACCAAATGGAAATAAAAGAAATATTACACATACTATGAGTAATTGAAAGAATCATTCCTTATCAACCCAAGAACCCAACATAAAGAAGCAATTGAAGAGAAAATAAGTGATTTAGATACGAAGAGTATTTCAAAGGTACCTTCTTCACTGACCAAACACCTATTCCTTAAAACCCAACTAAAAGTAAGAAACTACATGAGACATAACATGATTAGTTGAAATCTTAATATCTTGTTAATCGAAGACTAAACCCTAATAAACCAAATAAAAATAAATAAGTACATTACGTACATTGCGTAGTTGAAATGTCTAGTCTGGGTTGGTCAAATCCATAAGCATGGGAAAGTAAATAGTTAGGAAATAAAGTACATTACATGAGTTAAGTAGTTGAAATATTCATTCCTTGATGGATAACAACCTAGTAATTAGACTAAAAAGGATGACTAAATAAATGCTTCTTATAAAATTAGTAGTTGAAAATAGAAACGCTTCTTGATCAAAGACTAAATCGAAAGAAAATAAATAAACATGTATGAAGTGGATTACATAATATGATTTGCTGAAAGGTCCGATCCATGTTGACCAAATACTTGGTCATTAAAAAACAAAGGAAGAGAAAGAAAATACGTTATATTATATAAGTATTTGAAAGGTCTATCCCATTTAAGCTTATTTCCAAACCATAATAAACTTAATGTAAATAAAGGAATATTATACATACTATGAGTATTTGAAAGGATTAAACTTTATCGACCAAAGATTTACAAAAAAAGAAGCAAATAAAGAGAAAACAAGTGCTTTAGATGATATGAGTAGATGAAATATCCCTTCCTTATTGACTAAAGACCTAGCCATTAGGAACCAAATGAAAGAAAGAAAATACCTTACATATAACATTAGTAGTTGAAAGGTCCTTCCTTGTGAATCCTAATATACCAAATAAAGATGAAAAAAAGTTCATTACATAAAATGATTAGTCCAAATTCCAGGCTCATGTTTATCAAAGACATAACCAAAAGAAACCAAATAAAGAGGAAATAAAGGACATTACATTATTTGTGTAGTTGAAAGGTGCATTCCTTGATGAACAAAGAACTAGTATTTGGAAACTAAATAAAGATGAAATAAATACATTACATAACATTTGTAGTTGAAAAGAGAATCCCTTGTTGATCAACGACTTAATCATAAAAAACAAAATAAACATGTAAGAATTACTTTACATAATATGATTGTTGAAACATGTGGTCCTTGTTGACTAAAGAATTAGTTATTAAAAACCAAATAGAGAGAAAGAAACTAATTAAATTATATTGGTAGTTGAAATGTCCATCCCGATTAAACGAAACACAAACCATAATAAACCAAATCAAAAGAAAGGAAATATTACACATATTCTGATCAATCGAATAGAATAAACCTTATCGAACAAAGACTCGACCATAAAGAAGAAAATGAAGAAAAATGCGTGCTTTACATACTATGAGTAATTGAAAGGTTCCTTCTTTATTGACCAAAGGCATAGTTTTCCGAAACCAAATGAAAGAAAATAACTACATTACATTATGTGTGTAGTTGAAAAGTTCATACCTTGTTAATAAAATATATATAACCCTAAAAAATCAATTAAAGAGAAGCATAGTACATTACACATATTAAGAAGTTGAAATGTATGACCCCTGTAGATCAAAGACTTACATTAAGAATCCAAATATAAATGAAAGAATGTACGTTACAAACTTTGAGAAGTTGAAAGGTCAATAACTTAATGAACAAAGACCTAGAAATAAGAAACTAAATAAATATAAAAGAAATACATTACATAACATTAGTAATTGAATAGTGAACCCCTTGTTGGTCAGAGACTTATAGGTAAGAAACCAAATAAATAGGTAAGAAGTAGTAAACTAATATAATGAGTTGAAAGGTCAGAGTCTTAGTCATCAAAATCAAAATAAATAGATAGAAACTACACTATAAAATAAGAGTAGTTTAAAGGTCCTTTCCATGTAAAACAAATCTCAAACCATTATAAACCAAATGGAAATAAAAGAAATATTACACATACTATGAGTAATTGAAAGAATCATTCCTTATCAACCCAAGAACCCAACATAAAGAAGCAATTGGAGAGAAAATAAGTGATTTAGATACGAAGAGTATTTCAAAGGTACCTTCTTTACTGACCAAACACCTATTCCTTAAAACCCAACTAAAAGTAAGAAACTACATGAGACATAACATGATTAGTTGAAATGTTAATATCTTGTTAATCGAATACTAAACCCTAATAAACCAAATAAAAATAAATAAGAACATTACGTACATTGCGTAGTTGAAATGTCTAGTCTGGCTTGGTCAAAGCCATAATCATGGGAAAGCAAATAGTTAGGAAATAAAGTACATTACATGAGTTAAGTAGTTGAAATATTCATTCCTTGATGGATAAAAACCTAGTAATTAGACTAAAAAAGATGACAAAATAAATGCTTCTTATAAAATTAGTAGTTGAAAATAGAAACGCTTCTTGATCAAAGACTAAATCGAAAGAAAATAAATAAACATGTAAGAAGTAGATTACATAATATGATTTGCTGAAAGGACCGATCCATGTTGACCAAATACTTGGTCATTAAAAAACAAAGAAAGAGAAAGAAACTACGTTATATTATATAAGTATTTGAAAGGTCTATCCCATTTAAGCTTATTTCCAAACCATAATAAACTTAATGTAAATAAAGGAATATTATACATACTATGAGTATTTGAAAGGATTAAACTTTATCGACCAAAGATTTACAAAAAAAGAAGCAAATAAAGAGAAAACAAGTGCTTTAGATGATATGAGTAGATGAAATATCCCTTCCTTATTGACTAAAGACCTAGCCATTAGGAACCAAATGAAAGAAAGGAAATACCTTACATATAACATTAGTAGTTGAAAGGTCCTTCCTTGTGAATCCTAATATACCAAATAAAGATGAAAAAAAGTTCATTACATAAAATGATTAGTCCAAATTCCAGGCTCATGTTTATCAAAGACTTAACCAAAAGAAACCAAATAAAGAGGAAATAAAGGACATTACATTATTTGTGTAGTTGAAAGGTGCATTCCTTGATGAACAAAGAACTAGTATTTGGAAACTAAATAAAGATGAAATAAATACATTACATAACATTTGTAGTTGAAAAGAGAATCCCTTGTTGATCAACGACTTAATCATAAAAAACAAAATAAACATGTAAGAATTACTTTACATAATATGATTGTTGAAACATGTGGTCCTTGTTGACTAAAGAATTAGTTATTAAAAACCAAATAGAGAGAAAGAAACTAATTAAATGATATTGGTAGTTGAAATGTCCATCCCGATTAAACCAAACACAAACCATAATAAACCAAATCAAAAGAAAGGAAATATTACACATATTCTGATCAATCGAATAGAATAAACCTTATCGAACAAAGACTCGACCATAAAGAAGAAAATGAAGAAAAATGCGTGCTTTACATACTATGAGTAATTGAAAGGCTCCTTCTTTATTGACCAAGGGTATAGTTTTCCGAAACCAAATGAAAGAAACAAACTACATTACATTATGTGTGTAGTTGAAAAGTTCATACCTTGTTAATAAAATATATATAACCCTAAAAAACCAATTAAAGAGAAGCATAGTACATTACACATATTAAGAAGTTGAAATGTATGACCCCTGTAGATCAAAGACTTGCATTAAGAATCCAAATAAAAATGAAAGAATGTACGTTAAAAAATTTAAGAAGTTGAAAGGTCAATAACTTAATGAACAAAGACCTAGTAATAAGAAACTAAATAAATATAAAAGAAATACATTACATAACATTAGTAATTGAATAGTGAACCCCTTGTTGGTCAGAGACTTATAGGTAAGAAACCAAATAAATAGGTAAGAAGTAGTAAACTAATATAATGAGTTGAAAGGTCAGAGTCTTAGTCATCAAAATCAAAATAAATAGATAGCAACTACACTATAAAATAAGAGTAGTTTAAAGGTCCTTTCCATGTAAAACAAATCTCAAACCATTATAAACTAAATGGAAATAAAAGAAATATTACACATACTATGAGTAATTGAAAGAATCATTCCTTATCAACCCAAGAACCCAACATAAAGAAGCAATTGAAGAGAAAATAAGTGATTTAGATACGAAGAGTATTTCAAAGGTACCTTCTTTACTGACCAAACACTTATTCCTTAAAACCCAACTAAAAGTAAGAAACTACATGAGACATAACATGATTAGTTGAAATGTTAATATCTTGTTAATCGAAGACTAAACCCTAATAAACCAAATAAAAATAAGTACATTACGTACATTGCGTAGTTGAAATGTCTAGTCTGGGTTGGTCAAAGCCATAATCATGGGAAAGTAAATAGTTAGGAAATAAAGTACATTACATGAGTTAAGTAGTTGAAATATTCATTCCTTGATGGATAACAACCTAGTAATTAGACTAAAAAGGATGACTAAATAAATGCTTCTTATAAAATTAGTAGTTGAAAATAGAAACGCTTCTTGATCAAAGACTAAATCGAAAGAAAATAAATAAACATGTAAGAAGTAGATTACATAATATGATTTGCTGAAAGGTCCGATCCATGTTGACCAAATACTTGGTCATTAAAAAACAAAGGAAGAGAAAGAAAATACGTTATATTATATAAGTATTTGAAAGGTCTATCCCATTTAAGCTTATTTCCAAACCATAATAAACTTAATGTAAATAAAGGAATATTATACATACTATGAGTATTTGAAAGGATTAAACTTTATCGACCAAAGATTTACAAAAAAAGAAGCAAATAAAGAGAAAACAAGTGCTTTAGATGATATGAGTAGATGAAATATCCCTTCCTTATTGACTAAAGACCTAGCCATTAGGAACCAAATGAAAGAAAGAAAATACCTTACATATAACATTAGTAGTTGAAAGGTCCTTCCTTGTGAATCCTAATATACCAAATAAAGATGAAAAAAAGTTCATTACATAAAATGATTAGTCCAAATTCCAGGCTCATGTTTATCAAAGACTTAACCAAAAGAAACCAAATAAAGAGGAAATAAAGGACATTACATTATTTGTGTAGTTGAAAGGTGCATTCCTTGATGAACAAAGAACTAGTATTTGGAAACTAAATAAAGATGAAATAAATACATTACATAACATTTGTAGTTGAAAAGAGAATCCCTTGTTGATCAACGACTTAATCATAAAAAACAAAATAAACATGTAAGAATTACTTTACATAATATGTTTGTTGAAACATGTGATCCTTGTTGACTAAAGAATTAGTTATTAAAAACCAAATAGAGAGAAAGAAACTAATTAAATGATATTGGTAGTTGAAATGTCCATCCCGATTAAACCAAACACAAACCATAATAAACCAAATCAAAAGAAAGGAAATATTACACATATTCTGATCAATCGAATAGAATAAACCTTATCGAACAAAGACTCGACCATAAAGAAGAAAATGAAGAAAAATACGTGCTTTACATACTATGAGTAATTGAAAGGTTCCTTCTTTATTGACCAAAGGCATAGTTTTCCGAAACCAAATGAAAGAAACAAACTACATTACATTATGTGTGTAGTTGAAAAGTTCATACCTTGTTAATAAAATATATATAACCCTAAAAAACCAATTAAAGAGAAGCATAATACATTACACATATTAAGAAGTTGAAATGTATGACCCCTGTAGATCAAAACCTTACATTAAGAATCCAAATAAAAATGAAAGAATGTACGTTACAAACTTTGAGAAGTTGAAAGGTCAATAACTTAATGAACAAAGACCTAGTAATAAGAAACTAAATAAATATAAAAGAAATACATTACATAACATTAGTAATTGAATAGTGAACCCCTTGTTGGTCAGAGACTTATAGGTAAGAAATCAAATAAATAGGTAAGAAGTAGTAAACTAATATAATGAGTTGAAAGGTCAGAGTCTTAGTCATCAAAATCAAAATAAATAGATAGCAACTACACTATAAAATAATAGTAGTTTAAAGGTCCTTTCCATGTAAAACAAATCTCAAACCATTATAAACCAAATGGAAATAAAAGAAATATTACACATACTATGAGTAACTGAAAGAATCATTCCTTATCAACCCAAGAACCCAACATAAAGAAGCAATTGAAGAGAAAATAAGTGATTTAGATACGAAGAGTATTTCAAAGGTACCTTCTTTACTGACCAAACACCTATTCCTTAAAACCCAACTAAAAGTAAGAAACTACATGAGACATAACATGATTAGTTGAAATGTTAATATCTTGTTAATCGAAGACTAAACCCTAATAAACCAAATAAAAATAAATAAGTACATTACGTACATTGCGTAGTTGAAATGTCTAGTCTGGGTTGGTCAAAGCCATAATCATGGGAAAGCAAATAGTTAGGAAATAAAGTACATTACATAAGTTAAGTAGTTGAAATATTCATTCCTTGATGGATAAAAACCTAGTAATTAGACTAAAAAAGATGACAAAATAAATGCTTCTTATAAAATTAGTAGTTGAAAATAGAAACGCTTCTTGATCAAAGACTAAATCGAAAGAAAATAAATAAACATGTAAGAAGTAGATTACATAATATGATTTGCTGAAAGGTCCGATCCATGTTGACCAAATACTTGGTCATTAAAAAACAAAGGAAGAGAAAGAAACTACGTTATATTATATAAGTATTTGAAAGGTCTATCCCATTTAAGCTTATTTCCAAACCATAATAAACTTAATGTAAATAAAGGAATATTATACATACTATGAGTATTTGAAAGGATTAAACTTTATCGACCAAAGATTTACAAAAAAAGAAGCAAATAAAGAGAAAACAAGTGCTTTAGATGATATGAGTAGATGAAATATCCCTTCCTTATTGACTAAAGACCTAGCCATTAGGAACCAAATGAAAGAAAGAAAATACCTTACATATAACATTAGTAGTTGAAAGGTCCTTCCTTGTGAATCTTAATATACCAAATAAAGATGAAAAAAAGTTCATTACATAAAATGATTAGTCCAAATTCCAGGCTCATGTTTATCAAAGACTTAACCAAAAGAAACCAAATAAAGAGGAAATAAAGGACATTACATTATTTGTGTAGTTGAAAGGTGCATTCCTTGATGAACAAAGAACTAGTATTTGGAAACTAAATAAAGATGAAATAAATACATTACATAACATTTGTAGTTGAAAAGAGAATCCCTTGTTGATCGACGACTTAATCATAAAAAACAAAATAAACATGTAAGAATTACTTTACATAATATGATTGTTGAAACATGTGGTCCTTGTTGACTAAAGAATTAGTTATTAAAAACCAAATAGAGAGAAAGAAACTAATTAAATGATATTGGTAGTTGAAATGTCCATCCCGATTAAACCAAACACAAACCATAATAAACCAAATCAAAAGAAAGGAAATATTACACATATTCTGATCAATCGAATAGAATAAACCTTATCGAACAAAGACTCGACCATAAAGAAGAAAATGAAGAAAAATACGTGCTTTACATACTATGAGTAATTGAAAGGTTCCTTCTTTATTGACCAAAGGCATAGTTTTCCGAAACCAAATGAAAGAAACAAACTACATTACATTATGTGTGTAGTTGAAAAGTTCATACCTTGTTAATAAAATATATATAACCCTAAAAAACCAATTAAAGAGAAGCATAGTACATTACACATATTAAGAAGTTGAAATGTATGACCCCTGTAGATCAAAGACTTACATTAAGAATCCAAATAAAAATGAAAGAATGTACGTTACAAACTTTGAGAAGTTGAAAGGTCAATAACTTAATGAACAAAGACCTAGTAATAAGAAACTAAATAAATATAAAATAAATACATTACATAACATTAGTAATTGAATAGTGAACCCCTTGTTGGTCAGAGACTTATAGGTAAGAAACCAAATAAATAGGTAAGAAGTAGTAAACTAATATAATGAGTTGAAAGGTCAGAGTCTTAGTCATCAAAATCAAAATAAATAGATAGCAACTACACTATAAAATAAGAGTAGTTTAAAGGTCCTTTCCATGTAAAACAAATCTCAAACCATTATAAACCAAATGGAAATAAAAGAAATATTACACATACTATGAGTAATTGAAAGAATCATTCCTTATCAACCCAAGAACCCAACATAAAGAAGCAATTGAAGAGAAAATAAGTGATTTAGATACGAAGAGTATTTCAAAGGTACCTTCTTTACTGACCAAACACCTATTCCTTAAAACCCAACTAAAAGTAAGAAACTACATGAGACATAACATGATTAGTTGAAATGTTAATATCTTGTTAATCGAAGACTAAACCCTAATAAACCAAATAAAAATAAATAAGTACATTACGTACATTGCGTAGTTGAAATGTCTAGTCTGGCTTGGTCAAAGCCATAATCATGGGAAAGCAAATAGTTAGGAAATAAAGTACATTACATGAGTTAAGTAGTTGAAATATTCATTCCTTGATGGATAAAAACCTAGTAATTAGACTAAAAAAGATGACAAAATAAATGCTTCTTATAAAATTAGTAGTTGAAAATAGAAACGCTTCTTGATCAAAGACTAAATCGAAAGAAAATAAATAAACATGTAAGAAGTAGATTACATAATATAATTTGCTGAAAGGTCCGATCCATGTTGACCAAATACTTGGTCATTAAAAAACAAAGGAAGAGAAAGAAACTACGTTATATTATATAAGTATTTGAAAGGTCTATCCCATTTAAGCTTATTTCCAAACCATAATAAACTTAATGTAAATAAAGGAATATTATACATACTATGAGTATTTGAAAGGATTAAACTTTATCGACCAAAGATTTACAAAAAAAGAAGCAAATAAAGAGAAAACAAGTGCTTTAGATGATATGAGTAGATGAAATATCCCTTCCTTATTGACTAAAGACCTAGCCATTAGGAACCAAATGAAAGAAAGATAATACCTTACATATAACATTAGTAGTTAAAAGGTCCTTCCTTGTGAATCCTAATATACCAAATAAAGATGAAAAAAAGTTCATTACATAAAATGATTAGTCCAAATTCCAGGCTCATGTTTATCAAAGACTTAACCAAAAGAAACCAAATAAAGAGGAAATAAAGGACATTACATTATTTGTGTAGTTGAAAGGTGCATTCCTTGATGAACAAAGAACTAGTATTTGGAAACTAAATAAAGATGAAATAAATACATTACATAACATTTGTAGTTGAAAAGAGAATGCCTTGTTGATCAACGACTTAATCATAAAAAACAAAATAAACATGTAAGAATTACTTTACATAATATGATTGTTGAAACATGTGGTCCTTGTTGACTAAAGAATTAGTTATTAAAAACCAAATAGAGAGAAAGAAACTAATTAAATGATATTGGTAATTGAAATGTCCATCCCGATTAAACCAAACACAAACCATAATAAACCAAATCAAAAGAAAGGAAATATTACACATATTCTGATCAATCGAATAGAATAAACCTTATCGAACAAAGACTCGACCATAAAGAAGAAAATGAAGAAAAATACGTGCTTTACATACTATGAGTAATTGAAAGGTTCCTCCTTTATTGACCAAAGGCATAGTTTTCCGAAACCAAATGAAAGAATCAAACTACATTACATTATGTGTGTAGTTGAAAAGTTCATACCTTGTTAATAAAATATATATAACCCTAAAAAACCAATTAAAGAGAAGCATAGTACATTACACATATTAAGAAGTTGAAATGTATGACCCCTGTAGATCAAAGACTTACATTAAGAATCCAAATAAAAATGAAAGAATGTACGTTACAAACTTTGAGAAGTTGAAAGGTCAATAACTTAATGAACAAAGACCTAGTAATAAGAAACTAAATAAATATAAAATAAATACATTACATAACATTAGTAATTGAATAGTGAACCCCTTGTTGGTCAGAGACTTATAGGTAAGAAACCAAATAAATAGGTAAGAAGTAGTAAACTAATATAATGAGTTGAAAGGTCAGAGTCTTAGTCATCAAAATCAAAATAAATAGATAGCAACTACACTATAAAATAAGAGTAGTTTAAAGGTCCTTTCCATGTAAAACAAATCTCAAACCATTATAAACCAAATGGAAATAAAAGAAATATTACACATACTATGAGTAATTGAAAGAATCATTCCTTATCAACCCAAGAACCCAACATAAAGAAGCAATTGAAGAGAAAATAAGTGATTTAGATACGAAGAGTATTTCAAAGGTACCTTCTTTACTGACCAAACACCTATTCCTTAAAACCCAACTAAAAGTAAGAAACTACATGAGACATAACATGATTAGTTGAAATGTTAATATCTTGTTAATCGAAGACTAAACCCTAATAAACCAAATAAAAATAAATAAGTGCATTACGTACATTGCGTAGTTGAAATGTCTAGTCTGGCTTGGTCAAAGCCATAATCATGGGAAAGAAAATAGTTAGGAAATAAAGTACATTACATGAGTTAAGTAGTTGAAATATTCATTCCTTGATGGATAAAAACCTAGTAATTAGACTAAAAAAGATGACAAAATAAATGCTTCTTATAAAATTAGTAGTTGAAAATAGAAACGCTTCTTGATCAAAGACTAAATCGAAAGAAAATAAATAAACATGTAAGAAGTAGATTACATAATATGATTTGCTGAAAGGTCCGATCCATGTTGACCAAATACTTGGTCATTAAAAAACAACGGAAGAGAAAGAAACTACGTTATATTATATAAGTATTTGAAAGGTCCATCCCATTTAAGCTTATTTCCAAACCATAATAAACTTAATGTAAATAAAGGAATATTATACATACTATGAGTATTTGAAAGGATTAAACTTTATCGACCAAAGATTTACAAAAAAAGAAGCAAATAAAGAGAAAACAAGTGCTTTAGATGATATGAGTAGATGAAATATCCCTTCCTTATTGACTAAAGACCTAGCCATTAGGAACCAAATAAAAGAAAGAAAATACCTTACATATAACATTAGTAGTTGAAAGGTCCTTCCTTGTGAATCCTAATATACCAAATAAAGATGAAAAAAAGTTCATTACATAAAATGATTAGTCCAAATTCCAGGCTCATGTTTATCAGACTTAACCAAAAGAAACCAAATAAAGAGGAAATAAAGGACATTACATTATTTGTGTAGTTGAAAGGTGCATTCCTTGATGAACAAAGAACTAGTATTTGGAAACTAAATAAAGATGAAATAAATACATTACATAACATTTGTAGTTGAAAAGAGAATCCCTTGTTGATCAACGACTTAATCATAAAAAACAAAATAAACATGTAAGAATTACTTTACATAATATGATTGTTGAAACATGTGGTCCTTGTTGACTAAAGAATTAATTATTAAAAACCAAATAGAGAGAAAGAAACTAATTAAATGATATTGGTAGTTGAAATGTCCATCCCGATTAAACCAAACACAAACCATAATAAACCAAATCAAAAGAAAGGAAATATTACACATATTATGATCAATCGAATAGAATAAACCTTATCGAACAAAGACTCGACCATAAAGAAGAAAATGAAGAAAAATACGTGCTTTACATACTATGAGTAATTGAAAGGTTCCTTCTTTATTGTCCAAAGGCATAGTTTTCTGAAACCAAATGAAAGAAACAAACTACATTACATTATGTGTGTAGTTGAAAAGTTCATACCTTGTTAATAAAATATATATAACCCTAAAAAACCAATTAAAGAGAAGCATAGTACATTACACATATTAAGAAGTTGAAATGTATGACCCCTGTAAATCAAAGACTTACATTAAGAATCCAAATAAAAATGAAAGAATGTACGTTACAAACTTTGAGAAGTTGAAAGGTCAATAACTTAATGAACAAAGACCTAGTAATAAGAAACTAAATAAATATAAAAGAAATACATTACATAACATTAGTAATTGAATAGTGAACCCCTTGTTGGTCAGAGACTTATAGGTAAGAAACCAAATAAATAGGTAAGAAGTAGTAAACTAATATAATGAGTTGAAAGGTCAGAGTCTTAGTCATCAAAATCAAAATAAATAGATAGCAACTACACTATAAAATAAGAGTAGTTTAAAGGTCCTTTCCATGTAAAACAAATCTCAAACCATTATAAACCAAATGGAAATAAAAGAAATATTACACATACTATGAGTAATTGAAAGAATCATTCCTTATCAACCCAAGAACCCAACATAAAGAAGCAATTGAAGAGAAAATAAGTGATTTAGATACGAAGAGTATTTCAAAGGTACCTTCTTCACTGACCAAACACCTATTCCTTAAAACCCAACTAAAAGTAAGAAACTACATGAGACATAACATGATTAGTTGAAATCTTAATATCTTGTTAATCGAAGACTAAACCCTAATAAACCAAATAAAAATAAATAAGTACATTACGTACATTGCGTAGTTGAAATGTCTAGTCTGGGTTGGTCAAATCCATAAGCATGGGAAAGTAAATAGTTAGGAAATAAAGTACATTACATGAGTTAAGTAGTTGAAATATTCATTCCTTGATGGATAACAACCTAGTAATTAGACTAAAAAGGATGACTAAATAAATGCTTCTTATAAAATTAGTAGTTGAAAATAGAAACGCTTCTTGATCAAAGACTAAATCGAAAGAAAATAAATAAACATGTATGAAGTAGATTACATAATATGATTTGCTGAAAGGTCCGATCCATGTTGACCAAATACTTGGTCATTAAAAAACAAAGGAAGAGAAAGAAAATACGTTATATTATATAAGTATTTGAAAGGTCTATCCCATTTAAGCTTATTTCCAAACCATAATAAACTTAATGTAAATAAAGGAATATTATACATACTATGAGTATTTGAAAGGATTAAACTTTATCGACCAAAGATTTACAAAAAAAGAAGCAAATAAAGAGAAAACAAGTGCTTTAGATGATATGAGTAGATGAAATATCCCTTCCTTATTGACTAAAGACCTAGCCATTAGGAACCAAATGAAAGAAAGAAAATACCTTACATATAACATTAGTAGTTGAAAGGTCCTTCCTTGTGAATCCTAATATACCAAATAAAGATGAAAAAAAGTTCATTACATAAAATGATTAGTCCAAATTCCAGGCTCATGTTTATCAAAGACTTAACCAAAAGAAACCAAATAAAGAGGAAATAAAGGACATTACATTATTTGTGTAGTTGAAAGGTGCATTCCTTGATGAACAAAGAACTAGTATTTGGAAACTAAATAAAGATGAAATAAATACATTACATAACATTTGTAGTTGAAAAGAGAATCCCTTGTTGATCAACGACTTAATCATAAAAAACAAAATAAACATGTAAGAATTACTTTACATAATATGATTGTTGAAACATGTGGTCCTTGTTGACTAAAGAATTAGTTATTAAAAACCAAATAGAGAGAAAGAAACTAATTAAATTATATTGGTAGTTGAAATGTCCATCCCGATTAAACGAAACACAAACCATAATAAACCAAATCAAAAGAAAGGAAATATTACACATATTCTGATCAATCGAATAGAATAAACCTTATCGAACAAAGACTCGACCATAAAGAAGAAAATGAAGAAAAATGTGTGCTTTACATACTATGAGTAATTGAAAGGTTCCTTCTTTATTGACCAAAGGCATAGTTTTCCGAAACCAAATGAAAGAAAATAACTACATTACATTATGTGTGTAGTTGAAAAGTTCATACCTTGTTAATAAAATATATATAACCCTAAAAAATCAATTAAAGAGAAGCATAGTACATTACACATATTAAGAAGTTTAAATGTATGACCCCTGTAGATCAAAGACTTACATTAAGAATCCAAATATAAATGAAAGAATGTACGTTACAAACTTTGAGAAGTTGAAAGGTCAATAACTTAATGAACAAAGACCTAGAAATAAGAAACTAAATAAATATAAAAGAAATACATTACATAACATTAGTAATTGAATAGTGAACCCCTTGTTGGTCAGAGACTTATAGGTAAGAAACCAAATAAATAGGTAAGAAGTAGTAAACTAATATAATGAGTTGAAAGGTCAGAGTCTTAGTCATCAAAATCAAAATAAATAGATAGAAACTACACTATAAAATAAGAGTAGTTTAAAGGTCCTTTCCATGTAAAACAAATCTCAAACCATTATAAACCAAATGGAAATAAAAGAAATATTACACATACTATGAGTAATTGAAAGAATCATTCCTTATCAACCCAAGAACCCAACATAAAGAAGCAATTGGAGAGAAAATAAGTGATTTAGATACGAAGAGTATTTCAAAGGTACCTTCTTTACTGACCAAACACCTATTCCTTAAAACCCAACTAAAAGTAAGAAACTACATGAGACATAACATGATTAGTTGAAATGTTAATATCTTGTTAATCGAATACTAAACCCTAATAAACCAAATAAAAATAAATAAGAACATTACGTACATTGCGTAGTTGAAATGTCTAGTCTGGCTTGGTCAAAGCCATAATCATGGGAAAGCAAATAGTTAGGAAATAAAGTACATTACATGAGTTAAGTAGTTGAAATATTCATTCCTTGATGGATAAAAACCTAGTAATTAGACTAAAAAAGATGACAAAATAAATGCTTCTTATAAAATTAGTAGTTGAAAATAGAAACGCTTCTTGATCAAAGACTAAATCGAAAGAAAATAAATAAACATGTAAGAAGTAGATTACATAATATGATTTGCTGAAAGGACCGATCCATGTTGACCAAATACTTGGTCATTAAAAAACAAAGAAAGAGAAAGAAACTACGTTATATTATATAAGTATTTGAAAGGTCTATCCCATTTAAGCTTATTTCCAAACCATAATAAACTTAATGTAAATAAAGGAATATTATACATACTATGAGTATTTGAAAGGATTAAACTTTATCGACCAAAGATTTACAAAAAAAGAAGCAAATAAAGAGAAAACAAGTGCTTTAGATGATATGAGTAGATGAAATATCCCTTCCTTATTGACTAAAGACCTAGCCATTAGGAACCAAATGAAAGAAAGGAAATACCTTACATATAACATTAGTAGTTGAAAGGTCCTTCCTTGTGAATCCTAATATACCAAATAAAGATGAAAAAAAGTTCATTACATAAAATGATTAGTCCAAATTCCAGGCTCATGTTTATCAAAGACTTAACCAAAAGAAACCAAATAAAGAGGAAATAAAGGACATTACATTATTTGTGTAGTTGAAAGGTGCATTCCTTGATGAACAAAGAACTAGTATTTGGAAACTAAATAAAGATGAAATAAATACATTACATAACATTTGTAGTTGAAAAGAGAATCCCTTGTTGATCAACGACTTAATCATAAAAAACAAAATAAACATGTAAGAATTACTTTACATAATATGATGGTTGAAACATGTGGTCCTTGTTGACTAAAGAATTAGTTATTAAAAACCAAATAGAGAGAAAGAAACTAATTAAATGATATTGGTAGTTGAAATGTCCATCCCGATTAAACCAAACACAAACCATAATAAACCAAATCAAAAGAAAGGAAATATTACACATATTCTGATCAATCGAATAGAATAAACCTTATCGAACAAAGACTCGACCATAAAGAAGAAAATGAAGAAAAATGCGTGCTTTACATACTATGAGTAATTGAAAGGCTCCTTCTTTATTGACCAAGGGTATAGTTTTCCGAAACCAAATGAAAGAAACAAACTACATTACATTATGTGTGTAGTTGAAAAGTTCATACCTTGTTAATAAAATATATATAACCCTAAAAAACCAATTAAAGAGAAGCATAGTACATTACACATATTAAGAAGTTGAAATGTATGACCCCTGTAGATCAAAGACTTGCATTAAGAATCCAAATAAAAATGAAAGAATGTACGTTAAAAAATTTAAGAAGTTGAAAGGTCAATAACTTAATGAACAAAGACCTAGTAATAAGAAACTAAATAAATATAAAAGAAATACATTACATAACATTAGTAATTGAATAGTGAACCCCTTGTTGGTCAGAGACTTATAGGTAAGAAACCAAATAAATAGGTAAGAAGTAGTAAACTAATATAATGAGTTGAAAGGTCAGAGTCTTAGTCATCAAAATCAAAATAAATAGATAGCAACTACACTATAAAATAAGAGTAGTTTAAAGGTCCTTTCCATGTAAAACAAATCTCAAACCATTATAAACTAAATGGAAATAAAAGAAATATTACACATACTATGAGTAATTGAAAGAATCATTCCTTATAAACCCAAGAACCCAACATAAAGAAGCAATTGAAGAGAAAATAAGTGATTTAGATACGAAGAGTATTTCAAAGGTACCTTCTTTACTGACCAAACACTTATTCCTTAAAACCCAACTAAAAGTAAGAAACTACATGAGACATAACATGATTAGTTGAAATGTTAATATCTTGTTAATCGAAGACTAAACCCTAATAAACCAAATAAAAATAAGTACATTACGTACATTGCGTAGTTGAAATGTCTAGTCTGGGTTGGTCAAAGCCATAATCATGGGAAAGTAAATAGTTAGGAAATAAAGTACATTACATGAGTTAAGTAGATGAAATATTCATTCCTTGATGGATAACAACCTAGTAATTAGACTAAAAAGGATGACTAAATAAATGCTTCTTATAAAATTAGTAGTTGAAAATAGAAACGCTTCTTGATCAAAGACTAAATCGAAAGAAAATAAATAAACATGTAAGAAGTAGATTACATAATATGATTTGCTGAAAGGTCCGATCCATGTTGACCAAATACTTGGTCATTAAAAAACAAAGGAAGAGAAAGAAAATACGTTATATTATATAAGTATTTGAAAGGTCTATCCCATTTAAGCTTATTTCCAAACCATAATAAACTTAATGTAAATAAAGGAATATTATACATACTATGAGTATTTGAAAGGATTAAACTTTATCGACCAAAGATTTACAAAAAAAGAAGCAAATAAAGAGAAAACAAGTGCTTTAGATGATATGAGTAGATGAAATATCCCTTCCTTATTGACTAAAGACCTAGCCATTAGGAACCAAATGAAAGAAAGAAAATACCTTACATATAACATTAGTAGTTGAAAGGTCCTTCCTTGTGAATCCTAATATACCAAATAAAGATGAAAAAAAGTTCATTACATAAAATGATTAGTCCAAATTCCAGGCTCATGTTTATCAAAGACTTAACCAAAAGAAACCAAATAAAGAGGAAATAAAGGACATTACATTATTTGTGTAGTTGAAAGGTGCATTCCTTGATGAACAAAGAACTAGTATTTGGAAACTAAATAAAGATGAAATAAATACATTACATAACATTTGTAGTTGAAAAGAGAATCCCTTGTTGATCAACGACTTAATCATAAAAAACAAAATAAACATGTAAGAATTACTTTACATAATATGATTGTTGAAACATGTGGTCCTTGTTGACTAAAGAATTAGTTATTAAAAACCAAATAGAGAGAAAGAAACTAATTAAATGATATTGGTAGTTGAAATGTCCATCCCGATTAAACCAAACACAAACCATAATAAACCAAATCAAAAGAAAGGAAATATTACACATATTCTGATCAATCGAATAGAATAAACCTTATCGAACAAAGACTCGACCATAAAGAAGAAAATGAAGAAAAATACGTGCTTTACATACTATGAGTAATTGAAAGGTTCCTTCTTTATTGACCAAAGGCATAGTTTTCCGAAACCAAATGAAAGAAACAAACTACATTACATTATGTGTGTAGTTGAAAAGTTCATACCTTGTTAATAAAATATATATAACCCTAAAAAACCAATTAAAGAGAAGCATAATACATTACACATATTAAGAAGTTGAAATGTATGACCCCTGTAGATCAAAACCTTACATTAAGAATCCAAATAAAAATGAAAGAATGTACGTTACAAACTTTGAGAAGTTGAAAGGTCAATAACTTAATGAACAAAGACCTAGTAATAAGAAACTAAATAAATATAAAAGAAATACATTACATAACATTAGTAATTGAATAGTGAACCCCTTGTTGGTCAGAGACTTATAGGTAAGAAATCAAATAAATAGGTAAGAAGTAGTAAACTAATATAATGAGTTGAAAGGTCAGAGTCTTAGTCATCAAAATCAAAATAAATAGATAGCAACTACACTATAAAATAATAGTAGTTTAAAGGTCCTTTCCATGTAAAACAAATCTCAAACCATTATAAACCAAATGGAAATAAAAGAAATATTACACATACTATGAGTAACTGAAAGAATCATTCCTTATCAACCCAAGAACCCAACATAAAGAAGCAATTGAAGAGAAAATAAGTGATTTAGATACGAAGAGTATTTCAAAGGTACCTTCTTTACTGACCAAACACCTATTCCTTAAAACCCAACTAAAAGTAAGAAACTACATGAGACATAACATGATTAGTTGAAATGTTAATATCTTGTTAATCGAAGACTAAACCCTAATAAACCAAATAAAAATAAATAAGTACATTACGTACATTGCGTAGTTGAAATGTCTAGTCTGGGTTGGTCAAAGCCATAATCATGGGAAAGCAAATAGTTAGGAAATAAAGTACATTACATAAGTTAAGTAGTTGAAATATTCATTCCTTGATGGATAAAAACCTAGTAATTAGACTAAAAAAGATGACAAAATAAATGCTTCTTATAAAATTAGTAGTTGAAAATAGAAACGCTTCTTGATCAAAGACTAAATCGAAAGAAAATAAATAAACATGTAAGAAGTAGATTACATAATATGATTTGCTGAAAGGTCCGATCCATGTTGACCAAATACTTGGTCATTAAAAAACAAAGGAAGAGAAAGAAACTACGTTATATTATATAAGTATTTGAAAGGTCTATCCCATTTAAGCTTATTTCCAAACCATAATAAACTTAATGTAAATAAAGGAATATTATACATACTATGAGTATTTGAAAGGATTAAACTTTATCGACCAAAGATTTACAAAAAAAGAAGCAAATAAAGAGAAAACAAGTGCTTTAGATGATATGAGTAGATGAAATATCCCTTCCTTATTGACTAAAGACCTAGCCATTAGGAACCAAATGAAAGAAAGAAAATACCTTACATATAACATTAGTAGTTGAAAGGTCCTTCCTTGTGAATCTTAATATACCAAATAAAGATGAAAAAAAGTTCATTACTTAAAATGATTAGTCCAAATTCCAGGCTCATGTTTATCAAAGACTTAACCAAAAGAAACCAAATAAAGAGGAAATAAAGGACATTACATTATTTGTGTAGTTGAAAGGTGCATTCCTTGATGAACAAAGAACTAGTATTTGGAAACTAAATAAAGATGAAATAAATACATTACATAACATTTGTAGTTGAAAAGAGAATCCCTTGTTGATCGACGACTTAATCATAAAAAACAAAATAAACATGTAAGAATTACTTTACATAATATGATTGTTGAAACATGTGGTCCTTGTTGACTAAAGAATTAGTTATTAAAAACCAAATAGAGAGAAAGAAACTAATTAAATGATATTGGTAGTTGAAATGTCCATCCCGATTAAACCAAACACAAACCATAATAAACCAAATCAAAAGAAAGGAAATATTACACATATTCTGATCAATCGAATAGAATAAACCTTATCGAACAAAGACTCGACCATAAAGAAGAAAATGAAGAAAAATACGTGCTTTACATACTATGAGTAATTGAAAGGTTCCTTCTTTATTGACCAAAGGCATAGTTTTCCGAAACCAAATGAAAGAAACAAACTACATTACATTATGTGTGTAGTTGAAAAGTTCATACCTTGTTAATAAAATATATATAACCCTAAAAAACCAATTAAAGAGAAGCATAGTACATTACACATATTAAGAAGTTGAAATGTATGACCCCTGTAGATCAAAGACTTACATTAAGAATCCAAATAAAAATGAAAGAATGTACGTTACAAACTTTGAGAAGTTGAAAGGTCAATAACTTAATGAACAAAGACCTAGTAATAAGAAACTAAATAAATATAAAATAAATACATTACATAACATTAGTAATTGAATAGTGAACCCCTTGTTGGTCAGAGACTTATAGGTAAGAAACCAAATAAATAGGTAAGAAGTAGTAAACTAATATAATGAGTTGAAAGGTCAGAGTCTTAGTCATCAAAATCAAAATAAATAGATAGCAACTACACTATAAAATAAGAGTAGTTTAAAGGTCCTTTCCATGTAAAACAAATCTCAAACCATTATAAACCAAATGGAAATAAAAGAAATATTACACATACTATGAGTAATTGAAAGAATCATTCCTTATCAACCCAAGAACCCAACATAAAGAAGCAATTGAAGAGAAAATAAGTGATTTAGATACGAAGAGTATTTCAAAGGTACCTTCTTTACTGACCAAACACCTATTCCTTAAAACCCAACTAAAAGTAAGAAACTACATGAGACATAACATGATTAGTTGAAATGTTAATATCTTGTTAATCGAAGACTAAACCCTAATAAACCAAATAAAAATAAATAAGTACATTACGTACATTGCGTAGTTGAAATGTCTAGTCTGGCTTGGTCAAAGCCATAATCATGGGAAAGCAAATAGTTAGGAAATAAAGTACATTACATGAGTTAAGTAGTTGAAATATTCATTCCTTGATGGATAAAAACCTAGTAATTAGACTAAAAAAGATGACAAAATAAATGCTTCTTATAAAATTAGTAGTTGAAAATAGAAACGCTTCTTGATCAAAGACTAAATCGAAAGAAAATAAATAAACATGTAAGAAGTAGATTACATAATATGATTTGCTGAAAGGTCCGATCCATGTTGACCAAATACTTGGTCATTAAAAAACAAAGGAAGAGAAAGAAACTACGTTATATTATATAAGTATTTGAAAGGTCTATCCCATTTAAGCTTATTTCCAAACCATAATAAACTTAATGTAAATAAAGGAATATTATACATACTATGAGTATTTGAAAGGATTAAACTTTATCGACCAAAGATTTACAAAAAAAGAAGCAAATAAAGAGAAAACAAGTGCTTTAGATGATATGAGTAGATGAAATATCCCTTCCTTATTGACTAAAGACCTAGCCATTAGGAACCAAATGAAAGAAAGATAATACCTTACATATAACATTAGTAGTTAAAAGGTCCTTCCTTGTGAATCCTAATATACCAAATAAAGATGAAAAAAAGTTCATTACATAAAATGATTAGTCCAAATTCCAGGCTCATGTTTATCAAAGACTTAACCAAAAGAAACCAAATAAAGAGGAAATAAAGGACATTACATTATTTGTGTAGTTGAAAGGTGCATTCCTTGATGAACAAAGAACTAGTATTTGGAAACTAAATAAAGATGAAATAAATACATTACATAACATTTGTAGTTGAAAAGAGAATGCCTTGTTGATCAACGACTTAATCATAAAAAACAAAATAAACATGTAAGAATTACTTTACATAATATGATTGTTGAAACATGTGGTCCTTGTTGACTAAAGAATTAGTTATTAAAAACCAAATAGAGAGAAAGAAACTAATTAAATGATATTGGTAATTGAAATGTCCATCCCGATTAAACCAAACACAAACCATAATAAACCAAATCAAAAGAAAGGAAATATTACACATATTCTGATCAATCGAATAGAATAAACCTTATCGAACAAAGACTCGACCATAAAGAAGAAAATGAAGAAAAATACGTGCTTTACATACTATGAGTAATTGAAAGGTTCCTCCTTTATTGACCAAAGGCATAGTTTTCCGAAACCAAATGAAAGAATCAAACTACATTACATTATGTGTGTAGTTGAAAAGTTCATACCTTGTTAATAAAATATATATAACCCTAAAAAACCAATTAAAGAGAAGCATAGTACATTACAGATATTAAGAAGTTGAAATGTATGACCCCTGTAGATCAAAGACTTACATTAAGAATCCAAATAAAAATGAAAGAATGTACGTTACAAACTTTGAGAAGTTGAAAGGTCAATAACTTAATGAACAAAGACCTAGTAATAAGAAACTAAATAAATATAAAATAAATACATTACATAACATTAGTAATTGAATAGTGAACCCCTTGTTGGTCAGAGACTTATAGGTAAGAAACCAAATAAATAGGTAAGAAGTAGTAAACTAATATAATGAGTTGAAAGGTCAGAGTCTTAGTCATCAAAATCAAAATAAATAGATAGCAACTACACTATAAAATAAGAGTAGTTTAAAGGTCCTTTCCATGTAAAACAAATCTCAAACCATTATAAACCAAATGGAAATAAAAGAAATATTACACATACTATGAGTAATTGAAAGAATCATTCCTTATCAACCCAAGAACCCAACATAAAGAAGCAATTGAAGAGAAAATAAGTGATTTAGATACGAAGAGTATTTCAAAGGTACCTTCTTTACTGACCAAACACCTATTCCTTAAAACCCAACTAAAAGTAAGAAACTACATGAGACATAACATGATTAGTTGAAATGTTAATATCTTGTTAATCGAAGACTAAACCCTAATAAACCAAATAAAAATAAATAAGTGCATTACGTACATTGCGTAGTTGAAATGTCTAGTCTGGCTTGGTCAAAGCCATAATCATGGGAAAGAAAATAGTTAGGAAATAAAGTACATTACATGAGTTAAGTAGTTGAAATATTCATTCCTTGATGGATAAAAACCTAGTAATTAGACTAAAAAAGATGACAAAATAAATGCTTCTTATAAAATTAGTAGTTGAAAATAGAAACGCTTCTTGATCAAAGACTAAATCGAAAGAAAATAAATAAACATGTAAGAAGTAGATTACATAATATGATTTGCTGAAAGGTCCGATCCATGTTGACCAAATACTTGGTCATTAAAAAACAACGGAAGAGAAAGAAACTACGTTATATTATATAAGTATTTGAAAGGTCCATCCCATTTAAGCTTATTTCCAAACCATAATAAACTTAATGTAAATAAAGGAATATTATACATACTATGAGTATTTGAAAGGATTAAACTTTATCGACCAAAGATTTACAAAAAAAGAAGCAAATAAAGAGAAAACAAGTGCTTTAGATGATATGAGTAGATGAAATATCCCTTCCTTATTGACTAAAGACCTAGCCATTAGGAACCAAATAAAAGAAAGAAAATACCTTACATATAACATTAGTAGTTGAAAGGTCCTTCCTTGTGAATCCTAATATACCAAATAAAGATGAAAAAAAGTTCATTACATAAAATGATTAGTCCAAATTCCAGGCTCATGTTTATCAGACTTAACCAAAAGAAACCAAATAAAGAGGAAATAAAGGACATTACATTATTTGTGTAGTTGAAAGGTGCATTCCTTGATGAACAAAGAACTAGTATTTGGAAACTAAATAAAGATGAAATAAATACATTACATAACATTTGTAGTTGAAAAGAGAATCCCTTGTTGATCAACGACTTAATCATAAAAAACAAAATAAACATGTAAGAATTACTTTACATAATATGATTGTTGAAACATGTGGTCCTTGTTGACTAAAGAATTAGTTATTAAAAACCAAATAGAGAGAAAGAAATTAATTAAATGATATTGGTAGTTGAAATGTCCATCCCGATTAAACCAAACACAAACCATAATAAACAAAATCAAAAGAAAGGAAATATTACACATATTCTGATCAATCGAATAGAATAAACCTTATCGAACAAAGACTCGACCATAAAGAAGAAAATGAAGAAAAATACGTGCTTTACATACTATGAGTAATTGAAAGGTTCCTTCTTTATTGACCAAAGGCATAGTTTTCCGAAACCAAATGAAAGAAACAAACTACATTACATTATGTGTGTAGTTGAAAAGTTCATACCTTGTTAATAAAATATATATAACCCTAAAAAACCAATTAAAGAGAAGCATAGTACATTACACATATTAAGAAGTTGAAATGTATGACCCCTGTAGATCAAAGACTTACATTAAGAATCCAAATAAAAATGAAAGAATGTACGTTACAAGCTTTGAGAAGTTGAAAGGTCAATAACTTAATGAACAAAGACCTAGTAATAAGAAACTAAATAAATATAAAAGAAATACATTACATAACATTAGTAATTGAATAGTGAACCCCTTGTTGGTCAGAGAATTATAGGTAAGAAACCAAATAAATAGGTAAGAAGTAGTAAACTAATATAATGAGTTGAAAGGTCAGAGTCTTAGTCATCAAAATCAAAATAAATAGATAGCAACTACACTATAAAATAAGAGTAGTTTAAAGGTCCTTTCCATGTAAAACAAATCTCAAACCATTATAAACCAAATGGAAATAAAAGAAATATTACACATACTATGAGTAATTGAAAGAATCATTCCTTATCAACCCAAGAACCCAACATTAAGAAGCAATTGAAGAGAAAATAAGTGATTTAGATACAAAGAGTATTTCAAAGGTACCTTCTTTACTGACCAAACACCTATTCCTTAAAACCCAACTAAAAGTAAGAAACTACATGAGACATAACATGATTAGTTGAAATGTTAATATCTTTTTAATCGAGGACTAAACCCTAATAAACTAAATAAAAATAAATAAGTACATTACGTACATTGCGTAGTTGAAATGTCTAGTCTGGCTTGGTCAAAGCCATAATCATGGGAAAGCAAATAGTTAGGAAATAAAGTACATTACATGAGTTAAGTAGTTGAAATATTCATTCCTTAATGGATAAAAACCTAGTAATTAGACTAAAAAAGATGACAAAATAAATGCTTCTTATAAAATTAGTAGTTGAAAATAGAAACGCTTCTTGATCAAAGACTAAATCGAAAGAAAATAAATAAACATGTAAGAAGTAGATTACATAATATGATTTGCTGAAAGGTCCGATCCATGTTGACCAAATACTTGGTCATTAAAAAACAAAGGAAGAGAAAGAAACTACGTTATATTATATAAGTATTTGAAAGGTCTATCCCATTTAAGCTTATTTCCAAACCATAATAAACTTAATGTAAATAAAGGAATATTATACATACTATGAGTATTTGAAAGGATTAAACTTTATCGACCAAAGATTTACAAAAAAAGAAGCAAATAAAGAGAAAACAAGTGCTTTAGATGATATGAGTAGATGAAATATCCCTTCCTTATTGACTAAAGACCTAGCCATTAGGAACCAAATGAAAGAAAGAAAATACCTTACATATGACATTAGTAGTTGAAAGGTCCTTCCTTGTGAATCCTAATATACCAAATAAAGATGAAAAAAAGTTCATTACATAAAATGATTAGTCCAAATTCCAGGCTCATGTTTATCAAAGACTTAACCAAAAGAAACCAAATAAAGAGGAAATAAAGGACATTACATTATTTGTGTAGTTGAAAGGTGCATTCCTTGATGAACAAAGAACTAGTATTTGGAAACTAAATAAAGATGAAATAAATACATTACATAACATTTGTAGTTGAAAAGAGAATCCCTTGTTGATCAACGACTTAATCATAAAAAACAAAATAAACATGTAAGAATTACTTTACATAATATGATTGTTGAAACATGTGGTCCTTGTTGACTAAAGAATTAGTTATTAAAAACCAAATAGAGAGAAAGAAACTAATTAAATGATATTGGTAGTTGAAATGTCCATCCCGATTAAACCAAACACAAACCATAATAAACAAAATCAAAAGAAAGGAAATATTACACATATTCTGATCAATCGAATAGAATAAACCTTATCGAACAAAGACTCGACCATAAAGAAGAAAATGAAGAAAAATACGTGCTTTACATACTATGATTAATTGAAAGGTTCCTTCTTTATTGACCAACGGCATAGTTTTCCGAAACCAAATGAAAGAAACAAACTACATTACATTATGTGTGTAGTTGAAAAGTTCATACCTTGTTAATAAAATATATATAACCCTAAAAAACCAATTAAAGAGAAGCATAGTACATTACACATATTAAGAAGTTGAAATGTATGACCCCTGTAGATCAAAGACTTACATTAAGAATCCAAATAAAAATGAAAGAATGTACGTTACAAGCTTTGAGAAGTTGAAAGGTCAATAACTTAATGAACAAAGACCTAGTAATAAGAAACTAAATAAATATAAAAGAAATACATTACATAACATTAGTAATTGAATAGTGAACCCCTTGTTGGTCAGAGACTTATAGGTAAGAAACCAAATAAATAGGTAAGAAGTAGTAAACTAATATAATGAGTTGAAAGGTCAGAGTCTTAGTCATCAAAATCAAAATAAATAGATAGCAACTACACTATAAAATAAGAGTAGTTTAAAGGTCCTTTCCATGTAAAACAAATCTCAAACCATTATAAACCAAATGGAAATAAAAGAAATATTACACATACTATGAGTAATTGAAAGAATCATTCCTTATCAACCCAAGAACCCAACATAAAGAAGCAATTGAAGAGAAAATAAGTGATTTAGATACGAAGAGTATTTCAAAGGTACCTTCTTTACTGACCAAACACCTATTCCTTAAAACCTAACTAAAAGTAAGAAACTACATGAGACATAACATGATTAGTTGAAATGTTAATATCTTGTTAATCGAAGACTAAACCCTAATAAACCAAATAAAAATAAATAAGTACATTACGTACATTGCGTAGTTGAAATGTCTAGTCTGGGTTGGTCAAATCCATAAGCATGGGAAAGTAAATAGTTAGGAAATAAAGTACATTACATGAGTTAACTAGTTGAAATATTCATTCCTTGATGGATAACAACCTAGTAATTAGACTAAAAAGGATGACAAAATAAATGCTTCTTATAAAATTAGTAGTTGAAAATAGAAACGCTTCTTGATCAAAGACTAAATCGAAAGAAAATAAATAAACATGTAAGAAGTAGATTACATAATATGATTTGCTGAAAGGTCCGATCCATGTTGACCAAATACTTGGTCATTAAAAAACAAAGGAAGAGAAAGAAAATACGTTATATTATATAAGTATTTGAAAGGTCTATCCCATTTAAGCTTATTTCCAAACCATAATAAACTTAATGTAAATAAAGGAATATTATACATACTATGAGTATTTGAAAGGATTAAACTTTATCGACCAAAGATTTACAAAAAAAGAAGCAAATAAAGAGAAAACAAGTGCTTTAGATGATATGAGTAGATGAAATATCCCTTCCTTATTGACTAAAGACCTAGCCATTAGGAACCAAATGAAAGAAAGAAAATACCTTACATATAACATTAGTAGTTGAAAGGTCCTTCCTTGTGAATCCTAATATACCAAATAAAGATGAAAAAAAGTTCATTACATAAAATGATTAGTCCAAATTCCAGGCTCATGTTTATCAAAGACTTAACCAAATAAAACCAAATAAAGAGGAAATAAAGGACATTACATTATTTGTGTAGTTGAAAGGTGCATTCCTTGATGAACAAAGAACTAGTATTTGGAAACTAAATAAAGATGAAATAAATACATTACATAACATTTGTAGTTGAAAAGAGAATCCCTTGTTGATCAACGACTTAATCATAAAAAACAAAATAAACATGTAAGAATTACTTTACATAATATGATTGTTGGAACATGTGGTCCTTGTTGACTAAAGAATTAGTTATTAAAAACCAAATAGAGAGAAAGAAACTAATTAAATGATATTGGTAGTTGAAATGTCCATCCCGATTAAACCAAACACAAACCATAATAAACCAAATCAAAAGAAAGGAAATATTACACATATTCTGATCAATCGAATAGAATAAACCTTATCGAACAAAGACTCGACCATAAAGAAGAAAATGAAGAAAAATGCGTGCTTTACATACTATGAGTAATTGAAAGGTTCCTCCTTTATTGACCAAAGGCATAGTTTTCCGAAACCAAATGAAAGAAACAAACTACATTACATTATGTGTGTAGTTGAAAAGTTCATACCTTGTTAATAAAATATATATAACCCTAAAAAACCAATTAAAGAGAAGCATAGTACATTACACATATTAAGAAGTTGAAATGTATGACCCCTGTAGATCAAAGACTTACATTAAGAATCCAAATAAAAATGAAAGAATGTACGTTACAAACTTTGAGAAGTTGAAAGGTCAATAACTTAATGAACAAAGACCTAGTAATAAGAAACTAAATAAATATAAAAGAAATACATTACATAACATTAGTAATTGAATAGTGAACCCCTTGTCGGTCAGAGACTTATAGGTAAGAAACCAAATAAATAGGTAAGAAGTAGTAAACTAATATAATGAGTTGAAAGGTCAGAGTCTTAGTCATCAAAATCAAAATAAATAGATAGCAACTAAACTATAAAATAAGAGTAGTTTAAAGGTCCTTTCCATGTAAAACAAATCTCAAACCATTATAAACCAAATGGAAATAAAAGAAATATTACACATACTATGAGTAATTGAAAGAATCATTCCTTATCAACCCAAGAACCCAACATAAAGAAGCAATTGAAGAGAAAATAAGTGATTTAGATACAAAGAGTATTTCAAAGGTACCTTCTTTACTGACCAAACACATATTCCTTAAAACACAACTAAAAGTAAGAAACTACATGAGACATAACATGATTAGTTGAAATGTTAATATCTTGTTAATCGAAGACTAAACCCTAATTAACCAAATAAAAATAAATAAGTACATTACGTACATTGCGTAGTTGAAATGTCTAGTCTGGGTTGGTGAAATCCATAATCATGGGAAAGCAAATAGTTAGGAAATAAAGTACATTACATGAGTTAAGTAGTTGAAATATCCATTCCTTGATGGATAACAACCTAGTAATTAGACTAAAAAAGATGACTAAATAAATGCTTCTTATAAAATTAGTAGTTGAAAATAGAAACGCTTCTTGATGAAAGACTAAATCGAAAGAAAATAAATAAACATGTAAGAAGTAGATTACATAATATGATTTGCTGAAAGGTCCGATCCATGTTGACCAAATACTTGGTCATTAAAAAATAAAGGAAGAGAAAGAAACTACGTTATTTTATATAAGTATTTGAAAGGTCTATCCCATTTAAGCTTATTTCCAAACCATAATAAACTTAATGTAAATAAAGGAATATTATACATACTATGAGTATTTGAAAGGATTAAACTTTATCGACCAAAGATTTACAAAAAAAGAAGCAAATAAAGAGAAAACAAGTGCTTTAGATGATATGAGTAGATGAAATATCCCTTCCTTATTGACTAAAGACCTAGCCATTAGGAACCAAATGAAAGAAAGAAAATACCTTACATATAACATTAGTAGTTGAAAGGTCCTTCCTTGTGAATCCTAATATACCACATAAAGATGAAAAAAAGTTCATTACATAAAATGATTAGTCCAAATTCCAGGCTCATGTTTATCAAAGACTTAACCATAAGAAACCAAATAAAGAGGAAATAAAGGACATTACATTATTTGTGTAGTTGAAAGGTGCATTCCTTGATGAACAAAGAACTAGAATTTGGAAACTAAATAAAGATGAAATAAATACATTACATAACATTTGTAGTTGAAAAGAGAATCCCTTGTTGATCAACGACTTAATCATAAAAAACAAAATAAACATGTAAGAATTACTTTACATAATATGATTGTTGAAACATGTGGTCCTTGTTGACTAAAGAATTAGTTATTAAAAACCAAATAGAGAGAAAGAAATAATTAAATGATATTGGTAGTTGAAATGTCCATTCCGATTAAACCAAACACAAACGATAATAAACCAAATCAAAAGAAAGGAAATATTACACATATTCTGATCAGTCGAATAGAACAAACCTTATCGAACAATGACTCGACCATAAAGAAGAAAATGAAGAAAAATACGTGCTTTACATACTATGAGTAATTGAAAGGTTCCTTCTTTATTGACCAAAGGCATAGTTTTCCCAAACCAAATGAAAGAAACAAACTACATTACATTATGTGTGTAGTTGAAAAGTTCATACCTTGTTAATAAAATATATATAACCCTAAAAAACCAATTAAAGAGAAGCATAGCACATTACACATATTAAGAAGTTGAAATGTATGACCCCTGTAGATCAAAGACTTACATTAAGAATCCAAATAAAAATGAAAGAATGTACGTTACAAACTTTGAGAAGTTGAAAGGTCAATAACTTAATGAACAAAGACCTAGTAATAAGAAACTAAATAAATATAAAAGAAATACATTAAATAACATTAGTAATTGAATAGTGAACCCCTTGTCGGTCAGAGACTTAAAGGTAAGAAACCAAATAAATAGGTAAGAAGTAGTAAACTAATATAATGAGTTGAAAGGTCAGAGTCTTAGTCATTAAAATCAAAATAAATAGATAGCAACTACACTATAAAATAAGAGTAGTTTAAAGTTCCTTTCCATGTAAAACAAATCTCAAACCATTATAAACCAAATGGAAATAAAAGAAATATTAGACATACTATGAGTAATTGAAAGAATCATTCCTTATCAACCCAAGAACCCAACATAAAGAAGCAATTGAAGAGAAAATAAGTGATTTAGATACAGAGAGTATTTCAAAGGTACCTTCTTTACTGACCAAACACCTATTCCTTAAGACCCAACTAAAAGTAAGAAACTACATGAGACATAACATGATTAGTTGAAATGTTAATATCTTGTTAATCGAAGACTAAACCCTAATAAACCAAATAAAAATAAATAAGTATATTACGTAAAATGAGTAGTTGAAATGTCTAGTCTGGGTTGGTCAAAGCCATAATCATGGGAAAGCAAATAGTTAGGAAATAAAGTACATTACATGAGTTAAGTAGTTGAAATATTCATTCCTTTATGGATAAAAACCTAGTAATTAGACTAAAAAAGATGACTAAATAAATGCTTCTTATAAAGTTAGTAGTTGAAAATAGAAACGCTTCTTGATCAAAGACTAAATCGAAAGAAAATAAATAAACATGTAAGAAGTAGATTACATAATATGATTTGCTGAAAGGTCCGATCCATGTTGACCAAATACTTGGTCATTAAAAAACAAAGGAAGAGAAAGAAACTACGTTATTTTATATAAGTATTTGAAAGGTCTATCCCATTTAAGCTTATTTCCAAACCATAATAAACTTAATGAAAATAAAGGAATATTATACATACTATGAGTATTTGAAAGGATTAAACTTTATCGACCAAAGATTTACAAAAAAAGAAGCAAATAAAGAGAAAATAAGTGCTTTAGATGATATGAGTAGATGAAATATCCCTTCCTTATTGACTAAAGACCTAGCCATTAGGAACCAAATGAAAGAAAGAAAATACCTTACATATAACATTAGTAGTTGAAAGGTCCTTCCTTGTGAACCCTAATATACCAAATAAAGATGAAAAAAAGTTCATTACATAAAATGATTAGTCCAAATTCCAGGCTCATGTTTATCAAAGACTTAACCATAAGAAACCAAATAAAGAGGAAATAAAGGACATTACATTATTTGTGTAGTTTAAAGGTGCATTCCTTGATGAACAAAGAACTAGTATTTGGAAACTAAATAAAGATGAAATAAATACATTACATAGCATTTGTAGTTGAAAAGAGAAACCCTTGTTGATCAACGACTTAATCATAAGAAACAAAATAAACATGTAAGAATTACTTTACATAATATGATTGTTGAAACATGTGGTCCTTGTTGACTAAAGACTTAGTTATTAATAACCAAATAGAGAGAAAGAAACTAATTAAGTGATATTGGTAGTTGAAATGTCCATCCCGATTAAACCAAACACAAACCATAATAAACCAAATCAAAAGAAAGGAAATATTACACATATTTTGATCAGTCGAATAGAACAAACCTTATCGAACAAAGACTCGACCATAAAGAAGAAAATAAAGAAAAATACGTGCTTTACATACTATGAGTAATTAAAAGGTTCCTTCTTTATTGACCAAAGGCATAGTTTTTCGAAACCAAATGAAAGAAACAAACTACATTACATTATGTGTGTAGTTGAAAAGTTCATACCTTGTTAAGAAAATATATATAACCCTAAAAAACCAATTAAAGAGAAGCATAGTACATTACACATATTAAGAAGTTGAAATGTATGACCCTTGTAGATCAAAGACTTACATTAAGAATCCAAATAAAAATGAAAGAATGTACGTTACAAACTTTGAGAAGTTGAAAGGTCAATAACTTAATGAACAAAGACCTAGTAATAAGAAACTAAATAAATATAAAAGAAATACATTACATAACATTAGTAATTGAATAGTGAACCCCTTGTCGGTCAGAGACTTAAAGGTAAGAAACCAAATAAATAGGTAAGAAGTAGTAAACTAATATAATGAGTTGAAAGGTCAGAGTCTTAGTCATCAAAATCAAAATAAATAGATAGCAACTACACTATAAAATAAGAGTAGTTTAAAGTTCCTTTCCATGTAAAACAAATCTCAAACCATTATAAACCAAATGGAAATAAAAGAAATATTAGACATACTACGAGTAATTGAAAGAATCATTCCTTATCAACCCAAGAACCCAACATAAAGAAGCAATTGAAGAGAAAATAAGTGATTTAGATACGGAGAGTATTTCAAAGGTACCTTCTTTACTGACCAAAGACCTATTTCTTAAGACCCAACTAAAAGTAAGAAACTACATGAGACATAACATGATTAGTTGAAATGTTAATATCTTGTTAATCGAAGACTAAACCCTAATAAACCAAATAAAAATAAATAAGTATATTACGTAAAATGAGTAGTTGAAATGTCTAGTCTGGGTTGGTCAAAGCCATAATCATGGGAAAGCAAATAGTTAGGAAATAAAGTACATTACATGAGTTAAGTAGTTGAAATATTCATTCCTTTATGGATAAAAACCTAGTAATTAGACTAAAAAAGATGACTAAATAAATGCTTCTTATAAAGTTAGTAGTTGAAAATAGAAACGCTTCTTGATCAAAGACTAAATCGAAAGAAAATAAGTAAACATGTAAGAAGTAGATTACATAATATGATTTGCTGAAAGGTCCGATCCATGTTGACCAAATACTTAGTCATTAAAAAACAAAGGAAGAGAAAGAAACTACGTTATTTTATATAAGTATTTGAAAGGTCTATCCCATTTAACCTTATTTCCAAACCATAATAAACTTAATGAAAATAAAGGAATATTATACATACTATGAGTATTTGAAAGGATTAAACTTTATCGACCAAAGATTTACAAAAAAAGAAGCAAATAAAGAGAAAACAAGTGCTTTAGATGATATGAGTAGATGAAATATCCCTTCCTTATTGACTAAAGACCTAGCCATTAGGAACCAAATGAAAGAAAGAAAATACATTACATATAACATTAGTAGTTGAAAGGTCCTTCCTTGTGAACCCTAATATACCAAATAAAGATGAAAAAAAGTTCATTACATAAAATGATTAGTCCAAATTCCAGGCTCATGTTTATCAAAGACTTAACCATAAGAAACCAAATAAAGAGGAAATAAAGGACATTACATTATTTGTGTAGTTGAAAGGTGCATTCCCTGATGAACAAAGAACTAGTATTTGGAAACTAAATAAAGATGAAATAAATACATTACATAGCATTTGTAGTTGAAAAGAGAAACCCTTGTTGATCAACGACTTAATCATAAGAAACAAAATAAACATGTAAGAATTACTTTACATAATATGATTGTTGAAACATGTGGTCCTTGTTGACTAAAGACTTAGTTATTAATAACCAAATAGAGAGAAAGAAACTAATTAAGTGATATTGGTAGTTGAAATGTCCATCCCGATTAAACCAAACACAAACCATAATAAACCAAATCAAAAGAAAGGAAATATTACACATATTTTGATCAGTCGAATAGAACAAACCTTATCGAACAAAGACTCGACCATAAAATAGAAAATAAAGAAAAATACGTGCTTTACATACTATGAGTAATTAAAAGGTTCCTTCTTTATTGACCAAAGGCATAGTTTTTCGAAACCAAATGAAAGAAACAAACTACATTACATTATGTGTGTAGTTGAATAGTTCATACCTTGTTAATAAAATATATATAACCCTAAAAAACCAATTAAAGAGAAGCATAGTACATTACACATATTAAGAAGTTGAAATGTATGACCCTTGTAGATCAAAGACTTACATTAAGAATCCAAATAAAAATGAAATAATGTACGTTACAAACTTTGAGAAGTTGAAAGGTCAATAACTTAATGAACAAAGACCTAGTAATAAGAAACTAAATAAATATAAAAGAAATACATTACATAACATTAGTAATTGAATAGTGAACCCCTTGTCGGTCAGAGACTTAAAGGAAAGAAACCAAATAAATAGGTAAGAAGTAGTAAACTAATATAATGAGTTGAAAGGTCAGAGTCTTAGTCATCAAAATCAAAATAAATAGATAGCAACTACACTATAAAATAAGAGTAGTTTAAAGTTCCTTTCCATGTAAAACAAATCTCAAACCATTATAAACCAAATGGAAATAAAAGAAATATTAGACATACTATGAGTAATTGAAAGAATCATTCCTTATCAACCCAAGAACCCAACATAAAGAAGCAATTGAAGAGAAAATAAGTGATTTAGATACGGAGAGTATTTCAAAGGTACCTTCTTTATTGACCAAACACATATTCCTTAAGACCCAACTAAAAGTAAGAAACTACATGAGACATAACATGATTAGTTGAAATGTTAATATCTTGTTAATCGAAGACTAAACCCTAATAAACCAAATAAAAATAAATAAGTATATTACGTAAAATGAGTAGTTGAAATGTCTAGTTTGGGTTGGTCAAAGCCATAATCATGGGAAAGAAAATAGTTAGGAAATAAAGTACATTACATGAGTTAAGTAGTTGAAATATTCATTCCTTTATGGATAAAAACCTAGTAATTAGACTAAAAAAGATGACTAAATAAATGATTCTTATAAAGTTAGTAGTTGAAAATAGAAACGCTTCTTGATCAAAGACTAAATCGAAAGAAAATAAATAAACATGTAAGAAGTAGATTACATAATATGATTTGCTGAAAGGTCCGATCCATGTTGACCAAATACTTAGTCATTAAAAAACAAAGGAAGAGAAAGAAACTACGTTATTTTATATAAGTATTTGAAAGGTCTATCCCATTTAAGCTTATTTCCAAACCATAATAAACTTAATGAAAATAAAGGAATATTATACATACTATGAGTATTTGAAAGGATTAAACTTTATCGACCAAAGATTTACAAAAAAAGAAGCAAATAAAGAGAAAACAAGTGCTTTAGATGATATGAGTAGATGAAATATCCCTTCCTTATTGACTAAAGACCTAGCCATTAGGAACCAAATGAAAGAAAGAAAATACATTACATATAACATTAGTAGTTGAAAGGTCCTTCCTTGTGAACCCTAATATACCAAATAAAGATGAAAAAAAGTTCATTACATAAAATGATTAGTCCAAATTCCAGGCTCATGTTTATCAAAGACTTAACCATAAGAAACCAAATAAAGAGGAAATAAAGGATATTACATTATTTGTGTAGTTGAAAGGTGCATTCCTTGATGAACAAAGAACTAGTATTTGGAAACTAAATAAAGATGAAATAAATACATTACATAGCATTTGTAGTTGAAAAGAGAAACCCTTGTTGATCAACGACTTAATCATAAGAAACAAAATAAACATGTAAGAATTACATTACATAATATGATTGTTGAAACATGTGGTCCTTGTTGACTAAAGACTTAGTTATTAATAACCAAATAGAGAGAAAAAAACTAATTAAGTGATATTGGTAGTTCAAATGTCCATCCCGATTAAACCAAACACAAACCATAATAAACCAAATCAAAAGAAAGGAAATATTACACATATTTAGATCAGTCGAATAGAACAAACCTTATCGAACAAAGACTCGACCATAAAGAAGAAAATGAAGAAAAATACGTGCTTTACATACTATGAGTAATTAAAAGGTTCCTTCTTTATTGACCAAAGGCATAGTTTTTCGAAACTAAATGAAAGAAACAAACTACATTACATTATGTGTGTAGTTGAAAAGTTCATACCTTGTTAATAAAATATATATAACCCTAAAAAACCAATTAAAGAGAAGCATAGTACATTACACATATTAAGAAGTTGAAATGTATGACCCTTGTAGATCAAAGACTTACATTAAGAATCCAAATAAAAATGAAAGAATGTACGTTACAAACTTTGAGAAGTTGAAAGGTCAATAACTTAATGAACAAAGACCTAGTAATAAGAAACTAAATAAATATAAAAGAAATACATTACATAACATTAGTAATTGAATAGTGAACCCCTTGTCGGTCAGAGACTTAAAGGTAAGAAACCAAATAAATAGGTAAGAAGTAGTAAACTAATATAATGAGTTGAAAGGTCAGAGTCTTAGTCATCAAAATCAAAATAAATAGATAGCAACTACACTATAAAATAAGAGTAGTTTAAAGTTCCTTTCCATGTAAAACAAATCTCAAACCATTATAAACCAAATGGAAATAAAAGAAATATTAGACATACTATGAGTAATTGAAAGAATCATTCCTTATCAACCCAAGAACCCAACATAAAGAAGCAATTGAAGAGAAAATAAGTGATTTAGATACGGAGAGTATTTCAAAGGTACCTTCTTTACTGACCAAACACCTATTCCTTAAGACCCAACTAAAAGTAAGAAACTACATGAGACATAACTTGATTAGTTGAAATGTTAATATCTTGTTAATCGAAGACTAAACCCTAATAAACCAAATAAAAATAAATAAGTATATTACGTAAAATGAGTAGTTGAAATGTCTAGTCTGGGTTGGTCAAAGCCATAATCATGGGAAAGCAAATAGTTAGGAAATAAAGTACATTACATGAGTTAAGTAGTTGAAATATTCATTCCTTTATGGATAAAAACCTAGTAATTAGACTAAAAAAGATGACTAAATAAATGATTCTTATAAAGTTAGTAGTTGAAAATAGAAACGCTTCTTGATCAAAGACTAAATCGAAAGAAAATAAATAAACATGTAAGAAGTAGATTACATAATATGATTTGCTGAAAGGTCCGATCCATGTTGACCAAATACTTAGTCATTAAAAAATAAAGGAAGAGAAAGAAAATACGTTATTTTATATAAGTATTTGAAAGGTCTATCCCATTTAAGCTTATTTCCAAACCATAATAAACTTAATGAAAATAAAGGAATATTATACATACTATGAGTATTTGAAAGGATTAAACTTTATCGACCAAAGATTTACAAAAAAAGAAGCAAATAAAGAGAAAACAAGTGCTTTAGATGATATGAGTAGATGAAATATCCCTTCCTTATTGACTAAAGACCTAGCCATTAGGAACCAAATGAGAGAAAGAAAATACATTACATATAACATTAGTAGTTGAAAGGTCCTTCCTTGTGAACCCTAATATACCAAATAAAGATGAAAAAAAGTTCATTACATAAAATGATTAGTCCAAATTCCAGGCTCATGTTTATCAAAGACTTAACCATAAGAAACCAAATAAAGAGGAAATAAAGGATATTACATTATTTGTGTAGTTGAAAGGTGCATTCCTTAATGAACAAAGAACTAGTATTTGGAAACTAAATAAAGATGAAATAAATACATTACATAGCATTTGTAGTTGAAAAGAGAAACCCTTGTTGATCAACGACTTAATCATAAGAAACAAAATAAACATGTAAGAATTACTTTACATAATATGATTGTTGAAACATGTGGTCCTTGTTGACTAAAGACTTAGTTATTAATAACCAAATAGAGAGAAAAAAACTAATTAAGTGATATTGGTAGTTCAAATGTCCATCCCGATTAAACCAAACATAAACCATAATAAACCAAATCAAAAGAAAGGAAATATTACACATATTTAGATCAGTCGAATAGAACAAACCTTATCGAACAAAGACTCGACCATAAAGAAGAAAATGAAGAAAAATACGTGCTTTACATACTATGAGTAATTAAAAGGTTCCTTCTTTATTGACCAAAGGCATAGTTTTTCGAAACCAAATGAAAGAAACAAACTACATTACATTATGTGTGTAGTTGAAAAGTTCATACCTTGTTAATAAAATATATATAACCCTAAAAAACCAATTAAAGAGAAGCATAGTACATTACACATATTAAGAAGTTGAAATGTATGACCCTTGTAGATCAAAGACTTACATTAAGAATCCAAATAAAAATGAAAGAATGTACGTTACAAACTTTGAGAAGTTGAAAGGTCAATAACTTAATGAACAAAGACCTAGTAATAAGAAACTAAATAAATATAAAAGAAATACATTACATAACATTAGTAATTGAATAGTGAACCCCTTGTCGGTCAGAGACTTAAAGGTAAGAAACCAAATAAATAGGTAAGAAGTAGTAAACTAATATAATGAGTTGAAAGGTCAGAGTCTTAGTCATCAAAATCAAAATAAATAGATAGCAACTACACTATAAAATAAGAGTAGTTTAAAGTTCCTTTACATGTAAAACAAATCTCAAACCATTATAAACCAAATGGAAATAAAAGAAATATTAGACATACTATGAGTAATTGAAAGAATCATTCCTTATCAACCCAAGAACCCAACATAAAGAAGCAATTGAAGAGAAAATAAGTGATTTAGATACGGAGAGTATTTCAAAGGTACCTTCTTTACTGACCAAACACCTATTCCTTAAGACCCAACTAAAAGTAAGAAACTACATGAGACATAACTTGATTAGTTGAAATGTTAATATCTTGTTAATTGAAGACTAAACCCTAATAAACCAAATAAAAATAAATAAGTATATTACGTAAAATGAGTAGTTGAAATGTCTAGTCTGGGTTGGTCAAAGCCATAATCATGGGAAAGCAAATAGTTAGGAAATAAAGTACATTACATGAGTTAAGTAGTTGAAATATTCATTCCTTTATGGATAAAAACCTAGTAATTAGACTAAAAAAGATGACTAAATAAATGATTCTTATAAAGTTAGTAGTTGAAAATAGAAACGCTTCTTGATCAAAGACTAAATCGAAAGAAAATAAATAAACATGTAAGAAGTAGATTACATAATATGATTTGCTGAAAGGTCCGATCCATGTTGACCAAATACTTAGTCATTAAAAAATAAAGGAAGAGAAAGAAAATACGTTATTTTATATAAGTATTTGAAAGGTCTATCCCATTTAAGCTTATTTCCAAACCATAATAAACTTAATGAAAATAAAGGAATATTATACATACTATGAGTATTTGAAAGGATTAAACTTTATCGACCAAAGATTTACAAAAAAAGAAGCAAATAAAGAGAAAACAAGTGCTTTAGATGATATGAGTAGATGAAATATCCCTTCCTTATTGACTAAAGACCTAGCCATTAGGAACCAAATGAAAGAAAGAAAATACATTACATATAACATTAGTAGTCGAAAGGTCCTTCCTTGTGAACCCTAATATACCAAATAAAGATGAAAAAAAGTTCATTACATAAAATGATTAGTCCAAATTCCAGGCTCATGTTTATCAAAGACTTAACCATAAGAAACCAAATAAAGAGGAAATAAAGGATATTACATTATTTGTGTAGTTGAAAGGTGCATTCCTTGATGAACAAAGAACTAGTATTTGGAAACTAAATAAAGATGAAATAAATACATTACATAGCATTTGTAGTTGAAAAGAGAAACCCTTGTTGATCAACGACTTAATCATAAGAAACAAAATAAACATGTAAGAATTACTTTACATAATATGATTGTTGAAACATGTGGTCCTTGTTGACTAAAGACTTAGTTATTAATAACCAAATAGAGAGAAAGAAACTAATTAAGTGATATTGGTAGTTGAAATGTCCATCCCGATTAAACCAAACACAAACCATAATAAACCAAATCAAAAGAAAGGAAATATTACACATATTTTGATCAGTCGAATAGAACAAACCTTATCGAACAAAGACTCGACCATAAAGAAGAATATAAAGAAAAATACGTGCTTTACATACTATGAGTAATTAAAAGGTTCCTTCTTTATTGACCAAAGGCATAGTTTTTCGAAACCAAATGAAAGAAACAAACTACATTACATTATGTGTGTAGTTGAAAAGTTCATACCTTGTTAATAAAATATATATAACCCTAAAAAACCAATTAAAGAGAAGCATAGTACATTACACATATTAAGAAGTTGAAATGTATGACCCTTGTAGATCAAAGACTTACATTAAGAATCCAAATAAAAATGAAAGAATGTACGTTACAAACTTTGAGAAGTTGAAAGGTCAATAACTTAATGAACAAAGACCTAGTAATAAGAAACTAAATAAATATAAAAGAAATACATTACATAACATTAGTAATTGAATAGTGAACCCCTTGTCGGTCAGAGACTTAAAGGTAAGAAACCAAATAAATAGGTAAGAAGTAGTAAACTAATATAATGAGTTGAAAGGTCAGAGTCTTAGTCATCAAAATCAAAATAAATAGATAGCAACTACACTATAAAATAAGAGTAGTTTAAAGTTCCTTTCCATGTAAAACAAATCTCAAACCATTATAAACCAAATGGAAATAAAAGAAATATTAGACATACTATGAGTAATTGAAAGAATCATTCCTTATCAACCCAAGAACCCAACATAAAGAAGCAATTGAAGAGAAAATAAGTGATTTAGATACGGAGAGTATTTCAAAGGTACCTTCTTTACTGACCAAACACCTATTCCTTAAGACCCAACTAAAAGTAAGAAACTACATGAGACATAACTTGATTAGTTGAAATGTTAATATCTTGTTAATTGAAGACTAAACCCTAATAAACCAAATAAAAATAAATAAGTATATTACGTAAAATGAGTAGTTGAAATGTCTAGTCTGGGTTGGTCAAAGCCATAATCATGGGAAAGCAAATAGTTAGGAAATAAAGTACATTACATGAGTTAAGTAGTTGAAATATTCATTCCTTTATGGATAAAAACCTAGTAATTAGACTAAAAAAGATGACTAAATAAATGATTCTTATAAAGTTAGTAGTTGAAAATAGAAACGCTTCTTGATCAAAGACTAAATCGAAAGAAAATAAATAAACATGTAAGAAGTAGATTACATAATATGATTTGCTGAAAGGTCCGATCCATGTTGACCAAATACTTAGTCATTAAAAAATAAAGGAAGAGAAAGAAAATACGTTATTTTATATAAGTATTTGAAAGGTCTATCCCATTTAAGCTTATTTCCAAACCATAATAAACTTAATGAAAATAAAGGAATATTATACATACTATGAGTATTTGAAAGGATTAAACTTTATCGACCAAAGATTTACAAAAAAAGAAGCAAATAAAGAGAAAACAAGTGCTTTAGATGATATGAGTAGATGAAATATCCCTTCCTTATTGACTAAAGACCTAGCCATTAGGAACCAAATGAAAGAAAGAAAATACATTACATATAACATTAGTAGTCGAAAGGTCCTTCCTTGTGAACCCTAATATACCAAATAAAGATGAAAAAAAGTTCATTACATAAAATGATTAGTCCAAATTCCAGGCTCATGTTTATCAAAGACTTAACCATAAGAAACCAAATAAAGAGGAAATAAAGGATATTACATTATTTGTGTAGTTGAAAGGTGCATTCCTTGATGAACAAAGAACTAGTATTTGGAAACTAAATAAAGATGAAATAAATACATTACATAGCATTTGTAGTTGAAAAGAGAAACCCTTGTTGATCAACGACTTAATCATAAGAAACAAAATAAACATGTAAGAATTACTTTACATAATATGATTGTTGAAACATGTGGTCCTTGTTGACTAAAGACTTAGTTATTAATAACCAAATAGAGAGAAAGAAACTAATTAAGTGATATTGGTAGTTGAAATGTCCATCCCGATTAAACCAAACACAAACCATAATAAACCAAATCAAAAGAAAGGAAATATTACACATATTTTGATCAGTCGAATAGAACAAACCTTATCGAACAAAGACTCGACCATAAAGAAGAAAATAAAGAAAAATACGTGCTTTACATACTATGAGTAATTAAAAGGTTCCTTCTTTATTGACCAAAGGCATAGTTTTTCGAAACCAAATGAAAGAAACAAACTACATTACATTATGTGTGTAGTTGAAAAGTTCATACCTTGTTAATAAAATATATATAACCCTAAAAAACCAATTAAAGAGAAGCATAGTACATTACACATATTAAGAAGTTGAAATGTATGACCCTTGTAGATCAAAGACTTACATTAAGAATCCAAATAAAAATGAAAGAATGTACGTTACAAACTTTGAGAAGTTGAAAGGTCAATAACTTAATGAACAAAGACCTAGTAATAAGAAACTAAATAAATATAAAAGAAATACATTACATAACATTAGTAATTGAATAGTGAACCCCTTGTCGGTCAGAGACTTAAAGGTAAGAAACCAAATAAATAGGTAAGAAGTAGTAAACTAATATAATGAGTTGAAAGGTCAGAGTCTTAGTCATCAAAATCAAAATAAATAGATAGCAACTACACTATAAAATAAGAGTAGTTTAAAGTTCCTTTCCATGTAAAACAAATCTCAAACCATTATAAACCAAATGGAAATAAAAGAAATATTAGACATACTATGAGTAATTGAAAGAATCATTCCTTATCAACCCAAGAACCCAACATAAAGAAGCAATTGAAGAGAAAATAAGTGATTTAGATACGGAGAGTATTTCAAAGGTACCTTCTTTACTGACCAAACACCTATTCCTTAAGACCCAACTAAAAGTAAGAAACTACATGAGACATAACATGATTAGTTGAAATGTTAATATCTTGTTAATCGAAGACTAAACCCTAATAAACCAAATAAAAATAAATAAGTATATTACGTAAAATGAGTAGTTGAAATGTCTAGTCTGGGTTGGTCAAAGCCATAATCATGGGAAAGCAAATAGTTAGGAAATAAAGTACATTACATGAGTTAAGTAGTTGAAATATTCATTCCTTTATGGATAAAAACCTAGTAATTAGACTAAAAAAGATGACTAAATAAATGATTCTTATAAAGTTAGTAGTTGAAAATAGAAACGCTTCTTGATCAAAGACTAAATCGAAAGAAAATAAATAAACATGTAAGAAGTAGATTACATAATATGATTTGCTGAAAGGTCCGATCCATGTTGACCAAATACTTAGTCATTAAAAAATAAAGGAAGAGAAAGAAACTACGTTATTTTATATAAGTATTTGAAAGGTCTATCCCATTTAAGCTTATTTCCAAACCATAATAAACTTAATGAAAATAAAGGAATATTATACATACTATGAGTATTTGAAAGGATTAAACTTTATCGACCAAAGATTTACAAAAAAAGAAGCAAATAAAGAGAAAACAAGTGCTTTAGATGATATGAGTAGATGAAATATCCCTTCCTTATTGACTAAAGACCTAGCCATTAGGAACCAAATGAAAGAAAGAAAATACATTACATATAACATTAGTAGTCGAAAGGTCCTTCCTTGTGAACCCTAATATACCAAATAAAGATGAAAAAAAGTTCATTACATAAAATGATTAGTCCAAATTCCAGGCTCATGTTTATCAAAGACTTAACCATAAGAAACCAAATAAAGAGGAAATAAAGGATATTACATTATTTGTGTAGTTGAAAGGTGCATTCCTTGATGAACAAAGAACTAGTATTTGGAAACTAAATAAAGATGAAATAAATACATTACATAGCATTTGTAGTTGAAAAGAGAAACCCTTGTTGATCAACGACTTAATCATAAGAAACAAAATAAACATGTAAGAATTACTTTACATAATATGATTGTTGAAACATGTGGTCCTTGTTGACTAAAGACTTAGTTATTAATAACCAAATAGAGAGAAAAAAACTAATTAAGTGATATTGGTAGTTCAAATGTCCATCCCGATTAAACCAAACACAAACCATAATAAACCAAATCAAAAGAAAGGAAATATTACACATATTTAGATCAGTCGAATAGAACAAACCTTATCGAACAAAGACTCGACCATAAAGAAGAAAATGAAGAAAAATACGTGCTTTACATACTATGAGTAATTAAAAGGTTCCTTCTTTATTGACCAAAGGCATAGTTTTTCGAAACCAAATGAAAGAAACAAACTACATTACATTATGTGTGTAGTTGAAAAGTTCATACCTTGTTAATAAAATATATAACCCTAAAAAACCAATTAAAGAGAAGCATAGTACATTACACATATTAAGAAGTTGAAATGTATGACCCTTGTAGATCAAAGACTTACATTAAGAATCCAAATAAAAATGAAAGAATGTACGTTACAAACTTTGAGAAGTTGAAAGGTCAATAACTTAATGAACAAAGACCTAGTAATAAGAAACTAAATAAATATAAAAGAAATACATTACATAACATTAGTAATTGAATAGTGAACCCCTTGTCGGTCAGAGACTTAAAGGTAAGAAACCAAATAAATAGGTAAGAAGTAGTAAACTAATATAATGAGTTGAAAGGTCAGAGTCTTAGTCATCAAAATCAAAATAAATAGATAGCAACTACACTATAAAATAAGAGTAGTTTAAAGTTCCTTTCCATGTAAAACAAATCTCAAACCATTATAAACCAAATGGAAATAAAAGAAATATTAGACATACTATGAGTAATTGAAAGAATCATTCCTTATCAACCCAAGAACCCAACATAAAGAAGCAATTGAAGAGAAAATAAGTGATTTAGATACGGAGAGTATTTCAAAGGTACCTTCTTTACTGACCAAACACCTATTCCTTAAGACCCAACTAAAAGTAAGAAACTACATGAGACATAACTTGATTAGTTGAAATGTTAATATCTTGTTAATCGAAGACTAAACCCTAATAAACCAAATAAAAATAAATAAGTATATTACGTAAAATGAGTAGTTGAAATGTCTAGTCTGGGTTGGTCAAAGCCATAATCATGGGAAAGCAAATAGTTAGGAAATAAAGTACATTACATGAGTTAAGTAGTTGAAATATTCATTCCTTTATGGATAAAAACCTAGTAATTAGACTAAAAAAGATGACTAAATAAATGATTCTTATAAAGTTAGTAGTTGAAAATAGAAACGCTTCTTGATCAAAGACTAAATCGAAAGAAAATAAATAAACATGTAAGAAGTAGATTACATAATATGATTTGCTGAAAGGTCCGATCCATGTTGACCAAATACTTAGTCATTAAAAAATAAAGGAAGAGAAAGAAACTACGTTATTTTATATAAGTATTTGAAAGGTCTATCCCATTTAAGCTTATTTCCAAACCATAATAAACTTAATGAAAATAAAGGAATATTATACATACTATGAGTATTTCAAAGGATTAAACTTTATCGACCAAAGATTTACAAAAAAAGAAGCAAATAAAGAGAAAACAAGTGCTTTAGATGATATGAGTAGATGAAATATCCCTTCCTTATTGACTAAAGACCTAGCCATTAGGAACCAAATGAAAGAAAGAAAATACATTACATATAACATTAGTAGTCGAAAGGTCCTTCCTTGTGAACCCTAATATACCAAATAAAGATGAAAAAAAGTTCATTACATAAAATGATTAGTCCAAATTCCAGGCTCATGTTTATCAAAGACTTAACCATAAGAAACCAAATAAAGAGGAAATAAAGGATATTACATTATTTGTGTAGTTGAAAGGTGCATTCCTTGATGAACAAAGAACTAGTATTTGGAAACTAAATAAAGATGAAATAAATACATTACATAGCATTTGTAGTTGAAAAGAGAAACCCTTGTTGATCAACGACTTAATCATAAGAAACAAAATAAACATGTAAGAATTACTTTACATAATATGATTGTTGAAACATGTGGTCCTTGTTGACTAAAGACTTAGTTATTAATAACCAAATAGAGAGAAAGAAACTAATTAAGTGATATTGGTAGTTCAAATGTCCATCCCGATTAAACCAAACACAAACCATAATAAACCAAATCAAAAGAAAGGAAATATTACACATATTTTGATCAGTCGAATAGAACAAACCTTATCGAACAAAGACTCGACCATAAAGAAGAAAATAAAGAAAAATACGTGCTTTACATACTATGAGTAATTAAAAGGTTCCTTCTTTATTGACCAAAGGCATAGTTTTTCGAAACCAAATGAAAGAAACAAACTACATTACATTATGTGTGTAGTTGAAAAGTTCATACCTTGTTAATAAAATATATATAACCCTAAAAAACCAATTAAAGAGAAGCATAGTACATTACACATATTAAGAAGTTGAAATGTATGACCCTTGTAGATCAAAGACTTATGTTAAGAATCCAAATAAAAATGAAAGAATGTACGTTACAAACTTTGAGAAGTTGAAAGGTCAATAACTTAATGAACAAAGACCTAGTAATAAGAAACTAAATAAATATAAAAGAAATATATTACATAACATTAGTAATTGAATAGTGAACCCCTTGTCGGTCAGAGACTTAAAGGTAAGAAACCAAATAAATAGGTAAGAAGTAGTAAACTAATATAATGAGTTGAAAGGTCAGAGTCTTAGTCATCAAAATCAAAATAAATAGATAGCAACTACACTATAAAATAAGAGTAGTTTAAAGTTCCTTTCCATGTAAAACAAATCTCAAACCATTATAAACCAAATGGAAATAAAAGAAATATTAGACATACTACGAGTAATTGAAAGAATCATTCCTTATCAACCCAAGAACCCAACATAAAGAAGCAATTGAAGAGAAAATAAGTGATTTAGATACGGAGAGTATTTCAAAGGTACCTTCTTTACTGACCAAAGACTTATTCCTTAAGACCCAACTAAAAGTAAGAAACTACATGAGACATAACATGATTAGTTGAAATGTTAATATCTTGTTAATCGAAGACTAAACCCTAATAAACCAAATAAAAATAAATAAGTATATTACGTAAAATGAGTAGTTGAAATGTCTAGTCTGGGTTGGTCAAAGCCATAATCATGGGAAAGCAAATAGTTAGGAAATAAAGTACATTACATGAGTTAAGTAGTTGAAATATTCATTCCTTTATGGATAAAAACCTAGTAATTAGACTAAAAAAGATGACTAAATAAATGCTTCTTATAAAGTTAGTAGTTGAAAATAGAAACGCTTCTTGATGAAAGACTAAATCGAAAGAAAATAAATAAACATGTAAGAAGTAGATTACATAATATGATTTGCTGAAAGGTCCGATCCATGTTGACCAAATACTTAGTCATTAAAAAACAAAGGAAGAGAAAGAAACTACGTTCTTTTATATAAGTATTTGAAAGGTCTATCCCATTTAAGCTTATTTCCAAACCATAATAAACTTAATGAAAATAAAGGAATATTATACATACTATGAGTATTTGAAAGGATTAAACTTTATCGACCAAAGATTTACAAAAAAAGAAGCAAATAAAGAGAAAATAAGTGCTTTAGATGATATGAGTAGATGAAATATCCCTTCCTTATTGACTAAAGACCTAGCCATTAGGAACCAAATGAAAGAAAGAAAATACATTACATATAACATTAGTAGTCGAAAGGTCCTTCCTTGTGAACCCTAATATACCAAATAAAGATGAAAAAAAGTTCATTACATAAAATGATTAGTCCAAATTCCAGGCTCATGTTTATCAAAGACTTAACCATAAGAAACCAAATAAAGAGGAAATAAAGGATATTACATTATTTGTGTAGTTGAAAGGTGCATTCCTTGATGAACAAAGAACTAGTATTTGGAAACTAAATAAAGATGAAATAAATACATTACATAGCATTTGTAGTTGAAAAGAGAAACCCTTGTTGATCAACGACTTAATCATAAGAAACAAAATAAACATGTAAGAATTACTTTACATAATATGATTGTTGAAACATGTGGTCCTTGTTGACTAAAGACTTAGTTATTAATAACCAAATAGAGAGAAAGAAACTAATTAAGTGATATTGGTAGTTGAAATGTCCATCCCGATTAAACCAAACACAAACCATAATAAACCAAATCAAAAGAAAGGAAATATTACACATATTTTGATCAGTCGAATAGAACAAACCTTATCGAACAAAGACTCGACCATAAAGAAGAAAATAAAGAAAAATACGTGCTTTACATACTATGAGTAATTAAAAGGTTCCTTCTTTATTGACCAAAGGCATAGTTTTTCGAAACCAAATGAAAGAAACAAACTACATTACATTATGTGTGTAGTTGAAAAGTTCATACCTTGTTAATAAAATATATATAACCCTAAAAAACCAATTAAAGAGAAGCATAGTACATTACACATATTAAGAAGTTGAAATGTATGACCCTTGTAGATCAAAGACTTACGTTAAGAATCCAAATAAAAATGAAAGAATGTACGTTACAAACTTTGAGAAGTTGAAAGGTCAATAACTTAATGAACAAAGACCTAGTAATAAGAAACTAAATAAATATAAAAGAAATATATTACATAACATTAGTAATTGAATAGTGAACCCCTTGTCGGTCAGAGACTTAAAGGTAAGAAACCAAATAAATAGGTAAGAAGTAGTAAACTAATATAATGAGTTGAAAGGTCAGAGTCTTAGTCATCAAAATCAAAATAAATAGATAGCAACTACACTATAAAATAAGAGTAGTTTAAAGTTCCTTTCCATGTAAAACAAATCTCAAACCATTATAAACCAAATGGAAATAAAAGAAATATTAGACATACTACGAGTAATTGAAAGAATCATTCCTTATCAACCCAAGAACCCAACATAAAGAAGCAATTGAAGAGAAAATAAGTGATTTAGATACGGAGAGTATTTCAAAGGTACCTTCTTTACTGACCAAAGACCTATTCCTTAAGACCCAACTAAAAGTAAGAAACTACATGAGACATAACATGATTAGTTGAAATGTTAATATCTTGTTAATCGAAGACTAAACCCTAATAAACCAAATAAAAATAAATAAGTATATTACGTAAAATGAGTAGTTGAAATGTCTAGTCTGGGTTGGTCAAAGCCATAATCATGGGAAAGCAAATAGTTAGGAAATAAAGTACATTACATGAGTTAAGTAGTTGAAATATTCATTCCTTTATGGATAAAAACCTAGTAATTAGACTAAAAAAGATGACTAAATAAATGCTTCTTATAAAGTTAGTAGTTGAAAATAGAAACGCTTCTTGATGAAAGACTAAATCGAAAGAAAATAAATAAACATGTAAGAAGTAGATTACATAATATGATTTGCTGAAAGGTCCGATCCATGTTGACCAAATACTTAGTCATTAAAAAACAAAGGAAGAGAAAGAAACTACGTTCTTTTATATAAGTATTTGAAAGGTCTATCCCATTTAAGCTTATTTCCAAACCATAATAAACTTAATGAAAATAAAGGAATATTATACATACTATGAGTATTTGAAAGGATTAAACTTTATCGACCAAAGATTTACAAAAAAAGAAGCAAATAAAGAGAAAATAAGTGCTTTAGATGATATGAGTAGATGAAATATCCCTTCCTTATTGACTAAAGACCTAGCCATTAGGAACCAAATGAAAGAAAGAAAATACATTACATATAACATTAGTAGTTGAAAGGTCCTTCCTTGTGAACCCTAATATACCAAATAAAGATGAAAAAAAGTTCATTACATAAAATGATTAGTCCAAATTCCAGGCTCATGTTTATCAAAGACTTAACCATAAGAAACCAAATAAAGAGGAAATAAAGGATATTACATTATTTGTGTAGTTGAAAGGTGCATTCCTTGATGAACAAAGAACTAGTATTTGGAAACTAAATAAAGATGAAATAAATACATTACATAGCATTTGTAGTTGAAAAGAGAAACCCTTGTTGATCAACGACTTAATCATAAGAAACAAAATAAACATGTAAGAATTACTTTACATAATATGATTGTTGAAACATGTGGTCCTTGTTGACTAAAGACTTAGTTATTAATAACCAAATAGAGAGAAAGAAACTAATTAAGTGATATTGGTAGTTGAAATGTCCATCCCGATTAAACCAAACACAAACCATAATAAACCAAATCAAAAGAAAGGAAATATTACACATATTTTGATCAGTCGAATAGAACAAACCTTATCGAACAAAGACTCGACCATAAAGAAGAAAATGAAGAAAAATACGTGCTTTACATACTATGAGTAATTAAAAGGTTCCTTCTTTATTGACCAAAGGCATAGTTTTCCGAAACCAAATGAAAGAAACAAACTACATTACATTATGTGTGTAGTTGAAAAGTTCATACCTTGTTAATAAAATATATATAACCCTAAAAAACCAATTAAAGAGAAGCATAGTACATTACACATATTAAGAAGTTGAAATGTATGACCCTTGTAGATCAAAGACTTACATTAAGAATCCAAATAAAAATGAAAGAATGTACGTTACAAACTTTAAGAAGTTGAAAGGTCAATAACTTAATAAACAAAGACCTAGTAATAAGAAACTAAATAAATATAAAAGAAATACATTACATAACATTAGTAATTGAATAGTGAACCCCTTGTCGGTCAGAGACTTAAAGGTAAGAAACCAAATAAATAGGTAAGAAGTAGTAAACTAATATAATGAGTTGAAAGGTCAGAGTCTTAGTCATCAAAATCAAAATAAATAGATAGCAACTACACTATAAAATAAGAGTAGTTTAAAGTTCCTTTCCATGTAAAACAAATCTCAAACCATTATAAACCAAATGGAAATAAAAGAAATATTAGACATACTATGAGTAATTGAAAGAATCATTCCTTATCAACCCAAGAACCCAACATAAAGAAGCAATTGAAGAGAAAATAAGTGATTTAGATACGGAGAGTATTTCAAAGGTACCTTCTTTACTGACCAAACACCTATTCCTTAAGACCCAACTAAAAGTAAGAAACTACATGAGACATAACATGATTAGTTGAAATGTTAATATCTTGTTAATCGAAGACTAAACCCTAATAAACCAAATAAAAATAAATAAGTATATTACGTAAAATGAGTAGTTGAAATGTCTAGTCTGGGTTGGTCAAAGCCATAATCATGGGAAAGCAAATAGTTAAGAATTTAATTACATTACATGAGTTAAGTAGTTGAAATATTCATTCCTTGATGGATAAAAACCTAGTAATTAGACTAAAAAAATGACTAAATAAATTCTTCTTATAAAATTAGTAGTTGAAAATAGAAACGCTTCTTGATCAAAGACTAAATCGAAAGAAAATAAATAAACATGTAAGAAGTAGATTACATAATATGATTTGCTGAAAGGTCCGATCCATGTTGACCAAATACTTAGTCATTAAAAAACAAAGGAATTGAAAGAAACTATGTTATTTTATATAAGTATTTGAAAGGTCTATCCCATTTAAGCTAATTTCTAAACCATAATAAACTTAATGAAAATAAAGGAATATTATACATACTATGAGTATTTGAAAGGATTAAACTTTATCGACCAAAGATTTACAAAAAAAGAAGCAAATAAAGAGAAAACAAGTGCTTTAGATGATATGAGTAGATGAAATATCCCTTCCTTATTGACTAAAGACCTAGCCATTAGGAACCAAATGAAAGAAAGAAAATACATTACATATAACATTAGTAGTTGAAAGGTCCTTCCTTGTGAACCCTAATATACCAAATAAAGATGAAAAAAAGTTCATTACAAAAAATGATTAGTCCAAATTCCAGGCTCATGTTTATCAAAGACTTAACCATAAGAAACCAAATAAAGAGGAAATAAAGGACATTACATTATTTGTGTAGTTGAAAGGTGCATTCCTTGATGAACAAAGAACTAGTATTTGTAAACTAAATAAAGATAAAATAAATACATTACATAGCATTTGTAGTTGAAAAGAGAAACCCTTGTTGATCAACGACTTAATCATAAGAAACAAAATAAACATGTAAGAATTACTTTACATAATATGATTGTTGAAACATGTGAACCTTGTTGACTAAAGACTTAGTTATTAATAACCAAATAGAGATAAAGAAACTAATTAAATGATATTGGTAGTTGAAATGTCCATCCCGATTAATCCAAACACAAACCATAATAAACCAAATCAAAAGAAAGGAAATATTACACAAATTCTGATCAGTCGAATAGAACAAACCTTATCGAACAAAGACTCTACCATAAAGAAGAAAATGAAGAAAAATACGTGCTTTACATACTATGAGTAATTAAAAGGTTCCTTATTTATTGACCAAAGGCATAGTTTTCCGAAACCAAATGAAAGAAACAAACTACATTACATTATGTGTGTAGTTGAAAAGTTCATACCTTGTTAATAAAATATATATAACCCTAAAAAACCAATTAAAGAGAAGCATAATACATTACACATATTAATAAGTTGAAATGTATGACCCTTGTAGATCAAAGACTTACATTAAGAATCCAAATAAAAATGAAAGAATGTATGTTACAAACTTTGAGAAGTTGAAAGGTCAATAACTTAATGAACAAAGACCTAGTAATAAGAAACTAAATAAATATAAAAGAAATACATTACATAACATTATTAATTGAATAGTGAACCCCTTGTCGGTCAGAGACTTAAAGGTAAGAAACCAAATAAATAGGTAAGAAGTAGTAAACTAATATAATGAGTTGAAAGGTCAGAACCTTAGTCATCAAAATCAAAATAAATAGATAACAACTACACTATAAAATAAGAGTAGTTTAAAGGTCCTTTCCATGTAAAACAAATCTCAAACCATTATAAACCAAATGGAAATAAAAGAAATATTAGACATACTATGAGTAATTGAAAGAATCATTCCTTATCAACCCAAGAACCCAACATAAAGAAGCAATTGAAGAGAGAATAAGTGATTTAGATACGGAGAGTATTTCAAAGGTACCTTCTTTACTGACCAAACACCTATTCCTTAAAACCCAACTAAAAGTAAGAAACTACATGAGACATAACATGATTAGTTGAAATGTTAATATCTTGTTAATCGAAGACTAAACCCTAATAAACCAAATAAAAATAAATAAGTACATTACGTAAAATGAGTAGTTGAAATGTCTAGTCTGGGTTGGTCAAAGCCATAATCATGGGAAAGCAAATAGTTAGGAAATAAAGTACATTACAAGAGTTAAGTAGTTGAAATATTCATTCCTTTATGGATAAAAACCTAGTAATTAGACTAAAAAAGATGACTAAATAAATTCTTCTTATAAAATTAGTAGTTGAAAATAGAAACGCTTCTTGATCAAAGACTAAATCGAAAGAAAATAAATAAACATGTAAGAAGTAGATTACATAATATGATTTGCTGAAAGGTCTGATCCATGTTGACCAAATACTTGGTCATTAAAAAACAAAGGAAGAGAAAGAAACTACGTTATATTATATAAGTATTTGAAAGGTCTATCCCATTTAAGCTTATTTCCAAACCATAATAAACTTAATGAAAATAAAGGAATATTATACATACTATGAGTATTTGAAAGGATTAAACTTTATCGACCAAAGATTTACATAAAAAGAAGCAAATAAAGAGAAAACAAGTGCTTTAGATGATATGAGTAGATGAAATATCCCTTCCTTATTGACTAAAGACCTAACCATTAGGAACCAAATGAAAGAAAGAAAATACATTACATATAACATTAGTAGTTGAAAGGTCCTTCCTTGTGAACCCTAATATACCAAATAAAGATGAAAAAAAGTTCATTACGTAAAATGATTAGTCCAAATTCCAGGCTCATGTTTATCAAAGACTTAACCATAAGAAACCAAATAAAGAGGAAATAAAGGACATTACATTATTTGTGTAGTTGAAAGGTGCATTCCTTGATGAACAAAGAACTAGTATTTGTAAACTAAATAAAGATGAAATAAATACATTACATAGCATTTGTAGTTGAAAAGATAAACCCTTGTTGATCAACGACTTAATCATAAGAAACAAAATAAACATGTAAGAATTACTTTACATAATATGATTGTTGAAACATGTGGTCCTTGTTGACTAAAGACTTAGTCATTAATAACCAAACAGAGAGAAAGAAACTAATTAAATGATATTGGTAGTTGAAATGTCCATCCCGATTAAACCAAACACAAACCATAATAAACCAAATCAAAAGAAAGGAAATATTACACATATTTTGATCAGTCGAATAGAACAAACCTTATCGAACAAAGACTCGACCATAAAGAAGAAAATGAAGAAAAATACGTGCTTTACATACTATGAGTAATTAAAAGGTTCCTTCTTTATTGACCAAAGGCATAGTTTTCCGAAACCAAATGAAAGAAACAAAATACATTACATTATGTGTGTAGTTGAAAAGTTCATACCTTGTTAATAAAATATATATAACCCTAAAAAACCAATTAAAGAGAAGCATAGTACATTACACATATTAAGAAGTTGAAATGTATGACCCTTGTAGATCAAAGACTTACATTAAGAATCCAAATAAAAATGAAAGAATGTACGTTACAAACTTTGAGAAGTTGAAAGGTCAATAACTTAATGAACAAAGACCTAGTAATAAGAAACTAAATAAATATAAAAGAAATACATTACATAACATTAGTAATTTGAATAGTGAACCCCTTGTCGGTCAGAGACTTAAAGGCAAGAAACCAAATAAATAGGTAAGAAGTAGTAAACTAATATAATGAGTTGAAAGGTCAGAGTCTTAGTCATCAAAATCAAAATAAATAGATAGCAACTACACTATAAAATAAGAGTAGCTTAAAGGTCCTTTCCATGTAAAACAAATCTCAAACCATTATAAACCAAATGGAAATAAAAGAAATATTACACATACTATGAGTAATTGAAAGAATCATTCCTTATCAACCCAAGAACCCAACATAAAGAAGCAATTGAAGAGAAAATAAGTGATTTAGATACGGAGAGTATTTCAAAGGTACCTTCTTTACTGACCAAACACCTATTCCTTAAAACCCAACTAAAAGTAAGAAACTACATGAGACATAACATGATTAGTTGAAATGTTAATATCTTGTTAATCGAAGACTAAACCCTATTAAACCAAATAAAAATAAATAAGTACATTACGTAAAATGAGTAGTTGAAATGTCTAGTCTGGGTTGGTCAAAGCCATAATCATGGGAAAGCAAATAGTTAAGAATTTAATTACATTACATGAGTTAAGTAGTTGAAATATTCATTCCTTGATGGATAAAAACCTAGTAATTAGACTAAAAAAGATGACTAAATAAATGCTTCTTATAAAATTAGTAGTTGAAAATAGAAACGCTTCTTGATCAAAGACTAAATCGAAAGAAAATAAATAAACATGTAAGAAGTAGATTACATAATATGATTTGTTGAAAGGTCCGATCCATGTTGACCAAATACTTAGTCATTAAAAAACAAAGGAAGAGAAAGAAACTACGTTATTTTATATAAGTATTTGAAAGGTCTATCCCATTTAAGCTTATTTCTAAACCATAATAAACTTAATGAAAATAAAGGAATATTATACATACTATGAGTATTTGAAAGGATTAAACTTTATCGACCAAAGATTTACAAAAAAAGAAGCAAATAAAGAGAAAACAAGTGCTTTAGATGATATGAGTAGATGAAATATCCCTTCCTTATTGACTAAAGACCTAGCCATTAGGAACCAAATGAAAGAAAGAAAATACATTACATATAACATTAGTAGTTGAAAGGTCCTTCCTTGTGAACCCTAATATACCAAATAAAGATGAAAAAAAGTTCATTACATAAAATGATTAGTCCAAATTCCAGGCTCATGTTTATCAAAGACTTAACCATAAGAAACCAAATATAGAGGAAATAAAGGACATTACGTTATTTGTGTAGTTGAAAGGTGCATTCCTTGATGAACAAAGAACTAGTATTTGTAAACTAAATAAAGATGAAATAAATACATTACATAGCATTTGTAGTTGAAAAGAGAAACCCTTGTTGATCAACGACTTAATCATAAGAAACAAAATAAACATGTAAGAATTACTTTACATAATATGATTGTTGAAACATGTGGTCCTTGTTGACTAAAGACTTAGTTATTAATAACCAAACAGAGAGAAAGAAACTAATTAAATGATATTGGTAGTTGAAATGTCCATCCCGATTAAACAAAACACAAACCATAATAAACCAAATCAAAAGAAAGGAAATATTACACATATTTTGATCAGTCGAATAGAACAAACCTTATCGAACAAAGACTCGACCATAAAGAAGAAAATGAAGAAAAATACGTGCTTTACATACTATGAGTAATTAAAAGGTTCCTTCTTTATTGACCAAAGGCATAGTTTTCCCGAACCAAATGAAAGAAACAAACTACATTACATTATGTGTGTAGTTGAAAAGTTCATACCTTGTTAATAAAATATATATAACCCTAAAAAACCAATTAAAGAGAAGCATAGTACACATTACACATATTAAGAAGTTGAAATGTATGACCCTTGTAGATCAAAGACTTACATTAAGAATCCAAATAAAAATGAAAGAATGTACGTTACAAACTTTGAGAAGTTGAAAGGTCAATAACTTAATGAACAAAGACCTAGTAATAAGAAACTAAATAAATATAAAAGAAATACATTACATAACATTAGTAATTTGAATAGTTAACCCCTTGTCGGTCAGAGACTTAAAGGCAAGAAACCAAATAAATAGGTAAGAAGTAGTAAACTAATATAATGAGTTGAAAGGTCAGAGTCTTAGTCATCAAAATCAAAATAAATAGATAGCAACTACACTATAAAATAAGAGTAGCTTAAAGGTCCTTTCCATGTAAAACAAATCTCAAACCATTATAAACCAAATGGAAATAAAAGAAATATTACACATACTATGAGTAATTGAAAGAATCATTCCTTATCAACCCAAGAACCCAACATAAAGAAGCAATTGAAGAGAAAATAAGTGATTTAGATACGGAGAGTATTTCAAAGGTACCTTATTTACTGACCAAACACCTATTCCTTAAAACCCAACTAAAAGTAAGAAACTACATGAGACATAACATGATTAGTTGAAATGTTAATATCTTGTTAATCGAAGACTAAACCCTATTAAACCAAATAAAAATAAATAAGTACATTACGTAAAATGAGTAGTTGAAATGTCTAGTCTGGGTTGGTCAAAGCCATAATCATGGGAAAGCAAATAGTTAAGAATTTAATTACATTACATGAGTTAAGTAGTTGAAATATTCATTCCTTGATGGATAAAAACCTAGTAATTAGACTAAAAAAGATGACTAAATAAATGCTTCTTATAAAATTAGTAGTTGAAAATAGAAACGCTTCTTGATCAAAGACTAAATCGAAAGAAAATAAATAAACATGTAAGAAGTAGATTACATAATATGATTTGTTGAAAGGTCCGATCCATGTTGACCAAATACTTAGTCATTAAAAAACAAAGGAAGAGAAAGAAACTACGTTATTTTATATAAGTATTTGAAAGGTCTATCCCATTTAAGCTTATTTCTAAACCATAATAAACTTAATGAAAATAAAGGAATATTATACATACTATGAGTATTTGAAAGGATTAAACTTTATCGACCAAAGATTTACAAAAAAAGAAGCAAATAAAGAGAAAACAAGTGCTTTAGATGATATGAGTAGATGAAATATCCCTTCCTTATTGACTAAAGACCTAGCCATTAGGAACCAAATGAAAGAAAGAAAATACATTACATATAACATTAGTAGTTGAAAGGTCCTTCCTTGTGAACCCTAATATACCAAATAAAGATGAAAAAAAGTTCATTACATAAAATGATTAGTCCAAATTCCAGGCTCATGTTTATCAAAGACTTAACCATAAGAAACCAAATATAGAGGAAATAAAGGACATTACGTTATTTGTGTAGTTGAAAGGTGCATTCCTTGATGAACAAAGAACTAGTATTTGTAAACTAAATAAAGATGAAATAAATACATTACATAGCATTTGTAGTTGAAAAGAGAAACCCTTGTTGATCAACGACTTAATCATAAGAAACAAAATAAACATGTAAGAATTACTTTACATAATATGATTGTTGAAACATGTGGTCCTTGTTGACTAAAGACTTAGTTATTAATAACCAAACAGAGAGAAAGAAACTAATTAAATGATATTGGTAGTTGAAATGTCCATCCCGATTAAACCAAACACAAACCATAATAAACCAAATCAAAAGAAAGGAAATATTACACATATTTTGATCAGTCGAATAGAACAAACCTTATCGAACAAAGACTCGACCATAAAGAAGAAAATGAAGAAAAATACGTGCTTTACATACTATGAGTAATTAAAAGGTTCCTTCTTTATTGACCAAAGGCATAGTTTTCCCGAACCAAATGAAAGAAACAAACTACATTACATTATGTGTGTAGTTGAAAAGTTCATACCTTGTTAATAAAATATATATAACCCTAAAAAACCAATTAAAGAGAAGCATAGTACACATTACACATATTAAGAAGTTGAAATGTATGACCCTTGTAGATCAAAGACTTACATTAAGAATCCAAATAAAAATGAAAGAATGTACGTTACAAACTTTGAGAAGTTGAAAGGTCAATAACTTAATGAACAAAGACCTAGTAATAAGAAACTAAATAAATATAAAAGAAATACATTACATAACATTAGTAATTTGAATAGTTAACCCCTTGTCGGTCAGAGACTTAAAGGCAAGAAACCAAATAAATAGGTAAGAAGTAGTAAACTAATATAATGAGTTGAAAGGTCAGAGTCTTAGTCATCAAAATCAAAATAAATAGATAGCAACTACACTATAAAATAAGAGTAGCTTAAAGGTCCTTTCCATGTAAAACAAATCTCAAACCATTATAAACCAAATGGAAATAAAAGAAATATTACACATACTATGAGTAATTGAAAGAATCATTCCTTATCAACCCAAGAACCCAACATAAAGAAGCAATTGAAGAGAAAATAAGTGATTTAGATACGGAGAGTATTTCAAAGGTACCTTATTTACTGACCAAACACCTATTCCTTAAAACCCAACTAAAAGTAAGAAACTACATGAGACATAACATGATTAGTTGAAATGTTAATATCTTGTTAATCGAAGACTAAACCCTATTAAACCAAATAAAAATAAATAAGTACATTACGTAAAATGAGTAGTTGAAATGTCTAGTCTGGGTTGGTCAAAGCCATAATCATGGGAAAGCAAATAGTTAAGAATTTAATTACATTACATGAGTTAAGTAGTTGAAATATTCATTCCTTGATGGATAAAAACCTAGTAATTAGACTAAAAAAGATGACTAAATAAATGCTTCTTATAAAATTAGTAGTTGAAAATAGAAACGCTTCTTGATCAAAGACTAAATCGAAAGAAAATAAATAAACATGTAAGAAGTAGATTACATAATATGATTTGTTGAAAGGTCCGATCCATGTTGACCAAATACTTAGTCATTAAAAAACAAAGGAAGAGAAAGAAACTACGTTATTTTATATAAGTATTTGAAAGGTCTATCCCATTTAAGCTTATTTCTAAACCATAATAAACTTAATGAAAATAAAGGAATATTATACATACTATGAGTATTTGAAAGGATTAAACTTTATCGACCAAAGATTTACAAAAAAAGAAGCAAATAAAGAGAAAACAAGTGCTTTAGATGATATGAGTAGATGAAATATCCCTTCCTTATTGACTAAAGACCTAGCCATTAGGAACCAAATGAAAGAAAGAAAATACATTACATATAACATTAGTAGTTGAAAGGTCCTTCCTTGTGAACCCTAATATACCAAATAAAGATGAAAACAAGTTCATTACATAAAATGATTAGTCCAAATTCCAGGCTCATGTTTATCAAAGACTTAACCATAAGAAACCAAATATAGAGGAAATAAAGGACATTACGTTATTTGTGTAGTTGAAAGGTGCATTCCTTGATGAACAAAGAACTAGTATTTGTAAACTAAATAAAGATGAAATAAATACATTACATAGCATTTGTAGTTGAAAAGAGAAACCCTTGTTGATCAACGACTTAATCATAAGAAACAAAATAAACATGTAAGAATTACTTTACATAATATGATTGTTGAAACATGTGGTCCTTGTTGACTAAAGACTTAGTTATTAATAACCAAACAGAGAGAAAGAAACTAATTAAATGATATTGGTAGTTGAAATGTCCATCCCGATTAAACCAAACACAAACCATAATAAACCAAATCAAAAGAAAGGAAATATTACACATATTTTGATCAGTCGAATAGAACAAACCTTATCGAACAAAGACTCGACCATAAAGAAGAAAATGAAGAAAAATACGTGCTTTACATACTATGAGTAATTAAAAGGTTCCTTCTTTATTGACCAAAGGCATAGTTTTCTGAAACCAAATGAAAGAAACAAACTACATTACATTATGTGTGTAGTTGAAAAGTTCATACCTTGTTAATAAAATATATATAACCCTAAAAAACCAATTAAAGAGAAGCATAGTACACATTACACATATTAAGAAGTTGAAATGTATGACCCTTGTAGATCAAAGACTTACATTAAGAATCCAAATAAAAATGAAAGAATGTACGTTACAAACTTTGAGAAGTTGAAAGGTCAATAACTTAATGAACAAAGACCTAGTAATAAGAAACTAAATAAATATAAAAGAAATACATTACATAACATTAGTAATTTGAATAGTTAACCCCTTGTCGGTCAGAGACTTAAAGGCAAGAAACCAAATAAATAGGTAAGAAGTAGTAAACTAATATAATGAGTTGAAAGGTCAGAGTCTTAGTCATCAAAATCAAAATAAATAGATAGCAACTACACTATAAAATAAGAGTAGCTTAAAGGTCCTTTCCATGTAAAACAAATCTCAAACCATTATAAACCAAATGGAAATAAAAGAAATATTACACATACTATGAGTAATTGAAAGAATCATTCCTTATCAACCCAAGAACCCAACATAAAGAAGCAATTGAAGAGAAAATAAGTGATTTAGATACGGAGAGTATTTCAAAGGTACCTTATTTACTGACCAAACACCTATTCCTTAAAACCCAACTAAAAGTAAGAAACTACATGAGACATAACATGATTAGTTGAAATGTTAATATCTTGTTAATCGAAGACTAAACCCTATTAAACCAAATAAAAATAAATAAGTACATTACGTAAAATGAGTAGTTGAAATGTCTAGTCTGGGTTGGTCAAAGCCATAATCATGGGAAAGCAAATAGTTAAGAATTTAATTACATTACATGAGTTAAGTAGTTGAAATATTCATTCCTTGATGGATAAAAACCTAGTAATTAGACTAAAAAAGATGACTAAATAAATGCTTCTTATAAAATTAGTAGTTGAAAATAGAAACGCTTCTTGATCAAAGACTAAATCGAAAGAAAATAAATAAACATGTAAGAAGTAGATTACATAATATGATTTGTTGAAAGGTCCGATCCATGTTGACCAAATACTTAGTCATTAAAAAACAAAGGAAGAGAAAGAAACTACGTTATTTTATATAAGTATTTGAAAGGTCTATCCCATTTAAGCTTATTTCTAAACCATAATAAACTTAATGAAAATAAAGGAATATTATACATACTATGAGTATTTGAAAGGATTAAACTTTATCGACCAAAGATTTACAAAAAAAGAAGCAAATAAAGAGAAAACAAGTGCTTTAGATGATATGAGTAGATGAAATATCCCTTCCTTATTGACTAAAGACCTAGCCATTAGGAACCAAATGAAAGAAAGAAAATACATTACATATAACATTAGTAGTTGAAAGGTCCTTCCTTGTGAACCCTAATATACCAAATAAAGATGAAAACAAGTTCATTACATAAAATGATTAGTCCAAATTCCAGGCTCATGTTTATCAAAGACTTAACCATAAGAAACCAAATATAGAGGAAATAAAGGACATTACGTTATTTGTGTAGTTGAAAGGTGCATTCCTTGATGAACAAAGAACTAGTATTTGTAAACTAAATAAAGATGAAATAAATACATTACATAGCATTTGTAGTTGAAAAGAGAAACCCTTGTTGATCAACGACTTAATCATAAGAAACAAAATAAACATGTAAGAATTACTTTACATAATATGATTGTTGAAACATGTGGTCCTTGTTGACTAAAGACTTAGTTATTAATAACCAAACAGAGAGAAAGAAACTAATTAAATGATATTGGTAGTTGAAATGTCCATCCCGATTAAACCAAACACAAACCATAATAAACCAAATCAAAAGAAAGGAAATATTACACATATTTTGATCAGTCGAATAGAACAAACCTTATCGAACAAAGACTCGACCATAAAGAAGAAAATGAAGAAAAATACGTGCTTTACATACTATGAGTAATTAAAAGGTTCCTTCTTTATTGACCAAAGGCATAGTTTTCTGAAACCAAATGAAAGAAACAAACTACATTACATTATGTGTGTAGTTGAAAAGTTCATACCTTGTTAATAAAATATATATAACCCTAAAAAACCAATTAAAGAGAAGCATAGTACATTACACATATTAAGAAGTTGAAATGTATGACCCTTGTAGATCAAAGACTTACATTAAGAATCCAAATAAAAATGAAAGAATGTACGTTACAAACTTTGAGAAGTTAAAAGGTTAATAACTTAATGAACAAAGACCTAGTAATAAGAAACTAAATAAATATAAAAGAAATACATTACATAACATTAGTAATTTGAATAGTGAACCCCTTGTCGGTCAGAGACTTAAAGGTAAGAAACCAAATAAATAGGTAAGAAGTAGTAAACTAATATAATGAGTTGAAAGGTCAGAGTCTTAGTCATCAAAATCAAAATAAATAGATAGCAACTACACTATAAAATAAGAGTAGCTTAAAGGTCCTTTCCATGTAAAACAAATCTCAAACCATTATAAACCAAATGGAAATAAAAGAAATATTACACATACTATGAGTAATTGAAAGAATCATTCCTTATCAACCCAAGAACCCAACATAAAGAAGCAATTGAAGAGAAAATAAGTGATTTAGATACGGAGAGTATTTCAAAGGTACCTTCTTTACTGACCAAACACCTATTCCTTAAAACCCAACTAAAAGTAAGAAACTACATGAGACAAAACATGATTAGTTGAAATGTTAATATCTTGTTAATCGAAGACTAAACCCTAATAAACCAAATAAAAATAAATAAGTACATTACGTAAAATGAGTAGTTGAAATGTCTAGTCTGGGTTGGTCAAAGCCATAATCATGGGAAAGCAAATAGTTAGGAAATAAAGTACATTACATGAGTTAAGTAGTTGAAATATTCATTCCTTTATGGATAAAAACCTAGTAATTAGACTAAAAAAGATGACTAAATAAATGCTTCTTATAAAATTAGTAGTTGAAAATAGAAATGCTTCTTGATCAAAGACTAAATCGAAAGAAAATAAATAAACATGTAAGAAGTAGATTACATAATATGATTTGCTGAAAGGTCCGATCCATGTTGACCAAATACTTGGTCATTAAAAAACAAAGGAAGAGAAAGAAACTACGTTATATTATATAAGTATTTGAAAGGTCTATCCCATTTAAGCTTATTTCCAAACCATAATAAACTTAATGAAAATAAAGGAATATTATACATACTATGAGTATTTGAAAGGATTAAACTTTATCGACCAAAGATTTACAAAAAAAGAAGCAAATAAAGAGAAAACAAGTGCTTTAGATGATATGAGTAGATGAAATATCCCTTCCTTATTGACTAAAGACCTAGCCATTAGGAACCAAATGAAAGAAAGAAAATACATTACATATAACATTAGTAGTTGAAAGGTCCTTCCTTGTGAACCCTAATATACCAAATAAAGATGAAAAAAAGTTCATTACATAAAATGATTAGTCCAAATTCCAGGCTCATGTTTATCAAAGACTTAACCATAAGAAACCAAATAAAGAGGAAATAAAGGACATTACATTATTTGTGTAGTTGAAAGGTGCATTCCTTGATGAACAAAGAACTAGTATTTGTAAACTAAATAAAGATGAAATAAATACATTACATAGCATTTGTAGTTGAAAAGAGAAACCCTTGTTAATCAACGACTTAATCATAAGAAACAAAATAAACATGTAAGAATTACTTTACATAATATGATTGTTGAAACATGTGGTCCTTGTTGACTAAAGACTTAGTTATTAATAACCAAACAGAGAGAAAGAAACTAATTAAATGATATTGGTAGTTGAAATGTCCATCCCGATTAAACCAAACACAAACCATAATAAACCAAATCAAAAGAAAGGAAATATTACACATATTTTGATCAGTCGAATAGAACAAACCTTATCGAACAAAGACTCGACCATAAAGAAGAAAATGAAGAAAAATACGTGTTTTACATACTATGAGTAATTAAAAGGTTCCTTATTTATTGACCAAAGGCATAGTTTTCCGAAACCAAATGAAAGAAACAAACTACATTACATTATGTGTGTAGTTGAAAAGTTCATACCTTGTTAATAAAATATATATAACCCTAAAAAACCAATTAAAGAGAAGCATAATACATTACACATATTAATAAGTTGAAATGTATGACCCTTGTAGATCAAAGACTTACATTAAGAATCCAAATAAAAATGAAAGAATGTACGTTACAAACTTTGAGAAGTTGAAAGGTCAATAACTTAATGAACAAAGACCTAGTAATAAGAAACTAAATAAATATAAAAGAAATACATTACATAACATTAGTAATTTGAATAGTGAACCCCTTGTCGGTCAGAGACTTAAAGGTAAGAAACCAAATAAATAGGTAAGAAGTAGTAAACTAATATAATGAGTTGAAAGGTCAGAGTCTTAGTCATCAAAATCAAAATAAATAGATAGCAACTACACTATAAAATAAGAGTAGTTTAAAGGTCCTTTCCATGTAAAACAAATCTCAAACCATTATAAACCAAATGGAAATAAAAGAAATATTACACATACTATGAGTAATTGAAAGAATCATTCCTTATGAACCCAAGAACCCAACATAAAGAAGCAATTGAAGAGAAAATAAGTGATTTAGATACGGAGAGTATTTCAAAGGTACCTTCTTTACTGACCAAACACCTATTCCTTAAAACCCAACTAAAAGTAAGAAACTACATGAGACATAACATGATTAGTTGAAATGTTAATATCTTGTTAATCAAAGACTAAACCCTAATAAACCAAATAAAAATAAATAAGTACATTACGTAAAATGAGTAGTTGAAATGTCTAGTCTGGGTTGGTCAAAGCCATAATCATGGGAAAGCAAATAGTTAGGAAATAAAGTACATTACATGAGTTAAGTAGTTGAAATATTCATTCCTTTATGGATAAAAACCTAGTAATTAGACTAAAAAAGATGACTAAATAAATGCTTCTTATAAAATTAGTAGTTGAAAATAGAAACGCTTCTTGATCAAAGACTAAATCGAAAGAAAATAAATAAACATGTAAGAAGTAGATTACATAATATGATTTGCTGAAAGGTCCGATCCATGTTGACCAAATACTTGGTCATTAAAAAACAAAGGAAGAGAAAGAAACTACGTTATATTATATAAGTATTTGAAAGGTCTATCCCATTTAAGCTTATTTCTAAACCATAATAAACTTAATGAAAATAAAGGAATATTATACATACTATGAGTATTTGAAAGGATTAAACTTTATCGACCAAAGATTTACAAAAAAAGAAGCAAATAAAGAGAAAACAAGTGCTTTAGATGATATGAGTAGATGAAATATCCCTTCCTTATTGACTAAAGACCTAGCCATTAGGAACCAAATGAAAGAAATAAAATACATTACATATAACATTAGTAGTTGAAAGGTCCTTCCTTGTGAACCCTAATATACAAAATAAAGATGAAAAAAAGTTCATTACATAAAATGATTAGTCCAAATTCAAGGCTCATGTTTATCAAAGACTTAACCATAAGAAACCAAATAAAGAGGAAATAAAGGACATTACATTATTTGTGTAGTTGAAAGGTGCATTCCTTGATGAACAAAGAACTAGTATTTGTAAACTAAATAAAGATGAAATAAATACATTACATAGCATTTGTAGTTGAAAAGAGAAACCCTTGTTAATCAACGACTTAATCATAAGAAACAAAATAAACATGTAAGAATTACTTTACATAATATGATTGTTGAAACATGTGGTCCTTGTTGACTAAAGACTTAGTTATTAATAACCAAACAGAGAGAAAGAAACTAATTAAATGATATTGGTAGTTGAAATGTCCATCCCGATTAAACCAAACACAAACCATAATAAACCAAATCAAAAGAAAGGAAATATTACACATATTTTGATCAGTCGAATAGAACAAACCTTATCGAACAAAGACTCGACCATAAAGAAGAAAATGAAGAAAAATACGTGTTTTACATACTATGAGTAATTAAAAGGTTCCTTATTTATTGACCAAAGGCATAGTTTTCCGAAACCAAATGAAAGAAACAAACTACATTACATTATGTGTGTAGTTGAAAAGTTCATACCTTGTTAATAAAATATATATATAACCCTAAAAAACCAATTAAAGAGAAGCATATTACATTACACATATTAATAAGTTGAAATGTATGACCCTTGTAGATCAAAGACTTACATTAAGAATCCAAATAAAAATGAAAGAATGTACGTTACAAACTTTGAGAAGTTGAAAGGTCAATAACTTAATGAACAAAGACCTAGTAATAAGAAACTAAATAAATATAAAAGAAATACATTACATAACATTAGTAATTTGAATAGTGAACCCCTTGTCGGTCAGAGACTTAAAGGTAAGAAACCAAATAAATAGGTAAGAAGTAGTAAACTAATATAATGAGTTGAAAGGTCAGAGTCTTAGTCATCAAAATCAAAATAAATAGATAGCAACTACACTATAAAATAAGAGTAGTTTAAAGGTCCTTTCCATGTAAAACAAATCTCAAACCATTATAAACCAAATGGAAATAAAAGAAATATTACACATACTATGAGTAATTGAAAGAATCATTCCTTATGAACCCAAGAACCCAACATAAAGAAGCAATTGAAGAGAAAATAAGTGATTTAGATACGGAGAGTATTTCAAAGGTACCTTCTTTACTGACCAAACACCTATTCCTTAAAACCCAACTAAAAGTAAGAAACTACATGAGACATAACATGATTAGTTGAAATGTTAATATCTTGTTAATCAAAGACTAAACCCTAATAAACCAAATAAAAATAAATAAGTACATTACGTAAAATGAGTAGTTGAAATGTCTAGTCTGGGTTGGTCAAAGCCATAATCATGGGAAAGAAAATAGTTAGGAAATAAAGTACATTACATGAGTTAAGTAGTTGAAATATTCATTCCTTTATGGATAAAAACCTAGTAATTAGACTAAAAAAGATGACTAAATAAATGCTTCTTATAAAATTAGTAGTTGAAAATAGAAACGCTTCTTGATCAAAGACTAAATCGAAAGAAAATAAATAAACATGTAAGAAGTAGATTACATAATATGATTTGCTGAAAGGTCCGATCCATGTTGACCAAATACTTGGTCATTAAAAAACAAAGGAAGAGAAAGAAACTACGTTATATTATATAAGTATTTGAAAGGTCTATCCCATTTAAGCTTATTTCCAAACCATAATAAACTTAATGAAAATAAAGGAATATTATACATACTATGAGTATTTGTAAGGATTAAACTTTATCGACCAAAGATTTACAAAAAAAGAAGCAAATAAAGAGAAAACAAGTGCTTTAGATGATATGAGTAGATGAAATATCCCTTCCTTATTGACTAAAGACCTAGCCATTAGGAACCAAATGAAAGAAATAAAATACATTACATATAACATTAGTAGTTGAAAGGTCCTTCCTTGTGAACCCTAATATACAAAATAAAGATGAAAAAAAGTTCATTACATAAAATGATTAGTCCAAATTCCAGGATCATGTTTATCAAAGACTTAACCATAAGAAACCAAATAAAGAGGAAATAAAGGACATTACGTTATTTGTGTAGTTTAAAGGTGCATTCCTTGATGAACAAAGAACTAGTATTTGTAAACTAAATAAAGATGAAATAAATACATTACATAGCATTTGTAGTTGAAAAGAGAAACCCTTGTTGATCAACGACTTAATCATAAGAAACAAAATAAACATGTAAGAATTACTTTACATAATATGATTGTTGAAACATGTGGTCCTTGTTGACTAAAGACTTAGTTATTAATAACCAAACAGAGAGAAAGAAACTAATTAAATGATATTGGTAGTTGAAATGTCCATCCCGATTAAACAAAACACAAACCATAATAAACCAAATCAAAAGAAAGGAAATATTACACATATTTTGATCAGTCGAATAGAACAAACTTTATCGAACAAAGACTCGACCTTAAAGAAGAAAATGAAGAAAAATACGTGCTTTACATACTATGAGTAATTAAAAGGTTCCTTCTTTATTGACCAAAGGCATAGTTTTCCGAAACCAAATGAAAGAAACAAACTACATTACATTATGTGTGTAGTTGAAAAGTTCATACCTTGTTAATAAAATATATATAACCCTAAAAAACCAATTAAAGAGAAGCATAGTACATTACACATATTAATAATTTGAAATGTATGACCCTTGTAGATCAAAGACTTACATTAAGAATCCAAATAAAAATGAAAGAATGTACGTTACAAACTTTGAGAAGTTGAAAGGTCAATAACTTAATGAACAAAGACCTAGTAATAAGAAACTAAATAAATATAAAAGAAATACATTACATAACATTAGTAATTTGAATAGTGAACCCCTTTTCGGTCAGAGACTTAAAGGTAAGAAACCAAATAAATAGGTATGAAGTAGTAAACTAATATAATGAGTTGAAAGGTCAGAGTCTTAGTCATCAAAATCAAAATAAATAGATAGCAACTACACTATAAAATAAGAGTAGCTTAAAGGTCCTTTCCATGTAAAACAAATCTCAAACCATTATAAACCAAATGGAAATAAAAGAAATATTACACATACTATGAGTAATTGAAAGAATCATTCCTTATCAACCCAAGAACCCAACATAAAGAAGCAATTGAAGAGAAAATAAGTGATTTAGATACGGAGAGTATTTCAAAGGTACCTTCTTTACTGACCAAACACCTATTCCTTAAAACCCAACTAAAAGTAAGAAACTACATGAGACATAACATGATTAGTTGAAATGTTAATATCTTGTTAATCGAAGACTAAACCCTAATAAACCAAATAAAAATAAATAAGTACATTACGTAAAATGAGTAGTTGAAATGTCTAGTCTGGGTTGGTCAAAGCCATAATCATGGGAAAGCAAATAGTTAGGAAATAAAGTACATTACATGAGTTAAGTAGTTGAAATATTCATTCCTTTATGGATAAAAACCTAGTAATTAGACTAAAAAAGATGACTAAATAAATGCTTCTTATAAAATTAGTAGTTGAAAATAGCAACGCTTCTTGATCAAAGACTAAATCGAAAGAAAATAAATAAACATGTAAGAAGTAGATTACATAATATGATTTGCTGAAAGGTCCGATCCATGTTGACCAAATACTTGGTCATTAAAAAACAAAGGAAGAGAAAGAAACTACGTTATATTATATAAGTATTTGAAAGGTCTATCCCATTTAAGCTTATTTCCAAACCATAATAAACTTAATGAAAATAAAGGAATATTATACATACTATGAGTATTTGAAAGGATTAAACTTTATCGACCAAAGATTTACAAAAAAAGAAGCAAATAAAGAGAAAACAAGTGCTTTGGATGATATGAGTAGATGAAATATCCCTTCCTTATTGACTAAAGACCTAGCCATTAGGAACCAAATGAAAGAAAGAAAATACATTACATATAACATTAGTAGTTGAAAGGTCCTTCCTTGTGAACCCTAATATACCAAATAAAGATGAAAAAAAGTTCATTACATAAAATGATTAGTCCAAATTCCAGGCTCATGTTTATCAAAGACTTAACCATAAGAAACCAAATAAAGAGGAAATAAAGGACATTACGTTATTTGTGTAGTTGAAAGGTGCATTCCTTGATGAACAAAGAACTAGTATTTGTAAACTAAATAAAGATGAAATAAATACATTACATAGCATTTGTAGTTGAAAAGAGAAACCCTTGTTGATCAACGACTTAATCATAAGAAACAAAATAAACATGTAAGAATTACTTTACATAATATGATTGTTGAAACATGTGGTCCTTGTTGACTAAAGACTTAGTTATTAATAACCAAACAGAGAGAAAGAAACTAATTAAATGATATTGGTAGTTGAAATGTCCATCCCGATTAAACCAAACACAAACCATAATAAACCAAATCAAAAGAAAGGAAATATTACACATATTTTGATCAGTCGAATAGAACAAACCTTATCGAACAAAGACTCGACCATAAAGAAGAAAATGAAGAAAAATACGTGTTTTACATACTATGAGTAATTAAAAGGTTCCTTATTTATTGACCAAAGGCATAGTTTTCCGAAACCAAATGAAAGAAACAAACTACATTACATTATGTGTGTAGTTGAAAAGTTCATACCTTGTTAATAAAATATATATATAACCCTAAAAAACCAATTAAAGAGAAGCATATTACATTACACATATTAATAAGTTGAAATGTATGACCCTTGTAGATCAAAGACTTACATTAAGAATCCAAATAAAAATGAAAGAATGTACGTTACAAACTTTGAGAAGTTGAAAGGTCAATAACTTAATGAACAAAGACCTAGTAATAAGAAACTAAATAAATATAAAAGAAATACATTACATAACATTAGTAATTTGAATAGTGAACCCCTTGTCGGTCAGAGACTTAAAGGTAAGAAACCAAATAAATAGGTAAGAAGTAGTAAACTAATATAATGAGTTGAAAGGTCAGAGTCTTAGTCATCAAAATCAAAATAAATAGATAGCAACTACACTATAAAATAAGAGTAGTTTAAAGGTCCTTTCCATGTAAAACAAATCTCAAACCATTATAAACCAAATGGAAATAAAAGAAATATTACACATACTATGAGTAATTGAAAGAATCATTCCTTATGAACCCAAGAACCCAACATAAAGAAGCAATTGAAGAGAAAATAAGTGATTTAGATACGGAGAGTATTTCAAAGGTACCTTCTTTACTGACCAAACACCTATTCCTTAAAACCCAACTAAAAGTAAGAAACTACATGAGACATAACATGATTAGTTGAAATGTTAATATCTTGTTAATCAAAGACTAAACCCTAATAAACCAAATAAAAATAAATAAGTACATTACGTAAAATGAGTAGTTGAAATGTCTAGTCTGGGTTGGTCAAAGCCATAATCATGGGAAAGAAAATAGTTAGGAAATAAAGTACATTACATGAGTTAAGTAGTTGAAATATTCATTCCTTTATGGATAAAAACCTAGTAATTAGACTAAAAAAGATGACTAAATAAATGCTTCTTATAAAATTAGTAGTTGAAAATAGAAACGCTTCTTGATCAAAGACTAAATCGAAAGAAAATAAATAAACATGTAAGAAGTAGATTACATAATATGATTTGCTGAAAGGTCCGATCCATGTTGACCAAATACTTGGTCATTAAAAAACAAAGGAAGAGAAAGAAACTACGTTATATTATATAAGTATTTGAAAGGTCTATCCCATTTAAGCTTATTTCCAAACCATAATAAACTTAATGAAAATAAAGGAATATTATACATACTATGAGTATTTGTAAGGATTAAACTTTATCGACCAAAGATTTACAAAAAAAGAAGCAAATAAAGAGAAAACAAGTGCTTTAGATGATATGAGTAGATGAAATATCCCTTCCTTATTGACTAAAGACCTAGCCATTAGGAACCAAATGAAAGAAATAAAATACATTACATATAACATTAGTAGTTGAAAGGTCCTTCCTTGTGAACCCTAATATACAAAATAAAGATGAAAAAAAGTTCATTACATAAAATGATTAGTCCAAATTCCAGGATCATGTTTATCAAAGACTTAACCATAAGAAACCAAATAAAGAGGAAATAAAGGACATTACGTTATTTGTGTAGTTTAAAGGTGCATTCCTTGATGAACAAAGAACTAGTATTTGTAAACTAAATAAAGATGAAATAAATACATTACATAGCATTTGTAGTTGAAAAGAGAAACCCTTGTTGATCAACGACTTAATCATAAGAAACAAAATAAACATGTAAGAATTACTTTACATAATATGATTGTTGAAACATGTGGTCCTTGTTGACTAAAGACTTAGTTATTAATAACCAAACAGAGAGAAAGAAACTAATTAAATGATATTGGTAGTTGAAATGTCCATCCCGATTAAACTAAACACAAACCATAATAAACCAAATCAAAAGAAAGGAAATATTACACATATTTTGATCAGTCGAATAGAACAAACCTTATCGAACAAAGACTCGACCTTAAAGAAGAAAATGAAGAAAAATACGTGCTTTACATACTATGAGTAATTAAAAGGTTCCTTCTTTATTGACCAAAGGCATAGTTTTCCGAAACCAAATGAAAGAAACAAACTACATTACATTATGTGTGTAGTTGAAAAGTTCATACCTTGTTAATAAAATATATATAACCCTAAAAAACCAATTAAAGAGAAGCATAGTACATTACACATATTAATAATTTGAAATGTATGACCCTTGTAGATCAAAGACTTACATTAAGAATCCAAATAAAAATGAAAGAATGTACGTTACAAACTTTGAGAAGTTGAAAGGTCAATAACTTAATGAACAAAGACCTAGTAATAAGAAACTAAATAAATATAAAAGAAATACATTATATAACATTAGTAATTTGAATAGTGAACCCCTTTTCGGTCAGAGACTTAAAGGTAAGAAACCAAATAAATAGGTATGAAGTAGTAAACTAATATAATGAGTTGAAAGGTCAGAGTCTTAGTCATCAAAATCAAAATAAATAGATAGCAACTACACTATAAAATAAGAGTAGCTTAAAGGTCCTTTCCATGTAAAACAAATCTCAAACCATTATAAACCAAATGGAAATAAAAGAAATATTACACATACTATGAGTAATTGAAAGAATCATTCCTTATCAACCCAAGAACCCAACATAAAGAAGCAATTGAAGAGAAAATAAGTGATTTAGATACGGAGAGTATTTCAAAGGTACCTTCTTTACTGACCAAACACCTATTCCTTAAAACCCAACTAAAAGTAAGAAACTACATGAGACATAACATGATTAGTTGAAATGTTAATATCTTGTTAATCGAAGACTAAACCCTAATAAACCAAATAAAAATAAATAAGTACATTACGTAAAATGAGTAGTTGAAATGTCTAGTCTGGGTTGGTCAAAGCCATAATCATGGGAAAGCAAATAGTTAGGAAATAAAGTACATTACATGAGTTAAGTAGTTGAAATATTCATTCCTTTATGGATAAAAACCTAGTAATTAGACTAAAAAAGATGACTAAATAAATGCTTCTTATAAAATTAGTAGTTGAAAATAGCAACGCTTCTTGATCAAAGACTAAATCGAAAGAAAATAAATAAACATGTAAGAAGTAGATTACATAATATGATTTGCTGAAAGGTCCGATCCATGTTGACCAAATACTTGGTCATTAAAAAACAAAGGAAGAGAAAGAAACTACGTTATATTATATAAGTATTTGAAAGGTCTATCCCATTTAAGCTTATTTCCAAACCATAATAAACTTAATGAAAATAAAGGAATATTATACATACTATGAGTATTTGAAAGGATTAAACTTTATCGACCAAAGATTTACAAAAAAAGAAGCAAATAAAGAGAAAACAAGTGCTTTGGATGATATGAGTAGATGAAATATCCCTTCCTTATTGACTAAAGACCTAGCCATTAGGAACCAAATGAAAGAAAGAAAATACATTACATATAACATTAGTAGTTGAAAGGTCCTTCCTTGTGAACCCTAATATACCAAATAAAGATGAAAAAAAGTTCATTACATAAAATGATTAGTCCAAATTCCAGGCTCATGTTTATCAAAGACTTAACCATAAGAAACCAAATAAAGAGGAAATAAAGGACATTACGTTATTTGTGTAGTTGAAAGGTGCATTCCTTGATGAACAAAGAACTAGTATTTGTAAACTAAATAAAGATGAAATAAATACATTACATAGCATTTGTAGTTGAAAAGAGAAACCCTTGTTGATCAACGACTTAATCATAAGAAACAAAATAAACATGTAAGAATTACTTTACATAATATGATTGTTGAAACATGTGGTCCTTGTTGACTAAAGACTTAGTTATTAATAACCAAACAGAGAGAAAGAAACTAATTAAATGATATTGGTAGTTGAAATGTCCATCCCGATTAAACCAAACACAAACCATAATAAACCAAATCAAAAGAAAGGAAATATTACACATATTTTGATCAGTCGAATAGAACAAACCTTATCGAACAAAGACTCGACCATAAAGAAGAAAATGAAGAAAAATACGTGCTTTACATACTATGAGTAATTAAAAGGTTCCTTCTTTATTGACCAAAGGCATAGTTTTCCGAAACCAAATGAAAGAAACAAACTACATTACATTATGTGTGTAGTTGAAAAGTTCATACCTTGTTAATAAAATATATATAACCCTAAAAAACCAATTAAAGAGAAGCATAGTACATTACACATATTAAGAAGTTGAAATGTATGACCCTTGTAGATCAAAGACTTACATTAAGAATCCAAATAAAAATGAAAGAATGTACGTTACAAACTTTGAGAAGTTAAAAGGTTAATAACTTAATGAACAAAGACCTAGTAATAAGAAACTAAATAAATATAAAAGAAATACATTACATAACATTAGTAATTTGAATAGTGAACCCCTTGTCGGTCAGAGACTTAAAGGTAAGAAACCAAATAAATAGGTAAGAAGTAGTAAACTAATATAATGAGTTGAAAGGTCAGAGTCTTAGTCATCAAAATCAAAATAAATAGATAGCAACTACACTATAAAATAAGAGTAGCTTAAAGGTCCTTTCCATGTAAAACAAATCTCAAACCATTATAAACCAAATGGAAATAAAAGAAATATTACACATACTATGAGTAATTGAAAGAATCATTCCTTATCAACCCAAGAACCCAACATAAAGAAGCAATTGAAGAGAAAATAAGTGATTTAGATACGGAGAGTATTTCAAAGGTACCTTCTTTACTGACCAAACACCTATTCCTTAAAACCCAACTAAAAGTAAGAAACTACATGAGACATAACATGATTAGTTGAAATGTTAATATCTTGTTAATCAAAGACTAAACCCTAATAAACCAAATAAAAATAAATAAGTACATTACGTAAAATGAGTAGTTGAAATGTCTAGTCTGGGTTGGTCAAAGCCATAATCATGGGAAAGCAAATAGTTAGGAAATAAAGTACATTACATGAGTTAAGTAGTTGAAATATTCATTCCTTTATGGATAAAAACCTAGTAATTAGACTAAAAAAGATGACTAAATAAATGCTTCTTATAAAATTAGTAGTTGAAAATAGAAACGCTTCTTGATCAAAGACTAAATCGAAAGAAAATAAATAAACATGTAAGAAGTAGATTACATAATATGATTTGCTGAAAGGTCCGATCCATGTTGACCAAATACTTGGTCATTAAAAAACAAAGGAAGAGAAAGAAACTACGTTATATTATATAAGTATTTGAAAGGTCTATCCCATTTAAGCTTATTTCCAAACCATAATAAACTTAATGAAAATAAAGGAATATTATACATACTATGAGTATTTGAAAGGATTAAACTTTATCGACCAAAGATTTACAAAAAAAGAAGCAAATAAAGAGAAAAAAAGTGCTTTGGATGATATGAGTAGATGAAATATCCCTTCCTTATTGACTAAAGACCTAGCCATTAGGAACCAAAATGAAAGAAAGAAAATACATTACATATAACATTAGTAGTTGAAAGGTCCTTCCTTGTGAACCCTAATATACCAAATAAAGATGAAAAAAAGTTCATTACATAAAATGATTAGTCCAAATTCCAGGCTCATGTTTATCAAAGACTTAACCATAAGAAACCAAATAAAGAGGAAATAAAGGACATTACGTTATTTGTGTAGTTGAAAGGTGCATTCCTTGATGAACAAAGAACTAGTATTTGTAAACTAAATAAAGATGAAATAAATACATTACATAGCATTTGTAGTTGAAAAGAGAAACCCTTGTTAATCAACGACTTAATCATAAGAAACAAAATAAACATGTAAGAATTACTTTACATAATATGATTGTTGAAACATGTGGTCCTTGTTGACTAAAGACTTAGTTATTAATAACCAAACAGAGAGAAAGAAACTAATTAAATGATATTGGTAGTTGAAATGTCCATCCCGATTAAACCAAACACAAACCATAATAAACCAAATCAAAAGAAAGGAAATATTACACATATTTTGATCAATCGAATAGAACAAACCTTATCGAACAAAGACTCGACCATAAAGAAGAAAATGAAAAAAAATGCGTGCTTTACATACTATGAGTAATTAAAAGGTTCCTTCTTTATTGACCAAAGGCATAGTTTTCCGAAACCAAATGAAAGAAACAAACTACATTACATTATGTGTGTAGTTGAAAAGTTCATACCTTGTTAATAAAATATATATAACCCTAAAAAACCAATTAAAGAGAAGCATAGTACATTACACATATTAAGAAGTTGAAATGTATGACCCTTGTAGATCAAAGACTTACATTAAGAATCCAAATAAAAATGAAAGAATGTACGTTACAAACTTTGAGAAGTTAAAAGGTTAATAACTTAATGAACAAAGACCTAGTAATAAGAAACTAAATAAATATAAAAGAAATACATTACATAACATTAGTAATTTGAATAGTGAACCCCTTGTCGGTCAGAGACTTAAAGGTAAGAAACCAAATAAATAGGTAAGAAGTAGTAAACTAATATAATGAGTTGAAAGGTCAGAGTCTTAGTCATCAAAATCAAAATAAATAGATAGCAACTACACTATAAAATAAGAGTAGCTTAAAGGTCCTTTCCATGTAAAACAAATCTCAAACCATTATAAACCAAATGGAAATAAAAGAAATATTACACATACTATGAGTAATTGAAAGAATCATTCCTTATCAACCCAAGAACCCAACATAAAGAAGCAATTGAAGAGAAAATAAGTGATTTAGATACGGAGAGTATTTCAAAGGTACCTTCTTTACTGACCAAACACCTATTCCTTAAAACCCAACTAAAAGTAAGAAACTACATGAGACATAACATGATTAGTTGAAATGTTAATATCTTGTTAATCAAAGACTAAACCCTAATAAACCAAATAAAAATAAATAAGTACATTACGTAAAATGAGTAGTTGAAATGTCTAGTCTGGGTTGGTCAAAGCCATAATCATGGGAAAGCAAATAGTTAGGAAATAAAGTACATTACATGAGTTAAGTAGTTGAAATATTCATTCCTTTATGGATAAAAACCTAGTAATTAGACTAAAAAAGATGACTAAATAAATGCTTCTTATAAAATTAGTAGTTGAAAATAGAAACGCTTCTTGATCAAAGACTAAATCGAAAGAAAATAAATAAACATGTAAGAAGTAGATTACATAATATGATTTGCTGAAAGGTCCGATCCATGTTGACCAAATACTTGGTCATTAAAAAACAAAGGAAGAGAAAGAAACTACGTTATATTATATAAGTATTTGAAAGGTCTATCCCATTTAAGCTTATTTCCAAACCATAATAAACTTAATGAAAATAAAGGAATATTATACATACTATGAGTATTTGAAAGGATTAAACTTTATCGACCAAAGATTTACAAAAAAAGAAGCAAATAAAGAGAAAACAAGTGCTTTGGATGATATGAGTAGATGAAATATCCCTTCCTTATTGACTAAAGACCTAGCCATTAGGAACCAAAATGAAAGAAAGAAAATACATTACATATAACATTAGTAGTTGAAAGGTCCTTCCTTGTGAACCCTAATATACCAAATAAAGATGAAAAAAAGTTCATTACATAAAATGATTAGTCCAAATTCCAGGCTCATGTTTATCAAAGACTTAACCATAAGAAACCAAATAAAGAGGAAATAAAGGACATTACGTTATTTGTGTAGTTGAAAGGTGCATTCCTTGATGAACAAAGAACTAGTATTTGTAAACTAAATAAAGATGAAATAAATACATTACATAGCATTTGTAGTTGAAAAGAGAAACCCTTGTTAATCAACGACTTAATCATAAGAAACAAAATAAACATGTAAGAATTACTTTACATAATATGATTGTTGAAACATGTGGTCCTTGTTGACTAAAGACTTAGTTATTAATAACCAAACAGAGAGAAAGAAACTAATTAAATGATATTGGTAGTTGAAATGTCCATCCCGATTAAACCAAACACAAACCATAATAAACCAAATCAAAAGAAAGGAAATATTACACATATTTTGATCAATCGAATAGAACAAACCTTATCGAACAAAGACTCGACCATAAAGAAGAAAATGAAAAAAAATGCGTGCTTTACATACTATGAGTAATTAAAAGGTTCCTTCTTTATTGACCAAAGGCATAGTTTTCCGAAACCAAATGAAAGAAACAAACTACATTACATTATGTGTGTAGTTGAAAAGTTCATACCTTGTTAATAAAATATATATAACCCTAAAAAACCAATTAAAGAGAAGCATAGTACATTACACATATTAAGAAGTTGAAATGTATGACCCTTGTAGATCAAAGACTTACATTAAGAATCCAAATAAAAATGAAAGAATGTACGTTACAAACTTTGAGAAGTTAAAAGGTTAATAACTTAATGAACAAAGACCTAGTAATAAGAAACTAAATAAATATAAAAGAAATACATTACATAACATTAGTAATTTGAATAGTGAACCCCTTGTCGGTCAGAGACTTAAAGGTAAGAAACCAAATAAATAGGTAAGAAGTAGTAAACTAATATAATGAGTTGAAAGGTCAGAGTCTTAGTCATCAAAATCAAAATAAATAGATAGCAACTACACTATAAAATAAGAGTAGCTTAAAGGTCCTTTCCATGTAAAACAAATCTCAAACCATTATAAACCAAATGGAAATAAAAGAAATATTACACATACTATGAGTAATTGAAAGAATCATTCCTTATCAACCCAAGAACCCAACATAAAGAAGCAATTGAAGAGAAAATAAGTGATTTAGATACGGAGAGTATTTCAAAGGTACCTTCTTTACTGACCAAACACCTATTCCTTAAAACCCAACTAAAAGTAAGAAACTACATGAGACATAACATGATTAGTTGAAATGTTAATATCTTGTTAATCAAAGACTAAACCCTAATAAACCAAATAAAAATAAATAAGTACATTACGTAAAATGAGTAGTTGAAATGTCTAGTCTGGGTTGGTCAAAGCCATAATCATGGGAAAGCAAATAGTTAGGAAATAAAGTACATTACATGAGTTAAGTAGTTGAAATATTCATTCCTTTATGGATAAAAACCTAGTAATTAGACTAAAAAAGATGACTAAATAAATGCTTCTTATAAAATTAGTAGTTGAAAATAGAAACGCTTCTTGATCAAAGACTAAATCGAAAGAAAATAAATAAACATGTAAGAAGTAGATTACATAATATGATTTGCTGAAAGGTCCGATCCATGTTGACCAAATACTTGGTCATTAAAAAACAAAGGAAGAGAAAGAAACTACGTTATATTATATAAGTATTTGAAAGGTCTATCCCATTTAAGCTTATTTCCAAACCATAATAAACTTAATGAAAATAAAGGAATATTATACATACTATGAGTATTTGAAAGGATTAAACTTTATCGACCAAAGATTTACAAAAAAAGAAGCAAATAAAGAGAAAACAAGTGCTTTGGATGATATGAGTAGATGAAATATCCCTTCCTTATTGACTAAAGACCTAGCCATTAGGAACCAAATGAAAGAAAGAAAATACATTACATATAACATTAGTAGTTGAAAGGTCCTTCCTTGTGAACCCTAATATACCAAATAAAGATGAAAAAAAGTTCATTACATAAAATGATTAGTCCAAATTCCAGGCTCATGTTTATCAAAGACTTAACCATAAGAAACCAAATAAAGAGGAAATAAAGGACATTACGTTATTTGTGTAGTTGAAAGGTGCATTCCTTGATGAACAAAGAACTAGTATTTGTAAACTAAATAAAGATGAAATAAATACATTACATAGCATTTGTAGTTGAAAAGAGAAACCCTTGTTAATCAACGACTTAATCATAAGAAACAAAATAAACATGTAAGAATTACTTTACATAATATGATTGTTGAAACATGTGGTCCTTGTTGACTAAAGACTTAGTTATTAATAACCAAACAGAGAGAAAGAAACTAATTAAATGATATTGGTAGTTGAAATGTCCATCCCGATTAAACCAAACACAAACCATAATAAAACAAATCAAAAGAAAGGAAATATTACACATATTTTGATCAGTCGAATAGAACAAACCTTATCGAACAAAGACTCGACCATAAAGAAGAAAATGAAGAAAAATACGTGCTTTACATACTATGAGTAATTAAAAGGTTCCTTCTTTATTGACCAAAGGCATAGTTTTCCGAAACCAAATGAAAGAAACAAACTACATTACATTATGTGTGTAGTTGAAAAGTTCATACCTTGTTAATAAAATATATATAACCCTAAAAAACTAATTAAAGAGAAGCATAGTACATTACACATATTAAGAAGTTGAAATGTATGACCCTTGTAGATCAAAGACTTACATTAAGAATCCAAATAAAAATGAAAGAATGTACGTTACAAACTTTGAGAAGTTGAAAGGTCAATAACTTAATGAACAAAGACCTAGTAATAAGAAACTAAATAAATATAAAAGAAATACATTACATAACATTAGTAATTGAATAGTGAACCCCTTGTCGGTCAGAGACTTAAAGGTAAGAAACCAAATAAATAGGTAAGAAGTAGTAAACTAATATAATGAGTTGAAAGGTCAGAGTCTTAGTCATCGAAATCAAAATAAATAGATAGCAACTACACTATAAAATAAGAGTAGCTTAAAGGTCCTTTCCATGTAAAACAAATCTCAAACCATTATAAACCAAATGGAAATAAAAGAAATATTACACATACTATGAGTAATTGAAAGAATCATTCCTTATGAACCCAAGAACCCAACATAAAGAAGCAATTGAAGAGAAAATAAGTGATTTAGATACGGAGAGTATTTCAAAGGTACCTTCTTTACTGACCAAACACCTATTCCTTAAAACCCAACTAAAAGTAAGAAACTACATGAGACATAACATGATTAGTTGAAATGTTAATATCTTGTTAATCGAAGACTAAACCCTAATAAACCAAATAAAAATAAATAAGTACATTACGTAAAATGAGTAGTTGAAATGTCTAGTCTGGGTTGGTCAAAGCCATAATCATGGGAAAGCAAATAGTTAGGAAATTAAGTACATTACATGAGTTAAGTAGTGGAAATATTCATTCCTTGATGGATAAAAACCTAGTAATTAGACTAAAAAAGATGACTAAATAAATGCTTCTTATAAAATTAGTAGTTGAAAATAGAAACGCTTCTTGATCAAAGACTAAATCGAAAGAAAATAAATAAACATGTAAGAAGTAGATTACATAATATGATTTGCTGAAAGGTCCGATCCATGTTGACCAAATACTTAGTCATTAAAAAACAAAGGAAGAGAAAGAAACTACGTTATTGAAAGGTCTATCCCATTTAAGCTTATTTCCAAACCATAATAAACTTAATGAAAATAAAGGAATATTATACATACTATGAGTATTTGAAAGGATTAAACTTTAATGACCAAAGATTTACAAAAAAAGAAGCAAATAAAGAGAAAACAAGTGCTTTAGATGATATGAGTAGATGAAATATCCCTTCCTTATTGACTAAAGACCTAGCCATTAGGAACAATTGAAAGAAAGAAAATACATTTTATATAACATTAGTAGTTGAAAGGTCCTTCCTTGTGAACCCTAATATACCAAATAAAGATGAAAAAAAGTTCATTACATAAAATGATTAGTCCAAATTCCAGGCTCAAGTTTATCAAAGACTTAACCATAAGAAACCAAATAAAGAGGAAATAAAGGACATTACATTATTTGTGTAGTTGAAAGGTGCATTCCTTGATGAACAAAGAACTAGTATTTGGAAACTAAATAAAGATGAAATAAATACATTACATAGCATTTGTAGTTGAAAAGAGAAACCCTTGTTGATCAACGACTTAATCATAAGAAACAAAATAAACATGTAAGAATTACTTTACATAATATGATTGTTGAAACATGTGGTCCTTGTTGACTAAAGACTTAGTTATTAATAACCAAATAGAGAGAAAGAAACTAATTAAATGATATTGGTAGTTGAAATGTCCATCCCGATTAAACCAAACACAAAACATAATAAACCAAATCAAAAGAAAGGAAATATTACACATATTCTGATCAGTCGAATAGAACAAACCTTATCGAACAAAGTCTCGACCATAAAGAAGAAAATGAAGAAAAATACGTGCTTTACATACTATGAGTAATTAAAAGGTTCCTTATTTATTGACCAAAGGCATAGTTTTCCGAAACCAAATGAAAGAAACAAACTACATTACATTATGTGTGTAGTTGAAAAGTTCATACCTTGTTAATAAAATATATATAACCCTAAAAAACCAATTAAAGAGAAGCATAGTACATTACACATATTAAGAAGTTGAAATGTATGACCCTTGTAGATCAAAGACTTACATTAAGAATCCAAATAAAAATGAAAGAATGTACGTTACAAACTTTCAGAAGTTGAAAGGTCAATAACTTAATGAACAAAGACCTAGTAATAAGAAACTAAATAAATATAAAAGAAATACATTACATAACATTAGTAATTGAATAGTGAACCCCTTGTCGGTCAGAGACTTAAAGGTAAGAAACCAAATAAATAGGTAAGAAGTAGTAAACTAATATAATGAGTTGAAAGGTCAGAGTCTTAGTCATCAAAATCAAAATAAATAGATAGCAACTACACTATAAAATAAGAGTAGCTTAAAGGTCCTTTCCATGTAAAACAAATCTCAAACCATTATAAACCAAATGGAAATAAAAGAAATATTACACATACTATGAGTAATTGAAAGAATCATTCCTTATCAACCCAAGAACCCAACATAAAGAAGCAATTGAAGAGAAAATAAGTGATTTAGATACGAAGAGTATTTCAGTGGTACCTTCTTTACTGACCAAACACCTATTCCTTAAAACCCAACTAAAAGTAAGAAACTACATGAGACATAACATGATTAGTTGAAATGTTAATATCTTGTTAATCAAAGACTAAACCCTAATAAACCAAATAAAAATAAATAAGTACATTACGTAAAATGAGTAGTTGAAATGTCTAGTCTGGGTTGGTCAAAGCCATAATCATGGGAAAGCAAATAGTTAGGAAATTAAGTACATTTCATGAGTTAAGTAGTTGAAATATTCATTCCTTGATGGATAAAAACCTAGTAATTAGACTAAAAAAGATGACTACATAAATGCTTCTTATAAAATTAGTAGTTGAAAATAGAAACGCTTCTTGATCAAAGACTAAATCGAAAGAAAATAAATAAACATGTAAGAAGTAGATTACATAATATGATTTGATGAAAGGTCCGATCCATGGTGACCAAATACTTAGTCATTAAAAAACAAAGGAAGAGAAAGAAACTACGTTATTGAAAGGTCTATCCCATTTAGGCTTATTTCCAAACCATAATAAACATAATGAAAATAAAGACATATTATACATTCTATGAGTATTTGAAAGGATTAAACTTTATCGACCAAAGATTTACAAAAAAAGAAACAAATAAAGAGAAAACAAGTGCTTTAGATGATATGAGTAGATGAAATATCCCTTCCTTATTGACTAAAGACCTAGCCATTAGGAACCAAATGAAAGAAAGAAAATACATTACATATAACATTAGTAGTTGAAAGGTCCTTCCTTGTAAACCCTAATATACCAAATAAAGATGAAAAAAAGTTCATTACATAAAATGATTAGTCCAAATTCCAGGCTCAAGTTTATCAAAGACTTAACCATAAGAAACCAAATAAAGAGGAAATAAAGGACATTACATTATTTGTGTAGTTGAAAGGTGCATTCCTTGATGAACAAAGAACTAGTATTTGGAAACTAAATAAAGATGAAATAAATACATTACATAGCATTTGTAGTTGAAAAGAGAAACCCTTGTTGATCAACGACTTAATCATAAGAAACAAAATAAACATGTAAGAATTACTTTACATAATATGATTGTTGAAACATGTGGTCCTTGTTGACTAAAGACTTAGTTATTAATAACCAAATAGAGAGAAAGAAACTAATTAAATGATATTGGTAGTTGAAATGTCCATCCCGATTAAACCAAACACAAACCATAATAAACCAAATCAAAAGAAAGGAAATATTACACATATTCTGATCAGTCGAATAGAACAAACCTTATCGAACAAAGACTCGACCATAAAGAAGAAAATGAAGAAAAATACGTGCTTTACATAATATGAGTAATTAAAAGGTTCCTTATTTATTGACCAAAGGCATAGTTTTCCGAAACCAAATGAAAGAAACAAACTACATTACATTATGTGTGTAGTTGAAAAGTTCATACCTTGTTAATAAAATATATATAACCCTAAAAAACCAATTAAAGAGAAGCATAGTACATTACACATATTAAGAAGTTGAAATGTATGACCCTTTTAGATCAAAGACTTACATTAAGAATCCAAATAAAAATGAAAGAATGTACGTTACAAACTTTCAGAAGTTGAAAGCTCAATAACTTAATGAACAAAGACCTAGTAATAAGAAACTAAATAAATATAAAAGAAATACATTACATAACATTAGTAATTGAATAGTGAACCCCTTGTCGGTCAGAGACTTAAAGGTAAGAAACCAAATAAATAGGTAAGAAGTAGTAAACTAATATAATCAGTTGAAAGGTCAGAGTCTTAGTCATCAAAATCAAAATAAATAGATAGCAACTACACTATAAAATAAGAGTAGCTTAAAGGTCCTTTCCATGTAAAACAAATCTCAAACCATTATAAACCAAATGGAAATAAAAGAAATATTACACATACTATGAGTAATTGAAAGAATCATTCCTTATGAACCCAAGAACCCAACATAAAGAAGCAATTGAAGAGAAAATAAGTGATTTAGATACGGAGAGTATTTCAAAGGTACCTTCTTTACTGACCAAACACCTATTCCTTAAAACCCAACTAAAAGTAAGAAACTACATGAGACATAACATGATTAGTTGAAATGTTAATATCTTGTTAATCGAAGACTAAACCCTAATAAACCAAATAAAAATAAATAAGTACATTACGTAAAATGAGTAGTTGAAATGTCTAGTCTGGGTTGGTCAAAGCCATAATCATGGGAAAGCAAATAGTTAGGAAATTAAGTACATTACATGAGTTAAGTAGTGGAAATATTCATTCCTTGATGGATAAAAACCTAGTAATTAGACTAAAAAAGATGACTAAATAAATGCTTCTTATAAAATTAGTAGTTGAAAATAGAAACGCTTCTTGATCAAAGACTAAATCGAAAGAAAATAAATAAACATGTAAGAAGTAGATTACATAATATGATTTGCTGAAAGGTCCGATCCATGTTGACCAAATACTTAGTCATTAAAAAACAAAGGAAGAGAAAGAAACTACGTTATTGAAAGGTCTATCCCATTTAAGCTTATTTCCAAACCATAATAAACTTAATGAAAATAAAGGAATATTATACATACTATGAGTATTTGAAAGGATTAAACTTTAATGACCAAAGATTTACAAAAAAAGAAGCAAATAAAGAGAAAACAAGTGCTTTAGATGATATGAGTAGATGAAATATCCCTTCCTTATTGACTAAAGACCTAGCCATTAGGAACAATTGAAAGAAAGAAAATACATTTTATATAACATTAGTAGTTGAAAGGTCCTTCCTTGTGAACCCTAATATACCAAATAAAGATGAAAAAAAGTTCATTACATAAAATGATTAGTCCAAATTCCAGGCTCAAGTTTATCAAAGACTTAACCATAAGAAACCAAATAAAGAGGAAATAAAGGACATTACATTATTTGTGTAGTTGAAAGGTGCATTCCTTGATGAACAAAGAACTAGTATTTGGAAACTAAATAAAGATGAAATAAATACATTACATAGCATTTGTAGTTGAAAAGAGAAACCCTTGTTGATCAACGACTTAATCATAAGAAACAAAATAAACATGTAAGAATTACTTTACATAATATGATTGTTGAAACATGTGGTCCTTGTTGACTAAAGACTTAGTTATTAATAACCAAATAGAGAGAAAGAAACTAATTAAATGATATTGGTAGTTGAAATGTCCATCCCGATTAAACCAAACACAAAACATAATAAACCAAATCAAAAGAAAGGAAATATTACACATATTCTGATCAGTCGAATAGAACAAACCTTATCGAACAAAGTCTCGACCATAAAGAAGAAAATGAAGAAAAATACGTGCTTTACATACTATGAGTAATTAAAAGGTTCCTTATTTATTGACCAAAGGCATAGTTTTCCGAAACCAAATGAAAGAAACAAACTACATTACATTATGTGTGTAGTTGAAAAGTTCATACCTTGTTAATAAAATATATATAACCCTAAAAAACCAATTAAAGAGAAGCATAGTACATTACACATATTAAGAAGTTGAAATGTATGACCCTTGTAGATCAAAGACTTACATTAAGAATCCAAATAAAAATGAAAGAATGTACGTTACAAACTTTCAGAAGTTGAAAGGTCAATAACTTAATGAACAAAGACCTAGTAATAAGAAACTAAATAAATATAAAAGAAATACATTACATAACATTAGTAATTGAATAGTGAACCCCTTGTCGGTCAGAGACTTAAAGGTAAGAAACCAAATAAATAGGTAAGAAGTAGTAAACTAATATAATGAGTTGAAAGGTCAGAGTCTTAGTCATCAAAATCAAAATAAATAGATAGCAACTACACTATAAAATAAGAGTAGCTTAAAGGTCCTTTCCATGTAAAACAAATCTCAAACCATTATAAACCAAATGGAAATAAAAGAAATATTACACATACTATGAGTAATTGAAAGAATCATTCCTTATCAACCCAAGAACCCAACATAAAGAAGCAATTGAAGAGAAAATAAGTGATTTAGATACGAAGAGTATTTCAGTGGTACCTTCTTTACTGACCAAACACCTATTCCTTAAAACCCAACTAAAAGTAAGAAACTACATGAGACATAACATGATTAGTTGAAATGTTAATATCTTGTTAATCAAAGACTAAACCCTAATAAACCAAATAAAAATAAATAAGTACATTACGTAAAATGAGTAGTTGAAATGTCTAGTCTGGGTTGGTCAAAGCCATAATCATGGGAAAGCAAATAGTTAGGAAATTAAGTACATTTCATGAGTTAAGTAGTTGAAATATTCATTCCTTGATGGATAAAAACCTAGTAATTAGACTAAAAAAGATGACTACATAAATGCTTCTTATAAAATTAGTAGTTGAAAATAGAAACGCTTCTTGATCAAAGACTAAATCGAAAGAAAATAAATAAACATGTAAGAAGTAGATTACATAATATGATTTGATGAAAGGTCCGATCCATGGTGACCAAATACTTAGTCATTAAAAAACAAAGGAAGAGAAAGAAACTACGTTATTGAAAGGTCTATCCCATTTAGGCTTATTTCCAAACCATAATAAACATAATGAAAATAAAGACATATTATACATTCTATGAGTATTTGAAAGGATTAAACTTTATCGACCAAAGATTTACAAAAAAAGAAGCAAATAAAGAGAAAACAAGTGCTTTAGATGATATGAGTAGATGAAATATCCCTTCCTTATTGACTAAAGACCTAGCCATTAGGAACCAAATGAAAGAAAGAAAATACATTACATATAACATTAGTAGTTGAAAGGTCCTTCCTTGTGAACCCTAATATACCAAATAAAGATGAAAAAAAGTTCATTACATAAAATGATTAGTCCAAATTCCAGGCTCAAGTTTATCAAAGACTTAACCATAAGAAACCAAATAAAGAGGAAATAAAGGACATTACATTATTTGTGTAGTTGAAAGGTGCATTCCTTGATGAACAAAGAACTAGTATTTGGAAACTAAATAAAGATGAAATAAATACATTACATAGCATTTGTAGTTGAAAAGAGAAACCCTTGTTGATCAACGACTTAATCATAAGAAACAAAATAAACATGTAAGAATTACTTTACATAATATGATTGTTGAAACATGTGGTCCTTGTTGACTAAAGACTTAGTTATTAATAACCAAATAGAGAGAAAGAAACTAATTAAATGATATTGGTAGTTGAAATGTCCATCCCGATTAAACCAAACACAAACCATAATAAACCAAATCAAAAGAAAGGAAATATTACACATATTCTGATCAGTCGAATAGAACAAACCTTATCGAACAAAGACTCGACCATAAAGAAGAAAATGAAGAAAAATACGTGCTTTACATAATATGAGTAATTAAAAGGTTCCTTATTTATTGACCAAAGGCATAGTTTTCCGAAACCAAATGAAAGAAACAAACTACATTACATTATGTGTGTAGTTGAAAAGTTCATACCTTGTTAATAAAATATATATAACCCTAAAAAACCAATTAAAGAGAAGCATAGTACATTACACATATTAAGAAGTTGAAATGTATGACCCTTTTAGATCAAAGACTTACATTAAGAATCCAAATAAAAATGAAAGAATGTACGTTACAAACTTTCAGAAGTTGAAAGCTCAATAACTTAATGAACAAAGACCTAGTAATAAGAAACTAAATAAATATAAAAGAAATACATTACATAACATTAGTAATTGAATAGTGAACCCCTTGTCGGTCAGAGACTTAAAGGTAAGAAACCAAATAAATAGGTAAGAAGTAGTAAACTAATATAATCAGTTGAAAGGTCAGAGTCTTAGTCATCAAAATCAAAATAAATAGATAGCAACTACACTATAAAATAAGAGTAGCTTAAAGGTCCTTTCCATGTAAAACAAATCTCAAACCATTATAAACCAAATGGAAATAAAATAAATATTACACATACTATGAGTAATTGAAAGAATCATTCCTTATCAACCCAAGAACCCAACATAAAGAAGCAATTGAAGAGAAAATAAGTGATTTAGATACGGAGAGTATTTCAAAGGTACCTTCTTTACTGACCAAACACCTATTCCTTAAAACCCAACTAAAAGTAAGAAACTACATGAGACATAACATGATTAGTTGAAATGTTAATATCTTGTTAATCGAAGACTAAACCCTAATAAACCAAATAAAAATAAATAAGTACATTACGTAAAATGAGTAGTTGAAATGTCTAGTCTGGGTTGGTCAAAGCCATAATCATGGGAAAGCAAATAGTTAGGAAATTAAGTACATTACATGAGTTAAGTAGTTGAAATATTCATTCCTTGATGGATAAAAACCTAGTAATTAGACTAAAAAAGATGACTAAATAAATGCTTCTTATAAAATTAGTAGTTGAAAATAGAAACGCTTCTTGATCAAAGACTAAATCGAAAGAAAATAAATAAACATGTAAGAAGTAGATTACATAATATGATTTGATGAAAGGTCCGATCCATGTTGACCAAATACTTAGTCATTAAAAAACAAAGGAAGAGAAAGAAACTACGTTATTGAAAGGTCTATCCCATTTAAGCTTATTTCCAAACCATAATAAACTTAATGAAAATAAAGGAATATTATACATAATATGAGTATTTTAAAGGATTAAACTTTATCGACCAAAGATTTACAAAAAAAGAAGCAAATAAAGAGAAAACAAGTGCTTTAGATGATATGAGTAGATGAAATATCCCTTCCTTATTGACTAAAGACCTAGCCATTAGGAACCAAATGAAAGAAAGAAAATACATTACATATAACATTAGTAGTTGAAAGGTCCTTCCTTGTGAACCCTAATATACCAAATAAAGATGAAAAAAAGTTCATTACATAAAATGATTAGTCCAAATTCCAGGCTCAAGTTTATCAAAGACTTAACCATAAGAAACCAAATAAAGAGGAAATAAAGGACATTACATTATTTGTGTAGTTGAAAGGTGCATTCCTTGATGAACAAAGAACTAGTATTTAGAAACTAAATAAAGATGAAATAAATACATTACATAGCATTTGTAGTTGAAAAGAGAAACCCTTGTTGATCAACGACTTAATCATAAGAAACAAAATAAACATGTAAGAATTACTTTACATAATATGATTGTTGAAACATGTGGTCCTTGTTGACTAAAGACTTAGTTATTAATAACCAAATAGAGAGAAAGAAACTAATTAAATGATATTGGTAGTTGAAATGTCCATCTCGATTAAACCAAACACAAACCATAATAAACCAAATCAAAAGAAAGGAAATATTACACATATTCTGATCAGTCGAATAGAACAAACCTTATCGAACAAAGACTCGACCATAAAGAAGAAAATGAAGAAAAATACGTGCTTTACATACTATGAGTAATTAAAAGGTTCCTTATTTATTGACAAAAGGCATAGTTTTCCGAAACCAAATGAAAGAAACAAACTACATTACATTATGTGTGTAGTTGAAAAGTTCATACCTTGTTAATAAAATATATATAACCCTAAAAAACCAATTAAAGAGAAGCATAGTACATTACACATATTAAGAAGTTGAAATGTATGACCCTTGTAGATCAAAGACTTACATTAAGAATCCAAATAAAAATGAAAGAATGTACGTTACAAACTTTGAGAAGTTGAAAGGTCAATAACTTAATGAACAAAGACCTAGTAATAAGAAACTAAATAAATATAAAAGAAATACATTACATAACATTAGTAATTGAATAGTGAACCCCTTGTCGGTCAGAGACTTAAAGGTAAGAAACCAAATAAATAGGTAAGAAGTAGTAAACTAATATAATGAGTTGAAAGGTCAGAGTCTTAGTCATCAAAATCAAAATAAATAGATAGCAACTACACTATAAAATAAGAGTAGCTTAAAGGTCCTTTCCATGTAAAACAAATCTCAAACCATTATAAACCAAATGGAAATAAAAGAAATATTACACATACTATGAGTAATTGAAAGAATCATTCCTTATCAACCCAAGAACCCAACATAAAGAAGCAATTGAAGAGAAAATAAGTGATTTAGATACGGAGAGTATTTCAAAGGTACCTTCTTTACTGACCAAACACCTATTCCTTAAAACCCAACTAAAAGTAAGAAACTACATGAGACATAACATGATTAGTTGAAATGTTAATATCTTGTTAATCGAAGACTAAACCCTAATAAACCAAATAAAAATAAATAAGTACATTACATAAAATGAGTAGTTGAAATGTCTAGTCTGGGTTGGTCAAAGCCATAATCATGGGAAAGCAAATAGTTAGGAAATTAAGTACATTACATGAGTTAAGTAGTTGAAATATTCATTCCTTGATGGATAAAAACCTAGTAATTAGACTAAAAAAGATGACTAAATAAATGCTTCTTATAAAATTAGTAGTTGAAAATAGAAACGCTTCTTGATCAAAGACTAAATCGAAAGAAAATAAATAAACATGTAAGAAGTAGATTACATAATATGATTTGATGAAAGGTCCGATCCATGTTGACCAAATACTTAGTCATTAAAAAACAAAGGAAGAGAAAGAAACTACGTTATTGAAAGGTCTATCCCATTTAAGCTTATTTCCAAACCATAATAAACTTAATGAAAATAAAGGAATATTATACATACTATGAGTATTTTAAAGGATTAAACTTTATCGACCAAAGATTTACAAAAAAAGAAGCAAATAAAGAGAAAACAAGTGCTTTAGATGATATGAGTAGATGAAATATCCCTTCCTTATTGACTAAAGACCTAGCCATTAGGAACCAAATGAAAGAAAGAAAATACATTACATATAACATTAGTAGTTGAAAGGTCCTTCCTTGTGAACCCTAATATACCAAATAAAGATGAAAAAAAGTTCATTAGATAAAATGATTAGTCCAAATTCCAGGCTCAAGTTTATCAAAGACTTAACCATAAGAAACCAAATAAAGAGGAAATAAAGGACATTACATTATTTGTGTAGTTGAAAGGTGCATTCCTTGATGAACAAGGAACTAGTATTTGGAAACTAAATAAAGATGAAATAAATACATTACATAGCATTTGTAGTTGAAAAGAGAAACCCTTGTTTATCAACGACTTAATCATAAGAAACAAAATAAACATGTATGAATTACTTTACATAATATGATTGTTGAAACATGTGGTCCTTGTTGACTAAAGACTTAGTTATTAATAACCAAATAGAGAGAAAGAAACTAATTAAATGATATTGGTAGTTGAAATGTCCATCCCGATTAAACCAAACACAAACCATAATAAACCAAATCAAAAGAAAGGAAATATTACACATATTCTGATCAGTCAAATAGAACAAACCTTGTCGAACAAAGACTCGACCATAAAGAAGAAAATGAAGAAAAATACGTGCTTTACATAATATGAGTAATTAAAAGGTTCCTTCTTTATTGACCAAAGGCATAGTTTTCCGAAACCAAATGAAAGAAACAGACTACATTACATTATGTGTGTAGTTGAAAAGTTCATACCTTGTTAATAAAATATATATAACCCTAAAAAACCCATTAAAGAGAAGCGTAGTACATTACACATATTAAGAAGTTGAAATGTATGACCCTTTTAGATCAAAGACTTACATTAAGAATCCAAATAAAAATGAAAGAATGTACGTTACAAACTTTGAGAAGTTGAAAGGTCAATAACTTAATGAACAAAGACCTAGTAATAAGAAACTAAATAAATATAAAAGAAATACATTACATAACATTAGTAATTGAATAGTGAACCCCTTGTCGGTCAGAGACTTAAAGGTAAGAAACCAAATAAATAGGTAAGAAGTAGTAAACTAATATAATCAGTTTAAAGGTCAGAGTCTTAGTCATCAAAATCAAAATAAATAGATAGCAACTACACTATAAAATAAGAGTAGCTTAAAGGTCCTTTCCATGTAAAACAAATCTCAAACCATTATAAACCAAATGGAAATAAAATAAATATTACACATACTATGAGTAATTGAAAGAATCATTCCTTATCAACCCAAGAACCCAACATAAAGAAGCAATTGAAGAGAAAATAAGTGATTTAGATACGGAGAGTATTTCAAAGGTACCTTCTTTACTGACCAAACACCTATTCCTTAAAACCCAACTAAAAGTAAGAAACTACATGAGACATAACATGATTAGTTGAAATGTTAATATCTTGTTAATCGAAGACTAAACCCTAATAAACCAAATAAAAATAAATGAGTACATTACGTAAAATGAGTAGTTGAAATGTCTAGTCTGGGTTGGTCAAAGCCATAATCATGGGAAAGCAAATAGTTAGGAAATTAAGTACATTACATGAGTTAAGTAGTTGAAATATTCATTCCTTGATGGATAAAAACCTAGTAATTAGACTAAAAAAGATGACTAAATAAATGCTTCTTATAAAATTAGTAGTTGAAAATAGAAACACTTCTTGATCAAAGACTAAATCGAAAGAAAATAAATAAACATGTAAGAAGTAGATTACATAATATGATTTGCTGAAAGGTCCGATCCATGTTGACCAAATACTTAGTCATTAAAAAACAAAGGAAGAGAAAGAAACTACGTTATTGAAAGGTCTATCCCATTTAAGCTTATTTCCAAACCATAATAAACTTAATGAAAATAAAGGAATATTATGCATACTATGAGTATTTGAAAGGATTAAACTTTATCGACCAAAGATTTACAAAAAAAGAAGCAAATAAAGAGAAAACAAGTGCTTTAGATGATATGAGTAGATGAAATATCCCTTCCTCATTAACTAAAGACCTAGCCATTAGGAACCAAATGAAAGAAAGAAAATACATTACATATAACATTAGTAGTTGAAAGGTCCTTCCTTGTGAACCCTAATATACCAAATAAAGATGAAAAAAAGTTCATTACATAAAATGATTAGTCCAAATTCCAGGCTCAAGTTTATCAAAGACTTAACCATAAGAAACCAAATAAAGAGGAAATAAAGGACATTACATTATTTGTGTAGTTGAAAGGTGCATTCCTTGATGAACAAAGAACTAGTATTTGGAAACTAAATAATGATGAAATAAATACATTACACAGCATTTGTAGTTGAAAAGAGAAACCCTTGTTGATCAACGACTTAATCATAAGAAACAAAATAAACATGTAAGAATTACTTTACATAATATGATTGTTGAAACATGTGGTCCTTGTTGACTAAAGACTTAGTTATTAATAACCAAATAGAGAGAAAGAAACTAATTAAATGATATTGGTAGTTGAAATGTCCATCCCGATTAAACCAAACACAAACCATAATAAACCAAATCAAAAGAAAGGAAATATTACACATATTCTGATCAGTCGAATAGAACAAACCTTATCGAACAAAGACTCGACCATAAAGAAGAAAATGAAGAAAAATACGTGCTTTACATACTATGAGTAATTAAAAGGTTCCTTATTTATTGACCAAAGGCATAGTTTTCCGAAATTAAATGAAAGAAACAAACTACATTACATTATGTGTGTAGTTGAAAAGTTCATACCTTGTTAATAAAATATATATAACCCTAAAAAACCAATTAAAGAGAAGCATAGTACATTACACATATTAAGAAGTTGAAATGTATGACCCTTGTAGATCAAAGACTTACATTAAGAATCCAAATAAAAATGAAAGAATGTACGTTACAAACTTTGAGAAGTTGAAAGGTCAATAACTTAATGAACAAAGACCTAGTAATAAGAAACTAAATAAATATAAAAGAAATACATTACATAACATTAGTAATTGAATAGTGAACCCCTTGTCGGTCAAAGACTTAAAGGTAAGAAACCAAATAAATAGGTAAGAAGTAGTAAACTAATATAATCAGTTGAAAGGTCAGAGTCTTAGTCATCAAAATCAAAATAAATAGATAGCAACTACACTATAAAATAAGAGTAGCTTAAAGGTCCTTTCCATGTAAAACAAATCTCAAACCATTATAAACCAAATGGAAATAAAATAAATATTACACATACTATGAGTAATTGAAAGAATCATTCCTTATCAACCCAAGAACCCAACATAAAGAAGCAATTGAAGAGAAAATAAGTGATTTAGATACGGAGAGTATTTCAAAGGTACCTTCTTTACTGACCAAACACCTATTCCTTAAAACCCAACTAAAAGTAAGAAACTACATGAGACATAACCTGATTAGTTGAAATGTTAATATCTTGTTAATCGAAGACTAAACCCTAATAAACCAAATAAAAATAAATAAGTACATTACGTAAAATGAGTAGTTGAAATGTCTAGTCTGGGTTGGTCAAAGCCATAATCATGGGAAAGCAAATAGTTAGGAAATTAAGTACATTACATGAGTTAAGTAGTTAAAATATTCATCCCTTGATGGATAAAAACCTAGTAATTAGACTAAAAAAGATGACTAAATAAATGCTTCTTGATCAAAGACTAAATAGAAAGAAAATAAATAAACATGTAAGAAGTAGATTACATAATATGATTTGCTGAAAGGTCCGATCCATGTTGACCAAATACTTAGTCATTAAAAAACAAAGGAAGAGAAAGAAACTACATTATTTTATATAAGTATTTGAAAGGTCTATCCCATTTAAGCTTATTTCCAAACCATAATAAACTTAATGAAAATAAAGGAATATTATACATACTATGTTGATCAACGACTTAATCATAAGAAACAAAATAAACATGTAAGAATTACTTTACATAATATGATTGTTGAAACATGTGGTCCTTGTTGACTAAAGACTTAGTTATTAATAACCAAATAGAGAGAAAGAAACTAATTAAATGATATTGGTAGTTGAAATGTCCATCCCGATTAAACCAAACACAAACCATAATAAACCAAATCAAAAGAAAGGAAATATTACACATATTCTGATCAGTCGAATAGAATAAACCTTATCGAACAAAGACTAGACCATAAAGAAGAAAATGAAGAAAAATACGTGTTTTACATACTATGAGTAATTAAAAGGTTCCTTATTTATTGACCAAAGGCATAGTTTTCCGAAACCAAATGAAAGAAACAAACTACATTACATTATGTGTGTAGTTGAAAAGTTCATACCTTGTTAATAAAATATACATAACCCTAAAAAACCAATTAAAGAGAAGCATAGTACATTACACATATTAAGAAGTTGAAATGTATGACCCTTGTAGATCAAAGACTTACATTAAGAATCCAAATAAAAATGAAAGAATGTACGTTACAAACTTTGAGAAGTTGAAAGGTCAATAACTTAATGAACAAAGACCTAGTAATAAGAAACTAAATAAATATAAAAGAAATACATTACATAACATTAGTAATTGAATAGTGAACCCCTTGTCGGTCAGAGACTTAAAGGTAAGAAACCAAATAAATAGGTAAGAAGTAGTAAACTAACATAATGAGTTGAAAGGTCAGAGTCTTAGTCATCAAAATCAAAATAAATAGATAGCAACTACACTATAAAATAAGAGTAGCTTAAAGGTCCTTTCCATGTAAAACAAATCTCAAACCATTATAAACCAAATGGAAATAAAAGAAATATTACACATACTATGAGTAATTGAAAGAATCATTCCTTATCAACCCAAGAACCCAACATAAAGAAGAAATTGAAGAGAAAATAAGTGATTTAGATACGGAGAGTATTTCAAAGGTACCTTCTTTACTGACCAAACACATATTCCTTAAAACCCAACTAAAAGTAAGAAACTACATGAGACATAACATGATTAGTTGAAATGTTAATATCTTGTTAATCGAAGACTAAACCCTAATAAACCAAATAAAAATAAATAAGTACATTACGTAAAATGAGTAGTTGAAATGTCTAGTCTGGGTTGGTGAAAGCCATAATCATGGGAAAGCAAATAGTTAGGAAATAAAGTACATTACATGAGTTAAGTAGCTGAAATATTCATTCCTTGATGGATAAAAACCTAGTAATTAGACTAAAAAAGATGACTAAATAAATGCTTCTTATAAAATTAGTAGTTGAAAATAGAAACGCTTCTTGATCAAAGACTAAATCGAAAGAAAATAAATAAACATGTAAGAAGTAGATTACATAATATGATTTGCTGAAAGGTCCGATCCATGTTGACCAAATACTTAGTCATTAAAAAACAAAGGAAGAGAAAGAAACTACATTATTTTATATAAGTATTTGAAAGGTCTATCCCATTTAAGCTTATTTCCAAACCATAATAAACTTAATGAAAATAATGGAATATTATACATACTATGAGTATTTGAAAGGATTAAACTTTATCGGCCAAATATTTACAAAAAAAGAAGCAAATAAAGAGAAAACAAGTGCTTTAGATGATATGAGTAGATGAAATATCCCTTCCTTATTGACTAAAGACCTAGCCGTTAGGAACCAAATGAAAGAAAGAAAATACATTACATATAACATTAGTAGTTGAAGGTCCTTCCTTGTGAACCCTAATATACCAAATAAAGATGAAAAAAAGTTCATTACATAAAATGATTAGTCCAAATTCCAGGATCATGTTTATCAAAGCCTTAACCATAAGAAACCAAATAAAGAGGAAATAAAGGACATTACATTATTTGTGTAGTTGAAAGGTGCATTCCTTGATGAACAAAGAAGTAGTATTTGTAAACTAAATAAAGATGAAATAAATACATTACATAGCATTTGTAGTTGAAAAGAGAAACCCTTGTTGATCAACGACTTAATCATAAGAAACAAAATAAACATGTAAGAATTACTTTACATAATATGATTGTTGAAACATGTGGTCCTTGTTTTCTAAAGACTTAGTTATTAATAACCAAATAGAGAGAAAGAAACTAATTAAATGATATTGGTAGTTGAAATGTCCATCCCGATTAAACCAAACACAAACCATAATAAACCAAATCAAAAGAAAGGAAATATTACACATATTCTGATCAATCGAATAGAACAAACCTTATCGAACAAAGACTCGACCATAAAGAAGAAAATGAAGAAAAATACGTGTTTTACATACTATGAGTAATTAAAAGGTTCCTTCTTTATTGACCAAAGGCATAGTTTTCCGAAACCAAATGAAAGAAACAAACTACATTACATTATGTGTGTAGTTGAAAAGTTCATACCTTGTTAATAATATATACATAACCCTAAAAAACCAATTAAAGAGAAGCATAGTACATTACACATATTAAGAAGTTGAAATGTATGACCCTTGTAGATCAAAGACTTACATTAAGAATCCAAATAAAAATGAAAGAATGTACGTTACAAACTTTGAGAAGTTGAAAGGTCAATAACTTAATGAACAAAGACCTAGTAATAAGAAACTAAATAAATATAAAAGAAATACATTACATAACATTAGTAATTGAATAGTGAACCCCTTGTCGGTCAGAGACTTAAAGGTAAGAAACCAAATAAATAGGTAAGAAGTAGTAAACTAACATAATGAGTTGAAAGGTCAGAGTCTTAGTCATCAAAATCAAAATAAATAGATAGCAACTACACTATAAAATAAGAGTAGCTTAAAGGTCCTTTCCATGTAAAACAAATCTCAAACCATTATAAACCAAATGGAAATAAAAGAAATATTACACATACTATGAGTAATTGAAAGAATCATTCCTTATCAACCCAAGAACCCAACATAAAGAAGAAATTGAAGAGAAAATAAGTGATTTAGATACGGAGAGTATTTCAAAGGTACCTTCTTTACTGACCAAACACATATTCCTTAAAACCCAACTAAAAGTAAGAAACTACATGAGACATAACATGATTAGTTGAAATGTTAATATCTTGTTAATCGAAGACTAAACCCTAATAAACCAAATAAAAATAAATAAGTACATTACGTAAAATGAGTAGTTGAAATGTCTAGTCTGGGTTGGTCAAAGCCATAATCATGGGAAAGCAAATAGTTAGGAAATAAAGTACATTACATGAGTTAAGTAGCTGAAATATTCATTCCTTGATGGATAAAAACCTAGTAATTAGACTAAAAAAGATGACTAAATAAATGCTTCTTATAAAATTAGTAGTTGAAAATAGAAACGCTTCTTGATCAAAGACTAAATCGAAAGAAAATAAATAAACATGTAAGAAGTAGATTACATAATATGATTTGCTGAAAGGTCCGATCCATGTTGACCAAATACTTAGTCATTAAAAAACAAAGGAAGAGAAAGAAACTACATTATTTTATATAAGTATTTGAAAGGTCTATCCCATTTAAGCTTATTTCCAAACCATAATAAACTTAATGAAAATAATGGAATATTATACATACTATGAGTATTTGAAAGGATTAAACTTTATCGGCCAAATATTTACAAAAAAAGAAGCAAATAAAGAGAAAACAAGTGCTTTAGATGATATGAGTAGATGAAATATCCCTTCCTTATTGACTAAAGACCTAGCCGTTAGGAACCAAATGAAAGAAAGAAAATACATTACATATAACATTAGTAGTTGAAGGTCCTTCCTTGTGAACCCTAATATACCAAATAAAGATGAAAAAAAGTTCATTACATAAAATGATTAGTCCAAATTCCAGGATCATGTTTATCAAAGCCTTAACCATAAGAAACCAAATAAAGAGGAAATAAAGGACATTACATTATTTGTGTAGTTGAAAGGTGCATTCCTTGATGAACAAAGAAGTAGTATTTGTAAACTAAATAAAGATGAAATAAATACATTACATAGCATTTGTAGTTGAAAAGAGAAACCCTTGTTGATCAACGACTTAATCATAAGAAACAAAATAAACATGTAAGAATTACTTTACATAATATGATTGTTGAAACATGTGGTCCTTGTTTTCTAAAGACTTAGTTATTAATAACCAAATAGAGAGAAAGAAACTAATTAAATGATATTGGTAGTTGAAATGTCCATCCCGATTAAACCAAACACAAACCATAATAAACCAAATCAAAAGAAAGGAAATATTACACATATTCTGATCAATCGAATAGAACAAACCTTATCGAACAAAGACTCGACCATAAAGAAGAAAATGAAGAAAAATACGTGTTTTACATACTATGAGTAATTAAAAGGTTCCTTCTTTATTGACCAAAGGCATAGTTTTCCGAAACCAAATGAAAGAAACAAACTACATTACATTATGTGTGTAGTTGAAAAGTTCATACCTTGTTAATAAAATATACATAACCCTAAAAAACCAATTAAAGAGAAGCATAGTACATTACACATATTAAGAAGTTGAAATGTATGACCCTTGTAGATCAAAGACTTACATTAAGAATCCAAATAAAAATGAAAGAATGTACGTTACAAACTTTGAGAAGTTGAAAGGTCAATAACTTAATGAACAAAGACCTAGTAATAAGAAACTAAATAAATATAAAAGAAATACATTACATAACATTAGTAATTGAATAGTGAACCCCTTGTCGGTCAGAGACTTAAAGGTAAGAAACCAAATAAATAGGTAAGAAGTAGTAAACTAACATAATGAGTTGAAAGGTCAGAGTCTTAGTCATCAAAATCAAAATAAATAGATAGCAACTACACTATAAAATAAGAGTAGCTTAAAGGTCCTTTCCATGTAAAACAAATCTCAAACCATTATAAACCAAATGGAAATAAAAGAAATATTACACATACTATGAGTAATTGAAAGAATCATTCCTTATCAACCCAAGAACCCAACATAAAGAAGAAATTGAAGAGAAAATAAGTGATTTAGATACGGAGAGTATTTCAAAGGTACCTTCTTTACTGACCAAACACATATTCCTTAAAACCCAACTAAAAGTAAGAAACTACATGAGACATAACATGATTAGTTGAAATGTTAATATCTTGTTAATCGAAGACTAAACCCTAATAAACCAAATAAAAATAAATAAGTACATTACGTAAAATGAGTAGTTGAAATGTCTAGTCTGGGTTGGTCAAAGCCATAATCATGGGAAAGCAAATAGTTAGGAAATAAAGTACATTACATGAGTTAAGTAGCTGAAATATTCATTCCTTGATGGATAAAAACCTAGTAATTAGACTAAAAAAGATGACTAAATAAATGCTTCTTATAAAATTAGTAGTTGAAAATAGAAACGCTTCTTGATCAAAGACTAAATCGAAAGAAAATAAATAAACATGTAAGAAGTAGATTACATAATATGATTTGCTGAAAGGTCCGATCCATGTTGACCAAATACTTAGTCATTAAAAAACAAAGGAAGAGAAAGAAACTACATTATTTTATATAAGTATTTGAAAGGTCTATCCCATTTAAGCTTATTTCCAAACCATAATAAACTTAATGAAAATAATGGAATATTATACATACTATGAGTATTTGAAAGGATTAAACTTTATCGGCCAAATATTTACAAAAAAAGAAGCAAATAAAGAGAAAACAAGTGCTTTAGATGATATGAGTAGATGAAATATCCCTTCCTTATTGACTAAAGACCTAGCCGTTAGGAACCAAATGAAAGAAAGAAAATACATTACATATAACATTAGTAGTTGAAGGTCCTTCCTTGTGAACCCTAATATACCAAATAAAGATGAAAAAAAGTTCATTACATAAAATGATTAGTCCAAATTCCAGGATCATGTTTATCAAAGCCTTAACCATAAGAAACCAAATAAAGAGGAAATAAAGGACATTACATTATTTGTGTAGTTGAAAGGTGCATTCCTTGATGAACAAAGAAGTAGTATTTGTAAACTAAATAAAGATGAAATAAATACATTACATAGCATTTGTAGTTGAAAAGAGAAACCCTTGTTGATCAACGACTTAATCATAAGAAACAAAATAAACATGTAAGAATTACTTTACATAATATGATTGTTGAAACATGTGGTCCTTGTTTTCTAAAGACTTAGTTATTAATAACCAAATAGAGAGAAAGAAACTAATTAAATGATATTGGTAGTTGAAATGTCCATCCCGATTAAACCAAACACAAACCATAATAAACCAAATCAAAAGAAAGGAAATATTACACATATTCTGATCAATCGAATAGAACAAACCTTATCGAACAAAGACTCGACCATAAAGAAGAAAATGAAGAAAAATACGTGTTTTACATACTATGAGTAATTAAAAGGTTCCTTCTTTATTGACCAAAGGCATAGTTTTCCGAAACCAAATGAAAGAAACAAACTACATTACATTATGTGTGTAGTTGAAAAGTTCATACCTTGTTAATAATATATACATAACCCTAAAAAACCAATTAAAGAGAAGCATAGTACATTACACATATTAAGAAGTTGAAATGTATGACCCTTGTAGATCAAAGACTTACATTAAGAATCCAAATAAAAATGAAAGAATGTACGTTACAAACTTTGAGAAGTTGAAAGGTCAATAACTTAATGAACAAAGACCTAGTAATAAGAAACTAAATAAATATAAAAGAAATACATTACATAACATTAGTAATTGAATAGTGAACCCCTTGTCGGTCAGAGACTTAAAGGTAAGAAACCAAATAAATAGGTAAGAAGTAGTAAACTAACATAATGAGTTGAAAGGTCAGAGTCTTAGTCATCAAAATCAAAATAAATAGATAGCAACTACACTATAAAATAAGAGTAGCTTAAAGGTCCTTTCCATGTAAAACAAATCTCAAACCATTATAAACCAAATGGAAATAAAAGAAATATTACACATACTATGAGTAATTGAAAGAATCATTCCTTATCAACCCAAGAACCCAACATAAAGAAGAAATTGAAGAGAAAATAAGTGATTTAGATACGGAGAGTATTTCAAAGGTACCTTCTTTACTGACCAAACACATATTCCTTAAAACCCAACTAAAAGTAAGAAACTACATGAGACATAACATGATTAGTTGAAATGTTAATATCTTGTTAATCGAAGACTAAACCCTAATAAACCAAATAAAAATAAATAAGTACATTACGTAAAATGAGTAGTTGAAAAGTCTAGTCTGGGTTGGTCAAAGCCATAATCATGGGAAAGCAAATAGTTAGGAAATAAAGTACATTACATGAGTTAAGTAGCTGAAATATTCATTCCTTGATGGATAAAAACCTAGTAATTAGACTAAAAAAGATGACTAAATAAATGCTTCTTATAAAATTAGTAGTTGAAAATAGAAACGCTTCTTGATCAAAGACTAAATCGAAAGAAAATAAATAAACATGTAAGAAGTAGATTACATAATATGATTTGCTGAAAGGTCCGATCCATGTTGACCAAATACTTAGTCATTAAAAAACAAAGGAAGAGAAAGAAACTACATTATTTTATATAAGTATTTGAAAGGTCTATCCCATTTAAGCTTATTTCCAAACCATAATAAACTTAATGAAAATAATGGAATATTATACATACTATGAGTATTTGAAAGGATTAAACTTTATCGGCCAAATATTTACAAAAAAAGAAGCAAATAAAGAGAAAACAAGTGCTTTAGATGATATGAGTAGATGAAATATCCCTTCCTTATTGACTAAAGACCTAGCCGTTAGGAACCAAATGAAAGAAAGAAAATACATTACATATAACATTAGTAGTTGAAGGTCCTTCCTTGTGAACCCTAATATACCAAATAAAGATGAAAAAAAGTTCATTACATAAAATGATTAGTCCAAATTCCAGGATCATGTTTATCAAAGCCTTAACCATAAGAAACCAAATAAAGAGGAAATAAAGGACATTACATTATTTGTGTAGTTGAAAGGTGCATTCCTTGATGAACAAAGAAGTAGTATTTGTAAACTAAATAAAGATGAAATAAATACATTACATAGCATTTGTAGTTGAAAAGAGAAACCCTTGTTGATCAACGACTTAATCATAAGAAACAAAATAAACATGTAAGAATTACTTTACATAATATGATTGTTGAAACATGTGGTCCTTGTTTTCTAAAGACTTAGTTATTAATAACCAAATAGAGAGAAAGAAACTAATTAAATGATATTGGTAGTTGAAATGTCCATCCCGATTAAACCAAACACAAACCATAATAAACCAAATCAAAAGAAAGGAAATATTACACATATTCTGATCAATCGAATAGAACAAACCTTATCGAACAAAGACTCGACCATAAAGAAGAAAATGAAGAAAAATACGTGTTTTACATACTATGAGTAATTAAAAGGTTCCTTCTTTATTGACCAAAGGCATAGTTTTCCGAAACCAAATGAAAGAAACAAACTACATTACATTATGTGTGTAGTTGAAAAGTTCATACCTTGTTAATAATATATACATAACCCTAAAAAACCAATTAAAGAGAAGCATAGTACATTACACATATTAAGAAGTTGAAATGTATGACCCTTGTAGATCAAAGACTTACATTAAGAATCCAAATAAAAATGAAAGAATGTACGTTACAAACTTTGAGAAGTTGAAAGGTCAATAACTTAATGAACAAAGACCTAGTAATAAGAAACTAAATAAATATAAAAGAAATACATTACATAACATTAGTAATTGAATAGTGAACCCCTTGTCGGTCAGAGACTTAAAGGTAAGAAACCAAATAAATAGGTAAGAAGTAGTAAACTAACATAATGAGTTGAAAGGTCAGAGTCTTAGTCATCAAAATCAAAATAAATAGATAGCAACTACACTATAAAATAAGAGTAGCTTAAAGGTCCTTTCCATGTAAAACAAATCTCAAACCATTATAAACCAAATGGAAATAAAAGAAATATTACACATACTATGAGTAATTGAAAGAATCATTCCTTATCAACCCAAGAACCCAACATAAAGAAGAAATTGAAGAGAAAATAAGTGATTTAGATACGGAGAGTATTTCAAAGGTACCTTCTTTACTGACCAAACACATATTCCTTAAAACCCAACTAAAAGTAAGAAACTACATGAGACATAACATGATTAGTTGAAATGTTAATATCTTGTTAATCGAAGACTAAACCCTAATAAACCAAATAAAAATAAATAAGTACATTACGTAAAATGAGTAGTTGAAAAGTCTAGTCTGGGTTGGTCAAAGCCATAATCATGGGAAAGCAAATAGTTAGGAAATAAAGTACATTACATGAGTTAAGTAGCTGAAATATTCATTCCTTGATGGATAAAAACCTAGTAATTAGACTAAAAAAGATGACTAAATAAATGCTTCTTATAAAATTAGTAGTTGAAAATAGAAACGCTTCTTGATCAAAGACTAAATCGAAAGAAAATAAATAAACATGTAAGAAGTAGATTACATAATATGATTTGCTGAAAGGTCCGATCCATGTTGACCAAATACTTAGTCATTAAAAAACAAAGGAAGAGAAAGAAACTACATTATTTTATATAAGTATTTGAAAGGTCTATCCCATTTAAGCTTATTTCCAAACCATAATAAACTTAATGAAAATAATGGAATATTATGCATACTATGAGTATTTGAAAGGATTAAACTTTATCGGCCAAATATTTACAAAAAAAGAAGCAAATAAAGAGAAAACAAGTGCTTTAGATGATATGAGTAGATGAAATATCCCTTCCTTATTGACTAAAGACCTAGCCGTTAGGAACCAAATGAAAGAAAGAAAATACATTACATATAACATTAGTAGTTGAAGGTCCTTCCTTGTGAACCCTAATATACCAAATAAAGATGAAAAAAAGTTCATTACATAAAATGATTAGTCCAAATTCCAGGATCATGTTTATCAAAGCCTTAACCATAAGAAACCAAATAAAGAGGAAATAAAGGACATTACATTATTTGTGTAGTTGAAAGGTGCATTCCTTGATGAACAAAGAAGTAGTATTTGTAAACTAAATAAAGATGAAATAAATACATTACATAGCATTTGTAGTTGAAAAGAGAAACCCTTGTTGATCAACGACTTAATCATAAGAAACAAAATAAACATGTAAGAATTACTTTACATAATATGATTGTTGAAACATGTGGTCCTTGTTGACTAAAGACTTAGTTATTAATAACCAAATAGAGAGAAAGAAACTAATTAAATGATATTGGTAGTTGAAATGTCCATCCCGATTAAACCAAACACAAACCATAATAAACCAAATCAAAAGAAAGGAAATATTACACATATTCTGATCAATCGAATAGAACAAACCTTATCGAACAAAGACTCGACCATAAAGAAGAAAATGAAGAAAAATACGTGTTTTACATACTATGAGTAATTAAAAGGTTCCTTCTTTATTGACCAAAGGCATAGTTTTCCGAAACCAAATGAAAGAAACAAACTACATTACATTATGTGTGTAGTTGAAAAGTTCATACCTTGTTAATAATATATACATAACCCTAAAAATCCAATTAAAGAGAAGCATAGTACATTACACATATTAAGAAGTTGAAATGTATGACCCTTGTAGATCAAAGACTTACATTAAGAATCCAAATAAAAATGAAAGAATGTACGTTACAAACTTTGAGAAGTTGAAAGGTCAATAACTTAATGAACAAAGACCTAGTAATAAGAAACTAAATAAATATAAAAGAAATACATTACATAACATTAGTAATTGAATAGTGAACCCCTTGTCGGTCAGAGACTTAAAGGTAAGAAACCAAATAAATAGGTAAGAAGTAGTAAACTAACATAATGAGTTGAAAGTTCAGAGTCTTAGTCATCAAAATCAAAATAAATAGATAGCAACTACACTATAAAATAAGAGTAGCTTAAAGGTCCTTTCCATGTAAAACAAATCTCAAACCATTATAAACCAAATGGAAATAAAAGAAATATTACACATACTATGAGTAATTGAAAGAATCATTCCTTATCAACCCAAGAACCCAACATAAATAAGCAATTGAAGAGAAAATAAGCGATTTAGATACGGAGAGTATTTCAAAGGTACCTTCTTTACTGACCAAACACCTATTCCTTAAAACCCAACTAAAAGTAAGAAACTACATGAGACATAACATGATTAGTTGAAATGTTAATATCTTGTTAATCGAAGACTAAACCCTAATAAACCAAATAAAAATAAATAAGTACATTACATAAAATGAGTAGTTGAAATGTCTAGTCTGGCTTGGTCAAAGCCATAATCATGGGAAAGCAAATAGTTAGGAAATAAAGTACATTACATGAGTTAAGTAGCTGAAATATTCATTCCTTGATGGATAAAAACCTAGTAATTAGACTAAAAAAGATGACTAAATAAATGCTTCTTATAAAATTAGTAGTTGAAAATAGAAACGCTTCTTGATCAAAGACTAAATCGAAAGCAAATAAATAAAAATGTAAGAAGTAGATTACATAATATGATTTGCTGAAAGGTCCGATCCATGTAGACCAAATACTTAGTCATTAAAAAACAAAGGAAGAGAAAGAAACTACGTTATTTTATATAAGTATTTGAAAGGTCAATAAACTTAATGAAAATAAAGGAATATTATACATACTATGAGTATTTGAAAGGATTAAACTTTATAGACCAAAGATTTACAAAAAAAGAAGCAAATAAAGAGAAAACAAGTGCTTTAGATGATATGAGTAGATGAAATATCCCTTCCTTATTGACTAAAGACCTAGCCATTAGGAACCAAATGAAAGAAAGAAAATACATTACATATAACATTAGTAGTTAAAAGGTCCTTCCTTGTGAACCCTAATATACCAAATAAAGATGAAAAAAAGTTCATTACATAAAATGATTATTCCAAATTCCAGGCTCATGTTTATCAAAGACTTAACCATAAGAAAACAAATAAAGAGGAAATAAAGGACATTACATTATTTGTGTAGTTGAAAGGTGCATTCCTTGATGAACAAAGAACTAGTATTTGTAAACTAAATAAAGATGAAATAAATACATTACATAGTATTTGTAGTTGAAAAGAGAAACCCTTGTTGATCAACGACTTAATCATAAGAAATAAAATAAACATGAAAGAATTACTTTACATAATATGATTGTTGAAACATGTGGTCCTTGTTGACTAAAGACTTAGTTATTAATAACCAATTAGAGAGAAAGAAACTAATTAAATGATATTGGTAGTTGAAATGTCCATCCCGATTAAACCAAACACAAACCATAATAAACCAAATCAAAAGAAAGAAAATATTACACAGATTCTGATCAGTCGAATAGAACAAACCTTATCGAACAAAGACTCGACCATAAAGAAGAAAATGAAGAAAAATACGTGTTTTACATACTATGAGTAATTAAAAGGTTCCTTCTTTATTGACCAAAGGCATAGTTTTCGTAAAACCAAATGAAAGAAACAAACTACATTACATTATGTGTGTAGTTGAAAAGTTCATAACTTGTTAATAAAATATATATAACCCTAAAAAACCAATTAAAGAGAAGCATAGTACATTACACATATTAAGAAGTTGAAATGTATGACCCTTGTAGATCAAAGACTTACATTAAGAATCCAAATAAAAATGAAAGAATGTACGTTACAAACTTTGAGAAGTTGAAAGGTCAATAACTTAATGAACAAAGACCTAGTAATAAGAAACTAAATAAATATAAAAGAAATACATTACATAACATTAGTAATTGAATAGTGAACCCCTTGTCGGTCAGAGACTTAAAGGTAAGACACCAAATAAATAGGTAAGAAGTAGTAAACTATTATAATGATTTGAAAGGTCAGAGTCTTAGTCATCAAAATCAAAATAAATAGATAGCAACTACACTATAAAATAAGAGTAGCTTAAAGGTCCTTTCCATGTAAAACAAATCTCAAACCATTATAAACCAAATGGAAATAAAAGAAATATTACACATACTATGAGTAATTGAAAGAATCATTCCTTATCAACCCAAGAACCCAACATAAATAAGCAATTGAAGAGAAAATAAGTGATTTAGATACGGAGAGTATTTCAAAGGTACCTTCTTTACTGACCAAACACCTATTCCTTAAAACCCAACTAAAAGTAAGAAACTACATGAGACATAACATGATTAGTTGAAATGTTAATATCTTGTTAATCGAAGACTAAACCCTAATAAACCAAATAAAAATAAATAAGTACATTACGTAAAATGAGTAGTTGAAATGTCTAGTCTGGCTTGGTCAAAGCCATAATCATGGGAAAGCAAATAGTTAGGAAATTAAGTACATTACATGAGTTAAGTAGTTGAAATATTCATTCCTTGATGGATAAAAACCTAGTAATTAGACTAAAAAAGATGACTAAATAAATGCTTCTTATAAAATTAGTAGTTGAAAATAGAAACGCTTCTTGATCAAAGACTAAATCGAAAGCAAATAAATAAACATGTAAGAAGTAGATTACATAATATGAGTTGCTGAAAGGTCCGATCCATGTTGACCAAATACTTAGTCATTAAAAAACAAAGGAAGAGAAAGAAACTACGTTATTTTATATAAGTATTTGAAAGGTCTGTCCCATTTAAGCTTATTTCCAAACCATTATAAACTTAATGAAAATAAAGGAATATTATACATACTATGAGTATTTGAAAGGATTAAACTTTATAGACCAAAGATTTACAAAAAAAGAAGCAAATAAAGAGAAAACAAGTGCTTTAGATGATATGAGTAGATGAAATATCCCTTCCTTATTGACTAAAGACCTAGCCATTAGGAACCAAATGAAAGAAAGAAAATACATTACATATAACATTAGTAGTTGAAAGGTCCTTCCTTGTGAACCCTAATATACCAAATAAAGATGAAAAAAAGTTCATTACATAAAATGATTATTCCAAATTCCAGGCTCATGTTTATCAAAGACTTAACCATAAGAAACCAAATAAAGAGGAAATAAAGGACATTACATTATTTGTGTAGTTGAAAGGTGCATTCCTTGATGAACAAAGAACTAGTATTTGGAAACTAAATAAAGATGAAATAAATACATTACATAGCATTTGTAGTTGAAAAGAGAAACCCTTGTTGATCAACGACTTAATCATAAGAAACAAAATAAACATGAAAGAATTACTTTACATAATATGATTGTTGAAACATGTGGTCCTTGTTGACTAAAGACTTAGTTATTAATAACCAATTAGAGAGAAAGAAACTAATTAAATGATATTGGTAGTTGAAATGTCCATCCCGATTAAACCAAACACAAACCATAATAAACCAAATCAAAAGAAAGAAAATATTACACATATTCTGATCAGTCGAATAGAACAAACCTTATCGAACAAAGACTCGACCATAAAGAAGAAAATGAAGAAAAATACGTGTTTTACATACTATGAGTAATTAAAAGGTTCCTTCTTTATTGACCAAAGGCATAGTTTTCCGAAACCAAATGAAAGAAACAAACTACATTACATTATGTGTGTAGTTGAAAAGTTCATACCTTGTTAATAAAATATATATAACCCTAAAAAACCAATTAAAGAGAAGCATAGTACATTACACATATTAAGAAGTTGAAATGTATGACCCTTGTAGATCAAAGACTTACATTAAGAATCCAAATAAAAATGAAAGAATGTACGTTACAAACTTTGAGAAGTTGAAAGGTCAATAACTTAATGAACAAAGACCTAGTAATAAGAAACTAAATAAATATAAAAGAAATACATTACATAACATTAGTAATTGAATAGTGAACCCCTTGTCGGTCAGAGACTTAAAGGTAAGACACCAAATAAATAGGTAAGAAGTAGTAAACTAATATAATGATTTGAAAGGTCAGAGTCTTAGTCATCAAAATCAAAATAAATAGATAGCAACTACACTATAAAATAAGAGTAGCTTAAAGGTCCTTTCCATGTAAAACAAATCTCAAACCATTATAAACCAAATGGAAATAAAAGAAATATTACACATACTATGAGTAATTGAAAGAATCATTCCTTATCAACCCAAGAACCCAACATAAAGAAGCAATTGAAGAGAAAATAAGTGATTTAGATACGGAGAGTATTTCAAAGGTACCTTCTTTACTGACCAAACACCTATTCCTTAAAACCCAACTAAAAGTAAGAAACTACATGAGACATAACATGATTAGTTGAAATGTTAATATCTTGTTAATCAAAGACTAAACCCTAATAAACCAAATAAAAATAAATAAGTACATTACGTAAAATGAGTAGTTGAAATGTCTAGTCTGGCTTGGTCAAAGCCATAATCATGGGAAAGCAAATAGTTAGGAAATTAAGTACATTACATGAGTTAAGTAGTTGAAATATTCATTCCTTGATGGATAAAAACCTAGTAATTAGACTAAAAAAGATGACTAAATAAATGCTTCTTATAAAATTAGTAGTTGAAAATAGAAACGCTTCTTGATCAAAGACTAAATCGAAAGCAAATAAATAAACATGTAAGAAGTAGATTACATAATATGATTTGCTGAAAGGTCCGATCCATGTTGACCAAATACTTAGTCATTAAAAAACAAAGGAAGAGAAAGAAACTACGTTATTTTATATAAGTATTTGAAAGGTCTATCCCATTTAAGCTTATTTCCAAACAATAATAAACTTAATGAAAATAAAGGAATATTATACATACTATGAGTATTTGAAAGGATTAAACTTTATAGACCAAAGATTTACAAAAAAAGAAGCAACTAAAGAGAAAACAAGTGCTTTAGATGATATGAGTAGATGAAATATCCCTTCCTTATTGACTAAAGACTTAGCCATTAGGAACCAAATGAAAGAAAGAAAATACATTACATATAACATTAGTAGTTAAAAGGTCCTTCCTTGTGAACCCTAATATACCAAATAAAGATGAAAAAAAGTTCATTACATAAAATGATTATTCCAAATTCCAGGCTCATGTTTATCAAAGACTTAACCATAAGAAAACAAATAAAGAGGAAATAAAGGACATTACATTATTTGTGTAGTTAAAAGGTGCATTCCTTGATGAACAAAGAACTAGTATTTGTAAACTAAATAAAGATGAAATAAATACATTACATAGTATTTGTAGTTGAAAAGAGAAACCCTTGTTGATCAACGACTTAATCATAAGAAATAAAATAAACATGAAAGAATTACTTTACATAATATGATTGTTGAAACATGTGGTCCTTGTTGACTAAAGACTTAGTTATTAATAACCAATTAGAGAGAAAGAAACTAATTAAATGATATTGGTAGTTGAAATGTCCATCCCGATTAAACCAAACACAAACCATAATAAACCAAATCAAAAGAAAGAAAATATTACACATATTCTGATCAGTCGAATAGAACAAACCTTATCGAACAAAGACTCGACCATAAAGAAGAAAATGAAGAAAAATACGTGTTTTACATACTATGAGTAATTAAAAGGTTCCTTCTTTATTGACCAAAGGCATAGTTTTCCGAAACCAAATGAAAGAAACAAACTACATTACATTATGTGTGTAGTTGAAAAGTTCATACCTTGTTAATAAAATATATATAACCCTAAAAAACCAATTAAAGAGAAGCATAGTACATTACACATATTAAGAAGTTGAAATGTATGACCCTTGTAGATCAAAGACTTACATTAAGAATCCAAATAAAAATGAAAGAATGTACGTTACAAACTTTGAGAAGTTGAAAGGTCAATAACTTAATGAACAAAGACCTAGTAATAAGAAACTAAATAAATATAAAAGAAATACATTACATAACATTAGTAATTGAATAGTGAACCCCTTGTCGGTCAGAGACTTAAAGGTAAGACACCAAATAAATAGGTAAGAAGTAGTAAACTATTATAATGATTTGAAAGGTCAGAGTCTTAGTCATCAAAATCAAAATAAATAGATAGCAACTACACTATAAAATAAGAGTAGCTTAAAGGTCCTTTCCATGTAAAACAAATCTCAAACCATTATAAACCAAATGGAAATAAAAGAAATATTACACATACTATGAGTAATTGAAAGAATCATTCCTTATCAACCCAAGAACCCAACATAAAGAAGCAATTGAAGAGAAAATAAGTGATTTAGATACGGAGAGTATTTCAAAGGTACCTTCTTTACTGACCAAACACCTATTCCTTAAAACCCAACTAAAAGTAAGAAACTACATGAGACATAACATGATTAGTTGAAATGTTAATATCTTGTTAATCGAAGACTAAACCCTAATAAACCAAATAAAAATAAATAAGTACATTACGTAAAATGAGTAGTTGAAATGTCTAGTCTGGCTTGGTCAAAGCCATAATCATGGGAAAGCAAATAGTTAGGAAATTAAGTACATTACATGAGTTAAGTAGTTGAAATATTCATTCCTTGATGGATAAAAACCTAGTAATTAGACTAAAAAAGATGACTAAATAAATGCTTCTTATAAAATTAGTAGTTGAAAATAGAAACGCTTCTTGATCAAAGACTAAATCGAAAGCAAATAAATAAACATGTAAGAAGTAGATTACATAATATGATTTGCTGAAAGGTCCGATCCATGTTGACCAAATACTTAGTCAATAAAAAACAAAGGAAGAGAAAGAAACTACGTTATTTTATATAAGTATTTGAAAGGTCTGTCCCATTTAAGCTTATTTCCAAACAATAATAAACTTAATGAAAATAAAGGAATATTATACATACTATGAGTATTTGAAAGGATTAAACTTTATAGACCAAAGATTTACAAAAAAAGAAGCAAATAAAGAGAAAACAAGTGCTTTAGATGATATGAGTAGATGAAATATCCCTTCCTTATTGACTAAAGACCTAGCCATTAGGAACCAAATGAAAGAAAGAAAATACATTACATATAACATTAGTAGTTAAAAGGTCCTTCCTTGTGAACCCTAATATACCAAATAAAGATGAAAAAAAGTTCATTACATAAAATGATTATTCCAAATTCCAGGCTCATGTTTATCAAAGACTTAACCATAAGAAAACAAATAAAGAGGAAATAAAGGACATTACATTATTTGTGTAGTTGAAAGGTGCATTCCTTGATGAACAAAGAACTAGTATTTGTAAACTAAATAAAGATGAAATAAATACATTACATAGTATTTGTAGTTGAAAAGAGAAACCCTTGTTGATCAACGACTTAATCATAAGAAATAAAATAAACATGAAAGAATTACTTTACGTAATATGATTGTTGAAACATGTGGTCCTTGTTGACTAAAGACTTAGTTATTAATAACCAATTAGAGAGAAAGAAACTAATTAAATGATATTGGTAGTTGAAATGTCCATCCCGATTAAACCAAACACAAACCATAATAAACCAAATCAAAAGAAAGAAAATATTACACATATTCTGATCAGTCGAATAGAACAAACCTTATCGAACAAAGACTCGACCATAAAGAAGAAAATGAAGAAAAATACGTGTTTTACATACTATGAGTAATTAAAAGGTTCCTTCTTTATTGACCAAAGGCATAGTTTTCCGAAACCAAATGAAAGAAACAAACTACATTACATTATGTGTGTAGTTGAAAAGTTCATACCTTGTTAATAAAATATATATAACCCTAAAAAACCAATTAAAGAGAAGCATAGTACATTACACATATTAAGAAGTTGAAATGTATGACCCTTGTAGATCAAAGACTTACATTAAGAATCCAAATAAAAATGAAAGAATGTATGTTACAAACTTTGAGAAGTTGAAAGGTCAATAACTTAATGAACAAAGACCTAGTAATAAGAAACTAAATAAATATAAAAGAAATACATTACATAACATTAGTAATTGAATAGTGAACCCCTTGTCGGTCAGAGACTTAAAGGTAAGACACCAAATAAATAGGTAAGAAGTAGTAAACTAATATAATGATTTGAAAGGTCAGAGTCTTAGTCATCAAAATCAAAATAAATAGATAGCAACTACACTATAAAATAAGAGTAGCTTAAAGGTCCTTTCCATGTAAAACAAATCTCAAACCATTATAAACCAAATGGAAATAAAAGAAATATTACACATACTATGAGTAATTGAAAGAATCATTCCTTATCAACCCAAGAACCCAACATAAAGAAGCAATTGAAGAGAAAATAAGTGATTTAGATACGGAGAGTATTTCAAAGGTACCTTCTTTACTGACCAAACACCTATTCCTTAAAACCCAACTAAAAGTAAGAAACTACATGAGACATAACATGATTAGTTGAAATGTTAATATCTTGTTAATCGAAGACTAAACCCTAATAAACCAAATAAAAATAAATAAGTACATTACGTAAAATGAGTAGTTGAAATGTCTAGTCTGGCTTGGTCAAAGCCATAATCATGGGAAAGCAAATAGTTAGGAAATTAAGTACATTACATGAGTTAAGTAGTTGAAATATTCATTCCTTGATGGATAAAAACCTAGTAATTAGACTAAAAAAGATGACTAAATAAATGCTTCTTATAAAATTAGTAGTTGAAAATAGAAACGCTTCTTGATCAAAGACTAAATCGAAAGCAAATAAATAAACATGTAAGAAGTAGATTACATAATATGATTTGCTGAAAGGTCCGATCCATGTTGACCAAATACTTAGTCATTAAAAAACAAAGGAAGAGAAAGAAACTACGTTATTTTATATAAGTATTTGAAAGGTCTATCCCATTTAAGCTTATTTCCAAACAATAATAAACTTAATGAAAATAAAGGAATATTATACATACTATGAGTATTTGAAAGGATTAAACTTTATAGACCAAAGATTTACAAAAAAAGAAGCAAATAAAGAGAAAACAAGTGCTTTAGATGATATGAGTAGATGAAATATCCCTTCCTTATTGACTAAAGACTTAGCCATTAGGAACCAAATGAAAGAAAGAAAATACATTACATATAACATTAGTAGTTAAAAGGTCCTTCCTTGTGAACCCTAATATACCAAATAAAGATGAAAAAAAGTTCATTACATAAAATGATTATTCCAAATTCCAGGCTCATGTTTATCAAAGACTTAACCATAAGAAAACAAATAAAGAGGAAATAAAGGACATTACATTATTTGTGTAGTTGAAAGGTGCATTCCTTGATGAACAAAGAACTAGTATTTGTAAAGTAAATAAAGATGAAATAAATACATTACATAGTATTTGTAGTTGAAAAGAGAAACCCTTGTTGATCAACGACTTAATCATAAGAAATAAAATAAACATGAAAGAATTACTTTACATAATATGATTGTTGAAACATGTGGTCCTTGTTGACTAAAGACTTAGTTATTAATAACCAATTAGAGAGAAAGAAACTAATTAAATGATATTGGTAGTTGAAATGTCCATCCCGATTAAACCAAACACAAACCATAATAAACCAAATCAAAAGAAAGAAAATATTACACATATTCTGATCAGTCGAATAGAACAAACCTTATCGAACAAAGACTCGACCATAAAGAAGAAAATGAAGAAAAATACGTGTTTTACATACTATGAGTAATTAAAAGGTTCCTTCTTTATTGACCAAAGGCATAGTTTTCCGAAACCAAATGAAAGAAACAAACTACATTACATTATGTGTGTAGTTGAAAAGTTCATACCTTGTTAATAAAATATATATAACCCTAAAAAACCAATTAAAGAGAAGCATAGTACATTACACATATTAAGAAGTTGAAATGTATGACCCTTGTAGATCAAAGACTTACATTAAGAATCCAAATAAAAATGAAAGAATGTACGTTACAAACTTTGAGAAGTTGAAAGGTCAATAACTTAATGAACAAAGACCTAGTAATAAGAAATTAAATAAATATAAAAGAAATACATTACATAACATTAGTAATTGAATAGTGAACCCCTTGTCGGTCAGAGACTTAAAGGTAAGACACCAAATAAATAGGTAAGAAGTAGTAAACTAATATAATGATTTGAAAGGTCAGAGTCTTAGTCATCAAAATCAAAATAAATAGATAGCAACTACACTATAAAATAAGAGTAGCTTAAAGGTCCTTTCCATGTAAAACAAATCTCAAACCATTATAAACCAAATGGAAATAAAAGAAATATTACACATACTATGAGTAATTGAAAGAATCATTCCTTATCAACCCAAGAACCCAACATAAAGAAGCAATTGAAGAGAAAATAAGTGATTTAGATACGGAGAGTATTTCAAAGGTACCTTCTTTACTGACCAAACACCTATTCCTTAAAACCCAACTAAAAGTAAGAAACTACATGAGACATAACATGATTAGTTGAAATGTTAATATCTTGTTAATCAAAGACTAAACCCTAATAAACCAAATAAAAATAAATAAGTACATTACGTAAAATGAGTAGTTGAAATGTCTAGTCTGGGTTGGTCAAAGCCATAATCATGGGAAAGCAAATAGTTAGGAAATTAAGTACATTACATGAGTTAAGTAGTTGAAATATTCATTCCTTGATGGATAAAAACCTAGTAATTAGACTAAAAAAGATGACTAAATAAATGCTTCTTATAAAATTAGTAGTTGAAAATAGAAACGCTTCTTGATCAAAGACTAAATCGAAAGCAAATAAATAAACATGTAAGAAGTAGATTACATAATATGATTTGCTGAAAGGTCCGATCCATGTTGACCAAATACTTAGTCATTAAAAAACAAAGGAAGAGAAAGAAACTACGTTATTTTATATAAGTATTTGAAAGGTCTATCCCATTTAAACTTATTTCCAAACCATAATAAACTTAATGAAAATAAAGGAATATTATACATACTATGAGTATTTGAAAGGATTAAACTTTATAGACCAAAGATTTACAAAAAAAGAAGCAAATAAAGAGAAAACAAGTGCGTTAGATGATATGAGTAGATGAAATATCCCTTCCTTATTGACTAAAGACCTAGCCATTAGGAACCAAATGAAAGAAAGAAAATACATTACATATAACATTAGTAGTTGAAAGGTCCTTCCTTGTGAACCCTAATATACCAAATAAAGATGAAAAAAAGTTCATTACATAAAATGATTAGTCCAAATTCCAGGCTCATGTTTATCAAAGACTTAACCATAAGAAACCAAATAAAGAGGAAATAAAGGACATTACATTATTTGTGTAGTTGAAAGGTGCATTCCTTGATGAACAAAGAACTAGTATTTGGAAACTAAATAAAGATGAAATAAATACATTACATAGCATTTGTAGTTGAAAAGAGAAACCCTTGTTGATCAACGACTTAATCATAAGAAACAAAATAAACATGTAAGAATTACTTTACATAATATGATTGTTGAAACATGTGGTCCTTGTTGACTAAAGACTTAGTTATTAATAACCAAATAGAGAGAAAGAAACTAATTAAATGATATTGGTAGTTGAAATGTCCATCCCGATTAAACCAAACACAAACCATAATAAACCAAATCAAAAGAAAGGAAATATTACACATATTCTGATCAGTCGAATAGAACAAACCTTATCGAACAAAGACTCGACCATAAAGAAGAAAATGAAGAAAAATACGTGTTTTACATACTATGAGTAATTAAAAGGTTCCTTCTTTATTGACCAAAGGCATAGTTTTCCGAAACCAAATGAAATAAACAAACTACATTACATTATGTGTGTAGTTGAAAAGTTCATAACTTGTTAATAAAATATATATAACCCTAAAAAACCAATTAAAGAGAAGCATAGTACATTACACATATTAAGAAGTTGAAATGTATGACCCTTGTAGATCAAAGACTTACATTAAGAATCCAAATAAAAATGAAAGAATGTACGTTACAAACTTTGAGAAGTTGAAAGGTCAATAACTTAATGAACAAAGACCTAGTAATAAGAAACTAAATAAATATAAAAGAAATACATTACATAACATTAGTAATTGAATAGTGAACCCCTTGTCGGTCAGAGACTTAAAGGTAAGACACCAAATAAATAGGTAAGAAGTAGTAAACTAATATAATGATTTGAAAGGTCAGAGTCTTAGTCATCAAAATCAAAATAAATAGATAGCAACTACACTATAAAATAAGAGTAGCTTAAAGGTCCTTTCCATGTAAAACAAATCTCAAACCATTATAAACCAAATGGAAATAAAAGAAATATTACACATACTATGAGTAATTGAAAGAATCATTCCTTATCAACCCAAGAACCCAACATAAAGAAGCAATTGAAGAGAAAATAAGTGATTTAGATACGGAGAGTATTTCAAAGGTACCTTCTTTACTGACCAAACACCTATTCCTTAAAACCCAACTAAAAGTAAGAAACTACATGAGACATAACATGATTAGTTGAAATGTTAATATCTTGTTAATCGAAGACTAAACCCTAATAAACCAAATAAAAATAAATAAGTACATTACGTAAAATGAGTAGTTGAAATGTCTAGTCTAGGTTGGTCAAAGCCATAATCATGGGAAAGCAAATAGTTAGGAAATTAAGTACATTACATGAGTTAAGTAGTTGAAATATTCATTCCTTGATGGATAAAAACCTAGTAATTAGACTAAAAAAGATGACTAAATAAATGCTTCTTATAAAATTAGTAGTTGAAAATAGAAACGCTTCTTGATCAAAGACTAAATCGAAAGCAAATAAATAAACATGTAAGAAGTAGATTACATAATATGATTTGCTGAAAGGTCCGATCCATGTTGACCAAATACTTAGTCATTAAAAAACAAAGGAAGAGAAAGAAACTACGTTATTTTATATAAGTATTTGAAAGGTCTGTCCCATTTAAACTTATTTCCAAACCATAATAAACTTAATGAAAATAAAGGAATATTATACATACTATGAGTATTTGAAAGGATTAAACTTTATAGACCAAAGATTTACAAAAAAAGAAGCAAATAAAGAGAAAACAAGTGCTTTAGATGATATGAGTAGATGAAATATCCCTTCCTTATTGACTAAAGACCTAGCCATTAGGAACCAAATGAAAGAAAGAAAATACATTACATATAACATTAGTAGTTGAAAGGTCCTTCCTTGTGAACCCTAATATACCAAATAAAGATGAAAAAAAGTTCATTACATAAAATGATTAGTCCAAATTCCAGGCTCATGTTTATCAAAGACTTAACCATAAGAAACCAAATAAAGAGGAAATAAAGGACATTACATTATTTGTGTAGTTGAAAGGTGCATTCCTTGATGAACAAAGAACTAGTATTTGGAAACTAAATAAAAATGAAATAAATACATTACATAGCATTTGTAGTTGAAAAGAGAAACCCTTGTTGATCAACGACTTAATCATAAGAAACAAAATAAACATGTAAGAATTACTTTACATAATATGATTGTTGAAACGTGTGGTCCTTGTTGACTAAAGACTTAGTTATTAATAACCAAATAGAGAGAAAGAAACTAATTAAATGATATTGGTAGTTGAAATGTCTATCCCGATTAAACCAAACACAAACCATAATAAACCAAATTAAAAGAAAGGAAATATTACACATATTCTGATCAGTCGAATAGAACAAACCTTATCGAACAAAGACTCGACCATAAAGAAGAAAATGAAGAAAAATATGTGCTTTACATACTATGAGTAATTAAAAGGTTCCTTCTTTATTGACCAAAGGCATAGTTTTCCGAAACCAAATGAAAGAAACAAACTACATTACATTATGTGTGTAGTTGAAAAGTTCATACCTTGTTAATAAAATATATATAACCCTAAAAAACCAATTAAAGAGAAGCATAGTACATTACACATATTAAGAAGTTGAAATGTATGACCCTTGTAGATCAAAGACTTACATTAAGAATCCAAATAAAAATGAAAGAATGTACGTTACAAACTTTGAGAAGTTGAAAGGTCAATAACTTAATGAACAAAGACCTAGTAATAAGAAACTAAATAAATATAAAAGAAATACATTACATAACAATATTAATTGAATAGTGAACCCCTTGTCGGTCAGAGATTTCAAGGTAAGAAACCAAATAAATATGTAAGAAGTAGTAAACTAATATAATGAGTTGAAAGGTCAGAGTCTTAGTCATCAAAATCAAAATAAATAGATAGCAACTACACTATAAAATAAGAGTAGTTTAAAGGTCCTTTCCATGTAAAACAAATCTCAAACCATTATAAACCAAATGGAAATAAAAGAAATATTACACATACTATGAGTAATTTAAAGAATCATTCCTTATCAACCCAAGAACCCAACATAAAGAAGCAATTGAAGAGAAAATAAGTGATTTAGATACGGAGAGTATTTCAAAGGTACCTTCTTTACTGACCAAACACCTATTCCTTAAAACCCAACTAAAAGTAAGAAACTACATGAGACATAACATGATTAGTTGAAATGTTAATATCTTGTTAATCGAAGACTAAACCCTAATAAACCAAATAAAAATAAATAAGTACATTACGTAAAATGAGTAGTTGAAATGTCTAGTCTGGCTTGGTCAAAGCCATAATCATGGGAAAGCAAATAGTTAGGAAATTAAGTACATTACATGAGTTAAGTAGTTGAAATATTCATTCCTTGATGGATAAAAACCTAGTAATTAGACTAAAAAAGATGACTAAATAAATGCTTCTTATAAAATTAGTAGTTGAAAATAGAAACGCTTCTTGATCAAAGACTAAATCGAAAGCAAATAAATAAACATGTAAGAAGTAGATTACATAATATGATTTGCTGAAAGGTCCGATCCATGTTGACCAAATACTTAGTCATTAAAAAACAAAGGAAGAGAAAGAAACTACGTTATTTTATATAAGTATTTGAAAGGTCTGTCCCATTTAAACTTATTTCCAAACCATAATAAACTTAATGAAAATAAAGGAATATTATACATACTATGAGTATTTGAAAGGATTAAACTTTATAGACCAAAGATTTACAAAAAAAGAAGCAAATAAAGAGAAAACAAGTGCTTTAGATGATATGAGTAGATGAAATATCCCTTCCTTATTGACTAAAGACCTAGCCATTAGGAACCAAATGAAAGAAAGAAAATACATTACATATAACATTAGTAGTTGAAAGGTCCTTCCTTGTGAACCCTAATATACCAAATAAAGATGAAAAAAAGTTCATTACATAAAATGATTAGTCCAAATTCCAGGCTCATGTTTATCAAAGACTTAACCATAAGAAACCAAATAAAGAGGAAATAAAGGACATTACATTATTTGTGTAGTTGAAAGGTGCATTCCTTGATGAACAAAGAACTAGTATTTGGAAACTAAATAAAGATGAAATAAATACATTACATAGCATTTGTAGTTGAAAAGAGAAACCCTTGTTGATCAACGACTTAATCATAAGAAACAAAATAAACATGTAAGAATTACTTTACATAATATGATTGTTGAAACGTGTGGTCCTTGTTGACTAAAGACTTAGTTATTAATAACCAAATAGAGAGAAAGAAACTAATTAAATGATATTGGTAGTTGAAATGTCTATCCCGATTAAACCAAACACAAACCATAATAAACCAAATCAAAAGAAAGGAAATATTACACATATTCTGATCAGTCGAATAGAACAAACCTTATCGAACAAAGACTCGACCATAAAGAAGAAAATGAAGAAAAATATGTGCTTTACATACTATGAGTAATTAAAAGGTTCCTTCTTTATTGACCAAAGGCATAGTTTTCCGAAACCAAATGAAAGAAACAAACTACATTACATTATGTGTGTAGTTGAAAAGTTCATACCTTGTTAATAAAATATATATAACCCTAAAAAACCAATTAAAGAGAAGCATAGTACATTACACATATTAAGAAGTTGAAATGTATGACCCTTGTAGATCAAAGACTTACATTAAGAATCCAAATAAAAATGAAAGAATGTACGTTACAAACTTTGAGAAGTTGAAAGGTCAATAACTTAATGAACAAAGACCTAGTAATAAGAAACTAAATAAATATAAAAGAAATACATTACATAACAATATTAATTGAATAGTGAACCCCTTGTCGGTCAGAGATTTCAAGGTAAGAAACCAAATAAATATGTAAGAAGTAGTAAACTAATATAATGAGTTGAAAGGTCAGAGTCTTAGTCATCAAAATCAAAATAAATAGATAGCAACTACACTATAAAATAAGAGTAGTTTAAAGGTCCTTTCCATGTAAAACAAATCTCAAACCATTATAAACCAAATGGAAATAAAAGAAATATTACACATACTATGAGTAATTTAAAGAATCATTCCTTATCAACCCAAGAACCCAACATAAAGAAGCAATTGAAGAGAAAATAAGTGATTTAGATACGAAGAGTATTTCAAAGGTACCTTCTTTACTGACCAAACACCTATTCCTTAAAACCCAACTAAAAGTAAGAAACTACATGAGACATAACATGATTAGTTGAAATGTTAATATCTTGTTAATCGAAGACTAAACCCTAATAAACCAAATAAAAATAAATAAGTACATTATGTAAAATGAGTATTTGAAATGACTAGTCTGGCTTGGTCAAAGCCATAATCATGGGAAAGCAAAAAATAGTTAGGAAATTAAGTACATTACATGAGTTAAGTAGTTGAAATATTCATTCCTTGATGGATAAAAACCTAGTAATTAGACTAAAAAAGATGACTAAATAAATGCTTCTTATAAAATTAGTAGTTGAAAATAGAAACGCTTCTTGATCAAAGACTAAATCGAAAGCAAATAAATAAACATGTAAGAAGTAGATTACATAATATGATTTGCTGAAAGGTCCGATCCATGTTGACCAAATACTTAGTCATTAAAAAACAAAGGAAGAGAAAGAAACTACGTTATTTTATATAAGTATTTGAAAGGTCTATCCCATTTAAACTTATTTCCAAACCATAATAAACTTAATGAAAATAAAGGAATATTATACATACTATGAGTATTTGAAAGGATTAAACTTTATAGACCAAAGATTTACAAAAAAAGAAGCAAATAAAGAGAAAACAAGTGCGTTAGATGATATGAGTAGATAAAATATCCCTTCCTTATTGACTAAAGACCTAGCCATTAGGAACCAAATGAAAGAAAGAAAATACATTACATATAACATTAGTAGTTGAAAGGTCCTTCCTTGTGAACCCTAATATACCAAATAAAGATGAAAAAAAGTTCATTACATAAAATGATTAGTCCAAATTCCAGGCTCATGTTTATCAAAGACTTAACCATAAGAAACCAAATAAAGAGGAAATAAAGGACATTACATTATTTGTGTAGTTGAAAGGTGCATTCCTTGATGAACAAAGAACTAGTATTTGGAAACTAAATAAAGATGAAATAAATACATTACATAGCATTTGTAGTTGAAAAGAGAAACCCTTGTTGATCAACGACTTAATCATAAGAAACAAAATAAACATGTAAGAATTACTTTACATAATATGATTGTTGAAACGTGTGGTCCTTGTTGACTAAAGACTTAGTTATTAATAACCAAATAGAGAGAAAGAAACTAATTAAATGATATTGGTAGTTGAAATGTCTATCCCGATTAAACCAAACACAAACCATAATAAACCAAATCAAAAGAAAGGAAATATTACACATATTCTGATCAGTCGAATAGAACAAACCTTATCGAACAAAGACTCGACCATAAAGAAGAAAATGAAGAAAAATATGTGCTTTACATACTATGAGTAATTAAAAGGTTCCTTCTTTATTGACCAAAGGCATAGTTTTCCGAAACCAAATGAAAGAAACAAACTACATTACATTATGTGTGTAGTTGAAAAGTTCATACCTTGTTAATAAAATATATATAACCCTAAAAAACCAATTAAAGAGAAGCATAGTACATTACACATATTAAGAAGTTGAAATGTATGACCCTTGTAGATCAAAGACTTACATTAAGAATCCAAATAAAAATGAAAGAATGTACGTTACAAACTTTGAGAAGTTGAAAGGTCAATAACTTAATGAACAAAGACCTAGTAATAAGAAACTAAATAAATATAAAAGAAATACATTACATAACAATAGTAATTGAATAGTGAACCCCTTGTCGGTCAGAGATTTCAAGGTAAGAAACCAAATAAATATGTAAGAAGTAGTAAACTAATATAATGAGTTGAAAGGTCAGAGTCTTAGTCATCAAAATCAAAATAAATAGATAGCAACTACACTATAAAATAAGAGTAGTTTAAAGGTCCTTTCCATGTAAAACAAATCTCAAACCATTATAAACCAAATGGAAATAAAAGAAATATTACACATACTATGAGTAATTGAAAGAATCATTCCTTATCAACCCAAGAACCCAACATAAAGAAGCAATTGAAGAGAAAATAAGTGATTTAGATACGGAGAGTATTTCAAAGGTACCTTCTTTACTGACCAAACACCTATTCCTTAAAACCCAACTAAAAGTAAGAAACTACATGAGACATAACATGATTAGTTGAAATGTTAATATCTTGTTAATCGAAGACTAAACCCTAATAAACCAAATAAAAATAAATAAGTACATTACGTAAAATGAGTAGTTGAAATGTCTAGTCTGGCTTGGTCAAAGCCATAATCATGGGAAAGCAAAAAATAGTTAGGAAATTAAGTACATTACATGAGTTAAGTAGTTGAAATATTCATTCCTTGATGGATAAAAACCTAGTAATTAGACTAAAAAAGATGACTAAATAAATGCTTCTTATAAAATTAGTAGTTGAAAATAGAAACGCTTCTTGATCAAAGACTAAATCGAAAGCAAATAAATAAACATGTAAGAAGTAGATTACATAATATGATTTGCTGAAAGGTCCGATCCATGTTGACCAAATACTTAGTCATTAAAAAACAAAGGAAGAGAAAGAAACTACGTTATTTTATATAAGTATTTGAAAGGTCTATCCCATTTAAACTTATTTCCAAACCATAATAAACTTAATGAAAATAAAGGAATATTATACATACTATGAGTATTTGAAAGGATTAAACTTTATAGACCAAAGATTTACAAAAAAAGAAGCAAATAAAGAGAAAACAAGTGCGTTAGATGATATAAGTAGATAAAATATCCCTTCCTTATTGACTAAAGACCTAGCCATTAGGAACCAAATGAAAGAAAGAAAATACATTACATATAACATTAGTAGTTGAAAGGTCCTTCCTTGTGAACCCTAATATACCAAATAAAGATGAAAAAAAGTTCATTACATAAAATGATTAGTCCAAATTCCAGGCTCATGTTTATCAAAGACTTAACCATAAGAAACCAAATAAAGAGGAAATAAAGGACATTACATTATTTGTGTAGTTGAAAGGTGCATTCCTTGATGAACAAAGAACTAGTATTTGGAAACTAAATAAAGATGAAATAAATACATTACATAGCATTTGTAGTTGAAAAGAGAAACCCTTGTTGATCAACGACTTAATCATAAGAAACAAAATAAACATGTAAGAATTACTTTACATAATATGATTGTTGAAACGTGTGGTCCTTGTTGACTAAAGACTTAGTTATTAATAACCAAATAGAGAGAAAGAAACTAATTAAATGATATTGGTAGTTGAAATGTCTATCCCGATTAAACCAAACACAAACCATAATAAACCAAATCAAATGAAAGGAAATATTACACATATTCTGATCAGTCGAATAGAACAAACCTTATCGAACAAAGACTCGACCATAAAGAAGAAAATGAAGAAAAATATGTGCTTTACATACTATGAGTAATTAAAAGGTTCCTTCTTTATTGACCAAAGGCATAGTTTTCCGAAACCAAATGAAAGAAACAAACTACATTACATTATGTGTGTAGTTGAAAAGTTCATACCTTGTTAATAAAATATATATAACCCTAAAAAACCAATTAAAGAGAAGCATAGTACATTACACATATTAAGAAGTTGAAATGTATGACCCTTGTAGATCAAAGACTTACATTAAGAATCCAAATAAAAATGAAAGAATGTACGTTACAAACTTTGAGAAGTTGAAAGGTCAATAACTTAATGAACAAAGACCTAGTAATAAGAAACTAAATAAATATAAAAGAAATACATTACATAACAATATTAATTGAATAGTGAACCCCTTGTCGGTCAGAGATTTCAAGGTAAGAAACCAAATAAATATGTAAGAAGTAGTAAACTAATATAATGAGTTGAAAGGTCAGAGTCTTAGTCATCAAAATCAAAATAAATAGATAGCAACTACACTATAAAATAAGAGTAGTTTAAAGGTCCTTTCCATGTAAAACAAATCTCAAACCATTATAAACCAAATGGAAATAAAAGAAATATTACACATACTATGAGTAATTGAAAGAATCATTCCTTATCAACCCAAGAACCCAACATAAAGAAGCAATTGAAGAGAAAATAAGTGATTTAGATACGGAGAGTATTTCAAAGGTACCTTCTTTACTGACCAAACACCTATTCCTTAAAACCCAACTAAAAGTAAGAAACTACATGAGACATAACATGATTAGTTGAAATGTTAATATCTTGTTAATCGAAGACTAAACCCTAATAAACCAAATAAAAATAAATAAGTACATTACGTAAAATGAGTAGTTGAAATGTCTAGTCTGGCTTGGTCAAAGCCATAATCATGGGAAAGCAAATAGTTAGGAAATTAAGTACATTACATGAGTTAAGTAGTTGAAATATTCATTCCTTGATGGATAAAAACCTAGTAATTAGACTAAAAAAGATGACTAAATAAATGCTTCTTATAAAATTAGTAGTTGAAAATAGAAACGCTTCTTGATCAAAGACTAAATAGAAAGCAAATAAATAAACATGTAAGAAGTAGATTACATAATATGATTTGCTGAAAGGTCCGATCCATGTTGACCAAATACTTAGTCATTAAAAAACAAAGGAAGAGAAAGAAACTACGTTATTTTATATAAGTATTTGAAAGGTCTATCCCATTTAAACTTATTTCCAAACCATAATAAACTTAATGAAAATAAAGGAATATTATACATACTATGAGTATTTGAAAGGATTAAACTTTATAGACCAAAGATTTACAAAAAAAGAAGCAAATAAAGAGAAAACAAGTGCGTTAGATGATATGAGTAGATAAAATATCCCTTCCTTATTGACTAAAGACCTAGCCATTAGGAACCAAATGAAAGAAAGAAAATACATTACATATAACATTAGTAGTTGAAAGGTCCTTCCTTGTGAACCCTAATATACCAAATAAAGATGAAAAAAAGTTCATTACATAAAATGATTAGTCCAAATTCCAGGCTCATGTTTATCAAAGACTTAACCATAAGAAACCAAATAAAGAGGAAATAAAGGACATTACATTATTTGTGTAGTTGAAAGGTGCATTCCTTGATGAACAAAGAACTAGTATTTGGAAACTAAATAAAGATGAAATAAATACATTACATAGCATTTGTAGTTGAAAAGAGAAACCCTTGTTGATCAACGACTTAATCATAAGAAACAAAATAAACATGTAAGAATTACTTTACATAATATGATTGTTGAAACGTGTGGTCCTTGTTGACTAAAGACTTAGTTATTAATAACCAAATAGAGAGAAAGAAACTAATTAAATGATATTGGTAATTGAAATGTCCATCCCGATTAAACCAAACACAAACCATAATAAACCAAATCAAAAGAAAGGAAATATTACACATATTCTGATCAGTCGAATAGAATAAACCTTATCGAACAAAGACTCGACCATAAAAAAGAAAATGAATAAAAATACGTGCTTTACATACTATGAGTAATTAAAAGGTTTCTTCTTTATTGACCAAAGGCATAGTTTTCCGAAACCAAATGAAAGAAACAAACTACATTACATTATGTGTGTAGTTGAAAAGTTCATACCTTGTTAATAAAATATATATAACCCTAAAAAACCAATTAAAGAGAAGCATAGTACATTACACATATTAAGAAGTTGAAATGTATGACCCTTGTAGATCAAAGACTTACATTAAGAATCCAAATAAAAATGAAAGAATGTACGTTACAAACTTTGAGAAGTTGAAAGGTCAATAACTTAATGAACAAAGACCTAGTAATAAGAAACTGAATAAATATAAAAGAAATACATTACATAACATTAGTAATTTAATAGTGAACCCCTTGTCGGTCAGAGACTTAAAGGTAAGAAACCAAATAAATAGGTAAGAAGTAGTAAACTAATATAATGAGTTGAAAGGTCAGAGTCTTAGTCATCAAAATAAAAATAAATAGATAGCAACTACACTATAAAATAAGAGTAGTTTAAAGGTCCTTTCCATGTAAAACAAATCTCAAACCATTATAAACCAAATGGAAATAAAAGAAATATTACACATACTATGAGTAATTGAAAGAATCATTCCTTATCAACCCAAGAACCCAACATAAAGAAGAAATTGAAGAGAAAATAAGTGATTTAGATACGGAGAGTATTTCAAAGGTACCTTCTTTACTGACCAAACACCTATTAATTAAAACCCAACTAAAAGTAAGAAACTACATGAGACATAACATGATTAGTTGAAATGTTAATATCTTGTTAATCGAAGACTAAACCCTAATAAACCAAATAAAAATAAATAAGTACATTACGTAAAATGAGTATTTGAAATGACTAGTCTGGCTTGGTCAAACCCATAATCATGGGAAAGCAAAAAATAGTTAGGAAATTAAGTACATTACATGAGTTAAGTAGTTGAAATATTCATTCCTTGATGGATAAAAACCTAGTAATTAGACTAAAAAAGATGACTAAATAAATGCTTCTTATAAAATAAGTAGTGGAAAATAGAAACGCTTCTTGATCAAAGACTAAATCGAAAGAAAATAAATAAACATGTAAAAACAAAGGTCCGATCCATGTTGACCAAATACTTAGTCATTAAAAAACAAAGGAAGAGAAAGAAACTACGTTATTTTATATAAGTATTCGAAAGGTTTCTCCCATTTAAGCTTATTTCCAAACCATAATAAACTTAATGAAAATAAAGGAATATTATACATACTATGAGTATTTGAAAGGATTAAACATTATCGACCAAAGATTTACAAAAAAAGAAGCAAATAAAGAGAAAACGAGTGCTTTAGATGATATGAGTAGATGAGATATCCCTTCCTTATTGACTAAAGACCTAGCCATTAGGAACCAAATGAAAGAAAGAAAATACCTTACATATAACATTAGTAGTTGAAAGGTCCTTCCTTGTGAACCCTAATATACCAAATAAAGATGAAAAAAAAAGTTCATTACATAAAATGATTAGTCCAAATTCCAGGCTCATGTTTATCAAAGACTTAATCATAAGAAACCAAATAAAGAGGAAATAAAGGACATTACATTATTTGTGTAGTTGAAAGGTGCATTCCTTGAAAAACAAAGAACTAGTATTTGGAAACTAAATAAAGATGAAGTAAATACATTACATAACATTTGTAGTTGAAAAGAGAATCCCTTGTTGATCAACGACTTAATCATAAGAAACAAAATAAACATGTAAGAATTACTTTACATAATATGATTGTTGAAACATGTGGTCCTTGTTGACTAAAGACTTAGTTATTAAAAACCAAATAGAGAGAAAGAAACTAATTAAATGATATTGGTAGTTGAAATGTCCATCCCGATTAAACCAAACACAAACCATAATAAACCAAATCAAAAGAAAGGAAATATTACACATATTCTGATCAGTCGAATAGAACAAACCTTATCGAACAAAGACTCGACCATAAAGAAGAAAATGAAGAAAAATATGTGCTTTACATATTATGAGTAATTAAAAGGTTCCTTCTTTATTGACCAAAGGCATAGTTTTCCGAAACCAAATGAAAGAAACTAACTACATTACATTATGTGTGTAGTTGAAAAGTTCATACCTTGTTAATAAAATATATATATAACCCTAAAAAACCAATTAAAGAGAAGCATAGTACATTACACATATTAAGAAGTTGAAATTTATGACCCTTGTAGATCAAAGACTTTCATTAAGAATCCAAATAAAAATGAAAGAATGTACGTTACAAACTTTGAGAAGTTGAATGGTAAATAACTTAATGAACAAAGACCTAGTAATAAGAAACTAAATAAATATAAAAGAAATACATTACATAACATTAGTAATTGAATAGTGAACCCCTTGTCGGTCAGAGAATTAAAGGTAAGAAACCAAATAAATAGGTAAGAAGTAGTAAACTAATATAATGAGTTGAAAGGTCAGAGTCTTAGTCATCAAAATCAAAATAAATAGATAGCAACTACACTATAAAATAAGAGTAGTTTAAAGGTCCTTTCCATGTAAAACAAATCTCAAACCATTACAAACCAAATGGAAATAAAAGAAATATTACACATACTTTGAGTAATTGAATTAATCATTCCTTATCAACCCATGAACCCAACATAAAGAAGCAATTGAATAGAAAATAAGTGATTTAGATACGAAGAGTATTTCAAAGGTACCTTCTTTACTGACCAAACACCTATTCCTTAAAACCCAACTAAAAGTAAGAAACTACATGAGACATAACATGATTAGTTGAAATGTTAATATCTTGTTAATCGAATACTAAACCCTAATAAACCAAATAAAAATAAATAAGTACATTACGTAAAATGAGTAGTTGAAATGTCTAGTCTGGGTTGGTCAAAGACATAATCATGGGAAAGCAAATAGTTAGGAAATTAAGTACATTACATGAGTTAAGTAGTTGAAATATTCATTCCTTGATGGATAAAAACCTAGTAATTAGACTAAAAAAGATGACTAAATAAATGCTTCTTATAAAATTAGTAGTTGAAAATAGAAACGCTTCTTGATCAAAGACTAAATCGAAAGAAAATAAATAAACATGTAAGAAGTAGATTACATAATATGATTTGCTGAAAGGTCCGATCCATGTTGACCAAATACTTAATCATTAAAAAACAAAGGAAGAGAAAGAAACTATGTTATTTTATATAAGTATTCGAAAGGTCTATCCCATTTAAGATTATTTCCAAACCATAATAAACTTAATGAAAATAAAGGAATATTATACATACTATGAGTATTTGAAAGGATTAAACTTTATCGACCAAAGATTTACAAAAAAAGAAGCAAATAAAGAGAAAACGAGTGCTTTAGATGATATGAGTAGATGAGATATCCCTTCCTTATTGACTAAAGACCTAGCCATTAGGAACCAAATGAAAGAAAGAAAATACCTTACATATAACATTAGTAGTTGAAAGGTCCTTCCTTGTGAACCCTAATATACCAAATAAAGATGATAAAAAGTTCATTACATAAAATGATTAGTCCAAATTCCAGGCTCATGTTTATCAAAGACTTAACCATAAGAAACCAAATAAAGAGGAAATAAAGGACATTACATTATTTGTGTAGTTGAAAGGTGCATTCCTTGATGAACAAAGAACTAGTATTTGGAAACTAAATAAAGATGAAGTAAATACATTACATAACATTTGTAGTTGAAAGGAGAATCCCTTGTTGATCAACGACTTAATCATAAGAAACAAAATAAACATGTAAGAATTACTTTACATAATATGATTGTTGAAACATGTGGTCCTTGTTGACTAAAGACTTAGTTATTAAAAACCAAATAAAGAGAAAGAAACTAATTAAATGATATTGGTGGTTGAAATGTCCATCCCGATTAAACCAAACACAAACCATAATAAACCAAATCAAAAGAAAGGAAATATTACACATATTCTGATCAGTCGAATAGAACAAACCTTATCGAACAAAGACTCGACCATAAAGAAGAAAATGAAGAAAAATACGTGCTTTACATACTATGAGTAATTAAAAGGTTCCTTCTTTATTGACCAAAGGCATAGTTTTCCGAAACCAAATGAAAGAAACAAACTACATTACATTTTATGTGTAGTTGAAAAGTTCATACCTTGTTAATAAAATATATATAACCTTAAAAAACCAATTAAAGATAAGCATAGTACATTACACATATTAAGAAGTTGAAATGTATGACCCTTGTAGATCAAATACTTACATTAAGAATCCAAATAAAAATGAAAGAATGTACGTTACAAACTTTGAGAAGTTGAAAGGTCAATAACTTAATGAACAAAGACCTAGTAATAAGAAACTAAATAAATATAAAAGAAATACATTACATAATATTAGTAATTGAATAGTGAACCCCATGTCAGTCAGAGACTTAAAGGTAAGAAACCAAATAAATAGGTAAGAAGTAGTAAACTAATATAATGAGTTGAAAGGTCAGAGTCTTAGTCATCAAAATCAAAATAAATAGATAGCAACTACACTGTAAAATAAGAGTAGTTTAAAGGTCCTTTCCATGTAAAACAAATCTCAAACCATTATAAACCAAATGGAAATAAAAGAAATATTACACATACTATGAGTAATTGAATTAATCATTCCTTATCAACCCAAGAACCCAACATAAAGAAGCAATTGAATAGAAAATAAGTGATTTAGATACGAAGAGTATTTCAAAGGTACCTTCTTTACTGACCAAACACCTATTCCTTAAAATCCAACTAAAAGTAAGAAACTACATGAGACATAACATGATTAGTTGAAATGTTAATATCTTGTTAATCGAATACTAAACCCTAATAAACCAAATAAAAATAAATAAGTACATTACGTAAAATGAGTAGTTGAAATGTCTAGTCTGGGTTGGTCAAAGCCATAGTCATGGGAAAGCAAATAGTTAGGAAATTAAGTACATTACATGAGTTAAGTAGTTGAAATATTCATTCCTTGATGGATAAAAACCTAGTAATTAGACTAAAAAAGATGACTAAATAAATGCTTCTTATAAAATTAGTAGTTGAAAATAGAAACGCTTCTTGATCAAAGACTAAATCGAAAGAAAATAAATAAACATGTAAGAAGTAGATTACATAATATGATTTGCTGAAAGGTCCGATCCATGTTGACCAAATACTTAGTCGTTAAAAAACAAAGGAAGAGAAAGAAACTACGTTATTTTATATAAGTATTTGAAAGGTCTATCCCATTTAAGCTTATTTCCAAACCATAATAAACTTAATGAAAATAAAGGAATATTATACATACTATGAGTATTTGAAAGGATTAAACTTTATCGACCAAAGATTTACAAAAAAAGAAGCAAATAAAGAGAAAACGAGTGCTTTAGATGATATGAGTAGATGAGATATCCCTTCCTTATTGACTAAAGACCTAGCCATTAGGAACCAAATGAAAGAAAGAAAATACCTTACATATAACATTAGTAGTTGAAAGGTCCTTCCTTGTGAACCCTAATATACCAAATAAAGATGAAAAAAAGTTCATTACATAAAATGATTAGTCCAAATTCCAGGCTCATGTTTATCAAAGACTTAACCATAAGAAACCAAATAAAGAGGAAATAAAGGACATTACATTATTTGTGTAGTTGAAAGGTGCATTCCTTGATGAACAAAGAACTAGTATTTGGAAACTAAATAAAGATGAAGTAAATACATTACATAACATTTGTAGTTGAAAAGAGAATCCCTTGTTGATCAACGACTTAATCATAAGAAACAAAATAAACATGTAAGAATTACTTTACATAATATGATTGTTGAAACATGTGGTCCTTGTTGACTAAAGACTTAGTTATTAAAAACCAAATAAAGAGAAAGAAACTAATTAAATGATATTGGTAGTTGAAATGTCCATCCCGATTAAACCAAACACAAACCATAATAAACCAAATCAAAAGAAAGGAAATATTAAACATATTCTGATCAGTCGAATAGAACAAACCTTATCAAACAAAGACTCGACCATAAAGAAGAAAATGAAGAAAAATACGTGCTTTACATACTATGAGTAATTAAAAGGTTCCTTCTTTATTGACCAAAGGCATAGTTTTCCGAAACCAAATGAAAGAAACAAACTACATTACATTATGTGTGTAGTTGAAAAGTTCATACCTTGTTAATAAAATATATATAACCCTAAAAAACCAATTAAAGAGAAGCATAGTACATTACACATATTAAGAAGTTGAAATGTATGACCCTTGTAGATCAAAGACTTACATTAAGAATCCAAATAAAAATGAAAGAATGTACGTTACAAACTTTGAGAAGTTGAAAGGTCAATAACTTAATGAACAAAGACCTAGTAATAAGAAACTAAATAAATATAAAAGAAATACATTACATAACATTAGTAATTGAATAGTGAACCCCTTGTCGGTCAGAGACTTAAAGGTAAGAAACCAAATAAATATGTAAGAAGTAGTAAACTAATATAATGAGTTGAAAGGTCAGAGTCTTAGTCATCAAAATCAAAATAAATAGATAGCAACTACACTGTAAAATAAGAGTAGTTTAAAGGTCCTTTCCATGTAAAACAAATCTCAAACCATTACAAACCAAATGGAAATAAAAGAAATATTACACATACTATGAGTAATTGAATTAATCATTCCTTATCAACCCAAGAACCCAACATAAAGAAGCAATTGAATAGAAAATAAGTGATTTAGATACGAAGAGTATTTCAAAGGTACCTTCTTTTCTGACCAAACACCTATTCCTTAAAACCCAACTAAAAGTAAGAAACTACATGAGACATAACATGATTAGTTGAAATGTTAATATCTTGTTAATCGAATACTAAACCCTAATAAACCAAATAAAAATAAATAAGTACATTACGTAAAATGAGTAGTTGAAATGTCTAGTCTGGGTTGGTCAAAGCCATAGTCATGGGAAAGCAAATAGTTAGGAAATTAAGTACATTACATGAGTTAAGTAGTTGAAATATTCATTCCTTGATGGATAAAAACCTAGTAATTAGACTAAAAAAGATGACTAAATAAATGCTTCTTATAAAATTAGTAGTTGAAAATAGAAACGCTTCTTGATCAAAGACTAAATCGAAAGAAAATAAATAAACATGTAAGAAGTAGATTACATAATATGATTTGCTGAAAGGTCCGATCCATGTTGACCAAATACTTAGTCATTAAAAAACAAAGGAAGAGAAAGAAACTACGTTATTTTATATAAGTATTTGAAAGGTCTATCCCATTTAAGCTTATTTCCAAACCATAATAAACTTAATGAAAATAAAGGAATATTATACATACTATGAGTATTTGAAAGGATTAAACTTTATCGACCAAAGATTTACAAAAAAAGAAGCAAATAAAGAGAAAACGAGTGCTTTAGATGATATGAGTAGATGAGATATCCCTTCCTTATTGACTAAAGACCTAGCCATTAGGAACCAAATGAAAGAAAGAAAATACCTTACATATAACATTAGTAGTTGAAAGGTCCTTCCTTGTGAACCCTAATATACCAAATAAAGATGAAAAAAAGTTCATTACATAAAATGATTAGTCCAAATTCCAGGCTCATGTTTATCAAAGACTTAACCATAAGAAACCAAATAAAGAGGAAATAAAGGACATTACATTATTTGTGTAGTTGAAAGGTGCATTCCTTGATGAACAAAGAACTAGTATTTGGAAACTAAATAAAGATGAAGTAAATACATTACATAACATTTGTAGTTGAAAAGAGAATCCCTTGTTGATCAACGACTTAATCATAAGAAACAAAATAAACATGTAAGAATTACTTTACATAATATGATTGTTGAAACATGTGGTCCTTGTTGACTAAAGACTTAGTTATTAAAAACCAAATAAAGAGAAAGAAACTAATTAAATGATATTGGTAGTTGAAATGTCCATCCCGATTAAACCAAACACAAACCATAATAAACCAAATCAAAAGAAAGGAAATATTAAACATATTCTGATCAGTCGAATAGAACAAACCTTATCGAACAAAGACTCGACCATAAAGAAGAAAATGAAGAAAAATACGTGCTTTACATACTATGAGTAATTAAAAGGTTCCTTCTTTATTGACCAAAGGCATAGTTTTCCGAAACCAAATGAAAGAAACAAACTACATTACATTATGTGTGTAGTTGAAAAGTTCATACCTTGTTAATAAAATATATATAACCCTAAAAAACCAATTAAAGAGAAGCATAGTACATTACACATATTAAGAAGTTGAAATGTATGACCCTTGTAGATCAAAGACTTACATTAAGAATCCAAATAAAAATGAAAGAATGTACGTTACAAACTTTGAGAAGTTGAAAGGTCAATAACTTAATGAACAAAGACCTAGTAATAAGAAACTAAATAAATATAAAAGAAATACATTACATAACATTAGTAATTGAATAGTGAACCCCTTGTCGGTCAGAGACTTAAAGGTAAGAAACCAAATAAATATGTAAGAAGTAGTAAACTAATATAATGAGTTGAAAGGTCAGAGTCTTAGTCATCAAAATCAAAATAAATAGATAGCAACTACACTGTAAAATAAGAGTAGTTTAAAGGTCCTTTCCATGTAAAACAAATCTCAAACCATTACAAACCAAATGGAAATAAAAGAAATATTACACATACTATGAGTAATTGAATTAATCATTCCTTAGCAACCCAAGAACCCAACATAAAGAAGCAATTGAATAGAAAATAAGTGATTTAGATACGAAGAGTATTTCAAAGGTACCTTCTTTACTGACCAAACACCTATTCCTTAAAACCCAACTAAAAGTAAGAAACTACATGAGACATAACATGATTAGTTGAAATGTTAATATCTTGTTAATCGAATACTAAACCCTAATAAACCAAATAAAAATAAATAAGTACATTACGTAAAATGAGTAGTTGAAATGTCTAGTCTGGGTTGGTCAAAGCCATAGTCATGGGAAAGCAAATAGTTAGGAAATTAAGTACATTACATGAGTTAAGTAGTTGAAATATTCATTCCTTGATGGATAAAAACCTAGTAATTAGACTAAAAAAGATGACTAAATAAATGCTTCTTATAAAATTAGTAGTTGAAAATAGAAACGCTTCTTGATCAAAGACTAAATCGAAAGAAAATAAATAAACATGTAAGAAGTAGATTACATAATATGATTTGCTGAAAGGTCCGATCCATGTTGACCAAATACTTAGTCATTAAAAAACAAAGGAAGAGAAAGAAACTACGTTATTTTATATAAGTATTTGAAAGGTCTATCCCATTTAAGCTTATTTCCAAACCATAATAAACTTAATGAAAATAAAGGAATATTATACATACTATGAGTATTTGAAAGGATTAAACTTTATCGACCAAAGATTTACAAAAAAAGAAGCAAATAAAGAGAAAACGAGTGCTTTAGATGATATGAGTAGATGAGATATCCCTTCCTTATTGACTAAAGACCTAGCCATTAGGAACCAAATGAAAGAAAGAAAATACCTTACATATAACATTAGTAGTTGAAAGGTCCTTCCTTGTGAACCCTAATATACCAAATAAAGATGAAAAAAAGTTCATTACATAAAATGATTAGTCCAAATTCCAGGCTCATGTTTATCAAAGACTTAACCATAAGAAACCAAATAAAGAGGAAATAAAGGACATTACATTATTTGTGTAGTTGAAAGGTGCATTCCTTGATGAACAAAGAACTAGTATTTGGAAACTAAATAAAGATGAAGTAAATACATTACATAACATTTGTAGTTGAAAAGAGAATCCCTTGTTGATCAACGACTTAATCATAAGAAACAAAATAAACATGTAAGAATTACTTTACATAATATGATTGTTGAAACATGTGGTCCTTGTTGACTAAAGACTTAGTTATTAAAAACCAAATAAAGAGAAAGAAACTAATTAAATGATATTGGTAGTTGAAATGTCCATCCCGATTAAACCAAACACAAACCATAATAAACCAAATCAAAAGAAAGGAAATATTAAACATATTCTGATCAGTCGAATAGAACAAACCTTATCGAACAAAGACTCGACCATAAAGAAGAAAATGAAGAAAAATACGTGCTTTACATACTATGAGTAATTAAAAGGTTCCTTCTTTATTGACCAAAGGCATAGTTTTCCGAAACCAAATGAAAGAAACAAACTACATTACATTATGTGTGTAGTTGAAAAGTTCATACCTTGTTAATAAAATATATATAACCCTAAAAAACCAATTAAAGAGAAGCATAGTACATTACACATATTAAGAAGTTGAAATGTATGACCCTTGTAGATCAAAGACTTACATTAAGAATCCAAATAAAAATGAAAGAATGTACGTTACAAACTTTGAGAAGTTGAAAGGTCAATAACTTAATGAACAAAGACCTAGTAATAAGAAACTAAATAAATATAAAAGAAATACATTACATAACATTAGTAATTGAATAGTGAACCCCTTGTCGGTCAGAGACTTAAAGGTAAGAAACCAAATAAATATGTAAGAAGTAGTAAACTAATATAATGAGTTGAAAGGTCAGAGTCTTAGTCATCAAAATCAAAATAAATAGATAGCAACTACACTGTAAAATAAGAGTAGTTTAAAGGTCCTTTCCATGTAAAACAAATCTCAAACCATTACAAACCAAATGGAAATAAAAGAAATATTACACATACTATGAGTAATTGAATTAATCATTCCTTATCAACCCAAGAACCCAACATAAAGAAGCAATTGAATAGAAAATAAGTGATTTAGATACGAAGAGTATTTCAAAGGTACCTTCTTTTCTGACCAAACACCTATTCCTTAAAACCCAACTAAAAGTAAGAAACTACATGAGACATAACATGATTAGTTGAAATGTTAATATCTTGTTAATCGAATACTAAACCCTAATAAACCAAATAAAAATAAATAAGTACATTACGTAAAATGAGTAGTTGAAATGTCTAGTCTGGGTTGGTCAAAGCCATAGTCATGGGAAAGCAAATAGTTAGGAAATTAAGTACATTACATGAGTTAAGTAGTTGAAATATTCATTCCTTGATGGATAAAAACCTAGTAATTAGACTAAAAAAGATGACTAAATAAATGCTTCTTATAAAATTAGTAGTTGAAAATAGAAACGCTTCTTGATCAAAGACTAAATCGAAAGAAAATAAATAAACATGTAAGAAGTAGATTACATAATATGATTTGCTGAAAGGTCCGATCCATGTTGACCAAATACTTAGTCATTAAAAAACAAAGGAAGAGAAAGAAACTACGTTATTTTATATAAGTATTTGAAAGGTCTATCCCATTTAAGCTTATTTCCAAACCATAATAAACTTAATGAAAATAAAGGAATATTATACATACTATGAGTATTTGAAAGGATTAAACTTTATCGACCAAAGATTTACAAAAAAAGAAGCAAATAAAGAGAAAACGAGTGCTTTAGATGATATGAGTAGATGAGATATCCCTTCCTTATTGACTAAAGACCTAGCCATTAGGAACCAAATGAAAGAAAGAAAATACCTTACATATAACATTAGTAGTTGAAAGGTCCTTCCTTGTGAACCCTAATATACCAAATAAAGATGAAAAAAAGTTCATTACATAAAATGATTAGTCCAAATTCCAGGCTCATGTTTATCAAAGACTTAACCATAAGAAACCAAATAAAGAGGAAATAAAGGACATTACATTATTTGTGTAGTTGAAAGGTGCATTCCTTGATGAACAAAGAACTAGTATTTGGAAACTAAATAAAGATGAAGTAAATACATTACATAACATTTGTAGTTGAAAAGAGAATCCCTTGTTGATCAACGACTTAATCATAAAAAACAAAATAAACATGTAAGAATTACTTTACATAATATGATTGTTGAAACATGTGGTCCTTGTTGACTAAAGACTTAGTTATTAAAAACCAAATAAAGAGAAAGAAACTAATTAAATGATATTGGTAGTTGAAATGTCCATCCCGATTAAACCAAACACAAACCATAATAAACCAAATCAAAAGAAAGGAAATATTAAACATATTCTGATCAGTCGAATAGAACAAACCTTATCGAACAAAGACTCGACCATAAAGAAGAAAATGAAGAAAAATACGTGCTTTACATACTATGAGTAATTAAAAGGTTCCTTCTTTATTGACCAAAGGCATAGTTTTCCGAAACCAAATGAAAGAAACAAACTACATTACATTATGTGTGTAGTTGAAAAGTTCATACCTTGTTAATAAAATATATATAACCCTAAAAAACCAATTAAAGAGAAGCATAGTACATTACACATATTAAGAAGTTGAAATGTATGACCCTTGTAGATCAAAGACTTACATTAAGAATCCAAATAAAAATGAAAGAATGTACGTTACAAACTTTGAGAAGTTGAAAGGTCAATAACTTAATGAACAAAGACCTAGTAATAAGAAACTAAATAAATATAAAAGAAATACATTACATAACATTAGTAATTGAATAGTGAACCCCTTGTCGGTCAGAGACTTAAAGGTAAGAAACCAAATAAATATGTAAGAAGTAGTATACTAATATAATGAGTTGAAAGGTCAGAGTCTTAGTCATCAAAATCAAAATAAATAGATAGCAACTACACTGTAAAATAAGAGTAGTTTAAAGGTCCTTTCCATGTAAAACAAATCTCAAACCATTACAAACCAAATGGAAATAAAAGAAATATTACACATACTATGAGTAATTGAATTAATCATTCCTTATCAACCCAAGAACCCAACATAAAGAAGCAATTGAATAGAAAATAAGTGATTTAGATACGAAGAGTATTTCAAAGGTACCTTCTTTACTGACCAAACACCTATTCCTTAAAACCCAACTAAAAGTAAGAAACTACATGAGACATAACATGATTAGTTGAAATGTTAATATCTTGTTAATCGAATACTAAACCCTAATAAACCAAATAAAAATAAATAAGTACATTACGTAAAATGAGTAGTTGAAATGTCTAGTCTGGGTTGGTCAAAGCCATAGTCATGGGAAAGCAAATAGTTAGGAAATTAAGTACATTACATGAGTTAAGTAGTTGAAATATTCATTCCTTGATGGATAAAAACCTAGTAATTAGACTAAAAAAGATGACTAAATAAATGCTTCTTATAAAATTAGTAGTTGAAAATAGAAACGCTTCTTGATCAAAGACTAAATCGAAAGAAAATAAATAAACATGTAAGAAGTAGATTACATAATATGATTTGCTGAAAGGTCCGATCCATGTTGACCAAATACTTAGTCATTAAAAAACAAAGGAAGAGAAAGAAACTACGTTATTTTATATAAGTATTTGAAAGGTCTATCCCATTTAAGCTTATTTCCAAACCATAATAAACTTAATGAAAATAAAGGAATATTATACATACTATGAGTATTTGAAAGGATTAAACTTTATCGACCAAAGATTTACAAAAAAAGAAGCAAATAAAGAGAAAACTAGTGCTTTAGATGATATGAGTAGATGAGATATCCCTTCCTTATTGACTAAAGACCTAGCCATTAGGAACCAAATGAAAGAAAGAAAATACCTTACATATAACATTAGTAGTTGAAAGGTCCTTCCTTGTGAACCCTAATATACCAAATAAAGATGAAAAAAAGTTCATTACATAAAATGATTAGTCCAAATTCCAGGCTCATGTTTATCAAAGACTTAACCATAAGAAACCAAATAAAGAGGAAATAAAGGACATTACATTATTTGTGTAGTTGAAAGGTGCATTCCTTGATGAACAAAGAACTAGTATTTGGAAACTAAATAAAGATGAAGTAAATACATTACATAACATTTGTAGTTGAAAAGAGAATCCCTTGTTGATCAACGACTTAATCATAAGAAACAAAATAAACATGTAAGAATTACTTTACATAATATGATTCTTGAAACATGTGGTCCTTGTTGACTAAAGACTTAGTTATTAAAAACCAAATAAAGAGAAAGAAACTAATTAAATGATATTGGTAGTTGAAATGTCCATCCCGATTAAACCAAACACAAACCATAATAAACCAAATCAAAAGAAAGGAAATATTAAACATATTCTGATCAGTCGAATAGAACAAACCTTATCGAACAAAGACTCGACCATAAAGAAGAAAATGAAGAAAAATACGTGATTTACATACTATGAGTAATTAAAAGGTTCCTTCTTTATTGACCAAAGGCATAGTTTTCCGAAACCAAATGAAAGAAACAAACTACATTACATTATGTGTGTAGTTGAAAAGTTCATACCTTGTTAATAAAATATATATAACCCTAAAAAACCAATTAAAGAGAAGCATAGTACATTACACATATTAAGAAGTTGAAATGTATGACCCTTGTAGATCAAAGACTTACATTAAGAATCCAAATAAAAATGAAAGAATGTACGTTACAAACTTTGAGAAGTTGAAAGGTCAATAACTTAATGAACAAAGACCTAGTAATAAGAAACTAAATAAATATAAAAGAAATACATTACATAACATTAGTAATTGAATAGTGAACCCCTTGTCGGTCAGAGACTTAAAGGTAAGAAACCAAATAAATATGTAAGAAGTAGTAAACTAATATAATGAGTTGAAAGGTCAGAGTCTTAGTCATCAAAATCAAAATAAATAGATAGCAACTACACTGTAAAATAAGAGTAGTTTAAAGGTCCTTTCCATGTAAAACAAATCTCAAACCATTACAAACCAAATGGAAATAAAAGAAATATTACACATACTATGAGTAATTGAATTAATCATTCCTTATCAACCCAAGAACCCAACATAAAGAAGCAATTGAATAGAAAATAAGTGATTTAGATACGAAGAGTATTTCAAAGGTACCTTCTTTACTGACCAAACACCTATTCCTTAAAACCCAACTAAAAGTAAGAAACTACATGAGACATAACATGATTAGTTGAAATGTTAATATCTTGTTAATCGAATACTAAACCCTAATAAACCAAATAAAAATAAATAAGTACATTACGTAAAATGAGTAGTTGAAATGTCTAGTCTGGGTTGGTCAAAGCCATAGTCATGGGAAAGCAAATAGTTAGGAAATTAAGTACATTACATGAGTTAAGTAGTTGAAATATTCATTCCTTGATGGATAAAAACCTAGTAATTAGACTAAAAAAGATGACTAAATAAATGCTTCTTATAAAATTAGTAGTTGAAAATAGAAACGCTTCTTGATCAAAGACTAAATCGAAAGAAAATAAATAAACATGTAAGAAGTAGATTACATAATATGATTTGCTGAAAGGTCCGATCCATGTTGACCAAATACTTAGTCATTAAAAAACAAAGGAAGAGAAAGAAACTACGTTATTTTATATAAGTATTTGAAAGGTCTATCCCATTTAAGCTTATTTCCAAACCATAATAAACTTAATGAAAATAAAGGAATATTATACATACTATGAGTATTTGAAAGGATTAAACTTTATCGACCAAAGATTTACAAAAAAAGAAGCAAATAAAGAGAAAACGAGTGCTTTAGATGATATGAGTAGATGAGATATCCCTTCCTTATTGACTAAAGACCTAGCAATTAGGAACCAAATGAAAGAAAGAAAATACCTTACATATAACATTAGTAGTTGAAAGGTCCTTCCTTGTGAACCCTAATATACCAAATAAAGATGAAAAAAAGTTCATTACATAAAATGATTAGTCCAAATTCCAGGCTCATGTTTATCAAAGACTTAACCATAAGAAACCAAATAAAGAGGAAATAAAGGACATTACATTATTTGTGTAGTTGAAAGGTGCATTCCTTGATGAACAAAGAACTAGTATTTGGAAACTAAATAAAGATGAAGTAAATACATTACATAACATTTGTAGTTGAAAAGAGAATCCCTTGTTGATCAACGACTTAATCATAAGAAACAAAATAAACATGTAAGAATTACTTTACATAATATGATTGTTGAAACATGTGGTCCTTGTTGACTAAAGACTTAGTTATTAAAAACCAAATAAAGAGAAAGAAACTAATTAAATGATATTGGTAGTTGAAATGTCCATCCCGATTAAACCAAACACAAACCATAATAAACCAAATCAAAAGAAAGGAAATATTAAACATATTCTGATCAGTCGAATAGAACAAACCTTATCGAACAAAGACTCGACCATAAAGAAGAAAATGAAGAAAAATACGTGCTTTACATACTATGAGTAATTAAAAGGTTCCTTCTTTATTGACCAAAGGCATAGTTTTCCGAAACCAAATGAAAGAAACAAACTACATTACATTATGTGTGTAGTTGAAAAGTTCATACCTTGTTAATAAAATATATATAACCCTAAAAAACCAATTAAAGAGAAGCATAGTACATTACACATATTAAGAAGTTGAAATGTATGACCCTTGTAGATCAAAGACTTACATTAAGAATCCAAATAAAAATGAAAGAATGTACGTTACAAACTTTGAGAAGTTGAAAGGTCAATAACTTAATGAACAAAGACCTAGTAATAAGAAACTAAATAAATATAAAAGAAATACATTACATAACATTAGTAATTGAATAGTGAACCCCTTGTCGGTCAGAGACTTAAAGGTAAGAAACCAAATAAATATGTAAGAAGTAGTAAACTAATATAATAAGTTGAAAGGTCAGAGTCTTAGTCATCAAAATCAAAATAAATAGATAGCAACTACACTGTAAAATAAGAGTAGTTTAAAGGTCCTTTCCATGTAAAACAAATCTCAAACCATTACAAACCAAATGGAAATAAAAGAAATATTACACATACTATGAGTAATTGAATTAATCATTCCTTATCAACCCAAGAACCCAACATAAAGAAGCAATTGAATAGAAAATAAGTGATTTAGATACGAAGAGTATTTCAAAGGTACCTTCTTTACTGACCAAACACCTATTCCTTAAAACCCAACTAAAAGTAAGAAACTACATGAGACATAACATGATTAGTTGAAATGTTAATATCTTGTTAATCGAATACTAAACCCTAATAAACCAAATAAAAATAAATAAGTACATTACGTAAAATGAGTAGTTGAAATGTCTAGTCTGGGTTGGTCAAAGCCATAGTCATGGGAAAGCAAATAGTTAGGAAATTAAGTACATTACATGAGTTAAGTAGTTGAAATATTCATTCCTTGATGGATAAAAACCTAGTAATTAGACTAAAAAAGATGACTAAATTAATGCTTCTTATAAAATTAGTAGTTGAAAATAGAAACGCTTCTTGATCAAAGACTAAATCGAAAGAAAATAAATAAACATGTAAGAAGTAGATTACATAATATGATTTGCTGAAAGGTCCGATCCATGTTGACCAAATACTTAGTCATTAAAAAACAAAGGAAGAGAAAGAAACTACGTTATTTTATATAAGTATTTGAAAGGTCTATCCCATTTAAGCTTATTTCCAAACCATAATAAACTTAATGAAAATAAAGGAATATTATACATACTATGAGTATTTGAAAGGATTAAACTTTATCGACCAAAGATTTACAAAAAAAGAAGCAAATAAAGAGAAAACTAGTGCTTTAGATGATATGAGTAGATGAGATATCCCTTCCTTATTGACTAAAGACCTAGCCATTAGGAACCAAATGAAAGAAAGAAAATACCTTACATATAACATTAGTAGTTGAAAGGTCCTTCCTTGTGAACCCTAATATACCAAATAAAGATGAAAAAAAGTTCATTACATAAAATGATTAGTCCAAATTCCAGGCTCATGTTTATCAAAGACTTAACCATAAGAAACCAAATAAAGAGGAAATAAAGGACATTACATTATTTGTGTAGTTGAAAGGTGCATTCCTTGATGAACAAAGAACTAGTATTTGGAAACTAAATAAAGATGAAGTAAATACATTACATAACATTTGTAGTTGAAAAGAGAATCCCTTGTTGATCAACGACTTAATCATAATAAACAAAATAAACATGTAAGAATTACTTTACATAATATGATTGTTGAAACATGTGGTCCTTGTTGACTAAAGACTTAGTTATTAAAAACCAAATAAAGAGAAAGAAACTAATTAAATGATATTGGTAGTTAAAATGTCCATCCCGATTAAACCAAACACAAACCATAATAAACCAAATCAAAAGAAAGGAAATATTAAACATATTCTGATCAGTCGAATAGAACAAACCTTATCGAACAAAGACTCGACCATAAAGAAGAAAATGAAGAAAAATACGTGCTTTACATACTATGAGTAATTAAAAGGTTCCTTCTTTATTGACCAAAGGCATAGTTTTCCGAAACCAAATGAAAGAAACAAACTACATTACATTATGTGTGTAGTTGAAAAGTTCATACCTTGTTAATAAAATATATATAACCCTAAAAAACCAATTAAAGAGAAGCATAGTGCATTACACATATTAAGAAGTTGAAATGTATGACCCTTGTAGATCAAAGACTTACATTAAGAATCCAAATAAAAATGAAAGAATGTACGTTACAAACTTTGAGAAGTTGAAAGGTCAATAACTTAATGAACAAAGACCTAGTAATAAGAAACTAAATAAATATAAAAGAAATACATTACATAACATTAGTAATTGAATAGTGAACCCCTTGTCGGTCAGAGACTTAAAGGTAAGAAACCAAATAAATATGTAAGAAGTAGTAAACTAATATAATGAGTTGAAAGGTCAGAGTCTTAGTCATCAAAATCAAAATAAATAGATAGCAACTACACTGTAAAATAAGAGTAGTTTAAAGGTCCTTTCCATGTAAAACAAATCTCAAACCATTACAAACCAAATGGAAATAAAAGAAATATTACACATACTATGAGTAATTGAATTAATCATTCCTTATCAACCCAAGAACCCAACATAAAGAAGCAATTGAATAGAAAATAAGTGATTTAGATACGAAGAGTATTTCAAAGGTACCTTCTTTACTGACCAAACACCTATTCCTTAAAACCCAACTAAAAGTAAGAAACTACATGAGACATAACATGATTAGTTGAAATGTTAATATCTTGTTAATCGAATACTAAACCCTAATAAACCAAATAAAAATAAATAAGTACATTACGTAAAATGAGTAGTTGAAATGTCTAGTCTGGGTTGGTCAAAGCCATAGTCATGATGGGAAAGCAAATAGTTAGGAAATTAAGTACATTACATGAGTTAAGTAGTTGAAATATTCATTCCTTGATGGATAAAAACCTAGTAATTAGACTAAAAAAGATGACTAAATAAATGCTTCTTATAAAATTAGTAGTTGAAAATAGAAACGCTTCTTGATCAAAGACTAAATCGAAAGAAAATAAATAAACATGTAAGAAGTAGATTACATAATATGATTTGCTGAAAGGTCCGATCCATGTTGACCAAATACTTAGTCATTAAAAAACAAAGGAAGAGAAAGAAACTACGTTATTTTATATAAGTATTTGAAAGGTCTATCCCATTTAAGCTTATTTCCAAACCATAATAAACTTAATGAAAATAAAGGAATATTATACATACTATGAGTATTTGAAAGGATTAAACTTTATCGACCAAAGATTTACAAAAAAAGAAGCAAATAAAGAGAAAACGAGTGCTTTAGATGATATGAGTAGATGAGATATCCCTTCCTTATTGACTAAAGACCTAGCCATTAGGAACCAAATGAAAGAAAGAAAATACCTTACATATAACATTAGTAGTTGAAAGGTCCTTCCTTGTGAACCCTAATATACCAAATAAAGATGAAAAAAAGTTCATTACATAAAATGATTAGTCCAAATTCCAGGCTCATGTTTATCAAAGACTTAACCATAAGAAACCAAATAAAGAGGAAATAAAGGACATTACATTATTTGTGTAGTTGAAAGGTGCATTCCTTGATGAACAAAGAACTAGTATTTGGAAACTAAATAAAGATGAAGTAAATACATTACATAACATTTGTAGTTGAAAAGAGAATCCCTTGTTGATCAACGACTTAATCATAAGAAACAAAATAAACATGTAAGAATTACTTTACATAATATGATTGTTGAAACATGTGGTCCTTGTTGACTAAAGACTTAGTTATTAAAAACCAAATAAAGAGAAAGAAACTAATTAAATGATATTGGTAGTTGAAATGTCCATCCCGATTAAACCAAACACAAACCATAATAAACCAAATCAAAAGAAAGGAAATATTAAACATATTCTGATCAGTCGAATAGAACAAACCTTATCGAACAAAGACTCGACCATAAAGAAGAAAATGAAGAAAAATACGTGCTTTACATACTATGAGTAATTAAAAGGTTCCTTCTTTATTGACCAAAGGCATAGTTTTCCGAAACCAAATGAAAGAAACAAACTACATTACATTATGTGTGTAGTTGAAAAGTTCATACCTTGTTAATAAAATATATATAACCCTAAAAAACCAATTAAAGAGAAGCATAGTGCATTACACATATTAAGAAGTTGAAATGTATGACCCTTGTAGATCAAAGACTTACATTAAGAATCCAAATAAAAATGAAAGAATGTACGTTACAAACTTTGAGAAGTTGAAAGGTCAATAACTTAATGAACAAAGACCTAGTAATAAGAAACTAAATAAATATAAAAGAAATACATTACATAACATTAGTAATTGAATAGTGAACCCCTTGTCGGTCAGAGACTTAAAGGTAAGAAACCAAATAAATATGTAAGAAGTAGTAAACTAATATAATGAGTTGAAAGGTCAGAGTCTTAGTCATCAAAATCAAAATAAATAGATAGCAACTACACTGTAAAATAAGAGTAGTTTAAAGGTCCTTTCCATGTAAAACAAATCTCAAACCATTACAAACCAAATGGAAATAAAAGAAATATTACACATACTATGAGTAATTGAATTAATCATTCCTTATCAACCCAAGAACCCAACATAAAGAAGCAATTGAATAGAAAATAAGTGATTTAGATACGAAGAGTATTTCAAAGGTACCTTCTTTACTGACCAAACACCTATTCCTTAAAACCCAACTAAAAGTAAGAAACTACATGAGACATAACATGATTAGTTGAAATGTTAATATCTTGTTAATCGAATACTAAACCCTAATAAACCAAATAAAAATAAATAAGTACATTACGTAAAATGAGTAGTTGAAATGTCTAGTCTGGGTTGGTCAAAGCCATAGTCATGGGAAAGCAAATAGTTAGGAAATTAAGTACATTACATGAGTTAAGTAGTTGAAATATTCATTCCTTGATGGATAAAAACCTAGTAATTAGACTAAAAAAGATGACTAAATAAATGCTTCTTATAAAATTAGTAGTTGAAAATAGAAACGCTTCTTGATCAAAGACTAAATCGAAAGAAAATAAATAAACATGTAAGAAGTAGATTACATAATATGATTTGCTGAAAGGTCCGATCCATGTTGACCAAATACTTAGTCATTAAAAAACAAAGGAAGAGAAAGAAACTACGTTATTTTATATAAGTATTTGAAAGGTCTATCCCATTTAAGCTTATTTCCAAACCATAATAAACTTAATGAAAATAAAGGAATATTATACATACTATGAGTATTTGAAAGGATTAAACTTTATCGACCAAAGATTTACAAAAAAAGAAGCAAATAAAGAGAAAACTAGTGCTTTAGATGATATTAGTAGATGAGATATCCCTTCCTTATTGACTAAAGACCTAGCCATTAGGAACCAAATGAAAGAAAGAAAATACCTTACATATAACATTAGTAGTTGAAAGGTCCTTCCTTGTGAACCCTAATATACCAAATAAAGATGAAAAAAAGTTCATTACATAAAATGATTAGTCCAAATTCCAGGCTCATGTTTATCAAAGACTTAACCATAAGAAACCAAATAAAGAGGAAATAAAGGACATTACATTATTTGTGTAGTTGAAAGGTGCATTCCTTGATGAACAAAGAACTAGTATTTGGAAACTAAATAAAGATGAAGTAAATACATTACATAACATTTGTAGTTGAAAAGAGAATCCCTTGTTGATCAACGACTTAATCATAAGAAACAAAATAAACATGTAAGAATTACTTTACATAATATGATTGGTGAAACATGTGGTCCTTGTTGACTAAAGACTTAGTTATTAAAAACCAAATAAAGAGAAAGAAACTAATTAAATGATATTGGTAGTTGAAATGTCCATCCCGATTAAACCAAACACAAACCATAATAAACCAAATCAAAAGAAAGGAAATATTAAACATATTCTGATCAGTCGAATAGAACAAACCTTATCGAACAAAGACTCGACCATAAAGAAGAAAATGAAGAAAAATACGTGCTTTACATACTATGAGTAATTAAAAGGTTCCTTCTTTATTGACCAAAGGCATAGTTTTCCGAAACCAAATGAAAGAAACAAACTACATTACATTATGTGTGTAGTTGAAAAGTTCATACCTTGTTAATAAAATATATATAACCCTAAAAAACCAATTAAAGAGAAGCATAGTGCATTACACATATTAAGAAGTTGAAATGTATGACCCTTGTAGATCAAAGACTTACATTAAGAATCCAAATAAAAATGAAAGAATGTACGTTACAAACTTTGAGAAGTTGAAAGGTCAATAACTTAATGAACAAAGACCTAGTAATAAGAAACTAAATAAATATAAAAGAAATACATTACATAACATTAGTAATTGAATAGTGAACCCCTTGTCGGTCAGAGACTTAAAGGTAAGAAACCAAATAAATATGTAAGAAGTAGTAAACTAATATAATGAGTTGAAAGGTCAGAGTCTTAGTCATCAAAATCAAAATAAATAGATAGCAACTACACTGTAAAATAAGAGTAGTTTAAAGGTCCTTTCCATGTAAAACAAATCTCAAACCATTACAAACCAAATGGAAATAAAAGAAATATTACACATACTATGAGTAATTGAATTAATCATTCCTTATCAACCCAAGAACCCAACATAAAGAAGCAATTGAATAGAAAATAAGTGATTTAGATACGAAGAGTATTTCAAAGGTACCTTCTTTACTGACCAAACACATATTCCTTAAAACCCAACTAAAAGTAAGAAACTACATGAGACATAACATGATTAGTTGAAATGTTAATATCTTGTTAATCGAATACTAAACCCTAATAAACCAAATAAAAATAAATAAGTACATTACGTAAAATGAGTAGTTGAAATGTCTAGTCTGGGTTGGTCAAAGCCATAGTCATGGGAAAGCAAATAGTTAGGAAATTAAGTACATTACATGAGTTAAGTAGTTGAAATATTCATTCCTTGATGGATAAAAACCTAGTAATTAGACTAAAAAAGATGACTAAATAAATGCTTCTTATAAAATTAGTAGTTGAAAATAGAAACGCTTCTTGATCAAAGACTAAATCGAAAGAAAATAAATAAACATGTAAGAAGTAGATTACATAATATGATTTGCTGAAAGGTCCGATCCATGTTGACCAAATACTTAGTCATTAAAAAACAAAGGAAGAGAAAGAAACTACATTATTTTATATAAGTATTTGAAAGGTCTATCCCATTTAAGCTTATTTCCAAACCATAATAAACTTAATGAAAATAAAGGAATATTATACATACTATGAGTATTTGAAAGGATTAAACTTTATCGACCAAAGATTTACAAAAAAAGAAGCAAATAAAGAGAAAACTAGTGCTTTAGATGATATGAGTAGATGAGATATCCCTTCCTTATTGACTAAAGACCTAGCCATTAGGAACCAAATGAAAGAAAGAAAATACCTTACATATAACATTAGTAGTTGAAAGGTCCTTCCTTGTGAACCCTAATATACCAAATAAAGATGAAAAAAAGTTCATTACATAAAATGATTAGTCCAAATTCCAGGCTCATGTTTATCAAAGACTTAACCATAAGAAACCAAATAAAGAGGAAATAAAGGACATTACATTATTTGTGTAGTTGAAAGGTGCATTCCTTGATGAACAAAGAACTAGTATTTGGAAACTAAATAAAGATGAAGTAAATACATTACATAACATTTGTAGTTGAAAAGAGAATCCCTTGTTGATCAACGACTTAATCATAAGAAACAAAATAAACATGTAAGAATTACTTTACATAATATGATTGTTGAAACATGTGGTCCTTGTTGACTAAAGACTTAGTTATTAAAAACCAAATAAAGAGAAAGAAACTAATTAAATGATATTGGTAGTTGAAATGTCCATCCCGATTAAACCAAACACAAACCATAATAAACCAAATCAAAAGAAAGGAAATATTAAACATATTCTGATCAGTCGAATAGAACAAACCTTATCGAACAAAGACTCGACCATAAAGAAGAAAATGAAGAAAAATACGTGCTTTACATACTATGAGTAATTAAAAGGTTCCTTCTTTATTGACCAAAGGCATAGTTTTCCGAAACCAAATGAAAGAAACAAACTACATTACATTATGTGTGTAGTTGAAAAGTTCATACCTTGTTAATAAAATATATATAACCCTAAAAAACCAATTAAAGAGAAGCATAGTACATTACACATATTAAGAAGTTGAAATGTATGACCCTTGTAGATCAAAGACTTACATTAAGAATCCAAATAAAAATGAAAGAATGTACGTTACAAACTTTGAGAAGTTGAAAGGTCAATAACTTAATGAACAAAGACCTAGTAATAAGAAACTAAATAAATATAAAAGAAATACATTACATAACATTAGTAATTGAATAGTGAACCCCTTGTCGGTCAGAGACTTAAAGGTAAGAAACCAAATAAATATGTAAGAAGTAGTAAACTAATATAATGAGTTGAAAGGTCAGAGTCTTAGTCATCAAAATCAAAATAAATAGATAGCAACTACACTGTAAAATAAGAGTAGTTTAAAGGTCCTTTCCATGTAAAACAAATCTCAAACCATTACAAACCAAATGGAAATAAAAGAAATATTACACATACTATGAGTAATTGAATTAATCATTCCTTATCAACCCAAGAACCCAACATAAAGAAGCAATTGAATAGAAAATAAGTGATTTAGATACGAAGAGTATTTCAAAGGTACCTTCTTTACTGACCAAACACCTATTCCTTAAAACCCAACTAAAAGTAAGAAACTACATGAGACATAACATGATTAGTTGAAATGTTAATATCTTGTTAATCGAATACTAAACCCTAATAAACCAAATAAAAATAAATAAGTACATTACGTAAAATGAGTAGTTGAAATGTCTAGTCTGGGTTGGTCAAAGCCATAGTCATGGGAAAGCAAATAGTTAGGAAATTAAGTACATTACATGAGTTAAGTAGTTGAAATATTCATTCCTTGATGGATAAAAACCTAGTAATTAGACTAAAAAAGATGACTAAATAAATGCTTCTTATAAAATTAGTAGTTGAAAATAGAAACGCTTCTTGATCAAAGACTAAATCGAAAGAAAATAAATAAACATGTAAGAAGTAGATTACATAATATGATTTGCTGAAAGGTCCGATCCATGTTGACCAAATACTTAGTCATTAAAAAACAAAGGAAGAGAAAGAAACTACGTTATTTTATATAAGTATTTGAAAGGTCTATCCCATTTAAGCTTATTTCCAAACCATAATAAACTTAATGAAAATAAAGGAATATTATACATACTATGAGTATTTGAAAGGATTAAACTTTATCGACCAAAGATTTACAAAAAAAGAAGCAAATAAAGAGAAAACTAGTGCTTTAGATGATATTAGTAGATGAGATATCCCTTCCTTATTGACTAAAGACCTAGCCATTAGGAACCAAATGAAAGAAAGAAAATACCTTACATATAACATTAGTAGTTGAAAGGTCCTTCCTTGTGAACCCTAATATACCAAATAAAGATGAAAAAAAGTTCATTACATAAAATGATTAGTCCAAATTCCAGGCTCATGTTTATCAAAGACTTAACCATAAGAAACCAAATAAAGAGGAAATAAAGGACATTACATTATTTGTGTAGTTGAAAGGTGCATTCCTTGATGAACAAAGAACTAGTATTTGGAAACTAAATAAAGATGAAGTAAATACATTACATAACATTTGTAGTTGAAAAGAGAATCCCTTGTTGATCAACGACTTAATCATAAGAAACAAAATAAACATGTAAGAATTACTTTACATAATATGATTGTTGAAACATGTGGTCCTTGTTGACTAAAGACTTAGTTATTAAAAACCAAATAAAGAGAAAGAAACTAATTAAATGATATTGGTAGTTGAAATGTCCATCCCGATTAAACCAAACACAAACCATAATAAACCAAATCAAAAGAAAGGAAATATTAAACATATTCTGATCAGTCGAATAGAACAAACCTTATCGAACAAAGACTCGACCATAAAGAAGAAAATGAAGAAAAATACGTGCTTTACATACTATGAGTAATTAAAAGGTTCCTTCTTTATTGACCAAAGGCATAGTTTTCCGAAACCAAATGAAAGAAACAAACTACATTACATTATGTGTGTAGTTGAAAAGTTCATACCTTGTTAATAAAATATATATAACCCTAAAAAACCAATTAAAGAGAAGCATAGTACATTACACATATTAAGAAGTTGAAATGTATGACCCTTGTAGATCAAAGACTTACATTAAGAATCCAAATAAAAATGAAAGAATGTACGTTACAAACTTTGAGAAGTTGAAAGGTCAATAACTTAATGAACAAAGACCTAGTAATAAGAAACTAAATAAATATAAAAGAAATACATTACATAACATTAGTAATTGAATAGTGAACCCCTTGTCGGTCAGAGACTTAAAGGTAAGAAACCAAATAAATATGTAAGAAGTAGTAAACTAATATAATGAGTTGAAAGGTCAGAGTCTTAGTCATCAAAATCAAAATAAATAGATAGCAACTACACTGTAAAATAAGAGTAGTTTAAAGGTCCTTTCCATGTAAAACAAATCTCAAACCATTACAAACCAAATGGAAATAAAAGAAATATTACACATACTATGAGTAATTGAATTAATCATTCCTTATCAACCCAAGAACCCAACATAAAGAAGCAATTGAATAGAAAATAAGTGATTTAGATACGAAGAGTATTTCAAAGGTACCTTCTTTACTGACCAAACACCTATTCCTTAAAACCCAACTAAAAGTAAGAAACTACATGAGACATAACATGATTAGTTGAAATGTTAATATCTTGTTAATCGAATACTAAACCCTAATAAACCAAATAAAAATAAATAAGTACATTACGTAAAATGAGTAGTTGAAATGTCTAGTCTGGGTTGGTCAAAGCCATAGTCATGGGAAAGCAAATAGTTAGGAAATTAAGTACATTACATGAGTTAAGTAGTTGAAATATTCATTCCTTGATGGATAAAAACCTAGTAATTAGACTAAAAAAGATGACTAAATTAATGCTTCTTATAAAATTAGTAGTTGAAAATAGAAACGCTTCTTGATCAAAGACTAAATCGAAAGAAAATAAATAAACATGTAAGAAGTAGATTACATAATATGATTTGCTGAAAGGTCCGATCCATGTTGACCAAATACTTAGTCATTAAAAAACAAAGGAAGAGAAAGAAACTACGTTATTTTATATAAGTATTTGAAAGGTCTATCCCATTTAAGCTTATTTCCAAACCATAATAAACTTAATGAAAATAAAGGAATATTATACATACTATGAGTATTTGAAAGGATTAAACTTTATCGACCAAAGATTTACAAAAAAAGAAGCAAATAAAGAGAAAACTAGTGCTTTAGATGATATGAGTAGATGAGATATCCCTTCCTTATTGACTAAAGACCTAGCCATTAGGAACCAAATGAAAGAAAGAAAATACCTTACATATAACATTAGTAGTTGAAAGGTCCTTCCTTGTGAACCCTAATATACCAAATAAAGATGAAAAAAAGTTCATTACATAAAATGATTAGTCCAAATTCCAGGCTCATGTTTATCAAAGACTTAACCATAAGAAACCAAATAAAGAGGAAATAAAGGACATTACATTATTTGTGTAGTTGAAAGGTGCATTCCTTGATGAACAAAGAACTAGTATTTGGAAACTAAATAAAGATGAAGTAAATACATTACATAACATTTGTAGTTGAAAAGAGAATCCCTTGTTGATCAACGACTTAATCATAATAAACAAAATAAACATGTAAGAATTACTTTACATAATATGATTGTTGAAACATGTGGTCCTTGTTGACTAAAGACTTAGTTATTAAAAACCAAATAAAGAGAAAGAAACTAATTAAATGATATTGGTAGTTAAAATGTCCATCCCGATTAAACCAAACACAAACCATAATAAACCAAATCAAAAGAAAGGAAATATTAAACATATTCTGATCAGTCGAATAGAACAAACCTTATCGAACAAAGACTCGACCATAAAGAAGAAAATGAAGAAAAATACGTGCTTTACATACTATGAGTAATTAAAAGGTTCCTTCTTTATTGACCAAAGGCATAGTTTTCCGAAACCAAATGAAAGAAACAAACTACATTACATTATGTGTGTAGTTGAAAAGTTCATACCTTGTTAATAAAATATATATAACCCTAAAAAACCAATTAAAGAGAAGCATAGTGCATTACACATATTAAGAAGTTGAAATGTATGACCCTTGTAGATCAAAGACTTACATTAAGAATCCAAATAAAAATGAAAGAATGTACGTTACAAACTTTGAGAAGTTGAAAGGTCAATAACTTAATGAACAAAGACCTAGTAATAAGAAACTAAATAAATATAAAAGAAATACATTACATAACATTAGTAATTGAATAGTGAACCCCTTGTCGGTCAGAGACTTAAAGGTAAGAAACCAAATAAATATGTAAGAAGTAGTAAACTAATATAATGAGTTGAAAGGTCAGAGTCTTAGTCATCAAAATCAAAATAAATAGATAGCAACTACACTGTAAAATAAGAGTAGTTTAAAGGTCCTTTCCATGTAAAACAAATCTCAAACCATTACAAACCAAATGGAAATAAAAGAAATATTACACATACTATGAGTAATTGAATTAATCATTCCTTATCAACCCAAGAACCCAACATAAAGAAGCAATTGAATAGAAAATAAGTGATTTAGATACGAAGAGTATTTCAAAGGTACCTTCTTTACTGACCAAACACCTATTCCTTAAAACCCAACTAAAAGTAAGAAACTACATGAGACATAACATGAGTAGTTGAAATGTTAATATCTTGTTAATCGAATACTAAACCCTAATAAACCAAATAAAAATAAATAAGTACATTACGTAAAATGAGTAGTTGAAATGTCTAGTCTGGGTTGGTCAAAGCCATAGTCATGATGGGAAAGCAAATAGTTAGGAAATTAAGTACATTACATGAGTTAAGTAGTTGAAATATTCATTCCTTGATGGATAAAAACCTAGTAATTAGACTAAAAAAGATGACTAAATAAATGCTTCTTATAAAATTAGTAGTTGAAAATAGAAACGCTTCTTGATCAAAGACTAAATCGAAAGAAAATAAATAAACATGTAAGAAGTAGATTACATAATATGATTTGCTGAAAGGTCCGATCCATGTTGACCAAATACTTAGTCATTAAAAAACAAAGGAAGAGAAAGAAACTACGTTATTTTATATAAGTATTTGAAAGGTCTATCCCATTTAAGCTTATTTCCAAACCATAATAAACTTAATGAAAATAAAGGAATATTATACATACTATGAGTATTTGAAAGGATTAAACTTTATCGACCAAAGATTTACAAAAAAAGAAGCAAATAAAGAGAAAACGAGTGCTTTAGATGATATGAGTAGATGAGATATCCCTTCCTTATTGACTAAAGACCTAGCCATTAGGAACCAAATGAAAGAAAGAAAATACCTTACATATAACATTAGTAGTTGAAAGGTCCTTCCTTGTGAACCCTAATATACCAAATAAAGATGAAAAAAAGTTCATTACATAAAATGATTAGTCCAAATTCCAGGCTCATGTTTATCAAAGACTTAACCATAAGAAACCAAATAAAGAGGAAATAAAGGACATTACATTATTTGTGTAGTTGAAAGGTGCATTCCTTGATGAACAAAGAACTAGTATTTGGAAACTAAATAAAGATGAAGTAAATACATTACATAACATTTGTAGTTGAAAAGAGAATCCCTTGTTGATCAACGACTTAATCATAAGAAACAAAATAAACATGTAAGAATTACTTTACATAATATGATTGTTGAAACATGTGGTCCTTGTTGACTAAAGACTTAGTTATTAAAAACCAAATAAAGAGAAAGAAACTAATTAAATGATATTGGTAGTTGAAATGTCCATCCCGATTAAACCAAACACAAACCATAATAAACCAAATCAAAAGAAAGGAAATATTAAACATATTCTGATCAGTCGAATAGAACAAACCTTATCGAACAAAGACTCGACCATAAAGAAGAAAATGAAGAAAAATACGTGCTTTACATACTATGAGTAATTAAAAGGTTCCTTCTTTATTGACCAAAGGCATAGTTTTCCGAAACCAAATGAAAGAAACAAACTACATTACATTATGTGTGTAGTTGAAAAGTTCATACCTTGTTAATAAAATATATATAACCCTAAAAAGCCAATTAAAGAGAAGCATAGTGCATTACACATATTAAGAAGTTGAAATGTATGACCCTTGTAGATCAAAGACTTACATTAAGAATCCAAATAAAAATGAAAGAATGTACGTTACAAACTTTGAGAAGTTGAAAGGTCAATAACTTAATGAACAAAGACCTAGTAATAAGAAACTAAATAAATATAAAAGAAATACATTACATAACATTAGTAATTGAATAGTGAACCCCTTGTCGGTCAGAGACTTAAAGGTAAGAAACCAAATAAATATGTAAGAAGTAGTAAACTAATATAATGAGTTGAAAGGTCAGAGTCTTAGTCATCAAAATCAAAATAAATAGATAGCAACTACACTGTAAAATAAGAGTAGTTTAAAGGTCCTTTCCATGTAAAACAAATCTCAAACCATTACAAACCAAATGGAAATAAAAGAAATATTACACATACTATGAGTAATTGAATTAATCATTCCTTATCAACCCAAGAACCCAACATAAAGAAGCAATTGAATAGAAAATAAGTGATTTAGATACGAAGAGTATTTCAAAGGTACCTTCTTTACTGACCAAACACCTATTCCTTAAAACCCAACTAAAAGTAAGAAACTACATGAGACATAACATGATTAGTTGAAATGTTAATATCTTGTTAATCGAATACTAAACCCTAATAAACCAAATAAAAATAAATAAGTACATTACGTAAAATGAGTAGTTGAAATGTCTAGTCTGGGTTGGTCAAAGCCATAGTCATGGGAAAGCAAATAGTTAGGAAATTAAGTACATTACATGAGTTAAGTAGTTGAAATATTCATTCCTTGATGGATAAAAACCTAGTAATTAGACTAAAAAAGATGACTAAATAAATGCTTCTTATAAAATTAGTAGTTGAAAATAGAAACGCTTCTTGATCAAAGACTAAATCGAAAGAAAATAAATAAACATGTAAGAAGTAGATTACATAATATGATTTGCTGAAAGGTCCGATCCATGTTGACCAAATACTTAGTCATTAAAAAACAAAGGAAGAGAAAGAAACTACGTTATTTTATATAAGTATTTGAAAGGTCTATCCCATTTAAGCTTATTTCCAAACCATAATAAACTTAATGAAAATAAAGGAATATTATACATACTATGAGTATTTGAAAGGATTAAACTTTATCGACCAAAGATTTACAAAAAAAGAAGCAAATAAAGAGAAAACTAGTGCTTTAGATGATATTAGTAGATGAGATATCCCTTCCTTATTGACTAAAGACCTAGCCATTAGGAACCAAATGAAAGAAAGAAAATACCTTACATATAACATTAGTAGTTGAAAGGTCCTTCCTTGTGAACCCTAATATACCAAATAAAGATGAAAAAAAGTTCATTACATAAAATGATTAGTCCAAATTCCAGGCTCATGTTTATCAAAGACTTAACCATAAGAAACCAAATAAAGAGGAAATAAAGGACATTACATTATTTGTGTAGTTGAAAGGTGCATTCCTTGATGAACAAAGAACTAGTATTTGGAAACTAAATAAAGATGAAGTAAATACATTACATAACATTTGTAGTTGAAAAGAGAATCCCTTGTTGATCAACGACTTAATCATAAGAAACAAAATAAACATGTAAGAATTACTTTACATAATATGATTGGTGAAACATGTGGTCCTTGTTGACTAAAGACTTAGTTATTAAAAACCAAATAAAGAGAAAGAAACTAATTAAATGATATTGGTAGTTGAAATGTCCATCCCGATTAAACCAAACACAAACCATAATAAACCAAATCAAAAGAAAGGAAATATTAAACATATTCTGATCAGTCGAATAGAACAAACCTTATCGAACAAAGACTCGACCATAAAGAAGAAAATGAAGAAAAATACGTGCTTTACATACTATGAGTAATTAAAAGGTTCCTTCTTTATTGACCAAAGGCATAGTTTTCCGAAACCAAATGAAAGAAACAAACTACATTACATTATGTGTGTAGTTGAAAAGTTCATACCTTGTTAATAAAATATATATAACCCTAAAAAACCAATTAAAGAGAAGCATAGTGCATTACACATATTAAGAAGTTGAAATGTATGACCCTTGTAGATCAAAGACTTACATTAAGAATCCAAATAAAAATGAAAGAATGTACGTTACAAACTTTGAGAAGTTGAAAGGTCAATAACTTAATGAACAAAGACCTAGTAATAAGAAACTAAATAAATATAAAAGAAATACATTACATAACATTAGTAATTGAATAGTGAACCCCTTGTCGGTCAGAGACTTAAAGGTAAGAAACCAAATAAATATGTAAGAAGTAGTAAACTAATATAATGAGTTGAAAGGTCAGAGTCTTAGTCATCAAAATCAAAATAAATAGATAGCAACTACACTGTAAAATAAGAGTAGTTTAAAGGTCCTTTCCATGTAAAACAAATCTCAAACCATTACAAACCAAATGGAAATAAAAGAAATATTACACATACTATGAGTAATTGAATTAATCATTCCTTATCAACCCAAGAACCCAACATAAAGAAGCAATTGAATAGAAAATAAGTGATTTAGATACGAAGAGTATTTCAAAGGTACCTTCTTTACTGACCAAACACATATTCCTTAAAACCCAACTAAAAGTAAGAAACTACATGAGACATAACATGATTAGTTGAAATGTTAATATCTTGTTAATCGAATACTAAACCCTAATAAACCAAATAAAAATAAATAAGTACATTACGTAAAATGAGTAGTTGAAATGTCTAGTCTGGGTTGGTCAAAGCCATAGTCATGGGAAAGCAAATAGTTAGGAAATTAAGTACATTACATGAGTTAAGTAGTTGAAATATTCATTCCTTGATGGATAAAAACCTAGTAATTAGACTAAAAAAGATGACTAAATAAATGCTTCTTATAAAATTAGTAGTTGAAAATAGAAACGCTTCTTGATCAAAGACTAAATCGAAAGAAAATAAATAAACATGTAAGAAGTAGATTACATAATATGATTTGCTGAAAGGTCCGATCCATGTTGACCAAATACTTAGTCATTAAAAAACAAAGGAAGAGAAAGAAACTACGTTATTTTATATAAGTATTTGAAAGGTCTATCCCATTTAAGCTTATTTCCAAACCATAATAAACTTAATGAAAATAAAGGAATATTATACATACTATGAGTATTTGAAAGGATTAAACTTTATCGACCAAAGATTTACAAAAAAAGAAGCAAATAAAGAGAAAACTAGTGCTTTAGATGATATGAGTAGATGAGATATCCCTTCCTTATTGACTAAAGACCTAGCCATTAGGAACCAAATGAAAGAAAGAAAATACCTTACATATAACATTAGTAGTTGAAAGGTCCTTCCTTGTGAACCCTAATATACCAAATAAAGATGAAAAAAAGTTCATTACATAAAATGATTAGTCCAAATTCCAGGCTCATGTTTATCAAAGACTTAACCATAAGAAACCAAATAAAGAGGAAATAAAGGACATTACATTATTTGTGTAGTTGAAAGGTGCATTCCTTGATGAACAAAGAACTAGTATTTGGAAACTAAATAAAGATGAAGTAAATACATTACATAACATTTGTAGTTGAAAAGAGAATCCCTTGTTGATCAACGACTTAATCATAAGAAACAAAATAAACATGTAAGAATTACTTTACATAATATGATTGTTGAAACATGTGGTCCTTGTTGACTAAAGACTTAGTTATTAAAAACCAAATAAAGAGAAAGAAACTAATTAAATGATATTGGTAGTTGAAATGTCCATCCCGATTAAACCAAACACAAACCATAATAAACCAAATCAAAAGAAAGGAAATATTAAACATATTCTGATCAGTCGAATAGAACAAACCTTATCGAACAAAGACTCGACCATAAAGAAGAAAATGAAGAAAAATACGTGCTTTACATACTATGAGTAATTAAAAGGTTCCTTCTTTATTGACCAAAGGCATAGTTTTCCGAAACCAAATGAAAGAAACAAACTACATTACATTATGTGTGTAGTTGAAAAGTTCATACCTTGTTAATAAAATATATATAACCCTAAAAAACCAATTAAAGAGAAGCATAGTACATTACACATATTAAGAAGTTGAAATGTATGACCCTTGTAGATCAAAGACTTACATTAAGAATCCAAATAAAAATGAAAGAATGTACGTTACAAACTTTGAGAAGTTGAAAGGTCAATAACTTAATGAACAAAGACCTAGTAATAAGAAACTAAATAAATATAAAAGAAATACATTACATAACATTAGTAATTGAATAGTGAACCCCTTGTCGGTCAGAGACTTAAAGGTAAGAAACCAAATAAATATGTAAGAAGTAGTAAACTAATATAATGAGTTGAAAGGTCAGAGTCTTAGTCATCAAAATCAAAATAAATAGATAGCAACTACACTGTAAAATAAGAGTAGTTTAAAGGTCCTTTCCATGTAAAACAAATCTCAAACCATTACAAACCAAATGGAAATAAAAGAAATATTACACATACTATGAGTAATTGAATTAATCATTCCTTATCAACCCAAGAACCCAACATAAAGAAGCAATTGAATAGAAAATAAGTGATTTAGATACGAAGAGTATTTCAAAGGTACCTTCTTTACTGACCAAACACCTATTCCTTAAAACCCAACTAAAAGTAAGAAACTACATGAGACATAACATGATTAGTTGAAATGTTAATATCTTGTTAATCGAATACTAAACCCTAATAAACCAAATAAAAATAAATAAGTACATTACGTAAAATGAGTAGTTGAAATGTCTAGTCTGGGTTGGTCAAAGCCATAGTCATGGGAAAGCAAATAGTTAGGAAATTAAGTACATTACATGAGTTAAGTAGTTGAAATATTCATTCCTTGATGGATAAAAACCTAGTAATTAGACTAAAAAAGATGACTAAATAAATGCTTCTTATAAAATTAGTAGTTGAAAATAGAAACGCTTCTTGATCAAAGACTAAATCGAAAGAAAATAAATAAACATGTAAGAAGTAGATTACATAATATGATTTGCTGAAAGGTCCGATCCATGTTGACCAAATACTTAGTCATTAAAAAACAAAGGAAGAGAAAGAAACTACGTTATTTTATATAAGTATTTGAAAGGTCTATCCCATTTAAGCTTATTTCCAAACCATAATAAACTTAATGAAAATAAAGGAATATTATACATACTATGAGTATTTGAAAGGATTAAACTTTATCGACCAAAGATTTACAAAAAAAGAAGCAAATAAAGAGAAAACTAGTGCTTTAGATGATATTAGTAGATGAGATATCCCTTCCTTATTGACTAAAGACCTAGCCATTAGGAACCAAATGAAAGAAAGAAAATACCTTACATATAACATTAGTAGTTGAAAGGTCCTTCCTTGTGAACCCTAATATACCAAATAAAGATGAAAAAAAGTTCATTACATAAAATGATTAGTCCAAATTCCAGGCTCATGTTTATCAAAGACTTAACCATAAGAAACCAAATAAAGAGGAAATAAAGGACATTACATTATTTGTGTAGTTGAAAGGTGCATTCCTTGATGAACAAAGAACTAGTATTTGGAAACTAAATAAAGATGAAGTAAATACATTACATAACATTTGTAGTTGAAAAGAGAATCCCTTGTTGATCAACGACTTAATCATAAGAAACAAAATAAACATGTAAGAATTACTTTACATAATATGATTGTTGAAACATGTGGTCCTTGTTGACTAAAGACTTAGTTATTAAAAACCAAATAAAGAGAAAGAAACTAATTAAATGATATTGGTAGTTGAAATGTCCATCCCGATTAAACCAAACACAAACCATAATAAACCAAATCAAAAGAAAGGAAATATTAAACATATTCTGATCAGTCGAATAGAACAAACCTTATCGAACAAAGACTCGACCATAAAGAAGAAAATGAAGAAAAATACGTGCTTTACATACTATGAGTAATTAAAAGGTTCCTTCTTTATTGACCAAAGGCATAGTTTTCCGAAACCAAATGAAAGAAACAAACTACATTACATTATGTGTGTAGTTGAAAAGTTCATACCTTGTTAATAAAATATATATAACCCTAAAAAACCAATTAAAGAGAAGCATAGTACATTACACATATTAAGAAGTTGAAATGTATGACCCTTGTAGATCAAAGACTTACATTAAGAATCCAAATAAAAATGAAAGAATGTACGTTACAAACTTTGAGAAGTTGAAAGGTCAATAACTTAATGAACAAAGACCTAGTAATAAGAAACTAAATAAATATAAAAGAAATACATTACATAACATTAGTAATTGAATAGTGAACCCCTTGTCGGTCAGAGACTTAAAGGTAAGAAACCAAATAAATATGTAAGAAGTAGTAAACTAATATAATGAGTTGAAAGGTCAGAGTCTTAGTCATCAAAATCAAAATAAATAGATAGCAACTACACTGTAAAATAAGAGTAGTTTAAAGGTCCTTTCCATGTAAAACAAATCTCAAACCATTACAAACCAAATGGAAATAAAAGAAATATTACACATACTATGAGTAATTGAATTAATCATTCCTTATCAACCCAAGAACCCAACATAAAGAAGCAATTGAATAGAAAATAAGTGATTTAGATACGAAGAGTATTTCAAAGGTACCTTCTTTACTGACCAAACACCTATTCCTTAAAACCCAACTAAAAGTAAGAAACTACATGAGACATAACATGATTAGTTGAAATGTTAATATCTTGTTAATCGAATACTAAACCCTAATAAACCAAATAAAAATAAATAAGTACATTACGTAAAATGAGTAGTTGAAATGTCTAGTCTGGGTTGGTCAAAGCCATAGTCATGGGAAAGCAAATAGTTAGGAAATTAAGTACATTACATGAGTTAAGTAGTTGAAATATTCATTCCTTGATGGATAAAAACCTAGTAATTAGACTAAAAAAGATGACTAAATAAATGCTTCTTATAAAATTAGTAGTTGAAAATAGAAACGCTTCTTGATCAAAGACTAAATCGAAAGAAAATAAATAAACATGTAAGAAGTAGATTACATAATATGATTTGCTGAAAGGTCCGATCCATGTTGACCAAATACTTAGTCATTAAAAAACAAAGGAAGAGAAAGAAACTACGTTATTTTATATAAGTATTTGAAAGGTCTATCCCATTTAAGCTTATTTCCAAACCATAATAAACTTAATGAAAATAAAGGAATATTATACATACTATGAGTATTTGAAAGGATTAAACTTTATCGACCAAAGATTTACAAAAAAAGAAGCAAATAAAGAGAAAACGAGTGCTTTAGATGATATGAGTAGATGAGATATCCCTTCCTTATTGACTAAAGACCTAGCCATTAGGAACCAAATGAAAGAAAGAAAATACCTTACATATAACATTAGTAGTTGAAAGGTCCTTCCTTGTGAACCCTAATATACCAAATAAAGATGAAAAAAAGTTCATTACATAAAATGATTAGTCCAAATTCCAGGCTCATGTTTATCAAAGACTTAACCATAAGAAACCAAATAAAGAGGAAATAAAGGACATTACATTATTTGTGTAGTTGAAAGGTGCATTCCTTGATGAACAAAGAACTAGTATTTGGAAACTAAATAAAGATGAAGTAAATACATTACATAACATTTGTAGTTGAAAAGAGAATCCCTTGTTGATCAACGACTTAATCATAAGAAACAAAATAAACATGTAAGAATTACTTTACATAATATGATTGTTGAAACATGTGGTCCTTGTTGACTAAAGACTTAGTTATTAAAAACCAAATAAAGAGAAAGAAACTAATTAAATGATATTGGTAGTTGAAATGTCCATCCCGATTAAACCAAACACAAACCATAATAAACCAAATCAAAAGAAAGGAAATATTAAACATATTATGATCAGTCGAATAGAACAAACCTTATCGAACAAAGACTCGACCATAAAGAAGAAAATGAAGAAAAATACGTGCTTTACATACTATGAGTAATTAAAAGGTTCCTTCTTTATTGACCAAAGGCATAGTTTTCCGAAACCAAATGAAAGAAACAAACTACATTACATTATGTGTGTAGTTGAAAAGTTCATACCTTGTTAATAAAATATATATAACCCTAAAAAACCATTTAAAGAGAAGCATAGTACATTACACATATTAAGAAGTTTAAATGTATGACCCTTGTAGATCAAAGACTTACATTAAGAATCCAAATAAAAATGAAAGAATGTACGTTACAAACTTTGAGAAGTTGAAAGGTCAATAACTTAATGAACAAAGACCTAGTAATAAGAAACTAAATAAATATAAAAGAAATACATTACATAACATTAGTAATTGAATAGTGAACCCCTTGTCGGTCAGAGACTTAAAGGTAAGAAACCAAATAAATATGTAAGAAGTAGTAAACTAATATAATGAGTTGAAAGGTCAGAGTCTTAGTCATCAAAATCAAAATAAATAGATAGCAACTACACTGTAAAATAAGAGTAGTTTAAAGGTCCTTTCCATGTAAAACAAATCTCAAACCATTACAAACCAAATGGAAATAAAAGAAATATTACACATACTATGAGTAATTGAATTAATCATTCCTTATCAACCCAAGAACCCAACATAAAGAAGCAATTGAATAGAAAATAAGTGATTTAGATACGAAGAGTATTTCAAAGGTACCTTCTTTACTGACCAAACACCTATTCCTTAAAACCCAACTAAAAGTAAGAAACTACATGAGACATAACATGATTAGTTGAAATGTTAATATCTTGTTAATCGAATACTAAACCCTAATAAACCAAATAAAAATAAATAAGTACATTACGTAAAATGAGTAGTTGAAATGTCTAGTCTGGGTTGGTCAAAGCCATAGTCATGGGAAAGCAAATAGTTAGGAAATTAAGTACATTACATGAGTTAAGTAGTTGAAATATTCATTCCTTGATGGATAAAAACCTAGTAATTAGACTAAAAAAGATGACTAAATAAATGCTTCTTATAAAATTAGTAGTTGAAAATAGAAACGCTTCTTGATCAAAGACTAAATCGAAAGAAAATAAATAAACATGTAAGAAGTAGATTACATAATATGATTTGCTGAAAGGTCCGATCCATGTTGACCAAATACTTAGTCATTAAAAAACAAAGGAAGAGAAAGAAACTACGTTATTTTATATAAGTATTTGAAAGGTCTATCCCATTTAAGCTTATTTCCAAACCATAATAAACTTAATGAAAATAAAGGAATATTATACATACTATGAGTATTTGAAAGGATTAAACTTTATCGACCAAAGATTTACAAAAAAAGAAGCAAATAAAGAGAAAACGAGTGCTTTAGATGATATGAGTAGATGAGATATCCCTTCCTTATTGACTAAAGACCTAGCCATTAGGAACCAAATGAAAGAAAGAAAATACCTTACATATAACATTAGTAGTTGAAAGGTCCTTCCTTGTGAACCCTAATATACCAAATAAAGATGAAAAAAAGTTCATTACATAAAATGATTAGTCCAAATTCCAGGCTCATGTTTATCAAAGACTTAACCATAAGAAACCAAATAAAGAGGAAATAAAGGACATTACATTATTTGTGTAGTTGAAAGGTGCATTCCTTGATGAACAAAGAACTAGTATTTGGAAACTAAATAAAGATGAAGTAAATACATTACATAACATTTGTAGTTGAAAAGAGAATCCCTTGTTGATCAACGACTTAATCATAAGAAACAAAATAAACATGTAAGAATTACTTTACATAATATGATTGTTGAAACATGTGGTCCTTGTTGACTAAAGACTTAGTTATTAAAAACCAAATAAAGAGAAAGAAACTAATTAAATGATATTGGTAGTTGAAATGTCCATCCCGATTAAACCAAACACAAACCATAATAAACCAAATCAAAAGAAAGGAAATATTAAACATATTATGATCAGTCGAATAGAACAAACCTTATCGAACAAAGACTCGACCATAAAGAAGAAAATGAAGAAAAATACGTGCTTTACATACTATGAGTAATTAAAAGGTTCCTTCTTTATTGACCAAAGGCATAGTTTTCCGAAACCAAATGAAAGAAACAAACTACATTACATTATGTGTGTAGTTGAAAAGTTCATACCTTGTTAATAAAATATATATAACCCTAAAAAACCATTTAAAGAGAAGCATAGTACATTACACATATTAAGAAGTTTAAATGTATGACCCTTGTAGATCAAAGACTTACATTAAGAATCCAAATAAAAATGAAAGAATGTACGTTACAAACTTTGAGAAGTTGAAAGGTCAATAACTTAATGAACAAAGACCTAGTAATAAGAAACTAAATAAATATAAAAGAAATACATTACATAACATTAGTAATTGAATAGTGAACCCCTTGTCGGTCAGAGACTTAAAGGTAAGAAACCAAATAAATATGTAAGAAGTAGTAAACTAATATAATGAGTTGAAAGGTCAGAGTCTTAGTCATCAAAATCAAAATAAATAGATAGCAACTACACTGTAAAATAAGAGTAGTTTAAAGGTCCTTTCCATGTAAAACAAATCTCAAACCATTACAAACCAAATGGAAATAAAAGAAATATTACACATACTATGAGTAATTGAATTAATCATTCCTTATCAACCCAAGAACCCAACATAAAGAAGCAATTGAATAGAAAATAAGTGATTTAGATACGAAGAGTATTTCAAAGGTACCTTCTTTACTGACCAAACACCTATTCCTTAAAACCCAACTAAAAGTAAGAAACTACATGAGACATAACATGATTAGTTGAAATGTTAATATCTTGTTAATCGAATACTAAACCCTAATAAACCAAATAAAAATAAATAAGTACATTACGTAAAATGAGTAGTTGAAATGTCTAGTCTGGGTTGGTCAAAGCCATAATCATGGGAAAGCAAATAGTTAGGAAATTAAGTACATTACATGAGTTAAGTAGTTGAAATATTCATTCCTTGATGGATAAAAACCTAGTAATTAGACTAAAAAAGATGACTAAATAAATGCTTCTTATAAAATTAGTAGTTGAAAATAGAAACGCCTCTTGATCAAAGACTAAATCGAAAGAAAATAAATAAACATGTAAGAAGTAGATTACATAATATGATTTGCTGAAAGGTCCGATCCATGTTGACCAAATACTTAGTCATTAAAAAATAAAGGAAGAGAAAGAAACTACGTTATTTTATATAAGTATTTGAAAGGTCTATCCCATTTAAGCTTATTTCCAAACCATAATAAACTTAATGAAAATAAATGAATGTTATACATACTATGAGTATTTGAAAGGATTAAACTTTATCGACCAAAGATTTACAAAAAAAGAAGCAAATAAAGAGAAAACGAGTGCTTTAGATGATATGAGTAGATGAGATATCCCTTCCTTATTGACTAAAGACCTAGCCATTAGGAACCAAATGAAAGAAAGAAAATACCTTACATATAACATTAGTAGTTGAAAGGTCCTTCCTTGTGAACCCTAATATACCAAATAAAGATGAAAAAAAGTTCATTACATAAAATGATTAGTCCAAATTCCAGGCTCATGTTTATCAAAGACTTAACCATAAGAAACCAAATAAAGAGGAAATAAAGGACATTACATTATTTGTGTAGTTGAAAGGTGCATTCCTTGATGAACAAAGAACTAGTATTTGGAAACTAAATAAAGATGAAGTAAATACATTACATAACATTTGTAGTTGAAAAGAGAATCCCTTGTTGATCAACGACTTAATCATAAGAAACAAAATAAACATGTAAGAATTACTTTACATAATATGATTGTTGAAACATGTGGTCCTTGTTGACTAAAGACTTAGTTATTAAAAACCAAATAAAGAGAAAGAAACTAATTAAATGATATTGGTAGTTGAAATGTCCATCCCGATTAAACCAAACACAAACCATAATAAACCAAATCAAAAGAAAGGAAATATTAAACATATTATGATCAGTCGAATAGAACAAACCTTATCGAACAAAGACTCGACCATAAAGAAGAAAATGAAGAAAAATACGTGCTTTACATACTATGAGTAATTAAAAGGTTCCTTCTTTATTGACCAAAGGCATAGTTTTCCGAAACCAAATGAAAGAAACAAACTACATTACATTATGTGTGTAGTTGAAAAGTTCATACCTTGTTAATAAAATATATATAACCCTAAAAAACCATTTAAAGAGAAGCATAGTACATTACACATATTAAGAAGTTTAAATGTATGACCCTTGTAGATCAAAGACTTACATTAAGAATCCAAATAAAAATGAAAGAATGTACGTTACAAACTTTGAGAAGTTGAAAGGTCAATAACTTAATGAACAAAGACCTAGTAATAAGAAACTAAATAAATATAAAAGAAATACATTACATAACATTAGTAATTGAATAGTGAACCCCTTGTCGGTCAGAGACTTAAAGGTAAGAAACCAAATAAATATGTAAGAAGTAGTAAACTAATATAATGAGTTGAAAGGTCAGAGTCTTAGTCATCAAAATCAAAATAAATAGATAGCAACTACACTGTAAAATAAGAGTAGTTTAAAGGTCCTTTCCATGTAAAACAAATCTCAAACCATTACAAACCAAATGGAAATAAAAGAAATATTACACATACTATGAGTAATTGAATTAATCATTCCTTATCAACCCAAGAACCCAACATAAAGAAGCAATTGAATAGAAAATAAGTGATTTAGATACGAAGAGTATTTCAAAGGTACCTTCTTTACTGACCAAACACCTATTCCTTAAAACCCAACTAAAAGTAAGAAACTACATGAGACATAACATGATTAGTTGAAATGTTAATATCTTGTTAATCGAATACTAAACCCTAATAAACCAAATAAAAATAAATAAGTACATTACGTAAAATGAGTAGTTGAAATGTCTAGTCTGGGTTGGTCAAAGCCATAATCATGGGAAAGCAAATAGTTAGGAAATTAAGTACATTACATGAGTTAAGTAGTTGAAATATTCATTCCTTGATGGATAAAAACCTAGTAATTAGACTAAAAAAGATGACTAAATAAATGCTTCTTATAAAATTAGTAGTTGAAAATAGAAACGCCTCTTGATGAAAGACTAAATCGAAAGAAAATAAATAAACATGTAAGAAGTAGATTACATAATATGATTTGCTGAAAGGTCCGATCCATGTTGACCAAATACTTAGTCATTAAAAAATAAAGGAAGAGAAAGAAACTACGTTATTTTATATAAGTATTTGAAAGGTCTATCCCATTTAAGCTTATTTCCAAACCATAATAAACTTAATGAAAATAAATGAATGTTATACATACTATGAGTATTTGAAAGGATTAAACTTTATCGACCAAAGATTTACAAAAAAAGAAGCAAATAAAGAGAAAACGAGTGCTTTAGATGATATGAGTAGATGAGATATCCCTTCCTTATTGACTAAAGACCTAGCCATTAGGAACCAAATGAAAGAAAGAAAATACCTTACATATAACATTAGTAGTTGAAAGGTCCTTCCTTGTGAACCCTAATATACCAAATAAAGATGAAAAAAAGTTCATTACATAAAATGATTAGTCCAAATTCCAGGCTCACGTTTATCAAAGACTTAACCATAAGAAACCAAATAAAGAGGAAATAAAGGACATTACATTATTTGTGTAGTTGAAAGGTGCATTCCTTGATGAACAAAGAACTAGTATTTGGAAACTAAATAAAGATGAAGTAAATACATTACATAACATTTGTAGTTGAAAAGAGAATCCCTTGTTGATCAACGACTTAATCATAAGAAACAAAATAAACATGTAAGAATTACTTTACATAATATGATTGTTGAAACATGTGGTCCTTGTTGACTAAAGACTTAGTTATTAAAAACCAAATAAAGAGAAAGAAACTAATTAAATGATATTGGTAGTTGAAATGTCCATCCCGATTAAACCAAACACAAACCATAATAAACCAAATCAAAAGAAAGGAAATATTAAACATATTCTGATCAGTCGAATAGAACAAACCTTATCGAACAAAGACTCGACCATAAAGAAGAAAATGAAGAAAAATACGTGCTTTACATACTATGAGTAATTAAAAGGTTCCTTCTTTATTGACCAAAGGCATAGTTTTCCGAAACCAAATGAAAGAAACAAACTACATTACATTATGTGTGTAGTTGAAAAGTTCATACCTTGTTAATAAAATATATATAACCCTAAAAAACCAATTAAAGAGAAGCATAGTACATTACACATATTAAGAAGTTGAAATGTATGACCCTTGTAGATCAAAGACTTACATTAAGAATCCAAATAAAAATGAAAGAATGTACGTTACAAACTTTGAGAAGTTGAAAGGTCAATAACTTAATGAACAAAGACCTAGTAATAAGAAACTAAATAAATATAAAAGAAATACATTACATAACATTAGTAATTGAATAGTGAACCCCTTGTCGGTCAGAGACTTAAAGGTAAGAAACCAAATAAATATGTAAGAAGTAGTAAACTAATATAATGAGTTGAAAGGTCAGAGTCTTAGTCATCAAAATCAAAATAAATAGATAGCAACTACACTGTAAAATAAGAGTAGTTTAAAGGTCCTTTCCATGTAAAACAAATCTCAAACCATTACAAACCAAATGGAAATAAAAGAAATATTACACATACTATGAGTAATTGAATTAATCATTCCTTATCAACCCAAGAACCCAACATAAAGAAGCAATTGAATAGAAAATAAGTGATTTAGATACGAAGAGTATTTCAAAGGTACCTTCTTTACTGACCAAACACCTATTCCTTAAAACCCAACTAAAAGTAAGAAACTACATGAGACATAACATGATTAGTTGAAATGTTAATATCTTGTTAATCGAATACTAAACCCTAATAAACCAAATAAAAATAAATAAGTACATTACGTAAAATGAGTAGTTGAAATGTCTAGTCTGGGTTGGTCAAAGCCATAATCATGGGAAAGCAAATAGTTAGGAAATTAAGTACATTACATGAGTTAAGTAGTTGAAATATTCATTCCTTGATGGATAAAAACCTAGTAATTAGACTAAAAAAGATGACTAAATAAATGCTTCTTATAAAATTAGTAGTTGAAAATAGAAACGCCTCTTGATCAAAGACTAAATCGAAAGAAAATAAATAAACATGTAAGAAGTAGATTACATAATATGATTTGCTGAAAGGTCCGATCCATGTTGACCAAATACTTAGTCATTAAAAAATAAAGGAAGAGAAAGAAACTACGTTATTTTATATAAGTATTTGAAAGGTCTATCCCATTTAAGCTTATTTCCAAACCATAATAAACTTAATGAAAATAAATGAATGTTATACATACTATGAGTATTTGAAAGGATTAAACTTTATCGACCAAAGATTTACAAAAAAAGAAGCAAATAAAGAGAAAACGAGTGCTTTAGATGATATGAGTAGATGAGATATCCCTTCCTTATTGACTAAAGACCTAGCCATTAGGAACCAAATGAAAGAAAGAAAATACCTTACATATAACATTAGTAGTTGAAAGGTCCTTCCTTGTGAACCCTAATATACCAAATAAAGATGAAAAAAAGTTCATTACATAAAATGATTAGTCCAAATTCCAGGCTCACGTTTATCAAAGACTTAACCATAAGAAACCAAATAAAGAGGAAATAAAGGACATTACATTATTTGTGTAGTTGAAAGGTGCATTCCTTGATGAACAAAGAACTAGTATTTGGAAACTAAATAAAGATGAAGTAAATACATTACATAACATTTGTAGTTGAAAAGAGAATCCCTTGTTGATCAACGACTTAATCATAAGAAACAAAATAAACATGTAAGAATTACTTTACATAATATGATTGTTGAAACATGTGGTCCTTGTTGACTAAAGACTTAGTTATTAAAAACCAAATAAAGAGAAAGAAACTAATTAAATGATATTGGTAGTTGAAATGTCCATCCCGATTAAACCAAACACAAACCATAATAAACCAAATCAAAAGAAAGGAAATATTAAACATATTCTGATCAGTCGAATAGAACAAACCTTATCGAACAAAGACTCGACCATAAAGAAGAAAATGAAGAAAAATACGTGCTTTACATACTATGAGTAATTAAAAGGTTCCTTCTTTATTGACCAAAGGCATAGTTTTCCGAAACCAAATGAAAGAAACAAACTACATTACATTATGTGTGTAGTTGAAAAGTTCATACCTTGTTAATAAAATATATATAACCCTAAAAAACCAATTAAAGAGAAGCATAGTACATTACACATATTAAGAAGTTGAAATGTATGACCCTTGTAGATCAAAGACTTACATTAAGAATCCAAATAAAAATGAAAGAATGTACGTTACAAACTTTGAGAAGTTGAAAGGTCAATAACTTAATGAACAAAGACCTAGTAATAAGAAACTAAATAAATATAAAAGAAATACATTACATAACATTAGTAATTGAATAGTGAACCCCTTGTCGGTCAGAGACTTAAAGGTAAGAAACCAAATAAATATGTAAGAAGTAGTAAACTAATATAATGAGTTGAAAGGTCAGAGTCTTAGTCATCAAAATCAAAATAAATAGATAGCAACTACACTGTAAAATAAGAGTAGTTTAAAGGTCCTTTCCATGTAAAACAAATCTCAAACCATTACAAACCAAATGGAAATAAAAGAAATATTACACATACTATGAGTAATTGAATTAATCATTCCTTATCAACCCAAGAACCCAACATAAAGAAGCAATTGAATAGAAAATAAGTGATTTAGATACGAAGAGTATTTCAAAGGTACCTTCTTTACTGACCAAACACCTATTCCTTAAAACCCAACTAAAAGTAAGAAACTACATGAGACATAACATGATTAGTTGAAATGTTAATATCTTGTTAATCGAATACTAAACCCTAATAAACCAAATAAAAATAAATAAGTACATTACGTAAAATGAGTAGTTGAAATGTCTAGTCTGGGTTGGTCAAAGCCATAATCATGGGAAAGCAAATAGTTAGGAAATTAAGTACATTACATGAGTTAAGTAGTTGAAATATTCATTCCTTGATGGATAAAAACCTAGTAATTAGACTAAAAAAGATGACTAAATAAATGCTTCTTATAAAATTAGTAGTTGAAAATAGAAACGCCTCTTGATGAAAGACTAAATCGAAAGAAAATAAATAAACATGTAAGAAGTAGATTACATAATATGATTTGCTGAAAGGTCCGATCCATGTTGACCAAATACTTAGTCATTAAAAAATAAAGGAAGAGAAAGAAACTACGTTATTTTATATAAGTATTTGAAAGGTCTATCCCATTTAAGCTTATTTCCAAACCATAATAAACTTAATGAAAATAAATGAATGTTATACATACTATGAGTATTTGAAAGGATTAAACTTTATCGACCAAAGATTTACAAAAAAAGAAGCAAATAAAGAGAAAATGAGTGCTTTAGATGATATGAGTAGATGAGATATCCCTTCCTTATTGACTAAAGACCTAGCCATTAGGAACCAAATGAAAGAAAGAAAATACCTTACATATAACATTAGTAGTTGAAAGGTCCTTCCTTGTGAACCCTAATATACCAAATAAAGATGAAAAAAAGTTCATTACATAAAATGATTAGTCCAAATTCCAGGCTCACGTTTATCAAAGACTTAACCATAAGAAACCAAATAAAGAGGAAATAAAGGACATTACATTATTTGTGTAGTTGAAAGGTGCATTCCTTGATGAACAAAGAACTAGTATTTGGAAACTAAATAAAGATGAAGTAAATACATTACATAACATTTGTAGTTGAAAAGAGAATCCCTTGTTGATCAACGACTTAATCATAAGAAACAAAATAAACATGTAAGAATTACTTTACATAATATGATTGTTGAAACATGTGGTCCTTGTTGACTAAAGACTTAGTTATTAAAAACCAAATAAAGAGAAAGAAACTAATTAAATGATATTGGTAGTTGAAATGTCCATCCCGATTAAACCAAACACAAACCATAATAAACCAAATCAAAAGAAAGGAAATATTAAACATATTCTGATCAGTCGAATAGAACAAACCTTATCGAACAAAGACTCGACCATAAAGAAGAAAATGAAGAAAAATACGTGCTTTACATACTATGAGTAATTAAAAGGTTCCTTCTTTATTGACCAAAGGCATAGTTTTCCGAAACCAAATGAAAGAAACAAACTACATTACATTATGTGTGTAGTTGAAAAGTTCATACCTTGTTAATAAAATATATATAACCCTAAAAAACCAATTAAAGAGAAGCATAGTACATTACACATATTAAGAAGTTGAAATGTATGACCCTTGTAGATCAAAGACTTACATTAAGAATCCAAATAAAAATGAAAGAATGTACGTTACAAACTTTGAGAAGTTGAAAGGTCAATAACTTAATGAACAAAGACCTAGTAATAAGAAACTAAATAAATATAAAAGAAATACATTACATAACATTAGTAATTGAATAGTGAACCCCTTGTCGGTCAGAGACTTAAAGGTAAGAAACCAAATAAATATGTAAGAAGTAGTAAACTAATATAATGAGTTGAAAGGTCAGAGTCTTAGTCATCAAAATCAAAATAAATAGATAGCAACTACACTGTAAAATAAGAGTAGTTTAAAGGTCCTTTCCATGTAAAACAAATCTCAAACCATTACAAACCAAATGGAAATAAAAGAAATATTACACATACTATGAGTAATTGAATTAATCATTCCTTATCAACCCAAGAACCCAACATAAAGAAGCAATTGAATAGAAAATAAGTGATTTAGATACGAAGAGTATTTCAAAGGTACCTTCTTTACTGACCAAACACCTATTCCTTAAAACCCAACTAAAAGTAAGAAACTACATGAGACATAACATGATTAGTTGAAATGTTAATATCTTGTTAATCGAATACTAAACCCTAATAAACCAAATAAAAATAAATAAGTACATTACGTAAAATGAGTAGTTGAAATGTCTAGTCTGGGTTGGTCAAAGCCATAATCATGGGAAAGCAAATAGTTAGGAAATTAAGTACATTACATGAGTTAAGTAGTTGAAATATTCATTCCTTGATGGATAAAAACCTAGTAATTAGACTAAAAAAGATGACTAAATAAATGCTTCTTATAAAATTAGTAGTTGAAAATAGAAACGCCTCTTGATCAAAGACTAAATCGAAAGAAAATAAATAAACATGTAAGAAGTAGATTACATAATATGATTTGCTGAAAGGTCCGATCCATGTTGACCAAATACTTAGTCATTAAAAAATAAAGGAAGAGAAAGAAACTACGTTATTTTATATAAGTATTTGAAAGGTCTATCCCATTTAAGCTTATTTCCAAACCATAATAAACTTAATGAAAATAAATGAATGTTATACATACTATGAGTATTTGAAAGGATTAAACTTTATCGACCAAAGATTTACAAAAAAAGAAGCAAATAAAGAGAAAACGAGTGCTTTAGATGATATGAGTAGATGAGATATCCCTTCCTTATTGACTAAAGACCTAGCCATTAGGAACCAAATGAAAGAAAGAAAATACCTTACATATAACATTAGTAGTTGAAAGGTCCTTCCTTGTGAACCCTAATATACCAAATAAAGATGAAAAAAAGTTCATTACATAAAATGATTAGTCCAAATTCCAGGCTCACGTTTATCAAAGACTTAACCATAAGAAACCAAATAAAGAGGAAATAAAGGACATTACATTATTTGTGTAGTTGAAAGGTGCATTCCTTGATGAACAAAGAACTAGTATTTGGAAACTAAATAAAGATGAAGTAAATACATTACATAACATTTGTAGTTGAAAAGAGAATCCCTTGTTGATCAACGACTTAATCATAAGAAACAAAATAAACATGTAAGAATTACTTTACATAATATGATTGTTGAAACATGTGGTCCTTGTTGACTAAAGACTTAGTTATTAAAAACCAAATAAAGAGAAAGAAACTAATTAAATGATATTGGTAGTTGAAATGTCCATCCCGATTAAACCAAACACAAACCATAATAAACCAAATCAAAAGAAAGGAAATATTAAACATATTCTGATCAGTCGAATAGAACAAACCTTATCGAACAAAGACTCGACCATAAAGAAGAAAATGAAGAAAAATACGTGCTTTACATACTATGAGTAATTAAAAGGTTCCTTCTTTATTGACCAAAGGCATAGTTTTCCGAAACCAAATGAAAGAAACAAACTACATTACATTATGTGTGTAGTTGAAAAGTTCATACCTTGTTAATAAAATATATATAACCCTAAAAAACCAATTAAAGAGAAGCATAGTACATTACACATATTAAGAAGTTGAAATGTATGACCCTTGTAGATCAAAGACTTACATTAAGAATCCAAATAAAAATGAAAGAATGTACGTTACAAACTTTGAGAAGTTGAAAGGTCAATAACTTAATGAACAAAGACCTAGTAATAAGAAACTAAATAAATATAAAAGAAATACATTACATAACATTAGTAATTGAATAGTGAACCCCTTGTCGGTCAGAGACTTAAAGGTAAGAAACCAAATAAATATGTAAGAAGTAGTAAACTAATATAATGAGTTGAAAGGTCAGAGTCTTAGTCATCAAAATCAAAATAAATAGATAGCAACTACACTGTAAAATAAGAGTAGTTTAAAGGTCCTTTCCATGTAAAACAAATCTCAAACCATTACAAACCAAATGGAAATAAAAGAAATATTACACATACTATGAGTAATTGAATTAATCATTCCTTATCAACCCAAGAACCCAACATAAAGAAGCAATTGAATAGAAAATAAGTGATTTAGATACGAAGAGTATTTCAAAGGTACCTTCTTTACTGACCAAACACCTATTCCTTAAAACCCAACTAAAAGTAAGAAACTACATGAGACATAACATGATTAGTTGAAATGTTAATATCTTGTTAATCGAATACTAAACCCTAATAAACCAAATAAAAATAAATAAGTACATTACGTAAAATGAGTAGTTGAAATGTCTAGTCTGGGTTGGTCAAAGCCATAATCATGGGAAAGCAAATAGTTAGGAAATTAAGTACATTACATGAGTTAAGTAGTTGAAATATTCATTCCTTGATGGATAAAAACCTAGTAATTAGACTAAAAAAGATGACTAAATAAATGCTTCTTATAAAATTAGTAGTTGAAAATAGAAACGCCTCTTGATCAAAGACTAAATCGAAAGAAAATAAATAAACATGTAAGAAGTAGATTACATAATATGATTTGCTGAAAGGTCCGATCCATGTTGACCAAATACTTAGTCATTAAAAAATAAAGGAAGAGAAAGAAACTACGTTATTTTATATAAGTATTTGAAAGGTCTATCCCATTTAAGCTTATTTCCAAACCATAATAAACTTAATGAAAATAAATGAATGTTATACATACTATGAGTATTTGAAAGGATTAAACTTTATCGACCAAAGATTTACAAAAAAAGAAGCAAATAAAGAGAAAACGAGTGCTTTAGATGATATGAGTAGATGAGATATCCCTTCCTTATTGACTAAAGACCTAGCCATTAGGAACCAAATGAAAGAAAGAAAATACCTTACATATAACATTAGTAGTTGAAAGGTCCTTCCTTGTGAACCCTAATATACCAAATAAAGATGAAAAAAAGTTCATTACATAAAATGATTAGTCCAAATTCCAGGCTCACGTTTATCAAAGACTTAACCATAAGAAACCAAATAAAGAGGAAATAAAGGACATTACATTATTTGTGTAGTTGAAAGGTGCATTCCTTGATGAACAAAGAACTAGTATTTGGAAACTAAATAAAGATGAAGTAAATACATTACATAACATTTGTAGTTGAAAAGAGAATCCCTTGTTGATCAACGACTTAATCATAAGAAACAAAATAAACATGTAAGAATTACTTTACATAATATGATTGTTGAAACATGTGGTCCTTGTTGACTAAAAGACTTAGTTATTAAAAACCAAATAAAGAGAAAGAAACTAATTAAATGATATTGGTAGTTGAAATGTCCATCCCGATTAAACCAAACACAAACCATAATAAACCAAATCAAAAGAAAGGAAATATTAAACATATTCTGATCAGTCGAATAGAACAAACCTTATCGAACAAAGACTCGACCATAAAGAAGAAAATGAAGAAAAATACGTGCTTTACATACTATGAGTAATTAAAAGGTTCCTTCTTTATTGACCAAAGGCATAGTTTTCCGAAACCAAATGAAAGAAACAAACTACATTACATTATGTGTGTAGTTGAAAAGTTCATACCTTGTTAATAAAATATATATAACCCTAAAAAACCAATTAAAGAGAAGCATAGTACATTACACATATTAAGAAGTTGAAATGTATGACCCTTGTAGATCAAAGACTTACATTAAGAATCCAAATAAAAATGAAAGAATGTACGTTACAAACTTTGAGAAGTTGAAAGGTCAATAACTTAATGAACAAAGACCTAGTAATAAGAAACTAAATAAATATAAAAGAAATACATTACATAACATTAGTAATTGAATAGTGAACCCCTTGTCGGTCAGAGACTTAAAGGTAAGAAACCAAATAAATATGTAAGAAGTAGTAAACTAATATAATGAGTTGAAAGGTCAGAGTCTTAGTCATCAAAATCAAAATAAATAGATAGCAACTACACTGTAAAATAAGAGTAGTTTAAAGGTCCTTTCCATGTAAAACAAATCTCAAACCATTACAAACCAAATGGAAATAAAAGAAATATTACACATACTATGAGTAATTGAATTAATCATTCCTTATCAACCCAAGAACCCAACATAAAGAAGCAATTGAATAGAAAATAAGTGATTTAGATACGAAGAGTATTTCAAAGGTACCTTCTTTACTGACCAAACACCTATTCCTTAAAACCCAACTAAAAGTAAGAAACTACATGAGACATAACATGATTAGTTGAAATGTTAATATCTTGTTAATCGAATACTAAACCCTAATAAACCAAATAAAAATAAATAAGTACATTACGTAAAATGAGTAGTTGAAATGTCTAGTCTGGGTTGGTCAAAGCCATAATCATGGGAAAGCAAATAGTTAGGAAATTAAGTACATTACATGAGTTAAGTAGTTGAAATATTCATTCCTTGATGGATAAAAACCTAGTAATTAGACTAAAAAAGATGACTAAATAAATGCTTCTTATAAAATTAGTAGTTGAAAATAGAAACGCCTCTTGATCAAAGACTAAATCGAAAGAAAATAAATAAACATGTAAGAAGTAGATTACATAATATGATTTGCTGAAAGGTCCGATCCATGTTGACCAAATACTTAGTCATTAAAAAATAAAGGAAGAGAAAGAAACTACGTTATTTTATATAAGTATTTGAAAGGTCTATCCCATTTAAGCTTATTTCCAAACCATAATAAACTTAATGAAAATAAATGAATGTTATACATACTATGAGTATTTGAAAGGATTAAACTTTATCGACCAAAGATTTACAAAAAAAGAAGCAAATAAAGAGAAAACGAGTGCTTTAGATGATATGAGTAGATGAGATATCCCTTCCTTATTGACTAAAGACCTAGCCATTAGGAACCAAATGAAAGAAAGAAAATACCTTACATATAACATTAGTAGTTGAAAGGTCCTTCCTTGTGAACCCTAATATACCAAATAAAGATGAAAAAAAGTTCATTACATAAAATGATTAGTCCAAATTCCAGGCTCACGTTTATCAAAGACTTAACCATAAGAAACCAAATAAAGAGGAAATAAAGGACATTACATTATTTGTGTAGTTGAAAGGTGCATTCCTTGATGAACAAAGAACTAGTATTTGGAAACTAAATAAAGATGAAGTAAATACATTACATAACATTTGTAGTTGAAAAGAGAATCCCTTGTTGATCAACGACTTAATCATAAGAAACAAAATAAACATGTAAGAATTACTTTACATAATATGATTGTTGAAACATGTGGTCCTTGTTGACTAAAAGACTTAGTTATTAAAAACCAAATAAAGAGAAAGAAACTAATTAAATGATATTGGTAGTTGAAATGTCCATCCCGATTAAACCAAACACAAACCATAATAAACCAAATCAAAAGAAAGGAAATATTAAACATATTCTGATCAGTCGAATAGAACAAACCTTATCGAACAAAGACTCGACCATAAAGAAGAAAATGAAGAAAAATACGTGCTTTACATACTATGAGTAATTAAAAGGTTCCTTCTTTATTGACCAAAGGCATAGTTTTCCGAAACCAAATGAAAGAAACAAACTACATTACATTATGTGTGTAGTTGAAAAGTTCATACCTTGTTAATAAAATATATATAACCCTAAAAAACCAATTAAAGAGAAGCATAGTACATTACACATATTAAGAAGTTGAAATGTATGACCCTTGTAGATCAAAGACTTACATTAAGAATCCAAATAAAAATGAAAGAATGTACGTTACAAACTTTGAGAAGTTGAAAGGTCAATAACTTAATGAACAAAGACCTAGTAATAAGAAACTAAATAAATATAAAAGAAATACATTACATAACATTAGTAATTGAATAGTGAACCCCTTGTCGGTCAGAGACTTAAAGGTAAGAAACCAAATAAATATGTAAGAAGTAGTAAACTAATATAATGAGTTGAAAGGTCAGAGTCTTAGTCATCAAAATCAAAATAAATAGATAGCAACTACACTGTAAAATAAGAGTAGTTTAAAGGTCCTTTCCATGTAAAACAAATCTCAAACCATTACAAACCAAATGGAAATAAAAGAAATATTACACATACTATGAGTAATTGAATTAATCATTCCTTATCAACCCAAGAACCCAACATAAAGAAGCAATTGAATAGAAAATAAGTGATTTAGATACGAAGAGTATTTCAAAGGTACCTTCTTTACTGACCAAACACCTATTCCTTAAAACCCAACTAAAAGTAAGAAACTACATGAGACATAACATGATTAGTTGAAATGTTAATATCTTGTTAATCGAATACTAAACCCTAATAAACCAAATAAAAATAAATAAGTACATTACGTAAAATGAGTAGTTGAAATGTCTAGTCTGGGTTGGTCAAAGCCATAATCATGGGAAAGCAAATAGTTAGGAAATTAAGTACATTACATGAGTTAAGTAGTTGAAATATTCATTCCTTGATGGATAAAAACCTAGTAATTAGACTAAAAAAGATGACTAAATAAATGCTTCTTATAAAATTAGTAGTTGAAAATAGAAACGCCTCTTGATCAAAGACTAAATCGAAAGAAAATAAATAAACATGTAAGAAGTAGATTACATAATATGATTTGCTGAAAGGTCCGATCCATGTTGACCAAATACTTAGTCATTAAAAAATAAAGGAAGAGAAAGAAACTACGTTATTTTATATAAGTATTTGAAAGGTCTATCCCATTTAAGCTTATTTCCAAACCATAATAAACTTAATGAAAATAAATGAATGTTATACATACTATGAGTATTTGAAAGGATTAAACTTTATCGACCAAAGATTTACAAAAAAAGAAGCAAATAAAGAGAAAACGAGTGCTTTAGATGATATGAGTAGATGAGATATCCCTTCCTTATTGACTAAAGACCTAGCCATTAGGAACCAAATGAAAGAAAGAAAATACCTTACATATAACATTAGTAGTTGAAAGGTCCTTCCTTGTGAACCCTAATATACCAAATAAAGATGAAAAAAAGTTCATTACATAAAATGATTAGTCCAAATTCCAGGCTCACGTTTATCAAAGACTTAACCATAAGAAACCAAATAAAGAGGAAATAAAGGACATTACATTATTTGTGTAGTTGAAAGGTGCATTCCTTGATGAACAAAGAACTAGTATTTGGAAACTAAATAAAGATGAAGTAAATACATTACATAACATTTGTAGTTGAAAAGAGAATCCCTTGTTGATCAACGACTTAATCATAAGAAACAAAATAAACATGTAAGAATTACTTTACATAATATGATTGTTGAAACATGTGGTCCTTGTTGACTAAAAGACTTAGTTATTAAAAACCAAATAAAGAGAAAGAAACTAATTAAATGATATTGGTAGTTGAAATGTCCATCCCGATTAAACCAAACACAAACCATAATAAACCAAATCAAAAGAAAGGAAATATTAAACATATTCTGATCAGTCGAATAGAACAAACCTTATCGAACAAAGACTCGACCATAAAGAAGAAAATGAAGAAAAATACGTGCTTTACATACTATGAGTAATTAAAAGGTTCCTTCTTTATTGACCAAAGGCATAGTTTTCCGAAACCAAATGAAAGAAACAAACTACATTACATTATGTGTGTAGTTGAAAAGTTCATACCTTGTTAATAAAATATATATAACCCTAAAAAACCAATTAAAGAGAAGCATAGTACATTACACATATTAAGAAGTTGAAATGTATGACCCTTGTAGATCAAAGACTTACATTAAGAATCCAAATAAAAATGAAAGAATGTACGTTACAAACTTTGAGAAGTTGAAAGGTCAATAACTTAATGAACAAAGACCTAGTAATAAGAAACTAAATAAATATAAAAGAAATACATTACATAACATTAGTAATTGAATAGTGAACCCCTTGTCGGTCAGAGACTTAAAGGTAAGAAACCAAATAAATATGTAAGAAGTAGTAAACTAATATAATGAGTTGAAAGGTCAGAGTCTTAGTCATCAAAATCAAAATAAATAGATAGCAACTACACTGTAAAATAAGAGTAGTTTAAAGGTCCTTTCCATGTAAAACAAATCTCAAACCATTACAAACCAAATGGAAATAAAAGAAATATTACACATACTATGAGTAATTGAATTAATCATTCCTTATCAACCCAAGAACCCAACATAAAGAAGCAATTGAATAGAAAATAAGTGATTTAGATACGAAGAGTATTTCAAAGGTACCTTCTTTACTGACCAAACACCTATTCCTTAAAACCCAACTAAAAGTAAGAAACTACATGAGACATAACATGATTAGTTGAAATGTTAATATCTTGTTAATCGAATACTAAACCCTAATAAACCAAATAAAAATAAATAAGTACATTACGTAAAATGAGTAGTTGAAATGTCTAGTCTGGGTTGGTCAAAGCCATAATCATGGGAAAGCAAATAGTTAGGAAATTAAGTACATTACATGAGTTAAGTAGTTGAAATATTCATTCCTTGATGGATAAAAACCTAGTAATTAGACTAAAAAAGATGACTAAATAAATGCTTCTTATAAAATTAGTAGTTGAAAATAGAAACGCCTCTTGATCAAAGACTAAATCGAAAGAAAATAAATAAACATGTAAGAAGTAGATTACATAATATGATTTGCTGAAAGGTCCGATCCATGTTGACCAAATACTTAGTCATTAAAAAATAAAGGAAGAGAAAGAAACTACGTTATTTTATATAAGTATTTGAAAGGTCTATCCCATTTAAGCTTATTTCCAAACCATAATAAACTTAATGAAAATAAATGAATGTTATACATACTATGAGTATTTGAAAGGATTAAACTTTATCGACCAAAGATTTACAAAAAAAGAAGCAAATAAAGAGAAAACGAGTGCTTTAGATGATATGAGTAGATGAGATATCCCTTCCTTATTGACTAAAGACCTAGCCATTAGGAACCAAATGAAAGAAAGAAAATACCTTACATATAACATTAGTAGTTGAAAGGTCCTTCCTTGTGAACCCTAATATACCAAATAAAGATGAAAAAAAGTTCATTACATAAAATGATTAGTCCAAATTCCAGGCTCACGTTTATCAAAGACTTAACCATAAGAAACCAAATAAAGAGGAAATAAAGGACATTACATTATTTGTGTAGTTGAAAGGTGCATTCCTTGATGAACAAAGAACTAGTATTTGGAAACTAAATAAAGATGAAGTAAATACATTACATAACATTTGTAGTTGAAAAGAGAATCCCTTGTTGATCAACGACTTAATCATAAGAAACAAAATAAACATGTAAGAATTACTTTACATAATATGATTGTTGAAACATGTGGTCCTTGTTGACTAAAGACTTAGTTATTAAAAACCAAATAAAGAGAAAGAAACTAATTAAATGATATTGGTAGTTGAAATGTCCATCCCGATTAAACCAAACACAAACCATAATAAACCAAATCAAAAGAAAGGAAATATTAAACATATTCTGATCAGTCGAATAGAACAAACCTTATCGAACAAAGACTCGACCATAAAGAAGAAAATGAAGAAAAATACGTGCTTTACATACTATGAGTAATTAAAAGGTTCCTTCTTTATTGACCAAAGGCATAGTTTTCCGAAACCAAATGAAAGAAACAAACTACATTACATTATGTGTGTAGTTGAAAAGTTCATACCTTGTTAATAAAATATATATAACCCTAAAAAACCAATTAAAGAGAAGCATAGTACATTACACATATTAAGAAGTTGAAATGTATGACCCTTGTAGATCAAAGACTTACATTAAGAATCCAAATAAAAATGAAAGAATGTACGTTACAAACTTTGAGAAGTTGAAAGGTCAATAACTTAATGAACAAAGACCTAGTAATAAGAAACTAAATAAATATAAAAGAAATACATTACATAACATTAGTAATTGAATAGTGAACCCCTTGTCGGTCAGAGACTTAAAGGTAAGAAACCAAATAAATATGTAAGAAGTAGTAAACTAATATAATGAGTTGAAAGGTCAGAGTCTTAGTCATCAAAATCAAAATAAATAGATAGCAACTACACTGTAAAATAAGAGTAGTTTAAAGGTCCTTTCCATGTAAAACAAATCTCAAACCATTACAAACCAAATGGAAATAAAAGAAATATTACACATACTATGAGTAATTGAATTAATCATTCCTTATCAACCCAAGAACCCAACATAAAGAAGCAATTGAATAGAAAATAAGTGATTTAGATACGAAGAGTATTTCAAAGGTACCTTCTTTACTGACCAAACACCTATTCCTTAAAACCCAACTAAAAGTAAGAAACTACATGAGACATAACATGATTAGTTGAAATGTTAATATCTTGTTAATCGAATACTAAACCCTAATAAACCAAATAAAAATAAATAAGTACATTACGTAAAATGAGTAGTTGAAATGTCTAGTCTGGGTTGGTCAAAGCCATAATCATGGGAAAGCAAATAGTTAGGAAATTAAGTACATTACATGAGTTAAGTAGTTGAAATATTCATTCCTTGATGGATAAAAACCTAGTAATTAGACTAAAAAAGATGACTAAATAAATGCTTCTTATAAAATTAGTAGTTGAAAATAGAAACGCCTCTTGATCAAAGACTAAATCGAAAGAAAATAAATAAACATGTAAGAAGTAGATTACATAATATGATTTGCTGAAAGGTCCGATCCATGTTGACCAAATACTTAGTCATTAAAAAATAAAGGAAGAGAAAGAAACTACGTTATTTTATATAAGTATTTGAAAGGTCTATCCCATTTAAGCTTATTTCCAAACCATAATAAACTTAATGAAAATAAATGAATGTTATACATACTATGAGTATTTGAAAGGATTAAACTTTATCGACCAAAGATTTACAAAAAAAGAAGCAAATAAAGAGAAAACGAGTGCTTTAGATGATATGAGTAGATGAGATATCCCTTCCTTATTGACTAAAGACCTAGCCATTAGGAACCAAATGAAAGAAAGAAAATACCTTACATATAACATTAGTAGTTGAAAGGTCCTTCCTTGTGAACCCTAATATACCAAATAAAGATGAAAAAAAGTTCATTACATAAAATGATTAGTCCAAATTCCAGGCTCACGTTTATCAAAGACTTAACCATAAGAAACCAAATAAAGAGGAAATAAAGGACATTACATTATTTGTGTAGTTGAAAGGTGCATTCCTTGATGAACAAAGAACTAGTATTTGGAAACTAAATAAAGATGAAGTAAATACATTACATAACATTTGTAGTTGAAAAGAGAATCCCTTGTTGATCAACGACTTAATCATAAGAAACAAAATAAACATGTAAGAATTACTTTACATAATATGATTGTTGAAACATGTGGTCCTTGTTGACTAAAGACTTAGTTATTAAAAACCAAATAAAGAGAAAGAAACTAATTAAATGATATTGGTAGTTGAAATGTCCATCCCGATTAAACCAAACACAAACCATAATAAACCAAATCAAAAGAAAGGAAATATTAAACATATTCTGATCAGTCGAATAGAACAAACCTTATCGAACAAAGACTCGACCATAAAGAAGAAAATGAAGAAAAATACGTGCTTTACATACTATGAGTAATTAAAAGGTTCCTTCTTTATTGACCAAAGGCATAGTTTTCTGAAACCAAATGAAAGAAACAAACTACATTACATTATGTGTGTAGTTGAAAAGTTCATACCTTGTTAATAAAATATATATAACCCTAAAAAACCAATTAAAGAGAAGCATAGTACATTACACATATTAAGAAGTTGAAATGTATGACCCTTGTAGATCAAAGACTTACATTAAGAATCCAAATAAAAATGAAAGAATGTACGTTACAAACTTTGAGAAGTTGAAAGGTCAATAACTTAATGAACAAAGACCTAGTAATAAGAAACTAAATAAATATAAAAGAAATACATTACATAACATTAGTAATTGAATAGTGAACCCCTTGTCGGTCAGAGACTTAAAGGTAAGAAACCAAATAAATATGTAAGAAGTAGTAAACTAATATAATGAGTTGAAAGGTCAGAGTCTTAGTCATCAAAATCAAAATAAATAGATAGCAACTACACTGTAAAATAAGAGTAGTTTAAAGGTCCTTTCCATGTAAAACAAATCTCAAACCATTACAAACCAAATGGAAATAAAAGAAATATTACACATACTATGAGTAATTGAATTAATCATTCCTTATCAACCCAAGAACCCAACATAAAGAAGCAATTGAATAGAAAATAAGTGATTTAGATACGAAGAGTATTTCAAAGGTACCTTCTTTACTGACCAAACACCTATTCCTTAAAACCCAACTAAAAGTAAGAAACTACATGAGACATAACATGATTAGTTGAAATGTTAATATCTTGTTAATCGAATACTAAACCCTAATAAACCAAATAAAAATAAATAAGTACATTACGTAAAATGAGTAGTTGAAATGTCTAGTCTGGGTTGGTCAAAGCCATAATCATGGGAAAGCAAATAGTTAGGAAATTAAGTACATTACATGAGTTAAGTAGTTGAAATATTCATTCCTTGATGGATAAAAACCTAGTAATTAGACTAAAAAAGATGACTAAATAAATGCTTCTTATAAAATTAGTAGTTGAAAATAGAAACGCCTCTTGATCAAAGACTAAATCGAAAGAAAATAAATAAACATGTAAGAAGTAGATTACATAATATGATTTGCTGAAAGGTCCGATCCATGTTGACCAAATACTTAGTCATTAAAAAATAAAGGAAGAGAAAGAAACTACGTTATTTTATATAAGTATTTGAAAGGTCTATCCCATTTAAGCTTATTTCCAAACCATAATAAACTTAATGAAAAAAAATGAATGTTATACATACTATGAGTATTTGAAAGGATTAAACTTTATCGACCAAAGATTTACAAAAAAAGAAGCAAATAAAGAGAAAACGAGTGCTTTAGATGATATGAGTAGATGAGATATCCCTTCCTTATTGACTAAAGACCTAGCCATTAGGAACCAAATGAAAGAAAGAAAATACCTTACATATAACATTAGTAGTTGAAAGGTCCTTCCTTGTGAACCCTAATATACCAAATAAAGATGAAAAAAAGTTCATTACATAAAATGATTAGTCCAAATTCCAGGCTCACGTTTATCAAAGACTTAACCATAAGAAACCAAATAAAGAGGAAATAAAGGACATTACATTATTTGTGTAGTTGAAAGGTGCATTCCTTGATGAACAAAGAACTAGTATTTGGAAACTAAATAAAGATGAAGTAAATACATTACATAACATTTGTAGTTGAAAAGAGAATCCCTTGTTGATCAACGACTTAATCATAAGAAACAAAATAAACATGTAAGAATTACTTTACATAATATGATTGTTGAAACATGTGGTCCTTGTTGACTAAAGACTTAGTTATTAAAAACCAAATAAAGAGAAAGAAACTAATTAAATGATATTGGTAGTTGAAATGTCCATCCCGATTAAACCAAACACAAACCATAATAAACCAAATCAAAAGAAAGGAAATATTAAATATATTCTGATCAGTCGAATAGAACAAACCTTATCGAACAAAGACTCGACCATAAAGAAGAAAATGAAGAAAAATACGTGCTTTACATACTATGAGTAATTAAAAGGTTCCTTCTTTATTGACCAAAGGCATAGTTTTCCGAAACCAAATGAAAGAAACAAACTACATTACATTATGTGTGTAGTTGAAAAGTTCATACCTTGTTAATAAAATATATATAACCCTAAAAAACCAATTAAAGAGAAGCATAGTACATTACACATATTAAGAAGTTGAAATGTATGACCCTTGTAGATCAAAGACTTACATTAAGAATCCAAATAAAAATGAAAGAATGTACGTTACAAACTTTGAGAAGTTGAAAGGTCAATAACTTAATGAACAAAGACCTAGTAATAAGAAACTAAATAAATATAAAAGAAATACATTACATAACATTAGTAATTGAATAGTGAACCCCTTGTCGGTCAGAGACTTAAAGGTAAGAAACCAAATAAATATGTAAGAAGTAGTAAACTAATATAATGAGTTGAAAGGTCAGAGTCTTAGTCATCAAAATCAAAATAAATAGATAGCAACTACACTGTAAAATAAGAGTAGTTTAAAGGTCCTTTCCATGTAAAACAAATCTCAAACCATTACAAACCAAATGGAAATAAAAGAAATATTACACATACTATGAGTAATTGAATTAATCATTCCTTATCAACCCAAGAACCCAACATAAAGAAGCAATTGAATAGAAAATAAGTGATTTAGATACGAAGAGTATTTCAAAGGTACCTTCTTTACTGACCAAACACCTATTCCTTAAAACCCAACTAAAAGTAAGAAACTACATGAGACATAACATGATTAGTTGAAATGTTAATATCTTGTTAATCGAATACTAAACCCTAATAAACCAAATAAAAATAAATAAGTACATTACGTAAAATGAGTAGTTGAAATGTCTAGTCTGGGTTGGTCAAAGCCATAATCATGGGAAAGCAAATAGTTAGGAAATTAAGTACATTACATGAGTTAAGTAGTTGAAATATTCATTCCTTGATGGATAAAAACCTAGTAATTAGACTAAAAAAGATGACTAAATAAATGCTTCTTATAAAATTAGTAGTTGAAAATAGAAACGCCTCTTGATCAAAGACTAAATCGAAAGAAAATAAATAAACATGTAAGAAGTAGATTACATAATATGATTTGCTGAAAGGTCCGATCCATGTTGACCAAATACTTAGTCATTAAAAAATAAAGGAAGAGAAAGAAACTACGTTATTTTATATAAGTATTTGAAAGGTCTATCCCATTTAAGCTTATTTCCAAACCATAATAAACTTAATGAAAAAAAATGAATGTTATACATACTATGAGTATTTGAAAGGATTAAACTTTATCGACCAAAGATTTACAAAAAAAGAAGCAAATAAAGAGAAAACGAGTGCTTTAGATGATATGAGTAGATGAGATATCCCTTCCTTATTGACTAAAGACCTAGCCATTAGGAACCAAATGAAAGAAAGAAAATACCTTACATATAACATTAGTAGTTGAAAGGTCCTTCCTTGTGAACCCTAATATACCAAATAAAGATGAAAAAAAAAGTTCATTACATAAAATGATTAGTCCAAATTCCAGGCTCACGTTTATCAAAGACTTAACCATAAGAAACCAAATAAAGAGGAAATAAAGGACATTACATTATTTGTGTAGTTAAAAGGTGCATTCCTTGATGAACAAAGAACTAGTATTTGGAAACTAAATAAAGATGAAGTAAATACATTACATAACATTTGTAGTTGAAAAGAGAATCCCTTGTTGATCAACGACTTAATCATAAGAAACAAAATAAACATGTAAGAATTACTTTACATAATATGATTGTTGAAACATGTGGTCCTTGTTGACTAAAGACTTAGTTATTAAAAACCAAATAAAGAGAAAGAAACTAATTAAATGATATTGGTAGTTGAAATGTCCATCCCGATTAAACCAAACACAAACCATAATAAACCAAATCAAAAGAAAGGAAATATTAAATATATTCTGATCAGTCGAATAGAACAAACCTTATCGAACAAAGACTCGACCATAAAGAAGAAAATGAAGAAAAATACGTGCTTTACATACTATGAGTAATTAAAAGGTTCCTTCTTTATTGACCAAAGGCATAGTTTTCCGAAACCAAATGAAAGAAACAAACTACATTACATTATGTGTGTAGTTGAAAAGTTCATACCTTGTTAATAAAATATATATAACCCTAAAAAACCAATTAAAGAGAAGCATAGTACATTACACATATTAAGAAGTTGAAATGTATGACCCTTGTAGATCAAAGACTTACATTAAGAATCCAAATAAAAATGAAAGAATGTACGTTACAAACTTTGAGAAGTTGAAAGGTCAATAACTTAATGAACAAAGACCTAGTAATAAGAAACTAAATAAATATAAAAGAAATACATTACATAACATTAGTAATTGAATAGTGAACCCCTTGTCGGTCAGAGACTTAAAGGTAAGAAACCAAATAAATATGTAAGAAGTAGTAAACTAATATAATGAGTTGAAAGGTCAGAGTCTTAGTCATCAAAATCAAAATAAATAGATAGCAACTACACTGTAAAATAAGAGTAGTTTAAAGGTCCTTTCCATGTAAAACAAATCTCAAACCATTACAAACCAAATGGAAATAAAAGAAATATTACACATACTATGAGTAATTGAATTAATCATTCCTTATCAACCCAAGAACCCAACATAAAGAAGCAATTGAATAGAAAATAAGTGATTTAGATACGAAGAGTATTTCAAAGGTACCTTCTTTACTGACCAAACACCTATTCCTTAAAACCCAACTAAAAGTAAGAAACTACATGAGACATAACATGATTAGTTGAAATGTTAATATCTTGTTAATCGAATACTAAACCCTAATAAACCAAATAAAAATAAATAAGTACATTACGTAAAATGAGTAGTTGAAATGTCTAGTCTGGGTTGGTCAAAGCCATAATCATGGGAAAGCAAATAGTTAGGAAATTAAGTACATTACATGAGTTAAGTAGTTGAAATATTCATTCCTTGATGGATAAAAACCTAGTAATTAGACTAAAAAAGATGACTAAATAAATGCTTCTTATAAAATTAGTAGTTGAAAATAGAAACGCCTCTTGATCAAAGACTAAATCGAAAGAAAATAAATAAACATGTAAGAAGTAGATTACATAATATGATTTGCTGAAAGGTCCGATCCATGTTGACCAAATACTTAGTCATTAAAAAATAAAGGAAGAGAAAGAAACTACGTTATTTTATATAAGTATTTGAAAGGTCTATCCCATTTAAGCTTATTTCCAAACCATAATAAACTTAATGAAAAAAAATGAATGTTATACATACTATGAGTATTTGAAAGGATTAAACTTTATCGACCAAAGATTTACAAAAAAAGAAGCAAATAAAGAGAAAACGAGTGCTTTAGATGATATGAGTAGATGAGATATCCCTTCCTTATTGACTAAAGACCTAGCCATTAGGAACCAAATGAAAGAAAGAAAATACCTTACATATAACATTAGTAGTTGAAAGGTCCTTCCTTGTGAACCCTAATATACCAAATAAAGATGAAAAAAAAAGTTCATTACATAAAATGATTAGTCCAAATTCCAGGCTCACGTTTATCAAAGACTTAACCATAAGAAACCAAATAAAGAGGAAATAAAGGACATTACATTATTTGTGTAGTTGAAAGGTGCATTCCTTGATGAACAAAGAACTAGTATTTGGAAACTAAATAAAGATGAAGTAAATACATTACATAACATTTGTAGTTGAAAAGAGAATCCCTTGTTGATCAACGACTTAATCATAAGAAACAAAATAAACATGTAAGAATTACTTTACATAATATGATTGTTGAAACATGTGGTCCTTGTTGACTAAAGACTTAGTTATTAAAAACCAAATAAAGAGAAAGAAACTAATTAAATGATATTGGTAGTTGAAATGTCCATCCCGATTAAACCAAACACAAACCATAATAAACCAAATCAAAAGAAAGGAAATATTAAATATATTCTGATCAGTCGAATAGAACAAACCTTATCGAACAAAGACTCGACCATAAAGAAGAAAATGAAGAAAAATACGTGCTTTACATACTATGAGTAATTAAAAGGTTCCTTCTTTATTGACCAAAGGCATAGTTTTCCGAAACCAAATGAAAGAAACAAACTACATTACATTATGTGTGTAGTTGAAAAGTTCATACCTTGTTAATAAAATATATATAACCCTAAAAAACCAATTAAAGAGAAGCATAGTACATTACACATATTAAGAAGTTGAAATGTATGACCCTTGTAGATCAAAGACTTACATTAAGAATCCAAATAAAAATGAAAGAATGTACGTTACAAACTTTGAGAAGTTGAAAGGTCAATAACTTAATGAACAAAGACCTAGTAATAAGAAACTAAATAAATATAAAAGAAATACATTACATAACATTAGTAATTGAATAGTGAACCCCTTGTCGGTCAGAGACTTAAAGGTAAGAAACCAAATAAATATGTAAGAAGTAGTAAACTAATATAATGAGTTGAAAGGTCAGAGTCTTAGTCATCAAAATCAAAATAAATAGATAGCAACTACACTGTAAAATAAGAGTAGTTTAAAGGTCCTTTCCATGTAAAACAAATCTCAAACCATTACAAACCAAATGGAAATAAAAGAAATATTACACATACTATGAGTAATTGAATTAATCATTCCTTATCAACCCAAGAACCCAACATAAAGAAGCAATTGAATAGAAAATAAGTGATTTAGATACGAAGAGTATTTCAAAGGTACCTTCTTTACTGACCAAACACCTATTCCTTAAAACCCAACTAAAAGTAAGAAACTACATGAGACATAACATGATTAGTTGAAATGTTAATATCTTGTTAATCGAATACTAAACCCTAATAAACCAAATAAAAATAAATAAGTACATTACGTAAAATGAGTAGTTGAAATGTCTAGTCTGGGTTGGTCAAAGCCATAATCATGGGAAAGCAAATAGTTAGGAAATTAAGTACATTACATGAGTTAAGTAGTTGAAATATTCATTCCTTGATGGATAAAAACCTAGTAATTAGACTAAAAAAGATGACTAAATAAATGCTTCTTATAAAATTAGTAGTTGAAAATAGAAACACCTCTTGATCAAAGACTAAATCGAAAGAAAATAAATAAACATGTAAGAAGTAGATTACATAATATGATTTGCTGAAAGGTCCGATCCATGTTGACCAAATACTTAGTCATTAAAAAATAAAGGAAGAGAAAGAAACTACGTTATTTTATATAAGTATTTGAAAGGTCTATCCCATTTAAGCTTATTTCCAAACCATAATAAACTTAATGAAAATAAATGAATGTTATACATACTATGAGTATTTGAAAGGATTAAACTTTATCGACCAAAGATTTACAAAAAAAGAAGCAAATAAAGAGAAAACGAGTGCTTTAGATGATATGAGTAGATGAGATATCCCTTCCTTATTGACTAAAGACCTAGCCATTAGGAACCAAATGAAAGAAAGAAAATACCTTACATATAACATTAGTAGTTGAAAGGTCCTTCCTTGTGAACCCTAATATACCAAATAAAGATGAAAAAAAAAGTTCATTACATAAAATGATTAGTCCAAATTCCAGGCTCACGTTTATCAAAGACTTAACCATAAGAAACCAAATAAAGAGGAAATAAAGGACATTACATTATTTGTGTAGTTGAAAGGTGCATTCCTTGATGAACAAAGAACTAGTATTTGGAAACTAAATAAAGATGAAGTAAATACATTACATAACATTTGTAGTTGAAAAGAGAATCCCTTGTTGATCAACGACTTAATCATAAGAAACAAAATAAACATGTAAGAATTACTTTACATAATATGATTGTTGAAACATGTGGTCCTTGTTGACTAAAGACTTAGTTATTAAAAACCAAATAAAGAGAAAGAAACTAATTAAATGATATTGGTAGTTGAAATGTCCATCCCGATTAAACCAAACACAAACCATAATAAACCAAATCAAAAGAAAGGAAATATTAAACATATTCTGATCAGTCCAATAGAACAAACCTTATCGAACAAAGACTCGACCATAAAGAAGAAAATGAAGAAAAATACGTGCTTTACATACTATGAGTAATTAAAAGGTTCCTTCTTTATTGACCAAAGGCATAGTTTTCCGAAACCAAATGAAAGAAACAAACTACATTACATTATGTGTGTAGTTGAAAAGTTCATACCTTGTTAATAAAATATATATAACCCTAAAAAACCAATTAAAGAGAAGCATAGTACATTACACATATTAAGAAGTTGAAATGTATGACCCTTGTAGATCAAAGACTTACATTAAGAATCCAAATAAAAATGAAAGAATGTACGTTACAAACTTTGAGAAGTTGAAAGGTCAATAACTTAATGAACAAAGACCTAGTAATAAGAAACTAAATAAATATAAAAGAAATACATTACATAACATTAGTAATTGAATAGTGAACCCCTTGTCGGTCAGAGACTTAAAGGTAAGAAACCAAATAAATATGTAAGAAGTAGTAAACTAATATAATGAGTTGAAAGGTCAGAGTCTTAGTCATCAAAATCAAAATAAATAGATAGCAACTACACTGTAAAATAAGAGTAGTTTAAAGGTCCTTTCCATGTAAAACAAATCTCAAACCATTACAAACCAAATGGAAATAAAAGAAATATTACACATACTATGAGTAATTGAATTAATCATTCCTTATCAACCCAAGAACCCAACATAAAGAAGCAATTGAATAGAAAATAAGTGATTTAGATACGAAGAGTATTTCAAAGGTACCTTCTTTACTGACCAAACACCTATTCCTTAAAACCCAACTAAAAGTAAGAAACTACATGAGACATAACATGATTAGTTGAAATGTTAATATCTTGTTAATCGAATACTAAACCCTAATAAACCAAATAAAAATAAATAAGTACATTACGTAAAATGAGTAGTTGAAATGTCTAGTCTGGGTTGGTCAAAGCCATAATCATGGGAAAGCAAATAGTTAGGAAATTAAGTACATTACATGAGTTAAGTAGTTGAAATATTCATTCCTTGATGGATAAAAACCTAGTAATTAGACTAAAAAAGATGACTAAATAAATGCTTCTTATAAAATTAGTAGTTGAAAATAGAAACGCCTCTTGATCAAAGACTAAATCGAAAGAAAATAAATAAACATGTAAGAAGTAGATTACATAATATGATTTGCTGAAAGGTCCGATCCATGTTGACCAAATACTTAGTCATTAAAAAATAAAGGAAGAGAAAGAAACTACGTTATTTTATATAAGTATTTGAAAGGTCTATCCCATTTAAGCTTATTTCCAAACCATAATAAACTTAATGAAAAAAAATGAATGTTATACATACTATGAGTATTTGAAAGGATTAAACTTTATCGACCAAAGATTTACAAAAAAAGAAGCAAATAAAGAGAAAACGAGTGCTTTAGATGATATGAGTAGATGAGATATCCCTTCCTTATTGACTAAAGACCTAGCCATTAGGAACCAAATGAAAGAAAGAAAATACCTTACATATAACATTAGTAGTTGAAAGGTCCTTCCTTGTGAACCCTAATATACCAAATAAAGATGAAAAAAAGTTCATTACATAAAATGATTAGTCCAAATTCCAGGCTCACGTTTATCAAAGACTTAACCATAAGAAACCAAATAAAGAGGAAATAAAGGACATTACATTATTTGTGTAGTTGAAAGGTGCATTCCTTGATGAACAAAGAACTAGTATTTGGAAACTAAATAAAGATGAAGTAAATACATTACATAACATTTGTAGTTGAAAAGAGAATCCCTTGTTGATCAACGACTTAATCATAAGAAACAAAATAAACATGTAAGAATTACTTTACATAATATGATTGTTGAAACATGTGGTCCTTGTTGACTAAAGACTTAGTTATTAAAAACCAAATAAAGAGAAAGAAACTAATTAAATGATATTGGTAGTTGAAATGTCCATCCCGATTAAACCAAACACAAACCATAATAAACCAAATCAAAAGAAAGGAAATATTAAACATATTCTGATCAGTCGAATAGAACAAACCTTATCGAACAAAGACTCGACCATAAAGAAGAAAATGAAGAAAAATACGTGCCTTACATACTATGAGTAATTAAAAGGTTCCTTCTTTATTGACCAAAGGCATAGTTTTCTTAAACCAAATGAAAGAAACAAACTACATTACATTATGTGTGTAGTTGAAAAGTTCATACCTTGTTAATAAAATATATATAACCCTAAAAAACCAATTAAAGAGAAGCATAGTACATTACACATATTAAGAAGTTGAAATGTATGACCCTTGTAGATCAAAGACTTACATTAAGAATCCAAATAAAAATGAAAGAATGTACGTTACAAACTTTGAGAAGTTGAAAGGTCAATAACTTAATGAACAAAGACCTAGTAATAAGAAACTAAATAAATATAAAAGAAATACATTACATAACATTAGTAATTGAATAATGAACCCCTTGTCGGTCAGAGACTTAAAGGTAAGAAACCAAATAAATATGTAAGAAGTAGTAAACTAATATAATGAGTTGAAAGGTCAGAGTCTTAGTCATCAAAATCAAAATAAATAGATAGCAACTACACTGTAAAATAAGAGTAGTTTAAAGGTCATTTCCATGTAAAACAAATCTCAAACCATTACAAACCAAATGGAAATAAAAGAAATATTACACATACTATGAGTAATTGAATTAATCATTCCTTATCAACCCAAGAACCCAACATAAAGAAGCAATTGAATAGAAAATAAGTGATTTAGATACGAAGAGTATTTCAAAGGTACCTTCTTTACTGACCAGACACCTATTCCTTAAAACCCAACTAAAAGTAAGAAACTACATGAGACATAACATGATTAGTTGAAATGTTAATATCTTGTTAATAGAATACTAAACCCTAATAAACCAAATAAAAATAAATAAGTACATTACGTAAAATGAGTAGTTGAAATGTCTAGTCTGGGTTGGTCAAAGCCATAATCATGGGAAAGCAAATAGTTAGGAAATTAAGTACATTACATGAGTTAAGTAGTTGAAATATTCATTCCTTGATGGATAAAAACCTAGTAATTAGACTAAAAAAGATGACTAAATAAATGCTTCTTATAAAATTAGTAGTTGAAAATAGAAACGCCTCTTGATCAAAGACTAAATCGAAAGAAAATAAATAAACATGTAAGAAGTAGATTACATAATATGATTTGCTGAAAGGTCCGATCCATGTTGACCAAATACTTAGTCATTAAAAAACAAAGGAAGAGAAAGAAACTACGTTATTTTATATAAGTATTTGAAAGGTCTATCCCATTTAAGCTTATTTCTAAACCATAATAAACTTAATGAAAATAAATGAATATTATACATACTATGAGTATTTGAAAGGATTAAACTTTATCGACCAAAGATTTACAAAAAAAGAAGCAAATAAAGAGAAAACGAGTGCTTTAGATGATATGAGTAGATGAGATATCCCTTCCTTATTGACTAAAGACCTAGCCATTAGGAACCAAATGAAAGAAAGAAAATACCTTACATATAACATTAGTAGTTGAAAGGTCCTTCCTTGTGAACCCTAATATACCAAATAAAGATGAAAAAAAAAGTTCATTACATAAAATGATTAGTCCAAATTCCAGGCTCACGTTTATCAAAGACTTAACCATAAGAAACCAAATAAAGAGGAAATAAAGGACATTACATTATTTGTGTAGTTGAAAGGTGCATTCCTTGATGAACAAAGAACTAGTATTTGGAAACTAAATAAAGATGAAGTAAATACATTACATAACATTTGTAGTTGAAAAGAGAATCCCTTGTTGATCAACGACTTAATCATAAGAAACAAAATAAACATGTAAGAATTACTTTACATAATATGATTGTTGAAACATGTGGTCCTTGTTGACTAAAGACTTAGTTATTAAAAACCAAATAAAGAGAAAGAAACTAATTAAATGATATTGGTAGTTGAAATGTCCATCCCGATTAAACCAAACACAAACCATAATAAACCAAATCAAAAGAAAGGAAATATTAAACATATTCTGATCAGTCGAATAGAACAAACCTTATCGAACAAAGACTCGACCATAAAGAAGAAAATGAAGAAAAATACGTGCCTTACATACTATGAGTAATTAAAAGGTTCCTTCTTTATTGACCAAAGGCATAGTTTTCTTAAACCAAATGAAAGAAACAAACTACATTACATTATCTGTGTAGTTGAAAAGTTCATACCTTGTAAATAAAATATATATAACCCTAAAAAACCAATTAAAGATAAGCATAGTACATTACACATATTAAGAAGTTGAAATGTATGACCCTTGTAGATCAAAGACTTACATTAAGAATCCAAATAAAAATGAAAGAATGTACGTTACAAACTTTGAGAAGTTGAAAGGTCAATAACTTAATGAACAAAGACCTAGTAATAAGAAACTAAATAAATATAAAAGAAATACATTACATAACATTAGTAATTGAATAGTGAACCCCTTGTCGGTCAGAGACTTAAAGGTAAGAAACCAAATAAATATGTAAGAAGTAGTAAACTAATATAATGAGTTGAAAGGTCAGAGTCTTAGTCATCAAAATCAAAATAAATAGATAGCAACTACACTGTAAAATAAGAGTAGTTTAAAGGTCCTTTCCATGTAAAACAAATCTCAAACCATTACAAACCAAATGGAAATAAAAGAAATATTACACATACTATGAGTAATTGAATTAATCATTCCTTATCAACCCAAGAACCCAACATAAAGAAGCAATTGAATAGAAAATAAGTGATTTAGATACGAAGAGTATTTCAAAGGTACCTTCTTTACTGACCAGACACCTATTCCTTAAAACCCAACTAAAAGTAAGAAACTACATGAGACATAACATGATTAGTTGAAATGTTAATATCTTGTTAATCGAATACTAAACCCTAATAAACCAAATAAAAATAAACAAGTACATTACGTAAAATGAGTAGTTGAAATGTCTAGTCTGGGTTGGTCAAAGCCATAATCATGGGAAAGCAAATAGTTAGGAAATTAAGTACATTACATGAGTTAAGTAGTTGAAATATTCATTCCTTGATGGATAAAAACCTAGTAATTAGACTAAAAAAGATGACTAAATAAATGCTTCTTATAAAATTAGTAGTTGAAAATAGAAACGCCTCTTGATCAAAGACTAAATCGAAAGAAAATAAATAAACATGTAAGAAGTAGATTACATAATATGATTTGCTGAAAGGTCCGATCCATGTTGACCAAATACTTAGTCATTAAAAAACAAAGGAAGAGAAAGAAACTACGTTATTTTATATAAGTATTTGAAAGGTCTATCCCATTTAAGCTTATTTCTAAACCATAATAAACTTAATGAAAATAAATGAATATTATACATACTATGAGTATTTGAAAGGATTAAACTTTATCGACCAAAGATTTACAAAAAAAGAAGCAAATAAAGAGAAAACGAGTGCTTTAGATGATATGAGTAGATGAGATATCCCTTCCTTATTGACTAAAGACCTAGCCATTAGGAACCAAATGAAAGAAAGAAAATACCTTACATATAACATTAGTAGTTGAAAGGTCCTTCCTTGTGAACCCTAATATACCAAATAAAGATGAAAAAAAAGTTCATTACATAAAATGATTAGTCCAAATTCCAGGCTCACGTTTATCAAAGACTTAACCATAAGAAACCAAATAAAGAGGAAATAAAGGACATTACATTATTTGTGTAGTTGAAAGGTGCATTCCTTGATGAACAAAGAACTAGTATTTGGAAACTAAATAAAGATGAAGTAAATACATTACATAACATTTGTAGTTGAAAAGAGAATCCCTTGTTGATCAACGACTTAATCATAAGAAACAAAATAAACATGTAAGAATTACTTTACATAATATGATTGTTGAAACATGTGGTCCTTGTTGACTAAAGACTTAGTTATTAAAAACCAAATAAAGAGAAAGAAACTAATTAAATGATATTGGTAGTTGAAATGTCCATCCCGATTAAACCAAACACAAACCATAATAAACCAAATCAAAAGAAAGGAAATATTAAACATATTCTGATCAGTCGAATAGAACAAACCTTATCGAACAAAGACTCGACCATAAAGAAGAAAATGAAGAAAAATACGTGCCTTACATACTATGAGTAATTAAAAGGTTCCTTCTTTATTGACCAAAGGCATAGTTTTCTTAAACCAAATGAAAGAAACAAACTACATTACATTATCTGTGTAGTTGAAAAGTTCATACCTTGTAAATAAAATATATATAACCCTAAAAAACCAATTAAAGATAAGCATAGTACATTACACATATTAAGAAGTTGAAATGTATGAACCTTGTAGATCAAAGACTTACATTAAGAATCCAAATAAAAATGAAAGAATGTACGTTACAAACTTTGAGAAGTTGAAAGGTCAATAACTTAATGAACAAAGACCTAGTAATAAGAAACTAAATAAATATAAAAGAAATACATTACATAACATTAGTAATTGAATAGTGAACCCCTTGTCGGTCAGAGACTTAAAGGTAAGAAACCAAATAAATATGTAAGAAGTAGTAAACTAATATAATGAGTTGAAAGGTCAGAGTCTTAGTCATCAAAATCAAAATAAATAGATAGCAACTACACTGTAAAATAAGAGTAGTTTAAAGGTCCTTTCCATGTAAAACAAATCTCAAACCATTACAAACCAAATGGAAATAAAAGAAATATTACACATACTATGAGTAATTGAATTAATCATTCCTTATCAACCCAAGAACCCAACATAAAGAAGCAATTGAATAGAAAATAAGTGATTTAGATACGAAGAGTATTTCAAAGGTACCTTCTTTACTGACCAGACACCTATTCCTTAAAACCCAACTAAAAGTAAGAAACTACATGAGACATAACATGATTAGTTGAAATGTTAATATCTTGTTAATCGAATACTAAACCCTAATAAACCAAATAAAAATAAATAAGTACATTACGTAAAATGAGTAGTTGAAATGTCTAGTCTGGGTTGGTCAAAGCCATAATCATGGGAAAGCAAATAGTTAGGAAATTAAGTACATTACATGAGTTAAGTAGTTGAAATATTCATTCCTTGATGGATAAAAACCTAGTAATTAGACTAAAAAAGATGACTAAATAAATGCTTCTTATAAAATTAGTAGTTGAAAATAGAAACGCCTCTTGATCAAAGACTAAATTGAAAGAAAATAAATAAACATGTAAGAAGTAGATTACATAATATGATTTGCTGAAAGGTCCGATCCATGTTGACCAAATACTTAGTCATTAAAAAACAAAGGAAGAGAAAGAAACTACGTTATTTTATATAAGTATTTGAAAGGTCTATCCCATTTAAGCTTATTTCTAAACCATAATAAACTTAATGAAAATAAATGAATATTATACATACTATGAGTATTTGAAAGGATTAAACTTTATCGACCAAAGATTTACAAAAAAAGAAGCAAATAAAGAAAAAACGAGTGCTTTAGATGATATGAGTAGATGAGACATCCCTTCCTTATTGACTAAAGACCTAGCCATTAGGAACCAAATGAAAGAAAGAAAATACCTTACATATAACATTAGTAGTTGAAAGGTCCTTCCTTGTGAACCCTAATATACCAAATAAAGATGAAAAAAAAAGTTCATTACATAAAATGATTAGTCCAAATTCCAGGCTCACGTTTATCAAAGACTTAACCATAAGAAACCAAATAAAGAGGAAATAAAGGACATTACATTATTTGTGTAGTTGAAAGGTGCATTCCTTGATGAATAAAGAACTAGTATTTGGAAACTAAATAAAGATGATGTAAATACATTACATAACATTTGTAGTTGAAAAGAGAATCCCTTCTTGATCAACGACTTAATCATAAGAAACAAAATAAACATGTAAGAATTACTTTACATAATATGATTGTTGAAACATGTGGTCCTTGTTGACTAAAGACTTAGTTATTAAAAACCAAATAAAGAGAAAGAAACTAATTAAATGATATTGGTAGTTGAAATGTCCATCCCGATTAAACCAAACACAAACCATAATAAACCAAATCAAAAGAAAGGAAATATTAAACATATTCTGATCAGTCGAATAGAACAAACCTTATCGAACAAAGACTCGACCATAAAGAAGAAAATGAAGAAAAATACGTGCTTTACATACTATGAGTAATTAAAAGGTTCCTTCTTTATTGACCAAAGGCATAGTTTTCCGAAACCAAATGAAAGAAAGAAACTACATTACATTATGTGTGTAGTTGAAAAGTTCATACCTTGTTAATAAAATATATATAACCCTAAAAAACCAATTAAAGAGAAGCATAGTACATTACACATATTAAGAAGTTGAAATGTATGACCCTTGTAGATCAAAGACTTACATTAAGAATCCAAATAAAAATGAAAGAATGTACGTTACAAACTTTGAGAAGTTGAAAGGTCAATAACTTAATGAACAAAGACCTAGTAATAAGAAACTAAATAAATATAAAAGAAATACATTACATAACATTAGTAATTGAATAGTGAACCCCTTGTCGGTCAGAGACTTAAAGGTAAGAAACCAAATAAATATGTAAGAAGTAGTAAACTAATATAATGAGTTGAAAGGTCAGAGTCTTAGTCATCAAAATCAAAATAAATAGATAGCAACTACATTGTAAAATAAGAGTAGTTTAAAGGTCCTTTCCATGTAAAACAAATCTCAAACCATTACAAACCAAATGGAAATAAAAGAAATATTACACATACTATGAGTAATTGAATTAATCATTCCTTATCAACCCAAGAACCCAACATAAAGAAGTAATTGAATAGAAAATAAGTGATTTAGATACGAAGAGTATTTCAAAGGTACCTTCTTTACTGACCAAACACCTATTCCTTAAAACCCAACTAAAAGTAAGAAACTACATGAGACATAACATGATTAGTCGAAATGTTAATATCTTGTTAATCGAATACTAAACCCTAATAAACCAAATAAAAATAAATAAGTACATTACGTAAAATGAGTAGTTGAAATGTCTAGTCTGGGTTGGTCAAAGCCATAATCATGGGAAAGCAAATAGTTAGGAAATTAAGTACATTACATGAGTTAAGTAGTTGAAATATTCATTCCTTGATGGATAAAAACCTAGTAATTAGACTAAAAAAGATGACTAAATAAATGCTTCTTATAAATTTAGTAGTTGAAAATAGAAACGCCTCTTGATCAAAGACTAAATCGAAAGAAAATAAATAAACATGTAAGAAGTAGATTACATAATATGATTTGCTGAAAGGTCCGATCCATGTTGACCAAATACTTAGTCATTAAAAAACAAAGGAAGAGAAAGAAACTACGTTATTTTATATAAGTATTTGAAAGGTCTATCCCATTTAAGATTATTTCTAAACCATAATAAACTTAATGAAAATAAATGAATATTATACATACTATGAGTATTTGAAAGGATTAAACTTTATCGACCAAAGATTTACAAAAAAAGAAGCAAATAAAGAGAAAACGAGTGCTTTAGATGATATGAGTAGATGAGACATCCCTTCCTTATTGACTAAAGACCTAGCCATTAGGAACCAAATGAAAGAAAGAAAATACCTTACATATAACATTAGTAGTTCAAAGGTCCTTCCTTGTGAACCCTAATATACCAAATAAAGATGAAAAAAAAAGTTCATTACATAAAATGATTAGTCCAAATTCCAGGCTCATGTTTATCAAAGACTTAACCATAAGAAACCAAATAAAGAGGAAATAAAGGACATTACATTATTTGTGTAGTTGAAAGGTGCATTCCTTGATGAACAAAGAACTAGTATTTGGAAACTAAATAAAGATGAAGTAAATACATTACATAACATTTGTAGTTGAAAAGAGAATCCCTTCTTGATCAACGACTTAATCATAAGAAACAAAATAAACATGTAAGAATTACTTTACATAATATGATTGTTGAAACATGTGGTCCTTGTTGACTAAAGACTTAGTTATTAAAAACCAAATAAAGAGAAAGAAACTAATTAAATGATATTGGTAGTTGAAATGTCCATCCCGATTAAACCAAACACAAACCATAATAAACCAAATCAAAAGAAAGGAAATATTACACATATTCTGATCAGTCGAATAGAACAAACCTTATCGAACAAAGACTCGACCATAAAGAAGAAAATGAAGAAAAATATGTGCTTTACATACTATGAGTAATTAAAAGGTTCCTTCTTTATTGACCAAAGGCATAGTTTTCCGAAACCAAATGAAAGAAACAAACTACATTACATTATGTGTGTAGTTGAAAAGTTCATACCTTGTTAATAAAATATATATAACCCTAAAAAACCAATTAAAGAGAAGCATAGTACATTACACATATTAAGAAGTTGAAATGCATGACCCTTGTAGATCAAAGACTTACATTAAGAATCCAAATAAAAATGAAAGAATGTATGTTACAAACTTTGAGAAGTTGAAAGGTCAATAACTTAATGAACAAAGACCTAGTAATAAGAAACTAAATAAATATAAAAGAAATACATTACATAACATTAGTAATTGAATAGTGAACCCCTTGTCGGTCATAGACTTAAAGGTAAGAAACCAAATAAATAGGTAAGAAGTAGTAAACTAATATAATGAGTTGAAAGGTCAGAGTCTTAGTCATTAAAATCAAAATAAATAGATAGCAACTACACTATAAAATAAGAGTAGTTTAAAGGTCCTTTCCATGTAAAACAAATCTCAAACCATTATAAGCCAAATGGAAATAAAAGAAATATTACACATACTATGAGTAATTGAATTAATCATTCCTTATCAACCCAAGAACCCAACATAAAGAAGCAATTGAAGAGAAAATAAGTGATTTAGATACGAAGAGTATTTCAAACGTACCTTCTTTACTGACCAAACACCTATTCCTTAAAACCCAACTAAAATTAAGAAACTACATGATGAGACATAACATGATTAGTTGAAATGTTAATATCTTGTTAACCGAAGACTAAACCCTAATAAACCAAATAAAAATAAATAAGTACATTACGTAAAATGAGTAGTTGAAATGTTTAGTCTGGGTTGGTCAAAGCCATAATCATGGGAAAGCAAATAGTTAGGAAATAAAGTACATTACATGAGTTAAGTAGTTGAAATATTCATTCCTTGATGGATAAAAACCTAGTAATTAGACTAAAAAAGATGACTAAATAAATGCTTCTTATAAAATAGTAGTTGACAATAGAAACGCTTCTTGATCAAAGACTAAATCGAAAGAAAATAAATAAACATGTAAGAAGTAGATTACATAATATGATTTGCTGAAAGGTCCGATCCATGTTGACCAAATACTTAGTCATTAAAAAACAAAGGAAGAGAAAGAAACTACGTTATTTTATATAAGTATTTGAAAGGTCTATCCCATTTAAGCTTATTTCCAAACCATAATAAACTTAATGAAAATAAAGGAATATTTTACATACTATGAGTATTTGAAAGGATTAAACTTTATCGACCAAAGATTTACAAAAAAAGAAGCAAATAAAGAGAAAACAAGTGCTTTAGATGATATGAGTAGATGAGATATCCCTTCCTTATTGACTAAAGACCTAGCCATTAGGAACCAAATGAAAGAAAGAAAATACATTACATATAACATTAGTAGTTGAAAGGTCCTTCCTTGTGAACCCTAATATACCAAATAAAGATGAAAAAAAGTTCATTACATAAAATGATTAGTCCAAATTCCAGGCTCATGTTTATCAAAGACTTAACCATAAGAAACCAAATAAAGAGGAAATAAAGGACATTACATTATTTGTGTAGTTGAAAGGTGCATTCCTTGATGAACAAAGAACTAGTATTTGGAAACTAAATAAAGATGAAATAAATACATTACATAGCATTTGTAGTTGAAAAGAGAATCCCTTCTTGATCAACGACTTAATCATAAGAAACAAAATAAACATGTAAGAATTACTTTACATAATATGATTGTTGAAACGTGTGGTCCTTGTTGACTAAAGACTTAGTTATTAATAACCAAACAGAGAGAAAGAAACTAATTAAATGATATTGGTAGTTGAAATGTCCATCCCGATTAAACCAAACACAAACCATAATAAACCAAATCAAAAGAAAGGAAATATTACACATATTCTGATCAGTCGAATAGAACAAACCTTATCGAACAAAGACTCGACCATAAAGAAGAAAATGAAGAAAAATACGTGCTTTACATACTATGAGTAATTAAAAGGTTCCTTCTTTATTGACCAAAGGCATAGTTTTCCGAAACCAAATGAAAGAAACAAACTACATTACATTATGTGTGTAGTTGAAAAGTTCATACCTTGTTAATAAAATATATATATAACCCTAAAAAACCAATTAAAGAGAAGCATAGTACATTACACATATTAAGAAGTTGAAATGTATGACCCTTGTAGATCAAAGACTTACATTAAGAATCCAAATAAAAATGAAAGAATGTACGTTACAAACTTTGAGAAGTTGAAAGGTCAATAACTTAATGAACAAAGACCTAGTAATAAGAAACTAAATAAATATAAAAGAAATACATTACATTACATTAGTAATTGAATAGTGAACCCCTTGTCGGTCATAGACTTAAAGGTAAGAAACCAAATAAATAGGTAAGAAGTAGTAAACTAATATAATGAGTTGAAAGGTCAGAGTCTTAGTCATTAAAATCAAAATAAATAGATAGCAACTACACTATAAAATAAGAGTAGTTTAAAGGTCCTTTCCATGTAAAACAAATCTCAAACCATTATAAGCCAAATGGAAATAAAAGAAATATTACACATACTATGAGTAATTAAATTAATCATTCCTTATCAACCCAAGAACCCAACATAAAGAAGCAATTGAAGAGAAAATAAGTGATTTAGATACGAAGAGTATTTCAAACGTACCTTCTTTACTGACCAAACACCTATTCCTTAAAACCCAACTAAAATTAAGAAACTACATGATGAGACATAACATGATTAGTTGAAATGTTAATATCTTGTTAACCGAAGACTAAACCCTAATAAACCAAATAAAAATAAATAAGTACATTACGTAAAATGAGTAGTTGAAATGTCTAGTCTGGGTTGGTCAAAGCCATAATCATGGGAAAGCAAATAGTTAGGAAATAAAGTACATTACATGAGTTAAGTAGTTGAAATATTCATTCCTTGATGGATAAAAACCTAGTAATTAGACTAAAAAAGATGACTAAATAAATGCTTCTTATAAAATAGTAGTTGAAAATAGAAACGCTTCTTGATCAAAGACTAAATCGAAAGAAAATAAATAAACATGTAAGAAGTAGATTACATAATATGATTTGCTGAAAGGTCCGATCCATGTTGACCAAATACTTAGTCATTAAAAAACAAAGGAAGAGAAAGAAACTACGTTATTTTATATAAGTATTTGAAAGGTCTATCCCATTTAAGCTTATTTCCAAACCATAATAAACTTAATGAAAATAAAGGAATATTTTACATACTATGAGTATTTGAAAGGATTAAACTTTGTCGACCAAAGATTTACAAAAAAAGATGCAAATAAAGAGAAAACAAGTGCTTTAGATGATATGAGTAGATGATATATCCCTTCCTTATTGACTAAAGACCTAGCCATTAGGAACCAAATGAAAGAAAGAAAATACATTACATATAACATTAGTAGTTGAAAGGTCCTTCCTTGTGAACCCTAATATACCAAATAAAGATGAAAAAAAAGTTCATTACATAAAATGATTAGTCCAAATTCCAGGCTCATGTTTATCAAAGACTTAACCATAAGAAACCAAATAAAGAGGAAATAAAGGACATTACATTATTTGTGTAGTTGAAAGGTGCATTCCTTGATGAACAAAGAACTAGTATTTGGAAACTAAATAAAGATGAAATAAATACATTACATAGCATTTGTAGTTGAAAAGAGAATCCCTTCTTGATCAACGACTTAATCATAAGAAACAAAATAAACATGTAAGAATTACTTTACATAATATGATTGTTGAAACGTGTGGTCCTTGTTGACTAAAGACTTAGTTATTAATAACCAAACAGAGAGAAAGAAACTAATTAAATGATATTGGTAGTTGAAATGTCCATCCCGATTAAACCAAACACAAACCATAATAAACCAAATCAAAAGAAAGGAAATATTACACATATTCTGATCAGTCGAATAGAACAAACCTTATCGAACAAAGACTCGACCATAAAGAAGAAAATGAAGAAAAATACGTGCTTTACATACTATGAGTAATTAAAAGGTTCCTTCTTTATTGACCAAAGGCATAGTTTTCCGAAACCAAATGAAAGAAACAAACTACATTACATTATGTGTGTAGTTGAAAAGTTCATACCTTGTTAATAAAATATATATATAACCCTAAAAAACCAATTAAAGAGAAGCATAGTACATTACACATATTAAGAAGTTGAAATGTATGACCCTTGTAGATCAAAGACTTACATTAAGAATCCAAATAAAAATGAAAGAATGTACGTTACAAACTTTGAGAAGTTGAAAGGTCAATAACTTAATGAACAAAGACCTAGTAATAAGAAACTAAATAAATATAAAAGAAATACATTACATTACATTAGTAATTGAATAGTGAACCCCTTGTCGGTCATAGACTTAAAGGTAAGAAACCAAATAAATAGGTAAGAAGTAGTAAACTAATATAATGAGTTGAAAGGTCAGAGTCTTAGTCATTAAAATCAAAATAAATAGATAGCAACTACACTATAAAATAAGAGTAGTTTAAAGGTCCTTTCCATGTAAAACAAATCTCAAACCATTATAAGCCAAATGGAAATAAAAGAAATATTACACATACTATGAGTAATTAAATTAATCATTCCTTATCAACCCAAGAACCCAACATAAAGAAGCAATTGAAGAGAAAATAAGTGATTTAGATACGAAGAGTATTTCAAACGTACCTTCTTTACTGACCAAACACCTATTCCTTAAAACCCAACTAAAATTAAGAAACTACATGATGAGACATAACATGATTAGTTGAAATGTTAATATCTTGTTAACCGAAGACTAAACCCTAATAAACCAAATAAAAATAAATAAGTACATTACGTAAAATGAGTAGTTGAAATGTCTAGTCTGGGTTGGTCAAAGCCATAATCATGGGAAAGCAAATAGTTAGGAAATAAAGTACATTACATGAGTTAAGTAGTTGAAATATTCATTCCTTGATGGATAAAAACCTAGTAATTAGACTAAAAAAGATGACTAAATAAATGCTTCTTATAAAATAGTAGTTGAAAATAGAAACGCTTCTTGATCAAAGACTAAATCGAAAGAAAATAAATAAACATGTAAGAAGTAGATTACATAATATGATTTGCTGAAAGGTCCGATCCATGTTGACCAAATACTTAGTCATTAAAAAACAAAGGAAGAGAAAGAAACTACGTTATTTTATATAAGTATTTGAAAGGTCTATCCCATTTAAGCTTATTTCCAAACCATAATAAACTTAATGAAAATAAAGGAATATTTTACATACTATGAGTATTTGAAAGGATTAAACTTTGTCGACCAAAGATTTACAAAAAAAGATGCAAATAAAGAGAAAACAAGTGCTTTAGATGATATGAGTAGATGATATATCCCTTCCTTATTGACTAAAGACCTAGCCATTAGGAACCAAATGAAAGAAAGAAAATACATTACATATAACATTAGTAGTTGAAAGGTCCTTCCTTGTGAACCCTAATATACCAAATAAAGATGAAAAAAAAGTTCATTACATAAAATGATTAGTCCAAATTCCAGGCTCATGTTTATCAAAGACTTAACCATAAGAAACCAAATAAAGAGGAAATAAAGGACATTACATTATTTGTGTAGTTGAAAGGTGCATTCCTTGATGAACAAAGAACTAGTATTTGGAAACTAAATAAAGATGAAATAAATACATTACATAGCATTTGTAGTTGAAAAGAGAATCCCTTCTTGATCAACGACTTAATCATAAGAAACAAAATAAACATGTAAGAATTACTTTACATAATATGATTGTTGAAACGTGTGGTCCTTGTTGACTAAAGACTTAGTTATTAATAACCAAACAGAGAGAAAGAAACTAATTAAATGATATTGGTAGTTGAAATGTCCATCCCGATTAAACCAAACACAAACCATAATAAACCAAATCAAAAGAAAGGAAATATTACACATATTCTGATCAGTCGAATAGAACAAACCTTATCGAACAAAGACTCGACCATAAAGAAGAAAATGAAGAAAAATACGTGCTTTACATACTATGAGTAATTAAAAGGTTCCTTCTTTATTGACCAAAGGCATAGTTTTCCGAAACCAAATGAAAGAAACAAACTACATTACATTATGTGTGTAGTTGAAAAGTTCATACCTTGTTAATAAAATATATATATAACCCTAAAAAACCAATTAAAGAGAAGCATAGTACATTACACATATTAAGAAGTTGAAATGTATGACCCTTGTAGATCAAAGACTTACATTAAGAATCCAAATAAAAATGAAAGAATGTACGTTACAAACTTTGAGAAGTTGAAAGGTCAATAACTTAATGAACAAAGACCTAGTAATAAGAAACTAAATAAATATAAAAGAAATACATTACATTACATTAGTAATTGAATAGTGAACCCCTTGTCGGTCATAGACTTAAAGGTAAGAAACCAAATAAATAGGTAAGAAGTAGTAAACTAATATAATGAGTTGAAAGGTCAGAGTCTTAGTCATTAAAATCAAAATAAATAGATAGCAACTACACTATAAAATAAGAGTAGTTTAAAGGTCCTTTCCATGTAAAACAAATCTCAAACCATTATAAGCCAAATGGAAATAAAAGAAATATTACACATACTATGAGTAATTAAATTAATCATTCCTTATCAACCCAAGAACCCAACATAAAGAAGCAATTGAAGAGAAAATAAGTGATTTAGATACGAAGAGTATTTCAAACGTACCTTCTTTACTGACCAAACACCTATTCCTTAAAACCCAACTAAAATTAAGAAACTACATGATGAGACATAACATGATTAGTTGAAATGTTAATATCTTGTTAACCGAAGACTAAACCCTAATAAACCAAATAAAAATAAATAAGTACATTACGTAAAATGAGTAGTTGAAATGTCTAGTCTGGGTTGGTCAAAGCCATAATCATGGGAAAGCAAATAGTTAGGAAATAAAGTACATTACATGAGTTAAGTAGTTGAAATATTCATTCCTTGATGGATAAAAACCTAGTAATTAGACTAAAAAAGATGACTAAATAAATGCTTCTTATAAAATAGTAGTTGAAAATAGAAACGCTTCTTGATCAAAGACTAAATCGAAAGAAAATAAATAAACATGTAAGAAGTAGATTACATAATATGATTTGCTGAAAGGTCCGATCCATGTTGACCAAATACTTAGTCATTAAAAAACAAAGGAAGAGAAAGAAACTACGTTATTTTATATAAGTATTTGAAAGGTCTATCCCATTTAAGCTTATTTCCAAACCATAATAAACTTAATGAAAATAAAGGAATATTTTACATACTATGAGTATTTGAAAGGATTAAACTTTGTCGACCAAAGATTTACAAAAAAAGATGCAAATAAAGAGAAAACAAGTGCTTTAGATGATATGAGTAGATGATATATCCCTTCCTTATTGACTAAAGACCTAGCCATTAGGAACCAAATGAAAGAAAGAAAATACATTACATATAACATTAGTAGTTGAAAGGTCCTTCCTTGTGAACCCTAATATACCAAATAAAGATGAAAAAAAAGTTCATTACATAAAATGATTAGTCCAAATTCCAGGCTCATGTTTATCAAAGACTTAACCATAAGAAACCAAATAAAGAGGAAATAAAGGACATTACATTATTTGTGTAGTTGAAAGGTGCATTCCTTGATGAACAAAGAACTAGTATTTGGAAACTAAATAAAGATGAAATAAATACATTACATAGCATTTGTAGTTGAAAAGAGAATCCCTTCTTGATCAACGACTTAATCATAAGAAACAAAATAAACATGTAAGAATTACTTTACATAATATGATTGTTGAAACGTGTGGTCCTTGTTGACTAAAGACTTAGTTATTAATAACCAAACAGAGAGAAAGAAACTAATTAAATGATATTGGTAGTTGAAATGTCCATCCCGATTAAACCAAACACAAACCATAATAAACCAAATCAAAAGAAAGGAAATATTACACATATTCTGATCAGTCGAATAGAACAAACCTTATCGAACAAAGACTCGACCATAAAGAAGAAAATGAAGAAAAATACGTGCTTTACATACTATGAGTAATTAAAAGGTTCCTTCTTTATTGACCAAAGGCATAGTTTTCCGAAACCAAATGAAAGAAACAAACTACATTACATTATGTGTGTAGTTGAAAAGTTCATACCTTGTTAATAAAATATATATATAACCCTAAAAAACCAATTAAAGAGAAGCATAGTACATTACACATATTAAGAAGTTGAAATGTATGACCCTTGTAGATCAAAGACTTACATTAAGAATCCAAATAAAAATGAAAGAATGTACGTTACAAACTTTGAGAAGTTGAAAGGTCAATAACTTAATGAACAAAGACCTAGTAATAAGAAACTAAATAAATATAAAAGAAATACATTACATTACATTAGTAATTGAATAGTGAACCCCTTGTCGGTCATAGACTTAAAGGTAAGAAACCAAATAAATAGGTAAGAAGTAGTAAACTAATATAATAAGTTGAAAGGTCAGAGTCTTAGTCATTAAAATCAAAATAAATAGATAGCAACTACACTATAAAATAAGAGTAGTTTAAAGGTCCTTTCCATGTAAAACAAATCTCAAACCATTATAAGCCAAATGGAAATAAAAGAAATATTACACATACTATGAGTAATTGAATTAATCATTCCTTATCAACCCAAGAACCCAACATAAAGAAGCAATTGAAGAGAAAATAAGTGATTTAGATACGAAGAGTATTTCAAACGTACCTTCTTTACTGACCAAACACCTATTCCTTAAAACCCAACTAAAATTAAGAAACTACATGATGAGACATAACATGATTAGTTGAAATGTTAATATCTTATTAACCGAAGACTAAACCCTAATAAACCAAATAAAAATAAATAAGTACATTACGTAAAATGAGTAGTTGAAATGTCTAGTCTGGGTTGGTCAAAGCCATAATCATGGGAAAGCAAATAGTTAGGAAATAAAGTACATTACATGAGTTAAGTAGTTGAAATATTCATTCCTTGATGGATAAAAACCTAGTAATTAGACTAAAAAAGATGACTAAATAAATGCTTCTTATAAAATAGTAGTTGAAAATAGAAACGCTTCTTGATCAAAGACTAAATCGAAAGAAAATAAATAAACATGTAAGAAGTAGATTACATAATATGATTTGCTGAAAGGTCCGATCCATGTTGACCAAATACTTAGTCATTAAAAAACAAAGGAAGAGAAAGAAACTACGTTATTTTATATAAGTATTTGAAAGGTCTATCCCATTTAAGCTTATTTCCAAACCATAATAAACTTAATGAAAATAAAGGAATATTTTACATACTATGAGTATTTGAAAGGATTAAACTTTATCGACCAAAGATTTACAAAAAAAGAAGCAAATAAAGAGAAAACAAGTGCTTTAGATGATATGAGTAGATGAGATATCCCTTCCTTATTGACTAAAGACCTAGCCATTAGGAACCAAATGAAAGAAAGAAAATACATTACATATAACATTAGTAGTTGAAAGGTCCTTCCTTGTGAACCCTAATATACCAAATAAAGATGAAAAAAAGTTCATTACATAAAATGATTAGTCCAAATTCCAGGCTCATGTTTATCAAAGACTTAACCATAAGAAACCAAATAAAGAGGAAATAAAGGACATTACATTATTTGTGTAGTTGAAAGGTGCATTCCTTGATGAACAAAGAACTAGTATTTGGAAACTAAATAAAGATGAAATAAATACATTACATAGCATTTGTAGTTGAAAAGAGAATCCCTTCTTGATCAACGACTTAATCATAAGAAACAAAATAAACATGTAAGAATTACTTTACATAATATGATTGTTGAAACGTGTGGTCCTTGTTGACTAAAGACTTAGTTATTAATAACCAAACAGAGAGAAAGAAACTAATTAAATGATATTGGTAGTTGAAATGTCCATCCCGATTAAACCAAACACAAACCATAATAAACCAAATCAAAAGAAAGGAAATATTACACATATTCTGATCAGTCGAATAGAACAAACCTTATCGAACAAAGACTCGACCATAAAGAAGAAAATGAAGAAAAATACGTGCTTTACATACTATGAGTAATTAAAAGGTTCCTTCTTTATTGACCAAAGGCATAGTTTTCCGAAACCAAATGAAAGAAACAAACTACATTACATTATGTGTGTAGTTGAAAAGTTCATACCTTGTTAATAAAATATATATATAACCCTAAAAAACCAATTAAAGAGAAGCATAGTACATTACACATATTAAGAAGTTGAAATGTATGACCCTTGTAGATCAAAGACTTACATTAAGAATCCAAATAAAAATGAAAGAATGTACGTTACAAACTTTGAGAAGTTGAAAGGTCAATAACTTAATGAACAAAGACCTAGTAATAAGAAACTAAATAAATATAAAAGAAATACATTACATTACATTAGTAATTGAATAGTGAACCCCTTGTCGGTCATAGACTTAAAGGTAAGAAACCAAATAAATAGGTAAGAAGTAGTAAACTAATATAATGAGTTGAAAGGTCAGAGTCTTAGTCATTAAAATCAAAATAAATAGATAGCAACTACACTATAAAATAAGAGTAGTTTAAAGGTCCTTTCCATGTAAAACAAATCTCAAACCATTATAAGCCAAATGGAAATAAAAGAAATATTACACATACTATGAGTAATTAAATTAATCATTCCTTATCAACCCAAGAACCCAACATAAAGAAGCAATTGAAGAGAAAATAAGTGATTTAGATACGAAGAGTATTTCAAACGTACCTTCTTTACTGACCAAACACCTATTCCTTAAAACCCAACTAAAATTAAGAAACTACATGATGAGACATAACATGATTAGTTGAAATGTTAATATCTTGTTAACCGAAGACTAAACCCTAATAAACCAAATAAAAATAAATAAGTACATTACGTAAAATGAGTAGTTGAAATGTCTAGTCTGGGTTGGTCAAAGCCATAATCATGGGAAAGCAAATAGTTAGGAAATAAAGTACATTACATGAGTTAAGTAGTTGAAATATTCATTCCTTGATGGATAAAAACCTAGTAATTAGACTAAAAAAGATGACTAAATAAATGCTTCTTATAAAATAGTAGTTGAAAATAGAAACGCTTCTTGATCAAAGACTAAATCGAAAGAAAATAAATAAACATGTAAGAAGTAGATTACATAATATGATTTGCTGAAAGGTCCGATCCATGTTGACCAAATACTTAGTCATTAAAAAACAAAGGAAGAGAAAGAAACTACGTTATTTTATATAAGTATTTGAAAGGTCTATCCCATTTAAGCTTATTTCCAAACCATAATAAACTTAATGAAAATAAAGGAATATTTTACATACTATGAGTATTTGAAAGGATTAAACTTTGTCGACCAAAGATTTACAAAAAAAGATGCAAATAAAGAGAAAACAAGTGCTTTAGATGATATGAGTAGATGATATATCCCTTCCTTATTGACTAAAGACCTAGCCATTAGGAACCAAATGAAAGAAAGAAAATACATTACATATAACATTAGTAGTTGAAAGGTCCTTCCTTGTGAACCCTAATATACCAAATAAAGATGAAAAAAAAGTTCATTACATAAAATGATTAGTCCAAATTCCAGGCTCATGTTTATCAAAGACTTAACCATAAGAAACCAAATAAAGAGGAAATAAAGGACATTACATTATTTGTGTAGTTGAAAGGTGCATTCCTTGATGAACAAAGAACTAGTATTTGGAAACTAAATAAAGATGAAATAAATACATTACATAGCATTTGTAGTTGAAAAGAGAATCCCTTCTTGATCAACGACTTAATCATAAGAAACAAAATAAACATGTAAGAATTACTTTACATAATATGATTGTTGAAACGTGTGGTCCTTGTTGACTAAAGACTTAGTTATTAATAACCAAACAGAGAGAAAGAAACTAATTAAATGATATTGGTAGTTGAAATGTCCATCCCGATTAAACCAAACACAAACCATAATAAACCAAATCAAAAGAAAGGAAATATTACACATATTCTGATCAGTCGAATAGAACAAACCTTATCGAACAAAGACTCGACCATAAAGAAGAAAATGAAGAAAAATACGTGCTTTACATACTATGAGTAATTAAAAGGTTCCTTCTTTATTGACCAAAGGCATAGTTTTCCGAAACCAAATGAAAGAAACAAACTACATTACATTATGTGTGTAGTTGAAAAGTTCATACCTTGTTAATAAAATATATATATAACCCTAAAAAACCAATTAAAGAGAAGCATAGTACATTACACATATTAAGAAGTTGAAATGTATGACCCTTGTAGATCAAAGACTTACATTAAGAATCCAAATAAAAATGAAAGAATGTACGTTACAAACTTTGAGAAGTTGAAAGGTCAATAACTTAATGAACAAAGACCTAGTAATAAGAAACTAAATAAATATAAAAGAAATACATTACATTACATTAGTAATTGAATAGTGAACCCCTTGTCGGTCATAGACTTAAAGGTAAGAAACCAAATAAATAGGTAAGAAGTAGTAAACTAATATAATGAGTTGAAAGGTCAGAGTCTTAGTCATTAAAATCAAAATAAATAGATAGCAACTACACTATAAAATAAGAGTAGTTTAAAGGTCCTTTCCATGTAAAACAAATCTCAAACCATTATAAGCCAAATGGAAATAAAAGAAATATTACACATACTATGAGTAATTAAATTAATCATTCCTTATCAACCCAAGAACCCAACATAAAGAAGCAATTGAAGAGAAAATAAGTGATTTAGATACGAAGAGTATTTCAAACGTACCTTCTTTACTGACCAAACACCTATTCCTTAAAACCCAACTAAAATTAAGAAACTACATGATGAGACATAACATGATTAGTTGAAATGTTAATATCTTGTTAACCGAAGACTAAACCCTAATAAACCAAATAAAAATAAATAAGTACATTACGTAAAATGAGTAGTTGAAATGTCTAGTCTGGGTTGGTCAAAGCCATAATCATGGGAAAGCAAATAGTTAGGAAATAAAGTACATTACATGAGTTAAGTAGTTGAAATATTCATTCCTTGATGGATAAAAACCTAGTAATTAGACTAAAAAAGATGACTAAATAAATGCTTCTTATAAAATAGTAGTTGAAAATAGAAACGCTTCTTGATCAAAGACTAAATCGAAAGAAAATAAATAAACATGTAAGAAGTAGATTACATAATATGATTTGCTGAAAGGTCCGATCCATGTTGACCAAATACTTAGTCATTAAAAAACAAAGGAAGAGAAAGAAACTACGTTATTTTATATAAGTATTTGAAAGGTCTATCCCATTTAAGCTTATTTCCAAACCATAATAAACTTAATGAAAATAAAGGAATATTTTACATACTATGAGTATTTGAAAGGATTAAACTTTGTCGACCAAAGATTTACAAAAAAAGATGCAAATAAAGAGAAAACAAGTGCTTTAGATGATATGAGTAGATGATATATCCCTTCCTTATTGACTAAAGACCTAGCCATTAGGAACCAAATGAAAGAAAGAAAATACATTACATATAACATTAGTAGTTGAAAGGTCCTTCCTTGTGAACCCTAATATACCAAATAAAGATGAAAAAAAAGTTCATTACATAAAATGATTAGTCCAAATTCCAGGCTCATGTTTATCAAAGACTTAACCATAAGAAACCAAATAAAGAGGAAATAAAGGACATTACATTATTTGTGTAGTTGAAAGGTGCATTCCTTGATGAACAAAGAACTAGTATTTGGAAACTAAATAAAGATGAAATAAATACATTACATAGCATTTGTAGTTGAAAAGAGAATCCCTTCTTGATCAACGACTTAATCATAAGAAACAAAATAAACATGTAAGAATTACTTTACATAATATGATTGTTGAAACGTGTGGTCCTTGTTGACTAAAGACTTAGTTATTAATAACCAAACAGAGAGAAAGAAACTAATTAAATGATATTGGTAGTTGAAATGTCCATCCCGATTAAACCAAACACAAACCATAATAAACCAAATCAAAAGAAAGGAAATATTACACATATTCTGATCAGTCGAATAGAACAAACCTTATCGAACAAAGACTCGACCATAAAGAAGAAAATGAAGAAAAATACGTGCTTTACATACTATGAGTAATTAAAAGGTTCCTTCTTTATTGACCAAAGGCATAGTTTTCCGAAACCAAATGAAAGAAACAAACTACATTACATTATGTGTGTAGTTGAAAAGTTCATACCTTGTTAATAAAATATATATATAACCCTAAAAAACCAATTAAAGAGAAGCATAGTACATTACACATATTAAGAAGTTGAAATGTATGACCCTTGTAGATCAAAGACTTACATTAAGAATCCAAATAAAAATGAAAGAATGTACGTTACAAACTTTGAGAAGTTGAAAGGTCAATAACTTAATGAACAAAGACCTAGTAATAAGAAACTAAATAAATATAAAAGAAATACATTACATTACATTAGTAATTGAATAGTGAACCCCTTGTCGGTCATAGACTTAAAGGTAAGAAACCAAATAAATAGGTAAGAAGTAGTAAACTAATATAATGAGTTGAAAGGTCAGAGTCTTAGTCATTAAAATCAAAATAAATAGATAGCAACTACACTATAAAATAAGAGTAGTTTAAAGGTCCTTTCCATGTAAAACAAATCTCAAACCATTATAAGCCAAATGGAAATAAAAGAAATATTACACATACTATGAGTAATTAAATTAATCATTCCTTATCAACCCAAGAACCCAACATAAAGAAGCAATTGAAGAGAAAATAAGTGATTTAGATACGAAGAGTATTTCAAACGTACCTTCTTTACTGACCAAACACCTATTCCTTAAAACCCAACTAAAATTAAGAAACTACATGATGAGACATAACATGATTAGTTGAAATGTTAATATCTTGTTAACCGAAGACTAAACCCTAATAAACCAAATAAAAATAAATAAGTACATTACGTAAAATGAGTAGTTGAAATGTCTAGTCTGGGTTGGTCAAAGCCATAATCATGGGAAAGCAAATAGTTAGGAAATAAAGTACATTACATGAGTTAAGTAGTTGAAATATTCATTCCTTGATGGATAAAAACCTAGTAATTAGACTAAAAAAGATGACTAAATAAATGCTTCTTATAAAATAGTAGTTGAAAATAGAAACGCTTCTTGATCAAAGACTAAATCGAAAGAAAATAAATAAACATGTAAGAAGTAGATTACATAATATGATTTGCTGAAAGGTCCGATCCATGTTGACCAAATACTTAGTCATTAAAAAACAAAGGAAGAGAAAGAAACTACGTTATTTTATATAAGTATTTGAAAGGTCTATCCCATTTAAGCTTATTTCCAAACCATAATAAACTTAATGAAAATAAAGGAATATTTTACATACTATGAGTATTTGAAAGGATTAAACTTTGTCGACCAAAGATTTACAAAAAAAGATGCAAATAAAGAGAAAACAAGTGCTTTAGATGATATGAGTAGATGATATATCCCTTCCTTATTGACTAAAGACCTAGCCATTAGGAACCAAATGAAAGAAAGAAAATACATTACATATAACATTAGTAGTTGAAAGGTCCTTCCTTGTGAACCCTAATATACCAAATAAAGATGAAAAAAAAGTTCATTACATAAAATGATTAGTCCAAATTCCAGGCTCATGTTTATCAAAGACTTAACCATAAGAAACCAAATAAAGAGGAAATAAAGGACATTACATTATTTGTGTAGTTGAAAGGTGCATTCCTTGATGAACAAAGAACTAGTATTTGGAAACTAAATAAAGATGAAATAAATACATTACATAGCATTTGTAGTTGAAAAGAGAATCCCTTCTTGATCAACGACTTAATCATAAGAAACAAAATAAACATGTAAGAATTACTTTACATAATATGATTGTTGAAACGTGTGGTCCTTGTTGACTAAAGACTTAGTTATTAATAACCAAACAGAGAGAAAGAAACTAATTAAATGATATTGGTAGTTGAAATGTCCATCCCGATTAAACCAAACACAAACCATAATAAACCAAATCAAAAGAAAGGAAATATTACACATATTCTGATCAGTCGAATAGAACAAACCTTATCGAACAAAGACTCGACCATAAAGAAGAAAATGAAGAAAAATACGTGCTTTACATACTATGAGTAATTAAAAGGTTCCTTCTTTATTGACCAAAGGCATAGTTTTCCGAAACCAAATGAAAGAAACAAACTACATTACATTATGTGTGTAGTTGAAAAGTTCATACCTTGTTATTAAAATATATATAAAACCCTAAAAAACCAATTAAAGAGAAGCATAGTACATTACACATATTAAGAAGTTGAAATGTATGACCCTTGTAGATCAAAAAGACTTACATTAAGAATCCAAATAAAAATGAAAGAATGTACGTTACAAACTTTGAGAAGTTGAAAGGTCAATAACTTAATGAACAAAGACCTAGTAATAAGAAACTAATAAATATAAAAGAAATACATTACATTACATTAGTAATTGAATAGTGAACCCCTTGTCGGTCATAGACTTAAAGGTAAGAGAAACCAAATAAATAGGTAAGAAAGTAGTAAACTAATATAATGAGTTGAAAGGTCAGAGTCTTAGTCATTAAAATCAAAATAAATAGATAGCAACTACACTATAAAATAAGAGTAGTTTAAAAGGTCCTTTCCATGTAAAACAAATCTCAAACCATTATAAGCCAAATGGAAATAAAAGAAATATTACACATCTATGAGTAATTAAATTAATCATTCCTTATCAACCCAAGAACCCAACATAAAGAAGCAATTGAAGAGAAAATAAGTGATTTAGATACGAAGAGTATTTCAAACGTACCTTCTTTACTGACCAAACACCTATTCCTTAAAACCCAACTAAAATTAAGAAACTACATGATGAGACATAACATGATTAGTTGAGAATGTTAATATCTTGTTAACCGAAGACTAAACCCTAATAAACCAAATAAAAATAAATAAGTACATTACGTTACAAATGAGTAGTTGAAATGTTTAGTCTGGGTTGGTCAAAGCCATAATCATGGGAAAGCAAATAGTTAGGAAATAAAGTACATTACATGAGTTAAGTAGTTGAAATATTCATTCCTTGATGGATAAAAACCTAGTAATTAGACTAAAATGATGACTAAATAAATGCTTCTTATAAAATAGTAGTTGAAAATAGAAACGCTTCTTGATCAAAGACTAAATCGAAAGAAAATAAATAAACATGTAAGAAGTAGATTACATAATATGATTTGCTGAAAGGTCCGATCCATGTTGACCAAATACTTAGTCATTAAAAAACAAAGGAAGAGAAGAAACTACGTTATTTTATATAAGTATTTGAAAGGTCTATCCCATTTAAGCTTATTTCCAAACCATAATAACTTAATGAAAATAAAGGAATATTTTACATACTATGAGTATTTGAAAGGATTAAACTTTATCGACCAAAGATTTACAAAAAAGAAGCAAATAAAGAGAAAACAAGTGCTTTAGATGATATGAGTAGATGAGATATCCCTTCCTTATTGACTAAAGACCTAGCCATTAGGAACCAAATGAAAGAAAGTAAATACATTACATATAACATTAGTAGTTGAAAGGTCCTTCCTTAGTGAACCCTAATATACCAAATAAAGATGAAAAAAAGTTCATTACATAAAATGATTAGTCCAAATTCCAGGCTCTGTTTATCAAGACTTAACCATAAGAAACCAAATAAAGAGGAAATAAAGGACAATACATTATTTGTGTAGTTGAAAGGTGCATTCCTTGATGAACAAAGAACTAGTATTTGGAAACTAAATAAAGATGAAATAAATACATTACATAGCATTTGTAGTTGAAAAGAGAATCCCTTCTTGATCAACGACTTAATCATAAGAAACAAATAAACATGTAGAATTACTTTACATAATATGATTGTTGAAACGTGTGGTCCTTGTTGACTAAAGACTTAGTTATTAATAACCAAACAGAGAGAAAGAAACTAATTAAATGATATTGGTAGTTGAAATGTCCATCCCGATTAAACCAAACACAAACCATAATAAACCAAATCAAAAGAAAGGAAAAATACACATATTCTGATCAGTCGAATAGAACAAACCTTATCGAACAAAGACTCGACCATAAAGAAGAAAATGAAGAAAAATACGTGCTTTACATACTATGAGTATTAAAAGGTTCTTCTTTATTGACCAAAGGCATAGTTTCCGAAACCAAATGAAAGAAACAAACTACATTACATATGTGTGTAGTTGAAAAGTTCATACCTTGTTAATAAAATATATATATAACCCTAAAAAACCAATTAAAGAGAAGCATAGTACATTACACATATTAAGAAGTTGAAATGTATGACCCTTGTAGATCAAAGACTTACATTAAGAATCCCAAATAAAACATGAAATAATGTACGTTACAAACTTTGAGAAGTTGAAAGGTCAATACTAATGAACAAAAGACCTAGTAATAAGAAACTAAATAAATATAAAAGAATACATTACATTACATTAGTAATTGAATAGTGAACCCCTTGTCGGTCATAGACTTAAAGGTAAGAAACCAAATAAATAGGTAGAAGTAGTAAACTAATATAATGAGTTGAAAGGTCAGAGTCTTAGTTCATTAAAATCAAAATAAATAGATAGCAACTACACTATAAAATAGAGTAGTTTAAAGGTCCTTTCCATGTAAAACAAATCTCAAACCATTATAAGCAATGGAAATAAAAGAAATATTACACATACTATGAGTATTAAATTAATCATTCCTTATCAACCCAAGAACCCAACATAAAGAAGCAATTGAAGAGAAAATAAGTGATTTAGATACGAAGAGTATTTCAACGTACCTTCTTTACTGACCAAACACCTATTCCTTAAAACCCAACTAAAATTAAGAAACTACATGATGAGACATAACATGATTAGTTGAAATGTTAATATCTTGTTAACCGAAGACTAAACCCTAATAAACCAAAATAAAAATAAATAAGTACATTACGTAAAATGAGTAGTTGAAATGTCTAGTCTGGGTTGGTCAAAGCCATAATCATGGGAAAGCAAATAGTTAGGAAATAAAGTACATTACATGAGTTAAGTAGTTGAAATATTCATTCCTTGATGGATAAAAACCTTGTAATTAGACTAAAAAAGATGACTAAATAAATGCTTCTTATAAAATAGTAGTTGAAAATAGAAACGCTTCTTGATCAAAGACTAAATCGAAAGAAAATAAATAAACATGTAAGAAGTAGATTACATAATATGATTTGCTGAAAGGTCCGATCCATGTTGACCAAATACTTAGTCATTAAAAAACAAAGGAAGAGAAAGAAACTACGTTATTTTATATAAGTATTTGAAAGGTCTATCCCATTTAAGCTTATTTCCAAACCATAATAAACTTAATGAAAATAAAGGAATATTTTACATACTATGAGTATTTGAAAGGATTAAACTTTGTCGACCAAAGATTTACAAAAAAAGATGCAAATAAAGAGAAAACAAGTGCTTTAGATGATATGAGTAGATGATATACCCTTCCTTATTGACTAAAGACCTAGCCATTAGGAACCAAATGAAAGAAAGAAAATACATTACATATAACATTTGTAGTTGAAAGGTCCTTCCTTGTGAACCCTAATATACCAAATAAAGATGAAAAAAAAGTTCATTACATAAAATGATTAGTCCAAATTCCAGGCTCATGTTTATCAAAGACTTAACCATAAGAAACCAAATAAAGAGGAAATAAAGGACATTACATTATTTGTGTAGTTGAAAGGTGCATTCCTTGATGAACAAAGAACTAGTATTTGAAACTAAATAAAGATGAAATAATACATTACATAGCATTTGTAGTTGAAAAGAGAATCCCTTCTTGATCACGACTTAATCATAAGAAACAAAATAAACATGTAAGAATTACTTTACATAATATGATTGTTGAAACGTGTGGTCCTTGTTGACTAAAGACTTAGTTATTAATAACCAAACAGAGAGAAAGAAACTAATTAAAGATATTGGTAGTTGAAAGTCCATCCCGATTAAACCAAACACAAACCATAATAAACCAAATCAAAAGAAAGGAAATATTACACATATTCTGATCAGTCGAATAGAACAAACCTTATCGAACAAAGACTCGACCATAAAGAAGAAAATGAAGAAAAATACGTGCTTTACATACTATGAGTAATTAAAAGGTTCCTTCTTTATTGACCAAAGGCATAGTTTTCCGAAACCAAATGAAAGAAACAAACTACATTACATTATGTGTGTAGTTGAAAAGTTCATACCTTGTTAATAAAATATATATATATAACCCTAAAAACCAATTAAAGAGAAGCATAGTACATTACACATATTAAGAAGTTGAAATGTATGACCCTTGTAGATCAAAGACTTACATTAAGAATCCAAATAAAAATGAAAGAATGTACGTTACAAACTTTGAGAAGTTGAAAGGTCAATAACTTAATGAACAAAGACCTAGTAATAAGAAACTAAATAAATATAAAAGAAATACATTACATTACATTAGTAATTGAATAGTGAACCCCTTGTCGGTCATAGACTTAAAGGTAAGAAACCAAATAAATAGGTAAGAAGTAGTAAACTAATATAATAAGTTGAAAGGTCAGAGTCTTAGTCATTAAAATCAAAATAAATAGATAGCAACTACACTATAAAATAAGAGTAGTTTAAAGGTCCTTTCCATGTAAAACAAATCTCAAACCATTATAAGCCAAATGGAAATAAAAGAAATATTACACATACTATGAGTAATTGAATAATCATTCCTTATCAACCCAAGAACCCAACATAAAGAAGCAATTGAAGAGAAAATAAGTGATTTAGATACGAAGAGTATTTCAAACGTACTTTCTTTACTGACCAAACACCCTATCCTTAAAACCCAACTAAAATTAAGAAACTACATGATGAGACATAACATGATTAGTTGAAATGTTAATATCTTATTAACCGAAGACTAAACCCTAATAAACCAAATAAAAATAAATAAGTACATTACGTAAAATGAGTAGTTGAAATGTCTAGTCCCTGGGTTGGTCAAAGCCATAATCATGGGAAAGCAAATAGTTAGGAAATA